>JAVQMG010000084.1:0-2590000 GCA_032878915.1 Castanopsis chinensis
AGGGCTAACTAGACAATTGGTCTATGATACATCGAGGGGGATGGGACTTAAGCCCATTGAGTGAATCACCCATGATGACAACCCAACCTATGTCAACAAAGGTTCAATAGGCATCATGGAGAGATTCAAGATAGCACTATTAGTGAGAACTAGTGGCAGACCCGCGCATTGCGTGAGATAATTTTTTTTTTTAGGGTGGTTTTATTAAAGAGAAATGATATGTCCACAACATTTTCACAACATTTTTATAACAAATTCTAAGTGGCAGGTTGTTAGTGGTTATTAAATCTTCGTGTTAGGTTCAAATTTGAACCAATAATAACTAACCATCTATGATTTGTTGTGAAAATGTTGTAAAAATGTTGTGGACGTAGCATCTCTCTTTATTAAATATACTAGTCGCAAACTTGCACGTTGTGCATGATAATTATTTTTATGGTGGTTTTATTAAATTTTTTTTATACAATTTAAACTAATTTAATAAAGAGTAAGGTATTTTGTAATTATATTTTTATTTATTATAAGAATAATCATAAATGAAATATAGGAACAATCATAAATCATAAATTTAATAATTTTTGTTGTACTAAAATGGAAAAAAAAAATACAACTTTTCTCAAAAATTCAAAAGGCAAGTTAATGAAAATATTTATTTTTTAATAAAAGTTATTTATAACATTTTGTGAATCATTAAAAAGAATATAAAATTTGGGAATTATTCTTTTAGTTTTAAAAAAACTTTCTCAAACTTATTTTTTATGCCTACAATCCAAAACACTGAAAAAAAGTAACTAAAAAAATTAATAAAACTTAACTATGATTAATTGGACCAATTAGGAAAACAATTTGTTGTTTATAATTTACTAAGGTTATTTTCTTTACATAAATTGTAATTTCGTCACCCAAAACAGATTATCAAATAAACAATTATTAGTAAAATCTAAGAATTAAAATAATAATAATAATAATAACAACAACAACAATAATTAAAGTAAAATTGTCAAATCATGCTATCAAATTACAATAACTACCAAATTTAATTATCCAAATTATGCTATGTAGTAGAATATATTATATTTTTATATGCTATATTTAATCATTTATAACGCAATATGATAACATTTAACAATCAAAGAGAGAAAAAAAAAAAACACAACAATTAAAAAAAAAAAACAAAACTAAATCGCATTAACCTAAAGTAGATTAAAGAATATAAAAAATTATTAACCTAAAGCAAAGCTGCAAGAAAAATAAAAAATAAAAATCCACCAAAAAATTGTGTGTGAGTGAGAGAGAGAGATAGAGACGAAACCTTTTTTTTGTAAGGGAAAACTATACATAGAATGAAAGAGATAGTGACAAATTTATAGTAAGAGGGTGTGAATAAGAAGAGACAAAAATAGAGGAAGACAAAGAGAAAGATGAAGAATGATATTAATATAGAGGATAGTGGGGAGATGAGAAGGTGAGGGAAGAAGAAAGGTTGGAAAAGTAGTGGGAAAATGAAAAAGTAAGGGAGGGAAAAAGGTTAGAGAAGTGTAAATATGAAATAAAAAATATTAAAAATAATTATAAGAAAATAGAAAGAAAAAGATAATGACAGGGACGCTGACGTGGCTCAACGTGAGCGCAGCAACATTAAACTCTACGCTTCAGCTTTTAGTAATATATAGATGAGATCTCATTGTCCCTCCCTATGGTGTAGATAGTACTTACTACCAAACTAGTGAGGTTGAGTTTAAGACTCTTAATGAATTCATAACCTTTATAGGTGATGTGTGGTAGTACACACTTGATGAATTCAACTATATGGGTGTGGAGGTGGGGTCCACCTCCTATAAGAGTGAGGGCAAACTCTCTAGAGCACTCATGAAAATCTAGGTGGGGCGCATGGCCGAAATGTGCCAAATTGAAAACTCGTCCAAGAATTCACAAGCAAAGGTGTTCGTATTCTTGTGGTTCATGAAACTGGTTCAAGATCAAGTATCACCAAGATTTGTGAATTCTAGAATTGAAATACCAAGTGTTGATTCAAGTCCACAAGACATCAACACTAATTTCATCTTATGATTGCCCAATTTTTTCAAAATCAAAATTTTAAAACATGTGGAGGATTGTTGGGTATGTTTTTAAAATTTAAGCCCATGATATTTTGTTGTAAAGCCCAAGCCCATGCTCTAGAATTTTCCTTCGTTGGCGTGGGAATTTTTAGCAGCAAACAAAACCCTCAATCTTCTCACATTTCCTTAAAAAAATAGTTAGCCGCACCTTCCCATGTTTTGCAGAAAATACATAGTGGCTTGTGACATCAATGAGAAAGAAAATTCCTTTGTTTTTGCCTTTCCCTTTTCCCTCAATAATCTGTAGCTACTTCCTTTTTAGAGCTCTTAGACTATCAAAATTCTGCATATATGATATTAGTTAAAAACAATAAAACATATATTACTTTTGATACTCTAGCTACTTTGTTTTTGCTGAAAATTTTCTCTTGGGTATTTGTGACGAGTTTGAAATTTTGTTTGTGAGTGCACATTAATAGAGTTGTCATTTGTATTCTAGAAAACGACCGCCTAAGCCATCTACACCGATGGATTCATTCTAGTAGGGGCGAAATCGCTTCTTAGGGACAGTGGATTTAGTTTCGTGCCTCGGCGATAAGTTTTACTTAATCCTTAATTTTATATGCTTTTGTACTTGTCTATTTTGCTTATAAGTTAACCTGAGCATATCTTGTTTTATTGATATATTATTGATATTGCTTTGTAACTTTGTTAATCAATTTGGACAATTTTCCAAACTATACTTCCAACACTATTAAGAATTAAATCCTTCACTAACCAACATTTCACTACGCAAATGGCTCAATTTTGCTGGATAATATATTTGTGTGGGCTTTTATTGATGTTTTGTGTAGATTAGCATAGTGCATGTTCTTTTATTTTGTTTATTGTTTTTTTTTTTTTTTTTTTTGGTGTGTGTGTTTTTAATAGAAATGAAAAGAGTAAAAGAACTGGTACAAATAGTGAGGGTTGAAGATAGATTTATAAGATATTGCCTAAGATTATTCCAATGTTGTTGGAAACTGTAAGCATATCCGTATGAGTTCTGAAAATTTTGGTTAAATTTGTTTTTGGCATTTTGTTGAGTATTTTAGTTAACTTGGTTTTGGGCACCTATCAATGGCTTTTGTAAACAGAGAAAAATAAACATGAATTTGCTTTTCTTAAGTCCATATTATCATTGTTAAAATTTTCAGTTTGTAACTTCATATAATTTTTTTTATTTGTATGTAATTCTTTAGGATATTTCATGCAAGACGGCATGAAGTAGTCTCTTATCAATAAAATTTTCTCACCTATAAAAATAAAAAAATTTAACACTGTTAAAATTAGTGAATATGCACAGGTTTTGATCCTAACCATAAAAAGATGTTCAACTTCATACTTCATATATATCCTTGATTGCTATTTTGCTATTTCAAGTTATGTCGGAATCTCATATCTATTTGGGACTCTCTTTGTAGAAATAAGAGTTTTGCGATTGTTGGGTTCTAGGACTTTAGGTTTAAATGTATTAAAACTTCATTTTGTAATATTGACAAACCATGATCAAAACGTTTAGTCTTGTTTTTAGACTTGCTCAAAGTATGTTTCTGCTCGAGTGTAAGAATTTACTGTGTATGTCTGTCTGGCTGATGTCGAAAATTAACTTAGTTTGGATGCAGCTGAAACTGAAAACTGAAAACTGAAAAATACTGTAGCAAAATAATTTTTTAATGTGTAAAAAATATTGTGGGTCCCATTTTTAATAAAAAAATTGTTAAAAAGTGAAATTTGTGGGTCCGTAAACAGTGCACTGTATACACTGTACACAGAAAAGTCAAATATTTCAGCGATAAATCGAAAACGCGCTTAACTTAATCAATCGAAGCTCGTCAGATTGTTTTTCTGCAGAATTTTCCAACTCAACCCAAGCCCGTTTGACGTATAGAGTTTTATGTTTTGTCTTAAGTATAAAAGGAAAAACTGTAACCACGTTTTAGGGTTGCTCTTTATGCTATGTGTGTGAATCTCTTGTGAGATCTAGAGGTGTTTATCTTCACATACACTTAGGGTTATCAAGGTCTAGATTGATGTCAAGAACTTGGTGATCAATTTAGTTGCAGATTCAAAAGCTTAAAGATATACAAGTGGGAGTGCTTGTGCTTGCTGGGAATCCAAGAAAGAAGTAATCTGTGGACTCAGAGCTGTCACGTGATCGTGGTAGTAAGTTTCCAACTTGAGCTAATAATAGGATATTAGTGGTCTAAGTCGCTATTGTGTAAACTTCAATTCTTTCATAGTGGATTCAGTTTACCTTGAGGATAGTTAGGTTAAATCCTCTAGTGGATTCGGTTTACCTTGAGGATAGTTAGGTTAAATCCTCTCCAGGTTTTTACCAGCTTAGTTTTTCTGGGTTATCATATCGTTATGTTATTTATCTTTCCGCACTATTTCAGTGATATGATTTATGTGTTAACCTAAATCTGCATAATTTACCTAAGTTAATCATTTTACTAAATAACTAGATTAATTTGGTTGTATTTAAGGGGTCTAAAAATTGTACAGCGATAACTAGACGACCTTGACTTGCATCTCTCTAAAACCAAATTTTCATCGCCCAATAAGAGACCAATGCTAGTGCTTCCCTCTTAGATCATGACTCGACGACCTTGACTTACTAGTTTAATTTACCCTCAAAAATATTTTTATATAATTTAAGATTTAATTTACCCATAATGACTTTTCTACTCCTTTCATTTGGTCCTCTTTGCTTTCTTTGGCAAACAATTCTGTGGCGGCAGAATAATTAAATGCCTGCAGCTTGACTGGATTTTCTGTATAGTTTATGCGTGTATAATGTTTTTAATGACCTTGGTCCTACGGAATTTTGATTAGGAAGGTCATTAAGAAACTTAAATTTAAAAAATTTTAATAAAAAGAGAAAAATATTTTATAATTTCCTTTTACAAGTTTTCAAATTTCGAATTGTTACATGATAGTTCATTATGATTATTTATTGCTAATGTGGGTAGTAATGAACATTTTATTTTATTAAGTTTGTCTAATGTATCCATTTTCCTCTCCTTTGTGAGTGTGTTTGTTTCTCAAAAAAAAAAAATTGATAATTGTCTCACATTACTTAAGAGTGTGTCGTATGTAGTATAACTTGGCACACCCTCTCTAAAAAGTTACCATGGCTTTTAAGTGGAGTTGTGGTGTGTATTTGTATTAAAACTTCTTTTCTCTCTCCCTTGTATGTATATGCACGTTTATTTCTATATAAAAAAAAAAAATGTTTGTCTAATGTTTTTATTTTAATGTAGTTATTATCTATTTGTCATTATTTTTATAATTTTTTAAAAAATTAAATAACTGAACTCAACTCATTGGCTTTGTATTAATTATTGACACATAAAACCAAACTCATTCATACATAAAATAATACACTACATGTTTACTTAACCAATCAAATTCTTTAAAAATCACTAACTTACAATTTTTTTCTTGAATTTTACTAAATTTATAACGAAAAGTTATTATAACATGATAACAATATACATACATGTAACAAACCCTCTCTATTTCCTAATTATTAAATTATATAAAGTTATATTATATTTATATTGTACATACAAACATCCACACACATCATTATTCACGCAAATAACATTATAAGAAAAAGTAATCCACACAATCAATATTAGACACATTCACACACATATTATAAACTTATAATAAAGAGTGATACTTACAATTCACAAACACTTACTCTTACTCGTAGAATCAGAAATACTTCTAATAAGATTGTAAGATTTATGTCAAGGTGTGCAAAAATATTTTTAACAATAAATTAAAATATAAAACTAACCAAAAAAATATTTTATATACATAATTTTTTTTTAAGTCAGGGGGTTCGAATAAAGCATAACACCGACGCTGCCTTGTTTTAATTTGTACCTTAAATCTAAGTTGTTTAACATAATATGATTAATAAAATGTTTAATTTTATGAGACAATTTGTGCATGGACTAATTCATTGGACATTATATTATAGTCCATGGAATGCATTGTATGTGATTTGCTTACTAAAGATCTAAATTAAAAGTTTTTTGTAAACTCAAAAGCCTAGTTCGTAGTCAGTGATAAAATTGACATTTTCATCTGTGAAGCCTATAACATAGGTATCAATTAAGATGTTTTATCTTGATCCTAAAAGTGGAGACTTCTGTGAATAAAATAGAAACTTACAAATTGAAATTATATTTTATAAAATATAAGTATAACTAACAAATTATACCAAGGACTCTTTAAATAAAATAGCAATTTACAAAGTGAAAGTTGTTTTATGTATCACTTTGGATATTTTCATGGAGGGGTTAATTGTTTTTATAATAGAGTCTTGGGATTTTATTTAATTAATAAAACCTAAAGTCCAATTATATTCTTATAGTGGCGCTAAATATAAGGCAAAAATATCATTTTGGTCCCTACATTTTGAGGTCACAATCAATTTGGTCTTGTTATTTTCAACTTGAGGCTAATTTAGTCCTCATCGCTAACTCACTAATGAAAATTTCCTATGTGGTTAACGAATTACACAAATTGGCATGCTTGAAGCTTACATGGCTTAGAACATAATAATAATAAATTAGGCAAATATGCAAAACCTACCCTCTATGTTTTACAAAAATTTATTTAAGCCATCTAACTTTCCGTTCTCTTTAATTTCAATTCTCTAACTTTCAAGTTTATTCAATTAATACTTTTCCATCAACTTTTGTTATGTTGTGATTAAATTTCCAATTTTTTAAATTTTTCTTCAAATTTTTTAAATTAAAAAATTTCAATTAATGATTGAAAAGTATTTTCTAGATTTTTTTTTTCAATTTTTTTTTTAAAAAAGTTAATAAAAATGACTTAATTAAATAAATCTGAAATTTATAGAACTGAAAAAAATGAAACCAAATATGACTAAAATAAGTTTTGAAAAAACTTAAAAGGTGGGTTTTACATTTTAGCCAAAAAATTATTTGGCATTTAAAAATCTCATGTCATCATCTTAATAAGTAAAAAAGGCCACCCATATAATTGAATTAAGTAATATAAAAAAAGCCCATAAATTTTTTTTTTTTTTAAAAACCCTTAAAATAATTTCTTAAAAATTTCCAAGAGACTTTTTTTTTTTCAAATAAAATAAAAATAACATTTTCAGTTTTTCTTGCATTTTGTTGGTAACCAAACAGAAAACACACAAAAATTAAATTGACAAATCTCCTACATATATAGACACAAAAAATCAAAACTAATACTTAACTAAATCAAAGCCCAAGCCGAGTTGAATAATAGTAATGGAGTTTAATAGATATCGTCCTGTTCAGGATATCATCCCTTTTGTGCTTTGTAAATTTCACATATTAAAAGACGACTTTGTCAAAACACAGACCACCAATCTTCACAGAAACTACTAATAATGTATGTGACTTCGAAGTTCATTCAATGTATAACTTCTCCTTGAACCTCAATTAGTACTTTTTGGTATTTTCAGCGGATATATGTACGATCTAAATCATTCCACCTTCATTAATAATGTGCCAAAGAAAAATGTACAATCATCCATTACATAAACACCCATGGATGACATATAAAAAAGTTTAAGTTCTAGTTGTACACATGCATGTGATGACCTCCACCTTAAATGTATATTCAAAAAGGAAACCAAGATACGGATATCAAAGTAAGTGTTGAGTCAACTTAATCAAATGAGAAGGTCTAGCATTATAGTAAAATGTCATAACATTTTTACAACACTCTTAATTTGAGTTGTCGTGGTCCAAGTTTTGCCTATGTACTTCCATATTGTATCTAGGTAGCACCTTCCTGCTTTCCCTCATCATGGTTTGGTGCCACCAAACCAAAGGAGTCAATTATGTACCATACAAGTACCTGGGCCGGTATAGAAACACTGCTATGTTGTGTCAATTTAAATATCGACTATTCCAAGGTTGTTTCGATTGTATCAAACATACTGAATTTCAACCAAAAGATGAAAATCATCAAATAAAAAAATATAACTAAAAAAAGAGAGAAAGAAATCAGAAATTAAAAAAAAATAAAAAATGGCCCTCATCACTGCCATCGCTTCTATTTTTTTTTTTTTTAATAGTAATCTCTATTCCACCCATTGTCCCCCCTCCCCCACTTCTTCCTCTTCTTTTTCTTCCCCAAGACGCGGACTCTTGTATTTCTCTTTAATTTTGCCGCCCAAATAGCTAGTAAGCACTGATGCGGCTGGGACGGTGCCGCACCAGAGTCCAACACGGCCCAATGCGGGGTGCGACCACCAACACTATTGCCCGCGCGTCAGTGCCACGTTTGAGTTTTTTTTTTTTTTTTTTTTCAAATTTGCGCCGACTCAGCTCCGATTCACACTAACTCGGCTTCGATTCGTGCCAAACCAAGTCGATTCGGCCAAAATCAGGTCATATCGACCAAATCGGATCTTGTCGGCCGGCGGCCAAAACTGACCGAAATCGGCCTTAAATCATGCCAGAACAGCCGAAATCGGCTTTAAATGAGGCCCAAACATCTTAAATCTATCCTTCCTCAATTTTATTATGAATATTCGTTACTTCTTTTGTGTTTTCTTTTTTGTTTTGTGTTTTGTTTTGTATTTCTTGCCTTCTTCTTTCTTTGTTTTGTGAACCAAAGCCATAATAATGTGTTTTTTAAGAATATTTTAATAGTAAAAATATATAGAAAATATAAATAAAAATATTTTTAATAATTTTTTAATCGTCGCACCTCGCAGCACCCGCACCCATGCTTCATAGCCAAAAAGTTGTATTTTTTTATTATAAAACAAATAATTGGCTATTAAAGTGGAATTGGTTTAGTAACTTACGATAGTAGATTGTCTTACTTATTTTTATTGTTCTTGATATAGAAAAAACCACTGTTAAGGTTAACACTAACTCCAAGAAAAATTTTACTAATAGAATTGAAGTTTATACAATTAAAATATACTGTTTACCAAAATATAAAATATACCTATGTAATTGTACACACAAATTACAAATATGACTTCAAGGACTGCCTTGAAGATTCCTTTATGCAATAACACTTGGATGGTTCTCTGGCTTCACTCTTGATCTGCACTACAATAAAAAATACCATGTAAAACCGTTTTCTATATATTTACTTTTGAACAAAGTTTAGTTATAAAATTGGTTATAACTTTAGGTCATAATTTTATTCAATATCTTTTTATTAAAGATGAATTTTGACAAATTTACCATTGGATTATATTTTCTTCTTATATCTTCTATGCTTGTAAAATTTCTAAAAAATTAATGAGCAATAGCTTTGTTATCGATAAATTGTTTTAATTGAAAATTTTTGTAGTTTAAAGTTATGCATAAAATATAAGCGTATAAATCATGTAGTAAATAATATCCGATTGACAAAAAATTTGACATGTGTATTAAGAGCATAAATAACATGCAATTCAATAGTTAAATTTTCAAAATATGTAATAATATTTATTTTATTAAGTAAGGTTGTAGTGTTAAGCTACAACCAATATCGTGGTTAAACTTTGTCCTTTACTTTTATACTATTCTACCTCTACACCTATTACAAATTGTGCTTAATGAACTTTATATATGTTCTCAAATCAATGTTACAATGACCCGTATCATTAGCGGAATTAAAATAGCATCAAAATTGATTTCTCAATTCCCATTCAAGACTCAGTCAAGATTACATAATCTTCTTTCTTTTGAGATACTTCTTGGTCATGATCATACTCTCTCTCTCTCTCTCTCTCTCTCTCTCTCTCTCTCTCTCTCTATATATATATATATATAGTCTGAACTAATATAAAGAAATTTTACATTTTACACATGGTATATTTAGCCAAATCAACAAGTTTCTTTCCTATAAAAAGAAACCTAAAGGTCGGTGGTTGGTCCCTTCTCAAATGATTTTCCCCAAATGCTTAATTATTTGGGCTGACTTTGAATATTTTAAGACCTAAGGAAATATTCATTAAAAAAAAAAAAGACCTAACAAAATAATTGTTAGTGATTTTTTATTTTTTTTAATTTTATATAGAAAATATTAATTTAACCTTTTATATTATTTATTAAAAAATGATCTCCCTGTTTTTAATATTTGAAATTGTTAATTAAATTATTTTGCTTAAATAATTTATTAACAGCTTTTTTACAAGTTATTAGAAACATTGATTGTCATGATTATTCAAAAAATTCTTGTCATTTTTTTGTTGTTGAAACAATATAGAGTTTCAATTTTGTTAAATTCTTATAATATTTTGAGAATCTTCTTATTGGAAATGGAAAGATTGCACAATTATATATTACCAGTATGTAACCCATACTACTGCACGGGAATGGATATAATTTAATAAACCAATAAATATATTACATTTTATTATTTAAGTGCTACTATTGGTTTTGTTTTTTATTTATTTATTTATTTATTAATCATGAGTTTAGTCATGTTTAAAAGACTTAGTTTATTTATGTTTAATAAAACTTAGTATTATGTAATTTTTTAACAAATATTTTTATCATACAAAATTCTAATGAAAGAATGCTACATAGACATATATATCCAAGGTTGATTCATTTACGGTACATATAACTATGATTAAGTTACTTTATCACAAGCCATTTTTAACAAAATATTTTAATTAATTAAATGTGAATCTCATAACGTGCATCTTATAACAATATATAACAATAGAATAACATGAATCTCATTAAAAACAAATTATCAATTAAAAATCACTAAAATTATAAGCATAAAACGTAAAGACAAACAAATAGGATAAATACTAATTCCTTAAAAAAAAACTTACAGTGAGTTGAGAAAACTACATAAATAATCTTTGATATTTAAAGAATAATGGGATTACAACTTCCTTTCGAAATTGGGTAGAGACTCGTGCTGATAACGTGTTATAAAAAAGAAAAGAAATATGCAACATCAATGATAAGAAAACAAAACAATTTTATAATTAAACAATAAAAATTATTGACAAAAAAAAGAAAGAAAGTATAGGCAGATGAAAGACAATAAATATACAACATCAATCATAGGAAAACTACAAAATTATATAATTAAACAATAAAAAATTTACACAAAAAGGAACAACAGTATAGATAGATGAAAGAAAGCAATAATCAAACCTTAGGAATGGTTGGAATTCATTTTGCAGAGCATAAACCAGAACCATGAAAATTGTAAAGACAAGTACAATCGGAATATTTGGAGAACCTCTTCTTATATAAGATACAAAAATACCCAAATACATGCATCATTGATACCAAGAGAATCTTTTGAAATTCCATGTGGAAAAGGGAGGTGAACCTGAAAATATGTAGGTGTGGAAAAGGGAGGTGAATCGGAAAAGGGAGGTGAACCTGAAAATACGTGGGTGTGGAAAAGGGATGTGAACCTGAAAGAAAGGGAGGTGAACCTAAAAATACATAGGTGTGGAAAAGGGAGGTGAACTTAAAAATATACGGGTGTGAAAAAAAAAAGCACATCGAAATTACAAATTAGACTTTAATTTCGTATTTGCATTGACATGTGGCACAACAATATATTAGAATTCTAATTTAGAATTCCAATTGGAGTTTCTCTCTGCTTCACCTATTATATATATATATATATATATATTTCCATTAAACAAATCAATTATTATTCTATAATTTTGACTTTTGAGATTTTTTTTTAAAAAATTTAAAGATCTTTTATACACACACACACATATATAAAACCGAAACTTCTGAAACTCTCATAATTTTCCACACTAGCACAATATTTAAATAAAATGAATTATCATTTTATTTAAATAAAATTATTTTTTCACACCATGAGCTATATTTACAAGGTTAAATGGGCCAAAATGGGCATTTACCCATTTCTCACAAATTTTCCAACAAAATGCCTCATGTTTGAAACTAATTAGAAAAATGTCCCTATTTTGAAACTAAATTTTTAAAAAATCAAGTTTCAAATGTAAAACACAATTTTTGAAATATCGAGTTATAGCGATTATGGACATAGAATTTTTTTTTTTTTTTTTTCAAACTCAAGTTCCATGTGAAGTACTCAAGTTCATAGAACTCAAGTTCCAGAAATATTTTTTTTTTTTTTAAATTTACAGTTCACTATAACTCGATTATCCAAAAATTGATTTTTAAATTGAAACTCGATTTTTAAAAAATCGAGTTTCAAAACAAAGACATTTCCTTAAATAGTTTCAAATATGAAGCATTTTGCTGAACAGTTTTGGCGAAAGAGACAAATACCCATTTTCTCCGATTAAATGAATGAATGAATGAATAAATAAATAACTACATTAATTTCTAGATTTTCATGAGGGATGCAAAGTGGAATGTTTTATATTTATTTTTGGAAACACTTCAAATTTTGTTAGATAATTTTATAAATTTATTTGTCACTAATCACTAAAAAAAATTCAAATAATATAATTAAAAATTTTAATTTAAACAGTAATTTATTATATGTTAAGGTAATAACAATCAAATGTGTTGTCGCATCAATTAGCATGTATAAACAAATAGTAAAATCTTTAAAAATAGCTTTAGCATATATTTATTTGCCCTATTATAATACTGAAGTGGACAGAACATTACAAGTTCATGCATTGCTTACATATACATCAATTAGTGAAAGAATTTAAAATTAAAATAAAAAAATAAATTCCTGGGTTTGGAAGAGGCCGGCTGGAAGTCATGTCGCATGTGGGATATGGCAGAGAAACAATCTAAAGGCTAAAAATATGCCATGTCATTCTCTCAATTTTTTTGTCCCTGTTTTTTTCCTTCGTTTCCTCTTTCTCCCGTCAGCACTCTCATGGTCTGAGCATCAGAGGTGTTCAGTTCAAAACATGCCGGCGATGAGTGGAAAATTTTCGTTGCAGTTTGGTTGCGTGCGACTGCGAGGGACACACCCAAGAAACTGTGGCAGTTGAGACTGATGTGGTGGTGAGTGTTGTGGCTAGAGCGTTGACGCCGTCGAGGCTGAGTTTGGTTCGACCGCAGGCAGAGGCTGGGTTTGGTTTCTCTAGATTTGCGAATATGGGTAGAATGAATATGCGTTGTGGGTGGTTGATGGGTTGATAGTGCTTTTTATTTGTATAGACGGTGGTTTTGGAGAATTGGATCAGATTTGATGTGAGTTTCAAGCATGGGAATTCGCAGATAAATCCCACCATCAATAAAAGTTCATGTGTTTCTCAATCGACGGAAAGGCAAATCCTGCGTCTTCGCCATCATTTCCGATGGCTCTGTCCTATTTGCTGCAAAGTCGTTGTAAGAGTAAGACGCATCATCTCCAATGGCTCCGTCCTGTTTGCTCAAAGTCGTTCAATGTTGCATCAGCATTCAGTGGTGGGTTTGCAGGGAGATTGCTGAAAGGTGCGGGCAATTAAGACTAAAAAATATTTTGTAACGTGATTTATTTTCTACAGTTAGATTTGTGGCTTGCCACGTGTTCTCCATCTGTATTAAAATGGGAGGAAACATGACAGTTTTAAACGGGAGGGGGGCCTCTCCTAATTTCTAGCCAATAAACACCACGCTAGATATGTTGTAACATAATTTGATTAAATTAAAAAAAGAAGAGTGAAATCTCTCTCTCTCTCTCTCTCTCTCTCTCTCTCTCTTCCTTCTCTCCACAAACCCAAAACCCATAGCCACCACACCACGGCGAGCCACCACACCACAGCAGATCGGCCTAGCTGACGTCGGCGACGTGGCTTGGTTTCTCTCTCCCTGGTTGACGGCGGTGACATGGATCGGTGTTGGTTTGTGTTGGATTTTTGGAATGGGTTTTGGTGTGGCGATTAGGTTGTTGAGCGCCATTAAACCCAATTTCTTACTACTCCTTTTCCACAGTTCTCCTAATAGCGAAATTGATTTGCGGTTCATATTATTTATTCTCTCTCCTCCTTTTTACGAAATCAAGGTGTGCTTGCCGTGAGTCTGAGTTTGCCGGTGTAAATCTAGGATTTGCTCACCGTGGGTGTACCGCCATGGGTTTGGGCTTTGCTTGTCGTGGGTCTGCACTTGCTCACCATGGGTCTGCTCCATGGGTCTTTTTTTTTTTTTTTTTCTTTTTGGTTGTGGGTTTTGCTCACAGTCATACTCTTCAGTGGTGGTGGTGGTGGCAATGGGTTGTGGTTAAGGTTTGTGTTCCTGGTGGTTGCTGGGTATGTGGTGTGGGTTGGTTTCAAGTTCGATGGTTCATTGTGTTTTGGGTTTCTTGTTTTGATCGACGAGTGATTTAGGTTTCTTGTTTTGATTTTGGGTTTCTTGTTTTGATCGGCGAGTGATTTGGGTTTCTTGTTTTGATTTTGGATTTTGATTTTGATTTTTGATTTTGATTTGGATCGGAGATCGGCGAGTGATTGGCTAGATTTTGCTATGGATTTTGCTCAGCATAAGTGGGTGGTGTAACTAAGAAGGTGGACGCTGGTGGTGGTGTGACTGAGAAGGTGGACGGTAGTGGTGGTATGACTGAGAAGGTTGACAAAGGAAGAGAAATAGAGATTAGAGAGAGAATTGAGAAATATTTTTATATTATTTTAATGTGTAATATGGTAAAATAAAAGATTAGATGTTGGGTGTATTGAAAAATGGTATTGTATAATTAATAAAGTGACTTTTTAGATAATAAAATAGAATAGAATTGGGAAGAATCAATGCTGATGATCTTACACATAGCTACATCTGATAACAACACCCCATTAGCCATGGAGATGATGAGATTAAAGCCTTCATTTGCTAGGAAACTAGATCCAAATGGGTGGAGCCCCATGCACCTTGCTCTTGAAAAAGGGAATACCGAGATGGTACATCGGCTTTTACAGGTTGATAGTGAACTTGTACGTGTCAAAGGAAAGGTCGGAGTGTGTCACTCCTTTGCATTATGCAGCAAAAAGAGAAGAGCACCTTGATCTATTGGCCAAATTTCTAAGGACTTGTCTTGATTCTATAACAGATGTCACGATACAAAATGATACTGCTCTACATATTGCCCTCAAATTTGACAATTTCGAAGCTTTTAAACTCTTGGTGGGATGGCTCGGAAGCAATTGGTCCAAAAAAGCTTATGCTTATGAGATGAAAATCCTAAAATAGAGGGATGAGGAACGCAACACTTTGTTGCACATTGCAGTATCCAAAAATCAAACCCAGGCAAGCTCTCTCCCTGCCTCAAAAATGAAAATCCAAACTATTGTTAACTCAGTATTAACAAAATTAAATACAGTTAATAAAATATGCATAAATGAGGGAAAAAAAAAACACACAAAATAATTGTGTTTTATATATACATATATATTTCAACTCAATTGTGTATTCAAATGAAACTCGATGTTATGATGGATTCTATATATATTAATTTCCATAGCAATTTTTTTAATATACAAAACAAACAACCCATAGAAACATTTTACTATGAAGCCTTATTTTGATAATATTCATTATTAAAAAATCAAATGTTGTAATTGATTTCTTATAATCTACCTATCAAATATATCATATTTTTAATATTTAATTATAAGTCCAATTTTGTTCTAAAATAAATAAACTAAAAGAAGAAAGAAAAAAGCCCAACACAACAATATAAATATTTTAAAAAAAGTGACCCAAGTTAATACCATTAACATTTTTAGATTTACCACTACGCACCTTTAACATGATAATCACTCTATAAGTATAAAGTTCTTGTGGGATGGGGGGTGAGGGGCAAGGAAGAGGATACCGTACCGTACCGACGTGTGCACCAGTACCGAAACTTCTCACGTTTTGTACCAATTTATATACTGACCATATTTTGGCCGGTACCGAGCGTACTGCCCAGTACAGAGAAAAATCTTTTGTTTTTAGTTTTGTAGTTTTCGAATTTTTGTAAGGGCAAAATAGTAGTTTACTTGTATTATTTGTTTTCTTAGTATGCATCAAAAAATTAAGCTTTTTGTTTTTTATATTGTGTTTTTTTTTTTTCTTTTAGTTGATGCTAAAGTCTAAAACCATGAATAATTTGTTTTGAATTAAGGTAATGTTTTATGGTAAACTTTTATTTTTATTTTATATATATATATATATATATATATTTATCTATAAATATAAAAAATAACAGTAAACTCGAAACGGTACATCGGTACTGACCAATATCGAAATATATTATTCTAATGGCTAAATCGGTATAGCCTCCAATACGAGATTGACTCTCTTGGTGAAAGGGCAAGGGCCGGAGTGTATAAAAAAAAAAATACTTTCAGATTTTTTTAGTAATATTTTTTTTTAGAGTGGTCAGTGCCCCATTCCATAGGAATAAATTAGGCAAATATTTTTTACTTTTTTAACTAATTTTTTGGCTAACATTCAATTTTTTGTGGATCAACCTCTTTTTCTTGAAAATTAAAAAAATTAAATTAAATTTTTTATGAACTCCCAAACAAAGTGTTTAAAATAGAACAAGGGACGAGACCCAAACTAATTTGTATTGATAAGATTAGTGACAGACTAATTAAGAGTGTATCACTACATTAAGCATACAGGTTGTGAGTCACTTATTAGCTTGGGGTTGGAAATTAATCCCTTTAAACGTCAAGAATTTAGAGGGTAATACAGCATGGGACATCTTCCAAGAACAAACAGAAGTAGACAATAGGGAACTCAGGAATATATGCTACACCATGCTGGAGCTTTATCAGGTTCATCTCTTCCTACCGTTACTTCTTACGCACATTACCTAAGGCAGCCGAAATCCATATTTCGCGAGACATTTCGAGCAGATTTTGCTCGTGTATTGAAGAATAGTTCAGTCGAAAAGCGCAACCTGGTGGTTGGTGCATTGCTTGTAACAGTGACCTACCAGGCAGTACTCAGCCCTCCGGGGGGACTTTGGATAGATAATCAATCCAATGACATTGCACCACAGAGAGCAAGGACAGCCATTGGTATGAGAGGATGGCCTTTTAGGCTGTTCTTGATTTTTAATTCTGTAACATTCGTGTTCTCAAACGCAATAATTCTTCTCCTAGCTCCATTCAGTGGGTACTTTAGTGGGATGTTTTGGGCACTCACTTTATTCCTTTGGGTTTGCTATTTTAATTCATTGATAGTCATAACCCATGCTCCAGTTTGGACCCTTTCTATTGTAGTTTTAGCTATGCCGATTTATATGTTCATGGTAAACCCTTTTTTAGCTATGCTGATTATCAAACTTTTTTGGAATCATACTTTTTTCTGTTGGTGGACAAGAAGCAAGCATAATCAGCTAAGTGGTTTGCTGAATTGCATATGGAAGGAAAATTGATGGGAGAAAGGCCAAGCTTGAAGCTGTATGCACCTGGAATCAGAGACGCGACCAGGATTCAAATCTAAGGGGGGCCAAAGCTTATAACAAAAGTTTTTTTTATGAAAATAAAAACTAACATTTATTTCATATTTGATAGGCCAAAAACCTATTGACCCCTTGTGATAGATTAAATGATTAATTAGCCAAGTTTAATTAATTAACCAAGTTATCATGCAAACGCATGGTAGCACAAAAAAATCACCAATAAACTAAAGTGCAGCGGAAAATAAATTGACACGGTGATTTGTTTACGAATAGGAAAAACCTCTAAATCAAAAACCCCACCAGTTGATTTTAAGGTCACCACTCTCGAAAATCCACTATTATCACAACAAGCGGTTACAAGTAAAAGAATCTCAGTACCTTATACCAACCTACAGTTGAACCCTTATCACAATACTCAATTGGACTTATTCTGTAGTGACAATCTCTCCTATTCAATGCATGGCTCACAATACGTGACTAACCAATTGCGCGGATTCCAGTACGTAACTTCAATCACCAACTTAAGAAAGATGTTGGATGCAAAATTCTTCAGTTCATCCCCATAATGAAGAATAAGAAGATGTTTGGTTACAAAACCCTATGATGCAAAGACACAGCAGCTTCTTCACAAAGAGATGAACTAGGGCAAACTTTGTCTCCGGTCACAAATTGCTTGAACAGACTTTGATCAATGCTTGTGCAACTTGTGTTACTTTGACCGCCCTTAAAATAATCCTTTTATATGTCTAGGGTTGTAAGAAAAGAAGGCCCAAAGACATATCCATGGATTGGAATCAAAACAGACCTGAAAGCCTGTTTTTCTTTAACCTCGACAACTAGAGGTGTCGAGATGCTGTTGAGCAACTGTCGAGCCATGGGGATGAAACAGCTTGTTAAAGCTTGATAGATGCACCTGTCGAACTTTAATGACAGACACTTCTCAGCTTGTTTCTTGAACAATCTTGCATGACTTTAACACTTGATCTTGAAACAAGGTTTCTTGAAGTATTAAGACATCCTAAATCTACCTAAATACAAGTAAAGTACGTTTTGTCAAAGGATTCGCCAATTATATAAACTAGCTGTTAAACCCGTGCAAATGCACAGGAATTACATAAGTACATGTAAGAGTCCATAAATAAATTTTAGTACATAAAAATAATAAGAATCTGAGAAAGCAAATATAATTCAAATAATTTTAGATAAATATTTGGAGAAACATTTTGTTTCAAAAGTCTTAGATAAATTTAATTAAATAAGTATGTAGCTAATGCAATTGAATTTATAAACAATAGATGGATCAAGATCTTTATTGACTGTACTGCTATTAAAGACATTCATTCTATGTTGGACTTCATTTTCAATATCATCGAAATATAGCTGTGCAAACTGTGGGTCCTCACCATTATTAGGAAGAAGTGTTCCAATCCTATGATGGGTTTGAGCATTAAGCCTGAAAATATATGGGCCTCTACCACCGTTAACTCTATTATCCACCTTGCCACCCATAGATGTCATCGCAAACATTGCGTTATAACTTCTTATTTGAGTTTTAAATGTTCTAGATCATTGTCCACCAAGAGGATCTGATAACTCATTAAGAAGAGGCGGTGTGTTTTTAAGTAAAGTCAGTTTCACCTTACCCTCCATACAGCACAAAGAAAACTTTGGAATTCTAGGCCTTTTAGATTTGACACTCCTTTCTTCATTCCATAACACTGCACCACAATGGTTACATACATAAGAAGGTGGGCCAAAATTCCAAGGTTCAATAACATTATCGGGTGAATGTAATGAACAGTTTTCATGATTGACTACCATCTTGTCAGTTTTCATACTATTTTCTTTTGGATCATTTTTCAAACGTCATCATCTGTCTTTTCTGTTGTTCTAAACTTGCATTTTCCATTTTCTCTTTTACTATTGTATGATGGAAAAACGAAAGTAAAATTAGCATCTATTTTAAAAGTAAAAGATTACATATTAATAATCTTCTCAAAGCTACTTTTGTTCAAATATTTTTTAATCGAACATCAACAAATGATAAAGAGATACAAATCTAAATAAAAGTAACAATTGGGAAATTTGGCTGTAGTGACTTCTTTATTTAATTCAACAATTCTTCTTGAATAGTAAAAAAAGGGTCTTAAAATCCAAAGCAAAGATGATAAACCTACAATAGCACGTGAGAATATAAATGCCATTAAAAACACAAAACATGGCAGGTTTTTTTGTACTAAAGAGCAAAAAAATATCAGTTTACTAAAATAATTAAAAATATAATGATTAATACTTAGAATGAGACATACACAATTAAAACAAATGATTAAACAAAATAAGCAAAGCTAACAACAACAAAAATAACATATTTAAAAACACTGCCAATAAACTGTACCTAATAGCCTGAGTAGTATTAAAAATGAAAGATACCATCCAAACCCACAAAATGTTCATCCAACAGGTACAAAGTACCAGTCATGATAGAATATGAAAGATTACAATGACAATACCAACTTCAATGAAATACTTCAATTTACATTACTTCATCAAAACAGAAACAAAATTGTATCATAATTATATGATTTTGAAATTATGTAGACACAAACAAAACTGAAGCACCACTTCAAAAACCAAAAAAAGCTTTTTAATTCCTCAAAGCTTTTCTAATCAATCTAACGAATCACAAAATCAAGCAAAAAGTAAAAGTTAGCATCTTGCTATATTTTAATTTTTTTCGTCACACTTATTATAGTAATTGAAAGTCTATAAATGCATACTTTTGGATGAGTAAATCAACCAAAAAGGCTTTGCTTTTACACCAACAAAGAAAATGCCTTTATTACAAAAGAAGCATAAGACTGTTTTCTTTAAAACACTAATTACAAATGCAGGTATCGATTATACAAAAAGGTTTAAGAAATAAAGTTTATAACAAAACTCTTTTGTCAAAAGTATACTATGATTAGAATCCGTAAATATAATAATATTTTAAAAAAACAGTTGAAGAAACAGATTAAAGAACCAAACAGATATGAAAAATGAAATTACAAGAAAATATTCCCTTCACATAAACCATGCATGTCACTTAAAGAATAAGTCTCATAAATATGGTCATTAACAAACTCTTCATAGAAAATAAAAAAAAGCTTGAGCAAATATTCAAAATTCCACAATCTCGCTGCCCCTTACAAATAACAAAACAGGTAAGAGAGAAAACAAAAGGCCCAAAAATTATAATTTAATTATTAGATATCCACAGGTAATGTGTTTAAGTTCATTTTAAAATTTCAGCACTGTTTAGGCCATAAAGTTTTGTAGTCTAAACCTTGGTCCTCCTCCAGAGAGTAATCATCAAAACTTATATCAAAAAACTTAACCATACCATAGTGTTTGTTCCTCACCCTGAGCATGTAAACCTAACATAGTGACATTAAAATGAACTTAAACACATCATATATTTAAAATCACCGACTTGAAAAATAACAAATTTACATACAAATGAACCAATATGTTATGTATACGCTGAAAAGGAATGCGTCATTTCAAAATTAATGCTTATTAAAGAAAAAGTGTTTGCTTATTGGCTAAGATCAGATAGTGTAGTAGTTTTTGTTAAGGAATGTTGCTTTCTACAGTGCTACATATCATGGGACTTCATTTATTAAGGAGGAATTTAGATCTAAAATTAAAAAAAAAAAAAAAAAAAGTGCTAAAATAATAATTATATGTTTGACTTCTTCATTTTATAATAGCTTGAATTTTTAGAAAACACATAGTTTAACTTCTTCATTTTCTAATTATAATTCAATTTCTTACCTTGAAAATTCTACCCCTTTAATTTTTTTTAAACAGACTCTGTTTCAATACTGAATGAAAAAATCCACTAGTGTCAATAAAGCATGCCAACCAAAAAGTGTAAAGTTTTATCATCTAGAAAAAACTGATAATATTAAGAAACTAATCTAGGTATCAATGGACACTTCAAATCTCACTACCTGTAATGAAGTGAACTCAAATAAATGATAAATCGGGTAAAATTGTTATGGAACATAAACAAATAAAAGAACATAAATTAAGAGTGGAATTTTTTTTGTTGCAGGGAAGGTACAGTACAAATCTAACCCAATAAACTAAAACCCAACCAAAAAAACTAAAACTAATTCATAAATCTTAGTTATACTCAAATCAAAGGAAACAAATTTGGGACAGAAACCCAAAACCCAAAAAACAAATCTTACCCAAAAACCTAAATCAAAATTAACTCAACCAAAAATATCCAAAACTAACTCATATTTCTTAGTTCATAACCAAATTGAAGGGAAAAAAAGTATGGCAGATTTCAGAAAACAAAAACAATATTTGAAGAGGAAAAAGTATATACTCAAATCAAATGGAAAAAAAGTCTGACTTTGAGATAAAAAACCAAAGACCCAAAACACAAAACTAACCTAAAAAACTTAAATCGAAACCAACCCAACCACAATACCCAAAACTAACTCATTTTTCTTAGTTCACAACCAAATCATTGGAAAAAAAGAAAAAAAAAAAATCATGGTCGATTTTCTGAAAACAAAAACAATATATGAAGAGGAAAAAAGTATACTGGGGCAAAAATCGAATAGATGATACCTAAATAAAAATCAGTCCAACCAAATTTCTCAAAACTAATACATATACATTAGAGAAGAGACATGGGAAATGAAAATATAAAAAGGGGAAAAATTTTCAACAAAAAATTAAAAACAACATAAATAAAATGGCAGAACTTTATTTTTTTTTGCAACACATTAATCTATGTTCTTCAGCACCAAATGGATTTCAGATTGAGAGAAATCATCAATAAATTTACACTCTATAATAATTTTCAAAACCCTAGAAACGGTCATTAAATAGAAAACCAAAAGAGGGGAAAAAACATGCCAACCTTCTGAATTATCTTCTGAATCACCTGATGTTAAAGAGGACGAACAAAGTTTTTCAGCTTGAGAAAAATGGCTACAGGTTTATGAAACAGAAAGTCAGAAAAATATTAGTCAAATAATAATGCATAATTAATAGTACATTGGAATCTCAAATTCTAAAACCAAACCAATATATAACCCTTAAAAGGGACATTGAATCCAACCTTTTAATCACAAAAGAAAAAAGTAAAAGTTGTAGTGAATAATCAAGCCACAACATATAAACAAAACAAAATTCCACCTACAACAAATAAAATGCATAATCAATAGTAGATGGGAATCTCAAATTCTAAAACCTAACCAATTCATAAGTCATAACCCATAAAAATGACATTGAATCTTAATCTTGGCCCCCAATTTCAATTGCAAAACAAACAAACAAAAAAAGAAAAAGAAAAAGCTCACAATCCCCAAAAAGCTGCAATGATACAGAGAAAGTCTGTTAACAACAACCCATTATTATATAATCATCTATTCATAAAATAAATAAATAAAAGTAAATCATCTATAAGTACTCAAATCCAAAACACTTAAGACATACACAATAAAAACAATCATACCGTACATTATTCTTTAGAAGGTAATCGATTTTTCTCTTATATTTCTCTATTGTGTAGATTATATAACTAACACCAAATGGTGAGTATGATAAATTTTGTGAAATAAAAACAATCAACAGCTACTATACATAAAACACTTTATGCTAAGGACCACAAACTAAATCTTCTGAACTAAATTGAAATTGTAATTAGCAATTATACAACTCTTACTATTACAAAGTAAAATGTCTAAAAAATCAACCAACACAACAAAATTAAATTAAATATCAAAAAAGGAAATAAACAAAATAATATTTAAGAATACAAACTTAAATTGTAGCACAATAGTGTTTGTAGATGGTAAAATGCAATTTTGGAGCTTAAATAATATTATTGTATATTTCAAGCATTCAAATTAAAAAAAAAAAAAAAAAAAAAAAAAAATTTAATCTAAACAAAAATCTGGCAAACTAAAAATAAATTTAAACAATGCTACAATCGGACAAAACAGGAGTCAAGAAATTGTAAAAACGAATGAGATATCAGGGGAAAGGGAAAAAAATGCCTGCCTTCCGCTAAGAAACAGCAACCGAATAGAAAATAAAAAGGGGGAAGCCTAATAGTCTGTTGTTGAAGAGCAGAGACAGGATTCAATCTAAACAAAAATCTGCCAAACTAAAACTAAATTTAATCAATACTACAATCGAACAAAACAGGACTCAAGTAATTGTAAAAATAAATGAGAAATTAGAGAAAAAAGGGGGAAAAAAAGAGGAATAAAAACGCCTGTCTTCTGCTAAACCCATTTTTTAGAAAACCCTAGAAACGGCAATTGAACAGAAAACAAAAAAGGGGAAAACTTAATACCTTCTGAATAGTCTGTTGTTGAAGAGCAGAGACGGGATAGCTTCTAAATCGACAGTTGTTGCAGAAGACGAACAAAGATTTTTTGTTTTTCCTATTACAGAGAACGAACAGAGGTCTTCATCGTTGCAGAAGTTTCTTTTTTTCGTCTGTTTGATAGGTTGGAACACGGTAATCCGATCTGTATGTATTTGCAGATGCAACGAAGAATCACTTGTTTGGGTGAGTTTGAACTTTGATCGGAAAATAAGTTTTGGGTTTTACGGTAGGCGTTTTTTGTTTTTTGTTTTTATCCCTTGATCTCTCTCTCCTTCTCCGTTCTCTGCCTCTCCATTTCTCTGTCTCTCTTTTCTCTCGGTCTCTCTCTCCTTTTTTTCACTGTGTAGCAATCTTTCTTTTTGTTTTTTTGTTTTTTAAGCGGTTAATTTTGTTTTATACAATGGGGCTCCCAAACAGTATTTTAACCTATTGTGAAACATTGCACCGTATGGTTCTTTTTTTGCTTACTTGTCAACACCTCCTTAATTGTAGCAAAAGTCTTCTGCTATTATATATAGTATTAGAAGAATGACATATGTTCTTATCAAGTGAACCACATATGTCCTAACAATCTTCTCCTTTGGTAATCCATGACAAAACCACAACAAACATATGAACATATGGGAGAAGTTATAAAGAAAACATGCATCATCATATATATATCAAAGATAAGCACAATGTATGTAAATATAGTCACAAGACCTAGGTACAAGAACAATGTATCTCTAACAAGAAAGAAAAGAAAAAATACATAAAATCCTCACTACATCCTTCAAAAACCAAAAAAAAAAAAAAAACTCTCCCCCTAATAGAAATCTCCTATGTCCTAACTCTCCCCCTAAGAATGACTACTCTTATATCCAAAACTACTTCCCCTTTTTGTCACGAGTGACAAAGGGTAAGAATGTCAAGTAGACATCTTGTCAGAACTGGAAGAGCTAGTATCTCCATCTCATCATCATCATTGTTGCCAGAACCATCATCATCAGATGTCTTGGATGCCTCGAGAGGAGGAGAGGGAGATTCCACAAAACCACCAGGGTGAGCCTGCCGTCTAGCAATACGGCCAACACGGGTGTTCACCTGATACAACTCAGTAGAAAGTGTATCAAGGCAAGCATCCATGCGCTGAAGCTGCGCCATGATCACATCCAAAGTCACACCACCCCGCTGACGAAGAGGGTGCGAAGGTAGAAGGAAGAGCTGCTGAATCAGACCGCCTCAAACGAAACTGCGTCTCGCTCCATTTAACGATAGCGTAGTCAATGGCACACATAATGGAGAAGTGGTGGGAAGAGGGAAAAGGAACAAAAAAATGGCATAAAATCCGAGTAATAGCAGAAGGAAATATGAGCTTATCATAGGTCGCTGTTTCCCTATACACATATATAATAGAAAGAATGAAGTGTGAAGGAAAATCTATAGAAAGATCCTCTAGAAGGGACAACAGAAAACGAGCACGAGGCTCTGTGATAGAGTTGTAGTGAGAGAGAGGATACAAAACAAAGGTCCACCATGTTCAAGAACCTAGGACCTTTAGCAAAAGGTCGACATGGTGTAAACTGACGCTCACCCTAATCAACTGGGCGCTCACAGAAGGCAGAGATCATCTCGTCTTTGGACACAGTCCGTAGACGCTCACAACCGGGGTAATCAAGATGCGCAACATTCAGAACATGAAGCACATCGGATACCAACTCCGGTGTGACTACTATGCGCGTACCTCGAACACAAGTATGAAGAAGAGATACTGAAGTATCAATTCCATATATGTTGGAGTAGAACTCCTAAATTAGCACGGAAGGACATGTGACCGGGACGTCACACGGTGACTCCCATTCCCATCTGTGAATGACATTGGGAAGGTCAGTGTCGACAAAATCCGACAAAACAACTTGGCGTTCCGAATGAACACCTCATTTGGAAAAATTCTCTGAGAAGTCCGTTTGGGATTTCTCATCATGGAACCGAACAGAAGGAGGAGTAGAATCAGAGGACGAAGAGGCCCTAGAACGAAAAGGGTTCTGGGATGGAACAGACTTAAGTTTTGGTGCCATTGATGCACTAACGCAAACTAGAGAAAAGAGGAAGAAGGAAACACTCAGAAAAGTTCCAACACAGTTCAAATATAACAAGTATATTGAAAGGAAAGAATGCATGCATGAAAGATGCGTGAACATGTGACATCCAACATAAAAGACATCATGAGCTCCGCCCAATCCAATCCTACCAGCACACAATCAAATTGCACATATCTAAATGCATAATAAGACAGTTATTATGCTTATGTGATGCAATGCATGAGATTTGAAACTCATTTTGACAAAACCCATCCAAAAATTTCTCAAAAACTCAACACATTTTGAAAAACCCTAAAAATTTCCAAAAACTCAAAACCTAGGCATGAATGCATGAAAAGGTCATGAAAAATGAGAGAAAAAGAGATCATACCAAGTGATTTGAAGCAAGAAAGGCTAAAAATCACGTGGGTTGAAGGTTTTGAGAGAGAAGAGAGTGTTTGAGAGATGAATAGGCATGGACAGATCAACAGAGATCGAGAGAAATGAAGTCCATATCGCGCTGAACATATATATACAACCTTAGTAAAGCTCAACAGATATAGGTGTCGAGAGGCATCGAGCCAGGTGTCGAGGTAGGTGTCGAGATCACAAGTGTTGACAGATAAAGCTGTCAAGGAGGTGTCAAGGAAGAAAACATCAGACACGAAAAAGAAGCTCGATCGATCCACCAGTTGTAGAGAAGCTATCGAGAGGCTAGGAGATTTCTTAAGCGATCCACCAGGTGTTGAGAAGCTATCGAGAGGTCAGGAGGTTTCTCAATCGATCCACCAGCTATCGAGAGGTGTCGAGATTCCGATAAGATACAACAGATGAGCTCGACACATAAG
Organism: Castanopsis chinensis; assembly: GCA_032878915.1. Classification (NCBI taxonomy): domain Eukaryota; kingdom Viridiplantae; phylum Streptophyta; class Magnoliopsida; order Fagales; family Fagaceae; genus Castanopsis; species Castanopsis chinensis. The sequence goes on from JAVQMG010000084.1 coordinate 26,762, forward strand.
CCAGGTATCGAGAAGGTGTCAAGATGGCTTAAAAACAGTTTTTCAAAGAGGAGAATAAAACAGATATGAATGCAATCACCCATGCAACTCAGCCAATAATCCAACCAACATTTTAACCTCTCAAACAACGAAGAGTTAAACATTTAGCTCCCAAAAAATCACACACACACACTAAACAAGTCTAACCAATTTTATATTTCAAAAACAAGTCAAGACAGTTAGTGAGCATACATTAACATATGTAAACCTTGTGATGGTCAAATCACATTGTACCTGCACATGTATCAAAAGTAACAAAGAATATTGCGTGTTGTATGTGAAAAATATGGTAAGATTGCATAAGTTTCTCAAAGTTATAATGATTTGAGATATGAGAAAATCACTTTAACCCACACATAATCATAACTGTTTGATGGGGACTATCACCTTTGAGGTATATCCTATAATTCTCATATCTCCTAGAGAACAAGCTTGCAATCATATTTTAAAGCATTTTGTTCTTTTTGCTTTTATTTCTTTGCATATTTTCTTTTTATTAAGCAAACCATGCATGGGTATATAAAGAGAGAAAAAAAAATACCCAATAATGTTAAACTTTTTGACATTGCACTTTTACTATGCCGAAGTATACAGATGTCATATCATGATTGGCAGGTAACAGTGATAAAATGGTTATTTATGCCTTTCTCTTAGGATTTTCTAATCCTTCCCTTCAAAAAGAGTGATACGAGTGTTAAATACAAGAGATCACTTAACCTTACTCATCACAAACAAAGAGCCACAAAACTCACTGCTTCGTTGTGCATAAAAATGTTCATCTAAGCTACAAGAAATACAAAGTTTAGGAAACTCTGTTTCAATGACCATTTTAAGGTTCACAGGAACCAATGTACACAAACACACACTATTTTTATATTTTTCTGAATTTTTCAATTTTTTTTATTTTTATAACAAAAACAAAATAACTAAAACTAAAAAACTAACAACCAAAAACATGTAAAATAAAATAAAGCAATGCATAAAACTGGACTGACTCAAAGTATTAAAGCAAAACACACAAGTAATGCATAAACCAAAAACAGATGGAGAGAGAGAGAGAGAGTGAGTGAGTGATTAAATCACTTGGAACCCTTTTTCTTTCACACCTTGGAAAAATATTTCCTTTTTGCAATCCCTTGAACTGGCTGTGAGGGGAAGAATTGATACTGTTCAAGTTCAAAAGGAACATGAGGGCTTTGAGAAGATCTCCGAGAGGAGCAAACGAGTACGAAAATTGAAATTGGTTTTCCGATGCCAACATGTTGTTGCTATTTTGAGTGACTAACCACTTATAGCAATTTGGTCAAGTATGACCAGCTGCTCCATAGTGATGACAGAGATGCTGCTTCTTTTATTTAGGCCTTTAAGAGTTAGCCTTCTTAGCCCTAGGGTTTTTAACTTCCTTCTTATCCTGCTTAGAGGGTGCTTCTAAGATAGATTTACCCGTGTCTATGTTCTCACTAGCTAATTCAGTTTTAACATTAGAGTTCTCAATTTCAACATTATTGCTAGGAAGAACAAAAACAGTAGTCATAGAAGAAGATATATTTGAGGAAGAGAAATCATACCCTAAGCCTGTTCAATCTCATCGAGCTTAGCACTTGAAGTCCTTTCTAGCTAAGCTCTAACTTGGAATAGTTCTGCCTCAAGCTTCTTAGCCTTCTCAGCCAAGAAGTTATTTTCAAACCTTAGTGCTCCAATTGTTTGATTTGCTTCATCAAACTTTGTAGAAAGTTCTTCACGTTCAAGCTCTACATCACTAAGCTTCATGGTGGTCAACCTATACAGCTTCTCGTGGTTTTCTGAGACCTTATATAGTTTAGCATAGGCTGTGTGAATGTCATCTTGATCATTCATCTTCTCAAATTTGGCTTCCACCAATTCCTCTTCTTCATCCACATCTTTAACAATCCCCTCAATAGGATTAACTGTGGCAGTTAAGGCATTCAAGATTCCGTCATCCTCATTGTTAGAAACATCTTCAGGCTTGATGTCGCTTAGCATAACAGCAAGTGCCTTGCTTTTCCCAATCGTCTTAAGATATGTTGGGCACTCCTGTTTCATGAGTCCAAAGCCTTGGCACCCAAAGCACTTAAGTCCTGTAAGAACAATGTACTAACCGTCATCTCTAGCATCCTTCTTCCCTTTGTCTTGGCTCTTGAACTGAGAAGAATTGGATTGCCTACGGTCCTTGTTGAAGCCCTTCCCATTGGCATTTTTCATAAACTTCTTGAATTGCCTGGTCATGTAGGACTTTATCTTAGAATCTTTATCATTGGAAGACTCATCAGTATCACTGCTCTTGGCCTTTAATGCCATGCTCCTGCTCTTGCTAGACTTCCCAATTCTAGGCAAACCTAACTCATAAGTCTATAAATTTCCAACGAGCTCTGTCAAAGGAATTTTGTCAATATCCTTTGATTCCTCAATCGTAGTGATCCTGGCATGGAATCTTTCGAGCAGAGATCTGAGCACCTTTCTCACAATCTTGGGTTTTGGAATAGTTTCTCCAAGATTAAAGGCATAGTTCACTATGTCTTTGAGTTTGGCATAGAACTCATCAAACAACTCATTCTCCTCCATCTTTATCGCTTCAAAGCTTGTAGTAAGCCTTTGTAGCTTCGAATCCTTGACAGCTTTTGTTGCTTCATAGTTTGTCTAAAGAATGGTCCATGCTTCCTTTGCAGTTTCAGTGGAGGATATTTTATTGAACTCCTCATTCGTGACTGCACTAAAAAAAGCATTCAATGCCCTGCTGTTGAAGTTTGCCTCCTTGACCTTAGCCTCATCCCAATTGGTCGGTGCTTCCTTTGGCTTGGTCCAGCCAATCTCTATACTTGCCACACTTTCTCATCTAGAGACTGCAAAAAAAGTTCTCATGCGTACTTTCTAGTAGGCATAGTTAGTCCCATCAAATAAAGAAGGGATAATAAGAGATTGTCCTCTATCCATGACAAATAAGGGTCAATGTATCACACATAGACCCCTAATCAGAGTGTGCTTGCTCTGATACCACTTAATAGGCCAAAAATGTATTAACCCCTTTGTGATATATTAATTGATTAATTAGCCAAGTTTAATTAATTAACCAAGTTATCATGCAAACGCGTGGTAGTACAAACAAATCACTAATAAACTAAAGTGTAGTGAAAAATAAATTGACACGATGATTTGTTTACGAATGGGGAAAACCTCCAAGGCAAAAACCCCACCGGGTAATTTTAAAGTCACCACTCCCGAGAATCCACTATTATCACTACAAGTAGTTACAAGTAAAGGAATTCCAGTACCTTATACCAACCTACAGTTAAGCCCTTACCCTAATACCTAATTGGACTTGTTCTGTAGTGACAATCTCTCCTATTCAATGCACGGCTCCTAATACGTGACTAACCAATTACGCAGATCTCAATACTCAACTTCAATCACCAACTTGAGAAAGATGTTAGCTGCAAAGTTTTTCAGTTCATCCTCACAATGAAGAACAAGAAGATGCTTGGTTACAAAATCCTATGGTGCAAAGACACAGCAGCTTCTTCACAAAGAGATGAACTATGGCAAACTTTGTCTCCGGTCACAAATTGCTTGAACAGACTTTGCTCAATGCTTGTGCAACTTGTGTCTACTTTGACGGCCCTTAAAATAATCATTTTATGTGTCTAGGGTTATGAGAAAAGAAGGCTCAAAGACATATTCATGGATTGGAATCAAAACAGATCTGAAAGTCTATTTTTCTTAAACCTCGACAGCTAGAGGTGTCGAGATGCTGTCGAGCAGCTATCGAGCCACGGGGCTGAAACAACTTCTTAAAGCTTGATAGATGCAGCTGTCGAGCTTTAATGACAAGCACTTCTTTGCTTGTTTCTTGGACAGTCTTGCACAGTTTTAACACTTGATCTTGAAACAAGGTTTCTTGAAGTATTAAAACATCCTAGATCTACCCAAATACAAGTAAAGTGCGTTTTGTGAAAAGATTCGCTAATTACATAAAAGAATGACATATTTTCTTACCAAGTGAACCACATATGTCCTAACAATATTCAACAAAATACAACATATAAAATAAGTTTCTTAAACATTTAATATTATAAAAATGTCAACAAAGTCTAACATATAAAATAAGTGTTTTTTAAACATTTCATCACATTTATCAAAATAGAACTTGACGCTATTTCAGAGGAGATCCAAATATATATATATATATATATATATATATATATATATATATATATTTAAGGAAAAATCTTAATTTTTCAAATTACATATGTATACCAGTTTTTCTTTTTTTTCTTTTTTAATTGGAGGGCTATTAGGACCAAAATTTAAAATTTCATCACATATATTATATATACACTAGCTTTTTTGGGGGGGGGGGGGCAACGGCCCCTCCCTGTCCTAGTGTGGGTCCGTCCCTGCCTAGAATATTTGTCAATTTTTGTTTTTGTTTCTTCTCCCACTAAGAAATTTCGAGAATAAAATTTAGTTTATATATGTTTCTAAGGGCATAGTTGGAAGTACCCTATATCATCTATGAATATAATGTGTGTGTGTGTGTCTATATATATATATTGTAATAATTAAAGCAGTCTGATTCCCATTAAAATCAAATTTCTCACATACCTAAATGGCAAAAGACAACTTTGTCATTGAATAACATATACATTGAAAGATTGTAGATTATGACATTATTTATTTATAATAAAAAAATCTCAATTACTTTTCAAATTCAAATTAAATCATATCAAAACACTAAAATTATATAATTCATTCAAAAATTAAATTTCTAATATCAACTAAGGGGAAAAGAACTTAAAAAATAATTACATTTTGTCATCTTGGACCAAATATGGCTGAAATGGACCTAAATGAACTTAAAGGACTGAATGGACCAAAATACCTGTAGGGGACCGTAATGGACCGAATTGGACCGATTTGGACCGAATAGACCCAAATAGATGAAAGGGTTGAAGTAGACTAAATGTACCAAAGTGAACCGAATTTAAAGGCACGTATTAGTAATAATCCTAGAGATTAAGGTATATTTCCATGTGCACATAATATTTTTCCTTTTTTTGTGTGGAAGTGATAGAAAGTAATTGATGTATTTTTAAAAAGATTGAAAATAAAACGTCACAGTATAGATTTTTTTTTTTTTTTTTTTTTTAAGAATATGGTATGTAATAATTCTTTTTTTTTAGTAGTCATTACAAAGCATTGAGAGTACTACAATATTTCCCCATTAAGGCTTCGCCTTGCATGCAAAAATTTTTTGCTGGTAGAATGTCAACAGCTTCATGGCCGAGTCATAAATAATGTGCAGGTTCATTCATAAATTAGCGTATTTTGAGCACCCCATATAACCCATAGTGTATATTTCATTCTCTTATATGGTTTTCGTGGCCATATATTGTTCTGAAAGGGAGAGTCAATGAATTGAGTAAGAGTTATGAAGAAAAATAAAAGTGTGGAAGTTCTTTCTAATTAAAGTAGATAAATATGTAAAGGTAAAGTATATGTAAAGTTAAAATTATCCAAGATATTATTAGAAGAAAAAAAATGTTCAAAATGAATGTGCAAAGTCAATCAGTTAATTTATTTAATATTAGAACAAATTAATAAAAAAATGATTATATAGCTCAACAGTATTGTAATGACATTAAATGATGTGTTTCGACTTTTAGATACTATATAGATATAGATTGCACAATAATGATATTGTTTTCAAAACCAAGGGATGTTCATAATTTGACTAATTAATCATTTGGATTAGAACTGGTTAATTCATTCAACCAGGTTTAAATTTTCCAACAATAATATTGATTAATATGTCTGTTTACAAGCCATTCTTTATCTCAGTCTATATGTCTCCTTTAATAAATAATGGTACTTTCAACATAAGTAATAAAATTAATGGAACTTTCAACATAGTTGGCAATATATCTAACCTTAAATTGTACAAATAAAGTGTGAAATCTTCCTTCTCATAAATTAAAAAAAAAAAAAAAAGTGTGAATATTTTGAGAGTTTCAACTAGGGACCGAGCCACCCTTGGACAATAGGGGGCAATCCCCCCCCCCCCCCCCTCTCTTAAAACTTTATATATATATATATATATATAGGTATTAATTTTAGAAATTTTATTTAATAAAATTACATTTTGCTCCCTTAACAATTTTTTTTAATTCGTTTGAGAGTAATGCTATAACCACAAAACTTTTCTATAATATTTTTACAAACTATTGAGATAACAAATTCTTATTGGTTTGCATTTGGGTCCACCACTTGTATTATATTTTTACATAACAATAACTATTAACCTCAACCACAATTTTTAAAAACGTTTGTAACTCTAGCATTTTTCTCATTTTAAAAGTTAAAAAAAAAAATTATAGATCTAAAATTAAAAACAAAGTATACAAGCTCAGAAAAATTAGCCCATCAACAAAAATTACCAATAGCAAAAATAAAAAATAAATTAAGTCCAATCAACCAATTTTATCCAAAACAAACAACTCTGCATTTTAAAAAATTTTAAACAAAATAATTTTGTCTTTACCAGGCAGTACACATCGATCAAAGACGCTTAAGAAATAAAATAAAAACCTGAAGCAACTAAATAGCAGAGCCAGAGGCCACAACCACCGTACTCAACCAACAGCAAAGTCACCCCTCCCTAATTCCAAGTTTTGGCTCCATTACTGTTTCAACTATGGTGTTAAGCCTCTTAATCAGACCAATTGAGTTTTCTTTATTTTTGGGAGGGTGGTGAACTAGTGGCCCTGTTCTTGTTGACTCTGTAGATCAAATTAGTATTCACTTCCACAGCCCATTGAAATTCTCCTACAAAAGCGTAGCAAGGATTTTATATGGCTCTAGTCTAGGATTGGAGCTGGCTGGCCTGAGATCAATGGATTGTGGAGATCAACTTTTTGTTGCCTGGGGATTTGAACCAGAACCATACAATCTTAATCAGACAAAATCATACATTACTAATGATACCCTTTATGGCATTTTCTGCCAAGTAGGTTCGTTTTCTCTTTTCTTCCTTTGGTTTGTTAATTGATTATTTTTCTTCTCCTTCCTGCTAAGCAGGTATTTAACTCATACACTCAAAAGAGACGTCAACCAGCGATCTCACAAATCACTTTTATGGGGGTGGAGAATGGGAGGTGTCAACTTGTAAGGCCATTCAGTACATGTTTCTGTTGACTGTTTTACAGATGAGGAATTATTTTTTGACATTATTATGCAAGTAATTACCTGCTCACAGGTGCATTCACATTTTGAAAGTAATTCCTAGAATATATCGAACTGGAAGTAATTCCTTAATTTCTAATAACTAATTAAGTTGTTCTTGTTCCAAAACTTTTAGACTTCCATTTCAACCTTTGTGCCCGTACTGAATGTGACAAGTACTCAAAGCTCTTTCTTTTTAAATTAAAAGGAAGCCACTTATCCAATCCAATCCCTAGCCATGTAGATAAGATCAAGGTTTAATGTACCTCGACACTAATCTCAACACCATTCAATTGATCAAGACACAATTTTCCAGTTTTCACTTTTGCAGGCTGCATTGACTTGTAAGCTTGAATTTCATGCACTAGGGTTTCAAAATTGTTAGGTTCTAAGAAATTAGGAACTAATGTATTAGAACTTCAATATGTATATTTTGGCAAACCATGATCAAAATATTTAGTCTAGATTTAGGCTGTTCAAAGTGTGTGTTTATGTAAAGTTGGAATCAAGTAATTGCAGAAAATTACTATTCAATTTCTACAAGGCTTGATTAATCAAAAATTAGACTAGATCGATCAAAGCTCCTGAAGAGTGTTTTTCTGAAGAATTTTTCAACTCAGCCTAAGCCCGTTTGACGTGTAGGGTTTTATATTTTATGTCTTATATGAATAGAAAACTCTAGCCACGTTTTAGATGTTGTTAATATGCTGTATGTGTGAATCTCTTATGAGATCTAGAGGTGTTTACCTTCATACATACTTAAGGTTATTCAGATCAAGATTGATGTCGAGAGCTTGGTGATCACTTCAGTTGCTGCATAAAGAGCTTAAAGAAAAACAAGTGGTATACTTGTGGATGATGTGGATCTGAGAAAGAAGTACTCCGTGGACTCGAAGCTGTCACGTGGTCGTGATAGTAAGTTTTCTACTCGAGGTAGCAATAGGATGTTAAAGATCTAAGTCGCTATTGTTAAACTTCAATTCTTTTATAATGAATCTTGTTTTACCTTAAGGATAGCTAGGTTAAATCCTCCTAAGTTTTTTACCGATTTGGTGTTCTTGGGTTATCATATCGTATGTTCTTTATATTTTCACACTGCTTTACATGATATGATTTGTTTGTATTAACCTAAATTTGAATAATTTACCTAAGTAATCACTTGGCTAAATAACTAGGTTAAACAACTGGTTTTTAAGGGATCTAAAAACGCACAAAAATGATATAGAAACATATATTAAAGCTAGTCGTCATTATGAGTACAGTAACACAGAGATATGTTCTCCTAGGATTATGTATCGAGTTGCATCTCCAGAGCATATTAAAGATCAAGTGTTTCTTTGAAGATGTCTCCACCAAGATCTATGTTGATATGGACTTACTCATGAAATGGGTATTCATGCGCAGAAGAGATTCAAGTGATAAAAGAGTCCAACTTGGTTGGAACTATGCTCAGTAGTGTCCATGAGTCCTACTGCTTTGCAAATTTGGGATTGGATATATTCTTTGTTAACCTCAATTTTGTTAAATATGCTAAAATAGACGCGGAAACGGAATCATAAATAGAGTGTAATACAAAAACATAAGGATTACATGGTTTCTACATCCACAAAAAAATACCTTAAGAGTTACATCTTTATTAATAAGAGTAAAGCACAAATCCTACTGTTATAATAAACCTAACATGGGTATATATAATAGACTAAACCATAGATTAACCATACATTCACTATGGTTAATAAATTTATAGTATAAGTATGAAACTTGGGCCTTTACTATTGGGCTTATATATCTCTAACTCCGCCCACACTTAGACTCTAGATGGAAGCTCAATGAAGGCTTTAGTTTGGATAAGTTTGAGAAGATCCCATGAAGTTGCCTTAAAGAAACCATGAAGATGCATGAAGGGAGCCCAAAGAAGCCAAGAAAATGCATTAAGAATGACCTTAGAAAAGACTAGATAGATCGGCCACTATGGAGAAAGAACCATGCACAATGGAGGAGGATGTTTGAAAAAAATATATATTGGAGGGAGACAACAAAGACCTAACAAGGGCTGTATCAATAGCCAAGAAAGGCTACTATGGCTAGAGAATGACTACAGTGATGGCTCGAAGAAGATCTGCAAAGAGGATATCATGATGAAGCATGGTTTGTGAGTCTTTTGTACGTATGAGGTGTAAGAAAAAATACATGTTTGTATCGCATACAAAACATACTCAGCAGAAAAATTAATGGATCTACTTCATTCGCAATTGATGACATGCACTATATAAATTTAAGAATTTAAGAACTAGAGAGCATACCTTGGTGTGGTGAATTTCAAAAACAAAGATCAGAAATACTTGAGAACACTTTTAATCTTCACTCCAATTCCACTAATGCCCAAAAATTGTGGTCTTTCAATCAGTTTCTAAGGGAGAATTAGAGAGAGTGGCATACACTCACACATACACCATTTCACAAAAGTGTTGTTATTTTCTACAATTCTGTATGTTTCTCTCTTTGTATCTAACTGATTATCTAATTGGGTTGGCCTTTTAGGCCTTTCCATATGGGCTTAAGTGTGTGGCTTGGAGTGGGATCAAAAGGGATCAATAAGACACTAGTTCCAATGGGCCTTGGACTTTTCTGTCATCTCTTGACAAGTCCAAAGTTATCATTAATTATATTTAATACCACTATATAAATATAGTTGCACTCTAGGCTTTATTTATAAATTATATCTCAAGACTTTATTGTACATGCAACCCTTTCATAAAATATTCGTAGTAATACAAAATCATGAATATGGACTGCTACTTTGTAGATTACTACATCTTAATTCCTTGAGTACCCGATTTAATCCTTTAAATTATTCATCATATATTTATGCAATCCAATTTCATAAATATATACTTTAGTAACTCCCTAATAAAGTAGTTAGGCCTAAAATTCTGAATAACCAAACCCATTAAACTTATTTCAAAGGAATATTTTGTATCTCCGTTAAGAGACTATGAATTCCATCTTAAGAATATATGTTTCATCAACACTAAATCTAGTTACCCAACATATTGAGGTTTTGATCGTAACTTAAAATCTCACTCATGATATATCAAAGTAACCTACACTTCATAATCAAGTCCATTATTCTTTCAGAATTAAGAGTTCATGTAAATAGAAGTCGTGGGTTTATTATTCATTAGACAATCGTTATGAAAATAATAAATCTCACAGTGGTCTAGTTCAATATGTTTTAACTCTTAAAATATATCAACATACCAACTAGAATTCTCCATTTTCATGATCCAGACAAATCATCTTAATTGATACATTATAGTCTTCGTGGATGAAATTCCCAATTTCATCACCGACTACGAACTTAAATTCTGAGTTTATAAAGAACTTATAATTTATATCTTCTGTGACTAAATCACATACTATGCATCTCATGGACTATATGATAATGTTTCAATATTCATGTTACCATTATTTTAGATAATAATAAAACAACTTTATTAATCACAATATTAAGTCATACATAATGTCATACATAGTATCATACAATAGAATTTAAGGACACACTTCCTAACATGAGGAACCCAAAAATAATTTTAAAAAATGGGCCAATTATGTGATTTAGGAGCTTTAAATGAAGAAACATACCTCAAAACCGAAATATACACAAAAAATTAAGCAAGATAGAACTAGTTGAAAATTTTGACTTTTGGTCAAAAGTCAATGCAAAGGTTGACAAACAAAAATTAAACTTGACTACATGGAAAGTCAACGGTTTGCAATTTGGTTTAGATTTGAGAACCAGTTTGGTTTGTGTATGGTGACATCAATAATAACATCACATCTAGAACTAGAAAATGACATGTGGAGGATAAAATGGCTCTGATGTGGCATAAATGACATCACTAAGGCAACTGGCACATGGCAGCACATGATAGACCAGATAGGCACTTCGTGCCAGCGATTGCCAAAGGATAGCGAGTTATAGTTGTGTGAAAGAGCCAAGAAATACATTAGGGCACGTGAGTGACCAGGAAAGTGTGTAAGGATCTCAAAGTGGTGCATGTAGGCACATGCTTCTAAGAACGACGATCGATGTGAACGTATCGTCTCACACTACTCACACATGGTTCATGCCCCCATGGAAAGTACGCCTCAGCCAAATAGACCGGAGTCGTAGATTTGGAAGTCACCACTTGGTTTAGGTCTAGTAACCAAATTGGGCTTTTTGGATCACTTACTTATATGCATAGATCTGTCTACATACTAGATTATGGGTTCGAAATTTAGGTACAGCTTGGAAAGGTATTAGGCACTCAAGACTACCTAGCTTGTGGGTTGGCCTCCATTATATATTGCTAGGCCATATTTAATTAAATATTTTATTAAGTTAGCCCTAATCTTTAACTCTAAATATACATCATGCACTTAATTAACCAACACACACATGTTAAAGATGAAATCACAATATGAAATGAAGCACATTAAAACTAAATCAAACATATATTATATTAAACATGGAAAACTAACAATTAATTAAAACACATAAGAAAAAAAATATATCAAATTAAACCTAACATGACAAAATTAACTAAAACAAACATGGAAAACAATCAGACATAATTAAGTAACCTAAAACACAGTCAAACAAAAACATTGAACATGTGAAAAGCAATCATATTAATAGAAACAAAAACTTTTCCAAATTTGGGTTTAGGGTGCGCACAAATGGTTGAAATAGGCGTGCGCATACTCAATGATGCATACGCATCCTTTAGCACAGAATCCAGAAAATCACATTTTATTGAATCTAATCAAACACAAAACTAAAGAAACACATGAGAAACCCTAACAATAAATATGATCAACTACATCATGGTTAGATTAACATAAATAAAATAAATATAACAAAAATCAAATAAAACAAACATGAATAATCGAACTAACATCAAAACAAAGAACATGTTAATAACATAAAAACTGAATAAAGCCACAAAAGCACTAAGAATAGACAAATAAACAAAAATAACATGAAGAACGAAGAACAGATTTTGCCCTAGAAGTGCGTACGTAGCATAATGGATGTGTATGGACCATTATACCGACGTACACATCTAGGGTTTCAACTCGATTTCCAGATTCATGTTATGCATCACAAGCAACAATGTAGCACATGTAAACAACAACTTATCAATGGAATCATCAAACACATCATGCATCATAGTGATAGAAACAACAAAATAATAATGAGAAAAGAACAACAATGAAATAAATAAAGAAAATCAAGGGGGAGAATATGGGTCATGCGAAAGAGCCATATCTCACCCCTTTAGCACCTTACAATGGTGTTGATTGACCAGTCTCTCAGGTGAAATCAACTACCACCACTTTGTGTATAGATTAACAGCTTCGATAAATGTTGATTTTGGAGTTTTGATGAAGAAACTTAAGACTAGTGAAAAGGTGGCTATAGGATCACAAAAAGGTTAGTGTGATTAAGAAATCATGAGAAAAAGATTAGTTTTCTAATAACCAAAGTTATTTGGAGTGATTTTAGCTGTTTCCACTATGGGTGAAAAGTGGGATCCTTTTAGTCATGGAAAGTTGAAATATTTATAGGCTTTGTTGAGGCTAGGGTTTTATGGAGGCTAGGATTTTTTAATAATCGGACGTTTTAATCAATCAACGGGCCAAATATATTGACCAAATATCCCACTAAAAAGAAAAAGAAAAATAAACCAATTTTTAGGCTTTTGACCAAAAGCGTGCATACACATTAAATTAAGTGCATATGCATCCATACAAATGTGTATGTGCTATTTATAATAATATTTAAAATCGGCTTACAAAAGGTGTGTACGCACTCAAAAAAGTGTGTATGCACTTTTTGTAAGCCTTATGAAGATTGGGCTTAAAAAAGGGTTTTGGGCCTAAAAATGGATTTTGGGCTTCAGACTTGGTTTCTTGGATCACATTTTGGGCTTTACTAAGTCTCTAGGCTCCACACACGGTGTTGATAATTTCTCGTTACTAGGACTAGAGGACTTGGATATAGGTTGGAACGAAATGGGGCATCTACACACGATGCTAATCATTTTGGAAGCAATTTGATTTCCTATTAGATATAGGTTAAAATGAAATGGGGTGTCTATAGATATTACAAGAGAAAATTAAAGAACATAATGAACTAAAGAATTTCAATTCAAGAACAAACTTTAATTAAAAATTAAGGATAATTACAGTAAACTCACCTGTGGTATGGCCCGTTTTCACTTTGGCTACCTGTGGTTTAATCATTTACACTTTGCCTACCTGTACTTCAATCCGTTACCCATTCATTACCCACCTCACCCTTAGACGTTAGGAAAACACCGTTTTATTCAAAATTAGAACATAACATGGATCAAAACCCGAACCTTCAGTTTCTTTTCCTCACGAGCCCTAAAAACACGAAAATCCCTTGCATTGAGTTGGGTTTTGATTTTTCTGATCGTGCTTTCGTGTGAGGGTGAGGTTCTGTCCGTGGGTTGTCTTGAGGCATTGAATATTCGAAGATAGATCATCACCAGGTACGACATTTCTGCTTGAAGTTTTGAGGGTTGGGGTTTCAAGTTTTGATGGTAGCTTTGATTCACAGGAAGTTGATAATCGATGTCTTCTTCGAGTGGAAATTACCCAAGTTCAAGTGGGCATTTGTGTACATATGAGACTTGTGTGCTGAGAACAAGTCTGACAGTGGATAATTTTGGGAGAAGGTTTCTGGGTTGTAGCCGATATAAGGTAAGTAAACTTTTTACTTAATCTAGTTGATTCACGTGAGATTGGAATGTGATGTGTTCAATTCATTTTATGAACAGGTTGGTCCGAAGTGCTCTTTCTTTAGATGGATTGATAATCCCACTTGTAGGCGTGGGAATGAAGCTGCCCATTTGGTGTAAGAAAAGCTGGATTTATTGCGGAGGGAGCTGCAACTTGCACATGAAAGGGAAAGAGCAGCTACCCAGACAGCAACAGAAGCTACCCAAATGGCAGAAATTGCTCAAGACAGGGCAGCAAAAGCAACTAATAGGGAGAGAAAGTTTCGAGCTTCCTCTGTTCAAGCCAAGGAGATAGCAGTGAGAGCTTTAGAGCAAGAGAGAAAGTGCAGAATTGCACTAATTCTGTCATGGGTTTTTTTTATTTTGGTTATGTTGTTTTCATGTTTAACTCAAGTGAGAATGTTGGAATTATAAGATTGAGTCTGCCTGGTGGGTTGTAATATAAGTTGGTACTCAATTGTATTGTAATAGAAGTATGTAAGGTTTTCTTAAGAATGAGAACTATGATGATGTTGGCTTGATGCCACCTTTTTCAGATAAAGTGTTATTTATGTTAGATGTTGTTGGTATTTTTGTTTAAAGTGAATTAGCTACTTGTGAGGTGTGAGTTGTTGGTGTTGGTGTTGGTGTTCTTTAGAATGGTGTGAGCTGTGCCAGCCAGGATTGTGCATAAAGTGCATTGTGTGAAGACAATTGTGTTTAAAGTACATGACAACTATCTGTCAACTTGCAAGAAAAGACAACAAATGCACACATACACCTGCTAGTCAACACATACACCTACTGCTATATCATCCTCTATACACCTGCTATTCAACACAAACGGCTGTACACCTAAACAAACTCATATATGGAACTTCAAAAACAAAAAATTGCAATACTCTAAACAATAATTCTGAACACCTGTCATTAAGTTGAGAAATTGTATACATAATAAGGGTGGCATTGAATAGTCTTTCATCAACCACTAGTAAATATAAGGCATTTGGCACAACCACCAAAACAGTTGCACCTACCCATTGTTTACAAAACTTACAAAAGTTAATAAAATGTTTGAACAGGGCAATTTAAAACTGTCTGCCCTAACACTACATAACCCTAATAGATAGCAACAACAAAAGTGTCTTCAATTAGTCTTCATTTACTGCCCCTGCCTCCTCTCCCACCACAACTGGTCCTTCCAGCTCTTATTTTACATTTCTGAGTCGTAGCTGCATCACCCCTTCTTCTCAAAGCAGCTCCTCTGGTAGCAGGTATCCTTGTAGGTGCTCTGTTGTCCCATGTTTCTGCAGGGGTGTGTGCTGCTGGCTGGCTTGAAGAGAACCAAGGAGCTCCTCTAACTGTGTACCTGAAGTCTGAAGAGTACCATTGGCTCGGGTTCTGTGACCATGGAGCTGGTGGCTGTGACCATGAAGCTTCTGGCTGTGGCTGTGGCTGTGGCTGTGACCCTGCTGCCTGGTTGGATGAGGATGAGGCCATAGTGTAAGGCTGAGCTGAGGATGGGGCTTGGGATGAAGATGGGGCCTGGGATCCTTGTCTGCGTGTAGAAGGCCTTCCACTTCCCTGCATATGAGCATTTTTTTTATAGTTAGTTATTGGCATTTTGCATTTCAATAAAAAAAAGTTTGTGACAACTTACAGATTTCTGCAATCTCTGCCTCCTCTCCCATGGTGTCTCACCAGTGACATTAGCCTTGCATCCCCTTGCATTGTGCTCTTCCTATTAACACCTTCCACGCCTCACTGGCTTGTTTGATCTAAACACCTTATAAGGGTTCCTTGGCTCATCAGCATCTCTCTTCCTCTTCATGGGTGGCCTGCCTGGTGGCTTATAGATAACAGGCGCAACAGGCTTGGGTTGGCCACTTGACACCCACTCAGATTGGCCAGGCATGGGAGGTATGGGTGTCTTATATGTCTCCACAAAAGCATCCTTGTAGTAGCATGGATGGGTGTACTCTTCTGGTTTCTCACGATTGACAAAAATGGCTGCAACTCTATGCTTGCAAGGGATTCTTGTCAAGTCCCATGCTCTACAACTGCATGTCCTCTGTACCAAGTCCACCACATGTCTTTCCCTCTCATTGTCAACCTCATACACAAACCTCCCAGATGGAATCGCACAAAAGTTCTTACACTCTAATTTTAACTTCTCCAACTTCTGTTGTATGCTTGGACACAACTTGCCACCATACTTTTCTATGCTAATCTTCTTTGTATACAGCCTGGTCATAAGCCTAACTCTGATCCACTCTAGCATTGATAAGATAGGCTTGTCTCTAGCCTTCACAATCATAGAGTTAAAACTCTCACTCAAATTGTTTACCAGACAATCTGTCAAAGCTTTTGAAGAAAAATGGGATCTGGTCCATTGTGCAGGCTCTATATCAGCCAGGTACTTCCAAGCTTCTTCATCCAAACTCTTAAGATGGTCCATCCCCCTCTCAAATTCCCTGGCTGATGTTGTGCCAACACACCTCCACAGTACACTCTTCAACTCCATCCCCTTGTGGTTAACCTTAAAGTTGTTGTATATGTGCTTCACACAATACCTGTGCTCCACAGTTGGGAATAGAGTCTCCATTGCACTCTCCAGGCCCTGCAATCAAGTAAGCATTCAATGTCAACAAGTAAGCATTCAATGTCAGCAAGTAAGCATGTAAAAAGATAAGCATGTAATGAAAATACCTTCTACCTGTCACTGATGAATACCAGATTGAGGTCCTCTGGCCTGCCAATGTCATCTGCAAATTGCTCTAAGAACCAAACCCAGCTATCCTTGTTCTCTTGCTCAACCACAGCCATTGCCACTGGGAATATATTGTCGTTTCCATCCTTGGCAGTGGCAGACAATAATTGTCCACCAAACCTCCCCTTCAAGTGGCATCCATCCAGCCCAACAAAGGGTCTACAACCACCTAGAAAGCCAACCTTCTGGGCATTGTACCTAATGTACATCCTTTTAAACTTGGGTTCTCCATTCTCATTTTCCATCTCTGTTTGCAAAATCACCTTGCTTCCTACATCTGTCCTCCTTATCATTTCTGCATGGTCTCTAAGCAGACCATACTGAGCCTCTTCATTCCCTGTAATCAGTCCCCTAGCTGCCTTCCTTGATCTATACACTTGACTAATACTCAAATCAACAGAAATCTGCTGCATCACATGGTGCTTAACACCCGAGACCTCCCAATTAGGATTCTTACCAAAATCCTCCAAATACTTGTTTGCCACGTAGACTGATGTAACTTGCCCATTTTGAAATGTAAAGGGGCAGGTACACTCAGGATAAAGTGTCTTGATCTCAAATGTGCACTCTCCAGTCACCATTGAGGCATAACATCTCCATCCGCAATTGTTCTTGCAATGTACAGAAATCTTCTTCTTCTCATTCAACTTCCACTTGATATCAATGTGATTCTGAATCACATACTCCCTCAAAGCCTTCCTAAACACCTTGGAGTTTGGGAACTTCATGCCTTTTACCAACCTAACATTTTCCGTATCAGTCCTCTCATTGAACTCCAAATTTTCAGGCCTCTACTCATCATCAGAACCATCCAAACTTGCAATATCATCCTCTAAAGCTGGTTCAACCCACTCTTCATCTAAATCTATGTTTGGGAGAGGAACATTGCTTGGGCCAGGTGCATCTGTGTTTGGCTGAGGTGTATTAGTGTTTGGATGAAGTGTATCAGTGGTTGGTTGTGGTGTATCAGTGGTTGGTTGTGGTGTATCAATGGTTGGACCAGTGTTAGATGGCACTATGTGAGGTGGAGAAGACTCACCAAAAATGTCATCAGCAAAGTCTTCTCCTTCCAGACCTTCATTCAACCAATAGAACTCCTCCTCTACCCCCACACTACCATGACCTTGTCCTGTAGCACCCCTTGCAGCAGCCCCTGCACCAGCCCCTGCACCAGCCCCTACATCAGCCCCTACATTAGCCCCTGCATCAGCCCCTGCACCTCCTGCACCAGCCCCTACACCAGCCCCTGCAGCATCAAGAACTTCAACTGCAAGTGAAGCATGACCACTCTCCACATACAGTATGATGGTGTCCCTAAGCTTGCACAGGGGCACCACATCTTGATCATCTTGTAGGAGCCTCAAGTCTTGCTCCAAGTTGCCACCAGGACCTAAATAATGAACCCTACACGGTTCATCAATCCCCAAGTCCTCACATATACCTTGTATTTCAAAAAAACTAAGCCTATCAGGATCCCTATGCACTATTTCAACTTTCCCTCCAAAGTATTCTAAATTAGGGTTCCAAATAAAAGTCCCCCCATAATGTACCTTAAATTTCACTATTTCATCATCCATCTGCAATAACAAATTACCGTTTGATACGTACACAATTTAACAATTAAAGAATTGCAAACAATAGACACAAAAGAGTAAACACTTGCATGTTTCTGTTTGGCTTTTGGGATGCAACACACACATCAAAGGGACCACAGGAACCACATTTCTGCTTTGCTTTTGTTTCTGTTTTACTAAATACCACATGCATGCAAACACTAAAATTTAAACCAATAGAAACACTAAAATTTCCCATTCGGTCCACTGTGAGATACAATGAACACAATAGACAAAATGCCCATAAACAAACACAAATCCAAACAACAGGTAACATTACATCAACAAACACAACTAATATTCTCATTACATTACATGTAACATTGCCACGGACTAATTACTCAAAAAACTATAAAACAACCACAAGCCTAAATTAAAAACTCAAACAGTGAATGATTTCTTTCCAGGATTTTAGTCCTTCGAACAACTCGTTGCTCGTCTAGGTTTATACTTGCAGCGCGAACTTAATATCAGACGCAGAATGGGGTTTCTCCAGCAGTTTTCGTGTTTTTAGGGCTCGTGAGGAAAAGAAACTGAAGGTTTGGGTTTTGATCCGTGTTATGTTCTAATTTTGAATAAAAAGGTGTTTTCCTAACGTCTGAGGGTGAGGTGGGTAACGAATGGGTAACGGATTGAAGTACAGGTAGGCAAAGTATAAATGATTAAACCACAGGTAGGCAAAGTGAAAACGGGCCATACCACAGGTGGGTTTACTGTAATTATCCCTAAAATTTATTTAGAAAACGATTTTGAAAACCAGTTTATACCTTAAGAGATTACTATATATAGGTTTTGAATCTGTAAAAAAAACATGCTTAGGTGTTGTGTGGGTGATTAAAGAAGACAAACTAGGGTTTTAGGAAAAATGGAGATAAAAATAAACTCTCTTTAACTAGGGTTTGGATTGGAGACATAAAGTGAGTATTTATAGATTAAAACTAGGGTTTTCAGGCATTTTTAGAGGCTTTTAGACGTATTGGGGGCTGGCCCCATCAAAGATTGAAGCTTTGAGGGCCCAAAACTAAACTTTAAGTGACCTAGAAATGAGCCTGCATACTTAAGTTCAAGGCCGCGTGCGCATGCTTAACCCTATATGTACGCATGCTTCCCAAAATCCAATTTTCTAACAGCACTAATGGTCCGACTTCAAATTGCCATAACTCACTCATTTTAAATAATCCAAAGTACACACAATTTATGTTTAAATTGAAGCCCAAGATGTCTACTTTCCAATTAAACAAACCTTACTTATAAATACTTTGCTGGCCAAAATTTATGGTCAAAACAGTGAGCAAATGTCATTTTCCAGCATCATTTTTGAAACAATTTGAGAACTTTTGAGTTGTGATCACTTCCAAACTATTAAGAACTCTTTATTAATGGGTATTAAATGAGGTGTCTATTACTAGTCTTCTTAGGTTTTGCTCACAAAAGGCCAAAAAGATGGCCTGTGGGGTTAATTTCTTCAAAAAGATGCTGGAACGTCACAAATTAGTATGTAGGTGTGTGGGTGCAGTGGTTTTCTCCTTAAAGGAAAGGGGAGTACACCTCAGCTAAGTGGATCGAGGCAGAGAAAAGATAGACTCTCCACCTAGATTAGGTTTGGGAACTATAAATATAACGTCCTTACATGGAAGGATTGGTTCTACTACCAGAGTATGGGTACAGAGTTTAGGTATGGGGATGGGAAGGTGTTAGGCACCCAATCCCACCCGACCCGTAGGTTAGCTTCCAGTCATTGTGTCTTGTGTTTTAATCTCATTAAAGGATCATTCAATATTGTTATCTATACTCCTAGACACACTAGCATACATCTAGCAATTAACATGGCAGTTCATCCCAAAAACCCTAACAAACATTTATCATGGCGATTCACATCAAGCCTAGCATACATCTATCATACATATCATATCATCACATCCAAGGTAGCAAACAACAAGATATCACAAGGGCAGAAACATAGACATGAAAACAAGGTATTACAATTAAATATAACTCAAACATCTAAACATAGTATCCAAACATCAAACAAACATATTCATTGTGTTCATCATCTAAAATGCATGTTCATATGAATACATGACTTACCTCACTTACCTTATTGTATCACAGTACTTATACATCAATGGATGGACATGTGAATGCATGTTTATGGCAAAACAAAGAAGACATTAAAGGGAAACCCTAATCTAACATATGAAAAACAAAAAATAAACAGAGAGACAGAGAATCAAAAAATAAAAATGGTCAAAATAGAGGCATATTACATGAAAGAAATAAAGAAAAAGAAGCAGAAAAACTCAAATTAAGGTTTTTGGGCTGAAGTATACGTGTGCATACATAAGCCTGCGTAAGCGGGCTAGTTGTAAGCGTATGCATGCTTCAAGCTTGCGTACATAGACATGCCCCCAGAAACTCAAAAACACATAAATAAAGCAAAAATGAAACGAAGGAAACTAACAACCTAACATGCTTTAAAATGTGAAAACTATATAAACCTAAACTAAATAAGCATATTGAAACATATGTAACAAATAAATCAATTAAGAACAACAAGAATACATATTATAAAAAACCCTAATCAAGGAAGAGCCATGAAGAAAGACTCGTCTTGCTTATGGAACACAACTTGGTTGATATTTAACGAGCCCTTTAGTGCCTACAACACAAAGATTAAACTGAGAGAACAAGAGAATTAAAGAATACAATAGTGTTTGATTATCACAACTCAAGAACAAAATTAGTTTTGAAAATAGTTTTAAGAAATCAAATTGGGAAAATAGTTTCTGCCTTAGAACTAATTAAAGAGGGGTTTTTTATTTTTAAAAGATATGTTAAGGGGTTGTGTCCGAGTTTTAGAAAAGAGAATTAAGGTTTTAAAGAAGATGAAGGCTAAAAAATAACTCTCTCTAGCTAGGGTTTTGATTGGAGACATAAGATGAGTATTTATAAATGAAAATTAGGGTTTTTAGGGCTTTTTAATGATTTTTGGACGTGCTCAAGGGTTTATGGGCTGGCCCACATGAAAGTCTTATGTTTTGGGCCCTTAAAATGAAATTTTAAAACTTAGAAAATTATACTGCCCAATTGGCCAAACTTCAAATCAGGGAAGTCAATTTCATACTATACCGGCCGGTACGATCGGTATATACCAATCCGGTACCTTGGCCGGTACAGAAACAAAGTTGTTTCATGCTGGAAAATATACCGACCTATACCGGGTTATTTCGGCCATACCAAAGAAAATATAGAATTTCGGCTAGTAAATGCATACTAGACCGGAAAAAGAAAAGTGTTTTTTTTCTCACTCTCACCTTCCACCGGCGGCGTTCTCTACATTCTCGGCCTCAAGTCAGGGCCATGGATTGATTTTGGCTACTGCTACTCCACCTTCATCTTCATCTTCTTTCTCTCTCTCTCTCTCTCTCTCTCTCTCTCTCTCTCTCTCTCCATCTAACTTTCTCTTTCTCTCTCTCTTTCTCGGTTTTTCAAAACTCTCAAAAGATATTTGCATGCCCAAGAAACAACTTTACAGGTAGCATGTTTTAAAAGCCCATCAAACTGATATTTACTGATAGTTGTTACCTTACAGCTAGCATGTTTTGACTTTTGTTACCAAATAAATCAAAATTTTTTGAGCCCCACGTGATAGTAGATTGGTTCTTATTTTTAATAAAATATAATATTAGATTGTTATTATTTTTAATAAATGTATCTATTACTTTTTATTGGGCTTGGATTAGAATTACAGGTTAAGAAGTGAGTCATTGACAATATGTTATATAACTTATATTTATGAGATTTAATCAATAAAACTTAAATTAATGAATATATATTTATTTATAGCGGGAAACCCGAAACAGTACACCGGTACCCAAAATATATCGTACCGCTAGCCAAACCAGTACAGCCTCCGGTACGGTATTGACTTCCTTGCTTCAAATGGTCATAACTTACTCAATATAAGTCCAAATTAGGCAAATTTGTATTGAAATTTAAGCTCAGGGTTTTGATTGAAGACATAAAATGAGTATTTATAAGTGAAAATTAGGGGTTTTAGAGCTTTATAATGATCTTTGGACGTGCTCAAGGGTCTGTGGGGCCAACTCACATCAAAACATGATGTTTGGGCCCTTAAAATGAAGTTTTAAAACCCAGAAAATTGAATTGTCCAAATATCCAAAATTCAAATGGTCATAACTTACTCAATATAAGTCCAAATTAGGCAAAATTTGTATTTAAATTAAAGCTTAGGATGTCTAATTTCCAATGAAATAAACCTCACCCAAAATTTCTTTGTGGATCAAAAGTTATGGTCAAATCAGTGAGTAAAGGTCATTTTTCAGTGTCGATTTCAAAGCGATTTGAGCATTTTTGAGTTGTGATTACTTCCAAACTATTGTGAACTCTTTAATTAACCTTGTTTGACATATGTCAAGCTTATCATTGGGACGGGGAACCAAAATTTATTAACGGGTACAAAATGTGGTGTCTATAAGGTGTCATGACTTAATTGGTTTCAATATGAATCTCTGACATTGACGAAGGATGGAGATAGCACTGTTGAGGACTGGCAAAACAATGAGGCAGTTTGGAGGTCTTATGGTGACATTGAAGGTGCTAATAGGTACAGTGACAGTGAACGGTACCTTATTGACAGATCTAGTGCATTTAGGGATCTTTTTGGATGACTTGGTGTGAAATTAACCGATACAAATCTATATATATATATATATATATCTAAAAACTAGTAGCATTTGTTGTTGCTACTCTCCAATTGAGACACATCAGCGTTCACGTCATTATTTTATTTTTCCAATTTTCCTATAATAGTTTTTAACATTTATTTATTTTTTCTAATATTTACACTTCTCTAACCTTTCTCTCTTCTTTACCTTTTCATCTCCCCACCACTTCTCCAACCTTTCCCCCTCCCTTACATTTTCATCTCCCCAATACCCTCTACATTAATATCATTCTTCTTCTTTCCCTTCACCTTTCTCTATTTTTGTCTCTGCTTGTTCACTCCTTCTTACTATAAATTTGTCACTATCTTTTTCATTCTATGCATAGTTTTCCCTCACAATAAAAAAGTTCTCTCTCTCTCTCTCTCTCTCTCTCTCTCTCTCTCTCTCTCAATTTTTTGGTGGATTTTTTTATTTTTCTTACATCTCTGCACTTTAGGTTGGTAATTTTTTATATTCTTTAAAACTCTACTTTGGGTCAATGCGATTTAGTTTTGTTTTTTAAATTGTTGTTGTTGTTGTTGGTTGTTTTTGCTTTCTTTGATTGTTAAATGTTATCTTACTGCATTATAAAGAATTAAATATAGCATATAAAAATATAATATTATTCTATCACTGTTAGAATGTGTGCCCTTAAATCCTATTGTATGAGCTACGTATGACATTATGTATGACTAAATGTTATGATAAATAAAGTTGTTTTATTATTATCTAAAATAATGGTAACATAAATCTTTGGACATTATCATATAGTCCATAAGATGCATAGTATGTAATTTATGTGAAAAGTCACAGAAGATATAAGTCACAAATTTTTTATAAACTCAGAATTATAATTCGTAGTCGGTAATGAAATTGAGCATTTCATTTGCGAAGACTATAACGTATCACCTAAGATGATTTGTCTTGATCATATAAGTGGAGACTTCTAATTGATATGTTAATATGTTTTAAGAGTTAAGACATATTGAACTGAATCGCTGTGAGATTTATTATTCTCCTAATGATTGTCAAATGAATAATAAATCTCACGACTTCTATTTGCATGACTCTTAATCCAGAGAAAATAATGAACATGATCATATGGTGTAGGTTGCTTTGATATATTAGGAATGAGATCTAAAGTCACAATCAAAACCTCAGTATGTTGGGCAGCCACATTTAGTATTGATAAAATATATATTCTCAAGATAGAATTTATAATCTCTTAACGGAGATATAAAATATTCCCTTGAGATAAGTTTAATGGGTTTGGTTATTCAGAGTGTTAGGCCCAACTACTTTAGTAAGGAGTTACTAAAGTATATATTTATGAAATTGGATTTCATAAATATATGATGAATAACTTAAAGAATTAAACCGGGTACTCAAGAGTTAAGATGCAGTAATCTTCAAAGTGGCAGTCTACACTCTTGATTTTGTATTACTACGAATATTTTATAAAGAAGTTGCAATTATTAATAAGGTCTAGAGTACAATTATATTTATATAGTGGTATTAAATATAATTAATGATAACTTTGGACTTGTCAAGAGTTGACAGAAAAGCCCAAGGCCCATTGGAGCTAGTGTCTTATTGGTCCCTTTTGGTCCCACTCCAAGCCACACAATAAAGCCCAATTGAAAGGTCCAATAGGCCAGCCCAATTAGATAATCAGTTAGTTATAAAAGGAGAAATATATAAAAAAAAAAATTAATTATTAGAGAGACATTATTGTGAAATGGTATGCATGTGTGTGAGTGAAATCACTCTATTATTCTCCTTTGAAAACTGATTGAGAAACCACACTTCTTGGGTGTAAAGTGGAATTAGAATTAAGATTAAAAATGTTCCCAAGTACTTTTAATCTTTTGTTTTGAATTTCACTGCACCAAGGTATGCTATCTTGTTCTTAAATTTTGAATTTACATAGTACATATTCTCAATCATGAATAAAATAGATCCATATTTGTTGCTTCCGCTGTGTGTTTTGTATGAAATACAAAACCAGATTTTCCAACAATTACATAGTATGATTTGGATAATTTTTTATTTATAATAATTTAGTATTTATTTTATTACATAGTATGATTTTTTATAGTGCTCAATTTAGATATTAAAGACTTTACTAATTTTTGTTTATTTTTTAATCCTTTGTGGTGGAAAAAGTACTCTTAACCGTTGTATTAGAAGTACTCTATAATGCCATTTATTTAGAAAAAAGCAAAAGTTAGCCAAACGAAAATAATCAAATAAGTGACAAATTTTAGCTTTTGCAATTTCATTTTAATTATTATTATTATTTTATAACAATGCATATATAGAAATTTAAGTCTTAGATGTTGCTAATAAGTTTTTATTTGATAATATATTTTGGGTGGACGAAATTGCAATTTCTACAAATAAAATAACTTTGATAGATTATCAATAGCAAATTGTTTTCCTAATTGGTCCAACTAATCATTATTAAGTTTTATTAATTTTTTTAGTTACAATTTTTGTTATTTTGGATTGTAGGTAAAAAAAAAAAAAAGATTTGAGAAAGTTTTTTTAAAACTAAAAGAAAATTTTCCAAATTTTTATTCTTTTTAAGGATTCACAAAATGATATATATATATATATATATATATAACTTTTATTAAAAAAAATGAATATTTTCATTAACTTGCCTTTTGAATTTTTGAGAAAATTGTATTGTTTTCATTTTAGTGCAACAAAATTTATATTTATGATTGTTTCTATATTACATTTATGATTGTTCTTATAATAAATAAAAATATAATTACGAAATACATTACTCTCTATTAAATTAGTTTAAATTGAAAAAAATAAAAATAAACCACCATAAAAATAATTATCACACGCAATGCACGGGTCCGCGGCTAGTTTTACTAAAGGCCAAGACTGAAGTTTAGCTTTGATACCATGTTAAATATGCCGAAATAGAAGCGGTAGTAGAATCATAAAATAAAGTGTAACACAAGAACACTCTATCTGTTTTGATATAAAAATATTTTTCAAAATGAAAAAGTATTTTATTGAAAACATTTTCATTTCACAATGTTTGGTTACCTATGTGAAAATGGAAAAAAAAATCAATTTCAAATGTTTGGTTCATGGTAAACCAATCCACCATCATTCCACCGACCACCCAAACCACCACCACTCCACCGGTCACTCAAATCTACAAACTAAAGAGGGTAAAAAAAAAAAAACTAGGCAACCATCCATTGCAACCCACAAACCTAGCCACTCATGACCCATAAACCATCCAAGAAAACCCAGAATAGTGAACCCATGCGTCAAAAAATAAATAAATAAAAAGTAAAAAAGAAAACTAAAAACTAAACTAAACTATACTTTCAAGAAGGCCGAACTGAGAGTTTGTGGGTGGAGCTAATGATGGAAGAGGTAGAATCATTAATGAGTGGCACCAACTAGTGATCAATTTTAGGGTTGGTTTTATAATTTGACTGTAGAATATTTTACAATTAATCAAGCCATTTCCCTTGTTTGGTTAGATGAGAGAAGAGAAAAGTGGGTTGATTTGGAGTGATTAAATATATGTGGGGCTTATCCGTTTGCTATTATCACAATAACAAATCTTTTGTTCAAAAATAACTTATTTAGTTTTTTGTTAAATTTTTTTGTAGTAAATGTGCTAAAGTATACATGTACCTTAAAAAAAAGTAAGAATTTTTTTTTTTTAAATATACATAAAAGCTAGAAGCTAAAGTTAAAGCTAGACTTATAAGTTGATACCAAACTGAATCCAAATAGGAAAAATAAATTAAAGGCACATGTCCTACTCTATCCCTTTTCATTTAAACTAGCTTGTAACTCATGTACATGGACATATGCATTTTAAAATACACACATTTTTTATCATAAAAATATACATAATAAATCGAATTATTATTAAAAATAAATGTAATTAGATACATGTTTAATTTTTTTCCCTAAGTTCAATACTACTTACAATCATTCTTTTTCTAATTTTTAATAAGATAGAATGTGTGGTCATTTTTGTTAAGTATATACATGATTAGTTTATTTTATTTTTCATTTTATTGTTCATAAATACTAATTTCTTAGTATTTTGCACTCATTAACTCATTTAACACAAAAATTGAAAAACATAAGTGAACACATGACACAAAATTAGCTCACAATTGAAATCTAATTGAATTTTTTCTCAATTTTGGCTGTAAATATACACTAGCATGTAACTCATACATACGCATGGATAATGCATCTAAATAAACACATTTTTTAATGATAAAATTTTACATAATTGATTGAATTTTCATTAAAAATAAAATGTAAGTAGATATATATTAAAATTCATGCTTAAGTTTAATACTTCTTATGATCATTTTTATTCTAATTTTGAATAAGATAGAAAGTGTGGTGATTTTTGTTGAGTAGATATATGATTGGTTTTTTATTTTTATATTTTACTAATATTAGTCTTTTAGTATTTTTCACTCATTAAATTTTCTCTAAATAAAGTTAGTGGACACATGACCCAAAATTAGCCCACAATTGAAATTTAATTTGTGATCTAATTAAATTTTCTCTCAGTTACCTCTTATATATATATATATATATATATAATTCCAAAGCCAGCCAAAGCTGTCTAGAATAAGAATATAGTGAACCCTATGTTAAAGAGTATTAGAGTTCAACTAATATTTGTTAGTATTTTCAGCTAATACTTTCTTTTGGTTACAAATGAGGGAAGAGAAGAGAAAAGAAATGAATAGTAGCAAGCAAAATGAAAAAGAAAAGAAAAGAAATCAATTCTCTTGTGTATGTTTGGAAATAGGGAGAGAAGGGGAAAAGAAAAGAGAATAATGTATTTCTTTTTCCTTTGGTTGGTTTGCCATGTAGAAGGAAATGAAAAGAAAATATATGTATAAGATGTATAAAAATTATGGACAGATATGTAACTTCATGTCATATTATATTATTTATGTGGGCCTCATTTAAAAAAAAAAAAAAAAAAACCATTTTCTACCTTCAAATCTGCCCAAATTCAGTGGATTACACATATAAATGGTTTCTTCCCTTTTATTTCTTCCATAGTAACCAAACAAAGGAAAGGATTGCATTTCTTCTCATTTATCTTCTTTTCCTCTCTCCTCCAACCTTTCCAAACACACTGTAAGAGTCTAGGATTCCAATCTCCTTGCCCTTGGGTCAAATTATTATATATAAAAGAAAGGAAAAACAAAGAGGTAAAAGTTCTAATTAGGTCAGTCAGCATTTTGGAAAAACTATCAAATTATCGTAAAAAAAAATGAAAAAAATGAAAAGGTATTAAAATTGTTAAGAATCTGGTTAATACATGTCTTTAGGATATATATTAATTATCTATTTTAAGAAAATTTTTACAAAAAGTTAAAAAATTAAAAATATATATTCACTTTTTCATATTTTCATAACAAAAAAATTCCTAAAATGATTTAAGAATATATAACCTAAAAGTATATATTAGTAAAGCCCAAATTGTAATTAAGGCAGTGTTTGGATTGCGCTGAACGCGTGAATGCAGACGCATTCAGCATTTTCCTGCTTTCTTTTTTTTTTTTTTTTTCTTTTCTACTGTGCGTTTCAAGGGACAACGCGTAGTGCACGTACTGTGCGCACACTGTTCATGTATTGTGCACGCACTTTTCATGTACTGTGTATGCACTTTTTAACAACTTTTTATTAAAAATAGATCTCGCAGTACTATTTACACATTTAAAAATTATTTAGTTAAAATATTTTCAATTTTCAACATATCCAAACAGACTCTAAGTTAGATCAGTCAGCTTTTTAGAAAAGAAACGAAAAAAAGAACAAAGATGTACGCAAAAGAGAAGTAAAATGTACAAAAAAGAAAGAAAAAAAAAAAACAAAACAAAAGTGATGATCTCTCGTGAGTCGTACAATATCATTTAGTGCCCTAACAATAATGCAATATTGGTGAGTATCGTATTGAGTTTCCGCGCATTTGCACGATGCTATTTCAAAGTTTGAGATTAAAATTTTTTAAAATATTACTTTTAATTTCAGCTTTCGAATAAAAATTCTTTTAACTTAAAATTTTTTACCATTTTAATCTTACAAATTTTCTTTAACTTCTCTTTCATTATTAAGGGTTAATTACTTAATTGTACTGGTGCAGTAGCACTTACACGAATCTCAATCCGTGAATACTTGTCAAAAAAAAAAACAAGGAGAGTCGTCTGTAACAGATATAAGAAAAGCAAATTGAAAGGCAAATTGAACTTTTTAATGAGCTGCCCAAAAGAGCAAAGATTCCCTCCCGCAGGGCCCGCAAATCAATTAAATTTATTCTCAGAAATCCCAACTTTTCACCTTAAAACAAGAGAGGTAATTTTGTAAATAAAACTTAAAAAGCGTTGTGTTATGGTGGGAAAAATAGTCAAATACCAAGATATCATTTTTCAGTACCCGAGTTGTTGCCAATGTGACACTGAACTAGAATTTAATCAATTAAAAAAGTAACTTGATATTGGATATTGTGAAAATTGAATACTTTTTTAAAGTACTCAAGCTTATCAAAATTGAGTAATTTGTTTTTCTTTTTTTTCTTTTTTTTTCTACTTTTTGCCTGGAAATCCCTTTTATCCAAAGCATCCATAAAACTACATCATCTCATGGTATATACAAACAGTTCACTAGATGATCACAACCACCCATCTAGAGAGGGTAGATCCTCTCACCTGTCCTTTTATGATCTTTTAGGTCCCGGTGCCAAGTTCCACCCTCTTCCTTTCCTTTCCTTTCTTACATCAAAGTAGCACAGTTACCTAAGCTCCATACTAACTAGGACTTACAACTAGGGGTGTTTCGGTTCGGTTTCGGTCGGTTTTTTTTTAACTGGCCAATCGAAACCGAAATTTTCGGTTTCCAAATTTGTCAACCGAAACCGACCGAAAAAATTGAAACACCGTTGGTTTCGGTTTGTTTCAGTTTCGGTCGGTGTTGTCGGTGTTCGGTTTCAATGAACGTCACAGAATTTCACAGTCACAAAAAGAAAAAAACAACTCAACATCACATTTTTTTTCAATAAGAAAATAACAGCTCAACATCACATTCACAAAAACTAGCATTGGTTCAGTATTAAACAAAATACAAAATACAAAAAAGAGAGAGAGTTATCAAGAAATTAAAAAGAGACTCCGAAGGTCACCGTGAGAAAGAAAAGATTGAGCCGCGTGGGGAGGCCGGCGTGTGAAGGCCAGCATGTGGAGGCGACAGCAGCGGCATGAGACGCGAGGGTGATGAAGGAGAAGGAGGCTGGAGGCGTGAGGGACATGAGGGAGATGGAGCCTGGAGGAATGAGGCGTGAGGGAGATGGAGGCGTGATGCTTGAGGGAGATGAGGGAGATGGAGGATGGAGGCGTGAGGGAGATGAGTATGAGGGAGATGGCGGCTGGAAATTAAAAGGGTAAGATGGAGGAGATGGAGGCGTGAGGGAGATGAGGGAGATGGAGATGGCGGCTGGAAAGAAAAGAGGGAGATGAGGGAAACGTGAGGGAGAACTTATGAAAATGAGAGCTAGGGTTTTAAGTTTAAATGGTTTTAAAAAATCAAAAAAATAAAAGACGCAGGGGCGAGGGCTCGAACCCGGGAAGGCTTAGTCCTTAAAGGCACAGACTACCACCAAGCTGCAAACTCTAATATGACTTAATGTTACATAAATATATATATATATAAATATAATATACATATATATATATATCCTTATATAAAATATATATCGGTTCGGTTTGGTCGGTTCGGTGCATTAAAATTTGCCACCGACAATCGAACCGAAATTTTCGGTTTTATTGTATAAAAATTAAAAAATCAAAACCGAACCGAACCGAACCGAAC
This sequence comes from Castanopsis chinensis, assembly GCA_032878915.1. Taxonomy (NCBI): domain Eukaryota; kingdom Viridiplantae; phylum Streptophyta; class Magnoliopsida; order Fagales; family Fagaceae; genus Castanopsis; species Castanopsis chinensis. Next base: position 57,831 of record JAVQMG010000084.1, read on the forward strand.
CGAAACCGAATAGAAAATTTTGCATCGGTTCGATCGGTTTGAAGCGATTTTTTCGGTTCGTCGGTTTTTTGCACACCCCTATTATAGCACTTGACTCAAATAGAAGAAAATGAAACAAACCAAAGAGTTCAACTTTTAAAAGTAAAAAATTGGCGGACTGAATGACTAACCCATAATGAGAAATACCAAGCATAAATAAAACTTTGTCAAATCAGAGCTACCAAATCCAACAGAGGTAGATGGCAGGGGTGTGCATGGGTCGGGTTGGGTCGGGTTGAGGGAATTTTTTGACCCAACCCACCATGGTGGGTCAAAAAAATTTCGACCCAACCCGACCCATCACATCTGTCCAACCCAACCCAACCCGCATGGGTCAAGTTGGGTTGGGTTGAACCATGGGTTAGACTTTTTTTTTAATTTTATTTTATTAAATTGAACCTATATTTTTTTTTATTAATTATATAATATATTTAAATATATATTAAAGAAAGTAATAGGATTTTATATTATATATGTTTGTAGGATTTTATTTTATATTATATAATATATTTTATATTATATATTTCTAGGTTTTAATTTTAAAAAAAATATTTATTAAATATATAAAATATTTTAAATATATATTAAAATATGGGTGGGTCGGGTCGGGTTTGACGGGTTTGTAATTTTATGACCTAAACCCAACCCGACCCGCTACAAAACAAAAAATTTATAACCCAACCCAACCCACCAAGCCCTAAAAACCGACCCAATCGAACCTGACGGATTGGGTCAGATTAGATCGAATTTAGCATGTCGGTGAATTTTCTGCACATCCCTAATAGATGGAGATAGTTCCAAGCGCCTCTCTCAGTACAGTACACCTCCATGCCGTTACATCTTCCTACTATCCTGTGAGAAGATAAGATAATGATGGTAGTGTGGGGTACACTAAAAAAAAGTTTTGAGCTTTTAAGCAAATATTAATTAGGTCTATACATGGATTCCAGCTAGGGCTATCTGACGCTTCATGTGTAAAACTCTGCTCGTCAGTGGCAGTGTAAAACTCCCACACTGGATAGGGTATGCGTTTCTTTAGTAAGTAACTTTTGGTGATTAGGTCTATTTAGAAATAACTGAAAATTAAAAATTAAAAATATTATAATAAAATAATTTTTAAATTTATAAATAGTGTTGTAGATTTTATTTTTAATAAAAAAAAGTAACTGAAACAGTAAATAAATAGTGTGTTACTGTGTATAAACAGTAACTATACAGTAATAAACAGTAGCTCTTATCTCTAGTTCAAACCCGTGCATAGGAAAAAAAAGAAAAAAAAAAGAGAAAGAAAGAAAGAAAGAAAGGAGAAGAGAGTCTGAAACCCAAACCGTGGGCGCTGGCATCTCCATTCAAACCCACCTAGGTGAATGAAAAAGTATCTCCGTGAATTGAATTGAATTTTTTCCCCAACATTTGCTTGTGGTTCTGAGTACTGACTGTGTTCAGGTTTGTTTTATTATGAATGATCAGGTTATGGGACATGCCGGTACCCTCAACAGAGATTCATGATCAAGAAATGACAGAGGTCTTAAGGATTCATATCCCGTGTAATACCTAGAGTATTGCATGGTGTGCAATACCTCAAATCCCAGCCATCCACTTAATCTAATAGCTTATATATTTGACACCTCACCAAATAACAAAAAGACTATTTTGCCCTTAAAAAATGTCATAGCCCGCCCACTGTTTCTGATAGTAACCAAACAAAAAATCAATTTTTTTTCTCTCTCTCCCCTGCACAGCTGCCGTCTTTGCCTTTCCTTCAACCCATTCTCTGCCTCTCCTTCAATCCATTGTCACAGCAGCCCCAGCTCCATACCTAAACACTGAAACTTAGCATTTGAAACCAAACCCCCAAACACTCGCACTCCCTCTTTCTCGTGTGTGAAGCTGTCCCGAGTCCCAACCATAATGGAGTGAAGGTCTCTCTGAAGCCAAACGCCTTTGTGGTAGTCACCGCGGGTCCAACCCCAACCTAGAAGAAGATCGAGCAAGACAAGAATAGAACATAGAAAGACAGAAGTCAGAAGAACAACCTCAAACTCCTCTGCTTCTTTCCACCATCACGTGAAGTTTAAAAATTAACTAATTTACCCAAAAGAAAGAAAAGAGAGAGGAGAGACCTAGGTCTGACCGGCAAAGAAGAGAGAGAAAGAGGCAGTAGAACCAGAGCCACCGTAAAGCTGTGCCGAGTTCTTCATCTGAAGGTTGTCTCGCCGTCCGTAGGCCGTATCTTCAAGCCCTGGTATGAGCGAGTTTCTGTCGAGGTTGGAGTTTATTTATTCTAAGATCCAAATAATCACAAATCCTTTCAAGCAATGTATAGGGTGAGTCCACTTTTTTCTTTATTTTTATCTTTGAAGATGAAATTTTAAGATGTTTTGGCCCATGGAATTTTTGGCTGTGTAAAATTCTTTCCACTTTTTGTTTTGTTTGTTTTTTAGTTTCTTTGATACTCGTGGATTTTTGTGATGATTATGGTTAGATATTGATCAAATGATGTAGATTTAATGAATTTTGTGTTGGGTCTTTAGGATTCCATGGTCGATTGAGTTCTCAAGTTAGGTTCATTATTTGTGCATTCCAATTGTTTGATAAATTGTCCTAATGATTATGTAATATGTGCTTTCCGTTCAATCTGGTGGGGTTGTTGCTGGTAGATGCCGGAGTCTATGCTAATCCTTGTCTCTGATCCAGTTTGGCTTTAAATGACTTTGTTTTGTTTTATTAGTCTTCTTGTTATGTAAGCTAGCAATCTTTGTTAGGTTTTCCCTGAAGGACTGTGAGTTTCAAAGTAGCTTTACTCTGCTAGATGTAATATGTTTGTTCATCAGTAAAATATTTGAATAACCAAAACAATTCTTGTAAACATACTCTTTTGTGCCATTTGGATGAATTATACACAAAAATTTCTAGAAAGAAAGTGGTAATGGGCAGTAGAAGACCCTTGTCAAGTGAAATTTCTGATAAAATGTTACCGAAAGACTTAATTTGTCCAAATGAAGAACCTTGCCTACGTGTATGGCTAAAGGAATAGAATGTTAAACCTGTGAAAACCACTTAATACACCAGCATACTGGCTTCCCATATATACACACACAATAAAACATTAGTTATGTAAGGTGGAATGAAGATATGTGAGTAGAGACTATGAAGTTAACCCTGGTATTTTTTATGCCTTCGACTAATGATCAATTGAGATATGATTAGACAATCTTATTTGGTTATGTAAAACTTTTCAGGTTTGGCAGAAATACTAGAGGTTTTAGCTATAAGTTAAATGCACAATAGGATAATTTAGTACATCTAATACTAAACTTGCTATATGATTTATTGATGTTTTACATTTTTTTTTTTTTTCTTGATTATTTCTTTCAAAAATATTAGAAATGATTCATTGATTATTTCTTTCAAATATTACATTTGCTTTTTTTACATTTGTGTTATGTGTAATTGCTTTCTTGTAGATGCCCTGTATAAGTAATGCATTAGGTCAACAAGTGTTGCATTATCATCTCCTCAAGAGAGGAGATCAAGTATTGCAAGCTCCGGCCACAAAAATTGATGGTGCAAGGGATCCTCAACTTAAAGAGTGTTGCAAGTGGAGAGAATGGGTGGTCCACAACATCAAGCAATTTTTTTAGTTTAGAATCATGTTTTTTAAACTTTGGCTAAGTGCTCTAATGATTGTTCATATGCCAATTAGTTTGGCAATGATGTACTAGTGATTTGTATGAGATGTATTCATGAGCAGATTACGATCCTCATTTTGTTATTAATAAAAAAAAAAAAAAAAAATCTGCACCCATGTGCAATTTATACAAATTATAATTCTCGTTTTATCGTTAAAAAAACATGTGCGCCTATGTGTAATTTATTTTTGCAAATTTGTGTTTTGTTAACATCAATGATATAAAAAAAAAATTGTACACAATAAACAACTTCTCAAAAAAAGAAAGAGTTTGTGGACAAATAATCACAAACAAGGTCCGCATTGCATATCCTCCAATTCATATGCAAATTTGAGTTAGTTTTTTTTATATATAAACATAATTATATTACAAACGAATAGTCATTACATATATGAAAACTATTACATATCCTTGCACCTCTCATAATACATTAAACACTTAATTATCATCACATAATTTTTACATCATTGACATTGAACACTTAACTAAGCAAGATACAATTTTGAGTACACTTTGTGCATTTGAACATATAAACCATAAGCACAATTGTTGTCTTTGCTCTGATTGGCATTTCTTCCAGTTTGATGTTTACCCTAGTACAATTCAAACATTTGAACATATTACCATCATATTGAGTACATTGGTTGGCATTTCTCCTCAAGTCCCAGGTCTTTTCCATCTTTCTTTGCAACTCCAATTATTTTAGAGTATATTGAAGTCTTACATTTCCAATCGGATGTCAAGGTTGCAACTTACAACTTGTAACACATTTTTGATCCCTTACATCTGTTTGAGAAAATTAAAAAAGAAATTAGATAAAACTAGATGTGAAGGCCATAAAGTACAAAGCAGATCTCTCTAATTTCTAGAATGTTAAGGCTTTCAATCAAGGGTGAAAACATGCAAATATTCACAGTTAAATAATTCAACATTCATTCATGGACAAAATTTAGTCTATAAATATTTGAAGTTGTACATTCTCTGCAAAAGTTACAAAATTATCATCTGGAAATAAGCTTCACAAAGGGTCACTCTCCAAAAAATGCAAAAAAATGATGATGGTCAACCAAATTTCATAAGTACAGCAGGATACAGGATCTATCCATCAATTATCCAGGCATAGCACACACATGTACATGCACATAGGTCAAACATCAAGAACATATTGAACAATACCAGCCAACCAATGCATTGGAACATACATGTCAATGACAAGTTTGACAACTCACAGCCACATCCATGGACAGCTTTCAACTGTTATTACTTAATTTAGAAGATAGTGTCATTAGTTTTGTTGAAGATGTCTTAGAGCAAACTGCAGCAATAACGTCGCATACCTCAGCAAGATCCAATCGCAAAGGTTGTTGTTCACTGATCAACAACAAAATGTTTGATAAGAGAGAGGAGCAAAACAACAAAAAGTAACATTTTTTTTTTTTTTGAAAACTAACAAAAAATAACAATTTCTAAAACCTAATAATCTAAATTTCCTGTTCAGATACACATAAGCAGCAAGCAGTGCCTCATGACAAATTCAAACAACTAACCAGCATCAACAAATATGCTAAGTCATCCATCAACTGTAATATTAACTTTCATATGAAAAATAACATAATTAAGCTTGAAGTGATAGTGGACAAAATAAGTCATATAGTGTTTGCCTGAGCTTCACATTCAAAAACGTATAATTTCATTATATATATATAACAGAACACATCATTTTACAACTAGATCATCCTGATGCAGATACAAGGAAAACAACCAGCTCAAAAGCACTAAGGACAAAATTAACAACTTTGACAATTTATTGAGAAAAAATAGTGCTACTCTGAGAATTTAAAAAATGAATCAAAATAAATAAAAAAGAAAGAATACTTTAGGTATTATTGAAATTGCTGAGTGCATCACAAACAAGACCACTGTACCTGTAGTGACGATATTGGAAACCCATTTTCATTCAATCACAACAGATTCTGCCATATTGCAAAGCCCCAATTTTCAAACTCAAGCAAAACCATCAAGCTTTACACTCAACAAGAAAACCCATTAATCAAACTAATAAGAAAAAAAATCCAATTTCCATACACATAGCATCACAGTTTTAGCATAATTTTTTTTTTCAAAAGGCAGAATACAGAGAGATAAACTAAAACTCTATGAAGCATTTCAACAAACATCTTCAATGCCCACCCAAAAACCAGCTTTAAAATTGCCAATAATAAACAGTTATTGCTGATACCAGAAATCCAAACAAGAAAACCCATTCATCAAGCTAGCCCATCAAGAGCCACAGTTTATACCTTCAAAATGAACTACAACATGCAAAATACCCATCTATCTGCAATTTAGGAAAATAACAAGTGTGAGAAATTTCATAATGGCTTTCCCTTCAATCACAGCACATTCGGCTGTATTTAAAAACCTCCATTTTTCAAACCCAAGCAAATCATCAAGCTTTATGCACAAGGAAATCTAGTCACTAATAAAAACTGAAACAAAATGACCGCTAAGGGGTTTCGGTCATTTCTGAAAAGCAAATAAAAAGAGAATAGACAATAAAGAGAAAGAGAGGGGTACAGGCGGCCACCAATGGTGTAAACACCGTCTATATGCAACGCAGCTGGCGGTAGTGTGGGTGCAAAAAAATCTTCTTCTTCTTCTTTTTTTTGTTGAGAAAATTAAAAGAATGAAAAATCAAAGAAAGAGACAGAGAAACATTACCGGAACCAACACTGGAATTGGTGGAGCGGAACATGGTGGCTGCAAGCTGTAGCCATGGATATTCAGCAATGGAGTTCGTGGAGATCCAGCCATGGAGTCCTAGAGAAAGGTCTGATGGAAGAGAGAAAGGGAGAGTTTTTTTTTTTAATTTGGGGAAGCTGAACAGGGTACCGAAAAGAGGAAAGGAATGAGAGAAATTTTTTTCACGCGGATCGGTGACGTGTCTTTATGACGTGTCATATTTACGTGCATTAGATTAAAGTAAGGGTTGAGATTAAAACTATTGCACCCCGTGCAATACCCTAGGTATTGCACGGGATCTCAATCCAGGTCTTAATGTGGTTGACAGCTAGCTTTTAAGCAAATATTAATTAGGTCTATACATGGATTCTAGCTAGGGCTATCTGACGCTTCTTGTGCAAAACTCTGCTCGTCAATGGCAGTGTAAAACTCCCACACTGGATAGGGTATGCGTTTCTTTAGTGAGTAACTTTTGGTGATTAGGGCTATTTGAAAATAATTGAAAATTAAAAATTAAAAATATTGTAGTAAAATAATTTTTAAATATATAAATAATATTGTAAATTTTATTTTTAATAAAAATTAGTATGTAACTCATGCTATCACACGGGAATGAATATAATTTAATAAAACAATAGAAAAAAATATATTACATTTTATTATTTAAGTGATACTATTAGTTTTGTTTTGTTTTGTTTTTTATTATTATTATTATTAATCATGAGTTTAGTCATATTTAAAAGACTTAGTTTATTCATGTTAATAAATTTTAGCATTATATAATTTTTTAACAAATATTTTTATCATACAAAATTCTAAAGAAAGAATGCTACATAGACATATATATGTATTCAAGGTTGATTCATAGACGGTACATATAGTTATAATTAAGTTGCTTTATCATAAACAATTTTTAATAAAATATTTTAATTAAGTAAATGTGAAACTCATAACATGCATCTCATAACAATATATAACAATAGAATAACATGAATCTCATTAAAAAAAATTTAATCAATTAAAAGTCACTAAAATTATGAGTATAAAATGTAAAGACAAACAAATAGAATAAGTGCTAATTGTATATATGATCTGCAATATAGCTTGAGTTCATGTCTTCACCAATCGTATATAAATCTGAATTTTGATAAGTAAAGATCTATGAAGATTGTGGTTCAATCTTGAAAAGATTCCAATATTTAATAATTAAAAAAAAAACTATACATCCAAAGTCTACCTTTGCAGTAAACACTATATATCTCTTTAACACTCAAAGAAGAAAAAAAAAAAAAAAAAAAAAAAAAAAAAAACCCATCATCAATCCTATAAACCAAAAATTCTTGAGAGAAAGAGATTAAGAACATAGGACGAAAATAAATAGATCTAATGAAAATAAAGAGTGAGAGCTAGATTATAAACCCCATAAAACTTGCGAACAAAAAAAAATAATAATAAAAAAAAATCATATTTAATTAACAATTACCTTGCATATGAAGCCTGCCTTTGTAAAGGAGATATATAATTGATCTGCAAAACAGAGGGAGAGAAAGAGAGATGAGACTGAATTTTGTAGAGATGGAACGAAACCAAAAAAAAAAAAATTCTTAATAAAACAAATTTAGTAGAAATTGAATTTTGCACAGAGAGAGAGAAAGAGAGAGGAGGTTCCGATGAATATAAGTAGTAGAGGCGTGTTTTTTTTTTTTTTTTTGAGAAAAAATACATGAAATTAAAAAATTACAATAGAAATATATGGAAAACCTCTTCTTATATAGGAGAGTTATATTGGAGATGAGGAGATGAACTTTGAAATATGCAGATGTGGGGAGATGAACCTTGAAACACGCAGGTATGATGAACCTTGAAATATGCAGATGTGGAGAAATGAATCTTGAAACACCCAGGTGTGATGAACCTTGAAATACACAGGTGTGGAAAAAAAAAAAGAACACATCAAAATTACAATTGATCCACTTAAATTTAGACAAATGAAACCACATGAATCTTGACATAAGTACAAAATTAGAATTCTAATTTAAAATTGCAATTGAAGATTCTCTCTACTACACCTATTGTATGTATAAAAATGGCTAAAATAGTAAATAAACAGTGTGTTACTGTGTGTAAACAGTAATTATACAGTAATAAACAGCAGCTCTTATCCCTAATTGAAATCCGTGCATAGGGTAAAAAAAAAAAAAAAAAAAAGAGAAAGAAAGGAAGAAAGAAGAAGAGAGTCTGAAACCTAAGAAAGGAAGAAAGAAGAAGAGAGTCTGAAACCCAAATCGTGGGCGCTGGCATCTCCATCCAAACCCACCTAGGTGAATGAAAAAGTATCTCCTTGAATTGAATTGAATTTTTTCCCCAACATTTGCTTGTGGTTCTGAGTACTGACCGTGTTCAGGTTTGTTAATTTTATTATGAATGATCAGGTTATGGGACATGCCGGTACCCTCAACAGAGATTCATGATCAAGAAATGACAGAGGTCTTAATGTGGTTGACAGCTCTCTTATGTTGTTTGTTAGTACTATCAGTTAAAAGTAAGATGTGACATTTCGAATATGCTTGTTACTAAGAACATTGGATTAATTGTGTCCATACCATTTTATCAAAAGAAAGAAAAAATATTTGGTCACTACCATAAGTCAAAAAAAATCTGATTGTACTGTGAGAGATTTTGAATATTTGGTAGAAAAGATGGGCAAAAAGAGTCTTTTTCATTGGGAGAAGATAAAGATCGGTTCACATGGTTGAAGTAAAAAAATTCCACGATCAAAGGCTTTTTGGTTGGAAAAAAAGTCACATTTTCTGGTCATGATCTCTCTTTTCTTTCGAGGGGTAGCTAGTTTCCACTCTTTTTCCATTTTGACTCATCTGGGTCTGTTCTAAAACAAACAATGACGCATCAAGCCAGACATCCACCAGCCATGGTTCAAATATTGTAGACCAATAGATTAGCTTACTAATAGCATTTGCATCATATTATGAAAAATTGGTGTATATTTTAGTATAAGAATGAACTTGTTCCATTTTATTTACTTTCTTTTTAAAACACTCTTAGTCAGATTATTTATTTTTACATTAAATTTTATTAAAATATCAAATTTTTTTATTATTTTTTTCACTCACAACAATTATCAACCACTCTCTTTCTTCATCATCAAGATACATAAACAAAGAATAAAAAACTAAATACAAAATAAATAGTGTCAATATGTATTTTTACATAACTTTACATGACTTGACTTGAATGAATTTTGGGATTGAGTGGCTAAAATGTAATATAAAAAAAGTGTCTATAATAAATCATCCTTAACCAATGCCACAAACATTTCCCAATTTAACGAACACCTGACCACCAGCACCAATTGAAACCGGCCTGACCGCACTAATCCGCCCCCCTCAGAGCTCCGTCGAAGGTTTTTAGCACGGTGGTCGGCGGCATCTCTTCAGTACCAACGTCAGACCGAAGAGGCCATCGGCGTCGAAATATGCACACCGCCAAGAACCAAACCGCACCGAGTATGTTTGATATACTAGTTAGAGCAACACGTGCAAGGCACGTGCTTGCCGTGAAAAAAAAGTACTGTAATAATTAAGGTCAATTCTAGATTTTATTTGTATTACAAAATAATTATATGAATCAATTGATTTTTAAAGTATATAGAAATTTACATTAATTAAATGAGACATTAATTTAAAGAATTTTGATAATTATGTAGTAAAAAGTTAATTTCATTCGTTTAAGAATTTTGATCAACCACAAAGTTAGAGTAACTACTTAACATATAAATATTTATTTAATTATAATAGTTTTTTAGTACCTACTTGTTAAAGACAATATATCTATTCTTTAAAAATTTCTAAAAATGATAACGAATATCATCATCTACTAACAATAAACAACTGAATTTTGCTAAGAAATTTAAATTAAAAAAAAAAAAAAAGATAACAAAAGCATGTGTCATCGAATATCATCATTCTAACTTTCTAAGAATTTTTATCATTTAAAACTCAAAATACGTAAAGAAAATTTTTAGGATGTTAAAATTTAGCAAGAGTAATTTAGACATTACACAATAAAATATTTTTAGAATCATAAGCTTTCATTATGGTCTAATTGAGAGAATAACAATATAACTATAGTGCCAATGGGCCCAAAAGATGTACTAGGCTGACCTTGAAGCTCTAGCGAGGTTGACAGCCCAACCCGACAGCATGGATGGTCCGAGGACACGAGAAGTCCCATTTGAGAAGTAACGTGACAAAAGAAAGGTGCCATGCATGAGCAGAACATCCCGAGGCACATTGTCCGAGGTTGGCTATGTCCTCGGCCATTTGTTGTCGAGGACAAGAAAAGGATCTGGCAGTTCAGTAGCATTGATACTAAGGACCTAGGACACCAGGGCTGAGAAAGCAAGGATAGGAGATAAAAAGGAGTGACAGAAAAATATCAAGGATAAAGCTGCTACCACCGCATTAAAGGCTTTATACATACCTCTCTGGCAGCACTAATGAGGAAGTGACGCCTGAACATTGGAGCTCAGTCTTAGACCTACCGCCAAAGACTTTAGTAAGAAGGGATGATGGGACAAGTGTCTAAAAAAAGAATATGACTTACACGTAGCAAAGGAAGATGAAATCCTATAAAAGGCGAAGGAAGAAGAAATAAAGGGGGGGAAAAGACAGAAAAAGAGGGAGAGAGAGAGAGAGAGAGAGAGAGAGAGAGAGAGAATTGTAAGGAAAAGGCCAACGATTGTCCTCGGCATCAAGATATGAGATGGTGTTTCATCCCTGTACAAAGAGTATGCATGTGTTCTGTGATTTTACGTAGCTTTTACGTTATTCAACGTCTATAAACCTAGATTCGAAGCCCACTCTCTATAAATTCATTGTTTTGGACCCATTGGGCTGGTTCCATAAGTACATCGTAAGTCCAGCATTTTTTGTGTCCTTACAATAACATATTTGCTATTTTTCAAAATATCAAGAGAAAAATTGCTTGATTTTAAAGTTTAAGAAAGAATTGTAAACTACTCCAAACATAAAGGATGAAAAATATTTTTTTCCTAAATTTTTGTTTTTCTTTATTTGATTAAACCAATAAAAAATTTCTAAAAACACAACAGAATGACGCAACATTTTCTTAATACCTTTATAATTTTGTTATATTTCATTTTAACCTGTAAAGAATTGATAACTCAGCAGTTTTGAAAATATTTTGACAACATCAAGATGTCTTAACATTTTTCACACAAAAAAATGTTATGTTCATGACATTTTCACAACAAATCATAAGCAGCAGGTTATTACAAGTTGTTATTGGTAGGTAAAAAAGTAGCTTCATTGGTAAGTTTAAATTAGAACTAATAATAATTTATCATTTTTGATTTGTTACGAGAGTGTTATGAAAATTATTGTGGACAAATAAAAAATAATATAGCAAATATACTACAACTTTATACATTCACAAAAAAAAAAAAAAAAAAAAAAAAAGGCCAGCGAAACAGTAAAAGTTAAATAAACAAAAACTATTGTAGCGAAATCACTGTAACTTTTTCCATTCACTTTTTACATATATATATATATATATATATATATATATATATAGACACACACAAACATTGCACTTACAGTGTAAATTATATTGTAAACACATAAAAATTGGTAAATATTGTACACATTTGTAAAAAAAAATTGCAAATGTATATAATATTTTCTACTTTTTGTGTGTATACAATGTAAGCTTATATTACAAGTAGAAACTAAACATATAAAGATCTTTTAGAAGAAAAAACAAGCTCAAACCAAGTTGGTGAACTTGAAGAAAAAAAAGAAAAAAGGAAAAAAGGCAAGTCACTAAACCAAAAATATTGTTTATAACACTATTCAGGAGCCTATTTGCTCTTTTTATATATAGAAAAAAAGAGCACAAATAGATGACTGAAAAAATAAAAAGAAAAATGATAAACAGTATATATTGAATAAACCAAAAGTACTGTAGTTTTTATGCATTTACCCAATAAGTATCACAACATTTTTACAAAACATTTATTTTTAGTTGTGGTTGGTCACACTTTTATATTTTATTATTTTATTTTAACTTATAAAAAATTAGTACTTTAATAATTATAAAAATATTGTGAAATTTGTTATCTCAATATATATGTATATATATATATATGTATATATATATATGTGGAAAAAAAGTACCAACGGAAGACTTAAAAAAACTGTAGCTACAGTGCCGTTTGGTACAATAACTGCAGTTCAGAGACTTAAAGGTTGAACTAACTGGAACTCACAGATAAATATACGTAGTTTGTCGATTTGTTGGAAAACTTTATTACAAAGATCATTAATTGTTTCTTTTTCCTATATTTAATAGGGTATTGTAAGAGAGTTGCTCATGCTTTGGCAAGTACATTACAAGAACACGAGCATTAATTGTTTCTTTTACAATTTGATTTCCATACTCAAATCTCAATAAATTGTCTATCGTTTATTACAAAATTTAAAATAAATAAAAATTTATTTTGTAACTAATGAGACAATCTCAAAGGAGTTTTTTTTTTTTTTTTTATTTATTATTATTAGAAGGAATCTCAAAGGAGTTTGCAACCCTTAAAATTTAAAAATAATTTGTAAGTGCAAAAGATTAGTTGATTAATTTATAACATGGAATTTTTTTACTGTTATTTATTAAAGTAATGTTATTTTAAAATTAATTTTTAAAAATAATTTTTTTTTGGTTTATTTCATTAACTAATCCCGTTTTGTGACGTGGTGTGGTGTTTAGAATTAATATTTAAATCCAAGTATTTTGTATCTTGGATCTTTTTAGTAAGAGGATTTAAATACAATTTTTTATTTTGGAAACCATAAAATGGTGGATTCAACTAATGTTTTCTAAATATAGTTTTCAAAAAATTATTTCCTATTTTCCCTGTTGAAAACAGGATTTTATAAAATTATTTCCTCTTTTATATCATACCATAAATATTACAGAATGTGCATATGCCATAGATTGGGTGCGTATGCATCGTAAACCTAGCATGCGCACCTTTTGTAAGTCTCGGCCAAATTAGGTCAAAAATGATTAGGACACTTTCTGGTTATTCTGCTCATTGGGCTTCATGCACGATGCTGATAATTTTGGTAGTGAAATAATTTCTCATCATTGGAACCAAGGGGCTCGAGCATAGGTCATAACAAAATGTGATGTCTACACCTATCCTTAATGATAATTTGGACCTCTAAAAACTTGTACACATGAATACATATATAATAATAAAAAATTAACTGAAGACGGCAAAGAAAATATACCACACATATCAACCGAGGGAATTACGATAGATAGAAGTAGCTATAGCATATAAAACTCCAAAATTTGGAATTTTGTGGATGCGGTGAAAGTGTTCTCTTGTAAGCTCTATTATGTAATACCTATCAAAACTTTTTTGATCAACGAGTAAAAGCAAGGTGCTTTCTTTTCAAATTGGTATATTGTGGATGTGGAAGTGTTCGCCAATATATGATGACTTATAAGCACCGAATTGGACTCTAGGGAAATTTCATGACAATTGGATTAAGGGTTCTTGGACTTTCTTCTCAATTTGAGGACAAACTTCTTCATTAATTTTTTTTTATTTTGTTTTATTTTGTTTGTTTTGTTTGTTTACAGTTAGATAGCTCCAACAAATAAAAATCTAATATCAAAATGTTTACTTGACTTACTTTTTTTTAAAACATGGCAAGCAGTTGATTGCAATATATATTTTTTTAATGCGTTCACTCTGCAATCTGCATTCTTAATTTTCAGTCAAAAAGAGAAGGCATGCATTGTGGAAAGAGTGGTAAAGTTTCTGGCATGTATTGTGGAAAATTGGAGGAAAGTGAGGAGACACGTGTTACAGTGACATTGACACAGACAACCCACTACTCTTCTTTTTCAATGCGTTCACACTCTCTTTTAATCTTAAAAATCTTAATCCTCAATGAACAAGAGCTTGAGTCTGTTACTTTTGGAGTAATATATCTTTAACACCTCTACTCAAACTAAAGGTAGAAGCTCAATGAAAGATTGACTTTGAATAAGCTTGAGAAAATGCCTTGAAGAAGCTATGTAGAAAGCTTGACTTTGAAATTTTGAAGTTGAATAAGCTTGAGTAAATGCCTTGAAGAAGCTATGTAGAAAGCTTGAAGAAACCATGAAAATGCTTTGAGAATGACCTTGAAAAAGATAACTCCTATGTTTTTCTCCCAAATTAGGGGGATTGATTTTTGGTAGGGTCGGAAGAAAAAACACCCGAATTTCACGAAAATTCACTACCTATTCTTTTCTCAATCAAACAAATAAAAAAAATCATGTTCTCCCAACTTTTCTACCCATTTTTCATCTACACAAAGAAAGACAGCTGTAGAGTGAAAAGATAGTGAAAACAGGCGGTGGTAAAGATGGAAGAAGGAAAAGAAATGATTAAGTTTTTTATTATTTTTTTTAGAAAGACAAGAAAGGACAAAGTTAGAACAAATTATAAACTATGACGTTTTTTTTTATTTTATTGTATAAAATCTAATAATCTAATCTATGTTGGACCCTGGTTGTGGAAATCGATAAAGCATTGTGATGACTAGATGACCTTGACCTGCATCTCTCTAATCCTCTTGTTCCAAGTGGGTTGCATTCCTACTGGTTGGGGTTGTAGATCTCTGAAGAGGTTTTGGGAACC
Organism: Castanopsis chinensis; assembly: GCA_032878915.1. Lineage (NCBI taxonomy): Eukaryota > Viridiplantae > Streptophyta > Magnoliopsida > Fagales > Fagaceae > Castanopsis > Castanopsis chinensis. Next base: position 73,038 of record JAVQMG010000084.1, read on the forward strand.
TCCTGTCTAGACTTGTCATGAGTAGATATATGGCTACTCTATATCACACACACACACACCAAAAAAATAAAAAGATATATGGCTACTCTAATGTGGAGTAGGTAAAAATAAGATATATGGCTACTCTTGTTCACATTAAATATTTGGGAAATTGACAACCATTAATCTATTAAGGATTTTATAAACGTGTGCCCTAAGGGCACATAATAAGCAATCATTTTTGAAAATATTTTCTCAGAAATTGAAAAAGTATTGATAATTTTTTCAATTCTCAAAATAATGTTTCCAAAAATAGATTGCTTAATGTGTGCCCTTAGGGCACACATTAACCGGACCCATCTATTAAATCTGATTAGAAGGCCAAAAAAAAAAAAAAAAAAACTTTAATAGGCTTTACTGAAGAGGTTTTTGGGTTAGAGAGCTTTCGTAATAGCTGGATAACACAAGATATTAGTTAACCAAACAATTTGACTGAAATGAAGCTAGTAGTTTATGTACAATTTGACTGTGCTTTGTACCCAGACAATGAGGGTTAAACATGGCACATAAATTAGTTTCTTTTGGTGCATATCATAAGCCTACATGTGATTATAGGCCTAGTAATTGGAATTTAGCGTGACCATTGACCTAGTCATATAAAAATTGTTAAGAATATAAAATCTGATTGAATATATGAAAATTTTTAAGTTTTTGAATTCCTTTTAATTTATAGTTTTGATGTCTTTCGAATGCATTGCAATTATAATTGATGTTTTAATTCCATTACAAATTATAAGTCAATTTTATCATTTAAACTGAATTATAGTAGTTTCTAAGCTTATTGAAGTCTTTTCTCATGTAAAGTGCATTTATTTTACTTATAAATATACTTAATCCAACTACTTAGAATTTGGTTATTCATTGAGTTGTCATTTACTACTCCTTTTTCTCCCTCTTTCATATTCAAATTCTGAGGAATAGAAATTATTGGGGTTTCTACTGGGTGGTGTGCGCATGAGAGGTGTTTAGGAATATTTGAAATAAGATTTGTTTTTGGTATTTTCTTAGTAATTAGTATCTTATGCTCTTGAGATTGGAATTCTATTTTCATTAATGCTTCGGAGGTTTTTAACAATTGAGTTCTTGATTTTATTGGATTTGATTTGACGTAGTAATTATTTAAAAATTGTTACTGCTCTTTAAGAAGATCTTACACATTTGTAAGATGAAAACTTTATAAGCGCATCGCTATTCTCGCATTCGTAACCCATTCGTTGGGTTGGTGGCGTGACAACTACACCTTTTATTTTCAAAGGAGAATGATCTGGACTCTTTTGAAACTGGGTGTAAAAGATTTTTTTTTCCTTTAGCTAAAGCTAGGCTGGGTACCGGGTGAAATGTTTGGAAATATTGAAAGAAAAAAAATCCATACATATATTTTACCGAAGTGAGCAGTAAATAGAAAGAAAAATATAGTGTGAAAAGCTTGTAGAGGCAGGCAGTGCTGACTGTAAAGATAGAAGGAAATTTTAAAAAAAAGAAAGAATAAACTATAAAATAAGAAGAAAATGATGACCTATGAGGATTTTAAATTTTTTTACAAAATCCATGTTGGACCCTCATATCTATGTGGGATCCTCGTCGTGGAAATAAGTAAAGCTTTGCGATGACTCGAGACGACCTTGACTTGCATCTCTCTAAAACCAAATTTCCTTCCCCAAATAAAAAACCAAAGCTGGTGGTTCCTTCTTTGACCATGACTTAAACCTTCACTTACTAGTTTAATTTACCTTTAAAAATATTTTTACACACCCTAATCACCTTAAAAAATCAATACTCTTCCTTCGTTGAAGTTTAAATTAATGTTGGTAATTTGGAAATATTTAAAAGACTGTATTAATTGATGCTCCCTTACAGAGCTAGATTTTCTCAACGGGACTAACAAAATAAGATAGGGACTATTACTCTAAAGTTGGCTTGTCATGGAGCACAATCTAAATAAAAAACAAATAAAATTTCAAAGTCAGCCAAAACCATCTAGAATAAGAATATAAAACATAGTGAACACTATGTCAAGAGTATTGTAGTTCAACTAATATTTTTTTATATTTCCAATTAAAAGTCCAGAATTTAAATGTCCTTGCCTTTATCTATCAAATTATTATGAAGAAAAAAAAAAGAAAGAAAAACAAAAAAAAGCACTACAAGTTCTAATTATGTGACTTTCTAAAGAGTGAAGACGTTCCATTGTCCCAAACAAATAAGATTAGGCGGTACTATCAGTTTCCCTCTCCCAATTAAAAACCAATATATATTAAAAAATAATAATAATTTTTTAAAGAAAGAAAAAGTAAAGAGCATTATCAACAAAGATGTACACAGTTTATCCAGAAAAAAATAATATTAAAAAATAATAATAATTTTTTAAAGAAAGAAAAAGTAAAGAGCATTATCAACAAAGTTGTACACAGTTTATCCAGAAAAAAAAAAAAATTGTATACGGCACTATATATTTAAGTTCAGCATCATCAAGTTCATTCCAAGGAAAAGCCTAAGATTAATAGCCTTCTCAAGAATGGATGAGAGAATTCAGAGGTTGAATGAGATTGCTCAACAGGGAGATATTGATGCCTTTTACAACATAATTCGGGAGGATGTAAAACTTTTGGAGCACATTGATGAGTTTCCATTTGTTGATACTCCTTTACACATATGTGCATTGGCTGGGCACTTCTCATTTTTCCGTGAGATGATGATATTAAAGCCCTCTTTTGTCAACAAGCGAAATCCAGATGGGCATACCCCCATTTACCTTGCTCTACTCAATGGTCATACAAAGATGGCGTGTCAACTTCTACAACACAATGCGGACCTTGTTCGTGTCAAAGGAAGGGAGTGTATGACTCCTTTGCATTACGTAGCATCAACAAAAGATCACCTTGCTTTATTAGAAAAATTTTTATCAATTTGTCCTGATTCTATTACAGATGTGACGATACAAAATGAGACCGCTCTTCATATTGCCCTCAAATATGACAATTTGGAGGCTTTTAAATTCTTGGTGGGATGGCTCCTAAGGAAGTGGCCTTATTGGAGGAAAATCTTGGGGAAGAAGGATGTGGAAGGCAATACTGTATTGCACATTGCAATATCTGGAAATCAAACACAGGCAAGCTCTCTCATTTCCTTGGTTATGATTTTTAATTCCAAACTAACATCTACTTCAAATAGAAAAAACCAACAAACATCTACTTAGTATTAAAAATATATGAATAAATAAATAAATAAAATACAAAATAACAATTTCTTAATATGTTTTATCTCAACTTTTTGTTAAAAGTCTTGTAACTCAATTATTGGTTGGCATCTTGTTGTGTTTTCAACTGAAATATTTAGAGTTGAAATTATCTTTCTCCCAACCATTGAAGAAAAAAAAAAAAAAAAAAAAAAACAACAAGACCTCAATTTTCTATTACACTAAAATGCATAATAATTTCCTTCTTAGTGTACAAGATCAGAGTCTGAAAAAAAAAAAAAAAAAAAAAAAAAAAAAAAAAAAAAACCATCTTTCATTTTATTATGAAACCTGTTTTGACAACATTTATGGTTAGAAAGTTAGAATACACAAATATTGTCATTCAAAAATCAAATAAAAATTATATTTATTATCTTAATATATTTTATAAATTATTTTAACTAAAAAACTAATTAGTGTTACAAAGTTTTAATAATAAAATAAAAATAAAAAGAGAGGAAAAAAAAACTTCCAAATGAATTGGTTAGATGGAGTCAAACAGCAACATAATAGCAAATGGTAAGGTATCAAACATAGCCATTTAAAAAAACAAAACAAAAAGGCCAAGCACAGAAATTTAAATATTAAAAAAATGATACAATTTTGATACTAACAACATATTTAGATTTGTCACATAATTTTTTTTACAGGGATCATCTACCATAAGAATTAGCTAGATGACTTTTTTTTTTTTTTGAATATTTTGGAGGCCAAGATTGTTTTTTTTTTTTTTTCAAAATTTTTAAATCTAAATATAGTATTTAATTTTTTTAAAAATAATTAGAGGGTCATGGCCTCCCTAGCTAGCTCCCTTGGTCTATATATGATTCTGTCTCTGGGAACATATAAAAAAGTTATCTTATCTTTTAAAGATTTATTGGCTTTGCAAATTAGAAGTAATAAAACTTGATTTAAGAGAGAGGTCTTATGAATTTGGAATAAGAAAAGGGAAGACGGACGACGTTACTTAAACAGGATCTATTCTATGGTTCATACGTCAATATTCTTGATCTCAAAGAAAAGGGATGGCGGTTGAGACTGTTCATGAGTAATAATTTACATAGATGATGAGATTTGTGACAGTATTGTATCACTACATTATGCGTGCAGGCTGTGTCTCACTTACTACATTGGAGTGGGAGTTTTGTGAACATAAACGGGAAGAATTTAGAGGGTAAAACAGCGTTGGACATCTTGGAAGGACAACGAAGACAAGGAGTAGACAACAGCGAGATGAGGGTTATACTAGAGAGTGCTGGAGCTTTAACAGCTTCATCTCTTCCTACTGTTACTTCTTCTTATGCACATTACCTAATGCTGCCCGGAATTTTTGAGAGAGTAAAAATACTTTTTGGGCATCCCTTGAAGGGAATGAAAGACGAAAGGCGCAGTGTGTTGCTGGTGGTTGCTATACTGCTTGTAACAGTGAGCTATCAAGCGGTAATCACCCCTCCTGGGGGACTTTGGCAAGATGATCTGTTCAAAGCCAATACCACAGATGTACTCCGACGTAGCCCAGATCATCTGTACAAATTGAATATCACAGCACCACATAGAGCAGGGTCAGCCATTGCTGGGAAAACACCCCGTTTTGTGGTTTTCATGGGTGTCAATTTTGGTATATTTTATATCTCAATCGCAGTAATGGTTGCCCTCGTTCCACCATGCGTTGGTCCCATTTTAGCCATGGTCTCTCTATTCCTCCATCTCGGCTATTCTTGTTCAATGGGGACCATAACCGACGGTTCAGACCTGGCCTCAATACAATTTTTTTTTTCACCATTTATGATCTTCATAGTATTTGTCGTTGCATTCATTGCAACTGAAGGGTCATATTATTTACTGAATCTTAAAAGGAAGAAAGAACTAAAAAAAAAATATAGCCTAGCTTAGAGCTATTGCATCTAGAATGTGTGTCAGTTTGTATTTTTGTTTACTAAGAAATTTCGAGAATAAAATTTAGCTTATATAAGCATGGTTGGAAGTACCCAACGCCATCTATGAATATAATGTATGTATGTATGTATGTATGTATAACATTATTGCAATAAAGCAGTCTGATTGGATTATCATCGCTTTTTTCTTTTCTTTTCTTTTTTTGAGTTCGCAATGAAATTCCTCACACTCTGTCACACAACTAAATGGCAAAATCCACTTGCGTTCAAAATTTATCATTTTCAGCTAATATATAATTTTTTATAATCCCCATTTTCCTCTAGTTAAGAGTTATTTGCTTTGTAAATTTCACTAGTTAAAACGACTTTTATCAAAACAGAAAACACAGGCCACAAATCTTCACAAAAACTAATAATAATTTCGGTCTACCAATTAAGTCCATTCAAATTCAACGTACAAACATTCTCCAAAAAAAAAAAAAAACCAATTGCCCATTACATAAACACTCATGGATGAAATATTAAATAATTTTAGTTCTAGGTGCAGGGTGTGACGACTTCTACCTTAAATTTACACTCTAAAAAGAAAGCAAGATTTGGTTGGTTATCACTGTGGATTTTGAGTAACCTTAATCAGACCAACTGGGTTTTGGCTAGGGGCTTACACGTTACAACTGGGTGGACCTTCTTGCTTTCCCTCATCAGGGTTTGATCCCATCAAAAGAGTCAATTACATACTCTACCAACTAGTATTTTTCATGCCGGTACTTAGGCTAGCTAGTACAAAAACACTTCAATTTTGTGTTTTATATTTTTTTATTTTATGAAATCAATTCCATGTTAGTTTAAAATACTAGCTAGCTATTCCGGACTCATATAGGAGAAAATATCAAATTTTGGCCAAAAAATAAAAATTCATTGATAAAATAATTTAGACTAAAATGCAAATTCTATTTTCTAAATCTGACTGAAATTCATTTCAGTCTTCTAATTTTACTTTCGTTTAATTGTGTTCTCTAAACTTCAAATTTAATAGCATTTTTTTATGAAATTAGACAAAATACCTAAATTAAATAAATTTAAAAAACTTAGAGAATTCAATTAAACGAAAATAAAATTAGAGAGCTAATGAATTTTCGGTCAAATTTATAAATTGCAATTTGCAAGAAATAGCTCACAACATCACTCACTTTTCTCAGATATTAGTCACCATCTTCTAATTTTGTTGTCCAAAAAATCTTCATATCTGTTTCTTTTTTATTTGGCTAAGTGTGCCTCTGCATGACAAATTGACAATCCGCCACTACACCCACGTGTTCAATTGAGTGCACAATTTGTCTATTCAATTTTTTCTATTGCCATTTATCAAAGATGAAAAACAACAAATTGTGATTGTCATATCATCCAAGTATATCCATTTATTAGTATTAATGAGCTAATATGTTAGATAGAAATTAGCATATTAAGTGAGATATTTTTACCAAATTATATGAATTTTAACCGCGAAACACACACACACACACACACATATATATATATATATATATATATATATATATATAAAGACATAAATAGAAATGGACAAGTAGTTGCATTTTTTTCATTATAATATATATAGTTGGCTGTTAAAGTGGAATTGGTGTAGTAACTTACGGTAGTAGATCGATTGTCTTACTTTATTTTATTGTTTTGGGTGATAGTGCATTGCGCCTTTTAAATTTGAATTGGTTTGAAGTTTGAATGGGTAGTTGCTAAAATTTCATAAAATCGGTTGATTGTAGTGTGAATTGTAGTGCCGAACTGTCTACATATAGTATGTATTTTGTCTGTATGTATTTGCCTCTTTTTGTTCGTTGATCATTTTTTTTCTTTTTAAGTTTCAATTTTTAAATTTGAAGTGTGGGAATTTTTTTTTGTAATAAAGATAACCTCCTTAATTTAAGAGATAAAAGAGTTTAGACAAATGTATAAGGTCCACTATTTTCAATTTATTTATAACTACGTCATTAAAAACGTTTTCTGTATTCTAAAAACACCTTTTTAGCCATTTTCCTTACCTTTCACACCCCACAAATACTTATCTTGTAAAGTAACCACTGCACCGAGGGTGTGCGGTAGGTTCAATTTTCACTTAAACAACACTTAGCACAATAGCCATACCCATTCGTTTGAGTTTAAAATACATTTATTCTCTTAGATATTCCAACAAGCACCTCATCGGCACTATTTCAAATGATGGCACCAATCCCCTACCTACCCCTTGTTTCAAATAAATCCCTATAATATATATATATATATATATATATATATACATGCGCACGCACACATATATATGCAACACAGGAATAGAAGCACTGTAATGTTATGCCATAAGTCTCCATAGTAAGAAGGGTGAATTTTTAAAAAAAATTATACCATAATTTTATTTTGAGAATATTATGTATTTTTAACACACATACAAGGAGAGAAGAGAAAGTCTTAAAAAAAACTACCAGTGGTGAATATTTTTTAAAAAATTATACCATAATGATCCAAGGAAAATTTTCTCATTTTGACTTCTTGAATAAATAAATAAATTGTAAAGTTGAATTTATTCAACTATGTGTTGGTTTTATTCAGTACCAAATTTGCTTGTAATTCAGCATTTATAAACTCTATATTTAGGTGGGAATAATGTAAGGATTATGTGTGAGAGAGTGTGAAGAATTGATCAAGTGTGTACATTAAGAGGCATCTCGTGACTGGACCTCGCGAGTGGTGACTCGCCAAAATATGTTACACATGTGGAGCATGCAGGAACTTGAAGGGTCAGGACTGCTAGATCACTACAAGATAAAAAGTACAGTCTGACCGTTCTGTTATCTGGCGATTGGAACTCGCAACTTATCCCAGTCGCGAGTGACTCGCCAGTGCACCTTATTTTGCTAAAAAATGACTTTTCACATTTCTTCTCATACCCTACTATAAATACCCTTATAGCCACGAAATATAGAGAGCTTCCAAAGAGAATTTCAAGAGATAAACACTAGAGAACAACAAGATTGATTCATCTACAATCTTATACATTTAATTCTTCAAATTCCTCTACTCACACCCTCTAAATTGTCATACCCTTGAGAGGATCTTAAGCCAAATCCTTACCTCACCATATTCAAAGCAGTGAGAAGGTTCTTAGTGTTTGGGAAGCTATTCAAGAGAGAACCAACTCATTTTGGTTGATGCAATGAGCTAATTGCGGGATCCGGTAAGGTAGAGAAGACAATGTTAGGAGTAATCCTGTTGGAGCAAGAAGCTTGGAGGGCTTAGGTGTATTAGGTAAATTAGGCTTGGAGAGTCTATTGCTATTCATATATCCCAATTGATTTTCTAGTGGATTATTTTACTGCTTAGAGGGCGGCGGAGAGGTTTTTCGCCAAGTTCTTCAGTTTCCTCTTCGATAACATATGTTGGCATTATCTTGTGTTTGCTTTTCTCTATCCCTTACTCTTTGCTTTTAATTATTGCTGAGTTGTGATTAAAATATGGCTTAGAATAGTTTGCATGTTTGGGTATTGCTTATATTTATCATTCCAAACATCAATTGTTTGAATATAAGCTTGCTTTGGTAATTTTGTAATTGGGGGCCTAAATATTCGCTAGTGTTTTACATACTAAGTGAGCTTTCGTAAATAAATAAATAAATAAGTAAAGTGAGAGAAATCAATGGTTGAAATAAATAAGGTGAGGCAAAAAAAAAAATCCTTAAATAAATTTTGCTGATGTGGTAGTTGACTATTTTTAACTATTAAATCTCATTTAATCCATCTTTTATTGTATAGGGTCATGTTAAAGGGTGGCCTTAGGGTAATTATTAATAAATCATTTTAAAAAAGTTTTGACACCACTCTCATGTAAAATATAAAAAATTGCTTTATTATTTTTCCACAAAATATTTCTAAAAATAATTCATGAACTAATATTCTTGGGGCATTTGTTAACTTTTTCCTATTTTATGTAGGGAAATGTTAACAAATACCCTAAGAGCATTGGTTTAAGTACCTTTATAAAATTTTATTGAAAAGAATAAAAAAAAAATAGATTTTTTTTGACAATTTTTATATTTCTAATAAAAGTGGTATTAAAATATTCTTAAAATAGTCTATTAACAAATGTCCTAAAGCCCATTAGAAATTATTGCTGAATTCTAGTAAATGTATGGTATTATTGCACATTTATTGCTTACTAAATTATTTAATTGTAGAGCATTTTTCTCTCTTTTATTTATTACAATTACCTAAGAAAGAAAAAAAATTATGCAAAAAGAAGAGTCTTTAAAGAGACTAAGCTTAAGTAGGTTCCAATTAGCTCAACTGGTAAAGTCTTTAATAGTTGTATAAGAGATCTGAGATTCAATCCTCGCCTACACCAAAAACTAATTGGTGTATTGGTTTGATAATAAAGAGCTATTATCAGGAGCGGACGTCATAGGTTGAAACTCTCTTAAAAAGAGATTATGCTTAAACAATAGTCGAACCATAGAAATAGTAGCTATTATATTCTCAAACCTCACACCATCTTCATCTAAATAGTCCCCCCTTGATCTAGCTACCTAAAGATCAAGCCAACATGCAACCTCACATACTTGCGCTATTTTTTTAACACACAAGTGTTTTTTGTACATCACCAAACAAAAAACATGAATCTGTTCTTTCTCTCATTATATTGGGTTCCATTCCGACCATCTTTCTTGGACTCATTCTCATCCTCTCTTTGTCATTTCTTTTGAAACAAAGGAAAGTGAAGAAAATAGCCAACCTTCCCCCAGGCCCTCCAAAGCTACCCATCATTAGCAACCTCCATCAAATTGGAAATGGCAATCACCATTCCCTATGGAATCTCTCTAAAAAAAAAAAAAAAAAACCAAGTTCTTGTCATGTCATCCCCACTAATGGCCAAAGAGGTGTTAAAGAACCATGATGTTGAGTGTTGCACGAAGCCTAAATTACAGGCCCAAAAGAAGCTCACTTACAATTTTTTAACCATTGCATTTTCTTCATACAATGTATCATGGAGACAAATGCAAAAACTTTTCATGACAGAGGTTTTTTCACTAAAAGTAAGATGCAATCCTTTTGAGTGCACAAGAAAAGTCAATGTCACTCAATTGATTGGCTCCATGGCTTAGAATTTGCCAAACTCAATTGATCTCAGTGAGAAAACACTTACTTTAACATACTCCATTATATATCACATAGCATTCAGTAGAGATTATGAAGAAATGGAGGGAGGCAAGCTTAAAGAGCTAAATGAAGAAGCCATGTAAATATTAGGCATGATTTCAACTGTGGACATTCTTCCATGGCTCGGGGGGATTGTGGATGCAATAATAGGACTTCCATGGCAGATTGAAAAATGTTATCATAGATTTGATTCATTATTCGAAAGGTTGCTTGATGAACATCTTGATCCAACCAGGCCAAAGTTAGAGCAAGAAGACATTGTTGATGTTATGCTAAAGATTTTAAAGGATGAAAAAACTCATTTCATTCCAACAAAAGAACACATCAAAGTAGTTCTCCTTGTAAGCCATGAGTATTGTTTCCCTCTATTTTGTTAAAGTAATGCTATAATCAATTAAAATTTAGGATTAGGCCCACTTTAAATGTTTTCTAAATTTCCATAATTGCTTTTTGTTAAAATGTATCATACCTACTTAACATAGAGTATTATCTTTATATATATAAAATAAAATTTAGGATTAGGCCCACTTTAAATGTTTTCTAAATTTCCAAAATTGCTTTTTTTTTTTTTTTTTTAAATGTATCATACCTACTTAACATAGAGTATTATCTTTATATATATAAACTATCCATTCCTATTTGATCTATCGATAAGAAAATCACTATTTGTCATATAACAAATAAAGTTTGACAACTTAGCAATAATGACCTCCTCGTTAAATTTTTTGTGACAGGCCACAACCGCGTTGACCCCTTGTGATAACTTAGATTAATTAATTAGCCCAGTTATTAATTAATCAAATTAACATGCAATATCACATGGCAGCACAAACAAATCACCAAAACTAAGTTATGCAGCTGAAATAAAATGACACGGTGATTTGTTTACGAATGGGGAAAACCTGACGGCAAAAACCCCACCGGGTGATTTAAGGTCACCACTCCCGAAACTCCACTATTATCACAACAAGCAGTTACAAGCAAGAAATCTCAAGTATCTTACCAACCTACAGTTGAACTCTTACCCCAATACCCAATTGGACTTGTTCTGTAGTGACAGTTTCTCCTTTCAATGCACGGCTCCCAAGTACGTGACTAACCATATGCGCGGATCCCAGTACGCGACTTCAAACATCAACTAGAGAGAGAGAGTTGTTGGCTGCAAAGTTCTTCAAATCATCAGAGATGAACTAGGGCACGAACTTTTTCTTTCAGATCACAAATTGCATGAACAAGAAGTTCTGAATGAATGTGCAACTTGCCTCATCTTGACGGCCCTTAAAATAATCCTTTTATATGTCTAGGGTTAAGAGAAAAGAAGTCCCAAAGACACATTCACGGATTGGACTTGAAACAGAACTGAAAATCTGTTTTCTTTAATTCTCGACAGATAGAGGTGTCGAGGATCTGTCGAGAAGCTGTCGAGGCTCGGGGCAAAACAGTTTCTTAAAGCTCGATAGATGCATGTGTCGAGGTATGTGTCGAGGTATGTGTCGAGCTTTAAAAACTTGCACTTTCTTGCTTGTTTCTTGGACAGACTTTGATGACTTCAACACTGGATCTTGAAACACTGTTTCTTGAAGTGTTAAACACATCCTAAATCTACCCAATTACAAGTAAAGTGCGTTTTGTCTAAGGATAAACCAATTACATAAAATAGCGACATATGCTAACAACTTGAACTACATATGTCCTAACATTTTGCTAAAATGCAAATTTTATCCTCAATTGCCTAAAATTCAATTTAGTTCTCTAACTTTATTTTTTGTTCAATTCAGTCCTCCTACTTTTAAGATTATTCAATTTAAGTCCTACTTTTAGTTCTGCCAAGTAGTTGGCTAGTTACTATTAATTATAAATTTTGTCAATTTTTTTAATTAAGAAAACTAATAAAAAATACTCTGAGAGAGAGAGAGAGAGAGAGAGAGAGAGAGAGAGAGAGAGAGAGAGAGAGCCCTATGCCTACAAACAAGGACAAAACCATATAAGAGCCATCCTCCACCCTTGTACCAAAATCTAGCCTAAATGACATCACAAATGAGCCCAAACAACCACAAATCATAAGCTCACAAAATTTAATAAAAACTTCACAAAAATAAATTTGAAAATTTGATACCCACTGCACACACAGGTCCATGCATTAGCCTATTTATCTTGAGAAATTGAAAAAAAAAAAACAAAAACAAAAACAAAAAAACAAAAACAAAAAAACAAAAACAAAAACAAAAAAACAAAAACAAAAAAAACAAAAACAAAAACAGTAAAGACAAGAGAGAGAGTCTAAAACGAAGAAAACAAATAGAGATATAGGAAGAGAATTTTGCAAACTGATCCATGAAGCCACAAAAATTAAACTCCACATATTTGGTTGGAGGGGGAGGGATAGTGAGTAGAATAGAGTTGGGCGAAAATTAGATTTCTATCCAAATTGGCCCTTACTGAATCATTGAGTTTCCTCACATGATGAAAACAAAATGGAAGGATACAGTATATTTGATGCCATTTATTGAGATGGTTAAGTAGACCGAAAGCTGAAATTTAAATAAGGTACCTAAAGAATAGTATATAAAATATTGTATATAAGCTTTGTCCATCGCTTTTTATAGATATATCTTTGTCTATTTCACTCTAGGACAATGACAACCCAATTTATTAGATAACATAGAATAAACGTGTGAATTGTGAACCATTAGTCCATTACCAATGCAAATCATTATTGTGTGTGTGTCAGGTTTATTACCATTAATTAGCTAAACCCCATGGAAATTATTAACATTAAATTTTTTTGGTTTATTAAGAATTATTAATATTAATGGAATGAAAAATTAAAAACTAGTTAAATTTTTTTCATGATTTATGGATTTATTAATTGGAAGGAAGTTAGGGATGGAACAAATTGTGCTTGTTTGAGTCATTTAGGGTAAAAAAAAAAATCTGACTCTTAATAGATTGAGCTTCATAAGTCATTGGAGGATGTGACGGACCAATCTCAACATATAAAAAAGGTAGTTGAAAATTTTACTTCTAAACAAATTGCAAACAATTGATGTTATTGAATAATGATGAAATTCAATGATATATGGGTTTATTACCAATTTTTTTTTTTTTTTTTTTTTAATACCAACTAGGGAAGATACAAAGTTTATCAAGATTACAAAAAAGTTGGATCAACCCAACTATGGTGTATTGGCATTCGAATTGCCAGTTTTGCAGCAAAATAAACAAAATCAAGAACACATTTGGGGACAACTAACAGATTACAAACAAGTCCACTTTGATACAAAAACTCCATATCAGCAATCAAGGATCTCTCCTGCCAAGCTGGATTCTTAGACTTGTTTAAAAGTTGGACTAGATTCTTTTTGTTGGTCAAAAACAGAATCCTATGAAATCCGTAGTTTTTGGCTGTGATGACTGCTTCCATCAAGGCCTCCTGTACAGCCCATTTGTTGAACCCGCTTTGCTGCTAGCTACACCATACAGCCTGTTAACTCCTTGTAGATCCTTAGCTTCATAAGCCCAAGCACTTCTACTAAAACTTTAATTTCGAACCCCTGCAACCTTGATTAGCAGCTGCCAGTGTCCTGCAGCTGTGTTGTGTTCAATTCTTGATCTACTGCATCTGTTGTTTGGTCCATGATGGATGGAGAAAACTTCTTTGTACCTGCAATACAAATTTTGAACTGTTAGGACAACTTCCATGGGATTTGGTTGTTTTTCCTCATGAACCACCATATTCCTATGAGTCCAAATGGTCCACAATGTGATAAATATGTTCTGCATATACTCCATAAAAACCTCATCATCTTGATTATGAGAAACAATCAACTCCCTTAACCATTGCTGCACAGAGATACCAACAAGGTCAGAAGTGTGAACAGCTAGTGGTAATCCATGCCAACAAGCTCTGGCAAAAGGGCATAGCAGGAACAGATGGGATGTGGATTCCTCTTCACAGTTGCATAAAGGGCAAAGACCAATGTCAATGATTCCCCTATTTCTTAGTAGCTACCTGGTTGGAAGATTGTCATGAATAAGCTTCCAAACAGAATTACAAATTTTTTGTGGTGTTTTTATCTTCCATATCAGTTTCCAAATTCTGTTTTCAGCATGAGACTTCCTGTGTTGTGCATTGGAAGGTGCCAGGTAGTCCTCAAGAAGAATTCTATTAGCTTTTTTTACCTCAAATTCTCCACTATTTGAATGCTTCCATAACAACTTATCACAAACAGAATTGGCCTTGGGCAGGGGAATTTGCAGAATCTCATTATAAAGAGGAAAAGGATCAGTATCCCTTACTAAATCAGCTCTCCAATTATGTGTCATTACAAGATCTGCAACTGTACCAGATATCAGAATGGGATTATTTAAATTATGAGGCTGATTCCTAAACCAATCTTGATGTCTAAGAGGGATATTGTTTCCCTTGCCAACCCACCATCTCCCTTCCTTAAGCTTGGGGTTATCAAACTTGATTATATTCCTCCAAACCCATGACTGGTGTGGTTTAGGAGAACAATCCTGAATGGACCCCCTAGGAAAATACTTTGCCTTGAAAGTCCTTGCAACTAAAGAATTTGGATGTTGACTTATTCTCCAATACTGTTTGGCCAACATAGCTTGGTTCATTAGATTGAACTGTTTGAGTCCTAACCTTCCCCAAGACTTAGGCCAGCAAATCTTGTTCCAATTAAGTAGATGCAATTTCCTAACCCATGAGCATGACCCCACCAAAAAGCATTGACTATAGAATCCATCTTTTTGCAGATTGTTTCGAAAACTTTGAAACAATAAAATGTATATAAATGAAGGGTTTGATTCGTTTGAAGAACAGAAGCTCTAAGAGTGGTCCTCCCAGTTTGACAAAGGAGGTTTGCTTTCCACCCTTGTAGCTTGGATTGAAGCTTATCCACCAGAAACTGAAAATCTGCCACTCTATTGCCCCTTAGCTTAGAATTCAGACCTAGGTATTTGCTGGGATTTTGCACCAAGTTCACATTAAGCTGTCTGGACAGGCATTCTTGCTCATCCTTAGACATGTTTGGAGAGCAAAAAAGATCAGACTTCTCATAATTAATGCACTTACCAGAGAGATGACAGTACCAATCCAGAATTCCTTTCAAGTTTGTTAAAGATTGATTGTCTTTTTTTAAGAAAAACAAGGAATCATCAGCAAAGAGCAGATGAGTAAAAGAACATCCATTTCTACCAACCTTTACTCCATTGATTAAGTTATCATGTTCTGCCTTTTGTAAGGACAAGGATAAGATATTGGCACACATGAGAAAGAGATAAGGAGAAAGGAGGTCACCCTGTCTTAGACCCTTACTTGGTTTGAAGGAATTAGATATGCTACCATTGACAAGAAGAGTATACTGGACAGTAGTCACACACTCCATAATCCATTTGATCCATTTTTTATCAAAATTCATGGCCATCAACACAGCTTTCAGAAATTTCTAACTCATCCTATCATAATATCATTGGCTTTTTTCATGTCAATATTTAAAGCTCCAAAACTATATTTCCTACCCTTTTTCTTTCGAAGTATATCCATGATCTCATGACCAATAAGTATATTGTTAGAGATGTTCCTATCTTTTATAAAGGCATTTTGAAAGGGGGAAATGAGACTGTGCATGAAAGGCTTTAGTCTATTAACCAGGATTTTGGAAATGGTTTTATAAATCACATTACATAGACTAATAGGCCTAAAATGGGACACTTCATCAGGAAAAGAGATTTTGGGGATTAGGGTGATAAAGGTATGATTAAGAGGCTTGAAGAGGGACCCTAAATGAAAAAAAGCTTGGATAGTGTTGAAAACATCAAATTTGACAATATCCCAATATTGTTGATAAAATAAGGCAGGTAGTCCATTAGGACCAAGAGCTTTATGAGGACCCAATTGAAAAATAGTGTGCTCAATCTCAAGATTTGTTACTGATCTGTTCAGTTCCAGGAACTGATTGTGAGTAAGTTTTGGTATATCAACATTTTGGAGTTCATTTGGAATAACATCAACACTAATCTGATCTGTATCCTCATAGGAAGCCTTAAAATGATTCACCAATCTGTTTTCCACTTCCATTGGATCCTCGAAAGTTCCTTCTTCATTTCTTAAATGTACAATCCTGCTCCTAGCTCTTCTCTGTCTAACCACAGTTTGAAAGTATTTAGTGTTTCTATCCCCATATAAAATCCAATTGTTCCTAGCCTTTTGTGCCCACATAGTTTCTTCCCTAGTCAGTAGCACTTCCAGCTCCTCTCTTAAGGTTTTCTCTTTCCTAACATCTTCTGCTGAAGTAATTAAATCTTGGATCTCCTGTAATTCAGCCATTTTCTTTCTGATATCCTAATCTACCCTTCCAAAAACTGATTTGTTCCAACTGATTGCCTCTCTTTTGACATTTGATAATTTATTGTTCAATTGGGCAGCCCTTGAACCTTTTGTATGTAAATTCTATGCCTGAAGAATCATATCCTTACATGTAGGGTGGGTAAGCCACATTAATTCAAATCTAAAAGGTCGTTTTCTAAAGGGTAGTTGCTGCTCAAAATTCAGAAGGATAGGTCCATGATCAGAATCCACTATAGGTAGATTTTGAAGCGAGCACTGTGGGTAAGAGTTAACCCAATCTACACTAGCAAAAGCCCTATCTAGTCTCTCCATCACAAAACCCTCCTCCTCTCTGTTATTCATCCAGGTAAACTTCTGACCAGTAGCTACTAAATTACAAAGTTGTAATTCAGAAATGGTCTGTTGAAACAAATCAGCCCCTACAAGTGAGCCCTGGTTAAAGGAAAATTTTTCCTCTTTAGAGCGGATTTAGTTGAAATCCCCAATACATAACCAGTTTGGATGTGCAATGTTTTTTAAGTTCCTAAGTTGTTGCCACACCTCTCCTCTCTTAGAATGCTCAGGGTGTCCATAATGAAAGTAAAGAGAGGGTTACCCTTAGTGTCTAACAGATCAGTATGTATAATATGGTTAGATTGAAAGACAATTTGTAAATTATGACCTGGCAACCATGCTAAAATCAACCCTCCACCCAAACCTTTCCTAGGGACTCCCCATCCATCATCAAACCCACATTTGATCCACACATGTTTACCTTACTCTTTAACAAACCATGTTTCCATTAGAAACATAATATCAGGTTTGAGCTCTAGCGCCCTTTTTTAACACTTAAGAACTGCAGTAGGTTTGCCCAGACCTCTGCAGTTCCAACTTAGAAGGGAAGCTGCATAGGGCCAGCTTCTCAATGCCTAATTCTATTCCCATTAACATAAGCAGCATATAAAACACCATTTTGAGAGAAAGAAAAAGCAGATGAGTCTACTATGAGTTCAGGTGTACCTTCTTTGGGGTGGAAACCATAAAGAAGTCTTTGCCTAATTTTCCTTCTCAATCTTCCAAATTCCACTCTAAACCTTTCCTTGAAACAGCTGATGTTGGAGAACACCCAGGAACCAACTCCCTAATGTCTTCCTTTTGCAATTCTGATAGGGGGTATGGATCAGAAAAGGCTAACACTTGTGAAGGTGGGCTAGGTCCAGGTGATGTTGGGCTTAAATTGTTCAAATTGTCCTACCCCGTGTCCAAACTCCTAGTTAGGCCCTGAGAATTGTCCTGTGGTGCATTTGACAAGTTGGCAATGTGACCCAATTCAGTTCCTGGGCTTGTAGCCTTATTCTGTGAGCCTCGCAAATTCAGACCAATGCTAGAATTACCCCTTTCAAATCTAAACCTTTCTCTGTTTACTCGTTGAACAAGAGTTTCCACCATATCCCTTAAGGTGACTCAGGAATTTGACCACGTCTCCATGCAGCCCCAACCAAGACCTCAGGTATGTCCTTATTTAATGTATCTAAATTGACCAATCTCTCAGTAACAGATTCACTTTCAGTTTCAGAAGAATCCAGGTTTGTCTCTCGTAATTTACCATACCGAATCTGTGTTGTCCATCTCCTTCTTCTATTGTAATAGGCTCTAAGTTCATTTGCAAACAGATTTTTCTAAAACATCAAAGCCAAATTGTACCTGATGGATTCTTTGGATACGACGCCTTTACCTGAAGAGTCATCTCTCAATTTCATCCATATCTTGAGTACATTGTCCTCTGCTTATGGCCAATCAGTCCACACCTTGTGCATAGCTTATGAACACGCTCATATCTACACTGAACCCAGATTCTTGTATCATCATCCAGCCTTAGCATGAAGCCTGTGAGCACAAGCATCCATGGATCCATACGGACTCTGATTCTCATAAAACGGATGTTCCTAGGAAGTTGATCTTCCCAGTTCACTCTTTCAAAAATTCCAATCAATTGTCCCATTCTCTCTGCAAGCTCTAGGTAATGGTATTCCAATGGTAATCCATGAAGTTGAACCCACAGAGAAACATAGTTCAGCTGCAATCTACTCAAGACCAAATTTGGTCTCCATTTTTCTAAGACAAGAAGAGCTCCATCAACAGCCCATGGGCCTTCAGTACAGTTGTAGGTAGAGATTCACACTTTTACTTGATTCACTTTGAATTGTTGGAAACCCGTAGGCCGTAGTATAATGATAACCAAAATGTACAGCGTATGGAGTAATAAGCTGGCAACCATGGACATGGAGTAACTCGGGTTGCACTTGCATTGGTATCTTGACCTGGTATGGAGGTCATAGCATTCAGGAGAGAGAGAGAGTCTATTCCCAACACTTTTTCTCTATCTTGTCCTTTGATATTCAAAAAAAAAAAGTGTATACATAAGTTGCATATGTCATGCAAATCTAATTCAGTAATTTGTATTTTAATGTGTGTATATATAGGACATTCTTCTCGGTGGAACAGACACAACTTATGTTGCTATTGTGTGGGCAATGACACAGCTTGTTAAAAATCTAAGAGTGATGAAGAAAGTCCAAACAGATATTAGAAGTTGTGTTGGAAGGAAACCAAACGTCGATGAAAGTGAGTTAGAAAAGTTTGGGTACTTGAAAATGGTGGTGAAGGAAATTCTACGGTTGCACCCACCAACTGCTTTTCTTACTCGTGAGGCAATGTCACATTTTAAGATAGGTGGTTATGATATTAACCCAAAAACAAGAATTTTGATTAATGCTTGGGCTATTGGGAGAGATCCAAACAGTTGGAAGAATCCAAATGAGTTTTATACTGAGAGGTTTGAGGACAGTGTCATTGACTTCATGGGGTCACAATTTTGAACTCATACCATTTGGGTCTAGTAAGTGGATGTGTTCTGGAATTACAATGGGATCAACTACTGTCATGGTTACATTGGTGAACCTTTTGTACCGTTTTGATTGGCAAGTGCCGAATGGGATGGAGAGGGAAGATATTAGCTTGGAAGAGAATGTTGGTGTTTCAATCTCTAGGAGGTCACCTCTTTACCTTGTGCCTATATTTATGATTTTGAGAAAGGTAGAAGTTCTAGTGTGGGGTGAGCGTAAAAACACATTGCCAACAGAACTTTGAGACTCAGATGGTTTGGATTGAGGAAACACCCATTGGCCTGGAATGTATTCTTGAGCAGGATGTATCTCATTGAGAATTAATTAAATTGGCAATCTTTTCTTTATATATATAAAATCAAATTTAAAAAATAAATAAAATAAAAACATCCATTGAAACAATATTCTTGACTAATCATCAATTAGAAAAGGTTGAATAATACAATGCAATATATGAATATGTTCCATTTTTCTCCTCGTAAGAACTTGGTGCGCTGTAAAATAGTTGTAAAGTTGTCTCAAGAAGTGACAACTTCATTTATATTTTAGTAAGATTTTGTAAATTGTCAAGTCATTAACATCGAAACTGACAAAAATTTGAGCATAATTTGGTAGACCTAAGGAATATCTAGTGTGGGTGTAAAATTCTTTCTATTTTTTTTTTAAGAAGGGGAAGTAAAACTCCATTGTCTTAAATTGTATTTCTATTCACAACAACAAGAAGAAGTCAACAACAACAACAACAACAACAAACAAACAAACAAAAAACCTATACCTGTGGGTTTTGACTTGCATTATGTGTAGATGATGCAACATCAGGTTCGTGAATACTTGGATTTTGTGATGGGACTCAAAGATATATCATTCTCAATCATAATATCGCAACAACTGACTCAAATTGTTGTATCCTTAATAATGGACCAATATTATGGTGATGGTTTAGATTTTTTTGTAGCCTGCCATTTACATGGAGGAACATAGCACGTTATATTTAGAGTTCATGAAGGCTTGGATGGCCATGTTTATAAACATGTCCTATATAAGCAACAACTTTGCACCTGAAAGTCTTGACAATAAACAATTTGTACCACCATCACCCTAGGTTTGAAATGTTCCACAGTAAAAAAAAAATGGCCCCAAATTATTAATTTGCTATCTCCAAAAAAAAAAAAAAAAAGCAAAGGGAGCAACAAGGACTCCAAACAAAGCCTGTTAGAATACAAGTCATGTAAGTCAAAATGAAAAACACCAGCCAACTGGGGCGGAGGATCACTAAAGGACACAAAATCAGTAATTTAGGAGGCTCCAATTTTTGCTAAGACACCAGCACAACAATTTGCCTCTCTGAAACATTGAGACGGTCTCCAACGGGAAATTTGGGAAACCAATAGCCTGCAATTATCAACAAGAGAAGAGATAGGACCATTGGCGTCCTTCACACTATAAACAAAATCTACAACAGCTTTAGCATCCAATTCAATTTCTAACAGCTGAACTCTAAAGGTTTTTTCAAAGCAATAACTCATTTCTAAGAGCCCAGAACTTAGTGAGGAAGTTAGAAGTCAACCCAGTTTTTGTAGAAAAACCTTGGATCCAGTTGCCCACATCATCTCTGATAACCCTGCCACTACAAACCAATCCAAGATAACCCAAGGCAGACTCATCAGAATTAAGCTTGAACCAGCCAACTGAAGGTCTATCCCATTAGTACTTCGAGGAGCCGAAACCCCTTTCGTATAGGCACAATGCATAAACTCTATTGTCATCCTCCTCCAAAAAATGTAGCAAGGATTTTTACAGGACTCTAGGAATGGAGCTGGCCTGAGACTGAGATAAATAGACTATGGAAACCAATTTTTGTTGCCTTGGGGTTTTGAACCTGCATTGCACCATACCATCTTTAATCAGACCAAAACCCCGTACATCATTAACAATAACCCTCAATGGCATTTTCTGCCAAGTAGGTTCCTTTTTTCTTTTCTAAGCAGGCAATAATTTAACTCACAGACTTCAACCTGCAATCTCACATATCACCTTATAGGAGTGGAGGACTGGAGGTGTCAATTTCTAAAGCCGTTGACGTGCATTGTTCTGTTTATTGGTTTTACAGACAAGGTTTTATTTTATAACATTATTATGCAAGTAATGGCTTGCAACTCAGGTGCATTCACATTCTGAAAGAGATTGAATTTTGAGGCTGCTACTTATGGCAAATTTGGATGGAGGGAGGGTAGAGTAAAATTGGCCAAATATTTGTCTAATTTCTGACCAGTCCTATCCTACTCTCCCTCCCTCCCTCCATCCAAACTGGCCATTACACACACACACACACACACACACACACATATATATATATATATAATAACTACTCCTTTAATGTATTGAACTTGAAGTAAATTTCATAAGTTGTTTTTGTTCCAAAACTGTCATACTTCCATTTCAACCTTTGTGCCTATACTGACTTAAAACTCTTTCTTTTAAAATTAAATTGAAGCCTCCTATCCGTTCCAATCCAATCCCTTGTCATATAAATATGATGAACATCTAATTACAGTTGGAACGCCCATTGTTTGTCCTTTGTAAAATCTATCACACGTTAAAAAGAAAAAACAAGAAGTGATGAAGCTATTGAATATTATCTACAATATCCAAAACCAATGGCCATGACAATATCAATATTCACAAATTCTCAGACAATATTTTTTGTCCACAAATTTTCAAAATCCTATTTTGATCCAAGAATTTAGTAGACTTGTTGATAATTCTCTTAAAAACTCATGGCATAAAAGGCTGTGAAGGGTCCTGACAAAAATAACATAATAAATAAATAACACCAGCAATTACCAAAAAATAATCAGTCCCTACCAGAAGGATCCCCCAGCTCTTGCCATTCATTCATTGAATCATGTAAATGCTGTAATAAATAGATAAGAAAATGCAGAAAACAAAATTGGGGTTTTATCTACCGTCATCACGATTTGCACTTATGGCCCTTATATATGAAATGAGCTTTCAACCACATCCACATGCCGCCAAACCAAAAAGAAAAATGAAGAACAGAACGTAGAAATTCATATTCCATTCATCATCGCTTGGTTGTAAGAAAATTTTCTTAAGAACGTATGGAAGCAAAATACAAAACTTGCCCCAAATTACTGTTCATAGAGTACAAAAATTCATTTTATTAAGACATTTCTCCTCAAGAATATTCGCATGAGAGACTCTCCAGGTTCAAAAGGGTAGTAATATCCTGTTTCAATCACACCCTAAAAATAACTAGTACAACTTAGAAAATTGTAGATCCCTACTTCAACCGGAGTGAAATTATCTGAATAAATGGTTTTACTTCGAGGGTGTGAATCTGTCAAATCAGCAAAAACTACAAGACAGTGAAAAATAACATTATTAAAGCTTCACCATTAAAGAAATCCCATCCCTGCAGAGAAACTATAAACCAACACTTTCCTCCAGCTTTTGAATCTGGTTGAGGAAAATCCATGTCATCTGCATAAATACAAACATCCCAAAATCAGAAAATACATGAAAAACAATCCAAGATCAGTGGGCAATCGAGGGAAAGTAAATTGTCAGTGAATGGTTCAGTAGCGTGCCAGGACCCAAAAAAAGACTTGAGTATAAAACACAACACCAATATGTAAATGCACGCACATAGAGAGAAAAAGAGAGAGAGAGAGAGAGAGTGAGAGAGTACCATGACATGGGGGGCAATTCTAACACAATATACTGGGAATCCAGTTTAAAATTTAAAAGGTCCTCCACTTTTCAGGGTTTTGAGCGCACAATCTAAAGAGCCAGAGAAAGGAAGCTTCCCCTCAGCATCAGGTTGCATCTTCTGAATCTGGGTTTTGACATAATCAAATGGCAAACTGCAAGCTGCAGCAAAGAACCCTGAAATGGTACTAGCACCTGAGGAGAAAAAGAAGAAAAAGAAAAAAAAGAAGACATTTATCAAAACAAAGATAAGATAAATATTTTCTGGGAATGAAAGCCAATGCCTTTTTTTCATTAAGTAATGAAAGCAAAATACTTGTTGAAATAGAGTTTGAATTGGACTAAATCAAAACTCCTATTTGCACACTCCTTTTTTTTTTTTTTTGATGAGAAAGCTGAATTCATTCGATACGAAATTGGAGTACAACAAAGAGGAGAACAATTGCAGGAATCAGCTTCAAAACATTCAGAATGGTTGAGAAGCTGTAATACACTCCAAATGGAGGAGGTGCTGCACCATTGGAGGTATTGCTCCCTTCCAGACTTGACTGATACCATAACGCCTAGAGTGTTGAGCAAGGTCATGCGCTACCTTGTTGTAATCCCTTTTCAAGTGCTTAAAAATCCAGCTTCTAAAAAAATCCATGAGGTTTAAGATACCTTGGCATAGGTGCCCCAAGCCCCCATCAGTATTTAGTGCTTGCAGACATTGGATAGCAATGAGAGAATCTGATTCGATGATGATTTGGGACAGCTCTAGTTCCTTGGCAAGCAGAACCCCTTCTTGAATTGCTATAAACTCAGTTTCAAGACTTGTGTATTGTCTAGGGAGCATTTTGCAGAGGGCTGCCACTGTTTCTCCTTTACAATTTCTGATTACAACCCCAATGCTAGACCTTCTGCCATCATCCGATGAAGCTCCATCCACATTTATTTTGTGGAACTCTGGTGGGGGAGGCAACCATCTTAACCCATCAGATGCATGATTCCCATTGAGAGAGGCAATAGCTTCTTTTTGTTCAGATATCAATCTCTTTGCCAGTTGCCAAACCTGTCTGGGGGGGTGTGATTTGTCTTCAAAACATTTCTGGTTCCTGTTATACCAGATGGACCAGGCAGCAACAACAAAGAGCTCCAGGTCTCGGATAGCTCCTTCATTGAGAATTCTCAAAGCAGCTTCGGAAAAATCCAAATGCTCTTCATCCAATTTCACTGGGCAGTCCTCCCATTTGTTCCAAACTTGCTTAGCAGAGTCACATAACAGCAGAGCATGTGCAATAGATTCAGCTTCCTGGTCGCACATTTATTCACTCCTCTTCGACATAAGTTCAGTTTAGTTGGAAGTGCATTCATGCACGCACGCCAAGCAAAAATTCTGATTTTTGAAGGGATCTTTAGGTGCCACATGCTTTTCCATAAAGGTGCTCTAACATCTCCCCTCGAGCACTCCCCATCCTCGTTGGTCTCTATAACTTTGAGAGCAATATAGTAGGCACTTTTGACAGTAAATTCTCCCCTTTTATTTCCGGCCCAAATGATTTTATCTTCAGGCAGATGGTAACTCAATGGCATGTTAATAATAGTATTAGCTTCGAAAGGCAGAAACAGAGACCTCACCAAGTCAACATTCCACCTTCTTGTTTCAGCATCTATTAAGGCAGAAACCAACGGGAAGTCATGAAAAGGACGGGCTGGGGAAATAACCTTATAAGTAGAGGGAGTAGGTAACCATCTGTCCTCCCAGATATGAATACGCCTCCCATTACCAACCCTCCACCGAGTCCCCTTTCTTATGACATCTAAACTACTAAAGATACTCCGCCAAGCATACGACGGGTTGCAGCCCAATTTTGAGTTAAGGATGTCCCCATGTGGATAGTATTTTGCTTTATAGATGCGCGCAACTAAGGAGTAAGGATTTGAGAGCAATCTCCACCCTTGCTTAGCAAGCATGGCCAAATTGAAAGCTTGGCGATTTCGGAACCCCATACCACCATTCAACTTTGATTTGCACATACGCTTCCAACTGACCCAAGCAATTCTATTTTACCCCTGCCTCTGACCCCACCAAAATTTCCTCATCATCCCTTCAATCTCCTCACAAAGGCCTTTTGGAAGCAAGAAACAGCTCATGGTATAAGTTGGGATGGCTTGGGCAACCGCCTTTATAAGAACCTCTTTTCCCCCAATGGATAGGAGTTTTTCTTTCCACCCCATTAGCTTTTTTGCAACTCTTTCTTTTACCTCAGCGAAAACCTCTTTTTTTGACTTCCCAATAATTGAAGGAAGACCAAGGTATTTCCCATGTCTTTTATCTTGCATTGGTGCCAATATCTCCAGAACTTCACCCTTAATGTCATTTGCACACTCCTTAGTAGAAGACAGTGCGAATGATTTAATCTTTGCATACTTTTTACTATACACACACACACAGCATGTAGAAGGCTCCTTGGATGCATATGTGCCCGTTTGTTTCAGCTTTTAGGAGCTAAAACACACATTTGTTTACAAGCTAGACAGAAACTACCGTACGGTTTAGCAGAAACGCAACTTTTGGGTAAAAGTTGCGTTTTGGGCCAAGGCATAAAATGCGCAAGCCAATTATGGAGCTCTGGAGGTCCACAAACAAAAAGTCCATGTGCATACTGAAGCTATCCGTTGGGCTCTTCTGAAAATTACCAAATTATCCTTGATAAATCATTAGTTCTCACGCTGTCCCTCATTTCTCTCATCTCATCTCTCTGCTTTGCCCTAAAGCCCAGAAGCTCACTAACACCTCTCCATCTAGATTGCGTTGGGGACGAACTGGAGAAAAAAAAGGAGATGAAGTGGTAAGAGAAAAGAGAGAAAGGAAGAAGAAGAAAAAAAAAGAAAGAAAGGGGAAAAGCGAGGTGTTACAGACGAAGTGCCAAGAGAAACGTAAACCAAAAAAAAAAAAAAAAAGGGAAGAGCTGGGTGTTACAGATGAAGTGCTAAGAGAAAAGGGAAAAAAAAAAAAAAAAGAGCTAGATGTTACAGACAAAGTACTAAGAGAAAAGGGAGAAAGGAAGAAAGAAAAAAAAAGAAAGAGGAAGAGCTCTCTGGAACCATATGGAGATTGGAGGAAGTGACAGGGAAAAAAGAGGAAAGTAGGAAAAAAAAAAAAAAAAAAAAAAACGTTACAGGGAGATTGGGTACGTGTGTGGAGGAGAAATAAAGAGGGAAAAAAAAAAAAAAAGGAAAAAAGAAGGAAATATGGTACGTGGAGGAGAAAAAAAGAGGAAAAAAAAAAGAAATATTATCACAATATTTTCACAATACTTTCACAATAAATCTAAAGTGATAGGTTATTATTAGTTAATATTGGTGAGAAAAAAATAATTTTTTTAGAAAGAGAAAAAAATAATTTTAATAGTACATTTAAATTAAAATCAATATTAATTATCACAATATTTTTACAATACTTTCACAATAAATCTTAAGTGGTAAGTTATTATTAGTTAATATTGGTGAGAAAAAAATAATTTTTTTAGAAAGAAAGAAAAAAATAATCGTAATAGTACGTTCAAATTAAAATTAGTATCAATTATCATAATATTTTCATAATACTTTTCACAATAAATCTTAAGTGGTAGGCTATTATTAATTAATATTGGTGAGAAAAAAATAATTTTTTTAGAAAGAGAAAAATTGATTTAAGTATTTACATTGTCCTTTTTGGTAATTAACCACTCAAACCACCACTTTTATAAATGTTAACCAAACACTCAGCTTTTTCAAAAACCACTTTTTAGCAGCTTTTACTAAATACTCAGCTTTTTCAAAAAACACTTTTTCATATTGCACTTTTTAAAACTTCATTTTTTCAAAAAGTCCAATTTTAAAAAACTGAACCAAACTCACCCTTATATATCTTCACCTAGGAACCTCAAAAATCATAGGCTGAATGCTCATAATACCCAACTGAAATTCACTGTGGTTTTTCCGTATTATGATTTAAGAGGGACCAAAGAAAAGCCATGGCTCTCACCTTGGTGCCATTTACACGGTTTAAGGCGAGCTCCTCACAAAAGGCACCTTCACAAGTGTTGCCTACCTTTGTCAACCATGTGTGACAGTCCCAGAAAATGAATGTCAATACTACCAATTAAATAAATATTTTATTTATTATTATGTCTTTAGTATTCTAAAAAGTCATGTGACTAGCATGTGACCTTTAATGAAGTTGGATGGTTAGGATTTAATTGTTTTATGTAAGATGAAGGGCTAGGATTCTAGGGTTACTATTTGAATATTTCTTGAGCTCTTTGAGCTTAGAAATTGATATGTGACTGTTCCTACTTCAATCCTATTACCTTCTTCTTTACCTTAAATGTTTGTTGTTGGAATTTCTTCTTAAACCCTTCTCCAACACTAGATCTAAGTTCTCACCACAACAACCCCGCCCCTACCCCCCACCTCTGCCTTTTCCCCAGCATTAAAAAATTAAATAGCAACAAAACAAGCTTATTCCATTAGTGCCCCCACACCTGCCCTCTAAATGATCTCCAACATCCATTCCTACTTGGAAGAGAGGGTGAAATGGAAACAACTTGTCTTTGCTGCATGATAATAATCATCTTTATTAGCCAAAAGGAAAATGGAAAGCCATTTAACAAGCAAATGTAACGCAACATAAGAAGTGTGCCCCCCCCCCCCCCCCCCCCCCCCCCCCCCCCCCCCCCCCCCCCAACTGACACACACAGGCCGTTAGAGAGAGAATACAAACATATATCCAACATGAACTCCCATGGTTACATATTAACTCAATCGAAAACATAAAATATATGTTCAAACCCAAGCCTTCATATACAAGAGCTCTCTATCAAAGAAGAATTCTAAATTAATGCAAAGAATAAATTTGCTTCAAAAATCTTTCCTAAGGTTAAACAAAACCCCTGCTAACATTTGAACCCCAAATCTTTTACAATGTTGTATATTTACCTCCTGAACAAAGGAATTTGTTTTTTAAAAAACAAGCATACACAAGCAAAGAAGAGAGAATTAGAAATTTATATATATATATATATATATAATTACATTCCTAGATTTTATCAAGGAATGCAAAGTAGAATGTTTTTATATTTATAGTTGGGAATATTTCAAATTTTACTAGATAATTTTATAAATGTGTTTGTCATTAATCACACACACACACACACAAAAATCTAACAATTTAATTTAAAAAAAAAATTAATTTAAACAGTAACTTATTATATGTTAAGGTAATAATAGTTGTCACATCAATTTGTAAAAAACAAATTAGTAAAATAGCTTTAACATATATTTATGGTGACAACTGTAAATCACAGAGCATACTAAGCAGGACAATAATCAAAGTATACTAATCAAAGGAGGGAGAAACTGGTTACAGTACTTCTGTATGGCTCTGATACCAACTAGAGTATAAAGAGGAAGGACGGACAATGGGAGTGTAAGAAAATTTATACTAATCACAAATCCATCCTTATCCTCAGGCCCCTCTTTAGCCCCTAATGATATTTTAATATGATAGAAACCCTTCTCCCAAAAATAAAAAACCAAATAAAGACCTTGACTCTTGAAGCTAGATCTAAAAGAATCATTAGAGTCCTCCATGACTACCTTAAAGAGCATTAGTGTCATTTCCTTGCTATTTTCCCAGATATTGCCTTTTGGATAACTAATTGGACAGTTGTACATTACCTCTACATGTGGTACTTACTTAATGAGTATTACTTGTGTCTTCATTTTAAACCAGAATTTTACTCATATATTTTCTCTCTTGAAAAATAAATATTTTAGCAAATTCTGGTTTGAAATCTTGAAATATGATGCTCATAGTGGTGAATGGTACAAGTATTCCAAAATAGAGCACCCACGCTTTGGTCAAAAAATTACTTCTGCTTGTTTAGTTGTCAAACTCAATTCCAAAAATAATGTGCGTACAGAGGGAATCCTTCCCCTGCAGACATGCATTGGGTAACTAATGTTGATGGTACTCTTCAAACACACATAGATGTGTCTTGGATATCTTGCCACTATCCTCACAATGACAGAATCCCTTAATCAAGGAATCTTACCTGAGATAGTACCAGTTGATCTAGATGTTTGTAGACAATAATAGCCACATGAAGACCATTGGGAAATGCCCAATGCTCTGATTGGACATAATGATCCTTACTACCATAACCATGATCCAGATACTAACGTTGATGAAGAATGATTCCAAGAGAGAGATGGATGAGACGACTAGACATTTCCAACACTTAAAAAAAAAAAAAAAGTTTCCAAAATCGTCTCTGAGCATGTTCATTTTATCTGTCAGAAATCTTTATGTCCACTAGCAGACCATAAAAGACTTTTTCTTATAGACAGTCTCTACTTTCTTTGCCAAATGTTTGTCCAGTCCATGCCCCTATTGCTTTACTACGACAGTTGTCAACCATGCAAGGACTTCTTGACGTTCTTATCTTCTCCTCTTAGATAACATTTATCTTTTTGTCCACAACATATTCGGAGGAAGATCACTATTGAACCTGGACCCTTGACTCTAGATGACATTTGTCAATTCATTTTCAAGTCCCTTACTCTCTTGGACATTTGTCAAGGATGAGCCAGCCCCTACCATCTACTGTAGAGACTTCTTATCTTCTGAATGTAAAATATTTATGTTACTTATTGCCTATAAATAGTCCTCTTGTATCCTTAGATCAGTAGATAGAGAGTGAAGAAAGCTCTTGTAAGATGTGTTTCGGTTTCTCTTATGTCTAATGTAAAAAAGCTGTTGAATCTAATAATATCCCTTAGTTTGTTGTATCTTGTTTTGTGTTCCATTCCTTATGCTCTAGTTATCTTTTATACGTTCTTAGTAATATATGTTATTAACTAGTTCTTATAATCTTCTCATAATCTTCTTACACTCCCATTGTCCATCCTCCCTCTTTATACTCTAGTTGGTATCAGAGTATAGATACCAGATGACTTCTCTGTTTCCAAAATTATGAATTACGAAATATGAGATGCTTCATCAGGCAACTAAGCTAATACAGTCTAATAATCCTTTCTTTGTCAAAAAAGTAAATGGTGAGATTGGGATTAGATTCTTGACATCTACACCAGAAAAGAATGAGGTGACAATCTTTCCTTACCCAAATTGCTATGATCCACCCGGTGTCATATAAAGGCCTAGATGGTCTTCAAATCAAAGTATTCTGAGAAGAGGGAAAGCCTTGTTATGAAGGAAAATCGACTTCTAGTCATATATGGTGGGATGTTTGTGATTGTGCTAATTGCCAAAAAGAATGAGTTTTTGAAAAAGATCAGTCACGAAGAAAGAAAAAGTCCTCCCAGCAGATTCTCAAGGAAAGATATAAGACAGGAGATTCAGAAGTTGACCTCCTTGGAGAACCCCCTAGAAAATTTGATTATTATGTCCTCTATCCTCAAACCAAGAAACAAAAGTTTCCCTCTCTTTCTCCATGCAAAGAAAATCATAGTCAAAACCAAAAGCCTTTGTTGATCCTATACTACCAGAAACTCCTTCCCCAAATACCAAAATGTCAACCCAAACCGATCTGTCAAACTCATATACAAAAGCCTTTATCTTGCTACATGTTTGACTATGCTTCACCCTCTTATTCACAAAATTTTCCTCCTCTTGAAAGTTTTGACCATCTCCAAACCAACACCAAACATGTTTGGAAAATAAAAAATCTTGTTGAAAACAATCCAGACGGAACCAAGAAACAGGTTTCTTCAGCTGAAGCAGCTTTAAATTGGCAAGCAAAAAATGATATAGCACAAAACCAAGTCCTTTCAAAGATTCTTGATAATCAACAAAAGATGGTTGAAGTAGCTGCTCATACCTTATCGTCTTCAAATTCTTTTATTAAAGACTTGAAGAAGAAAATACAAACAGTTGAGCAAGAATTGGCAACTATTGCTTCCACAGTAAAAGACTTGTCTGTCTCCTTCTCTTTCATTGGGCAAAAAGAAAAAGAAAGAAAACAGTTGTTGATGCAACTTCAGTCTATGGAGAATTCAAGGAAAAAGGTTACCCAAGCCCTTCCAATGCAAGTCTACATACCTTATCAACCTCGCTAATCATTGTATAAAGATCTGTTCATGCCTTTAGCCTCACCATTCTCCCCAGTTTCCTTACCAAAACCTCTAACCATTAACCATGACACATCCTGATCATAATCCTTTTAAACCAAGCGGAATCTTTCCTAGTATAAAATGTTCAGCACCACTCCAACTAGAATCTCAAACCAGACTAAAAAATGAACCATCTCCCATGAAAAAGGACAAAGAACCATTATACCAACCCTCAGATCTAACTGTTAGTGCTTCTTCAAAACCTCCAAATATGAACATGTTGGCTATAGACCCTGACCCTCCAAACCCAATTTCATCATTTCTCAAAACTCTTACCCTTCAAGACCCAAAAAAGCCTTTTGTGCTCCGAGTCATTGATGACACAGATCTAGACTTGTCTGATCTTGGATTAAAAGGAGTATTTATGACAAACCCAAAGGTAGAAGAAGATGATGATGTCCTTCACCCTGAACCACCTCCCCCACCACCAATTTTTCCTCCACCATCTTTAATCCCTGATTACCAAACAAGATTAACCTACTCATCAACTACAGATTCAAAACACTTGTTCACCATTGATAAATACCCCCTTCAAAATGGCATGATGAGATTTTTAACATGTATTCATGGTGCATAGCTGAACTTCAAACCCCAAATAACACTGTTGCATAAATTATTGTCAAATTTGTTGCAAGACTTACAAGAAGATTAAGACAATGGTGGATTAACCTTGGAGATACAAGCAAAAACAGGCAGCTCAGTGTAACACTCTAGAAGAATTTTTCACAATAATTCATAGTGAATTTCTTAGCTCTGTGGCTCATTATACAGAGGTGGCAAGAGAAGAATCTTTACTGATGAAATGTTACTCCTTTGAAAGGAAAGATTTGGAAAAACATTTTGACAGAATGTCAAGTTAGTATTACTCTTTTAATGGCATGGATGACGTCAATTCTAAGCACACATTTCTGAATTCTTTTCCAAAACCATTAGGAGATGAAACTCTTCGTGTGATAAACCTTCAAAAAATAACTTTGCAACAAGCTTCTTTGGGAGAAATCTACCAGCATGTGCTTATTGTTCTTGAAAAACTCTGCAATCATAGAAAGTTTCTTTCAGAAATTGAGAAATTGACAAGATCCATAGCAAGCTTAAATACAATTGTAAAAGAAAATATTTGCAAATAAAATGTTATGACAAAAATTGTGCTTATCTGACAAAAATGAGAGATGATTTCAAGAAGTATTCTTAGAAGAAGAGACACTATGCAAGTCAGAAGAAGAAGTCCTTCAGGAAAAATAAATGAAAGTTTCTCAGAAGAAAGCAGGTCAAAGGAAAAACTTCAAAAGTCTGTTTTGTATATAGAAGACCGGGTCATTTTGCAAACAATAGTCCAAAGAAGGAAAAAGCAGCAAAACTTCTTGAACAAGCCCAGATTCATGCAGATGATACCCCATTCTTAGATGTAGAATCACTCTTTTCACTGGATGATGATTACTCTCCCCAAAATTTTGCAGTTATGGCTTATTCTACCTCAGAAGATGATTCAGATCCAGATAATAATGACGACTCAGACTTAGAAATCCAAACCATTTACACATCCCAGCCTATTATAGCCCACCTAACCAACCCCACACCCATAGCCCAAGTACATATCTTCCTTGATACTTATTCCAAACCCATTCTGGTAATAGCCTTGTTTGATACAGGGGCAACAACAACAATTCTTCATCCTAAGATATTACATGAAAAATTTTGGCTACCCCATCATCAAATGTTCAGAGCTGCAAATGGAGAAACATTTTTTATCACCCTAAAAAGTAAACCTATCCTCATTAGAATCTTTCCAACCCTTACCATTAAACACCAAGTCCTCGGCTCCCATCTCACAAGCAGAGACCTTCTTATAGGATTTGATCTCCCTTATCAAATACCTAGCATCAGGTGGTTATCAAAAGGACTTTTGCATCGACAACATCTTCTCACTTGGACCCAAATACCTCATTTATTCACAGTAGACCTCTTTGACTCTTTAAGACTCCAGATTATTAAAGAATGTTATGCAACCACCAATTCTAAATTTCTCCTTAAAAATCCAAACCCTTTGTGGAAAAATCCATCTTTTTTCATAAACCTACCCTTCAAAAAGAATGAAGATGTTAACCCCACAAAAGCTAGTCAAAGAGGGATGAATCTAGAACATTTGACCTTAGCTAAGCAAGAGTTATCCACACTTCTTTCAAAATGCCCCATTGAATCTACAACTTCTCCATGGGTGTGTGAAGCTTTCTATCTCAACAAGCATGCTGAGAAAGTTCATGGAAAACTCATATTGGTAATCAATTACCAAGATCTTAATCATTTCCTTGCAAACTACAAGTTCCCTTTACCAAACAAAAGTGCTCTTTTCCCGCATCTTTCACATGCTATGGTATTGTTAAAGTTTGATCTCAAAGCAGGATTTTGGCAATTAGGAATCCATCCAGAAGAAAGGTACAAGACAGCGTTTTGCATTCCGGACCACCATTATCAATGGATTGTTATGTCTTTTGGCTTTAAAAATGCTCCATTCCAATTCTAAAAAGCAATGGTAACGTTGTTCCAGCCATTCTTGGCAAATGCATTAATCTATGTAGATGATATCCTCCTATTTTTAAAGGATGCAGAATCCCATGAAAAATTGCTTACTGAATTCTACAATTTAGTAAAATCTCAAGGGATAATGTTTTCAGAAAAGAAAATGATCATAGGAGCGTCCTCTATAGATTTCATGGGAGTAAACATTTCAGATGGAAAGTATACTTTGTAGCCCCACATAGCAGTTTCTCTTGGAGAATTTCCAAATAAGCTCACAAGTACCAAACAGATATAACAATTTCTTGGAATTGTTAACTACATGTCAGACTTCATCCCAAAAATCTCTAGATACAACAACTATTTAACTTAATTGCTGAAAAAATATCCTCAAGAATGGAATCTAGTGCATACAGAAGCAGTCTAACAATTGAAAAAGTTAGCAAAAAAGCTTCTCCCTTCATAGATTCCAGGACCAGGCAAACAAATTCTGCAAACAAATGCAAGCTCTCTTTGAAGAAGTTGATGGCAAGAGAAGTATTTGTGGTTATAAAAGTGGTGCATTCAAGCTTTCAGAGTTTCATTACCATTCTACTTTTAAGGAAATTTTGGCAGTTAAACATGGAATTGAAAAATTCTAGTTTCACCTTCTTGGGCATAATTTTCTAATAGAAATGGACATATCCTCCTTTCCCAAAATACTCCAGTTCAAAAGAAAAATGCTTCCACATCCTCAACTACTCAGATGGTCAAATTGGTTTTCACAATAGTCTTTTCAAGTTAAACACATCAAAGGTAAAGATAATCTTATCACTAATTACCTTTCTAGAATACCTCCAGTCCTTACCACGACAATCATTCCTCCACCTTTATGTGTATATCCAATCACAGATTCATCCTCATTCTCAGACCTTTCTTCAGCCCCTAATGATATTGTTAATATGATAAAAATCCTTCCCCCAAAAATAAAAGACCAAATAAAGACCTTGACCCTTGAAACTAGATCTAAAAGAATCATTAGAGTCCTCCATGACTACCTTAAAGAGCATCAACGTCATTTCCCTGCTATTTTCCCAGATATAGAACAACCATGGAAAACCCCTTTTGCCTTTTGGATAACCAATTGAATAGTTGTACATTATCTCTACATGTGGTACATACTCAATGAGTATTACTTGTGTCTCCATTTTGAAGCAGAATTTTACTCATATATTTTCCCTTGTGAAAATAAATATCTTAGCAAATTCTGCTTTGAAATTTTGAAAAATGATGCTCATAATGGTGAATGGTACAAGTATTCCAAAATAGAGCATATATGCTTTGGTCAAAATATTACTTCTGCTTGTTTAGTTGTTAAACTCAATTCCAAAAATAATGTGTGTGCAGAAGGAATCATTCACCCTGCAGACATGCATTGGGTAACTAATGTTAATGGTGCTCTTTATGCACACATAGATGTTTCTTGGATATCTTGCCACTATTCCCTCACAATGGCAGAATCCCTTAATCAAGGAATCTTACATGAGATAGTACCAGCTGATCCAGATGTTTGTAGACAACAATGGCCACATGAAGACTATTGGAAAATGCCCCAAGTCAAGATTTTGGCAATTAGGAATCCATATATATATATATATATAAAGAATTTTAAAAAATAAAACATATATTCCTAGGTCTGGAAGAGTCCAGTTGGAAGTCATGTCACATGTGGCGTGAACCCTATTTCTGATCTAAATTTTTAGTCCATGTTGTGAAAAATATTGTTAACCGTAGCTAGACATTACTTTATTAGTCAAAACAGATGTCGAAAAGTGATGGTCGAATGTTTTCCGAGGTATATCCTAGAGGTAGGAGTTGATTGACCAGAACTAGTCTCATGTGGTGATGATGCGAAAAATGGCACCATCACCTAACTTAAGGTCTAATTCGTCAGGCCAACTACAGTGAAGGTGCCAACCAAAGTTTTTATTATTTGTTTTGGTTATTGCTGTGTTTTTCTGGCCAATGAACACCACTCTAGTTATGTTGTGAAATAATTTGATTAAATTAAAAAGAAAGATGAGTGAAATCAAAAGAAGATCTACGGGAACATGCCTACATTCACGGGAATGAGGAGTTAATACTCCACTATATTAGAAAATTAGGGTTGCAACAATGTCTATTATTAATAATAACCATACCCATTATAAATTCCATAAGCGCAATTGTACCATACCATTCTGTTCTGTTAGGACATATGTGATTCAATGTTAGGAACATATGTCACTATTTTTGTAATTAGTTAATCCTTTGACAAAACGCACTTTACTTGTAATTGGGTAGATTTAGGATGCGTTTAATACTTCAAAGAACAAGTGTTCAAGTTCAAGTATTAAAACCATGCAAGTCTGTCCAAGATTCAAGTGTGAAAAGTACTATTCATTAAAGCTCGACAGCTAGCTTGACAACTAGTATTTATCGAGGTTTAAAAGAGTTATTCAAGCCTGTGGCTTGACAGTAGCTCAGCAGATAGGGTATTTGTCGAGGTTTATGAAACTCAGAATTTTTGGTTTGTTTTTCATCAAATCCGTGATTGTATGTTTGGGCTTTCTTTTCTCACAACCCTAGACATATAAAAGGATTATTATAAGGGCCGTCAAAGGTGATACAAGTTGCACAAGTGTTGAGCAAAGTTTGTTAGTGCAAATTGTGACCGGAGACAGAATTTGCCCTAATTCATCTTTCTTGTGAAGAAGTTGCTGTGTTTGTGCATTGTAGGGTTTTGTGACCAAGAAACCTCTCAATCTTCATCGTGTGATGAAC
The DNA here is from genome assembly GCA_032878915.1 of Castanopsis chinensis. NCBI lineage: Eukaryota > Viridiplantae > Streptophyta > Magnoliopsida > Fagales > Fagaceae > Castanopsis > Castanopsis chinensis. The sequence goes on from JAVQMG010000084.1 coordinate 109,877, forward strand.
TGAAGAATTTTGCAACCAACAATCTTTTCTAGTTGGTGATTGAAGTCGCGTACTGGGATCCACATAATTGGTTAGTCACGTACTAGGAGCCTGTGCAATACAATGAGAGATTATCACTACAGAACAAGTCCAATTGGGTATTGGGGTAAGGGTTTAACTATAGGTTGATATAAGGTACTGGGATTCCTTTACTTGTAACCGCTTGTTGTGATAATAGTGAATTCTTGGGAGTAATGACCTTAAAATCACCCGGTGGGGTTTTTGCCTTGGAAGTTTTCCCCAATTGTAAACAAATCACCGTGTTAATTTATTTTCTACTGCATACTTTAGTTAATTGGTGATTTGTTTGTGCTACCACGCATTTGCATGTTAATTTGATTAATTAATAAACTTGGCTGATTAATCAATTAATTCATCACAAGGGGTCAATACATTTTTGGCCTATCATGTTCTATTGATTGTGTTCCACTTCACTCTATTACACCCATAAGGCCCTCAACTAATTAAGTAGCTTAATAACATATATGAGCCAACTTTAACAAGGTAATTGCCATGCATCATGCCAAAATTGCTATTTTTTTTCTTGGCAATGACTTATTCTTTCTTTGTATATAATTTCAAAGTTGGTTTATAAGCTTTAAAATTAACATAAATTTGAATTAATTGAGATCTTAATTTTATAAGCTTTAAAATTAACATTAATTTGAAAAAGAAATTGAGATCTTAATTAAGCAGGTATTGCACTAGATAATTTAATTGTATTGCACTAGATACAATTAATATGAAAGACTAAGATTGAAAATTAAAAAGTTAACTTTTTCTTTCAGCTCTTAGATTAAAAAAGTTCAAAAGAAAATTGATACAAGATTTTAGTTGACTTTTTAACTTTCAATCTTAGCATTTATTCCAAATGTACCGATCGAATTTCAATCCTAGACATAGAGGCAACAAGGCCTAATGCAAACAATTGTTGCTTAATAAGTACAATACACAGATATTATAATATGTTTGGTAATAATGCCTTCATAGTTTAATTTTTTGTATTTAAGTTTTATTAACACTTATTTTACAAGTTGTTAGGAAAATAATTGTCATTATTATTTAGTACACTCATAACATTTTTTTTTTTTTTTGGATTAAACAATTTACAGTTTTAATTAGGTTAAATTTCTATAGACCAAATATTTTAAATACCTTCTAGAAGGTAGGAAAAAGAATACTAATTCCGCCAAAATTTTTTCATTACAAAAAAATCAATTATCAATCTAAGACGCATTTAGAGGAAAAACCACCATGAGGGTTAACACTAACCCAAAGGAAAATTTCACTATTAGAATCGAAGTTTATACAATTGAAACATACCGTGTTCCTAATTTGTACCTACAATAGTACTTACGAATTTGACTCCGCACTGCTCCAAGACTATTAAACACTTTTAATATAGAATATTACGCATGAATTATATCTGTGATTTCAAGGACTGCATTGAAGATTTTCTATGCGGTAACACTTGGATGGCGATGTGGCTATAGCAGAAAACACCATGTAAGATAGTTCTCTATTTACTTTTATACTTATCTCCATGAATTATATAAAATTTTCCGCCTCTACACCACTTAAAATTGTACTTAATGAACTTTATATATATTCTCCTATTAGCATTACAATGACCCACATCATTAGTGGACTTAAAATAAGCATCCTGGAAAAGTTTATTTCTCAATTTTCAATTCATCAAGACTCAGTCAAGATTATAGTCTTCTTTCTTTTGAACTACTTCTTGGACATAATCATATACTTGATATTTGACATTTACAAGTCAAAATAAGTTACATTTACTAATTTCCATTGAAATGCCAACACTATATAACTCTGTGCAGATACAGATATAGGGACGGGCCCAAGGGGCTTTGACCCAAAGAAATTTTTTATTTTACTAGTTATATTTTGCATTTTTGCAGTTGGGTCTCCTTCTTTCAAAACCTTAGGCCCTTCTCCCTTCCAATTAGCCTAGCCAACCCAACCCAAGTACCCAATTAGCAACAACCCAACCTAAAAACTTAACAAAAATAAAACTTAAAAAAAATTTAAAATCCTAGCCAACTGAACTGAGTATTAAGAAACCTTCTTCTTCTTTTTTTTTTTTTGGTAGATGGTTATATCTCAATGTATTAAGAAATAATAATTTTTTGTATTTATCTTAGTTGATAGTTTGTTAATAACTTAATACTAAATGATCCCTACTTGGAGTTTTTTTTTTTTTTTGGCTTATAGTCCGGCCCTCCTTAGGTTAAAATCTTAGGTGTCTGCACACACACACATTTATAGTTCGGCAAAATAGTTCAAACCAATATAAACAACTTCGACTTTCACATGTGGTATATTTAAGCCAAATCAACAAATTTCTTTCCTACAAAAAAGAAAAAATATATGGTTGGTGGTTGGTCCCTCCTGAAATTATTCTCCCCAAATGCTTAATCATTTGGGTCGACTTAATACATTTGGAATATTTTAAGGTTCAGGAAATAAATGTTAGTGATTTTTTTAATATTTAAATTTTATATGAAAAATATTAATTTAATTATATATATATATATATATATTAGTTAAAAAAACGTTCACTTTTTTTAAGATTTAAAATTGCATGTTAATTAAAATTTTGTACTTAATTTTTATTAACATCTTTTTTATAAGTCATTAAGAACATTTATTGCCATGACTATTTTAAACATTCATACCTAATTAAAAAAATAATAATAATAATTTAGAGTCTCATCTTTTCTTTGCTGATTATTTAGTGCATTTTGGTAAGGTGGATGAAAAAAATTGGCAAAGTATTAAAGATGCCTTGGATGTCTTTTGTGATTTATCTGAGCAAAAAGTTAATTATTGGAAATTTCAAGTTTATTTCTCTCCTAATGTATCTAAAGATAGGGGAGGAGTGAAAGCTAGTGGCACCATGGCAAATCAGTTTGAGTATTGTTAAAAAGGAACTCGTGTTTTGTATTACACGGTCTTGAGTTATAAATTCCAATTTCATGTGGAATTTTAAATTACGAAATTCTATATTACCGAGTTCTGTCGTGGACTTTCATTAACAGAACTCTTATTCCAAACTCGAGTTTTATGTAGAACTCGAGTTTCATAAACTTAAGTTAGAAAATAGTAATAGATTACTAAATATTTCGCGAACAGTGTAATAGATTGCTAAATGTTTTATCAAATAATACTATTGGCCATTTTTGCCGACTTTTTGTAAATTTTGGAACAAAGTAACCTTAGTCGTAGGCCTATACCCCTTGACTTCAACTAATATTTGCCATTCATGAACTATTTTTTTGAGGTGATATATTGATATTTGCTAGTGAATTTTGATACTCATAGTATCCACTGACTTGACCAAGTAATCTATCGTGAGGCAGGTGGTAGTGGCCCTGAGGGCAATAAAAGGTTTCAATAATGGTAGGTAACCATACTCCTGAATGAGGGACATAGTCATATGTATTGTAACCATACTCCCGAGTAAGAGACGCGGTCATACGTATTATACTATCGGACAAATTGATTTATTTTTTTATTTTTTTATTTTTTGAAAACAAACACACAAGCAAGGAAGAGGGAATCAGAAAATTCATGTAATAATTATATGTGAAGTGGGCAAACAAGGTCAAATGAATAAATAAAACAAAATTACATTTTTTTGGGTTTTCTAGAGGGATGCAAAGTGGAATGTTTTGTAGTTATGGTTGGAAATACTTTCCAATTTTGCTACATAATTTAAATATTTATTTTTTATTAATCATTAAAAAAAAATTCAAACTAATAGGCCAAAAACGTATTGACCCATTGTGATAAATTAATTGATTAATTAGTCAAGTTTAATTAATTAATCAATTTAACATGCAAACGCGTGATAGCACAAATAAATTACCAATAAACTAAATGCAGCGGAACTTAAATTTGACACGGTGATTTGTTTACGAATGGGGAAAACCTCAAAGGTAAAAACTCCACCGGATGATTTTAAGGTCACCACTTTCTAGAATCCACTATTATTAAAACAAGCGGTTACAAGTAAAGAAATCCCAGTACTTTATACCAACCTACAGTTGAACCCTTATTTCAATACCCAATTGGACTTGTTTTGTAGTAACAATCTCTGCTTTTGATGCACGGCTCTCAGCGGATCCTGGTACGCAACTTCAATCACCAACTTGAGGAAGATGTTGGCTGCAAAGTTCTTCTTCTCTTCAACAGATGAAGATCGTGAAGTTGCTTGGTCATAAAACTCTACAGTGTACAAACACAGCAGCTTCTTCAAGAACTAGGGCAAAACTAGATTTCTGGTCACACTTGTGCTCTCAGCTGTATTACCAGATACGGCCTTTAAAATAATCCTTATATATGTTTAAGGTTGTGAGAAAAGAAAGCCTAAACATATAATCATAGATTGGAGTCAAAACAGATCTGAAATTTTGTTTTTCATAAACCTCGACAAATGCTTATCTGTCGAGCTGTTGTCGAGCCATGAGCTTCAACAACTCTACAAGTCTCGATAGATGCTAGCTGTCAAATTTTAATGAATATCATTTTCTCAGCTTGAATCTCGGATAGACTTGCATGGCTTCAATACTTTGACTTGAACTCTTGTTCTTTGAAGTATTAAGCACATCCTAGATCTACCCAATTATAAGTAAAGTGTATTTTGTCAAAGGATTAGTCAATTACATAAAATGTTAACATATGTTTTTAACAACCAATCACATATGTCCTAACACAAACAATTTTATTTAAAAAATAATAATAATAATTCAAATAATTATTTATTATATATTAAGAAAGTAACAATCAAATGTATTATCACATCAATTTGTGGAGCTTATTTGGGTGGAATTTGTAAAATAGCTTTAGCATTTTTTTTTTCCCTATAATAATACTGAAGTGGATAGGACATGGCACTTATATTTACAAGTTCATACATTGCTTGCAAATGGGTCCGTTTGGATAGAGCTTATTTTTGCTGAACTGAAAACTGAAAACTGAAAACACTGTAACAAAATAATTTTTAAATGTGTGAATAGTATTGTGGGACCCATTTTTAATATTTTTTTCTGAATAAAGTGCTTGTGGGTCCTATGAACAGTGCGTGAATAGTGCCAAACAGTGTCAAATAGTGATTTTTGTCTCCCGCACAGTACCGCTACAGTGAAAAAACGTGCATGAACAGTGCCTGTTACTGTTCATGCACGTTGAAAAAAAAAAAAAAAAAAAAAGAAAGAAAACGCGGAAACGGAAACGGAAACGGGAAACGTGGCTGCTGGATCCAAACAGGTATTATATATCGATAAAAGAATTAAAATAATAAAACATAAATTCCTGGGTCTGGGAGAGGCCGGTTGGATGTCATGTCACATGTGGCGTAAACCCCGTTTCTGTATTGGCACTATCACTTAACTTAAGGTCTAATTCTTCTGGCCAAGTCAGGTGAAGGTGCCAACCAAAGTTTTCCTAGTTTGGTTACTGCTGTGCTTTTCTAGCCAATAAACGCCACTCTAGATAGATATGTTGTGAAATAATTTGATTAAATTAAAGAGAGAAAAGACTGAAATCAACAAGAGAACTTATGAGTTTCAGCAACCTGCTTACTTCCACGAGATCGGGGAGCTGAAATCAGGGTTACAACAGTGTTTATTATTAATGGTAATTCTAATTGGTTCAAATTCCAAAAACACTATCGGACCATACCATTCTGTTCCATTTATAGTTCTCTGTTTCACTCTGTTATGCTCACAAAGCCTCAACTAAGTAGCCTAGTAACAAATGATCTATATGAGCCAACTTTAACAAGGTAATTACCATGCATCATGCTGAAATCGCTATTTTTTTTTTCCCTTGGTAATGGCATGTTCTTTCTTCGAATAATTTCAAAGCTAGTTTCAGAAACTTAAAAATTAATATAAATGTGAATATGGACACAGAAATTGAGATCCTAAGTAGGTTATTGCACTGGATACAATTAGTCTCAAAGACTGAGATTGAAAATTAAAAGATTGACTTTTTTCTTTCAGCTCTCAAATCAGAAAAGTTTTTAAAAAATTTTAAAAAAATTATCCAAGGATTAAGATGAACAATTAACTATTTAATTTGCACTGGATTCAACCCTAAACAGAGAGGCACCAAAGCCTAATGCAAACAATAGTTGCTTAATAACAATACATAGATATATACTATAATGTTTCTCAAAAAAAAGAAGAAGAAATATTCTATAATATGTTTGCTAATAATTCCTTGATAGTTTAATTTTGTATTTAAGTTTTATTAACACCTATTTTATTTTAGAGACCTTCTTGAAGGTGGGAAAACGATTGCAAATTAACCTGCCAATATTTTTTTTCTTAAAAAGAGAAAAAAAAATCAATTATCAATGTACAAATTTAGGACTTTTTAAAATAATTTTGGGGCCTTCTACTTATGTAAAATTGTGATAGTTTCTATGGAAGAGGATTAAAAAAGAAGAAAGAGCCGAGCTTGGAGCTATAAGCATCTAGATTGTGAGAGTCAATTATTGTATTTTTGTTTACTAAGAAATTTAGAGAATAAAATTTAGCTTATATAGGCAAGGGTGGAAGTACCCTACGTCATCTATGAATATAATGTTTGTATGTATGTACAATATTATTGCAATAAAGCAGTCTGATTACCATCGCCTTCTTTATTTTTTTGAGTTTGCAATCAAATTCCTCACATTGTCGCACACCTAAATGTCTTCCAATTAAGTCCATTCAAATTCAACGTACAATTGCCGATTACATAAAACACCCATGAGTGAAATATAAAATAATTTTAGTTCTAAGGGCAGGACGTGACGACGTGGAATTAATTCTACAAGGAACTTCACTAATTTCGGCCCTCTGTTTTCAAGGCTTCAATTATAAGTGTTGAACAGTTGAAACAAACACTGATAAATTGGGCTGAGCTTTGATAATGTGAACAGAAGAGAAGGTAGTTGACTGGCAGACCCCAACTCAAAACAGAACAGAACATTCCTTTTTGCAACAAGGAATAAATGAGCCTATATTGAATAGTGAATTCATAAATCTTATGTTACCTTTATACCAATATTGGAGGTTTTCCTGTTTTATTTCTATATTTCATCAACTCTTTGATGTGAAATAAGAAGTCTTTTGTTCTCCTCTTCTCATATTGAAGTTGAAAGTTCTGTTGAAAAAAGAAGTCTTTTGTTCTCCTCTTCTCTTATGACGTTGTTCTGCAATTTGAAAGAGCATTAACAAGTACAAACTAATTTTTTTATAAGTGCTTAATTAATTTGTTTGAAATATGTATGTTAGTAACCATTGACATCAAAGAATATTTGCTGGTATTTTCAATTTTCGAGCAGTTTAGGCATTGATACTAATTGCTAATTTGGGCCTTGGTCTGGAAGTGTGTTTTTTGTCCATTGGTTTGGAAGATGAATCTCAAGCAGAGGCCTATGCCGAACAAAAGCAATTATGAATCACTATCTAGAGTTTTTGCTTTCTATGGTAGCCTAATATAGTTATATTACATTTGCTTCATACTCATCAAGGACTATAACTTTGTCAAGAAGGGTGGTTAGGATAAATTGGATGTGTGAAGTAAATCAGGAAGTGGTTCTTCTTGCATTGTAATCAAAGCAATTCAGCCAAGCATAAATGCCTGTGTCTTGCTTGCAGCTTAATTTGGTTGCAAACTAGAGTAAAAGACCGTGGATATTCTGATTATTTTTAAATTTTATCACCAATGAATCACGCTCTAACACTTCCATTTGTTTTCTATGAATCATGGGTTTTTGAGAAAGCCAACAACTACTATAGAACATCTGCACCTGAGTTGAAAGGGGAAAGAGCAAAGCCATTGGAAGAGTGGCTGAACATGGAAAGCAGTTTTGGTGAGCTTGGTGATATTAGTTTAGTCCAAGCTAAGCTGCCAAAGAACCTGAAAAAGAGGAGGCAGATGGTGTCTGAGATATAATTGTGTTCCATTACATTTTGTAAGCTTTCCTTGTTTGCCTGTGCTAACAAGTTTAAATTGGCAGGTATGAGGAATGCGTTGATTACATGTTCCCAGAGGAAACTCAGACGACTAATCTTAACATATTGGAAGCTGCGTATAAGTGGAAGAAGCGGAAGATTTCTGATGAAGAATATGTTGGATAAAAATCTGGTTTTGTATCTCATACAAAACACACAGCGGAAGCAACAAACAAGGATCTATTTCATTCATGATTGACAACATGCACTCTGTAAATTTCAGAATTTAAGAACAAGATAGCGTACCTTGGTGTGGAGAAATTCAAAACAAAGATTAGAAGCACTTGGGAAAACTTTTAATCTTCACTCCAATTCCACTTTACGCCCAAGATGTGTGGTCTCTCAATCAGTTTCCAAAGGGAGAATAAAAATGTGTCTCACACTCTATTTTTTTTTCTATACGATAAAATCGCGTTAAAAATTCTGTATGTTTCTCCCTTTATAACTAACTGATTATTTAATTGAGTCGGCCTATTGGGCCTTTCCAATTGGGCTTTAATGTTGGGCTTGGAATGGGACCAAAAGGGACCAATAAGACACTAGCTCTAATGGGCCTTGGGCTTTTCTGTCAACTCTTGACAAGTCCAAAGTTACCATTAATTATATTTAATACCACTATATAAATATAATTGCACTCTAGGCCTTATTAATAAATTATATCCCAAGACTTTATTTTACACGCAACCCCTTCATAAAATATTCGTAGTAACACAAAGTCATGAATGTAGACTGCCACTTTGTAAATTACTACATCTTATCCTTGAGTACCCGGTTTAATCCTTTAAAATTATTCATCATATATTTATGAAATCCAATTTCATAAATATATACTTTAGTAATTTCTTACCAAAGTGGTTAGGCCTAACTCTCTGAATAACCAAACCCATTAAACTTATCTCAAGGGAATATTTTGCATCTCCATTAAGAGACTATGAATTCCATCTTGAGAATATATGTTCCATTAACACTAAATGTGGCTGCCCAACATATTGAGATTTTGACCGTTACATTAGATCTCACTCTTGATATATCAAAGCAACCTACACCTCATGATCAAGTCCATTATTCTCTCAGAATTAAGAGTTCATGCAAATAGAAGTCGTGAGATTTATTATTCATTTGACAGTCGTTAGGAGAATAATAAATCTCACAGCGGTCCAATTCAATATGTCTTAACTCTTAAAACATATCAACTAGAAGTCACCACTTCCATGATCAAGACAAATCATCTTAATTGATACGTTATAGTCTTCGCAGATGAAATGCCCAATTTCATCATCGACTACGAACTATAAATTTTGAGTTTACAAATAACTTGTGATTTATATCTTCTGTGACTAAATCACATAAATCACATACTATGCATCTCATGGACTATATGATAATGTCCAAATATTCATGTTACCATTATTTTAGATAAAATAAACAACTTTATTAAACACAACATTAAGTCATACATAGCATCATACAATAGAATTTACGGGCACATATCCTAACAATCTCCCACTTGCCCTAAAGACTATTGTGCACTAATCTAACTCCCATTCCCTCCAAATATGACTCGAAAGTCCTTTGAGGCAAGGTTTTGGTAAAAGGATCTGCTAGATTATTTGCACTTTCAATCTTTGCCACCACAACATCTCCACGAGCAACAATGTCTCGAATGATATGGTACTTCCTCTCAATGTGCTTTCCTTTCTTGTGATTTCTTGGATCTTTGGATTGTGCAACCGCTCCACTATTATCACAAAACAATGTGATGGGAACTTGCTCCATTCTTATAACACCAAAATCAGAAAGGAATTTCTTGAGCCAAACAGCCTCCTTTGCCGCTTCACAAGCAGCAACGTACTCGGTTTCCATAGTGGAGTCCGCAATGCAAGATTGCTTAACACTCCTCCAACTTATGGCTCCACCTCCCAAAGTGAAAACATATCCTGAAGTGGATTTTCTGAAATCTAGATCCGATTGAAAATCTGAATCTGTATAGCCAATGGGAATCAAATCCTTACAATGGTAAACAAGCATATAATCTCTCATTCTCCTAAGATACTTGAGAATGTGCTTTATAGCTTGCCAATGTTTTGGTCCTAGATTTTATTGATATCGGCTGACCATGCCAACTGAATAACAAATATCTGGTTCAGTACAAAGCATGACATACATGAGACTTCCCACTGCAGAAGCATAAGGAACTTGTCTCATCATATTTTCTTCCTCTTGAGTCTTAGGCCTTTGGTCATCAGACAGAGGAACTCCATGTCTAAAAGGAAGCAATCATTTCTTGGAGTTTTGCATGCTAAACCATTCTAGAACCTTATCTATATATCCAACTTGTGATAAGCCTAACATCTTATTCTTGCGATCTCGCCAAAACTTGATCCCTAGAATAAAGTTAGTCTCACCCAAGTCCTTCATATCAAATTGGCTAGACAACCAAATTTTAACCGATGACATTACCCCTACATCATTCCCAATGAGTAGAATATCATCAATATAAAGCACTAGGAACATTATTACTTTGTCTCGATGTCTCTTGTACACACATGGTTCATCAAGATTTTTTTCAAAACCAAATGATTTGATTGCTTGATCAAACCTGATGTTCCATGACCTAGATGCTTGCTTAAGTCCATAAATTGACCTATTCAACTTGCATACCATATGCTCTTGGTTCTTTGCTATGAAACCTTCCGGTTGCAACATGTATATTTCTTCTTCAAGATTGCCATTAAGAAATGCTGTCTTCACATCCATTTGCCAAATCTCATAATCATAATGAGCAGCAATGGATAAGAGAATTCTGATAGATTTAAGCATGGCTACTGGCGAAAAAGTTTCATCATAATCAATACCTTTTTTTTGTGTGTACCCTTTCGCCACTAGTCTTGCTTTAAAGGTTTCAACCTTTCCATCTATCCCTCTCTTCCTCTTGTAAACCCATTTGCAACCAACAGATTTAATGCTGTTAGACGCCTTTACAAGATTCCATACATGATTGGAATACATAGAATCCAATTCAGATTTCATAACAAAGACCCAATGATGTGCATCTATATCATTAATTGCCTTCTCATAAGTATAGGGATCCGATTCAGCCTCTTCTGAGATAGCTATATAAATTTCTCACAAACCTCTAAATCTTATAGGAGGCCGAATAATTCTCCCACTACGACGAGGCACCTGTGTACTAGTCATCTCATGAGTAATATCTTGTGGTGTATCCAATACAACCACATCATCCCTAGTTTCATCCATTAGTTGTTCAACTACAGGTTCATCTATTTTAGCCAAGACAACTTTACTTCTAGGATTAAAATTATTCATATAATCATCTTCCAAAAATTTGGCATGGGTGCTAACAAGCACTTTGTTATCCTTATGATTATAGAATAAATAACCCTTGGTTTCTTTTGAATACCCTAAAAATATGCATACTTCAGTTTTAGTTTCCAATTTATCAGACTTCCCTTTCAACACATGTGCTGGACATCCCCAAATGTGGAGATATTTCATACTAGGCTTGCGCCCATTCCACAATTCCTTAGGTGTGTTAGGAACAGATTTTGATGGAACTAAATTCAAAACATGCATAGCAGTTTTTAGTGCATATCCCCAAAAAGAAACTGGTAAAGTTGAGTAACTCATCATGGACCTAACCATTTCCAAAAAAGTTCTATTCCTTCTTTTCGCTACACCATTTTGTTGGGGAGTTCCTAGTGCAGTCAATTGGGAGACAATCCCATTTTGAATTAGGTAATCCTTGAAATCCCCAAGAAGGTATTCGCCACCTCAATCAGATCAAATGGCATTTATGCGTTTACCCAATTGATTTTCAACTTCAGCCCTAAACTCTTTGAACTTGTCAAAGGCTTCGGACTTCCGTCTCATTAGGTACACATAACCATATCTTGAGTAATCATCTGTAAAAGTGATGAAATACTCATAACCTCCTTTTGCTTGAGTTGACATAGGACCACATACATCTGTATGAACTAATTCAAGCAACTCTTGGGCTCTTCTACCTTTTGCATTAAAAGGTCGTTTGGTCATTTTACCTTCCAAACAAGATTCGCAAACTAGAAATCCATCAAAGTCCATGGGCTGTAAAAGTCCATCTTTGATTAGTCTTTGAATCCTATTTGAATTAATATGACCTAAACGCAAGTGCCATAGATATGCATCACTAGTAGAAGGAAACTTTCTCTTTAATGATTTTACATGAGAGCTACTATCTATTTCAGAATTGTATAATTCATGCATGTCAGAAGTTAAAATATAAAGACCATCCACAATATTGCCAGAACAGATAAACATTTTATTCTTCTTTATTACAATATTGTCTTTCAGGATAACACAATATCCATGTTTACCTAAGTAAGTTGCAGAAATTAAATTCCTACGAACATTAGGTACATACAAACAGTCTTCCAATATTAACACTCTAGACTTAAAACACAAATTATACACTCCAACAGCTACAACCGGAATCCTGCTCCCATCAGCCAAAGTAAGAAATAGTTCTCCCTCATTCAACTTTTTGGTCTCCTAGAACCCCTGTAAAGAATTGCAGATATGATTAGTATAACCTGAATCCACACATCAAGAATCTGTTGGATTCTGTACTAAACATATTTCAAGAAGAAAGGAACTTTTCATACCCTTATTCTTGGCAGCCTTGAATATCGGACAATTCCTCTTCCAATGTCCTTTCTCACTACAATGGGAACATTTTCCTTTGCTTTTCTTTCCTTTGTCGGTAACCCCTAAAGCAATTTGTTTACCATTTTTCTTAGTGAAGTCCTTTTTCTTCTTCTTCTTCTTACCTTTGCCTTTCGACTTAGGTTGAGAAGTAGAAGCTTCACCCACATTGGCTTCAACACTAGAAATATCAAGGATGCCTTCCGCCGCCACTAACTCATTCATTAATTCAGACAAAGAGTAAATCTTTTTGTTCATATTATAATTGAGTCTGAATTCCTTGAATGATTCTGGTAGTGACTGGAGTATCATATCCACTTGGGATTGTCCATCAATGTCGGCACCTAAAATTTCTAATGTGTTCAGATTAGCAATCATCCTAAGACAATGCTCCCTCACTGAACTTCCTGCAACCGTTTTGGTATTATAAATTTGCCTCATGGTTTCTTGCCTTGCAGAACGGCCTTGCTCACCAAACATTTCCTTCAGACTTTGCATGATGTCCAAAGCATGTTCTAGATCCTGCATTTAATGCTGTAGAACATTTGAGATAGATGCTAGGATGTAGCACTTGGCCATCTCATTAGATTTCCGCTAATGATCATATCGTTGTTTTCCCTCAAGAGGAGCATCTAATGAAGGAAAGTTAGGACATGGTTGAGTAAGCACATATTTATGCTCTTCAGCAGTAAGAACAATGTCCAAATTCCTTTTCCAGTCAACATAGTTGGATCCAGTCAGTTTGTTTTGGTTAAGAATAGCAACAAGTGGGCTAAATGATGCCATGATTTAAATCTGAAAATAATAAACATGAATATAATAAGTAAACTGGACATTATCAATTTAGCATATAAGCATACAATATGGAACCTTAATAAAACCATAAAATAATATATGCAACGACAACCCAATCCATGTCTATAATTCCTTGGTAGCAAGTTTATTATAAATACATTAATTGGTTGAGAATTATTCTCATTATTAGTGCTATCATGATAACTCTTATCAAACACTAACAATATGCCGTATTACCTTTAGCCTCTAAGTAATAATGACATAGCTCCTTTGGGAGGTTAACATTATACTTAGTCTAGTGTATACCATTATCTAGAATCATGTGTAGCCACATTTCATCTCCCTTTTGTAGTGTTTAAACTTGTAGTACCATGAAACAAAACACCCTCCTTTGGGATTGCGAGACATATGCGCCAAGACAAGGTGTTTGTCTACACTACTTTAAACGGGTAAGTTCAAACTTGTAGTACTATAAAGTAAACACCCTCCTTTGGGATCGCGAGGCATATACGCCAAGACGAAGTGTTTACCCACACTACTTTGAACCGATAATGGAGGCCATGAGATGCAACCCTTGTATCTCTCTCCCACGAGAAATTTTAAAATAAAGGTTTTTAAGGTGAAGGACCATAATAATGCTAGACACTTGAAAAACATAATCCTAATCTCATTAGGAGTAAATTTCATTAAACTAGCATTAATATATATAAAGATATATATAACGTAATAAAAACCCTTATTACATATAAAAATTCATATTATATTTTATATAACATAATACACAAATTAATATATGTAATATATAATTATTACATTATATATATATATATATATAATATATATAACCTACGGATTGATACAAGCTTGCTTTAATTCATGCAAGATGGCCAATCCGTATCATCCAATGTATATAAACAAAGGCACATGAGAGATATTTCATGCAATAAATGACAAAACATGCAATCAAGACAAAGTCAAAAGTGCAACAATGTCCTTTATTTGCATAGTATGCAATCCGTATAAACTATTAGCATCAAATTTCTAACATGCAAGCCATCCAAGCCATATTCAAGCCATACAAGCCATATTCAAATCATGCAATTGAAAACTTAGCCGTGACATAATATTCACACCATGCAATTGAAATCCAAGTCAAACGGTGCAATAAATGAGTATAACTACCCATATATGTAATTAACTACCCGTTTTCAATAACTGCCTTTATTCGAATAAATATCAAGACAATAGATGATGAATATGGCTGTGCAGAATTGTAATGGCCATCACTTTTATACATAGGTGATGCAATTCTCTACATTATATTCAAATGATGCAGAAAATTGAAACACAAAAATAACGGTTTTCTTAAATTCCAAAAAAATTAATCACACGCTATACAATCATGATATGAATTGAAAACCTGGCTCTGATACCAATTTGTTGGATAAAAATCTGGTTTTGTATCTCATACAAAACACACAGCGGAAGCAACAAACAAGGATCTATTTCATTCATGATTGACAACATGCACTCTGTAAATTTCAGAATTTAAGAATAAGATAGCGTATCTTGGTGTGGAGAAATTCAAAACAAAGATTAGAAGCACTTGGGAAAACTTTTAATCTTCACTCCAATTCCACTTTACGCCCAAGATGTGTGGTCTCTCAATCAGTTTCCAAAGGGAGAATAAAAGTGTGTCTCACATTCTTTTTTTTTTTCTATACGATAAAATCGTGTTAAAAATTCTGTATGTTTCTCCCTTTATAACTAACTGATTATCTAATTGGGCCTTTACAATTGGGCTTTAATGTGTGGCTTGGAATGGGACCAATAAGACACTAGCTCCAATGGGCCTTGGTCTTTTCCGTCAACTCTTGACAAGTCCAAAGTTACCATTAATTATATTTAATACCACTATATAAATATAATTGCACTCTAAGCCTTATTAATAAATTATATCCCAAGACTTTATTTTACACGCAACCCCTTCATAAAATATTCGTAGTAACACAAAATCATGAATGTAGACTGTCACTTTGTAAAGTTATTCATCATATATTTATGAAATCCAATTTCATAAATATATACTTTAGTAATTTCTTACCAAAGTGGTTAAGCCTAACTCTCTGAATAACCAAATCCATTAAATTTATCTCAAGAGAATATTTTGCATCTCCATTAAAAGACTATGAATTCCATCTTGAGAATATATGTTCCATCAACACTAAATGTGGCTGCCCAACATACTGAGGTTTTGACCGTTACATTAGATCTCACTCCTGATATATCAAAGCAACCTATACCTCATGATTAAGTCCATTATTCTCTCAAGATTAAGAGTTTATGTAAATAGAAGTCGTGAGATTTATTATTCATTTGACAGTCGTTAGGAGAATAATAAATCTCACAGCGGTCCAATTCAATATGTCTTAACTCTTAAAAAATATCAACATATCAATTAGAAGTCACCACTTCCATGATCAAGACAAATCATCTTAATTGATACGTTATAGTCTTCGTAGATGAAATGCCCAATTTCATCACCGACTACGAACTATAAATTTTGAGTTTATAAAGAACTTGTGATTTATATCTTCTGTGACTAAATCACATAAATCACATATTATGCATCTCATGGACTATATGATAATGTCCAAATATTCATGTTACCATTATTTTAGATAAAATAAACAACTTTATTAAACACAATATTAAGTCATACATAATGTCATACATAGCATCATATAATAGGATTTACGGGCACATATCCTAACAGAATAGCATGGTAATGCCCTTTTGTAGAATTGTAGCTTTTGGTGTGAATACATAATTGCTTTTTTAATGTTAATTGTGTGAAAATGAAGTAGTTTAGCTGCTAATCATATTTTTCTGGAATGGAAGATTGCACCACCAAAATCAGTTTTGAGGGAACTAAAGATTTCTACACAGTGTCTAGATTAGATTCTGAGAATGTATTATCATAGTGATGAAATAACATTTCCTTTAAGGCTGAAATTAATTTTATCAATTCCTGAAATACACTTTGAACTGATTGTTGATTATAGATAGCGTTATGTTATATCCATTATGGATAAAATTTTCAGATGTTTTAGTAGCTTATGGCAAGTGACAAGCAATTTGGGAGGGCCATGTACAAGGATTTTAATGATCCATCATCAATTTTTTCCTCTTGTGCTTCTGAAGATTTTAGTTTTACCAGGATATGGATATCTTCTTTGGATAGTCAATTTTTTGGCTCCGCAGCTTTGGTCCTATGTCGTATCCATGGGCCACCATGTCCATATTATATCAAGAATGGAAAATCTGGATTTGAAGACTTAAAACCGAGTGAGAAGAGAAAGTTTTGCAACTAGGAAAGATTTGGTCCAGGGGAAACAGGAAGTGGCATTGGACAAATTCTATCACTTCGCAATCCAAAATCAGGTATGTGCAACAAGATTCATTAAATCTTCTCTCTCTCCCTGCTCTTATTAGTTATTATCAGTTTTTTAGTTAACTAATTTTTTTTAACATATTCTAGTCTATGTTTGTATTAGGTATTGTTGATCTGCATTGTGAGTTTTGTTTCGTTTTGGATTCTATTCTCTAATTACTTTGAAAATTTTGATTTCTGCAATTGATTTGGATTCTATTTGTTTGTCCTTCCAGTAATTCAAACTATATATAACTTGTTTTTTTATTTACCCTGTATAGATGGCCACCAATATACTGCAACTCCTGTTGATCCTGATTTTATTTTTCTGCCCATTTTTTAGGAAGCTAGAATGAAGGTACAGTTAAAATTTATGGTGGTTTAGATCAGAAATAAAATTCCTTTTCTGATTTTTAACATTTTAATTGTTCAAAAATATCTATTTACTTTCAATCGTGATATACCATTTGCATCTGAAAACTGGAGTAACAGTTTAGTTTTTGATACCTGACTGCTTTAACTACTAATACTCCTTGTTTCCTGGTGAAAGATCCTGTCAGATTTGTTCCTAGCTATGAGATCTATATGTCTTTATCTTTTCCTAGTTCTGACTTGTCAGTGTATTAATTTCTAGGTCTTATATCGGCTATAGAATGCCAACTCTTTTTGTTTTTATTAGTATGTTTTTCTTTTGACCTTACTGGCAGCAATACTCCTTTGAAATCAATGCAAAAGGGAGATGATCCAAGGGAAGTTCAGGCAATTGGATGAGATATTCTTCATTAGCAACTATCCCGGATATCAAATTTATTGCCTGTCGCAGAGAATTCTAGTTAAAATACTAAGTTCATTTAGGTTAATGTGAAAGTGTCTCCATATACTTTAAGAATGAAAGATTTAGTGATTTGGAAAGCTAATTGAATTTTGTATTAATATTTGTGTTTTGGTATAATATAGATTTTGTAATATGTGGTTATTTAAAATCTATGTGCATGGTCGTGGTTTTTTTTTTTTTTTTTTAAGAGAAAAACCTTAATGATCCAGGAAAAATGTTCTCATTTTGACTTCATGAATAAATAAATAAGGTGAAAAAAAAAAAACCCTTAAATAAATCTTGTTGATGCAGTTGTAGACTATTTTTTTTTTTTTTTAAATACAAGATAAAATTCTACTCTAGTTTAATCTAAGTGTATATGTGTGTAAAACTCCTTCTTAGAGACTTGAACCCCGGCCCTTACCTCCCACACCCTACAAGCACTTATACTTATAGAGTGACCATCGCAGCAAAAGTATACGGTGGTAGTTGTAAACTATTTTTAACTATTAGATCAAATTGAACCCATTTTTTATTTTATAGACTTATATTAACGGATGCCATTAAGACACTAATTTTATGAAAAATATAAAAGCCATCAAAAAAATTAATTGTTTTATCATTTTCTCATAAAATGTGTTTGCATTATCCTGATGTTAAGATTTTTTTCTTATTGTCCTATTACTAAAAGAGTTCCTAATGGAAAAAAAAAAATCATTATCCTAATATTTAAAGAATTTTGTTGGGTCTACATTGCAAGCGTTATATGCTAGCATATATATTTTTGCATAAAAATGGCTTCAATAACCCCTTGTTTTTTCCCCCTTTTTAAAGATCATACTAGGTCCAATTGGTCTATTTTGGTCCAATTTGGCCTATTTGGTTCATTGTAGTCCACTCCAGTCTATTCAGTTTAATTTCATCCATTTCAGTCCACTTTGATCCATTTGGCCTATTTTGGATCACTTTGATCCAAATTTCCTTCCTCAAATAAAAAATCAAGGCTGGTGGCTCCTTTGATCATGACTTAAACCTTGGCTTACTAGTTTGATGTATCCTTAAAAATATTTTTGCACACCCTGATTACCCTCAAAATTCAATACCCTTTATTTCTCTAAAAAAAAACCAATACTCTTCCTTCGTTCAAGTTTAAATTAATGTTGATAGTTTTGAAAACTATGCAATCTTTTTTTCAAAAGACTATTAATCGATGCTCCCTTATAAAGCTAGATTTTCTAAACAGGACCAAAAAAAAAAAAAAAAAAAAACAAAGGAACTATTACTCTAAAGTTGGGTTGTCGTGGAGCACAATCTAAATCAAAAAGAAATAAAATTTCAAAGCCAGCCAAAACCATCTAGAATAAGAATCTAAAACATAGTGAATGCTATGTCAAGAGTATTGTAGTTCAACTAATATTTTTTGATATTTTCAACTAAAAGTCCAAAATTAGATGTCTGTTACCTTTATTTGTCAAATTACTATGAAGAAAAAAAAAATGTACTAAAAGTTCTAATAATGTTACTTTCTGAAGGCGTCACCTTGTTCCAATCAAATAGGATTAGGCAGTACTATCAATTTCCCTCTCCTAAAAACTCTAAATAGGCATCTATATAGTATTAAAAAATTATAAATACTCAAAATCGCTATTTCTAAATACATTAAGATGCAATCATTTACCAAAAAAAAAAAAAAGTTTTTTTTTTTAAATACTAGGCTGGTTAAGATTTTTTTTTTTTTTTTAAGTTACAGTATTTATGGTGGTGGTGCTAAAAATTCTAGTTTTTAGCACCTTAAAAATGTACTCTATCTATTTTATCACCTCACTTTACAATACACTCAATATCAAATGTTCCATTTTTTTTATCACTTCATTTAAAATAATATAAACAACTCATTAAAAAAAAAAGAATTTGAGTTTTTTAATTGAATGAAGAGATATAATCTTAATAAATTGTTGTATTTTATTTTTAACAACTTACTATAGTCAACTGGTATTTATACCATTTTACTATAATTGCAAAAAATTTATCTTTAGCTTCTCCAATAACATATGATTTTTTGATTCTTTGGTCGTAAAATAGTTTTTTTTTTTGCTAAAATACAATTACCATTGTGAATATTTTTATTTTTTTTGTTAAGTTTTTGAGTTGGATAATTGCTATTTGTGTGAGACTAACTAGACTTATTGAAGAGAAGGGTGCCTAAAGTTTTGGAAGCGAGGCCCAACTACAAAAATGACATATATAATAACCACAATAAAAAATAAACTAAAAATTGGACCCGGGGGGGCCTGGGTCCCCTTGGGCCCCACCTGAGTCCCTCCCTATCCAAAAACTAAAAAAAAAAAAAAAACATATTAAATAATAATAATAATAATAATAATAATAATAATAATAATTTTTTATATAGAGAAAAAGTAAAGAGAGTATCAGCTTTGTTGTATGTGGTGCTATTTATTTAACCTACGCATCATCAAGTTCATACCAAATAAAAGCCTAAAATTAATAACCTTCTCTAGAATGGATGAGAGAATTCAAAGGCTGAAACAGGGAGATATTGATGCCTTTTACAACATAATTAAGGAGGATGTAAAACTTTTGGAGCACATCGATGAGTTCCCATTTGTTGATACTCCTTTACACATATATGCATCTACTGGGCATTTCCCATTTTCCCTTGAGATGATGATATTAAAGCCCTCTTTTGTCAGCGAGCAAAATCCAAATGGGTATACCCGCATTTACCTTACTCTATTGAATGGCCATACAGAGATGGTGCGTCAGCTTCTACAACATGATGCAGACCTTGTTCGTGTCAAAGGAAAGGAGTGTATGACTCTTTTGCATTACGCAACAAAAGATGATCACCTTGATTTATTAGACAAATTTCTATCAATCTGTACTGATTCTATTATAGATGTGAGTACACAAATTGAGACCACTCTACACATTGCCCTAAAAAATGACAAATTGAACGCTTTTAAACTCTTGGTGGGATGGCTCCTAAGGAAGTGGCCTTATTGGAGGAAAATCCTGAATTGGAAGGATGTGGAAGGAAATACTATACTGCACATTGCTGTATTCAAAAATCAAACCCAGGCAAGCTCTCTCCTTTCCTTAGTTGTGATTTTTAATTCCAAACTAACATCTACTTCAAAAAAAATATCAAAAAAACATCTACTTTGTATTAAAAATATAATAATAAATAAATAAAATACAAAATAACAATTTCTTAAGACATTTCAACTCAATTTTTTGTTTAGTCTTGTAGCTCAATTATTGGTTGGCACTTCGTTGTGTATTCAACTGAGACATTCAGGGTTAAAGTTCTCTTTCTCCCAACCTTCCAAGAAAACAAATGAATACAAAACAAAACCTCAGTTTTCTATTACTCTAAAATGCATAGTAATTTCCTTCTTAATCTACAAGACCAGGAAAAAAAATAACCATATTTCATTTTATTATGAAACCTGTTTTGACAACATTTATGGTTGGAATACTCAAATATTGTCATTCACAAATCATATAAAAATTATATTTATTATCTTATTATATTTGATAAATTATTTTAACTAAAACTAATTAGTGTTACAAAGTTTTAATGATAAAATAAAAATAAAAATAGAGAGAAAATAAGAACTCCCAAATGAATGGTTTAGTTGGAGTCAATCAGAAACATAATAGCAAATGGTAAAGTATCAAACATAGTCATTTAAAAAAAGAAAAAAAAAAGGGCCAATCACAGAAATATAAATTTAAAAAGAATGATACAATTTTGACACAAATAACATCTTTAGATTTGTTACAAAAATTTTTTACAGGGATCATCTATCATAAGAATGAGCTGGATAACCATTTTATTTTTTGAATATTTTGGAGGCCAAGATTTTTTTTTTTCAAAATTTTAGATCTTTTAAATCTAAATATAGTATTTAATTTTTTAAATAAAATAAAATTAGAGGGTCGTGGCCTCCCTAGCTAACAAGGGTCTATGTGTAATTCCGTCTCTCAGAAAATTAAAAAAAAAATTATCTTATCTTTTAATGATTCATTGGCATTGCAAATTATTAGTAATAAAACATGATTTGAAAGAGAGAAATCTTATGAATTTGGAATAAGAAACGAAAAGACGGTCGACCTTACTTAAACAGGATCTATATTCTCTATATGGTTCATACGTCTATAACCTTGATCTCAAAGAAAAGGGATGGCGGTGGAGAGTCTTGAGTAATATTTTACGTGGATGATGAGATCAGTGACCGTATTGTAACACTACGCATACAAGCTGTGCGTCACTTATTAGCTTGGCGTGGGAAATCGCGTCACGTATTAGTTTGGGGCCGGATATCTTTCAACGTAAACGAGAAGAACATAGAGGGTCAAACAGCGTTGGACATCTGCATCTCGCAACAAGGACAAACACAAGAAGGTGACAACGGCGAGATGAGGGTTATACTAGACGGTGCCGGAGCTTTAACAGCTTCATCTATGTCTATTCCTACAGTTACTTCTTCTTATTATACACTTTACCTAAGGCTGCCCGTAATTTGTGAGAGAGCAAAACTATTACTTTATAATAAAGTGATGAAGCGAATAACAGACGAAAAGCGCAATGCGTTGCTGGTGGTTGCTGCACTGCTTGTAACAGTGACCTATCAAGAGGCAATCACCCCTCCTTTCGGACCCAATACCACAAATACATTCCTCCATAGGGAATATTATCAGTTAAAATTGAATATCCCATCACCACATATAGCACGGTTAGCCATTGCTACGACATCAGAACTTTTTTTGTTCTTCTTTTTTAATTCTCTGATAATTGGGCTCTCAAACGTAATAATGGTTGTCCTTGTTCCACCATTCGAAATCATCGGTTTCTTATTAAGCGGAGTCTGTCTTATCCTCTGTTTATGCTATTTGAATTCATTGCTACTCATATTCCAGATTGGACCGCTTTCATTGTTCTTTTTTTTTTAGTCATTGCCTTGATGATACCAATGGCAGCCGGTTTATTCTTTAACGCTTTACTCTTTGCACGTAAAGGAATACGTGCTTTGCGGAATCTTATACGGAACTACTAAAAAAGGAAATAGAGCCGAGCTTGGAGCTGTAAGCATCTAGAATGTGTGTCAATTTGTATTTTTGTTTACTAAAATTTAGCTTATTTAGGCATGGTTGGAAGTACCCAACGTCATCTTTGAACATAATGTTGTATGTATAATATTATTGCAGTAAAGCAGTCAGCAGTCTGATTGCCATCTCTGTTTTTGTTTGTTTGTTTGTTTTTTTTTTTTTTTTTTTTTTTTTTTTTCTTTTTTTTGAGTTTTGCAATCAAATTCCTCACACTCTGTCACACGCTAAAATGGAAAAATCCATTTGCGTGGACTCAAAATTTATCATCTTTCAGCTAATATATATTTTTTTAATAATCCCCATTATCCTCTAGTTGGTACTATTTGCTTTGTGAATTACACATGTTAAGACGACTTTGTCAAAACACGGCCACCAATCTTCACAAAAACTACTAATAATTTATCTGTCTTTCAATTAAGTCCATTCTTTTTTTTTTTTTTATGAGCAATTAAGTCCATTCAAATTCAAGGTACAATCGCCCATTACATAAACACCCATGGATGAAATATAAAATAATTTTAATTCTAGGTGTAGGATGTGACGACCTCCACCTAAATGTACATTCTAAAAGGAAACCAAGATTTGCTTATCATTCACAGTGGGTGTTGAGTAACCTTAATCAGCCAACTGGGTTTTGGCTAGGGACTTACACAGTTACGCGTTACAACTAGGTGGGACCTTCCTGCTTTCCCCTCATCACTATTTGATCCCATTAAAGGAGTCAATTACGTGCTCGATCTACTAGCCAGTATTTTTCATGCTGGTACTCAGGCTATGTACAAAAAAACTTCAATTTCATCTTGGTTTAAAATTTTAAATTAAAAAACCAGCTATTCCAGAGTCGTTCTATTATCTCCTCCAAAAAAAAAAAAAAAAAAAAAATCCATATTGGAGTCATTTCAACTGTATTGGAGAAAATTTCGGCCAAGTTGATCAATAAAATATTAAGGACAAAATTTAATTACAAAATTGGTTTTAACATAAGGTTACAGCCTTACTTTATAAAATAAAAATAATTACATATTTTAAAAATCTAACCGTTGAATTGCATGTTTTTTACGCTCTTAATATACATATCAAATTTTATGTCAATCGGATATTATTTATTATATAATCTATAAACTTATATGTTATGCATAATTTTAAATTATAAAAAATTACAATTTAAATAATTTAAGAAATTTTGCAAGCATGGAGTATATATATATATATATATATATATATATATAAATGTAATCCAATGGTAGATTTGTCAAAATTTACCTCTAATAAAAAGATATTGAGTAAGGTTGTAGTCTTATCCAAATATTAATCTATCAAAAACAAATAGCCCACATCATCACGCTGTCACATTTTTTATTTATTAACCATCCCTTATTCTAATTTTGTTGCCCTAATCAGATTTGTTTTTTTCTAATTTTGCTAAGTAATTACTCAAGAAAAAGAAAAAAATGCTAAATGCGCCCCTGCGTGACAAATTGACAATCCACCACTGCACCCACTTGTCAATTGAGTGCACAATTTGACTACTCAATTATTTTCTATTGCCATCTATCAAAAATGAAAACAACAGGTGTAATTGTTACCATGGTTTTTTAGTGGAGTTGTGGTGTGTCGTTGTATTAGAACATATTTCTTTCTCCCTTGCGTGTGTGTTTTTGTTTCTCAAAAAAAAAAAAAAAAGTGAGTAATTTTCCCACATTGCTTAAAAAAGTATGTTGTGTATAATATAACTTGCCTCACTTTCCCTTAAAAGTTATCATGACTTTTAAGTGGAGTGGTAGTGTGTCATTGTGTTAAAACTCATTTCCCTCTCCCTTGTTTATGTATGTTTGTTTCTCAAATATATATATATATATATATATAGATCAATTTATTATTATTAATGAGCTAATTTTTTTTTATATAGAAATTAACATATTAAGTGAGGTATGGGCCAATAATTTTAAATACTTTTACCAAATTATATGAATTTTAACCAATACACACATTAACACATACTTCAATGTTTTATTTTTTTTTTATTTAATCGAAAACTGGTCTCAAATTATACATGGTATTAGTTTATACTTTTTTAAATCATACACTTCTAAAATATAATATGTAATGATTTCTCATTTTATATATATATATATATATATATATATATATGATCTGGAATTTAATTGGTTTAGACTATTTGATTTTTGTACCCAATAATTCACTTGCCACAAAAATTAAAAACTTAGATGGACACATGGCAGAAAATTTGACTCCAATTGAAATCTAATTTAGAATCTAATTGGATTTGGACTTTTCGAATTTTATACTCAATACTTTTCTTAGCACAAAATTAAAAATTAAATGAAATACGTGGTACAAAATTGAGAATCCAATTAAAATCTAATTGAATTTTCTAAAAACTTTGGCTATATATATGAAAGGACCTATTCTTTTATTTATTATTTAAAATTCAATAGCCTGTGCTGACAAAGGTTGGTGGTGGTGGTGGTGGTGGTGGTGTGATGAGATTTTTTATTTATTATTACTATTATTATTATTATTTTGGTAATTGAAATAAGGAGAGGGAAAATGGCAAGATTTAACTAGATAGTGGACATGTGTCAGGTTTATATTGATGAGAAAGTGGTACAGTTTCCAGTTGTTTGGAAACCTTCATAACCTCTTATTTTCACTGGCACATATTAAAAAAATATATTAAAAATGCTACAGATTTTACTAAAATAATCATACAAGCTGACATGACAAAAATACCATTAGTGTCACGTAAACAAATTTATAATGTGTCTGTGTAAAAGCCTTTTGGAATGATGTGTTTCCCAACAAACACATTAGCTAAAGCTAAAAGCCGCAGCAGAGCAGAATACTATTTCCAACCAAACCTTATCTCCTTGAGCCTTTGATGGTAATGAGTTGTGTGCTATATATTCTGCATGCTTAGGTTGTGTCATTCACCCCTTAGGAGCAGAGCACATGCTTTGAATAGAATCATGTCTGCATTGGCTTGTTGTAGCCGATATGGAGATTGTTGAACCCTTTGTTGGGTCTCTCCCCATTCTATCACTCAAACATTCTCTTTTTCAGGCCATAAGTGCATAACCAAGGTTGATCTCCCCAAGCTTCATTAGTCCGCTTCATTGTATTTGGGAACCTTTGCTTTGATATGGGGCTTAGCTTGGCATGCTTTGCCATGAATAGTATTCAAATACTTTGTAGACCCTTACTAAGGATTTGGACCTCACCTTGCTTGGGGGCCCGTATAACTTGGGCTTTCCTTTTGGACTGGGCTTTCAACAACTCGCGTATAAAAAAAATTAAAAAAAAAAAAAAGAGGCCGGAAGGCCCGGAACACTTGAATAAGTTATAGCCATTTCTTTATTTAAAAAACTACCCAACCCAAACCCATATTTGAACCTAATACTGTACAGACTTATTCCACAGAAGTTTTGATGAATCAGAGCGGCCGAGACTCTAAGAACAAGACTTCCTTCATCTACAAGCACAGCTTCAAAAGGACCAGAGCTCTGAGAGCTGGTAGAGCTCAAATTTGTGGACCAAATTGGAACTTGAGACTCGTTAGACCCCATATTCAATTGAGCTATGAGGTTGTACACTTCTTACTTCTTACTTCTTGCAAAAGATCTAACAGTGCGTCAGATTTGCAGTGCTTAAGAAAATTTTGACCAAATTAGACTTCATGTGGTTTAGAGTTTGTGCTACATTGTAACCGACGGGTCCCTCTTCACCTCGAGGGACCAATCTCATTGTCTCTGGAGATACTGACAGGACTCCAGAGCAGTCTAGTCTAGTAGAATCCATGATTCCAGACCTTAAAATGGGTTAAATGTGAAAGATCATATTAACTGATGCTCTTAAAAAAAATTGTCAAAAAATTATTTCCAAAAAAAATTTATACTATTTTTATGAAAAATATAAAAAAATTATCAAAAAATGAATTGCTATTTTCATTTCCCATAAAAGTTTTTGTTAACTGTTCTTGATGTAAAATTGGGGTTCAAATATGAGTTTAGGTTGGATAAAACGGGTTGAGTAATTTTGTTAAAATAAAAAAATTATTATCATATTATTGTTTAGTTAGCCATATACACAATGGAATAAATGGGTTGGGTAGTTTTTTTAAATAAAAAATTGCTATCGCATCAGTATTCCTTTAGTCACGTACAAAATGAATAAAATGGGTTGGGTAATTTTTTAAAATAAAATGAGTCACGTTAACGGTTGTACTCTTATAGCAATTGTTAATAAACCATATTAGAAAAGTTTTTAACACCTCTTATGGAAAATATAAAAAATTATTGAAAAAATTAATTGTTTTATTATTTTTCCATAAAATATATGTTTCTAAAAATAGTTCATAAACTAATATATTTAGGGCATTCATTACCATTTCTCATAAAATATTATCATCACATCATTGTTCCCATATACACAAGAAAATTAATAGAATTAGATGAAATGATCAATAATGATCACTTTTAAAACTTAAAAAACTAAAAGCAATTAATATATAACTTTGGAGACCAATTATGTATTTTCAAATAAATAAATAGATAAAATAAAATGAAGAGGAAGTTTGTTGCGATTTGTTGCCTATTTTTATTTTGCTAATTATGTGAGTAAACACTAGAAAAATTCTTAGAGGCTTTTAGGAATTCATGGATGTTTTATTCTTGATGTTGGATTGATTTGAAACCCTCAAGTTTTATTCTTGCCTTTCCTTTTATTTACATTTTAGGCTTCTTTTGGTTGGGGGTGGAAAAGTGGAGGGATAGAAGAAAATTTTTTTTCCCCTCAACATGTATGGTTGGAAGGACGAAAAGTGAAGGAATTGAAAACTAATTTGTTTGGTTGAGAAGAAAAATGAGAGGATAAAAAATCTAATTTGTATGAATTTACTTTCACGCTCCTATTTATATAAAACCTTGTAATTAATTAATTTGTTATTATATTACCCTCAAACTTATTAAATACATTTACAAGTATATCATATCTGTAGGGGCAACGGGCCCAGGAATACATGTCTATGTATCTATTGGGCCAGAGGCCCAGTCTGAGGACGAGAAATTATCTTCCGAGGAGGAATACTTCCTCGACTGCATAAAGCCGAAGTGGAAAGGTGTGGTCTGCCACTTAGAAACAAGATTCTAGGGGATCCTGTTGGTAAAGATATACTTTGTAAAGGCATAGGATAGAGAAAGTTGTTGTCACTGCATTAAATGCTTTACAATTAACTCTCTGGCTGCATTAAAGTAGAAGTAATACTTAAGTAGCAGGGTTCAACCTTACAGCTATCTCCAAAAATTTTAGAAATGTGCTGATGGGACAAGTATCCAGCCCCATAATCTGATCCATACGAGGAGGGTAGAGAAAGAAGAAAGGAGAGTATAAAGGGAGAAGGAAACCCCTAAAAGAGGTGGAGAGAAAGAAAACACTGTAGACTCAAAAACAACATCTGTAATTTGTCCTTTAGTGAGAGAAATATAAGAATCAACCTCCTCAGCTTGAACCCAAGGACAACTTTCAGTAGACAAATTATATCATATGTATCATATTGTGATCTTGGCTCACTATTATTGTTAACTAAACTCATTAGAACCTAGATTTCTAGCCCACTCTTTATAAATTTATTGTATTGAGCTCTTTGGGCCTATTCATTTCCGACAGTTAGGTTTAGGTGCAAATTGTGACTCCACAATATCAAATTCCACTTTTTTTTTTTTCAACTACACTATTTATTTATCATAAAAAAACACACACACAAATAAAAAAGATAAAGATAAAAATAACATCTGATGCTTGTATAAAAAATATGGCCCTTTGTTTTTGTGGGCACATGTGCACCCTATCCCTATTTTATTTGTTTAGTGGAGGCAGGCGTGCTCACTTTTGTTTTGTTTTTTATTTTTTATTATTTTTTTTTTGAGACAGAGGATTTATTTATTTATTTCCACGCTAGGCATGCACACTTTAAAAGATAAAGAAAAGAAAAGAATGATAAAGTTTGTATTTAGTATTATTCAAAAAGATAAGAAAGGACAAAGTTAAGAAAAATTATGATTACGAAGATTTTAAATTTTTTTTATTGAAATCTCTATCTAGCCTTCATGGTGGAAATCGGTAAAGCTTTACGATGACTCGAGACCTTGACTTGCATCTCTCTGATCCACTTTAGTGTGGAGTAGACAATATATGTGAAGGGGTGTTCGCGGTGCGGTGCGGTGCGGTTTTGGGCCATTTTTAGCACCGCACTTTGCGGTGCGGTTTAGCTAAAATCATAACTGCACCGCACCTTATTTTTGCGGTCACATGTACGGTGTGATGCGGTGCGGTGCGGTTTGAAGTTTAGCCAAAACCATAACGCACCGCACCTCATTTTTACGGTCACATATGCGGTGCGGTGTATAAGATGCAGTTTGAATGATTTGAAATTGGTATATTTTTCAAAATTTGGGCTTTTTCTACTCAACCCAAAACTAATTTTTTCCTTTGTTTTAGTCCAAGTTTTAAACTATTAAGCTAGTTTTTCTTTATTTTGGGTTGGCTTTCCTAATCAATACTTGCTAGGATTATCAAACTTTTTTTTAACTAGGATTATTAAACTATTAATAATATATTTAATATTAAAAATAATTAAAAAAATATTAATATATAGAGACGGTGCGGTGCGGTGCGGTTTGTGCGGTTTTCTTATTATAAAACCGCAAACCGCACCGCACCATGCGGTGTGGTGCGGTGCGGTGTAAAATTACTTGCGGTGCGGTGCGGTTATGTCATTTTGCGGGCGGTTTTGGTGCGGTTTTTGCGGTTTGTGCGGTTTATGCGGTTTGGTGAACACCCCTATATGTGACCCATAAACTTTGCCTAAAGGTTACTCATGGTCACATTAAATATTTGGGAATATCGATAATCACTAATTTATTATATCTGATTAGAAGGCAAAAATAAATAAATAAATAATGAAAAAAATTAGGCTATACTCAAGAGGTTTTTGGGTTGGCTAGCTTGATTATAACATATCTTAGGTGTCTTCTTTTTTTCCTTTTGGTATTGGCATTTATATACAAACTAGTCGCTAACCCGTGCTATATATGCACAGGAACCATAGATAGAGGCATGCTTTGACGTGGAGGGGCAATGCCCCCCACCCCCCAATTTTTTTTTTTTTTTTTTGAAAAAATATGAGTATATATTCAGTACAAATTTTAGCAATTTTGTTTTATAAAGTTACCATTTGCTCCCCATTAACAACATCATTAATTATTTTAAGAGTAATGTTAATGTCACAAACTTTTCTACAATATTTTTACAAACTATTGAGGTAGCAAATTCATATTGATTCACATTTGGCCCACCACTTATATTACTTTCTTACTTACCAATAACCACTCATTACATCAGCAATTTCTAAAAAAAAATTGTAGCTCTAGCATTCCTCCTTGTAAAGACCATAAAAGAATCTATAGATCTAAAATCTAAAACAAAGTATACAAGCCCAAAAAATTAGCATAATAACAAAATTACCAATAGTAAATCTAAAGCAAATTAAGCCTAATCAACCAATTTGACTCAAAACAAAAAACCTGACCCTTTAAAAAAAAATTTAACAAATTATTTTCTTTTTTCTTACCCAATAGCATCATCAAAGTCACACGCACCCAAAAAAAAAAAAAATCCCTCAAGCGTTTAAGTAGCATTAGAACCAACGATTGGAGTCGCCGCACATAGCTAACAACAGAGTCCCGCCCCCCCCCCCCCCTCCCCCCCGCCCCCTCTAGCTCTGTCCCTAACGAGAACCTAATGGCAGGGCTACCTTATGGCCAGGGTGGTCCCAGGACCACCCTGAAAAAAAAAATTATATATAATAATTTAAAATTTTATATTTATTTACCTTTAAAAATTTTTTTATGACCACCCTGAATTTTTTTTATGCCAATAAAATTAAATTATAGTCCATAATTTGAGCAACTTAACAATATATTGGGAGTCTTTCAACAGATGATGGCAACACATGTCTGATAGGTTTGCAGTGGACAGGGGTGTAATGCATATGGGCTACTCTTTGTTTTGGTCCTTTCCTTGGGGACGTGTTTTAATGGTTTACTATTCCCCCTTGTCCAATCGAGAATTTTTTTTTTTTTTTTTTAAGCTGAGCTTAATGCCCGGGCTTTTACTTGTATTCTATTTCGTTTCAATGAAGTTTTCTATCTTTTTGAGTTTATAAAAAAAACAATATATTGGGGTGGGGTCTTTCAAGAAAAAATAAAAAAACTCAAAAAAAAAAAAAAAGAACTAAAATCTAGAAAAAAAAAATTATAATAAAACTACTACAGGCTGGGCAGTGACTTGATTCCTTCGACTCAACACACTGTCTAATACAACACAATTTTCAACATTTTATTATTTTTTATTACAGTATTATTTTTTCTCACCAGACATATATTACTTACTTCTTGTTTTTAATTAATTTTTCTTGTTTATTCTTAACCACATATGTCTTCTGTCTCCTCGATTTTTACACTTCATATTTTTAAATTTTATTACATCTTTATATACACATTTAGATCTACGTTTTGCCTTCCTCCTTGTTCGTAACTTCTATGTCTTCTACCAGTACTAGTGTGGCAATGCCTCTTCTCAAGTTTTAAATCTCAAAATTTTCAATACGATTTTTTTTTTTTTTTTTTAGCTGTATAGGTACCTTTGTTCATTTCTTTTCTTTTCATTTTTTTTTTGTTGAGGTTTTTAGGTTTTAAGAACAATTTTTTTTTTTAAAGCACAAACTTCATGCCAGCCGAATCTTGAATTTTGGCCGATATTTACCGAAACACCTGAAATAGACTAAAATGACCCAAAATTTTTTCCGAAGTGGAATAGGGTGGGTTACTATTCTAGTTTGTTTGCTAGCATAGTATTTTTCGGCCGGAATGGAATGGAATAAATAACATTGAATCAAACCTAATTACCTAAAGGCTATAAAAAGAAATAAGATTGTGTAATTTATGCTTTCTAAGGAATACCCTAAACAAAATTCCTAGAGCCACCACTGTAGGAACTTACCTATTTATAAGGTAGGCTAAAATAATTTTATAAAATCTTAAATTGATTAAGAAAGTACACCATTGCATGATTTGCTCTTTTGTGACTTCAATTTGTGTTACAATTTGATGAAGAAGCCATTGCTTGAACATGCAATGGCTAACAAAAAATATGTTTAATAGTTTCATATACTGCACAAAAAAAAAAAAAAAATCCTCAAAAAATCAGATATTAAAACTTCTAAAAGACCAAAATATATTAAAGAATCAGATGATTCACTACTTAAAAATTATTGAATATATATATATATATATATATATGACTAAACAATAGAGAAAGATGAGTTACATTCAAAAGAATAATCCATCGCTATAACTATTAAAAGGAATCAAAAGATTCAGAGCCAACAAATTTTAGATTGTGTGTGTGTGCGCGCGCGCATGTTTGTGTGTGTGTGTGTGTGCGTGTGCGTGTGTATGTGTGACTACACAACAAAGAAATATAAGAGAAAGATATGTTACCATCAAAAGAATAATTCAAATGTTAAAACTTTTGAAAGGCCTAAAAATATTAAAGAATCATAAGATTTACTTCCTACATATTGTTGAAACAAAACAAAATGTATATGATTACACAATAGAGAAATATAAAAAGAAAAATTGATTAACTTCAAAAGAATAATACATGGCATAATCATTGAAATCTGGTGAACATGTTTAAATATTGCAAAAATTAACACAATATTAGATGTTAAAACTTCCAAAATGCCATATATATATATATATATATATATATATATATATAAATAATTAAAGAATAAGTTATTAAAACAATTTAAAAAATATAGACTAACCGCGCGCGTAATAATTGTTTTAGAGTGGTCTCATTAAATTTTGTTGGGTTCTAAGACTTTAGGTTTAAATGTATTAGAACTTCATTTTGTAATGTTGGCAAACCATGATCAAAACATTTAGTCTTGTTTTTAGACTTGCTCAAACTATGTTTATGTGTAAAGTCGGAATTGAGTGCATTGCAGGATTTGCTATATAAATCTACCTAGCTCGATCGATCGAAAATTAGACTTGATCGATCGAAACTCGTGCAAATTGTTTTTCTAGAGAATTTTTCCAACTCAGCCCAAATCTGGTTTAACGTGTAGGGTTTTATGTTTTACCCTAAGTATAAAAGGATAAACCCTAGCCATGTTTTCGATGTTGTTGCAGTTGTTGTTTATGCTGTGTATGTAAATTTCTTGTGAGATCTAGAGTTGTTTGCTTTCACATATACTTAGGGTTATCAAGAATCAAGATTATGTCAAGAACTTGATGATCATTTAGTTGCTGCATTAAGAGTTTAAAGATACACAAGTGGAAGTGCTTGTACTCGCTATGAATCTGAGAAAGAAGTAGTATGTGGACTCGGAGCTGTCACTTGGTCGTGATAGTAAATTTCCTACTCGAGATAGCAATAGGATGTTAGTGGTCTAAGTCGCTATTGTGTAAACTTCAATTCTTTCATAGTGGATTCGTTTTACCTTGAGGATAGCTAGGTTAAATCCTCCCCAAGTTTTTTATCGATTTGATTTTCCTAGGTTATCATATCGTTGTGTTATTTATTTTCCACACTGTTTCAATGATATGATTTATATGTGTTAACCTAGATCTACATAATTTACCTAAGTTAATCACTTGGTTAAATAACTAGGTAAATCTAGTTGTGTTTAAGGGGTCTAAAACATACAATTTTTTTTTTTACAATTTGGACTAATTTAATAAGAGTAATGTATTTCATAATCTTAAATGTAATATAGGAACAATCATAAATTATAAATATTAATTTAAATATTCATATTTTTTATTTATTATAAGAATAATCATAAATCATAAATATAAATTTTTTCGTACCAAAATGAAAACAATATAATTTTTTTTTCCAGAAATTCAAAAGATAAGTTAATGAAAATATTCATTTTTGAATAAAAGTTACTAATAACATTTTGTAAATCATTAAAAAGAATATAAAATTTGAAAATTATTCTTTTCGTTTTAAACAAATTTTCTCAAACCATATTTTTTTTTTTTCTGCTCAACAATCCAAAACACCAAAAAATGTAACTAAAATAATTAATAAAACTTAACAATGATTAGATGGACCAATTAAAAAATATTTTTTTGTTGATAAGCTATTGATGTTGTGGAGGAACGAACCTCTCCCTTAGAAGCTGTTGTCCGCTTTGGGTGAAGACCCTTACGGATTTGCTCAATCCCACATTGGGGAGAGACGCCTCCCACCTTCAGCGTATAAGCGCTCGGCCTAAGTATTTATGTATCTTATGATACACAATACTATATGATACAGGATACAGAAAAATAAAAAATTAATTCACAATACGATTCACATTTTTATAACTATGCTAATAACAACTTACTATTTATAATTTATTGTAAAAATATTATAGATGTAGATATTTTATTTATTTATTATATGAGAACCTAAACCCTTTTGGTTATTTGGGAATATTGAGTCATGTGAAACCGAAACTCCCTACTCCCTTCCATGTCCACATTTCACCTCTTTTTTCACATTTATTCCAAATGACACATACCCTATAACCTTTTCTGGCTCTAACTCTCTTTATATGTACTACAGTACTAGTAATCTAGTATCTTTCTCAAATAAATTAAAAAAAAAAAAAAAAAAATTGGTATTGCTAATTTTTTAAATAAAAAAAAAAAACTCTCTTTATATGTATTTCGAAAGATTGGTATTGCTAATGTTATTTACAATAGCGTCAAAAACTCGACAATCCACTATCCTTCTTTGATCTCCACAACTGAAAGCGGCATAACAATATTTTGAGATATAAAGGCAATAACCTCCTCATATCATCCCTAATAAGTAATAACAACCCCTATACCTGCTCAATCTTAGCAAACATGGTGCTATCGAAGTTAATTTTGAAAGCAACTGTGGTCTAACTCAAGGAGGGGAGAGCCGAGTTTGAGCATTGACAAACTCTTGTAATGCATCAAAAGCTCATTGAATAATCTACTCACTTGGGTTGGGAAGTTCTGTGTTGATAGTCGAACTTGGTTCCTTCTAAACTAAGTGTTACATAAATGGTATGTTTGGTGTAGGTGGACATTAAACCCTAGATCTCTTATTCAACCATTAGAGACTTTACCTATTGAACTAATTGGAACTCACAGATAAACATAGGTAGTTTGTTGGTACGTTGGAAAACTTTATTACAAGGATCATTAATTGTTTCCTTTTCCTATATTTAATAGGACATTGTAAGAGAGTTGCTCATGCTTTGGCTAGTACATTACAAGAAACCGAGCATTAATTGTTTCTTTTACAATTTTATTTCCATACTCAAATCTCAATAAATTGTCTATCGTTTATTACAAAATTTAAAATAAATAAAAACTTATTTTGTAACTAATGAGACAATCTCAAAGGAGTTTTTTATTTTATTTTATTATTATTATTAGAAGGAATCTCAAAGGAGTTTGTAGCCCTTAAAATTTAAAAATAATTTGTAAGTGCAAAAGATTAATTGATTTAGTTTATTAATTTATAACATGGAATTTTTTTTACTATTATTTATTAAAGTAAAGTTATTTTAAAATAATTTTATTTTGCTTTATTTCATTAACTAATCCCGTTTTGTGACATGGTGTGGTGTTTAGAATTAATATTTAAATCCAAATATTTTGTATCTTGGATCTTTTTAGTAAGAGGATTTAAATACAATTTTTTATTTTGAAAACCATAAAATGGTGGATTCAACTACTGTTTTCTAAATATAGTTTGCATAAAAGTATTTCCTATTTTCTCTATTGCAAACAGGATTTTTTTAAAATTATTTCCTATTTTATATTAGACCATAAATATTACCGAATGTGCATATGCCATAGATTGGGTGCGTACGCATCATAAACCTGG
This sequence comes from Castanopsis chinensis, assembly GCA_032878915.1. Taxonomy (NCBI): domain Eukaryota; kingdom Viridiplantae; phylum Streptophyta; class Magnoliopsida; order Fagales; family Fagaceae; genus Castanopsis; species Castanopsis chinensis. Next base: position 145,833 of record JAVQMG010000084.1, read on the forward strand.
TGTACGCACCTTTTGTAAATCTCGGCCAAATTAGGTCAAAAATGATTAGGACACTTTCTGGTAAATCTAGTCATTGGGCTTCATGCACAATGCTGATAATTTTGGTAGCAAAATAATTTCTCATCATTGGAACCGAGGGGCTCAAGCATAGGTCATAACAAAATGTGATGTCTACACCTATCCTTAATGATAATTTGGACCTCTAAAAACTCGTAGACATGAATACATATATAATAATCAAAAATTAACTGAGGATGGTAAAGAGAATGTACCATACATATCAACCCAGGGAATTAAGAGAGATAGAAGTAGCTATAACATATAAAACGTCAAAATTTGGTATTTTGTGGATGTGGTGAAAGTGTTATCTTATAAGCTCTATTTTGTAATACCTATCAAAACTTTTATGATCAACAAGTAAAAGCAAGTTACTTTCTTTTCAATTTGGTATATTGTGGATGTGGAAGTGTTCATAAATATATGATGACTTATAAGCACCGAATTGGACTCTAGGGAAAATGACAATTGGCTTAAAGGTTTTTGGACTTTCTTTTCAATTTGTGGACAAACTTCTTCATTAATTTTTTTTGTTTTGTTTTGTTTTGTTTTATTTGGTTTGTCTAGTTTTTTTTTTTTTTTTTTTTTTTTTTTGCTTGTTTATAGTTAGATAGCTTCAACAAATAGAAATCTAATATCAAAATATTTACTTGACTTGACTTACTTTTTTTTTTAGAAAATGGCATGCAGTTGATTGCAATATTTGTTTTTTAATGCGTTCACTCTCTGCGTTCTTAATTTTCAGTCAAAAAGAGAAGCCATGTATTGTGGAAAGAGCGGTAAATTTTCTGGCATGTATTGTGGAAAATTAGAGGAAAGTGAGGAGAAAACTATATAGTACCTTCGTGGAAAACACGTGTTACAGTGACACTGACACTGACACAGACAATCCACTACTCTTCTTTTTCAATGCGTTCACACTCTCTTTTAATCTTAAAAATCTTAATCCTCAGTCAACAAGAGAAGAAGGCATGTATTATGGAAAGGGGTTAAATTTTTTTAACTAGACACTTTTTTTTTAAAAAAAATTTAAGTAACAACTACGAGTTGCAGTAGGTTTTAATATCCATTTTTTATTTAGTTAGTGGGTGATGTGGCAGTTTCTTATTAAAAAAAAAATTTGAGATTCCAACTAAAAAAATACTGGATGTAATCTAAATCCTGCTAAGCGCGTTCAATGAGGTTTTTTTTTTTACTAGTCCTATTTTGTAGAAAAAAATCTGTGTTTCTTTATTAATTATATATATATATATATATATATAAATATAATTTTTATTTTGAAAATCTAATTTATAAACGAATAAAGTAATTTGAAGTCATAACAAAATGTAATGTCTACACCTATCCTTAATGATAATTTGGACCTCTAAAAACTCGTAGACATGAATACATATATAATAATCAAAAATTAACTGAGGATGGTAAAGAGAATGTATCATACATATCAACCCAGGGAATTAAGAGAGATAGAAGTAGCTATAACCTATAAAACGTCAAAATTTGGTATTTTGTGGATGTGGTGAAAGTGTTATCTTATAAGCTCTATTTTGTAATACCTATCAAAACTTTTATGATCAACAAATAAAAGCAAGTTACTTTCTTTTCAATTTGGTATATTGTGGATGTGGAAGTGTTCGTCAATATATGATGACTTATAAGCACCGAATTGGACTCTAGGGAAAATGACAATTGGCTTAAAGGTTCTTGGACTTTCTTTTCAATTTGTGGGCAAACTTCTTCATTAATTTTGTTTTGTTTTATTTGGTTTGTCTTGTTTTGTTTTGTTTGTTTATAGTTAGATAGCTTCAACAAATAGAAATCTAATATCAAAATATTTACTTGACTTGACTTACTTTTTTTTAGAAAATGGCATGTAGTTGATTGCAATATTTGTTTTTTAAAGCGTTCACTCTCTGCGTTCTTAATTTTCAGTCAAAAAGAGAAGGCATGTATTGTGAAAGAGTGGTAAAGTTTCTGGCATGTATTGTGGAAAATTAGAGGAAAGTGAGGAGACAACTATATAGTACCTTCGTGGAAAACACGTGTTACAGTGACACTGACACAGACAATCCACTACTCTTCTTTTTCAATGCATTCACACTCTCTTTTAATCTTAAAAATCTTAATCCTCAGTCAACAAGATAAGAAGGCATGTATTATGGAAAGGGGTTAAATTTTTTTAACTAGACACTTTTTTTTTTTTTTAAAAATAACAACTACGAGTTGCAGTAGGTTTTAATATCCATTTTTTATTTATTTAGTGGGTGATGTGGCAGTTTCTCATTAAAAAAAATTTTGAGATTCCAACTAAAAAAATACTGGATGTAATCTAAATCCTGCTAAGCGCGTGCGATGAGGTTTTATTTTTTACTGGTCCTATTTTGTAGAAAAAAATCTGTGTTTTTTTTTTAATTATATATATATAATTTTTATTTTGAAAATCTAATTTATAAACGAATAAAGTAATTTGAAGTCATAACAAAATGTGATGTCTACACCTATCCTTAATGATAATTTGGACCTTTAAAAACTCGTAGACATGAATATATATATATATATATATATATATATATATATATATAATAATAAAAAATTAACTGAGGATGGCAAAGAGAATGTACCATACATATCAACCCAGGGAATTAAGAGAGATAGAAGTAGCTATAACATATAAAACGTCAAAATTTGGTATTTTGTGATGCGGTGAAAGTGTTATCTTATAAACTCTATTTTGTAATACCTATCAAAACTTTTATGATCAACAAGTAAAAGCAAGTTACTTTCTTTTCAATTTGGTATATTGTGGATGTGGAAGTGTTCGTCAATATATGATGACTTATAAGCACCAAATTGGACTCTAGGGAAAATGACAATTGGCTTAAAGGTTCTTGGACTTTCTTTTCAATTTGTGGACAAACTTCTTCATTAATTTTTTTTTTGTTTTGTTTTGTTTTATTTGGTTTGTCTTGTTTTGTTTTGCTTGTTTATAGTTAGATAGCTCCAACAAATAGAAATCTAATATCAAAATATTTACTTGACTTGACTTACTTTTTTTTTAGAAAATGGCATGCAGTTGATTGCAATATTTGTTTTTTAATGCGTTCACTCTATGTGTTCTTCATTTTCAGTCAAAAAGAGAAGGCATGTATTGTGGAAAGAGTGGTAAATTTTCTGGTATGTATTGTGGAAAATTAGAGGAAAGTGAGGAGACAACTATATAGTACCTTCGTGGAAAACACGTGTTACAGTGACACTGACATAGACAATCCACTACTCTTCTTTTTCAATGCATTCACACTCTCTTTTAATCTTAAAAATCTTAATCCTTAGTCAACAAGAGAAGAAGGCATGTATTATGGAAAGGGGTTAAATTTTTTTAACTAGACACTTTTTTTTTTTTAAAATAACAACTACGAGTTGCAGTAGGTTTTAATATCCATTTTTTATTTATTTAGTGGGTGATGTGGCAGTTTCTCATTAAAAAAAATTTTGAGATTCCAACTAAAAAAATACTGGATGTAATCTAAATCCTGCTAAGCGCGTTCGATGAGGTTTTTTTTTTACTGGTCCTATTTTGTAGAAAAAAATCTGTGTTTTTTTTTTTAATTATATATATATATATATAATTTTTATTTTGAAAATCTAATTTATAAACGAATAAAGTAATTTGAAGTCATAACAAAATGTGATGTCTACACCTATCCTTAATGATAATTTGGATCTCTAAAAACTCGTAGACATGAATACATATATAATAATAAAAAATTAACTGAGGATGGCAAAGAAAATGTACCATACATATCAACCCATGGAATTAAGAGAGATAGAAGTAGCTTTAACATATAAAATGTCAAAATTTGGTATTTTGTGGATGTGGTGAAAGTGTTATCTTATAAGCTCTATTTTGTAATACCTATCAAAACTTTTATGATCAACAAGTAAAAGCAAGTTACTTTCATTTCAATTTGGTATATTGTGGATGTGGAAGTGTTCGTCAATATATGATGACTTATAAGCACCGAATTGGACTCTAGGGAAAATGACAATTGGCTTAAAGGTTCTTGGACTTTCTTTTCAATTTGTGGACAAACTTCTTCATTAATTTTTTTTTTTGTTTTGTTTTGTTTTATTTGGTTTGTCTTGTTTGTTTTGTTTGTTTTGTTTGTTTATAGTTAGATAGCTCCAACAAATAGAAATCTAAGATCAAAATATTTACTTGACTTGACTTACTTTTTTTTAGAAAATGGCATGCAGTTGATCAAAAAGAGAAGGCATGTATTGTGGAAAGAGGGGTAAAGTTTCTGGCATGTATTGTGGAAAATTAGAGGAAAGTGAGGAGACAACTATATAGTACCTTCGTGGAAAACATGTGTTACAGTGACACTGACACAGACAATCCACTACTCTTCTTTTTCAATGCGTTCACACTCAGTTTTAATCTTAAAAATATTAATCCTCAGTTAACAAGAGAAGAAGGCATGTATTATGGAGAGGGGTTAAATTTTTTTAACTAGACACTTTTTTTTTTTTTTTTTTTAAATAACAACTACGAGTTGCAGTAGGCTTTAATATCCATTTTTTATTTAGTTAGTGGGTGATGTGGCAGTTTTTCATTAAAAAAAAAATTTGAGATTCCGACTAAAAAAATACTGGATGTAATCTAAATCCTGCTAAGCGCGTGCGATGAGGTTTTTTTTTTTTACTGGTCCTATTTTGTAGAAAAAAAAATCTGTGTTTTTTTTTTAATTATATATATATAATTTTTATTTTGAAAATATAATTTATAAACGAATAAAGTAATTTGAAAATTAACAGAAAAGTGGTCCTATTTTTTAAGCAATATTTTAGTGGGAGTTAGAGTTGTATTTTTACCAGATTGTCCTGTAGTTTTATCTCTAGTTAAACATAAGTGTATAAGAGCATTTTTGAACTAAAAATTGAGAAATCCAAACAAAAAAAGTCCCTTAAATAATAGTATCCATTTGGATACAAATTATTTGCATTTATGTTTTCCACATTCACGTTTCAGCTTTTTTTTTCAATCGGCAGCTTTTCAGCTTTTAAGGGACAAAAAATACTGTTCACCACTTACGGCACTGTTCACGACACTATTCATGTACTTTTTCATTAAAAATAGGTCTCGCAGTACTATTTACACATTTAAAATTACTTTATTACAGTATTTTCAGTTTTCAGTTTTCAGCAATAGATAAAAATCCATTGCGCATTGTCAATTTTTAGCTATGAAATTCCATCAATTTCTACAAGTCTGGCTATGTAATTTACGGAAACTATATTAATTGGACAATTATTTTTTTTTTAAGAAATGACTAGACTATTAGTTGCATACTATTGCTTTGTATAAACCAACTAACAATGCCAACTCTCAAGGAGAAAACTGTCATTTTACTTATATAAATTTTCCCAATTTAGATTTCCCCCCCCCCCCCCCCTTTTTAGGTGAATGCATATCTAAAAACATTTTTGTTTCTCTCCTCCCTTAATTCATGGCAAGAGAAATGGCATCGTTTACTTATTATTATAGGTTTAGTTAACAAAAATACAATTATTTTATGGAAGTTTCGATACCATTTTCATAAAAACTATTAAAATTCGTCAAAAAGTTGATTATTTTTTTTCTTTTTCTATTAAAAGTTTCTAAATGTATTTTCTAAACTAATGCGGGAATCTGTGAGTTTTCTCTATTATCATTACGAAGTATTATTATTTGGGAAGAAGAGAAAAAAAAAATTCAAATTCTATTTTCAAATTCTAATTATTTATTCTATATGTTCCTGCCATAACCACAAGTCTCTATATGTCACGATTCACTTATCTATATCATATTGGGTCCTATGCAAAGGATGCATTGAAATGAACCCAAACCTTGTTCATCTTAAAAACATTTGGAGTTTAGGCTTCAATTACTACTACTATTATTATTTTTTATGGGAAGGCTTCAATTAAATTAGTTAAATATTGATATAATTTTTTCTAGATTGAACTATGATTCAATATCGAAGTATCTATATTCTATAACCCTTTGAATTCATTATGGTATAGAGTTTACTTGAGATAAAATCCTAGGATATTATCTGGATGGAAGGGATTAGGTTATTCTACTTTTGGTCTGACTGTTTTAGTTTTTTTTTTTTCAATATAATTTTCATATTTAGTTATTATATAGGTTAGAAATCAATGTCAATTTAGTAGTTCTAAAAAATAATTTATACTATTTCTTATGACTTGTAATTTACCTTAGAGTAGTACTTGTGAGTTCTAGTCAGTTTAGTTGGTAAAGTATTTTGTCGTCAAATAAAATATCTAGCTTCCAATCCCTGCCTATACCAAAAACCAATTAATCTCTTAGTTTGATGATAAAAAGTCATCACCAGGAGTAGACGTTATAAATTAAAACTTAAAAAATAAAAATAAAAAAAACTTGGTGTGGTATTTTTTTTTTTTATAGAAGAAAGCTATGAATTTGCAATAAACTTAGCATCTTGGATAAAATAACCAAAAAAGGACATAGAAGTAGACTCCTCTCTTAATGAGTCAATGATAGTCTCCTAAAACCAATTGGTACTACTCCATCATTTTCTTCACTCCATCAATATGAATGCTGGTGGTCTCTCTACTCCATCATTTTCTTCACTCCAGTTAGCTGCTATCATAAGATATAAAAATATAATAATAAAAGGGTTTTGAGCGCACAATCTAAAGAGCCAGAGTAAGGAAAAGCCTCATCAAGTTCATACAAAGGAAAAGCTTACCTTAATATATTAGCCTTCTCGAGATCATGAATGAGAGAATTGAGCGCTTGAATCAGGTTGCTCTACAGGGAAATATTGATAACTTTTACAACTTGATCAAGATCGATGTAAAACTTTTGGATCACATTGATGAGCTCTCATTTGTTGATACTCCTTTACACAAATCTGCATCTGCTGGGCAGATCCCATTTTCCATTGAGATGATGAAATTAAAGCCCTCTTTTGTCAGCAAGCCAAATCCAGATGGGCATAGCCCCATTCACCTTGCTCTAGAAAAAGGGCATACAGTGATGGTGTGTCAGCTTCTACAACACAATGTGGACCTTGTTCATGTCAAAGGAAGGGAGTGTATGACTCCTTTGCATTACGTAGCAACAACAAATGATCACCTTGCTTTATTAGAAAAATTTTTATCAGTCTGTCCTGATTCTATTACAGATGTGACGACACGAAATGAGACCGCTCTTCATATTGCCCTCAAGTACAACAAGTTGGAGGCTTTCAAATTCTTGGTGGGATGGCTCCTAAGGAAGTGGCCTTCTTGGAGTGAAATCCTGAAGCTGAAGGATGTGGAAGGCAATACTATATTTCACATTGCAGTATCCAAAAACCAAACCCAGGCAAGCTCTCTCTCTTTTACTTAATTAGTTATGATTTTTAATTCCAAATTAACATCTACTTCTAAAAATAAAATAAAAAAGAACCAAAAAACATCTACTTACGTTGTGTTGCGTTTGTACGTATAAGTTGTTGGAAAATTGTGTTTTATTGAGTTTAAAACGAGAGTTTGTAAAAAAAAACTATGAAGAGTTGTGGTTGTAAAACAGAGTTTTGGGTTTTGAAAATGCTATTTTAATCATCCAAAACGCATAATCAAACAGATTTTTTTTGCTGAAAGACTGAAAGTACTGTAGATAAAGCTAAAAAGTAGCTGAAATAGTACAGTGAGACCTATGAATAATATCAAAAAGTACAATAGAACCCATGGATAGTAAGAGCATCTCCAACAAGTTATCTAAATTATTGTATTGTTTGGACAATGAATAGTGATATTTAGCTTTTACTTACCTACTATTTCAAATGCCCTTTCCAACAGATTTTCTATCATTTTCTCCATCTTATTTTAATATTATTTCTTCATTCATTCTTTATTCATTATTTATTTATTTTTTTAACAACTATACATCTTCCAACATTTTTTTATTTAATACCTGATTATTATAATAGAAAAAAATATTTGAAGTATGAATAGTAAAAGCTACAGTGTTCTCTATTTGTAGAGAAGCACTATAGCAATTCTAATAAAAAAAAATGGAGATGGAGAATCTGTTAAAGTGTGAACAGTGGTGTTTTTGCTCCAAAAAATAGATATAGAGCATCTATTGAAAATGCTCTAACAAAAATAAATTAAATAGTAAAAAAAAGCCGGATTTTTAAGCCATGCCAAATGCATACTTAATGTACAAGATCAAAGAGTCTGGAAAATAACCATCTTTCTTTTTATCATGAAACCTATTTTGACAACATTTATGGTTGTAATACTCAAATATTGTAGATGGTTTTTTCATCATTCACAAATCAAATAAAAATTATATTTATGTTGTAGATGGTTTTTCCATCATGGCCTCCCTAGCTAGCTCGCTTGGTCTATGTATAATTCCGTCTCTAGGAACATATAAAAAAGTTATCTCATCTTTAGAGATTCATTGGCTTTGTAAATTAGAAGTACTAAAAAAATGATTTAAGAGAGGGGTCTTATGAATTTGGAATAAGAAAAGGGAAGACGGACGAACTTTCTTAAACAGGCTCTATTCTATGGTCCATACGTCTATGCCCTTGATATCAAAGAAAAGGGATGGCGGTTGAGACTGTTGAGTAATATTTTACATAGATGATGAGATTTGTGACAGTATAATGTATCACTACATTATGCATGCAGGCTGTGTCCCACTTATTAGCTTGTGGTGAGAGATTTGTGTACATAAACGAGAAGAATTTAGCGGGTAAAACAGCGTTGGACATCTTGCAAGAACAACCCCAAGCAGTGGACAACAGCGAGATGAAGGCTATACTAAACCGTGCTGGAGCTTTAACAGCTTCATCTCTTCCTACTGTTACTTCTTATGCACATTACCTTATGCTGCCCAAATTTTATGAGAGAGTAAAAATACTTATTGAGCGTCAACTGGACGAAATGACAGACGACAGGCGCAGTGCGTTGCTTGTGGTTGCTGCACTGTTTGTAACAGTGAGCTATCAAGCGGTAATCACCCCTCCTGGGGGACTTTGGCAAGATGATCACTTCAAATACAATACCACAGATGCACTCCGCCGTAGCCCAGATGATCTGTTCAAATTGAATATCACAGCACCACATAGAGCAGGGTCAGCCACTGCTAGGAGAACAGTCGCTTTTTCGATGTTCATGATTTTTAATACTTTTATATTTTTGTCCTCAATCGCATCAATGGCTATCCTCGTTCCACCAGACGAAGTCGTTGGTTTGTTTAGTCACAGTCTCTGTATACCTCTGGTTCGGCTATTTTAGTTCATTGATGATCATAACCCAGGCTTCAGACCGATTCGCCTCAATAATTATTTTTTTTGCACCATGGCCTGCCTTCATAGGAGCAGCCGCTGTAAGCATTGCATGTTTTGGGTTAGGTTATTGGCTGAAGTTACATGGAAGGAACAAAAAATATATATAGCCGAGCTTGGAGCTATTGCATCTAGAATGTGTGTCAATTCGTATTTTTGTTTACTAATAAATTTCGAGAATAAAATTTAGCATATATAGGCATGGTTGGAAGTACCCAAGGCCATCTATGAATATAACGTATGTATGTATAATATTATTCCAATAAAGCAGTCTGTTTGAATTATCATGCCTTTTTTTTTTTTTTTTTTTGAGTTTTGAGTTTGCAATGAAATTCCTCACACTCTGCCACACACCTAAATGGCAAAATCCACTTGCGTTCAAAATTTATCATCTTTATAATCCCCAGTTTCCTCTAGTTAAGAGTTATTTGCTTTGTAAATTTCACAAGTTAAGACGACTTTTGTCAATTCTTGTTGATGCTGTATTTGAAAGTTGGTGGTGTTAGGAACTATTAAGAATTGCTACCCTCTCCCATTTTTCCTCTTTTGGATTTGAGTTTTTGTAGGTTGGATCTCGTTGTTCTGGCGTTGGGTATGTTGTGGTGGATCTGCTGGGTTTGTGTGTTTAAACATGCAAAGGCCACAAATCTTCACAAAAACTACTAATAATTTCGGTCTACCAATTAAGTCCATTCAAATTCAAAGTATAAGCATTCTCAAAAAAAAAAAAAAAAAATCAATGTACAATTGCCCATTACATAAACACCCATGGATGAAATATTAAATTATTTTTGTTCTAGGTGCAGCGTGTGACGACCTCCACCTTAAATGTACATTCTCAAAAGAAAGCAAGATTTGGTTGTTTATCACTGTGGGTTTTGAGTAACCTTAATTAGACCAACTGGGTTTTGGCTAGAGGCCAACACTTTACAACTGGGTGGACCTTCTAGCTTTCCCTCAACACGGTTTGATCCCATCAAAAGAGTCAATTACATACTCTACCAACCACTATTTTTCATGCTGGTACTTAGGCTAGTACAAAAACACTTCAATTTCATGTTTTTCCTTTTTTTTATGAATTCAATTTCATGTTAGTTTAAAATACTAGCTAGCTATTCCGGAATATTGAAGTAAATATCAAATTTCGGCCAAAAAATAAAATTAATTGATAAAATAATTTAGACTAAAATGTAAATTCCACCTTCATGACCTGATTAAAATTTATTTCAGCCTTCTAATTTTTCTTTCGTTCAATTATGTCATCTAAGATTCAAATTTAATAGCATTTTTTTATGAAATTGGACAAAATATACTTAAATTGAATAAATTTAAAACTTAAAAGACTCAATTAAATAAAAGTAAAATTAGAAAACTAAAATGAATTTTCAGAATAATTTATAAGTTGCAATTTGCAACAAATAGCTCACATCATCACTCACTTTTCGTAGATATTAACCACCATCTTCTAATTTCGTTGCCCAAAACATCCTCATATCTGTTTCTTTTTTATTTGGCTAAGTGTACCTGGCCCTGCGTGCCAAATTGACAATCGGCCACTACTTCCACGTGTTCAATTAAATGCACAATTTGTCTATTCAATTCTTTTCTATTGACATCTATCAAAAATGAAAAACAACATGTTTTGATTGTTATATCAATTTATTAATATTAATGAGCTAATATGTTAGATAGAAAATAGCATATTAAAGTGAGATATGTGCCAATTAATTTTAAATATTTTTTTCAAATTATATGAATTTTAACCAATAAAAACACACATATATAAAACATAAACAGAAATAGACAAATAGTTGCATTTTTTTTATGAGAAATGATATGTCCACAACATTTTCACAACATTTTTACAACAAATCATAAATGACAGGTTGTTACTGGTTGTTATTGTTGAGGCAAAAAAGTAATCTTCGTATTAGGTTCAAATTTGAACAAATAACAACTAACCACCTGTAATTTATTGTAAAAATGTTGTAAACGTAGCATCTTTTTTTTTTATTATTATAATTTATATAGTTGGCCGTTAAAGTGGAATTGGTGTAGTAAGTAGTAACTCACGGTAGTAGATTGTCTTGCTTTATTTTATTGTTTTGGGTGATAGTGCAATGTGCCTTTTAAAATGGAATTGGTTTGAAACTTTGAATGGTTAGTTGCTAAAATCAGTTGATTGTAGTGTGAATTGTAGTGTTGAGCTGTCTACATAGTACTTGTATGTATTTTGTCTGTATTTGCTTCCTTTTGTTGGTTCAATTATTTGTTTATTTGTTGATAAATGATAATAAGAATATAATAATCGATGATTTTTGAGATTTAAAAGAAAGTCGTGTTTTCTTTAATAGATAAATTGTATTGTAATGTATTAAAAAACAATTATTTTGTACTTGTTTATTTGTTATTAGTTTCTTAATACTAAATATAATTTGGATTTTACTTTGTTCTCCCTCAATCAAATATCTAGCTTCGTCCTTGAATCTAAAATGTCTAAAACACACCAAAATGATCTGAAATTATTCCTAGGGAGGAACATGGGTGTTACTATTTTAGTTTGTATACCAGTATGAGATTTTTCGGTCATTCCAACCATAATAGAATGGTAATATAATAGCTATTTTTATAGTTCAACTATTGTTTAACCTTAGTCTCTCTAAAGGTTTTTTTTTTTTTTTTTTTTTGCTGATTTTTTCTTTCTTTCTTAGATAGTTGTAAGAAAAACAAAAGATAGTTGTAATAAATTTTTCTCATAAAAATAAAAGATAGTTGTAATAAATTAGAGAGAGAAAAAAATGCTCTAGAATTAAATAATTTGGTAAATGGTAAGTAATAAATGTGCAATAATACTATACATTTATTAGAATCTTTACAGAGATAGGTTCAAGTGTAACTTTATAAAAGTTACATTGTTTATAGACCATTAGGGCCTAATTGGAACAAAGATTTTTGTTTTTGTTTTCAAAACAGTATAAAACAATTTTCAAAAAATTGAGCTTGAAACTAGTTTTCAAATAATAATTTTTATGTTATATGTTTGGCTTCCACTTTTAAGAACAATTTTCAAAATATTAAAAACAAAAAATAATTGTTTGGGAGATCATTTCTATTTTTGAGATTTAAAAAAAAAATTACAAAAAATAACATGTAGAATCTGTAAATTACTTTTTTTTTTTTTGTGAATAATGATAAGGGAATTGAGCTCATCATGTTTTTTTTTTTTTTAGTGATAAACTTTCAAATTTGAAGTTTGGGAATTCTATTTATGATAAAAATAAGCTTTTTAATTTAAGAGATAAAAAGAGTTTGGACAAATATGTAGAGTCTACTATTTTCAATTTATTTACAATTATGTCATTAAAAATATTTTCAGTATCCTGAAAATACCCTCTTATCTGTTTTCAAAATCCAATTCTAAACCAAAAAAATAAAACAAACTTTTTTAAAAACTGTATTTAGAAAATACTAGCCAAACAATAAATTTAAGTATGGGACTCACTATTTTATGCATTGCAAAACAAAAAACTATATTTAAATAGTCAACTGCCACATCAGGAAAATTTAATTAAGGGCATTTTTTCTCTCACCTTATTTATTACAACTGCTCTAAACGTTATTTATTTATTGAGAGGTGTTATCTCCATAATATTTTTGATAAATCTCTTTGAAGTTTGAACAATTAGAGGGAGAATATTATGCAATATTTATTTATTTAGATATATATATATATATATATATCATTCTTATTACTAACGTCTTCTCTTTTTATACTACTAACTTCTTAAGCGTTTAGAGTGAGAAGAGAGAGAACAATCGCAGAGAAGGTGAATTAGAATTACAAACAAATTCTATTCGGATAAGGATGTGATAGTTTCTATCTTATCGTAATCTATATACAATTCTATAATGGTTTGGTTTTATTTTTTATTTTTACAATAAAAACAATAGATAAGATCCATCAACGGTAACCCTTCTTCACTCAGAGATATATACCTGCCATTAAGAGCATCCACATTACTACATACCACCCATTGATTTTCAGTTTTCACTTAACAACACCTACTTAGCCATACCCATCCATCTATGAGTTTAAAACACATTTATTCTCTTAGATATTCCAACAAGCATCTCATCGTCACTATTTCAAATGATGGCACCAATCCCCTGCCTACCCCTTGTTACAAATAAATCCCAGTAACATCAATATATATGTACGTATATGCAACACAAGTGGGAGAATGGAAGCACTGTCAGTGCTGGCTCAACCACTTTGAGGGCTTTAGGCGAAAATTTTAAGTGGGACATTTTTTATATGTAAATATTAATCAAATAATATATATTGAATTTAACTATCAAAATAAAATTTATAATTAAAAATGATAATTTAACTAAAAATAAAATTTAAAGTATAGAATAATAGAATCTGGTTATTGCAATTTTTTTAAAGCCGTGACCACTTTAAAGTCTAAACATGTACAAATAAAAATTAATTTATTACATAATTCAATAAATTAGTGTTACTATAAAACAAATAAGTTAATATGGTATACATCAAATTATTAATTGGTACGATCATTTATAGTAATAGATAAATTCATAAAACATGTTGTCCTATCTCCTATGACTGTGGGCTGTGCATGCAACCTGTGCAGTGTGCAACTGTGCAGGCTGTGTTTCTGTACAGTGCACAACTGTCCAGTGCTGTGCAGCAGCACAGTTTAGCAGCTGGACATTTGTTTTTTTCTTTTTAATTTTTTGCATTTTAGGATACAATGGAGCTTTTTTAATGCATTTTATTGACCAATAAAAATTTTAAAAAATTTTTTTAATTAAAATATATAGATAAATATTTTATATATATATATAATTTTTTTTTTTTTTTTACAGGTAGGGGCCTTAAGCAATTGCATCCATTACATTACCTATTGAGCCGACCCTCAAAACTGTGATGTTATGCTATAAGTCTCCATAGCAATAAGGGTGAAATTTAAAATTATATATATATATCTATATACATATATATACACACACCATAATGATCCATAGAAAAATTTCTCATTTTGACTTCATAAATAAATAAATAAGTGAAGTGAGAGAAATCAATGGTTGAAATAAATAAGGTGAGAGAAAAAAAAAACACGCTCAAATACATTTTGCTAATGTGTTAGTTAACTATTTTTAATTATTAAATCTCATTTAACCCTTCTCAAAAAAAATAAAAAATCTCATCTAAGGTCATGTTAAAGGGTGGCCTAAGGTAATTATAAATAAACCATTTTAAGAAAGTTTTAACACTGCTCTCATGTGAAATGTAAAAAGTTACTTTATCATTTTCCCACAAAATGTTTCTAAAAATAGTTCATAAACTAATGCCCTTGGGGCATTTGTTAACTTTTTCCTATTTTATATAGGGAAATGTTAACAGATGCTATAAGAGCATTGGTTTAAGTACTTTTAGAAAATTTTATGGAAAAAGAGAAAAAAATAAACAATGGATTTTTTTTGACAATTTTTTATATTTTTAATAAAAGTGATATTAAACATTTCTTAAAATAGTCAATTAACAAATATCCTAAAGGCCATTAGGGATTGTTGTTGGATTCTTATAAATGTATGGTATTATTGCACATTTATTTCTTACTAAATTATTTAATTCTAGAGCATTTCTCTCTCTTGTTAGGACATATGTAGTTGTTCAAGCTTGTGAACATAT
This sequence comes from Castanopsis chinensis, assembly GCA_032878915.1. Lineage (NCBI taxonomy): Eukaryota > Viridiplantae > Streptophyta > Magnoliopsida > Fagales > Fagaceae > Castanopsis > Castanopsis chinensis. The sequence continues at coordinate 160,977 of JAVQMG010000084.1, forward strand.
GTCGCTATTTTATGTAATTGGCTTATCCTTAGACAAAACGCACTTTACTTGTAATTGGGTAGAACTAGGATGGGTTAAACACTTCAAGAAACAGTGGTTCAAGATTAAGTGTTGAAGCCGTCAAAGTCTGTCCAAGATACAAGCAAGGAAGTGCTGGTTTTTAAATCTCGACACCTACCTCGACAGATACATCTATCGAGATTTAAAGAAGCTGTTTTGCCCGAGCCTCGACAGCTGTCTCGACACCTCTCGACACCTCTATCTGTCGAGAATTAAGGAAAACAGAATTCCAAGTCTGTTTCAAGTCCAATCCGTGTGTGTGTCTTTGGGACTTTTTTCTCCTAACCCTAGACATATAAAAGGATTATTTTAAGGGCCGTCAAAGAGAGAAACAAGCAGAAATCACAAGACACAAGTTGCTTCTTCTCTATTCATGCAAATTGTGATTTGTGAGACAAAGTTCGTGCCCTAGTTCATCTCTGATGATTTGAAGAACTTTGCAGCCAACATTCTTTCTTCCTCAAGTTGGTGAGTGAGTCACGTACTTGGATTCGTGCAAAAGGAGTAAGCCGCGTACTGGGATCCGCGCATCAAATTGGTTAGTCACGTACTTGGGAGCCGTGCATTGAAAAGGAGAAATTGTCACTACAGAACAAGTCCAATTGGGTATTGGGGTAAGAGTTCAACTGTAGGTTGGTGAGGTACTGGGATTCCTTACTTGTAACTGCTTGTTGTAATAATAGTGGAGTTTCGGGAGTGGTGACCTTAAATCACCCGGTGGGGTTTTTGCCTTAGGGTTTTCCCCATTCGTGAACAAATCACCGTGTTATTTATTTTCCGCTGCATAACTTAGTTTCGGTGATTTGTTTGTGCTGCCACGTTGTATTGCATGTTAATTTGATTAATTAAAAACTAGGCTAATTAATTAATCTAAATTATCACAAGGGGTCAACGCGTTTGTGGCCTGTCAAGTGGTATCAGAGCAAGCACACTCTGATTAGGGTTTAATCTATTGTGTGTGATCCACTGACCCCTGCTGTCATGGATAGAGGACAATCTCTAATTATACCTCCTTTATTTGATGGCACTAACTATGCATACTGGAAAGTACGCATGAGAGCTTTCTTGCAGTCTTTAGATGAGAAAGTGTGGCAAGCTGTGGAGATAGGCTGGACCAAGCCTACAGAAGCGCCGGCCAATTGGGATGATGCTAAGATCAAGGCGGCAAACTTCAACAGCAGAGCATTGAATGCCTTATTCAGTGCAGTCACCAATGAGGAGTTTAAGAAAATATCCTCAACAGAAACTGCTAAGGAAGCATGGACCATCCTCCAGACAACCTATGAGGGCACTAAGGCTGTCAAAGATTCAAAGCTGCAAAGGCTCACCACACACTTTGAAGAAATAAAGATGGAGGAGGATGAGTCGTTTGATGAGTTCTATGCCAAGCTCAAGGACATAGTGAACTCAGCCTTCAATCTTGGGGAAACCATCCCAGAACCCAAGATTGTAAGGAAGGTGCTCAGATCGCTGCCAGAAAGATTCCATGCTAAGATCACGGCGATCGAAGAGTCGAAGGATATTGACAGAATTCCTTTGACTGAGCTGGTTGGAAACTTGCAAACATATGAGTTAGGGCTGACCAGATTGGGCAAGTCAACCAAGGGCAAGAGTTTGGCACTAAAGGCCAAAAACAGTGACACGGATGACTCGTCAGATGATGAAGATTCCAAGATGAAATCCTACATCACAAGGCAGTTCAAGAAGTTTATGAAGAATGCCAACGGAAAGGGTTTCAACAAAGACCGTAGACAATCGAGTTCTTCTCAATTCAAGAGTTCAGATAAAGGGAAGAAAGATGTCAAGGATGGCGGTCAATACACTGTTCCAGCTGGGCCAAAATGTTTTGGGTGTCAAGGCTTTGGACACATGAAACAAGAGTGTCCTACGTACCTCAAGAGCATAGGGAAAAGCAAGGCACTTGCTGTTACCTTAAGCGACACAGAGCCAGAGGACGATTCCAAAGATGAAGACGACGGAATCTTAAATGCCTTCACTGCCACTGTTAATCCTACTGATGGGGTTAGTGAAAAAGTGGATGAAGAAGAAGAGTTGGTGGAATCTAAGTGTGAGATCATGGATGATCAAGATGATATCCACACTGCCTATGAGAAGCTGTACAAGCTCTCGGAGAAGCATGAGAAGCTCTATAGGCTGGCCACCAAGAAACTCAGTGATGTGGAACTTGACCGTGAGGAACTGTCCACAAAGGTTGATCAAGCGAATCAAACCATTGGAGCACTGAGGTTCGAGAACAATTTCTTGGCTGAGAGGACCAAGAAGCTTGAAGCAGAGCTGTTTCAAGTCAGAGCACAACTGGAGAGGACGTCAAGCGCCAAACTGGACAAAATGCTAGATGCTCAGAGATCTTCTTCGGATCGTACTGGATTAGGGTATGAATTCTCTCTCTCTAATACTCCTACTTCTAGTACTACTGTTTTTGTTCCACCGGCTAATAACATTAGAACTAAGGAAAATAATGTTAAAACTGATTTAGCTAGTGAGAACATAGGCAAGGGCAAATCCATCCTAGGAGCACCCCCTAAAATTGAGAAAAGGGAATCTAGAAACCCTAGGAATAAGAAGGATAACTCTCAAAAGGCCAAACAGAAGAAGTCGCATCTCTGTTATCATTGTGGTCTCGCCGGTCACACTCGACCAAATTGCTACAAGTGGCTTGCCACTCAAAAGAGCAATGGCGAAATAGCATCTGGGAGCCAGAATCAGCTTCAGTCATCTCTCGCTCCTCTTGGAGATATTCTAAAAGCCCTCATGTTCCTTTCGAACTTGAACGGTTCATATTCTTCTCCCCCTACACCGGTTCAAGAGTCAACCAAAAGGAAAGGATCTTCCAAGGTGTGGAAGCCGAAGGGTTCCAAGTGATTTTAGTCACTTCTTCTTCTCTCTCTTATTTTGTGTGTTGCATTACTTGTGTGTTTCTTTACTGTTTTGAGTCAGTCTAGTTTTATGCATTGTTTTGCTTTACATGTTTTTGTTTGTGTGTTTTCAGTTTTGTGTTTTATTTTTGCTTCTCTAATAAAAATAAAAAAAAAATGAAAAATTGAAAAAAATACAAAAACAGTGTGTGTTTGTGTGCATTAGTTCATGTGAACTTTTGTAATGGCCATTGAAACAGAGTTTTCTAAACTTTGTATCATCTATAGCTTAGATGAGCACTCTTCTGCACAACTAAGCGAGTGAGCTTTGTAGCTCTTTGTTTGTGATGAGTAAGGTTAAGTGATCTCTTCTTCTTAACACTCGTATCACTCTTTTTGACGGGTTGAACTAGAAAATCCTAAGAGAAAGGCATAAATAACCATCTCACCACTGTTACTCGCCAATCATAATATGACATCTGTATGCTTCGGCATAGCAAAAGTGCAATATCATAAGACACCTGTATGCTTCGGCATAGCAAAAGTGCAGTGTCAAAAGCTTAACATCATTGGGTATTTCTTTTCTTTCTCTTGTATACCCATGCATGATATGCTTGTTAAAAAGAAAATATGCAAAGAAATAAAAAGCAAAAAGATTAAAAAAATGCTTTAAAATATGGTTGCAAGCGTGTTTTCTAGGAGATGTGGGAGTTATAGGATGTACCTCGAAGGTGATAGTCCCCATCAAATAGTTATGATTGTGTGTGAGTTAAAGAGATTTTCTCATATCTCAAATCGTCATAACACTGAGACACTTATGCAATCTTGCGATGTTTTCACACACAACACGCAATACTCTTTGCTATTCTTGATACATGTGCGGGTACAATGTGATTTGGCCATCACAAGGATTACATGCTTTAATGTATGTTCACTAAACTGTCTTGACTTGTTTTTGAAAAATAAAATTGGTTAGACTTGTTTAGTGTGTGTGTGTGTGTTTTTGAGATATATGAGCATCATATTTCTTGTTGAGAGATGTTTTGAGAGCTTAATGTGTTGGTTGTATCTTTGGTTGAGTTGCATGCATGATTGCATTCATGTCTGTGTTTTTCTTCTTTTGAAAAACTGTTTTGAAAGGCATCTCGACACCTCCTCGATACCTCTCGATACATAGCTATCTGTCGAGATCCCCAGACTCTTTCTTATCGCAGTCTCGACAGATACCTCGATAGCAGCTGGATCGATCGAGAAACTTTCTGTTTGCTCGATAGCTCTTCGATAGCTTCTGGATCGATCGAGGTTCCCTCTTGCTTGTTTCTTCTACCTCGATAGCTGACCTCGATAGCTGCATCTGTCCACGTGCATTTCTCGATAGCTTCCCTCGACAGCTACCTCGACAGCTCTCGATACCTACAGCTGTCGAGAATTACTGAAGCGCTATATATTGGATCTTCGCGATTTTTCTGCTCATTCTCTCGATCTCTCTCGCTCGAAATCTCTCGGATCTCTCTCAAAAACACTTCCCTCTCCCTCCAAACCTCTCTCAAGGCTTTCTCAAGTGGTTCTTCATATTCTTCATCATTTGGTAAGCCTTTATCCCTCATTTCATGCATTGCATTGCTTTCAAAACCCTAGGTTTGTGTTTTTTGAAAAATTTTTGGGAGTTTTCAAATTGTTGGGTTTTCATGAAATTTTTGGGTTGGTTATTGAGTTTTGATCTTCAAAACCACATGCATTGCATCACATTAGCATTCTAATTGTATTTTCATGCATTTAGATGTGTGCCTACCTATTGTGTGCTGTTAGGTTTGGATTGGGCTGAGCCCATGATGTGTTTATTGTTGCATGTCACATGCTCATGCATTTTCATGTATACGTTCTTTTCATTTCAATATTTCTTTCTGCCAATATTGAATTGTTTGGGACTTTTCTGTTTGTCTCTTCTTTCCCCCTCTTCTATGCTTACGTTAGTAGTGTCTATGGCTCCTAAACGTAAGTCCATTCCGTCCCAGAACCCTCTGCGTTCTAAGGGACAGTCTTCTTCTGATTCTACCCCTGTGTCTGTTCGGTTCCGTGATGAGAAAGCCCACAAGGACTTCTCGGAGAACTTTTCTAAACGCGGTGTTCATTCGGAACGCCACGTCGTCCTGGCAGACTTTGCCGACACTGACCTTCCCGATGTCATTCACACTCGGGGTTGGGAGTCACTGTGTGACGTCCCGGTCACATCTCCTCTCGTGTTGATTCAGGAGTTTTACTCCAACATCCACGGGATAGATTCTTCAGTACCTTCTTTCTATTCTTGCGTTAGAGGTACGCGCTTTTGTGTCACCCCAGAGCTAGTCTCTGAGGTTCTCCATGTCCCTAGGGTGGATCATCCCGATTACCCTAGCTGTGAGCGTCTCTGGACTGTGTCCAAAGACGAGATGATCTCGGCGTTCTGTGAACGTCCTACCCTTTGGGGAGATCACATGTACACACCATGTCGACCTTTTGCTAAAGGTCCTAGATTTCTTAACATGGTGATGACCTTTGTTTTGCACCCACTGTCTCACTACAACTCGATCACAGAGCCTCGTGCTCGGTTCTTGTTGTCCCTCCTTGAGGATCTCTCTATAGACTTTCCTTCTCACTTTATTTGTTCCATCATAGATGTCTATAGAGATACGGCCACCCGTGATAAGCTCATTTTCCCTTCCGCTATCACGAGGATTCTGAGTCGTTTTTCCATTCCCTTCCCTTCGTCCGATCATTACCGCGTCATGTCTGCCATAGACGCCGCTACCGTAAAACGTAGCGAGGCACAGTTCTGATCGCGACTGTCCGACGATGCCACTCCTTCCACCCGTCCTACCACCTCCAGATCCGCTCGAGCTTCTGCTTCTACTTCTTCGAGCGATGTTAGTTTGGGAGACATCATGGCGCAGCTACAGCGCATGGATGCTCGCCTAGATACACTCTCCACCGAGTTGTATCAGGTGAATGTCCGTGTTGGTCGCATCGCCAGGCGACAGGCGACCATGGGCGGCTTTGCTGCAGAGGCTTCTCCTCCGCCACCTCATGTGTCGACTGAGACCGAGGCCGATGATGATGGCGATGATGATGATGCTTCAGACGATGATGATGATGGAGATGCTAGCTCATCGGATGAGATGTCTACTTGACACTCTACCCTTTGTCACTCGTGACAAAAAGGGGGAGTAGTTTAGTATGAGAGTAGTCATACTTAGGGGGAGTGTTAGCATAGGACATAGGACATTTTTGTTAGGGGGAGTGTGGATTGAGGGATGTAGTGAGGTGATCTATGTATTTTTTTCTTTTCTTATCTTTTAGAGATACATTGATCATGTACTTACATACATTGTACTTATTCTCTTTCTCTATATGATGATGTATGTTGTTTCTTTCACCTACCTTTCATGTGTTGTTTCTTTTCTGTCTTTATACACATGTTTCTTTACTTGTATGCAATCTATTATTTCTGTTTCACACAAAGATGCCTTGATGTGTTTTGTTTATAAGTGTTTCAGAAATACAGGTTGTCAAAGTCTTCTTGCCATAAACTCTCTTCTTGCAAAGTTTTTCAAGAGTTTGTGTTAGGATAGATTTTACTGTATGTAACAAGTGAGTATGAGTTGAATGATTTATGACTTCTCTCATATCGTCATTTGTATGTTGTGGTTTTGTCACGGATTGCCAAAGGGGGAGATTGTTAGGACATATGTAGTTGTTCAAGCTTGTGAACATATGTCGCTATTTTATGTAATTGGCTTATCCTTAGACAAAACGCACTTTACTTGTAATTGGGTAGAACTAGGATGGGTTAAACACTTCAAGAAACAGTGGTTCAAGATTAAGTGTTGAAGCCGTCAAAGTCTGTCCAAGATACAAGCAAGGAAGTGCTGGTTTTTAAATCTCGACACCTACCTCGACAGATACATCTATCGAGATTTAAAGAAGCTGTTTTGCCCGAGCCTCGACAGCTGTCTCGACACCTCTCGACACCTCTATCTGTCGAGAATTAAGGAAAACAGAATTCCAAGTCTGTTTCAAGTCCAATCCGTGTGTGTGTCTTTGGGACTTCTTTTCTCCTAACCCTAGACATATAAAAGGATTATTTTAAGGGCCGTCAAAGAGAGAAACAAGCAGAAATCACAAGACACAAGTTGCTTCTTCTCTATTCATGCAAATTGTGATTTGTGAGACAAAGTTCGTGCCCTAGTTCATCTCTGATGATTTGAAGAACTTTGCAACCAACATTCTTTCTTCCTCAAGTTGGTGAGTGAGTCACGTACTTGGATTCGTGCAAAAGGAGTAAGCCGCGTACTGGGATCCGCGCATCAAATTGGTTAGTCACGTACTTGGGAGCCGTGCATTGAAAAGGAGAAATTGTCACTACAGAACAAGTCCAATTGGGTATTGGGGTAAGAGTTCAACTGTAGGTTGGTGAGGTACTGGGATTCCTTACTTGTAACTGCTTGTTGTGATAATAGTGGAGTTTCGGGAGTGGTGACCTTAAATCACCCGGTGGGGTTTTTGCCTTAGGGTTTTCCCCATTCGTGAACAAATCACCGTGTTATTTATTTTCCGCTGCATAACTTAGTTTCGGTGATTTGTTTGTGCTGCCACGTTGTATTGCATGTTAATTTGATTAATTAAAAACTAGGCTAATTAATTAATCTAAATTATCACAAGGGGTCAACGCGTTTGTGGCCTGTCATCTCTCTCTCTCTCTCTCTCTCTCTCTCTCTCTCTCTCTCTCTCTCTCTCTCTCTCTTATTTATTACAATTATCTAAGATAGAAAAAAAAATTATGCAAAAAGAAAAGCCTTTAAAGAAACTAAGCTGAAACAATAGTCGAACCATAGAAATAGTAGCAATTATATTCTCAAATCTCACACCATCTCCATCTAAATACTAAATAGTGCCCCCTTGACCTAGCTACCTAAAGATCAAGCCAATATGCAACCTCGCATACTTGCGTAATTTTTTTAACACACAAGTGTTTTTCCTACATCACCAAAAAAGAAAACATGAATATGTTCTTTCTCTCATTATATTGGGTTCCAACCATCTTTCTTGTACTCATTCTCATCCTCTCTTTGTCAATATTTCTTTTGAAACAAAGGTAAGTGAAGAAAGCAGGCAACCAAGTTCTTGTCATCTCATCCCCACATATGGCCAGAGAGGTGTTAAAGAACCATGATGTTGAGTGTTGCATGAAGCCTAAATTACGTGCCCAAAAGGAGCTCACTTACAATTTTTTAACCATTGCATTTTCTTCATACAATGATTCATGGAGACAAATGCCTAAACTTTTTATAACGGAGCTTTTCACTAAAAGTAAGATGCAATCCTTTTAAGTGCACAAGAAAAGTCAGTGTCACTTAATTGATTAACTCCATCGCTCATAATTCGCCAAACTCAATTGATCTCAGTGAGAAAGCACTTACTTTAACATACTCCATCATATGTCACATAGTATTCAGTAGAGATTATGAAGAAATTGAGGGAGGTAAGCTTAAAGAGTTCAATGAAGAAGCCATGCAAATATTGGGCATGATTTCCACTGTGGACATTCTTCCATGGCTCAGGGGGATTGTGGATGCAATAATGGGACTTTCTACGGTGGATTGAAAAATGTTATCATGGATTTGATTCATTATTCAAAAGGTTGCTTGATGAACATCTTGATCCAGCCAGGCCAAAGTTAGAGCAGGAAGACATTGTTGATGTTATGCTGAAGATTTTAAAGGATGAAAACTCATTTCATTCGAACAAAAGAACACATCAAAGCAGTTCTCTTGGTAAGCCATGGGTCTTGTTTCCCTCTATTTTTTTAAAGGAATACTATAATCAATTAAAATTAAGATTAGGGCCACTTTAAATGTTTTTTAAATTTCCATAATTGTTTTTTTTTTTAAATGTATCGTACCTACTTAACATAGAGTATTATCTTTATATATATATATATAGACTATCCATTCCTACTTGATCTATCGGTAAGAAAATCACTATTTATTATATAGCAAATAAAGTTTGACAACTTTGCAATAATGACCTCCTTGTTAAATTTTTTGCTAATGTTATAGTGTTGTGGGCTTTAGGCCCAACTAGTTTTCTTGTATAGCACACATTTTTGTACTACACTTTTACTTGTACTGCACTCATATGCCTCCTATATAAAGGCACTCGTATATATTCTTTCAGTGAGAAATACAATACAATTATTCAGTATTTCTAATATCGTATCAGAGCCACCTTCCTATGACCACGGTTTTCTGTCCTTACGGTGTTTTAAGGGTAGTCTCTGTCTTCCTTGATGTTTCTATGCTGCGTTCATCTTCTTTGGCTTCCTACTCCTGCTGTCAAATCTCTCTGGTATAGTCATGCCACCGATAGAAATCACATCAACACTACAAGATCATTGCCTTCCTCAAACCACTGTCATAGAGCCAAACTTCATTCAAGGGATCTTCTCAACTTTATCAAATCTCAAGGTTTTATCAAATTTCCCCTGCTTCTGCTTCGCCTGAAGATCTTGCACAAGACATTCCACCTCGTCACTCAACTCGAGTAAGATCTATTGGGAAATTTAGACCTCGATTGAAAGAATTAACAAGTTTTTAACTCAAGTTATTAATTAGATGTATTATGAATAAAACTTGTTAAAACAAACAAACATCAATATCATGTCAAAATCATATGCAGTGGAAAAGTAAATAAGACAAGATATGATGACCTAAAAAAACCAATGAAACCAACCAATTTCACAGTAAAAAACTTGGGGGAAACCTTCTTGAAAAGTAATTCACTATAGTAAAGAGAAGTTTCAGATCTAGTACAAAAAATTTGTCCCTACCTTTGTCCCTAGACTCTACAATCCTCGTAGATGAACTTACAGTAGAAACCTTATACCGCTTCAGAACCTCTGAACTCTTCAATACATGAACGCCACCCTTTTATGCACGGATCCCAGTACGTGACTCACTCCTTTGCACGAATCTCAGTACGTGACTCACTCACCAACTTGAGAAAGAAGAATGTTGGCTGCAAAGTTCTTCACTTTATCGACAATGAAGATCAAGAAGCACTTGGTTACAAAACCTTAAGGCACAAAGACGCAGTAGCTTCTTTCAGAGAGAATAAGGCTTCGGTCACCTTTTTTATACGTTCTTCTTGTATTCTCTTATGTGACAGCCTCTAAAATAAGCCTTATATATGTGTAGGGTTGTGAGAAAAGAAACTCTACATAAATACATAAACATGTGCTAAAAATAGATCTGGAAATCTAAATTCCTGTAACCTCAATAGCTGCTCGATCGATCGAGAAGCTATCGAGCTTTATTCATTAAATCTCGATAGATAGCTATCTGTCGAGCAGGTATCCTTAGGTGTCCAACAGGTATCCAGCAGGTGTCTAGCTATCTGTCCAGCTTTAGTGAACACTTTTTCTTCACTTGTTTCTTGGTCCAATCTTCATGGCTTTAATACTAGACTTGAACAACATGTTCTTTGAAGTATTAAACACATCCTAGATTTACCCAAATACAAGTAAAGTGCGTTTTGTCAAAGGATTAGCCAACTACATAAAATATGTCCTTAACAAGGTCCAATCCTGCACATTTACTTGACTATTATTGTTTCACTACCCTTGCTACACTGCACGAGCCTTACACCTATCGTGAGACTTCCACTGACCCTTTATGCAGATTGCAATGAAAGAAGAAATTGATGTATTATCTAAAAACCATACTTGGGACTTGGTCACTCTTCCCCCTAGGAAATCTGTGGTTGGTTGTAAGTGGATCTACATGATTAAGACTCGCCCTAATGGGTCCATTAAACACTACAAAGCTCGTCTTGTTGTAAAAGGTTTTACACAGGAGAATGGGATTGATTATGAAGAGACCTTTGCTCCAGTTGCTCGTATCTCATCTGTTCATGCCCTCTTAGTTGTTGTTGTTGCAAGTAAATGGGACCTTTTCCAGATGGATGTCAAAAATGCATTCCTTAATGGGGATTTAAGTGAAGAAGTTTATATGCAACCTCTTCTTGGTCTCTCTATTGAATCAAACAAGGTTTGTTACCTTCGACGTGCACTTTATGGCCTTAAACAAACTCCACGAGCTTGGTTTGCCAAATTCAGCTCTATCATCTCTCGCTTGGGTTACATGGCTAGTCATTATGATTCTGCCTTATTTCTTCGTTGCACTGACAAAGGCACTATTTTACTTCTCCTATATGTGGATGATATGATCATAATTGGTTATGACCTTAGTGGCATTCAAGAACTCAAGGATTTTCTCAGTCAGCAGTTTGAGATGAAAGATCTTGGACATCTCAACTACTTCTTGGGTCTTGAAATCATTCATTTTACATAGGACTTTACATTACTCAAGCCAAGTATGCCTTTAAACTCTTGTCTAAAGCTGGACTCACTGATAGCAAGACTGTTGACACTCCAGTTGAGCTTAATGCGCATCTGACTCCCTCAAAGGGGAAACCATTATCTAATCCCTCTCTTTATAGACGCTTAGTTGGCAGCCTAGTTTATCTCACTGTTACTCGTCTAGACATTTCCTATGCTGTTCACTAGGTGAGCCAGTATTTATCTTCTCCACGATCATCTCACTATGCTGCTGTTCTGCGCTTTTTTCGGTACCTAAAGAGCACTCTCTTCCATAGTCCTTTCTACTCTGCTCAATCTCCTCTTTTTCTCCGTACATTTTCTGATGCTGATTAGGCAGGAGATCCCACTGATCGTAGGTCCACCACTGGTTATTGCTTTCTTCTTGGTTCTTCTCTGATTTCTTAGCAAAGGAAGAAACAAAATCATGTGGCCCGTTCTAGTACTGAAGTAGAATATCGTGCTCTTATTGATACCACATTTGAGCTTCTTTGGCTACAATGGCTTCTCAAAGACTTAGGTGTGTCTACATCCTCTGCTACTCCTCTTTATTATGACAACAAGAGTGTCATTCATATTGCTCACAATGATGTATTCTATAAACAGACTAAACACATCGAGATCGATTATCATTTTATCCGTTATCATCTTGTCCATGGTGCTCTCAAGCTAATCTCAATCTCTTCTACAAATCAACTTGCAGATATCTTCACCAAGTCACATCCTAAGGGACGCCTTCGTACTTTATTTGACAACCTCAAGTTGGTCTCACATCCAACTTAAGTTTGAGGGGGGCTGTTAACATGCATAGTGTTGTGGGTTTTAGACCTAACTAGTTTATTTGTATAGCACATATTTTTGTACTACACTCTTACTTGTACTGCACTCATATGTCTCCTATATAAAGGCACTCATGTATATTTTTTCAGTGAGAAATACAATATAATTATTCAATATTTCTAATAGCTAAAATACAAATTGTACCCTCAATTGCATAAAATTCAATTTAATTATCTAACTTTATTTTTTATTCAATTCAGTTCTCTAACTTTGAAAATTATTCAATTTAAATCTTCCTTAAATTCTGTCAAGTAGTTGGCTAGTTGCTATTAATTATAAATTTTGTCAATTTTTTTAATTAAGAAAACTAATAAAAAAAATATATTTTGAGAGAGAGAGAGAGAGAGAGAGAGAGAGAGATCCCTATGCCTACGTGGCTATGAACAAGGACAAAACCACATAAGAGCCATAGCCCCCCTTCTCCCTCGGGTTTGAAATAAAAGAAATCCAATATATTTTTGGGCTTACTTGAATTTTTTGTTTAAGAAAATAGAATTGGGCCTCATTATACCTCCAAAATCTTGGCACCCCTTCCTTCAAAATCTTGACCCTTGTACCAAAATCTAGCCCAAATAACATCACAAATCAGTCCCAAAAAAAAAAAAAAAACTAAATATGAGTGATGTGCATGAAATATATACAATAAAGTACTCACATATCTACATATTTAACCTTACTTTTATGTTATTTTGTTACTAATTATATAATATCTTTGTGTTGCAAGTAATAAGAGCTTTACATGCAAAGTGGGGCTAAGCCAATTGAATCAAGCCAACTTACATCCAGCCAGGCATGAATTCAAGAGAAGACTAAGCCAATTAAATTCAAGTCCAAGTGGAGCAAGGAATCAAAAGAGATTTGCACCAAATCCAAGTCCAATTTGGATTAGGATTCCAACTTACGCATCAGTAGTATTTTTGGCATAACTTTTGGCTCAGATATCCAATCGAGATGATTCAAGTTGGGCTTGAAATTTAACTTAAATGGCTATAACTTTGTAGTTTACCAAAAGTCCGAATTCTGACGTTAAATGGGCCAAAATTGTCGGTTAAGTGAAGCCTAAAAATTTGGGATTTTTTCCAAACAGGAATAGAGCTACTTGACCTATTTAAAGGCTCCTTAGAAAAAAAAAAAAAAAAAAAAAACCCTAGGAGAGGAAAAGGAGGTGCTGCATAGAAGAACTTGTTTTTGAGGAGTCGTTATGAAGAGGAGGATCTGAGGACAAAGGCGAGAGTTTCAAGTTGATCAACCAATTCAGATGAAAGACATAAGTTTTATTTGTTTTCTTTTCAACTTTATTATGAACTAAATTTATTTTCTAGAGCGTTGATGTAGTCTAGCAATAAACACACAATTTATTTTTTGAGTTATTTTATTTTAAATGTTTCCATGATTGAGTGTTTAATTCTTATTCTTAATGCTTACTATTTTCTTTACGAATTATAGTTTGATCAATTGAATTACAATGAGACCGAGAGGTGATTTGTTATTTTAGTTCTAGAATTAAACATCATTAGTTAAGTGAAAGTAGAGATGCTTTACCGTGATTAGTGTGATTTTTCAAAAAATTCAAAGTGCATAATGAGTCTTCAATTAATTAAATTCACATAGAGATATGGAATTGTTAGTTGAAGATATTTTTGATATTATTCGAGAGAAGATATTGAATACTTAAGGAATTTTTAATCATCAACGGGAGATTATTAGAATTTAATAATTAGGAGGAATAAATTGTGTGGGATTTGTTAGGTGAAATCAACCGCTCTAGATCCATTCTTATCATATTTTTACACCTTTAGATTTTTGCATTGTGTTAATCTTTTATTCGTAGATTTATTTTTATTAAGTAGTTTAATTAAATTCAGATAGTAGAACGTTCCATTTATTTTCAATTTTCTGAATAGTAATTGATTTAGTGAATTTCGATATTTAATAACATAGTTAATCCCTGTGGGTTCGACATTCGTTTTTCTAAAAACACTTTACTACTTGTTACGATTATGTGCGCTTGCAGATTATTTTACGCGAACAAGTTTTTGGCGCCATTGTCGGGGATTAACTATTTGTTATTGATATTGATACTAGCTAGATATTTACTACTTTGGATTTTATTTTATTCATTCCAAATAAATAAATAAATAATTTAAATTAGGTGCATCTGAGCTTGTTTTCTTTCTTTTCAGGAATTAGAAGTGCATGACCAGATCTAAATTGTTAGAGCATACACTCTTTGATCCTGAAATTGAAAGAACCTTACGTCAGCTCAAGAAAGAAAAGAAGAAAGAAGCCAACACATCTCTATCTAATATGGCCGATCAAGAGCAAAAGGCGTTAAGAGATTATGCTACACCCTCAGTAAATGGAGCTACATCGAGCATAAGGAGGCCAACCATACAAGCCAATAATTTTGAGATCAAGCTAGCCATCATTTAGATGATACAGCAAACTGTCCAGTTCGGGGGGTTGTCACAAGAGGATCCTAATGTCCATATTGCAAATTTCTTTGAAATTTGTGATACTTTTAAACATAATGGAGTGACAGATGATGCGATTCGACTAAGACTTTTTCCCTTCTCACTCAGGGATAAAGCAAAAGTTTGGTTGAATTCTTTGCCACCTGGCATCATTACTACATGGGAGGAGTTGGCTCACAAATTCTTAGCAAAATATTTCCCTCCCGCAAAAACAGCAAAGCTAAGGAATGATATCACCACATTCATACAATTTGAGGGTGAATCATTATATGAAGCATGGGAGAGGTACAAAGATTTATGGCGAATGTGTCCTCATCATGACCTTCCAGCATGGCTTCAAGTGCAAACATTCAACAATGGTCTAGGAGCTACAAACAGGTCTATGGTTGATGCAGCAGTTGGTGGAGCTTTAATGAGTAAAACTCATGAGGCAACCTATGAACTTCTGGAAGAATTGGCATCCAATAACTATCAATGGCCTACAGAAAGAGCAATGCCAAGAAAGACAGCTGGAGTTTTAGAACTTGATTCTATTACCTCATTGGTGGCACAAATGGCAACTTTGTCTCAACAACTAGGTAAAATGAATGTTAATGCTAATCAAAGTAATGTTGTTTGTGATCATTGTTCAGGAAATCATTCAAGTACTGACTGCCAAGTGGGAAATCCTTTTGCCCAATCGAGTTATGGACAAGCAAATTACGTGTCAAACTTTCAACGTCAAATAATCCATACTCGAACACATACAATCCTGGATGGAGGAATCACCCCAACTTTTCATGGAGCAATAACCAAGGGCAGGCTAAACCACGTCAGCAATTCCCACAACAAGAGAAGAAGCCGACACTTGAGGACATGTTCATGCAGTACATGTAGAAGACAGATGTGGTGATCCAAAACAACTCAGCTTCAATCCGTAATCTTGAGGTGTAGATCGGTCAACTCTCGAGCATGCTCACAGAGAGGACTGCAGGAACTTTGCCAAGCAACACTGTCACCAATCCGAAAGAACATGTAAAGGCAATATCATTGAAAAGTGGACGAACATATGAGGAGCCAAAAGTAACAAATGCAAAACAAGATGAAGCTGTAGATAATGAGGAGTCAAAGATGAAGGAGGCCGAGTCAGAGATAAAAGAAGTGGAGCAAGCCGATAAGACTAAGGAGACTGAAAAAGCTTCAAAATCAAAAAAATCTGGGGAAGTTACTTTTGAGACATATTCTCCTTCAATTTATGATCCACCAATTCCTTTTCTGCAAAGATTAAGAAAAAACAATGTGGATGATCAGTTTTCTAAATTTCTAAGTATATTTAAGCAATTGCATATTAATATTCCTCTCATTGAAGCTTTGGAATAGATGCCTAGATATGCTAAATTCTTGAAGGATATTATATCAAAGAAGTGGAAATTGGAGGAGCATGAAACAATAATGCTGACAGAGGAGAGTAGTGCAATCTTACAAAAGAAGCTTCCGCCTAAGCTGAAAGATCCAGGGAGTTTCACCATCCCTTGCACTATAGGAAAATCTTATTTTGATAAAGCGTTATGTGATTTAGGGGCAAGTATTAATCTAATGCCCTTCTCTATTTTCAGGAAATTGGGTCTTGGAGAAGTAAAGCCGACCACTATCTCTTTACAATTGGCGGATAGATCCATTAAATATCCAAGAGGAGTCATTGAGGATGTATTAGTAAAAGTTGATAAGTTCATCTTCTCGATTGACTTCATTGTTCTTAATATGGATGAAGATGAGGAGATACCTTTGATATTGGGTCGACCTTTCCTTGCGACAGGGAGGACCTTAATTGATGTCTAGCAAGGAAAACTTGTTTTGAGGGTCGGAGAGGATGAGGTCACTTTTGATGTATTTAAGTCTATGGAATTTCCTTCCGAGACACATTCTTGTTTTTAAATAAGTGACCGAGACATGATCATGGCCGATGAGACTTATGCAATCGATTTTCTAAAGTTACCACTTGAGGTATGTCTTACTCGCTCTACACGTGTTAAATTCAATGATGAAGAGGTTAAGGAGTGTGAAAGATATTTGGAGGCTACAACACTCTTTTCTCTTTCAATGCAACCAAAAGTGGAAAACTTGAAATCATGTCAGCCATCATCTCCACCAGAAGAACCATCTAAACTTGAGCTCAAACTGCTTCCATCAAAGTAAAGATACGCTTTCTTAGGTCCATACTCTACCCTTCCAGTTATTAACAATTCTTTGAGTGATGTAGAGGAAGAAAAGTTGCTGAGAGTCTTGCAGGAACACAAGATGGCTTTGGGTTGGACCATCTCTGACATTAAAGGAATTAGTCCTTCAATTTGCACACACAAGATTTTAATGGAGGATAAATATAAACCGATTATCCAACCCCAGAGAAGATTGAATCCATCAATGCAAGAAGTGGTGCATAAAGAAGTGTTGAAGCTATTAGATGCCAGAATTATTTATCCTATCTCAGACAGTGCATGGGTAAGTCCAGTACAAATCGTCCCAAAGAAAGGTGGAATAACCGTAATAAAAAAGATAATGATGAACTTATACCAACAAGGACGGTCACGAGATGGCGAATGTGCATAGATTACAGAAGGCTTAATGATGCAACTCAAAAAGATCATTTTCCTTTACCTTTTATTGATCAAATGCTGGAAAGACTTGCAGGGCATGCTTACTACTGTTTTTTGGATGGATACTCTGGTTATAATCAAACAGCCATCACTCCTGAAGATCAAGAGAAGACCACTTTCACTTGTCCATATGGAACATTTGCATATAGGCGGATGCCTTTTGGCCTTTGTAATGCGCCAACCACATTTCAAAGATGCATGATGTCCATCTTCTCGGACATGGTGGAAAAATTTATAGAAGTCTTCATGGATGACTTCTCTGTCTTTGGATATTCTTTTGATAATTGTTTGTCTAACTTATCTTCAGTTTTGTAGAGATGCGAGGATACAAATTTAGTATTGAACTGGGAAAAATGCCACTTCATGGTAGAGGAGGGGATAGTGCTGGGACACCGCATTTCCTCTAAGGGAATTGGAGTTGACAGAGCAAAAAAAGAAGTGATCGAAAAACTCCCACCACCAACCAATGTGAAGGGCATGAGAAGTTTCTTGGGACACGCCGGATTCTACCGACGGTTTATTAAGGATTTTTCCCAGATTACTAAACCTCTTTGCAATTTGTTGATTAAAGACACTCGATTTGAATTTTCTGATAAATGCTTGCATGCTTTTGAAACACTAAAAAAGAAATTAATTTAAGCACCTATAATTGTGTCACCAGATTGGAATTTACCGTTTGAATTAATGTGTGATGCAAGTGATTATGCTATAGGGGCTGTTTTAGGGCAGAGAAAAGATAAAAATTTTCATGTTATTTATTATGCAAGTAGGACCTTAACAGAAGCTTAACTGAATTATGCCACTACTGAAAAAGAATTATTAGAAGTTGTTTTTGCTTTTGACAAATTTCATTCTTACTTGATAGGTTCAAAGGTGATTGTCTACACTGATCACTCTGCTCTGAAGTACTTGCTTGCAAAGAAGGATGCTAAACCAAGATTGCTTCGATGGATTTTGCTTCTACAAGAATTCGATTTGGAGATTAAGGACAAGAAGGGTACTGAAAATTTGGTGGCAGATCACTTGTCTCAGATGGAGTTTCAAGGTGCGAATGATGAGCAACAAGTTCAAATAAAAGAAGCATTCCCGGATGAGCATTTGATGGCTATACAAGTTGTTCCATGGTACGCCGATATAGTCAACTACTTGGTGTCGCGAATTCTACCTCCCAAGATGACATATCAACAAAAGAAGAAGTTCTTCTCTGACTTGAAATATTATTTTTGGGAAGAACCTTTTTTATACCGGCACTATGCAGACCAGATAATTATAAGATGTGTGCCTGAGGAGAAGATGGAGAACATTCTCAGACATTGTCATTCATTGGAAGTTGGCGGCCACTTTGGTCGTGCAAAAACAGCGGCAAAAATTCTACAATCAGGGTTTTATTGGCCATCTATTTTTAGAGATGCATTTAAAGTTGTTAATTTGTGTGATCATTGTCAAAGAGTTGGAAATATTTCTAGGAAACATGAGATGCCTTTAAACAATATTTTAGTTATTGAATTATTTGATGTTTGGGGTATAGATTTCATGGGTCCTTTTCCATCCTCATATTCTAACAAATTTATTTTGGTGGCTGTAGATTATGTCTCCAAATGAGTGGAAGTAGTTTCTTTGCTGACTAATGATGCGAGAGTCGTAGTGAATTTTCTACAAAAGAATATCTTTTCTCGATTCAGCACTCCAAGGGCAATAATTAGTGATGGCGGAAAGCATTTTTGCAATCCTCAATTTGAAGCACTACTGACTAAGTATGGAGTTGCACATCACGTGGCGACACCATACCATCCTCAAATGAGCGGACAAGTCAAGGTATCTAATCGAGAGCTGAAGAGTATACTGGAGAAGATCATGAATATCTCTCGTACAGACTGGGCGAGAAAGTTAGATGATGCTTTATGGGCCTATAGAACAGCATTCAAAACACCGATCGGGATGTCACCATATTGGCTCTTTTATGGAAAAGCATGCCATCTATCGGTGGAACTAGAACACAGAGCCTATTGGGTAACAAGGATATTGAACTTTGATCTACAAGAAGCTGGCGAGAAGAGAATATTGCAAATCAATGAGATGGATGAGTTCCGCAATGATGCTTATAAGAATGCTCAAATTTACAAAGATAAAACTAAGAGATGGCATGATAAGCATATTCTAAGAAGGGAATTCAAAGTCGGGCAAAAAGTTCTATTATTTAACTCAAGACTTCAACTCTTTCCAAGAAAGCTGCGCTCTCGGTGGTCAAGACCATTTGTGATAACCCAAGTTTTTCCCTATGGGGCAGTTGAAGTCCATCATGAACAAAAAGGGACATTTAAAGTAAATGGACAGAGATTAAAACCCTATATGGATAGAGACTCTAACTCAGAAAAATGCTCCATCGATCTCATATGTAAAAAAAGATGAAAGGATAATGTCTAGCTACAAACGTTAAATAAAGCGCTTTTGGGAGGCAACGCAAGTTTTTCATTTTTTTTTTCTGTTTTGATTTTTTTTTATTTACTTATTTATTTATTTATTTCTTCCATTTTGTAGGAATAAGGAGAGCACAGAAACCTTCACTAGGTACACGGCTGGACCTCAAGGAAAAATATTCAATTGGAAGTCGGGAGAGCATCTTTTCTCTTTTCTCCTTCTTTTATTTAGTTTGTCTTCCTTTTTCCCATTGAGGACAATGTGAAATTTAGGTTTGGGGGTAGGGACTTTATTTTATTTATTCAAAAAAAAAAAAAAAAAATTTTCTTTTGCCTAGCTTGAGGTTTGTGTTTTAAGTTCATTATACTACTCTTGCTTAAAGAATTTCATTGTTTTCATGCTCAAGTCATTGCACATGCACGTAGCCACTCAGACACAACTTGTTGTTGAAGGATAAAAATGATGAGAAAATCTTGATGATAACAATGTGGAGACTGTAACCCTAATGAGTTTTGAACCAATCATTATTTTTGGAGGGTTATCTATTTTTTTTTTCTAATCTTACAGTTCATTTGGAAGTGCGTAACATATTTCCCTTGTTGTAATCTCATTGTTCTTTCTTTTGGCCAATAAAAAAAAATGATTTTATGCCCCACTTGAACCTTTTGAAGTCATTGATGTTGAATGAACTATACTAGTCTTTGAGAGATGAGATTAGACCATTTTTGTCTACTTTGAGCCATATATGTGTTTTTCTTTTCTTTTTTTATACATTATCACTAGTCAACCCATTGAGCCTTTTAATTAGCCTTTCTTTCTTAAAGCCCTTGTTCATAGTGTTTCAAGATGGAATTTGATTAGATTGTTTCAATGTGGTGGGTTGTGCGAGAATTCAAACAAGAAAAAAAATTGTACAAAGTTCCATTTACTCCAATGTTTTGAGTTGCTTAGTAACTAGAGGTATTCATTACCAATGTTTACTCTTACGTCAAACCGTAACTTGAAATATGAGTATGCAAAGGCACTTCAAGTTTGTGACTTGTTGAGTAACTGGATGCATCCATCACAAATGCCTGCATTCACGTCAAAAGATAAGTGACGACTTAAAGTAAGAAAAAAAAAAGTAAATAAAAAAGGGTGCTCATCAAATTTTGAGAAGTGAAATGTAAAGGAGTATTGTTTTGAAGAAGAAGAGAAAACAAATGTGTTGAGTGGAAATTCCAAAAAGAGTTGACATTTCGACAAATCTTGAAAACACTTCTTATATTTACCTTTACCCACTTTTATTTCATTCCCTTTACTTTTACCCTACATTACGTCCTAATAAAGTCCTTATTTGATCTTGAAGATTGTGTAGTTCAGATATTGATATGACTGAATAAAAAGTGTGGTATAAATTCTTTTTGGCATTTTTTCATGAGACTACTTGTTCTTTCTTGATTAAGCATTTGTCATGTGAATTATATGTGAGATTTTTATTTTGCTTACATTATTCCACTCACATATATTGTTGAGAGTGTTACACCCCATTTCAGAGTGATTTCATTTGTTGAGTGATAACACCAGAAAGGTTTGAGTTGAAACATAGTTTCAAATAGAAATTCGAGTCAAGTTTATTCTAAAACTGAAAGTATGTTTGGGTTGGCTACCACTTTTCACTCACATTGAGTTTTGATGACATGAAAATTTCTTTAGCATTTGTAGTGTTTTTGAACTTGAAAAAGGCAATTGAAACTAAAAAAAAAAAAATTTGATTTTCTTTGTTTTGTTTTACTCTTTATCTGTTTTGCTCGAGGACTAGCAAAAATGTAGGTTTGAGGGTATTTGATGTGCATGAAATATATACAATAAAGTACTCACATACCTACATATTTAGCCTTACTTTTATGTTATTTTGTTACTAATTATATAATATCTTTGTGTTGCAGGTAATAAGAGCTTTACATGCAAACTGAGGCTAAGCCAATTGAATCAAGCCAACTTACATCCAGCCAGGCATGAATTCAAGAGAAGACTAAGCCAATTAAATTCAAGTCCAAGTGGAGCAAGGAATCAAAGGAGATTTGCACCAAATCCAAGTCCAATTCGGATTAGGATTCCAGCCTGCGCATCAGTAGTATTTTTAGCATACCTTTTGGCTCAGATATCCAATCAAGATGATTCAAGTTGGGCTCGAAAGTTAACTTAAAGGGCTACAACTTTGTAGTTTACCAAAAGTCCAGATTCTGACGTTAAATGGGCCAAAATCATCGGTTAAATGAAGCCTAAAAATCTTGGATTTTTTCCAAACGGGAATAGAGCTCCTTGACCTATTTAAAGGCTCCTTAGAAAAAGAAAAAAAACCCTTGGAGAGGAAAAGGAGGTGCCACATAGAAGAACTTGTTTTTGAGGAGTTGTTATGAAGAGGAGGATCTGAGGACAAAGGTGAGAGCTTCAAGTTGATCAACCAATTCAGATGAAAGACATAAGTTTTATTTGTTTTCTTTTCAACTTTATTGTGAACTAAATTTATTTTCTAGAGCGTTGATGTAGTCTAGCAATGAACAGACAATTTATTTTCTAAGTTATTTTATTTTAAATGTTTCCATGATTGAGTGTTTAATTCTTTTCTTAATGCTTACTATTTTCTTTACGAATTATAGTTTGATCAATTGAATTACAATGAGACCGAGAGGTGATTTGTTATTTTAGTTCTAGAATTAAACATCATTAGTTGAGCAAAAGTAGAGATGCTTTACTGCGATTAGTGTGATTTTTCAAAAAATTCAAAGTACGTAATGAGTCTTCAATTAATTAAATTCACATAGAAATATGGAATTGTTAGTTGAAGATATTTTTGATATTATTCGAGAAAAGATATTGAATACTTAAGGAATTTTTAATCATCAACGAGAGATTATTAGAATTTAATAATTAGGAGGAATAAATTGTGTGAGATTTGTTAGGTGAAATCAACCGCTCTAGATCCATTCTTATCATATTTTTACACCTTTAGATTTTTGCATTGTGTTAATCTTTTATTCGTAGATTTATTTTTATTAAGTAGTTTAATTTAATTTAGATAGTAGAACATTCCATTTATTTTAAATTTTCCAAATAGTAATTGATTTAGTGAATTTTGGTATTTAATAACATCGTTAATCCCTGTGGGTTCGACATTCATTTTTCTAAAAACACTTTACTACTTGTTACGATTCTGTGCGCTTGCAGATTATTTTACGCGAACAATGAGCCCAAACAACCACAAATCATAATCCCACAAAATTTAATAAAAACTTCACAAAAATAAATTTGAAAATTTGACACCCACAACACACTCAAGTCCACACATTAGCCCTTTTTATCTTGAGAAATTGACAAAAAAGAAAGGAAAAAAAAAATAGTAAAGAAAGGAGAGAGGGCTATGAAGCACGGGTGCAGATTCGGATTCAGGTGCGTGTGCAAATGCGGGTGTGGGACTCAGTAATTTATGAAAAAGTAAGGTGTGGGTGAGGCGGGATACGTTTTTAATAAATTATTAAATATATTTTTATATAGTGAATTTAATATTTTTTATATAAAAAAATTCAAATAAAGAGGTAGAGTTTATTAACTAAAAACAATTATTTATGATTTTTTTTTAATAAAATCAATATTTTTGGTAATTGTAAACAAAAAACCACCTTCTAGGAAGGTTCCTTTGCTCCTTTTTCAATTCACAAGTCCTCCCACGTGAAACAATTGACTTTCTCACCTACTTAATTTATATTCTTTTGTTATTGTTAGGTTTTGAGTTTGTAATGTTGGCAAACCATGACAAAAACTAAGTCTCATTGGTTTAGAATGGTTTACATTGAAGTCCAAGACAAAAAAACTCAAGTTTGAGATGAAAAAAAATGAGTTACAATCTATTTCATTCAATTGGTACTTGATCGATCAAAAGTCGCATATCAGAAGAAAAAAAAATCAACAAAAAACGTAAAAAGCCCATAACTTGACCGTTTGAAGCCCAAATCGTGATCCATTTTTTCCAATATTTAAAGGACATTATAAGTTAGCCCTAGAGAGGGTTTTCAGAGTTTTTTTTTTTAGAGAGATTAGAGTGCATCTTGTACATCTTTTGTAGATTTAGGGTTTTCTACCAAAAATGTTCTCTAAAGTCTTCTACCAGTGTTATCTTTTGAAGAATCTCAAGAACCGATACTGTAGAAGTTGTATAAAAGATCAATGTCTAAGGAGATCCAAAACCTTTGAGTGGAGTCTCAAAGTCACAAGTGTGGGTGCTTGTGTTGCAAAGGCCTAGTAGAGAAGGAGTATGTGGATTCGGAGCTTGCATGTGATCGTGTCAATAGTTCTACATGTAGTAGCAATAGGATGTTAGTGGTCTAAGTCTTATTGTAAACTTCGATTCTCTATAGTAGATTTGCTTATTATATTGATGATAGTTAGGTTAAATCATCTCCAGGTTTTTTACCGGTTTGGTTTTCCTGGATCATCATATCATTGTATTCTTTATTTTCCGTTACTTTACATGATATGACTTTTTTGTGTTAATTTAGATCTGAATAGTAAACCTAAGTATTCACTTGGTTAATTAATTTGGTAAATAATTTAGTTTACAGGGATCTAAAAACCTGACAATAATACCCAACTGAATTTCACTATGGTTTTTGCGTATTAAGAGGGACCAAAAAAAGAGGCATGGCTCTCACCTTAGGGTCATTTACAAGGCGAACTCCTCACTAAAGGCACCTTCGCACATGCACCTTCACAAGTGTTGCCTACCTTTGCCTACTATTTGTGACAGTCCCAGAAAATGAATGTCAATACTACCAATTAAATAAATATTTTATTTATTATTATGTCTTTAGTATTCTAAAAAGTCATGTGATTAGCGTGTGACCTTTAACGAAACTGAGTGGTTAGGATTTAATTGCATTATGTAAAATGAAGGATTAGGATTCTAGGGTTACTATTTGAATATATGTTGAGCTCTTTGAGCTTAGAAATTGATATGTAATTGTTCCTACTTAATCCTATTATCTTTTTCTTTGCCTTAAATGTTTGTTGTTGGAATTTCTTCTTAAACCCTTCTCCAACACTAGACCTAAGTTCTCACCACAACAACCCCACCCCTACCCCCTACTCCCCCGCCCCCGCCCCCGCCCCCGCCCTTTCCCCAGCTTTGACAAATTAACTAGCAACAAAACAGGCTAATTCCACTTTAGCATCATCACACCTGCCCTATAAAAGATCTCCAAGATCCATTTCCACTTGGAAGAGAGGGTGAAACGGAAACAACTTGTCTTTGCTGCATGAAAATAATCATCTTTATTAGCCAAAAGAAAAATGGCAAGCCATTTAACAAGCAAATGCAACGCAACATAAGACATGACCACCCCCCCCCCCCCCCCACACACACACTGGCCGTTAGAGAGAGAAAACAAAAATTTATATATATATATATATATATATCTAACATGAACTCCCATGGTTCCATTTTAACTCATCTCAAAACATAAAATATATGTTCAAACCCAAGCCTTCATATGCAAGAGCTCTGTATCAAAGAAGAATGCTAAATTAATGCAAAGAATAAATCTGCTTCAAAAAATCTTTCCTAAGGTTAAACAAAACTCTTGCTAACATTTGAACCCCAAATCTTTTACAATTTGCTATATTTTCCTCCTGAAGAAAAAGAATTTGTTAAAATAAGGATTTGTTTTTTGAAAAATAAACATACACAAGCAAATATATATATATAAAATATTGAAGAGGGTAAACCATAACCTATATTTACAAAGGTCAAATAAATAAATAAATAATTACATTCCTAGAATTTATCAGGAAATGCAAAGTAGAATGTTTTTATATTTATAGTTGGGAATATTTCAAATTTTACTAGATAATTTTATAAATGTATTTGTCAATAATCACACAGAAAAAAAAATCTAACAATATAATTTTTTTAAAAACAATTAATTTAAACAGTAACTTATTATATGTTAAGGCAATAATAATTGTCACATCAATTTGTAAAAAACAAATTAGTAAAATAGCTTTAACATATATTTATTTGCCCTATAATGATACTGAAGTGCAGAATATTACAAGTTCATATATGCAGGATGCATTGCTTGCAATTGCATATATAAAAGATTTTAAAAAATAAAACATATATTCCTGGGTCTGGAAGAGTCCGGTTGGAAGTCATGTCACATGTGGCGTAAACCCTGTTTCTGATCTAAATTTTTAGTCCAAGTTGTGAAAAATATTGTTAACCATAGCTAGACATTACTTTATTAGTCGAAACAGAAGTCGAAAGGTGATGGTCGAATGTTTTCCGAGGTATATCCTAGAGGTAGGAGTTGATTTGACCAGAACTAGTCTTATGTGGTGATGACGCGAAAAATGGCACCATCACCTAACTTAAGGTCTAATTCTTCTGGCCAACTAAGGTGAAGGTGCCAACCAAAGTTTTATTATTATTTTTGGTTACTGCTGTGTTTTTCTAGCCAATAAACACCACTCTAGTTATGTTGTGAAACAATTTGATTAAATTAAAAAGAAAGATGAGTGAAATCAACAGAAGATCTATGGGAACATGCCTACATTCACGGGAACGAGGAGTTAATACTCCACTATATTAGAAAATTAGGGTTGCAACAATGTCTATTATTAATAATAACCATACCCATTATAAATTCCATAAACGCTTTTTTTTTTTTTTTTGGTAAACCCATAAACGCTATTGTACCATACCATTCTGTTCTATTGATTGTGTTCCACTGCACTCCGTTATGCCTATAAGGCCCTCAACTAATTAAGTAGCTTAATAATATATATGAGCCAACTTTAACAAGGTAGTTGTCATGCATCATGCCAAAATTGCTATTTTTTTTTCTTGGTAATGACATATTCTTTCTTTGTATATAATTTCAAAGTTGGTTTATAAACTTTAAAATTAACATAAATTTGAATGTAGAAATAGAAATTGAGATCTTAATTAAGCAGGTATTGCACTAGATACAATTAGTATCAAAGACTAAGATTGAAAATTAAAAAGTTAACTTTTTCTTTCAGCTCTTAGATCAAAAAAGTTAAAAAAAAAAAAAAAAATTGATACAAGATTTTTATTGACTTTTTAACTTTCAATATTAGCATTGATTCTAAATGTTCCGAATTTCAATCCTAGACATAGAGGCACCAAGGCCTAATGCAAACAATTGTTGCTTAATAACAATACATAGATATTATAATATGTTTGCTAATAATGCGTTCATAGTTTAATTTTTGTATTTAAGTTTTATTAACACTTATTTTACAAGTTATTCGGAAAATAATTGTCATTATTATTTAGTACACTCATAACATTTTTTTTTTTTTTGGATTAAACAATTTACAGTTTTAATTAGGTTGAATTTCTATTGACTAAATATTTTAAATACCTTCTAGAAGGTAGGAAAAAGAATACTAAATCCGCCTAAATTTTTTCATTACAAAAAAATCAATTATCAATCTAAGGCGCATTTAGAGGAAAAACCACTATGCGGGTTAACACTAACCCAAAAGAAATTTCACTATTAGAATCGAAGTTTATACAATTGAAACATACCATGCTCCTAATTTGTACCTCCAATAGTACTTACGAATCTAACTCCGCACTGCTCCAAGCCTATTAAATACTTTAGATATAGAATATCACGCATGAATTATATCTGTGATTTCAAGGACTGCATTGAAGATTTTCTATGCGGTAACACTTGGATGGCGATGTGGCTTCACTCTTGATATACACTATAGCAGAAAACACCATGTAAGATAGTTCTCTATTTACTTTTATACTTATCTCCATGAATTACATAAAATTTTCCGCCTCGACACCTACTTAAAATTGTACGTAATGAACTTTATATATATTCTCCTATTAGCATTACAATGACACATATCATTAGTGGACTTAAAATAAGCATCCTGGAAAATTTTATTTCTCAATTTTCAATCCATCAAGACTCAGTCAAGATTATAGAGTCTTCTTTCTTTTGAACTACTTCTTGGACATAATCATATACTTGATATTTGACATTTACAAGTCAAAATAAGTTACATTTACTAATTTCCATGGAAATGCCAACACTATCTATCTGTGTGTAGATACAGATATAGGGACGGGCCCAAGGGGCTTGACCCAAAGAAATTTTTTATTTTACTAGTTATATTTTTCATTTTTGCAGTTGGGTCTCCTTCTTTCAAAACCCTAGGCCCTTCTCCCTTCCAATTAACCTAGCCAACCCAACCCAAGTACCCAACTAGCAAAAACACAACCTAAAAACTTAACAAAAATAAAACTTAAAAAAATTTAAAATCCTAGCCAACTGAACTGAGTATTAAGAAACTTTTTTTTTTTTTTTTTTTTTTGTCTTCGTTGATCGATGGTTGTTTCTTAATGTATTAAGAAATAATGATTTTGTGTATTTATCTTAGTTAATAGTTTGTTAATAACTTCATACTAAATGATCCCTACTTGGAAATTTTTTATTTCTTTCCATTTTTGGCTTGTAGACCGGCCCCCCTTAGCTTAAAATCCTGAATGTCTACAAACACACACACACACACACACACACACACATATATATATATATAGTTCGGCAAAATAGTTCAAACCAATATAAAAAAATTCGACTTTCACACGTGGTATATTTAAGCCAAATCAACAAATTTCTTTCCTACAAAAAGAAAAAAAAAAAAAAAATGGTTGGCGGTTGGTCCCTCTTGAAATTATTCTCCCCAAATGCTTAATCACTTGGGTCGACTTAATACATTCTGAATATTTTAAGGCTTCGGGAAATAAATGTTAGTGATTTTTTTAATATTTAAATTTTATATGGAAAATATTTATATATATATATATATATATTAGTTAAAAAAACGTTCACTTTTTTTAAGATGTAAAATTGCATGTTAATTAAAATTTTGTACTTAATTTTTATTAACATCTTTTTTATAAGTCATTAAGAACATTGATTGTCATGACTATTTTAAACATTCATACCTAATTAAAAAAATAATAATAATAATTTAGAGTCTCATATTTTCTTTGCTGATTATTTTGTGCCTTTTGGTAAGGCAGATGAAAAAAATTGCCAAAGCATTATAGATGTCTTGGATGTCTTTTGTGATTTATCTGAGCAAAAAGTAAATTATGGGAAATTTCAAATTTATTTCCCTCCTAATGTAATTGAAGATAGGAGAGGAGTGAAAGCTAGTGGCACCATGACAAATCATTTTGAGTATTGTTAAAAAGGAACTCGAGTTTATAAAACTCAAGTTTTGTATTACACGGAACTCGAGTTATAAATTCCAATTTCATGTGGAATTTTAAATTACAAAATTCTACATTACCGAGTCATGCCGTGGACTTTCATTAACAGAACTCTTACTCCAAACTCAAGTTTTATGTAGAACTCGAGTTTTAAGTTACAAAATAGTAATAGATTACTAAATATTTCGCGAACAGTGTAATAGATTGCTAAATATTTTATCAAATAGTACTATTGGGCCATTTTTGCCAACTTTTTGTAAAATTTTGGAACAGAGTAACCTTAGTCGTAGGCCTGTACCCCTTGACTTCAACTAATATTTGCTATTCATGAACTATTTTTTTGAGGTGATATACTGATATTTGCTGATGAACTTTAGATACTCATAGTATCCACTGACTTGACCAAGTAATCGAGTATCGTGAGGCAGGTGGTAGTGGCCCCGAGGGCAATAAAAGGTTTCAATAATGGTAGGTAACCATACTCCTGAATGAGGGACAAAGTCATATGTATTGTAACCATATTCCCGAGTGAGAGACACGGTCATATGTATTATACTATCGGACAAATTGTTTTTTTTTTTTGGAAAAACAAACACACAAGCAAGGAAGAGGGAATCAGAAAATTCATGTAACAGTTATATGTGAAGTGGGCAAACAAGGTCAAATGAATAAATAAAACAAAATTACATTTTTCTGGGTTTTCTAGAGGGATGCAAAGTGGAATGTTTTGTAGTTACGGTTGGAAATACTTTCAAATTCTGCTACATAATTTATAAATCTATTTGTTATTGATCATAAAAAAAAATAATTCAAACTGATAGGCCAAAAACGTATTGATCTCTTGTGATGAATTAATTGATTAATTAGCCAAGTTTAATTAATTAATCAATTTAACATGCAAACGCATGACAGCACAAACAAATCACCAATAAACTAAATGTAGCGGAAATTAAATTTAACACGGTGATTTGTTTACAAATGGGAAAAACCTCTAAGACAAAAACCCCACTAGGTGATTTTAAGATCACCACTTTCGAGAATTCACTGTTATTAAAACAAACGGTTACAAGTAAAGGAATCTCAGTACCTTATACCAATCTACAGTTGAAGCCTTTCCCGAATACCCAATTGGACTTGTTCTGTAGTGACAATCTCTCCTTTTGATGCACAACTCCCAGTACATAACTAACTAATTGTGCAGATCCCAATACGCGACTTCAATCACCAACTTGAAGAAGATGTTGGCTGCAAACTTCTTCTTGTCTTCAACAGATGAAGATTGTAAAGTTGCTTGGTCACAAAACCCTACGATGTACAAACACAGCAGCTTCTTCAAGAACTAGGGCAAAACTAGGTTTTCGGTCACACTTGTGGAATTATGCTCTTGTACAATTGTGCTCTCAGCTGTATTACCAGATACGACCCTTAAAATAATTCTTATATATGTTTAGGGTTTTGAGAAAAGAGAACTCAAACACATAATCATGGATTGGAGTTGAAACAGATTTGAAATTCTGTTTTT
Organism: Castanopsis chinensis; assembly: GCA_032878915.1. Classification (NCBI taxonomy): domain Eukaryota; kingdom Viridiplantae; phylum Streptophyta; class Magnoliopsida; order Fagales; family Fagaceae; genus Castanopsis; species Castanopsis chinensis. The sequence continues at coordinate 191,514 of JAVQMG010000084.1, forward strand.
CATAAACCTCGACAAATGCCTAACTGTCGAGCTGATGTCGAGCCACGGGCTTCAACAACTCTACAGGTCTCGATAGATACTAGCTGTTGAGCTAGCTATCGAGCTTTAATGAACATGACTTTCTCAGCCTGAATCTTGAACAGATGCATGGCTTTAATACTTGGATTTGAACTCTTGTTCTTTGAAGTATTAAAAACATCCTAGATCTACCAAATTACAAATAAAGTGCGTTTTGTTAAAGGATTAGCCAATTACATAAAATATTGACATATGTTTTTAACAACCAATCACGTATGTCCTAACACAAACAATCTAATTTAAAAAATAATAATAATAATTCAAATAATTATTTATTATATATTAAGAAAGTAACAATCAAATGTATTATCACATCAATTTGTGGAGCTTATTTTGGTGGAATTTGTAAAATAGCTTTAGCATATTTTTTTCCCTATAATAATACTGAAGTGGACAGGACATGGCACTTATATTTACAAGTTCATACATTGCTTGCATATATATCGATAAAAGAATTAAAATAATAAAACATAAATTCCTGGGTCTGGGAGAGGCCAGTTGGATGTCATGTCTCATGCCGCGTAAACCCCGTTTCTCTATATTTTTAGTCCAAGTTGTGAAAAATAAACCCTATTTCTCTATATTTTTAGTCCAAGCTGTGGAGAAAAAAAAAAAAAAAACCCTGTTTCTCTATATTTTTAGTCCAATTTGTGAAAAATATTGTTAACCATAAACATTACTTTTTTAGTCTAAGTCAGCGAAACAGACGTGAAAAGGTGACGATCCAATGTTTTCCGTGGTGCGTATATCCTAGAAGTAGAAATTGATTTGACCAGAATCGGTATTGGCACTATCACTTAACTTAAGGTCTAATTCTTCTGGCCAAGACAGGTGAAGGTGCCAACCAAAGTTTTCCTAGTTTGGTTACTGCTGTGTTTTTCTAGCCAATAAACACCACTCTAGATAGATATGTTGTGAAATAATTTGATTAAATTAAAAAGAGAAAAGACTGAAATCAACATAGAGAATTTATTCGTTTCAGCAACATGCTGACTTCCACGAGAACGGGGAGCTGAAATCAGGGTTACAACAGTGTTTATTATTAATAGTAATTCTATTTGGTTCAAATTCCAAAAACACTATCAGACAATACCATTCTGTTCCATTTACTGTTCTCTGTTTTACTCTGTTATGCTCACAAAGCCTCAACTAAGTAGCCTAGTAACAAATGATCTATATGAGCCAACTTTAACAAGGTAATTAGCATGCATCATGCCGAAATCGCTATTTTTTTTTTCCTTGGTAATGGCATATTCTTTCTTCGAATAATTTCAAAGCCAGTTTCAGAAACTTAAAAATTAATATAAATGTGAATATAGACACAGAAATTGAGATCCTAAGTAGGTTATTGCACTAGATACGATTAGTATCAAAGACTGAGATTGAAAATTAAATGATTGACTTTTTTCTTTCAGCTCTTAAATCAGAAAAGTTTTAAAAAAATAAAAAAAATGATCCGAGGATTAAGAGAAACAATTAATTTTTTAATTTGCACTGGATTTCAATCCTAAACAGAGAGGCACCAAAACCTAATGCAAACAATAGTTGCTTAATAACAATACATAGATATATACTATAATGTTTCTCAAAAAAAGAAGAAGAAATATTCTATAATATGTTTGCTAATAATTCCTTGATAGTTTAATTTTGTGTTTAAGTTTTATTAACACCTATTTTATTTTAGAGACCTTCTTGAAGGTAGGAAAACGATTGCAAATTAACCTGCCAATATTTTTTTTCTTAAAAAGAGAGAAAAAAAAAAATCAACTATCAATGTACAAATTTAGGACTTTTTGAAATAATTTTGGGGCCTCCTACTTATGTAAAATTGTGATAGTTTCTATGGAAGAGGATTAAAAAAGAAGAAAGAGCCGAGGTTGGAGCTATAAGCATCTAGATTGTGTGAGTCAATTATTGTATTTTTGTTTACTAAGAAATTTAGAGAATAAAATTTAGCTTATATAGGCAAGGTTGGAAGTACTTCACGTCATCTATGAATATAATGTTTGTATGTATGTACAATATTATTGCAATAAAGCAGTCTGACTACCATCGCCTTCTTTATTTTTTTGAGTTTGCAATCAAATTCTTCACATTGTGGCACACCTAAATGTCTTCCAATTAAGTCCATTCAAATTCAACGTAAAATTACCGATTACATAAACACCCATGAATGAAATGTAAAATAATTTTAGTTCTAAGGGCAGGACGTGACGACGTGGAATTAATTCACTACAAGAAATTTCACTTATTTCGACCCTCTGTTTTCAAGGGTTCAATAATAAGTGTTGAAACAAACACCAATAAATTGGGCTGAGCTTAAATTTACGTAGACTTATTTCAAGGTCACTAATAACCCTCCAAAATAAATAAATTAATGTAACCCTTCTCGTTCAACTTTTCCCGCACTTTCTCGTCGATTTTCTTTGCACATCTGTAGTTTCATCTCCGACGAAGAGCCAAAACGCCGCCACTGTACAGATGCTCTCGTCCGCTGTGAAGATCCTTTCACATTTCTCAGAAAACAAACATATCCTAACTCTGTCTGTTTGTTTACAGGTCCTCTCTCTCTAACTCTGTCTGTTTCCCGAGAAAAAAAAAAAGAAAAAGTTGAATGCTGTGTTTTGATTTTTGTTTTGTGTATTGTGGTATCTAAGGTTTTGAATTCTTTAAAATTGATGCCTCTCAATTTATTTTATGAGTTAGCATTGATGCTGATTTTGTGGTTTTGATCAGAGAGTTTGCTGATGATTTTGAAAATTCTATGTTTATGTTTAGCTAATTTGATAATTAGTAGATTACAACAAGCCTTTTGGTTAATTTCACCTGCAATTGGTGGTTCTTGGAACTGGAGTGAATAGGAATATATGTTTGTTTCTCTGTGCAATCACTAATATATTACTGGTAATGTGAAAATACAATTCAATTAGTCGAGTTGAAATTTAAGTTTCAGTTGAGTCAAAATTGTACTTCGAAATTCTATTTAGATCCTCACCTCAAATTTGATATGGAGTGGACATTGATCAGTTTTGTATACATACATATTACACATATTTCATGCGGTGTATAGTACATATATACGTGTACATACTTGTATCCATATTGTACTAAGGTTTTTGATGAAAAATAACCCCATATAACTTAGCTTAGCTTGAATTGTTTTGGTTATTTTTGATGAAAAATAACCCCATATGACCTTTTCGTCGACTTCCAGTAGACTACCATTATGAGAATTACATTCACTATTAGACTTGTTTTTTCCCCTAAGGCTATAGTCCTTTTTTTTTCTTTTTTTTTTTCTTCTCATATTTCCTATTATTTGTGTTTGGTTGATTAAACTATGTATAACAGCTTCTCAAAATTTCTTAAACACGGAAGCAGTTTTAATTCCATTGAAAAGAAATAGACTCTAGTCATGATCTTGAGTTCATTTTTTGTTTGAAATTATTCCAAATTTGACCGTTAATTAATTGGAAGTTAAAGAAATAGCCTTCATGCTTGTATCACTGATAGATGGACTTAAGGCATGGTTATTTGTCCTCTTGGATGATTGGTTTGCTTTAAATGAACAGGAAAGTTAGGCTTATATCTGATATACTAAATTAACTTGAATCTTGTCAACTGGATTCATTCCCTGTTTAATATATATGCATAAAACTCTTGCTTCTCTCACGTTCTCCTACTTTCAATTTCCCAAGCTCATTGCTACGGAAACAAGTCGGACTCACCTTCATTACATATATAGGTAAATCGTACACAGATGCTATTGATTTATACAAATAGATTAAGCCAGTAAACTAACTTGGACATAAATAACCTTGTGTCAGATTAGTACTAGTACATTTACAGACCTGGTAATGGAAAAAGAAAAACAATTTCTTTTTTAATTGCTACATTCAGCGATTGATGGAGCATATACTGATATACACAGGTGACAAGTCCCTAGGACTTTGGAACATAAAAATAAGTTTTATGTCAATGTTGTATGTGTTTTAACTTAGCTTGAATGCTTGAACATAAAAAATTTGCGTGGTGTCATTTATTGGGTATTTAATATAATTATGAGTTGGTTTTTGATTATGAACATTTTCTGAATGTATGATTTCTAATTTAATGCAGTTTTGAAGTTTAGAGGAGTTCTAGGAAGAGTTTAAGGATATCAACCAAGAGGAGCAGATTTCAAGGTTGAGTAAAATGTTGGCCCCCATCTTCCTAGAATTATAATTCTAAAACTCTTTCAATGTGACAGTTAGTTTCACTTGATTTAATTGTTCAGATTCCCAACACTGGTTAGCCATGCGTATCACTATTAGCTTTGTCATATTAATCTCTAACTTTAACTAAAATCAACTTATCCAAGTCTTAATCCAAATTGATTGGGGACGCTATATGAGTCCTTATTCCAATTAGTTCTGGTTGGATTTTTAATCAATACTAAAACTCTGCCTATGTTGTTCTCAATATCTTCACTTCTTCGTCAATCGGTCCAAGACTGCAAAAGAAGGATTTTGGTAGGTAGATTACCCACTGTTACCACCTTAGATGAGAAGGTAGTTGACTGGCAGACCCCAACTCAAAGCAGAACAGAACATTCCTTTCTGCAACAAGGAATAAAGGAGGTTAGATTGAATAGCAAATGCATAAATCTTATGTTACCTTTATAATAATGTTGGAGATTTTCCTGTTTTATTTCTATATTTGATCAACTCTTTGATGTGAAAAATAAGTCTTTTGTTCTCCTCTTCTTATATGATGTTGTTCTGCAATTTGAAAGAGTATTCATAAGTACAAACTAATTTGTTTATAGGTGCTTTATTAATTTTTTATGAAAGAATATGTATGTCAGTAACCATTGACAACAAAGAATATTTGCTGGTTATGTCAAATTTCGAGTACTTTAGGCATTGACATCAAAGAATATTTGCTGGTATTGTCAAATTTCGAGTACTTTAGGCTTTGACACTAATTTCTAATTTGGGCCTTGGTTTGGAAGTGTGTTTTTTGTCCATTGGTTTGGAAGATGAATCTCAAGCAGAAGCCTATGCTGAACAAAAGTGATTATATGAATCACTATCTGGAGTTTTTACTTTTTATGGTAGCCTTATATTGCATTTCCTTCTAAATCATCAAGGACTATGACTTTGTCATGCAGAATGGGTAAATCTGGAAGTGGTTCTTCTTGCATTGTGCTCAAAGCAATTCAGACAAGCATAAGCGCCTATGTCTTGTTTGCAGCTTAATTTGGTAGCAAACTAGAGTAAAAGACTGGATATTCTGATTATTTTTAAATTTCATCACCAATGAAACAAGCTCTAACACTTTTCTTTTGTTTTCTATGAATCAGGGATTTTTGAGAAAACCAGCAACTACTACAGAACGTCTGCACCTGAGTTGAAAGAGAAAAGAGCAAAGCCATTGGAAGAGTGGCTGAACATGGAAAGCAGTTTTGGTGAGCTTGATGATATTAGTTTAGTCCAAGCTAAGCTGCCAAAAAAGCTGAAAAAAAGGAGGCAGATGCTGTCTGAGATATAATTGTGTTCCATTACATCTTGTAAGCTTTTCTTGTTTGCCTTTGCTAACAAGTTTAAATTGGCAGATATGAGGAATACATTGACTACATGTTCCCAGAGGAAACTCAGACGACTAATCTTAGAATATTGGAAGCTGCACATAAGTGGAAGAAGCAAAAGATTTCTGATAAAAGACTAGCATGGTAACGTGCTTTTGTAGAATTGAAGCTTTTGGTGTAAATACATAATTGCTTTTTTAATGTTAATTGGGTGAAAATGAAATAGTTTAGCTGCTAATCATATTTTTCTGGAATGGAAGATTGCACCACCAAAATCAGTTTTGAGGGAACTAAAGAGTTCTACAGAGTGTATAGATTAGATTCTGAGAATGTATTATCATAGTTATGAAATAACATTTCCTTCAGGGCTGAAATTAATTTTATCAATTCCTGAAATACACTTTGAACTGATTGTTGATTATAGATAGCGTTATGTAATACCCATTATGGAGAAAATTTTCAGATGTTTTTGTAGCTTATGGCAAGTGACAAGCAATTTGGGAGGGCCATGTACGAGGATTTTAATAATCCTACATCACTTTTGTCCTCTTGAGCTTCTGAAGATTTTAGTTTTACCACGATATGGATATCTTCTTGGGATAGTCAATTGTTTGGCTCTGCAGCTTTGGTCCTATGTCGTATACGTAGGCCCCCATGTCCATATTATATCAAGAATGGAAAATCTGGATCTGAAGACTTAAAACTGAAGGAGAAGAGAAACTGTTGCAATAAACATGATTTGCAACTAGTAAAGACTTGGCCCAGGGCAACAGGAAAAGGTATTGGACAAATGCTATCACTTTGCAATCCAAAATCAGGTATGTGCAACAAGATTCATTAACTCTTCTCTCTCTCCCTGCTCTTATTATCAGTTTTTTAGTTAACTAATTTTTTTTAACATATTCTAGTCTTTGTCTGTATTAGGTATTGTTGATCTGTATTATGAGTTTTGTTTTGTTTTGGATTCTAGTCTCTGGTCATCTTGAAACTTTTTATGACTGTAATTGATTTGGATTCTATTTGTTTGTCTTTCCAGTAATTCAAACTATTTATAACTTTTTTTTTTTTGGCCCAGTATAGATGGCCGCCAATATACTGCAACTCCAGTTGATCCTGATTTTATTCTTCTACCCATTTTTGAGGAAGCTAGAATGAAGGTACAATTAAAATTTATGGTGGTTAAGATCAGAAATAAAATTCCTGTTCTGATTTCTAACATTTTAATTGTTCAAAAATATCTATTTACTTTCAATCATGATATACCATTTGCATCTGAAAACTGGAGTAACAATTTAGTTTTTGACACCTCACTGCTTTAACTATTACTCCATGTTTCCTAGTGAAAGATCCTGTCCTTATATTTGTTCCTAGCTATGAGATCTATATGTGTTTATCTTTTCCTACTTCTGATTTGTTACAGTGTGTTATCTTCTAGGTTTTGTATCGGCTATTGAATGCCAAACTCTTTTTGTTTAATTAGTTTGTTTTTCTTTTAACCTTATTGGCATCAATATTCATTTGAAATCAATGCAAAAGAGAGATGATCCAAGGAAGTTCAGGCAATTGGATGAGATATTCCAAACTCTTTTTGTTTGAGTTATTTTGTTTTTCTTTTAACCTTATTGGCAGCAATATTCATTTGAAATCAGTGCAAAAGAGATATGATCCAAGGAAGTCCAGGCAATTGGATGAGATATTCTTCGTTAGCAACTATCCTGGATATCAACTTTTATTGTTTATCACGGAGAATTCTAGTTAAAATATTAAGTTCCTTTAGGTTAATGTGAAAGTGTCTTCGTAGACTTTAAGAATGAAAGATTTAGTGATTCGGAAAGCTAATTGAATTTTGTTTTAATATTTGTGTTTTGGTATAATATAGATTTTGTAATATGTGGTTATTTAAAATCTATGTGCATGGTTGTGTTTTTTTTTAAAAAAAAATTAAAAATTAAAAGAGAAAAAGTTAAATGATCCAGGAAAAATGTTCTAATTTTGACTTCATGAATAAAAAAATAAGGTGAGAGGAAAAAAAAAAAAACCTTAAATAAATTTTGTTGATGCAGCAGTAGACTATTTTTAACTATTAGATATTGCATCCATTTTTTATTTTATAAGGCTATGATAATGAGTGCCCTTAGGATAATTATTAATAAGCTATTTTAGGAACGTTTTGACACATATTTCATGAGAAATATAAAAGCCATCAAAAAAATTAAATGTTTTATCATCTTCTCATAAAAGGTTTTTGCATTATCTTGATATTAAGATTTTATTCTTATTGTCCTACTACTAAAAGAGTTCCGAAAGAAAAGAAAAAAAAAAATCATTATCCTACTATTTAAAGAATTTTGACGGGTCCGCATTGCAACGGTTATATGCTAGCTGTTGTTGCATAGAAATAGCTTCAACAACCCCTTGTTCCCCCACCCCCCCCCCCCCCCCCCCCCCCCCTTTTTAAAGATCATATTAGGTCCATTTCGGTCCAATTGGTCTATATTTTGTCCAATTTGGTCTATTTGGTTCATTTCAGTCCACTCCAATCCATTCAGTTCAATTTCATCCATTTCAGTCCATTTCAATTCCTTCATTCTATTTTGGACCACTTTGGTCCATTTTGGTACACTTACAAATGAGAAAATACAAGTTTGGGCTAAGAATACCAATTCTAAATTTGAATCGATTAAAAATATAAATCTCAAACTCATTTATATTATTGTTGTCACCCCTTGACGATTGCTAGTGTGGCATAACATTAGACTGTTTCTAAAATATGGCAAAGTTCAGTGCCAAATGGTTAGCTGATTTGTTAATGGGTGAAAAATTAATGAAAAAAACAAAGAAAGTGTACATTAGCATGGTGGGTTGGGTTAGGTTGGGTTGGGTTTGACTTACATGATGGGTTGGGTTTAGTTGAATTTTTTTTAACTCACCATGGTGGATTCAGTTAAAAAATCCTCTTAACTGGATCCAACTTGACCCATGCACACCCTACTTCTACATTAACATAACTAGTTTCTTTAGCACATACATATCACAGACTTACATGTGATTCGAGGCCTAGTAATTGGATGTAGCATAACCATATATAGTTAAATATTCTTAAGAATATAAAATCTTATTGAATATTAATATGTAAACCATTTAAAGTCCAAAGAAAATTTTAAGTTTTTAAATTCCTTATAATTTATTGTTTTGATGTCTTTGGAACGCATTGCAAATATGATTGATGTTTTGAATCCATTAAAAATTATAAGTCAATTTTATCATTTAAACTGAATTGCAATTTCTGAGCTTATTAAGGTTTTATGTAAAATGCATTTATTTTACTCATAAATATGCTTGATCCAGCTACTTAGGATTTGATTATTTACTGAGTTGTCAGTCACTGCCCCTTTTTCTCCCTCTTTCATATGCAAATTATGAGGAATAGCAATCGTTGAGTTTCTGCTAGGGTGTGCACATGAGAAATGTTTAGGAATATTTGGAATAAGATTTGTGTTTGGTATTTTCTTGCTATTTAGTATCTTATGCTCTTGAGATTGGACTTCTATTTTCATTAATGCTTTGGAGGTTTTTAACAATTGAATTCTTGATGTTAATTGGATTTGATTTGATATAATAATAATTATTTGAAGATTATTACTATTCTTTAAGAAGGCCTTACACATTTGTAAAATAAAAATTTTATAAGCACATAACTATTCCCACGTGCATAACCCATTAGTTGAGTTGATGGTGTGACAACTACACCTTTTATTTTCAAAGGAGAAGGATCCAGACTCTTTTGAAACTGGGTGTAAAAGATTTTTTTTTTTTCCCTTTAGCTGAAGCTCGGCTATAGGTACCGAGTGAAATGTTACGATATATTGAAAGAAAAAAATCCATACATATATTTTACCGAAGTGAGCAGTGAATAGAAAGAAAAATATAAAAGAGTGAAAAGCTAGTAGAGGCAGGCAGTGCTGACTGTAAAGATAGAAAGAAATTAAAGAAAAGAAAGAATAAAGTATAAAGTAAGAAGAAAAAGATGACCTATGAGTCAGGCATTCTTTAATTTCTTCATACTTTAGGTCATCATTTTCTTCTTACGTTATAGTTTATTCTTTCTTTTCTTTAATTTCTTTCGATCTTTATAGTCAGCACTGCCTGCCTCTACTAGCTTTTCACTCATATCTACGTAGGATCCTCGTCATGGAAATGAGTAAGCTTTGAGATGACTCGAGACGACCTTGACTTGCATCTCTCTAAAATCAAATTTCCTTCCCCAAATAAAAAACCAAGGCTAGTGGTTCCTTCTTTGATTATGACTTAAACCTCGACTTACTAGTTTAATTTATCTTTAAAAATATTTTTGCACACCCTAATCACCTTCAAAATTCAATACTCTTCCTTCGTTCAAGTTTAAATTAATGTTGGTAATTTTGAAAACTTTGTAATTTTTTATCTAAAGGACGGTACTAATTGATGATCCTTTATTGAGCTAGATTTTCTAAACAAGACTAACAAAATAAGAAAGGGACTATTACTCTAAACTTGGCTTGTTGTGGAGCACAATCTAAAGGTCAATTTGAAATCTGTTTATTTTGCTGAAACTAAAAAATTTTTGCTGAAAATACTGTAAATAAAAGTAAAAGTTAGCAGAAATAAAGCAGCGAGACTCATGAATAGTACCAAAAAGTGTCATAAGACTCATAAATAGTACCAAAAAGTGTCATGGGACCCATGAATAGTAACAAAACTAAGTTAAATAGTAAAATAAGATGGCTTTTTAATTTGGAATCAAATGCACAAGTAAAAGTTAATTGAAATAGTACAGTGAGACCTATGAATAGTACCAAAAAGTGCAGTGAAACCTGTGAATGGTAGCAAAAATAAACTAAATAGTAAAATAAGTTAACAAAAATAATTTTTACCAAATAGACACTAAATAAAAAAGAAATAAAATTTCAAAGCCAACCAAAACCATCTAGAATAAGAATCTAAAACATAGTGAACTCGAGTAATATAGTTCAACTAATATTTTTTTTTTTTCAACTAAAAGTCCAAAATTCAGATGTCCCTACCTTTATCTATCAAATTATCTTGAAGAAACAAAAAACTAAAAATAAAAAGTAATAAAAGGCCTAATTATTTGACTTTCTGAAGACGTCTCATGTCCCAAACAAATAGGATTTGGCGGTACTATCAATTTCCCTCTCCCAAAAACAAAAAACAAAAATATATATAAATATATATATATATATATTAAATAATAATAATAATTTTTTAAATAAAGAAAAATTAAAGAAAAAGCCTAAATATTTAAGTTACGCATCATCAAGTTCATACCAAGAAAAAGCCTAAATAACCTTTTCGAGAATGGGTGACAGAATTCAGAGGTTGAATCAAGTTGCTCAAGATGGAGATATTGATGCGAAAATTCAGAGGTTGAATGGGATTGCTCAACAGGGAGATATTGATGCCTTTTACAACATAATTCGGGAGGATGTAAAAATTTTGGAGTACATCGATGAGTTCCCATTTGTTGATACTCCTTTACACATATCTGCATCTGCTGGGCATTTCCCATTTTCCCATGAGATGATGATATTAAAGCCCTCTTTTGTCAACAAGCGAAATCTAGATGGGTATACCCCCATTTACCTTGCTCTACTGAATGGGCATACAAAGATGGTGCGTCAGCTTCTACAATACAATGCGGACCTTGTTCATGTCAAAGGAAGGGAGTGTATGACTCCTTTGCATTACGCAGCAACAACAAATGATCACCTTGCTTTAATAGAAAATTTTTTATCAGTCTGTCCTGATTCTATTACAGATGTGACGACACGAAATGAGACCGCTCTTCATATTGCCCTCAAATACAACAATTTGGAGGCTTTTAAATTCTTGGTGGGATGGCTCCTACGGGAGTGGCCTTATTGGAGTAAAATTCTGATGTTGAGGGATGTGGAAGGCAATACTATATTGCACATTGCAGTATCCAAAACTCAAACCCAGGCAAGCTCTCTCACTTTTCCTTGGTTATGATTTTTAATTCCAAATTAACATCTACTTCAAATAGAAAAAACCAATAAACATCTACTTAGTATTAAACATATATGAAAAAAAAATAAATATAATACAAATAACAATTTCTTAATTCATTTCAACTCAACTTTTTGTTAAAAGTCTTGTAACCTAATTATTGGTTGGCACCTTGTTGTGTTTTCAACTGATCGAGATATTCAGGGTTGAAATTATCTTTCTCCCAACCATTGAAGAAGAAGAAAAAAAAAATACAAGACCTCAATTTTATATTACACTAAAATGCATAATAATTTCCTTTTTAGTGTACAAGATCAGACTCTGAAGAAAAAAAAAAAAAAACTTTCATTTTATTATGAAACCTGTTTTGACAACATTTATGGTTAGAATACACAAATATTGTCATTCAAAAATCAAATAAAAATTATATTTATCATCTTAATATATGTTATAAATTATTTTATCTAAAAAACTAATTAGTGTTACAAAGTTTTAATAATAAAATAAAAATAAAAAGAGAGAGAAAAAAAAAAAGAACTTCCAAATGAATTGGTTAGATGGAGTCAAACAGCAACATAATAGCAAATGGTAAAGTATCAAACATAGTCATTTAAAAAAAAAAAAAAAAAAAAAAAAAAAAAAAAAAAAAAAAAAAAGGCCAAGCACAGAAATTTAAATATTAAAAAAAAAATGATACAATTTTGATACTAACAACATATTTAGATTTGTCACATAATTGTTTTTACAGGGATCATCTACCATAAGAGAATTAGCTAGATGACCTTTTTTTTTTTTTTTGTGGAATATTTTGGAGGCCAAGATTTTTTTTTTTCAAAATTTTAAATCTAAATATAGTATTTAATTTTGTTTAAAAAGAAATTAGAGGGTCATGGCCTCCCTAGCTTGCTCCCTTGGTCTATATATAATTCTGTCTCTGGGAACATATAAAAAAGTTATCTTATCTTTTAAAGATTTGTTGGCTTTGCAAATTAGAAGTAATAAAAAATGATTTAAGAGAGAGGGCTTATGAATTTGGAATAAGAAAAGGGAAGACAGACGAACTTACTTAAACAGGATCTATTCTATGGTCCATACGTCTATGCCCTTGATATCAAAGAAAAGGGATGGCGGTTGAGACTGTTGAGTAATATTTTACATAGATGATGAGATTTGTGACAGTATTAATGTATCACTACATTATGCATGCAGGCTGTGTCTCACTTATTAGCTTGTGGTGAGAGATTTGTGTACATAAACGAGAAGAATTTAGAGGGTAAAACAGCGTTGGACATCTTGCAAGAACAACCCCAACAAGTAGACAACAGCGAGATGAGGGCTATACTAGACCGTGCTGGAGCTTTAACAGCTTCATCTCTTCCTACTGTTACTTCTTCTTATGCACATTACCTAATGCTGCCCAAAAATTATGAGAGAGTAATAATACTTATTGGGCGTCAACTGAAGGGAATGACAGACGACAGGCGCAGTGCGTTGCTGGTGGTTGCTGCACTGCTTGTAACAGTGAGCTATCAAGCGGTAATCACCCCTCCTGGGGGACTTTGGCAAGATGATCACTTCAAATACAATACCACAGATGCACTGCTCCGCCATAGCCCAGATGATCTGTTCAAATTGAATATCACAGCACCACATAGAGCAGGGTCAGCCACTGCTAGGAGAACAGGCGCTTTTGCGATATTCTTGATTTTTAATACCATTATATTTTTGTCCTCAATCGCATCAATGGCTATCCTCGTACCACCAGACGGAGTCGTTGGTGCGAGTTTAGTCGTAGTCTCTGTATACCTCTGTTTCGGCTATTTTAGTTCATTGATGATCATAACCCAGGCTTCAGACCGGTTCGCCAAAATAATTATTTTTTTTTCACCATTGTTTGTCTTAATAGTAGGAGTCGCTTTAATCATTGCACCTATTGGGTTAAGTTATTTGCTGAAGTTACATGGGTTAGGTTATTTGCTGAAGTTACATGGAAGGAACAAAAAAATATATAGCCGAGCTTGGAGCTATTGCATCTAGAATGTGTGTCAATTTGTATTTTTGTTTACTAATAAATTTCGAGAATAAAATTTAGCTTATATAGGCATGGTTGGAAGTACCCAAGGCCATCTATGAATATAACGTATGTATGTATAATATTATTCCAATAAAGCAGTCTGTTTGGATTATCATGGCCTCTTTTTTTTTTTTTTTGTGTGTGAGTTTTGAGTTTGCAATGAAATTCCTCACTCTATCACACACCTAAATGGCAAAATCCACTTGCGTTCAAAATTTATCATCTTTATAATCTTCAGTTTCCTCTAGTTAGGAGTTATTTGCTTTGTAAATTTCACAAGTTAAGACGACTTTTGTCAAAACAAAGGCCACAAATCTTCACAAAAACTACTAATAATTTCGGTCTACCAATTAAGTCCATTCAAATTCAAAGTACAAACATTCTCAAAAAAAAAAAAAAAAAAATCAATGTACGTACAATTGCCCATTACATAAACACCCATAGATGAAATATTAAATTATTTTTGTTCTAGGTGCAGGGTGTGACGACCTCCACCTTAAATGTACATTCTCAAAAGAAAGCAACATTTGATTGGTTATCACTGTGGGTTTTGAGTAACCTTAATTAGACCAACTGGGTTTTGGCTAGAGGCTTACACTTTACGACTGGGTGGACCTTTTCTTGCTTTCCCTCAACACGGTTTGATCCCATCAAAAGAGTCAATTACATACTCTACCAACCAGTATTTTTCATGCCGGTACTTAGGCTAGTACAAAAACACTTCAATTTCATGTTAGTTTAAAATACTAGCTAGCTATTCCGGAGTCATATTGAAGAAAATATCAAATTTCGGCCAAAAAATAAAATTAATTGATAAAATAATTTAGACTAAAATGCAAATTCCACCTTCATAACTTGATTGAAATTTATTTCAGTCTTCTAATTTTTCTTTCGTTCAATAATGTCATCTAAGATTCAAATTTAATAGCATTTTTTGATGAAATTGGACAAAATGTTTAAATTGAATAAATTTAAAACTTAGAGGACTCAATTAAATGAAAGTAAAATTAAAAAACTAAAATGAATTTTCAGATAAATTTATAAGTTGCAATTTGCAACAAATAGCTCACATCATCACTCACTTTTCGCATATATTAACCATCTTCTAATTTTGTTGCCCAAAACATCCTCATATCTGTTTCTTTTTTATTTTGCTAAGTGTGCCCCTGCGTGCCAAATTGACATAATTCGGCCACTACTTCCACGTGTTCAATTAAATGCACAATTTGTCTATTCAATTTTTTTCTATTGCCATCTATCAAAAATGAAAAACAACATGTTTTGATTGTTATATCAATTTATTATTATTAATGAGCTAATATATATGTTAGATAGAAAATAGCATATTAAAGTGAGATATGTGCCATTTAATTTTAAATTTGTTTTCCAAATTATATGAATTTTAACCAATAAAAACACACATATATAAGACATAAATAGAAATAGACAAATAGTTGCATTTTTTATTATAATTTATATAGTTGGCTGTTAATGTGGAATTGGTGTAGTAACTTACGGTAGTAGATTGTCTTGCTTTATTTTATTGTTTTGGGTGATAGTGCAATGTGCCTTTTAAAATGGAATTGGTTTGAAACTTTGAATGGTTAGTTGCTAAAATCAGTTGATTGTAGTGTGAATTGTAGCGCTGAGCTGTCTACATAGTACTTGTATGTATTTTGTCTGTATTTGCTTCCTTTTGTTGGTTCAATTATTTATTTATTTGTTGATAAATGATAATACGAATATAATAATCGATGATTTTTGACATTTAAAGAAAAAGTTGTGTTTTCTTTAATAGATAAATTGTATTGTAATGTATTAAGAAACAATTATTTTGCACTTGTTTATTTGTTAGTAGTTTCTTAATACTAAATATAATTTGGATTTTACTTCGTTCTCCCTCAATCAAATATCTAGCTTCATCCTTGAATCTAAAATGTCTAAAACATACCAAAATGATCTGAAATTATTCCCAAGGAGGAACATGGGTGTTACTATTCTAGTTTGTATACCAGTATGAGATTTTTCGGTCATTCTAGCCATAATAGAATGGTAATATAATAGCTATTTTTATAGTTCAACTATTGTTTAACCTTAGTCTCTCTAAAGGTTTTTTTTTTTTTTTTGCTGATTTTTTTTCTTTCTTAGATAGTTGTAAGAAAAACAAAAGATAGTTGTAATAAATTTTTCTCATATAAAAAAAAAAAAGATAGTTGTAATAAATAAGAGAGAGAAAAAAATGCTCTAGAATTAAATAATTTGGTAAATGGTAAGTAATAAATGTGCAATAATACCATACATTTATTAGAATCTTTACAAAGATAGGTTTAAGTGTAACTCCATAAAAGTTACATTGTTTATAGATCATTAGGGCCTAATTGGTACAAAGATTTTTGTTTTTGTTTTCAAAATAGTATAAAACAATTTTCACAAAATTGAGCTTGAAATTAGGTTTCAGATAATAATTTTTATATTATATGTTTGGCTTCCACTTTTAAGAACAATTTTCAAAATACTAAAAACAAAAAATAATTGTTTGGGAGATCATTTCTATTTTTGAGATTTAAAAAAAATTACAAAAAGTAACGTGTAAAATCTGTAAATTACTTTTTTTGTGAATAATGATAAGGGAATTGAGCTCATCATTTTTTTTTTTTTTATGATTAACTTTCAAATTTGAAGTTTGGGAATTCTTTTTATAATAAAAATAAGCTCTTTAATTTAAGAGATAAAAAGAGTTTGGACAAATATGTAGAGTCCACTATTTTCAATTTATTTACAACTATGTCATTAAAAATATTTTCAGTATCCTGATAATACCCTCTTATCTGTTTTCAAAATCTAATTCTAAACCAAAAAAATAGAACACGCTCTTTTAAAAACTGTATTTAGAAAATACTAGTCAAACAATAAATTCAAGTATGGGACTCACTGTTTTATGCATTGCAAAACAAAAAAACTATATTTAAATAGTCAAATGCCACAGCAGGAAAATTTAATTAAGGGCATTTTTTCTCTCACCTTATTTATTACAACCTCTTTAACCGTTATTTATTTATTAAGAGGTGTTACCTCCATAAATTTTTAATAAATCTCTTTGAAGTTTGAACATTTAGAGAGAGAATATTATGCAATATTTATTTATTTAGATATATATCATTCTCTTTTTGTACTACTAACTTCTTAAGCGTTTAGAGTGAGAAGAGAGAACAATCGCAGAGATGGTGAATTAGAATTACAAACAAATTCTATTCGGATAAGGATGTGATAGTTTCTATCTTATCGTAATCTATATACAATTCGATAATGATTTGGTTTGATTTTTTATTTTTTATTTTTACAATAAAAACAATAGCTAAGATCCATTAACGGCAACCCTTCTTCACTCAGAGATATATATCTGCCATTAAGAGCATCCACATTACTACATACCACCCATTGATTTTCAGTTTTCACTTAACAACACCTACTTAGCCATTCCCATCCATTTATGAGTTTAAAACACATTTATTCTCTTAGATATTCCAACAAGCACCTCATCGTCGCTATTTCAAATGATGGCACCAATCCCCTGCCTACACCTTCTTACAAATAAATCCTAGTAACATCAATATATACGAGTAATTCTTAATACTTCCGGAGCACGGAGAATGGTGCTCCCTCCTCTCACATTCGTGGTGAGGTCCGCTCATTAAATTCATGGTGGGGTCCATCATGAATGTGAAAGGAATGAGCACCATTTCATTATGCTCCAGGACTACCTAAGAATTTAATTTTCCAATATATACGTATGCATATGCAACACAAGTGAGGGAATGGGAGCACTGTCAGGGTTGGCTCAACAACTTTGAGGGTTTTAAGCGAAAATTTTATGTGAGATCTTTTTTATATTTAAATATTAATCAAATTATATATATTGAATTTAACTATCCAAACAAAATTTATAATTAAAAATTATAATTTAACTAAAAATAAAATTTAAAATATAGAATAATAAAACCTGATTATTACAATTTTTCTAAAGTCGTGATCACTTTAAAGTCTAAACTTGTACAAATAAAAATTAATTTATTACATAGTACAATAAATTAGTGTCACTATAAAACAAAACAAATTAGTTGACATGATACACGTCAAATTATTAATTGTTACGATCATTTATAATAATTGATAAATTCATAAAACGTGTTGTCCTATCTCCTATGACTGTGGGCTGTGCATGCAACCTGTGCAGTGTGCAACTGTGCAAGCTGTGTTGCTGTACAGTGCACAATTGTCCAGTGCTGTGCAGCAGCACAGTTGCGCACTGTTTAGCCGCTGGACATTTGTTTTTTCCTTTTTAATCTTACGCATTTTAGGTTACATGGAGTGTTTTTAATGCATTTTATTAACCAATAAAAATATTTTAAAATTTTTTTAATTAAAATATATAGATAAATATATTATATATATAATTTTTTTTTACAAGTGGGGGACTTCTTCTATTTGAGAGCTTTAGACAATTGCATCAATTACATCACCTATTGAGCCGGCTCTCAGCACTGTGATGTTATGCCATAAGTCTCCATAGCAAGATGGGTGAAATTTGAAATAATATATATATATATATATATACACACACCATAATGATCCAAAGAAAAATTTCTCATTTTGACTTCATAAATAAATAAATAAGTGAAGTAAGAGAAATCAATGGTTGAAATAAATAAGGTGAGAGAAAAAAAAACACCCTCAAATAAATTTTGGCTAATGTGATAGTTAACTATTTTTAACTATTAAATCTCATTTAACCCTTCTCAAAAAAAAAAAAAAAAATCTCATTTAACCCATCTTTTATTTTATAAGGTCATGTTAAAGGGTGGCCCTAAGGTAATTATAAATAAACCATTTTAAGAAAGTTTTGACACTACTCTCATGTGAAATATAAAAAATTACTTAATATAGTCTCTCTCTCTCTCTCTCTCTCTCTCTCTCTCTCTCTCTCTCTCTCTCTCTCTCTCTCTCTCTCTCTCTCTCTCATTTATTACAGTTATCTAAGATAGATAAAAAAAAAATTATGCAAAAAGAAAAGCCTTTAAGAAACTAAGCTGAAACAATAGTCGAACCATAGAAATAGTAGCAATTATATTCTCAAATCTCACACCATCTCCATCTAAATACTAAATAGTGCCCCCTTGACCTAGCTACCTAAAGATCAAGCCAATATGCAACCTCACGTACTTGCGTAATTTTTTTAACACACAAGTGTTTTTCCTACATCACCAAACAAAAAACATGAATATGTTCTTTCTCTCATTACATTGGGTTCCAACCATCTTTCTTGTACTCATTCTCATCCTCTCTTTGTCAATATTTCTTTTGAAACAAAGGAAAGTGAAGAAAGCAAGCAACCAAGTTCCTGTCATCTCATCCCCACATATGGCCAAAGAGGTGTTAAAGAACCATGATGTTGAGTGTTGCACGAAGCCTAAATTACGTGCCCGAAAGGAGCTCACTTACAATTTTTTAACCATTGCATTTTCTTCATACAATGATTCATGGAGACAAATGCATAAAATTTTTATGACGGAGCTTTTCACTAAAAGTAAGATGCAATCCTTTTGAGTGCACAATAAAAGTCAATGTCACTCAATTGATTGACTCCATCGCTCAAAATTCGCCAAACTCAATTGATCTCAGTGAGAAAGCACTTACTGTAACATACTCCATCATATGTCACATAGTATTCAGTAGAGATTATGAAGAAATTAAGGGAGGTAAGCTTAAAGAGCTCAATGAAGAAGCCATGCAAATATTAGGCGATTTCCACTATGGACATTCTTCCATGGCTCGGGGGGATTGTGGATGCAATAATGGGACTTTCCACGATGGATTGAAAAATGTTATCATGGATTTGATTCATTATTCGAAAGGTTGCTTGATGAACATCTTGATCCAGCCAGGCCAAAGTTAGAGCAGGAAGACATTGTTGATGTTTTGCTAAAGATTTTAAAGGATGAAAACTCATTTCATTTGAACAAAAGAACACATCAAAGCAGTTCTCTTGGTAAGCCATGGGTCTTGTTTCCCTCTATTTTTTTAAAGGAATACTATAATCAATTAAAATTTAGGATTAGGGCCACTTTAAATGTTTTTTTAATTTTCATAATTGCTTTTTTTTTTTTTTAAATGTATCGTACCTACTTAAGATAGAGTATTATCTTTATATATATATATATATATATATATATATATATATACTATCCGTTCCTATTTGATCTATCGGTAAGAAAATCACTATTTATTATATAGCAAATAAAGTTTGACAACTTTGCAATAATGACCTCCTTGTTAAATTTTTTGCTAAAATACAAATTGTACCCTTAATTGCGTAAAATTCAATTTAATTCTCTAACTTTATTTTTTATTCAATTCAGTCCTCTAACTTTGAAAATTATTCCATTTAGATTTTTCTTAAATTTTGTCAAGTAGTTGGCTAGTTGTTATTAATTATAAATTTTGTCAATTTTTTTTAATTAAGAAAACTAATAAAAAAACATATTTTGAGAGAGAGAGAGAGAGAGAGGGAGAGAGAGAGAGATTCCTATGCCTACGAGGCTACGAACAGGGACAGAACCTCATAAGAGCCATAGCCCCCCTTCTCCCTCGGGTTTGAAAAAAGAAAATCCAATATATTTTTGGCCTTGCTTGAATTTTTGGTTCGAGAAAATAGAATTGGGCCTCATTATACCTCCAAAATCTTGGCACCCCTTCCTTCAAAATCTTGACCCTTGTACCAAAATCTAGCCCAAATAACATCACAAATCAAACCAAAAAAAAAAAAAAAAAAAAAAAAAAAAAAAAAAAAAAAAAAAAACTAAATATGAGCCCAAACAACCACAAATCATAATTCCACAAAATTTAATAAAGACTTCACAAAGAAAATTTTGAAAATTTGACACCCACAACGCACTCAAGTCCATGCATTAGCCCATTTTATCTTGAGAAATTGACAAAAAAGAAAAAGAAAAAAAAATAGTAAAGAAATGAGAGAGGGCAATGAAGCATGGTTGCAAATTCGGATTCAGGTGCGTGTACAGATGCGGGTGTGGGACTCAATAATTTTTTTAAAAGTAGGATGTGAGTGCGGCGGGATACGTTTTTAATTAATTATTAAATATATTTTTATATAGTGAATTTAATATTTTTTAAATAAAAAATTAAATAAAGAGGTAGAGTTTATTATTAAAAAACAATTAATATATGATTTTTTTTAATAAAATCAATATTTTTGGTAATTGTAAACAAAAAACCACCTTCCAAGAAGGTTCCTTTGCTCCTTTTCCAATTCACAAGTCCACCCATGTGAAACAATTGACTTTCTCACCTACTTAATTTATATTCTTTTATTTAATTTATATTCTTTTATTATTGTTAGGTTTTGAGTTTGTAATGTTGGCAAACTATGACAAAAACTAAGTCTCATTTGTTTAGAATGGTCTACATTGAAGTCCAAGACAAAAAACTCAAGTTTGAGATGAAAAAAAATGAGTTACAATCTATTTCATTCAATTGGTACTTGATCGATCGAAAGTCGCATATCAGAAAAAAAAAAAAAAAAAAAAAAAAAAATCAGCAAAAACGTAAAAAGCCCATAACTTGACCCTTTGAAGCCCAAATCGCAATCCATTTTTTCCAATATTTAAAAGACATTATAAGCTAACCCTAGAGAGGGTTTTCAGAGTTTTTTTTTAGAGAGATTAGAGTGTATCTTGTGCCTCTTTTGTAGATTTAGAGTTTTCTACCCAAAAGTTCTCTAAAGTCTTCTACCGGTGTTAACTTTTGAAGAATCTCAAAATCCGATATTGTAAAAGTTGTTGTATACAAGATCAACATCTAAGGAGATCCAAAACCTTTGAATGCAGTCTCAAAGTCACAAGTGTGGGTGCTTGTGTTGCAAAGGCCTAATAGAGAAGGAGTCTATGGATTCGAAGTTTGCACGTGGTCGTGTCAATAAGTTTTACATGTGGTAGCAATAGGATATTAGTGGCCTAAGTCTAATTGTAAACTTCGATTCTCTATAGTGGATTTGCTTATTACCTTTACCGGTTTGGTTTTCCTAGGTCATTATATCATTGTGTTCTTTATTTTTCGTTGCTTTACATGATATGACTTTTTTGTTTTAATTTAGATCTGAATAATAAACCTAAGCATTCACTTGGTTAATTAATTAAGTTAAACAATCTAGTTTACAATAATCTAAAAACCTAACAATAATACCCAACTGAATTTCACTGTGATTTTTGCGTATTAAAAGGGACCAAAAAAAGAGGCATGGCTCTCACCTGACCGCCATTTACAAGGCGAACTCCTCACTAAAGGCACCTTCGTACATGCACCTTCACAAGTGTTGCCTACCTTTGCCTACTATGTGTGACAGTCCCAGAAAATGAATGTCAATACTACCAATTAAATAAATATTTTATTTATTATTATGTCTTTAGTATTCTAAAAAGTCATGTGACTAGCGTGTGACCTTTAATGAAACTGAATGGTTAGGATTTAATTGTATTATGTGAAATGAAGGATTAGGATTCTAGGGTTACTATTTGAATATTTATTGAGCTCTTTGAGCTTAGAAATTGACATGTGATTGTTACTACTTAATCCTATTATCTTTTTCTTTGCCTTAAATGTATGTTGTTGGAATTTCTTCTTAAACCATTCTCCAACACTATCTTACCACAACAACCCCACCCCTACCCCCTACCCCCCCGCCCCCGTCCTTTCCCCAGCTTTGACAAATTTTTTTTTTTTTTTGAGAAGCCCCAGCTTTGACAAATTAACTAGCAACAAAACAGGCTTATTCCACATTAGCTTCATCACACCTGCCCTATAAAAGATCTCCAAGATCCATTTCCACTTGGAAGAAAGAGTGAAACGGAAACAACTTGTCTTTGCTGCATGATAATAATGATCTTTATTAGCCAAAAGAAAAATGGAAAGCCATTTAACAAGCAAATGCAGCGCAACATAAGCCATGACCCACCCCCCCCCCCCCCCACACACACACACACACTGGCTGTTAGAGAGAGAATACAAATATATATATATATATATCTAACATGAACTCCCATGGTTCCATTTTAACTCGTTTCAAAACATAAAATATATGTTAATTCAAACCCAAGCCTTCATATACAAGAGCTCAGTATCAAAGAAGAATGCTAAATTAATGCAAAGAACAAATCTGCTTCAAAAATCTTTCCTAAGGTTAAACTCTTGCTAACATTTGAACCCCAAATCTTTTACAATTTGCTATATTTTCCTCCTGAAGAAAAAGGATTTGTTAAAATAAGAATTTGTTTTTTGAAAAACAAACATACACAAGCATATATATATATATATATATAAAATATTGAAGAGGGTAAACCATAACCTATATTTATAAAGGTCAAATAAATAAATAATTACATTCCTAGATTTCATCAGGGAATGCAAAGTAGAATGTTTTTATATTTATAGTTGGGAATATTTCATATTTTACTAGACAATTTTATAAATGTACTTGTCATTAATCACACACAAAAAAAATCTAACAATATAATTTTTTTAAAAACAATTAATTTAAACAGTAACTTATTATATGTTTAGACAATAATAATTTTCACAACAATTTGTAAAAAACAAATTAGTAAAATAGCTTTAACATATATTTATTTGCCCTGTAATAATACTGAAGTCAGGGTCGGCTGAATAGTAAAAGCAATAGATGCAGTCACCTAAGGCCCCAAGTAAAAAAAAGGCCCCTAAATTTTAACCAATAATGTTATTTATAATCAATAAATAAAATAATGTTTTTATCCAATGAAAAAAAAAATGCTACGTGCACAATATTTTTCATAACACTTTTACAAAAAATGTTAAATAATAGGTTGTTACAGTCTGTTATTGATGATAAAAAAATAATTATAGTGGTGTTTTCAAATAGAAAGCAAGAAGAAACTTAAAACTTAGTATTTGTTGTGAAAAATATTGTGAATGTTGCACTTCTAAAAAATAAAATAATAATAAGAGTTGAGTTAGCAAACTTTTATTAGTTTTCATCTAGGTCTACCATTAACCCCACTTTTATACTTACCACTATCAATTTGCTACATCAACAAGTGTGAAAAATTTTGTCAAATTTTGTGTCTATAAAATTTCTAAAAAAAGGAAAAAATTTACGTTGTTCATGTTAATTAGTAGTAATTTTGCATCTAAAACAATATAATCAATTTTCGCTTTAGGCTCTTAAATACATCAAGCCGCACCTGACTGAAGTGGACAGAATATTACAAGTTCATATATGCAGGATGCATTGCTTGCAATTGCATATATATATATATATATATATATATATAAAGAATATTCAAAAATAAAACATATATTCCTGGGTCTGGAAGAGTCCAGTTGGAAGTCATGTCACATGTGGCGTAAACCCTGTTTCTGATCTAAATTTTTAGTCCAAGTTGTGAAAAATATTGTTAACCATAGCTGGACATTACTTTATTAGTCGAAACAGAAGTCGACAAGTGATGGTCGAATGTTTTCCGAGGTATGTCCTAGAGGTAGGAGTTGATTTGACCAGAACTGGTCTTATGCGGTGATGACGTGAAAAATGGCACCATCACCTAACTTAAGATCTAATTCTTCTGGCCATCTAAGGTGAAGGTGCCAACCAAAGTTTTTATTAGGTAAAAATGTAAAACTGTCTCTCTAATTTTCAACGTTTTTTATTTTAGTCTTCTAACATTCAATTTTTGTCAATCTAGGCTTCTCTTAAAACTCAGTTAAGATTATCGTTAAACTCACTGAGAAAGGACCGTTTTACCCTTCTTCTTTTTTATAAATTTCAAAATTAAAAGAAAAAAAAAGAAAAATATGTAAAAAAAAAAAAAAACATTTTAAGGGGAACGATGACTGGCGGTGGCAAAGGCCATGGACAGTGGCGACGCCACTCAAAAGCCAGGGTGTTCCTAGGAACACCTTGGCTTGAATTTTTTTTTTTTATAGATAATAATTTATTTTTTTTTATTTGTTTACCCTTAAAAAAAAATAGGAACACCCTCAAGCAATATCAGAAACACTCTCAAAAATTTTATACCAAACAAATTTTGAACTAAAAAGCATGCAGAAGCAGGGATGTGTGCACACATGAGGTGTGTGCTAGACTCCTAATAATTAGTAAAAAAAATGAATGAAGCAACTAAACACCAATAATTAACATTTTAATTAACTAATACATTATAAAAGACAAACAAATTAAATTATGTTAGGCTAAACAACAATTAATAATTTAATAATTAATGAAACAACAATACAACAAATTATAGTTTATAAAAGACAAACAAATTTATGAAACAACTAAACAACAATAATTAATAATTTTATTAATATTTCAAATGAACTTATAGTTTATTGTACCGGTACTTTTATTCATTAATTTCTTTTCTTTTTATTTTTTTTAATTTTTTTCCTTTTGAGGTTTTTCGGTATACAGAATGCAAATTTGTTTTGGCTTTAAGAATTTTTTTTTTTTTAAGTATAAACTTTATGCTTGCCAAATTTTGAATTTCGGCCGGTATTTACCGAAATTTCCTAAAACACCCGAAATAGACCGAAATGACCCAAAATTTTTTCAAAGTGGAATAGGAATACCCTGAACAAAATTCCTGGAGTCGCCACTGGCCATAGAGGACAAGCTAGACGACTGGATCGCCTTGACCTTGACGATTTGAAGGCGCTCAGAGAAAGGAGGCTCCAGCAAATGAAGAAGTTGGCCCAGAAGCAGAGTCGTTGGATCTCCCTCGACCACGACGACTACACCGATATCTTCTCCGAGAAGGACTTCTTCTCCACCGTCAAGACCAGCGATTGCGTCGTCAAGGACCCCTTCATACACGAACCAACTAACAAAAGAACAAAAATACACAAACCCACAGACATTGAAAGTGCCGATTTCGATGATGGTTTTGGGCTTCACTCTCTCGATGAGGTGTTCGAAGACGGCATCGTTTGAGCCCACCCATCGATTCTCCGGGGACGAAAGAGGGAGCTGACGTGGTCCGGTGGGAAGTCAACGAAAGGTGACTTGGCGTTGTCGATGCTGTGGGATTTGCTCTTCTTCTCTCTCTTTCATTTTTGACTTTGAAATTTGGCTTTGAAGAAACATACAAAGTTTATGAGAGAAAGGGTTTAGTTTCTAAATTTCTGGGGTATTTACCGTATAGAGGATCTAGTCATTTCTGTCGTTTTTTTTTTTTTTTTGTTTTTTTTTTTACAAATCTTTCTTTTCTTTTTTTTCTTTTAATTCCAAAATTTAAAAAAAAAAAAAAAAAAGAAGGGTAAAACGGTCATTTCTCAGTGAGTTTAACGATAATCTTAACTGAGTTTTAACAAAAATTTAGATTGACAAAAATTAAAAGTTAGAGGATTGAAATGACAAAACTTATAATTAGATGACTGAAATGAAAAATGTTGAAAGTTAGAGGGTCAGTTTTGCATTTTTATCTTTTTATTATTTTTTTGGTTACTGCTGTGTTTTTCTAGCCTACAAACACCACTCTAGTTATGTTGTGAAACAATTTGAGTAAATTAAAAAGAAAGATGAGTAAATCAACAGAAGATCTATGGGAACACGCCTACATTCACGGGAACGAGGAGTTAATACTCCACTATATTAGAAAATTAGGGTTGCAACAATGTCTATTATTAATAATAACCATACCCATTATAAATTCCATAAACGCTATTGTACCATACCAGTCTGTTCTATTGATTGTGTTCCACTGCACTCCGCGCGTTATGCCCATAAGGCCTTCAACTAATTAAGTAGCTTAATAATATATACGAGCCAACTTTAACAAGGTAATTGCCATGCATCATGCCAAAATTGCTATTTTTTTTTCTTGGTAATGACATATTCTTTCTTTATATATAATTTCAAAGTTGGTTTATAAACTTTAAAATTAACATAAATTTGAATGTAAAAATAGAAATTGAGATCTTAATTAAGCAGGTATTGCACTAGATACTATTAGTATCGAAGACTAAGATTGAAAATTAAAAAGTTAACTTTTCCTTTCAGCTCTTAGATCAAAAAAGTTTTTTTAAAAAAAATTTTGATACAAGATTTTAGTTGACTTTTTAACTTTCAATCTTAGCATTGATACTAAATGTACCGAATTTCAATCCTAGACATAGAGGCACCAAGGCCTAATGCAAACAATTGTTGCTTAATAACAATACATAGATATTATAATATGTTTGCTAATAATGCCTTCATAGTTTAATTTTTGTATTTAAGTTTTATTAACACTTATTTTACAAGTTGTTAGAAAAATAATTGTCATTATTATTTAGTACGCTCATAACTTTTTTTTTTTTTTTGGATTAAACAATTTACAGTTTTAATTAGGTTAAATTTCTATTGACTAAATATTTTAAATACCTTCTAAAAGGTAGGAAAAAGGATACTAAATCCGCCTAAATTTTTTCATTGCAATAAAATCAATTATCAATCTAAGACGCATTTAGAGGAAAAACCACTATGAGGGTTAACACTAACCCAAAGGAAATTTCACTATTAGAATCGAAGTTTATACAATTGAAACATACCATGCTCCTAATTTGTACCTCCAATAGTACTTACGAATCTGACTCCGCACTGCTCCAAGCCTATTAAATACTTTAGATATAGAATATCACGCATGAATTATATCTGTGATTTCAAGGACTGCATTGAAGATTTTCTATGCGGTAACACTTGGATGGCGATGTGGCTTCACTCTTGATATACACTATAGCAGAAAACACCATGTAAGATAGTTCTCTATTTACTTTTATACTTATCTCCATGAATTACATAAAATTTTCCGCCTCGACACCTACTTAAAATTGTACTTAATGAACTTTATATATATTCTCCTATTAGCATTACAATGACACATATCATTAGTGGACTTAAAATAAGCATCCTGGAAAAGTTTCTTTCTCAATTTTCAATCCATCAAGACTCAGTCAAGATTATAGTCTTCTTTCTTTTGAACTACTTCTTGGACATAATCATATACTTGATATTTGACATTTACAAGTCAAAATAAGTTACATTTACTAATTTCCAAGGAAATGCCAACACTATCTAACTTCGTAGATACAGATATAGGGACGGGCCTAAGGGGCTTGACCCAAAGAAATTTTTTATTTTCCTAGTTATATTTTTCATTTTTGCAGTTGGGTCTCGTTCTTTCAAAACCTTAGGCCCCTCTCCCTTCCAATTAGCCTAGCCAACCCAACCCAAGTACCCAACTAGCAACAACCCAACCTAAAAACTTAACAAAAATAAAACTTTAAAAAATTTAAAATCCTAGCCAACTGAACTGAGTATTAAGAAACAAAATTTAAAATCCTAGCCAACTGAACTGAGTATTAAGAAACTTTTTTTTTTCTTTGTTGGTAGACGGTTGTATCTTAATGTATTAAGAAATAATGATTTTGTGTATTTATCTTAGTTGATAGTTTGTTAATAACTTAATACTAAATGATCCCTACTTGGATTTTTTTTTTTTTTTTTTTTCCATTTTTGGCTTGTGGACCGGCCCTCCTTAGCTTAAAATCCTGAGTGTCCACACACACACACATATATATAGTTTGGTAAAATAGTTCAAACCAATATAAACAAATTCGACTTTCACACGTGGTATATTTAAGCCAAATCAACAAATTTCTTTCCTACAAAAAAGAAAAAAAATATATGGTTGGCGGTTGGTCCCTCTTGAAATTATTCTCCCCAAATGCTTAATCATTTGGGTCGACTTAATACATTTTGAATATTTTAAGGCTTCAGGAAATAAATGTTAGTGATTTTTTTAATATTTAAATTTTATATGGAAAATATTAATTTATATATATATATATATATATATTAGTTAAAAAAAAACGTTCACTTTTTTTAAGATGTAAAATTGCATGTTAATTAAAATTTTGTACTTAATTTTTATTAACATCTTTTTTATAAGTCATTAAGAACATTGATTGTCATGACTATTTTAAACATTCATACCTAATTAAAAAAATAATAATAATGATAATTTAGAGTCTCATATTTTCTTTGCTGATTATTTTGTGCCTTTTGGTAAGGCAGATGAAAAAAATTGCCAAAGTATTATAGATGTCTTGGGTGTCTTTTGTAATTTATCTGAGCAAAAAGTAAATTACGGGAAATTTCGAATTTATTTCCCTCCTAATGTATTTGAAGATAGAAGAGGAGTGAAAGCTAGTGGCACCATGGCAAATCATTTTGAGTATTGTTAAAAAGGAACTCGAGTTTATAAAACTCGAGTTTTGTATTACACGGAACTCAAGTTATAAATTCCAATTTCATATGGAATTTTAAATTACTAAATTCTACATTACCGAGTCCTGCCGTGGACTTTCATTAATAGAACTCTTACTCCAAACTCGAGTTTTATGTAAAACTAGAGTTTCATAAACTTAAGTTACAAAATAGTAATAGATTACTAAATATTTTACGAACAATACAATAGATTGCTAAATATTTTATCAAATAGTACTATTGGGCCATTTTTGCCGACTTTTTGTAAATTTTTGGAACAGAGTAACCTTAGTCGTAGGCCTATACCCCTTGACTTCAACTAATATTTGCTATTCATGAACTATTTTTTTGAGGTGATATACTGATATTTGCTAGTGAACTTTAGATACTCATAGTATCCACTGACTTGACCAAGTAATCGAGTATCGTTAGGCAGGTGGTAGTAGCCCTGAGGGCAATAAAAGGCTTCAATAATGGTAGGTAACCATACTCCTGAGTGAGGGACAAGGTCATATGTATTGTAACCATATTCCCGAGTGAGAGACACGGTCATATGTATTATACTATCGGACAAATTGATTTTTTTTTTTTTTTTAAAAAACAAACACACAAGCAAGGAAGAGGGAATCAGAAAATCCATGTAATAATTATATGTGAAGTGGGCAAACAAGGTCAAATGAATAAAAAAAACAAAATTACATTTTTCTGGGTTTTTTAGAGGTAAGGGTCATCAATGGGTCGGGTCGGGCTGGCCTCGCCCATTTTCACTTGGCCCATGAGCACAATGGGCTGGGCATAATGGGCTATTAACTAGTTAACGGACCGAGTCGGGTTGGGCCGAAAGAGAAAATTTCGGCCCATCACCCTGCCCATGGGTAATGCCCATTTTGTCTTTAGTGAGCTAGACTATCGGGTTAGACCTAATAGGCTACCCATAAGCTTGTATTAACATATTATTTTATTATTTTTATACGGAAAGAATCAATTTTTTATAAGGTAATAATCAATCTATTTTTTTAAAAGAAAGAATTAAAGAATTTAATACTTAATTACAAATTTTTTTCCATTCAAATCTATTTAATTTTTTGTTTTGTAGATGGAAACCTATTTAATTTTTTTTATTAAGGCTTTAAATAGTTTTTTATTTTATCTTTAATAAAAAAAATGTCAAATGGTTAATTCAAATTTGCTAGACTACTAGAAAAATATATATTTAGTAAACTAAGTTTAGCACAATTACTTTGAGTATCTTAACGGTTGAGGGAGTTCTCTTATGAAATTCCTCTATAATATCTCAAGATCAATCTTTCATACACTTCCTACACATTTTTGTTATGAATTATAAGTTATTGGGTTGGGCCAATGGGCTGGGCAATAGGTTGGGCTACTGGGCTTGCTCACCGGGTACCCATGAGTATAAAAACTAGCCCACGGCCTGACCTACTAGGCTAGTGGGCTACCCATGATCCTTAATAATAACGGGCCAGGCCGCCCATTAGCTTGATGGGACGTTGAGTTTTTGGGTCGGGCTATGGGTCATGAGCTATTTGATGACCCTTATCTAGAGGGATGCAAAGTGGAATGTTTTGTAGTTATGGTTGGAAATACTTTCAAAGTTTGCTACATAATTTATAAATCTATTTCTTATTAATCATAAAAAAAAAAAAAAAAAAAAACTCAAACTGATAGGCCAAAAACATATTGAGCCCTTGTGATGAATTAATTGATTAATTAGCCAAGTTTAATTAATTAATCAATTTAACATGCAAACACGTGGTAGCACAAACAAATCACCAATAAACTAAATGTTCTAATTTTGACTTCATGAATAAATAAATAAGGTGAGAGGAAAAAAAAACCCTTAAATAAATTTTGTTGATGTAGCAATAGGCTCTTTTTAACTATTAGATATTGAATCCATTTTTTTAATTTTATAGGGCTATGTTAACCGGTGCTCTTAGGATAATTATTAATAAACTATTTTAGGAATGTTTTGACACTTAGTTCATGAGAAATATAAAAGCCACCAAAAAAATTAATTGTTTTATCTTTTTCTCATAAAAGGTTTTTGCATTATCTTGATATTAAGATTTTATCCTTATTGCCCTACTACTAAAAGAGTTCCTAAAAAAAAAAAAAAAAAAAATCACTATCCTACTATTAAAGAATTTTGTCAGGTCTGCATTGCAAAGGCTCTATGCTAGCATATATATTGTTGCATAGAAATAGCTTCAATAACCCCTTTGTTTTTTCCCCTTATTAAAGATCATATTAGGTCCACTTCGGTCCAATTGGTCTATATTTGGTCCTATTTTGTATATTTGGTTCATTTCAGTCCATTCCAGTCTATTCAGTTCAATTTCATCCATTTCGGTCCATTCGATTGATTCGGTCTATTTTGGACCACTTTGTTTCATTTTGGTACACTTAATTACAAATGAGAAAATACAAGTTTGGGCTAAGAATACCAATCTAAATTTGAATTTATTAAAAATATAAATCTCAAACTCATTTATATTATTGTTGTCACGCCTTAGACTATTGCTAGTGTGGCATAATATAAGACTGTCTCTAAAATACGGCAAGGTTCAGTGCCAAGTGGTTAGCTGATTTGTTAATGGGTGAAAATTTGATGAAAAAAAAAAAAAAAAAAAAAGGACAGAAAGGAGGCTGAGCTTGGGCATTGTATGCGGCTGAAATGTGTGTCAAAAAATTTTTCTTCCAATAAGAAATTGTAATTATAAACTTAGTTATGTTTCATTGGGCATAATTAAAGTACAGTGCATGAATCTATATAGATAATTGGAAGAGGTCATTTTGGTATTACTTTTTAACACTTCTAAAATATAATTCTATTATTTATTATTATTACTTTTACTTTTATGTCATTAATAAAATTAAAATTAACTCTATTAACTAAAGAGCTAATAAAAAATCAAAGTGATCAATATATTAAATTAAATTATTAAAAAACCTCATAAATAAAAGTCATTGGTGTCCATTTTTTTATCTGGCAGTTCCATAAAAAATAATAATAATAATAATGATTTCTACAATAATGGCCCTATCCCTTTGTTATCTGTTGATTGGCACAAGAATTATAGCTACAAAATTGTGCCTTCATGGTCCAGTTGATACAGAGCTTTGAGGCTTTATTTCAGTCTCCTCCTGATCTTGCACCAACACTTCGTATGCTTTCTTTCTCTTTCTCTCTGGGCGAAATTCAATTCAAATCTAGGTTTTCTTTGGTTTATACTCTAACATTAATTCTGATGATGAAATTATGCGTTTACTTTTTGGGGTTAGTTTGCTGTGAAGGTAGGATAGTGAATTTGAGATGTTATAGAGAAGGGTAGAAGAGAGAAGATATGTAATTATTTTTATGCCCGTGTTTTCTCCTATGTTTCCCCCCAAATTAGGGGGGTTGATTTTTGGTAGGCTTGGGAAAAAAACACCCAAACCCCACCAAAATCCACTCCATTTTCTCCTCACAATCAAGCAAACAAATAAATAAAAAATTATAATCTCCTAACTTTTGTCCCCATTTTCCATTCACCCAAAGAAAAAAATTGTAAAGTGAGAAGTTAGTGAAAACAGGCAATGCTAAAAGATAGAGGAAAGAAAAGAAATGATAAAGTTTTTTATTATTATCTTTTAAAAAAACAAGAAAGGACAAAGAAATGATAGTGAATTTGAGACTTTATATAGAATGGTAGAAGAGACAAGATATATAATTATGTTTATGCCCGTGTTTTTTCTTATGTTTTTTCCCAAATTAGGGAGTTGATATTTGATAGGCTTAGGATAAAAACACCCAAGCCCCACCAAAATCCCCTCCATTTTCTCGTCACAATCAAACAAACAAATAAATATAAAATTATAATCTCCTAACTTTTGTCCCCATTTTCCATTCACCCCAAGAAAAAATTGTAAAGTGAGAAGTTAGAGAAAACAGGCAATGCTAAAGATAGAGGAAAGAAAAGAAATGATAAAGTTTTTTATTATTACCTTTTTGAAAAACAAGAAAGGACAGAGTTAGAACAAATTATGACCTATGAGGATTTTATTTTATTTTTTATGAAGTCTATGTTGGACCCTCATTGTGGAAATAAGTAAAGCTTT
Organism: Castanopsis chinensis; assembly: GCA_032878915.1. Lineage (NCBI taxonomy): Eukaryota > Viridiplantae > Streptophyta > Magnoliopsida > Fagales > Fagaceae > Castanopsis > Castanopsis chinensis. The sequence continues at coordinate 224,739 of JAVQMG010000084.1, forward strand.
GTCATGACTCGGCGACTTTGACTTGCATCTCTCTAATCCTCTTGTCTCAAGTGGGTTGCATTCCTCCAATCCTACTGTTTGGGGTTGTCGATCTTTGAATATATTATGGGATCTTTGAATTGACTTGTCATCTGTAAGATATACGGCTACTTTAGTGTGGAGTAGGTAATAAATGTGACCAATAATTTTGCCTAATGGTTACTTTTGTTCACATTAAATATATGGGAAAATTGACAACGTTAATCTATTAATTCTGATTAGAAGGCAAAAGAAAAAACAAATTTGTAGGCTGTACTGAAGAGGTTTTGGGTTGGGCAAACTTGATTATAAGATATCTTAGATATATTCTTTTTTTCTTTTGGTATTGGTATGTATATAGAAATTCCTTAACTTGGAATTTAAATAGTAAGAGAACATTCGTAGTAGGCGGATATCATAAGATATTAGTTAACCAAACAAGTGATAGTAAATATAATTATCTAGATAGATCATAGATTGATGCAACTGGGTCATTGTTTTAGGTGATATTTGTTTGTGGATCCTAGACGAGAAGGTTAGGGATGAGAAGTGCGAATTTTGTAATCTCTTTTGCTTGATGTAGGTAACATTTTCTTGTCTTGTTATATTCTATTAAATTTCCCTTGGTCTTTCCTTACAAATCTTATTTAATTGTTTGAGCTACATTGATTTAGAGAAAATAACTAGATTTTCTCCCTGGTTGAAGTTTTTTAATTTTATTTGTTTTAATTGGTTATTTAGAAAGTTCTATTCCCTTCAAAATTGGATCAAGCAAGTGTCAATTTTGTGAAGGCAACCTAGAATTTGAATGAAATATAATTGTCTAAACAAAGTTTATAAAATATGATTTTGGATATGGAATGAAATGAAAATGGTAATTTATGTACAATTTTACTATGCTTTGTACTTAGTCGATGAGGGTTATACATTGGCACATAAATTAGTTTTTTTTTTTTTTTTGGTGCATATTACAGGCCTAGATGATCTATGATTTTGGGCCTAATGATTGGGACTTAACATGACCATAGTTATACAAAAATTGTTAAAAATACAAAATCTGATTGAATATGAAAAGGATCAGGATTCTTTTGAAACTGGGTGTAAAAGTTTTTTTTTTTTTTTTTTCCTTTAGCTGAAGCTAGGTACCAAGTGAAATGTTTGGAAAATATTGAAACTAAAAAATCCATACATATATTTTACTGAAGTGAGCAATGAATAGAAATAAATTGTGGAGTGAGAAGCTAGTACAGGCAGGCGGTGCTGTCTGTAAAGATAGAATGAATTAAAGAAAATAAAGAATATAGTTATAAGAAAATGATGACCTATGAGGATTTTAAATATTTTTACGAAATCTTTGTTGGACCCTCATATCTATGTGGGATCGTCGTTGTGGAAATAAGTAAGCTTAGTGACAACCTTGACTTGCTTCTCTCTAAAACCAAATTTCCTTTCCCAAATAAAAAACCAAGGCTAGTGGTTCCTTCTTTGTTCGTGACTTAAACCTTGACTAAATATTTTAATATATCCTTAAAAATATTTTTGCACACCCTAATTACCCTCAAAATTCAATACCCTTTATTTCTCAAAAAAAAAAAAAAAATCAATACCCTTCTTTAGTTCAAGTTTAAATTAATGTTGATAATTCTGAAGCTAAACTACATAATTTTTTATTTAAAAGGCTGTATTAATGGATGCCCTTATAAAGCTAGATTTTCTAAACGGAACCAACAAAATAAAATAGAGGAACTATTACCCTAAAGCTGGCCTGTCGTGAAGCATAATCTAAATCAAAAAGAAATAAAATTTTAAAGCCAGCCAGAACCATCTGAGATAAGAATCTAAAACGTAGTGAACGCTAAGTCAAGAATATTGTAGTTCAATTAATATTTTTTTTTTGATATATTTTTTTTTCTTGATATAACTTAAATGTAAAAATATGTGTTAGTGTGTACTCCAAAATTTAGATGTACGTTACCTTTATCTATCAAATTACCGTGAAGAAAAAAAAAGTACTAAAAGTTCTAGTAATGTTACTTTCTGAAGACGTCCCATTGTCCCAATCAAATGGGATTATGCGGTACTATCAACTTCCCTCTCCCAAAAACTAAAAACAAAAAAAATATTAAAAAATAATAATAATTTTTTAAATAGAGAAAAAGTAAAGAGCACTATCAGCTTTGTTGTACGCTAACACTGTATAAGTTATAGCTATTTCTTTATTGATAGAACTACCCAACCCAGACCCATATTTGAACCCTAATTCCACATTTGATTTGCCCCATTTTGAACCTTAGGCATTGTCTCCGCAAATCCAGATGAGCATGCAGTGAGGTTGTTGTACTACTTAGTTATTGTTCTCGTTTGTATCATAACTGAAGTTGTGGATATAATTAATGGCTCTGACTTAAGGAACCAAACTGAAAATTTGTCTACTCCGAGTTCAACTTGTCTAATACTGTACAGACTTATTCCACAGAAGTTTTTCAGAATAAGAGCGGCCGAGACTCTTAAGAACAAGACCTCCTTCATCTACAACTACAAGCACAGCTTCTAGAGGACCAGAGCTGGTAGAGCTCAAATTTGGGGACCAGATTGGAACTTGAGACTCGTTAAACCACAATCAATTGAGCAATGAGGTGTACACTTTTACTTCTTAGTTCTTGCAAAAGACCTAACAGTGCGTCAGATTTGCAGCGCTTAAGAAAATTTTGACCAAATTAGACTTCATTTGGTTTAGAGTTTGTGCTACATTGTAACTGACGGGTCCCTCTTCACCTCGAGGGACCAATCTCATTGTCTCTGGAGATACTAACAGGACTCCCCTGACTTTTCAAAAAAAATTCTTATCTTTTATTAGAAGTAGTATAAAAATTATAAATCACATAGAATTTTGCCTACTGGCCCCCTCAGATTTTGAATTTGTTATCTCAAAATTTAAATTTGACCCTCAAATTTAGGAACTAATCCAATAAAAGCAAAACCCAACAGAATCAACTAGGTAAAAAAATAATAATTTTGATATAAGAAAAAAAAAAAATTTATATCGCCCATTCATTCCTCATGCCCACCCTCCAAATACTAAAAAAACCATTCTCCTCCATCAAATTCCAAATCACCAATGAAAAAAATAATACTAATAAATGAACTAAAAGAGCAAAACAAATCTCCTCTTACATTTACTGGGAGTATAATGCCCCCATCACGCCGCCTTCCATGACAATCCTCCACACTTTTCTATGAATCACTAGTATCTTTGGGGTTTTTATCTCGCTCTCTTCTTGTGTGTTTGTTACCTGGGTTTTTCTTTATTTCTTTAAAATTTTCTTTTTTTCTATAACTGGGTTTTGTATAACTCTGTGTGATGTGTTACTGTTGTACACAATAAAATACTGTGAGTGTGAGAATAGTTTTTTTAAAAAAAAAATTTTACATGGATTCCTGTCTTTCACGTTAATTATATAATATATTATAATATTTTTGAGGTTATATAGTAATATATAAGATTATAAAATATCGTTATATGTAATTAGTTATTACAATGTACTGTTATTTCCATTTATATTTTGGCTTGAGTGGTTAAATTATAAATGAGTTTTATACAAAAAAAAGCGTAGGACACAACATTATTAAGAAAAAATATTAATTCATAAAATAAAATTTTTTATTGGGTCTTGAATTTTTTTTTAATTCAATAATTTTGTTATATATTTGCCCCCCCCTAAAAAAACTTCCTGGTCCGCCACTAAATCAATATACTCCAGAGCAGCTAGTCTAGTAGAATCCATGATTCTCAGATAAAATGGGTTACTTTCACATTATTTTCCAAATAGTCACAAGAAACATTTTAATAAAACTATTTTATTTTCTAATGTTTGGTAGCAATTTTTAAAAAGTTAAAAAACAAACTCCAATTCCTTATTTAGTTTACTGTGAGATAGAGTTATTTCTAAAAAAATTTAATGGAAAACAATATCTAAAAATAAGCCATAGTTTTTATATTTGGACAAAGAAGTTTTCCTTTGACTCATATTTTTTTATGCTACCAAACACAGAGCAAATCTAGGAAAATCCATGATTTTAAACCATTGAAAAAATGGGTTAAATGTGAAAGATTACGTTAGCTGATGCTCTTAGAAAAATTGTCAATAAATTATTTTCAAAAAAAGTTTATATTATTTTTATGAAAAATATAAAAAATCATAAAAAAATGAATTACTATATTCTTTTTTCATAAGAAGTTTTTAAAAATATATTTTAAACCAATACACTTAGGACATTTGTTGACTTTTCTTAATGTAAAATTGGGGTTCCAATATGGGTTTGGGTTGGATAAAATGGGTTGAGTAGTTTTTTTAAAATAAAAAAATTACTATCACATCATTGTTCAGTTAGGCACATAGACAATTGAATAAATGGTTTGGGTAGTTTTTTTAAATAAAAAATTACTATCACATCAATGTTCCATTAGTCCCGTACAAAATGAATAAAATGGGTTGGGTAGTTTTTTAAAATAAAATATGAGCCACGTTAACAGGTGTGCTCTTAGAGCAATTATTAATAGACCATATTAGAAAAATTGTTAACACCTCTCATGGAAAATATAATAAACTATTGGAAAAATTAATTGTTTTATTATTTTTCCATAAAATATATGTTTCTAAAAATAGTTCATAAACCAATATATTTATGGCAGTCATTGACGTTTCTCATAAAATATTACCATCACATCATTGTTCCCAATTCCATATACATTAGAAAATTAATAGAATTAGATGAAATGATCAATAATGCTCACTTTTAAAACTTAAAAAACTAAAAGCAATTAATATGTAAACTTTGGAGGCCAATTATGTATTTTCAAATAAATAAATAGATAAAATAAAATGAAGAAGAAGTTTGTTGTGATTTGTTGCCTATTTTTATTTTGCTAATTATGTGAGCAAACACTAGAAAAATTCTTAGAGATTTTTAGGAATTCATGGATGTTTTATTCTTGATGTTGGATTGATTTGAAACCCTCAAGTTTTATTCTTGCCTTTCCTTTTATTTACATTTCAGGCTTCTTTTGGTTGGGGGTGGAAAAGTGGGGGGATAGAAGAAAAAAAAAATTCCCTCAAATTGTTTGGTTGGAAGGATGAAAAGTGAAGGAATTGAAAACTAATTTGTTTGGCTGAGAAGAAAAATGAGAAGATAAAAAATCTAATTTGTATGCATTTACTTTCGTGCTCCTATTTATATAAAACCTTGTAATTAATTAATTTATTATTATATTACCCTCAAACTTATTAAATACATTTACAAGTATATCATATCTGTAGGGGCAACAAGCCCAGGAATACATGTCTATGTATCTATTGAGCCAGATATTCTAGGGGATCCTGTAGGTAAAGATATACTTTGTAAAGGCACAGGATAGAGAAAGCTGCTGTCACCGCATTGAATGCTCTGCAGCTAACTCTCTAACGGCATTAATGTGAAAGTGATGCTTGAATAGCAGGGTTTAGCTTTACAGCTATCTCCAAAAGCTTCAGGAATGTGCTAATGGGACAAGTATCCAACCCCATAATCTGATCCATATGTGGAGGGTAGAGAGAGAAGAAAGGAGAATATAAAGGGTAGAGGAAACCCCCAAAAGAGGTGGAGAGAAAGAAAACACTGTAGACTTAAGAATAACATCTGTAATCTGTCCTTTATTGAGAGAAATATAAGAATCAGCCTCCTCGGCTTGAGCCTGAGGACAACTTTCAGTATACAAATTATATCATCTGTATCATATTGTGATCTTGGGTCACGATAATTGTTAACTAAACTCATTAGAACCTAGATTTCTAGGTCACTCTCTTTAATTTATTGTATTGGGCTCTTTGGGTCTATTCCTTTCCGACCGTTGGGTTTAGGTGCAAATTGTGACTCTACAATATCAAATTCCACTTTTTTTTTTAATTACACAATTTATTTTTCATAAAAAAACACACACACAAATCAAAAAGATAAAGATAAAATAACATCTAATGCTTGTATAAAAAATATGGCCCTTTCTTTTTGGGGGCACATGTGCACCCTATCCCTATGTTATCTGTTTAGTGGAGGCAGGCGTGCTCACTTTTGTTTTGTTTTTTTTTTTTTTTTTTTTTTTTTTTTAGACAGAGGATTTATTTATCTATTTCCACGTCAGGCGTGCACACTTTAAAAGATAGAGAAAAGAAACAAAATGATGAAGTTAGTATTTATTATTATTTAGAAGGATAAGAAAGGACAAAGTTAGGACAAATTATGATTACGAGGATTTTAAAAAATAAAAAATTATTGAAATCTCTGTCTGGCCCTCATCGTGGAAATCGGTAAAGCTTTGCAATGACTCGACAACTTGACTTGCATCTCTCTGATCCAGTTTTGTGTGGAGTAGGCAATGTATGATATGTGACCAATAACTTTGCCCAATGGTTACTCTTGTTAACATAAAATATTTAGGAAAATTGACAACCACTAATCTATTAAATCTTATTAGAAGGCAAAAAATAAATAAATAAATAATGAAAAAGATTAGGCTATACTCAAGAGGTTTTGGGGTTGGCTAGCTTGATTATAAGATATCTTAGGTGTCTTCTTTTTTTCCATTTGGTATTGGCATTTTCATACAAACTAGTCGCTAATCCGTGCTATATATGCACAGGAACCATGGGACGGAGGCATGCTTTGACGTGGAGGGGCAATGCACCCCCCCCCCCCACCCCCTAAATTTTTTTTTTGAAAAAATATGAGTATATACTCAGTACAAATTTTAGCAATTTTGTTCTATAAAGTTACCATTTGCTCCCCTTTAATAATATCATTAATTATTTTAAGAGTAATGTTAATGTCACAAACTTTCCTACAATATTTTTACAAACTATTGAGGTAGAAAATTCATATTGATTTACATTTGGCCCACCACTTATATCACATTCTTACTTACCAATAACCACTCAGAACATTAGCAATTTGTAAAAAAAAATTGTAGCTCTAGCATTCCTCCTTGTAAAAACCATAAAAGAATCTATAGATCTAAAATCTAAAACAAAGTATAAAAACCCAAAAAATTAGCATAATAACAAAAATTAATAATAGTAAATCTAAAGCAGATTAAGCCTAATCAACCAATTGGACTCAAAACAAAAAACCTGACCCTTTAAAAAATTTATTTTTTCTTACCCAATAGCATCATCAAAGTCACACACACCAAAAAAAAAAATCCCTCAAGTGTTTAAGTAGCATTAGAACCAATGGTTGGAGTCACCTTCACATAGCCAACAATAGAGCCACCTCCCCTAACTCTAATTCCTAGCTCTGTCCCTAATGAGAACCCAGTGGCAGCGCCACCTTATGGCCAGGGTGGTCCTAGGACCACCCTAAAAAAAAAAAAAATTATATATAATAATTTAAAATTTTATATGTATTTACCTTTAAAAAAAAATTTATGACCACCCTGAATTTTTTTTATGCCAATAAAATTTAATTTTAGTCCATAATTTGAGTAACTTAACAATATATTGGAGGTCTTTCAATAGATGATGGTAGCACAGGTCTGATAGGTTCGCAGTGGACAGGGATGTAATGCATATGGGCTACTCTTTGTTTTGGTCCTTTTCTTGGGGACATGTTTTAATGCCCAGACTTTTACTTGTATTCTATTTCGTTTGAATAAAGTTTTCTATCATTTTGAGCTCATAAAGAAACAATATATTGGGGTGGGGTCTTTCAAGCAAAAATAAAAAACTCAAAAAACAAATGAACTAAAATATGAAAAAAAAAATTATAATAAAACTACTACAGGCTGGGCAGTGACTTGATTCCCTCGACTCAGCACACTGCCTAATACAACACAATTTTCAACCTTTTATTATTTTTTATTACAGCATTATTTTACCTCACCAGACATATATTACTTACTTCTCATTTTTAATTATTTTTTCTTATTTATTCTTAACCACACACGTCTTCTGTCGTCTCGATTTTTACACTTCATACTTTTAAATTTTATTACATCTTCGTCTACACAATTACATCTACGTTTTGTCTTTCTCCTTGTTCGTAACTTCTGTGTTTTCTACCAGTACTAGTGTGGCAGTGCCTCTTCTCAAGTTTTGAGTCTCAAATTTCTCAGTACGTTTATTTTTTTTAGCTGTACAAGTACCTTTGTTCATTTCTTTTCTTTTCATTTTTTTTTCCTTTTGAGGTTTTTTGGTTTACAGAATACAAATTTGTTTTGGTTTTAAGAACAATTTTTTTTTTTTAAGCACAACTTCATGCCGGCCGAGTCTTGAATTTCAGCTGGTATTTACCGAAACACTTGAAATAGACTGAAATGACCCAAAATTTTTTCCAAAGTGGAATAGGGTGGGTTACTGTTCCGGTTTGTTTACCAGCACGGTATTTTCCAGCCGGAATGGAATGGAATTAATAACATTGAATCAAACCTAATTACCTAAAGGCCAAAAATAAATAAGATTGTGTAATTCATACTTCCTAAGGAACACCTTGAATAAAATTCTTGAAGCCACCACTGCGGAAACCTACCTATTTATAAGGTAGACTAAAATAATTTCATAAAATCTTAAATTGATTTAAAAAGCACAATGTGGAGGAACGAATCTCTCCCTTTGAAGGTATTGTTCGCTTTGGGAATGAGCCGAGGAGATCGATGCCACCCTCACAGATTTGCTCAATTCCACATTGAGGAGAGACGTCTCCCACCCATGCCTTATAAGCATTTGGCCTAAGGATGAGTGTACCACTACTACACATTATCAAATCCAGTGTTCTGATGTGATAAGTACACACTTCATTATCAGTTAGCCTACAAACTTCAAAATCATGCTTTTCACATAACAGTCCTGGAGATAGCCCAATCCAATGATGCTCTATTGATCCAAGTTGATCCAAGCATGACGCCTATATGCACATTTGTTCCAAGACAAGTAAATAGAGACCAGATGACTTCTCTCTTTCCAGAATCATGGATTACGAAAGATGAGATGCTTCACCAAGCACTCAAGCTGATACAGTCTAATAATCCTTTCTTTGTTAATAAAGAGAACGGTGATGTTGAAATTAGATTCCTCATAACTACACCAGAAAAGAAAGAGGTCACATTTTTTCCTACTTAGATTGCTATGATCCACCCAGTGTCATATGAAGGCCTCGAAGGTCTTCAAATCAAAGCATTCCGAGAAGATGGACAGCCTTGCTATGCAGGAAAATCATCCTCTGGTCATATATGGTGGGATGTTTGTGATTGTGTTGATTGCCAAGAAGAAGAAGTTTTTGAAAAAAATCATTCACGAAGAAAGAAAAAGTCCTCCCAAAATGTGAATCTTTTGATTCCTTTCAATAGTTATAGCGATGGATTATTCTTTTGAATGTAACTCATCTTTCTCTATTGTTTAGTCATATATTCTTAGTAATATATGCAATAATAAACCAGTTCTAGTAACCTTGTTAGAATCTTCTTACACTCATACTTTATCTCATAGTTAGGAAAGATTTTTTCCTCCACATATACCATTGCATGATTTGCTCTTTTATGACTTCAATTTATGTTACAATTTGATGAAGAAGCCATTGCTTGAACATGCAATGGCTTACCAAAAATTTGTTAAACAATTTTATATACTGCGAAAAAATAACTCAAAAAATCAGATATTAAAACTTCTAAAAGACCAAAAAATATTAAAGAATCAGATGATTCACTGCTTCAAAATTATTGAAACAATATATATATATATATATATATATACATATATATATATGACTAAACAATAGAGAAAGATGAGTTACATTCAAAAGAATAATCCATCGCTATAACTATTGAAAGGAATCAAAAGATTCAGAGCCAACAAATTTTAGATTGTGTGTGTGTGTGTGTGTGTGTGTGTGACTACACAACAAAGAAATATAAGAGAAAGATATGTTACCATCAAAAGAATAATTCAGATGTTATAACTTATGGAAGGCCTAAAAATATTAAAGAATCATAAGATTTACTTCCTATAAATTTTTGAAACAAAAAAAAATGTATATGATTACACAATAGAGAAATATAAAAAGAAAAATTGGTTAACTTCAAAAGAATAATACATGGTATAGTCATTGAAATATGCTAAACATGTTCAAATATTGCGAAAATTAACACAAGATTAGATGTTAAAACTTCCAAGATGCTAATATATATATATATATATATAATTAAAGAATAAGTTATTGAAATAATTAAAAAAAATATAGACTAACTGCGCGCATAATAATATTTTTAGAGTGGTCTCATTAAATTTATTTTTTACAATTTGGACTAATTTTATAAGAATAATGTATTTCATAATTTTAAATGTAATATAGGAACAATCTTAAATTATAAATATTAATTTAAATATTCATATTTTTTTATTTATTATAAGAGTAATCATAAATCATAAATATAAATTTTTTCGTATCAAAATGAAAACAATATAATTTTTTTCAGAAATTCAAAAGATAAGTTAATGAAAATATTCATTTTTTAATAAAAGTTACCAATAACATTTTATGAATCATTAAAAAGAATATAAAATTTGGAAACTATTCTTTTCGTTTTAAACAAATTTTCTCAAACCTTATTTTTTTCTACTCAACAATCCAAAACACAAAAAAATGTAACTAAAAAAATTAATAAAACTTAACAATAATTAGTTGGACCAATTAAGAAAATAATATGTTGTTGATAATCTATTGATGTTGTGGAGGGACGAAACTCTCATTTGCAAGGTATTGTCCGCTTTGGGTGAAGACCTTCACGGATTTGCGCAATCCCACATCGGGGAGAGATGCCTCCCATCTTCAGCTTATAAGCGCTAGGCCTAAGTATTTATGTATCTTACAATACACGATACTATATGATACATGATATAGAAAAATAAAAAATTAATTCATGATATGATTCACATTTTTACAACTATGCTAATAACAACTTACTATTTATAATTTATTGTAAAAATATTATAGATGTAGATATTTTATTTATTTATTTATAATATGAGAACCCGAACCCTTTTGGTTATTTGGGAATATTGAGTCATGTGAAACTGAAACTCCCTACTCCCTTCCATGTCCACATTTCACCTCTTTTGTCACATTTATTCCAAATGACACATACCCTATAACCTCTTCTGTCTCTAACTCTCTTTATATGTACTAAAGTACTACTAATCTAGTATCTTTCTCAAAGAAATTTAAAATATATATATATATATTGGTATTGCTAATTTTTTTTTTTTTTTAAAAGCCTCTTTATTTGAATTTCGAAAGATTGGTATTGCTAATGTTATTTACAACAGCGTCACAAACTCGACAATCCACTATCCTTCTTTGATCTCCACAACTAAAAGCGGCATAGCAATATTTTGAGATATAAAGGCAATAACCTCCTCATATCATCCCTAATAAGTAATAACAACCCCTATACTTGCTCAATCTTAGCAAACATGGCGCTATCGAAGTTAATTTTGGAAGCAACCATGGTCTAACTCAAGGAGGGGAGAGCCGAGTTTGAGCATTGACAAACTCCCATAATGCATCAAAAGCTCACTGACTAATCTACTCACTTGGGTTGGGAAGGTCTATGTTGATAGTCAAACTTGGTTCCTTCTAAACCAAATGGTACACAAATGGTATGTTTAGGATCTACTTATTTTGCTGAAATTGAAAACTTTTTGCTGAAAGTACTATAGATAAAGGTTAAAGTTAGTTATAATAGTATACTAGGACCTATAAATAGTACCAAAAATACAGTGGGGCTCATAAATAGTAGCAAAAATAAGCTGAATATTAAAATAAGCTGGCTTTTTAAGCTAAGCCAAAAGCACACGAAATCATGGAGAAGAGCTCAAAGTCCTTCTTGATTCCACAACATGTTGGAGTAGAAATGAGAAGAAAGGGAAACTCATAGTGGTTCTAAAATCCCACTGTGGATTATCACCCCAAACTTCAGAAAGTTTAGAAAAGTGAGTTGAAATTTGTATTTTTGCTTTTAAATTTCAGTTGTAACACTTCAGAAAATTTAGGAAAGTGAGTTGAAAATTATATTTTAGCTTTTAAAAAATTTTGGTAGTAAAAAAATTACATTAATTGATTAATTGCAATATTCTTAAAAACATAGAAGGAAAGTTTTTTTTTTTTTTTTTTTTTTGAGAAACAACATAGAAGGAAAGATAAAAGAAGAATTGAACCTATGTATTAGATAAACATAGGTGTCACTTTTTTTTTTTAGAGAGAGAGTTTCAACCTATGGCGTTTGCTCTTGATGATAGCTCTTTATCATCAGACCAAAATGCCAATCGATTTTTTGGTGTAGGTTGATATTGAACCCTAGATCTCTTATTCAACCATCAAAAACTTACCGGTTGAACTAACTGGAACTCACAGATAAACATATGTAGTTTGTCAGTTTGTTGGAAAACTTTATTACAAGGATCATTAATTTTTTCTTTTTCCTATATTTAATAGGGCATTGTAAGAGAGTTGCTCATGCTTTGGCAAGTACATTCCAAGAACACGAGCATTAATTGTTTCTTTTACAATTTGATTTCCATACTCAAATCTCAATAAATTGTCTATCATTTATTACAAAATTTAAAATAAATAAAAACTTATTTTGTAACTAATGAGACAATCTCAAAGGAGTTTTTATTATTATTATTATTAGAAGGAATCTCAAAGGAGTTTACAACCCTTAAAATTTAAAAATAATTTGTAAGTGCAAAAGATTTGTTGATTTAGTTGATTAATTTATAACATGGAATTTTTTTACTATTATTTATTAAAGTAATGTTATTTTAAAATTAATTTTATTTTGGTTTATTTCATTAACTAATCCCATTTTGTGACGTGGTGTGGTGCTTAGAGTTAATATTTAAATCCAAATATTTTGTATCTTGGATCTTTTTAGTAAGAGGATTTAAATACAATTTTTTATTTTGAAAACCATAAAATGGTGGATTCAACTAATGTCTTCGAAATATAGTTTTCAAAAAATTATTTCCTATTTTCCCTGTTGAAAACAGGATTTTATAAAATTATTTCCTATTTTATATCAGACCATAAATATTACAAAATGTGCATATGCCATAGATTGGGTGCGTACGCATCGTAAACCTGGCATACGCACCTTTTGTAAGTCTCGGCCAAATTAGGTCAAAAATGATTAGGACACTTTCTGGTTATTCTGCTCATTGGGCTTCATGCACGATGCTGATAATTTTGGTAGCGAAATAATTTCTCATCATTGGAACCAAGGGGCTCGAGCATAGGTCATAACAAAATGTGATGGCTACACCTATCCTTAATGATAATTTGGAACTCTAAAAACTCGTACACATGAATACATATATAATAATAAAAAATTAACTGAGGATGACAAAGAAAATGTACCATACATATCAACCCAGGGAATTACAAGAGATAGAAGTAGCTATAACATATAAAACTCCAAAATTTGGTATTTTGTGGATGTGGTGAAAGTGTTATCTTATAAGCTCTATTATGTAATACCTATCAAAACTTTTTTGATCAACAAGTAAAAGCAAGGTACTTTCTTTTCAATTTGGTATATTGTGGATGTGGAAGTGTTCGTCAATATATAATGACTTATAAGCACCAAATTGGACTCTAGGGAAATTTCATGACAATTGGATTAAAGGTTCTTGGACTTTCTTTTCAATTTGAGGACAAACTTCTTCATTAATTTTGTTTTATTTTGTTTGTTTTGTTTTCTTTTGTTTGTTTATAGTTAGATAGCTCCAACAAATAGAAATCTAATATCAAAATATTTACTTGACTTACTTTTTTTTAGAAAATGGCATGCAGTTGATTGCAATATATATTTTTTTAATGCGTTCACTCTGCATTCTTAATTTTCAGTCAAAAAGAGAAGGCATGTATTGTGGAAAGAGTGGTAAAGTTTCTGGCATGTATTGTGGAAAATTAGAGGAAAGTAAGGAGACAACTGTATAGTACCTTCATGGAAAACACGTGTTACAGTGACACCGACACAGACAACCCACTACTCTTCTTTTTCAATGTGTTCACACTCTCTTTTAATCTTAAAAATCTTAATCCTCAGTCAACAAGAGAAGAAGGCACGTATTATGGAAAGGGGTTTACTTTTTTTTAAGTGGACACTTTTTGTTTTTTTAAAAATAACAATCATAAGGGATAGTAGGTTTTAATTTTTTTTTTTTTAGTTAGTGGGTGCTTTGGCAATTTCTTATTAAATTAAAAGGAAATTTCAGCTAAAAAAGTACTAGATGTAATCCAAATCCTGTGGAAAGAACGTATGGATAATTTATAATGACCGATAAAAATCCATTGCCCGTTGTCAATTTTTAGCTATGAAATTTCATCAATTTCTACAAGTCTGGCCACGTAATTAACGGAAACTATATTAATTGGACAAATTTTTTTTTTTTTTTAAGAAATGACTAGACTATTAGCTGTATACTATTGCTATGTTAAACCAACTAATGATGCCAACTCTCAAGGAGAAAACTGTCCTTTTACTTTTATAAATTCCCCCCCCCCCCCCCTTCCATTTTTTTAGGTGAATGCATATCTAAAACATTTTTGTTTCTCTCCTCCCTTAATTCATGGCAAGAGAAATGGCACCCTTTACTTACTATTATAGGTTTAGTTAACAAATATACAATTATTTTATGGAAGTTTTGATACCATTTTCATGAAAACTATAAAAAGTCGTCAAACAGTTGATTATTTTTTTCTTTTTCTATTAAAAGTTTCTAAACATATTTTCTAAACTAATGCGGGAATCTGTGAGTTTTCTCTATTATCATTACAGAGTATTATTATTTGGGAAGAAGGAAAAAAAAACTATTCAAATTCTAATTATTTATTCTATATGTTCCTGCCACAACCACAAGTCTCTATATGTCATGATTCACTTATCTATATCATATTGGGTCCTATGCAAAGGATGCATTGAACTGAACCCAAACCTTGTTCATCTTAAAAACATTTGGAGTTTAGGCTTCAATTACTACTACTATTATTATTTTTTATGGGAAGGCTTCAATTAAATTGGTTAAATATTGTTATAATTGTTTCTAGATTGAACTATGATTCAATATCAAAGTATCTATATTCTATAACCCTTTGAATTCAATCCTAGGATATTATCTGGATGGAAGGGATTAGGTTATTCTACTTTTGGTCTGACTGTTTTAGTTTTTTTTTTTTCAATATAATTTTCGTATTTATTTATTATATAGGTTAGAAATCAATGTCATTTTAGTAGTTCTAAAAAATAATTTATACTATTTCGTATGACTTGTAATTTAACTTGGAGTAGTATTTGTGAGTTCTAGTTAGTTTAGTTGGTAAAGTCTGTTGTCATCAAATAAAATATCTAGCTTCTAATCCCTGCCTACACCAAAAACTAATTGATCTTTTAGCCTAATGATAAAAAGTAATCATCAGGAGTGGACGTTATAAATTAAAATTTTAAAAAATAAAAATAAAAAACTTGGCGTGGTATTTTTTTTTATAGAAGAAAACTATGAATTTGCAATAAATTTAGCATCTTTGATAAAATAACCAAAAGAGGAAATAGAAGTAGACTCCTCTCTCAAAGAGTCGATGACAATCTCCAAAAATTAATTGGTACCTTGGTTTGATGATAAAGAGTTATCATCAAGAGTGGACGTCATAAGCTAAAACTATATTTAAAAAATTATAAAACTTGACGTGGTATTTTATTTTATTTTTTCTAAGAAGAATGCTATGAATATGCAGTAAACTTAGCATCTTGGATCAAATAACCAAAAGAGGACATAGAAGTAGACTCCTCCCTTAGAGAGTTGATGACAATCTCCGAGTCATCGTGTTCAGAGGCTCTTTTATTTTTTGAATAAAAGTTAATTTAGGGTATTTATTATAATTTGGGATTACTACATTTTTTAATCACAAAAAAACCTAACAGTGTGATGAGTGTTAAGACAAATTATGGTTACGAAGATTTTAAATTTTTTTTATTAAAATCTCTATCTGGCCTTTGTGGTGAAAATCGGTAAAGCTTTGCGATGACTCGAGACCTTGACTTACATCTCTCTGATCCACTTTTGTGTGGAGTAGACAATATATGTGACCAATAAACTTTGCCTAATGGTTACTCATGGTCACATTAAATATTTGGGAAAATTGACAATCACTAATCTATTAAATGTGATTAGAAAGCAAAAATAAATAAATAAATAAATAATGAAAAAAACTAGGCTATACTCAAGAGGTTTTTGGGTTGGCTAGCTTGATTATAAGATATCTTAGGTGTCTTCTTTCTTTCCTTTTGGTATTGGCATTTACATACAAACTAGTCACTAATCCGTGCTATATATGCACAGGAACCATGGACGAAGGCATGCTTTGTCGTGGAGGGGCAATTGCCCCCCCCCCCTCCTAAATTTTTTTTTTTTTGAAAAATATATGAGTATATACTCAGTACAAATTTTAGCAATTTTGTTCTATAAAGTTACCATTTGCTCCCCTTTAATAATATCATTAATTATTTTAAGAGTAATGTCAATGTCACAAACTTTTCTACAACATTTTTACAAACTATTGAGGTAGCAAATTCATATTGATTTACATTTGGCCCACCACTTATATCACATTCTTACTTACCAATAACCACTCACTACATCAATAATTTGTAAAAAAAAAAAATTGTAGCTCTAGCATTCCTCCTTGTAAAGACCATAACAGAATCTATAGATCTAAAATCTAAAACAAAGTATACAAGCCCAAAAAATTAGCATAATAAAAAAAATAAATAATAGTAAATCTAAAGCAGATAAAGCCTAATCAATTAATTTGACTCAAAACAAAAAACCTAACCCTTTAAAAAAAAATTTTTTTAAAAATTATTTTTTTCTTACCCAATAGCATCATCAAAGTCACACGCCCCCAAACAAAAAAAAAAAAAAAACCCTCAAGTGTTTAAGTAGCATTAGATTCAACGGTTGGAGTCACTGCACATAGCCAACAACAGAGCCGCCTCCCCCAACTCCAAGTCCTAGCTCTGTCCCTAACGAGAACCCAGTGGCAACGCCACCTTATGGCCAGGGTGGTCCCAAGACCACCCTAAAAAAAATATATAATAATAATTTAAAATTTTATATTTATTTACCTTTAAAAAAAATTCTAGGACCACCCTGAATTTTTTTTATACCAATAAAATTAAATTTTAGTCCATAATCTGAACAACTTAACAATATATTGGAGGTCTTTCAATAGATGATGGCAGCACAAGTCTGATAGGTTCGCAGTGGATAAGAGTGTAATGCGTATGGGCTACTCTTTGTTTTGGTCCTTTCCCTGGGGACATGTTTTAATGCCTAGACTTTTACTTGTATTCTATTTCGTTTGAATAAAGTTTTCCATCGTTTTGAGCTCATAAAAAAATATATATATTGGGGTGAGGTCTTTCAAGCAAAAAATGAAAAACTCAAAAAACAAATGAACTAAATATGAAAAAAAAAAATTATAATAAAACTAATACAGGCTGGGCAGTGACTTGATTCCTTCGACTCAGCACACTGCCCAATACAACACAATTTTCAACCTTTAATTATTTTTTATTACAATATTATTTTTCCTTACTAGACATATATTACTTACTTCTCATTTTTAATTATTTTTTCTTGTTTATTCTTAACCACACACGTCTTATGTCGCCTCGATTTTTACACTTCATACTTTTAAATTTTATTACATCTTCATCTACACATTTACATCTATGTTTTGCCTTCCTCCCTGTTCGTAACTTCTGTGTTTTCTACTAGTACTAGTGTGGCAATGCCTCTTCTCAAGTTTTGAGTCTCAAATTTCTCAATATGATTTCTTGTTTTAGCTATACAGGTACCTTTGTTCATTTCTTTTCTTTTCATTTTTTTTTTCCCTTTGAGGTTTTTTGGTTTATAGAATGCAAATTTGTTTTGGTTTTAAGAACGATTTTTTTTTTTAAGCACAACTTCATGCTGGCCGAATCTTGAATTTCAGCCGGTATTTACCGAAACACCCGAAATAGACTGAAATGACCTGAAATTTTTTCCGAAGTGGAATAGGGTGGGTTACTGTTCCGGTTTGTTTACCAGCACAGTATTTTCCTACCGGAATGGAATGGAATTAATAACATTGAATCAAATCTAATTACCTAAAGGCTAAAAATAAATAAGATTGTATAATTTATACTTCCTAAGGAACACCCTGAACAAAATTCTTGGAACTACCACTGTGGGAACCTACCTATTTATAATGTAGACTAAAATAATTTTATAAAATCTTAAATTGATTAAGAAAGTACACTGTGGAAGAACGAATCTCTCCCTTTGAAGGTATTGTCCACTTTGGGAATGGGCCGAGGAGACTGATGCCACCCTCACGGATTTGCTCAATCCCACATCGAGGAGAGACGCCTCCCGCCCATGCCTTATAAGCACTTGTCATAATCTTCTTACACTCATCCTTTATCTCAAAGTTAGGAAAGCTTTTTTCCTCCACATACACCATTGCATGATTTGCTCTTTTATAACTTCAATTTGTGTTACAATTTAATGAAGAAGCCATTGCTTGAACATGCAATGGCTTACAAAAAATTTGTTAAACAGTTTTATATACTGCAAAAGAATAACCCAAAAAATCAGATATTAAAACTTCTAAAAGACCAAAAAATATTAAAGAATCAAATTATTCACTGCTTAAAAATTATTGAAACAATATATATATATATATATATGACTAAACAATAGAGAAAGATGAGTTACATTCAAAAGAATAATCTATCGCTATAACTATTGAAAGGAATCAAAAGATTCAGAGCCAACAAATTTTAGATTGTGTGTGTGTGTGTGTGTGTGTGACTACACAACAAAGAAATATAAGAGAAAGATATGTTACCATTAAAAAAATAATTCAGATGTTAAAACTTATGAAAGGCCTAAAAATATTAAAGAATCATAAGATTTACTTCCTCTAAATTTTTTAAACAAAACAAAATGTATATAATTACACAATAGAGAAATATAAAAAGAAAAATTGATTAACTTCAAAAGAATAATACATGGTATAGTCAATGAAATCTGCTAAACATGTTTAAATATTGCGAAAATTAACACAAGATCAGATGTTAAAACTTCCAGAATGCCAAAATATATATATATATATATAATCAAAGAATAAGTTATTGAAATAATTCAAAAAATATAGACTAACCGCGCGCATAATAATATGTTTAGAGTGGTCTCATTAAATTTATTTTTTACAATTTGGACTAATTTTATAAGAGTAATGTATTTCATAATCTTAAATGTAATATAGGAACAATCATAAATTATAAATATTCATTTAAATATTCATTTTTTTTATTTATTATAAGAATAATCATAAATCATAAATATAAATTTTTTCGTACCAAAATTAAAACAATATAATTTTTTTTTTAGAAATTCAAAAGATAAGTTAATGAAAATATTCATTTTTTAATAAGAGTTACTAATAACATTTTGTGAATGATTAAAAAGAATATAAAATTTGGAAATTATTCTTTTCGTTTTAAACAAATTTTCTCAAACCTTATTTTTTTCTGCTCAACAATCCAAAACACCAAAAAATGTAACTAAAAAAATTAATAAAACTTAACAATAATTAGTTGGACCAATTAAGAAAATAATTTGTTGTTGATAATTTATTGATGTTGTGGAGGGACGAAACTCTCCCTTGCTAGGTATTGTCCGCTTTGGGTGAAGACCTTCACGGATTTGCACAATCCCACATCGGGGAGAGACAACTCCCATCTTCAGATTATAAGTGCTAGGCCTAAGTATTTATGTATCTTACAATACACAATACTATATGATACATGATACAGAAAAATAAAAAATTAATTCATGATATGATTCAAATATTTACAACTATGCTAATAACAACTTACTATTAATAATTTATTGTAAAAATATTATAGATGTAGATATTTTATTTATTGATTTATTTATTTATTTACTATATGAGAACCCAAACCCTTTTGGTTATTTGGGAATATTAAGTCATGTGAAACCAAAACTCCCTACTCCCTTCCTTGTCCACATTTCACCTCTTTTGTCACATTTATTCCAAATGACACATACCCTATAACCTTTTCTATCTCTAGCTCTCTTTATATGTACTACAGTACTAGTAATCAAGTATCTTTCTCAAAGAAATTTAAAAAAAAAAAAAAAAAACCCCTCTTTATATGTATTTCGAAAGATTGGTATTGCTAATGTTATTTACAATAGTGCCACAAACTCGACAATCCACTATCCTTCTTTGCTCTCCACAACTGAAAGCAGCATAGCAATATTTTGAGATATAAAGGCAATAACCTCCTCATGTCATCCCTAAAAAGTAATAACAACCCCTATACCTACTCAATCTTAGCAAACATGGCGCTATCGAAGTTAATTGTTAAAGCAACCGTGGTCTAACTCAAGGAGGGGAAAGTCAAGTTTGAGCATTGACAAACTCCTATAATGCATCAAAAGCTCACTAACTAATTTACTCACTTGGGTTGGGAAGGTCTATGTTGATAGTCGAACTTGGTTCCTTCTAAACCAAATGGTACACAAATGGTATGTTTGGGATTTACTTATTTTGCTGAAACTAAAAACTTTTTGCTGAAAGTACTGTAGATAAAAGTAAAAATTAGTTGTAATAGTATACTAAGACCTATGAATAGTACCAAAAATACAGTGGGACTCATAAATAGTAGCAAAAATAAGTTGAATAGTAAAATAAGCTGGCTTTTTAAGCTAAGCCAAAAGCACACGAAATCATGGAGAAGAGCTCAAAGTTCTTTCTTGATTCCACAACATGTTGGAGTAGAAATGAGAAGAAAGGGAAACTCGTAGTGGTTCTAAAATCCCACTGTGGATTATCACCCCAAACTTCAGAAAGTTTAGAAAAAAGAGTTGAAATTTGTATTTTTTTTTCTTTCAAATTTCGGTTGTAACACTTCAGAAAGTTTAGGAAAGTGAGTTGAAAATTATATTTTAGCTTTCAAAAAATTTCGGTAGTAAAAAAATTACATTAATTGATTAATTGCAATATTCTTAAAAACATAGAAGGAAAGTGTTTTTTTTTTTTTTTTTTTGATAAACAACATAGAAGGAAAGATAAAAGAAGAATTGAACCTATATATTAGATAAACATAGGTGTCTTTTTTTTTTTTTTTTTTTTGAGAGAGAGAGTTTCAACCTATGGCGTCTACTCTTGATGATAGCTCTTTATCATCAAACCAAAATGCCAATCGATTTTTTGGTGTAAGTGGATATTGAACTCTAGATCTCTTATTCAACTATCAGAAACTTACCGGTTGAACTAACTAGAACTCCCATATAAACATACGTAGTTTGCCGGTTTGTTGGAAAACTTTATTACAAGGATCATTAATTGTTTCTTTTTCCTATATTCAATAGGGCATTGTAAGAGAGTTGCTCATGCTTTGGCAAGTACATTCCAAGAACACGAGCATTAATTGTTTCTTTTACAATTTGATTTCCATACTCAAATCTCAATAAATTGTCAATCGTTTATTACAAAATTTAAAATAAATAAAAACTTATTTTGTAACTAATTAGACAATCTCAAAGGAGTTTTTTTTATTATTATTATTGTTAGAAGGAATCTCAACGGAGTTTGCAACCCTTAAAATTTAAAAATAATTTGTAAGTGCAAAAGATTTGTTGATTTAGTTGATTAATTTATAACATGGAATTTTTTTACTATTATTTATTAAAGTAATGTTATTTTAAAATTAATTTTTAAAAATAAATTTATTTTGGTTTATTTCATTAACTAATCCCGTTTTGTGACGTGGTGTGGTGTTTAGTATTAATATTTAAATCCAAATATTTAGTATCTTAGATCTTTTTAGTAAGAGGATTTAAATACAATTTTTTATTTTGAAAACCATAAAATGGTGGATTCAACTAATGTTTTTAAAATATAGTTTTCAAAAAATTATTTCCTATTTTCCCTGTTGAAAACAGGATTTTATAAAATTATTTCCTATTTTATCTCAGACCATAAATATTACAGAATGTGCATATGCCATAGATTGGGTGCGTACGCATTGTAAACCTGGCATACACACCTTTTGTAAGTCTCGGCCAAATTAGGTCAAAAATGATTAGGACACTTTCTGGTTATTCTGCTCATTGGGCTTCATGCACGATGCTGATAATTTTGGTAGCGAAATAATTTCTCATCATTGGAACCAAGGGGCTCGAGCATAGGTCATAACAAAATGTGATGTCTACACCTATCCTTAATGATAATTTGGACCTCTAAAAACTCGTACACATGAATACATATATAATAATAAAAAATTAACTGAGGACGGCAAAGAAAATGTACCACACATATCAACCGAGGGAATTACGAGAGATAGAAGTAGCTATAACATATAAAACTCCAAAATTTCGTATTTTGTGGATGTGGTGAAAGTGTTATCTTATAAGCTCTATTATGTAATACCTATCAAAACTTTTTTGATCAACAAGTAAAAGCAAGGTACTTTCTTTTCAATTTGGTATATTGTGGATGTGGAAGTGTTCGTCAATATATGATGACTTATAAGCACCAAATTGGACTCTAGGGAAATTTCATGACAATTGGATTAAGGGTTCTTGGACTTGCTTTTTTTTAGAAAATGGCATGCAGATGATTGCAATATATTTTTTTTTTAATGCGCTCACTCTGCATTCTTAATTTTCAGTCAAAAAGAGAAGGCATGCATTGTGGAAAGAGTGGTAAATTTTCTGGCATGTATTGTGGAAAATTAGTGGAAAGTGAGGAGACAATTGTATAGTACCTTCATGGAAAACACGTGTTACAGTGACACTGACACAGACAACCCACTACTCTTCTTTTTCAATGCGTTCACACTCTCTTTTAATCTTAAAAATCTTAATCCTCAGTCAACAAGAGAAGCAGGCATGTATTATGGAAAGGGACACTTTTTTTTATGGGAAGGGGTTACTTTTTTTTAAGTGGACACTTCTTTTTTTTTTTAAATAACAATGATAAGGGATAGTAGGTTTTTTTTTTTTTTTTTAGTTAGTGGATGATGTGGCAATTTTTCATTGAAATAAAAGAAAATTTCAGCTAAAAAAGTACCGGATGTAATCCAAATCCTATGAAAAGAATGTATGGGTAATTGATAATGACCGTTAAAAATCCATTGCCCATTGTCAATTTTTAGCTATGAAATTTCATCAATTTCTACAAGTCCATCCACGTAATTAACGGAAACTATATTAATTGGACATTTTTTTTTCAAGAAATGACTAGACTATTAGCTGTATACTATTGCTATGTTAAACCAACTAATAATGCCAACTCTCAAGGAGAAAACTGTCCATTTACTTTTATAGATCCCCCCCCCCTTTTTAGGTGAATGCATATCTAAAACATTTTTGTTTCTCTCCTCACTTAATTCATGGCATGAGAAATGGCATCCTTTACTTATTATTATAGGCTTAGTTAACAAATATATAATTATTTTATGGAAGTTTTAATACCATTTTCATGAAAACTATAAAAAGTCATCAAAAAGTTGATTATTTTTTCCTTTTTCTATTAAAAGTTTCTAAACATATTTTCTAAACTAATGCGGGAATCTGTGAGTTTTCTCTATTATCATTACAGAGTATTATTATTTGGGAAGAAGGAAAAAAACCTATTCAAATTCTAATTATTTATTCTATATGTTCCTGCCACAGCCACAAGTCTCTATATGTCACGATTCACTTATCTATATCATTATCTATATCATATTGGTCCTATGCAAAGGATGCATTGAACTGAACCCAAACCTTGTTCATCTTAAAAACATTTAGAGTTTAGGCTTCAATTACTACTACTATTATTATTTTTAATGGGAAGGCTTCAATTAAATTAGTTAAATATTGTTATAATTTTGTCTAGATTGAACTATGATTCAATATCGAAGTATCTATATTCTATAACCCTTTGAATTCATTATGTTATAGAGTTTACTTGAGATAAAATCCTAGGATATTATCTGGATGGAAGGGATTAGGTTATTCTACTTTTGGTCTGACTGTTTTAGTTTTTTTCTTTTTTCAATATAATTTTCGTATTTATTTATTATATAGGTTAGAAATCAATGTCATTTTAGGAGTTCTGAAAAATAATTTATACTATCTCGTCTGTCTTTGTTTTCTTCTATAGCAGTGACCTTTGCACGGTAGCTCTCTGGTAAGGACCTTAAAATCTTTCTCACCACCTTAGCATCCTCAATCTTTTCACCGAGATTGAGCTTGACAATCAAGATTTCATTGAGCTTCCTATAGAATGAGTCAAATGACTAATCGTCACTCATTTTGAGCTCTTCAAATCGGGTGGTAAGCATTTTGAGTTTTGTGTTCTTGACTTTTTTGGTACCTTTATAAGTAGCCTCAAAAATCGTCCAAGCTTCCTTGGCGGTCTTCACATGCGATATCTTGTGAAATTCATCAGTAGACACACCACAAAAGATGGCATTAATTGCTTTGCTATTGGCATTTACCAAAGCAAAGGTTACCTTGTCCCATTCGGACTTGGCTGTCGTGGGTCTAACATACCCATTCTCAACGGAATCCCATACGGACTCATCTATAGCACAAAGGAATGCCCTCATACAAACTTTCCAAAAAGCATAGTTTCTCCCATCAAAATATGGTGGAGCGTTGAGAGATTGTGACCGATCCGTCACAAAGGGGTCTTAGATCGTACTTAGGTAATGAAACCACAGCAAGTGCACCCACTCTGATACTAATTGAAAGTTCGGATTTGTGTTAAAAACACAAGAGTTGTTTAGACTCCAAATTAATAAATTACGGCTTGGTTAATTTTACTTTAACTTAAACTAACTGCCGAATAGAGTAAATGCGAGCGAACAAACAATACAACTAATCTAAGCCATATTCAACAAAACACAGTAGTAAAATGAAAGCTAAAAGAGTAGGAAAGAGAAATGCAAACACAAGATAACGCATCGATGTATTATCGAAGAGGAAACCAAAAAACTCCGCGAAAAACCTCTCTGCCGCCCTCCAAACGGTAAGTCGGTCCACTAGACAATGAGTTGGGATACACAAATAGCAAGAGACCCTCCAAGCCTAATCTACCCAGTGCACCTAAGCCCTCCAAGCTCCTACTCCAACAAAGTTTCTCGGAACCGTGTCTTGTCTAGCTTTCCAAATCTAGCAATGCGCCCGATTGCATCCTCCAAAGCTTGGCTTCTTCAAATGTTTCCCAACAATACCAAAACCTCACTTGACACTCAGTATGGGTGTGGTAAGTGTTTGGGCTATCAACCTCTCAAGGATTTGGATATGGAGAGGTAGGAGTTGAGGAAAACCACAATGGATAGTGTAGAGGATTGTGGGCATAACAATCTCTAACTCTCACGAGTTTGTGACTAGGGTTTTCTCTCTAAAAAGCACTCCTTTCAATATGTGGGTAATGATGGTATATATAGTGTGTATGAGGGTGTAGTGGAGCAGATATGGAAAAATAGCAAAACAGACTGTTTCGGAGGTATCTCACGAGAAGGCCTTACCCGCGAGACACTCGCGAAAACTAGCAATCATCATTTGTCTTGACTCTTCGCATTCCAGTCATGTGCTAAGCACATGCTTCACTTCACAAGAAGTCTACTCGCGAGCTACCCGCAAAAACTTCTTTAGTCTTCAATGTTGCCTTGAGTCTTCACACACTCTCTCTCTCACACAGCCTTTACAAATAAATCTCACATAAAATACAGGGTACAAAAGATTGAACAAAATTACAATCAAATTTGGCACGGAATTAAAGCCAATACAAAATAGTTGTAAATTACAACTTTACAATATTGATTCAATCAATGTATTTTATTTTTATATCCATACTGTTTTTGTTTAAGTCCATATTATCATTGTTAAAATTTTCAGTTTATTAAAAAATATTTTTTATTTGTATGTACTTCTTTAGGCTATTTCATGCAAAACGGCATGAAGTACTAGTCTCTTATCAATAAATTTTCCTACCTACCAAAAAAAAAAAATTTTTTAAATTACATCGTGAAAATTAGTAAATATGCACGAGTTTAATTTGATCCTATCCATAATTTGATCCTATGCACCAGTTTAATTTGATCCTATCCATCTATATATATACCCCTAATTGCTAATTGGCTGGTTATTTTGATTTTTCAAGCTATTTCAGACCCTCATATCTCCCTGTTGGTGATGACCCCTACGAGGACTTTCAATAATTTTTAGGAAATTTATGTCTGGACTGTCATATCTATGAAGGACCCTTGTTGTGGAAGTAATAACTTTGCCATGACTTGCATCTCTCTAAAACCAAATTTCCTTCCCCA
Organism: Castanopsis chinensis; assembly: GCA_032878915.1. NCBI lineage: Eukaryota > Viridiplantae > Streptophyta > Magnoliopsida > Fagales > Fagaceae > Castanopsis > Castanopsis chinensis. Next base: position 251,239 of record JAVQMG010000084.1, read on the forward strand.
AATAAGAAACCAATGCAAGTTGCAAAGATACTCCAACATTTTCTTCACTCCAGCTTGCTGCTAGCCATCAGCCTATAACCATTAATTTCCACTATTTTAGATCATATATAGGGTGAGTTTGGTTGAGCTTTTTGAAATTGGACTTTTTGTATAAGTGGGGTTTTTAAAAAGTGCGGTATAAAACTGAGCTTTTTGAAAAAGTTGATTGTTTGGTAAAAACTATTAAAAACTGCTTTTTGAAAAAGCTGAGTGTTTGGTTAGCACTTATAAAATTGGAGGTTTGAGTTATAAATTACCAAAAGTGACAAGATATATATATATATAAAGAATTCTTTGTTTTAATTATCTCTCTTATTGCAAGTTATGGACATAACATTTTTACAAAAATTTCACAATAAAGTCTATATGACAAGTTGTTAATGGTATAGGTCCAAATGAGAACCAATAACAACTTACTGCGTAAAATTTATTATGAGATTGTTACGAAAATATTGTGTCGATAACACTATTTTTTTTGCTAAAGAAAATAGCACTAATTTAAAAAGTCCAGAGATACGATAAAATGTGACAATATTTTCACAATACTATTTGTTTTTAGTTGTGGTCAATCCTAGTCTAATAAAAATTTTGATACCTCAACTGTGTTGAAACTTTTGTGATAATTTGTTGTGTCCTAGTACAATTGTAATTTTCATTTTGTAAATTTCCTTGCATGGACACGTATCCCACTCTACCTTTTACTCTTTTTTTTTTTTTTACTTCTTTTTTTTTTCTCAACCACACATTTCCTTTCACCTATCTTCTTCCATCTTTATATTCTCCCATCCTTATCTTCTTTCTCTGCTTCTCATCTACTTTCTGCTTCTCATGTTATCTAACTTCATTAAAAATCAATTAAGGTGAGTTCTGTACCAGAGCAGCACAGAGAGGGCCTTCTTCCACCTTTATATTCTCCCATCCTTATCCTCTTTCTCTGCTTCTCATCTTCTTTCTGCTTCTCATTTTCTCTAATTTCATTAAAAATCAATTAAGGTGAGTTCTGTAGTAGAGTAGCACAAAGAGGACCTTTTTGCAACATGGAGAGGACCTTTGTAGGATGGAGAGGACCTTTGTAGCAACACGGAGAGGCTTGTTCCATAGCAGAGCAGCACGGAGAGGACCTTTGTAGCAGCACAGTGGGCAATTTGGTACTTTAACACTGCCTCCAAAGGTAATATTGATGAAACATGCATTAGCGTTTGCAAAAGGCTCCGAAGAGCTGCCCACTACCAAGTGCTCTTCCTTCACAATTTCAAAACACAGGTTTTAGCTAAAGCTACTTTTAAAATCTAACCAAACGCTCATATTATTTTTTTGTTTCAAAAAGAGCTTTTTGCCTTTTGAAAGTGCAAACAAACAGGCACTTACGCATCATCAAGTTCATACCAAGGAAAATCCTAAAATTAAATAGCCTTCTCAAGAATGGATGAGAGAATTCAGAGGTTGAATGGGATTGCTCAACAGGGAGATATTGATGCCTTTTACAACATAATTCGGGAGGATGTAAAACTTTTGGAGCACATTGATGAGTTCCCATTTGTTGATACTCCTTTACACATATCTGCATCTGCTGGGCATTTCCCATTTTCCCGTGAGATGATGATATTAAAGCCCTCTTTTGTCAACAAGCGAAATCCAGATGGGTATACCCCCATTTACCTTGCTCTACTGAATGGGCATACAGAGATGGTGCGTCAGCTTCTACAACACAATGCGGACCTTGTTCGTGTCAAAGGAAGGGAGTGTATGACTCCTTTGCATTACGCAACAACAACAATAGGAAGGGAGGGTCTAACCCCTTCGCGTTACGAAGCAAAAACAAAAGATTACCTTGTTTTAATAGAATATTTTTTATCAGTTTGTCCTGATTCTATTACAGATGTGACAGCATGAAATGGGACCGCTCTTCATATTGCCCTCAAAAACAACAATTTGGAGGCTTTTAAATTCTTGGTGGGATGGCTCCTAAGGAAGTGGCCTTATTGGAGGAAAATCCTGGAGCAGAAGGATGTGGACGGCAATACTGTATTGCACATTGCAGTATCTAGAAATCAAATACTGGCAAGCTCTCTCATTTCCTTAGTTATGATTTTTAATTCCAAACTAACATCGACTTCAAATAGAAAAAACCAACAAACATCTACTTAGTATTAAAAATATATGAATAATAAATAAATAAAATACAAAATAACAATTTCTTAATACATTTCAACTCAACTTTTTGTCAAAAGTTTTGTAACCAATGAATCCGGTACCGTACCGTATTGGCCGGTACAGCTGGTATATTCCCTACCAGAGCTTAAAATGGTACCGAAACACTTGCATTTCGTTTCGGTTCAAATATCAGTTATATCGGGTTGTTCCGACTATACTGGACGAAATATCATATTTCGGCCAAAAAAATCATACCGGACTGGAACGTGATTTTCATATCAAAAAGAAAGAAAAATTTTCAGATCCAATATCTCTCTCCCCTCTTTCAACAACATATTAACTTATGGTCTCTCATTATGCTGTTGTTGCCGCCAAAAAATCACCTCTACGTTGCTGGAGTCCCATTTCGTTGATCTCCTTCTCCTCCCACTTCTTCATCTTCTTCGTTAAATAACCCAAAACCTCTTTCTTGGCTTTTGTTTTGTTTTAGTTTGGCTTTGCAGTTTCTTTTATTTTGTCCTTTTTGTTTATGTGCTTGACAGCTTTACCCTACTTTTACTACTAATAAATTTCAAGTTCCAACTTTAGCCCCTTTATTATTAATTTATTTGAATAAAATAATTTTTTTTTGTTTTGCGTGTTTAACATCCACGTGAAGATGAATTCAAACTTAATTTCCTTTTATTAAGTATTTTATTTATTTTTAATTTATGTATTTTATTTTTAACTTCAACTATGGTACACCAAATATCAATATCTAATGAATTTATTATTATAATAATAATAATAAATAAGAAAACTACTACCATGTGTCATCTAAAAAAATTTTGTATTATTATCAATAATAATTAAATATAATATCAATGTATAATGAATTTTGAAAGATAGCATTTTAATTAAAACTTTAAGGATCAAAGATATTTAAATGAGATGTTTTATGAATTATAAATACTTTTATTAAATTGTATGCACTTTGACTTTTACTAACATGAGTTTTACACTCCATCATTACTAAATTTAAACTCTTTATAAAATAACGGTAATCTCGAAATGGTACACCGGTACTGAATTGTTACGTTCTACTGACTAAACTAGTACAGCCTTTGGTACGAAATTGACTCTCTTGCTTGTAACTCAATTATTGGTTGGCACCTTGTTTTATTTTCAACTGAGATTTTTAGGGTTGAAATTATCTTTCTCCCAACCATTGAAGAAAAAAAAAAACAAGACAAAACATGACCTCAATTTTCTATTACACTAAAATGCATAATAATTTCATTCTTAGTGTACAAGATCAGTCTTAAAAAAAAAAAAACAAAAAACAAAAAAACTTCTTTCATTTTATTATGAAACCTATTTTGACAACATTTATGGTTAGAATACACAAATATTGTCATTCAAAAATCAAATAAAAATTAGATTTATTTTCTTAATATATTTTATAAATTATTTTAACTAAAAAAATAATTAGTGTTACAAAGTTTTAATAATAAAATTTAAAAAAAAAAAAAAAAAAAAGGAGAACTTCCAAATGAAATGGTTAGATGGAGGCAAACAGCAACATAATAGCAAATGGTAAAGTATCAAACATAGTCATTTAAAAAAAAATAAAAAGGCCAAGCATAGAAATTTAAATATTAAAAAAAATGATACAATTTTGGTACAAACAACATAATTAGATTTGTTACATAATTTTTTTTACAGGGATCATCTACCATATATAAGTATTAGATAGATGACCTTTTTTTTTTTTTTTTTGAATATTTTGGAGGCCAAATTTTCAAAATTTTAAATTTAAATATAATATTGAATTTAAATAAAATATTAATATATATATAAAAAAAAATTAGAGGGTCATGGCCTCCCTAGCTAGTTCCCTTGGTCTATATAGAATTCCGTCTCCGGGAACATATAAAAAAGTTATCTTATCCTTTAAGGATTTATTGGCTTTGCAAATTAGAAGTAATAAAACATGATTTAAGAGAGAGGTCTTATGAATTTGGAATAAAAAATAGGAAGAAGGACGACCTTACTTAAACAGGATCTATTCTATGGTTCATACGTCAATGTCCTTGGTCTCAAAGAAAAGGGATGGCGGTTGAGACTGTTCATGAGTAATATTTTACATAGATGATCATGAGATTTGTGACAGTATTGTATCACTACATTATGCATGCAGGCTGTGTCTCACTTACTTGATTTGGGTCGGAGATTTGTGAACATCGAGAAGAATTTAGGGGCTAAAACAGCGTTGGACATCTTGGATGAACAACGAAGACGAAGAATAGACAACAGCGAGATGAGGGAAATACTAAACCGTCATGGAGCTTTAACAGCTTCATCTCGTCCTACAGTTACTTCTTCTCATGAACATTACCTAAGGCCGCCCGGAAGATGCGAGAGAAAAAAAATAATATATTTTGGTAATCAAGTGATGAAGGGAATAACAGACGAAAAGCGCAATGCGTTGTTGGTGGTTGCTGCACTGCTTGTAACAGTGACCTATCAAGCGGTAATCACCCCTCCTGGGGGACTTTGGCAAGATGATCTGTTCGATTCCAATACCACAGATGTACACCGACGTAGCCAGGATGATCTGTTCAAATTGAATATCACAGCGCCACATAGAGCAGGGTCAGCCACTGCTGAGAGAACAGACGCTTTTGCGATATTCATGATTTTTAATTCTACTATATTTTTGTCCTCAATCGCAACAATGTTTGTCCTCGTTCCACTAGACGGAGTCGTTGGTGCGTATTTAGCCGGAGACTCTGTATACCTCTGTTTCGGCTATGTTAGTTCATTGATGATCATAACCCAGGCTCGAGACTGCCTCGCTAGAATTTTTCTTAGTTCACTACTTGTTATCATCATAGTAGGAGCCACTATAATCATTGCACGTAAAGATTTTGGTTATTTTCTGAAACCAAGTGCCCGTTTAGATAGAGTAGAGAAGAAGGGAGAGTGGAGGAGAGTATAGTAGAGTTGGCTAAAATTAAGCTAATTTTGGGTCAAATTTATACTATTTTACTCTACTCTCCCACCTTTCCCTCAACCCAAACAGACCATAAAATGAATATATGGCTGAGCTTGGAGCTATTGCATCTAAAATTTGTGTCAATTTGCATTTTTGTTTACTAATAAATTTCGAGAATAAAATTTAGCTTATATAGGTATGGTTGGAAGTACCCAACGCCATCTATGAATATAATGTATGCATGTATGTAAAATATTATTGCAATAAAACAGTTTGATTGGATTATCATCGCCTTCTTTTTTTCTTTTTTCTTTTTCTGTCTTTTTTTAGTTTGCAATCAAATTCCTCACACTGTCTGTCACACACCTAAATGGCAAAATTCACTTGGGTTCAAATTTTATCATCTTTCAGCTAATATATAATTTTTTATAATCCCCATTTTCCTCCAGCTAGGAGTTATTTGCTTTGTAAATTTCACAAGTTAAGACGACTTTTGTCAAAACATAGGCCACAAATCTTCACAAAAACTACTAATAATTTCGGTCTACCAATTAAGTCCATTAAAATTCAACGTACAAACATTCTAAAAAAAAAAAAAATCAACAAAAAATTACCCATTACATAAACACCCACGTATGAAATAATTTTAGTTCTAAGTGCAAGATGTGACATGGCCCTTCACCTAATTTTATATTAAATTTACTCTACTCTACTCTACTCTCCTTCTTTTTCTCTCAATCTAAACTGACTATAATGCACACTCTAAATAGAAAGCAAGATTTGGTTGGTTATCACAGTGGGCTTTGAGTAACCTTAATCAGACCAACTGGGTTTGGGCTAGGGGCTTACACGTTAGTACGTTACAACTGGGTGGGCCTTCTTGCTTTCCCTCGTCACGGCTTGATCCCATCAAAAGAGTCAATTACGTACTCTACCAACCAGTACCATTTTTCATGCCGGTACTTAGGCCAGCACAAAAACACTTCAATTTCATGTTTTTTTTTTTATTTTTTATGAATCAATTTCATGTTAGTTTAAAATACTAGCTAGCTATTCGGGAGTCATATTGGAGAAAATATCAAATTTTGGCCAAAAAATAAAAATTAATTGACAAAATAATTTAGACTAAAATGCAAATTTAACCTTCTTAATCATACTGAAATTCTTTTCAGTCTTCTAATTTTGCTTTCGTTCAATTGTATCGTCTAAGTTTCAAATTTAATAGCATTTTTTGATGAAATTGAACAAAATGTTTAAATTGAATAAATTTAAAACTTAAAAAATTCAATTAAACAAAAGTAAAATTAGAGAACTAATGAATTTTCAGTCAAATTTATAAAGTGCAATTTGCAAGAATTAGCTCACATCATTACTCACTTTTCTCAGATATTAACCACCATCTTCTAATTCTGTTTCTTTTTTATTTTGCTAAGTGTGCCTCTGCATGACAAATTGACAATCCGCCACTACGCCCACGTGTTCAATTGAGTGCACAATTTGTCCATTCAATTTTTTCCATTGCCATTTATCAAAGATGAAAAACAACATGTTGTGATTGTTATATCATCTAAGTATATCAATTTATTATTATTAATGAGCTAATATGTTACATAGAAATTAGCATATTATGTGAGATATGTGCTAATAAATTTTAAGTACTTTTTTATTATAATATATATAGTTGGCTGTTAAAGTGGAATTGGTGCAGTAACTTACGGTAGTAGATTGTCTGTCTTTATTTTATTGTTTTGGGTGATAGTGCATTGTGCCTTATAAAAAGGAATTGGTTTGAAACTTTGAATGGTCAGTTGCAAAAACTTCATAAAATCAGTTGATTGTAGTGTGAATTGTAGTGCTGAGCTGTCTACATAGTACTGTATGTATTTTGTCTGTATTTATCTCTTTTTGTTCGTTCAATTTTTTTTTTTTTTTAATGATAAGTTTTAATTTTCAAATTTGAAGTGTGGGAATTTTTTTTATGGATAAAGATAAGCTCCTTAATTTAAAAGATAAAAGAGTTTGGACAAATATGTAAGGTTTACTATTTTCAATTTATTTACAACTATGTCATTAAAAATGTTTCCATCAACAAAACAAAAAATTAAATAGATTTGAATGTAAAAAAATTTGAATTAAGTATTAAATTCTTTTTCTTAGCCGATTTTCAAAATTATATATAATTTACCCCATGGGTAGCCCATTAAGCCCAACCCAAGCAGCTTGCTAAAGACAAAATATGCCCATGGGCAGGGTCATGGGTTGAGTGACCACCGCACTAGTTAATAGCCCATTATGCCCAGCCCAATGTGATGGGCCCAGTTTTCACTTAACAACACCTAGCACAGTAGCCTTACACATCCATTTATGAGTTTAACACACATTTATTCTCTTAGATATTCCAACAAGCACCTCATCGGCACTATTTCAAATGATGGCACCAATCCCCTACCTACCCATTGTTTCAAATAAATTCTAGTAACATCAATATATATATATATATACACACACACACACACACGTATATGCAACACAAGTGAGAGAATGGAAGCACTGTGATGTTATGCCATAAGTCTCCAAATCAAAAAGGGTGAAATTTTTTTTTAAAAAAAATTATGAGAAAATTATACCATAATTTTTTTTGTTTAAATTACTAAGTATTTTTAACAAATACACGAGGAGAGAAGAAAAGGTTTTAAAGAATCTGACAGTGACGTAAATCCAAAAACATTATACCATAATGATCCAAGGAAAAATTTCTCATGTTGACTTCACAAATGAATAAATAAATAAAAGGTTATGCTAACAAGTGCCTTTAGGTCAATAATTAATAATCCATTTTAGGAAAGTTTTTACACCACTTTTATGAAAAATAGAAAAAGTTGTCAAAATATTAATTGCTTATTTTTCTTTTCCCATAAAAACTTTTTTTAATTAGATTGTTAACTAATACCTTAAAGGTATCCATTAGCATTTCCCATAAATAAATAAGTAAAGTGGGAGAAATCAATGGTTGAAATAAATAAGACGAGATAAAAAATAAAAAATAAAAATAAAACCCTTAAATATTATTTGCTGACGTGACAGTTGACTATTTTTAATTATTAAATCTCACTTAACCCATCTTTTATTTTATAGGGTCATGTTAAAGGGTGGCTTTAGTGTAATTATTAATAAATCATTGTAAGAAAGTTTTGACACTACTCTTATGTGAAATATAAAAAATCGTTTTATCAATTTTTCACAAAATATTTCTAAAAATGGTTTATAAACTAATGTCCTTGGAGCATTTGTTAACTTTCTCCTATTTTATGTAGGGAAATGTTAACACATGCCCTAAGAACATTAATTTAAATATTTTAAAAAAAATTATTGAATAAGAAAAAAAAAAAACAATAGATTTTTTTGACAATTTTTTATATTTCTAATAAAAATGATATTAAAAATTTCTTTAAATAGTCTATTAACAAATGTCCTAAAGGCCATTAGGAATTATTGTTGGATTCTAATAAATGTATGGTATTATTGCAAATTTGTTGCTTACTAAATTATTTAATTCTAGAGCATTGTTCTCTCTGTTATTCATTACAATTATCAAAGAAAGAAAAAAAAATTATGCAAAAAGAAAAGCCTTTAAAGAGACTAAGTTTAAACAATAGTCCAACCATAGAAATAGTAGCTATTATATTCTCAAATCTCACACCATCTCCATCTAAATAGTCCCCTCTTGATCTAGCTACCTAAAGATCAAGCCAACATGCAACCTCAAATACTTGCGTAATTTTTTTAACACACAAGTGTTTTTCCTACATCACCAAACAAAAAACATGAATATGTTCTCTCTCTCATTACATTGGGTTCCAACCATCTTTCTTGTACTCATTCTCATCCTCTCTGTCATTTCTTATGAAACAAAGGAAAGTGAAGAAAGTAGCCAACCTTCCCCCAACCCCTCCAAAGCTTCCCATCATTGGCAACCTCCATCAAATTGGAAATGCCAATCACCATTCCCTATGGAATCTCTCTAAAAAATACGGACCTGCCATGCTCTTACAACTAAGTCAAAACCAAGTTCTTGTTATCTCATCCCCACAAATGGCCAAAGAGGTGTTAAAGAACCATGACGTTGAGTGTTGCACAAAACCTAAATTACTTGCCCAAAAGAAGCTCACTTACAATTTTTTAACCATTGCATTTTCTTCATACAATGATTCGTGGAGACAAATGCGTAAACTTTTCATGATGGAGCTTTTCACTAAAAGTAAGATGCAATCCTTTGAGTGCACAAGAAAAGTCAATGTCATTCAATTGATTGACTTCATCACTCAGAATTTGCCAAACTTAATTGATCTCGGTGAGAAAGCACTTACTTTAACATACTCCATTATATATCACATAGCATTCAGTAGAGATTATGTAGAAATGGAGGGAGGTAAGCTTAAAGAGCTCAATGAAGAAGCCATGCAAATATTAGGCATGATTTCAACTGTGGACATTCTTCCATGGCTCGGGGGATTGTGGATGCAATAATGGGACTTCCATGGCAGATTGAAAAATGTTGTCATCAATGGCGGCTCCAAGAATTTTTCTCAGGTGTTCCTTAAGTCTCACCTCCTCTGTGCTTACCAACATCTTGCCCAAATAGGTAGCAATATAAATAATATACTGCATCCTTGTCTATACTATACTCCAACCACTTTCTATTTACATACCATTCGGATCTAAATCGACGGAGTTTTCCAAAAAAATCGGTTATAGTGTAATCATGGGCTTGGAAAACAGGTTGACAAGGGCCTTTTTGTAAATAATATCTTCTTATTTCATTATAATTATTAGGATGATATATGTTATCTTTTCTCGTAGCCCAGGATCTGAAGAAAGATTTTCTAAGTTAAAATCAACCCGAATTCGCTTAAAAGATGAAGATGAATCTTGCACAGGATATGAATCTGGGGTACGTGATTTTTTTATCAAATATTTGTCTATAATTCTAGCAAAAGAATAAACATTAAACTATAAGTTCATTTGAAATATTAATAAAATTATTCATTATTGTTGTTTAGTTGTTTCATTAATTTGTTTGTCTTTTATAGACTATAATTTGTTATATTATTGTTTCATTAATCATAAAATTATTAATTGTTGTTTAGCCTAACATAGTTTAATTTGTTTGTCTTTTATAATGTATTGGTTAATTAAATTATTAATTATTATTTATTAGTTGCTTCCCCCAATTAATTATTGGTTAATTAAATTATTGTTTATTAGTTGCACTAGCACACACCCCATGTGCATTTACTTCCCCCAATTCAAATATCTCACCCCGACCCCATGCCCCCATCTACCCCCCACTCAACAGACAAGCCTTATGGCCCTCAATCACAAGAGGCAATCAGATAAATTCACAATCACAAATCACAATACACTAAAAGACAATTAGTTGTATCTCACCAACACCAACAGATAAAGCCAATAACATGGGCAAATATTATTAAAGTGATAAGGTAAAGCTAAGCAATCAGATAAAGTCTCAAATAAAGTCTCAAAGAGAGAGAAAGAGAGAGAGAGAGAGAAAGACTCTCATTTGCTTTCAGTCTTCAGATAAAGAGAGAGAGACAGATAGTCTAAGAGAGAAACTCATATCCATTAACTCCTTAACCCGTATATGTAAAAGACTAAAGAGAGAAAAAGATGAAATACCTTGAGGTTGAGGGAGCAAGGAGGCCTAAGGCTCAGCTGAGGGGCGGCGTCGTCGTGCAACGCATCGAGGCGTGACAGATCTCCAATTCGATCGAACCGATTTCCAATCTCTAATGCCCGATGTGCTCTGGAGCTCGAGTTTGAGGCCCAATCACTGATGATCGATGTGCTCTGGAGCTCGCGTCGTCCGTTGGTTGTTGTCGTTAATGGCTGATGAGGTTTTTTTCTTTAGGTTAGGTTTCTGATTTTAGTTTTTGCTTTACTTGATGAATCGGACGCATATATTGGGGTTTTGGTTTTTTTTTTTTTTTTTTTTTTGAGAATCTGTGGGTTTGCTACCATCTGTAATCTGTTGGGTTTGCATCTGTAATCTGTGAGTTTGCTACCAACTGTAATCTGTTCATTTTGATGTTGGGCTTTTTTTCCCTGGTGGGCTTGCTCTGTTACAATTTTTTTTTTTTTTTTTCAAATTTTAGTTCAAATTTTTTTTTTGGGCCTTTTTTTTTTGTTTTGCTTGAAAGTAGAACAAATAAAAAAAAATTATTTGAGGGTGTTCCTAATTTTTTTTAAGGGTAAACAAATAAGAAATTTTAAATTATTATATATAATTTTTTTTTTCAAGTCAGGGTGTTCCTGGAAACACCCTGGACTGAACGTGGCGCCGCCACTAGTTGTCATGGATTTGATTCATTATTCAAAAGGTTGCTTGATGAACATCTTGATCCAGCCAGGCCGAAGTTAGAGTAGGAAGACATTGTTGATGTTCTGCTAAAGAATTTAAAGGATGAAAAAATTCATTTCATTCCAACAAAAGAACACATCAATGCAATTCTCCTAGAAAGCCATCAGTCTTGTTTCCCTCTATTCTTTAAAAGGAATACTATAACCAATTAAAATTCAGGGTTAGGGCCACCTTAAATGTTTTTAAAATTTCCATAATTGCTTTTTTAAAAAATACATCATACCTACTTAATATAGAATATTATCTTTATATAAATAAACTATCCATTCCTATTTGATCTATCGATAATAAAAATAAATATAAAAAATTTTAAAAAATCACTATTTATTATATAACAAATAAAGTTTGACAACTTAGCAATAATGACCTCCTTGTTAAATTTTTTGCTAAAATGCAACTTGTACTCTTAATTGCCTAAAATTCAATTTAGTTCTATAACTTTACTTTTTGTTCAATTTAGTCATCTAACTTTTAAGATTATTCAATTTAGGTCTTTCTTTTAAGTTTTTTCAAGTAGTTGGCTAGTTACTATTAATTATAAATTTTGTCAAATTTTTTAATTAAGAAAACTAATAAAAAAAACATATTTTAAGAGATAGAGAGATCCCTATGCCTGTGAACATGGGCAAAACCACATAAGAGCCATAGCCCCCCTTCCACCCCCTGGGTTTGAAAAAAAAAAAAAAAAAATCTTATAAATTTTTGGGCTTAATCGAAGTTTGGGTCTAACAAAATAGAATTTGGCCCCATTACTTCCAAAATCTTGGCACCCCTTCCTTCAAAATCTTGACCCTTGTACCGAAATTTAGCCCAAATAACATCACAAATCAAACCCCCAAAAAAAAAACCTAAATTTAAGCCCAAACAACCACAAATCATAAGCCCACAAAATTTAATAAAAACTTCACAAAAATAAATTTGAAAATTAGACATACACAGCACACACATGTCCACGCATTAGCCCATTTTATCTAGAGAGATTGACAAAAACAAAAAACAAAAAACCAGTAAAGACAAGAGAGAGAGTCTAAAACGAAGAAAACAAAGAGAGCTATAGGAAGAGAATTTTACAAACTGACCCATGAAGCCAAAAAAAATAAAACTCCACATATTTGGTTGTAGGGGAGAGATAGAGAGTAGAATAGAGTTGGGCGGTGTACATGCAAGCTAGATTTGTAAAACTCATGTGGAAAGTGTGTAAGATATCTAACTGTACATTTCGATGAAAAAGCTCAAAACTAATGATAAAAATGGGAGCTTTAACGCCGTGATGTCAAAGAGAAAAAGAGAGTGATGCAAGGAAAGTAAAGATGACAATGAGATGTATGTGGAAAACCATTTAGAAGGGAAGAAAAATCACGAGTGAGCAAGGATGAATATCCCTTGCTCTGTCAAGCTTTGTATTATGTAAAAATGGAGGTTTCCCTTGTACAGTAGTGATGTTCTTACTAAAGGAGGGACCTTTCTCTACCTCCCTTCCTTACAAACTCTCTACCATTTTTCTCTATTGTTTTATCCTCGTTTCTCCTCTTCCTTCTTTCTCTTCCTCTTTTTCTTTTTTCCCTAATGTTCCAACAACATGTTCCTCTTATAGTCCGAGAAATGTTACTAGGTACAAGACAGGTGTCATATTGTGATTCCCCCATTTGAACCCTAATACAGCTGTTGTATTATATAGTGGCTAAAGGAGAGAGAACGAGCACGCCAAGGTCAGTATAGCGACATGAGAAGTAATTCTACCACTACGTGGGGAGCAATCCTTGGACAAGGAAAAGGACATTAGAGGTGTTGAGAAGAATGCATGTGTCTCTAACAGTGGTCCAGCACAAGCACAGCCAATGGGAGGGAAGGATTTCATAACCTCTGACCAAAGAGGATCACTATCCCCTTTTGTGAGTGTTGGGTGTCCATGTCAAGTGCAAATCTCACTTTCCCCAAGATGATCACACCGTTGGCACGAACCAGAGATCCCTTTTCCTAGCCAACGTTCCTCTTCCTTGCTCATAGCCATTCCATATGTAGGGTCCAAATCCAACCATGTCAGGCATTCTCCCATGCCTTGGCTGGTGTACTGTACAGGCGGAAATTAGACCTCCATCCAAACTAGCCCTTATAAAGTACTTGGTTTATTCATAATTATAAATATTAATGGAATGAAAAATTAAAAACTACTTGAATTTTTTCATGATTTATGGATTTATGAATTGGAAGAAAGTTAGAAATGGAACAAATTGTGCTTGTTTGAGTCATTTAGGGAGAAAAAAATCTAACTCTTCATAGACCGAGCTTCATAAGTCATTAGAGGATTTGATGGATCAATCTCAACATCTAAAAAAGGTAGTTGAAAATTTTACTTCTATATAAATTGCAAACAATTGATGCTATTGAATATGATGAAATTCGGTGATATATGAGTTCATTACCATTAATCAAGTGAAAAATAATATAAATCTATAGTATAATGATAACCAAAACGTACAACGTATGGAGTAATAAGCTGGCAACCATGGACATGAAGTAACTCGGGTTGCACTTGCATTGGTATCTTGACCTGGAATGGAGGTCATAGCATTCGGGAGAGAGAGAGAGAGAGAGAGAGATGGGAAAAAAGCTTTTTTTTAACTTCTTTTTTGGAAGTCAGGTTTATGTCAAGTACAAACTTACTACTTTTACTTAATTAATTTTTTAAGAGGTGGGATGATCAATCAACCTTAAATACCCTTAACAAGATGAAAAGATTAAAGCAGGTGTGTTTGAATTAATCTTAACTATAAGTTAATAATATCAGATAAGAAACAGCCTTGAAAAGCTTATATTGGGGTCCTCGTGTTTAGTCTGAGATAGTGATTACAAATGGTTTTCAAGTCTCAAAAAGTTCATCCACCTCCAGGAGCTTCTTAGCTTTATATAGTCAACTAAGATGTATTTGAGCCCTGCATTTGGAAGGTCAAGGTAATATTCTTTTGATACTTTTCCCATCAAGACCTTACTATAAGGCTTCCACACTAGCGTATGAGCTGAGTTAACACTGTTCATAGGTCATTTCCTTATTAATGCAGCCAGCTAAGTGGTTGCAGAGCATTGAATTTGAATGTAAAGGTAATGGGTGCTTCATCCATCCTCTTTCCTTTCTTCCCAGCTTGGCAACAAATCTTTCTCTTCGCCCTCAATTTGCACCCGATAGCCTTTAGGCTTAGTTCTCGGTTTCCCAAGGGCATGTTGGCATCCTCGAAGTCCTCAGGCATTTTAGTCTTTCTGCATTTGCATAAGGTCACTTGTATTTTTCCTAGGACATTCTGCCGGTGTTTTTCGAGATTCGTACCCTCATCATTGTCCTTAATCCATTTGTTTGTATTCTCGGATCCTCGTCCCCTCACAATATATGTGTTTTATTAGTTTTCCGAATTTTTTTAGTTAGAAAAATTCAAAAATAAATAAATTGAAACTGACGGCTACTACTAGACAAAATTTAACAAACGACCTAAAATAGTGAATAACTTTGAAAGTTAGAGAACATAATTGAACTAAAGTAAAATTATAAGACTTAATTGAATGCAATTTGAATTTTAACCTAAATTTTTCTTTTCCCCAACACTTTTTTTCTATCTTGTCCTTTGATATTCAAAAATAAAAAGTGTATACATAAGTTGCATATGCCATGCAAATCTCAGTGATTTGCGTTTGTGTGTGTGTATATATAGGACATTCTTCTCGGTGAAACAGACACAACTTATGTTGCTATTGTGTGGGCAATGACACAGCTCGTCAAAAATCCAATAGTGATGAAGAAAGTCCAAACAGATTAGAAGTTGTGTTGGAAGGAAGCCAAACATTGATGAAAGTGAGTTAAAAAAAGCTTGGGTACTTGAAAATGATGGTGAAGGAAACTCTACGGTTGCACCCTCCAACTGCTTTACTTCCTCGTGAGGCGATGTCACATTTTAAGACAGGTGGTTATGACATTAACTCAAAAACAAGAATCTTGATCAATGCTTGAGCTATTGGGAGAGATCCAAACAGTTGGAAGAATCCAAATGAGTTTTATCCTAAGAGGTTTGAGGACAATGTCATCGACTTTATGGGTCACAATTTTGAACTCATACCATTTGGATCTGGTAGGAGGATGTGTCCTGGAATTACAATGGGATCTACTACTGTCATGGTTACATTGGCAAACCTTTTGTACCGTTTTGATTGGGAAGTGCCTAATGGGATGGAGAGGGAAGATATTAGCTTGGAAGAGAATGTTGGTGTTTCAATTTCTAGGAAGTCACCTCTTTACCTTGTGCCTATTATTTATGATTTTGAAAAAGGAAAAAGTTCTAGTGTGGGGTGAGCGTAAAAACACGTTGCCAACAGAACTTTGAGACTCAGATGGTGTGGATTGAGGAAACACCCATTGGCCTGGAATGTATTCTTGAGCAGGATGTATCTCATTGAGAATTAATTAAATTGGCAATCTTTTCTTTATATATATAAAATCAAATTTAAAAAATAAATAAAATAAAAACATCCAAAGAAACAATATTCTTGACTAATCATCAATTAGAAAAGGTTGAATAATACAATGCAATATATGAATGTGTTCCATTTCTCCCCGTAATAACTTGATGCGCTGTAAAATAGTTGTAAAGTTGTCTCAAGAAGTGACAACTTCATTCATATTTCAGTAAGATTTTGTAAATTGTCTAGTTATTAACATCAAAATTGACAAAAATTTGAGCATAATTTGGTAGACCTAAGGAATATCTAGTGTGGGTGTAAAATTCTTTCTATTTTTTTTTTTTAAGAAGGGGGAGTAAAACTCCATTGTCTTAAATTGTATTTCTATTCACAACAATAGCGAGAAGTCAACAACAATAACAACAACAACAACAAACAAACAAAAAACCTGTACCTGTGGGTTTTAACTTGCATTATGTGTAGATGATGCAACATCAAGTTAGTGAATACTCAGATTTTGTGATGGGACTCAAAGACACATCATTCTCAATCATAATATCGCAACAACAGACTCAAATTGTTATATCCTTAATAATGGACCAATATTACGGTGATGGTTTAGATTTTTTTGTAGCCTGCTAATTACATGGAGGAACATAGCACATTTTATCTAGAGTTCATGAAGGCTTGGATGGCCATGTTTATAACCATGTCCTATATAAGCAACAACTTTGCACCTGAACGTCTTGACAATAAACAATTTGTACCATCATCACCCCAGGTTTGAAATGTTCCACAGTGAAAAAATGGCCCCAAATCATTAGTCGGCTATCTCAAAAAACAGAAGAGCTAAGGGAGGGCACTAAAGGACACAAAATCAGTAATTTGGGAGGCTCCAATTTTTGCTAAGACATCAGCAGAACAATTTTCCTCCCTGAAACATTGCGACGGTCTCCAACAGGAAATTTGGGAAACCAATAGCCTGCAACTAGCAAGAAGAGAAGAGATAGGACCATTAGTGTCCTTCACACTATAAACAAAATCTACAGCAGCTTTAGCATCCAATTCAATTTCAACAGCTGAACTCTAAAGGTTTTTGCAAAGCAATAACTCATTTCTAAGAGCCCAGAACTTAGTGAGGAATTTAGAAGCCAACCCAATATTTTTAGAAAAACCTTGGATCCAGTTGCCCACATCTTTTCTGATAACCCTGCCACTACAAACCAATCCAAGATAACCCAAAGCAGATTCATCAGTATCAAGCTTGAACCAGCCAACTGAGGGTCTAAACCCCTTTCATATAGGCACAATGCATAAACTCTATTGTCATTCTCCTCCAAAAAATGTAGCAAGGATTTTTACAGGACTCTAGGATTAGAGCTGGCCTGAGACTGAGATAAATGGACTTGGAAACCAATTTTTGTTGCCCTGGGGTTTTGAACCTGCATTGCACCATACCATCTTTAATCAGACCAAAATCCCATACATCATTAACAATAACCCTCAATGGCATTTTCTGCCAAGTAGGTTCCTTTTTTCTTTTCTAAGCAGGCAATAATAACTCAAGAGACTTCAACCGGCAATCTCACATATCACCTTATAGGAGTGGAGGTCTGGGGTGTCATTGTGTCAACTTCTAAAGCCACTCACTCATTTTTGTGTTTATTGTTTTTACAGACAAGGTTTTATTTTATGACATTATTATGCAAGTAATGGCCTACAACTCAGGTGCATTCACATTTTGAAAGAGATGAATTTTGAGGCTGCTACTTATGGCCAATTTGGATGGAAGGACATTAGAGTAAAATTAGCCCAAAATTTGTCTAATTTCCGACCAGCCCTGCTTTACTCCCCCTCTCTCTCCCTCCTTCCACATTGACCATTAAGAATATATATAATAACTTCTCCTTTAATATATCGAACTTAGAGTAATTCCTTAAGTAGTTTCCAAAACTTTTATACTTCCATTTTAACCTTTGTGCCTATACTGACTTGAAACTCTTTCTTAAAATTAAACGGATGCCTCCTATCCGTCCCAATCCAATCCCTCGTCATATAAATATGATGAACATCTAATTACAATTGAAACGCTCATTGTTTGTCCTTTGCAAAATCTATCACACATTAAAAAGAAAAAACAAGAAGTGATGCAGTTATTGAATATTATCTACAATATCCAAAACCAATGGCCATGACAATACCAATATTCACAAATTCTCGGATAATATTTTTTGCCCACAAATTTTCAAAATCCTATTTTGATCCAAAAATTTAGTAGACTGTTGATAATTCTCTAAAAATCTCATGGCATAAATGGCTATTAAGGGTCCTGACAAAAATAACATAATAAATAAATAACACCAGCAATTACCAAAAAAATATCCGTCCCTACCAGAAGGATCCCCCAGCTCTTGCCATTCATTCATTGAATCATGTAAATGCTGTAATAAATAGATAAGAAAATGCAGAAAACAAAATTGGGATTTTATCCACCATCATCACCAATTGCACTTATGGCTTTTATTTATGCAATGAGCTTTCAACCACATCCACATGCCACCAAACCAAAAAGAAAAATAAAGAACAGAACGTAGAAATTCATATTCCATTCATCATCGCTTGGTTGTAAGAAAATTTTCTTAAGAACATATGGAAGCAAAATACAAAACTTGCCCCAAATAACTATTCATAGAGTACAAAAATTCATTTTATTAAGACATTTCTCCTCAAGAATATTCGCATGAGAGACTCTCCAGGTTCAAAAGGCTAGTAATATCCTGTTTCAATCACACCCTAAAAATAACTAATACAACTTAGAAAATTGTAGATCCCTACTTCAACCGGAGTGAAATTATCTGAATAAATGGTTTTACTTCGAGGGTGTGAATCTGTCTAATCAGCAAAAACTACAAGACAGTGAAAAATAACATTATTAAAGCTTCACCAGGACAGAAATCCCCATCCCTGCAGAGAAACTATAAACCAACACTTTTCTCCAGCTTTTGAATCTGGTTGAGGAAAATCCATGTCATCTGCATAAAAACAAACGTCCAAAAATCAGAAAATACATGAAAAACAATCCAAGATCAGTGGACAATCGAGGGAAAGTAAATTTTCAGCAAACGGTTCAGTAACGTGCCAGGACCCAAAAATAATCCAAGTATAAAACTCAACACCAATATGTAAATGCACACACAGAGAGAAAAAGAGAGAGAGGGAGAGTACCATGACATGGGGGGCAATTCTAACACAATATACTGGAAATCCAGTGTAAAATTTAAAAGGTCCTCCACTTTTCAGGGTCTTGAGCGCACAATCTAAAGAGCCAGAGTAAGGAAGCTTCCCCTCAGCATCAGGTTGCATCTTCTGAATCTGGGTTTTGACTTAATCAAATGGCAAATTGCAAGCTGCAGCAAAGAACCCTGAAATGGTACTAGCACCTGAGGAGAAAGAAAAAAATAATAATAAGACGTTTATCAAAACAAAGACAAGATAAATATTTTCTGGGAATGAAAGCCAATGCCTTTTTTTCCATAAGTAATGAAAGCACAATACTTGTTGAAATAGAGTTTGAATTAGACTAAATCAAAACTCCTATTTGCCCACTCCTTAGTAGAAGACAGTGAAAATGATTTATTCTTTGCATACTTTTTACTACACACACACAGCATCTAGGAACCTCAAAAATCATAGGCTGAATACTTGTAAAACCCAACTGAATTTCACTGTGGCTTTTGTGTATTAAGAGGGACCGAAAAAAAGGCATGGCTCTCGCCTTAGTGCCATTTACATGGTTTAAGGCGAGCTCCTCACTAAAGGCACCTTCACAAGTGTTGCCTACCTTTGCCGACTATGTGTGACAGTCCCAGAAAATGAATGTCAATACTACCAATTAAATAAATATTTTATCTATTATTATGTCTTTAGTATTCTAAAAAGTCATGTCACTAGCATGTGACCTTTAATGAAGTTGGATGGTTAGGATTTAATTGCTTTATGTATGATGAAGGGCTAGGATTCTAGGGTTACTATTTGAATATTTCTTGAGCTCTTTGAGCTTAGAAATTTATATGTGATTGTTCCTACTTCAATCCTATTATCTTTTTCTTTGCCTTAAATGCTTGTTGTTGGAATTTCTTCTTAAACCCTTCTCCAACACTAGATCTAAGTTCTCACCACTACAACCCTGCACCTACCCCCCACCCCTGCCCTTTCCCCAGCTTTAACAAATTAAATAGCAACAAAACAAGCTTATATCATTAGTGCCCCCACACCTGCTCTCTAAAAGATCTCCAAGATCCATTCCTACTTGGAAGAGAGGGTGAAATGGAAAAATGGAAATAACAATCATCTTTATTACCCAAAAGGAAAATGGAAAGCCATTTAACAAGCAAATGCAACGCAACATAAGACACACCCCCCCCCCACCACTCACGCACACACACACACACAGGCTGTTAGAGAGAGAATACAAACATATATCCAACATGAACTCCCATGGTTACATTTTAACTCAATCAATAACATAAAATATATGTTCAAACCCAAGCCTTCATATGCAAGAGCTCTCTATCAAAGATGAACGCTAAATTAATGCAAGGAATCAATCTGCTTCAAAAATCTTTCCTAAGGTTAAACAAAACTCCTGCTAACATTTAAACCCCAAATCTTTTACAATGTCGTATATTTACCTCCTAAAGAAAAGGATTTGTTAAAATAAGCAGAGTCCATAATACTATTATAGACTAAATTTCAACTATAAAGTATTCTGCTGCCAAACTCATGCAAAATAGTAATGCTAAACGTTTTAACATGAACCAATATCTATACTTCTTGCAAAGAATCTTACCTATCACTGTAGCACCTTCACCAAAACCAAGATTATCCTTGAAAAGCTCAACACTTTGATCATAAGAGGCCAGCATTCCCATGTTCAGTGCCATTGCTCTCACTACAGTAGGTCCAGCACCTTTCCAGAGTGCCAAAACTCCCTCATCTTTAACAATACGAGAGAGTGCATGGAAAGCATTTTTGTAATGCCGTTTCTGGGCTTCTGGCAAAGTGGCATCAGCCTGCATACGGATAAGTGCTAGATCTGCTGGACTACCAACAGATGCTCCAATAGCACCAGCAGTAAGCCCACACAAAGCTTTCTGATAAAGAGGTAGCGGCTTTCCATCATTGGCTTCAATTGCTTTGTTCGTCAAAATCCTAAGGAAAACAAAGGCAACCATTTGAATACATGAAAATGGTAATAGTATATAATACAAAGTTTTTTGTTTTATTTTTAAGTATTACATCCACCCACTAGGAGTCTAGGGCTTGAGCCCATGACCTCACCCTCTACCTTGCTCTTGCAAAGGAAGGAGGTGCCATTTGAACTAGAGCTCACAGCCAGAATAAATAATTTAGGTGTAATTTCAAAAGTTGAACCCACCTGAAAAGATCTAGATTCACAAAACCAAATGTTCAAAAAAACCAAGTACCCCAAGAATTTTTTATCTTTTAACAAGAATTAGGTAATACTTAGGTTGGTAAGATGTTTTCTAAGTTAAATAGACAGTGCTGCCAAAAACTTACTTGAATGATCCAAGTCGTGCTGTGGTATATGTTGCTTGTCTGAGTAGTCCAGCAGATAGCCCCTGCTCAAAATAATGCAATTAGAATCATTAGACCAACTAATGTGCTTTTGTGTGTTGCCAGACGAGGGAGGGAGGGACCAAATATCAAGACGCAACACATAGGTACAATTTGAATCAAACAAATCACAATAATTACGGCCAAATTAAATTACACCATTAAGCATGTAACCCTTCATTAGCCTCTTATTCTGACATTTAAACAAGCACCCTCTACATAAATTCATACACCAAACTAAACAACAGGCAAATACTTAACACAATCCAAACCTTATAGCTCATTTAAGTTAAATGAGGATATCACCCTAATGTACACACTATATGATAAACTTAAATCCTCAACTAAATCATTGTAAAGATCCATTTTTTAATACAGATCTCGAATAACAAAAACCAAGTTTGATACTTGAAAACACATACATGTCTTTATAGCTGAGATAAACAAATCATATTGTATAAAAATCCAAACTTTTTATTATTTTGTAGAACCAAACCTTGTAAAAGGCACCAAATCCCTCCTCCTTAAGCATGTTCCTCGCTACCGAGCCTGCTGATCCCTGACCCAATTGAATCCTCACCTATACCAATCCAAAAACGAGAAACAATAACAAACCCAACATAAATTAGTACCCATTAAACCATACTACACAATTTAGCAAATAAAAAAAAATCCCTTTAAATCACAGATCTAAAACCCATCAGAGAAAACAAATATGCAGCACAAAAAAGATCAATTTTTTTTATTGAAGGGTGTCAATGAAAACAGAGAAACAAAAACATGGGTATTGATCTAAACATGAAAAGGACTCACCTTGATCATATCGATGGGTTGAATGACACAGGTGGCGAGCATACCAGAAGATCCACCATTAACAAAAGGCTTCACTGTTGGCCACACACCAATGGACTTGGCTTTCTTCTCATCACCCATTCTTGGATTTGAAAGAATGAGTGGTTTGGGAGCTCAAAAGGGAGAGAGAGAGCGAGCAAGAGAAGAAAGGTGGTTTTTTTTTTTCTCAGAGAGAATGGGAGAGAAAGAGGAGGCAATATATTGCTATATAGAAAGAAAGGGTTTCTCTCTCTCTCTCTCTCTCTCACTCACGCTCTGTTTCTTTCTCTCCCCCGAGTGTGAGAGAAAATTAGTGTACTTTAATTTTTGTTAGTTGTATTTTTTTGAGTGAGTAATGAATGTTAATTGTTTGACCCTTGATTTCTAATGAATTACAATCTTACCACCACGGCATCACTTTAGATTGACTTCTTGGTTATAAAAGTTTTTGATGAACTCATGGTTATAAAAGTTGTGACTTGTTGTAAGTGCAGAGTACTGCAGCTGATTTGTTACTGTTAGTTTGTTACCAAAGAAAAAAAGAAGGGTAATACTTATAAATAATAGTAAAAATAAGTTAAAAACTCTAATAAATTTCAGTTTTTATCACTTCCCAAACACACTAGTTTGATTTGACTTTATTATAACGTGTTTCACAAACTTTCAATTATTGCATTTGACTTCACAAAAGTTGGGCTAAAATAAAGTCCTTAGAATTTAAATAAAAGCGTTACAAATATTTTGGATGAGATTCTTTTTTTTTTTTTATATTCATCAAAAAAAAATCTCATCCAAAATATTTGTCATGATTTTATTTAAATTCAAACAGGATGGAGTCAAAATGTAACAATTGCAAAGGCTTGTGAACTAAATTGCAGTGATCCTAGTTAGTAAGACTCTGTAATTATATTTGAAAATTATTCTCTATTCATCAAAAAAATAAAGGAATCTCATCCAAAATATTTGTAACGATTTTATTTAAATTCAAACAAGATGGAGTCAAAATGTAACATTTGAAAAGGCTTGTGAACTAAATTGTGGTGATCCTAGTTAGTAAGACTCTGTAATTATATTTGAAAATTATTCTCTATTCATCAAAAAAAAATAAAGAATCTCATCCAAAATATTTTGTAACGATTTTATTTAAATTCAAACAGGATGGAGTCGAAATGTAACAATTGAAAAGGCTTGTGAACTAAATTGTAGTGATCCTAGTTAGTAAGACTTTGTAATTGTATTTGAAAACTATTCTCTACTTTTGGGAAGTACTGATGTGGTACTCTAATTTCTACACTTAAATATTAAATTTCTTTTATAAATGATTAATTACGAGGCAAAGTATGATTTACTGCTATATTAGATATTTATGATAATGAATTTATATAATTATTTTCATTTAATTTTATACCATAAACCATTCATTTAAAATCTGAAATTATTGCTCAAATTTAATTGCTTTTCCATTAAATAAAACAAAAAAAAAAAAAAACAACAAAAGGCATATGCAATTTATAACCCACACTCAAGAATATAAAAATAATTTTCATGAAATAATTGAAAATGCCACGTCACTATACACTTAGAGTATTAAATAATTACTTTTACATCAAAGTTTTGATTAATTACGAGGCAAATGTATTTATTATCTATAGCTATTGTATTAAATATTTATGATAATGAATTTATATAATTATTTTCATTTAATTTTATACCATAAACCATTCATTTAAAATCTGAAATTATTGCTCAAATTTAATTGCTTTTCCATTAAATAAAACAAAAACAACAAAAGGCATATGCAATTTCGATAACCCACACAATCAAGAATATAAAAACCCTTCAAGTTAGTTGAAATAATTGAAAATTCGTCAATTTGTTCAAGCAGTATATTTATATTCTTAATTATATTAATCTTAACAATTTAAATTTCGTCTATTTTAATTTTTAATTGCATATAAAAGTAGGAATGAAAGCTACAATAACTATATTCTTAATTATATTAATCTTAAAAATTTAAATTTCCTCCATTCTATTTTTTAATGACATATAAAAGTAGGAACCAAGACTACAATAACCAAATTTTGTGCCATGTGTCGCTTTCTTTTTAAAGAAAAATGTAATATTCGTTATTTACCTGTCCCTCCACCATTATTTACCTCTAAAAAAATCAAATCATAATTAAGAAATTTGTACCAAGTTCAATGACTAATTAATTTCTCAAACCCAAAAATAATGTGAGTCTACTATTCTTTTTGTGTATATATATTGATAATTATGATAAGATTTAAAACTCGCAACATCAACTCTATAATGATTATTCTTTTATACAATTAGATAAAGACAACAATCGATTTTTCTTTTCTTTTTTGGTGTAAGCTAGATTGAAACTTGAATTTTTTATTTTAACATCAATAATAAAATTTACCATTTGAACTAACAAAAACTCACTAATAATTTCTTTTTTTTAATGAAAACGTTCAAAACTCTTCAAACACCTGATTATTTCTCATATATATATATATATATATATGTGTGTGTGTGTGTAATTCCCCACCCCCCCAAAAAAAAAAAAACCAAAAGGGAGTAAACAATCAATTAACTAGATTTGGTTGTTCTTTTTTTGACTTCAAACTTCAAAGCAAACCCATTGACCTTCTGTTTGAGCAAAGACTGATGTGCAAGTAAACACCTATGCTTTGCTTGTGATAGACTACACTACAGTGACTTTTTTCTTTTTTTAATGTAATTTAAGAAAAGAAGAAGGGTCAAACATTACTTCAATTTGCAGACATTGGACTTAACTATTAGGCATGAGTTTGTGGAGTTTTTTTTCAATTCTGGCATGAGTTTTGAAAGTGCAATTGATTTGCTAAGCAATGGCTTGAAAGTAAATATAGCAATTGTCAAGAGGTAATTTGGTAAATCCAAAGTTTGAGATACCAATCTTGGTCTAGTTGGCCAGTTCATGAGGGCCTCAATTTCCAACCTATCCATCCTGTGCTAGCGTTTTTGGACCAATGCCTGGTTTTACAAAATTGTTGTTCCAACTTTGTTGAAATAACGACAATATCCCTCTTGAAAGTGTCGCTAACTTATATTATAATAATTAATTATGAAAAATATAAGATATTAGATCGACACTACAAAATATATTTAAGAAACTAAATCCTTTTTGTCTGTTAGCCTTCCACCAATGTTACTTTTGGGTTTAGAACAGCTTTCAATTTGCGGAAAGGTCACTAATTTTTTCAAAAGTTTTCAATTTGAAAAGTACTTAATATTGTTCTTCTTTTCACATGAATAATGTGTTATTATATTATTAATTTAATTAGTAAAATATATTGTTTGAAATGAGGGAATTTTACTTCGTAATTTAAGAGCAAAATTTAGGTACATTATTTTAGATATTGATACAATAAAATTCAAATACAAGGTTAAAATGAACAATAAAATACAAATATTATTATCTTTTATAAAAACAACTACATCCAATCTAATGTAATTATTTGTTTAAATTTACTTGGAAAACCTAGTGCATCAGTATTGAACCTAAAATGAAGTCTCATATTATGTGAGGAAGCTCAACTCCTGGATTAAATTAGAATTGGAGGAAGTATACCATGTTACAAGTGTATACTTCTTCTCACTCACAGCTATATGGGTCCCATAGTTGGTGGGTTTCACCAGCTGTGAGTGTGAGGAAATATACACCCGTATCTGGGTGTATTCATCCTTAGAATTGAGGGAGTGGGTTTGACTTTGAAATGCTGACTTGGGTTGTCTACAAATTAATGTATGTGAGGCCATAAAGAAACCAACCATTTAGGCAACAACTTGAAGATTCTGTGAGGAACAGGAAAATCAATGGTCCATCCCCTTTTTTCTCCTGGTATCAAACCTTCTTTTTTCATTGAGAAGATTCTGGCATCAAACATAGTTGCCAGGTTTCATCCATTATATTAGGCATTTATAATCAGATGTCAAAAATCTTTCCCTCTTTTGTAATTTTTATAGGAAAAATTCTAGTTTCACAAATTATTACACATCTTTTTTATCACAACTGTAATGTGGTAAAGTATGAGTGGTGAAAAAAGAAAGGGTAAGTAGATCTATATATATGTGTAAGTGATAAACAACTACGTACAATTTACCACATCAAAATTGTAGCATAAATAAATTGTGGAATAATTTGTGGTCTTATAACCACCCTTTCCATTGGGACCAACCTTGCTGCAGACAATGCAGCACATGTATCAGGAGTTAGGGCAGTGGGCACTTAACAGCCAACTTTGAAAGTTTGCTGCTACCTTCCAACCCCCAGTTGTGATGCAGTATTAAGGATAGTTCGGTTTGTGTTTTTTTTTTTTTTCTCTAATTGATATCATTTCATGTAGTGTTTTTTTTCTAAGGAGATGGTGATGTTGTTAACCAACCAAATAAGGATTAATTTTTTAGAGACTTTGTTTTGAATATTTCCTTGTAAAAATAAAAATAAAAATCTAGGATTGTGTTGATAGGCATCTAGTATTTTTAAGAAAATGGTATCCAAAATACTCAAACTGATCTAATTTTTTGTAGTGTAAGAGTGTCAAGGCAAGATGTCAGTTTTTTTTTTTTTAATAAGCAAGATGTTAGTTTTTAAGTTAACTATATCACATTTAAGAATATGAACAAACCATTTCCAAAGTAAGAAATATGACGAAAGTGTTGTGAACTGTGATAAATTACTGAATATAAAAGATAGTTAGTTCAAGATGACATTTTTTGGTTAATTTTCTGCTTGCCTCTCATGAATGCGTTCAAGGTATAGAAATAGACTAAAATGAGATAACTTTACCAACAAATCCTAAAATATAGGAATCAATTTTTTTTTGGAAAAATACTAATTTACTTTGCTATCTTATTCAGAGAAAGACCTATCCCTAAACCTAAATTTAAACACTTCTAATTCAAATAACAATTTATCTAGCACATCATCTCAAATTATAACAAAAAGGGTCATAAGTTTGGACATCTTAACTTTGATGGTTAAAAAATCTTAATTTAGACATTATGGAACATGTCATAGATTAGACATTATATTGTACCAAAAAAATCAAAATCCCTCTCCTCTACTAGTCTAGTACATGTATATATAGGGTCCGTTTGGATAGAGCTTATTTTTGCTGAACTGAAAATTGAAATTGAAATCACTGTAACAAAATAATTTTTTAATGTGTGAATAGTATTGCGGGACCCATTTTTTATAAAAAATTGCTAAAAAAAGTACATGAACAGTGTGTAAACAGTGCCAAACAGTGCGTGAACAGTTCTAAACAGTGATTTTTGTTTTTTTTTTGAACAGTGCCGGTTACTGTTCATGCACGTTATAGAAACTTTTCCAAACAATAATGTATGTAATCATGAAACAGGCATAAATATGTGACTTAAAACATGCTTAATGTTTTTTTTTTTTTTGGAGACTATAAATTTTCAATTGTAGTGAAACAGGCATGGGCTTATTTGTGGAAGTCCAAATCTTACTTTCCTATGGTTAATTTAAACTCTCCCAAAATGGCAGCTTTCATGTTGGATACCCATTAGCCAATAAGACAGTTTTGAGAGAGGAGAGATCTCAAACTCAAAGTGTAATTTAAATGGGTGTATCTATTTGGACTTTGGACTTTGGACATCATTTTTTTTCTTGGCAAATAATCTTTGATTGAACAAAATGAGTCAGAAGATGGCCAAGGAACTTAAGCCCATATGTTCCATCAATAGACAAAACCTTTTTAGGAGGGAGAAGATATTGAAAAGGAAGCCCAATGGGCTATGTTTTGAGAAGCTTGATTAGCCCTCCCAGTGAACAAAGCCAATGGGCCAATAAAGGAAAATAAGGACTTTCATATGTGATTTGATAAATACCAATCTGATGGGAAGAGATTAGAGTTTCCTTGAATTGCTGGAAGCATATTTTAGCCTCACTTGCTGCATAGTTCATATATAGAAGACAAAGCTAATTTGTTTGCTTCCAAAATAGCAAGCTAGCAAGACTTCCCAAGTAGCATCAAGCATAGATGAACAAACACTAAACAAAATTTTGTTGTGGATACCAATGACTAATAAGTGCTCTTAATCTCCCATATCTTGGGTTGAAAGAATCAGGGCTTGTTTGGATTTACCTAAACTCAGTTAACAAAACTCAGTTTTGTTAACTCATAACCCAAATTTCGTGGGTCCCACATAACTGAAGCTTGTTTGGCAGAAAAATCCGGATGATATCTGAGTTAAGGAAACTCAGTTAAATGGTTTTGAGTTAACAAATTTGAGAATTGAGGAAGCTTGTTTTCAAGTGATGAGTTATCTTCACTCAGTGGCACTAAAGTAATATTTGAAAATTTTCGGGCCCCACAGCAGTGCATTGTTCCATCAGTGCAGAGCCTTCAATCACCAGCACATCACCAACGGTGCTTTTTCTTTACCTCTCCCAACTACCTCACTCCTTCATCTCATAACATCTTCCTTCTCCCAAACCCACAGCACGCACGACTAAAGCAGAGAGCTCCATTCACGCCGTCGATCAGCACCGGCTGTCCGTCGATCAGCACCGTCTCTCCGTCGACGGTCACTACACACCGAGTTTTACACAGCTCCGTTCTTCGTTTTGAACTTTCCGGTGAGCATTCCGTTGGGTTTTACCTCGTTATTTTCTATTCTTCCATGGTCTTTCATTTGTTGTGATGACTGTTGCCATTGTTATTGTGCATGTTCCAGTAGCAATGTTAGTGGATTTGAAGCTCCTCCATCTGCTGGGTTTTATTTTGGAATTTTTTGTTTTGTTAGCAATGTTGTTACTGGATTTTAAATAGCAATGTTGGGTTTGATGATTGGGTTTGATGATTCCAGCACTCATTTTGGATTTTCAGTAGCTGTTATGGTTCATTTTCTCGTGTTCATTATTTTTGATTATTGGGTTAGAAGTTTCTCTGTACATATACGTTTCTCACAGCCATGGTATTATCATGAATGGGAGGTTTGCTCTGTTCTTAGGTTGGAAATAAAAAATTGAATGGACCCTTCAAGTCTGCCAATACACCATCACAAATCCCTTGAGCTTTAAGGTTCCTAGACATTACAAATTATTTACAATAGTGAAGATTGAAACAGAGAAACCCAGTGGTTGAAACCCACAATATGCTAAATTGAAACAGAGAAACCCAGTGAAAGAAACCCATAAAAGGCACATTGCGATGGGTTTACAAATTGAAGGGGACGAAGATCAGTAGAGAGGGATACCTGGGTTCTGTTCCGAATTGGGAGTTTGGGAGTCCTTCGTCTGGTGTCTGGAGTTTGCGATCAGGGACGGATCTAACGCAGTGGAGGCGACGAAGTCTGGTGCAGAAAATGAGAGGCGGGGTGAGGGTGATGGTGAGGAGAGCAGAAGATCGGTGGTGAGAGAGACGCTGTGGTATGTGAGGTTCTGAAGTGTTTTTTGTTTTGGAAAGGGAGTGAAGAGGAAAGAGAGGGGCAACGCGGGTAAGGCTTGTGACCGTTCTGTAGATGCATCTGCAAACTGTTTTATGTGGGACCCAATGAATGACATAAAGGTGAGTTAATTGAATTAAAAACTTATTGAGATAATTCACCCAAACATGCCTGTTAACTGAGTTATAAGGAATTTGGGTATTTTTGAGTGATCAGTGATGAGTGAAGAGTAAAGAGTGATGGGTGAAGAAAAATGAGTGATGAGTGATGAGTTATTAAAAAAGATGAACCAAACAGGGCCTCAGTGTTCAATATCTTTGCAGACTTGCAGTGTTGTGTCTTATATTTGTCTATCTTTGATTACATTGGGCAATAATAGGATCGTGGTAATCTAGCTAGGATGAACTTAACAAACTTCCTCTATTATGTTGTTAAAATATAAATAAGAAAATAATATAATATAAAAAGAGAGAGGAAAAAAAAAAAAACCAAGAGAATTAACATGATTTGATATGATGGTCAACATTTACAGCAAAAACCCAATATATGAGTACATATAATAATATTTTATGATAATCTTATAACCACAGTAACTCATGGTATTTCAAATCTATAGTAGTTTATGGTATTCTATAAAACCATAGTCTGCTCATTTATGGGAATATTTTAATATATTATATATAAGTGACCTTAACTGCATTCAAATTATACAAATTTGTGAGAGAAATGATTATATATGATCATAATGTTTTCCATTTAAGGATTTACCATGTTCAACTATATTGATTTATTATTTCTTCCTCTTGTTTTTTGGGTTGGAGAGTGGTTGAGAATGTAGGTGAAATATCAAAGTATACTCATTGTGCAGCTAGAGAGGAGGGAGGAATATTAGCATGTGAATGCCAACTTACTAAGCGCTCACTAATATAAGGTGGTAAGTGGTAACTAACCAATAACCATGTTAGTCCAACCGCCGGCAATAGGAGGAAAGATACAAATATAAGAATTAGATTTGGAGGTTCATCACCGGATTTTCATTTTGGTTTTATTAGCTTGGCTCACTCTCTCTCTCTCCCTCTCTCTCTCTAAACACACATTCCCAAAGCTTCAATTATTTTGTTTTTATTAAAGGAAGCTAGAACTTAGAAGAAGGCAAGATTGAACTTGAGAATTAAAAAAATAGAATTGAAGGGTGAAGATAATAATAATAATAATAATAATAATAATAATAATAATAATGGTATATATTATTATTATTATTATTATTATTGTTATTATTATTATTATTTTGCTATGTGAGAAGCCTGCAGCAGGGATATCAAATAATTAATTAATCTCATGGAGTTAGCAGTATGACATCATGCTATTAGCCATTTGGCACTATTTTTTTTTTTTTTAAGTAAAAATTCACTTTCATTAAGATCATCAATAATTTTGTTTTACGCAATAGCTATGTAATAAACAGGCCATTGCATAATATATATATATATATATAATATGTTATTAATTTTGTGTACTGATTTCACTCTTAGGACTTAGGAGTATAACTAAAACTTAAAAGAAATAGGTGTTGTATAAATTTTTTTTTGTTTCCTGTGTTGAATAAAGTTGAGAAATAGACAACGAAGCATGATATGGATATTCTTTTTTTTTATATCAAATATCACATATTCTTTTAGCTAAAACAGCATTTCAATTATTATTCTAAAAATTAATTTTAAGGAAAAAAAAGAAAAAAAACAGCTATTCAATTGGTTCGTTTCACATGGCCAAGCTGGCCGTCCTTTTCAATTTTGCCCACTCTACCCCTGCCGAATCCAATATATTCCTTTTTAGGCCATGCATATGGTCTGTGGGTCCAATGAGTCTGCCCACTCCCCAACAAAACTCTTGACAACAATTAGTGCATTTATATTATTAAATTATTATTTTTCTTTTTTATTTTTTTTTTAAGTTTACCCCTTAGTCCTTACCGACTTTTCCTTTTTTTCAAAGTTTACACCTTACTCCTTTAGTCCTTTGCGACTTTTCTTTTATAAAGTCAAAATGATTTTTTTTTTCTTTTCAAAGAGACGTTTTTCCAAGCTAAACTTATCAAATAATCATTGAAAATTTGAAATAAACCTTTAAAATAGTTACCAAAAAAATTGATAATATATTTATATATTTTAATCTGGGTGAGGCTTTCTTGGGACACCTCAGGGAGTAACTTAATCCAACACTTGAAATTAATTAATTTTTTTAATCTCTTTTGTAACTTTGTATCCTAAAAAACATATTTATTTCTTTTTTTTTTAAATAATTATTTACTAAAAGAAACTAACCAAAATTTCCTAGTTGAGCTTGGCCCAATATCATTGAAATTGGATGATCCAAAGGCGTCCCGTCCAGCTCTGAGCCAATTGAGCGAACAAGTTATAGGCATGATCTTAGGTTAAAGCAATTAAATATAAATGAACAGTGCCCTAGAGTAATCAAACTACAAGACATCCAGAGATATATCAAAGCTAAAAAGAGCCTGAGTAAGTGACGTAGAACAGACAACACATGCCTTCTTAGAACAGCAGGAGCGCAAGAAATCACAACGCAAGATTAAAGGAGGGTGCTAATAGAGGCCATCTGGGAGACAGTGTTGGAATTGGATGAAATTTGGTAGGTTGAAGGAAAATGGCGTTCTGATCTAGTGTTTTTTCTATTTATAGTAATATTTATTTTTCCTTAATAATTTTTAGTTTAAAAATTAAAATAAGGTATCGTTCGTTTTGGAACGACCCTTAATGTTAGTAGTTTATGATTCTGCATTTAACTCAATTTTGCAATTTTTGGTAAATTGCGATATTTTGTCACCTAACCACGTAATTAACGCGAATTAGGGTTTTTAGACGTTTTTCTCAATATTTATATGTTTTGTAGCCGTCTGAGACAAATTAGACTATTATTAATAAGCATAAACTTTTGTCAAATTATTTATGTAGTAGATTCCAGTTTTCTTCTCCATGTGGATTCAGGGAAACTTCTCGTGAATTCGAGATTTACTATAAAAAACTAACAGTTTAGTTTCTATTCAATCAAGAGAATATTGTGTGTATTTTCTTTAGGCTTTTGCGACATCAGCAAGGCAACAACTAAACACTTCTACCTAAAAATGAATGTTGAAGAGGAATCATCACCCTTCATATTTGCATCTAGTATGCCTAATACGTCTTCAATTGCATATGATGCAGCATGATATGGGTTCTCTACAACATGGAGGAAAGTACTCTAGGATCACATTTCCTCTGTGAGCTTGGAGGATGGAGTTAATAAAACTCTTTCTTGACAACGTAAACGAAATGTTTACCAATCTCAACTCGTATAATACTATAAATTCCCCCTCAAACTTGAATGGAAGTTATATCTCTCTTGATGATTGTTGCTTTGTAACTTTTCTCTAAACTTACACTATGATTCCCTTCACTAATTTAACATTAAGAGTGCTTCCGACCAATCCCACCGATTGGTATTTGGCCCAAATAAAAGGCCTGTTCTCATTTGCATGCCTCTAATTAGTGAGTCATGAAGGTCTAAACTATGTTTTAGACAAAGTCTTTATTGCAGTGCAGTTTTGTTTTCCAACCTACCCACCTACACTAGATTTGATGAAAATTCACCACTACATATGTAATTCTATTAACTTTACGGTAAGAATGCAATCTTGTAATGAGATAACTGTGCCATGAACCACCTACAATATGATAGAATTGGAGTTCTTACAAGAAGTTTAATTTTTAAGCATATGAAGGATCACTATAGTATATAGTATCAACTCCGATATAAATTTCTTTTCTTTTTTAACAGAACGATATAAATTTCTTTTATTTGCTTGTGTCCGACACTAAAAATATGTTTAGTAAACTGTAATAGACTATGCAATGTTTTAGTTATTTTGTAGTTGGTTATGTGTTTTATTACATAAACTAGTTATTCCATATAAGTAGCTATTCTATTAAATAGGAAATAATTATTCATCTCTAAAAGAGTTGTAATAATTATTTCTTAATAGGTGTAATAATTTCTAAACTTAATATATTTTCAAATAAAAAACTTTCCATATGCACATAACAATTATAAAAATAAAAAATCATAAAAAATAGCTCTCTCTCTATCTCAAATTTAAAACAATATTATTTTTTATGAAATATAATTGTATGAATAAGATATTTCTTAAAATAGATCTCAAGTCTTATTCTAATATTATAACTCACAACAAACTTATGAATATGTTTAGTTCTTACATCACAACACATTTTTTTCTCTAATAATAAATGTCGCAATCTCCATCCAGAATACCAAATGACACCAAAAAAATTTAAAAACTATAATATTAGGTGATAATATCAAAATATACTACTAATATATAAAATTTGTATCTAGTTTATAATTCTCTAAATTTGAAAAGTTCTTTTATAATTCTTCTAAAAAGAAAAGGAAGAATTATAATAACAAGACAAGAATGATAAAACTTGATGACACGTTTTATAATTTTCTTTCAGGACTAAAAACAAAAATTTTCAAGTTTAAAAGTCTAAAAAATAATAAAATAAGTATGGCCCAAAAGTTAAGGACATTTTTAATAACAATCAAAATAAATAGTAGAGGGGGGAGGCAATATGGTCATTTGGGAGATATAGGAGGGGTCCAATGAAAGGCTGTCGCCAAATGGTGGGCCCCCAATGTGACCATTTGAAGTAGAAGACAAGTCTTAAAAAAAAATATCTTCTCAAATTTTATTTCATTTTAAATTATTTTTCATTTTAATTTTAAAAAGGAAAAAAAAAAGGTAGTGGGTAGCAAAGAGAAATTATAGAAAGCACTAAATTGATGGTTTGAGAGAAAAAACACAACACAACGCAACACAGAGTCACAAACACACAGCACAAAACAGAGAAACCACAAAGGTTGTGCGTTTCCTTTCTTTATTCCATTTTGCATTTAGGTCAAATCTCAGAAGCGCCACTTTTCTTTTTCGTTTCTTTCAGTCTCTCTCACACACACACACACACACAAACAAAGAAACCCAGAAAGACAAAGAAGAAGAAGAAGAAGCAAAAGAAGAAGCAAGATGAGAGAGATAATAAGCATACATATTGGTCAGGCTGGGATTCAGGTGGGAAATTCTTGTTGGGAACTCTATTGCCTTGAGCATGACATTCACCCAGATGGTACAATGCCCAGGTATTCTTTTTTTCTTTCTTTCATATATATATATATATGCATCTTTGTTTATGTGTGTGGACTTGAATCTGAAGCGATCTACCAGTGGCTGATTATTACTATTTTATTTGTTTGTCATTTCCATTTCCTACTTTTTGTTTTCCAATGCATTTTGTAATGTGTTTTTGCATTCTGGGTTTACATATATTTATGTGTGTATATTGCTAGATTTTGTTTTTATTTAATTCCCAGCAATTAAATTCATCTGGGTCTTTGTAATTTTGGATGAATCTGAGAGTTGGGATTTTTCTGTTGTATCATTGTATTTGTATTTGGAGATTGTTTGAAGATGCGGTTATATGTTGGGCTGCTTATGATGTTTTTGTAATTGGGGAGGGCTTTTGGGTTTGTTGAAGATCTCAGATCTGAGCAATGTTAGTGAAAATAAAGAGAAAAGAGAAGGAAAATGAATAAATTACACACAGATTTATGTGGTTCAGCAATGTGCCGTACCCAGTAGTTGAGAATTCCACTACATAAAAAATAAGGGTTTACAATGAATTTATACTGCCCCAAGAAACTCTCGTTAAATTTGCGAATATATGCTTGTCAGCTGTCATACTAGTCTTACTCTCTCATTCAGAATATGAGCCACTATCTAACAGGCTTAGTAAGAGGATTTTAAGGTTTTCAGTTGGATTTGGTGAATTTAGAAATGGGCATTGCTTAATTTTTCCTGGATTTGGAACTAAAACATATTTCATTGTTGTCAAATTCTCATAATGTTTGTTAACTATTTTAGGCCTTGCACTTGTTGGGTTAGATTTGGCTGACCCTAATTATTTTGTTGAGGAACCATTGTTGGCCCCGATATTTAGGGACTAAGGTTTTTGTAATTGTAGTTCTGTTGTGCTTGTTGGGTTAGCTTTGTACTGAGCTGCTTATGAACCTCTATGTCTTTGCAGTGACACTTCTGTGGGTGTTGCACACGATGCTTTCAATACCTTCTTCAGTGAGACTGGTTCAGGTAAGCATGTGCCTAGGGCCATATTTGTTGACTTGGAACCAACTGTTATTGATGAAGTTAGGACTGGAGCTTACCGGCAACTCTTCCATCCCGAACAGCTAATTTCTGGCAAGGAAGATGCTGCTAATAATTTTGCAAGAGGACACTATACAGGTAAGTGATAAGTGACAGTGTTTGCAAATTGCATGAAGTGGAAAATTATAATATGTTAATCATGTTGCTTTAACCTTATTCTGGCTTGTTGTGCAGTTGGGAAGGAAATTGTAGATCTCTGCCTTGATCGAGTAAGGAAATTAGCCGATAACTGTACTGGCTTGCAAGGGTTTTTGGTGTTTAGTGCTGTTGGTGGTGGTACTGGTTCTGGTCTAGGGTCATTGTTGTTAGAACGCCTGTCAGTAGACTATGGGAAGAAGTCGAAGCTTGGATTCACGATCTATCCTTCTCCTCAGGTACAGATGGTTACTAATATTTTTATCCTCTACTCTTTGCTAAAAGTTTGTATATAGCATTGTTGTCGGAGGTGTATTTTTAATAATGATTAGTTGGGAACATTTCTGGAAGGTTCTATCACATATGGGCATAAAAGGAAAGAAACTCAGGGTTGTTTTTGAACTGTATATGATGGAAAGTGGAAACTCTTTTGTTGTTTGGATTGTGGTTTTTATTGCGCTTATTGATGCTCATTTTGGTACAATTTATGTAAGAAATATCATTTCAAAAGAAAAACTTTGTTTCACTATTCAATTAAAGCTAATACAGGGTTCAACTCTGGTGAATTTTTTTTTTTTTTTTATTCTGGTAGGTTTCAACGGCAGTTGTGGAGCCTTATAACAGTGTCCTTTCTACTCATTCTTTGCTTGAACACACAGACGTGTCTGTGCTCTTGGACAATGAAGCTATCTATGACATTTGCCGAAGATCCCTTGATATTGAGAGGCCAACTTATACTAATTTGAACCGATTGATATCTCAAATCATTTCATCCTTGACAACTTCATTGAGATTTGATGGGGCTATTAATGTGGATATTACTGAGTTCCAGACCAACCTTGTACCATATCCCCGGATCCATTTCATGCTTTCTTCATATGCCCCAGTCATCTCAGCTGAAAAGGCATATCATGAGCAGCTTTCAATTCCTGAAATCACAAATGCAGTGTTTGAGCCCTCAAGCATGATGGCTAAGTGTGATCCAAGGCATGGGAAATACATGGCCTGCTGCTTAATGTACCGGGGAGATGTTGTTCCCAAGGATGTTAATGCTGCAGTTGGCACCATCAAAACCAAAAGAACTGTTCAGTTTGTTGACTGGTAAGAGGAAAAAAATGCATTCAACAAGGCAAAGACTAACATATACTTAAGTAAAGTTGGATGAAATATAACTATGAGCTTAATCTTGGGAAAATGTTGTCTAAGATTGTTTATCAAACTTCTTTTATTAAGTCCTTGGCATCATTTTCTTGGATTGTATTGTTCTTAGTTGTGTATTTAAACCCATTTGAGCTAATTAGTCTCACCATCTAGACTCATCAAATGCATACCTGATATAACTATAGAATTGTTCTGCAAAAAGTTGCAGAATGCATAGGGGGTTTCTTTCCTTGATTACTCTGCTAGAGTTCAGGGGCAAATTCATTCTTGCTTTGCTTTACTGTCTCGTTTTATAGAACACTGTTTGGCATGATTTTTTATTTTATTTTTTTCTGGTTTGGTGATTGGCTTGGTTTATCAATTCCGTAGAAGTAATGTAGGCTACTTTGGATTAAGGGTTGGTAACATTGACTGTGTTTCTTTGTTCCCAGCTTCCAATGTATTTTTTCCTTATTTTTTTGGTGTGCGTGGGGGGAGGGGGTTGCTTGATCTTGCAATATCTAGATGTTAAAACTTTGATGAGGACAACTTTTGGAAGTATGACTGGAGCATCAGCTCTATACCTTTTTATATGTTAGACCTGCATGCCAACTTAAGTTTTTGATGAATTTGCTATTGCTTTTCATTTTGAAGTGGTTTGTTTGAAGCACACTATATAATTGGTTTTTGTGTTGCATCTCCCATTTGGACAACTTGCAATGTAACCCTTAAACAGCGTCCTTATTGTCCAATGGGATCTGAAAAATTTGTTGTGTTGGATTTCGCAGGTGCCCAACTGGCTTCAAATGTGGCATCAACTATCAGCCTCCAACAGTTGTACCCGGTGGTGATCTTGCCAAGGTGCAGCGAGCTGTCTGCATGATCAGCAACAACACAGCAGTAGCTGAGGTTTTCTCACGTATTGACCACAAATTTGATCTCATGTATTCCAAAAGAGCATTTGTTCACTGGTATGTTGGTGAGGGCATGGAGGAAGGGGAATTCTCAGAAGCCCGTGAAGATCTGGCTGCTCTTGAGAAAGATTATGAAGAAGTTGGTGCTGAAGGTGTTGATGATGAAGAGGAAGCTGAAGATTACTAATTTAGTTCTGTGAGGGTGTTCGTATGAAGTTTGCATCTGTATATGAGCATTTGCCTTTGCCCCTATGCTTTATTTTCATGTTCTTCTATTTCTTGTATCAATGTTTTGTGCATGCCAAGAAATTATCAGAGTTTGTCTGTTCTGAATAATTGTTCTTTTTGTGGTAGTAATGAATTGATATTTCAGGGTCATGGTATTAATGAATTGATATTTCAGGGTGAGTTACAGTTTCTCTTTGGATTTCTTTGTTTAATTTTTGTGACCATTCGGAGAATGTAATTTCTGGATGCCTATATATATATCGGTAGTCACCTCATTGATAAATATGCATATTAGCCCTGATGTGGGGTGTAATTAATTGATGAAGAATGATGGTTTTAAGTCATTTGATCTACAGTCCAACAGTTACAACCATATTGTCTTTGAGACAATCTGCTTTGTATCTTATATTTTGTTTAATTCTTTCTCAGATCTCGTTTCATTAGACCAAATCTCTCTCTTATTTTCTCATTGCTCTTAGATCTATTTAATCTTCTCTCTTTATTCTTTTTCAGTTTTTCTTCCTCGCTATATCGAGGCTGACCTTTGTTTAGACTTTGTGCTGGTGTTCGAAGATGTGGTGAGTAGTTGAGTCTGTTGGTGTTTGGAGATTTGGTGAGTATGTTATGATTTATTTGATTGGGTTTGTTGAGCTTGGTGATGGGTGTTTACAAGGGTGGATGGTTGCCATGAAAGCTGGTTTTGTGAGTTTGAGATATTATTTTTAGACTAGTGGTGACAGATAGATTATGGGTATGGTGGTTTTGGCAAGATTGACCCCGTAAAACACTATTATGTATGGGTGATGGTTCTGGGGCTAAGGATTTCAGACCCCCAATAGCACTACCTACACGCTATATATTTTTTTTTCGTTAACAGGTTGTGGTTTTACCCTCTTTATTAGTGCATTATTATTCATCCGTCATCTCGGGCTTTTTCCATTCAGCAATAACCTTTTTGACATAACACATAAGAACAAAAGTTTAAAAACTAAAATATTACACTTGAAAGAGTATGGGCAATTTTTGAAACACAAGACAAAAGCGGATCAAATTGTAATAAATACTTTTATTTTCTTTAATTTGAGAGGAAGAATAAGAAAAAGGAATGAAATTATGCTACATTCTCCTAGTGGTGGCATGCAAAGGTCTTTCCTCACCTAAGAAAGTGGGTATAAATTATACTTTTATCTCAAAAATTCTATAAACGCAATAAATTGATTAACGTAACATATGCTTTATATAGAAGTATCATTGACATCACTTTTATTACATACTAATCACAACCTACTAATCACTTAGCTTGTTTATGGCCAAACTGTCATGACCAAGTACCGTCTGCAGATTCCACTTAGCTT
Organism: Castanopsis chinensis; assembly: GCA_032878915.1. Classification (NCBI taxonomy): domain Eukaryota; kingdom Viridiplantae; phylum Streptophyta; class Magnoliopsida; order Fagales; family Fagaceae; genus Castanopsis; species Castanopsis chinensis. The sequence continues at coordinate 291,290 of JAVQMG010000084.1, forward strand.
ATTTTCTTATCAAAAAGTCGCAATTATATATTGTTTACGAGTCTCACTCTATGTTTTTGCTTATTGTGAGTCTCATTTTTTTTTTTTTTATTACTTTCAACAAACAACAAAAAAACAAAAAGTTAAATAAATTGTTTCCATATGACACTTAAATAATTATTGATACACACAAGTCAAGGCTAGGTTCAAAAACATTTAGGATTGCTTTCTTTCTTGAGTCTAAACAAAAAAACCCATCTATGCCTTTTCATCTTGAGAGCCTAAATTGATTTCTTTTGAAACTACATAATTAGTTAACATTTGTTAGTGAGTTCACTAACGTACAGAAGTTCTAGATTGGCGCACACGAGTTTGTTTGTGGTGGAAATTTGAGCCATTGTGGTAGTAGGTGAATGGATCGTTTGCTAGGTAACACATAGCATTTATCTGCAGAGGTTTTGTAAGTTTAGGTCATTGTAAAAAAACTCTTCTATAGTGAATTTTCAGTAGGTTAGGCTACTTCTGGAGTGGGATTTTTTTTCATATGAGGAAAATTAGGGAGGATAGGAAGGAGGTAGAGAAAATAGGAGAGAAAATGGAGTAGGTGAGTGTTTGGTTGGTTGGGAAAGGAAGGAGGGGAGAAAATGGTGGGACCCTACAATTTTCTCTCTGGGCCCACCAAATTCCATCCCCCCAATTTAGAGAGAAAATATAGGAGAAGATAGATGGCTAATAGTAATTACAATTGGATAAAATTTAGTTATAAAATTAGTTGTAAACTAAAATTATAACCTTACTCAATATCATTAACGTTACTATATTATTAGAAAATCTAACTTAATTGCATGTTTTCTACGCTCTTAATACACATGTCAAATTTCATGCCAATAAGATATTATTTACTATATAATTTATAAAATTATATTTTATACATAATTTTAAACTACAAAAACTTAAAAAAATGATAAAATTTAGCTACAAAATTAGTTGTAACCTAAAACTATAACTTTACTTAATATCTTTTTATTTGATATAAATTTTGACAAATCCATCGTTGGATTACATTTTTTTCTTATATCCTCCATGCTTGCAAAATTTTTATAAAATTAAAGATCAATAACTATGTCATCAATAAATTGTTTAAATTACAAATTCTTGTAATTTAAAATTATGTATAAAATGTAAGTTTATAGATCATATAGTAAATAATATCCAATTGGCATAAAATTTTATATGTGTATTAAAAATATAAAGAACATGCAAATCAATAATTAGATTTTTAAAATATGTAATAATATAAATGATATTGAGTAAAATTATAGCCTTAGACTACAACTAATTTTATAGCTAAACTTTGTCCATTAAACAATTTATATATGACATAGCTATTTTTCTTTAATTTTCTAAAAATTTTACAAGCATGGAGGATATAAAAAGAATATGTGATCCAATGGTGTATTTGTCAAAATTCACCTCCAATAAAAAGATATTAAGCAAGGTTGTAAACTTAGATTACAACCAATTTTATAACTAAATTTTGTCCTTACAATTATGCCTCCCAATGTTTAGACATTGGTTCTCTCTCTCTCTCTCTCTCTCTCTCTCTCTCTCTCTCTCTCTCTCTCTCTCTCTCTCTCTCTCTCTCTCTCTCTCTCTCTCTCCACTTGGAGTCAACGTTTGGTATGATTCTTTATACCCAACTCCAGTTTTTTTTCCTAATAAAATATTTCTAAAAAAAAAATACTATTTAATAGAGGCATGAGAGTAAGTTTCTACAAATATTTTTTATCCTATCACAAGAATTTTTCATCCCTCCTCTTTTCTACCCTCAAGGTTTTTCTATCCCCTCCCCATTGTCCCACACACCATTAAGGTTTTTCTATCCCCTTCCCATTGTCCCACTTTTCCATCATTCCAACCAAATAGACATGAAGAGTTTTTCAAAAGTTTTCCACTTTGTCACTAAATTTTTGTTTAAATTTTATGCTTTATTTTACTAGTTTTGAATTGTGATGATTTTCTTGTGATTATTTTATTATTATGTTTGGTAAATCATAGTTGATTAACTTGGTTCAAGTGACAATCAATTTAATGGGCAAAAATTAAATCCTCTGGTAAAGTTTCTTATCGTCAAATAAGAAACATAAAGTTAAAATTTTACCGTATCTATAATAAAATAAAAATAAAATAATGATAATCAATCTAGTAATTGGGCTCTAGATTTTAGAAGTCTCAATACTTAAATTAACTTTGACAGATGGAACTCTATCAACTTGTATCTGAGGGATTGAGTAAATATGAACTATTTTTGAACTGAGCTCTTACAAGTTGAGTAGACTGATGGTGCTAGATTTGCTAGTAGAGGAGAGCTGTTGAGAAAAGTCCATGGGGGCAATTTCATGATAGCCTTCCATGTAATTATAACTGTAGGCCATTCCTTGTCCCTAAAAAATAAGAGAGATAATCGGACTATCTTCAATCTTATAGGTCATTCATTGTCCCAAAAATTGGTGACCCTTGAATGAGCGAAAAAAAAATTGATTTATTATCTTATGCACAGCAGCCAAAAGCCAATAGGATTACTTGAGAGGAAGACCTTACAGAGCTCATTGCGCCACCAAAAATAGCACCTCTTCTTGAAAGTAGAACAAAGCAGACTTTCAGTACCATTGTATTAAACAAATACAGCATTACAGCTTCCAATCTCTTCTTACCTTCATGCTTTGACAGTTCATTGTATAAAGAGAGGAGAGGGCATCAACTTGTGCAGAAGGAGTGACACAAAGTAGAAAGGTCCCAGAGAGAATCACTAGCATCATATGCATTCTCCATGTACTCGTTCACTCCATTCATAGCGTATAATGATGCTGACATTTGTCTTTCTACCTTCATGTGCTCAAATTCTGTGTAGTCCATCCCTGTTGTACCAGGCAATAAACCACCATGTTTTGGGAACTCCAGCTTCTCTTGGACTAATGGAAGCTGATCAAACTCGGGCGGTAATGGCCACAAGTGACCAGAATGAGACCTAGCTGCTTCAAGTTCAGCAATGCAGTTGCTCAAGTCTGGTGTATATGCATCTCCAGACATTTGGATGTCTTGGACTTTGACACGAGGGGAAGCACTATAATTCGAACAGTAGCTAGAACTATCATTAGTAATATAATTGGAACCATCATCAGGGAAGGTATTGGTGACAAAACAGCTAGAATTAATTCTAGTACATGGTTTAACAGTGGTGGTTGCTGAAGGGAGTTGTTGTTTCATATTCTTTTTCTGATTGAGGAGGTTTTTGACTTTCAAAGAAATGGGTGAATTGGGGGACGCATGAGTGGCAAAGTTGGTTCGAGTATTCGAACCACGAAGCAGGTAAGCAGCTTCATCATAAGCTTGAGCAGCTTCTTCAGCAGTCTCAAAGGTCCCCAGCCACATCCTTATCTTTTGTGTTGTGTCTTTGATCTCTGCAACCCATTTCCCAGAAGGCCTTTGCCTCACCCCAACAAACTTGCTTCTACTATTGTTGGGAGTCCTCTCTTTAAATTTGCTTTGTTTGTAGACTGAAACTCCTTTCTGCTGCTTTTGAAGTAGATGTTCCATTGCTAACTTCGAATGGAACATGAATCAGAGAAATGAGAGAAAGGGACTAATTTATACGAGGGAGTCAAGGAGGTTTGTAGGTTTTTATCTTAGTGGGTCGCTCGTTTTTTGGTTCTTGTCAGCATGTCAACTCACATTTTTTCCTTTTAAATTTTGACTGATATCTCAATGTTTAGTTAAAGACTAAATCATATCAAGTACTTTGGAAATGTTCTCTCTCAGAGAGACATGCAAGCCATTCCACAAGAAAAACCGAAACTAGAAAAAGGGAAAATATAAATATGTTTCTCTCTGCCAGATACATGGAAGCCATTTCCACAAGAGGATGGAAAGAATAAAAAAAAACCAAAGGAAAGGAAGGGAAGGAAAGGAAAGAATTAAATATTAAAGAGATATAAAAGACAAGTTAAGGTTATTATTATTTGTATTTTCTTAATATTAACAGGGTTGGCAGGCCGGACTTGTTGTCCTCACCTTCACTTTGTCAACGACAACGATATACTAGAAAAATTCGTGTAGGCACGAAGGCTGGACACTTGGAGCCCTGACAATCAAACTAGAAATTAAGATTATTAAACCCTTCTAAAAGCCACAGAGGGGTTTTTCTTTTTCTTTTGCCCCTAAGAAAAGCAAAGAAGAAAACAAGTAGACACCAATTTCGATTGGAATCAAGTAGTGGAATGTGGGTTTTGTTAATCACTCCTCCCAGTTTTGAGAAATTATAAGGTTATCGTGGTAAAAAAGTGATATGGTCTATCATTTTACCAAAAGACTTTCATCTATTTTAAATTGTTGAGTTAAAATTTTTTTTTTTAACAGAAACTGATTATTGACTCAACAATTTTAAATAAGTGAATTTTTTAGTAAAATTGTGGACAAGTGATGTGGTCTATTAGAAGGAGTGTAAAATTTCTACAATCCCACACAATCACCCAAAACTGTTGGCATGAATTTCACAAGATGGATCTTTGGCATGCTATAAGATCTGAACAATATTAACATTTTTGAATTGCTTTGTTTTTTGGTGCAAATAGAAACTTTATTTAATAGAAAACAAATTACAGAATTACATGTCCAGTTGTAGGCACTCTTTATGAGTGCCTGTTTGAAAACTGTCCCTAATATACTGTTCATAAACAAAAATAGGGTAGGTTTTATAATACAGGCACTTCTCTATGAATTGTTTTCACTTTAGTAAAATAAACCTAGGCGAACTAAATACGAATTAAAAAAACCAAATCAAATTTTCATTGTTCAGCTTGTCTATTCGTGGTTGATTTGGCAAACACCCCTTAGAGGAAAACAAAGAGTTCTTGTTAGGTTGTTTTATTGAATAACTCAAATAAAACTTGACACCCCATCCAATTCAGTCTTGAGATTGGATGCTCTGTTGGAAATGAATTCCGAGTCCAGTGTTACTTTCATCTCTTTCAATTGGTAATCTGCATTCTGTACCATCATTTTCAGTCACTTCCTTTGTATAAACTGTCCACAGATATAACAGATTCAGATTTAATAGTCACCTTTAAGCGCCATAAACAAACAAAATCATCTTCACAACACCTTTTCTCACTAAGGCTCCTTTAGCAATGGGGGTGGTGGGTTTTTTATTTTATATTTTTATATATTGTTAATTTTTTAATATTTTTTAATGTGTTATACATATTATTTTAATGTATAAAATTGAAGAACAGAACATGTGATGTAAGGTGTATTGTACAATGATGTACTAAAATAATAAAATAAACTTTTTGATGTGTCAAAATAAAATATTTATAAAACACCTAATAAAAATGCTCTGAGGAAGCCACCCAATGTTTCAAAAACGAATGCACGGATGGTCATTGCAATTTCAGCCAATGTGACAGAAACTAGAGCTTATCACCCAACAGAGAATATAAATTTTGGTACTGTCCACAATAATGTCTCCACGAATCAAAGAAAGAATCAACTCATTTAATTGGACATGGGTTTCAAAAACTGCAAGCGTCAAAAAAGAATTCACCATTAATAATTCAGAAGAATATTCCAAGTGTGTTTGAAATGAAAAACACAATGGGGCCAAAACTGCTACAAGAATTGCCTCACTTGACAACCCTCAAATCTCACGCACCAACCACCAATAAAATTGGCAAAAGGGTGAAAAAAAAGATCTCAAAAATCACCATAGCTACCCTTCTCTTATGAGAACCACACTATAAATAAAACTTGTAATATACACATCCTACATTCATTTTCAATGGCAATGACGACTTACACACTCAAATTGATGCCGACTTGCTGTATAGCATCATGCAAAAAGGGAATGACGGGAACCATCTTATGGAAAAGAATGAGTAACAAATATATTTGACACAAAACAGACCAGAAAATGCAGTCTCCAAAAACAGCACGGTGCCACCTTTCATCAAAGATACTATTGAGAGAGGATAGATTGCAAGGCAAGCTGTTGCTGAGGTTGCAAAGAGGACCAAGTAGAGGCCAGGGTGGATGGTGGTAAAGTCTGCTGAAGCTGCCTTAGCAGATTAATCATCCGGCTTGCAGTTTGTTCTGTTGCTAGATCCTTACCAGCACATAGAACCTAAGAAAATTGCAGGCAGTTTTAACCAGTACAATTATATTCTGTAGTGTATCAAATACCTTTAACAGTGAGTGGGCAATAATTCAAGCAACACACTTAATAAGTACACTAAATATTTAGGTGCGTCACGCAAGTCAAAGCAGACTCTCCACAGGGACTAAGATTGGCGTTGTATAAGACCAAAAGCACACTTTAGAATACAAGGAAATTACTAGTATCCAACATATTCCCCAAGATTAAAAAAAAAAATTAATACAATTCTGTCATCGGTACAAAGATTAAGATATTGCAATATGGGTGAGCCTAGAAAGAATCAACGTGTACAAATTCTTTCTTTCATATTTTATGCTAGATGAAGGGAATTTGCAACATAGGAAATTACTAGTATCCAACATATTCCCTAAGATAAAAAAAAAAAAAAAAAAAAAAATACAAGTCTGTCATGGATACAAAGATTAAGATATTGCAATATGGGTGTGCCTAAAAAGAATCAACTTGTACAAATTCTTTCTTTCATATTTTATGCTAGATGAAGGGAATTTGCAACATAGGCACTTCAGTCTTATCACAAACGCTATGCAAGAGAATAATAGAATATTAAAGGCGCCAACAGTTCAAGTTATAAAGCCTCTTGGTATCATACAGATTTGGGATAAATTCCCGCCCCTCTATTAGAAATTAGGGGGATTTGAGGATGGACAAGAACCTCATGTTCAAAAAATAAACAAGTAAACAAGGCCTAATAACTTATGGCTAGTTGGATAACTTTTTCTTTTATCTTCAGAGCATGGTTTATTAGTTAGATGGACATGAGTGTAAGGCGTTAGACTCAAATTCCACACCAAACTCTGCTGTTTTTGGAACGCACAAAGTGGGTATGGGTGTGACATGGTGTTTCTAAAGGTATTAGTTTCCTATAAAATCTAGTTTTGAGGATTGGTGAATATGTTCTGTATTCTCTGGAGATGGACACACAAACAGAAGCCTAGCCTTTACCTCAGATCACTACTTATTGTTGCATACTACAAAGTTAACTAGTAGATGCATAAACCAGATATAATTGAGAAAAGATGGATTTCAGAAGTTTACAATACAGTAGTGGAAGATAAAACAGATTGCTTAAGCACGTCTTTTGAGGTCACCAAAACATTTTCATTATTAGATAATCAGGCACTGAAATTAAGGGTGCTTAATCAATACAACCATGAGAAACTAACCTCAGCAAATACTGCCACAATTTTAGGAAGGTATTGATTGTTGGGACCCAAAATTTCGCTGTCTGACCTGTAGATTGAAAGAAACTCCTTAATTAAGATGATGGAAGTTAATGATAAGAGGAGCACAACTCAACCCAGATTGAAGTTTACCTCTCCACCATTGAACAAAGCTGCTCATGAACAACTTTCGCCTCAATCAAATCATTTTTTATTGGCAAGCAGTTTAACCATGCAGGAACAACCTGCAAAACCAGAAGGAGCTGCAATCTGAGGAAAGGCCAATGTGAAACAACAACAACAACAACAACACACACACACAAGGAGAAAGAAAAAAGGATAGCTACCAAAATCTTCTTTCGTAGCACCCTGAATGTTAGTAAGAAATATATTTTTAAACATTATCAGATCTATGTGATTTCAATGGAGACAAATACAGACAGACGTACAGTATCACATCCAATGATTCAATAACTTTTTTCTCTTTATTTTTTTTTGGGGGGTGGGGGGCAAATAGAGATGTGGAAGTACCTGAGATGAATCTATGCTGTCACGATGGAACTGGCATATTTTTCCCAGTGCAGAAACAGCATTATCATATGCCATAATATTATCAGGTTCCAGGGCATTGGGATGTCGTATCACAGCATTTAGCCTCGAAAGAGCCTCTGGACAAAGATGTAAATATTTTAACTATCATACAACACCTTAGCAATTAAAATCCTCCAAAAGATGCAAGCAGAAATACCTCCAACCAGAGGTTTGACTACTGATCCACCAAATTCTGCACAAACCCCAAGTCCATATACAGCTGCCTGAAAAAAATAGAAGTACAAGTCAAATGACAACAACTACAAATTTAAAGCATTGTAACCACAAAGTTTTTCCAAGTGCAGACCTGTCGAACATCAGGATTGTCATCATTGCAAGCCTCCAACAGGAAGGGAAGAAATGTTTCATAGTACCTGTTCAATCCACAACAGCAGAAAAAAGATGGGATTATATTAATTTCTTTATGACATCCATTATTCAAAGTAAACACTAAGCTAGAGCATACTTAAGTGCTGCTTCACGACACTGTTCTGCCACATCATCAAAGATGCAAATTGCAATCCTCCTCTCTTCAGGTGTCTTATCCTTACCCTATAATCAGAACAAAACACAGTATTCAAGGGTACAAAAATAAGAGATCACAAAATACTAAGAGTGAAAAATAGGTGTTCACAAAACAAATTATCATCACAGAAAATCATAGTCAGCAAGAATCTTGTAAAGGTACAAGACATCCCACAAGAAAATAAGCTGAAATCTGCCAAATTAAATTTAGATACATTGTACAGTATTTTTGAAATGAAGAGGATGAAAGAGCTGGTTACAAAAGATATACACACACACGCAAACATGGAATTGTCTCTGGATTTACTACACATGATATGATTTTCAAAATAAACCAGAAGAGATAACAAGCAGTGGCCACATACCAAAAGAAAGCAAGAGAGTGTTATTGAAACCTTGGGTAGGAGATTCCACAGAAATCATAAAGAACTATCATGTAGATGCAACCTTCCATGAGCAATGATGTAAACTACACTCAAGAAAACCTTGAACCAGACATTCAAGTCAACTACAAAATTGTTTGCTCACGACAATACTCTATTTCAGGCCATATCTACAATTATTTCAGAAGTCATGGGACCTTCCTCTAGTGTCCATGCACTTCATCCACTTGAGTCTTCTACTCCTACGGATTATTGATCAACCCACAGAATCAAAGTTACACTGCCAGGGTCCTAATTAGTCTATTCCTTTGTTACCTGTCTCAAAAATAGTGTTCCATTAATTTCTCTAGGAAAAAAAAAAAAAAACTTAAAATGCCACCAACGACATACCTATACACTATTGTATCACATTCTAAATATTTCCTACCAAATATTTATCTTGAGAGAGAGAGAGAGAGAGAGAGAGAGAGAGAGAGAATAGTTGAAACCCATTGTTGCTGATGATTGTATTCTCACTGCTTATAGCTTCTTAAAAAAGCAATTGAAGATCCTGTGTATGACTAAGATCTTTGGAGAAGGTGCTCACCAAACCAAAATCACATTTTGGCAAGGTCACAACTTTCACCATTACAATTATCCATTAGACTGATGTCATGCCCACTAGATGATTACAAAATAATCAGCACATGGCACAAGGTTATGCAGCTAAAGCCAAGGATATTATAAAGAATATTTTCCAAACATTAAAAAAAATAACTATAATAATAACAAAAACAAAACAAAAAAAACCAATTTGGTGAGGACATCAGTTCAACGAGATAAACTGCAAAAGCACGCACAAACATTACATGCACCTCATGGATCTTGAACCCACGACCCCAGCCTCCACCTAGCACTTGCAAGGGGAGGAAGGGCCAATTGAGCTAGAGCTCATTGGCAAAAGAAAGAACAAAGCCTATCAACAGTGAGCCCTTAATGAAAGATCCCACACAGATTAAACACTCCAAATGTCCACAAGAATGAGTATTAGAGGAACAAAACATATCAAAATCAAAACTGAGGGGAAACCAAAACAACGGCAGAACTTACCCACATAGGTGTGAGATATGTTGACAGCTCATCAAAGAAAGGTAAGAAAGAGGCTTTGAATGTTTTGATCAAAGTTCCCAAGATTTCACCCACCTAAAGTGAGAAACAAGGAATAAGGCAAGAAACAGGATATCTAATGTATTTTGTCAAAATATTAACTATGGTTAACGGATAGAATGTGACAAATCTAACTTGGTCAAAAACTTCTTCTTCTTGCTCATTTTCTTCTTTAATCAATTCACTCTCCTCGGCATCAAAATCTTCAGCTTTGGTCCTCTCAGCCCTCTCTCTTTTTCTACTTGAACTAGCTGTGATAACCTGTTTTATCTCATCCACAATGGACCTGACTTGGCTTTCGTCCAGAAGTGTTCCAGATATCTGAAAGACAACAAAAATTTTGGCAATGTAGCTTCAGTGATTTTCTATGCTATTCGGCATGCAGAAAATTGGAAAAGGAAATTTGCAAGGGGCGAACTGCCACCAAGAGATTCAAAATGAAGTTTTAACTACAAGCATAAGTAGAACAGATAACGAAACAAGCAACACATCCAAAATTTGGAATGTTCATAATGCCCAAGGCTGTGAGCACATTCACCCACAACCTTTTTTTTTTGGGGGGGGGGGGGGGGGGGTGTTGTTTGGTTCTGGGGAACAGTCTGTTATAAGGGATAATAGTGTATTAGTAAAAAGAGACTGCTACTAAAAGAAACAAGTTTTTTGTTAAACCAACCAAACATTCTGGAACGCTTATAATTTTATTAGTATATTACTTCATTACATATCCATCTCATACTTGGGAAAATACATCCTCTACCAAAGGTACAACACAAGTAAGGAGAGATACACACAGAAACAATTATCCAATGGAATGAATAATAAAATTTACAGGCAATAGGATTGCTTTACATTGTGAACTCCTGATTTTTTTCTTATATCACTGGATATCATTGCCAAACCCAGTATTTCCACCTCTAAAAGAAAAACATTTTGATGGAAAGATAAGTTGTTAGCTTAACCATCCAGTAAGATCTCAACCAATATAGAATATTCCGAATCCTAATTAATTTGTCAGTCTCTGGCAGAAAATAACAAAGGGATACATAATTCTAATGCAATTCTACACTGATAATGTGATTTCAAGATAGTTAATTGTATTTGATGAAGAATAATTCCAAAACACGACAATTGGATGCCAATGGAGGTTGTGAAATTAAACATAATAGAGTTTGGCAAACCTGTATGCATTCGTTTATTGCATCCAACATACTTGCACAGATCTCTGTATCAGGTTCCTGCAAAATATATAAATAAATACTTTACCACCCTCAAGAAGAATCATATAAACAAAAAATCGACACCATCAGAACATGAATATCAGGCCAAATAGGGAAAGGGGGTTGGGGGCCACCCGCTTTTTTTTTTGTTTGTTGGGGGGGGGGGGGGGGGGGGGGGGTGCCCATCCACAAGAAACCTTAAACAAAACAACAATCACCTTATGCAATGCTTCCACCAGAGCCGGAACAACATAGTCAGACAATTGCTTAACATAGGATTCATTACGACCTTGAGCTTGCCCCTTCTCCACAGCTAATTTTGCAGAACGCAGTAGCTCCGGCATGGCTTAAAAAAAAAAAAAAAGATGTTCTCCATCAAGAGATTTAGCAAGAATTGGAATGTCGAGAAAAGAAAAGGAGGGTAATATAAAGTCAATTGTATACCCGAAACAGCTGCTTTCCTAACTTCTTCATGGAAATAAAATTTGAGAAGTGGAACCAAAGTTGGGGCCACCTGCATAACAGATGCATCAATCTGTAAGTATCAGAGTTGTTCAAAATCCCAATAAGAAAAATCTAAAAAAATATGCACTTTGACTAACCTGATCAATCCATGGGAAGAATCCTTCTTTCAACTCATCAGCATAGCAACATAGCATATTACAAGCTGTAGCTTTTTCTTCCAGGACACTAGTCTTGATCCCTATCCTTTTATCCCCAAGAGTAATGGTCTCCATACTGCAACAGAACCAATACAATTTAGCAAGACAAACACCAGCATTGAGACACAGCTTGCCTAAAATGCAATGATCACAGCATCAAAGAAAGGACTTCAAATGCAATAATATCATGTGCATTTAAATATGCAAGTGCAGTATTGTTTGCATTTGGGTGCACACAAGTATGGACACGTGCGCGCGTGTATTCATTAATAGAGAGAGATTAAGAACATTAGAGAAAAGAGATCTGAAAAACAATACCTGTCAAAGTTGCAAAAATAAGGAAACCTTGATTTGCTTAGATAATAAAAAAATGTCGGAAAAAGATAATGCCAGAAGGGAACACAAGGACAGACATTATATACTTCATACTCATAACTCTAATTTTGTAGGTATTAAATGAACTTCAAGGTATAAAAAATGTGCAGACCTTTCATCATCAGAGTCTTCAATATCATTATCTGAATCCGCAGATGTAATGGTTACATCAGGTTTAAGTTGAGCAGACTGAAGCAGTGGGGGCATGACAACACTCATATAAGGAAGAAAATCTTGTCCCAAACACTTGCAGAGTCTAGCCCATGCCTACAACATAATATTGTAGGTATCATAAAAAGAAAAAAACAATAATAATTGTTAGATAATACAATGATGTTTTTTGTGCATATTAAATGATGACAACATACTTGTAGCATGTAACTTGTGGTTGGATCATCTGTCTCCATCTGAGATCCTTGCAAAGACATAAGCACTTCCATAACCTTGCATTACCCAAAAAAAAAAAAAAAATTAGATACAGTTGCCTACAATAAAGTAAATATAAAGAGAAAAAATTGATGGGGTAGAAAAAGACAGCAGCAAGTAAACTGGTTGCAAAGCTCAAATTACATCATCTTTCCCCATACAGAAGAACACTTTACCACACACTTGAAATGTCAAGTTATACGGTATTATAATTAAAGAAGAAAAATTCCCATTAGGGGGTCCATATAAGTGAAAGGAGAGAGAGGGAGGGAGAAAATGTAAGACTTTGATAACGAAAGAAAAAGAGAAAACAGAAAGGTTCTAGCTTTAGTCTCAATGAGTAAAACAAACTAAGCTAATGGTAATGCTTACGAAAAACCATAGAAAATCTTTTATCAATCCATGACCCTTGGGATGAAACAAACTAAATTTAAAATGCATATTCTAAAAGAGAGGGAAGGGAGGGGTTGGAGAGAAAAGTGGTAGATTAGTGAGTGTTCTACTTATATAATGCTACTTACCTGCTTAGCATCATCCCTAAACTTCTCCTTTCCAACAGCCATTCCAACTAAACTAATGCACTCCATGGATTTTGCTCGGAGCATGCGGTTCGATTTGTCGGTGGCATTCACCAAGATTGCTTTCAGGTAAGGCATGACTGCATCATAGTATTTTTGGAAGTGTTCCTACATATACCCTCAGTGTTAGACAGAGTCATTTGCTAGCAACAAAATTAATAACCAGATTATTTCATGAAGTACCTGAGATGAATCAGCAACTGATGCCAAAGCTGTCAGGGCACCCTCTTGCACCATTTGTTTCCCATTCTGCCAGATGCATATAAGACAATAAGGTATAGAAGAAATTATTTAATTTCATACATATGTACTGATGGTAAAGGTTTTATGTTTGTTTGAGATACCTGCAGAAGTACAAGCAATTTGCTCACTATTCCATCTAAGTAAGGTGTTAAGATATCTGGAGTGCAGTTTTCACTGAAGTTGAGCACCGCTGAAGCAGCATGTGCCTGTAGATGAACAAAATTTGGAGAAAACAAAAATCACCCAGTTGACCTCAAGAACCAACAAACAATAATGTAGTAAATATACCAAGAGACCAAAGATTTCGGTATAAATGCAAAAATAATTCAACCACTTAACAGGTAGCATGGTAAGCAAGACAACGTCTTGTTATGTCATTCACAAAAGAACTCGTTATGTCATACTCAAAAGAAAAACATATACCACTTCCCTAAGATTGAATTTATAGACTCCATCCATTTAACATGCCACCCAAATGGATTTAGACAATAAAAAGGGAGCAAGAGGGTGTTATTAGTCAAATTAGTTTTATGTCTTGTTATTTGTTGTGCTATTTAAAGGCTCCCTCTTGCACCAATTATATCAAACAAATTACCAAAGGTGAGTGTAAATCTGCTGCTTCAGAAAACTACGTAGAAGATGCTAGATGCAGTTTAGATTCCAAATACACTGGATTAAGTTAGAGGCCATGTGCAGAAAGGATGCCATCAGAAGCACAGTTAGAGGAAGGCATAGTCCAATTTTCGTACTAAAACGATAGTTGGGGGTGGGGGGATTTTGAACCCTGGATCACCGACAGAAACACTAGGAGGGGAACATTTTGTCAGTGGCTTGCACTTGGAGCATTACTCCAATTTTCTATCCAAGCATAAATTAAAAAGCTTGAATTCATCATTGATTTAAAATTACACATAGATCAAGACTAAATTTTCAAATAAAAAACATATAAAGAGACGTTGAATAGAAAATTATTAGAATGTCAAACAATTATAAGAAAAAAGCTACATCTTTTAAACCAAACAAGAAGTTATACAGAGTAATGCTCCAAAAGCAAGCTACGGTAACAAGAGATTGGTATACCACAAAACCTCATATTCACTAGATGGGTAAATCTATATTTCCCATTCAAGAGAACTTCACAATTATCTATCACTGTTCACAGGTATAATTAGGAGCCAAATACCACTATTTAACAATTAATATTGGCTAATTGCTGGAATCATTTAAGTTAGAAAGTAGCTAAAATCACTTCAAGAACTCAGTAGATACTAGAAAACAGACATGTAACTTTTTAGATTACTTATTTTTATATCTTAACAGCTTTTTTTTTAATAAGTATTTTTATATCTTAACAGCTAAAGTGAACGCTGCAACCAAAGAAAGTCCCTAGTAATATATATTTCAGACTACCAGATCATTTTATTCAACAAATTTTATTCCTAAAGTTTCTATTGGCTCTAGCATGACCACTACTCACATACCAACTAAGGTTTATTCCATTGATGACTGATGATCACCAAAAGTAAATACGGGGGGAAAATCTTATTATAACACACATTAGTCTGATCAGAGTCTAAAAGCAGGAGCAATCTATGATAATACATTAGATTAAGCATTATGTACTTCTTGTTATATCTCATTGCTTTTTTTTTCTTTTTTCTTTTTCCTTTTTTTTTTTTGATAGGTAAGATGCTAGTTTATCTTCTTTGCAAGTTAACATAAGAACAGTTTGTAGAGAAATCTAGACGCCATAACACATGGAAAGAGTAATTCAGAAAAAAGCACAAAATGCCAACAGAAGCAACTAACCTGTACTCTAGGATTCTGGAAATCATCCATAGATGCAGCAAGTGCTGGCAGCACCTGCCCATGATACTGAACTTGCAAGTCTGGACCCAAATCTGTGGACAATTGCCCAATTGCATTGATAGCTGCCCACCTCACACGGGGGTGTGGGTGTTGGAAAGAATTTAAAACCATTGCCAAAACATGATCCAAGTTTTTTATCATAACCTGTATAAATAGGAACAGATAATAAAAAATCACTAAAAAAACAAAGGAATATAATCCATTTAACTAACAGAGAAAGTTTGATCTGCAAAACACTCTGCCAAGTAGAACATAATCATCATAAAAGCCCCAATTAACTTCATCAGGTGAACGTAAGGTACAGAATCAGAATCACAACAAAGAAAAGTACTTCCAGTAGAGGTGTGTTTGCAAACAATGATAAGAATATTTCCATTTTCCATTAATCTATTTCATGTGGCATTATCAAATAATGCAAAGTAACTGACCAAAAACTCAACTTTAAACAATGGGCTTCCTTCAATCTCCAAAACATCCCCATTCAAGTTACCCTTTTAGTGACAGTGAATAACTAACGAAACACAATGGAGAACTCATCGCCAGAGTGGAATTCACTGCCAGTGTCATATCAAGCATGTGAAGATTCTAACTACAATCCATACTCAAACAGTATTTTAAAATTAACTAATATCACCATTTCCATTACTGAATATTGATTATCAAAAGCCCAACATCTATAATATGACAACAAATCAGAAAATTATAGTTAACATTCTCTAAATTCACATTCCAACTATACAAGAACTAGATATAATCACATTTCATTGTCAGAAATAAGCAAACAGTATTAGCATTTCAATACCTTGGCACAACCCTCAGCAATTTGTGCAAGTGCAATCAAAGCAGCATGGTGTTTCTGCCACTCAGGAGCTGCCAAATACACGGGAAGCTGCTCAGACGCCACGGGAACAATCGTATTGCCTCCCAAAGAAATCGACAACCGGTCCAAACACTCCTGAGCAACACTGTAATTGCTCGTCTCGCCAGCGTCCTCGTCCTCAGTCTCGGCGCTATGCCACGCAGGATCGTCCTCGATATCGAGGAGCAACTTCATCAGGATAGCAAAGAGTCTGCTTATGAATTGTGGCAACTTCCTCATCATCCCTGGAGCGCGCTCCCTCGCCTCCGCGAGGGTTATCACGAACTCGATCGCCAAATGCCTCGTTCCCTCCTCTAACCCGTTGGCTTCGGCTATCTGCAGCATCGATCCCACCACGTCCACCAGCTGCCGCCGTAGAAACCTCGGCTCGGTCCCGGCGAGCTCGATCAAAAGCTCCAGGGCCTCCTGCGCCGTCACCTCGTTGCCGTTATTCAACGCCTCGGTCAGCGTCGTCATCATCGCCGGCAAGAGGTCCTGGAACCTGTCCCGATCAGCCGAACTCGACAAGCACTGAATGAAATTGATCACGGCATTCAACGCGGCGATCTTCACGTCGGAGCTCGACGAAGACGTCAAGCACTGCAAGAACACGGCGTGCAGGTTCTTGATATGCGGCGCGAGCGTGTCGCCGATGTACTGCGACAGCTGCGCGAAGATCAAGAACGCCGATTCCTGAAGCTTCGGAGAATCGGACGATACGCATTGGAACATGAACGGCAACAGCTCCGGCCAGCCGTTATCGGGCAAGATCCCGGAGGCGAGCTCGGAAACGGTGTCGCAAAGCTTCTTGGAGATCGACTTCGACTCCTCCCGCTGCAGCGACGAGAGCAGAATCGATTTGAGCGAGGATTGAGTCGAAACGTTGAGGCGCGGCCAGAGGTAGGAGTCGTCGCGCGTGAGCTGCTTGCGGAGGAGGATGGCGGACATGGCGCGCGCCTCGACGTGGGCGGAGAACTGGAGGAGGTGAGCGAGCTTGAGGGAGAGCGAGTCGGGATCGGTCTGCTTGCAGAGGTTGAAGAGCGACTCGGCCTGGGAACGGAGCTCGTTGGAGGAGGACATGAGGTGAGAGATCAAGGTCTCGAAGGGAGCCGAGTCGGGACCGAGTATGACGGCGAGTTGCGCTTGCTGCAACTGAGTCGACTCGGGATCCATTATTACTATTTGTTTGTTTGTTTGTTTGTGTTTTTGAGTTTTTGGTGAACGAGTTAGGGTTTTTGGCTATACACGCACGCCTCTCTCTTATTTTGTGTGAGAGAGACAGAGAGAGAGAGAGAGAGTGATTGTGTTGAGTTGTGTCGTGTCGTGGAGACTGGAGAGAGAGAGAGGAGAGGTTAGGGATTATGAAGAAAGTGGAGGGAGTGAGTGGGATAGGATATTTTAGGCAAAAGAGGAAGGCTATGAATGGATGATTAGCTGTATTTTTATGATTAATAAAAAAAAACCCTTTCCACACTTATTTTTGGAGGGAAATCAAGACAAGCTCTTCTTTTTCCTTTTCTTTTTTTCTTTTTTTTTGGGTAATAGAACAATCATTTTTCTTTATATAAATAAACCCATCAAATTTAAAGTTTTTATTTTTATTTTTATAAGCATGGTTTGATTTAAATTTTTTATTTAATGATAAAATACTTTACCAATTGATTCGAAGTTGGTGACCAATTCTCTCAAATGAATACTCTTCTATGATTTCCTCTTATTTTTTAATACGAGACAGCAAAAATTTTAATAGCTTTTCTCAAATCAAATCACTTTGAGGGAAATGATGTTGTTCACAAACTTACAAAGCATGTAAAAAATTGAGTTTACCAAAATATTTAGAGTGTGTTCGGTCCAATTTATTTGTATTTTGCTTTTTATTTTTTGTATTAGTTTCTTATGCTAATAGTTTAACTTTTAACTTTTTGATAATAAACTAATTTTTTGCTTTTTATTATACATTTAACATAGATTATCAAAAATTATATCTTTTAATATATAAATAATATACCACAAAAGCACAAATAAGCTTTTACCAAAAGCACTCTTAATATTAAATTTTTTTTCTTTTTAACTAAGATTATTGGGTTTTGGAATTCAGTGTTTCCACTATTGAATTTTTAATCTACTCTTGGATTAATGATTATTTTTAATATTGATTTCTGTGTTTGATTTTCTGCTAGATTAGTATAATAACTGTCACTATCTTATGTGCTATCACTTTTGACCAAAATGAAAGAGTTTCTAACCAAATTATTAAAGAGATTTTAATTTTATTAGCTTTCCGCATCTTGTACAGTTTGTAGTTTACCTAATGTTTTTCAGACTAGACCATAAAAAAAACCAAATGTATTTCCAACTAGATGACAGATTTTCTTATCCAACCAAAAAAAAAACTAGATGACAGATTTTATGTAAACATCCATTTTAGTAAATGTTACTAATTTTATCAAGCTTCATAGCACTGTTACAACCAGCTGGATTTGTAAAAAAAGCATTATAATCAAAATTTAATGCAATTTTAACTAAATTGATCCAAAAACTTTACTTTTACTGTTTCAACAAACTTATATTTAGATACACCTGCATATAACTTCACTTTTTTTCTATTTTAACAAATTTATATTTATTAACCACCGCGCACCCTTGGTGTGATGCTCACTCCACAAGTATAAGTGCTTGTGGGTGTAGGGGGCAAGGGTCGGGGTTCAAGTCTCCAAGAATGAACTTCACACACACATACACTTAGATTAGACTAAAGTAGGAATTCTATCTTGTATAAAAAATAAATAAAAAATTTTAAAAAAACTTATATTTAGATACAAACCATATAATTCACTTTTTTCTATTATAGCAAAGACTCTTGTTTTGTTTGTTCGCTTTAAAATATATTCAAATAATGAAAACATCCTATGTTGAAACACATTTTGAATAAAATATTTTCACGTGTTTGATGTGAGACGTAAAATTTTTTCAAGCACAAATCACGAAAACTAACACCATTTTGGTGTCTAAAACTAACACCATTTTGGAGTCTAAAACTAACAGTCCAATCAATATAGTCAACGGCCTGGCAACTAGACCAACAATCTAGCCACCAAATAGAGAGGGAGAGCCATTACGTGTTTTATGAAATATTTTACAAATAGTTTTATGGTGAACGGAATATGTGAGGGTAGATGTGTCTGAATATGATTTTGGGCCTTGGGCCTGATTCGATGGTATTGGCTCGTCCAAGGGGGGGTTAATGCTAAATGAAGGATACCGTACTTAAAAGCCCACGAACAAGTTGTTGTGGGATAGGCTGGCGAGCATGGTCCGAGGAGGGATACATTCTCGACTAACCAAAGGAAAAATCATATAATGTGTTGATATGCTTGGAAGGAAGTTCTAGAGGGATTGATGGATGAGGATGTGCTTTAGAAGGTCATAGGAAGGAGGAACAAATAACAAATATCATGGATAAAGCTACTACCACTGCATTAAAGACCCTGCACTTACCTTTCTGACCGCATTAATGGCGAAATGACATCTGAACAGTGTTGGTTAGCCTTACAGCTATTATTCGAAGACTTCAAGAGGGTGATGGATGGGACAAGTATCTAGATGGATGATCTGAGCCATACGTGGAAGATGGAAGGAAGAAGGAGAATGATAGAAAAGAGAGAGAAAGAGAGGAATAAGAAGGAGAGACACACCATTATTTCTTGTCTCACCCACTCTACCTATTTCTCTCTCACTAATGCCTCGTTAGTTAACTCTCTCATAACTTTTCCACCACTCACTGTCATCTTCAATGGACAATAGTTGTGGCTCCGAATTTTCACAATTCATTTTCTCTCTACAACATCAACCTTTATGGGATTATGAGGCCATTTGTTTAGGCGTATTGACAAACAAAAACATGCATTTAGCAAATCATGAAAATCTTGATATGTTTGGTTGGGCGAAATTTGTGGGACTACGTTTTTTAATTCGCAAATTTTTCGTGTTTCAGGAAAGGCAGTTTCTTGTTGTGATTTCAAAATCACATGATTTGCAATTCGTGATACCGCTAATTTTTTTTGTTTGAAAACCGAAACTACCCTCTGGCTCCATGCTTATCCTGAGGCCGCTCCCTTCACGTGGTTTTGCTATGATTCATTTGATAGAATTGTTTGTTTCTTTAAAACTTTTATTATATGTGCAATCCAACAACCCAAATCTACGGGTTTTTACTTGAACTTTTGAAACCAACTTTATTTCTAAAATACTTATAAATCATACATAACCGTTGTTGACACCTCATTTTATAACCCGCATTTAACCTCACCTGAAGGATAAAAAAATAATTTCACCTTGGAAATATGCATCTTGATTCTGGTCATAAGATCCTTAATCTCATTTCACCAAAATGATCTTGATGTTGTAACAATCAAATCGACTGGTCATAAGCCCTAATTGGACCATTAGATTGAAAGTTATCATCAAATCAAGTTTTAATGGCCGAGGTGCACTATCACAAATTGAGTCCGACTATATGTGATTATGAACAATTGATTCCAATTGGTTATAATTATAATCAATTTGAAATTAATGACGTGTCATAATTTTATTGGTTAGGACTACATTTTATGGCAAGGTTGCACACACCTAATTAATTAGATAGTTAAACATTAATTATTCAATGAGTAATTTGTGAAATTATCTTTTAATTAGAGTAAATTTAGAACCAATTAAGTCTAAAATGGGAGTTGTAAGGGGGAAAGCGCCCAGACTCCATATGGGCCTAGGGACTGGCCCGAGGACGGGGCTCCACCGAAGGGGTCGTGGATAGGGCCTCCTAAATTCCATGTGGGCCCAGGGGCGGTCAGATTTATGCTGGTCCGAGGAGAAGGTCTCCTCGGATTAGGAGACCCTTGTCCGAGGAGCATAGCACATTGTCTAGGGAAGGACTCCTGAAGCTCAACGAGACGTCCTCCGCCCCAACGGGGCGCCGAGGAGGGGGACAAGAAGTAAGTGCACCATACAGAGCTGCTGCCACCGCATTAAATGCCATCCACCTACCCGCCTGGCCGCATTAATGAGGAAATGACTTCTGAGAGGACGGTAGGCAGCCCCAAGGGCATTGGGGAGCGTTTTCAGGGAAAAGACAGGTGAGAACCAGGGGTGGGGAGTATAAATAGAGAAGGGGGAACCACTGAAGAGGGGGGATTTTTTGGGGCTTTAAAGGAAGAAAAAGAGGACTATCTCTCTCTACCTTGAAGTCAGCGGAGGAAAGGCCTAAACAGAGGCTCTCGGCCCACATCCGAGGAGAGGTGGAGGCATTTCCTCAACCCCCTGCACGTCAGTGATGAGTTTCACCCTTATTCCATAGCTTTTCAGAACCCCATGAGGTCAAGACTTTAAGCCCATTCTCTACAAATTCTATTGTAAAGGCCACTTGGGCCGGCCCAGTCACGTATTTGGGCCCAAGGCCAATTTTGTGCCCTTACAGGAGTGATTGTAGTTATTTAATGTTAATTGGGAGCTAATTTGGGACCTATTAAAGTTAATTGTGCTGAAACCATTTTTTAACAAATGACCTCTGCTCACCATCTCATCGATATCTCTCAGAATAATTTGAATATGTGAATGGGGTTAATTTTTTCAGAAACTAGACATTCGGGGCTTCAATTTGAGCACAAGAATGAAACAATTTCGATCAGAATTAAGTTAGATATGATTTTTCGAAATTAGCTCTACAGGCTGTTACAACAGCTACGGGAAAACCGAATTTTGGCTTGCTCCTCACTCCCACAAATCTCTACATTTAATACTGCATATTTCTCCCAAGGCTAAAATAAGGTCTAGGTTCATAATTCTTTGTCAACCCTCATTAATGGCCTTCCATTCATATTTCCTCCATCACTACTATATAAACCCCCCTCCCCTTAATTCCAAGACAGACAAAAACCCCCTCTCTTAAGTTCTAGAAAGTTGAGTAGTCTTGTCATATCTTAGTCTTCTTGAGACTCAAGGTATTAAGGGAGACTCACTCTTCCTCTCCTAACTCTTCTTTTCCTTCACCCTTAGAACCTCTCCCAAGAGTCTTCTCATCCACCATATGGATCTTGCATGAAGGTATAATCCCTTCCCCTAACTTGTTTTTTATGTTTCCATGATGAAAATTTAAGATTAAAGCATGATAGTAATTATTTAAATTCCTTTGAATATGTTTGAATGATCTTATATTTTCTTCACATGTTCTTGGTTGTTCATCACATGTTCATGCATAACACTAGTTTTAATCTTAAATTCACATCAAAAATATGAAAAACATGTTTGTTTAATAATTCTTTCAAATTCTTGAATCTAGGTTATCACCATCCACACACATTCACTAGAATTCATTTTTCAATCCAAATGAAATGCTTAATAAATTGAATTATGGTTCATCACATGCACACGCCTTAAATTCAACATGTAAATTGATTGACATATTAGATGATGTGATCTAAATGTTGCCCACCATAATCTAGAAGACCGGTTTTACCAAGCAAGGTGGGTGCCTAACACCTTCCCACCTTGTAACATAGCCTCCGAACTGAGATCAAGGGTTAATAGATCAAATGCTTATCCATGTAATTTTCAATTTTTAGATTGTAATTAGGAAACAAAGCCATGTACTTTATCTTAGATTATATCTAGGACCAAAGCCGTGTAATTTTCCTATGATCAATGTAAATTTAATTGAAAATTAATAAAATGAGGAATTTTTTAATTTTAGTTTTTCTATTTTTCCTATAATTAAATAAGTAACGACTCCATTGTAAAACCTTTAATTTAAAGGGAAAAATATAACTAGTTGAACCTCCATTTTGAGTGACAATAACACGACTCTACCCATTCACGTGGATTTGACCCAACACTCTTAAAAAACGGGCTAGGGGCGCAGTCTCTCACAGTGGTGACTCCACTGGGGATATTGAGGGCTAAGTTTCAATTAGGTTATGGTAGTCAACTATGTCATTGTTTGTTTATTGCTTTTTCTATATAATATGTCTAATATGTCATTATATTGCATGTCATGCATCATTTGCTTGAATGAAATTTATTTTATTTGTGTGCTAGCCCGAAAGCTCAGTAGTATTAGTCATGAATTGTGGTCTTCCTGAGATTCACATACCCAGCGGTGAACCTACCACCCACCGCGACAAGGATTATCATGGTTATGCCATGGTGGTTCATAGGGACAAAATGTACTGTTCGGACTAACACGGCGCTCCCGGCGTCACAAGTTGGGAGGTACGACGTCCTAGCTTGTGGAAACTTTTAACCTATCTTCTGCCCATGTTGTAATGGCCCATAGAACCAACCTTTAGGTTGGTCCATGTAATTGCATTTCATTATGCATATGTTTAGCCGTTGTTTAGACCATGATGAGCCCATCATAATTGTTTGAACCTTGTATGCTATGAGTGAACTCAAGCCTAAAAGCCTATGATTGAACTTTACTTGGCATGGAAGCCCAATTTGTTTCTTGAATGAGTCTAAGCCCAACACTTGAGCCCATCAAAGGTGTGTATACACAAGATCCACATCAAAGGTTAAAAGCTCCCAAGATGCATGCCTTCCAAGTGTAAGCCCAAGCTGTAACACCCCAACCTAATTGCACATATAATTTTATGAGTTTATATTTTTTTTATTATCTTAATTAAGTTAAGTGCATAAAAACTTTGATATTGTGATATTATAAAACATATATGCTCTTTTAATGTTGTAGAGAGAATTTTATAAAGATAAGGATATGTATATGTGTGTGTGTATATATATATATATATGCAAAGTTATTTTGTCTTTGGGCCTTTCTTGAAATATAAGATCATATGGGGTGAAAAGTGCAAATGCCAAGATATTGGAAAGGTGGGACTTGGTCTCTTTTTTCTGCTTTGCATTTAAACGTGTCCCACAAAGTCTTCTTCAC
Organism: Castanopsis chinensis; assembly: GCA_032878915.1. NCBI lineage: Eukaryota > Viridiplantae > Streptophyta > Magnoliopsida > Fagales > Fagaceae > Castanopsis > Castanopsis chinensis. Next base: position 315,477 of record JAVQMG010000084.1, read on the forward strand.
TTATCTTCTTGGCTGCTTCAGACAGAAAGTCCAGCTTCTTTTTCTTCTTTCTCTCTTCTTTTTCTTTGCTCCTTTGTTTCTCTTCTTTCTTTGCTTTCACACGGCAAGACCACTCTCTCCCTCTCTCACTAAAACAACATATATCTCACTCTAAAGAAGGAATTAAGAGCCTAATATTTAAGTTTCAGCTTCAAAGTTAGGGGTAAGTAATCAAAACCTCATTTGATTTAAGAGAATTTTGATAGTTTAATTATTTTCCTTCTTTATTCTCTAAGCTGATTTTAGAAGCTGAAATTGTGTTTCTGTATTAGTAAGTTGAAAGATTGATGGTTTTATGGTCTATTGAATGCTTTATAACTTATTTTAATGTTTATAGTGTTGGTATAAAAATATCCAAATGAAATGAAGATCAATTGCATTTAGTTGGTGATTTTGTAAGAAAATCTGTTTGAGCTGTCACAGTGACAGATTTGGGGTTTACAAGAAGAAAAAGATGTATTAAATCATTTGCTGTGAATTAGGTTGCTAGGAGTAGTTTTTATGAATCCTAAGACATATATAGTGGTTATGGAAGTGGTCTCACTGCATTTGGATGAATACAAAAATAATTGTTCAATTTCAAATTTGCATGAATTTCTGTCAGGACAGATTCGAGCACGTTGCCTTGTACGATTTTTAATAAATCGTGGTTTTATGCTTTGGCTTTGAAATTAATATGGTATAAACTAGATATATAGGGGAGTAGCTCTGTAAAATTTCGTGACATTTGGATGTGTTTTGATAGCCCATTTGTATTTTACAAATGAGGAATCTGCTGCTGAAATGAGCAGTAAACAGTGTAGGATAACTTTAAATTTGTGGATTTAATTTTGAAGTTATGTTTAATGTTTTGAGCTATAATTTAATGTGCTTATCTTTTGGTATGTTTAAATCATAGAGAATTCTTTATGCCTTGGTTTCGCTGTGTTTTGGTATGCATTTGTGTTTGATGATTGTACCTTGTTCTTGGGGTAGCTCTATGTGGTGGGAATTAAGATTTTTATTAAGTTTGAGAGTTAGGTTGTGTTTGAGGTTTAAGTTTACATATTTAGGAAGAGTAGTTAGTAATAAGTCTTGGTTTTTCTTTTAGGTGACGAGAACGAGATCACGGACACTTGAGCTCCTCTAGTACAAATCTCTCGCGTCTTCTGTTTTCAGGTAAGGGTTATGTGACATGTGCATTTGATAAGTATAAAAATTGTTTAGAAAACTATTATGTATGAAAACCTTTTAATTATAAATATTGCATATAAGCATGATTTAAGTAAGTATATGTTCGTGAGTTGTTTCAATCTTATATACATGATAATTTTAGCATATTGATGCTATTATCTATATCACGAACATAATATTTAAGAATGAAGTGGATATGCTATTATTATGAAATATCATGTAAAATGAGAAATTTCAGTATGATGTATAAGTATAAAAGTTTTATTTTGGGTTATGTCATCTGGTGATCTGAACTCAGCCAGTAAGGGTTAATTACTGGCTTTCCATAGAAAATATTATATGTTTGGCCATTTAAAGTAGAGGAAATGCACTGCCCGTAACTCTAGGCCATTTAAAGTGGAGGAAATGGGGCTGCCCGTAACTCTAATCTAAATAAGGCCTTCTCCCCAATGTGTACGGACGGAGGGGAGGAACAAAACCTTAAGGGGATGTGCCATCAAGCCTCCCAAAGAGGACAATTTCATACACACGAGGGCACCCAAATGTGATGAGGCCTTCTCTGTTGTGCACATGCACCAAGTACAGACTTATCAAAATATGGACTAACCAATATGTTATGAACAGCTATATTATGTTGTTGATTATGAGATAATGATTTTTAAAGATGAAGTTACTGAATTATGTTTATGTTTCTTATTATGTCCTTTTATAAATATATGAAGTATTTTCATCTAAGAGCTCATAAGTTAGTTCAAGAGCAATATGAATAGTATGAAGTCTATTTTATCAAAGCTGGCATATCTCTAAAATGTTTGATTTACATGCATTCTTATCAAAGGCCCATGGAGCTTAAAAACTTTACTGGGCTTCGCAGCTCACCCTATTATATTTCAGTGCACAGGTTCTTCCTGGAAGTAGCGAGAGTATTAGAGGTGGCAAGATTCTGTGATTCTCTTTTGTTAAATTGTATAGTCCTTTTTGTTGTATAGTAGTTTAACTCTTTTGTTGTATAGGAGGAATCAAGATATACTTGATCATTGAGCACAGATGTAATTCTGAACTTTAGTTTGTTTTGAACCCCAGTTGTATGTCTTTGGGGTTAGGTTTGTAAGTAAGAGTTTTGCTAAACGTTTAGCCATGTAATATTTACCCGAATACCTTAAGTTTCCAGCAAGTGGTAATCTTGCAAAGTTCAAATGAATGAATTTTCAAGGTTGCATCATTTTTGTATATTATGGCATTTATGCAAGAAAATAAGCAGGTATACAGGAAATAATTATTGTTAAGCACCTTCAGTTTAAGTTGGTTCGTGTTAGTATCGAGGTAAACTTGATATTAACATGCCAGTCATGCTCTAAATGCTAAGTACAGGTTTAGGTCGTGGCACAAGCCATTTCAAGCAAATACCAAAAGATCATAATCAAGGTTCAAGCTTTCCAAGTGCAAGCTCAAGCCATTTTATCATAACCAAGGTTCTAGCATACCAAGTCTCAAGCATCCTAAATGGACCAAGAAGAAGCAAGTGGCTCAACTTTGCCTCACTCTAAATTCGGTTTGCAACATCATGGTTAAGCTTAAAGTTTGTTTGTTTATTCCATGTTTCAATGTTTCTTTGAATTCTAAAATTCCATGTAGCATTTGATGTACTTTGTTCATGTATATATTTAAAAAAAAATCCAAAAAAAAAAAAATCAAGATTCCCAAATCTTTCCAAAAAAAAAAAAAAAGAGAAAATTTTTCAAATTAAAAAAGTCTTTGGACTAGGGGCATTGAGCCCTTAGTCATTTAAAAAAAATTCTTTGAACTAGAGGCATTAGACTTTCTAGTGACTTTTTCAAAAAGGCCCTTTTTTTTTTTTTTTCTTTTTCAAGATTCTAAAGAAGTCTCATTTTCAAAATGGTACATGAGGATCCCTTGGATAAAATATTTTCTAAATCTTGATGTTTAAAGGCTTGAGCAATCAACTTGTACCAAGGAATGATTAATTTCATTTGATCCATGTAAAGACTTTTGCTACTTGACTTAGAATATAAGAAGAAATGGTCTTACAAGGCAATCAAAGAAAATCTATCCATCAAAAAATTCAAAAAGCTCATGCATTCATTCCAAATTTCTAAAAACTTTTGTGTCTCGAATAGAGCATTCATACTTTTTCTTTTAAGAGGAATTTACTAAAAGAACTCAAGTCACTGTACCTACAAACAAACATTGCTAGGGATAGGAGGCCGTCTTTGGTTAAACAAGATTATTCCATATTACCTAGAATGTTCATTATCTTGCTAGCCCATTTCCATTTGAGCCTTCAAACATTTAGCCTTTTTTTTGCATGAACCCACTAAAATCTAAACTTGGGGTGGAAAAAATCAAGTTATGCATACTTAAATCTTATGTTGAGGAGGACTCAACCTTGTAGCTTTGAAACTAATTGATAAATCTCTCCTAGAAGACATGAAATACAAGTGGAGAATTCATTAGGCTGAAGAGAACATCAAAGAAAAATGAGGTTTCACACAATCAAGGAAAGAGAAATGAAATTCTAGTGTGCATCAAATTTGAAGAGCCTAGAATTCATCATGCCAAGAGGAATACAAGGTTCATCCAAAAGAGAGTTCATCAAAAAAAGGAAAAGATTCATCAAACACAAAAAAGTGCAAGTGTATTGAGGAAGAAAGAAATCTAGAGAGTCCATCAAAATGACCAAAAATCATTGAGTTGAGAAAAAGAAGTCAAAAGGTCCCCAAAAGTTCATTCAATCAAGAGATGAAAGACAAAAAAAAAACCCACTAGGCTGAAAACCCAAAAGGGCGGTCTAGGCAAAAGTTAGGGTCAAAGAAAAGAAAAAAATTGAAAAATCCTACCAAGTTGGAAACTTGAGGATGCAAGCTAAAAAGGAAAGAATTTTACAAGATGAAAGTCTAAAGTTATGATTCAAGAGGAATGAGCAAAAAAACAAATGTTGTTACAAGTAACCAATGACGACAAGTGAAAAGATGACAAAGAAGAAATGGGAAAACTCCTTCAATACTTGATTTTTAAGTAATGCATACTTGGGGGAAACATCATAGGAAATTTTGAGTCTTTTATATCTTTTATTTCATAACTCAAACCCGGCCTACATTACAACCCATAAGTAAAGACCTCCTTGAAGTCTTGCTAATTGTAGGCACTTTTTAAACTCTAACATTATTTTCTCTTGAATTAAAATGGAAAAACACTTAAAATCATCAAACCCCACTAGATGATATGTCCGAGGATAAAGTTTCTCAAATTCTCAAAATGACTTAAAAGAACTTCCAAACCTGGAGCACTCTCCTTGTTTGCACCCAACAATGTGATTCATAAATATTATCACATTTCATTTCTTGATTGCCTTTGGAGACTTAATCTAACGATTTTCAAAAGGATGAAGCAAATTTGATTACATGAGTTCAATGATCTTGATCTTTCCTAATCAAAGAGATTTGTTTGATTCTTAAACACTTTGATTTGCCAAAATGGTTGTTCAAAGGATCACCTCTTGTTCGTAAAAAATTTAAAAAAAGAAGAAAAAGAAGAAGAAAGAAAGAGAAATCTCATTTTCACCAAAAAAAAAAAAAATCATTCTTTTTCAAAATCTAGTTTTTGAACTACGTCTTGATCTGATCCTCTATGAGAGAGATACGTAGGCAGCCTTGCAGAGGCCCGGTCCTAATCACCCAAACAACCTTGGAAAACAAAGTCAAAACAATGTGACAAAATTGTTTGGGTGTATGTTAGGTTAAGCCCATTTGTTTGTATTAAACATGTTTAAACTTAGAGCATTGGCCTATTTATATTGTGTGCAAATATGTTCTTCTTGCATGAAAGTATGTTTTCATTTGAGACATTAATCCATTTGTTTGCAAGCATGTCCACACTAAGGACATTAGCAAAAAATGTTTTCATGATAATTGGTTTCTAACAAGTTAGAGAAAGAAAGCCTTTTTGCAGGAACCAAGGATGGCAAGCCATGATCTTCTTTCATGTTCCCCAATGGTCACAACATCAAATGAATTCAGCTTCAATTTAAACATGGAATATGCCCCAAACTAGGGGCATTTGGTAAGTACTTCCAATTCATTTCAATAAATAAATCCATTACTAATTGAAATTATCTTTTGGCAAGAATTAAGCAAGGACTTATCTGGCAATCCACATCAACTTCCAGCCAAAATTATTTTCATTCAAAGGATAGGTTTTAAAAAAAAAAAAATCATCATGAATAAATCTTCATCACTCTTACTCCATCTTCATCATCATCTTCATCTTCTTCACTTTTTGATAATGAACAAATCTTCAAATCTCAAAAAAAAAAAAAAAAAAAAGGATAAAATTTTCAAAAAATAAAAATAAAATAAAAAATATTTTCAATTAAAAAAAAAAAGAAAAAGAAAAAAAAGATTTCCATATCTTTCAAAAAAAAAAGGATAAAATTTTCCAAAAAAAAAATATTGTTTCAATTAAAAAAAAGAATCCTCTTCCATATTCTCCAATGGGGCAACATCAAGCATGAGATATGTCCCAAACTAGGGAGCATTCACCAGGTATGCTGAATTCTTTTAAATGAATAATTTTGTTACTAATTGAAAATATTTATTTTGCAGGCACTAGGTTAAAAGGCCCACAAATATCGGCATGCATAATGCCTTCCAAATTTCAATGGACCTCTGGGAAGCATGTCCAAAATTCAATTCCATCGGACCTCTGGGAAGCACGTCCAAAAGTTCAATCCATCGGACCTCTAGGAAGCACGTCCAAAACTTCAATCCATCGGACCTCTGGGAAGCACGTCCAAAATTTAATTCCATTGAACCTCTAAGAAGCATGTCCAAATCTTCAATTCCATCGGACCTCTGGGAAGCACATCCAAAACTTCAATCCATTGGACCTCTGGGAAGCACGTCCAAAACTTCAATCCATCGGACCTCTAGAAGCACGTCCAAAACTTCAATTCCATCGGACCTCTGGATCCATCGGACGTCTGGGAAGCACGTCCAAAATTCAATTCCATTAGACCTCTGGGAAGCACATCTAAAATTCAATTCCATCGGACCTTTGGGTAGCACGTCCAAACTTCAATCCATTGGACCTGTGGGAAGCACGTCCAAAATTCAATTCTATCGGACCTCTGGAAAGCACGTCTAAATTTAATTTCAATGGACCTCTGGGAAGCACGTTCAAAATTCAATTCCATCGGACCTCTGGGAAGCACGTCCAAAACTCTAATCTATCGAACCTCTAGGAAGCACGTCTAAAATTCAATCCATCGGACCTCTGGGAAGCACGTCCAAAACTTCAATCCATCGGACCTCTGGGAAGCACGTCCAAACTTCAAAACATCGGACCTCTGGGAAGCACGTCCAAAATCCAAATCCATCAGACCTCTAAGAAGCACGTCCAAAACTTCAATCCATCGAACCTCTGGGAAGCACGTCCAAAATTCAATTCCATCGGACCTCTGGGAAGCACGTCTAAATTTAATTTCAATGGACCTCTGGGAAGCACGTTCAAAATTCAATTCCATCGGACCTCTGGGAAGCACGTCCAAAACTCCAATCTATCGAACCTCTGGGAAGCACGTCTAAAATTCAATTCCATTGGACCTCTGGGAAGCACGTCCAAAACTTCAATCCATCGGACCTCTGGGAAGCAAGTCCAAACTTCAAAACATCAGACCTCTGGGAAGCACGTCCAAACTTCAAAACATCAGACCTCTGGGAAGCACGTCCAAAATCCAAATCCATCGGACCTCTAAGAAGCACGTCCAAAACTTCAATCCATCGAACCTCTGGGAAGCACGTCCAAAATTCAATTCCATCGGACCTCTGGGAAGTACATTCAAAATTCAATTCCATCAGACCTTTGGGAAGCACGTCCAAAATTCAATTCCATCGGACTTCTGGGAAGCATGTCCAAAATTCAAGATCACGACTGAAATCCTCATTTTGTTGTGACCACTGGTAAGCATGCCTTGTACTCATTTTTTTCCCAAAAAAAAAACCAAAAAAAAAAAACAAAAAACAAAAAAAAACCCAAAAAAAAAAAAAAACACAAACACAAAAACAAACAAACAAAAAAGAAAATGCTACATGTTTAAACTACGTTTGGACTTGATCCTCTCACCAAGAGGTACGTTGGTAATCTTTCAGGAGATTCGGTCCACATTTTGATCCACTACATGACGGTCCGCATTCTTATCTGCATTCACACGGTTAAATGCTAATTGCAAAGTTAGGTGTCTTTTTCATACATTGACATTCGCTCTTCAAGCTCTATTAATGAGGGGCATTCTGTTGACAGCTCATGTTGCAACCTGCATTTAACCTCACCTGAAGGATAAAAGGGTAATTTCACCTTGGAAATATGCGTCTTGATTCTGGTCATAAGATCTTTAATCTCATTTCACCAAAATGATCTTGATATTGTAACGATCAAATCGACTGGTCATAAGCTCTAATTGGACCATCAGATTGAAAGTTATCATCAAATCAAACTTTAATGGTCGAGGTGCACTATCACAAATTGAGTCTAACTATATGTGATTATAAATAATTGACTCCAATTAGTTATAATTATAATCAATTTGATATTAATGATGTGTCATAATTTGATTGGTTAGGACTACATTTTATGGTAAAGTTGCACACACCTAATAAAGTAGATAGTTAAACATTAATTATTCAATGAGTAATTTGTGAAATTATCTTTTAATTAGAATAAATTTAGAACCAATTAAGTCTGAAATGGGAGTGATTAGGGTCATTTAATGTTAATTGGGAGCTAATTTGGGACCTATTAAAGTTAATTGTGTTGAAACCATTTTTTAACAAATGATTTCTGCTCACCATCTCATCGATATCTCTCAAAATATTTTGAATCTGTGAATGAGGTTAATTTTCCCAGAAACTAGACATCCGGGGCTTCAATTTGAGCACAAGAACGAAACAATTTCGATCAGAATTGAGTCAAATATGATTTTTCGAAGTTGGCTCTATAGGCTGTTACAACAGCTACGGGAAAACCAAATTTTGGCTTGCTCATCGCTCCCACAAATCTCTACATTTAATACTCCAGATTTTCCCCAAGGCTAAAATGAGGTCTAGATTCATAATTCTTTGTCAACCCTCATTAATGGTCTTCCATTCATATTTCCTCCACCACTACTATATAAACACCCCATCTCCTTCATTCTAAGACAAACAAAAACCCCCTCTCTTCTCCTCTCTTGAGTTCTAGGAAGTTGAGTAGTCTTCTCATATCTTGGTCTTCTTGAGACTCAAGCTATTAAGTGGGACTCACTCTTCCTCTTCTAACTTTTCTTTTCCTCCACCTTTAGGACCTCTCTCAAGAGTCTCCTCATCCACCATATGGATCTTGTATGAAGGTATAATCCATTCCCCTAACTTGTTTTTCATGTTTCCATGATGAGAATTTAAGATTAAAGTATGATAGTAATTATTTAAATTCTTTTGAATATGTTTGAATGTTCTTAAATATTCTTATGTTTTCTTCACATGTTCTTGGTTGTTCATCACATGTTCATGCATAACACTAATTTTAATCTTAAATTCACATAAAAAATATGAAAAACATGTTTGTTTAATAATTCTTTCAAATTCTTGAATCTAGGTTATCACCATCTACACATATTCACTAAAATTCATTTTTCAATCCAAATGAAATGCTTAATAAATTGAATTAGGGTTCATCACATGCACACACCTTAAATTCAACATGTAAATTGATTAACATATTAGATAATGTGATATAAATGTTGGCCACCATAGTCTAGAAGATCGGTTTTACCGAGCAAGGTGGGTGCCTACACCTTCTCACTTTGTAACATAGCCTTCGAACTTAGATCAAGGGTTAATAGATAAAATGCTTATCCATGTAATTTTCAATTTTTAGATTGTAACTAGGAAACAAAGCCATGTACTTTACCTTAGATTGTATCTAGGGCCAAAGCCATGTAATTTTCCTATGATCAATGTAAATTCAATTGAAAATTAATAAAAAGAGGAATTTTTCAATTTTGGTTTTCTTATTTTTCCAATAATTAAATAAGTGGCGACTTCATTGTAAAACCCTTAATCTAAAAGGAAAAATATAACTAGTCGAACCTCCATTTTGAGAAGTAATAACACAACTCCACCTATTCACGTGGGTTTGGCCCAATACTCTAAAAAAAGGGGCCAGAGGCATGGTCTCTCACAACCGACTAATAATCTCACTTTATTTCTAAAATTGTCAAACAAGAAAGACAAAACAAGACAAATCAAAACAACACCATTGTTGATCTTATTCTAAATAAGGGTTTTTTTGGTCTCCTCCAAAATCTCAGGATAGGCTTTTTCATTAGTTGCAAGTTTGATAAATAATAAATAAACAAATCAAAAGATATGTAAATATATATCAACAACTACATGGTCTAAAAGAATATAGATTTGATATTATCCTAAATTCATGTTTTTATACTCTGTAAAAATACAAACATGATGCTATGGGTTGTGCTTCTCATGATCATTGCATGTTCCTTAGGAACCCATGTTAAGCATAGGACAATTCACAATGGTCATTTTTTTTTTTTTTTGAGAAGCAATTCACAATCGCAATTGCCACAAAAAAACCCTTATTTGCCTGTTTTATCTTATTTGATTATTATGGGCTTTTCATCGTGACCTTGGAATTAGACAACGTTGAGGGCCAATTTTTTGCAATGGCCCATTCTGAAGCCTAATTAACGAAACAGCCTAAGCAAGATAAAACTCATACATTTATTTTTTGACAGTATCTTATTCTCATCTCATGTTGTTTAAAGCCCACTTAAAGGGATCTCCTACGGAAAAACTTTTTAAGGTGTTTATTGGAGGGCCCAATAGATTTTTTTATTTCATTTTTTTTGTCCAATGGAATAATAATCATGTGGGCTTTGAGCACATGCACTTGATGAGCCCATAAGTGTCTCAGTGTGAGTCGAAAAGCCAATAAATAGTAAGTTGCTTTAAACTTCCTTATTTCTTGCTTAGTTCACATCGATTGGCATTAATGGTAGATTCGCCATCATTAAATGTTTGCTAATATTACCTCTTTCAAAAAAGCTAACCAAGTACCCCTCCATAGATCAAATTACCCAAGAATAATACTAGAGAGTAGAGATACAAATTATTTTACAAATTTTTTTACAAACTGCTGATATAGTTAGTGATTATTAGTAAATGAAAAAGTGATATTAATGATGAGCCTAAATGAAATAAATAAGTAGTTGGTCATATCAACATTTTGTAAATATATTGTAAAATAGTTTATGACTGTAGAATTACTCATTACCCAAAATCAACACTGAACAAAACTGATTTCATTTTTCATTAAAACATGACTCAAAATTACAAAAACTCTTTAAAAAAAAATCAAGTAAATAGTAATTTCTACGGATTTACGACATTGTTAGAGATCTCTATAAAAGCCAAGTAGGTGAGATCATTGAAGCAAGATTCAACAACCTTAAACCAATTTCCATTACTATTGTACCACAAAAAATAAAATTTTTGTGGCAAATACCCAAAACAAGTTTATTGGGCCTTATTACATGTAGATAATCCTCTCTCAATCTCCCCTATCTTATCACTCTAAATTTCCCTATTTTGAACCCATAGTTTTTGTCAAGAGTTTTGTAATTCAATTGATACATTTTAGTGTTTCAAATAGAGACAGGCACATCTTAGTGTTTCAAATAGAGACATACAATTTGTAACTATTAAATTTTATTTTATTTTTAAAATTTAAAGTTCATTGTCTTTGCTTGTTGTGCTTATGCTCTAACTCCTTTTATATATAAGTTGACGCTTTTGTGTGTAGATTTTGAGATAAAGTTGCTGCCCTTGCAACCAATTGAAACTATAGTCCCAAGTAAAAAAAAAAAAAAAGGTAATAAACTATACATCTTACATACATAAAGATTACTTACACACAGCAATTAACATATAGGATAATTATTAAAAAAAGAAAAAAAAAAAGACGAACAAAAAAGAAGAAGAGAGAAGATGTAAGACTTTAATGAGTCTTTATAATGTTTTGGATGGGCATGTAAGCCAATTACTCATCATAAATTCATTATCTCCTTAAATTTTATTTTATAAATAGCTCCTTAATTCTAGATAGACAACAACCCACAATCACTAGATCTTTATTTAGCTGTCAATGTATCATAACAACACTTTATATAGGGTCCAAGCCCATAAAACCAAGGTGTAAAAGCCCACGAATAAATATGATAAAAATTATAATAGGCCTTCTAACTCCATAACCGAGTTTAAGCTAACTCATTTTTAGAAGCCCAACATAACCTAAAAATTCAAATTTTCTCCCACAATGATAATGGAAACAATTTATTTATTTATTTATTATTATTGTTGTTGTTGTTGTTGTTGTTTACAACAAGTAGGGGAGGAGCAATAACCTAAATAAATCATTTTATTTCAACATGTTTATACAAACTAGTAATAAAATTTAAGTTAACTAAACATTATTCCCGGAAGAAAATTACCACTCTAGAGAAAGCTCGCCACTAAGAGCAAGAAAAGTTATAACCAATTTGATGAAATGAATTATTTGACATTTTATTTTATAATGTCTATATTCTCTATGTATTAAAAGAATATTACTCTTTTTTAGATTCACTTTTTGTACTTTTCAAAAATACTTAGAAAAATATTCTTTAACATTACTCACTCAACGAAAACTAAAACAAGACTCTCCAAATAAATACATAAAACTAAAACTAAAACTAAAATGAACACACCTATGCAATTAAAAATAAATACAAATACAAAAATGGTGATCCGCCATTTCACTCTGACTTTTCATTGTCCCTTGCTAAAGAGGGGGAAGAGGGGAGCCTAGGTTTTTAAAAATTCCTTCCACTTTCTTGCAATTTCTATGAAAAAAAAAAAAAACTTATACACATTGGCCCCCTAAATTTTTTTTATTTTGCCACGACTTGAAATGATTGATCCAACGAAATTATGTTAAAATTACATTTGTTACCCTAAAGACATATATAGGTTAATGAAGTGAAACTGTGAAATGGTTTTTTTGGTCTTTATATTTTAATATATTTTTAAAAACCTAATGAGGATGTGATTATGCTTTTAACCTTAAGTAAATGTATGGTATGAAAAGTTTATGAGTTTTTTTTTTTTTTTTGGTCTTAGACCTAGCATATCCTCAAAGCTTTCAAATAAGAAATTAATCTTTGTCACGACGGGTAAACAGAGGTAAATTGCTGGTTTAGGGAGTTTTTCCAACGTGTTAAGACTCAAACTCGGGCTTTTTCACCCCCACTTGAGACAACTATTTTGAGACTGAGTGCTCAACCACTTAACCAACCTCGCTAAGCTAGTTTATGCTCCTCGGTTCTCTATACTCCCCTCAATCCAAATCCAAACCCAAACCGGCTTTATGTTTCGTTTGGATTGAGAGGGAGGGAGGGAGAGAGGGAAAGTAAAGTAGTCTAAATTTAGATAAAATTAATTTATTTTTAACCAACTCAACTTTATTCTACTCTCTTTCTTTTTCTACTCCATCCAAACATGCCATTATGTTCTCTAATTAAATCATTTCACCCATGTCGGCCTAAACAGTGTCAAAAACATCTGCAAATTGAAAAAAAAAAAAAAAATGCAAATTACTCCTTAAATTTTGGTTCTGTATAGCTTAAACGACACCGCTTAAACGAACCATCCCTTCACTAACCACGGTCCACGAACCCATCCACCTCTCCTCTGCTCTGCAACCCAGACCGTGACTCAGTCTGTCCAAGGGCTCCAGGTCAGCTCCAAGGCAGCGGCGACGGCCACGCCGGCAATAGGTCTCTCCCTCTTTTTGTTTTCTTTGGTCAATGTGCAATTTTTTGGTTGGATTAAAATAGATGAAAATGGCACTGGGTTATGGAGTTAAAAAATGAAGTTACTTAAGGAATCAAAGAATTGCGATTTTATTGTTTGGGAATTTTTTTTAGTTTTTGTATTTTTTTTTTACACTTTTGCAGTGAGCTATAGTGTTAGGTGTTGCATAAGTGTTTTGTGGTAATACAATTTTTTTGTCTGAATTATCAAAATAAGATTTTAGTTTTGTATTCCCAAAACAATGTTTGAAAACTATTGAGACATTTTCTCAAACACTTGGTAAGCACTCGTTAATGTACCTGAAATTTCATCTCATAGCCACTTTCATTCACTTCAAAAATCATGGTATTCGTTTTAAGTTACACTAGCTGTTTCTAAGCGTCTTTCTTGTTCATAGACAGATTGAGACCTTTAGATAATCGGGAATTTATAATCGCTCGTGATGTTTGTTATCTTGTAGTTTCTTTGATGTTTGGATGGAATCAAATTGGGGCAATTTCAATTCAAAAGGCTAGCCAAGTACGGTTTGGATTTTTAAAATGTTTAAAGATTGTGCATTTATGTATTGGCTCTATGTATAACTGTATAATCTTCATTGGCTTTTTTGAGCTTTGAATTCTGGATATGGGTGTGCTATGTGAGGGTCTCACATGGGTTTCAATACAATTAGTCTAGGAGCACTTTTTTTTTTTTTCTTCTCCACAATTGTTGGTGTGGCCTGTTGCGATTAGTGAGTAATAAAAGTGCTGCCAGTGGTGGGCACTTATGAAAGTAAAGTTGCCTCAATCACAATTTATCACTTTAGCAAGTTGTGAAAAAAGTTGTTTCCCTATCATTGCTTTTTACGAGAACATCATTGCTAGTGATTTCTAATTCTTTTTGGGCAGCGCATTTGTATACATGTTGCGTATTTCAGGTTCTCCTATGTCAATCAATTTTCTTATTACTTTTGAACAAAATCATTGCAGGTGACCAGAGCTTGGTGAAGAAGAGTACTCTTTTTTATTTTTGGGGACCCATAACTGAATCCAGAATTTTGAGACTAAGGCTTGGTTGTTGTTGTATTTTTCCTTGTTTTGCCTTGAGTTATGGTTGTGTAACCCAGTGGAGGCATCACAGAACATGAAAGAAGATGCTTAACAGGTTAAGTAGGCGTTGCTTTAGCACTGCTGCTCCGCAACCATGGCTCTTTGTAGGCTTGGGCAACCCTGGAGATAAGTACAGAGGAACCAGACACAATGTAACATACAACCCCAATTTCAGTTTCTTTAAATTTTATTTAACTTCAAAATACATTCTTAACTTGGTTTGTATCAGGTGGGGTTTGAGCTGATTGATGCATTTGCTGAATCACAAGGGATTCCAATGAACACGGTTCATTGCAAAGCTATCTTTGGCCAAGGCAAGCTCACTCACTTTGTATATGTTCTACAATATTTTTTTGTCATTTTTTTTTTGGGGGTTTCTGTTGGTCAAATTCATTGATATTTGGTAATCAATATCAGGTTTTGTTGGTGAAGTCCCTGTTTTCCTTGCAAAGCCTCAAACTTACATGAATCTTAGTGGTGAATCTGTAAGTGACTGAGACTTTTAACTTTTACATGAAACTTGATATTGCACCAATAACAACGAGGGCAACTATCTTTGATGTGATATGGACGGTGCTTTCTTTTTTAAAGCTTTACTCTGCACTATACCTGATTTCTTCTCTCATTCTCACTACTATATGAATACTAGCCCACTGAATTAGTGAATTGTGTTAGTGATGTTTAACTTTTCTTTATGTTTCGATTCTCACACAGCTATCAGTTTTACGCAATGACTTGTGCATTTCTTCTATTAATTGCAGACTGGACCACTTGCAGCTTATTATAAGTTACCTCTTAATCGTGTGCTTGTGGTAATTTTTCTATTTAATGGAGTTAAAAAAAGGTCTGTTTAATTGATAACATTAATGTCACTGTTCTTTACAAGTTTTTTATGGTTGTAGCTTCATGATGACATGGGCTTGCCTTGTGGGGTGCTTCGTCTTAATGACAAAGGAGGTCATGGAAGCCACAATGGGTATGTGGGGAAGATAATGGTTGTGACTGTTTAAGCAGCTTTCATTCATCATGCATAAGTTATCATGACAATTATGGTTTGGCTTTTGCACAATGTTGCTTGATATGAATTTAGATCTGCTCAAACACTTGGGAGTTTCTCACTCTTATAATTTAAATAGCCTAGTATTGCGGGCAGTGTTGTTAAAAGCGTTGAGCGCACTTAAGCGCAAAGGCCTCTTGGAGCCTAGGCGCAAAGCGCAAAGCGCAAGTGCGCGCCTGATCGATGTGAAGCGCACATTTAAAAAAAAAAAATTTAATAAAAAAAAAAAAATTATTAATGATCAATACAACAATCAAGTGATCAATTAATTATATAAATTACAATAAAACATTTTAAATAATTTATATAACATTTATATAATTCTATTGAGCTTTACAAAATATATGCAACCATGATATTTGATGGCCATGATTACAAAACATGGTTGAATCAAAATAGAAGTATAGAACCAAGAAGGCAAAGGCTAAAAAGTACTAGAATGTTAAGTAATGTTATCTATGTGAGTGTCTGATTTTGTGTTTGTTTGTGTGGTTATGGTTAAAAGTTCAAAAATATCTAAAGAGATAGGCTTAGGTGTATGGTAGCACACCACATTATTAGTTTTTATATATTAAATCAATGGCTTATATCAAACATATTTAGATCTAATGGCTAAAATTCAAATTAGGATTTAAAAAAAAAAAATTACAAAAAGCTCAAAAAAGCGCGCTTAAAGCTTAATAAAAAAGCTCAAAAAAGCGCACTTAAAGCACTCTTTTGTGAGGGCGCTTTGCTTTAGAGGGAAAAAGCTCCAAGGGCTTTGCGCTCTGCGCGTTTTTAACAACATTGATTGCGGGACCTTGACTATTGGAAAGGCAAATGATGAAGAAGATAAAAGATTCTGGAATTGGAAGGCATATGATCCATTATTTGGAAACAAATGAAATGAGAGATGTGGTGTATGTTTGATATATCTACAGAGTGATGGACCAGCATAAGATATTCTATTTGATGCTAGGACGGTACTCTAGTAGCATGACATCTAAGCATGTAGATTTACACTAGGAGAGGTATTGGGTATATAACACAGGATAGGACAGTGTGGTAAAGTCAGTTGAGGGTATGTATTTAGGAGACAGCAGCCAGAGTTGAGGGATTTTGTTTAGTTATTAAAAAGTAGGAGATGGAATCTTGTTTTCTTGATCGTTATAAGATGGGAGGTAGAACTTGAAAGGGAAAAGTCATTAGCATTGTGAGATATAATGATAATCAGAAAAGAAAGAGATTATATTGTTTTGTGTGTGGTTATTGGAAGCATGGTGTTACTCTAAATGCATGTTTGTTCTTATATTTTGACTAGGCTTGCTGCTATTTGAATGATTCCGTATTTCATATTAATTTCCTCCTGCATAACTTTTATTCATCATTACAAATGGCTTAATTTGTACACAAGTTTAGAGAGTGCAAGGATCCAGTATTTGTTTTCCCTACTCTATGTCTTGATTTGATAGCCTTTTTTTGGGGGGGTTTGGTAATTAATCTGATAGCCTGCATATAATCTCTAGTTAAATCCTTATGAACATGGCTTGTGACTATTTGTTATTGACCACTATGTTTTGGTTTTAAAATTTTGTACTTGAAAATTTTAAATAAGGATTAATTTTGCAGAGGGTCTTTGATATATTACATTGGGCCTTGTTGAATTAGTATTAAAATTGACTACATTAGGACTTTGTGTGGTAACTTAGGACTTGGTTGGAAGGGATGTGCATGTAGCTTATTTTTATTGGATAAAAAGCATCATATGCTATGTAGTTGCATCCCATCTAGCCACCCATACATGCAGATTTCTTCGTGAGTGTGTGTTTTGGGTGTAGTCTGAAAACAGAAAGTATGCTACTGATTTTTATTCTCCAACTAAGAGTGTTGATATATGTCCTTTTTGATCATGAATTAGTGGAATTGGGGTTGTTTCTGCATATTTTGGTGTTGATTTTAAGTGCATTTCGTAGAACATCTGTACTCATATACTTTTTTTTTTTGGGGGTTATATTTAAACTAGGCTGAAGAGTGTGATTGATCAATTTCGAAGGAACAGAGAATTTCCTCGGCTAAGGATTGGTTAGTTTGGATGCTCATAATGTAAATGCAGTTCCTAACTGGTTTAATTCTCATTTTGTATTGATAAACTATCTTGATTATCTTGTTAGGTATTGGGAGGCCTCCGGGACAAATGGATCCCAAAGCATTCCTTCTTCAAAAGTTCAATGCAAGGGCTCAGGAACGAGTAAGTTGTGGTTACTTAATCTCAATTATGTTAGACAGCAGTGTAGTTAACCTGTATGTTCAAGACAACCTTATCCTTATTAGGATTCCAAAACCAGTTAATAGAACTTTTTTTTTTTTTTTAGGTTAATTGAAACCATCCACACTAAACTATAGGGGCGATTGCAAGGTGCACCCTAAAATTTTAAATTTTGGGATCAACACCCTAATTTGATGTTAATTTGCAATGGATGGCTACAATTTATCTTTACTATTTATTATTAATATTTTATTGTTATAAGTTTTGATTCCCCTGGGGAGGGGGAAGGGGAGCTTCAAACAACAAATAATAGAAATATTTAAGTACGTTTTGGAGCATTTTGCTATCTATTTTATGTGAATTTGGATCTTGGTTCTATCCAATACATATGAATTTCACCATATTTTCAGATTGAAAATGTGTTACTGATTCCCCATTCAGGTTCTAACTGATATTTGATTTGAATCTTTATCTAAGGTCTGTTTTGTTTTACAACATCAGGCTATAAGTGGAAGTTCAGTTCTAGTTCTTGCTTTGTCATCTGACTTAACTATCTTATGAATTGAACTGGGCATGGTGTGCAACTTTTGCTCTTGGTTGGTTGAGTAATGTGCTATGCTTTTTGTACTAGATTGATACTGCTATGCAAGAGGGGGTTAGCGGTTTAAAGCTTCTTTTATCTAAAGGATTGACAGAGAGTGCAAGAAGCTTTAACAGGGAGCAAAAGTACAAGCATATAAGATTGCAGACTATGCCTACATGACAACATTAGTACGTAGGGGGAGGTTAGAGGCACCATTTCGGCAAAGACCGTTGGTTTCAGCTTCGCTTATACAGGCTGTTCTATCTGTTCCTCTACAGCTCCGCCTTTATTATTTCACTGTTAATAATCCATTTTTTTAATCTACTCAACTTACTGTTCCACTACAGCTCCGCCTTTATTATTTCACTGTTAATAATCCATTTTTTTAATCTACTCAACTTACTGATCACTATTACAGTATCTTTTCTTAAATTTTTTTTGATAGTCATATTACACTATCTTTCCAGTAACTCTTGTCAAACAACTTTCATAAAATTGCAAAGGTCAATGACACTAGGCTAATCACTGTTTAAAAAAAAAATTGACACTATAGGCTAATTAATTCTGTTCATAACTTATCTTGACATACTACTGACTTATGCTCAGCTAGAAATTCAACTAGATCAGTTAACAAAATCCAACTACCCCAAAATTGTTTTATTTTTGCTAGAACTTCTTAGTCTATGACCATGAATTGATACACATAATTTGGTAATGAAATTGTAACGTATAATTTAATATTTTATTTGGGTGATGAAATTAAATTTGTTGTAGGTGAGAAAAACTCCAGCTTTTTTTTTTGAACAGAAGAAAAACCCTAGCTTTGATAAAGAGCTTTGTGTGTTCTTATTTTATATATGCAATGCAAAATAACATTCTTATGGGAGGAGATTCAATAGAAATACAAAAATAAATAAACTGCTTCAGAAAATTAAATTAAAGTTATGCACCTGTCCAATAAGGCAATAAGTGGAAAATATAATCATGGTGGTGACCCACTGATCCAAAATACAAAGCCATGGTATTGCAGCCTCGATATGCAAAGTGCAAACAGATCCCATTCTTGATCCATCCACTCAATAGACCTGTAGGCCTACATTACATTTAGAAGTAAAGCAAAGGGCATGATGAGTAAGCAGCTTATACACAGATTATATGAGCAAAACAACAATATCCGAAGGACTGATGTAGCAAGAAAACTGAAGGAAACAAACAATTAACTACTATTTTGCTTTCCTTGCCACTTTTGACTTGACAAATCATGTTCTAACTTCTAATGGGATTAAGGCTCATTGATCACACCATTGTCCTCCATCTAAACCATTGAATGGAGCCACGATTAGCTTATGGTGATCAGGATTAAGCATCTAAGATTAAATCAAAACATGAAAGACTTAATTAATAGAGAAGTGATTGCCACTTACATTGAAAGGCAAAGTCCTTGCTGAGTTAACATTCATTTAGATCAATGCATTTTGTGAAGTATCATAATGTGATTCTACATTCACTTTAATAATTACTCAAATAAAATAGGAAACCGGTTTTACTTGGCAAAATTCTATTAGACTAACTTTATAAACAAATGAGAATCACTCTTTCACACTCATTGATGTACACTCCATACACATAATGTTCATAATTTCACACGTAATATCTATATATATAAAATTGATATTCATATTAAAAACGTGAAATGAGTGATGTATGCAAACAATGTACAATAAAGAATGTGAGAGAATGACAAAACAACTCTCAATAACTTCGCATAAGGAAAAATTGAGACCAAAATTCGGGTTCAAAGCCACTAATTGAAGTAGTCACCCCTTAAGGATCGGAAAGCAAAGAGCTAATCTCAAATGGTAAACCAATCATGGACAAAAAGGAAAATTATAAACCAATAGCATCGTTACCCAAGGGGTCAAGATGACACAACCTGATTATCAACAACAAAAAAGATGACAGAGCCTGGGCACTTGGACAAGTGTGTGTTACAGCTAAAGCTAAAGCAGTACATCTTGGGTTGACAATAAAAATACTAAAGTAAGGGAATAAAACATTGTAGGTCTCTTTTTTTGTGCCAACAAACATTAAGGTCATTGTTTTTTGTTTACACTCAAAGGAAAGGAATAACTATCAAGCAAAGAAAATGAAGAAGGAAAGGAATAACTTTTTCATTTTCAAAGTTCAAAGTTCAAACCTGACCTCAAGAACCACGCAAGCATCAAGAAGAAGGTGGAAAGCGAGAAGCATTGCAATCAAACAGAGCCCAAATCAAACAAATAATCCAATCCAAGCTCAAATCAATGAAACCTGAAGGAGGTTGGCCCATCTTCTTGTAATCTCTAGGAAGGCTTGCTAAAGAAACCCATGGATCCTTGACTGGGCACAACTACCCTTAAAACTGAAAAAAGGTCATTTAAGCTTAATACAATTTTCTATATGTGTTTTTTGTTAAACTGGAAAATAATATTAATTTATGAAATTTATTATATAATTATTTTGAAATTTTAGTACTTATACACATTTTTATGAAAAATAATAAATTACTACATAAAGAATTTAAACTCATAAATTTTTGAAAAGTAATAATGGTTTTTATATGTTTTTCCATTGAATTAAAACTTTTACTTAGATATCTTTTTAATCTTTATTGTAAGAGCACGATTCGCGCCACAACCCAAATGGTATAAACAATTGCCCAAAGAGTCCAAAATAAGGAATTTGTTAGAGAGTGGGCCTGATATTGAACGTTCAATGAATTAGATGATGGGCGAGTTAATATCAGGACAAGAAAGACAAGCAGTTTAGACAAAGAAGGATGCTCATTGGTCAAGTCCGAGGAAGGTTTGTTCTTATTTGATTTTCTTGGACTTATACAAATGTTCAAGTTCTTTCTTATGTAGTGCTTTTTTCTCTCTTTCAATCTCAGATACCCCCATCTGTCATGCAGTTCTTCCATTTTATATCTTATTCTCTTCTTTCATCTCAGCCTTTCACGTGTAGATCAGATTACTAATCTTCTTGATACTTGTCCTGTCAGCACATTCCTGAAGTCTCTGTGGATAGCTGTAAGGTTGGAAAGTATTGTTTAGATATCACTTCCACATTAATGTAGCTAGGAGGTTAGATGCACAACATTCAAGCTGGTGGTAGCAGCTTTATGCCTAGATCTTTCTCATCTCTCTGGTGACCCACCTCTCACTGAAGTTTATCCTCCAAAGCATGGCTGCCTACTGCCTAGGGCTTGATGGGTGGTCAGACTTCAGACCCCTAATCTATCGTTTAAGGAGGAGTAGTTCCTCGAACAACATCACTTTTTTACTATGACTTAACCTCTTCTTTGGCTTAACAACTTACCCTTCTTTGTCAGTACTTATTTGTCCTCGAGCTATCTGATGTCCTCGGGTGTGGCCCACAGCCCAATATCCTTATATGGGCTCTTCACCAGTATAATAGCCCCTTGAAATTCTACTCTTTCTCTCTTCAGGGAAAAGTGGGATTTCGACCTTTGGTAGTTGTACCTCCCACACTTACGTCACTTCCTCACGTGTAGGTATCTTTTCACCTGCAAGGGAGCATGCTTCTAACTCTTTGGCATTCGGGATGCCTCAGCATTTATTCCATATAGCGCCCTGTCTCCCACATTCCACGGTGTGATGAAGATCCTACAGTGAAGAGATTTTATGGGGATTTGAGCGGGAATTCGAGCGGGAATTCTCCCGCTTACTTTTCCCACCTCTATATAAATTACTTGAAGATTCTGGATGTTCCACTTTTTGAATCTTCAACTCCCAAGACTTAGTTCGAGGTGCTATTCTACATTTCTGTAAGTAACCTTTAGCCCGACTTCTCATTCTTAGGACCTTTTCTTCCTAGGCCCTTCATTTTTAACCCTATCCTTTCAATCCTCCCTGCTCACACCTCTAATGGATAGATTCACTAAGTTAGTAGACATTCCGGAGGGCATAGAGAACTTTAAGGCCCGTTACCACATTCTAGCTGGAGTATCGATCCGGTATTGAAGTCAAGGGGAATGGCATGCTTTGAGATCGGAAGGGGAGGTAGTAATCCCCATGATTGCTTTTATAGAAGGGGGAATGAGAATTCCCATGAGTAGAGTGATTAGGGATTATCTAATTGCCCATAGACTCTATCCGACCTAGTGCGCCCCTAATATGTTTAGGATATTAGGTAGCGTAGATGCCCTTAACGAGAAGATGGATGTGAACCTCACCCATCATGACGTTAACTGGGTTTACAACTATCAGAAACTCAAAGGTCAAGGATATTACCTAAAAACTAGGGTCCTCGAAATTAAGCTCATATCATGCCTCCCTGATACTAACAAGGGTATGGACAAAGATTTTCTAATTGTCTCAGGGGAATGGCATGATGGACTTCATTGCCCAACACGAGACGGGAAACCATGTGGGGTGCTTAGGTTTAGGCTTACTACTTTAACACAACCCCTTTTCTTATTGATAGTCTTTTTTTTTTTAAATAAAAATAAAAATTTCCCTTCTCTTTTCCTAATGTGTAAACTTGTTTTTCTTTATTCAATAATGTCTCACTTTAACCATATCTTCGTTCTTGGCGAAATTGCAGATAAGTATTCTACAGTCCCAAAACTCAATCTCATCAACGAGCCTGACTTGATGAGGCTACTTCAGTATGAAATTTTTTTCCAAAAAGCCGGACAACTACGAGCGGCTCACGTTTTCCTCAGCTACACACCCATATCCACCAGCTTCCAAACCCCCAAGTATGTGATCTAGGCGAAGGATCGTTGACTGCACCAAATCAATATTGCAGTACCCAGCTTCCTCTTTAGTCCTTCTCTTGAAGGTACTCAACCATTAGAACTGCCTTCTCAGTGCAGCACTAAGGAAGAGGCAACCTCCTTCCATCTGATTCTAGAAGAAGCAGTCAAAGTAGAGGAGGTTTCAGATTCCGAGGAGGATTTCCAAGTTTTTGACCAACCCTAATCTCTAGAGCCTTCAGGTGCTACTTTCAGCCATCTTCCCCCCAGACAAGTCAATAGCGTCCAAGAAACGTCTAATATACCTGACGCAATGGTGTTATATAGAAAGCCCAAGTCGAACCTACTTGCCCTCCTCGAATCTCATGCAGGAGGGTCTGTCCCTATTGTGGTTGTCCAAAACTGACCTTCCACTCCTCTTCTTACCCACATTTCCTAACCTGAAAATGTGGACAAGAAAAGAAAGCTGGATGGGAAGGGCAAAAACGTGGTTGAGGAGGGAGAGGTCATCCCCTTCAAGGGGCCTGAGCCCTAGAAAGGGGACAAAATAGCTAAGGGAGCACAGACAAGATCCTCAAGCAAGGGGGCACTTACAGAGAGAGGACGTGATCGTCGCCTCAGGGTCTAAATCTGGGATCCCTCCTTGATATTGAATGGAGCTCCTTTTCCCCTAAACTCCTCCATCAGGGGCTTCCAGAAGGGGAAGGCAGACTATGTGGCTAATGCCTTGGGGCAGACTATGTGGCTAATGCCCTGGAGCAGCCACTACTGCTACCCCAGAACATGGCAGACCTGAGGACATTTAAGAAACACGAATTGTTTCTAACCTTGAAAAGGGATTTAGCCTTGGTAAGTCTTTTTTCCTCTCTTTCTTTTTTATTTTTTATTTTTTTTATAGTACTCATACTATTCCTGCCTTTAAAGAATTTATCTTAACTCATTTCTTTTCTTTTTTGAAGGTGATCCAGGCAGCATATCTTGCTGAGGAGTGGGTAGATGATTCCAACAAGCAAATGAAAGAGGATAAGGCGCGATGCATAGCTGCCGTCGATGCATTTAATCTGGCCAAGCAGAGGATTAAAGACCTCAAAGTCAAGCTGACCGAGGCAAACAAGGATAGGAAGAGTGCCGAGGCAATTTTGGAGGGGGCTGAGAGGCAAGCAGAAAGCTAGTGCTAGCAACTATGCCAAACCGAGGTTCAGCTTACTATATCCAAATAGTAGATAGGGGCTCTGAAGAAAAAGCTAGAGGAGGTAGAGGAAGTTGCAGCTAAGACTGAGCAGGAAGGGTACGAGGTTGGGGTGACAGAAATTGAGGAGACCCTTAAGGTTCGGGTCACTGAGATTTGTTGAGGCTATTGCCTTTAAGTATAGAATGAAGCGTTAACCCAAGCTGGGTTGGACGCTTCTTCTCCCCTAAGGAAGGTAGAAAATGCATACTATCCCCCAGCACTCCTTGTGGCAGGCCCTTCCAGTTTCCAAGCTGAAGTTGCTCCTAAAGCACCTGTGCCCAGTCAGGTTGCCCCTGCTACTGCTCTTCCAACCCCTCCTGTCCCTCCCAAGGAGGTTGACCAAGCCGAAGCTGTGGATAAGAACAAGGAAGCAGACAAAGACAAAGACAAAGTTCCTGATAAGAAGCCAACTAAAAATTATTCCACAGAGAAGGGGGCATCTTAGGGCCAAATACTGGTGCTGGCCACGCTCCCCTTCACCACCAAGGAAGACTCTAAGAGTAAGGGTGTAGCCCAAGCAATAGTGTCCGAGGCTACTTCCTAGACTACGGCAAAGGCCAATCCTCTTCCTAAGTCTGCTTAGGATTTTATTTAGACTTTGCAATTTTTTTAAGTGTTCTTTTTATATGTATTTATTATTTTTTGCTTTTAAACATGTACTTTCTTTGCCTTTTCGAGACTTTATCTAATGAAGAATTGTTAAGTTCCTTTATTCCTCGTCTTGTTTACGTGAAACAAAACATTATTTCGTTCCTGATCACTGTTTAATTGATGTAGGCATAACTTATAACCTCTTTTGGTTAAAATATAACTTTGTCCTTAACCTTGACGGATGTCTATACAACTTGCAATCTAACCATTACATCTTATGCAATTGGTAAACAATTGGTAACACAATAAATTAACCTTCTAGGCAACTAACACTTAACACTTTGCAATTTATCTCAAAAACACACCTTGTTTACCTAAGATATATGGCTCAAAAGATTATGTGTGGTTCAAAACTTCATTAATGATTTCCAGTAGATGTGAAGCATTGATTTATCTAAGGCATTCGGTCCGAGGAACACGACCCCACGAAATCAGGTTTATTACCCAAGAACATTTCATGGATATACTTGCAAATGCTTTAAGTGATGCTCATGTGCATTTATTCAGTTAAGTTATTACGACAAGGGTCTTGGTTATCCATTGCAAATAGTTAGGTACTAATTTACCCAAGGTATGTGGAATGAGGAGCCAGACATGACCGAGATTCTGTTTAGTATTTAACATTGTAGGTAATCATTAATTTATCCAAGGCATGTGGTCCGAGGAACCATGCGTGACCAGGGTTTTGTTTAACGCTCAGATAACTAGAGAAGTATTAATTTACTTAAGGTATGTGATCTGAGGAGCCATACATGACCATGATTTTATTTAACACTTAAATGAATAAGAAGTATTAATTTACCTAAGGTATGTGGTCTGAGGAACATGCATGACTATGGTTCTGTTTAGCACTTAAATGAATAAGAAGTATTAATTTACCAAGGTATGTGGTCCGAGGAACCAAGTATGACCAATGTTCTGTTTTACACTTAAATAAATAAGAAGTATTAATTTACCCAAAGTATGTGGTCTGAGGAACCAAACATGACCATGGTTCTGTTTAATACTTAAATGAATAAAAGTATTAATTTACCCAAGGTATGTGGTCTGAGGAACCAAACATGACCAATGTTCTGTTTAACACTTAAATGAATAAGAAGTATTAATTTACCCAAAGAATGTGATCTGAGGAACCAGACATGACTATATTTCTGTTTAACACTTAAATGAATAAGAAGTATTAATTTACCCAAGGTATGTGGTTCGAGGAACCAGGCTTGACCAAGGTTCTATTTAACACTTAAATAAATAAGAAGTATTAATTTACCTAAAGTATGTGATCTAAGGAACCAGACATGACCAAGGTTCCATTTAACACTTAAATAAATAAAAAGTATTAATTTAGTCAAGGTACGTGATTCGAGGAACCAAGCATGACCAATATTCTGTTTAAGATTTAGATACATAGAGAACACAATATATAACAATAGGAACAAAAACATGGCAGAAATGTCTTTCATTAATAATAGCACATTCATAGGTTATTTATATTCCATGAGTGTGATACAACATTTTCATCTAGATCTTCCAAAAGATAAGCATCTACACCAGCCACTGAGGTGATGCGCTATGACCCTTCCCAATTGGTCCTAACTTTCCCCATGAAGGGTTCTTCGTAGTACTTACAACCTTTCTCAATACCAAGTTTCTTGGGGCTAAGGGCCTTTAACTCACCTATGTATCATATCCTTGCTTAAGTTTTTGCTGATAATATGCCAGTTGGACTGGTTGCTTCCATTCAATCATAAACCAAATCTAGGCTTCTCTCCAAAAACTTATCATTGCTGTCAGGGATGAACATGCTCGTCCTCAGTGTTAGGAACCTAGTCTTTAAAGGGATCACTGCCTCAATCCCGTAAGTCATGGAGAAGGGTTTTTCCCTTCGTTGACTGATAAGGAGTAGTTTGATATGTCTAGAGAACATGTGGCAGCTCTTCCACCCATTTATCATTTGCCTCGTCCAACCTTTTTTTAAGTCCATTTACTATAATTTGTTGACTGCTTCGGCTCGCCCATTTTCTTGTGGATAAGTCAGAGTTCAATACCTGTTTCTAATGCCTAACTCAAAGCAAAATCTCCTAAAGGCCTTACTATCAAATTATAGCCCATTATCCGAGATGAGGGTGTGAGGAATCACAAATTAAGTTATAATGTTTTTCCACACAAACTTATTTGCATCCAAGTCCCTAATATTGGACAATGGCTTAGCTTTCACCCACTTCGTGAAAAAATCGGTTCCAACTAGAAGCCATCTTTGGTTTCCCACAGCCTTAGGAAATTGTCCTACAATGTTAAAGCTCCACTAAGCAAAGGGCCATGGACTAGATAAAGGATTAAGGACACCTCCTGGCTGATGTATGTTAGGAGTAAATCTTTGGCGCTTATCACACTTTTGGACATATTCTTGTGCTTCTTTTTGCATACTTGGCCACCAATACCCCTGAGTAACGGCTCTATGTGATTGCGACTTGTCCCCTGTATGACTTCCACAGATTCCCTCATGTAACTCTTCTAACAGTGGCTCTACTGCCTTAGGATGGACACAGAGGAAGTATGGTCTAAAGAAGGTACGCTTGTACAACTTTTACTCCTCGAACAACAAAAAACGAGGAGCTTTCCTCCGTACTTTATTTGCCTCTCCCTTCTCATAAGGCAAAGTACCTACTTTGAGAAATAATACCAAAGGATCCATCCAATTAGGTTCGACCATGATTTGGTAAACTTGGATTTTCTCTTTCTTCTCCTAGGTGGGCTTATAAAGATCCTAAACAAGTATAACCCGAGGTAGGTTTTGTTTAGAAGAAGTTGTCAAAGTGGCCAGAGAATTAGCATGTGTATTTTTGCATCTTGGGATTTGTTGATGGTTAAAAACTCAAAACTTGATTGCAAACGCCGAGCTTGATTCAAATATCCCTGCATTCTTAAATCCCTAGCCTCTAATTCTCCCTTCACCTGCCCTACAACCAATCTTGAGTTCGAGAACACTTTTACAACCTTTCTTCCTATCTTCTGAACCATAGCAATCCCTATTAATAGAGCCTCATACTCGGCCTCATTGTTCGTGGTTGAGAGGCATAACCTTATAGTTTTCTCTATGGTGATCTTGTCTAGGGACACTACAACTAGCCCCACTCCAGATCCCCTTTGGTTGGCTTCCCCATCAACATATAACTTCTAAGATGAAGGCCTTTGTAGAGAAATGACATTAACTTGCTTCTCTTCTGAGGTATGCTTCTCATCCTCTGTCCCTACTAGAGACTCAGTGAATTCTGCCATCAAATCTATACGAATTTTCCCCTTAATAGAGGTCTGAGACATATACTTAATGTCAAATGCCCCTAAAATCGTTCACTACTTGGCAATTCTCCTCGTATAATCAGCCTTACAGAGCAACGACTGTAATGGGAGTTGAGTTAAAACTACCACTGTTTGCGCCAGAAAATAGTGAAGGAGTTTCTGTGTAGTATGCACCACGGCCAAAATGACTTTCTCCAAAGGTAAATACCAAATTTCTACCTCGTGCAATGACTTGCTTACATAATAGATTGGCCGTTATATTCCATTCTCTAACCTTACCAACACCAAACTAACTGCATGGGAAGCCACAACAATGTAGGCAAACAAGACCTCTTCCTTTTCGGGTTGGGACATAATGGGTGGCCTAGACAAGTAATCCTTTAATTGTTGAAAGGCTCAGACACATTCTTCGTTCCACTCAAACCCTTTCCATTTGTACAAAAGCTGGAAGAAAAGAATACACCTGTCTACAGACTGAGAGAAAAATCTGTTCAAGGTTGCAGTTATTCTTGTCAACTTTTGGACCTCTTTGGGGTTCCAAAGAGGTTGTAAATCGTTGATTGACTTAACTTGGTCAGGGTTAACCTCAATCCCTCGGTGGGTGACCATGTAGCCCAAAAACTCGCTTGAACTGACGCCAAAGGAGCACTTAGAAGCATTAAGGTGTAACCTATGCTTTCTCAATATCTCAAAAATGCTTTTGAGGTCATTCACATGCTCATCCTCTGCCATGTTTTTCACCATTATGTCATCTATGTAGACTGCAATATTCTTACCAAGCTGGGATTCGAACATTCTAGTCATCATCCTCTGGTAAGTAGACCCACCGTTCTTCAACCCAAATGGCATCACCCTGTAATGGTAATTCCTAATGGGCGTTACAAAGGCGGTCTTCTCCTGATCAGCCAAGGCCAAGGGTATCTGATGGTACCCCTGAAAGGCATCTAGAAAGCTCATTCGAGGATGTCCAACTGTCGCGTCCACTAATTAGTTTATTTGAGGTATGAGGAAAGGGTCATTGGGGCAAGCTTTATTTAAATCAGTAAAATCCACACATACTCACCATTTTCCATTCTTTTTCTTTACTACCACAGTATTGGCCGACAACAGAAGTATTCACATTCAGATGATGACAAATGCAATTTGGGTCCACCCTAGAAGGTTTATAGGCACTCCATGCAAACATATCTACATTCTTCCTGAGGAAAGAAACCAACTCTTCCTTTTCCTGAGGAGGCAACTGAACTCCCACCTGAAAGTACCTTTCTTCATCATCATTAACGGTGATTTTCTCCAATTCTTTGTACCTTGCCCCCTCCACCATAGCATCTGTGGTCATCATTATCTCCTTTGGTTGCTATAAGTCCCTTTCTATAATGGATGAGGATTCTCCTTCAGATTGATGTCTAATTGCTGCAACTAAACACTGTTTGGCCACAGTCTGACTTCCAACCAGCTTTTCGACCTGGTCTCTTGAGAGATACTTCACCTTTAAGTGTAGGGTGAAAAAGACAACCCCCATGGCATGAAGCCAGGGCCTTGCCATGATAGCAGTATAGGGAAAGTATGCATCCACCACAATTAAATCTACCTCTATGACTTTTGATCTTGCTTGAGCGGGCAAATTGATCTGACCCCTTGGGATAACTATCTTCCTATCAAACCCCACCAAAGGGGAATCATAGCTAGCTAGATCTTCGGGCTTCAACTTAAGACCCTTGTATAGGTCAGGATAATTGATCTCTGCGCCATTGCCTTGATCCACCAAGACTTTCTTCACATCATACCCCCTTATTCAGAGGGTGACCACCAGGGCATCATCACGTGGTTGAAAGGTTCCAACTTTATCCTTGTTAGAGAAGCTTAAAGCTGATCAGACCTCCATTTTTCCCCTCTTAGAGTTTGGGATCAAAATATTCATCTTGTGACCTTACTATTAACATAACCCTTAATGGAAATGAGCTAGTCCATCTTGGGGTAGTAAGGATAACACTGATAGTACCCAAGGGTGGCCTTGAAGAGGTGTCCCTCTAGTGCACCAACCCGACCTGGCCTTCTTGCCCAATGAGCTGATATAGGAACTGCTTCAACTTCCCAATTTTTGCCAGCTATTCCAAGTGGTCATGTAAAGTCCTACAATCCTTTGTAGTGTGTCCTCGGTTTTAATGATACTGGCAATGAAGACTTTGATGTCGCTTCATGGGGTCTCCTCCCATCTTATTTGGCCATTTAAAGTATGTCTCATTCTTTATCTTCTCCAAGATTTTATGTACAGGCTCTCTAAACACCATGTTCATCGTCTGGGCGGCAATAAAACAAGCATGTTCAGCAAAATCTCTCTTGGGCCGATTGTTGTTATACCTCTCCTATCTAAAATCTCTTCGGTCTTGGGGAGCTACCTTTGCCTTCCCCTTTCCTTGTTGCTGATCCTTCTCAACCTGTTTATACTCATCAATTTGAACCATGAGCTGACGTACACTATGGGCAGGCTTCCTTGTCAAAGACTTCCTCAAATCATGCTTAATAGGCAGGCCAACCTTAAATGTCCTTATTGCTACATCATCCAAAATTTTCCTCTATCTCGTTAAATATCTCACATTATCTATCAGAGTATGTCTTTAGAGTTTCTCCCTCTTGCATAATCATAGACAGTAAGGAGTCCAGGGGATGAGGCGTCTTATTGCAAGTGACAAACCAGGCCCCAAAGGCTTTGGTAAGCTCTTGAAAAGAACTAATTGATCCTTCCTCCAAACCATCAAACCGCCTCATCGCCACTGGTCCTAAACTAGAGGGGAATACCATACACATCAAGGCCTCATTCTGGGAGTAGACAATCATTCTTTGGTTAAAGTGACTAACATACTCCAGTAGACCCGTCCTTCCATTATACATGGTAAATGTTGGCTGCGTAAACTGCTGAGGAAGTTTTTCCTTTTGAATCCTTCGAGTAAACGGTGATTTTGAAATTTGGCGCAAAGCCCTGTTCATAGCATTATTTCCTAAGCCTCTGTAGGCTGAGCTTCTACTCCTTTGCCTATAATGGCGATCTTCATCACAAGAGAAAGACTCACTGGAGAGCGTCCTTGATCTAAGTCTATAGCTATCATCGTTATCAGACTGAGACCCTAAGCTGGAGGGAGTCCCTCGCCTTTGCTTACGGTGCAACTTCGTTCTTAAATGATCAATCTCCAGCTGCATGTGTCTGGTATCTTCTCCATGAGATACATGGCTCCCACTCCTGGAATGACTCCTGCTGGTATGAGTCGTGTGCACACTAACTTTCCGGTCTTTCCTTTGCTTAAGATTAACAAAATGATCTTGACGTTAGGATCCTATAGATTCTTCCTGGTTTGGTCTTGAACCCGCCATGGTTGAACAAGCTCAAGAAAATTCAAATTTTCCATAGATGGCACGCCAATTGTAAGGACACGATTCGCGCCACAACCCAAATAGTATAAACAATGGCTCAAAGAGCTCAAGACAATGAATTTGTTAGAAAGTGGGCCTGATATTGAACGTTTAATGAGTTAGATGATAAGCTAGTTAACGTTAGAACAAGCAAGACAAGTAGGTTAGACAAATAAGGATGCTCCTCAGTCAAGTCCGAGGAAGGTTTGTTCTTATATATATGTTTTTCTTGGACTTACACAAATGTTCAAGTTCTTTCTTACACAGTGCTTTTTTCTCTCTTTCAATCTTAGATACCCCCATCTGTCATGAGGTTCTTCCCTTTTATATCTCATTCTCTTATTTCATCTCAGCTTTCTACGTGTAGATCAGATTACTAATCTTCTTGATACTTGTCCCATCAGCATTTTTCTCAAGTCTTTGTGGGTAGCTGTAAGGTTGGGAACTACTGTTCAGGTATCACTTCCACATTAATGCGTTAGGAGGTTAGATGCAAAACATTCAATACAGTGGTAGCAGCTTTATACCCAGATCTTTCTCATTTCTCTGGTGACTCACATCTCATTGAAGTTTATCCTCCAAGCATGGTTGCCCATTGCTTAGAACTTGACGGGTGGTCGGACTTTGGAACCCTAATCTACCATCCGAGTAGTAGCTCCTTGGACAACATCACTTGTTTACTATGGTTTAACCTCTTCTTTGGCTTAACAACTTACTCATCTTTGTCAGCACTTATCTGTCCTCGGACTGTCTAATGTCCTTGAGCATGGCCCATGGCCCAATATCCTTATATGAGCCTTTCACCCTTACACTTATTATTATTATTATTATTATTATTTTAAACTTAATTTGGAGTTTGGAAATTGGAACCTTTAAAAAATTGATAGAGGTGGGCGGGTGTCCTCTTGACCTCTTGCTCTAGCCATTGTGGAGATTATGAATACATCAACTACAAATACTTATTAGGGCATGTCTCCTAAATGTCAAACCTTGGATATGTGTAGAGTGCAATAATTAGTAAGGCTGTTCAAAAAAAAAAAAAAAAGAAAAAGAAATAGTAAGGTCATTCACAATGAAAATGAAATGAAAAAAATATTTTGTATCAAATAATACCACGTCATTAATATTAAAAGTTAATAAATGAGAGACATGTGTATAAAAATAATTACTCACTAACGCATGTTTTTTATTTGTTAGTAGAGTAGTTATTTTTTGCTAACATGTCTCACACTTATTAGATTTTGATACTGTTAATATAATATCATTTGATACCAAATACTTTCTCTATTCATAATAAACATGGTAGAAGCATTTGCATCAATCACTACAATATATATATATATATATATATATATAATGCGTAATCTTATATATTTAAGTTCCAAAGTCACCCACATCAGTCAAGCTAAAGAAGTATAAAATTGCAAAGTTACTACAGTAATTATGTAAATTTACACTGACACTATTTATTTTGCATTTTATTTTTTATTCTTTCTTTACACATCACGTGGGTGAAGGAAGAGAGTGAATGACAACTGTTGTGTGTAAAGAAAGAGAAACAATAAAAGAAAATCAAGAAAATTTGATATTTTAATGAAGTAAAGTGTAAAATAGACAATCTGATGTAAATTTTTTTTTTCTCAAAAAAAAAAAAAAAGTGTAGATGTTTTTGAAAAGTGGTTGTATAAAATAGAAAAAATAAACTTTTTTTTTTAGAGAATTTAAGCCTATAGTGCTTGCTCTTGACTATAACTTTTTTATCATTATACTAAGACATCATTTGATTTTTGGTGTAGGCAGAAGTTGAATCTCAGATCTCTCATTTAATTACTAGAGACTTTACTAATTAAGTTAATTGAAATCTACAGGAAAAATAGACTCTTAAGCTAAAATAAATTAAAATTTTTGCAAATGTGAATGCTCTTACATTAAGACTTAGAGCATTCTCATCAAGAGTTTTAAAAATTTTAGCATTTAGTACTTAAAAAACCGACATTATAGCATTTAATGCATCACTTTACAATATACCTAATATCAAAACTTCTTTTTTTTACCGCTTTATTAAAATCTTATTTATTTATCATTTTTTATTCTTTTTGAGAGAAAGAGAGCAGAAAGTGAGATCTAAGGGGAGAGAGAGAAGGAGAATAAAAAATAACAAAAAACGAGTAATAACTTGTTACAGTAGGGTGTTAGTAATAATATCTTATTGTAGTAAGGTACTAAACAATTTTTAAATTTAGCACTATTTATGTAGGGGTTTTTTTAGTGGTTTTGTTACTAAAAATAACTTTTAGCATTTATTTCATCTTTGACGAGAATGCTCTTAGTAGGGTGAACAATGGGCAAATTTTCCTATAAACTAACATGAGTTTGAAAAATACTAAGTAACAAGCGTTA
Source organism: Castanopsis chinensis (assembly GCA_032878915.1). Classification (NCBI taxonomy): domain Eukaryota; kingdom Viridiplantae; phylum Streptophyta; class Magnoliopsida; order Fagales; family Fagaceae; genus Castanopsis; species Castanopsis chinensis. The sequence goes on from JAVQMG010000084.1 coordinate 349,332, forward strand.
GTTTGACAAAATATTTTTTTGCAAATAGATTATTTAGGGGAAAAAAAGAGGGGCTCAAGAAATGAATAATAATAATAATAATAATAATAATAATAGTCTTATCTTCAAAGTTGTGTGGGGACGTATAATTGTGAAAAAAAAAAAAAAACTGGATAATCAATTGTCCGAAGGAAAAAGAGAAAGTACAAAATATTCTAATGTTTCCACAAATTCGTGGGACTTCTCTGACCGTCGGATCAATCAGCACGATGTTTGCCAAGTCGCTAGACGCCAGATGGCCCAGATCTACCAGGCTAGCATAGATCCAAAGAGCAAAAGTTTTGGGGCGTGGGTTTGGATAGGGTGCTGTTGTAGGTCACCGTTTACTCTAAAACAGTAAGGATATTTCAAAGAATGAGTAACCCCAGTGGTTGGGTGTGGGTCCCATTTGTTGTGTCCATGTTTCAGGAGTGACAGCCAGCTCTCACTCTCTTAGTCATTAAGAAAAGAGTTTGACAAATAGAATGATATTAATATTTATTATTACTATTAAGCACATTTTTTATTCTTTTTTTTGGATAAAGTGTTAGAAAAATATGAAACAGATTTTGGGATGTTTGGTACATGTGTTTGAAAATATGTGTTTTGTTGTTTAAAAACATGTGTGGGTATACGTGTGGGTGAAAAAGTGTATAAAAATGTATGTAATATTGTTTAAAAACTGAAAATATGTGTTTGAGTGGCTGTAACAACCACCAAAAGTTGATGAGTTTAAAATAAATTGATTTAAACAATTAAAGGGCATCAAGTAACTTAGTACTTGTTTATTAAAACTATTATAAAAGTTTAAAATGTGTCAATTTTAGAAGAAGAAAAATATTCTGTCCATTTTAATGGGAATAAAATAATTTTCAAGTAAGGCTTGTATTGTATGCCATCTATTGTTATTAGTGAAATCAAGAAGTTATTTTATTTTTTTTGCTAAGAGAGAAAATTCATAAACCATGCAAAATATTGTGCATCCCAAAATCCCATATTCTCACTTATTTATTTATTTATTATTTAAAAAAAATACTTAGGAATATATTATTTAAAGTGTTACATTCATAATATTTTAACAATAAATTCTAAATGGCAGATTGTTAGATTGTTACAAGTTTTTAATTTGAATCTATAACTAAAATTATTTTTTTACTTACAAGTCATAAAGCAAGTAACAAATGACAACTTACTACTTAAAATTGGTTTTGAAAATATCATTTTTCATAAATTATAAATATTAAATTAAACCAGAAAAAGTTAAAACGCGTGAAGAGACTTGCCTCAGAGGCGCGTAGGTCAAGCAAATATATTCACATCACATTAAACACATACTTACAGCCTCATCTATATATTATCCATCTTTTTTTTTGTTAGTTTATACATCAAAAAACAATATATATAGAATTCTTCAAAAAAAAAAAAAAAAAAAAAAAACTCCCCTTTAATTTTTTTATACCCAACAAAGAGAAACAGAGAGACAGACCCAAAAACCAATCATCATTGTCACCCCAAAAACCAAAATAAATGTTAATGTCATTGCCACCTCATCTCTGTCGACTGTGAAACACACATCAAGAGGGCATAGAAATTAGAGGCACCCCCTCATTACCCATTACCCCAAATCTCATATCTCTCACTCTCACACAAGCACACTTACACGTACACACGCAGACAGAATCAAACATAGAAAAAAAAAAAAAAAATCCAACAAAAAATGAGAAATCCATCATCGTCATCATCAGCAGGAAGAGGAGGAGGAGGAGGAGGTGGTGGGAGTTCGGGAAAGTCGACACCGTGCTGCAGCAAAGTGGGGCTGAAGAGAGGGCCGTGGACGCCGGAGGAGGATGAGCTTCTTTCCAATTACATCAAGAAAGAAGGTGAAGGGCGGTGGCGAACGCTGCCAAAGCGAGCTGGGCTTCTTCGTTGTGGCAAGAGCTGTAGGCTCCGATGGATGAACTATCTCCGACCTTCTGTTAAGCGCGGCCAGATCGCTCCTGATGAAGAAGATCTCATTCTTCGACTACATCGCCTACTCGGCAATAGGTATATATAACAGTACCCACTTCACTTTTTCTGGGCTTTCATAACATTCTCAGCAATATATATCAGATTCTTTTTTTTTTTGTAAGATATCTACTAGGGTTTCACTGTTTTTGTTGTGGGGTTTTCTATTTCTAACTAGGGTTAGGTTTTTTTTGTGAGTTTGTAATAGTAATCTGATGGTATTCTCTCTTTTCATTCTATGAATGAATCTGTTTTTGTGTTTCTTCTCCAAAACCTAGAACTGGGTTTTCTTTCTTTTTCTGTATTTCAGTCTATATCACTCAAATTCTCAATTGGGTTTTCTTTTATATTTGTATAGGTGGTCATTGATAGCTGGAAGAATTCCTGGACGTACAGATAATGAGATAAAGAATTACTGGAACACTCACCTCAGCAAGAAGCTGATCAGCCAAGGCATAGATCCAAGAACCCACAAGCCTTTAAACCCAGATTCATCCTCTTCTGGAGGCACTGGTGGAAATAATAATGCTAAAGCTTCTTCATCAAAAACCAATCGTACTGTCCCAAAACCTAATAACTCTAGTCCTGCCACTTCTCCAGCTGTAGAAGAGAGCACTCCTAGTGGCAGTGGGATAATGACCATCAAGGATAGTGGGTACATCCAAAGTGCTAATTTGGATCACTATCATGCTTCAGGGATTGTTATCAATGGTGGATATGCAAGTTTGCCAAACTCAGATGGTTCAGGTGGAATTGGAGTGACAAGCAACAACAATGGACTTAGCCCTGAAGATGAAGATGACTTCAATTATGGCTCTGATGATGTGTTCTCTTCCTTCTTGAACTCATTGATCAATGAAGAGCCATTCGCTGCCCAACACCAATTCCAACAACAGACTATTACTAATGGGATTGCATCGGTGTCTGCTGACCCGTTGATCTCGATCACTGCTTCGAGTTTTGGCCTTGGGGCTGGCTGGGAGTCTGCACTCATGACCTCCACTTTCAACCAAAGTGATACCAAGAGGCCTGTCAATGATTAGATTGAATAAGATTTCCATACCACCTGCTTTTATTAAGTGCAGTTGGTTAGTTAATGGAAATTATCTTAGGGGGTTTGCATTATTATCATTTTGTGTATTTTATCTATTCTTATTCCACTTGTTATTATCGTGGCTATTGTGTTGTATTTGTGGTGATGTATTATTATATATCTTGTAGACTACAAAACATAAATATTGAAAGGTTGTAATATTATAGTTTGTATGTGAATGGAAGTGTGTGAATGTTTTTTCATATCACAAAGGAATTACAGTTATCATGTTTCTATCTAGCTTAACAAGTAGTGAATACCAAAAATTTCAGTTCTTTTTAACGTCAAAGCACTTCAAACTTTGTCTATACCAATTCGTCAAAGATACTCCAACCACAAGCATTTCATGGATATAAGATATGGCTATTCAGTTTGACAAAATCCGAAGATAATTAAGTTTATAGCATGCAGTTTATGCAACATTCTCTGACTATTATATTATGCAAGGAAGACAGTTATGTGCCTCTATTAATCTTTATATCCTATGGCTATATATACCTTCAAGTTTGATTATCAAATCATCCATAACTTATCCATTTATTTCTTGTTTATATCTTTCTATTTGTGTTTCCTTTTTCTTCCTATATTCATCTTCTTCATATTTATCTTTTGGGCAATCATGTACCTGCTAAAGAAATGGATAAAAACTTGAAAAAATCCAACATCAGAAAGACATGATAATTCCACTGATCTATTGAATAATCAGGCTTTTACTTGATACAAATGTTCTATGTTCCCAATATATTATGATTCGAGGTCAAGAAATTGGTTGGATAAGTAAAGGATGATAACTCTAAGTAAGGAACATATAATGAGAAGGAAATTTGGTGACCATAATGTGAAAATTTAGTGACTAGAGATTAAAGGTTGACTAGAAATGTTTCAGGAACTTCCATTTCATGAAAACTAATAGTGATTTGATGCTCTCCCAAAATGTTGTAGAAGTTTCTATGCAGCTATATAATGTGGGTTTTGAAGGCAATTCTTTTTCAAATTAAATTTGTACAATTTGACATTTCAGCAATTGTTTTGATGGTCAAAATGTTGCATGTCATTCATAACTTTGAAAGCCAAGATGATTCCTATCTACGAATGTGATATATATTAAGGTGTAATTAGCACCCTAGTCAAGGCTTATTTTGCTTCTTACATATCTAATATCTTCCACAGAGAAAAATAGATGAGGCATTTGTGTCCTCTATGAAATTTGAGAGACACATGTTGGTTGAACCATGGGGAGTCATACATGAAAACTCGAAAAGAGTTTATCAATATCTCATGTTAAAAGTCTAGTAAAAATGAAACACACGTTATAATGGTGACATGGTATATATATATATATATATATATATATATATGAAAAGAGAATAATAACATCGTTGTATTGGAACAATGTTTCTTCAGCCTGTAATTGCAAAACTTTTCAATGTCCATTGAAAACTTTTTAGGCTTTGCAAGCATTGGCCTAGATTTTTACCCTAAGTCTAGATTTAAAAATCCACCTGTGAAGAGTTTCTCACAATGAAATATCTACTATGCACATGGTTTCCCATTATAGATTTGATTCAAGTCACTAAGTTTCCACACTTTCCTTCTCAAAGTGAGAAATTTTTACAGATTATGTAATTGCTTCTTCAATTTTTATCTTACTGTTTTGAGGTATTGATCACAATAAGGTGGATAAATTTCCAAAGAAGTTATCACAGTCAATTAAATAACATTCATTTAAGTACTGAATTCACCTAAGCAAACCTCTACTACTAGTTATATTTACCCTAAGTCTAGATTTAAAAATCCAACTGTGAAGAGTTTCTCACAATGATTACTCTAATATGCATATGATTTCCCACACTTTCCTTCTCAAAGTGACAAATTTCTCCAGATTAATTGCTTCTTCAATCTTGACTTAGTGGTTTTGAGAAGTTGTTCACAATAAGATGGTTAAATTTACTAAGAGTTATATCCACAGTCAATTAATTAACATTCCCTTCTCAAAAAAAATAAAAATAAAAATAATATTCATTTAAATATTGAATTCGCCTAAGCAAACCATTTTTACTACTAGTTGGTGTTAACAAGCAAACCATTAGAGATACAGCTAGCCATTTTAGTCGAATATACTCGCCCCACTGCGTCAATGGCTTGCACATAAATTAATTACATATATTTTGATGTTATTTTCGTGCTTGCAACTGCAAATCTTCATCTGTCCTAGTACTTCATAGAAATAATTAAGTTTTTCATTTATTTTCTTTTCTCATGTAAGATGTATCAGTTTCAATTCTTCAGATTCTTAGTGTTTCCTTTTGGAAGTTACATCGCATATGCTTAGGGGAGTTATCTAGGATATTTTGGTTAATGAGTAAGAAAGACCTATGGGACCATCTGTAATTTGATTTTGGTACGTACAAGGCTAAGAGGAAAGTGAAAATGTGCATCAGAGTGAGAAAATACACAATTGCAAGGATTTGATGAAGGTGATGTTGATAATGTGTTGTATTCTAAAAGCAGAGATTTCTTGTAGTTTAGGTTAAGTACTTAATGCTTGTTGAGTTGTGCGTGGCTAGAAGAGTTATAGAGGCTACATTGGAATTACTAGAGAACTAATTAGAAGAAAGAGAAAAGGTTGAAAAATTATTATATCTAGCTCTAGAGTGTGTTTGGATACTGCTAATTATTTGTTGAAAACTGAAAATCTATTGTTGAAAATACTATAACAAAATAATTTTTAAAGGTGTGAATAATATTGTGAGACCTAAATTTACCTAGAAATATGTGAAAAAGTGAGTTTGGTGGTACGTGAACAATACTCCTGGAACCCACTAAAAAAACACTGAACACTCGAATAGTGCAGAACACCCAATCCAAATGCACACTTAATTATAGTGCATGCATAATAACATTTCTACTCTTCGATCTCTAAAAAGAACTTGATTATATGAACCCATATATTCAGCATACTTTGTGTGTGAATGTGTATACATAAGGAGTTTTACGTGATTTTCCCATGCTTTGCACTATATTGCAAAGTGATTAGAGTTTTCCCTAATGATTTGCAGTATCACTCCTTTTACTTGTCATGCATTCTTGTGAACTTTTGTTATACAATACGTGTGTCATGTGTATGTTGCAATGTGAGTCTTTTTATCTCTTTCCAAAAAAAAAAAAAATGTGAGTCTTTTTATCTGTTGTTCTTGATTTTTGTCAAAGTGTTTGAGATAATCAAATGTTTTATTCTTTTGTTCTCCATTGATATTTTATGTAGCCTAACAAGTCCTCCAGTGGCATCTAATTGTCTTTATAAGACCTCTGGATGACCTCTCTATGCAACTTTTCTAATAATCTCTTTCTTAAGGCAACAGAAAGTTATTTCTTATTGTTCGATGACTACCAAATTATTCCCATATTTCCAAACACGTTGATCTACATTCCTAATAGCACAGTAATCTTCTTTTACAACACACTAATCTTTTAATACTTCAATTCTCATTGGATATCAGCAAATAAACACAAAAGTTCAAAAGAAAAAAAAGAACAGAAAAGATCCCAATATCCAAATATTCAAACAACTCATTCCTCAATCTTAAAATTTCCAAGTATTTTACTCCACAAAGATTCGTTTTTCAAAAAACACTCTCATTTGCAGTATGGCCTAGTCATCATGGACATGGGATTGACTTATTGTTTAGCTATTCATTCATCATCATTACAAATCACAAAGTAGGAAGTGAAACAAAATTATGAAGCTTCCAGCATTTCCATTGAACATGCATATGCATGGTAATTGGTTTGCTAAGTTTTCCCCTACGTATCAAATGCTATGTTGAGGTGTACATATATAGGCTGTTTGATTGTTCTATATTGGAATATTTACGTCATAGAACTAGATCTTCTAATTGCACCATGAAAATAAAGATTTTAGTAAACCATGCACGATCAAATACGTTAACAAGAAAGTAGAGGAAACCACTTACTTGTAGTAGACCAAGTGGTGCAATCGAGTACAGCCTACAGCCGAAAGTACTTCGAACTTTTAAACTCTGTTAGTGCATGCATAAAGTTTTGTTGAACCATCTCAGTGATACAATGGTGAAACCTGAGCTGGTAAATTATAACATGTCAAGAAACTTGCGAAAGTTCTTAGAATTTAAAATCACGAACTGAGAAAGAAGAAGGAAGTAGTCAAAGTTGGAATAAGAAATATAAATCAAGAAGCATACACCCAATTAGTAATTATTAAGCTTATTTTGTGATGTAAATGATATTGAGCTAATTATATCAACTGGACAAGTAGTTTTATAGATCTAGATGAGAATCTATATAAATATTTAAGATGCTGAAGTATAGGGTGTTCAGTATTCATTTGAAGGTATATGGTTGTTCTACATATTGTTTTACATATTGTTTTGAAATGCATGAAGTTAATCTATCGCATTGGAACAATGTGGAATGATCTTGTCTGCACATATAAAGTAATGAATTATACATATACGAGCAATGTTAGAGGTATAACTCTTTTCACAACTTACAAGATTGTAAATTGTGATATGAACACCGATGTTAGTATATTACTAATATATGGATTCATCATTGACACTACTTTTATTATATTACGATAAGTTAATATGTAAAAATTATATACCTAAATTTGTTGTATAAGTATCCACTACTCTTAGAAATAGCTAGCACCTATATGATTATAAAAAAGAAAAAAAAAGAATAAAAAAAAAAACTAGCACCTATATCCTTCATAAAGTTTCTTGAAACAAACACTGTTTTAGTTGCTATTTCAAATAAGCATGGGACCGAGGATTGGTATTGACTACTACAGTTTACAGGCCACAATTGTAATTTCAATGTGAGTCTTTTTAGCTGTTGTTCTTGATTTTTGTCAAAGTGTTTGAGATAATCAAATTCTTTATTCTTTTGTTCTCGATTGATATTTTATGTAGCCTAACAAGTCTTCCAGTGGCATCTGATTGTCTTTATTAGACCTCTGGATGACCTCTCCATTCAACTTTTCGAATAATCTCTTTCTTTCAGCAAAAGAAATTGACATAGAAAGTTATTTCTTATTGTTCGATGACTTCCAAATTATTCCCATATTTCCAAACACGTTGATCTACATTCCTAATAGCACAGTAATCTTCTTTTACAACACACTAAGCTTTTAATACTTCAATTCTCATTGGATATCAACAAATAAACACAAAAATTCAAAAGAAAAAAAAGAACAGAAAAGATCCCAATATCCAAATATTCAAACAACTCATTCTTGAATCTTAAAATTTTCAAGTATTTTACTCCACAAAGATTCGTTTTTCAAAAAACACTCTCACTTGCAGTATGCCCTAGTCATCATGGACAAGGGATTGACTTATTGTTTAGCTATTCATTCATCATCATTACAAATCACAAAGTAGGAAGTGAAACAAAATTATGAAGCTTCTAGCATTTCCATTGAACATGCATGGTAACTGGTTTGCTAAGTTTTCCCCTACGTATCTAATGCTATGTTGGGGTGTACATAGATAGGCTGTTTGATTGTTCTATATTGGAATATTTATGTCATAGAACTAGATCTTTTAATTGCACCATGAAAATAAAGATTTAAGTAAACCATGCACTATCAAATACATTAACAAGAAAGTAGAGGAAACCACTTACTTGTAGTAGACCAAGTGGTGCAATCGAGTACAGCCTACAGCCGAAAGTACTTCGAACCGTTAAACTCCGTTGGTGCATAAAGTTGTGTTGAACTATCTCAGTGATACAATGGAGAAAATCCTGAGCAGGAAAATTGTAACATGTCAAGTAACTTGCTAAAAGTTCAAAGAATTTAAAATCACAAACTGAGAAAGAAGAAAGAAGTAGTCAAAGTTGGAATAGGAAATATAAATCAAGATGTATACACCTTAGATGCTGAAGCATAGGATGTTCAGCATTCATTTAAAGGTATTGTTATTCTACATATTGTTTTGAAATGCATGAAGTTAATCTATTGCATGGGAAAGATGTGGAATGACCATGTCCACTCATATAAAGTAGTTACTTAAGTATAAGTAATGTTAGAGATACAATTTTTCTCACAACTTAGAGTTTATTTGGAAACAGCTTATTTAACTGAAATTAAAAACCTTTTATTAAAAGTACTGTAGATAAAATTAAAATGCAGCTGAAATAGTACAGTAGGATCCATGAATAGTAGTAAAAATAAATTAAATAATAGCAAAAATAAACTAAATAGTAAAAAAACTGGCTTTTAAAGCCAAAAGTTGTGATATGAGCAACGTATAATATTACTTTCATATGGAGCTATCATTGACGTTATTTTTATATAAACCAATCGCAATAAGTTATGTCATTATGAAAATAATTATATCTTTAAATTTATTGTATCAGTAGTATCCACCACTCTTAAAGCTAGCACCTGTATCCTTCATAAAGTTTCTTGAAACAAGCACTGTTTTAGTTGCAAATTCAAATAAGCATGGATCAAGGATTGGGATTGAGTCTATTGACTACTACAGTTAACACTTAACAGCCACAATTCTAATGTCATATCCCAAACAGAAGTTTTGTTCCACTTATATGGAGAGGATTCTATACTTTTTCTCCTTCATTTTTATTAAAGAGATTTAATGTGCTGTATAATTTTTGCAGTGAAGTGTGGTCTCAAAGTTGCAAGGCTTATAGGATTCTGATCGGAGCTACTATAGTTCTTTCAAGGGTGTATTGTAAATCAATAGAATTCTAGACTTTTAAAACAGATATCAATACTAGGACTCTATCTCTATTCAATAAAAGATGAACTAGTTTTTGTTTGTTTGTTTATCATGTCTCTACTTAGCCTTTGTGAATTATCAATATTGTCTTATTAGGTTAAAGTGATTAGCTTTCACGTGAGATAACAATATGTTTTTTCTGAAATATATACAAAGGATCTCTTATTCAACAACTAACCGATTCGCATGAAATCTCATCATGGGGCTAATATACGATACTTATTGATTAAAAGATGGTCATAATTGATCATAATCTAACTGCATTTCTTCCTAGTTAATGCATGTAAACTAGTAATAAAATATTTTTATGTAACAAAGGTCATAATATGCTCACACCAGAAATCTTATATTAGTAAGTTCTTAACTCAATGTAGTATATATATACATCTCAAAACTATTCTCATATCATAAATCTTTTACATGAAATGCATGTAAATGGTAAAATATGTAATTTGTAATATAAAAGAGGGCTACAAAGTACAAACAACTACAAAGCTTTAATTTTTGTCACAAGTATAACTATCAACTATGTTTAGGTCCCTGTGAGTGGGCTTTGTCCCACGTCACCTAGTTTGCTTGGTGTGCGTGGGTATATCAATAGCTCCGCGACTATAACTGTTGCTAGCAGTTTTAAAGTTGGCATGTTGTTCTATGTTTGTGTTTTACTAAAAAAAAAAAAAAAAAACTATGTCAGGCCCCCTATAATTTGTGGTATCTGAGTGGTACATGTACCTAAACACAATTATATCATAGAAAAATAGCCTAGCTAACATTTTTTGGGCTTCATATTTCTCATTAGAACTTCCAATGTTAGTTGAACCTTATGAAACCTGCAAGCCAAGATATATACTATTCTTGAAAAAGTTAACTATGAATCTAGAATTGCCATCAAATGTGTATTCATCTACAAAATGATACTCGTAGTTGAGGCTTTGTAGTGAGTAGTGACTAGTGATTGCTCAACCTGACCCGAAGTTCAAACAATTGGGCTCGGATTGGGCTATAAAAACTGAATGCCGCCCAACATGAAATTCAAATACATGATTTCAGGTTTGGGCCACACTCAGGCCTGATCCAACTCCCCAGCCTCTTATGGGCCTAGAGGGAGAGAAGGGCACTAATTTCACTACTGCTTTATTTATTAGTGGGGCCCATACACGAGGACCCATCCCCTATTTCCTTTTTTTATTATAATCTATAATGTACTGCTTCTCTATTTCATTATATTGCCTAATTGTTGATCTTAAGGGATAGCTAGATTGATTAGGAACCAAGCTTATAGGTTATTAGTTAGAATTTTCCTTTCTCCTCTTTGGAATTAAAAAACTTCTATTGGTGGACTTTTTGCTGGCTCATTCCATGACCTTAAGAAGAGAAACTCAACATCAAAAGTCCACATCATCCCATGACAGCATGGGCCCAGTGATGGGCCTATTTCAACAGCTCTATGACTTGGGCTCAAGTCCAAAATTAGTACTGCAATCATTTCAAAGCCACCAATAATTGCAAAATCAGTTGAGTCTCTAGTCGTTTGTGCTTTGTAGCAAAGAGTTTGATCGAATTTCACTCACATGAAAGATTGAGGGTTCTAAGAGACGGGAAAGACTATATCTTCATCATGTAGCCTAACCATTGAGCAAATTACACAAAAAAGAAAAAAAAAAAGAAAAAAAGAAGAAGCAAGACCTCTAAAAATATGCAATACAAAAACTATAGGAGAGGCTGCAATTCTATATTGCACTAACTAAAAAAATTTAGAGAAAGAGAAAAAGGTTAAAAAAAAAGGAGAGTGGAAGAGTTTTTACTCACCATTGTTGAGATGAAAGTCGAAGAAGATAGAATTGAAATCTCTTCCTATCAATTTAACTCATTATTTTCTTTTTCTATAAGTATGTTTGGAACAGAACAAAAATGAAAAGATAGGAGGTGAAAAGGGCTGTTGGAATATGCTAAAACAACCCAGCCAAAGTAAAGTTTTCATCCGTGAAAGTTCTTCCACGTTATACATAGCTAAATACATGGAGTACCTCAAGCTTTTTCTTTTTCTTAAATTTCTAACTCATGTGGATCAATGAACCCACAAAGGAAGATAAAGAAAATTAACTTGAGGTTCATACCTAATTGCACCTTCAACTCTCTCTATATACCAACAATATTCAATGGGGTACAACTAATTTTTTTTTTTGAACTATATCTACTAAACTAACAGTCATAACTATTGCTCTCCACTCCCATATATTTATTTACTCAACCTTTGATTAATTTGGAATTCCTCCATCAAAAAGCACTAACCTCAAGACTTTAACAAACCTATATGACTTTTCTATAACATGACCACTGAAAAATTACACACACATATATATGAAAAATAAATAAATTTTGGTTTGAAAACCCAGAAAACCCAAAATAAGTTAACATTTAAAGATCAGCTAGCCATGAATGTTTATGTACCCAACACAAGTTTAACAGTTTTTTTTGGGGTAAGTAACAAAACTTCTAATTCTCTATATTATTTTGTGGTTTTGTTATCTAAGAGTAAGACCATAGTTATCGTTGTATGGAGCTGTTATAATGTTTGACCAAAAGTCCTTAGACTCATATCTGACCCTCAACTCAAACTACCAGTCTTGCATAAACCATACGATTGGTAGATGGTTGACTTGTCGCAGACAAATTTTTAGTGGTTGTGCTACAACTTCTTTGACCATGTAGTTCTTTTAATAATATTTTGATTAATATTTTATTCTAAACGATGTTTCCAATTTTTTCTGGTTCTAATAAAAAATTAAACATGTAATAATCCAATCATGCCTATGATAGTAGCGAACCGTACTCATCGGAGTAAAAGGAAAAGACGTAAAGATAAAGGAATTTAAAATTGTACTAAAAAATTGGCTGTTAAGTACTGAAGGGGGATTTTTTTTAATAAAAAAATTATGGTAAATTCCATATGCACCCTTGAAATTTGAGCTAAAATCAACTATGTTTAAAACTTTTTAAAACTAATCAATTTGGTTCTTAAAATTAATTTTGTCCCTAAAACAGTTGAAAAAAAATAACTAATTGTTTAGGACTAAGTTGAATTTAAGGACCAAACTAACTAATTTTGAAATGTTTTGAACATAATTAGCATTAGTCAAAATCTCATGATATGGTGGTAAAATTTACCCAAAAAATTATTATATTTTTTAAAGGGTCACACTGATTTATTTAATTTGGCTATATTCGGGAATATTTTGGTGTTGCATGCTCATATGTGCTTTGAAAATATTTCTTCATATATTTTAATTCTGCAATCAAATCAGAGACATTGTAGCCATGTCGTCACAAATATGATATCTTTTGGTGTGTGAATTATTGTCCTTTTAACCATTATCTTGGTAATGTACATAGAAATTCAAACATAATACTAAAAATATAATCAAACTGGTTGGTGGGCAATGGATACAGTAGCTAGTTTTGGGTGGCATGTTAGATTTGGGCATGTTATAGACTATAGGTTGGGCATGTTATAATTGCTGCAATATTCAATCTTTTTCAATCCCCCATACTGTTATTATGCAAACGTTTTGTCTGCGCTAGACGCATGAAATACCATCTCCTATTAATACTACCCTATGAATATTTTTAGATCTCAATCAAGTATTTTTGGTGGGTCAAGCTTGGGACTTACGTCAAAGACGTGTTGAGTGTCTTTCCATGCTATTGGAATTTGAGCGTGTGTTTGGGAGCTAAGTTTTGCGCGTTGAAGTTGCGTTTGTGTTTTTTTAGCTAGTCTCATGGCATTGTTCATGGACTAGCCAAAGCACAAAAATGCGTGAACATGTTTTGTCTTTTAAAAAATATTTTGCTATAGTATTTTTAGCAATAAATTTTCAATTTTAATCAAATAAGTGGTATCTATATTAGGGGTGTGCAGCCAACCCGCCAACTCGCCAAAATCGACCCGACCTGACCCAACGGGTGGGTTGGGTTGGGTTACAAATTTTTTGTTGATAGAAGGTCGGGTTGGGTCTAGGTCGTAAAATTTGAAACCCATCAAACCCAACTTGACCCACCTATATATTTAATATATATATATATATATATATATATTTAAAATATATTATATAATTAATAAAATTTTTAAAATAACCAGCTCTTCCTATCTTATATAAAAGCCAACAAGTTCACACAAACTCTGGTAAATTACTATTGTTATTTAGTCATTAGTGTTGTTTTCCTTTAAGGAGTTACATTATTACTATTTTTTGAGTTTTTTTAATATATTTATATTTATATTTTTTTCTACTCAATTTAATGATAATAAATAAAAAATTTGACCAACCCATGGGTTTAACTCGACCCATGTGGATTGGATTGGACTTATGTGATGGGTTGGGTTGGGTTGGGTTGAATTTTTTTTGACTCACCATGATAGGTTGGGTCAAAAAATTCCCTCAACCTGACCTATGCACACTCCTAATCTAAACAGACCCTGAGTATCATAATATTACATAAAATTGAGGAAAAATAGATACCATGTTAGACATCATTTCATGTCCCATATGTGTTACATACATTTTACAAAACATTCTCGTTTCCTTTACAACTTTTCGTCAATTACACCACAAAAGTAATAATAATTTCTTCTTTTCTTTTTGTTTTTTGTTTTTTCCTTTGAGTTTGGGGCTTCTGAAAAAGGTAAACCTGCTTTCATAAATATTTTATTACAATTTTCTAATCATTGAGCCGCTAATTTTTTTTTATATAATTTATTGGTTACACTGGCTTTTAAATATTTTTATTTCTATCCTAGATTGAATATCGTTTTTTCTGGATTTTTGTATCCCTCGTTGTTATTTTGACATTTGTCAGTTGTCACACGTAACAAAGCCAATAGGTTTGCAGATCCACTCGTTCAAGCATAAAAGTAATCAATCAAATCCATTTGAGCTTCTTGAAGAACCACTCGATTTTGTTTAGGACTTTGTGTAATTTTAATTTGTCTCTAGTATCTGTTTAATGAAGCCATTTACCAATTTTTTTTTTTTTAAATTCAAGCTATGGGAAACAAAAATAATTACAGATGAAATAGGAAACACCATATTTCCCTAATCCCTAAGCAACAAGTTGCTAAATGTTGAAATATGCTATCTTCAAATAACAACCCCTCTTCACCTTCTCATTAGTTCCTAGTGCTAAAACACAAATTACTATCAAATTTTACTAAACACAACTTACAAATGGAGTGTAATTAGTCCTATATCAACAATTTAGTAAGCAAAATTTTCAATCACTTTTTATCTTGTGTTTAAAAATTACGACATTAATTTATAAAACTTGTAATATTCTTAACAATATATATATTTTCTCTACAATGCATGTCTCAACCCTTTTCGACAACATAAAAACTTAGGTGGGTTTGAAGTTAAAGGTCAGAGACTTGTGAGGGTGTGGTTGTATTTGTCTTAACATGAGAAATAGAGTTCACATTTGCTACAAAGTAGATGCTTCTCTGAACTCAAATTATAACCTCGAAATGATCAACGAAAGTACACATAAAAAGTCAGTCTTAAGGGAAGAGGGAGACTTTAGGCCTAACTTTTATAAAAAACAGAGACTTTAGGCCTAACACAATAAAGGGCACGTATTGCCTTGTATATATAAGAGAAACAGCAAAACGCATTACATAAACAACTTTGTTCAACGAAGAAAGCAATATGTTTTAACATCCACAAACAACTGGGTAAAGTTTTATACATAACTCTAAAGGGAGAAAAATAGCCCTTGTCCATGCTTATATATTCATCATATTTAAGAACCATGATAAAAAAAAAAAAAAAAAAAAAACAGAGGAAGACCAGAATAACAAAAAGCTTTGAAAGT
Source organism: Castanopsis chinensis (assembly GCA_032878915.1). Classification (NCBI taxonomy): domain Eukaryota; kingdom Viridiplantae; phylum Streptophyta; class Magnoliopsida; order Fagales; family Fagaceae; genus Castanopsis; species Castanopsis chinensis. Next base: position 365,103 of record JAVQMG010000084.1, read on the forward strand.
CGAGACTATATATGGTGAGTGACTTACCCGGAAACCTTGAAACATGAAATCTTTCATTTGAAACAAGCCCTTTGGTGCCCTTTGAGCTCTTTCCATGAAATGCATTGCTCTAAATATCATCACTCAATGATCAAATGGGGTATTGTGTGTCTAAATGAGTTGAGCTAGAAAAAAAAATATAGAGAATAGAAGAGGTATTATAAACAAAGAGAAAATTAAAACTCTTCTGTAGCAAGAGTTTCTTATATTTGTACATGGCACAGGGCCAGAGAACTACATATATGGGCCATGCTTTTTAAGGGTATCAGGACACGTGTAGGTTACATTTTGGGTGAGCAAAATTGGTACCATTCAATGAGGTAGTGAAATGGGGCATTTTGGTTTGGGTTGACCGGTAGATTTGAAATGCCCATGTGAGGGAATACCGGCTGAGATTGTAATGTAAAATGTTGGAGGACCAACCAAACGTTCTAACTAAAAGGGTCAGTATTTGTTAGACAGAACAACCTTTCTTTTCTACTGTTACGCACTTGGCCCTTCTCAACTGCCTATCAGTCAGGATGCTAAATCTGTCCTTGCCCAGCTTGGTCGCCTTTTAGAACTCAAGCCGTCCTGCCCTAAAACATCATTTGCTACTCTCGAGTTATAGAAACGAATGAATTAGTGCTACTCAATTGATATTGTTTTCAACCGAGAGGTTTTGAATCTCACTAATTAAGTCGATAATATCATAAAATATTGATCGATAAAGGAAAATTCTTGGGGAGATATTAAATAGGTTTTTTATACATGGTAAGAACCAGAAGGGTTTTGATAGAGTTTTGAAAGTAGGTCAACAAAGAAAAAATTTTGTTTGCGCTAAGCGCGTGAGCCTTCTCTTTCACAAACAAGTAGATCCTACACTTATAGCACTCACCTATCAATGAGAAAGATGTTTCATATGTCTTGCGCATGAGATACTCTCTCCTCGCCACGAAAAACACAAACAGGGTCTGCCATGTAATCATGGGTTGTACTATCTGCCATGTCACAAATAATGACAAGAAATTGGATAAGACTAATACCGCATCCACTGTGTCGCATAAGCCAACTGAAAATTTGGTTGATCTGATTCTCAAAAAGAAAAAAGGCCAACTGAAAATTTGCACGTGGAAGTTTTTAAAAAAATTATGAACTCGTTTGCAAGTATTATGACGTTTCCTCGTTTGACCTTAAATAAAAGCTATAAGCCTTAAAAACTCTCTTTTTTTGACTCAAAATAGGTTATATAAGCAGGTGTATGCATACATTATTATACACACTAGTCGCATATCTACTGGTTGTAAATCTGTGTGTTGTGCGTGATAATTTTTTTAAGATGATTTTATTAAATATTTTATTAATATTATAATTTTAGTTATTAACCATTGGTTTTTCATTAATTTTTAAGTTAATAAAAACCTTAAGCATACCTTTTTTTTTACCTTTATACACACACACATATAGTGAATCTTGACACATACTTTTAAGAAAATTCTATATATTTCACTTTGTTAGATGCGTAAAATTATAGACTACTACTTCATAATGATAATGGCTAATTAATTTTATATATTTTTTTTAATGATCTCATTTGTAACGCTTTTTACCATTATCATATTTTTACTAACTAATGATTTTTATAACAAAGACGATAAATGAGAGGTAGTATTGTTTATTAGATTTTTGAAAGTAATAGTATATTTATATATATATATATATATATTATAATAAGATTAAATGAAATGTCAAATAATGGATTTTTAAATTTTCTAACTTCATTTCTTATGTAATTTGTACTACTATCAAAGAACATCTCTTTTTTAGTTATGATTAATATGGTTTCCATAGTTAGAGTTTGATTAGTTTTAAATTTAAATTTAGTACTGTAGTACCATTGGGCCCGAATTACACACAGTGGGTCGGCCCAGAGGCTCTCACAATGAAAGAAGCCCAACCCCACATCTTGAAATGGTCTGAGAACGTAATCAGTCCAACCTACAAAGACACGTGATAAGAAGGGGTGTCATGCATGATCAAAATACCAAGGAATACGACGTCTGAGGACAGCATAGTCCTCAGCAAGGGTTGCCGAGGACGACGTGACTGATCTAGCAGTCCAACAGCGCCCCTGACGGAAGCCTTTGGTGCTGGAATTAATGAAATAGAGATAAAGAATAAAGGGGAGGGGTAGGAGAACATCCAGAAAAATATTTTAAAGCTCTACAGCATTTAATGAAGAAGTGACGCCTGAACGTTGGGTTTCTTATCTTCACCACCAGAGACCTTATAAAAAGGGATGATGGGACAAGTAATCCAGGTTACACGTGGAAGAAAGGAAAAAGGAGAGAGGCCTATAAAAGGTGAAGGAAGGAGACATAGGAGGGGGAGGAAAAAATCAGAGAAAGGGAGAAAGAGAGAGAAAGAGAGAGAACTTATAAGGAAACTCAAGCATTTGTCCTCGGCAATAATTACAAAGTAATATTTCGTCCACAATTGATAAGTATGCATATGTTCTGTGATCAAACCAAACCTTTATGTTATTTACCGTCCAAACCCCTGGATTAGAATCCTGCTTTCTATAAATTCATTGTTTAGGGCTCATAGGCTCAATCCAATATAAAGCTCGATTCGTGCCCTTACAAGTACTATGATTGTATTTAATTGTTGATTGTTGATTTAATTTTTTAAGTGAATTTAACGGTTTATGTTACTACACTGTAAAGTTTTTTAATGTTCTTCATACGATAATCTCTATTTTATTTTTTACTTCTCCTTGCAATCTCTTTGTTTTCCAATCAATAATTACTAATTGACGTTTGATTTTTTTTCTTTATCTACTCTTTATTACTTTGTATTGGTTTTTTTCAATACCATCTCTCTCTCCCTCTCTCTCTCTCTCTCTCTCTCCATTGGCAACCTATCATTTTTCAAAATTTGATGATGATTCTATGACATTAAATATGCATTATTAGTTTTTTCTTAATTTAGTGTTTCTAACTTGATTTGTTTTGTATTTCATTCTTCCTTTGATGCATTGGGTGTGAGAATGAGTTTTTCCCTAGCATTACTCCACTTAATGTGGACAATTTTATTTATTCAATTTAGGCAAAATATTATATTTTAAATTTTTTAAAATAAAAAACAAGTGAAAATATAAATAATTTAATGATATATACGAGGGATGTGGTTGAATTTAAATGTTAAATAAAATGATATGAGAAAAAAAAATAAAAATAAAATACATAACAATAAACACTAACTTATCCAAATAATTCTATGTAATATAATAATAGTACATTCTTATATACTATTTTTAATTATTTATAATGCAATATGATAATATTTTGCAATCAAAGTAATAAAAAAATTAAAAAAAAAAACTTAAAACACAAAACTAAATCCCATCAACCAAAATAGAGTTCTAAAGAATACAAAACTTTATCAAGCTAAAATAGAGATGAAAGAAAAATAAAAATAAAAATCCACCAAAAAATTGAGGGAGAAAGAGTGGGAAATAACCATTTTTTGTGAGAAAAAATTATGTAAGGAATGGAAGAGTGAATGACAAATATATACTAAGAGGATGATATTAAAAGGAAATAAAATAAAGGAAGATAAAAAGGAAAGAGGAAGAGTGATACCAAGCTAGAATGTTTGGGGGATGAAAAGGTAAAGAGAAGGAGAAAGGTTGGAGAAAGTGTAAATGTTAAAAAAAAAAGTACAATTTGATGAGCACAATTTTCTTTTATTTGAATTTAAGTAAAATATTACATTTTTTATTTTTTAAAATAAAAAGAGAGAGAAAATATAAATAATTTAATGATAATGAGGATGTGGTTGAATTTCAATATTAAGTAAAATAGAAGAGAAAAAAATTTTAAAAGATATAATAATAAACACTAAATTATCCAAATTATGCTATGTAATGGAATACTATTTTATTTTTATCTAATATCTTTAATTTTTTATAATGTAATTGGATAAAATTTATCAATCAAAGAGAATAATAATAATAATAATAATAATAATAATAATAATAATAATAATAATAATAATAATAATAATAACAACAACTTAAAACACAAAACTAAATCATATCAACCTAAATTAGAGTTTTTAAAAACAAAAAATATCAACCTAAAGTAGAAATGTAGTAAAAAATATGGGAAATGCTAACGAATGCCCTTAGGGTTTTGATTAATAATCCATTTAAAAATAGTTTTTATGGAAAAAGGAAATACAACAATTAATGTTTTGACAAATTTTTTCATTTTCCATAATAATGGTCTTAAAACTTTTTTAAAATGAATTGTCAACCAATACCTTAAGGGCATTTGTTAGCATGACTCAAAAAATAAAAATCCATCAAAACATTGAGAGAGAGAGAGAGAGAGAGAGAGAGAAAACCTTTTTGTGAAAGAAAACTATGTAAAGAATGGAAAAGAGTGACAAATTTATAGTGAGAGGGAAGCGATAAGAAGAGACAAATAAAGAAAGATGAAGGGAAAGATGAATAGTAATATTAAAGTGGAGGGTAATGGGAAGATAAAAAGGTAAGGGAAGAAGAAAGGCTGAAAAAAGTGTAAATATTTAAAAAATAAGTACATGTAAAAAAAATTATAGGAAAATTAGAAAAAAAAATATATATATATATATATATATATATATATATAGATGTTAAAACTGACAAAGATAAATATGTAAAGTTAATAATTTATATATATATATATATATTTGTAAAAAAAAAAAAGGAATAAATAATAAGTAATAATTATATGGCAAATGATGTGGCAATGAGGTGGCGCAACAGAAGCTCAGCAGCAATAAGTGTCACGTTAAATTTTAGTAATACATAAACAAAGAACAAAATAATAATAATATTAATAATAATAACTTAAAACACATAACTAAATCATATCAACCTAAATTAGAGTTCTTAAAAACATAAAAAATTATCAACCTAAAGCGAAGATGCAATAAAAAATAAAAATCTACAAAACATTGAGAGAGAGAGAGAGAGAGAGAGAGAGAGAGAGAGAGAGAAAAACCTTTTTGTGAAGAAAATTATGCAAAGAATAGAAAAGAGTGACAAATTTATAGTAAGAGGGAAGAGATAAGAAAAGACAAATAAAGGAAGACGAAGGGAAAGATGAATAGCAATTTTAAAGTAGAGAGCAGTGGGGAGATGAAAAAGTAAGGGAAGAAAAAAGGTTGAAGAAAATGTAAAAATTTAAAAAAATAAGTGGATGTAAAAAAAAATTATAGGAAAATTGAAAATAAAAAAGAAATATATATAATTATATATAGATATTAAAACCGATAAAGATGAATATGTAAAATCAATAATCTATTTTTATATTTTTTTTGTAAAAAAAAAAGGAATAAATAATAATTATGTGGCGAATGACATGGAGATGAGGTGGCGCAATATGAGTTTATCAGCAATAAATGCCACGTTTCAGTTTTTAGTAATATATAGATATAGATTAATATTATACAAGCATAGATGAATAGCTTTTAGAACCTTTGGTAACGTTAAAAAAAAAAAAAAAACCTCTGGCAACGTAAAATGTACTAAAATTAACTTTGGATTAGAAGATAATAAGAGCATTGACATCGAGTGTGTTAAATGCTAAAAAATGCTAAATTTTTAGCATTTGGTATACCCAACACCAAAAACACTTCTCATTAGATGTGCCAATTTTTTTGCATCATGCAGTACTGTACGTTTTTAGACCCTTTAAACACACCCAAATTAATCTAGTTATTTAGCCAAGTGATTAACTTAGGTATAGACCCCTTAAACACACTCAGATTAACCTAGTTATATAGCTAAGTGATTAACTTAGTTAAATTATGCAGATCTAGGTTAACACATATAAATCATATCATTGTAAAGTGCGGAAAATAAAGAACACAATAATATGACAACTCAGGAAAACCAAACAGGTAAAAAACCTGGAGAAAATTTAACCTAACTATCTTCAAGGTAAACTAGATTAGAAGCCCTAATCCTTAATGAGCTTGAACTGCTGTTTGGGCCGACTTAAAATTCTGCAGAAAATTCCTAATCCAGGATTCTCGATCGATCGAGTCTATTCTTCAATCGATCGAGCCTTGTAGAAATAGAATAGTAATTTCTTGCAATTACTCGATTTCAAACTTACATTAAGCCAAACTTTGAGCAAGTCTAAACCTAGATTAAATGTTTTGTTCATGGTTTGCCAACACAATACACATTGAAGTTCTAATACATTTGTCCCTAAGGTTTTAGAACCTAACAATCTCCTCATTTGGCAATCCGTGACAAAACACAAAATAAACAAAAAGCTCAAAGTTACAAAAACAGCCCAACCAAGCACAATTCAACCTAACCACTATCGATTAGTTGCCAGTGTAGACAGCAGCACGATTGAATCAACTTGTAAATTCCTGAAACACTCAACAAACATATAAACGTATGTGTGAAAAATACAAGTAAACCAATATGAAACACAATATAAAAACAAAAGTAAACTAACTCTCCCCCTAAGTTAGATACATCGAAAAGTTTTTATATACTCCCCTTTTTAAAAACAATTTCAACTTCCCCTAAACAAAACAAGTAGGCTTTCTACATTTCATCTATTTCTCCCCCTTTTTGTCACGTATTGACAAAGACAACTCAATTAGAAGGTAGACAAAAAAATATGCAACAGAGAATAAGAGAAAATAGAGAATCACAGGAACACAAAACAATTCAACTATATACAAAATAGAGACAACTCCCCCTTATGAACAATAAAGTTTAAAAACAAGCTTCTCCCCCCTATAAACATAGGAAAAACAAAACAAGTTTTAGGGAAAGTTTAGGAGGTGGGGATAAAAAAAAAGACACAAACCAAACTTAAAAAAATTGAGGATTCACTTGAAGAAAAATATTCTCTCTTTCAGAAAAATATTCTCTCTTTCAATAAATGCAAACTTGACACTATGTGACCCATAAACAGTTGCATGAGTAGAGAAAACATTTGCACATTGATTGTCCATCATATCTCTTTAAGAAAAATATTTTCTGCAGTTCACACATAAAAAATAGCATATACTAAAATGTACAAATAACTCAAAAATTAATCAATCAATTTTCAAATCAAGTTGAGTACCTAATTTAGCAAAGTGTATGCATGTCATGTGTGAAAAAAAAAAGAGAGATATGACCGCAAAACTGCAAGATGAATACAAAAAAAAAAAAGAAAAAAGAAGAAGAAGAAGCAATGCATGTGAATCCCAAACACAAATGATGCATAAAAAAAATTGGTCAAAAACATAGAAACTGAAAACTTTTCAGTTTCGATCGGTCGAGCATCGATCAAATACCAATCGAGCCAAGCAGATGCAAACCAAAATTTTTAACGCATTTTCGATCGGTCGAGCAATAAGTTCGATCGATAAAAAATCTGGAAAACTTAAATTTTTGAAAAATAGAGCAATTTTATGCAAAAACTCCTTAAAGCACGATATTTCATGAATAAAATGCATGAGTATGCGATTAAAAGTTTTTCAAAAACACATGAATTCAACCCAGATCTTTAAAACAAATATTTTCAAACTCTTAACCATATTTTGGATCAAACACCATAGAAAATATAATCTTGGATGACTACAACAAGATCACACACAATATAATATACTAAGTTTAGTAAAGAGTAACTTGTGTAGTGTGTGCAACTTACAAGAGCTTGAGATATATGTGAGGTGATAAGTAGATAGAAATCAATCACAATTTCTACAAAATTCATCACATAAATTTGAAAGAGAATATCACCTAAAGAGTTACATTATATAACTCCTACGTCTCTTAGAATAAAAGCTTGCAATCATGTGAGTTTCTTGAATTTGCCTCATAATGTACACACTAATTTTATTTGATTTGAAACTTATTAAAATTGCCAAGATAATGTATACACCAATTTTATTTGATTATGAAGTTATTATAGCCCAATAATGTGTACACCAATTTTATTATTTAAAACGAGGCTACATCTTATGTTATTTTTGTGCATATGCTACACTTTCTCAAGCACAAAATCATATGATATGCACTAAGGTGTTCATGATTGGCTAGTAAACAGTGGTGAGATGGTTATTTATGTTTTTCTCATTAAGTTCAAGTCCAACAATTAAAGGCATGTGACTTCAATATCAAGATCATGTGATAAAAATTTTTAGACAATTCCCACACAACATGCACTACAAAGCTCAAACTAGTAAATTGCAATAAAAAACTCATCCAAGCTAAACAAAATACATAAACATGTTATGTAAAGATAAATTGGCCAACGTTGATTACAAATCCATGATATGTAATACAAAACACAAAAATATTTTTTGTTTTAAAAAAAATTACGACCAAAAACAAAAAGCACAAATTATGCTAAATGAACAAAAATGCAAAAACAATGCATGATAGTGCTAAACTAAAGAGGGTACACAAACAAAAAATATCAATTTCTTAATTAACCCTTGAGTACATGTACAAACTAGTAAAACTCTCACAAAATCAGAAATAGCTTAGCACATATATAACACATACTATTCAAGTTTCTCCACAATGTCAAACATGTTCTAAATCAAGAGAGAGATATCATAGTTCATGTAATTCTCAAGAAAAATAAAACAAGACTCAAAATAAAATATTTTTGCCTTTTTGAAAATTTTCAATGTTTTTGGATTTTTGTTTTAATAAAAAAACAACCTAAGAAAATAAAACAACCAAAAATAGAAAGTAAACATGTCCACAATTAATTGAAAGAATTAAATTAAGGACAAGTAAACAACACTCACCTTAGAGAATCTTTTCTCACCTAGATAGCACGAGTCTTCGGCTTTGTAGGTGAAAATCCATTTGAAGTAGAGTGTATTTGAGGTATTTGAGGGATTATACCAATCTTTTGAGAAAGACTGAAATCTTGCAAATTCCTTTCACAAGCCAACAAGTTTAAATTTTTCAAAAGCATATGAAATAATTTACTTAGACTTATGGCAAAAGAAATATCATCGCATGTCCTAGATTGAAATAAAGAACGTTTAAATTTCAATTTATGACAATTATGACGAATGTGACCGGAGACCCCACAAAAGTGACAAACAAGAACAAATTTAGGAACATCAGAATTCCTAACAACAAATCTCGTCTCAGATTTTGGTTTTTGCCTCAATGAAGAACAATTTGGTCTAATATAACCAACAACACCACAAAGGTAACAGATAGGCACAAAAACAGATTTGTTATGCTCTCTAACAGTAGGTTTAGACTTAGGTTTAGAAATTTCAGCGTCTACATCAGAACTTTTACCTTTGTCTAACCTAACAAAATATGCATTTTCTTTATTATTCCTCTTGAAATGAGAGATATAAACTTTCTCAGTTTTAGGCTTAAGAGAAACAGAAACACTTTTGTTATCAACAGCAGGCTTAGTACTAGTCAAACTTTCAATTTTAGCTTTAGATTCAACTAACTCTTATTCCAAACTTTTCATCTTCTCATCTTGAGAGGAAATTTGATTTCTCAAAAATTCATTCTTTTTATTAGATTCATCTAATCTAGCAAGCAATTCCTCTCGTTCAAGATTAGCTAATTTTAACTCTTCTTTAAACTTCTTAAAAATTTTCAAAGATTTCAATAATTCCTTATAGAGAGTTTCATAGGTATCAATAAGATCAACGGAAACAACAATGTCCTTTTTATTCAAAACATCACAGTCAAAAACAGTAAGACGCTTCAAATTATCCATGATAACAGGGATCAAAGATCAACTCTTAGACCAAAATATTTAAACACTAGAGCTAACCTGCTTTGATACCACTTGTACGTTTTTAGACCCCTTAAATACACCCAGATTAACCTAGTTATTAAGCCAAGTGATTAACTTAGGTAAATTAAGCAGATTTAGGTTAACACATATAAATCATATCATTGTAAAATGCGGAAAATAAAGAACACAACAATATGATAATCCAAGAAAACTAAACCGGTAAAAAATCTAGGGAGGATTTAACCTAGCTTTCCTCAAGGTAAACTGAATCCACTATAAAAGAATTGAAGTTTACACAATAGCGACTTAGACCATTAACATCTTATTGCTACCTCGAATAAGAAACTTACTACCACGACCAAGTAACAGCTCTGAGTCCACAGACTACATCTTTCTTGGATTCCTAGTAAGCACAAGCACTTCCGCTTGTATATCTTTAAGCGCTTGAATGTAGCAACTAAATTGATTACCAAGTTCTTGACATCAATCTAGATCTTGATAATCCTAAGTGTATGTGAAGGCAAACACCTCTGGATCTCACAAGAGATTCACACACACACAGCAACAACAACAACAAAGGCTCTAGAGAGTTTTGGGTACAAAACCTAAACCTACAAAAGAGGCACACTCTTCTCTCTCTTAAAAAGTCTCTTAAAAACGTGCTTAGAGTTTCCTTTATATACTAGAAGAAGTAGATTAGAAACCCTAATCCTTAATGGGCTTGAACTGCTGTTTGGGTTGACTTAAAATTCTGTAGAAAATTCTTGATCCAAGATTCTTGATCGATCGAGTCTATTCTTCGATCGATCGATTGATCGAGTCTTGCAGAAATAGAACAGTAATTTCCTGCAATTACTCGATTTCAAACTTATATTAAACCAAACTTTGAGCAAGTCTAAACCTAGACTAAATGTTCTGATCATGGTTTGCCAACATAATACACATTGAAGTTCTAATACATTAGTTCCTAAGGTTTTAGAACCTAACAAGTACAATTCTACTAATAGAATGGTTATGTAGCATGTTGTAAAATCAAATTATAATTTTTTATTCTCTTTTCTCTCTCCATCCTTTTTTTTTTCTTTTCTTTCTTCTCTCACACGGATAGATTCACCAAGCCATCTCTCTCTCTCTCTCTCTCTCTGTCTCTGTTTCTCTCTTTGTTCCTCTCTTGTCTCTTTTGGGTTGAGATCGGAATTCTCTTCTCCCTCTTATATTTTTCTTCTTTCTTCTCTCACACTTGTAGAAAGCTTTTTTTTTTTTTTGGGGGGGGGGGGGGGGGTGTTGAGATTAGCATTCCATTGATGGTGGGGTTTAGATTAACGGCTTTTGCAGTGGTTTTCCTCTCTTGCACACCGGCGAAGCCAGCACCAGTGGCTACGGACATCTCTCTCTTCTATCTATTTCTCTCTTTTATTTATTTATTTTTCTTGTTTGCCTTATGGTGTTTGTGTTTTGCTTTTGTGGTGGTTTTGGTGTCTTAGGTGGTGGGTTCCGATGATAGTGGTGGCGGGTTGTGGGGGTGACGACCGATGGTGGTGGTGGGATGTGGGGTGATGGACGCTGGTACTTGGATTTGGTTTGGTTTTTGATTTTATTAATTTTTTAATATAGCTGAGTTTTTTATTTTTATTTTAATGTGGTATAATGTTAAAATAGAAGATGTGATCTATAGCGTATTGTAAAATAATGTGCTAAAATTGATAAAGTAAGTTTTGGTGTGGTAAAATGGCATTTGACATAGCACGGTTGATGCTAGTGCTCCTACCTGTTGTTTTTCTTTACTATATCAGATAATTATTATTTTAGATATACGATTTTGCTTAAAATAAATGGATGAGGACGGCCAAGATTTTGGATTAAGAGGACAATACTAAAATAAAATAATGAAAACAAAGTTAACTCCAATTTTTTTTGAGGAACCAATAATATTTATTAATATATAAAGATATAATTAGTTAATTTATTAAACAAAAAATTTGATTGACATAGAAAATATATTGTAAATGTAATTCTTTTCCTGTGCTAGGTTTCAATTTTTTTTGCTCGAACTTTATTTAGTGTGTATGCATATATATATATATATATATATATATTCCAGTAGTATATCAACTTAAGAGATTAATTTAAATATGATTTATTCAAAAAAATCATTTAGAATATTTTAAAAAAAAAAATTAGAAGTATTAATAGTATAATCATATACTTGATTTTTTTTTTTTATATATATGTCTTTATTATTAATTTTTTTTAAAAGATTGTATGGCATTTTTATTTTTGAATTAACTAAAAAATGTTAAGTGGATATTGTGATAATAATAATATACTATGTTATAATTTGAAGGTCGCATGGTAAAAATTAGTTTCAATAAAGAAGTTTTAAGTTTGAAATATTATTTTAAAATTTTGGAATCTTGATATTTTAATAAAAGCTAGGGGTGAGGGGCAAATGCCCCCAAGATTCTTATATATGGGAAGAGCTTGGTAGACCACAGAAATATATAAGGCTGTTATGTTCTTTATCTATATATATGGTTGTTCACCATTAATTGCATAGTTGACTCTTATGGGCATCCATGCCCCCACATTATCTTGGAGAACATACATTCTTCATAAAAAATCTATGGACGCAAAACTTTGTCACATTTTCATAATCTGTGTGCGTGTGTCAAATGGTAATTGAATTACCTTTTACTAAATATGTAAATAACGTAATCTAATCACAAATTACCAAATATATCAGCTACAGCTGCATCGTAAAATTTTCTCAGACGGCTATGGGTGACCGCACCTAGGGGTGCCACATTTTGTTCATTTTGGCAATCTGAAAAGCAACTGAACCCAGACAGAAACACATGAGTCAAGTCTCAAAAGTCAAAGCATTGATGAGGAAAATACAGTACTTGAAGGATGGAACCTACCATTCTTCAGTGCTGAACTTATAATACCCTCCAAAAATCGAAGTGACAAGAAAGTCAACCTAAGTATGAACTCAACCAAAATATGCTGAACCAAGAGGACCATAAGCTATAACAGTGCAAGTCAATCACAGAATAGTTGTGAAAATGTGTAGGAAATTAATTACGGCCGTAACAAAATTTGAGCTTTACATTCTTCTAAAATTGTTTTAAAAATTAAAATTTCCAATCTTTTAATTAGTGGGCACGATACAACTGCCTCAGCTTTGATTTAATTAGTGGTCAGTTCGGCCAAAAGGGCCAAAATGACTCACGATTCAACCTAACCAATATAATTATAAACAAGCTTTTTTTATATAAAAAAAATTATTTTATTAGGCTGATGCTGATGTTAGTTTAATTGATTTTGACTTGGATATTGACGTTGGTCGAGACTTGATTTTCTAAGAAATGATGTAAAACTACCCCCCAAAAAAAAAAAAAAAAAAAAAAAAAAAAAAAAAAAAAAAAACTACCAACTCCTCACAGAAATGGGCCTGGGCCTGGGCCTGGATTCAAGTGGTATCTCCGGGCTCTCTCATTTGAGTGGCCACAGGTTCGATCCCACTAGGATAATTTAGTCCCCTTCATTTACTGTAACAAAAAAAAAAAAGAAAAAGAAAAAGAGGAATGTATATACACATGAAGTAAGTAAGATCAGATTTCTTTTTTTTTTTTTAGAATGATTTTTTTTTTAAGTTTTAATTTATGGCATTCGCTCCTGATGATAGTTCTTTATTATCAAATTAAGACAATAATAAAAAAACTTTACTAGTTAAACTAACTGGAATTAACTTTTTAAGAATGACTTTATGTAACAAAAAATGTTTTTTTTTTTTGAGAAGATTTTTGTTGTGTGCGTAACAAAAAATGTTAGTACTTATTTGACACTTTTCTTTAATTTATGCATTGGTTAAAAAATTCTTGAAATATTGGTATAGCTTTGCATAAGAAAGCAAGCAGTAACTTCATGGGCATTGCTTGGTCCTTTCAACGGGTCCTACTTATACCGTACCTTTTTCTTTAAAAAAAGACCCAGAAATAATCTTTCATTTAAATTTGAAAATGGATAGAATCAGAAAACAAAACTAATTCGCCAGAGCAGGAAGAGGGGTTTTACTTATATCATACCAAAATGATGTCTACTTGTTACTTTCTTCGCATATGATAATAAGCAAATGAGCAATGTTATATCAAAGGCATAGTTTTTTTTTTTTTTTATACAACTTGTTAAAGTGATAAATTGTGATTAAAATAACATTATTTTTATTTTGTATATTAATCACAATAGAATATGTCAGTTGTTGTGAATTTTTTTATACCCTTAGTTACTTGAATAAAAATCAAGGTATTTATTTATTTTCATCTTCAATATAATATTTATAAATTATTGTAAGGACACAAATTAAGTCTAAAGCCCAAGCGAGTGACCGGGCCGGCCCAAGTGGCCTACACAATAGAATTTGTAGAGAGTGGGTTTGAAGCCAGGGCTTTCTGGGGCGGAAGCGAGCAATGGCGTTTGGGCTAGGTTCACTATTGGTGTGCAACGGACTGGCGGAATGATTTTTCCTTTCCTCAGACGTGGGCCGAGGGGCTTCTGTCCTTCCCTTCCGCTATCAAGAAGAGTGGAAGATCTTCTCTGTAGGAAAATTCGAATCCCCTTTCTTGTGGCATCTCCTGCTCTATTTATACTCCCCCTTCTTTGTCCCTGTTCATGAAGCCATCAATGCAGATCCCCTTTCCATCCATTGGCCTCTTAGAAATCTCCCAATGTGGCCATAAGGCTGTCCCCCGTCCCGTCGGGGGTCACTTCCCTATTAATGTGGCCAGGCGAGTAGGTGTGGGATAATTAATGCGGTGGTACCAGCTTTATGCAGAGCACCCCCCGTCTTGTCCTCCTCCTCGGAGCCCCAGCATGGCCCGTTGAGCTTCAAGAGCTCCCACCTAGACGTAACGTTGCGCTTCTTGGTCCTTGTTTCCATTGTCCGAGGTCATATTCTCCTCAGACTCTCCCAAGTAGGCAGTGACTTGATCGGTGGGCCTCTAGGTCTTCACGTTTTGGTGATCTCCTCCCTCCTCGTGGCGTCTTGGGCGAACCGGTGTCCTCGGACCAGGCCCCAGGCCCACACAGCCGTCTTGACGTTTCTGCCCCCACAATAGCCTCTCAAAAATTCATTTGACCTCGATTCGAGAGGGTGAATGAGTTTTTGACTCACGAGCGTTACTTTCACTTGATCCTTCAAGCATAGCACGTGCGGAGTTCCCCCCGCGCCTTCGTAACGCACAACGTCAGCATTAAATGTTCTGAGTAACTCCCTGTCGCCCACGTTCTACAGTGAGATGCGGATCGTGCGGCCCTGATTCTCCCTGAAAATTTGCGTGGGACAAATCTTATAAATTTTTGCTTCTCAAAATCCTTAAACGCTTGGGAAGCCGCGCATCCAACCTTCACTCCCAAAAAGCAATTACGCCCCTGTAAACGTATACTCTCATTTCCTCTCCAGAAGCATTCTCAGAGTTGTGTCCCTCTTTCTTCGTAAGTTCTCGTTCCCTTAGCCTTTTTCCCCTCGGCTGTTGATATTTCCCTTTTCTCTCTAGGTTTATACCTTAATCTGAGCCACATGGGTAGGTTTAAGTGTCTGGTGGACTCTGAATCGGGTATGGAGGGATTCCAAGCCAAGTTCCGCATTCCCCCGGAAGTGGAACTAAAATATTGCCCGCCTGAGGCGGTGGCTGACTCCAGGGGGGAAGGGCAGGTGGTTATTCCTATCATCACCTTCCTGGAGGGTGGCATGACCCTTCCTATGGGTCGTGTCACCAGTGAGTACCTTCGCAACCACCGGTTGTGCCCGACCAATGCATGCCCAACATGTTTAGGATCCTAGGGAGAATAGACACTCTAAATGAGCAGATGGGTCTGAACCTCACGTGGCGTGACGTGGTTTACATGTACGAATGCCACCCGCTCAAGACCGTAGGGTACTATCTTAAGTCCCGGTCTAGTGCCGTTAGGCTCATATCGTGTCTTCCCAAATCCAATAAAGGGATGAAGGATGACTATGTCGTCGCCTCCGGGAGATGGTACGACGGAATCCATTGCCCCGTCCGAGAGGGGAAACCAGGTGTGGCTGCCTAGGGTTTTGGGCTTCTGGTTTACGCTTCAGTTCCATTACCTTCGTCTTTGGGAATTTGTAGCTTGATGTCCTTGCCGCCCAATTTTGTTCCCGAATCTAATCGTGATCAATCCTTTGAGTGTCTTTTTCGCAGATAAGCAGCACGTATCTCCCCGCCTCGGAGACGTTAACGTCCAAGATCTAAACAGGGTGTTGAGATCCAAGGTGTTCGTGCACGAGGATCTGCAAGTGAGGGCTACCCATTTGATCTTGGGGTACGAACCTCTGTCCACTGTCTTCTAGGAGGTTAAGGACGTGATCATCGCCGGCGACAAGAGGCGCAGGCGGATAGACGTCGCGAAGCCCAATTTCCTCGCCCCGCGCAACCTGCCAGACGACCCTTTGGTGATACTGTACTCCCCCCCGGTAAGCGCGGTCCCAATCTCGATTCGGCCCCTAACCTCTGCTGTCGAGGGTGAGGACGATATTGTCGAAGTCTCGGAAGACGAGGCCACCCAGTGCTCGGGTATAAATATGTAAATAACGGAATCTAATCATAAATTGACAAATATATCAGCTACAGCTGCAACTTAAAATTTTCTCAGTTCGGCCAAAAGGGCCAAAATGACTCACGTTTCAACCTAACCAATATAATTATAAACAAGCTTTTTTTATATAAAAAAATTATTTTATTAGGCTGATGCTGATGTTAGTTTAATTGATTTTGACTTGGATATTGACGTTGGTCGAGACTTGATTTTCTAAGAAATGATGTAAAACTACCCCCACCAAAAAAAAGAAAAAAAAAACTACCAACTCCTCACAGAAATGGGCCTGGACCTGGGCCTGGATTCAAGTGGTATCTCCGGGCTCTTTCATTCAATGGCCACAGGTTCAATCCCACTAGGATAATTTAGTCCCCTTCATTTACTGTAACAAAAAAAAAAAGAAAAAAAAGAAAAAGAGGAATGTATATACACATGAAGTAAGTAAGATCAGATTTTTTTTTTTTTTTTTTTTAAGAATGACTTTTTTTTTTAAGAGTTTTAATTTATAGCATTCGCTCCTGATGATGGTTCTTTATTATCAAACTAAGACAATAATAAAAAACTTTACCAGTTAAACTAACTGGAATTAACTTTTTAAGAATGACTTTATGTAACAAAAAATGTTTTTTTTTTTTTAGAAGATTTTTGTTGTGTGTGTAACAAAAAATGTTAGTACTTATTTGACACTTTTCTTTAATTTATGCCTTGGTTAAAAAATTCTTGAAATATTGGAATAGCTTTGCGTAAGAAAGCAAGCAGTAACTTCATGGGCATTGCTTGTCCTTTCAAGAACTCCTACTTATACCGTACCTTTTTCTTTAAAAAAAGACCCAAAAATAATCTTTCATTTAAATTTGAAAATGGATAGAATCAGAATACAAAACTAATTCGCCAGAGCAGGAAGAGGGGTTTTACTTATATCATACCAAAATGATGTCTATTGTTACTTTCTTCCCATATGATAATAAGCAAATGAGCAATGTTATATCAAAGGCATAGTTTTTTTTTTTTTTTTTATACAACTTGTTAAAGTGATAAATTGTGATTAAAATTACATTATTTTTATTTTGTATATTAATCACAATAGAATATGTCAGTTGTTGTGAAATTTTTTTTTTATACCCTTAGTTACTTGAATAAAAATCAAGGTATTTATTTATTTTCATCTTCAATATAATATTTATAAATTATGATTTTGTTAAACCTTATGTTGCAAAGAAAATAAACTTTTTCTACTTGGACTTACAGTAAATTTGGGAAGAAAGTTTCATTTCTGTTTTCAACCTAATTTTTTGGATCTTATAAAAAAAAACTTAATTATTAGGAAAGGTGTATGATTAATATATATGTCCCTCTAATTAACATGCAGCATTTGCACATTTGTTACTAATTTCGGATCTTAGAAAATATTAGTAAAAAAATAAAAGAGAAAATTAACATAGAAATTTATGTGATGTCTACACCCACCGCGAAAGCAAGTGGCAAAATTTTTGAATAAATGAGAAAATAAAGGAATTACAATGAATTTATAATATCTTCAAAGAAATCCTAACCCAATATATTAAAAATTACCCAATATACCTTTCCATACACCATTCCAACCTATAATTCGACATAAGTAAACATAAATAAATTAACTTAAAATCACAAATTTCGTTAGCTTTTATCGGAGAGATAACACTTTCAAAATATTTTGATTAAATAATTAATATAACATATAATGACGCTACTTAGCTCAAAAGCTTAAGCCTTTAAATTTTTGGAGATCATATGATATAAGACTAATCATACATGGGTTTCTTTAGCATCATCTCTGTTTGAAATTCTTATATATACTATCGGTTTTTATTAAAAAAATAATAATATTTAATTTAAATTATAAATGCATTAATTTTAAAATGACGTGATTATGGGCAAGTACTAAAATTTGGTGGAAAAGTTAGAAAAAGCAATGGTGCATGTATTAGTTACTCTCTCACTTTCACCATTGCTTTTCATTTATAGCTTTCTCATTTTGTAGCAACAGATGTGTTCAGTCTTCAACGTATAGCAAATAGCAATGATGGACTAGTACTAGTTATTAGACCGAGTGTGAACCACCAGAGAAGGAGATTCAGATTGGACGGCGGCTTGAGCACATAATAACCTCGGCATTAATGCATGCGAATTGAATGTGTGCGCCGACCCGATGAACAGGATATCATGTATATAAGGTCCATTATGACAAGGATCAAGTCAAGTCGCATGTTCTAGAAAAAAATTCTAGCGACTAGGATTTTATGTTACATCTAACGCTTGAAAATCTAGGATGCATGGACACTACATTTTGGATGCCGTATGTAACGGTGTTCTATTTGTCTATCATGTTATAATTTTTCTAAAAATACTTGCTTTGTTGTATCATACCTGTGTCCATCTTAGTTGAAAATACTGAAAGCGCTTTTGAAAAAAAAAAAAATTATGCTAAAACAAAAAGAGTTTGGGTATTTTGAAAATGTTTTGGAAGTTGTAGGAGCTATCTTGGTAATTTTAGAGTTTACATATTATTTTGGTTAGGCTCTAAGGTTGCGTTTGTGTTTAGAGTTTAAAGTCAGCTTATGTTATTATTTAGCTCATTTTTTCTACTATTTATGAATTCTATTACACTTTTTGGTACTATTCGTGAGTCCTACTATACTATTTCAATTAGTTTTTGTCTTTATTTACAGTAATTTCAGCCAAAAAAAAAAAATTCAATTTCAACTAAATAAACTATTCTCAAACAAATAATAAGTATATTTTGGTCATTTTAAACGTATCAATGGGGTATTTTAATTATTTTAGAGTAATTTGGTTATTGAATGGATTTGAAATCTTTTGTTTGAAGAGGGAAGATATTTTATGCTTTTTTTGAGGAAAACATTTTGCACATCTCAAAATTGCATTTTCATGATCAATTAAAAATATATTCAGTTTGACCAGAATTTTACCATGTCAAACTTTTGAAAATACTGGAAATGTTTTTGAGAAAGCATTTTGCATATTATGACATATGCATGACTTTACATTATTGACGTTATCCATGCTAACTTCAAAAAGAAACAAGCTTTTTTTGATCACTGGAACTTCTAGCTAATTTCATAATTGTTGTGACAGGTTGAGTTTTATATATAGCTGAACTGACTTCGTTGTATTGAGCAAAAGAAATATAGAGTTGTATGGAAGCAAAAAAAAGCATGGAGGAAATTAGAGAGGAGAGAAGTCTTAATTATCCGATTAGGAGAGCTGGAACTTTTCGGAAGAGAACAAAAACAAAGATTTCGAAGTGCAAGTGTAATGTCATGAACAGTTGCAACAATCATGAAAGGTATGTGTTGTGTTGTGTTGCCTTAATTATTCTTTCATTTTCTTGTAAGTGTCTGTCTGAAAATAGGTTTATTCTTTTGGGTTATTTTCCTTAATTATTCTTTTGAACAAAGTAGTTATAAAATTGGTTGTAACATATGATTACAACCTTACCCAAAATCATAACATTATTACATGTTTTTAAAATCTAATCGTTGGATTGCATGTTCTTTACGCTTTTAATACACATGTCAAATTTTGTGTCAGTTGGATATTATTTACTATATAATCTATAAGATTATATTTTATGCATAGTTCTAAATTACAAAAATTTACAATTTAAAAAATTTATTGATGGCATAGTTATTGATCTTTAATTTTCTAGAAATTTTATAAGCATGGAGGATATAATACAATAGAGGATTTGTCAAAATTCATCTCCAATAAAAAAATACTAAGTAATTAAGGTTGTAGTTGGCTAAAATTAATTTTGTAGCTAAACTTTGTCTTAATTCTTTTTTTAACTTCATTTCTTTAAGTATAATTATAAATTAATCAACTTTATTTAAGTTTGTCTAAAATAGGTTTATTCTTTTAGTTCATTTGTTTATAATTTTACTTAAACAAAAATTAATAAATTAATGTGTGAGGTTGCATTGAAAGTCTTATTTGGTGGCCATGTTATTGAATTTATCGTGCGTGGGTAAATAATTTTTCCTTTAATTTTTTTAAACTTATTTGCTTAAAGTGTAGTGTTTTAGAAATTTATTTTTTCTCTTAAATTTTTTTTATGTCCTTAAAAGTTTTCATGAATTCCATTTCTCATCCTTATTTGTTTTTTTTAATTCAATAGTTGGGGAGAGTAAATTTGAATCCCATACGTCTTTACTTAAAGACATTGGAATGTGCTCTTTAAATTACAAAACTCGTAATTTCACTCCTAAAAATGACATTTTACAATATCATATTATTAAAATATAAATACATTCAATTGCATATGATAACATATTAATAAATATCATATTTAAGATTCAAAAAAAAAAAAAAATCATACTTCATGTTTTATGTAAAATGATGATGTGGTGTTATTAAGTGTGTTATGATGTATTAAGTTTTAAGTAATAAATTGATTTGACAATCTCTTATTGGATTATGTGAAATATAGGTTTTATACCCATCTTTATCGAATTCAACTTTCTTAGAAAATTTAGATATATAATTTATGTTAGAAGTGTGAACATTCTTAGAAAATATGGATACTTTATGTTGGAAACTATGGACAATATGTGAAGTAATAGTATAAAATAAATCCCAAGCTTCAGTTCATCTAATCTATATATGTTTTTATTTATGTTTCATTAATTGTGCAAAGTGAGGATGAAGTCAGTTCCTCCACACCATTGCATGCGGTTTTTAGCTTTCTCATCATGCTCTTACTTGCCCTGGTTGGAATACACTTTCAAGGCTCGAACCCGTCTCCACTCTCAACACATAATGCAACAATGGTGCTCTTTATCATAGCAGTAGTCATTTACAGCATTGCATTTGCTGGGATAAAGCTAGGACCTCACAACACAAGCTACCTCCCAATATTCAACTCCATTTGTCTCACTTCTGGAACTCTTGCATGTGAGCTGCTTGTGTCCATCCTCATCGCTCCCTCCTGGTTGCTTATCGTTAATTTATGTGTAATCCTTTTAGAGGTTTTGCGTCGCTGGTACAAACAAATTCTTGAGTCAGGTGCTTTGTTACAAAAGATTTATCAATCAGCTTTCAAAGCATGCACAGGGTTTATTTTGACTCAATGTGGCGCAAGGAAAGAAGAAGACGATGGCTTTCAGAATGTAGATATTGTGTAATGGGCGAATACAAATCCTTTATACCATGTTTTGTGTTCTATTTTATGTTTCACAAATTACAACCTGTCATGTGTTTATTTTTTTTCAATTTTAAACTTTGGCTATTTTTTAAGGAAATTTAAACAAATATATGGCAAGTTGTGATTGGTGGAATATAAAGTGGAATACAAAAAATGATATAAAAAATTTGTATTGGTAATAGGCCCATTTGAGTTCCCATTGTGTTTCTTTGTTCATTCAATTTATGCTATTAATGATATCTTGAAATTAATGTAACATTACTTTATATAGAATCATTATTGATATCATTTTTATTTACACCAATCGTAAACTATGACCTAAACAATTATAAAAAATATGGTGAAATTTCAGTGTAGACTCAAGGGTGGCTCCATGTGTATCTCAAGGTGGTCACAAGACCTGACTCACCAAAAAAAAAAAAGCATATATATACTTGCAAATATATATATATACACACACACACAACACACACACACACATTAAAGTAATATATTTTAACCACCTTAATAAAAATATTGGCTACCTTGATTTGAGAATTACAAGAATTTTGGTTCAATAAAAATAAGAATAATACTATATTCACAATATTTTTACAATAATTTTACAAAAAAAATTTATATGATAAGCGGAAAATGGTTATTAATTATAATTTGGGCCCAATATTGACATTGCCTTTTAACCCACCAAAAACAAATTTTTGCATAAAATTTGTTTTTAAAATGTTGTAGATGTAGTACTCCAAAAATAATTTTGCCCCCTCAAATATAATTCTTTACCCCCCATTTTTTTTAATTAAAAAACCCTTAAATAACAACGAAAAAGCCCAAATAACATAAAAAATAACCCAAACAAAAACAAGACTAGACCAAACAACAATGAGTGAAAAAATTATTTTTAAAAAAAGCCTATTCAAGAAGAAAAATAAAAATAATCATTCAAATTTGTAACTAGTTCAACTTATTACATAAAAATAATCTCTAATTTCATTTTTCTTTAAATTAAAAAAAAAGGACACTAGAAAAATATTGTAATCATGAGTTCTCATTGGCAGTGCTAGCAATTATGTTCTTTATGGCTTTGTAGTAGCAATAATTTTTTTTAGCGACTTAACTTGTAGTTGTAGCAAATATCATCTGTTTTTATTTTTCTTTCCTATTATTATTTCAATTTTCTTATTTTATTACTTTTATTTCAGTATTCTCAATTCCCACTTTATTTTTTATCAATTTTTTCTCTTTGTTAGTAGAAAAAAATGATAACACTTTTTGTATTTTTTTTGTAACATTGATATATTTATGTTATTTCTTTATTAAATTTTGTATAATTTAAATTTTTTAGTTATTCTCTTAAACAAGTGTGACATTTAGCTCATGAGACACCATTTCTACAACTCACAAATGCAAACACTCTTTAAATTACAAATTGCACCCTCTAACTTTGCCTAAAATTCAATTTACTTCTCTAACTTCACTTTTATTTAATTTAGTCTTCTAACTTTCAATTTGTTCAATTCAATCCTTCTATTAGTCTTAGTTTTGTATTGAATAAAATTGAAAGTTAATGGTGCAATTCTAATGGAGACTAACAAGAAGACTGAATTGAACATAATTAAATTTTAGGCAAAGTTAGAATGAGCGATGTATAATTTAGCCAAATAAATATTAATGAGCAAGATTTAGGTATAATACTTAGGTATTGTTCCTTAGGTTCGTCTCGTAAGATTTTGCCATGTGGCTTTTTTCTCATTAATGAAAGTGCATTTTTTAAATTAAGTAGCTACATAGCAGAATTTTAAGAGGGGAACTTAACAAACAGCACCTAAAGTACTGTACGTAAATTTTGTCCAATATTAATGGTGTTTTATATGATATGAGCTCACGTCTTATAACACAAATATCTTGAGTTTTTCATTATTAATGATGGACCAGAAATGTTATCCTTTTAACATTGGATTTATTGAAGATGATCCAACCACTTAGATGCGCGCCTCTTGGTAGGTGAATGGTGAGTACTCCTTCATTGAGAGAATTACTGCTATTGATTGTCCTGTCCATTTTAGTTGCTGGAAGATTTCACTTTGATGCATAGTCATATTTTAGTTTTGAAAAATGAGCCTAATCCGTGAATTTTTAAAATTTTAAATCTAAAAATAAAATATTGAGTGATATAACACAGTTTAGAGTTATACAAATATAACTTGAATATATATATATATATATATATATATTTATGATTTTTAAATGACAAATGTGGAAGAAAATGATGGTTGACAACATTCAGAGCTCTATGCCTCTATTAATTTTTTTGCATAAAAGCTTTGCCCACATTTCATGTAATTTCTTGCCCACAAATTGGGTCTTCATTATGTATCTTGGTTTTTTCTGTCATTGGCTTCAAATATTATGTTTTTCTTAATGTGTGATGGTTTACCTTTTTGTATTGTAGTATGTGGAACTAGAGGGGTATGGCAACTAAATGAGTTTTGTGTAGATGTGATTAAGCCATTAAACATGAAGCATTCTTTATTTGCAATTCCATTGGAGGTGACCAACCTTTAGAATCAACTGAGAAAATATTAATCCAGTGTCTCGTCACCAAAATAACCTGGTCTCTCTCCATATGGCCTTTATATTTACCTAAGGTTGGTTCTCTTGCTCCCAACGAGCTTTAGTGAAATGCATCATTAATCCATCTAAGTATTTGAATACTGCTATAGGAGAAAACCAGAAGATTACATTACTTTCCACTGTCTTAGCTGATAATATATTTGGAGAATCAGAAATCAAGTTATCTTTTCAGGTCTCAAACCAGATCCAAGGAAAGCTGTTGAACACTTAAATGCTTAGACTACTATCAGATTTCCATTGACCTCTAATTGGTTTCCACCTCAATTATGATGGTTCAAAATTAACTCTGATGTAGCTATAAGACCCCCAATACTCTTCCCCGACTGCTGTGTGCAAGGGCGAATATGGGGATGTCATTTTGGCTTAATCTTCACTCTTGCTTGCATTGGATCCTCTTGCAGAGGAAGTTCAAGCTGTAATATTATTAGCTTTATAATTGGCCATAATTCTCAAGCTGAAATTTGTTGCTTTTGAGGAAGATTCCAAGTCAGCTGTGAAGCTTTGCAAGTCTTCTCTTATTTAACCCCCGAGTTTTTTTTTCCTCATTGTATTAATAATCAAATCTTAGCTCTCTTCATTATTGGGAATTTGTTTTTGTCAATAGGCATGTTTTTATGATTTTATTTTATTTTTTGTCTCCATTGACATCTCTTTGATTCTTCCTTATGTTTTAGGACGTTTAAAAAAAAAAATTATATATATATATATATATATATACGCACACACAAATGTTTATTCATAAAAAAAGAAAGTGTATAGATCACTTTTCACGAGTAAAGGAATAAGTTAAGGACGTATTTGTCAGTTGTTGTCACTTGTCAGCAAGAAACCTCCTTTGACTTTCTTTATGAACAGATATTGCGAGGATTAGATTTGCTCTCGTGCTCTCAGGGCATGTGGACGTAGTGAGTGTCTTGTAGAGTCCTCTCTTACAAGAGTGTGTGTGACATCCTTCGGGTGTGGTCAGGGAGTAAACTGATGGAAGACGAACTGGAATCTTGGTGGCAAAAGCTGTCAATCACGGAGGAGGAGGAGGAGAAAGTGGTGCTCGGGAGTAGTAGTACAAAAGATGCGAAGGAAGTGGGGAGATGTTGCTTAGTCATGAAGATCCTGTCCCGACGAAGCATCAGCATTGATGCCTTGAGAAAGAACCTACGGATGGTCTGGAAACCGAATAAAAATGTTCAAATTAAGGATATAGAGGACGATTTATTCATGGTAGAGTTTGGAGATGAAAAAGACAAGAAGAAAATCTTAGAGCTGAGCCCATGGAGCTATGACAAACATCTGATTCTGCTACAAGAGTTCAGTGGCGATCAAGTTCCAAAGGAAATAGTACTGCACTGGTCTCCTTTTTGGATTCAGATACACAATCTACCTCTTAAATGTAGAACAAGAGAAGCTAGGCAGTCTATTGGTGCGGCTCTAGGTGAAGTCATGGAAGTGGATGTAGCTGAAACGGGGGTTCAATGGAGTAAGTGCCTTAGAGTGAGAGTCAGGGTGGACGTCACGAAAAAACTGCTAAGGGCGAAGAAGATATCTATTGAAGGAGACGAGGGCAGATGGGTCTACTTTAAATATGAGAGATTACCAAATTTCTGTTACCATTGTGGCCTTTTAGACCATGACCTCCGGGATTGTTTAGAGGCTCGTGGAGAGGGAAAGCAACTAGCCCAGGGGAACCTCCAATATGGTGCCTGGCTGAGGGGTGAGTTAACGAGGAGGTTTAGTTGAGAGCCAATCCAAAAGATTAGCATGGCAATAACGGTAAAGCAACTAGGTTTGGCTATGGGGGATGGATGCCATCATGAATGCGTAGAGGCGGTAGACGATGACCACAACGGAGGAAATGAGAGATTGCCGAAAAGTCTTGCTAGCACCGGTGTGAATCTCAAGGCAACTTCGCCTCCCCGAGACAGCAGTGCCAAGGGGAAAACGACAAATATGTCAGTAAAAAAGGAGCGGGATGAGAAGACGTTACACGAATATGGTAAGGTTTCCAGGGAAAACAAAAAGTTAGAGAGCATCATTCCAATCCGAGGAAAGGACAGCCTTGAAGCTACCACACCCTAAAAGGCTCTGGGCGAAGAGATGCATTGGGAGCCGGCAGATGCTCAAAGTCAGATCCCACTTTTTGTCTTTAACGAAAGCCTAGAGGCTGATGGGGCTATGAACGAAGTGGAAAGTGAAAGGCCCAAGTCGTATGCAGGCCCAATGGCAATGTCTTACTCTAATGAGGTGGGCTGGACTGCAGAAGTGTTGGGGCCTAAAAGCGGGCATTGGAAGCGTAAGGCCAGGGAGGCTATGAGTTCAGGTCCGAAGGAAAACACAAGCCAAAATGTAATAGTTAAGGCCGAGGTCAGTAAATCTAAAAGGGAAAGTTCAATTCCTCTACAGGAACTTGACCAAAATATTTCAGAGTTGAAACGGGTGAAGAAAGGAAAGAGCAGCAACACACAAGGAGAGAAGGGCAGTATCAAGGATGGCAGTGAGGCGGCGACTGCGATGCAGCGCCGCCGAGCCCAATGAGTCTCTTGGCGTGGAACTGCCGGGGGCTCGGATCTCCCCCGGCGGTGCGGACCCTCACCGAGACGGTGAAGTCCAAAAAACCGATCCTGGTTTTCTTGTCGGAGACCAAAGCTAGTTTGAGCAAGATGAAAGGTTTTCAATGGAAATTAGAGCTTACCCAAGGGATTTCAGTTCCGAGTGATGGCAAGAGTGGTGGGCTGGCAATGATTTGGAAGGAAGGGACCGATGTGCGATTAATGAGCTGTTCTCATTCGCATATTGATGTGGTGGTGCAAAGCGGTTCGGGTGGTCAGCAGTGGAGAGCTACGGGCTTCTATGGTCAACCCGAAGCAGGTAAGAGACATATCTCCTGGAAATTATTGGATTATCTGTGTAAACAATGTAGTTTGCCCTGGGTAGTTTTTGGGGACTTTAATGAGATTACCCACCCAGACGAAAAATTAGGTTTGTTGGAGAGGGAGGCCAGGCAGATGAGGGAGTTTAGGGAGTGCTTAAACAAGTGTGGCTTAACTGATTTGGGTTTTGTGGGGCAGAGGTTTACGTGGTGTAATGGTCGGTTTGGGGAGCAAAGGACTATGATCAGGTTAGATAGAATAGTGGCTAATGAGGAGTGGCGAGTTTTATTCCCTGAAGCGAAGGTCCATCATGAGTCTATGTCAGCCTCTGATCACTGCATGTTGGTCCTATGGTTGGTGAGGAAGGGGCGGGTCAGACCGCCGAAGAAAAGATTTTTATTCGAAGCTATGTGGGCTCGTGACGATCGGTGCAAGCCAGTCATTGAGGAGGCGTGGGATCCTTTAAGAGCAGACCCGGATTATCACATTCATGAGAGAATCAAGGGTTGCCAAGATAGCCTCCAAAAGTGGAACCGTGAAGTCTTCGGTAATGTGAATAAATTGTTAAAAGAGAAACGTGAACGTCTCCAGCAGCTGGAAGCATTAAATCTGCTTCATGAAACAGCTAGTGAGATTGAGTCCCTTAGGAAAGAAATCAACGAAATGCTAACGAAGGAAGAAGTAATGTGGAATCAAAGATCTAGGGCGACGTGGCTGAAATGTGGGGATAGGAATACTGGTTTCTTCCATGCTACAGCAACTCAAAGGAAGCGGTATAATAGGATTGATGGCTTGTGGGGAGCCGATGAGCAATGGCATGAGGAAAAAGAAGAGGTTGAGGAGATTATTGTTGATTATTTCAAAAATATTTTCAGATCAGAGCAACCGAGTGATTATGTTGTTAAGGTGGATGTCATAGATGCCCGGATTACAACAGAGATGAATGCGATGCTTCTGGAGAAATTCCGAGTGGAGAAAATTAGAGACGCCCTTCACCAAATGCATCCCACAAAATCCCCGGGCCCGGACGGTATGCCCCCTATCTTTTACCAACAATATTGGGACGTGGTTGGCCCTGATGTTATTAACTACATCTTAAATTCATTAAACTCGGGTATAATGCCCTCTGCCTTAAATGAAACTTATATCTGTCTTATCCCAAAAGTGAGAAGTCCACAAAAGGTAGCTGATTTTCGGCCAATTAGCCTCTGCAATGTATTATATAAAATTTTGTCAAAGGTTCTTGCAAACAGGCTGAAGAAAATACTGCCCGAGGTGATAAGTGAAGCCCAAAGTGCTTTTGTTCTCGGCTGACAAATTACAGACAATGTGTTGGTCGCTTTTAAGACAATGCACTGTATAAATCTGAGGAAAAAAGGAAAGACAGGGACAATGGCAGTTAAACTCGACATGAGTAAGGCGTATAACCGGGTGGAGTGGAGGTACTTAGAGGAGGTGATGAGGAAAATGGGTTTTCATGAGAGGTGGATCCGACTCACTATGATGTGCGTTAAAACCGTGTCGTATTCGGTCCTTATTAATGGCGAACCTAAGGGGAAAATTTGGCCGTCGAGGGGTCTAAGGCAAGGCGACCCTATCTCTCCTTATTTATTCCTTTTGTGCGCTGAGGGCCTCTCGGCCATGCTCCAAAGAGAGGCGTGTTTGGGTCGAATTCAGGGGGTTGCTGTGTGCAGGGGGGCCCCCCAAATTTCTCATTTATTCTTCGCGGACGACAGTATTATTTTTTGTAGAGCAGGATTGGATGAGGCGATGCGGGTTGCGCAGATTCTGGAGGAGTATGAGAGGGAATCGGGTCAGAAATTAAATAAGGAGAAAACGTCCCTTTTCTTCAGTAAGAATACTCCAAGAGCTGTACAAGAAGAGGTGAAGACTCTATTTGGGGCTGAGATTATTAAGCAGCATGAAAAGTACCTTGGACTACCTCCAGTGATTGGACGAGGTAGGAAGAATGCTTTCAACCGTATTAAAGACCAAGTGGGGAGAAGGATTGCGGGGTGGAAGGGAAAGCTTCTATCAAGGGCGGGAAGGGAGATTCTCATTAAGGCGATGGCCCAAGCCACCCCAACCTATACAATGTCATGTTTCAAGCTCCCGGATACCCTATGCATGGACTTGAATTCTATGATTAGAAATTTCTGGTGGGGTCAGCAGGAAAAAGAGAGGAAATTGGCCTGGATTTCGTGGGAGAAGCTTTGTCAAAGTAAGTCTGTGGGTGGTTTGGGCTTCAAGGATCTCAAGGCTTTTAACCTTGCTTTGCTGGCCAAACAAGGGTGGCAAACCATCCAAAATCCCTCTTCTCTTCTTCATCAAGTGCTAAAAGCAAAGTATTTCAAAACCTCAAGTTTTTTGGAAGCTCAACTTGGTTATAGGCCTTCTTACACTTGGAGAAGTTTACTGGAAGCAAGAAGCATCCTAGCTAGTGGCATGAGATGGTGTATTGGAAATGGCAAGAGTGTGGACATGGAATGACAGATGGCTTCCTACTCCTAAGTCCTTCCGCGTAATCAGCCCAAGGTTAAACCAGCTAGAAGGAAGAAAGGTGGAGAGCCTGATAGTTCAAGAGCTTGGGGCGTGGGACAGCGAAAAGGTGAGAAGGTCTTTCCTCCCTCATGAAGCTGATGTTATCCTAGGAATTCCGATCAGTCCGAGCCTCCTGGAGGACTCTAGAATATGGGCGTGGACTAGTAATGGAAAATTTTCTGTGAGGAGTGCTTACTGGGTGGCGGTCAGTAACCTTCAGGATAAGAAAAGGATCTCTTGCGCTGGGAACTGTTCGGATTCTTCAAGTATGGTTAGACTTTGGAAGTCTATTTGGCAGCTCAACACCCCAAATAAGATCAAGCACTTCCTCTGGCGGGCCTGCAAAGACATTTTGCCGACAAATCTTTGTTTAGCACGTAGGAAAATACTGGTGGACAATAGATGTGCAACGTGCGGGGAGGTTGAATCCTCTGCCCATGCTCTGTGGGATTGTAGGGTGGCCTGTGAGATTTGGAAGGCTTCAGGCTTAAACCTCCCTAGATGGAACTGTACTCATAATGATTTCATGGGGGTTTACTGGAAGTTAAGAGAGGAGGTTTCACAAATGGATTGGAGAATGTTTGCGATCTTGGTGTGGAATATTTGGAACAACTGAAACAGCCTTAAGTATGAGGGGACGTGTAAGACTGCAAAAAATATTGTTTGGGAGTCTAACAAATTTTTTGAAGAGCTGAAGCAGGGTAGAAGTGTTTCTAATCCATCACCTCGTCAGAGGCCGGGAGCTGCATCTCAATGGCGCCCTCCAGAGAGGGGTTGGTATAAAATAAATGTGGATGGTTCGGTCTTCACTGAGTCAGGCAGATGTGGTGTGGGGGCTGTCATAAGAAATGAGGAGGGCTGTCTGATGGGAGCTATGAGCAAACAGCTCCCTGTGCCTTTGGGAGCTCTAGAGGTAGAAGCGAAGGCGATAGATGAAGGTATCCGCCTTGCTAGAGACCTGGGGCTGAATGATGTTATTATCGAGGGTGATGCGAAGAATGTTTTGGATGCTCTTAGTAGGCATGATAATGCTCCTTGCTCTATCCTAAAGATTGTTGAAGGATCGCGGTCTTGTCTTCAAAAGTTTCATGCCTGGAAAGTCTCGCATATTTATAGATCTAGTAATGTAGCGGCCCATATGCTGGCCAGGTATGCTTGTAATGGTTCTGATTGTGTTATTTGGGTGGAGGACACTCCCCCAGTGATCATGGATCAGATTCGTCTTGATGTATCTCGATTGGGTTTAACCCCTTTTTAATGAAGATGTTTAACTATTGTTTATCAAAAAAAAAAAAAAATGAACAGATATTGGATTCTAACATATATAGATTGGTCGATCGGATGGAATTCAAACTATTGAACTTATATTATATATAACTTTTTTTTGAGAAATTAATGTACTATATAATTTTTTTGAGAATGGATATTATATATAACTTAAACTGTTTTAAAACTTTATATTTTTAGATGTAGTTATTTTTAAGCTAAGAACCAAGTTTTAAAAAAGAAGAAAGCTCTTAAGTTATAATTTTCGTCAAGTAATTAATTTTCCTGCTCTAAAAGGTTAGAGCATTCGCATTAGTTCATACAAAATTTTTTGTCTATTTTCGCATAAAAACTTACTTTTTCTATTTTGAATATTTATTTTTCAAAACACCTCGTATCAAATTGTTTATTTTACACTAAATTTTATTATAATATTAATTTTTTCAATTGTTTCTCTTTCTTCATACACAACAATCAGAAAAATAAATAGTGACAACACAATTATTGTAACAAACATGTAAAATTGCACAATTATACACTAACTGATATAAGTTATTTTAAAAGTAAAACTGTATAAATTTTACATTTTTTCTACTAAACACCTGCTAATGTGAGCACTTTAGCTAGGGTGAGTGATATCTATGGCAACAACTCTATTCCCTGAGCAATGCTAAGGACACAAAAAAATCTCACATCTTTTGTTACAACTTGCCATGTGATGAATTGTGAACGGTGAAGGTGTGAACCCACCATTTGAGCTCTATTATTCATAGTTTGCCATGTGGCGAGTTGTAACAATGATTGTGGATTTTTTTTTTCTTATCTCTAAAAATTTCTCTATTCCTTTCACCGATTGTACTTTGTAGGGCATGCGCTTAAAAATGTCAAATGTCAAATCATAAATGTGTTTTGTGATAACAATTGAGGAAACTAATTATGATAAAGTGTAAAATAAAATTAGCACATGCTAGCTAATAAAAGATGAGTCTAGTTAGAGCAACCACATCAGTTCTTTCATTTTACACATTTATTTTTACATTAAAAACTTACTTTTTCTATTTTACATATCTAATTTTACAAAACACTCACATCAGTTCATCTATTCTACACATCTTTTAATTAAATAATCAATTTCCTCACAATTTTTTATTATTTCTCTAACTACCCGATATATATATGCGTCTCTCTCTCTCTCTAACCATTTCCGTTTGTTGCTCTCTCTCTATATACCCAACTCTCCCTCTCGTTCAACTTTCACTGTCCCTCTCTATACCCAACTCTCCCTCTCGATCAACTCTCCCCAGCTCCGATCAACAATCACCGAGCTCCGATCCACAAGCTCTCCCTCTCGATCAACTCTCCCTAGCTCCGATCAACAATCACTGAGCTTCGATCCGATCCACGAGCTCTGATCCGATCCAATCCACGAGCTCTGATTTGATCCACGAGCTTCGATCCGATCCACGAGCTCCGATCCAATCTCCAATCCACGATCCACGAGCTCCGATTCGATCCGATCCACGAGCTCTGATCTGATCCACGAGCTCCGATCCGATCCATGAGCTCTGATCCGATCCGATCCATAAGCTCCGATCCGATCCACGAGCTCCGATCCGATCCACAGGCAAGACCTACGAGCTTTGATCCAGTTAAGCACCGATCTGTGTTTGTGTATCTTTTTTTTTTTTTTTTTTTTTTTGAGCAAGTGTATCTCTGAGTTGTGATTTGTCTGTGTGGATGTGTTTGTGTGTGGGTGTGTTTGTGTGCATCTAAAGAAAAAGAAGAAGATGAGGAGAGACTGAGTTTGTTGAGCACAGAGAAGAAAGAGAAAAAAAGGAGCGAACGAAAATCAATAAAATATTGTATAGACGAGTTACAGTAGCCGTGTATATTTACACGGTTACTGTAGCTCGTGGATGAATTTGCACAATTTTAGATAGTTTTACATCCACTAATGTGGATATTTTTTTGACCAAAATATGCAAAATAGAGGTTTTTTTGTATTATAGAAGATTTTAAAAGGATTAATTTGGTTGCTTTTAATGTGTGTCTTTAGGACTTATATTAATCATCTATTTTAAAAAACATTTTATGCGAAACTGAAAAACTTTCAAGAATGTCAGTCTTTTTTTTATTTTTCTATAAAATTTTCTATAAATAGTTTTACAAACTCTGTAAAAGATTAATGTAAAACGTGATATTCCGCCAATCATTCCTTCTCACGTCAAAAAAGTCGTAATTTCTGTCGTTGGCTTATCGATGCGTCACTTCAAACTGTCTGTATTTTCGAGCACTCTTTAAATAGCAATCATCGGAATGAAGATGCCTAAGCATACAGAAAGTGCAATCAGCAAAAGAAATTTAGAGAGTGGTATGATGGAAATTAGAGCGCAGAGAAGTCTAGGCCCAATCTCACTAGCATTACGGAAGAGAATCAAAACAAACATATCAATTAAGTGCAAGTGTGATGTTCATCTTAATTATCATCAAAGGTATGAAATGTATGGTCTTTGTTCATCTTCTTAAGTGTCTGTTTCGAATGGGTTTCTTCTTTTATTTTTACATTTTTGAAATCTCTCTCTAGTCTCTACAACCCTAGTGAGTTTCCAAAGGGTCCGCCCAAAATAGTTTGAGGCCAAGCAAAAATTTTAAAGGGATCTTTTTATATCTAAATATCACTTAAATGATATTTATTTTATTTTTAATTTATTATTTTTTTGTGTGAAGAAGATGCTAAAGTACTACAAATTCTGCTATAAAATGCTTACACACTGATGTAACATTTCAAGAAAAATAAATAAATGAATGTTGAATTACTTGCGGTTCCATACGGAGAGTCTTTTAATTTTTTGGTTGCCATCTAGCTAGAGTTTGAGATAGCTTTTGCTGAGCTACTACCATGGAGATCAGATTTTGGTTGGTGGCCATCTTGATTGAGGTATCCCATGGATAGCTTTTGGTGGCCATCTTGATCAGTGAGGTCCCATGGAGAACATTTGGTGGTCATTTGAGATTAGTTCTTAGTATGCCGGCTGGGTTAGGCATGCATTTTACGTACTATTTCAAATGGCCATTGCTATTGCTTAAAAGGTAAAACCTATTACACACCTGTCCATAGGTGTGTACACGTGTGTATCAAACACTGCCCATTTAAATGGGCCATCTAAGCATAAATCGATCCAAACGTTAACACCAATCTCCGGTAGTTTCATTAATGCCCACCAATAATTCTTTGACCACACCTATTATTATGTTACTATTTTTTATAATTATTTTACATGATAAATTGTAATTAACTGTTTGTCACTTTTATTTATAACTTTTTCTATAAGATTTATAGTCTACTACATCAGAGTTGTGCCAAAAATCTATATGCCTAGATTTTTTGTTTGCCACCCTTTGGTACCATATCACATTTTATTTTCTTTGTTTTCTCTAGGAGTTTCCGTACAACTACTCAATATTATGTTACAAACACAAAATATTTCACAATATTTTTTATAATAATTAAGTTGACAAATTTTTATGAATTTTATCTAATCCATTACTAAGATTATTTTTTTATTTATCATTAATAATTTACTATGTAAAAATATATTGTGTTTGAACTCTATACCTATGAGTCAATTATAATATGCGAGTCGTGCACGTTAATGCGATTCACATGCTATGAGAAGATAAATACACATATAAGCCGAAATAATATAATATTTTTATTTACCAATAATACCCGTAGAATTTGTTGCATAAAAACTTTCCCCAACATTATTAGTTAGTGGGGCCAGAGGAAGGGCCGTTTCAGCCTGTCAAATCTTTCTTTAATTACTGCGAGATTGTCGTTGACGGAGAAGAAGTTGGTCAGAGTCAGGAGCTGAGGAGTCCCTTCTTTGGGTTGTGTTTGTTAGACGAGATAACCAGGAAAAGGTGGCCAATAGTTTGTCAGTCATACACATGT
The DNA here is from genome assembly GCA_032878915.1 of Castanopsis chinensis. NCBI lineage: Eukaryota > Viridiplantae > Streptophyta > Magnoliopsida > Fagales > Fagaceae > Castanopsis > Castanopsis chinensis. The sequence goes on from JAVQMG010000084.1 coordinate 399,993, forward strand.
TTGGACGTAGAACATCTATGGGGGCAGAGTTTAGACCACATTAACAAACATGAGAAATTTCGTCCCACACTAAAAAGAAGAAATTTTCATATGTACCAGACTACCAGTCTTCTATTTGTGTATCTCTGTTACCAACATGTGGGTCTTGTATAAGACCGGTGCAGAAGAATTCTTATTGTAAAAAAAAAAAAAAAAAAAACCGTTTCTGCTCAATTGAACATATTTACATACTCATTTTGCTGTCGAATTTTTTAGATTTTCTTTTGCTGAATAAACATATGAGAGTCAATCTATAACTATAAAGGTCAAGCAGTTTATCTAATTTATATGTTTATTTATGTTTAGTTGTGCAAGTGAGAATGAAGCCAGTTCCTCCACACCATTCCATGCGGTTTTTGGCTTTCTCATCATGCTCTTACTTACCTTGGTTGGAGTACACTTTCAAGGCCTGAACATGTCTCCACTCACAACACATTATGCAGCAATGGTGCTCTTTATCATAGCCGTATTCATTTACAGCATTGCATTTGCTGGGATAAAAGTAGGACCTCACAACACAAGCTACCTCCCAATATTCAACTTCATTTGTCTCACTTCTGGAATTATTGCATGTGAACTGCTTGCGTATATCCTCATCCCTACCTTCTGGTTGCTCATCATTAATTTATGTGCAACCCTGGTAGAGGTTCTGCGTCGTTGGTACAAACAAATTTCTGCGCGCCTTATTGATGATCTGGTGCTCGACACATCAAGTCATTTGTTACAAAAGATTCATCAATCAGCTTCAAAAGCATTTGCAGGGTTTACTTTGACTCATTGCCGCACAGAGAAAGAAGAGGACAATGGCTTTCAGAATGCAGAAATCGTGTAATGGGCCCATTTGAGTTCCTACTTATTGTTGTGTTTCTTTGTTCATTCAAATTATGCTATTAATGCAATAAATTTCACAACTTGTTAAAATGACAACTTGTAGTTCCTTGACAATATGAAGTGACGAAGTCAAGATTTCAGTCCAGGGGGAAAAATTAAGGGACAATATATAAAAAAATAGCCTAAAGAAAATCAATTGATATTAATAATTGTTAAGAATATAAAGAGAAAAAGAGAAAGACTGAATAATTTGTATATTGATGTATATTTTGTGTGAATAATCATTGTATAATAAAGAGCTTTATATAGGCTAAGTATATGTGAAGTATAAGTAATATGAGTATACTACAAATACAGCATATTGGGCCAAGCCCGATGCGCTAGGCTAGACTAAGCCATATATTAACATCCCCCCTCAAACTTGAGGTAGGAATGAGGAAGTTAATTGGAGTTTGGATATAAAATGATCAGGCGAGTTAGTTTTGGTGAAGATATCAGCAAGTTGGTAGGCAGAGAAGGTGGAGAACAACTTGAGATTGTCTTTCTTGAGATGCTGGTGAGTGACGTGGCAGTTGGTCTCAATATACTTGGTGCATTCATGGAAAACATCATTATGAGCAATGTAGATAGCACTACGATTATCACAATAAAAAAGAGTAGCAGTGGGTTGTGGAGCATCCATGTTAGCCAAGAGCCATTGAAGCAATACAAGCTCGCAAGTGGTGTCGACAAGGGCATGATACTCAGCCTTTGTACTGGAACAGGAAACCATGTCTTGCTTCTTGCTACACCATGAGACAAGAGGAAGATCCAACAAGAAACAAAAACTTGTGATGGAGCATCGATCAGTCAGATCACCGACCCAATCCGCATCTGAATAAGCATGGAGCTCAAGAGAAGACCAAGAGAAGTAGTGAAGACCATGATAAAATGTACCCTTGATGTATCAGAGAATCCGAAGAATAGTAGCATAGTGGACAGAACGAGGGGCGTCCATAAATTTACTAATCGTACTCACGACATATGAAATATCAGGACGAATGACAGTGAGATAGATCAGACTATCAACCAACTAACAGTAACGAGTAGCATCTGATATAAGTTCACCATCCAAAGGTGTGAGCTTGACATTGAATTTCAAAGGCGTCTATGAAATAATAATAAGTAAATAAACAATTGTAAACAAATATAATTCCTAATTATCATAATATTTGGTTGTATCCCTAATATTACTTATTATTATATTGTATTGTGTATAATATTAATATAGGGCCCAGTGACTGAGTTGTTGTAGCTGGTTTGAAAGGAAAAAAATTGGGATTGGGGGAAACTATAAAAGGGTAGTGGAAATAGTGTGATGTCACTGGTGTGGTGGAATCGTGTGTGACATTGGCTTTCACTGCTTTCAAGAAGGGAATGCTAGTGTTTTTTCGTAGGTTCTAGGCTCATTGATTAAAGTAGTATAGTTTTTTCACTTTGTTTTTTCTTTTTTCATGTCAAGAGGGGTAAGACCTTAAAGAGTTAAAATTATTGTTCATCTAAAAAACATATTATGAGGAGTAAGGGCCTAAGGGGGGCTCTTGCTCCCTCTCGCCCCTTAGCTTCACCCCTAATAATATGAATTGGAGAAGAGGAAGGAGGTTTTTTATATATAGTGGATCTATAGTCTGATTTTGCTAGCTTGTACTGGTCCTGAATTCCTAATGCTTTGGATTAAGGAGAAAATGGACATTTGCCCATTTCTCCAAAACTTTTCAGCAAAATATCTCATATCTGAAAATATTTAGAGAAATGTCTCTATTCTGAAATTCGTTCTTCTAAAAATCGAGTTTCAATCCACAACTTGATTTTTGAACAATCAAGTTATAGTGAACTGAAAATTAAAAAAAAAAAAAAAAATTTGGAACTCAAGTTCCATGTGAAGTACTTAAGTTCATGGAACTCGAGTTCCAAAAAAAAAAAAAAATTTAAATCCACGTACGCTATAACTCAATCATCCAAAAATCGAGCTATACATTTGAAACTCAATTTTTATAAAATCGAGTTTCAAAATAGAGGCATTTTCCTAATTAATTTCAAACATGGGGCATTTTGCTGGAAAGTTTGTGAGAAAAAGATAAAAGCCCATTTTGGCCTTTGGATTAATGAAAAAAAAAAAAGGAAGCTTGTTTAGTATCTTTAGTTCACCTTCACTTGAATGTTTAATTTAAAAAATCAATCCAACGGTGGGTGCATATTCCAAATTGCTAAGTTTGTTCAAATTGTGGGTGTTAATTATAAGTTCTTTAGTTTGAGGTGCTAAACCCAAATACCCGTAAAAAAGATACACCTAATTTTCTCTTAACAATTAAGTTGACCTGAAGAGACCTTAAAAAACAGAAATATTCAACTAATCCACATCTATTCCCCTTCTAAAAGAAAAGTAACATGTGGTTAATTATTGCTTAAATTCAATAGTGCCTATGTATTGAAAGCGTTAACCACTTCAAAAAGTGTTGCCAACTTGTACATGAACAAAATCAAGAAGCCCTTGAATTTTGATAAATATCAAAATTGATGATTATTTTATTATTTTGTTAACATGATTGGATGGAAAATATATCGTGATAAGCAAGTTTATTGAACTTAATAATATATTCATTTAAAAGTAAAATTCATTAAACTTCTTTTTTTTGAATGTAATAGAAAGTAACAAAAACATCAATTTAGAAATTTATTGAAGTACAGTCTTGTTATTCCAAATTAAAGAACAGGGATCAATTTGATTTTGAACTATAGTTTGTTGGTTTTTTCTTCTTTCTCATTTTTGGGTATCTTATATGGTGCTAGAGGTGATATGACAACATAATTTTGTTTATATACGAAAATTTAGGATAACCTCTTACTTTAGAGTCAAGAGAATTTATTGTGAAAGTTAGTATATAAAATTAATTATAAGATCCTATAAAAAAGAATTAATAATAAGAGATTTTCATGATTAAAAAAATTGAGTTATATTTTGTCAGATGATTAAGTTAAAACGTATTAAAAAGCGTTAGTTTTTTTTTTTTCTTCATTAACACAAAATAGATACTAGTTTTAATTTTAATGTATTTGTTAGAGATATATTAGCCTATTAGTATAAGCCCAAGCCTAATTCTATTTTGTATACAAGTCAAGTCTCCTACTTGTAGTAGAAGTCTATTAATTTATAGTTTAGTCTACTATATATACACATGTTATGGTTCATTATAACACAGGATTTGTACTACATTCTAATATATTATTGATGTAGCTTTTTAAGATTTTTTCCGTAAATGTAGACCGTTAGGCTGAACCACGTAACCATCGTGTGTTATTGTGTTTTCCACTTTATACTTTCGCTTCCGTATCTATACTAACATATTTAACATGGTATATCAATACTAATATTTAAAAGTATTAATTTACTCATTAACTCTCATTCGTAAACAGTAAATTTTATTTTTTCACGAACCAACAGTAAATTTTATTTTATGTTCATACTTTTGCATCCTAAACAAAAAATCTTGGCTCTGACCTTACTTGTGACCAGTAAACAACTTGTATATAGGATAATTATTAACAACCCTTTTTACAAGAAAAGTGCTTTGACATGACATGTATAAAAGTGACTAATCAGTTTATTCTAACGTCCATGACTCCTCTTTTTAAAAGTCTTTTGCTAAGGGTGCCGCCATTATGGAAGCAACTGCTACTCCCATTTACATGAGAAATATGAATTATTATTTGTGATAAACGTTTGTTTGATTTTTTTCTTCTTTCCTTTTTAGGTTGCCTGAAAGATGAATTGTCAGCTGATCGATTGACAATTTGGCTGTCCACAAATTTTTCTACCGACAAAAAAATTTCTTTCAACTTTTTTAGTTGAAATTAAAATTTTTTTTTATTGAAAACACTATAGATAGAGGCAGAGTCAGGAATTTAAATCAATGGAGCAAAATTAAAAGACACGATTGAAAGTAAAAAATTAATCAATATTAATAACAAGATGAATAAACTACTATATGATAATGTAATTGTCGTATAGACTTTAACATAACTTGTAAACTTTAGGGTCCATTTGAATAGAGCTTATTGTTGAAAACTGAAAACTGAAAACACTGTAGCAAAATAATTTTTAAATATGTGAATAGTACTGCGAGATCCATTTTTAATAAAAAATTGTTAAAAAAGTGCGTAAACAGTGCGCGCTAAGTACGTGAACAGTGCACGCACAGTAGTGCACAGTATGCGCACAGTGCGCGTACTGTCTCTCTTGTCTCTCCATAGCAGAACAGAAAAAAAAAAAAAAAAAAGAAGCAAAACGCTTCAAAATGCAAAACGTGAAAAATTAAGCTGGATCCAAACCCTCTCTTAATTTATTTTTTCACATTTAGCTTATATTACTCAATTGCCCTTAACGATTTTTCATATTTTAAAACTATTGTATGATTTTTTCATATTCAATAGTCTTAAATATATCTTTCTCAATATATATAAGTAAGTAATTATTTATCCACCAAACTTCTATTCGATTGAGTAATTAATTTTTAATTATATTTATTATTGTAAAAAACTTTTTAACAGTCGTTATTACAACTAGTAAGATGAATGCCAAAGCGACAAACGCTTAAACTAATAGATATAAAACCTTTTTTATTTTTTACATTCCGAAGTGAGACCCATGATTTTATATTATAGTTGTACGTTTTTGTTTTTAGTAGTCCATCCAGGCATCCAGCTACTGCGTAGTGTGTTCAGACACTTATCCTATTCAATGTAGAGATTGTTTTCTTTTTTTTCTTTTAATCATTACTAGGTAGGACCCATTGGTAGGAGGAGAAGTCTACTGACAAAAGGTGCCGTGAATTAAGAAAATTTTCTTTTGTTTTTCTTGTGTACGTGGGGCCAAATAAGGCATTTTAGGTCATCCGCCCCTTGACCCGCTTCGGAACGTAAATAAAGTAAAAAATTAATTAAAATAATATCAATAAATAGTATAAAATATATAATAAAAACTTATAAATAATAACAAAAATAAATTAAATAATTAAAAAAAAAAAACATTTTGAACCCATGCCAAAGGCAGCCGAAATAAGATTCCAATCTTTTACTTGTCGAGTTTTTCTCGGTTATTGTACAACTAAGCCTTCATCTATGCTGACTTTAGCGATGTTAGCAGCAAGGCGAGCAGCCCATATTATCCATGAAACTGGTTTTCATCGCTCATCCTTTGAAGGAGACTTTGAGATAATTAGGGCCTTGTTTAACTCTCTTCTGCATGGAGATATGTCCTTTTCTTGTGTGGGACACTTTATCAAAAAACACTGTGTCTTTTGCTAGCTCTTTATAGAGTTTCTAGAAGGCGGTAGCACACGTTTTAGCTAAGAAGGTGAGGAATTTTTTTTTTTTTTTTCCGCTTTCGGTTAGGATAGGTTGAGGATCCATTTGGATAAAAACTAAAAATAATAAAAAATGTACTGTATATATGCTTGATATTGTTTATAAGCCTAAATGCATTATTTAAAAAAAAAAAAAAAAAAAAGACAAAACGCCAGTTTCATCTAGATCCAAACGCCACCTGAATGGAATATGTTCCTCTAAATATTGTCTCTTTTGTTATGAATGATTTACCGGTCCATAAATAAAATTTCTTGACGTTAGCCCAATCATAAATTAAATTATGATTTACCATCTTTATAAATTAGTTGTTACGGTTGAGACCCAAACCTCGGGGTAGTAAGCTTTTTTGGCCCACACATATTCATTTGTAAAAAAGGAGCAAAAATAGGTACCATTTTGAATTAGAATGATTAAAAAAAAAAAAAAACCAAGCATTACACCGGATACGCAATTAACAAAATATGCAAATAAAAATGTACGATTTTGAATTATAATAATAATAAAAAACTAATTACCCCTTGATATGTTACTTGGAGTCTTAAAGAAAACCACCATGGTGAAAAAAGATTAAAAATAGATTAATATTTAGTAACAAAACCGCAGCCTGTGCTAACCAAGGAAAAAACTGTAAGTCACATGTTTGATGCACCATGTGCATGTCTTACAACATCTTTATTTTTAATTTTTTGAGAAGTCTTATAACATCTTCAAATATGATGATTCCATTAATACTCAGCAAACCAAGAACTGGAACTCTTTATTGTTCTTTCTTTTTTAGAAGAAACTCTGTATTGTTTTTGTTGTGGTATATTCAAACAAACACATATAAACAACATTTTTTCAATTTAAGAAATCAACTCATCAATAAGGTTTACTTATATGTATTATTTTACAAATATTTTATATATAAACATGGTCATTTTTTATTTATTTGATCTAACACAAGGAAAAGTCAAAAATATTTGTGGGGTCACACAATCGGTTTCATCATATATGAGAACTACTCACTTTTACAAAAAGGAATCATTTGCAAGTATTTAATCAATAGTGTGCAATTAGAGAAAATCCAATAATTAGATTTCAATTGGATTTTTAATTTTGCACTGTATGTCTTATTTAATTTTAAATTTTTTTGTGCTAAGTAAATTATTGAGTGTAAAAATTAAATAGTCCAAATCTAATTAAATTCTAAATTGGAGTCTAATTTTGAGCCAATTTAATTTTTTTAATTTTTGTGGCAAGTGAATTATTGAGTGCAAAAATTGATAATTTAAACCTATTCTAAAAAAAAGGAATAATTTAAAAAATATAATTGTAATTGTTTTTAATTGTATTATACATATGCACGATATTATACACAATGACAAAGCCAATAATTTAAGTCAGGGGGGTAACATTAAAAGACAAGATTGAAAGTAAAAAAATTAATCTAAAAAAATTAATCAATATTAATAACAAAATAAATAAACAACTATATGTCAATTAACTACAAATATATATGTCATATCATTAAAATAAAGAAAAAAAATTACAATTTATGATTAAGAATAACCAAATTAAGAGATCATTATAAATACAAATAGTTTAAACATATAATTTGAATTATAAATTTATGGTTAAGAATAGTCAAATCAAGAAATCCATCTAAATATATATAGTTTAAACATATAATTTGATTCTTCAAAAAAAAAAAAAAAATCAAAGCAAAAGTATTAAGAGTATGCATATATGTGAATATTTGAACGTGCTACTTAAAAACCCAACTTGAATGCTTTTAAAAACTCTACAGAAACTCTGAGGTCCAAAGAAAGAGACTGGTATGAAAAGAATTTTTTTTTTTCTTTTTGATGGGAGGCGTACTTTGTTTGCATTATGTGAACGTTTGGATAGAGTCTTGCGCGTCCAGCATTTAAGGTTTTTTGGTGGGTCCCGTGCACTGTTCACGGGACCCGCAAGTACTTTTTTCACAAAAAACAACTTCAAAACTGGGTCTCACGACACTATTTACATATTTAAAAATTATTTTGCTATAATATTTTCAATTTTCAATTTTCAGCAATAAGCTGTATCCAAACATACCTTATATATACCCCTTGTTTTCTTCCAGAGTTCTATGCTAGTACTCATTTCTATTCTATGTAGGTGTAGCAAAATTGTTATTTTTTATATTTTTTAATCATTGCCAAGTGAGATCCACGGTTTTATACTATAGTTGTAGACTTGTAGTACGTTTTTGTCTAGTCCATCAAGTTTTTGTGTTCAAACTACTATTCAATGAATCAATGTAGAGATTTTTTTTAATCATTACTAAGTGGGATCCATTGGTTTTATATATAGAAAGTAAAAATGCACTTTTAGTCCCTACATTTTGGGTCAATTCCCATTTTTGTCCCAAAATTGATTTCGTTACTAATGTTGTTCCAAAAAAAAGAAAATCAATTCTATTTTAGTCTCTGTCGTCAACCCACTAACGGAAACCTCCTACGTAGCAAACGGAGTACCCTGCTTACTGACATAACCATAAAAATATTATTTAAAAAAATGACATTTTTTAAATAACAAGTCAGCATTTTATTTTTTTGAACAAGGCATGTCATAAAATTTAAACCAAAATTAAATTAAATTAAAAAAAACCTTAAATTTAATTTAATTAAAAAAATTTTCTTAATGTTCTGCATTTTACAACTTATTCTTCATATTCTTTCCAAATTAACCCCAATAACTAAGAACTCAAACCCATCACAAGAACACAGTCCCAACAACCCAAAAACTCAAACCCAAATCAAACCCAGATCACCAGAACATAAATAAAAACAAGAAGAAAAAATTAAATCAAATACTAACGGGAAGAATGAAGAACAATGAATCCAATCTAATCATAAAGCCCAAATCAACCCAAATTCATCACAATCGTCCAGAACCATCAATACAACCCAATCGCCCAAATTCATCAAACCTCAAAGATATCATCAAACTTCAGAGAAAACCCAAATTCAACAACTCGGAGACCATCAATCCTAACACCATCAGATCTACTACAAATCAAGACCATCGAATTCTTCATGTTCTTCCCCAACTACTACAATTAAACCTAGATCCCAAAACCACCACCACCACCACCACCACTGACCAACACAACCAAACCACCACCGCCCGCTAATTTTATAATTGACACGAATTGCTTCGTCATCGAATGGCCACACCACCACTCCCTCCCCTTGTATAAACCCACCAACCTTCTCTCCCATCCTCCCATCAAAAACAAACACAACCAATCAAACCCCAAAGAAAAACCAAAGAATCAGAGAGAGAGAGAGAGAGAGAGAGAGAGAGAGATATGTTAGGAAGAGGAAAAGGAGGCAAGGGTTTGGGAAAGGGAGGAGCGAAACTACACCGTAAGCATGGTTGTCAAAATCCCGATCTGGATCTTACGATCCTACGATTTTACGATTCCACCTGTCCAAAACGATCTAAATCTTTCAAGGATCTTAGCGATCATTCAAGATCGTACGATTCTGACGATTCCAAATGATCTTGGTTTTTTGTAATCTTCTTTAACTTGACAGAAGACTCAGTTGGACCCAAATAAAAAATAACATCCTAATAAACCAAGTTTTGCTATTCTAATGTAGAGAGATAAAATTTTAGTTGAACCAAATGAAAAATAACATCTTAATAGAGTGTCATATTTTAAGATTTTTGGTCTCTTTAAATGATACTTACAAATGGATGTAATGATGTATGGTAATTACATCAAATTGATGCAAATTTTTGGTATGAATGTATAATTTATGTGATTATTTAACATACTAATTTTTTTTTTTTAAATAATGTAGAATCTTACGATTCACGATCCGATCCTACGATCCACGATTCCACCTACCTCCCACGATCTTACGTAAAATCCCGATTTTGACAACCTTGACCGTAAGGTTCTGAGGGATAACGTGATTTGCAATGCTCAAGATCTTCTTGGAGAACGCGATTCGCGATGCTATAACCTACACTAAGCACACTCGTCGCAAGACTGTTACTGCCATGGATGTTGTTTATGCTTTGAAGAGGCAATGCAGGACTCTCAATGGTTTTGGAGGTTAAGGAGGATAGAGTTAGGGTTTAGTTTTTGGGTTATGTTTCAATTAGGTTTTTTTTTTTTTTTTTTTTTTTTTTTTTTTTTTTGTGTGTGTGTGTGTAATTGGCAAGTAATTATCAATCGACCAAACAAAATCTTTTAAGACGTATTTATAGTTTCATTATAAGTATTTTGATTGGCTAAAGGTTTTACACAAATTGGTCACCAGTAGATTTAAGGAACATATGGGTTTTTTTTTTTTTTTTTGAATAGAGAGCTTCAATCTTTAAAATTAAAAAAAGTAAATTTTTGATTGTTTTTTATTTTTTAATTTAAATTAAAATTGGGAAATTAAAATTTTTTTGTTTTAATTTTTTATTAATTTAAATCTAACGTGGCCTTTAAAAAATGCCTAATAATTTTTTTTAATAATATTTTAATGGCTACGTCAGCAAGCAGGGCACTCCGTTTGTCACGTAGGAGATTTCCATTAGTGAGTTGACGGCAGGGACAATCGATTTTCTTTTTTTAGGGATGGCATTAGTAACGAAATCAATTTTGGGACCAAAATAGGAATTTACCCAAAATGTAGGGACCAAAAATACATTTTCACCTATATAGAATTTTAGTAGAAGTCTACTACTACTAGGAAACGTACCGTGAGTTCACTGAATTGAGATATATATTTTTTTGTCTTTTGTGTTAGGGGGGGCAAATAAGGTATTTCAGGTTATTATAATATTATTAGTCAAAAATTTGAAAGTTCAGGGGGGCACCTGCCCCCCTCGCCCCCCCCCCCCTCCGCCTTGGTTATTCACTAGTTCAAATAATACGAAACACACAATTTATAGTGATCAATATCTCAATAAAATACTATGGGATAAGAGTACATCGATATCTGACTTATATAAGGAATGTTAGCAATTAACAAACTCATTGTGCCAGTTATTGACTCACTAAATTTAAAGTGATAGAGTCACAACCATTTGATTGTTGATTTGAAAAGTAATCTCTCACCAAATCAATCCTTGATCATAAATATCCATTGGCGTATCCTCAATTTTATAATACCTAGCACCAATCACTAACATCATAAGGACTTTTGACAATTATGAATTCAATGCTATTTCAATTAGAATAGATTGACATCATAAGGACAAATTTGACAATTTATTATTAATATTAACATAAATAGAAACCCTATCCTCCCCTCCTATCCAAATTCTCTCCCAAAAAAAAAAAAAAACTTACATTTGGACCAAATGAGACTGAAATGGACCAATTCATTATTTTGCATTATCTTGGTTGATATTTTGCACTCATTTTAGTATCATTGTTTACAATAAATGATAGAGGATTGTTTCTCAAAAAAAAAAAAAAATGATAGAGGATTGGAAAAGTTTTGGTAAAGTTTAAAGACCAAAATAATATGGTATAAAATAAAAGAGAAAAAAAAATGGTAATAATATTGTAGCGGAAAATTAAATTTAATATACAAATTTAATTGACAAATGGAGTGCTAATATTTCAACGCGGCCAATGCCAACATTGTCAAACCAAATTAAACCCCATGGTTGTGGCGAGAGAAGAAAATTGTTAAAAGAACCATTATAAAGGAGTCCAAGTAATAATAATAATAGAGCTTAAATTCTATGGGGAGCTAGTATATAACACATGTTTTACACCCTCCAATAATATTATGTCACATTAGCGAATCACAAACTATTTTATTTAATTCCCCTCCTCTCTTTCTTTATTTTACACTATTATTTTTGTCTTTAAACTTTACCATAATTTTCCCAATCCTCTATCATATATTGTTAACTATGATAGTAAAATTTCTCTCAAAAAAAAAAAAAAAAAAACTATGAAACTAAATTGATAATGAAAATATCAACCCAAATAATAAATTGGTCCATTCAATCTAGTTTGGTACATTTTGGACTATTCCAGTCCAGTTGGAATTTGTTTTTGGAAGAATTTGGAGGGGAGGAGAGGAGAGGCCGAGAGGGTTTCTGCTTATGTTAATAAATATAAGTTGTCAACTTTGTCCTTATGATGTCAATTTATATATTTCTTTAAATTGAACACAAATTTATAATGGAAATAGCATTAAAATCATTAGTTTGTGTGGATGTGTGGTGCTATGTATCATCACAGTACTAGCTATAGATCAGTGATTGAAAGATGTATGAATATCATTGGACAAATGCATAAACCTTAAATTGGGATGAACGGAGAGTTTTGACATTAAACCAAAAAAAATAAGAAGTCTTTGATCACATGATTAGTGCGTGTGCTGAGACTAGTATTCCATGATTATTATCTATTTTCTGCATTGCTTCTAATTTGATAGTTAATTGTTTGATTTTTGAGAAATCAATATACTTTCCTCTCTTGGGCTTGTAAGAACATGCATATAGTGGGTGTATAATAGAAAAATATGTCAAATTTACATATTTTTTCTCAAAAACTACCCACATCAGTTTATCTATAATATTGTATTTACATTTTCGCTACAGTAACTGTGTGAATATATATAACAATTGTAGCTTTGTATTTTATTTACAATTTTTTTTCTCTCACCTCTCCCATTAGATTTTCTCTCTTCCCTTTACTCTATTCATTCACTATCTTCTCTTGAATCCCAGCAACGTGCCTTGTACATTCATTTCCCAAACTCATCAAACACATATACAATATCCAGTATGAACCATCAAACCCAGATTGCAAAGAAGAAGAGTATCGGCGACGATTGAGAGAGAGGTGAGAGGCCAGAGAGGTGAGAATTTGTGGGTTTGAGAAATGAGAGGCGAGAGAGTTTATTTTTTAGGTCTTAAAGGAGAGAGAGAGACTAAATGAAAATTATAATAATAATGAATAAAAATGATTATTTAAATAAAATAGAGTGTATAATAAATAATTGTGTTTTTGAGAAGTGAAACAGCTGAGAGAGAGGTGAGAGGCCAGAGAGGTGAGCGTTTGTGGGTTTGAGAAGTGAGAGGTGAGAGAGTTATTTCTTAGATCTTAGAGACGAGAGAGACTAAATGAAAATAATAATAATAATAATTGTAGGGGCACAAATTGTTCTGGACCAGAGTTAGATTTTCTGACCAGGCTAATGAGGCCTCGACAATAAATTTATAGAGAGTGGGTTCCTAATCTAGATCGTTTAGACGGTGGATAACACAAAGGTTGGATTCAATCCCATCACTCATGCACCTATCTCTTGTAAAGATGTGATATTGGGTTGTATATATTGATGCCGAGGATAATCTTTAGTGCTTTTTTTTTGTCCCCCCTACTTCTATATCCCTCCCTTTCCTTTTATAGGCCCCTCTCTCTCCCCTCTTCTCCCTTCCACGTGTAGTCCGGGTCTTTTTCTCTTGGATACTTGTCCCATCACCCACCTTACTCAAATCTCTGGCGGTGAAGATAGGACTCCATTTCAATGTTCAGATGTCACTTCTTCATTAATGCGGCCAGAGAAGTAGGTATAATGCCTTCAATGCTGTGGCAGCAGCCTTTTCTCAGATATTTGTCCATCAACTTCCTTTATCCTTTATCCTTACTCTCTTAGTTATTTGTACATAAGGTCCTTAATACGGGAATCTTTGAACCACCAGGCCACTAATACTGTCTTCGGCAACAAGCTGCCGAGGACAATATCATCCTCGGACGTCATGTCTTGTGGTGCTACGCTCATGCAGGACAACTTCCTTTGTCGTGTGGCGTCGCAGGAAGGAATTGTTAGGTCCTCGGACCATTCTAAGCTGTTGAGTTGGACTTTCTTCTTTATGGGGGCCTTTGGGCCGGCCCAATACATGATTTGGGCCTATGGGCATCACAATAATGAATAAAAATGATTATTTAAATAAAAAATATAGTGTATAATAAATAATTTGTTGATGGTGTTCTTGAGAAGTGATTGTGTAAAATAGAAAAAATAAATTCTTTTAAAAAAATAGACAAAATTTTTTACACAAACTGATGCGAATGCTCTAAGTATTTCAAACTTATTTGCAAGGATACTTTTTCATGAAGTCCAAAAAAAATTATCGAAATATACTTTTGGCTAAAATGCAAAATCAACCCTCTAACTTTCTTCAGCTTTCATTTTAGTCCTTTGATTTTATTTTCATTCATTTCAGTCCTCTAAGTTTTAGATTTATTTAATTAAGGTTTTTCCGTTAACTTTTATTAAAATTTTTTGAAAAAAAAAATCTGAAAAATATTTTAAATTTTTTTAATTTAAAAAATTTGAAGAAATATCTATAAAATTGAAAAATTAACCATAACATATAACAAAATTTGATGAAAAAGTCTTAATTAAATAAACTTCAAAATTAGAGGACTGAAATGAACAAAAACAAAGTTAAAAAACTAAAAAAAATTTGAAAAAACTTAAAAGGTCAGTCTTGCATTTTACTTTATACTTTTGTTCTCTCCAAAGTCCAAACCATAACTTTCATATTTTTCTCAAGAAAATATATATATATATATATATATATACATAAACCTTTTTTTAAGCTAAAAAAAAAAAGACTTGATCCCTGTGTACTTTCCTATATATTTTTCTTTAAATAAGTATTTTCCCATGGCCATAGATTAAAAAAAATGTTATCTCTATCATCGACTGTAAGATACATGGACATGCCACATAGGACAGCAATATATTGGCAACGTGGACAAATTCCAGACATGGAACATTGAACCACTGCCACTGTCCTTAACCTCTAAAAACTACCGATTGAACAACAACCATTGTAAACCATTCATGTGAGCTCTCTCTCACTCTCAGTTTCATCACACACTCACTCCTCGTCCTCGGTCAGGACTCTTATATTTTCTCTTTTTATCAAAAGCTATATGGCATGCACTACTACTACTGCTTCCTCTACACTGCCATTGTCAAAACCAGATTTTCCAGTTCTGTCTTCTCCAAGAAACACGAAGCTGATTGTATGCAGAACCCATTTCCAACAATATCCAACTCTTCGCAGAATTTCGAATCTTCGTCGGTTTAATTCAAATGGGTTTGTCGCATTTTCTCGTTTGAATGATCAGATTGAAGAGAATGGCCTTTCCACTCAGGATATGGTATCGAACAATGACCCCGGGATTGAAGTTCAAAGCCGGTAATGGGTTTTCAATCTCTTTTTCTTTTTAAAGGTTAGGTTATGTTTGGTTTCTAAGAAACTTAGTGAAAAAGAAAGTTCAAAGACTTACTTGAGTTCATTTGTTTGTTCTGCCCGGACCAAAAAGAGAAGAAACTAGTTGATTATGTGTGTGTGTGTGTGTTTGTATTTAACTGTAGAAAATTTATTTCAATGTGATTATGAGTTAGTTGTGCCACATTGTGGTCAATTTGTTGAATGAGTGTTTCTGATTTAATGTACAGTTAATTTTTGATTTCTTTTGATGTTTTAGTTATTTCCTAGGAAGCATGTACGCTCATTAAGAGTGCCGTATCCATGTCTTACTTGTGTCATACTGGTGTCGTATCGGCTGTTTCATGATATAATTTTTCAAAAATTGCTCCGGTCACTATGTTGTACTCGTGTCCGTGCTTCCTAGGTTATTTCTATTTTGATGCTCTTTAAAATGGGAATTACAGTGTTGTGTTAATCAGCCATCCTGTTCTTCATGAATATCTACCTCTTTCAGACTTAACCCTCATGCTCTTTCAACAAGCACTCTTTTATACCATTGCAGTCATTGATCTTCATTATAAAGGACTGATTTTGTTAGTCAACTTTTCATTTTTCTTTTCCCTATTGGTGACGACACAAGTACTTTAGGAATGGCTGAATGGGTGCATTTCTTACTTTATCATATCTTCTATTACAATCCATCCATCTCAACATCCTCAATTGCAAATTTTTGTTTCTTCTGTTAAAGAGAAAGATGTAGTGGACTAAGGCAGAAAAACACATAGGACCTTACATAAATGAGGCTTCTTGCTTTGTCAAAGTCTCAATTTTTTTTGTGATACTTTTTAGGAAGTCACCAGTCATGTTCTACAACAATTTAGGCTGAATTCCTTCCTCTTTTCAGTCATGACAATGCCCTTGTTTTTTGTTTTAGCATTCCAATTGTTTTAAGCGGCTACCCGCAAAAGGGGGTTTTGCACCCAGCTTATTTTAAAATTCAAATCTCTGTTTTGCCTTGTTTTTAGATCACTAGGCTGACAATTCTGTCTTGTTGATACTGCATGAGTTGAGTCCCTTCTAGTATTTTCCATTCCATTGTTAAGAAAACCATGTCTGTGTAGGTGAGTCCTAGATTAGAGATTTTCTCATCTTCAAATTTGTAACTATATGCCAGTTAGGTGTGAAAGTGAATACGAACTTTGGTATGAGAACAAGTTTCTGTCAAACCAGAGCAAGACATGGTTGATGTCATTCTATGATTGCAAAATAAATATTAATCTTGGTCTATATGATCTGACATCAACACACGTCTAGTAAAACAAAATATCTTGACCTTTACATTTTCAATAGACCATAAATGTCATCTTTTTAATATTGGATTTTCTGAAGATGATCTAACCACTTAGATACCTCTTGGTTGGTGAATCCTGTATAGAAAGAATTATGGCTGTTTGATTGTCCTATTTATTCTAGATGCTGGAAAATTTCAGTTTGATGAAGAGTGTAATTTTGGTTTGGGAAATGAGCCTAATATCAAACTTCCAGTGGTTCTATCTATTAAAGACTTTGGATTGTTTCCCATTTCAAATATTTCTATGATTGGTCAATATGCCTCAATCAAAATAATGTGGAGATACAGTAGGCTTAATTAGGGTCCCCTTTTGTTTGCCCTTCCCCAGGGAATATAAGAGTTCATAGATTTTTCCATAAAATTGCCATTATCCACCTAGAATTCTTCTATTTCCTGCTTCTTTTAAATTACTATTATACAATCTATAGGTCAATATGAGTGTGTGTGTGTGCATATTTTTTTAATGATTTTAAATGAAAATTGTGGAAGAAAATGATGGTTGACAACATTCAGATCTCTATTAACTTTTTTGCATGGTAATTTGTTCCCATGAATTGGGTCTTTATTCTGTATCTTGTTTTGTTTTTTGTTTTTATTTTTGTTATCATTGGATTCAACCAACATGTTTTTCTTAATGTGTGATGGTTTATCTTCTTGTCTTGTAGCATATGGAACTGGAGGGGTTATTCTATTCGCTATCAGTATTCTGGGAACAGTGGCCCTGCGTTAGTTTTAGTTCATGGTTTTGGAGCAAACAGGTCTACATCAATTACATTTTGCTTCTCATTAGCAGACACCTAATTGCTATAGGTATCAAATGCACAAATAGCCAAACGCTTTCTTGCTTCATAAAAATTCATTTACTAATTGCATGCATGGTTTGGTACTTGAATTTTGGTTTAAACTAGGGACTATGCAGGTGGGACAAGTTGCACACAAGGTTAAATTTCAAACGGTTGTAGTATATTCCTATATGGTAGTATGGTTAATCTTTGGTGTCAGCTAATATGATAGTGGATAACATTGTGAAGTTTGTTCATTGCAGAAGTTTGAACCACAGTAGGACCTCATTTAATTGTAAAACTGTGTTTCCTATTGATAATCTCTTTGTCTACTCTTATTCTGCAATACAGCATTGCAGGGAAACATTTGGCATAAAATTACATGCAGAAAAAAAACTGCAATTAGCTGGTCCATATTTTTCCTTTGCTTTATGCACAAGAAAAGACCAATTATGCAGTCAGTGACTATGAAATCAAAACGTAAACATAGTTTTATGATCATGGTTAAGATCATCCAGGTTGACTACAGTACTGATGGTCCCTGATATGCTTGGAATTAGGCGTCACATGTGCCATTTAATAATCAAAATGTTCATGTAATGTCTACATTAGAACAATTAAATGGATAAAATATGTATCTACATTGAAAAGATGAATCAGGTCTTGATTAATAATGCTAGGTCAAGTTGAATTCATGAGAGTGACCTAGTATGCATAATTTTGCACCTTTCTTTACAAGCACATTATGTGATCAGCCAGTAGCTGATCAGCCATTAGCATTACAGAATAAAAAATATTTAAAACTGATTTATATACCCAAGGAACTGTGAACAGTCTCAATGTCTGTTGCAGGGTTTTGGTCACAATCTAAAAGCTTGAACCTGATTTTTTTATCTTTGTATTTCTTTTAATTTATAACGTTGAAAGATTTGCATGCCTTGCTTCTCAAGGTTTATGCATGTTTCAAAAAGTGTTGATTTCTTAAAAGTTTTGTTCTCCAGTATCTTTGATTCTGTACTTGAAGTGTCTCTTAGTACTTGTGACTCAATTGTGGCTGGTTGCAGTGATCATTGGAGGAAAAATATTCCCGTTCTGGCAAAATCACATAGGGTATACTCAATTGATCTTATTGGTTATGGATATTCGGATAAACCAAATCCTCGTCAATTTGGAGACAACCTCTTCTATACATTTGAAACATGGGCCACCCAACTAAATGAGTTTTGTATAGATGTGATTAAGGATGAAGCATTCTTTATTTGCAATTCCATTGGAGGTGACCACCTTTTGAATGTTTTGGCTTATGTTAATTAATCCTTCACTGGAAGCTTTAATGTTTAACCAATCTATGCATATTTTTATTGTGAATCCTTTTGTTTTCTTTTTTTAGCAGCTGTACACACCATCTTTAGGCAGTATGCTATTGTAGAATTAAATTTAGATTTTATGACTTTTATTCAATTATAAGAACCATAACAACAGCATTTACTTAACAACTGATTTTTATTCAGCTAGAATCATATTTCAGTTTATCTTGTTATGGTTCAATGCCTTTTCATTTCATCATATATTGGTACCACTTCTTGGGTTTTAAAGCAAGTTTTCATAATGCATGGCTCTGCTATACATGTTCTGTGTTTTGCATATTAATAAATAGTTCTCCCAATATTTCCAGGAACATTTAATAAAAGGGTGTAAATCATCTCTGACTTTTTGGGTTGATTTATACAAACTTGGAATCAAGTTGGCTTACAAACTCTTAAGCCAGGAACTTGGTATCCTTCTGTGTATTGATAATTTTTGAAAAACCTGTTAAGATGGCATGCCATCCTTGTGATGCCATTGGAAATTGTATGACAAAAGTGACCTGTTAAGATGGCATGGCATCCTTGAGATGCCATTGGAAATCGTATGACAAAAGTGTTAATTTAAATTCTGAACAATCTTGCCTGTTTGGCTAGACTTTGGTTATACAGTACTTAGACTTTCATCTCTTGTAGCATTTGATAAATGCATATTTTCTTTCTTCTTTCTTGTCATGTTCATATGTGTTATCAGATTTGGTTTATAAGATAGTCTCTAATCGTTGATACTGCTGCAAAATATGCTATCTGTGAGCTCACAGCAGTTTCAGTAATGCTTGAATTCAGTGCTACTTTCTATGAAAACTAGCGAAGCCTTAGATATCAAACAGTTCTTAAATTCACAATTTTAAGGTTGATCACATGATACCATTATAGAATCTTCTTTTTCTGGCCTTTATGTAGGACTCGTTGGTCTTCAGGCAGCAGTTATGGCACCACAAATCTGCAAAGGCATTATCCTTTTAAACATATCTCTTCGTATGCTTCATATTAAGAAGCAGCCCTGGTTTGGAAAACCTTTAATTAGATCATTCCAAAATTTGCTGAGGTAAGTATCTGACCCAATAGCTTCCTTGTATGAACTTTTAGAGTTTTGTAGGCTTTATGATAGTTGTTCTGCTTTTCCAGGAATACTGCTTTGGGCAAATATTTCTACAAAAGTGTTGCCACACCGGACACTGTGAGGAGTATTCTTTGCCAGGTATTCCTATATATCAAATAGGTATTTCTCATATAGTCATCAGTGTAAATTATCACTGATGACTACTAATTGTATCAAGGGCGGATTTGAATTATGATTTAGGACCAATTTATAGTAGTTCAACAGAACAAAGTTTCACCAAAATTTTATTAGGTTCACAATTTGACTTAGACCTTTCTTTATGTAATCCAAGACATCACTTATAATTATGCACAAATGCTTTCAAATGTTGAGAATGGAATTCTCCAGAAGGATAAAATATCCTTCTCCTTTTTGCTTTTTTTTCATCTTCTCATCCAAAAGAATACATACTCATCCTAGACTTTTCACCACGGTAATATTTTTATTTATTTTTTATATAAGATAGAAATCCTACTCTAACCTAATTTAAGTATATATGTGTGAAGCTCTCTCCTGGAGATTTAAACCTGGCTCTTAGCCCCCACACCCAACAAGCACTTATACTTGTGAAATAACCATCACACCAAGGGTGTGCAGTAGTCACGGTGGTATTTCTAAATTTTCTACTTTTTCCTTCCTCTTTTCTTTCAACTTTCAGACTTTGTCTCCCGCACAAAATTATAATTAGTAGTTATTTATGATTATTTTGAAATGGAGTAGTTGCATTGAAATGGTGTGTTAGTTTTGGGTTGGTTTGACCTGACCAATGATCCATGACCCATAGTAAACTTGGCAAAAGCCGCAAAACTAGGATTGTAATACACATTCCATGGGCTAAGTTGAGTTTGAGATTTTCTATTTTTGAAAACTCACTTAGTGTATAAAACACTTGTGAATGTTTAAACCCCTAAATATAAGTTTTCCATACAAGTTTATATTTAAACAATATATGTGCGAAATATGAAACATAAGCAATACTCAAATTAGCAAACTACTCTAAGCCATTAATTAATCACAACCAGCAGAAATTAAAAGCTAAGAGTAAGGGAAAGAAAGATGCAAATACAAGATAATACCGACACGTGTTATCGAAGAGGAAACCAAAGAATTCAGAGAAAAACCTCTCCGCTGCACTCCAAGCGGTAAATGATCCGCTAGAAAATCACTTGGGATACATGAATAGCAATAGACCCTCTAACCCTAATCTACCCAATGCACCTAAACCCTTCGAGTTTCTTGTTCCAACAAGGTTACGCCGAACCGTGTTTTCTCTAGCTTTCTAGATCTTGCATTTTGCTCATTACATCAACCAATATGAATTGGTTCTCTCTTGAACTGCTTCCCAAACACCAAGAACCTTCTCACTGCTCTGAATTTGGTGAGGTAAGGATTTGGTTTATGATCCTTTCATGGGTATGACAATGGAGAGGGTGAGAGTAGAGGAATTTGAAGAATTAAGTGTATAAAATTGTGGATAAATCAATCTTATTTTTCTCTAAGGTTTTTCTCTCAAAACTCTCTCTGGAAGTTTTCTACATTTTGTGGGTATAAGGGTATTTATAGTAGGGTATGAAATGAAATGTGAAAGTGGTAAATGATTCGTTAGAAAATCAGTTGAGATACATGAATAACAATAGACCCTCTAACCCTAATCTACCCAATGCACCTAAGCCCTTCAAGTTTCTTGTTTCAACAAGGTTACGCTGAACCGTATTTTCTCTAGCTTTCTGGATCTTGCATTTAGCTCATTACATCAACCAATATGAATTGGTTCTCTCTTGAACTGCTTCCCAAACACCAAGAACCTTCTCACTGCTCTGAATTTGGCGAGGTAAGGATTTGGTTTATGATCCTCTCGTGGGTATGACAATGGAGAGGGTGAGAGTAGAGGAATTTGAAGAATCAAGTATAAAAGATTGTGGATAAATCAATCTTGTTTTTCTCTAAGGTTTTTCTCTCAAAATTATCTCTGGAAGCTCTCTACATTTTGTGGGTATAAGCGTATTTATAGTAGGGTATGAGATGGAATGTGAAAAATCATTTTTCAGCAAAACAGGGTGCCCTAGCAAGTCACTTGCGACTGGGATGAATCGCGAGTTCCAGTTTCCAGTTATCAGACTAGGCCAGACTGTACTTTTTGTCCTGTAGTGATCCAGCTGGCCTAACTCTTCATTTTCCTACATGCTTCACATGTGTGCTTTATTTTGGCAAGTAACCACTTGTGAGTCAGTCACAAGTCCAGTCGCGAGTCACCTTCTTGTTGCACACTCTAGATTAAATCTCCACACTCTCTCACATACAACCCTTACATTATTCCTATCTAAATATAGAGTTTCTATATGTTGAGTTACAAGCAAATTTGACACAAAATAAAGCCAATACATAGTTGAATAAATTCAACTTTGCAATTTTGAAACCATAAGTTTTCCTTGGAAGATGTTTTGGCCTGTGATGTGATCAGGATTTTAGGTTAATAGATTGAACTGAAATTACTATTTGAAAAATGATTGATTCTGAACCTAATCCCATGTGCATTAGATCTTTAACAAGTAAGCTTGGATTTAATTTATCGACATGCCATCCAATTTGATCTGATTAAGGTACATACTCATTTTATTCCCAGTTGAATGACTGTTATAGATTCCTTATCATAAAAAGTGGAGAAGTTTACACCTCTTCCCTTTTTACAAACACAAGTAAAACGCTTTAATTCATAATGGTGGAAAAGTGGAGCAAGTACTAGACTAGTTGGCAAGCTTGTCTATGCATATAAATTGATGTGTTAAGTGTACGTATGGGAAAAGACAAAATATTCTATGAGTGGGACCTGCTTGACTATGTTGTCTTTGAGTTACATATTCTCTGTATTTCTTGCCTAATAAAAAGCATCCTTGAAAATCGAACCTTAAATCATTTAAAAGTTACAGTGAGATTCAAGTCAAAAGTGTTAGTCCAGAGGCAAAAGGTTTACAAGCTGTCATAGACTGACAATTGACGGTAGGAAGTGCGGTGAATCTGCGCACATTAGGGAATTTAACATTTTACAACCCGAGTAATGCTACAGCCACAAACTCTTTTACAATATTTTTACAAACTGCTGATGTAGCCAATATTTTATTGGCTTTCATCTAGGCCCACCATTAATATCACTTTTTCATTTACCAATAATCACTCACCACATCAACAGTTTGTAAATTTTTTTGTAAAATAGTTTGTATCTCTAGCATTATTCTTTACAACCCCTATTCTTACTAGTTTGTAGAGAAAATATCTTGTGAGACGGTTTTATGCGGAACCCACCTCACATTTGGTGGGCCACACACACTTGCAGGAGCCATATGTTGAATGGGGGCAGTGTATATGCTGGTCTCACAAGATAATTTTTCCTAAATGAAAATAATGAATACAGTTCTACCATTGTTGCTGTCGATTGCTTATGATGAATAATGGATACCATTTCAGTGTTACCATGACACCTCCCAAGTGACAGAGGAACTGGTTCAGAAGATACTTAATCCAGGACTGGAACCTGGTGCTGCTGATGTGTTTCTTGAGTTTATTTGCTACTCGGCTGGCCCTCTTCCTGAGGAACTTCTGCCTCAAGTAAAGGTCAGTTTGAAGATAATTTTTTATTTTTTATTTATAATCTGAGATTGAAATCATACTCTAACCTTTTCTGAGTATATATGTTTGAAGCTCCCTTCTACATTCCTACCAATCCAAGTATTGAGAGCAGCCACTTTATACCCAAAAAAAAAAAACGAAAAAGAAAACAACAACAGCAATGTTATGTGTACAATTTTTTTTGGTTGCTTTGAGGGAATCAACTACCAAGGTCTTTAGTTTGATAAATTGGACTACCTTGAAAGATTCCAAACCTCCAAAGTGAAGTTTTCATTCAATAACAATATTTTTCAGCTTCCTTTATTATTCAACATTAAGCCATATAAATAGATGGCTCTACAAGACAAATGTAAATTAAAATTCGAAAGGAATCTTATAATTTATCTCACCCTTATCAATTTACCCATCCATTAAAATGACAAAAAGACGTAAGATAAAAAGCACGTGGGTAATTTGTTGATTGCAAATTACCCACCCTTCTATGATCCCATTTAATGGGACAAAGTTTTACTCCAAACTAGTTTTGAGAAATATTCTCTAATCCATGCAATTTATATGACCATCAATGTTTTATATGGTTCAATAAGAAATCTAAATTCTGAACAAGCCACAAGTCATGTAATCGAAAGTACATATGAATAGGTAATTTCAATTGTCCTGTAATGATTTGGAGGAACTTTCCTCCAAAATTTGGGGGAAAATTCTATCCACTTAATGGTAATAGCACTAGGTAATGACCCTTCTTTTTTCTTCATTACAGTGTCCTATTTTAATAGCATGGGGTGACAAGGATCCATGGGAACCCCTTGAGCTTGGAAGAAACTATGAGAATTTTGATTCTGTTGAAGACTTCATTGTCCTCCCCAATGTTGGGCACTGCCCCCAGGTTCCCCCCCCCCCCCCCCCTCTCTCTCTCTCTCTCTCACACACACACACACACACACAAACCCCACCAAGCCACCGCTCACCCAGGCACATGTGGAAGCATTGTTATTGGTTGTGTTTTTATGTGACAATAATTAGTATTTTACTCCTTTTTGGGGGGTTAATTATGGAAAAAGTTTACGTCCAAACTAATTTAGAGGAAAATTTCTCCAACCCACCATGTGGCAATTGATAAAACCATCTACATGTGCTCTTAGTCATATGACATATTTAATAAGTCATATGACTTCTTTAAATTATACACGTGGATGGTTTTATTAATCACTACTTAACAAATTGGAGGAGATTACTTCAAACCAAATTGGAGGAAAACTTTGTCTACTAGTTATATACTTATATTGATTGATTTTTGTTTTCAAAATGTAGCTCCTGCAAAACTTGTAAGATTGTAAGGATTATAATATAAATTTTATAAATGATTAAAAAAAAGTAGTTTTTAAAAGTTCTGAATCTCCTAGGAAACATAAATAAAATTGAAATGAACCCAAAGTTTTGATATGTAGGGGCTAGCTGTTAGGCTCTTAACAGAACTTCCTAGCACATGCTATTATTTTGGTTCTACAGCACTGGTTTCTGGTGTTCCATCAATGCAAAATCAATCATTAACCAATTGTGGAAACAAATTTTCTTTTCCCTGTCCATACTAAAAATATAGTTGCTCATTATTGATCATACTTTTATATTTATGAACTATAGAATATGTTTGATGATAATAACTTTTTGACTTCAATAATTTGTTGATTGCAATAAAGGATGAAGCACCTCACCTTGTGAATCCACTTGTCGAGTCATTTGTTGCACGCCATGCTACACCATCAACATCAACTAGTGTCTTTACAACTATCTGATCCAGTGGCAACTCAGGTTGTTGCTATTCCTTCTTAGTGCGTCTCAAAAATGTTTATGGCCTATCCTTTCTCAAAGGCAGTACTGCTGGTCATCAAGTTCCACATTAATTCGCTTTTGACCTACAGTCTCCAGTCATGTTCAAACGTGGGGTTACATCACTTCTTGATTTGATGCTTGAAATTTGTGGCATTTCATTCATCCAAACTTTTAAAATGCTTTGGCTCGGACCGCATTTGTTATATATCTTCAAATTCTAAACCTTCCTAGACTATCTCTAATTATATGTCTAAGTTTTGTATAAGCACCCTTGTTTATAGATAAATGCATCAAATTTACTGGTTGGTTTGGTTTATAGTCATCCCATTTCCCAGGATTGATGGAGACTAAAAGACAATCACAGTGCCATTGATATAGGTGCATCTTCTCATTATTAACATGGTTATGGTGGAGGGACCCTTCAATTATTGAAAGTTGAGTCAAATATGGCTAAGGAAAGCAAAATTGAACTTGTCCATTTTACGTGAATCACTTCCTTTAACTCTTTAGGCCTATTTGAAAGGATATGTGTCTATTCAACAAGCAATTATGAGCATGCAGAAAATTGACAAGTTTGGTGACCATGCATATGACACATAAATAGATAGTTTGTGATCTCAAGGACACGAATCTGTGATAAATACAATACCTATCTATGAACCAGAAAAATAAGAGGACCTGTTGGCTGGCCTGGCAAGCAAGAAGTTTTCAGTGCATAATTTCCTATGGAAGAGAAAATAAAATGTACAATAGGTTCACATCTTGGCAGCTGTGTATGTGACTGGTTGAGATATGCACAGATTTTATATGTTGCTAGCTGACTTTTAACTGTTGTGAACCAGTCAGAGGAGGCCATTGCATAGGATAACATTGTTCTGACAGTCGTGAAATACATTGTGGATATCATCAGTTTGGCTCTTCTGATATTATGTCCGATTCTCAATTACAATTATTGATGTGGGTCTAAGTCCCCAATCAAAATGAATCATATTACCAATTATCTCAACCTAATTATTAGTTTATTTTTATAGAAGCAATAGGATTTCAACTTATGTTGTCCTCTCCATGATGATATCTTTTATCATTAGATCAAGAAATTAATTAATTATTTGGTGTAGGCTAGATTCAAACCTATTTGACTATAAGAAACTTTACCACTTTATTAGTTGAACTATCTGTAACCTATTCATTTATTTCTTTTGGGTGGAGTAATTTATAATTTATTCTTTGTGGAATGTTTCATTCAACTTCAACGTAAAATCAAGTGAATTTTAACGCATGATATTGATTATGAATTTTTTATAGTTTAAAACTTAAAATTGAACGTATGATTTACGTACTAACCAATCACATCATTAACTTTTATTTAATGTCCTCTCTCTCTCCCCTCCTCCAATATTGACTTCAAATTTCCTATGATTAGACCATCGCTTAAATTATATTCCACCATATGGATCTATGTAAGTATAAAACAACCATCACTACTAACCATTGATTCATATTTTATTTAGAGTAGGGGGGCAATCTTACCAGCAAAATATTCACATTTAGCTTATGTTCTCTGTCTCATAGTCATAGGGAGTGGAAATTCATATATTGAACTGCAAATTAATTAGAATTTAGTAGGTCAGAAATTGCTCCTAGAATATATATATGTATAAACTCTAATGCTAGGCTAGGATAGAGCGAGCTGGCTGGCATATGAATCAACAACTTTTTTCAACTTTTAAGCTTAGGCCAAAATGAAAGAAAAGAAGGGCTTGAGCTCATCCTTTCAATAAGCGGCCTATTCGAAGCTTAAATAATGAAATTGAAATCATTTGAAGCTTGACATCCGCGACACTGGTGTGTGTTTGGGATTAGATTATAAGTCTTTTTTTATTTTTTATTTTTTGTATGGTTTGCAATTCCTACGTGGGTTCCACAATAAAGGAGATTGACATCCATCCACCGTTATGTTTTTGGTCAAAAAATCAATACAATTAACTGAATGTGGATCTTATACTATTTTTTTTTCCTCAAAATGCAACTATTTTTTGTTTATTGTGGGTCCTACTCTACTTTTTTTTTTGCTACAGTTTTTTTCAATAAAAAATCAATCAACTTATTGTATTTAGTTTTTAGATTTTATCTATGATACTTATAGCAAAAAGCTAGATAAATTGTTTCCAAATGGACATTGAATCAACCACGTTCTAGTAGTCTCATTTTAAAAAGAAAACATGTTTTAGTGTCTTAAAACTAATTTATTGAGTGAACAAAGTTAATATTCAAGCCAAAGGAGGATAAGTAAATTATTTAGGAACAATATTATGCATGGAGGAATGTTAAGAGTTTTATAACTTTATAACATTACCTTAATTCTCTTTAGGAAGAACTTAGATTTGAATAATTGAAACCCCCTCTGCTAACTTGTTGGAAGGGAGAAAAGAAAGGAAAAAAAAAAAAAAAAAAACATGGAGAAGCATTTTCTTAATTCATCTTTTGTGCTGGCTTCAAAAAAAAAATCATCTTTTGTGCTTAAACGTGTATGTGGGGAAAAAAACCTTAAAACAAAATTTGAAATTTTTAAGTACAGAGAATCTAAAAATTCTTGAACTCCTTGATTACATGAATCTTGTATTGCACAAAATAAATCATGGACCAATAGTCATTGAAAAGGACCCAAAAAAAGGTAGCTAAAATTTCCCTGGGGAGAAAAACCTTAAGTCAAAAATTGAAATTTGTAATTACTACAGAATTTAAAAATTCTTGAATTCCTTGATTGCATGAATCTTGAGTTGCACAAAATAAATCATGGACCAATAGGCCATTGAAAAGGACCCAAAAAAGGTTAGCTAGCTAAAATTTTCCTGCCTCCATTACTTTCACATTCTTTTCCTACAAATATTGATCTTTCTCAAAATCTATAATGGAATAACCACCAACCAACAAAATTCAACGTGATTATGATTGATGTAACATCGCATTCACATGAGACCATCCATCATTGAAACCATTTTTATTTTATAAGCCACTCAATATTTTATGAAAAGTCACTGTAAATTTTTGTTTTATATGTATAGAGTTATTGAATGGAATAATTTATAGTGGCTTTCATGTAGAAATTAAGAGCATATGGGGGTAATGGGTCACACTTTCCATATAGCAGAGGACCGAGGTCCAAGAACAAAAGAATTGGTTAACTTAATTGTCTTTCTGGTTCCTACTTGTTTTATGTGGATCTCACCAGTAGCAGTTGACATGATTATTGAAGCACATAATTAAGCTCAAAATCCTTTGAATTAATCAGTGGTGGGCTCACATTTGCCCCCACATCATCATCATTTTTAACGCACGCTTCAATTGAAACCCCATTTTTATACCATGACCTTACCTATCATAATTAGGTCATGGATGATGAAGTGGTCATCATTTACAAGTGTACCTAATACCCAAAAAAGGAATATATAAGTGGGTACAGTACTTGTAAGAGAAGCTTTTAATTTTAATTTTTTTAATGTACAATATGGAAGGTTATCAAGAATTGGTTAGACTCTTAAAATAATTTTTTTTGAGGTCTTTTAATATTTTTTTCAAGGATTTTGACCCTTGAAAAAAAAAAACCAACTTTGTTATAATGGATAGAATTTTAACCTATCACGTCCACTCCATACTAATTGCTCTTATCATCAGAATGAGACACAAATTAAGTTTTGGTGTAAGCGAGATTAGAGCCTCATATTTGTTGTTCAACAATAAGAAATCTTACTAGTTGAACTAATTGGAATTCATAAATTGTAAGAGAAGGTGTGCACTCAAAACTACTCTCTTCTCGTCTCGGATAACTGCAATCTCTCTATTACTCATTGTATATTTACATTTATTTAACATTGATTTGAGTTTGTATCTTGTAAAATCTATTGAGTGATTGTTTGAGATGATTTATTTTCATTGGTTTATTAGACTTAGAAAATATATTGAATAAAAGTACATCTTATCTATAAAAAGCAAAACATAAAATAAATAAGTTATATATATATATATATATATTCTTTGATAAATGAGTCCTAAGTTTACATGATCATAATGCCCAGTACTTTCACAAATAACAAATAGGAGACAAAAATGCACTATAAATAATTATTTAGTACGTGGAGTGAGAAATTCACTCCTTCTGGAAGATCACATCACCTAGCTCATGTGGTCCTTAAAGAGGAGCAACTAATCTCTCAATGAAGGACATGATGAAAAGCCTTCCAAATGTTTAAGATCACCTTAACTTCCTCTTTACTTGCTTTTGAGTCTTTTGACCAGGATTTACTAATTTCATTCTTTCTTTGACAAAGCTCAAGGTTATAGTTACCAATAATTTGTCATATATAATAAATAAAGTGTTAACGACTACATCAAGTATTTAACTTTTGAGGAATTTGTTAATATTAGTAGGTTTTTGAGTATCTGGATGATGATCTTCTTAGGTCATCATCCCCCTTAAAATCCAAGTTATGACGAAGAAAAGGGACCTAGCTAGAGGCAATAAAGAACCATGTCATGTCAGAGACTACTAGTTTATTAAGCATGATCATAATATATAAATAACAAGATAATTAACGTTGACGAGACTAATGATGGAAAATAGGTTAAGGAATAGAAGGTGGAGATGTCCCATGGATATATAGTAATTTTTCAATATTTCGGGACATGAACGAAACCAAGATTTTAACTTATGAGGGGCAAAATATAAATAATTTTTTTAATGAAAACTAGTCTTTATTTAGTATTAACAAAATACTAAAACTGTTACTAATTTTACTAAAAGCTTACAAATTCTTGTGTGATAATGAAGGTGATTTTTTTTTTTTTTTTTTTTTTTTTTTTTTTTTGAGAATGAAGACTACTTCTTTTATATAATCAGCCGGGATCAGCACAGAGTACATCATAAAGGTGTGGTGGAATATCCTCCAACCACACCGACAAACCTCTAACATGTCTAGCATGTCTAGCTAGGTTATGGGCTACTCTATTGCCAGTTCTACGAACATGGGAGAAGATAATACATTTACTGGTGTCTAGATTGGATTTAGCAGACTCAAGCAAATGGCCAAAAGGGGATAGAGAGACTTCCCTACTTCGTAGAGTGTTTATCACTGTTTCCGAATCTCCTTCAAGTATGTATTCAGTAATACCCAGTTCCTGTGCGAATGTCATCGCTCTCACAGCAGCCATGGCTTCCACAATGTCTGACGAAAAAGGTAGGGGAGCTTGTTCTGACAGAGAAGCTATTGCATTTCCTTGACTATTGTGAACAACCACACCCAGACCTGCCTTGCCCAATTTTGGAAACATGGCTCCGTCAAAGTTCAACTTGATACAGTTTGACGGAGGAGGCTGCCATTGTCCACGTGGTTGAGGTTTTGTGGCTGCTGCTCTATTAATGAGGGAGTATTGGCTGTGTTGGAAGGTAGCAAGTGCTTGTGAAGCTTGTTGGATAACTTGGGATTTAGGAAAAGAACTCATGTTTGCTCGGAGTTGGTTTTGGCGGTGCCATATCGTCCACATCACCATGGCCATCAGGTCCAGGTTGCTCCTTTTCTCATGTACCAAGTTAATCAACTCCTTGATGTTTGTTGCGCCAAGTTGTCTCCGATCTTCAAAGCCTGGAACAGCATCCCAAATTTCGTTTAGCGTTGTACACTCCCACAGTGCATGGGCAACTGTCTCGGCCTCAACTCCACACTGCTCACATCTGTCTTCCGCTAGAATCCTCCTCCTCATTAAATTGTGTTTAGCTGGGATGGCTTCTTTACACACCCTCCATATGAAGTTCCGCACCTTGTTTGGAACGTTCAGCCCCCAAATCAGTTTCCAAACCTCTTTTTGCTGCTGTGGAGTACCTGTAGGGACAGCCATGGAAGTTAAGTTAGTTAAAAATTTTGAGCCCGATTTAACAGAGTAGTTACCTGAGGGGGTGTAAGGCCAAATGACTTTGTCCTCCACTGGGGTACGACTCAAAGGAATGCTAGTGACTAGTGCGGCTTCTTCCGGTGCCAACAAACCATACACTAAGTTTAGGTCCCATTGTCTTGTAATCGGATTGATGAGGTCGGAAACTTTACCATCTTCAAAGCCTGATACAATTTTAGACCGGATCCGAGGGTGCTCTAGTGAAGGTAACCATGCATCATTCCAAATACTAATAGCCTCTCCACATCCAACCCTCCATCTTGCCCCCTTTAGTAGGACATCTCTTCCCTTTAGGATGCTATGCCAAGCGTGCGATCCTGAACTATTTGCTTGAGCTTCCCATAAACTACAATTAGGAAAAAACTTCATTTTAAAGACTCTATAGAATAGGGACTCCTTATTATGAAGTAATCTCCATGCTTGCTTGGCCAACAGAGCATCATTGAAATTGGCTAAATCCTTGAAACCCATTCCTCCTTCATTTTTTGGAAGACAAAGTGTATCCCATTTCACCCAATGTACTTTCCTCCTTTCCCCTTTTTGGCCCCACCAAAACCTTCTTATTAAGCTTTCAATTTCTGAACAAAGTCCTAATGGGAGTTTGAAACAACTCATGGTATAAGTTGGAATAGCTTGGACAACTGCCTTGATTAAAATTTCCCTACCAGCTTGTGATAGGAGTTTCTCCTTCCAGCCCTGCAGTTTTTTCCAAACTCGTTCCTTAATATAATTAAAACTTGCTTTTTTGTTTCTACCCACCAATGAAGGTAACCCTAGGTATCTTTCATATTGAACAATTTCTGGAACCCCCAGAGCCAACTTTATTTGATTTCTGGTGTCATCACTAGTAGATTTACTGAAGAAGATTGTTGTCTTGCTTCGGTTAATCTGTTGACCTGAGCATCTCCCATAAACTTCCAGGATTTCCAAGACTCTTTGACACTCCTCTAGGGTTGCCCTGCAAAACAGTAGGCTATCATCTGCAAACAAAAGATGTGTCAGACGTGGGCTATTTCTACAAAGAGAGTAGCCCTTAATTTTTTCTTGGTAAGCAGCTATATTAAGAAGCCCATTAAGACCTTCGGTGCAAAGTAAGAACAGAAAGGGAGAAAGAGGGTCTCCCTGTCTAATGCCTCTTGTTGGTGAGATCATGCCCTTGGGTTCTCCGTTCACCAATATGGAATATGTCACTGTTTTGACACATAGCATCATGAGCTTGATCCAATGTTCTGTAAACCCCATTTTTTCCATAACTGATGATAGGTAAGGCCACTCCACTCTGTCGTACGCCTTGCTCATGTCTAGCTTAATGGCCATGTAATCTTCCTTTCCTGAGTGTTTCTGCATAATGAAGGCGATTAGTATCACAACATAATAAATAAATAATAATACCCATGCTACTACCAACTTTACTATACAAAATATCTACAAAAGATGTGGTAATGAATTTGATTGATGGCATATCAATAGCATATAATAAATAAATTCCTTGATGACTCTTTTATTGAGTTTTTAAAAATTAATTAATACATTAGTTTGTAAGGTATATAGAGTAAAATATATAGTATTTGAGGGATCATTCTAATTAAATTCCTTTAACCAATTTTTATTAAAAGAAAATACACAAAATAATTATGTTTGAATTATTTGCATTTTTATTTGAAAAAAAAAAACAAATATTGTTACTAGGTTCCCATTATTTACCAATCAAATAAAAGTCACATTTTTCCATCCAAAACTAATAAAATTTATATTTATCATCTAATTATATGTAACATATTTTTTGAACTAAAAAAAATAGTTTTTTTTTAGAAAGTTTCAACCTATGGCGTCCGCTTCTGATGACCGTTCTTTATTATCAAACTAAGACATCAATCAGTTTTTGGTGTAGGTAGGAATTGAACCTTAGATTTCTTATACAACTATCAGAGATTTTACCAGTTGAGCTAACTAGAGCCCACAAAAAAAAAAAAAAATAGTTAGTTTTACCAAGAAAAAAAAAACCAAACTTTTAATTTTAAGTCCCAAATAATAAACAACCAAAGACGAAAATAACTTAACAGCACAAGTCGTTCGAAATTTAAAAAAAAAAAATCCAAATAATTAGTAAACACGTTTTAAGTTCATAACAAGTCAAAAACAACACATCCCACATAGACACGCTTGATCTCACTGATTCTCACAGCGCATCGTCACAGGAATGAGATACCCAACTTTTTTTTTATTGGGATCTTTTGACCAAGTTTTAATTTTTGAAGGGACCAAGTATAATTATTATAGATTTAAATTAAAAAAATTTTACGTCTATTTTATATTTATATAATACTTTTAAAAATTAGAATCTTTAAAATAAATTTCAAAATCCAAGCCAATAGCTCCCTTGATCTACCTTTACTTTTGTCATTACTTTTTTTTTTTTTTTTGAAAAAGTTTCAATTTATGACATCTACTCCAGATGATATTCTTTATCATCAGACTAAGATACTAATTGGTTTTTGGTATAGGCAGGGATTGAATCTCATATCTCTTATTCAACCATAAACAATTTTACTAATTGAGCTAACTGGAAACTACTACTTCTGTCATTACTTTGGAGTATAGTTATATAGTACTTTCTCTTCTAACACATAATAGTGAAATCATTAATAAACTCAATAATAGGTGATGCGAATTTACTATTTATGTGAGAAATAGTGTACCAGATGGTTAAATGATCAAAGGCTATAAGATGAAAACATCCCACGGTTTACCAAAAAAATTAAGAGAATATGCATATTATTGCTTCCACTTCAATGGAAGTTCCTAGGGACAACATGAGCAGCACCCAAAAAAAAAAAAAAAGCTGCGTGGAAGAAGTGACCTTTTATGTGATACAAAACTAAGCAACTAGCCACCAAACATAGACACCTAATCGGATTTTGCAAATCCAAGGAAAGATGAACCTGCCCGGCCCCCTGAATCACAAGGAGGTGATGAATAGTGTATATTATTGATGCACCCACCAAATTAAAACAAATCTGATATAGAAAACAAAAGGTGGAAAAGAAAGAAAGAATCGCCTTTGACTCAAAAAAAACTTTCATACATATATATGGGCCATGAACAACATGTCTCACGTGTCACGCACATCCTACACCTAGCATTCGATTGTTTTAATATTATAATAATATTGTAATATTTATGTATATATCAATGTGTAGAGTTATGTAGAGGACATGGTGGTATTGTATAGTGAATATATATTTTCTGTAGTTTTTTGGACTTTGGAGTGAAGAGAGAAATTAAGATGGGTAAGTTCAAAAGGGTCTGTGTCTTTTGTGGAAGTAATTCAGGGAATAGAAAGATATTTGGTGATGCAGCTCTTGATCTTGGAAGAGAATTGGTATGTACTACTCTCTCTCTCTCTCTCTCTCTCACATATACGCACACCTACACCATATAGGTGGGGTTTCAAAGATTCATTTGAGGGTTTATTTGCAGGTGGAGAAGAAGATGGATTTGGTGTATGGAGGAGGGAGTGTTGGGCTGATGGGGTTGGTTTCTCAAACAGTTTTTAATGGTGGATGTCATGTTCTAGGGTAAGGAATTCAATGGGGGAAGCAAATGAGTATTAAACTTTTACAGTAATATTTCTTTGATGAAGTATATGAAAGCCTCTTTCTAGTGCATATACATCCATTTACATAGACCAAGAAATTTGGTCCAATTCATGTATTCATGCACATCTTGTTTTTGTTCTAACTTTTCTTTTTTTTCCTTTTTGGTTAGAGTTATCCCAAATGCACTTGTTTCACTTGAGGTATATGAACATCAACATCTCTCTCAATCTCTCTTGTGTGGATGTGATTACTGATTATGACTTGCTCTCAGATATCTGGCCATGCAGTGGGAGAAGTGTTGATTGTATCAGATATGCACGAAAGAAAGGCTGAAATGGCTCGTCGAGCTGATGCTTTTGTTGCTCTTCCTGGTATGCAAATATATGTTACTTAGAAAAGAAATATTTTATACTATAATATAAAAATTTATTTTTGGCAAGTATTTTATACATATATATATTGAGGATTTCATTTTTTTTAAGATAATATTGATGCAACCATTTGATTTTTCTTTTCTTTCCTATATATAAATGTGAAGGAGGTTATGGTACTATGGAAGAGTTGCTTGAGATAATAGCCTGGTCCCAGCTTGGCATCCATGACAAACCCGTAAGTTAAATTGCCTATGCATGTTTTTTATTTTACCTGAAAGGACAAGTTGCAAATTAATAGTGCTTCCCCAAGCATTACACTATCTAGAAAACACTAATTTTTTGTACATTAGAGTTCCAAAAGTTTCCTCAATTTAATTTATTGACAATTTCTAAACTTGACTTCTAGCAGTTGAGTCATATTTTTCATCATCCAATACATTGCAATTAAAATGATCATCCACATGTTTTTTAAGTTAATAATTTATTTCAAAATCATGTGACTTGTTTAAATTACTTAATAAGCTATTTAAATATTTTATATATATATATATATATATATATTAATGGTTTTGGTCATTTAAAAATTGTCATATAATTCAAATCAATTTGGGAAAAAAAATCAAAAAGTCTGTACACTATGCTTCAAAGGAATGCAGCTAAGCACTAAGCAACCCTAGCTAGCTAGGAGAGAACTTGATGAATGATTAATTTTCTTAATTAGTTGTAATGACCTACGAATAATAGCGATAGCATGCATTAAACTATTTATTTCCCTCAGAGTCCAAGAAAGGGTAATACTGATGTTATAATGGCCAAAGGAATCTTCCCTGCTGCCCATCCAACTTATATATTTTAAATTAATTTTCTTCTGAAGTACAAGTAATTAATTACATTCGAGTCACATTGCTTGTAGTTTTATGATTTGGAATATTTGCAGTGAAAGTTTTGATATATCTAGATTTGATTTATTCATTTAAGAAAACGAAAGTGTGGTTCACATTGAGAGTATCACATTGAGAGTATTATTTTGGTGTTTGTTAGGATGCAACTTGAAGTTAGAGTTTCATTTAATAGAACTACATGCAGATTTCGAGAAAAATATTATGGTTAGTTGGTTTAAAAAATATCAGTGTTTGGTACTTGACATCGCTGGTTAGTCCTTTTTCTCATTATTTCTCTTGCTTAAATGTAATTAGGTTTTGACCAAGATCTATCA
The DNA here is from genome assembly GCA_032878915.1 of Castanopsis chinensis. NCBI lineage: Eukaryota > Viridiplantae > Streptophyta > Magnoliopsida > Fagales > Fagaceae > Castanopsis > Castanopsis chinensis. The sequence goes on from JAVQMG010000084.1 coordinate 436,679, forward strand.
TGCCAATTTTTCTTTTTCTTTTTTGTTTAATATTTATTTTCACCTTCTCTCCCTTGTCATCTCCCTTTTTTTTTTTCTTAAATAGTAACACAACTTCTATCCTTGATTTTGAGAAGAGTTACATTCCAAAGGTTTTGGGTTCATTGACTCAGCCAGAACAAATTATGCTTATCATTATTCTTTTAAGAGTTATTCTTTGTGATATATCACTAAACATGTTTAAGTAAGTTGATCACTCACCCTATCCAATTTGATATTTTGCTACTCCTAGTTCAAGTTATAACCTATTGATCCCAGTAACATGGTTTTAGCTCAACTAAGAAAAGATTAAGAAATGTTCCTTTTTTTATTTTTTGCACAACCCCATAATATTTGAACATCCATTTATAATTATGAAAGTATTCCTTGATTAAAGTAGAAGAAAATGGTATCAGAAATACAATGTTCTCAAATAATAAATGCTTTTTGAACGTTTCAATCCTGTTTAATATTCCTTTCATCAGAAGATTTAGCAATTTATACTTAAACACCTAAAATTCATTTTTGTTGTTTGACCCAAAAAAAGTTTTTTCTTAGATACTTTGAGTCCATTTGAATTAGCTTGTTTTTGTTAGCTTATTTTGTTTAAAAAGTAATTTGGGATCTAGGAAAAGTATAGTTTTACTTTTATAATTAAAAAAATAGTGAAACTTTTAAAAATTTGTACATAATTGGCTGTGAACATAAACAAAAAATTAAAGTTAAATTTCGCTTGAGGAGAGGGTGTTGGGCATTGGGTTTCAATCTTGTTATATTAGTCCCAAACTTTGCCAAGTAAATGCCTCAAGACTCAAGAGTGCTTGGCTCATTAAGTAGAGAAGAAGCTATATATAATTTTATTTTATTTTCTTAAAAAAGATAAGCATGGGAGTTGACATTTTGATTTTGGAAACCATTAATAGTGTCTAATGCCTCTCCTAATCCCAATTTTATAATTAAAAAAACTGTTTAATTTCTTAATCAGTCAAACCAACTTGGGCAATAAGTGTATAGCTGTATGTGGTTAATAGCTAGATCTGGCCCTCAAACTTGACAGCTATCCAATTGTGACAACAATTGCAATGAAGTAGACTTAACACCCATTTTTAGGTCCACACTTAACCTAATCTTTCTTTGACAATATAGTTTTATAGTATCTTTAGAGCCAAAATTAAGAGTTAATGGTGTCTTAATTGTCACAGCAATCACCTTCATGCAATGTATGTATCAAAATTTTAAATAAGAAAAAAAAAAAATTTGATGTACACATCAAGGAAAAGTCGGTGAGAATGTTATTTCAGTAAAAAAACAATAACAGTTCAAGGAAAAAGAAAAAAGAAAAAAGGAACCTTGACTTTAATGGTTATTTACCCTGAGTTGTGACCCTTTTTTTTTGGACCCTTTTTAGCCACATGTTACAAACTTACAAGGTTGACATAAACAAATTTGAATTTTCATATTTGGTTGCTAAAACAGGTAGGTCTCTTGAATATTGATGGATATTATGATTGCTTGCTGGGATTGTTTGACAAAGGAGTGGAAGAAGGATTTATTAATCCATCTGCTAGGAATATTGTCATATCTGCACAAACTTCTCGAGAGCTGCTACAGAAGATGGAGGTACAAATATACTTGTACATTAATTAATTAATGACATAAAAACTAATACAAATTTTGTATTTTGATAAAATTGCAAAAGTATATTCCATCGGTACTAGAATAGATGAAAAAAGAAGAAAATATTGAGGGAATAATAAGAAAATACCATTCGAGGCTATATGCAAAAACAGCAACAACAAAAAATCCTTAATCCCATAACTTTGGGATCAATATGAGTACTAAACAATCTAATAAGAACCGAACACATGTATTCTTTTTCATCATTCTTTTCTATCCAATATCATATTTTTTGTCACATTAATGAATTTGTCAATTTTTTTTTATTACTTTACCAATATTAATTCAGGTCTTCCCCTGTCCCCTTTCTGTTCTCTCAACTTAAATCAAATCATTATTTTTGTCATTAATGTATTAGTCATTCTCCTTTACTCATGACTATCTTAAGCGCTTTCCCCCATTTTTCCATCATGAGGAGCTACAAATTTTTGAACAAATTTCTTCATTTCATATCATATCTTTCATGGTATTTATACTTATTTGTCTTAACATTCTCATTTTAACTACACTTATTTTATGAACATATTGCTTCTTAATAGCTCAACTTTAGATACCATATAGTATAACTATTCTTATAAATTTTGTTTTAATTAACTTAATAAGTTTACTACAATCACACAATAGTTCTAATGTACTCCTCTGTTTTATCTGTCTTAATCTTATGATATGATTCCCATTTTTTCAATCTCCCCATCATTATGATTTGTTAATCCAAAATATCAAAAATAGTTACTTTTTGGCATTTAATGTTTAACCAACAAGCTTACAACTCTTTTATCTTTGATTCCACTTTTACTAAACTTACGCTCTATATGATTTTTTATTTCATATTTCACAATAAAACCTTTCAATTCTAAAAAATTCTTTGAATTTCCAAATTGGTGTTGACTCCCTTCGAGTTTCATCCGCTTTTAGGAATTTTTTTTTTTTTTTTTTTTTTTTTGTGAGATAGTTAGATGGTGGAGGAGAGGAAAATGAGGTTCAAACCACAAATATGAGACACCACAAAAAAACTTCATCTTGAATTGATTTAATGAAATAAGTTAATTCATACTGAGGCATTTATAGGCTTGCCAATTCTTAGGTGTACTGTACGGCTGACCATGGCAGAATCTTGGTCACCTTCAAAGCTTGAGATTTATTAAAGCTCCAAGACCATTCTCTTGACAAAATGAAAGGGTCGATGACAGTGTATTTTACTTCGAATTGGATTTTTTTTCTTACATTGTAAAATCAACCAAAGGTATTGAGCAGGCAAAATATGCTAGTACTAGTAGCATTTTATCATATATGATAAACACAAAGCATTTCTCTTGTATCAATTGTTTCTTGAAGTCAGACATGTTTCTACAGGAATATATACCTGTGCATGATCAAGTAGCACCAAAACAAAGTTGGAACATAGAGGGAAACCAGAACGGAAGTTTGTAGCTCTTCACTTTTGTTTGCCATCCAAGAATGAAATGGGCCTTATTTACAACAACACCATATTTCTAAAAGTCTGTTGGCATCGTGTGTGCAAGCGGATAAAGATTCACAAGAGAGAATTGATATTCCAAATGGAAAGGGGGTGCTACTTGTTCACAAAGAACCTTTCTTGATTTGTGCATGATAGACTGACTTCACAAAATGAACATTTATATTTTCCTGACAAAGGAATAAATATAGCATAGCTTCAACCTGCCACTGCAGGTGAATATATGTTTTCTTTTTTTATCCCCGAGTGAATGTTCTTGATATAGCAGTGGGATTGACACAGCAGAATCAAACCATTATAAGCAGACAATCACAGGTTGATAAAATCAATTGGATTTTGGAACATTAACATTGCTGCTTGTGCTGTTGTGCACGATATAATTTAGCTTCAGGCTACTCATTAGCAGGAGTATGCACTGGTTAGATTGGGTCAAGATGGAGCGTTTTTTCAACCCAACTTAAAGCTTTGTTAGGTTAAGAAAAATCCCAACCCAATCCAATCCATTAAAGCCACCAGTTAGGTTTGGTTAGATTTGTGGGTTATGCTTACATGTTTCACTCCTCGTAAAAATTTGAACTTTCATTACTTATTTAGTTACTTTTTTGTAATAAACTATTACAATGCACATAATATTGTCAATTGTATTCCTAATTTTCAAATTCATCAAACTAATTCTTAAAATACCAAAATGAATCAAACAAAGCAAATAAAAATGAGAATAATAAAATAAACTTATATATAGCAGGTTGGGTTTGGTTGAATAGGTTGAAAAACTATCAACATAAACCAAATCCACCCTAACTTGGGATTCAAAATAAAATTCCAACCTAACCCAAGGCATTGGGTTGGGTTGGGTTGGGTTGGGTTGAGTTGGGTCAATTTTGTCACCTTAGTAGGTTGGATACACACCCCTACACATCAGTGTAAAATGCTATTGGCTCTTGCTGCAATGGAACCCATACAGTCACCACTAAAATTAGGGGGAAGATGTTAATATGTTATGCTTTGATGCATGGATTTGAATCCCACGTTGCTCATTAATTAAGAAACCTATTCCTCAAACACATAAATCTTAAACGAATCGACCAACATGGACATTATGTTTGATACACACCAAAATATATTGAAATATAGACACAAATACATGAACTGTAACCACAAGCCAAAAGGGGCAAAACTACCCTACTTCCAGTTGCAGAGGAAAAAGAAAGCACCTTTATCTTGGAGTATCATTCCATCTAAGAGATAAATTCCCATGTGCATTTTATAAATAAAAAGCTTCATTTGCTAGCGGAAACATCATTTGTACAGTTTCCTCTTCCCCTGATTTTCCCTTTTTCCCCATCTCTTTTGCAAAATTAAGACTATTAGCACAACATTCTCAGGAAGCAACAGTTAAACAGGTAGCAGTGCAGTTCCATAGCTGATTCAGGTTTCTATTTCAGTGACCAAAGCAAGACAAGTTTTGGGTTTGACCAAATATGGATGCAGTGGAAGGTTGTAAGACAGTTATTCTTCTACCATTTGCCAAAAACAGGGAAGAAAACCACTGGGCACTTCCATATATTTTAATGGAGACAGAGACATAGACACCTCAAAAAGCAAAAGAGCAAAATCATGGTTCCTCTAATTAGATAAAGACAAACATAACATGCCTCTATCTTGCAAGTTCTGATCTAGGAGGAAATCCACATATGCATGCTAAGAGGAACAAATACTTTCATTGCAATCAGAAAAATGCATTTGCACAGGTTGGCTTTTCTATCTATTATATATTTTTTAAATAGTAATTTTTCATCCTATATGGGTAAGCTACAACTGGGGAAGGCTTATTATGAAACTATATAAGTAGCCATCTATCACCTCAGAAAGCAAACACCACATTAAGGAGATGGCAGTGCATTCAAACAGCTGATTCAGGCCTGAGTGATAATACAGTTCAGTTTCACTGACCAGTGCAATAAGAGTCATGCAATTCAATTTACAAGGGTCCTAGGAAATCTTTCTTTCTTACATTAGCAATTTACACCGCCAGTCCATCATTAATTCCCAACTGGTCAGCGTGTTCACATATGAATCTTTAAATGCAACAGAAGAGTCACAAAGAAAAAGAATTCATTTACTCGTGGAAGATAATAACTGATAATACTTACACAGGAATAAAAAGAAAAAAACTCAACAGTTGGTATTGAAAAAAATTATAGTGCACATTTCAATAAGTTGAATCTATGGTACACATATGGGCTAGTCATAGAGAAGGTTAATCAATACAATAAAAGAACATTAAAATACAAAGAAACCTGAATTGACTCAAAAGTATCATTCTGAAACTGAATCAAAGAAGTAAAAGCATGATTCAAATCAAGTACAAATGCATTAGGGTATTATCCCACCTGTTCAGCAAGTATTAATTCCATCCTTGCAATCTTTGGTCAAATTGTAGAAGGTTTCCACGCGTGTCTTTGCCCTATAAAGGACCTCAGTATCCACCTCAACTCTCATGTACCCATCAAACTCAACCGGTCTTCCATTATTTAGAATCATCGTCTCATTGTACCACTCACTTTTATTTCCCCACAATTCCTTGTAATCATCAAGCAAATGGACCTTATACTGAGACCTCAATTTATCGAAATAATTGTAAAATGGTTCATTCGTGGCTACATACAGATTCCTCCAAGGCTGAATAATCTCTTTAAGCTTTGCAAGGATTGCGTCAGGGGATGTATCAGAATTCAAATGAGGCCAAAGCTCTTTATTCTGTGCCTTCTCCCCTCGAACTACATGAACAGCATCAAAATCCCAGTCCAGATTCCCACTGATTTCTGAAACAATGTTCATCAATCTCTTTGATTTCCAAATAGCACGCCATGGCCTCTGGATGTAGTTTGCAGCCTGCCCTTCACATACTCTATACCAATAATTCTCCGGCTCCGGAGCATCAAACTGCCTCCATATTACCGTGTTCTTATCTTTCTTGAGTTGCATTGGTGTCATCTTATGGCTCACAACCTTCCTAACTGGCAGTTTCCTCTTATGGCTCCGATCCCATTTCTTCCAACCTTTCAAAAACACATCCTCTTCTACAATTGATGCCACCTCCTTAAGATGCTCAAAATCAAAATAGTACCGAAAATCCTTTCCCTCCTCATCTTTATTACTCGGATTATAAGTTGCTGCCAAGCACATATTCAAATCCATCACAAATGTCCTATTCAAATACATAGCCTCCCCTAAACCACACAAGAAACTCCAAAGGTAATGATTCATTCCCTTACAGTAATCCCCTCCACGCGAATAGTACAAGTACTTCCCTTTTCTAAAATTCATCTCTGACCCCAAACTCGGGATCGTGTCATTGATCTCCTCATCCTGGACCGGTGGGGCAATCTTAGGACTGCTTGGTTTGCCCTTCGTGGCATTATTGATTCTACTCCTAGACCGTCGGGCATTAATACCCGAATGCCACCCACCAGCGTGCATCACTTTATATGTACAATTCTCTCCAACCCCAAGCCTAAACCTCCTAAAATCCCTATACTTCCTCCAAGACTTCTCTTTTTTATTCCTAAACCTCCAAGACACATCACACTCTTCCTCTTTTGACCCATTAACTGGAGTCTGATAATCCAGAAAAACTATGGACTTAAAAACCCTCAAATTGAACTTCTCAACCGCAAGCAAAACCTGGGGATCAGAACAGTTCAAGACCCGTGATTCATCACAACCCGAATCAGATTTCAGTGTCAAATTGGCAATTCTCTCTTCAGTTTTCTCAATCACCGCCTCGGTGATTGAGACCCCCACCGGCCCAGAAGCCGGTGACTCTGCCTTCCCAAAAGTCAAATCTTCCCCAGTTTTGAGGATAGAATTGTCATTTTGGAAAGTGGCATTCTCAGATTCAGTGAAAAGCTTGGTCAGAGCCGGAGCAGACTCAAGCCATGGATCTGGAGGCTGGTAAGTGATGGCAATTACTGTAATTATAAGTACAAAGAACACAAACACTGAGAAACACAGATTGCTTATCAGTTTTATTAGGTTTTGCCCAATGGGCTCAGTGCTTGGGTTTGAGTCTTTCATGGGGTTTTAATTTTTCTCCACTTCTTAGAGAAAAAAAAAAAAACCCAAATACCCTTTTCAGTATTTTGATTCAGTGAGCAATCAGATCTTGAAACGAGTGCAAGAATGGAATAAAGTTTGGAAATTTAAGTGGAAAAGAGAGAAATTGGGGTAGGGTTTTCACTTACAGCTGAAAATGGAGATCTGATGGGTCTTTGGCAGAGATGACTTTGATTACAACACACTTGTTGAGTGTGGATGTTTGGTATGGTATGGAGATCTGTCTGTCTGTACTTTTGATTGGAGAAATATGTTAAGAAGCCAAGCTGCCAAAGGAAAGGAGTGTGTGTGTTGGATTGTCTGCATCAGTAGGTGCAAGAGGTTTAGCACAAGCAATGCCATGTCAGCATGATAATTGTTTACCTTTTTTTATTTTTCTTTTTTTGTCAAAGTACAATTTTGATAGATATTTTATTTTTTTGAAATTAAAAGGACTTAAAAAAACTAGGCACAAGCCCATTAAGATAAGTGGTGCCTTATCTCTCAAATGAAGCCCAAAATAACAAAATTTGAAGAGAAAGTGAGAATCAAGCCCAAGTACAATTCTAAATTAGCCTAGGATTAAAGTTGAGAAGCCTTATATAGCAGACAAATAAGGTTAAACAAGAATTGAGAGGAATATCCACCTCAATACATCCGAGGATCAATTTTCTGGTATATAAATATGGTTAAATTGTTACACCAGACTATTCAATGCTCTCTTTCCTATTTTGTTTGCAATCCAAAATATTCAACCCCTTTTTTTAGATGGACTCCTTTCCTTTTATAGTCTTTCTTCTTGCATCTTAGCCTTCTATTTGGACGTTTTCTAGCAAAAATTTTAAACCAATCATAAAAGGCCACATCAAAATTTGTGGCAAATCATGATTTTCATTAAATGTAATTAAAAGGATGATGACTAGTCATGTGACAAATAACATATCAAAATTTTAGGGTCATTTCCATATAAAATAAAGCTGATTCAAAATTTAGTGAATAAACTTTATTAAAATAAATAAATAAAATAAAGATAAATTTCCTATTCAAAATTGATAAATAACATTAAAATAAATTTAGAGATAATGATTTATCTTTCCTCCCACTATCTTGGTTCTGGTTGTTAGAATAATTATTCTAAGAAGAATTTAGGCCAATAAAAAATCCTACATATTTCAAGCATATATTAGTTGTCTAAAATCCCTAAATACATCTCCTCTCAGTAGGTGAAGTTTTCAAGAAGGATGCACTCACCCCTTAACCTAAGTTGTGAAAGTTGTTTCTTTAGTCTGGAACTAAGCTCAGTCCTTGGACTTCCACAAACCCAAATCTATGAAGCTCAACGGATCAAGCCTCTAAAGCCTCGAAGAACTTCAACCTAAGAGCCTTCACATTTGAAGACTCAAGAATATTTTTTAATTGAAAGCTAGAATATGTTGCAAGATCATTCAATCTATCGTTAGATTACATTATTTTTATATATTCTTCATGCTTGCAAAATTTCAAGGTAATCAAAAATTAATAGCCATATCATCAATCAATTGTTAAAATTTAAATTTTTGTAATTTAAAATAATGCACAAAAGATGAGTTTATAGGTCAAATGGTAAACAGTTTCTGATGGATATGAAAATTGGCATGCATGTTAGTGAGAACATATACGAAGGTGGGAACATGTAATCCTTAACTTGGTTCTAGTTGTTAGATTTTCAAAATATTAATTCAATAACAAGTTATAAGTAGGTGAAGTTCTCGAGATGCACTCACCCCCTTAACCTAAGTTGTGAAAGTTGTTTCTTTAGTCAGGACTTCTCAGTCCTCAGACTCCACACAATATATATGTGCTAAAACGCAAAACTCGAACTCTATGTTTCACTATAATTTATTTTAGTCCTCAAATTTTGTTTTTGTTCATTTCAATTTTCTAAGCTTTATATCTCCATCAACTTCCATTAAGTTCCAAAAAAAAATTATGAAAAATATTTTTCAATCAATAATTGGATTTTTTTAATTTAAAAAATTAGAAGAAAAAATTGCAAATTTGGACAATTAATTGCAACCTTTCCCAAAAATTAATGGAAAAACCATAATTGAATAAACTTGAAACTTAGAAGACTGAAATGAAGGAAAAAAAAAAAAAAAAAGTTAAATGACTAAAATAAATTCTAGTAAAACTTAGAATGTGAGTTTTACATTTTATCCTCTCTTTTTTTTTGCCAAAATGAAATTATGGATCTCTTTTAAATTTTTAATAACTAGAGAGAGAGAGAGAGAGAGAGAGAGAGTTAATCCTTTGAAATTATGGATCTATTTTAAAAAATTTTGGCCCTTGGTATTGAAGCCGTGTATCGAAGGCAATCCTTTGAGATGTGTCAATCGCAGATTCACAATGAGGACTTCATCTTTTATAATTCATCATCTAATGAGGAGTTTGATTCAAAAAATGCTTTATGTCATTGCTGCAGGGAATAATTGCCTCTGGATATCCTTTTATTGTTAATTGGATATGGTCTTTGGACATTCTGCCAAAAATCAAGCTTTTTGTTTGGAAAAGGCTTTGCTCTCTGATTCATGGTTAAAGAATTGCTAGTTAAGAGGTTTAAATGCTGACGTTGGCTGTGAATGTGATATGTGATATAATGCACCAAAACAACTTTACATGTTCCTAGAGGTTGTCCCATTGCCAAAACCTTCTGGCTGCAGTTTGTATCTTCTTTTCTCAACAACAATTTTCTCTATCTAAACCTCTTGGTATGGCTCCATAGAAATGCTAGCAGCTTGACCACCATGCCTGGCACCCTCCTTTCATTGGGGAACCTTTTTCCATTTTGGCATCTGGAGCCTCTGGTTACAAAGATACAATTCTGTGTTCAATTCATTTTAAGACCTTCAACAGAGCATTAGAGTATTCTCTTAGATCCCCCAATCAAGAGTAAGGCATTGGTTTAGGGAGGCTAATATGTGTGTTGATGCACTGACCAAAAAATGGAACTAAACTACATCAAGATTTTGTATCTTTTGATATAACCCATGTGGATATTTGTATGGTTGATCTATTTTAATATTATGATCTTAAAAAAAATGTTACTTCTTGTGAGACGAGCCATCAAGGTCTAACAAAATCTCATTCAAATAATGATAGTCACACATTCTTTATTATACATTTACTGTATACACACTCCATATTAAACACTCACCATACACACATCTCATAGACTAAAATCGTGTTTTTAAAACATGATTTCAATTAAAATTGTTTTTTTCCCCACAAGTTTAACAGTTAAAACACAATTCAAAATGAAGTGTGTGATAAGATTTTTTGCATTCCAAAATAGGCATGACAAGAAAAGTGTCTAATTTATGTGGAACGTTGAACATAAAGATCAACTAGCCACCCTTCCCGGGGGAAAATTATACCTCGTACTAGGTATATACAACATCTCTCTCACAATAAGCAGACAAGATCCACCTGCAATGAGAGAAATGCTGCATATTCTCATTGCGTGGTATACTTTCTCCTCGCAAGGATGTAATACAACCCCCCATTGACACTCACCCCTATTGACACTCATCCCTGTCTGAGGGGGGTATTACATGCATCCAATGCATGTGTCCCCCTCTCAGAGCATTCATAGCGACGGTGCTAAAAAATTTAGCTTTTAGTACTTTAAAAAAAACTATTTTATCTATTTTTCCAACTAATTTTATAATATACCCAACATAAAAAGTTCTATTTTTTAGCACTTCATGTAAAATAATATAAACAATTCATTAAAATAATAAAAAAAAAAAAAAACAACCACAAAAACTGCCACAGCCCACCTCAGAAGAAAAAAAAACCCCCTAGCCACCACCGCTACCAACCACAACAACCCTCCAGCATAGCCACAACCCACTGCCATAGCTGAACCCAAACCTACAGCCAAAGCCAAAATTAACCACCACCACCATCACAACTAAAATACACAAAACCCACACCCAAACTTAACTACCACCGAAGCCAAAATCAAAGAAGCTCACACCCAAAATCAATCACCGCCACCACCATGGTCAAAATCCATAAAACCATACCTAAAATCAACCGCCACAACCAAACTCACAAAGATGAAAAAAAAAAAAAAAGAAACGGTGAAAAAAGAAGAAGAAAGAGATAGAAGAGAGGAACAGTGGTAAAAAATTATTAAAAAAATAAAAAGGAGGGAAAGAGAGGAGAACCCCAGAGAAAAAAAAAGAGTAAAAAAGTAAAAAAGAAATATTTTTTTATTTATTTGATAATAGAAAAAGCAAATATTATTTGATATTTGTGAGCTAGACCGTAGCTCAATTGCTAGACTGTAGCTCATTGGTGGCTACATATACAGATTCCTCCAAAGCTAAATAATTTCTTTAGGCGGCGTCTAGTAGGAAGGATTGAAAAGTGAGAGGATAGAAAAAATTTTAATTTCTTTTATTTTTGTTTAGTTGGGAGTAGAAAAATAGAGGGATGAAAAATGTGAGTTTGTATAAATTTATACGTATACCCTTATTAAAAAATGATATCCAATTAAAACAAAAAAAAAGTGATAAACAAAAAAAAAAATCAATCACCTAAATTTATTAAAAAATAAAAATCATGTCCATAAAAAAATCACATCTAAACCAAAAATAAAACACTAAAAAAAGCAACAAAAAAAAAATACTAGACAAGCCTGCCCAGTAAATCAAAAGAAAAGAAAAGAAAAAAGAAGAAGAAGAAGATGAAGAATATTATAAGAAGAGGCAGGCAATGCCTGCCCAGTGTAAAAAAAAAAAAAAAAAAAAAGGTAACGTGAATTTATTGCACATGGTCATTTTCATTCAAAAATGATGCATAATTTTTCTCTTTAATTTTCTCTTTATTTTGGCAAGAACACTTTTAATGGGCTCAGGAGAAAATACCTAGGCCTTACTATTTATTTTTCTTCCTCTTCACCCAACCAAACACATTAAAAAAAATTTTCCTACTCATTTTCTCTTCAAAAGTTTTTACCCACCTTATTTCCTCTCCAAACAAATACATCCTTAAGCTTCGCAAGGTTGCGTCAGGGAATAGCACCATCTTAGGTGAGTCCTTAAAAATAACAATTTGACAATTTAGTTCCAGTACTTTGAATGCGTCGAACCCAGTCACCTAAATTTGACAATTGCCTGGAAACAGTCACCCAAATTTGACAATTTAGCACGAGGATAGGATGACAATTTGACAATGCGAGAGGGGACACTGGACACATGCACAGGATGATTTTAAATTTTTTCCCTTCTGAGTGGGTGGTTGTTGTCTTGCACCCGTCGCCTTACTTGATTGGGGTTGTTTTCGCGTCATATAAAATAAAAATTCAAAGACACGAGGAGGACCAGCATGATACGCGTTCATCCATTATTGTTATTAACATAAAACTTAAGCACAGTATTTAATTGATGTCTTTTAAATTTTTCTTACGTGAAGTACACTTAATTGCTGTTTTTTGAATTTTTCTCATGTGAATTTTTTCGGATCAAATAAAAATTTATTTTATAGGGAAGTAATCGCTTAGCTAAATCTTAACAAAAAGCTTAAAAAACAGTTCTTAAAATACAGTATCTAAATTTTGTCTCACCAACTAAATCAATAGCTAGAATATTCTAATAAAGTTTTTATCTTTATTCAACAACTCAGGCCTCAAGTTCAGTCCACCATTATAATAAAGTTTTGAACGGCCTCATGTTTCTCTCTTTAATTTAGTTTGAGCTGTGAAAGAAGTAGCCATGGAAGCTCTCAGAGCTTCCTTAGTTCCTTCTCTTCACATCCGAACAACACTTGATAAAACCAAAGTGAGAAGGCCCATGTTCTTAAATTTTCATTCCAATCCAACACCCAGTTCTACTTTCTCATTAGTCTACAAAAAACAATCAAAATTTAAGGTTTTTAACACCATATCATCCACAGTTTCAACAGAACACACAAACCCACCTGAGCCAGTGCTTGAAACTCACAGTCAAGGTGAGAAATTTGATTGGTATTCACAATGGTACCCTGTTATGCCAATCTGTGACCTGGACAAGAGGAGACCACATGCAAAAAAGGTGATAGGTCTTGATGTGGTTGTGTGGTGGGATAGGAATGAGGAAACTTGGAAAGTGTTTGATGATAGGTGTCCTCATAGGTTGGCTCCGTTGTCTGAGGGGAGGATTGATCAGTGGGGTAGGTTGCAGTGTGTGTACCATGGTTGGTGTTTTAATGGTTCTGGTAACTGCAAGTTCATCCCTCAAGCAAATCCTGATGGCCCTCCGGTAAAAACTCTTGAATTTTGCAAATTCAAGAGTTTGTAAAATTTTGCAAATTCTTTTGCATGTGTTCTCATTCCTTTAATATATATGGATAGGATTCTTGTCACATATGAATGGAAAACTTGTTATCTGTTACATTTTATCCAATGTTAGGCTGTGACAAGATTCCAAATTTCGATGCTTTGTTAGTACCTCTCATTCCCTCCAAAGAACCATCAGGGAAGTAAAGAAGAAACTATGAGATTGGATCTTTTTATTGTTTTCATAATTGGCCAAGAGCTTTGTAGCCCTACTGATTGGCATCAAGACATTCCAGATTCAAATCTCTAATGTTCTTATTGTTTGCATAATAGAAATAGTTATATTTGCATGTAGCTTTTCCTCATTTATATGACCTCAAGACATAACACAAACAATCAAAACTGATATAATCATGTCTGGTTGATCGTTATATTTTTCTGCTTCATCTTTTATACTTTTCATCCATTTTTGAATGTTTATCTTATTTTATTTTCTTGTATAAATAGAAGGAACAGAGTATGTTAATGTTTTTGCAGGAATTTTTTACAATAGCAGATGGAATTTGGTTATGGGATTTTATGATGTAATTTGGTTTGGTGAATAACCTTTCCAAATAATTATGCAGGTGCACACGGCCAAGAAAGCGTGTGTAGCTGTTTATCCAAGTACTGTGCAGAACAACATAGTTTGGTTTTGGCCAAACTTGGATCCTCGATACAAAGATATTCTTGTGGAGAAGAAACCCCCCTACATCCCAGAAATAGATGATCCTTCATATACTAACTTAATGGGAAATAGAGATATTCCTTACGGGTATGATCTGCCACTATCTTCTGAAAAAAACCTGTTATCCTGGAAAACATAGATTCAATTTTTTCTACTCGTGTAACTATATCTGGCCTTTTTTCCAGCTATATGTTATGTAACTTTTAGACACCTGTAATGCTGAACGACAAAGTATTAATATTTTCTAATTTCATTTTGGAAAATTCATAAGAAAGTTCATATCTTTTTGACTGATTGCAAATGATTTATTCTTTCTTTTCAATTGGCATAAATATTGTATGCAAATGTGCATCACTAAAAGTTGGGCACCTGTATTTGGGTTTTGCTTTTTCTTTTTGTATCTTACCTCCTTTCTCTTGGCAGATCTGATTGGGAATATATTGATTTTGCAATTTCAGATTTGAGATATTGATTGAGAATCTTATGGACCCTGCTCATGTTCCTTATGCGCATCATGGAATAATGGAAATTCTACCATCCAAAAACAGATAAGTTTTGAATAATCCTTATGTTCTGCCAATTAGTTTTGTTGTCTTTATTTATGACTGAAACCAAGTTACCTTCACAGTGAAGGCTGATAGAGAGGGGGGCACACCACTTGAATTTATGATTGAAAAGTTGGACATCAATGGGTTCAATACAGTTCAGTTTCAGGAATGGAACAGAAGCAAATTTATTGCCCCATACCTGTTTTGTGCATGTCTTAAGCCCGGGGATCAAGCTAATGGATCTGAATCATCAGCTGGAACCAGAAAGGTTATCTATTAGATTGATTAATCTTTTATACATAGATGATAAACAAAATTTTTGCTTAATTCTTATTTATGTATTTCACTTTTCATTCCCTAGTACTTCTATTTATGTAAATCTTGGTTGTTGCAGGATACATCTGTGCAGCAGGAATTTTTTTTAATTTTTTTTTGTGTTCCAGTTAGTCCAGGGAGTAGCAGATTGATATGGAGCTTCCCTAGAAATTTTGGTCATTGGATCGATAAAGTTGTGCCACGATGGATTTTTCATATGGGACAAAACCTGGTCATAGACTCTGATTTATATCTTCTTCATATAGAGGTGATTCCCATCTCTTTGTATGATATTGCAAGTTTCTTTTCTTTTTTCTTTTTCTTTTTTAATCTAGGTAACTGGTTTATTCCATTATACATTACTATTGCCGTTGGCGAGTTACTATCGAAGTTAATGGCATAGGTTCACCAATGGGTTCTGCTATTTTAAAAGATAACAATGTAAATATTATTCTCAATATGGTACAGACCCAACTTGTAAGGTTTCCAATTTTATTTTTAAGAGTGAAAGAGAAAAGACACCGAACAACAACCATATATCCTGTGCTAGCTTCTTTCACATGTATGCGTATGATACTTCATTGATTAAACTATGTAGGATCTTCAATGTCTCGATTTAGTTATTATTTTTCTTGATTTTGATATTAAATTAACTAAGTTTTGAATTAGAATTTGGAAATATTTATTAGGGATATTTTTGGATATTGCTTATTGCTGAAAACTGAAAATTTTGTAGTAAAATAATTTTTAAATGTATGAATAGTACTGTCGAACCTATTTTTAAAATTGTTTTTAGTGAAAAAGGTACTTGTGGGTCCCGTGAACAATGCACAGGACCTATCATATTTCAGCCAAACGCAGATGCATAGGATAAAATACGAAATCTAAATGGATATTAGGTGGCACTTGTAGCTTGCAAAATCACATTCCAGATCTATCATGTTTCATAGATTATTGCTAAGCCTTAAAGCATAACAGCATTTCCTTACTATAATTATTTTCTAAACACTGCACAGAGATGGTTCAATTTTTTAGAACTTTCTTTCCATGTAAATGATTAATGATTCTAATACAACTTTTTATTTTTTTTATTTTTCCTTGAAATGTAACTTTTTGTACGATAGGGTAGAAATTGCTCCCTACCTATTTCCACCAGAAAATAGTGATTTACCCTGTCGTGATGTGTAGTTTTTTTTTTTTTTCAACCAAAGCTTTAGTCTTTACTCAGGTCTCCTGCCAGAAGAGAAGCAAATTGGTTTTGACAGTCGTTCTTTAATTGTATTATATCACATACTGGTCACAAAAATTGAGACTTAGAATGACATTGTATTACATTTTAGTAGTGGTATCTGACTCCTGAATTCTTTCTACAGGAACGTAAGATAATGGATGTTGGTCCTGCCAATTGGCAGAAAGCTTGTTTTGTGCCAACAAAATCAGATGCCCTTGTGATTGGATTTAGAAAATGGATAAACAAATATGCTGGCGGTCAAGTTGATTGGAGAGGCAAGTACAGTGGAGCTCTTCCCCCAACTCCTCCTAGAGAGCAGCTGATGGACAGGTAATTCATACAGCTACCAGTGCGAATTCAAGCTAGAATTTGATACTTTTTATTATTATCTAGAAATAGTATCATTTTTAAGAACAATATACAACAGCATGATAGATCTTTCTAGATGCATCATGCATAGAATAAATAGCTAAACCTGTTTCTTGTTATCGGCAAGAGATCATGTGCAAACTTCACTTACATCAACAGCTTACACAGTTAAACTTGTAATAATACCTTGAGGCTTCTTTCTTTTTCTGTCTGTGGAAAGCCAAGGACACTGGAAATTATGGTGTAGTTTGAGGCCTTTCAGAAGATTCAGGAAATTTCTAATCTGACCAGTACACGCATATTCCTCCTTTTATGTGGCGTCTCATAGCACTACTTGTTTCGTAAGTCATTTATGAGAACTGGTTCATAGAAATTATCTTTCACAATCTTTTTCAGGTACTGGTCCCATGTGGTGAACTGTCCTAGTTGCAGTGCAGCATACAAAGGTTTCAATGTACTTGAAGTTGTCCTCCGAGTAGTTTCTGTTGCTTCAATCGCGATTGCTGCTGCAGCCAAGCAGGGTCCAATCTCATCAGCAGCTGCGAGAACCGCGATGGTTTTGATGGCAGTACTATTCTATGCATCTGCAAGATGGTTGTCTCGCTTCATCTACAGAAACTTTCATTACCACGACTACGATCATGCTTTTCGCTGATGATGCTATTCTAATTTACTGTCCAACCTTAAAACACCATATTCAATGGTGTAAATATGGCTGCAGCATAAATGTGTGTACAATAAAGATTAATGAAACTAGCATAAAGAATAATATGACATTCCTGGTGTTTATGTGTTGCTTAATACTTACCAAGAATTCTTGGAGTAATGACATTACCTAATTATTTCCCAATAAGGAGAACTATGGTTCGATCCCCCTTTCCTTTTTCTTATTTTAAGCAAAAAAATTGATTAGTTTTCACTTGTTCGATTAGTTTGTGAGTGATGCGGTTATTTTTAAAAAGTGATAATATAAAATGGAAATAATGAAAAAATAAATGAAGAGTGAATATATATTTTATTAAAAATAAAATTCAACGTGACTGTTCTGAATTCTCAAATGTAATTGAAAAAAAAGAATTCTCACAAAAACAAAATTCAATCCATTACACCTTTAAGATTTTATCTTTTAAATTTAACTACTCTGTCAAATGACATGACAGTTTGTAATTTGTACGTATTGAAAGTGAAACACGTTTCAAATATCCTTAAATGCCCTGACAAGCAAAGTGCCAATTCGAAGCAAAGGCTCGAAACTTTGAAGACAGAGATTGACTGGCCATTTTCGACCTTGGAGAGCATGGCCGCCAATTTAGTTTCAAAACCGCAAGCAGAGGTGCTTGATGCATTTGAGAGGTGCTTGATGCATTTGGGTGCGCAAGGCCAAAACTAATATTAAGCCCTTATATATATATATATATATATATATATATATAACTCAAAAAAAAATTAAATATTACTTAAAATCTATTATTTTGTTTTATACAAAATTATTATTAATTAATATAAACTATGTAAAAAAAAAAAGTTTTTAGAAAGTTTATAGATACAAAAAATTTGACAAATCTTTTCACATATGTGATAAGTTAATAGTTGTAAGAAAAAAAAATAATGTCAGTGGTGGACTTAAATGAGAACTAGTAAAAGTTACCAACTCAACTATTGTAGAAAATGTTGTGAAATTTTTTTTTTTTTTTTGTGTATTGCTTTCTTTTTATTTTTTGAGAAGTGCTATATCTACAATATTTTTCACAACAAGTCTTAGGTGTTAAATTGTTACTAATTATAATTTGAACTTACTACTAAAATTATTTGTTTCCCCATCAATAACAACTTATAACAACTTGTTGCTTAAATTTTTTTTCTAAGGATGTTGTGAAAAATGTTGTGAACATAACATTTTTCTCTTCTTCTTTTTTTTTTTGTCTTTCATTTGATAAAAAAATTATTTTATTTGTTAGCTAATATTTAGGCTTAATTAATTAAAAAAATAACCTTATTGGTTAAAATTTGGAAGCATTTTTTCTACGTGGGACCTTAAGGGAACGCATCAACTACATCTACTTAGGATGGGCACTGTACTTAATTATCAACACTAATAATTCAGTAGCTACTACTACCACTTCTAATAAAGCTAGCTTTCTACATTTTATTTTTAATTACTCAACAATTCAGAGCCTTAAGTTCAGTCACAAACTTCCACCAATCTAACAAAGTTTTGAACAGCCTCAAGTTTCTCACTTTTCTTTAGTTTTGAGCTGTAAAAGAAGCAGCCAAGGAAGTTCTGAAAGCTTCCTCTTTTCCTTCACTTCACATGCACGTACCACACTTCATAAAACCCAATTCATTGGGGAACCTTTTTTCATTTTTTGGGCATTTCGAACCCCTGGTTACAAAGAAACAATTGTGTTCGATTCATTTTAGGTCCTTCGGCAGAGCATTAGAATATTCTCTTAGGATCTTCCAATCAATAGTTAGGCATTGCTTTAGATAGGCCAATATATAGTGTGTTGATGCACCGACAAAAAAGGGAACTAAACTACGTCAGAATTTTTTATCTTTTGATATAACCCCACGTGGATATTTGTATGGTTGATCTCTTTTAATATTATGATCTTAAAAAAAATGTTACCTCTCCTGAGACAACCATCAAGATCCAATATTGCATTCTAATAATGATCGGCAGTTGGTCACATACTACTTATTACATATTTACCATATACAAACTCCTTATTAAACATTGCCACATGGATTAAAATTGTGTTTTTAAAACAAGGTTTAAGTTAAAATTATGAAATCGTGTTTTTTTCATAATTTTAAATTTAAAACACGATTTTAAAATGAATTATGTAATAATGTGCATGTAATAAGATTTTTCACATTCCAAAATTATACCTTGTAGTGGGTATATACAATATCTCTCTTATAGCAAGTCAACCCCACCTATGCGTGTGACCAATGGCGAAGCCAAGATTCTAGTTCAGGGGGCAAGATCAAAAGACAATAATTTAAAAAAAAAAACTAAAATCATTAATCAATATTAATAATGAAATTATAAACAAACAGTAATTGTCATACAAAATCTATTAAAATTAAACAACTGTAAAACATCTAATTCATAGTTACTGAAGATCAATCATCAAAGTTAGAGATTAATCTATATACATAAAGTTTAGAGATCTAATTTGATTCCTTAAAATAAATTTCAACTTTTCTCTATTCTTCTAATTGTTTAAAATTTTGGATTTATGGTAGAAGCTCAAATTTTGAAACTATGACAATGCAAGAGATGAAGGAGAAAAAAAGTAATGGACATTATAGGAGTAAAAGGCTCAGAAATGTATATTGGGTTATGGGCCTTATCCGAGGACGCTTATTAGTCCGCGAATAAGGAAATGTTGGTGAATGGGTAAGAATTAGTGGGTTACGAAAATATTACGTCTATAAGTATTTGGGAAGGTAATTCGAGGAGGAATGCCTCTTCAGCTAAGCAAAGCAGAGGTTAGAAGGTATGGTCTGCCATCAAGAGCAACACTCCGGAGGGTTCTATTGATAAGGATAAACATCAGGAAAGTATAAGATAAAGGGAAGCTAAGAAATATCTAAGAGAAAGCTGCTACCACCGCATTGAACGCTCTGCAGTTAATTCTCTGATCGCATTAATGTAAAGGTGATACCTAAACAGTGATATTCAACCTTACAACTACTCCTAGAAACTTCAGGAATGTGCTAATGGGACATAGATCAAAACTAGCAACTTGACCTACACGTGGAGGGTGGAGATGAAAGAAATAGGATAATATAAGAGAGAAAGAAGCCCTTTAGAGAGGGGAGCTATTGAAGAATCAACAGAAAAAACAATAGCAACAAGAACAGAAACTATAATCAAATCTAACAGAAATATATCCAAGAACTGTTCTCCTCGGACTTTGCCAAGGAAGGATTTCTGTGCATAAATCTTGTTTTTCTTTGCTTCCTTATTAGTTTTAGTCCATTGTGAGCCTTGTTCAATTCATTAAATCCTAGTTTTTAGCCCACTCTTTACAAATTCATTGTGTTGGGCTTTTTGGGCCTTA
Source organism: Castanopsis chinensis (assembly GCA_032878915.1). NCBI lineage: Eukaryota > Viridiplantae > Streptophyta > Magnoliopsida > Fagales > Fagaceae > Castanopsis > Castanopsis chinensis. Next base: position 457,513 of record JAVQMG010000084.1, read on the forward strand.
ATCATGTTATCTCTTGGGCTTAGGATTCAAATCACGCCCTTACAGACATTTTAATGCTTTAGTACCATACAAGACATTATTATTATTATTATTATTATTATTATTATTATTATTAGAGATTAAATTGGGTCAGGAGCTAGTGTAAAAGGTGTGTTTTACGCCAACCATTCCTGACCTAACACGTCAGCAAAATAATAAATAAAAAAAAAAAACCATTTTCTCTCTTCCTCTCTCCTCTTCCCATCTCCCTCACTTTTCCAGAAACATTGAAGGCTTGAAGGAGCCACAATCTCTCTTTTTTTCATATCTCCTTCTCTTCTGCAAAATCCTCTTAAAGAACTGCAAATTTTACAAAGAAATCCCAGCAAAGGGGTTGTTCACGCACCCAAACTGACCATCAAGTGGAAATCACGACAACATACAGTGAGAAACCCATGCCACGAACTCATATCCACCCAAAAAAAAAAAAATCAACCCAGCAGTTTCAACTAGCAATCTTTCTTCAATCTTGCAATACCCAATCCACAAAGAACAACATAGACAACAATATTACTAAAAACAACTCAAAACCACAATATAAAGCAATTTCACTTCACAAGCCTTGCAACAGAAAACCTTCAAATGCATAGTTGAATAAAGATAAAAAAATTAATTAAAAAAAAAAAGACAGAAGAAAAAAGTGACATGTGAATCTTGAACGAAAGAAGAAAAAAAAAGGGACCTAAGGAAAAAAAAACGAAGAAGAAAGAGGTGCTATGATGAGAGGCGTGAGAGATAAAGTAAGGGATAAAGAGGGAAAAGGGAAGAGAGAGATGAGCTTGTCATGAAAGAGAGAGAAAAGAACCTCAATTGGCTGATGTGTTGGGTCATGATTGGCTGGCGTAAAACACACCCTTTACGCAAGCTCCTAACCCAATTTAATCAATTATTATTATTATTATTATTATTATTATTATTATTATTATTATTATTATTTTGTGAAATTTTAGTTCCACGAGCTGAACTTGAAATGAAAAGAAGGAAAAGAGTATAAGTTGTAACTATGTTGTAACAACTCCTGCAAAATGTAAGTATGTCAAGTGGTCATTAGGTAAAAAATTCAATATTAACAAAGAAGTGTTTATTGAAATATAAGTCTAGGCAGGTGTCTATTTAAGGTATTGACATGTGCGTATTTTTGCAAGAGTTGCTGCAATTTAATTTGCAGCAAATGCTTTTCCAATTTGGATAAGTGGAAAAAAAAAATGAATATGGGTCAAAAGTGTAGACAAATTCAACAAGTTTGGTAGCATTTATTTTGTGTCAAGCAAATTGTTTGAAGTGGGAGGAGTTGTTTTAGTAACACCACAATATCTTATAATATTTTTATGATAAATAGAGGTGTTAGTACTTCATTAGTTAGAATAAAATAAAATTAATTATTCTAAGATCTATCTCAACTAAAGAAAAGTATTATGAAAATATTGTGAGATTTTATTGTGTCTTTAAACTTTTTTAATTTAAAAAATTGTTTTTTATTATTTATTTTATGTAAGCTACAGTTTATTTAGGGAAAAAGTTTCTTTGTTTTTCCTACTCTCTTTCAGTAGCATAACTCAAGCATATATAATAGACTTTTTAGGAGGAGGGGAGAGGTACTCCTCACCCCTCTAACTTGAAAAATTATTCTGTACTTCAGAAATATTATAAATATTTATTTTTTTCTCTCATATAAATAATAAATCTCACTGATTAGATTTATAATAAAATCTACTATTTAGGTGAAAAGAAAAACTACACTATATGCTCCAAAATCACTTAATAATTTTCCCTCTGACTCCACCTTTGTGTGTTACCCAACTGCTGTGAGAGATATGTTGCATGTACTCACTGCATGGCATACTTTCTCCTCCAGCAGGTGCAGTACAAAACCCCGCCGACACCAATATCTAGGAGGGCATCCAGTGCAATTACTTCCTTGTCACGTGAAGGTGGACCCACAATGCACCACATGTGAGAGGGAAACAATAATTGCATTTTGTGCGTGGCGGTTTGTTGTAGCCACAGCCATTTCTTGATTAAGGCTTGCTGTTGATTCAGTTTCAAAACTACATGCAGGCCAGCGAGCTACACGTTGGCATATTCCTACCGTTTTTATCTGCCTGATTATCATACGCAAATAAATCAATAGCTAGAAATATTCTAATAAATTTTTCAATATATTCAACAATTCAGGCCTCAAAGTTCAGTCCACCATAGTAATAAAGTTTTGAAAAGCTCTGGGAGCTGGCTCCATTGTATTTGTTTTTTCACAACCAAAATACCCAAACCCCGTCGCAAACTTAACCACCACCGCAGCCAAAATCCAAGAAACTCACACCTAAAATCAATCACCGCCACCACTACAACCAAAATTCACAAAATCATACCCAAAATCAACCACAACCACCAAACCCACAGAGATAGAGAAAAAAAAAAAAACAGAGAGAGAGAGAAGAGAGGAACAGTGAAAAAAATATTTAAAAAAAAAAGAGGGAAAGAGAGGAGAAGCCCAGAGACAAAAAGAAAAGAAAGAGAAGAAATGAACAAGAGAAAAAGTGGAAAAAAAAAAATTTTGATAATAGAATAAAAAAATATTATTTTTTATTTTTGAGCTACACTAGACTGTAGCTCATTGGTGGCTATATATACAGATTCCTCCAAGTCTTTTAAATAATTTCTTCAAGGATTGCATAAGGAAATAGCACCATCAATGTTGCTTTATTTTCGTTAAGTGAGTGGTTAATACCAGTCTGACAATTTAGGACCATTACTGTGAATGCATTGTGGAACCCAATCACCCCGAGAGGGAACACATGCAGAGTTTGATTGAAAATTTTTTTTCCCTATTGGAGTGAGCGGTGGTTGTCTTGTACCCACCGCCCTTAATTACTTGATTGTGGTCATTCACGTCATATAAAACAAAAACTACTAGAAATGGCAAGCTGTTGTTTCAGTTTCAGAGACACAAGGAGGGCCAGAGTGATACACGTTCACCCATTATTCTAAATTAATTTCTAGAATATTCTAATAAAATTGTCAAATTTTTATATTCAACAACCCAGGCCTCAAGTTAGGCCACCATTATAATAAAGTTTTGAACAGTCTCACGTTTCTCACTTTTCTTTAGTTTGAGCAGTGAAAGAAGCAGCCATGGAAGCTCTCGGAGCTTCCTCAGTTCCTTTTTTTCACATCCGAACAACACTTGATAAAACCAAATTGAGAAGGCCCATGTTCCTAAATTTTCATTCCAATCCAACACCCACTTCAACTTTCTCGTTAGTCTACAAAAAACAATCAAAATTTAAGGTTTTTAACACCATAACATCACCGGTTTCAACAGAACCCACAAACCCACCTGAACCAGCACTTGAAACTCACAGTCAAGGTGAGAAATTTGATTGGTATTCACAATGGTACCCTGTTATGCCAATCTGGGACCTGGACAAGAGGAGGCCACATGCAAAAAAGGTGATAGGTCTTGATGTGGTTGTGTGGTGGGATAGGAATGAGGAAACTTGGAAAGTGTTTGATGATAGGTGTCCTCATCGGCTGGCTCCATTGTCTGAAGGGAGGATTGATCAGTGGGGCAGGTTGCAGTGTGTGTACCATGGTTGGTGTTTTAATGGTTCTGGTGGCTGCAAGCTCATCCCTCAAGCAAATCCTGATGGCCCTCCGGTAAAAACTCTTGAATTCAAATATCCCACGTTAAGAACCTGGGATCAACATTTTGCAAATGCTTTTGCATGTGTTCTCCTTCCTTTAATATATTTGGATAGGATTCTTGCCACATATGAATGGAAAACTTGGTATCTGTTACATTTTATCCCATATTAGGCTGTGACAAGATTTCAAACTTCGATGCTCTGTCAGTACCTCTCATTCCCTCCAAAGAACAATCAGGAAGTAAAGAAGAAACTTTGAGATTGGATCTTTCTGTTGTTTGCATAATTGGCCAAGAGCCTTATAGCTTTACTATTTGGCACTTCCTAGTTTTTTTAAGATGTCTAGGATGTAAATCTCTCCCCTCCTATTATAACTATTAGGGGTGTTTACGGGTGGGGTTTGTGCCCAACTCAGACTCGACCCGACCTTATCGGGTGAGGAAGATTTCAACCAAAAACCAACCCGAATGAGGTTTCAAATCAATCGGGTTGGGTTGTATCGAATTTTAGGTGTGAATCGGTCGGTTTCGAGTTTTTCAATATCGTCGAATTTTGGCCAAAATCTTGTCAGATTTTGTCAAATCTGATCGAAGCTAACTAGATTTGGCCGATATTCCTTTGAATCTGTGGAAATCTGGCCGAGATCTAACAAGATTTGGCCAAGTTAGAGTCGAGCTTACCAGATTTTGGCCAAGTTTGAGTAGATCTGGGCTAGATTCGTTGGATTTAAGCATATCTATGTGAGGATTTGAGCAGATCTGAGTAAAGGAAGGCCAAGCACGGCCGGATCGGAGTTGAGAAGCCCAAACGTTATCGGATTTTAGCCTTCTTTGAGGTTTTGTCAGGCAAGTTGGGTAGCTCGAGTTTTTGAGGACGAAACACGCCACTCGACCCGCCGAAGTTAGGTTCTAAAAGTTGGGACCCATCACCGACCCGTCGGAGGTGTCAGTCCGGCCGTGACGGGTCGGTTCCAGTCAGGTTGGGCAGTTCCAGCGGGTCTTTGGGTGGCCTACACCCCAGTAACTATCAAATTATTGTTTGCATAATAGAAATAGTTATATTTGCATGTAGCTTTTCCTCATTTATATGACCTCAAGGCATAACACAAACAATCAAAACTTATATAATCATGTCCGGTTGATCGTTATATTTTTCTGCTTCATCTTGTATACTTTCATCCATTTTTTGAATGTCATTTTATTTTCTTGTATTAATAGAAGGAACAGAGTATGTCAATGTTTTTGCAGGAATTTTTTACAATAGCAGATGGAATTTGGTTATGGGATTTTATGATGTAATTTCACGTTGAAGCTAGAGGATTGTACACGTACGATATCAATTGGCCAATGAAATTGGTGAATAACCTTTCCAAATAATTATGCAGGTGCACACAGCCAAGAAAGCATGTGTAGCTGTTTATCCAAGTACTGTGCAGAACAACATAGTTTGGTTTTGGCCAAACTTGGATCCTCGATACAAAGATATTCTTGTGGAGAAGAAACCCCCCTACATCCCAGAAATAGATGATCCTTCATATACTAGCTTAATGGGAAATAGAGATATTCCTTATGGGTATGATCTGACACTATCTTCTGAAAAAAAAAACCCGTTATCTTGGAAAACATAGATTCAATTTTTTCTACTCATGTGACTATATCTGGCCTTTTTTCCAGCTATATGTTATATAACTTTTAGGCACCTGTAATGCTGAAGGACAAAGTGTAAATATTTTCTAATTTCATTTTGGTAAATTCATAAGAAAGTTCATATCTTTTTGACTGATTGTAAATGGTTTTTTCTTCCTTTTTAATTGGCATAAATATTGTATGCAAATGTGCATCACTAAAAGTTGGGCACCTGTATTTGGGTTTTGCTTTTTCTTTATATATATATATATCTTACCTCCTTTCTCTTAGCAGATCTAATTGGGAATATTTCGATCTTCCAATTTCAGATATGAGATATTGATTGAGAATCTTATGGACCCTGCTCATGTTCCTTACGCGCATCATGGAATATTAGAAATTCTACCATCCAAAAACAGATAAGTTTTGAATAATCCTTATGTTCTGCCAATAAGTTTTGTTGTCTTTATTTATGACTGAAAACAAGTTCCCTTCACAGTGAAGGCTGATAGAGAGGGGGGCACACCACTTGACTTTATGATTGAAAAGTTAGACATCAATGGGTTCAATATAGTTCAGTTTCAGGAATGGAACAGAACTAAATTTATTGCCCCATACCTGTTTTATGCATGTCTTAAGCCTGAGGATCAAGCTAATGGAGGATCTGAATCATCAGCTGGAACCAGAAAGGTTATCTATTAGATTGATTAATCTTTTATACATAGATGATAAACAAAATTTTTGGTTAATTCTTATTTATGTATTTCACTTTTTGTTCCTTAGTACTTCTATTTATGTAAATCTTGATTGATGCAGGATACATCTGTGCAGAAGGAATTTTTTTTTATTTTTTTTTGCATTCCAGTTAGTCCAGGGAGTAGCAGATTGATATGGAGCTTCCCAAGAAACTATGGTCGTTGGATTTATAAATATGTGCCACGATGGATATTTGATATAAAACAAAACCTGATTATAGATTCTGATCTATATCTTCTACACATTGAGGTGACCCCCATCTCTTTGTATGTTATTGCAAGTTTCTTTTCTTTTCTTTTTTCCTTTTTTCAATATAGGTTGCTGGTTTATTCCATTATAAATCACTTTTGCTTCTAATGAGTTACTATCGAAGTTACCGGTATAGGTTCACCAGATCAACCTTACTACAGATTCATGGGTTCTGCTATTTTAAAAGATAATTATTCTCAATATTTTACAAACCCAACTTGTAAGGTTTCCAAATGTAATTTGAGAGTGAAAGAGAAACGACACTGAAAAACAGCCGTATATCCTGTATTTCTTTCATACGTATACATACGATACTTCATTGATTAAATTATGTAGGATCTTCAATGTTTCAATTTAGTTATTATTTTTCTTGATTTTGCTATTGCATTAACTAAGTTTTGAATTAGAATTTGGAAATATTATTATTTACTAGGCAGCACTAGTAGCTGACAAAATCACTTTCCAGTTCTATCTTGTTTCATAGATTATTTCTTGCGGCATAAAAAAATTTCTTTACTGTTATTATTTTATAAACACTGCACAGAGATGATTCAATTTTTTAGAACTTTCTTTCCATGTAAATGTCTAACGATTCTAATACAAATTTTTTTCTGAAATTTAACTTTTTATATGATAAGGTAGAAATTGCTCACTGTAATTTACCCGGCTGTGATGTGTAGTTTAGTGTTTTTTTTTTTTTAAACCAAAGCTCTAGTCTTTAGTCCAGTCTCCGGCAGGAAGAGAAGCAAATTAGCTGACTGTTGTTCTTTAAATGTATTATATCACATAGATTTTAATAGTGGCTTCTGACTCCAGAGTTCTTTCTATAGGAGCATAAGATAATGGATGTTGGTCCTGCCAATTGGCAGAAAGCTTGTTTTGTTCCAACAAAATCGGATGCCCTTGTGATTGGATTTAGAAAATGGCTAAACAAGTATGCTGGTGGTCAAGTTGATTGGAGAGGCAAGTACAGTGGAGTTCTTCCCCCAACTCCTCCTAGAGAGCAGCTGATGGACAGGTAATTCACACAATTGCCAATGTGGAATCAAGCTAGAACTTGATACCTTTTTTGATTACCTAGAAATAGTATCATTTTTTAGAACATTATACAAGAGCATGGTAGATCTTTGTAGATGCATATAATAAATAGCTAAATCTGTTTCTTGTTATCGGCAAGATGTCATGCGCAAACTTTACTTACATCAACAGTTTAAACAGTTGAAATTGTCATAATACCTGGAGACTTATTTCTTTTTCTGTCTATTGAAAGCCAAGGACACTGGAAAATATGGCCTGATTTGAGACCTTTTAGAAGATTTAGAAATTCCTTATCTGACCAATACACACGTATTCACCACTTGTCTCATTTATGAGAATTGGTTCGTAGAAATTATCTTTCACAATCTTTTTCAGGTACTGGTCCCATGTGGTGAACTGCACTAGTTGCAATGCAGCATACAAAGGTTTCAATGTACTTGAAGTTGTCCTCCGAGTAGTTTCTGTTGCTTCAATTGCGATTGCTGCTGCAGCCAAGCAGGGTGCAATCTCAGCAGCTGCAAGAAACACGATGGTTTTGATGGCAGTACTATTCTATGCAATTTCAAGGTGGTTGGCTCGCTTCATCTACAGAAACTTCCATTACCATGACTACGATCATGCTTTTCGCTGATGCTCTTCTAACTTACTGTCCAACCTTAAAACACCATATTAAATGGTGTAAATATGGCTTCAGCATAAATGTGTGTACAATAAAGGTCAATGAAACTTGCCTAAAGAAAATTCTGACATTCTTGGTGTTTATGTGTTTATAACTTGCTTAATACTCACCAAGAGTTCTTGTAGTTCAATGACATTATCTAATTATCATCTAATTATCTCCCAATAAGTCGAACTATGGTTTGATCCCCCTTCCCGTTTTCTTATTTTAAGCCAAAAAATTGACTTTTTGCTCATTTTTTTCATTTCTTAGTTTTCACTTCTTCAATTAGTGTGTGAGTGTAACGGGTATATTAAAAAAGTGATTATATAAAATGGAAATAATGAAAAAATGAATGAAGAATGAATAGTCTATTGAAAATAAAATTCAACGTGACTGCTCTGAATTCTCATATGTAATTGAAAAAAAAAATCCTCCAGCAAAAACAAAATTCTATTAACTACACCTTTAAGATTCTATCTTTTAGATTTAACTACTCTGTCAAATAACATTATAGTTTGTAGTTTGTACTTATTGAAAGTGAAACACATTTCAAATCAATCAAATATATATATAAAAGCATAGACCTCATGTAGAAAAGCATAATGTTCTGTTAAATGGTGCATTGTATGACATTCTTTTCATTTAGGCATCCACCTCATCTAAATTTTGCATTTATGTCAAACTATTAAGTAATGAAATATGCACTTACTTCAATGTATTAATAAGCTTCAAAAAAATTTGTATACATTTATAACTTTACATGCTTTGAATTGATATGGATGGATTTAAAAAATCATGGGAAATGTGAGAATCAAAAAAAACTTTTCAATTTTCTGTATAAGACTAACTTCAATGCAAAATTGCGATAGTCGAATTCAATGAATTTGATAAATATTATTTTTCTCCACATTTGTCCAATATAAATCATCAGTTCCATTGGACTTAAAAATAAAACTTCCATAATTTTCTCACAAAATCTTTGTTTTTCTTTCTGAAAGGTATGTTAATTTTCAAAATATTATGTTTGTCTTAAATGTTTTGTTTAGATTTTATGTATACATTTTTACTTATGTAGCATTGTAATTTATTTAGGCTATTTTTTTTCATATTATGTGCCAATTTATATTTTTGGTTTTCTATATGATGCGTATACTTGGTAAGGATCTATTTTTGGCTACTTTTAGTTCAATTAAAATTCGGACGTCAAATTGTAATATTAATGCATCACTAAGACATTATTTTTTCTATTGTTGTATCATGAAATACTAGAAATTTTTATAGCTTATTGATATATAAAATATAAATAATACAAGAAAGACACCTCCAATAGGTTTGTAGGTGACAATGCGAATTATGATTTGGTGACATTTCTTGATTACATGAATTAGAGGAATTTTCCCCCAATATATTTAGTTTGAATTTAGTTTTAGTTGAAAACCTTATAGATTAAGTGTGACTAACAATACTAGTATTCATGAAATCAGTGGGTCATAAATAATTTCTTACAAAATTTATCAAAGTAGAGACCTCTTGCGAGAGAGTATGATGTTCTGCCAAATGGCGTATTGTATGACATTCTTTCTATTTAGGCTTCCACCTAATCCAAATTTAGCATTTATGGAAGAGTGTTAAGTAATGACAAGTGCATTTGTTTCAATGTGTTAACATAATTCAAAGAATTTGTATACATTTATAACTTAAAATGCTTTGGATATATGAATGGATCTTAAAAGTCATAGGAAAAGTACAAATTAAGAAAACTTTTTAATTTTCTGCATAAGCCTAACTTCAATGCAAAATTGCAAGAGTTAGATTCAATAAATTGGGTAATATGATTATTTGTCTCCACATTTATCCAATATAAATCCTCTTTTCCTTTGGACTTAAAAATTAAACTTCCATAATTTATCTCACAATATCTTTGGTTCATTTTCTGAAAGGTATGTTAATTTCCAAAATATTATGTTCGTCTTAAATATTTTGTTTAGATTTTATGTACACATTTTTACTAATGTAGCATTCTAATGTGTTTAGGCTGATTTTTTCATATTATGTGCCAATTGTAATGAGTTTAGGTTGATTTTTTCATATTATGTGCCAATTGAGATTTTTAATTTTCCATATGATGCATATACTTGGTAAGGATTTATAATATTTTTGGTGTTTTGGTTGCTTTTAGTTTAATTAAAATTTGGAGGTTAAATTGTGATATTATTGCATAACTATGACATTATTTTTCTATTGTTCTATCATGAAAATTCTAACAGCTTTTAAAGCTAATTGATTAAGATATCCTTCTATCAATTTTCTCTCTATTATATTTACAATCTTTGAAAATCAAACTTTTCTCCAATTAAAATGTTAATTTGCCTTAATCTTATCTCTTATATCAATTTTGAAATCAATGAAAAGCTACTTTCACTGACATTAAAATTGTAGGTGTTGATATAGAGACTTTAGTGGCATAAGAAATGTAGAAATTAACACTATAGAATCTATATATAACGCATAAATCATACAAGAAAGACACCTAAGAATTAACAGGTTTGTAGGTGATAATGTAAACTATGATCTAGTGACATTTATTGGTTGCATGAATTAGAGGAAGTTTTTCCCTAATGTATTTAGTTTGAATTTAGTTTTACCACAAAATTTCAAAGATTAATTGTGACTAATTATAATAGTATTCATGAATGGATCATAAATAACTTCTTAAAAAATTTATCAAAATGCACCACTCATCGTGCAGAATATCGGCTAGTATCCTTAAATGCCTTAACAGGCAAAGTGCCAAATCCATGCAAAGGCTTGAAACTTTGAATATAAAGATTGACTGGCCACCCTCTACCTGATGTTGCGAACGCTTGAAGAAAGCACACACGATACTCTTTTGATAGGACAGAAACTAAATTGTTAGTTTCTGGTAGTAAATCTCAAATTCAAGAGGAATTTACCTGAATCCACGAGGAATTTCCCTAAATCCACGAGGAGATAAAAAAACTAAAATTCACCAAGAGAAAATTTTACAAAACGTCTGTGTTTATTGATAATAATTTGATTTTCCTTTGACGGCTACAAAACATATAAATAATGAGAAAAACGTCTAAAACTCTAATTCGCACTAATTACGTGATTATGTGGCAAAATAACAAAATTTACCAAAAATGGCAAAATTGAGTTAAATGCAAAATCATAAAATACTGACCTTAAGGGTCGTTCTAAAACAGACAAGACCTTATTTAAACTTTTAAACTAAAAGTTATTAAGGAAAAATAAATATTACTATAAATGGCAAAAACACTGCTTTCAAGTCCTTAACAAAGGAATTTGCCTAAATTTTAGCAATGCTCATAATAATGAGTTTGGATCATATTTCCGTTTCCCTTCAACTTGCCAAATTTCATGCAATTCCGACACATTTGCCCCAATGGCCTCTACTAACTCTCCCTTTGAGCTTGGGTTGTGACTTCCTGTGCCTCTGCTGCTCCAGGAAAGTATGTGCTGTCTATTCGACATCACTACCCTTGGAGAGCATGGCTGTCGATTCAGTTTCAAAACCACAAGCAAAGCCAGTAATCCACAACCACACATTCACGTTTCACATTACTATGTCTACTTAACTATTAAGACAAATAATTCAATAGCTACTACCATTTCTAATAAAGCTTTCTACATTTTTTTTTTATTACTCAACAATTCAGAGCCTTAGGTTCAGTCACAAACTTCCACCATTCTAACAAAGTTTTGATCAGCCTCAAGTTTCTCACTTTTCTTTAGTTTTGAGCTGTGAAAGAAGCAGCCATGGAATTTCTAAAAGCTTCCTCTTTCCTTCACTTCACATGTACTTATACCACACCTCATATAACCCAATTCATTGGGGAACCTTTTTTCATTTTGGCATTTGGAACCTCTGGTTACAAAAAAACAATTTTGTGTTCAATTCATTTTAGGACCTTTGGCAGAGCATTAGAATATTCTCTTAGAATCTTCCAATCAATAGTTAGGCATTGCTTTAGATAGGCAAATAGTGTGTTGATGCACAGACAAAAAGGGAACTAAACTACATCAAAATTTTGTATCTTATGATATAACCCCATGTGGATATTTGTATGGTTGATCTCTTTTAATATTATGATCTTAAAAAATATGTAACCTCTCCTAAGACAACCATCAAGAACCAACAACATTGCATTCCAATAATGATAGTCACATACTACTTATTACACATTTACCATATACAAACTCCTTATTAAACATTCACTGTACAAACATTGTCACATTGACTAAAATTGTGTTTTTAAAACATGATTTCAGTTAAAATCATGAAATCATTTTTTTTTTCAAAGTTTTAAATTTTAAAACGCGATTTTTTTAAATGAATAGTGTAATAATGTGCATGTAATAAGATTTTTCATGTTCCAAAATTATACCTTGTAGCAGGTATATACAGTATCTCTCTCATAGCAAGTAGACCCCACCTATGTGTGTGACCAGTGGCAAAGCCAAGATTTTAATTCCGGGGGAGGGGGGGAAGATCAAAAGATAATAATAAAAAAAAATACCTAAAATCAGTTATTGATATTAATAATAAAATTATAAACAAACAGTAATTGTCATACAAAATCTATTAAAAATAACAATTGTAAAACATCTAATTTATAGTTACTGAAGATCAATCATCAAAGTAAGAAATTAATCTATATACATAAATTTTAGAGATCTAATTCGATTCCTCAAAATAAATTTCAACTTTTCTCTATTCTTCTAATAATTTAAAATTTTGGATTTATGGTAGGAACTCAAATTTTGAAACTATGAAAATGCAAGAGATGAAGATGAAAAATGCACATATATCAAGTGGTCATTTGGTAAAAAAACCAATCTTGACAAGGAAGTTTTCATTTAAATATAAGTCTGGACAGGTGTTTATTTAAAGTATTGACATGTGTGCATTTTTGCAGGAATTGCTGCAACTTAATTTGCAGCAAATTCTTTTCCAATTTGGATAAGTGAAAAAAAAAAAAAAAAAAAGTGAATATTTTGTGTCAAGTGTATGAAGTAAGAGGAGTTGTTTCAGTAACACCACAAAATCTCATAATATTTTTACAATAAATTGAGATGTTAGTACATTGTTGATCAGAATAAAATAAAATAAATTATTCTAAGATCCATCGCAACTAAAAACAAAAGTACGGTGAAAATAGTGTTCAGGGAAAAAGTTTCATTGTTTTTTCTATTCTGTATCAGGAGCTTTACTCAAGCATATATAATGGACTTTTTAGGAGGAGTATGGGGCAGGTGACCCCCTCGCTCCCATCTGGCTCTGCCCCTGTGTGACCCAACTACGAGATATGCTGTATATACTTGCTGCAAGGTATACTTTCTCCTCCTGCAGATGCAATACAACACCCCACTGACACTCACCCCTATCTGAGGAGCTGAGGAGGGTTATTACATTCATTCAGTGCAATTATCTCCCTATCACATGGACGTGGACCCACATTAATGCACGAGGGAAATAATACATTCTTTTTGTGCATGGCGGTTTGTTGTACCCACCGCCGTTTATTGATTAAGGTTGTTCTTGTGATATAAAATAAAAATTCCTAGCGACGGCTTGCTGTTGATCCAGTTTCAAAACTACATGTAGGACCAGCGATCTACACGTTCACATATTCCTACCATTTTTATCTACCTGATTATCATACGCAAATAAATCAATAGCTAGAAATATTCTAATAAATTTTTCCTCCTTTCATATTCAACAATTCAGGCCTCAAGTTTAGTCCACCATTCTAATAAAGTTTTGAACAGCCTCGAGTTTCTCACTTTTCTTTATTTTGAGCTGTGAAAGAAAGTAGCCATGGAAGCTCTGGGAGCTTCCTCTGTTCCTTCTTTTCACATCCGAACGACACTTGATAAAACCAAATTGAGAAAGCCCATGTTCTTAAATTTTCGTTTCAATCAAATACCCAGTTTAACGTTCTCATTAGTCCACAGAAAACAATCGAAATTCAAGGTTTTTAACACCATATCATCCACGGTTTCAACAGAACCCACAAACCCACCTGAGCCAATGTTTGAAACTCAAAGTCAAGGTGAGAAATTTGATTGGTATTCACAATGGTGCCCTGTTATGCCAATCTGTGACCTGGACAAGTGGATGCCACATGCAAAAAAGGTGATAGGTCTTGATGTGGTTGTGTGGTGGGATAGGAATGAGGAAACTTGGAAAGTGTTTGATGATAGGTGTCCTCATAGGTTGGCTCCATTGTCTGATGGGAGAATTGATCAGTGGGGCAGGTTGCGGTGTGCGTACCATATATGGTTGGTGTTTTGATGGTTCTGGTAACTGCAAGTTCATCCCTCAAGCACCTCCTAATGGCCCTAAGGAAAAAACTCTTGAATTCAAACCTCCTATGTTAAGAACTTGGGATCAACATTTTGCAAATGCCTTTGCATGTGTTGGCATGCCTTTAATATATTTGGATAGGATTCTTGTCACATATAAATGGAAAAATTGGTATATGATACATTTTATCCAATGTTAGGCTGTAACACGATTCCAAATTTCGATGCTTTACCAGCAGGGCAGTGACGGCTCCAAGAATATTTTTTAAGGTGGTTATTAAGAAACTTAAATTATAAAAAATTTAATAAAAATAAAACTTCATATATTGGCCATAAAAAATAAAACACATACACACACAAAGACATAAAGTCTTACAATTTCCTTTTTGAATTTTCTTATTTTGAAATCATTGCATGATAGTCTCATTATCAATGTTGTAAATTACATCTTTTTCAAAATTTTAGTTCTTTAAAGATTTTCTTGGGCTTTTTCTTTTTGTTTGTAAGGTCCTAATATATTGTTAAGGGGATCAAAGTTTAAAGAAAAATTTGACTACAAACTAAACTATAGCCTAAGGTTACAACTCTCACTAAATAAATTAATATGGTTACATATTTTGAAAATTTAAATGTTAAATTGTATGTTCTTTATGTTCTTAAAGCACATGTCAAATTTCATGTCAATCAGAAGTTATTTACTATTTAATCTATAAACTTATTTTTTATGTATAATTTTAGACAATAAAAATTTGAAATTTGAAAATTTGAGTAATGACATAACTATTGATATTTCATCTTTTTGAAATTTTGCAAGTATGAAGGATTTAAGAAGAAAAATGGTAGATTTTCCAAAATTCACATCCAATAAAAAAATATTGAGTTAAGTCGTAGTTTTAATCTACAACTAAGTTTGTTGCTAAATTTTGTTCAAGGTGCAATTATGTTGAGCCCAAAAATATTTTTTAAGGATAAAAAAATCATAAAATTTTTAAAATTTACAGAAATGACTAAAATAGAAAGCGTTTTTCTAAACAGGGACTAAAGGTGGTGAAAATAAAAGATAGGGACCAAAGTTAGAATCGTATGAAAATGTAGAGACGAAAATATGGTTTTCGCCTATATAATAAAAAAGCATGTGGGTGGGTGGGTGGGGGGTGGGGGGGGGGGGGGGGTGGGGGAGGCGTTGCCTTGATAGATATATTATTGTCACAACTTGGCCACTAAACAAAAATTCTTGGCTCCACCCCTATTTGCCAATACCTCTTATTGCCTCCAAAGAACAATCAGGGAAGTAAAGAAGAAACTTTGAGATTGGAGCTTTCTTGTTTGCTTAATTGGCCAAGACCCATCTAACTCAATTGGTTGGCACCTCTTAGTGTTTCCAAGACATTCAGAGTTCAAATTTCCTTTTCTCACTTTAACTATCAAATTATTGTTTGCATAATTGAAATAATTATATTTTCATGTAGATTTTCCTCATCTTATCAAATAAAAAAATGTGTGTATATATAAAATAAAAAAGTATGTGTGTGCATGTTTGGGAGGGGTTGTCTTAATAGATATATTAGTGTCACAACTTGGCCTTCTAAACAAAAATTCCTGACTCCACCCCTATTTGCCAGTGCCTCTTATTCCCTCCAAAAAACAATCGGGGAAGTAAAGAAGAACTTTGAGATTGGAGCTTTCTTGTTTGCTTAATTGGCTAAGAGCCATCTACCTCAACTGGTTGGCACCTCTTAGTGTTTCTAAGACATCCAGGGTTCTCCTTTTCCTGCAGCAACTATCAAATTATTGTTTGCATAATAGAAATAATTATATTTGCATGTAGATTTTCCTCATTTATATGACCTCAAGCATAACACAAACAAGCTTAATTCAAAGAAAACTCAGGAATATTTTACACTTAAGATCCGTTTGGATACAACTGAAAACTGAAAACACTATAGCAAAATAACTTTTAAATGTGTGAATAGTACTGCGAGTCCCATTTTTAATTAAAAATTGGCTGAAAAATGCGTGTACTATTAATAAATAGTGCATGAACAGTACCCGCACAGTGATGAATAGTATTCCTTGTCCCCTGGTTGAAACCCGTGCGCAAGAGGGAAAGAAAAAAAGAAAAAAAAAAAGCTAGAAACGCTGAACGCTGGACACGTTCAGCTATCCAACCTCAGCCTTACAATTTGAGGTCTAATGTAATATAAGCCTAGTTATTTACTTACACTAAGTCAAAAATAAATGTGACATTCATATCCTCTATCTAATGGCTAACTCTCAGCCTTCTTATCAACTTTCCATTAAAGTAAATGAATAATTTAAGGGAAAAAAATTGTGTTTCACCAGAGTAAAAGGATATAATCATATCTGGTTGATCGGTATATTTTTCTGCTTCATCTTGTATGCTTTCATCCATTTGTTGAATGTTTGTGAGGGATAAAGATATCTAGCACTCAATTCTTGTTCTGTAGTCTGTTCTACTCAATTTCTACATGGCATGTGTAGCCCTTTTTTGACATTCTAAAGCTCTCTCTTACATCACTGTTTTGTTTTATCCTATTTTATTTTCTTGTATAAATAGAAGGAACATAGTATGCCAATGTTTTAGCAGGAATTTTGTACAATAGCAGATGGAACTTGGTTATGGGATTCAGTACCAGCTCAAGGCATAGGCAACTTAGGCCTAAGCCTAAGGCCACACAATCAAAAAAAAAAATTCTCTACTAAAAAAAGGCCCCTTCTCCATTTGTAAAGACCCAAAATTTTATAAAAATATAACATTTTTTAAATAATTGGTACTTTTTTTTAAAGTAAAATTAAAAATACCATAAATTTTACTATAGGTTTAAGTTTAAGTTTAACTTTAACTAACATGTCACCAATAACATAAAAAATTAATTCAAACACAAATAAATTAAGTTGTTGAATTTCATCAATTACAGTCATCATCATCATATTATATTGTGAACATTTTGTAGTATTTTTAGTATTTTTCTTTTTCATTTCTAACAAGGCTTCCAAAATAGGAGACCAATAGAAATTAAAACCAATTGAAACCCTAAAATGTTTCAAAAAAAAATGCTGCAAATGTGATAGATCATCAATGATAACTAATCTCCTCTAATAGTTGGAGACCTTAATTTTTGTAAACTAATATCCTACAAAGCCACGCACCAAATAATATTTATCTATCTCTTTCTCTTAAAAAGAATATATAAATTAAAATTTAGGTTACAACTATACTTAACTATGCATAATTATATATCCAAGTTAAAGTAAGTTTCTTTTTTTTAAAAATAATCTTTTTTCTAGTTCTTTTTGTTTAAATTTATGGTTCAACTATGACATTCAATCATCTGTATGAAATTAACCTTAGTTTAATTATTATTATTCATCAATTTTTGTATTTACATCAAATTAGTCTTAATTTAATTAGTATTATATAAATTTATTTAATTAATGTTTACATATAAAAATGCCTCATATAAAATTTCTGTCTTAGGCTCCAAATTTTATTAGGTCGACCCTGATGGGATTGTATGATGTAATTTGGCATCAATTGAAGCTGAAGGATTGTGCGTGTGCGATATCAATCAGCCAATGCAATTGATGAATAACCTTTCCAAATAATTATGCAGGTGCATGCAGCCAAGAAAGCATGTGTAGCTGTTTATCCAAGTACTGTGCAGAACAACATAGTTTGGTTTTGGCCAAACTCGGATCCTCGATACAAAGATATTCTTGTGGAAAAGAAACCCCCTTACGTTCCAGAAATAGATGATCCTTCATTTACAAAGTTAATGGGAAATAGACATATTCCTTATGGGTATGGTCTGCCTCTGCCACTAACTTCTCTTCTGACAAAAACCTGTTATCTTGGAAAATATAGATTTTATTTTTTCTACATGTGAAATCATATCTGCCCTTTTTTCCTGCTATATGTTATATAACTTTTAGGCACCTGTAATGCTGAAGGACAAAGTATTAATATTTTATAATTTCATTTTGGCAAATGTCATAAGAAAGTTCATATCTTTTTGATTGATTGTAAATGGCTTCCTCTTTCTTTTTATTTGGCATAAATATCATATGGAAGGTTTTCAAATGTGTGTATCACTAAAAGTAGGGCACCTGAATTTGGGTTATGCTTTTCTTTTCTTCTTTTTTTATATCTTACCTCCTTTCTCTTTAGCAGATCTGATTGGGAATATATTGATTTTTTACAAATTCAGATATCAGGTATTGATTGAGAATCTTATGGATCCTTCTCATGTTCCTTATGCACATTACGGAGTAATGGAAATTCTACCACCAAAAACAGTTAAGTTTTGACTAATCCTTATGTTCTGCCAAAAAGTTTTGATGTCTTTATCTATGACTGAAACCAAGTTACCTTCACAGTGAAGGCTGATAGAGAGGGGGGCACACCGATTGAATTTATGATTGAAAAGTTGGACGTCAATGGGTTCAATATAGTTGAGTTTCAGGAATGGAGCAGATGCACATTTATTGCTCCATACCTGGTTTATGCATCGCTTAAGCCTGAGGATCAAGCTAATGGATCTGAATCATTAGCTGGAACCAGAAAGGTTATCTATTAGATTGATTAATCTTTTATACATAGATGATAAAATTTTTGGTTAATTCTTACTTATGAATTTCATTTTTCGTTTCTTAGTACTTCTATTTATGTAAATCTTGGTTGACGCAGGATACATCTGTGCAGAAGGAATTTTTTTTAATTTTTTTTTGCATTCCAGTTAGTCCAGGCAGTAGCAGATTGATATGGAGCTTCCGAAGAAACTATGGTCATTGGATTAATAAAGTTGTGCCACGATGGATATTTCATATGGAACAAAACCTGGTTATAGATTCTGATTTATATCTTCTACACATTGAGGTGACTCCCATCTCTTTGTATGTTATTGCAAGTTTCTTTTCTTTTCTTTTTTTCTTTTTTCAATCTAGGTAGCTGGTTTATTCCATTATAAATCACTTTTGCTTTCGATGAGTTACTATTGAAGTTACTGGTATAGGTTCACCAGATCAACTTTACTACAGATTCATGGGTTCTGCTATTTTAAAAGATAATTATTCTCAATATTTTACAAACCCAACTTGTAAGGTTTCCAAATGTAATTTGAGAGTGAAAGAGAAACGACACTGAACAACAACCATATATCCTGTATTTCTTAAATATGTCTACATATGATGATACTCCATTGATTAAAATATGTAGGATCTTCAATGTTTCGATTTAATTATTATTTTTCTTGATTTTGCTATTTCATTAACTAAGTTTTGAATTAGAATTTGGAAATATTATTATTTACTAGGCAGCACTAGTAGCTGACAAAATCTCTTTCCAGTTCTATCTTGTCTCATAGATTATTGCTTACTATTATTACTTTATAAACACTGCACAGAGATGGTTCAATTTTTTAGAACTTTCTTTCCATGTAAACGTCTAACGATTCTAATACAAATTTTTTATTTTAATTTTTTTCTGAAATTTAACTTTTTATATGATAAGGTAGAAATTGCTCACTAAGATTTACCCGGTTGTGATGTGTAGTATGGCGTTTTTTTTTTTTTTTAAACCAAAGCTCTAGTCTTTAGTCCAGTCTCCTGCAGGAAGAGAAGCAAATTAGCTGTGACTGTTGTTCTTTAAATGTATTATGTCGCATAGATTTTAGTAGTGGCTTCTGACTCCTGAGTTCTTTCTATAGGAGCATAAAATAATGGATGTTGGTCCTGCCAATTGGCAGAAAGCTTGACTTGTACCAACAAAATCTGATGCCCTCGTGATTGGATTTAGAAAATGGCTAAACAAGTATGCTGGTGGTCAAGTTGATTGGAGAGGCAAGTACAGTGGAGTTCATCCCCCAACTCCTCCTAGAGAGCAGCTGATGGACAGGTAATTCATACAACTACCAATGTGGATTCAAGCTAGAATTTGATATTTTTTTTATTATCTAGACATAGTATCATTTTTTAGAACATTATACTGTTGTAGATGCATATAATAAATAGCTAAACCTGTTTCTTGTTATCGGCAAGATATCATGTACAAACTTTACTTACATCAACAGCTTAAACAATTGAAATTGTCATAATACCTTGAGACTTTTATTTTCTGCCTGTGGAAAGCCAAAGGACACCGGAAAATATGGAGTAATTTGAGACCTTTTAGAATATTTAGGAAATTCCTAATCTGACCAATATACACATATGCACCACTTGTCTCATTTATGAGAATTGATTCATAGAAATTATCTTTGACAATCTTTTTCAGGTTCTGGTCCCATGTGTGAACTGCACTAGTTGCAGTGCAGCATACAAAGGTTTCAATGTACTTGAAACTTTGTACAAAAATAGTTTTCTTTGTTTTCCAGTGTTTGGTAACATAAAAAAAGATGAGTCAAAGGAAAATTATCTTTGGTCAACATAAAAAGTATGACTTATTTTTTAAGATTGTTTTTCATTAAATTTTTTGGTAAAACAACTCTATTTCATAGCAAGCTAAATAAGGAAAGTTAAAAGATTATTTTTCAACTCATTTAAAGTTGCTATTAAATATTAGAAAATGAGATAATTTTATAAAAAATGCTTTTTAAAAAATAACTCATTTTCTAGAAAACATCATTGTTGAAACAAACAGAGCGGAAGTTGTCCTCCGAGTAGTTTCTATTGCTTCAATTGCTATTGTTGCTGCAGCCAAGCAGGTACAATCTCAGCAGCTGCGAGAACCACAATGGTTTTGATGTCAGTACTACTCTATGCATCTTCAAGATGGTTGGCTCGCTTCATCTACAGAAACTTCCATTACCAAGACTACAATCATGCTTTTCACTGATGGTCTAACTTACTGTCCAACCTTAAAACACCATACTCAATTGACAGGCCACAAATGCGTTGACCCCTTGTGATAACTTAGATTAATTAATTAGCCCAGTTTTTAATTAATCAAATTAACATGCAATATCACGTGGCAGCACAAACAAATCACCAAACTAAGTTATGCAGCGGAAAATAAAGAACACGATGATTTGTTCACGAATGGGGAAAACCCTTACGGCAAAAACCCCACCGGGTGATTTAAGGTCACCACTCCCGAAACTCCACTATTATCACAACAAGCAGTTACAAGTAAGGAATCCCAAGTACCTCACCAACCTACAGTTGAACTCTTACCCCAATACCCAATTGGACTTGTTCTGTAGTGACAGTCTCTCCTTTTGATGCACGGCTCCCAAGTACGTGACTAACCAATTTGATGCACGGATCCCAGTACGCGGCTTACTCCTTTGCACTCCAAGTACGTGACTAACTCCACAGCAACCCTTTGATTGTTGTAGTTGATTTGCAGCAGCTTCAGATAGAAACACCAATAAGATCTTCAATGTTGGTGCAAGAGACTTTACTTGGTTACAAAACCCTAAGGCGTACAAGAAACGCAGCAAGAACTCTTTCTTCTGTAGGAGGAGGCTAGGGTTTCAAAAAGAAAACCTTATGAAGCTCTCTAGGGTTAGGTTTTTCTTTTTCCATCTCCTTTTAAATAGGAGCTTAATGGGCTCTCCTATTCCAAATAGGTTTACACAAACCTTGGGTTTTCCTAGTCCAATAAGAATTATACAAACCCATAAACAATTAGTCTTTTAGAATAAAAACGTTGCTGGCTATAATCTGAAACCCGTAAGCTCGATCGATCGGGACATCTGTCGAGCTTTAATGAATCTCGACAGATCGAGCTTCTGTCGAGGAGGTATCGAGACCTGCAGTTTGCACTTTTTCTTGGGCAATTCTTGAGTAATCTCCATGTCTTCAATTTAACCACTTGTAATGATCATCTTGAACCTACTTAGATTTACCCAAATACAAGTAAAGTGCGTTTTGTCAAAGGATATGCCAACTACAAAATATGTCCCCAACAATCTCCCCCTTTGGTAATCCGTGACAAAACCACAAGAGTACATTGAATGTCCTAGAATACATTCTACTCAAGTACAAATAAGCCTAGTCTAAAAGATTTGAACCTTAGAAGTTGCTGCAAGAAGAAGGTTCGGAATCTTGACTTGGTTTTAACTTGTCTTTCCTGAAAGGCACTAAACAAAACACATCAAGGTACCATGTGGAAAACAATGACAAGTTGAATAAACAAGAAACATGTGTATAAATAGAGAAAAGAAACAACACATGTGAGATAAAGAGTGAAACACATACATCATCACATATACCACTTGATAAGTATCATGTATGTAAAAAAAATGGTTACAAAACCAAAAGATACACAATCACAAAAATATATCAATCAATATCAATGTGTATCAAACTAACTTTCCCTAAGTTAGTTACAACAAAAACTTTCTTCTCTTTAACATGAAGTTCTCCCCCTAAGTCTATTACTCCCCCTGAGGAATGACATTCAATTCTCAAATTTCTCCCCCTTTTTGACACGATTGTCAAAGGGTATAAAAAGGCCAAAAGACTTGACCGGAGAGAGACAGAAAACAGATAAAGAGGGAAAGAGGAGAACAAGGAACCATAGACCTACAAGAGAGAGAACAACAAGATGCTATGGACACAAAGGGAAAAACCTCGATGGATCGAGAAGGTATCGAGGATCTATCGAGCAGACAGAAAGTTTCTCGATCGATCCAGCAGGTGTCGAGGTATCTGTCGAGACTGCGATAAGAAAGAGTCTAAGAATCTCGATAGATAGCTATGTGTCGAGAGGTATCGAGGAGGTGTCGAGATGCCTTTAAAAGCAGTTTTTCAAAAGAAGAAAAACACAGACATGAATGCAATCATGCATGCAACTCAACCAAAGATCCAATCAACACATTAAGCTCTCAAAATCATCTCTCAACAAGAAAAATGTCATGCATTTTGATCCAAAACACACACACACACACTAAACAAGTCTAACTAATTTTATATTTCAAAAACAAGTTAAGACAGTTTAGTGAGCATACATTAAAGCATGTAAACTTTGTGATGGCCAAATCACATTGTACCTGCACATGTATCAAGAATAGCAAAGAGTATTGCGTGTCGTGTGTGAAAACATCGCAAGATTGCATATGTGTCTCAATGTTATGACGATTTGAGATATGAGAAAATCACTTTAACTCACACACAATCATAACCGTTTGATGGGGACTATCACCTTCGAGGTACATCCTATAACTCCCACATCTCCTAGAAAACACGCTTGCAACCATATTTTAAAGCATTTTTAATCTTTTTGCTTTTTATTTCTTTGCATATTTTCTTTTTAAACAAGTATATCATGCATGGGCATACAATAGAAAAAAAAGAACTACCCAATTATGTTAAGCTTTTGACACTGCACTTTTGCTATGCCGAAGCATACCGATGTCATTGACATTGCACTTTTGCTATACCGAAGCATACAGATGTCATATTATGATTGGCGAGTAACAGTGGTGAGATGGTTATTTATGCCTTTCTCTTAGGATTTTCTAGTTCAACCAGTCAAAAAGAGTGATATGAGTGTTAAGAAGAAGAGATCACTTAACCTTACTCATCACAAACAAAGAGCTACAAAGCTCACTCGCTTAGTTGTGCAGAAGAATGCTCATCTAAGCTACAGGTGATACAAAGTTTAGAAAACTCTGTTTCAATGGCCATTTCAAAAGTTCACATGAACTAATGCACACAAACACACACTGTTTTTGTATTTTTCTGATTTTTTCTTTTTTTTTTTCTTTTTTTTTTTTAAAAAACTGAATAACCAAACAAAAACAGACAAACAACATGAATGCATGAAAGAAAGATGCATATGCATGAAGGCATGATTTCAACAGCAGAAAAGAAATCAAGCAAAGAGAGTCCTGCTTTAGATAGAAAGAATTAAAGCAAAGGACAAAGAGAAAAGACAATTACGTCTTAGGCTCCTTTCTCACCCACACAGCACGAGTCTTTGGCCGTGAAGATGAAAAGGCATGTGTCCTAGTATGTCTACTAAAGGACATAGAAGAATTAAAATTCTTCTGAAATTGAGTTAAAAAGCTCAAGACTTTTAATAACTCTCCAAACAAAGGTTTAGGTCCTTGAGAGGAAACCCGTGAACGTTTGGACAATTGCTTATGAGGATACAACCTAAAGCAATTAGGACGAGTGTGTCCAGAAACACCACAATGGTGACAAACATGAGCAGTTTTAGAGCTACTCGGCTTCCTAGAAGGAGGTCTAACCTTAGAGGTTGACAGAGTCCTCAGCTTAGGACAATTTGGCCTAATATAACCAACAATGTGACAATGATGACAAGTGGGGACAAATTCAGAATTTTTATTCAACCTAGGAGGAGTTTTAGACATAGGTTTAGAAACTTCAGCGTTAACATCAGATTGTTTACCTTTGTCTATCCTAGCAATATTAGCCTTCAACTCTTCATTATTCCTTTTGAATGGGGGAATATAAAAATCCTTTTCTTTTGAGTTAGGCTCAACAACAAGTTTGGCACTAGTTAATTTTTCAACTTCAGTTTTAAATTCAACTAGTTTCTCTTCCAAACTCTTAATTTTGTCCACCTGAGATGAAATTTGATTTTTAAAATTTTCATTCAAATTAGTGGCTTCATCCAATTTTGCAATCAAATCATCTTTTTCAAGCTTGACCTTTTTAAATTTAGCTTTTAATTTTGTAGAACACTCAAGAGATTTCATACAAAAATTATAAAGCTTGCAATAGGCATCATGAATATCATCATCATCATTCAACACAAGATCATGCAAATCAAAACAATCAAGAGTTTCCATGACAACAGGGGTCAATGGATCACACATCAAAGATTAAAACCTAATCAGAGTGTGCCTGCTCTGATACTACTTGACAGGCCACAAATGCGTTGACCCCTTGTGATAACTTAGATTAATTAATTAGCCCAGTTTTTAATTAATCAAATTAACATGCAATATCACGTGGCAGCACAAACAAATCACCAAACTAAGTTATGCAGCGGAAAATAAAGAACACGATGATTTGTTCACGAATGGGGAAAACCCTTACGGCAAAAACCCCACCGGGTGATTTAAGGTCACCACTCCCGAAACTCCACTATTATCACAACAAGCAGTTACAAGTAAGGAATCCCAAGTACCTCACCAACCTACAGTTGAACTCTTACCCCAATACCCAATTGGACTTGTTCTGTAGTGACAGTCTCTCCTTTTGATGCACGGCTCCCAAGTACGTGACTAACCAATTTGATGCACGGATCCCAGTACGCGGCTTACTCCTTTGCACGAATCCAAGTACGTGACTAACTCCACAGCAACCCTTTGATTGTTGTAGTTGATTTGCAGCAGCTTCAGATAGAAACACCAATAAGATCTTCAATGTTGGTGCAAGAGACTTTACTTGGTTACAAAACCCTAAGGCGTACAAGAAACGCAGCAAGAACTCTTTCTTCTGTAGGAGGAGGCTAGGGTTTCAAAAAGAAAACCTTATGAAGCTCTCTAGGGTTAGGTTTTTCTTTTTCCATCTCCTTTTAAATAGGAGCTTAATGGGCTCTCCTATTCCAAATAGGTTTACACAAACCTTGGGTTTTCCTAGTCCAATAAGAATTATACAAACCCATAAACAATTAGTCTTTTAGAATAAAAACGTTGCTGGCTATAATCTGAAACCCGTAAGCTCGATCGATCGGGACATCTGTCGAGCTTTAATGAATCTCGACAGATCGAGCTTCTGTCGAGGAGGTATCGAGACCTGCAGTTTGCACTTTTTCTTGAGCAGTTCTTGAGTAATCTCCATGTCTTCAATTTAACCACTTGTAATGATCATCTTGAACCTACTTAGATTTACCCAAATACAAGTAAAGTGCGTTTTGTCAAAGGATATGCCAACTACAAAATATGTCCCCAACATCAATGGTTTCAATATGGCTTCAGCATAAATGTGTGTACAGTAAAGGTCAATGAAACTTGCATAAAGAAAAATATCACATTTCTGGTGTTAATGTGTTTATTGCTTAATGCTCACCAAGAATTCTTGAAGTTCAATGACATTACCTAATTATCTCTCAATAAGGAGATCTATGGTTCAATCCCCCTTCCCGTTTTCTTATTTTAACCAAAAAAATTGACTTTTTGCTCATTTTTTTCATTCCTTAGTTTTCACTTCTTCGATTAGTGTGTGAGCGATGCAGATATTTTAAAAAAGTGATTATATAAAATGGAAATAATGAAAAAATGAATGAAGAATGAATATTTTATTGAAAATAAAATTCAAAGTGAATGTTCTGAATTCTCATATGTAATTGGGAAAAAAAAAATCCTCCAGCAAAAACAAAATTCTATCTATTACACCTTTAAGATTCTATCTTTTAGATTTAACTACTCTGTCGAATAACATGACAATTTGTAGTTTGTATGTATTGAAAGTTGTCGAGGACTCTTTTTTCACCGCACATGGCATTACTTTATTGGCAGTCCATGCCACATCAACATATTATTGATTTTTTGGGTAAATTTATTTAAAGCCCAAAAGAAGCTTATATCTCATGGATGGGCTCACATGGCCCACAAGATCCTTCCTTCAAGAGGCAGACTCATGGTCCACAGTTCCTCTTCATCAATTGGATCATAACCCCACGACATCATCAACATCAACAAATGAATCGGGCTCAAGCAATGAATCAAAACTCACGACCCATATTACCTTTCTTACACGCATGGAAAGTAGCTTCTCCAACAAAAGCTCATATTTACACAAAATGACAATAAAACCCGAGGTATTTCATCTTATCTTCGACTTATGATCCAAGCTCATGAGTCTCTTTAGGAAAACTTTAGAGTTGTGATTTGGAGGGCCAAGAGGTATGTTCAGTAAAACTACAGCGGTTTAAAGTTGATAAAAGAAACATATTGCTTGGCATGTCTTCTCCAACTCCCTGAACTCTGACGAGTCTGTGTGTAGCGGATAACATATGGTAAGCATCTGTTATCACATAACACTTAAAATGATAAAATTCTTCATTGCTCTTTTCCTAAACCTTAATATTCATCATGAAAGCTCGGATTTGTGTTAAAAACACAAGAGCTGTTTAGACCCCAAAACAAAAAATTATGGCTCGATTAATTTTACTCTAATTTAAACTAAGTGCGAAATAGAGTAAATGCGAGCGAACAAACAATACAACTGCTTTAAGCCATATTCAACAAAACACAGGAGTAAAATGAAAGCTAAAAGAGTAGGAAAGAGAGATGCAAACACATGATAACACAAGATAACACTTCAATGTGTTATCCAAGAGGAAACCGAAGAACTTGGCGAAAAACCTCTCTGCCGCCCTCCAAGCAATAAATCGATCCACTAGACAATAAGTTGGGATACACGGATAGCAAGAGACCCTCCAAGCCTAGTCTACCTAGTGCACCTAAACCCTCCAAGCTCCTACTCCAACTCCAACAAGGCTTCTCGGAACCGTGTCTTGTCTAACTTTTTGAATCCCGCAATGCGCCCAATTGCATCCGCCAAAACTTGCCTTCTTCCAATATTTCCCAACAGCACCAAAATCTCACTGGACACTCAGTATGGGTGTGGTAAGTGTTTGAGCTATCAACCTCTGAAGGATTTGGAAATTGAGAGGTAGGAGTAGAGGGAAACCACAATGAATGGTATAGAGAATTGTGGGTATGACAATTTCACATTCTCAAGGGTTTGAGATTAGGGTTTTCTCTTTGAAAAGCTCTCATACATTTGTAGGTAATGAGGGTATATATAGTGTGGGTGTAAGGTAAAAAAGTCACACTTAAAAAACCTCCAGACAGAGAGTTTCACGGGTATCTTGCAGCAAGGCCTTACCTGTGAGACACTCACGAAATCCTCTAAGCTAGCATAACTCTTCAGCTTCTAGCATATGCTTCTTACGTGGCTCTTTCACGGGTTAGTTTCTAGCGAAACAGTCACGAAATCCACTAATTCTTCTTTTTATGCTCAATTCTTCACCAACTTAATACTAAACCCAATACAATAAAATCCCACAAAATACAAGGAACAAATTAAAGCAAATACAACACTTTTTATCATGGAATAAAGCCAACATAAAACATAGTTGTAAATCACAACGTTACACATCATATAACAAATAATCAATATCTTCAACCATCTAAATGCTGAACAAATAACTATTTATTCAATCCCCAGTTGTTCCTATACAAATTTAAAAACTTAATTATATTATTCTACATAAATTACATTACTACTTTCAACTAAAATCTAACTCAAACACATAGCCTAATCTGATTGGCTATCTTTAATCTCCAAATATATAGAATATTCAAGATATCTTTAATACTCAACTATCGCCTGCCACAATCAGACCAGATATCCCTCTGACAGCTGCTAGAGCAGAGCACTAAATACTCTTCTTGCTCACCAAGATTAAGTCACAACACAATGAGACATTAACTAGATCTCTAAAGTTTCATTAACTATCAACCAATCATTCTCTTCTTTACAAAAAATGTGTTGTAATAGAACCTTAGACCAAAAATACAAACACCTAAAAAAGGAAGTCTTTCCAGCAGAACTCCAGCAATGTATTCAGCACTTGACACCTACCTGAAACTGATATCACCAGTCATTTAATGCTGAAATCTCAGGATTTCAGCAGCCAGCTACTATACCCAAAATAGCAAGATACCTTTAAAAGAGATATTGCCATATTCAGCAAAATTCATGAAATAAATCCTGAAATCCAAGCAGCCTGACATCTGACCGCATCTGCTTCTGCCCCAAGCAAC
Source organism: Castanopsis chinensis (assembly GCA_032878915.1). Taxonomy (NCBI): domain Eukaryota; kingdom Viridiplantae; phylum Streptophyta; class Magnoliopsida; order Fagales; family Fagaceae; genus Castanopsis; species Castanopsis chinensis. The sequence continues at coordinate 486,647 of JAVQMG010000084.1, forward strand.
AGCTGTCTTGTGACAGCTATCTTGTGACAGCTGTCTTATGACAGCTTTTCCTGACAGCTTTTCCTGAAAGCTGTGACAATTTTTTCAAAACAACTGTGACAGCTGACCTAGCAACCTTAACATTACAAATTTTCCTTATTTGGTTTAGAACTAAAACCAACTAAATAACTATCTACTTCTTGCTAAAATACTTTCTTTTTCTGCTTCTCTTTCCCCAGCAACTATTACCCAAAGCAGCAAGAACACCTTAAAGCTAAACATACCATTTATGGCCAAATCCTTGGATGGATTTTCTGAAAATTCATTGCTATTTGAGATAGATTTTGGCTAAGATTATTTGCTAAATTACCCCCCTTAAATTCAACTTAAATAGAACATTTCATCAACACACCAAGGGGGACACCAATGGAGAAGAACAACTCTCTCAAAAAACTTCTCTATTCCCTCTCCCTCTGATGATCTTCTTAAGCTCTTAATGAAGTTCTGAGCTTCTGAGTTTTGAGTTTCCAAATTAGGAACTAAGCTCTTCAGCCCTTAGCTCATGAATGTCCTTCATAAGCCTTCATACAACTCCTCCAGCAGAAAATCACTGCAATAAATCCCAGCAACATTGCTAAACACACTATAGCACTATTACCCCTCTTATTCTCATTCTCTCACTCTCCATATTTAAAAAATACACATATCTTACTACTTCTATCTCCAAATACCTATACACATCTCTGTACTCTTCTCTTACAAAATCTTTCCTCTTGGAAAGCAATCTCTACAACTTCTCCAGTGGTTATAATCTCATATTTTTACTATCTTTAACCTTCATATCTTTCATACTTCCATATATCATACATATTGCAAATATTACATCTCACAAAGCATCTATATCTTTTACCATCTCCACACTTCTCAAGAGATATCAAACACTCATACTAAAAGCCCTTCTCATGGAAGGCATAAACTTCTAATGCTAAAACCCTTATCCTAGAAGGCACCAAGATCTCATATTAAAACTCTTCTCATAGAAGGCACAAATACTTCATACAAAAGCCCTTCTCATGGAAGGTAACATTATTCCCAACTTCACAACAACTAAAAAATTATTGTCAAGAGGAAAACTAATTTAAGTGCATGATAAGAGGGACAAGCTTAACCAACCCCTACACACAGCTGGACATAATCTCTCTCCCTCCAGTTGCACCCATTTTTCCCCCTCAATTTTGAAGTTATCATGACAAACTGCCTCTCTACCACTATGGTCACTCTGCTGAGATATTATCAACTCACAGAAACTGTACAACTAGAGCTACAAACCATATAAAGATAAGTGACTTTACTTCCGTATATTTAAATATACATCATTGAGTACATGATCACTTCACATTTAAATACATATTACTTTATTTCAACTATTATTACAACTATTAATCAAAACTATTATATCAAACACATATTACATATTTATTCAACCATTATTGTGATTCAACTATTAATCAAAGCTATTATATCAAACACATATTACATATTTATTCCAGTGTTGAGTTCCAGACGAAACTCCCCAAACAAACCCGGTTCTAGCAAGGTCACCCCTCCAACAGACCACACGTGGCCGAGCAACCGAAAAAGGCCCCCGAACAAAAGTGAAACACGTTTCAAATCAATCAATATATATATATATATAAGCATAAACCTCATGTGGAAAAGCATAATATTCTACCAAATGGCATATTGTAAGACATTCTTTTGCATCCACCTTATCTAAATTTTACATTTATGTCAAATTATTAAATAATGGCAAATGCACTTATTTCAATGTATTAATAAAAGGGTGTGAATTAGGTCCAATGCTTTTAATGCACTATACCCAGTCAAATTGTGATACATGCCTAAAAATAGACATATATTACTATTACAACAGGTCTAGTATTACTGGACAATGGACCCAAACTGCTCCCTTAATAAAATTCAAAGAATCTGAATACATTTATAACTTTTGTTTGTAGAACTAAAAATGAAACGCGTTTCAAATCAATATATATATAAAAGCAGAGATCTCATGCGAGAGAGCATGAGGTTCTGCCATGTGGCGCACTTTATGAAAAGAATTGAGATACCTTTAAGCCATATTAGAAATAAGAACAAATTTACCACCGCATACCCTTGGTGCGATGGCGATGGTCACTTCACAAGTATAAATGCTTGTGGGGTGTGGGGGGCAAGGGTCGGGGTTCAAGTCTCTAGGAAGGAGCTTCACACACATATACACTTAGATTAGGCTAGAGTAGAATTCTATCTTGTATTCAAAAAAAAGAAAAGAAATAAGAAATAAGAACAAATTTAAAAGTGGAGACTCTTTATTTCCTTTGATTCAATGTTTCAAGAATAATTTTTTTTACATTTTGTATTCAATGTTTTAAGACTATTATTTATTTCATTTGGTTTAATGTTTCAAGACCTTCCATCTCTCACACACACAAAAAACTCTTTGCATTTCCATTCATCATTTTCACTTTTACTCCTTTATATAGACATGTCCATAGCATCATCCTATCTCAAATACACTTTAAAAAAAAAAAATGTCATTTAGCTTCAACCTTTCAATAACACCTACATATCTCTAACATTGCAGTATCAATTGATTGTAACCTATATCAGTAGGCTATGACCAAGGAAGGGGGTTTGCATTTTTTATTCAATAATAGTAGCTTACGGCTTTGATATTGAAGTCAGACATTGTAAATTTTGTGAAGGTTATGATTCGCTTGGAGTCTTTGGGAGTTTGAAATTTTGGTTTGGGAAAGTTATAAATGTATTTTATTTTAGAACTAAAGAAAACGAAACATTCTAATCGATTATTTATGAAGTTAGCTTTTTTAAAATTAAAAAAAAAAAAAAAGTGTTAGAATTCATAATTTGTAAGAGAGCATGAGGTTCTGCCATGTGGCGTACTTTATGAAAAGAATTGAGATACCTTTAAGCCATATTAGAAATAAGAAAAATTTACCACCGCATACCCTTGGTGCGATGATCACTTCACAAGTATAAATACTTGTGGGGTGTGGGGGGCAAGGGCCGGGGTTCAAGTCTCCAGGAGGGAGCTTCACACACATATACATTTAGATTAGGCTAGAGTAGAATTCTATCTTGTATTCAAAAAAAAAAAAAAATAAGAACAAATTTAAAAGTGGAGACTCTTTATTTCCTTTGATTCAATGTTTCAAGAATAATTTTTTTTACATTTTGTATTCAATGTTTTAAGACTATTATTTATTTCATTTGGTTTAATGTTTCAAGACCTTCCATCTCTCACACACGCAAAAAACTCTTTGCATTTCCATTCATCATTTTCACTTTTACTCCTTTATATACACATGTCCATAGCATCATCCTATCTCAAATACACTTTAAAAAAAAAATGTCATTTAGCTTCAACCTTTCAATAACACCTACATATCTCTAACATTGCAGTATCAATTGATTGTAACCTATATCAATAGGCTATGACCAAGGAAGGGGGTTTGCATTTTTTATTCAATAATAGTAGCTTACGGCTTTGATATTGAAGTCAGACATTGTAAATTTTGTGAAGGTTATGATTCGCTTGGAGTCTTTGGGGGTTTGAAATTTTGGTTTGGGAAAGTTATAAATGTATTTTATTTTAGAACTAAAGAAAACGAAACATTCTAATCGATTATTTATGAAGTTTGCTTTTTTAAAATTTAAAAAAAAAAAAAGTGTTAGAATTCATAATTTGTAAGTTTCTTTGTATGTAGCCATAGTGGTAAAAACAAAAATTGATGGTGACTTAAAAGTATTTTTTGCATTTTTTTAAAGGATACAGAAGTCCAACTAAAATCAATTGAATTTGATAAATGAATGTGTTTTTAGCAAATTTCTCTTTGTTTAATCATGTTCTCTTTCTGTTGATACTTACGAATGGTTTCCTTAATTCCATTGAGATAATTAATTGGGTGTTTATGATCAAGGTCTCCATATTTGGTTGTGAAAATAGGGTGATTGAGAAAGTGTTTGGTAAGTTGCTTAACTTTTTGTAATTTTAGAATATAAAAGTATTTTATATTTTGAATTCTTATTTGTAGATTTCAAAACCATTTAATCAATTTGAAAAATAAAATCTACTTTTTACAGTAAATATTATAATATATTATAACCTTACAATATTATCCAATTTTTTTAAAATAAATTAAGAATTAAAAAAAATCAAGTTTCAAAGTATTTAACAATATTGTGGGCAAACATAAATATTATACAACAAAATAAGTATTACGTATTATATATAGATTTTTATATGTATATATATATATATATAAATGATTTCAAATGAAATTGTAAAGTAGTCTTCGGATCGCACGAGATATAATCTAGTATCCTTAAATGCCCTGACAGGCCAAATCCACGTGTGCAGAGGCTTGAAACTTTGAACACACAGATTGACTGGCCATCCTCTGCCCATGGAGAGCAGGGCTGTCGATTCAATTTCAAAACCACAAGCAGAGCCAGTGAGCCACAGCCACACATTAACATTGCACATTCCTATATATCTGCTTAATTGTCAACACAAATAATTCAATACCTAGTACCATTTCTAAACAAAGCTTTCTACTCTCTTTTTTACTCAACAATTCAGAGCCTCAAGTTCAGTCACAAGCTTCCACCGTAATAAAGTTTTGAACAGCCTCAAGTGTTTCTCACTTTTCTTTAGTTAGAGCAGTGAAAGACGCAGCCATGGAAGCTCTGAAAGCCTCCTCTTTTCCATCACTTCACATAAATACCACACTTCATAAAACCCAATTCAGAAGGCCCATGTTTTTGAATTTTCATTTCAATCCAATTCCCAGTTCATCTTTCTCATTAGTCCACAAAAAACAATCAAAATTCAAGGCTTTTACCACCATATCATCCACGGTTTCAACAGAACCCACAAACCCACCTGAGGCAGCGCTGGAAACTCACAGCCAAGGTGAGAAATTTGATTGGTATTCACAGTGGTACCCAGTTATGCCAGTCTGTGACCTGGACAACAGGAGGCCACATGCAAAAAAAGTGATAGGTCTTGATGTGGTTGTGTGGTGGGATAGGAATGAGGAAGTTTGGAAAGTGTTTAATGATAGTTGTCCTCATAGGTTGGCCCCATTGTCTGAAGGGAGGATTGATCAGTGGGGTAGGTTGCAGTGTGTGTACCATGGTTGGTGTTTTAATGGTTCTGGTGACTGCAAGTTCATCCCTCAAGCACCTCCTGAAGGCCCTCCGGTAAAATCTCTTGAATTGAAATCTCCTGTGTTAAGAACTTGGGATCAACATTTTGCAAATGCTTATGCATGGTTCTGATTCCTTAAATATAAATATATTTGGATAGGATCTTGTCTCATATGAGTGATAAACTTAGTATCTGTTACACTTCATTCAATATTAAGCCGGACAAGATTCCAAATTTAAATGCTTTGCTTATGCCTCTCGTCTCCACACAGAACAATCAGTGAAGTAAAAAAGAAATTTTGAGATTGGATCTTTGTATTGTTTGCATAACAGAAATGATTGTATTGTAGCTTTTTCTCATCATAACACAAACAAGCTTATTCACTGAAAACTAGGCCATGTTTTACACTTTACAATCAGTGAAGTAAAAAAGAAATTTTGAGATTGGATCTTTGTATTGTTTGTATAACAGAAATGATTGTATTGTAGCTTTTTCTCATTATAACACAAACAAGCTTTTTCTCATTATGATTGTATGACTCTGGGAAGCCTCAGACTGAGTAGTTAATATAACATATAGGGATGCCTCCTAACCCAAAAGACTAAGTCCTACTCACTCTCAGGCTCTGACCAAGTTAATGGCACTCTAACTGTCACAATGCAACTGAATTCCTCCTTGGTTCAAACCAATTTCTTCAGCTAGCCCCTTCAACAACAGTGCTTCCTTTGCAGCTTCACCTGCAGCCATGTACAATTAGACCTAATGTGAATATAAGTTTAGTGATCCACTTATCCTTTTTCAGGATAAAATGTGGCATTCATTCCCTCTTTCTAATGGCTAACTCTCTGCCTTCTTGTCAACCTTCCATTAAAGTAAATAAAGAAATAAATTAAGAAAATATGAAATTGTTCTTGACCAGAGTTAAAGTTTCTTGTGGGAGGCAAAGACGTCAAAACACCATACGGGCCTAGGGCCTGGTCCGAGAACGTGCACTCTGCCAAAGGGGCCGTGAGTCGAGAATAGGGCCTCCTAAAACGGGGGCCCAAAGGCCCGCCGACCAGGCCATTAACCAATTGGATGAGAGTCCAAGGAGAAGGTCTCCTCGGACAGCAAAGCCAGGGGCTGAAAAGCGTAGCACAACGTCCAAGGAAGAGCTCCTAAAGCTCAGCGAGTCATCCCAAGCTTCAATGGGACGCCGAGGAAGGGGACAAGTGGGACGTGCACTGCATAAAGCTGCTGCCACCGCATTAAAGACCTTTTACCTACCCGCCTGGCCGCATTAATGGAAAAATGACTTCTGAGGAGATGGTGGTCAGCTTTATAGGCATTGGGGAGCGTTTTCAAGAAAATGACAGATGGGAACCAGGAATAGGAAGTATAAATAGAGAAGGGGGAACCATTGGAAGGGGATCCGGATTTTCTCTAAAAAAGAAGACCTTCTCCTCTCCTAGGTAGCAGAAAGTAAGCAAGGACAGAAGTCCCTCGGTCCGCGTCCGAGGAAAGGAAAGGTTTCTCCACTAGCTCGTCGCACACCATAGTGAACTTAGCCCATACGCCATTACTTTCTACCGCCACAAAGAGCCTAGGCTTCAAGCCCACTCTCTAAAAATTCATTGTATAGGCCACTTGGGCAGGCCCGGTCACGCATTTAGGCCCAAGGTCCGATTTGTGTCCCTACAATTGGCGCCGTCTATGGAGAGCCTTAACGAAAGGGATGGGTGGTATCATGGAAGGTTCAGGTTCACGTCGTGCGAAATCCATGGGGTCCCAGCGTGAGGACCACTTTTCACGATTAGAGCGGGAGAGAGACCGCGAAGCCAGCGTGCGCACAGAACATACGCGCGAGAAGAGTCACGCACGGGATGGAAGTAGAGCCTCCCGCGAAAAAAGCGTGGAAACCCTGCAAAGGGAGATTGACCATCTAAGAAGGAAGCTGCGCCGGCAGAAATGAAGGCGCACGCCCTCTCCTTCAGACCAGTCCTCAGCAGATGCTAACGGCAGCTTCGACAGTTCCAGGTCAAGGACCCCCCCTAGCGAGTCCACCTCTCAGGAGGACGAACACCGTCGCAACCCTAAGGGTCAGAAGACCTCTTCCAGGGGCTTGACCAACAACACCTTGAGTAAGGCGCTCCGCCAGATTTCCAAGTCACCCTTCACTCGGAGGATTGAGAAGGGAAAGCTTCCGAGGCGATTCACCTAACCGACCTTCACCATTTACAACGGGAGGACGGACCCGGTAGAGCATGTAAGCCATTTCAGCCAGAGGATGGCGGTGCACTCAAAGAATGAAACCCTGATGTGCAAGGTCTTCCCTTCCAGCTTGGGACCTGTCGCGATGAGGTGGTTCAATGGCCTGAAGGCAGGCTCTGTTGATTCCTTCGTAGAGCTCACTCGGGCATTCGGCTCGCGGTTCATCACGTGCAGCAGGGTCCCTCAGCCTCTAGACTCACTGTTGTCCATGGCCATAAGAGAAGGGGAGACCCTCAGGGCATATACCGACAGGTATTGGGAGATGTACAACGAGATCGATGGGGACTTCGACGAAGTCGCCATAAGCACCTTTAAGGTCGGCCTCCCGAACGAGTATGACCTGAGAAAGTCACTGACCAAAAGGCTTGTCAAGAGCGTGTGTCGACTCATGGACCGCATTGCGAGTACACGCGGGTTAAAGAGGATCAATTACAAGTAAAGACAAGGGCGAAGGTTATCCCTCACAAGAGGGGGATTTCAAGTCGGACCGATACAGCAACAGTAGGCAAAGGAGAGAGTTCGCCGGGCAACAAAGTCCGATGCCTACGCAAGTGGTCGGCGTCGTGTTCCGCGAACCCATACAGAGGGTGTTTGAGAAAATCCGCCACAAGCCCTACTTCAGGTGACCCAGTAAAATGATAGGTGATCCCGCAAAACGTAACCAAAACCTCCACTGGTAGTACCATCAAGAGAACGGCCACACGACAGAGAACTGTAGGAACTTACAGAATTATCTAGAGCAATTGACGAAGGAGGAAAAGTTGAAACAGTTTGTGTACCAGCAGGGAGGGTAGAGAGAGCACCCTGGGCCGATGAATTTGGGCCATCATGCCCCGAGGCCTCCTCTGGGGACCATCAATGTCATCCTCGCCGCTCTAGGGAGGACCGGCTCTCACCCTTCCAAGGTGATGTCTGTGGCGTGAGCCCATGCCGAGGACTCTGGCTCCGAGCTGAAGAGGATGAAGGGCATCGAGTCGCCCACTCTGGCCTTCTCGGACGTAGATAAGGAGGGAACCATCCAACTGCACGATGACGCCCTAGTCATAATGTTGAGAATCGGAGGTTACAATGTAAAGAGGGTGATGGTGGACCAAGGAAGTGGCGCAGACATCATGTACCCCGATCTGTTCAAAGGTTTGAACCTGAGAGAAGAGGACCTTTCGGCCTATGACTCACCACTAATAAGCTTCGAGGGGAAGGCAGTCGTCCCAAAGGGACAGATTAGGTTGCCTGTGCAGTCAGGACCAGCAGTAGTTGAGGTGAATTTCATCGTGGTCGACGCTTACTCTCCTTACACAGCCATTGTGGGAAGACCTTGGTTGCACGCCCTAGGGGCTGTCTCCTCCACTCTCCACGCCAAGGTGAAGTTCCCTTTTGGCGGCCAGGTCGAAGAGATCCTCGGGAGTCAGTCCGCCACAAGACAGTGCCTGACAGCCGCGATTCTACGCAGGCCAGATCTTGAACCCTCGGCTCTGGCTGCCCTGGCCCTATAGCAATTAACCTCTTCTGCCACAACTGGAGGGACAGTGGCAGAAGAGTTCGCGTGCGAGGGGTTAGACAGGGTTCTCATAAGTAGTGACCCAAAGAAGTTCTTCTAGATAGGGGCTCAACTGCCAGCCTAGGAGAGAGAAGAGTTGGTCGCTTTCTTGAAGGGGAACCTAGACGTGTTTGCATGGGACAAGCATGAGATGCCTGGAATCGACCCAAATTTCATATGCTACCACTTGAACGTCAGCCCGGCCGCAGTACCGAAGAAGCAACCCCCTCGGCGCTTTTCCAATGAGCATTTGGACGCCGTTAAGGAGGAAGTCATCAAACTTAAGAGAGCTGGGGCTATCAAGGAAGTGTTCTATCCCAAATGGTTGGTGCACACAGTCATGGTAAAGAAGAAAAGTGGGAAGTGGAGGGTATGCGTGGACTTCACGGATCTGAACAAAGCCTATCCCAAGGACCCTTTCCCGATGCCTCGCATAGATCAATTGGTAGACGCAACGGTCGGCCACCCTCGCATGAGTTTTCTGGACGCCTTTCAGGGGTACCACCAGATACCTTTGGATTTGGAAGACCAGGAGAAAACTTCTTTCGTTACCCCCACCGGCAACTACCATTACAAGGTGATGCCCTTCGGCCTGAAAAATGCAGAGGCTACCTATCAGAGGATGATGACCCGGATGTTCGAGGCACAATTAGGAAAGACCGTCGAAGTGTACGTGGATGATATGGTTGTGAAGAGCAGGGCCATATCTGAGCACGTGGCCGACCTGGACAACACATTCCAAACTTTACAGGAGCACAAGTTGCGTTTTAACACCTCCAAATGCTCCTTTGGTGTAAGGTCTGGCAAATTCCTAGGCTACATGCTTACTCATAGAGGTATTAAGGCTAACCCCGAGTAGATCACCGCAATTTGTAACCTACAACCTCCTCGAAACCCGAAGGAGGTCCAGAGGCTGGCCGGGATGACGACTGCCCTCAATAAGTTCATTTCCCAATCTGCGGACAGGTGCCGACCCTTCTTTTAACTGTTAAACAAGTGGAAGGGATTCGAACGGACCGAGGAATGCTCCATGGCTTTCTAGCAACTGAAGGAATACCTCTCTCGGCCACTCGTTATGTCCCGCCCCGATCTAAACGAAGTGTTGTTTGCATACCTAGCTGTGGCGGCCCACGCCGTTAGCCTGGTTCTGATACGAGACGACAACGGTATACAAAGACCGATCTATTACGTGAGCAAGTCTCTGCAGGAGGCCGAAATCCGATATTTACCGTTGGAAAAGGCGATTCTGGCCGTGGTGCAGCCGACGCGCCAGCTCCCGCACTATTTTCAATCTCATACAGTCGTCGTGCTAACCCAACTCCAACTTAAGTCCGTACTGTGGAGTGCTGACTACTCCAGCAGAATCGCTAAATGGGGAACTGTCTTAGGAGCCTTCGACATCAAGTACTTGCCTCATACATCTGTGAAGGGGCAAGTCCTGGCCGACCTGGTGGCAGAGTTCACTGAGCCTTCCCTGGAGGAAAACCTGGGGGAATGGGGCACGGATGGAAAACCAGTCGACATAGTCTCGTGCGAGAAACCTCCGGTGTTGAAGCTTTTCGTGGACGGGGCCTCCAACCAGAGGGGTTCAGGCGTAGGGATAGTTCTGACGTCCCCGGAGGGAATCGTCATGGAAAAATCCCTGAGGCTAGCATTCTCGACTACCAACAACGAAGCCGAGTACGAGGCCTTGCTAGTAGGAATGGACATGGTTCAAAAGATGGGGGGAAGAACAGTGCTAGTGTTCTCGGACTCATAGCTAGTGGTCGATCAGATGGAAGGGAAGTTGGAAGCTAGGGAACCGAGAATGCGAGAGTATTTAGCCCGCGCCAAGCACTTGCAGGCCAAATTCAAATCTTTCGCACTATCGCATATCTCCAGGAGCGGAAACACCCACACCGACTTGCTGGCCACACTCGCAACCTCCTCAGCCCAGGGCCTTCCTCGGGTCATTCTCGTTGAGGACCTGTTTAAGCCAACAGGGCCAGATTGTCGTGCTATCCGAGTCCAACAAGTCAGAGCAGAACCTAATTGGATGGACCCCATAGTGTCATTCCTTAAACACGACACTCTGCCGGAGGAGAAGTCTGAGGCCGACAAGATCCGTAGGAAGGCTCCGCGGTTTTGGCTATCTGAGGACGAGAAGCTCTACAAACACTCTTTTTCGGGGCCCTACCTACTGTGTGTGCATCCTGAAGGAACGGAGCAGTTCTTGAAGGAATTGCATGAAGGGATATGTGGTAGCCACACGGGTGGGAGGTCACTAGCTCACAGGACCCTCACACAGGGGTACTGGTGGCCAAACATGCAAAGAGAGGAGCAGGAGTACGCGAGAAAGTACGATCAATGTCAGAGATTCGCTCCCAAAATCACCAGCCTGGTGGCGTCCTTAATCCTTTGGTCAGCCCTTGGCCGTTTGCGCAATAGGGCTTGGACATAATGGGATCGTTTCCGAGGGCAATAGGCAACAAGAGATGGCTGCTAGTCGGGACAAACTATTTTATCAAAAGGGTAGAAGCCGAGCCACTCTCGAACATCCGAGACGTGGACGCGAAGAGATTCATCTGGAAGAGCATCATCACCAGGTTTGGGATCCCACATACTCTCATTTCAGACAACGGACTGCAGTTCGACAGCAAAGCCTTCAGAAAGTATTGTGGGGACTTTGGCATCACAAACAGATACTCCACCCCAGCCTACCCGAAGGGGAACGGCCAAGCTGAAGCTACCAACAAGTCAATAGTCAACGGGCTCAAGAAAAGACTAGACGATGTGAAAGGCAGATGGGTGGATGAGGTGCCACGCGTGCTGTGGACTTACCGAACTACGCCACGGAGGTCCACAGGAGAGATGCCTTTCGCGATGGCGTATGGCGCCGAGGCTGTGATCCCTTTGGAAATGGGGTTCCCGACAATGAGGGCACAATCCTTCACCCCGAGCGCTAATGATGACATGCTGCTAAAAGGGTTGGACCTAGTGGAAGAAAGGCCGGAAAACGCTATGGTCCGGTTAGCGTGCTACCAGCAGAAGCTCAGGCGGGGGTACGACTCTCGTGTAAGGTCTAGGCCCCTTGCCTGGGGGATATCATCCTGAAAAAGGTTGTCGGAACGGCTAGGGACCCGGCATGGGGAAAGTTAGGGCCAAACTGGAAGGGCCCCTACCGTATAACCTCGGTGGCCGGCATAGGGTCATACTATCTCGCCGACTTAGAAGACAAACCTGTAAAACGGCCCTGAAATGTAAATAACCTTTGGAGGTATTACTATTAATGAAAGGCACCCACACCAAGCATTTGGACATTGTTGTATCATGCTGATTATTAATGTGTTAGATTATGTACATGTTAATGTTAATGTCAATCTTGGCTATGCCAGGTCCTTGGACCTTCTGCCTTGGGAAAATTTAACATACAATTTATTTTTAATTAAGTGTTAATGTCAACCTTGGCTATGCCAGGTCCTCGAACCTTCTACCTTGGGAAAATTTAACACACAATTTGTTTTTAATTAAGTGTTAATGTCAACCTTGGCTATACCAGGCCCTCGGACCTTCTACCTTGGAAAAATTTAACATACAATTTCTTTTTAATTAAGTGTTAATGTCAACCTTGACTATGTCAGGTCCTCGGACCTTCTGCCTTGGAAAAATTTAACATACAATTTGTTTTTAATTAAGTGTTAATGTCAACCGTGGCTATACCAGACCCTCAGACCTTCTGCCTTGGAAAAATTTAACATACAATTTGTTTTTAGTTAAGTGTTAATGTCAACATTGGCTATGCCAGGTACTCGGACCTTCTGCCTTGGGAAAATTTAACATACAATTTATTTTTAATTAAGTGTTAATGTCAACCTTGGCTATGCCAGGCCCTCGGACCTTCTGCCTTGGGAAAATTTAACATATAATTTATTTTTAGTTAAGTGTTAAGGTCAACTGGGACTATGCCAGGCCCTCGAACCTTCTGCCTTGGGAAAATTTAACACACAATTTGTTTTTAGTTAAGTGTTAATGTCAACCTTGGCTATGCCAGGTCCTCGGACCTTCTGCCTTGGAAAAATTTAACACACAATTTATTTTTAGTTAAGTGTTAATGTCAACCTTGGCTATGCCAGGCCCTCGGACCTTCTGCCTTGGGAAAATTTAACATACAATTTGTTTTTACTTAAGTGTTAATGTCAACCTTGGCCATGCCAGGTCCTCGGACCTTCTGCCTTGGCAAAATTTAACACACAATTTGTTTTTAATTAAGTGTTAATGTCAACCTTGGCTATGCCAGGCCCTCGGACCTTCTGCCTTGCTAGGCCCTCGGACCTTCTGCCTTGGGAAAATTTAACATATAATTTGTTTTTAGTTAAGTGTTAATGTCAACCTTGGTTATGCCAGGTCCTCGGACCTTCTGCCTTGGGAAAATTTAACATACAATTTGTTTTTAATTAAGTGCTAATGTCAACCTTGGTTATGCCAAGCCCTCGGACCTTCTGCCTTGGGAAAATTTAACATACAATTTATTTTTAGTTAAGTGTTAAGGTTAACTGGGGCTATGCCAGGCCCTCAGACCTTTTGCCTTAGAAAAATTTTACACATGATTTATTCATCTTGTAACTAAGCGTTACTGTCAACCTAGACTGCATAAATTCGTCTTCTAAGCGGTTGTGAGACTGCGTAAATAAGCTTTTTGTTTATCAACCCAGTTGCGTACAATAAGGCAAATTATACAATAGTAAGCACAGTCCATCAAAGAAGTTACGATATCGAAGCAAAATAATGAAATTCATTAAAAACTGTTTGAAACAAAGCTGAAGGAAAGGAATTACAAGGAAAAATACTAAGAATCAACATAAAAACAGTTAACAAAAGCAAAAGTCTATGCAAAACGATGAAGGTGGCCCGAAATTGCCTATGCCTTTATCTTCAAAGGGGGGTCCTTCCCGACTTAGTTGATGGCTCTTTAACCCGGGCATCCACCTCAATTTGCTTTGGGTCGGCCTTGGACGAGTTCTGGACTTGCTTTCCCTTGTCCTTTACCCTCGGCGGAGGCACATCCTGGCTGGCATTCTCGCCTGACCCCTTCTCAGCCCTTTCCTTGGAAGTAGCAACCGCTTCGGGGGGCAGGACTTGATCCTGGGAGGAGGGAGGCAACGTCGAGGCCACAGTCTCGGGAGCGACCTGGGTAGAAGGAGCGTCTTCGATGAATCTGATATCCTCGGGATACCAAACCTTCTCCGCTGCCCTCCACTCGGAATTGGCAGGGACCCCCGCAACGTTTAAGGCTTCCGCCTAAACTTGTTGACAGTACTCCCTGCACAACTCGGCCAACTCCTCGGTTAGACAATTCTCCGTCGCCTCCACCCCTTCGTTGTAGGCGGCTTTGGTGGCGGCCTTCACTGTCTCCCTTATGGTGTGAGCCGCTTCTTTGGCCTGCGCAAGCTCTCCCTTTAAGTTCGAGATTTCCTGCCCTGCTTTGGACAGTGCCTCTTCTCTTTGGTGCAAGAGTTTGCGTTAGTTCTCCATCTGGGCCATCGCAGTCTTTAAGCCCGCATCCAAGCTCTTCCTCTCAGTCTGCTCAGAGGTCAGTTTGGTGGCCAGCTCCGCCTTCTCCGCCTCGGCACGGCCCAGCTCTTTCTCAACCTCCACCTTGGTAGAATTCTCGGCCCCTACTTGGTTCTAGTAGTGTTCCACCAGCGCATCAGCAACGAAAGCCTCCTGGATGGCCTGCGAAAAGAAGTCCCAAAGGGTGCACAGTAAACGATAAGTTAGCATGCACGAAGACCGAAATGACAACAATAGGCTTAAGGTATAGCACGTACCAGGCCCAGATTCCTCTTGAAAGAAAGGAAGAGGCGCGTCCGACCCATCCTCCCTAGGTCCTCCATGTCCCTGGGCAGGAGGAGAGACTACTCCAAAGTGTTGGCCAAGTGGGAGGCATGACCTCTCTGAAAGTCCCTGATACTTGCTTGGAGGGCCACCGGAGCCCCATCCACCTCCAAGGCAGGGGACCAACTGGACTCTCCTCGGCGTACCTCGGCCAGCCCGCGGATCTCCCCACTCTCGACGGATGAGGTTCGCCCCCCACCCTTAGCAACTTGCTGCTGTTGCTGCTGCAGCTGTCTCTGGTGCTTTTGCTTCTTCTCCCTCTCCCTGTCTGCCTCCTCATTCTCATTCCTCCTCTTCTTTGGAACGATAGGTGCAAGAGGGAACGGGTCAGATGAAGGGGGAGGGGGAGGTGGGGGCAGTTTGGGCTGGCACCCGGAGGCGTCTATTTTGGAAACTTGGACCCCCTCTTTCTGGCAAAAAGTTCTTTGAAAGACAACATGTCGTCGTCCTCTTCGGAGGAGTCTTCTGGTCGGGCAACTATTAATCCCATGATGCCGGAGTTCCTGTCCGAAGTGCCCTCTTCTTCGTCCGAAATATTAACCACGTGGCTCCCCAATGGTCTCTCGGCCTCCTCTAGGCAGAACCTGTCAATCTCTTCGCCAAGGGATGAGGGGGAAGCCGCAGACTCTTCCCGAACAATCTGGTCCTCTTGCTGCGCTGCCAAAGGAATGGCTTCGACGGTCCGACCATATAAGATGGTGGAGGGCGCGTCCGGCAAAGCATATGGGGCAAGAAATTCGGGGTAGTGGACGTCTATCCACGATCGCCTCCGGTGGCTGGCGAGAATAGCGTCTTCAGCCTCACCAAAAACCATTGATATGGGGTCGTACCCCAATATGAGGTAGGCAGCCCTCACCTGCAGGTCCCCGTTCACAAAGACCTCGGATCTCAGAACCTTGTTGAGGTCTGAGATGTTGACGTTGCCCAAATGAGGAGACGTGTGTTGCTTATCTGCAAGAAAAAGAGCAGGGGAACCGAACATGGTTAAATACTCACGGCAAATCAAGTAAAGAAGACATCAAATGACAGTAAATCTACCAAGGGAGTGAAAAGGGGCAAAACTTTATAAACCGAAACTCCTAAATCCTAGGGAATCACACCTAGCTGTCCCTCCCTCACTGGGCAATGGAGACCATCATACCACCTCCCGATGGCGATGAGATAATCATCCTTCATGCCTTTATTGGACTTGGGCAGACAGGAGATGAGCCTGACAGCGCTAGACCTTGACTTGAGGTAATAACCTGCGTCTTTCATCCGGTGGCACTCGTACATGTAAACGACGTCATGCCATGTGAGGTGCAGGCCCATTTGCTCGTTCAGAGCATCGACACAGCCTAAAATCCTAAACATGTTGGGCGTACACTGGTCTAGACACAACCTATGGTTACGAAGGTAGTCCCTGGTCACTTCCCTCATGGGGAGCGTCATCCCATCCTCCAGGAAGGCGATTATAGAGATAACGACCTGCCCCGCTTTCCTAGAGTCCGTTACAGCCCTGGGGGGGTAGTATTCCAAACCCACATCCGAAGGGATGTGATACTTGGCCCAAAATCCTTCCATGCCGAAGGCCATATCTACTAGACATTTAAACCTACCCATGGAGTCGAAACTCAAGGCGAAGATTCACAAAGAAAGGAAAGAAAAGTCGACAGCCGAGGAGAAAGGGGTTCGGGAAAGGGAGAAACTTATAGAAGAGAGATGTGCGTACTTTGAGAACTTCTTGAAAGAGAGAGAGAGATTAAGTAGCTCTACAATAAGTTTGCCTTTGGGAAGAAATGGTGCACATCGCGACTACCAAGCGTTTTAGATGATTGAAGCGCGGCGGTTGGTGAGAAACATCCCGCTCAAATTTTCGAGAATAAACCCAAGCCGTTGGATCCCCATCTCACCGTTGAACGTGCGCGACAGAGAGTTACTCAGTGTAATTAATGCAGGCGTTGCGTGTTACAAAGCGCCAAAAGTTTGCCCAGAAGACGTGGGTGGACTCCGCACGTGCGACAATTTAAAGGTCACGTGGAGGAAGGATTCACGAATCAAAAACCCATCTGCCTCCTCGGATCGGAGTCAAACGACTTTTTGAGGGGCTATTGTTGGGGACAAAGACGTCAAAACACCATACGAGCCTAGGGCCTGGTCCGAGAACGTGGACTCCTCCAAAGGGGCCGTGAGCCGAGAATAGGGCCTCCTAAAATGGGGGCCTAAAGGCCAGCCGACTAGGCCGTCAGCCAATTGGATGAGAGTCCGAGGAGAAGGTCTCCTCGGACAGTAGGGCCAGGATCCGAAGAGCGTAGCACGACGTCCAAGGAAGAGCTCCTAAAGCTCAACGATCATCCCAAGCTTCAATGGGACGCCAAGGAGGGGGACAAGTGAGACGTGCACTGCATAAAGCTGCTGCCACCGCATTAAAGGCCTTTTACCTACCCGTCTGGTCGCATTAATGGGGAAATAACTTCTAAGGGGACGGTGGTTAGCTTTATAGGCATTGGGGAGCGTTTTCAGGAAAATGACAGATGGGAACCACGAATGGGAAGTATAAATAGAGAAGGGGGAATCATTGGAAGGGGATCCGAATTTTCTCTAAAAAAGAAGACCTTCTCCTCTCCTAGGTAGCAGAAAGTAAGCAAGGACAGAAGTCCCTCGGTCCGCGTCCGAGGAAAGGAAAGGTTTCTCCACTAGCTCGTCGCACACCAAAGTGAACTTAGCCCATACGCCATTGCTTTCTACCGCCCCAAAGAGCCTAGGCTTCAAGCCCACTCTCTAAAAATTCATTGTATAGGCCACTTGGGCCGGCCCGGTCACGCATTTGGGCCCAAGGTCCGATTTGTGTCCCTACATTTCTAATCATATCTAGTTAATAGTTATATTTTTCTGCTTCATCTTGTATTTTTTCATTCATTTGTTGAGGGATTAAGATTTGATGTAGCACTCAATTCTTATTTTATAGTGACAATTGTTCTACTCAAATTCTGCTAGGAATGTGGGTGCCTTTTTTGATATTCTAAACCTTGCTCTTACATCACTGTTTTGTTTTATCTTATTTTATTTTCTTGTAAAAATAGAAGGAACAGAGCCAAACATTCAGGAATTATTTACAATAGCATATGGAATTTGGTTTTGGGATTGTATAATGTATTTTGAATCAATTGAAGCTAAAGGATTGTACACATACAATATCAATTGACCAATGCAATAGTGATTAACCTTTCCAAATAATTATGCAGGTGCACACAGTCAAGAAAGCATGTGTAGCTGTTTATCCAAGTACTGTGCAAAACAACATCGTTTGGTTTTGGCCAAACTCAGATCCTCAATACAAAGATATTCTTATGGAGAAAAAACCCCCCTACATCCCAGAGATAGATGATCCTTCATTTACTAACTCAATGGGAAATAGAGATATTCCTTATGGGTATGGTTTGCCACTATCTTCTGACAAAAACCTGTTATCTTGGAAAATAGGGACTATTTTTTCTACTCATCAATATCTGTCCTTTTTTTCCTGCCATATGTTATAGAACTTTTAGGCACATGTAATGTTGAAGGACAAAGTATTAATAACAAAGTTTATATAGGCTAATGTCATAAGAAAGTTCATACCCTCTTGACTGATTGTAATTCTTCTTCCTTTTGATTTGGCATAAGTATCATATGGAAGGTTTTCAAATGAGTGTATCACTAAAAGTTGGGCACCTGTAATTTGGGTTCTTCTTTTTCTTTATATCTTACCTCCTTACTCTAGAAAATCTGATGGGGAATATATTAATTTTGCAATTTCAGATATGAGGTATTGATTGAGAATCTTATGGACCCTGCTCACGTTCCATATGCGCATCATGGAATAATGCAAACTCGACGACCAAAAGACAGATAAGTTTTAAATAATCCTTAAGTTCAGTTAATAAGTTTTGCTGTCCTAGCTGATGACTGAAACCAAGTTGCCTTCACTGTGAAGGCTGATAGAGAGGGGGGCAGACCGCTTGAACTGATGATTGAAAAGTTAGACATCAATGGGTTCAAAGCAGATCAGGGATGGAGCAATAGCAAATTTCTTCCCCCATGTGTGTTTTATGCGTATACTAAGCCTGTGAATCAAGCTAATGGATCTGAATCTTCAGTGGGAACCAAAAAGGTTATCCCTTAGATTGATTAATCTTTCCTACATAAATGACAAATGAAACTTGAGAAATTTATGGTTAATTCTTATGTATTTATTTCATTTTTTGTTCCTTAGTACTTCTGTTTATGTAAATCTTGGTTGATGCAGGAAACATCAGTGCAACGGAGTTTCCTTTTAGTTTTCATTTGTATTCCAGTTAGTCCAGGGAATAGCAGATTGATATGGACCTTCCCAAGAAACTTTGGTGTTTGGATTGATAAAGTCGTGCCACGATGGATGTTTCATGTGGGACAAAACCTGATTCTAGACTCTGATTTATATCTTCTTCACATAGAGGTGATTCCCATCTCTTTGTATGTTATTACAAATTATTCTTTTTTATCTAGGTAAATGGTTTATTCCATTATACATTACCTTTGCTTTTGACGATTTACTATCGAAGTTACTGCTAGGATCAGTGGGTCAACCTTACTACAGATTCCTTGGTTCTGCTATTTTAAAAGATAACAATGTAGGATGTTACTCTCAATAAATTATAAATCCAACCTGCAAGGTTTCCAGATGTAATTTGAGAGTGAAAGAGAAGCAACACTGAATATACTTCTTTTTTTTGGGGAATGATTTGAACGTAAGAATCAGCCCTCCTTACCCTGCCCTTTACAACTTGAGCTAAAGCGAAAGGATGGGAAAAGATAGTATCTGTTTTTCTTTGGAAGATAACATCCCTGACCTTTTTTTCACGTAAATTTAGTGTTGTTACTTACTGTGTACTCAACTTATTAGTATAAAAATTAATTTAATAGTTTGGGTTAATTGCGTAACTCAAATAACCCCTCGGAACTTAACTGCATAACTCAAATAACCCCTTGGAACTTATCCTTGAGAAATGGTTAAATGCTTGAAGCTGCCCCTTTCTTCCACTTGGGCTGCAGAAGATAGACTGCTTAAATCTCATGCTGACAATATTAAGGGAATTTCTTAGGTAAATGAGATGATACCTACAATATTTTACTCCATCATGCTCTATTAGGTCCCCACCCTTAGAAGCCTTGTGTACAGGTGAACTCTCATAGCTTTATTAATAAAGTGAGTGTTGCTAGAACTTTATTTGGCCAGGAGAGAGAGGGAGAGTTGCTAAAGGCCAACCTTTACAACCATCAGAGTTCCTTCTAGCTCACTTTTCTTTCCTAATCCAATAAGCAAAACTCTTAGGGCCCGTTTGGATTGAGGTGGAGGGAGGGGGAGCAAAGTAGAGTAGAGTTTGGCTGAAATTAGGCTAATTCTAGGTCAATTCTACTCTACTCTACTCCTCCTCCCTCCCCCTCAATCCAAACAGACCATTAATTTTATCCCTAATAAAGGAAATTGGTAACTATAAGTTTCTAGTGGTACCAGACACCCCCATTGGCAAAGTGAACAATTTCATGAAGATTGCTATTCTGACTGGATACTCATCTTGGAAGATTATAGCACTACTCCTTTTACTGCTTATCCACTTCACTTGCCCAATGAATACATCATGGATCATTTCTTTAGGCTGTGTTTCCACTGTTTCCCCATAAAACAACCATATATCTTGTGTTTCTTTCTGATGTATACATATGATACTTCATTGGTTAAACTATGTAGGATCTTCAATGTTTCAATTTGGTTATTAATTTTCTTGTTTTTACTAGTAAAACTATGTTTTAAATTAAAATTTGGAAATATTTACTAGGCAGCACTAGTAACTGGCAAAATCACTTTCCAGTTCAATCTTCTTTCATATATTATTAATAGCAGCATAATAACAGTTCTTTACTATTATTATTTTCTAGACACTGCACAGAGATGGTTCAATTTTTAAAAATTTCATTCCATGTAAATGTCCAACAATTCTAATGTAACTTTTTATTTGATAGGATAGAAATTGCTCCCTACATATTTTTCCACTATGAAAATGTGATTTACCCTGCTGTGATGTGTAGTTTTCTTTCTTTTCCCACCAAAGCTTTAGTCTTTAGTCGAGTCTCATGCAGGGAGAAAAACAAATTGGTTGTGACTGCTGTTCTTTAAATGTATTATCACATTGTAGTAGTAGCATCTGACTCTTGAGATCTTTCTACAGGAGCGTAAGATAATGGATGTAGGCAATGCCAATTGGCATAAAGCTTGTTTTGTGCCAACAAAGTCAGATGCCCTTGTGATTGGATTTAGAAAATGGCTAAACAAGTATGCTGGTGGTCAAGTTGATTGGAGAGGCAAGTACAGTGGGGCTCTTCCCCCAACTCCTCCTAAAGAACAGCTGATGGATAGGTAATTCATACAACTACCAATGTGGATTCAAACTCCAATTGGATTAAATTTTTTGATAATCTGAAAATTAGTATGATTTTGGAGAATATATTACAAGAGCATGATAGATCTTTGTAGAAGCATAGAAGCTAAACGGCTAAACCTGTTTGTTACACTGTTAAACATGTTATAATACCTTGAGACTTTTCTTTTCTGTCTGTAAAAAGCCGAGGACACTGAAAATTATAGTGTAATTTGAGACCTTTTAGAAGATTTAGGAAGTTTCTAATGTGATCAATACATGCATATATATCTTTTTGTGTGGTGGTCCTATAGTACTGCGTGTCTCATATATGAGAATTGGTTAATAAAAACTATACTTCACAATCTTTTTCAGGTACTGGTCCCATGTGGTGAACTGCCGAAGTTGCAATATTGCATACAAAGGTCTCAATGCACTTGAAGTTGTCCTCCAAGTTGTCTCTATTGTTTCAATTGGGATTGCTGCTGCAGCCAAGCAGGGTGCAATTTCAGCAGTTGCGAGAACCACAATGGTTTTGCTGGCAGTCCTATTCTATGCATCTTCCAGATTGTTGGCTCACTTAATCTACAAAAACTTCCATTACCACGGCTATGATCATGCTTTTCGCTGATGCTAGTCTAACTTAATATCCAGCCTTAAAACACCATTTGTGGTGGTGTAAATATGGCATGGCATAAATGTATGTACAGTAAAGGTTAATGAAACTGGCATAAAGAAAAATCACTCTTTTGGTGTTTTTGTGTTTATATCTTGCATAACGGTTGTGAAGAGTCTTGTAACTCATTGACATTGCTTGATTCTCTTAACAATGAGAACTTGGATTCAAATCCCAGCTTATTGTATGTAAAAAACTTGCTTAATGCTAAGATACAGGGGTGCTTGCACAACAAGAACTTCAAACTTCATTTTTTTCACTTGTTTATTACTACTAAGATTTGGTAACATCATATGCTTATACATATTAGATTTATTTATTTATTAATACAGGAAGAAAAAAAATCAAAAACCATTGTATATAATGCTACAATCTTTCCAAATGCCTCCAATTTCCTCCTTGCATAGATATGCAGCACAGATAATGTTCAGTTGTATGAGCCTAAAACAAACAAGAAAACAATACAGCACTCCTCTGCTGCTCTATGAACGCTGGCGATGTTATCTCATGAAACGGTTTTATGAGACCACCCCTCTGACAATATGTAGGACTCACACCTACTATGAGAGAAATATCTTATAAAGTCATCTCATGAGATAATTTTTACTGAGGTTGAGCTTCTTTTGAGTATACCACAAAACCTTAGAGATCTTGTGATAATTGTTATTTTAATATTTTATTAGCCAAATATTTTCATATATTTTCTAAGATATTCTAAACGAGATTCCAATATATATGTTTCAAACATTAGTGAATAGCATGCAGCTAAAATTAATTAGTTAAGTAGACTATTTTTGGAACTCAAGTTTGTCAAATTTGAGTTTAACAAATTCGAGTTTCGAAAACAGTTTACTTAACTAATTAATTTCGTCCATGTGCTATTTTCCTAAATTTTTTCTAAAAACATACTATTTGGCAAATTTTGCAAACATGATATATTTTGCAACTATTGTGTGGGATATAACAACGTTAAAAAAAGGCCGCCTAAACTCAAATTTGTTATAGTTGATTATTTTTTGAGGGAGAACCAAGCAATGTCAATGAGTCACAAAGTTCTTAAACCACTTTTAAATAACTACATAAGTTATGTGATTAAAATACACATTGATGACCGTATAAATTATTGATTTGGAGGAAAATTGTGTCATTTTCAAAATTGGTGGAGTTTTTAAACTTAAAAACAGATCAATATCAAGCCAGCTCACAAATACACATACAAATTTAACCTATAGTTCTCCTACAAGAATGAATTCAAATGGAAAATTAAGAGAAAATTTCCATGTAAGATCCTCACATTAGTCGGTGGAAAATGGGGTGGATATGAGGAGTTATGCGGTATCTTTGAAAGTTTACCAATTATTTTGTTTACAATACCTAATGCTTTTTCAATAAAATATTATACTGCTAAGAAGATTTATGTATCTCTATATTTTTCTTTGCAAGTTCAAAGCTCCAGCAGGAAAGTTCACCATATATGCTCCCGAGAATGACATATATCGTGGAATAGCAACAAGTTAATATTTATTTAGTGATTATCTATGTAGACTCGTTCTTAACTATACCAACCTGGAGGTTGGAGCATAATTCTCCAACTAAACAGAATTATACTACACAAATTTGGACCTTATAACATTATACATGGTAAACATATCAAAATATTTTAATGCAGACCATTAGCAATGCAATAACTTTTCTTATAGTCTTCTACCTTCTAACACGGCTAGAGGTAATAAATGAATGTATTTTTGTGTCCCTTACTCGTTTTTCAAAACTTACAATCCCATATAAACTCAAGCTTCACTTATCACAAGGGGAGCATTCTAGTTGTTGAGGCAAAAAATAGTGTTAATAACTCCCGTAAGTTGTTCAATAGTTTGCGGGTCCAGTAGGTGAGGTCAACATTCAAGCGCGCAAGACTTATCCAAACTAGCACTGTTACTGTTGAATGTTAATAATTTGTTAGCTAGTGAGCTAGTCATGAGTCAAGATTAATAGCCCAATTGTGTTACTTTCTCTTTGTTCTGTACATGCAAGGCCAGGATTTCCTTCCATGCTCTAGGGTGGAACTGTACATGAAGAGTCACAACCCAAGGAAGCACTAACTACATCTATACAATACCCCAAAATGACTAGTAAACTTACAATGAAGACTTCTCGTAATCACTTATATAATCCAATTTGACTTGGTAGACACCTGACACGCATGTACAAAACACAGATATCCAATCCAAAATCACAATCACAAAAAGGGTTACAAGAATATATTAGTACATCCCCTCCCTTCTATCCAAATACAAGTTAAAGCTTTTGGGCACCAATTTATGGTTTTAAACTTTAAGGGATCCATGGAGTTCATATAATTAATCACTTTCAAGACTAGAAAACATAGCCAACAGTGGAGAAGAGAAAGTAAATAGATTAAATGGTGAGAGTTATCTGACCAGGCGAATAATGGACTAGAAAATCTCATCCAATCGTAGTGATTAACAGCATTCAATGCGCTCAAAATGTCATAGTATGAGGGTTCGGTAACAAAACCTTCATTAAGAAAAATGAATACCTTCTTTTGTACTAAAAGGGCATCAAACCCATGTAATTCTACAATTGTCATCTTATATTGTACAAGGTGAATAAACCAAAAAATGTATACATGATTGTAAATGAAGAGAATGACAATGAATTTCTATATCATCCTTTCTATTTACACAAAAGAATATATGAATCAGTAATCTGTTCTAACTCATGAAAAAATAGGAAATTCTGTTAT
This sequence comes from Castanopsis chinensis, assembly GCA_032878915.1. NCBI lineage: Eukaryota > Viridiplantae > Streptophyta > Magnoliopsida > Fagales > Fagaceae > Castanopsis > Castanopsis chinensis. Next base: position 511,379 of record JAVQMG010000084.1, read on the forward strand.
TCATGATGATCCTCTAATCAATGGGGAGGACTGTACTCTTGAATGGGGATTAATTCTTTCTGAGAAGTTTCCTTCCTCAATTGAACTTGTGCTTGGTGTCATTTCCATACTAGAGCTTGATGGTGTCAATACCCTTGGGCTCAACCCACAAATGAGTTGAGGAGAGAAGCTTGATCTTGAACCTGCAACACTTCTTGGAGACAAGTTCACTTGCTCCAAAGCACGGAACTGGAGCTCTGAGGGATAGTCCCTCACACAACCAATTCGGGGTCCAGCTCCTGTTGTCCACTTGCAAGACAACTTCTTTCCCAGTTGATATGACTTCATTTCTTTATGTGAATTGATCCTTTTGAAAATTGATTCTTCAGGAATGATCTCTACTTCATTCCCTTCATGTTCTTCTTCATCAGACAAGTTCTGCTTTTGAGCCTTGCCATCCTGTTCAGAAGTAAATCCTTCTTCAGCTGTTTCATAACCATCAGCCAGAGGTTCCACTGGCAAACTATTGCAACTTGGTTCAATATCTTGATTTTCTCTTTCTAAACTCTCATACAATTCATGCCTTTCCGGTATTTCAAGATTAACCGATTCTCTACTGACACTGCGTAATCAGCTTGATATGGACGGTTCGGATGCAGCATTTGTCTCTACTCCTGCTGAATCAGTCTTTACATGAGTCAAGTCTTCAGTATTGATCTCTTCAGTCTCCGAGCCACTCAACTTCTGAGTCAAGTCCTCATCAGATGAGTGGCTTCTAAGATGAATACTGCTTCTTTGCTTTCCAAGCAATTCATCTTCCTCATCATCTGGCCTTGTCTGAATATAAGAGAAAAATGACAATCTCAGAATATTGGCCTTAACTTATTTTTTATTACAAGAGAAAAAAGATTAAGTTTTTTATTTTAAAGAACATTAAGCTTTTTATTTTTACCTTGACATCTGTGAGATCCACATTGTTCTCTTTGAGGAAGGAGATGAAGTCCTTGAAATTTTCTTCTGTAGGCCGGTAATGACCACTGAGAGGCCAAACTGCCTGTTGGAAGTAGTAGAAACTGTTGTCAATAAATTGTGCCATAAATGAGGATTACGGTGAATAGGAAGAAAAATCTATGAGCCTTTTATAACTGTTTTTAACAAAAGTTTCTTCCATGTTTTATGATGAAATTCTATAAACTTTAATCAGTTTAATGTAATATCTATACCTTTAGGATGCCATTCTCAATGACTAATCTCCCAGCAGCAGTTGTCACTCCTGCAGCCAAGAAGCTAGAATGCTGGAAAGTACCTCTCTTCTTCTTGCCAACATACAAAATCTTAGATGTGCTAAGTACAAAAATCCACTTGGCATCACTGGTGGTGTGGAGGACCTCCCCTGATTGCTTGTAGAAGAACTTTCCATCTTCTATAACAACTTCATAGGCCAACCTTTCCATCTATTAAAAGTTGGAAAAAAAAATTCAGTAAATAATATGAAAACAAATTGAAATAGATGATGATCAAGTGAGGAAATAAAGGCTCACCAGACCCAAATACTTGATACGCTGCTGTTGAAGTTTCAATCGAGGGCATTTTTCAAGATTTACTTCCTTCCCTTCTCCTATATCTAGCCTGCATTCCCAAAACTAGCATAAGTATATTCAAATCCAAATTCTTGAACATCTGGAATCAAAATTCTTATTATGAAGCAAAATCATTTTGTTTAAAGGAAATTACCAGTAGAAGAAGGGTTCTTTACACTGACAATGAAGCCATTTTTTATAATGGAAGTGTAAATTATGTCCATATCAATGGCACGGATCAATCTGTTTCAGATGAATAATAAGAATTGAGAGCAGTAAAGGCTGATGAAAAAACAGGGAAAAATCAGTAAAAGCCAACTATGTTCTATTGTAATTGACTTACAGCCTCTAGCCAGTGTTGTAAAGCAAGTTTTTGTGCTCTACCATTCTTAGATAAACCTTTTCCAACCTGCATTAACAAAGAGATAGATACTTAGACATCAAAATAAAGTATATAACATAAATCAGAAGCAAATATCAATCTGTTTGAAATTTATCTTGGCAGCTCTGGTTCTTGCTCTTGACCATCGTGAAATAGCAGTTTCATGCTTCTCAATATCGAAGAATGATATAGAACTCCTTTTGAGTTCAGCAAAATCCAAGAGTTTCCACCTATAGTATGACATATAATTGCGTTAGCACAAGATAAAAACACATCAGATACATGAATAAAAGGGCAGTGTTGCTGCACGCAAATAAAAAGGACACATACCAGCTCTGCTCAACCAGGACTGCACCATCTGCTAGCTTTCTTCTGGTTCGGAAGCTTTTGTACACTTCTTGCAACTTTAGTGCAGCTTCATGCTTGGAGTTGTTGGGATCCAAAATTGGCAATTGTTGGATCATCCCCACTTCACCATCTGATCTTGGGGATTGATTATCCCTCACTTCACTTTTTGGGCTGTTTGATTCAATGGGTATATTGCATTCTCCTAATAGCATGAAAAAATAGAAAACTATAAAAGAGAGAGATATTATTAGAGACTCCATTTTTTCTACTCAGTCAATATCTGGCCTTTATTTCTTGCTATATGTTACAGAACTTTTAGGCACATGTGATGTTGAAGGACAAAGTATTAATAACAAAGTTTATTTTGGCTAATGTCATAAGGAAGTTCATATCCTCTTCTTCTTCCTTTTTATTTGGCATAAGTATCATATGGAAGGTTTTCAAACACACTAAAAGTTGGGCACCTTTAATTTGGGTTTTGCTTTTTCTTTTTATATCTGACCTCCTTACTCTAGAAAATCTGTTGGGGAATATATCAATTTTGCAATTTCAGATATGAGGCATTGATGGAGAATCTTATGGACCCTGCTCATGTTCCATATGCTCATCATGGAATAATACAAACTCGACGACCAAAAGACAGATAAGTTTTGAATAATCCTTATGTTCAGTTAATAAGTTTTGCTGTCCTAACTGATGACTGAAACCAATTTGCCTTCACTGTGAAGGCTGATAGAGACGGAGGCAGACCACTTGAACTGATGATTGAAAAGTTAGACATCTATGGGTTAAAAGCAGATCAGGGATGAAGCAATAGCAAATTTCTTCCCCCATGTGTGTTTTATGCGTATACTAAGCCTGTGGATCAAGCTAATGGATCTGAATCGTCAGTGGGAACCAAAGAGGTTATCCCTTAGATTGATTAATCTTTCCTACATAAATGACAAATGAAACTTGTGAAATTTTTGGTCAATTCTTATTTATTTATTTCGTTTTTTGTTCCTTAGTGCTTCTGTTTATGTAAATCTTGGTTGATGCAGGAAACATCAGTGCAACGGAGTGTCATTTTAATTTTCATTTGTATTCCAGTTAGTCCGGGGAATAGCAGATTGATATGGGCCTTTCCAATAAACTTTGGTGTTTGGATTGATAAAGTCGTGCCATGATGGATGTTTCATGTGGGACAAAACCTGATTCTAGACTGATTTATATCTTCTTCACCTGATTCCCATCTCTTTGTATTATTACAAATTATTCTTTTTTATCTAGGTAACTGGTTTATTCCATTATACATTACCTTTGCTTTTGACAAGTTACTATCGAAGTTTCTGGTAGGATCAGTGGGTCAACCTTACTACAGATTCCTTGATTCTGCCATTTTAAAAGATAACAATGTAGGATGTTACTCTCAATAAATTATAAATCCAACCTGCAAGGTTTCCAGATGTAATTTGAGAGTGAAAGAGAAGCAACACTGAATATACTTTTTTTTGGGGGGAACGATTTGAACTTAAGAATCAACCCTCCTTACCCTGCCCTCTTCAGCTTGAGCTAAAGCCAAAGGATGGGAAAAGATAGTTTCTGTTTTCCTTTGGAAGATAACATCCCTGACCTTTTTTCACATAAATATAGTGTTTTTATTTACTGTGTTCTCAACTTATTAGTGTAAAAATTAATTTAATAGTTTGGGTTAATTGCGTAACTCAAATAACCCCTAGGAACTTATCCTTGACAAATGGTTAAATGCTTGAAGCTGCCCCTTTCTTCCACTTGGGCTGCAAAAGATAGACTGCATAAATCTCATACTGACAATATTAGGGGAATTTCTTAGGTAAATGAGATGATACCTACGATATTTTACTCCATCATGCTCTATTAGGACCCCACCCGTAGAAGCCTTGTGTACAGGTGAACTCTCATAGCTTTATTAATAGAGTGAGCGTAGCTAGCACCTTATTTGGCCAGGAGAGAGAGGGAGAGTTACTCAAGGCCAACCTATACAACCATCAGAGCTCCTTCTAGCTCACTTTTCTTTCCTAATCCAATAAGCAAAACCCTTAGGGCCCGTTTGGATTGAGGGGGAAGGAGGAGGAGTAGAGTAGAGTTAACTGAAAATAAGCTCATTCTGGGTCAATTTTACTCTATTCTACTCCCATTCCTTCGCCCTCAATCCAAACGGACCATTAATTTTATCCCTAAGAAAGGAAATTAGTAACTATAAGTTTCTAGTGGTACCAGACACCCCATTTGCAAAGTGAACAATTACATGAAGATTGCTATTCTGACTGGATCCTCATCATGGAAGATTATAGCACTACTCCTTTTACTGCTTAGCCATTTCACTTGCCCAATGAATACATCATGGATCATTTCTTTAGGCTGTGTTTCCACTGTTTCCCCATAAAACAACCATATATCTTGTGTTTCTTTCTGGTGTATACATATGATACTTCATTGGTTAAACTATGTAGGATCTTCAATGTTTCAATTTAGCTATTAATTTTCTTGCTTTTGTTAGTAAAACTAAGTTTTAAATTAAAATTTGGAAATATTTACTAGGCAGCACTAGTAACTGGCAAAATCACTTTCCAGTTCAATCTTCTTTCATATATTATTAATAGCAGCATAATAACAGTTCTTTACTATTATTATTTTCTAGACACTGCACAGAGATGGTTCAATTTTTAAAAATTTCATTCCATGTAAATGTCCAAGAATTCTAATGTAACTTTTTATTTGATAGGATAGAAATTGCTCCCTACATATTTTTCCACTATGAAATTGTGATTTACCCTGCTGTGATGTGTAGTTTTCTTTCTTTTCCCACCAAAGCTTTAGTCTTTAGTCGAGTCTCATGCAGGAAGAAAAACAATTTGGTTGTGACTGCTGTTCTTTAAATGTATTATCACATTGTAGTAGTAGTGTCTGACTCTTCAGATCTTTCTACAGAAGCGTAAGATAATGGATGTAGGCAATGCCAATTGGCATAAAGCTTGTTTTGTGCCAACAAAGTCAGATGCCCTTGTGATTGGATTTAGAAAATGGCTAAACAAGTATGCTGGTGGTCAAGTTGATTGGAGAGGCAACCACAGTGGGGCTCTTCCCCTACTCCTCCTAAGAACAGCTGATGGATGGGTAATTCATACAACTACCAATGTGGATTCAAGCTCCAATTAGATTAAATTAAATCAGTATCATTTTGGAGAACATATTACAATCGCATGATAGATCTTTGTAGATGCATAGAAGCTAAACGGCTAAACCGGTTTGTTACACTGTTAAACATGTTATAATACCTTTAGACTTTTCTTTTTCTGTCTGTAAAAAGCCAAGGCCCGAGGACACTGAAAATTATTGTGTAATTTGAGACCTTTTAGAAGGTTTCGGAAGTTCCTAATGTGGTCAATACGTGCTTATATATCTTTTTATGTGGTGGTCCTTAGTACTGCGCGTCTCATATATGAGAATTGGTTTAAAATAACTATCCTTCACAATCTTTTTCAGGTATTGGTCCCATGTGGTGAACTGCCGAAGTTGCAATATTGCATACAAAGGTCTCAATGCACTTGAAGTTGTCCTCCAAGTTGTCTCTATTGTTTCAATTGGGATTGCTGCTGCAGCCAAGCAGGGTGCAATTTATGCAGTTGCGAGAACCACAATGGTTTTGCTGGTAGTACTATTCTATGCAACTTCCAGATTGTTGGCTCACTTCATGTACAAAAACTTCCATTACCACAGCTATGATCATGCTTTTTGCCAATGCTAGTCTAACTTAGTATCCAGCCTTAAAACACCATTTCTGGTGGTGTAGATCTGGCATGGCATAAATGTGTGTACAGTAAAGGTTAATGAAACTGGCATAAAGAAAAATCACTCTTTTGGTGTTTCTGTTTTTATATCTTGCATAAACGGTTGTGAAGAGTCTTGTAACTCATTGACATTACTTGATTCTCTTAACAATGAGAACTTGGATTCAAATCTCAGCTTATTGTATGTAAAAAACTTGCTTAATGCTCAGATACAGGTGTGCTTGCACAACAAGAGCTTCAACCTTCTACTTGTATCTTGCACAACAAGAACTTCCAACTTCATTTTTTTCACTTGTTTATTACAATTAAGATTTGGTAACATCATATGCTTATACATATTAGATTTATTTATTTATTAATATAGGAAGAAAAAAAATCAAAAACCATTGTACATAATGCTACAATCTTTCCAAATGCCTCCAATTTCCTCCTAGCATAGATATGCAGCACAGATAATGTTCAGTTGTCTGAGCCTAAAACAAACAAGAAAACAATACAGCACTCCTCTGCTGCTCTGTGAACACTGGAGATGTTATCTCATGAAATGGTTTTATGAGACCACCCCTCTGACAATATGTAGGACTCACACATACTATGAGAGAAATATTTTAGAAAGTCATCTCATTAGATAATTTTTACTGAGGTTGAGCTTCTTTTGAGTATACCACAAAACCTTAGATAGAGATCTTGTGATAATTTTTATTTTAATATTTTATTAGCCTAATATTTTCATACATTTTCTAAGATATTCTAAATGAGATTCGAATATATATATATTTCAAACATTTTTCCTATTTACATAATTACATCTAATATTTTTTGGGGTATGATACACGCATAATCCTAAACATTTATATTGGGATAATCAGTTTGTCCATCACTAGCTGTGATTATAGTAACTAAAATAAATGGTTAGGATGGATTGTTGAAGGTATTATTATAACTCGAAATCATAAAAAGTACAAAAGAATGATCCAATTAGCTATATTACCTTGATATTAATTCTTCTCAGGAAAAAAAAAACTTTATATTTATTATGAGATTGCAGGTACTTTCACTAATATCTCAAGCCTTTAAAAAAATAAGATATAAAAAATTGGTGTCTAGAGTTCTTTGAACATACTTCCTTGTCAATATTTTTAAATGGTTAGAATGGATTGTTGAAGCTATTATTATAGCTCAAAATCATAAAACTATTAAATAATTATCCAATTAGCTATACTTATTATGAGATTTCAGGTACTTTCACCAATATCTCAAGTCCTTTTAATATAAATATATATATATATATATATATCTAGAATTCTTTGAACATCCTTACTCCTCACTCAATATTTTTTTATTCTTCAATATCTTGACTACAATAGTTTTTACCAATATTTTATTGTTCTTGATTTTTTTAACCGAAACATATATCTTTCTTAAATTTAAAGGCAAATACTTGTTGCACATACAATAATGCACATATCTTTACACAAGAAAAAAAAATAAGACAGCAACAACAACAACTACTACTAAAATTTAAAAATATATAAAGGTGTGTATTAACGTGTGCGTAATAAACATTACTCAAATTTAAAACCTTGGCAACTAAGTACTTATGGTTGTATGTCTCAGTATCACGTATGCAATGACTTGTCTTCTTTCTTTCTTTTTTTTTTTTTTCTTTTTAAAAAGCTTTTGAAACAAGTTGGCCATAGTTAGGAAGGGTTTTACTTTCCCAACTCATGTTTGCTAACCTTGTTGATTGGCTCTCTATGTACCCTCATGAATTTTGAATGCACTGCGCTTGCCAGTGGTAAGTATAGAAGTACAGCATAATGTATTGAAGAGTAACATACAATCTAACAACCCCTTTAATCTTAAAGGGGGGGGGGGGGGGGGGGGGGGGGGGGGGGGGGGGGGTATAAGAAATCAACTTGATTTTAGAGATATATAGGATCACTAGCGCCCTAGTGAATTGGAATTAAGAGGAACGCAATCTATCAGATTGGTCAGTGTTTCTACCTGTAATTTTCATCATATTGTGACTCATTGTTGAAGTTGTGCTGCTGCATGTTAATGCCTTTCCATATTCACAGCATACAAAAAAACTGTCTATTCCATTATTATTCATTTAGAAATTCTCAGTATATACTAATATAGCTTAGAAATATATATGAATTGAGCATATATAAGGCTTGTATTAAGATGGTATATTAATAACATGTAAACTGGTAAAGTTGCAGTAAAACAGGGAAAACGAGTTGGGTCTTCATGGCCTAGTTGTTATGCCAGGAAATTGCAACCAAGAAGTCAACCACGTAGATGTTATATATGCGAGTCGATAGCTGCATGCTTTAGCTTTGTATTTGTTTGCCATATTAGCATGCAATAGATATCATTGTGAAGAATATTATAGAATCATAATAATATGGGAATGACTTTTAAGTGTAATTCATTGATATGTAGTGTTCTTATTTGCAAGAAAATGAAAAAAAAAAAAAAAATCTCATTTTCAATCTTATCATCTAATAAATTTTTTTATATTCTAATATTTGTATTTAGATTATAGTTCTAATGAAAAAATAATATAATATATTAAAAAATATTCATTATATTTAAATATATTATATGGGATTGAATTTAATTCGTACTGAAACTTCTTGAGAAATTACTCATTCATAAAAGTATAGATTACTATGTATCACACAAACCAATGATTATTCATGAGTACATAATGAAATCAATTACATATTGTTCACAGCTACCTACTAAGAAATGTTAGGATAAAACTTTGTTTAAAATGATGTGGCAAATAATATGACATTTTCGTTATGACAAAAATACATTTAGCAACATTGTCATACATTTAGCAACATTCCTAAAATGCAGCAAATAATCAATCTTATAGCAACATTTTAAAACATTCCTAAAATGCAGCAAATAATCAATCTTATAGCGACATTTTAAAACATTGCTGAGGCGTATACGCCACTAAAACTTGCTCATTTATTATTAAAAAAAAATCATTTTGTCATTAAAAATACTATAAAACCTACTCATAAATACCACAATAACTAACACAAACTTGTAATAAATCAAATAGACCTATTGATCATCAATATTTCACAATAACAAATGTCCAAACTAACACATATTAACCATAGATTCAAATATACATAGTACCAATACATAACACAACATATGTCCAAAGTATCATCTTGAATTTAACAAAACACTTGTCTACCTACACAATAAAAACAACCACCAAAACTATGACAATATTATAAACAAAGTACAACACTTCCAAAATAAACGTAGTTGCTCAAAACAACTATTTAATAATCCATAGCGTCCTTAAAACACTGCATTTACCGCGAGAAGCTAGTTTCTTGATGTGATGAAGCTTGTGATCTACGAGAAGTTGGAGATTGTTGATCTAAAGCTAAACCACCCTGAATACAAATTAAGAGTAATTGAAAAGTTAATAAAGAAATCATATTGAGAAACACAATAATAATAGCCATAATTAAAAAATGTAAACACTAAATAAATTCTTAAACCATTAAAATTTTATACCCGACTAACTTCTGAAAAATGATTTTGCATTAGTTGCATCATGCTAGCCATTTGGGTCATTCGCTCCTCCAAGTTATCATATCGAGTTAATTTCTCTGTCAAAAGAGCCACTTGACTCTTTAACTGAGTCACCTCAACATCCCTTTCTTGGCTTCTTATTAGACCAATTGCAGCAGTATTCTTAACAGTTCGTCCACTTGGAGTTGGCCCAAATCCCACACCCCGAACACGACCATTGCGCTCATTACCAAACACTTGAGAATATATATCATCCGGTGCCCATGCAATACTACCAGTGAGATCAGTTGACTGCAGACGATTTGAGGGCTCAGTCAACAGTTCGTTGATTTTTTCCTAATATTCAAAATTGAACATAATAACATATTAGAAACTAACAATGTTAATAGATTCAATATTACACTTGGTAAATCATGATATTACTTACAATGTTGCTTTCTGCTTCAGGGTTAACAGGAGCACCATCTTTACGAAGATGGAGTTTAAGGTATAATTCTGCACGCTCTACAGGATGCCCAAGCGTTGTTACCTACATTATAATCATTACAATTATTTAATTAGAAATAATGGTTCCATACAAACTTAAGAACAATCTAATAAGCCATTTACAAGATAATTATTAAGTCATTACCATTTCTTCAGAGTATGAAGCAAAGTTCTTTGAACCACCAGTATGTAAATTTGTTTGCTTGGAACGGCTGTTCTTGTTCTTCAAAGCTAGATCCTGCATTCAAAAAAATTACATACTTAAACAAAGTATTATTTGAATATAGTTTTCAAAGAAGATATTTGAATGTGTGGTCAATAATTAAGCATATCAATGTAGAATAATTAAGCATATCAATGTCAAACAATACCTTTGTTTTTGGTAAATTCCAATGCCTAACAAGGGCTTCATAATCTTCAGGATTTACATTTGGTGGTACTATTGCTCTATTTCCGCTTCCTAGAAAATACTTCTTCTTCAACTTTGCCTTGTGATTCCTCCAACAAGCCGCAACTGTTGACAATGTCATTAGCTTCATTGCCTCCAAACGAGTAGATTCTTCAGGCAAACACCATTTTGACTACATACAATAGTTTAGTTAGAAAATTACAAAATTTATATCAAGTTAAAACACTTGTGTAAAAAAAAAAATTTATAAGTAAAAGGAAAGTTAATAATGTGGCTGCTGGGATTAATACACCTATATATTATAACTCCTTAATACCTGAACAAGATTCCATATCTCTTCTTTAAATTCATTTGGCATTCTTGTCCAACTCTCATATTTAATTGGGCACATTTGGGGTTTTCGTGCAATTGTACCCAACCAACCTGTGAAGTGCCTCCCTACCTTCTTAACTGGCTGGTTATTACTAGTTAGTGGCAATTCAATCTTTTGATTTTCAGGGAGATTCCAAATGTATGAGTACTTGCTAGGACCACGAGTAGCACGTTCAACAAGTGGCACAACTGTAATGGAAATAAAATAATCAAAACCAATGTGATGCAATAAAAACCTATGTCAAAGAATATAAACCACTATCAATAGTTGATCTTAGAAATATATAAAATACCAGCATTTGGTGCATTTGATGAATTATCTGTGGATGATTCGTCCACTTCTTGTTGTGACCCATGATCCATATTGTCTGTAGAAGCTTGTTGTGATGGCCTTTGTCGTGACGGCCTTTGTCGTGACAGCCTTTGTCGTGACGGCCCTTGTCGTGACGGCCTTGCCGAACCGTCATGTATAACTCTACTTCTCAATTTCATTTCTACCTTCATAAACATACAAATAAGACTATACATAACCTTAAAAATATACCACAAACCATATCAAGTCTATCCATATCTTCATTCGCACAAATGAACTAAATCTTGAAGCCCTTTGATCTAATCAGCAAAAACTATGCAAATAGGAGTACATATAAACATAAAGGTTTAAAACACAACTACAGAAACACTTAGTTTCATAAACATGCAAATAAGATTACACGTACCCTTAAAACTAATAAACAAACCATATCTGATTTATACATCTTCATTCACACAAATGGACTAACTATGCAAATAGGAGTACACATGAACTTAAAAGTTTAAAACACAACTTCATAAACACATAGTTCCAAGTCAAATTTATATTCACATGCACAAACCATATTAACTCTATCCATATCTTCATTCGCACAAATGGAATAAGTCTTGAAGCCCTTCAATCTAACAAGCAAAAACTATGCAAACAAAAGTACACACAAACTTAAAGGTTTAAAACACAACTACATAAACACTTAGTTTCATAAACATGCAAATAAGATTACACATAACTTTAAAATTAATAAACAAACCACATCTAGTCTATCCATATTTTTATTTACACAAATGAACGAAGTCTTGAAGCTCTTAAGAAATAAAAAAAAAACTATGAAAATAGGAGTACACGTGAACTTAAAGGTTTAAAACATAACTTCTTCATAAATGCTTAGTTCCAAGGCAACTTTATATATTCATATGTACAAACCATGTCAAGTCAAATGGACTAGGTCATGAAAACCTTCAATCTAATAAGAAAAATCTATGCAAATAGGAGTACACATAAACTTAAAGGTTTAAAACACAACTACATACACACTTAGTTTCATCGAGATGACACGTAATCTTAAAACTAATAAACAACCATATCTAGTTTGCATGTTTAGCATGTGAAAGAAATGAAATAATCAAACAAATATATCTCAACAATATCCATCCAAATTTTTAAAATTAATAAACACTATCAACACCAATTGAAACTGCCTTATAACACTATGCAAGCCACCCGCTTGTTCTAACTCAACAACCCACCACAAAACCAATTATCAACGTCACAAATATAAAATTTTACAAATATTTAGGCAGAAAACTTACTATGCCCACGCCAAGCACACACTTTTTTATAATAAAAAAATAAAAAAAAACCCAAACTTATCACAATCTTTAACCTGCAAAAGAAGAGTATAAATTATAAGGAGTTTATTAATACACTTACTAACTATATCATCATTACTAGCAATAAAATATACTAATCTATATTCTCTTTTAATACTCAAAATAAATATTTTAAATGATTAAATAATTTTTTCGGTTTATAGCAGCGTTTTATAGTGTTTGCTAGCGTTTTGAACTAGCGAATAACAAACAAAAAAGTCATCACCTGACCAAGATCTTTTAGAATCAAAGAACCCCCAACAACAAACCACTCATCATCATCATCATCCAAACCTGACAAAATCAACAATCAAGAACTTAATTTTACTAAATCGAGCAAACGACTCTAAAATCACACACGAAACCCATAACAATTTACCATATATAATAAACCCATATTTACACTTACAAGAAAAAAGCCACAAAACCCATAAAATTTTCACCGATTCCAAACCCAAATTTCACAAAAAATCAAACCTTACAGTGAGGAAAAACCTAAGGGAGAGAGAGAGGAGGGCCGATCGGGGTGAAGGAGATCGCGAGAGAGAGAAGGGAACGATCGTGATTGTGAAGGAGTGAGGCGGAGGCGGAGGGAGATGGGTTAGCGACGGTGGCTGGGCTGGGCTGGGCCGGGCGGCGGCGGAGTCCGGCTGGGCCGTGAGAGAGAGAGAGAGAGAGAGAGAGAGAAGGGGAAAGGAGAAAGAAAGGGTTTTGTTGTCTGTGAGGTAGTGAGTGAGGTTTCGAGGGAGTGCTGAAAAATATTTTAAGTGGGTGGGAAAAAGGAAATTTAGTGCGGGAAAGGCCAAAAAAAAAAAAATTGGCTGAAATTTATTGGGTGTTTGGTACTACCATTTAAACAACAGTTTTCAATTTTTAATAAATATTACATATATTTTTATACACTTTTTTATCTATGTGTATTTTTAAAATTACAAACTGTATTTTCAGAACAATATTACTAAACGAATCCTTAATATTATTGCAGTGGTTTTCAAATACCCTTTGGACTATCACGAGTTTCTAATGATTCTATTGTGGCACTTCTATAAAACGTTATTATCTCTATACTAGTATCTGAAAGGTAAAAATTAATAATTTGTATCCATTATAATTTGAGATTATTATATTTTTTTTCAATCACAAAATAAACTTAAGAGTGTGATAAAAAAAAATTCACTCACAAATGTATAATAGTTGCAAATTATTAATTTTGATCAAAAAATAAAAGAGTCTCTAAGCACACACAACATGTGTGCTTAGAGGCTAGTTTTTCCAATAACAAAGAATGCATGATTAGTGTTTATTTTTAGGCTATCAAAAATAATTATAAAAAATTTACATCAAGTTAAAATGTATAATATGATTTTGTAATTATAATGAGTTTAAAATACTGTGTGCAAATGTTTATTTCTAGCTGCATTTGTCATTAACCTACTTTCACATTGTAAATTGTATTACTTTTTTTGTTACAAATGTGAACTTTATTGTCTTTATAGCATATACAACATTATGATAACATGTTATAAAAAAAAACATTATGATAACTTAAATTCAAATCAAGGATATTGTGGCTCTAAAAAAAAAAAAAAAATTCAAATCAAGCATATGTTCGCTGAGTTTATGTTTTTAAGGGAAGGTTGAGTGGTGTTTGACATTGTTAACCCTAATTCTAAGAGGAGTTACTAATTATATTTTGAGGGTATTTTGGAACAAAGTAAAAGTCCAATCCATAAAAGATAATTTTGAAAAAATAGATGAACGATAGATATTTTTTAAAACGTGATTTTAATAACTGTATTTGAAAGTGGTACATGATTTTATTTTTTCAAACAAATAAAAGGATTAATGTGCATTTCTTTGTTTAAAAGATAACAATAAATAACTGTAATTTATTTTTTGGTAGTGTAGTATTTGAAAAGATTGGGATAAGGATAAGTATTTTTAAAAATAAAAAATAAAAACACCCTCCCACTAACTCATGTTTTCAAAATAACCCTAATTATCAAAACAAAAACCCACAGTAAGTTGAATAATTTTTTTTTTTTTAAACCTGTCCTTATCCGACGGTAATTTACGTCAACAATTCTATCCAAAACAAAACTCATCCATATGTACAAAATGAAAAAGGTAAAAACATATAATAAAACAAAAAAAACCCTCATCCCTGCAGAATAAAAATGAACGTGAAAAGAAATATATATATATATATATATATAACCTAATATTTAGAATATCTGTTTTGAAAGAAAATAAAAAAAAAAAAAAAAAGCTAAATTTTAGGAAATTAAAAAGATCAACGTCAAGAATTGGTGTGACCCTTGTCCTTATCCCACGGTAACCTACATCAACAATTCTAAAAAAAAAAAAAACTCATCCTTACATAATGAAAAAGAACGTGAAAAATATATAGCAAAATAAAAAAATATCATCCTTACCGAATGAACCCGTGAAATATTAAAAAAAAAAAAAGGTGAAAAGAAACTAAAAAAAAAAGGTGAAAAGAAACTAAAAAAAAAAGAAACCTAAATTTAACAACTTCTATTGTTGAAAGTAAAAAAAAATCTTAACATGAAAAAAAGAAAAAGAAAAGGAAATTAGTGTGATGTTTTTGACTTAAAAATAATCTAGTTGAAAGAAAGAAATCGTCTTATAGGTGGTACAGATTAAAAATGATTAAGATTTAAAGAAATCTATTAGTAGAGTATCTTAGCAATTGTAGAGGATCTGAATCTAAGAAGTTTATCTATAACCAATTGATGTTTATCACTTTGTTTTAAATTTAATTATTTTTGTTTGAGATTTAAAAAAACCGTGATTTTGATAGGAGATTTTCTTCTTCTTCTTTTACATTTTTTCTTTCTTTTCTTTAAAGTAACCCAACATACTACCCTATAAAAAGGATTTAAAAAACAAAAAGGAGTAACTGAACAATTAAGAGTATATTTGAGTTAAAAAAAAAAAAGAGTAAGAAAGAAAGGACTAAGGAGTAACTGAACGTAAATAGAAAATACATTTTTTTTTTAAAGAAATAGAAAATACATTTCAAATAGAGAAGAAGAGATTTAGAAAAAATAAATAAATAAAAAGAAGCGTAAATTCCTACCCCTAAAAATATAAAAAGCATAAATTCTTATTATAAAAAAAAAATAAAATAAAATAAAAAAAGACCAAACCAAGTAGCCTAATCTTCTAAAAAATTGTGTAATTCCAACCAAAAAAAAAAACCAAAATAGATTTTGCAAAATGAAAAAGAAATAGCCTTACTAATATCCTTTCTCAAGAAGCGAGTTCAAGCACAAACCCTCTTATTTAAAATTTCTAAGTCACAGCCCTCAAGTAATAAAAAACTGTCAAACACTTTTGAATCCCTAATCACATTCATCCACAAGTAAGTACTTGGCAACCATGGTAGGTGAAAACTCAAAGAAAGTCAATGATAAATAAAAGAAAATAAAAAAAATAGGAATTTACAAAAAATAGAACCTGAAAAACTGTTGGAGCCTCTAACATTGTTGGTTTAAATTGTTTAAAAATCAAATTTGAAAGTAGAAGTAGGAAAAAGGAGGATGTGGAGCTAAACTAAATGTCTTCAATCTGAAGAAGAATGAGAGATTGAAAGTGAGATAGAAACTTGTGAGTTTTAAAATGTAGGAGTTTTAATTTACATATTTTAGGCAATATTTTAGTAGGAGTTAAAGCTATATTTTTATTGGATTGTCCTTTAGTTTTGTTTCTACTTAAACATAGGGATATAAGGGCATTTTAGGACCATGAAAATGAAGAATCCAAACAAGAAAAACCTCTTAAATTGTAGTATTAAATAAATAGTAGCATAGATAGATATTAAGAGGATTTAGAAAGTTAGTTATGACTTTTTAAAATATCAAAAACACCCCTAATCTAATTAGATAATCTTTATTTTTAAAAATTAAAAAAATTGGGTTAAAATTGTAATTCAACAAAATATATATATATATATATATCTGATAAATTTTTTTTCTAAAAAATAGCATCACACTCTTTATTAAAATATATTTCATATACATTTGATAAAATTTTTTACCTAAAAACTAGCACACACTAAAACCAGCAATTTACTCCATTTCATATCCTAAATTTTAGTTTCTTAAAAATTCCTTCCAATGTAATGTCACTAACAATAGATAAAGTCAAATTGAAAAATTACATTAAAATCAAAATTAAAAAAAAAAAAAAGCCTCATTGCACGGGCAGATCTCTGTATATTAAGAGAATTTAAAAAGTTAGTTATGCTTTCAAAAAATGTCAAAATACTCATAATCTAATTAGATAATCTTTATTCTTAAAAAATAAAAAATAGAGTTAAAATTGTAATTCAACAAAATTCACAAAAAAATTAAAACTACCAGAAAATTTTTTCCTAAAAATTAGTACACGAGAATCTAAACATATCTCACATACATTTGATACATTTTTTTTTTTCTTAAAAACTAGCACGTACTAAGCCCAACAATTTACTCAATTTTAAATCCTAAATGTTAGTTTTATAAAAATCCCTTCCTAACCTCACTAACAATAGATAAATTCAAATTAAAAAATTATATTAAACTCAAAATAAATAAATAAATAAAAAGAGTCTTATCGCACATGCGGATCGCATGTGATGAGGCTAGTAGTTTATAAAAGTGCTAATAAACATAATAGGCAAAATTTGTTAATAGTACGATTTTTAAATTAAAAAAAATTGTTGAATAACATACGGTTGAAGTTAATTAGTTAAATAGACTATTTTTGGAACTCGAATTTGTCACACTCGAGTAATTCGAGTTTAACAAACTTGAGTTCCAAGTAATATGCACCAATGCTAATTGGAACGCGAGTTTATCAAACTCAAGTTCGAGCCCAAACTCGAGTTTGACAAACTCAAGTTATGATTAGATTGCCGTTCAGCCAAGGATTTGCATCTTTGATTATGATCGTCATTTTGGTTCTCATCAAAGTCATATGCCCCAGAGAATTTTATTAGTTGATGTCTGATATAAGAGAAAGTCTGACATAACTTTTGTGTGCCACCATGACTTTTGCCACAACTCTAACCAAATGTGATCTTGGAAGAACTGTTGATATTAAAGTAACCACAAGCAATCCATGAACTTTGCAACAATTCTTCTCCTGCTTAAGGCAACTACTTGGGTTAGTAGAGGAAATAAATACCTACTCTCCTTCCTCTTCTTTTTTTTTTTTAATCATGGAAAACAATAACAAAAACAATTTTACATTTTGGTCACCTCAATTGAGCATTATTCAAGAAACTTGAAAAACCAAATAGCAAAGCAAATGGATCATTCAAGAAAGCACCATAAACCTAACCCTAACCCTAAAAAGGCTTAAAAGTCTAATAATCCCCAACAACAACAACTCATAATTATTTGTATTGTTTGGACAATTGCGACGTTTCTAAAAATTCTATTGTAGCAGTTTAATAAAACTTCACCATAGTTTATAAAGTTGCTACTAAACAAAAAAGGCAAAATTTGATGAATAGTACTATTTTAGAATAAAAAATAAAAAATATAGTGAATAATATGCAACTAAAGTTAATTAGTTAAGTAGACTGCTTTATGGAGCTCAAGTTTGTCAAACTTGAATTTAACAAACTCAAGTTCCAAAAACAGTCTACTTAACTAATTAACTTCATCCATATGCTACTGTCCTAAATTTTTTTCTAAAAACATACTATTTGGCAAATTTTACCAACATAATATATTTTGCAACTATTGTGTGGGATATAGCAACATTAAAAAAAGTCCGCCTAAACTCTGATTTTTTGTAGTCGATTATTTTTGAGTCACAAAGTTCTTAACCACTTTTAAAATAACTAAATAAGTTATGTAATTAAAACACACATTGATGATTGTATAAATTATCGATTTGGAGGAAAACTGTGTCATTTTTCGAAATTGGTGGAATTTTTTGACTTAAAAACAGATCAATATCAAGCCAGCTCACAAATACACGTACAGATTTAACCTATAGTTCTCCTACAAGAAGGAATTCAAATGGAAAATTAAGACAAAATTTCCATGTTAGATCCTTACGTTAGTCGGTGGAAAATGGGGTGGATATGAGGAGTTATGCGGTATCTTTGAAAGTTTACCGGCAAAGGTTTTACCTTTTCAGTCAAAAAAGAAAGTTTACCAATTATTTTGTTTACAAGACCTAATGCTTTTTCAATAAAATATTGTACTTCTAAGAAAGATTTATATATCTCTTTATTTTTCTTTGCAAGTTCAAAACTCTAGCAGCAAAGTTCACCATATATGCTCGTAAGAATGACATATATCGTGGAATAGAAACAAGTTAATATTTATTTTGTGATTATCTATGTAGACTCGTTCTTAACTATACCTACCTCGAGGCTGGAGCATAATTCTCCAACTAAACAGAATTATACTACACAAATTTGGACCTTATAACATTATATATGGTAAACATATCAAAAGATTCATAAGCAATGCAATAACTTTTCTTATAGTCTTCTACCTTCTAACGCGGCTTGAGGTAATAAATGAATATATTTTTGTGTTCCTTACTTGTTTTTCAAAACGTACAATCTCATACAAACTCAAGCTCCACCTATCACAAACGGAGCATTCTAGTTGTTGAGGCAAAAAATAATGTTAATAGCTCCCATAAGTTATTCAATAGTTTGCGGGTCCAGTATGTGAGGTCAACATGCAAGCGCGTAAGACTTATCCAAACAAGCACTGTTACTGTTAATAATTTGTTAGCTAGTGAGCCAGTCAAGAGTCAAAATTAATAGCCCAATTGTGTTACTTTCTCTTTGTTCTGTACATGCAAGGCCAGGATTTCCCTCCATGCTCTAGGGTGGAACTGTACATGAAGAGTCACAACCCAAGGAAGCACTAGCTACATCTTTACAATAACCCAAAATGACTAATAAACTTACAATGAGGACTTCTCATAATCACTTACATAATCCAATTTGACTTGGTATACACCTAACACACTTGTACAAAACACAGATATCCAATCCAAAATCACAATCACAAAATGGGTTACAAAAATATATTAGTATGTCCACTCCCCGCCTATCCAAATACAAGTTAAAGCTTTTGGGCACCAATTTATGGTTTTAGACCTTAATGGATCCATGGAGCTCATATAATTGATCGCTTTCAAGACTAGAAAACATAGAGAAAGTAAATAGATTAAAAGGTGAGAGTTATCTGACCTGGCCAATAATGGACTAGAAAATCTCATCTAATGTTAGGGATTAACAGCATTCAATGCGCTCAAAATGTCATAGTATGAGGGTTCGGTAACAAAACATTGCTTAAGAAAAATGAATACCTTCTTTTGTATTAAAAGGGCATCAAACCCATGAAATTCTACAATTGTCATCTTATATTGTACAAGATGAATAAACAAAAAAGTGTATACGTGATTGTAAATAAAGAGAATGACAATGAATTTCTATATCATCCTTTCTATTTACACAAAAGAATATATGAATCAGTAATCTGTTCTAACTCATGAAAAATTAGGAAATTCTGTTATTCATGATGATCCTCTAATCAATGGGGAGGACTGTACTCTTGAATGGGGATTAATTCTTTCTGAGAAGTTTCCTTCCTCAACTGAACTCGTGCTTGGTGTCATTTCCCTACTAGAGCTTGATGGTGTCAATACCCTTGGGCTCAACCCAGAAATGAGTCGAGGAGAGAAGCTTGATCTTGAACCTGCAACACTTCTTGGAGACAAGTTCACTTGCTCCAAAGCGCGGAACTGGAGCTCTGAGGGATAGTCCCTCACACAACCAATTCGGGGTCCAGCTCCTGTTGTCCACTTGCAAGACAACTGCTTTCCTAGTTGATATGACTTCATTTCTTTATGTGAATTGATCCTTTTGAGAATTGATTCTTCAGGAATGATTTCTACTTCATTCCCTTCGTGTTCTTCTTCATCAGACAAGTTCTGATTTTGAGCCTTGCCATCCTGTTCAGAAGTAAATCCTTCTTCGGCTGTTTCATAACCATCAGCCACAAGTTCCAATGGCAAACTATTGCAACTTGGTTCAATATCTTGATTTTCTCTTTCTAAACTCTCATACAATTCATGCCTTTCCGGTATTTCAAGATTAACCAATTCTCTACTGACAGTGCGTAATCGGCTTGATATGGACAGTTCGGATGCAGCATCTGTCTCTTCTCCTGTTGAATCAGTCTTTACATGAGTCAAGTCTTCAGTATTGACCTCTTCAGTCTCAGAGCCACTCAACTTCTGAGTCACATCCTCATCAGATGAGTGGCTTCTAAGATGATTACTGCTTCTTTGCTTTCCAAGTGATTCATCTTCCTCATCATCTGGACTCGTCTGAATATAAGAGAAAAATGACATTCTCAGCATATTGGCCTTAACTTATTTTTTATAATAAGAGAAAATCGATTAAGCCTTTTATTTTAAAGAACATTAAGCTTTTTATTTTTACCTTGACATCTGTGAGATCCACATTGTTCTCTTTGAGGAAGGAGATGAAATCCTTAAAATTTTCTTCTGTAGGCCGGTAATGACCACTGTGAGGCCAAACTGCCTGTTGAAAGTAGTAGAAATTGTTGTCAATAAATTGTGCCATAAATGAGGATTACGGTGAATAGGAAGAAAAATCTATGAGCCTTTTATAACTGTTTTTAACAAAAGCTTCGTTCATGTTTTATGATGAAAATTCTATATACTTTAATGTAATATCTATACCTTTAGGATGCCATTCTCAATGACTAATCTCCCAGCAGCAGTTGTCGCTCCTCCAGCCAAGAAGCTAGAATGCTGGAAGTTACCTTTCTTCTTCTTGCCAACATACAAAATCTTAGATGTGCTAAGTACAAAAATCCACTTAGCATCACTGGTGGTGTGGAGGACCTCCCTTGATTGCTTGTAGAAGAACTTTCCATCTACTATAACAACTTCATAGGCCAACCTTTCCATCTATTAAAAGTTGGAAAAAAAATTATTAGTAAATAAAATTAAAACAAATTGAAATAGATGATAATCAAGTGAGGAAATAAAGGCTCACCGGACCCAAATACTTGATACACTGCTGTTGAAGTTTCGATCGAGGGCATTTTTCAAGATTTACTTCCTTCCCTTCTCCTATATCTAGCCTGCATTCCCAAAACCAGCATAAGTATATTCAAATCCAAATTCTTGAACATCTGGAATCAAAATTCTAATTATGAAGCAAAATAATTTTGGTTAAAGGAAATTACCAGTAGAAGAAGGGTTCTTTACACTGACAATGAAGCCATTTTTTATAATAGAAGTGTAAATTATGTCCATATCGATGGCGTGGATCAATCTGTTTCAGATGAATGATAAGAATTGAAATCAGTAAAGGCTGATGAAAAAACAAGGAAAAATCAGTAAAAGCCAACTATGTTCTGGTGTAATTGACTTACAGCCTCTAGCCAGTGTTGTAAAGCAAGTTTTTGTGCTCTACCATTCTTAGATAAACCTTTTCCAACCTGATTAACAAAGAGATAGATACTTAGACATCAAAATAAAGCATATAACATAAATCAGAAGCAAATATCAATCTGTTTGAAATTTACCTTGGCAGCTCTGGTTCTTGCTCTTGACCATCGTGAAATAGCAGTTTCATGCTTCTCAATATCGAAGAATGATATAGAACTCCTCTTGAGTTCAGCAAAATCCAAGAGTTTCCACCTATAGACATATAATTGCGTTAGCACAAGATAAAAACACATCAGATACATAAATAAAAGGGCAGTGTTGCTGCATGCAAATAAAAAGGACACATACCAGCTCTGCTCAACCAGGACTGCACAATCTGCGAGCTTTCTTCTGGTTCGGAAGCTTTTGTACACTTTTTGCAACTTTAGTGCAGCTTCATGCTTGGGGTTGTTGGGATCCAAAACTGGCGATTGTTGCATCATCCCCACTTCACCATCTGATTCAATGGGTATATTGCATTCTTCGTCTTGTGAAGGAGCCTTAACTGAGACCTTTTTTTCCAGTTCTCTATTTTTAAAGCTAACAGATGTTTCTATTGTCATATTTCCAGGACCTAAGGATTTCAATATGGGGGGTTCAGAATCACAACTGCTTATACTGATTGATCGCACTGGTGTTTTAAGTTCATCGTCCTCCAAATTGATGGACTTGACAATAATAGATCGTAGGCCATCTTCTACATCACTGTATCTTGCAAATGGGCAGGAAAAAGAAATCCCCATTTGACAAGGAAGGTTGTATAAACAACCAAATCAATCCAAATTCCTGTCAAAACAAAACAAAATACAAAGATGTGAGTGGGAGTGTCACATATTTGATAATGCTAAAGGACTCAATATTGACTGTAAAATTATCATCTTTCCAACCTGGGAAACCAGAAAAAACTTCAAGACAAACAAAAATACAAGCTTGAATCTAAAAAAAGCGTATGGAAACAACAATATATAATCAACCAGGTATGCAAAATTAACAGATAAAATCAATTGAATCTAGCCCCCAAAAAGCCAAAGACACCCATTTTCTCCTAATAGCATTATCCATATGGTAGAACATTCAGAGATTGATATAACTAAGGTAAGCAAGCAAGTCACTATCCTATCAATCAAACAAGTTGCTGAAAACCCATTAGAAAAGACCAACGATCTGCAAAAACAATAACCCAACAAAATATATCTTATTCGAATCAGAAAATATATATATATATTCTGAAGACAAACACATATCTTTGTAACCAAAAGCCAACATAGAAAAACCAGAATACCCATTTGCCATTTCATTTAAAAGAATAATACTTAACATGAGCTGAATAATCTTCCAAATGTTTCACACAAAACCCATCAAGAAAAAGAGTAAAAGGATCTGAAAAAAAGAATACTCAAGCAAAGAATCCAAGAAATCAAACGCATTACCATGTTATGAAGATAAAATTCACAAAAACCCAGAATAGGAATTTAATCCAACCAGCATAAGAACAAACAATAATGCAGAAATGTCACATTTGTAATACCATTTTTGTTGTAGCTCCCTTTCTATAGACAAAAAATACAAACAGAAACAAGAAAAAATAGAAAACTATAAAAGAGAGAGATATTATTAGGGACTGTACCTTAAATTAAGGACTATACTGAGTGAACCAACAAATGAGGAGCTAGGAAATGGGAGCAAAGAGTTCCGAATTCAATGGGGTGTGTGCAAAAAGATTTAAGCTTTGACTGTTTTTTGTGAGGTTTGGAGGTTTGGACTTTAATAATATTGCAAAGAGAGAGTTAAAGCTTCCCTCTCTCTCTATTTCTTTCCTATACAAAAGCTTTGTACTTCAAGTTTCAGAGCTAAAAAGATGAACGTAGGTAACCTTAGCCGACGATTGTTTATATAGCATGTAGGATGGAGAGAGAGAGAGAGAGACAGAGAGAGACAGAGACAGAGAGGTTTCTGTGTTTTATTTTTATTTTTTGTGTATGTGTGTATGAATGTGTGTATGTGTTTTAATTTTCCAACCACGTGGGGTGGACAATACTGAGGTCGTAATTTCCCTCTCTTTTCTTCTCTTTTTTATATTTGTATATGTATAAATTTCTTTGCCTTTTGTCTAATTTTTGTTCTATATATTAAAAAAAAAAAAAGTTATGGCCTTTTGCTCTGTTCTCAGAAGTTTATTTTCTTTGTTTTTAAAATTTCTTGCTTTTTTGTAATTCCTTTTTGCTTGATAATTTAGCTACCAAAATCACTTTCCTTCCCTCAAACTTTAGGAATCCTAATGTATGCCATGATATAATTTAACCATAGGCCATTAAGCAAGCATTGAATGTGCTTCAAACATCTAAGCTTTTATGAGATCTAACCAAAAAAAAGAAGAAGAAGAAGTTATATTTACAAATTATGGGTAAAACATATGTACAATGTCTTATGTATTGTTGTATCTAAGATTCTCCATTTGAATTCAATTATATTGTTATTTTTTTATAGAAGAAACTTGAATATTTCATTGAAAAAAATTCGGCCATAATTTGGTAAGTATATTATTAACGCACAGAGGAACATTCTTCATTTACACAGGAAAACTGTTAACATGTCTCACATATATCTAACAAAGTTGTAAGCTATTTCTCAAATAAATAAATAAATAAATAAAAATGTGAGCTACAAGGTTACATTGTCTACAAATATGAGACAAGCTATATTAAATGTAGGAAAAATAGTATATATTCTTTCAAGGGCATTTAAATACAAAATGATGTTCATGGGTCAATGCAACCATGGTTGAATTTAATTTAAGAACTGGTGCGTTTTACAATTTTATTATTTGCTGAAAGTTGTCAAAACTAAAACAAGTAGTTGCATATATATATATATAGAAAAAAAAAAAAAAAAACAAGGTTTTAATAGGTTGTATGTGAGGAATTCAAATCATTTGTACTAGTTTTTGTATTCTACTTTATATTTCTCCAATCACAATTTATTATGTGTTTGTTTAATTTTCCTTATAATTAGCCAACGTTTTAAATGTAAAAAAATAAAAACATGACAAATTGTAATAGGTAAAATATAAAGTAGAACACAAAAAGTGGTACATAGAATTTGTATTCGTATAATATTAAATAAATAAGCTACAATTTTTATTTAAGAAAAAAACCTAATGAAAAACTTACAAGTGTCGTTAACTCATCACCTACTTTATTCATTTACAATTTTTAATAGAGTGACGGTATGTACCATATATTTGTTCTCATTCTGTTTTTTTTTTTTCAAAGGTTCTCATTCTGTTCACAGTAAAGTGTAGGAATATATTTATATATAACTTTCTTGGAAATAATCATCGTTAACTCTATTCATGGCCAGGAAGTTTGTGTCAATTTCACTAAAAAGTCATAGTAGTTACTCAAGACAAGTGCGATTTGACCTACTCATCATGATCTATCGCAACCGCTTATGTCATTGATTTGGAAGATCCAGGTACCTCCACTAGAATAAGCAACGTAACTTAACTCACAAGCCTTTTGTTTAGGCTTAAACTCCAATAAGCTTACCTCACACATGACATGTTTAGTTGTAGTCTAATTTAGATTATGTGCAATGCTAATGCTACGAAGAAAAAAACTTCACAATTTTTACTACAATTCGTCACATTGAAAGTTGTGAGTAATAGAGAAAAAAAAGTGAATTTATGTGAATCCATACCTCCACTGTTTACAACTTATAATATGACGAGTTGTGACAAAAATTGTAAAAAATTTTATGTTACTAATATTTCTTATTATGTATATACATTACGTTTTTTTTTTTTTTTTTTGACGAAGTCATTATTTGAGGAAGCTTTATAGGCTTTGTTGGTATAAGACATGACGTAGTTGCTATTGGATTTTATTTTGGATACGTGTAAGTTAGGTTGAAATTTCTTTTGCGTCATGCTATTGCTTTGACCCTTGTAAATATTTTGAACTTTTTGTATTTTTTTATTTTCTTTTTTTTAAGTGATAGCTAGCTTTCAAGGTCTTTGAAATTGAAACTTCCATGCATTCTTCCAAGTATGTCCCACAGGTTGACCCTGAATATGCCAAAGGAAAGTGTAAGATGGGTTAATAATAACAACAAAAAGTCCTTTTAAAATCTAAAGCTTGTCCTTAGTTTAATAATATTTGTGAAGCTTTCAATCTTATGCTGGCACTTTAATACATAGATATTATCTGTCCCTTTAATTGTTTATATGCATAAATGCTATCACTGATTATGGAGGATTGTGCATGTATTTTGGTACGACTGCAATTTTATTTTGTTGTGCTACACCGCCTTAATACCCCCACTAAATTAAATTCCAAATTTTTTAATATATATATATATATGATGGTGTAGTAGGTTCTTGTCAGTCAAACTAATAAAATTTCTGATGATTGAATAAGAGATTTAGGATTTAATTTTCACATATATCAAAAATCGCTTGATGTCTTCATCTGATAATAATAAATACAATTATCATAAACTAACATAATAGATTGAGACTCTACGAAAAAAAAAAAAAAAAGGTTTGGTAGCATTAATGTTAGTAGAAAATTATATACTTAGACTCTAACGCCACCATTCCGCACGTACAAGTTGATCCCTTCAAAGTCCAAAGAAAGCTTTGGGGGTCGCTTTTTCTGTCTTAATGGGTCAAGAAGATCTAAGATTGTGCAAGTATTTTGGTTCGAGACTTCGAGTGCAATTATATTTTGTTGTGCTACACTGCCTTACTACCCCCACTAAATTAAATTTTAAAATTTTAATATATATAAATGGTGGTGTAGTGAGTTTCAGTTAGCCTAACTAGTAAAATCTTTTATGATTTAATAAAAGATCTAAGATTCAATTTTCACCTATACCAAAAACCGCTTGATATCTTGGTTTGATAATAATAAATACAATCATCATAAACGGACATAATAGAATGAGACTCTATAAAAATAAAAAAGATTTGGTAGCATTAATGTTAGTAGAAAATTATATACTTAGACTCTAACACCACCATTCCACACGTACAAGTTGATCCCTTCAAAGTCCAAAGAAAGCTTTGGGGGTCGCTTTTTCTGTCTTAATGGGTCAAGAAGATCCTAATTTACCCCAAAAGAGGAACCAGTAAAACCTAAAGATTTAAATTAAGCATATTCTTTTCGAGAGAAAATGGACAAGATAAAATATTGGTGTACTGTGAAGGTTTGAAATCTAAAGGTACCAAACTTGCAAGTGGTTATCAATATTAATGGGAAACAAAATTTATTCAATACTCATCAAATAGAGCAACATTCTATTCTCTTATATGAATGATCTCTCTCATCATAATTTGTACAATGCTGCTAGCTACTCTTTAATTGTTACTTGTTAGAATGTTAAGCAGATGAAAGTAACATATTTTGGGAGTACCAAATGCTAGTTGTGCTTTCTAGCTGTTTCCTCAAATAATTCACAGCCTCCAATACGTATGTCAATGAGAATATTGTTTTTCATTTCTATTTACCATATTGTTGGCACCCAAATGTGTTACTTTATAAACTTTATAGAAACACGTATTTGTATTATAGCGTATTGAGTAAAATTGACCACTAGATATAAATTTCACTTAACTTTATATTAAACTATTTAAAATCTTATTTGTATTAAATATGACAATATTTCTGCCTAATTTATGTTTCAAACAAAATAAATCAACGAAAATAAAAATAAACCAAACCAAGTTTGTGTGTGAAACAAAAAGTTTGTTTTTTTGGGTAGAACGTGAAACAAGAAAGCTTGACACTTCATATGCTATAATTAGCTTCGAATCATTTCTAGATTTATCATGTGTACATATTTATTTTTGTAAAAGTACATCACGCGTAGCCTAAAAAAACCCAAGTACAGTATATAAAAATTATGTATTTGCCGGCTGAAAAGTAGCATACAGCAAAATCATACAATTATTTAAACATTTTAGTAGTGAACTTTTTGACAAAATCATTTTGAATTCTGTGTCTTTTTAGAACTTTTTAAGTAATAATCCTAATAATAATAATAAAGATATCAAAATCCAAGTATCAAAAAGTTGGTCTCCAAATCCAAAAAAAATGATCTGTAATAAAAATATAAAATAAATAGCCCTTTGGAACACATTTTAGCCAACGTGGTTCTTAAATGAACCCAGTCCATGAAAACCTCGTCCCCAGTGCAGTTGTTTTCTTTTTTTTTTTTTTGAGAAAAGTGCAGTTGTTTTCTTTGAATCACATCTAGTCAACCCCATCATATTTTTTTTTTTTTTTTTTATGTTCAATTTTTTTTCTATAATATAGTTTAATAATTTTTTAGAAATATAAATCAGAAGAAATCGAACAATAATCGTCACCTACAACTGTCAAATTTCAGATCTCCATGTATTTTCGATGGGTACTTTGCACCGTACGAATCGTGGACTTGTTTTCAATTTTTTCTACGTGTCAGCTTCACATTCAGCCACGTGGCGCTGCCAGGTTTTTGTTGTACAAACGTACCTAACACCTTAGACAAGCAAATCCCTTGCCGGTCGGCGCTATTTTAGTGTAAATTTTGTAGTAAAAGGGCCCAAGGAGGTACCTTCAATTTTCATGGAAATGCATTTTCATGGAAATGATTTGTTAAGTAAACTCTCGTTGCATCACAGTCTAATCACATGAATGGCATAGAGAGAGCGAGTGGACTTTGTTTGATAATAATATGGAAACTGTGTATAGATATGCCGACCCCTAAGAAGAAGGAACAAAATATTGTATAGGTTTCTTGTCAATTATCTAGATTTGACATGAATATTACTTAATTGCAATATTATACCAAGTGTAGTAAAATGCTGAACTTACTGTTCATTAGTTTAATACGTAATTTAAATTCAAAAGTTTTTAAGTTCAAGTTACCATACTATATATTGATTTATAAGATATTTTGATTATCTTAAAGACGGTGATTATAATAATCTAACCATTTTTTGGGTATAATTTATTGCAAAAATTATATATAAACCTCCATAAATTGATATATTATCAATAAAAAATAATGGACAAAGTTTAGCTAAAATTGGTTGTAGTTTTATTCAATATATTTTCATTGGAAGTGAATTTTGATAAATCCACAATTTGATTTCATTTTTTCTTATATCCTCCATATTTGAAAATTTTTTAGAAAATTAAATATCAATAGTTATGTCATTAATAAATTGTTTAAATTGCAAGTTTTTGTAATTTATAATTATGCATAAAATAAATAATATCTTATTGACACAGAATTTTACATGTGTATTAAGAGCGTAAAGAACATATAATTCAATGATTAGATTTTAAAAATATGTAATAATATTAATTTTTTAAAAATGAGGTTTTAGCTTTAGGCTACAACAAATTTTGTAACTAAATTTTGTCCAGAAATAATTCAAACATTTTAATTATATTATTGAAGTGTGACCAATTTTATTTATTATCATAGTAATTTGTAAAAAATTTATAACAACTTTAATATTTTCCTTAATTTATAGTTGCTAGGTACCTTGAATTAAAGAAAATGTCGTGTGTAATATAAAACATATGCAATTTTTTAGTGTCTATATATAATTAAGGAGGGAAAAAAATATTTGTGAAGAAGTTTGTGAGTATCTTTTTTTTCTTTTTGTGGGTTAGAAGTTCGTAAGTATTTAGTGTTGAATCTAATCAAACACCAAAAGCAGAATGTAAATCTATAAGGGCACATAATATTTGACTAAAAAAAATTTAGAAAGCTTGTGTTGTGTGCTGCAAAATAGAGACCCTAAACCTATTTTTACCAACTTGTGAGTTCAAAATTCAAATCTCAGGACAATATTTATGTTTGGTGACCAAGAGCTAAACCCACACAGTCATCCCAATACATTTATTGTGTATATCAAAACTTTCAAGGTGGTTCTTTAAATGACATATGCGATTTGCGAAAGGAAATCAAAACGAAAGTGTCCAAATGGCTTATTGGAGCTAATCATGGATCATGTCAATAAGTTATGTACAGGGTATAATATATGATCAAATTTATGACTCCAAGTGTAAAATTTCGATTTTATTAGTGAATTTCTTCTTAGGTTTTGGGAATCCTTATAGTGGGTTTTCCTTTGAATGCATCCATAGGTTTCCATTTTGTCGTCAAATTTTTATTATTATTACTAGTGTGTAGCCTTGTGCATATACGCGAGTACAATTAAAAAAAGAATCACAATTATACAGTTCAAATTATACATAGTATTAGTTTACACATTTTTTAAACCATAGTTTTCTAAAATATGTAATAGAATCTCATTATATATCTCCCTCTAAAAAAAAAAAAAAGAATCTCATTATATAATACACACACACACATGTATATATATAGTTTAGAATTTAATTAGATTTAAAATTTTTAATTTTTGCACCCAATAATTCACTTGCCACAAAAATTAAAAAATTAAAAAGACACGTGGTGCATAGTTAGACTTCAATTGAAATTTAATTTAAAATCTAATTGGCTTAGGAATCTTTGATTTTTACATTCAATAATTCACTTGGTACAAAAATTAAAAATTCAATAGGACACATGACACAAAATTGAGAATTCAATTGAAATTTAATTATATTTTCTCTAAATTTTGGCTACTAATATATATATATATATATTTTTTTATTTAAAACATAAGGAACATTTTTAAAGAAAAGCGTGTTATATTAATTGTTCTACTACTTATTGTTTTATAATTGGTGACTTGCATAATTGGTTAATTCAACAAGTTGATTAATTTAACTTGAAATCAACCTATGGGCCTAAATTTTCTTATCATAATTAATTAAGCATATTGATATAATGATTAAGAACAATCATAGAGGATAATGTTGAAAAACATCATGATTTAGCAAATCTTTACACATAGCCAAAAGCCTTATAATTTGACTAACATTTATATATATATTTTTATATATATTCCACATATACACTCAAATTTCAATATCCTCTATCACAATTTAACAATTGAATTATAAAACACTGATTATATACATATATATATATATATATAATTTTTTAAAATCCACATAATTAAAGAGGGTAACCGCCACCTAACGGAGGCTGGAGGGCACTCTGGTCTCCGGGTCATTAATAAATAAATAGGACAGCTGGTATGGCTGTGTACTATGTGTGATGCTTTTACTGAGAAACCCTAATGGAAACGCGTTTATACGTACGTTACGTGACTCACCAAGCGGCACCGACGTGTTTTACTTGGTATTGTGCACTATCCATAATCAAACTTTAATCACTATGACTTTCTTAAAATTTGTACTACTGTTTTGTGTTTATATTTTTTCGTGTTGCACAAAAAACTAGGAAAGTGGACACCACACACAAGAAAGTCAAACTATTTAGCAAAACCCCATTATTATTTAATTATGTTTTGTTGTAGTAATAGCGTAGAAAAAGTCAGCTTTAATGGTTGGATTCATTAATGTTGACGTTTGCTGGATTTGTCTTTTCGAACCATGTCTCACTCTTCCTATTCCTAATTTCACTCCTACGTTAAACGTCAACTCTTCTCTGTTGTTGTTTTTGTAGTTGTGTTGTGCCTTCTCGTGTTTTTGTCAATAGTTATATGTACTCGTTACTATCCATGGTTGTTACACATCAATGCAAAATATAGAAGTATATGAAAGTATTTAAACACTAATGAGATAGATGAGAGAAAATGATTTGATTGGATTCAGAAAATTAGTTATAGTTTTAAAAAATGCCAATAATAGCTCTAATCTAATTAGATGATACTTATTTTTAAAAATAAAAAATAGGGTTAAAATTTAATTCAACAATTTTTTTTTAAAAAAACTGATATAGAAATTTTTTTCTTCAAAATTAGTTTATTTTTTACTTAAATATATCTCACGCACGTTTAATACTTTTTGCCCTAAAAATTAGCATACACTAAACTTAGCAATTTATTTTATTTCAATTCCTAAATTTTAGTTTATTAAAAATCCATTGTTGTGTAACTAACCTCACTAACAGTAGATAAATGTTCAAATTATATTAAACTCAAAATTAAAAAGAGCCTCATCGCACGTGTGAAGCGCGTGTGATAAGACTATTATCAATTTATCATTTTATTGGATTGTATTTAAAAATAAAAACTAGGAAGTTGAGTGTATTGTTGGATGAGTTGGTAAAATAAATAAAGTAGTGTTTGAGGATGTAAAATAATAAGTATTTTTTTTACATCCCCCATTGTTAGTGCTATTTTGCTATTCATGGTTGCTAACAAATTTTAGCAACCCACACTCGAATGAAGCTCAGTTTGAGCGGGTGGGTTGCTAAAAATAGCAACTAGGGGGTTTCACACCCGCAATGCGAATGTAGGGTGAGTTGGTAAACGAGATAAAATAGTGTTTGATGATACTATATATAAATATATATATATATATATATATATATGCATCCCCAGATGCTAGTATAATAGGAAAAAATGTAGAATTTATACAGTTTTTTTTTAAATAACCCACATCAATCCGTGTATAATTATGTAAATTTATAAAAAAAAAATTTACTATAATTGTATAAATTTACATTGACAATATCCATTTTACATTTAGCTGTTTATTATTTCTTTACATATCTCAAGAATAAAGGAAAAAAAAAATGAATGTTGGTTGTTATGTGTGAAAAATGAGAAACAATTAAAAAAAATCAAGAAAAATTTATATATTAATGAAATATAGTGTAAATAGATAACTCGATGTGTGGTGTTTGAAAAGTGAGTATGTAAAATAGAAAAAAATAATTTCTTATGCTAAAATAGACAATAATTTTTACACAAGTTGATACGAATGCTTTTTTTTTTTTTTTTTTTTGATGAACAGTTGATACGAATGCTTTAAAGGGTTACTTTTGCTAAAAGTATATTGGATCCAGTTAACTAAGTGTCAAAGTCATGACTTAAGGGTAAGGTTTTAATTTATTTTATTTATAATTTTAATCATCAATTAGCTTTCGTATTTGGGTCATGCTAACGAATGCCCTTAGGGCATTGGTTAATAATCCATTTTAGGAAAGTTTTAACACCACTTTTATGGAAAATGAAAAAAGTTGTTAAAATATTAATTGCTTTATTTCATTTCCCCATAAAAATTTTCTTTAAATGGATTGTTATCCAATGCCCTAAGGGCATTCGTTAGCATTTCCCTTCGTATTTTTTTGAAAAAATTAGCTTTCGTATTTAATTGCAAGTATTTAGTTAAGATGGTAAATGTTTTTCTTCTTTTTCGATGGAGAGGAATTTGATTGATTCCTTCTTAATGAGTGCAATCTAACATTTATTAAAATATTTTACAGTTACGTGGTAATTTTGATATATTAATTGTATCATTTATAATAGGCCAGATTTGGTTAGGGCATTCATTAGGGTTTTTCTACTAATTTAATATACATTCTCTCAATAAGGTGAATTGTCAGCCTATCATAACAGGTACGTTTCATGCATCTTGAATTCTCACATGTTATAAGAATGGTAAGTCATGCATAGAGGGTATGTATTTTAAGGATTTGAATCCAAAACCCATATAAGTGGATAGTGGTGGCTCTAGGAATTTTTTTTAGGGTGGTCACTAAAAAATTTAAATTATATAAAATCTAATAAAGTGATATTTTGAATATTTGCTGCAATTGTGAGTCTAGTCACTAAGGAGAGAAAAATTGTTGTAACTTCAAAGCCAAAAAGAATATAACTATCATTACCATTAAAGGAAATTGACAACCACAATATTTTCTTGGTACCATTTTTTAGGAAAAAATGAAATTAGAGATTATTTTTATTGAATAGGTTGAACGAATTACAAACCTGATTTTGCTAACAATTTTTATCTTTTTGTTTTATAGCAGACTTTTTGTTGAATAATTAGATCACTTGTTGTTGTTTGGTCTTATCTTGTTTTCGTTTGGTTTATGTTTGTTGTTATTAGGGGCTAATATTTATTTTATTGTTGTTAATTAAGGTTTTTAAAAAAAAAAAAAAATTAGAAAGGATTAAGGATTATGTTGGGGTGGGGGAGAGAATTAATTTTGGAGTAATGCTATGTCTACAATATTTTTACAATAAATCTTATGTAAAAAGCTGTTATTTAAAAAAATAATATCAGTATTGAGCCCAAATTAGAATCAATAAGAGCTTACCACATTGGATTTGTTGTAAAATTATTGTGAAAATATTGTAAATGTAGCATTATTCTTATTTTTGTTAAATCCAACATTTTGTAATTCTCAAGTTAGAGTATTCAACATTTTTATTAGGGTGGTTACATGAAATAGGTTAGTTTAACATATAATTTTTTTTTTTGACAAGTGTATAATACTATTTTTTGCAAATCAGAATGATCCTGTGACCACCCTGACTTGCACGTAGAGCCGCCAGTGTAGGTGGAGGGTTGTGGTTGGTTTGAATTTCATCGTGCTAACACAATATGAAAAGTTAATTGAATATGGGGCCATCCCATCATCAACGGGTGAAAAATTCTTTGAAAAAAATCATTGAAACGGGTTTATCACACCGCCAAATAATATAAGAGGCAAAAGTACTAACTCCATTGAGAACTCGAGGTGTAATATTAGTGCTTGTCACTCTGAATATATGCACTATCTACTCATCTTTCAAACATAATGATCACTTTCAAAAATGATAAAAATCGCCCTAGTTTTGTGAGAATATATGCACTATCTGATAGTACTTATCTCTCTCACTTCGCACTATGTCATATACTATAAATGAAAAAATTATGTACATTTTTGTTTGGATGAAAAATTATGTACATTTTTAGGTGTTGGAACTTGGAAGTACATCAAAAGAATTGGACCATTTATACAAAATACAACAAAACAATACACAATTCTTGAGGTATTACATTGTTATTAGTGTAAAACCATTTTCATTAGAACCACCACTTATCTCATTTTTTTTTTAAGAGTTTTAACCTATGGCGTTCACTCCTGATAATAGCTCTTTATTATCAGACCAAGACATCAATCAGTTTCTCAAAAAAAAAAAAAAAAGACACCAATCAGTTTTTTGTGTAGGCAGAGATTGAACCACAGGTTTCTTATACAACCATTGAAAACTTTATCAGTTGAACTAATTGGAACCCACACCACTTATCTCATTTTTATTATACATTAATCAAATATTATCACCTTAATCATTTCATAGATATTGTAAAATTTATTGGCCTGATTCTAGGAATATTAAAAATTTGACTAGACAACTTTTACAAATTAATGTGTTAATAATCACAAAAAGTGATTTAAACATTTATTTATTGTATTTTTAAAATTTATTAATCACATTCATTATCGTTTCAGTTTATTAATGTAAGCCGATAAACCTTATATATCTTGGGTTAAGTTTTTGTCCCGTGCATGCATTAAAATTCGGACATGTGTCCATATATCTTTAATCTTTTCCCAATTTATGGTGCCTCATGAGTCATGACTTTAATTTGTGTACAAAACATTCTCCCTACCTCTTTGGTCATCCATGAATTGATTCAATGGTCTACTGTTTGAACTTTGAACCAAGGTGGGCTGATAAAGAGAGTAATCATGGCCCACAAAAAGGTCTTTTTCACTATTCAGGTTGGATGGTCCCACAGAAGTAGAAACATCAGCATCACCGTCCATTTTGCATCACCCAGATGTGATGGACGGTAGTTGAGGTAGTAATAGCTAGCTACTGTGGGCTCCACAAATTAATAAATGATGCCATATTGGGTTTAGAGACAAAAAAGGTTATGTTTTATCTACAAGAGCTATAGTCTTTTTGCTGTAGTGTCGGCTTTTTGACCTTGATTCACAATTCACATCAACAATTCTTTTGCATTGAAATTTCCAAGTGAATTTCATGAAAGTCACTCACTAGGTTATGACTAATTTTTAATGTTGATTTTTTTAAGTAAAAATTTTGAATGTTGGATGAAAGCATGAATTTTGATGTGGACAATCAAGTGCCAAAAAAAAAATCCGAAAATTCAATTCAAAACATTCTAGGGAACCATATTATTATTTTTGTTTGTAAAGATAGCTTAAGAGTTAAGAAATCATATATGGAACTAGAAGTGAAATTATTTTAATTTGAACACTTGATTTTGTCACAAGCTCTCGTAGTATTAGAAGAATAGTTATCATTCAAATACCTTATATGCCCAATTTTAAGGTGTTTCTTATACCACATTTACTTAGGAAAATAGGATGTAGTCAAAGTCAATTTCTATTTATTGATACACTAGTGGTTATTAGTCGATAATTTAGAGCAATGATAGTTACGAAATTTTACTATTTGTCAAGGTGACAAGCTATTATTAGAATATTTTCAAAACTGTTTAGCTCAAGTAGTACCGTATAACTCTTTGGTTCAATATAGTATTCAATAAAGCGAATATATATAACATCTATAAAGTCTACCTAATGTGAGAAGTATGTTATATATACTTGTTATACAAAATAACAATTCTTTTGATTCAACAGTAAGGGTTTTTTTTTTAATAATTTATAAATCTTATTTTAGGAAAAAAAAAAAAAAAAAAGAAGAAGAAGAAAAAAATGTGAGAGTATGATTGGAATTCCACTTTCACATAACATATATTACTTTACATATACCTACTAAAATACGACATGCCAAAAATATTATTTATTTATTAAAAAAATAGTGAAATTTATTGTTCTACTCCAGTTATTACTTAATTAAAAGGGCTGCAATTGTTGGGATATATATAAAATGGACCCTACCCCCCTCCCTTTAAGTACTCGTTAAGCAAGTTTGTGATTCGTGTTGCTTACAACTTGTCAAGCAAGCACTCGAGTCAATTGTCAAAAAACAAGACCAAAAAATAAATAAGTAATGGGAAATGGTCAGCCCAATTTTTTTTCCTATGAAAAATTTCTAAACCATCTTAGACGCTCAAAATGTTTCACATTCCTATGACAAATCAACCTCTCTAGTAAAGGGATGAGGATGACACGTTCAATTTGTCCCTCTAGATTCAGCTAAAGCCAAGGAAAGTAACGAACCCATTCAATCCTTGAAGGAAAAGTCAAGCATTTTTCTCATTCTTCTATTCCTTTGCCCAACAACTCTCAAAAAACTCAACCACCACTTCCAATTTTTAGTCCTATATTTTGTGCCACTCTTATTCAACAAGCTAATTACTTTTGAGTTTTACATTTCTAAGAGATATGCTAATGCCACAATGAAAATTATTATCATGACATTTTGATTAGCTTTTTGTTTAAAACCTTTTAACTTAGTGCTTATGTATGACTTTTTTTTAAGATACAATTATATTTTTTTAAAACTAATCCAAATCTATGCTTAATATCGCGAAAAAAAATGAGTCTAATTGTCCCCCTTTTTTAAAAGCATTTTGATTATCATACTGACTGTAGTTTGGGGGTGGCGTCAACCCTAGTTGGGTTGTGGTTAGGGCTTGAGCATATTCACTCTAAACACATTTTATTCCGGCTGCCCCCACAAAATCAATTTCCTTAAGTTACTTTGCAATTTCCTCTTACACATCTTTCCTACAAGTTGTGTTTGTGTGTGTGCTTTTTTAAACAATTGAGGTATCAATCAATCTATAAATCTCCTCCATTGCAAGGAAGAGATGAAGCACCAATAAGTTGTTAGGCCAATGGTCTTGCAATAGGTTGTTGTTGACTTTCTCTATATTTGAAGGCTAATAAAATACTCGCTTTATAATAATAAATGAGTAAAGCTAGATATGTATGTATTCGATTTGTTCCCCAACTGTTGACATAACTTTTCGTGATTGGAACAACGTTACTTCCATGGATCTATTATTGGCACCAATTTTAATATGTACTGCTTATAGCATACCATATCAACAACTATGGAAAAAAATTGTATCCCTAACCTTGCTTAATAAAATAGAGGATGGGAACATAGATTTAAACTGGTAAAATAGAGGATGAAAACATAGATTTAAAATTCATTGGATGTGTGTGCAACTTACCAATTAAAAATATTTACACAAACATATTTATATTTAAAAATGATAAAATTTAGGTATAGTTTGTTTGGTATTGTACCTTACAATTTTCAAATAAATTCAAATAGATGGTTGCATTGAATTTAATTATCCTTAATTAAATTATTTTTCACATAGAAAGAAAAAAAAAAAAAAATACCAATGAGAAAGATAACACTATTCAGCATTGGTCAATACATCCATCTGTTCAAATTTACTTAAAAAATTTAAGTTACAACAACTAAGAAATTGCCCATTAAAAACAGACATATTACTAGTAACGAACACACCGAGTTGATTTAACTTCAAATTGACTTTGTAGAAGTAGAAAATACATAGTAATTATGCTCATCAACTACTCAAGCTTTGTATTTTCCCCTCTCTGTTCTTCACCTAGGTTGGATACTAGGGCTTTCTCATGCATTGTTGGTTTCGGAGACAATGTTATAATATTCAATGGCAAGCTAGTGAGCACATTAGATGTACAAAACCCAAAAAAGAGAAGAAGAGATGTTCAGTGGTTGTCCATGTAATAATTATAGACATGTTTTCTGGTTTTGTTGGATATGTTTAAATATAATTTTATAATAAAAATTTAAGAAAACATCAAGCAATTATGCAGCATGCATGCATGATAGATAAAATGGCAAAGAAGCATGCATGATGTGATCAGAACACCTACAGCTAAACATAGCAGAAACATGTTTAGTGGTTGAAATAATTTTAAATACAGATTATTATTATTTAATAATAATTTTAAATTTATGCTATAATCCATTCATTAAGCTCTTAATAAAACCACATAATATGATGAAGTACATTATTCAGCCCCCAAAATAAGAAGCAAAAAATGCAACAACAAAATTTTGAGTCCTTTTTTTTTTCATAATGTCTCAAGTCAGTGGCGGGGCCAGGATCTGACTTGAGAGGAGGCAAAAATTACATTTGACATCACATTTATGCACGTGCAAGCAAACGCACACACATAGTATTTGAAATCAATTTGCAAATAATAATTCATTCATGTGTATATTAAGCAATATTTGAATGCAAGAAAATTCAAAATGAAATAACATATCCGTTATTATTATTGTTATTATTATTATTATTATTTTTATTTTTATTATTATTTATTTATTTATCTTTAGGGGTTTATTTACATAAAATCTCATTTTGAAATTGTAATTATAAAAAATGTTATATCAAGAGGGTTTTGGTTTTGGTTTAAAAAACCATCCTATTTATTAACTATTTATTCATATAATTTTTAAATGCATTTATTGTATTATATAATATAATAGAAGAAATATTAATAGATTTTTTGGATGGGGCCAGGGGGCAAGTGCCCCCTCAACCCCCTCAACCCCCCCTGGCTCCGCCCCTGTCTCAAGTAGAGCTGCACACAGTCCAGCACATGATAGTTTGTGGGCTTCAGATTCATACTCAAAACTGTAACAAATACCTGGAGCACACCCTAGTTGACCATTTATATTTTACAAAACCCCAGAAACAATTTGGTAGGAAATCAAATTGGTAGTTGAGGTTTCTGCAGATTAGTTGTAATTCAAGCTCACAGGATAGGGTCAACACTCAGAGCTCCATCACCATACCTAATGAACAAGCTGGCATTTATAATTCACAATGCCAAGTTGCCACTTGCCAACAACTATTCTCAGAGGATAGCATTAGAGATTTCAAATAATTATTATATGTGCATGGAGTGTCACTAGTTCAAAGGACGCAATCAAGAGTTAGCTGCTTAAAATAAAAAATTCTTCATAGTTCACACTCTCTAGGCTCAAACCCATGTGAAAATTTTCACCAAAGAAAGAAAAATGAAATCATCCTTAGGCCTTAGGGATCAGGGCTACTCTTATATGACAGAAGGTTTTATGGAAGAAAAAAATATAAGTTCTTCCAATAAGTTTACAGAGTGTGTTGCCCAAATCTCACAATTAATGACCATTACTGCAAAATGCAGAGGAATCCAAGGTTTAGAACATAGAGACTATTACAGCATATGAGCATTTACTGGGTACAAAGGCAGGATATGGTACTACGGAAAATCAGATCTGGCAATTAATTTTTGAAGTTGAACCTTCCTGGGTTTTGGAGCACATGGGAATGTACAACTGAGTTAAAGACATGTTCCAGAATTTCCAGCATGATAGTCAGAATACTAGCTGGCTTTGCCATGCATGGAACATGTCTCATCTCACCCAATCTACATTGGCTGCATGCTGCATAGTCACTGACTTTGTGAAATTTTGATCAGGCCCAAGTTAAAATCTAGAGATAAATCAGCTTAAGGTCAGCCTCAGTTTGGCCCAGATTTGTAATCATGCACTCAACACACTTTTTAATACAGTGGAATAAAAATATTCACCAAAAATCCAACATCCTGATTTCTATGTAAGCATGCCTATCTCCCACTTAGGGGGGTCATGAAAGTTATTGCAGACATTTTTGTCAAGCTAGAAAGCCTCCTCATGCATGTTGTGGCCCTAACTCCTAAGGCTCACTTTCACATTGTTGAGCAATCCCTTTGTATATTTAATATCAGAAGTAAGAAGATGAAGATGTCAAGGGTCTCTGTCATGAGAAAGTTTCAAACACGACTGGTTCTTCTAAAAAGAACCCATTGCATTGGCTAAAAGCTCAACTCACCCAGCTGACTATATCAGAGCCAAATTATGAAAGCCAGCTAATCAACCAATCTAGGATTGAGTCTTTTTTCCCCTGAATAATCTAGGATTAAGCTCGGCTCTATGTAATTAGTTATAATTTAAGATCACAGCCTAAACAAACTGAACGAGACACACCAAACCAAAATGAATGAAAAGGTGACCAAGTGTCTTCTTCACTGCAGAATACATGGACACTTATGATTTCAGATGTCCATCACTTGTTCTTCTCTGATAGGTAGACTATGGGAAATCTTATACAGTAAAAATCTACAAGGCAATTTAACTCTACAAGTATTTTTGTAGACCCTCCCGTAAGCAATCCTATCAGACTCCATTCAAATCACTTTATTTTTGGTTTAGTTTTACAATCCAAGAGTGAAGTGTTAGGGAAATACTTGGCTTTGAGAATTGGGAGTTCTAGACATCAAAATAGAGAGTTTTCTCCAAAACTGTTTTGCTCATAACTTAATTGATTCTTCAGAGATTGATGACACTTTATAGGGAGAGCTAACTTCAACTTCCACAAAAGTAGACAGTCCATATGTCTGACCTCACATGTAGGATTGCAAATTTGTTGGACAAGCCGGATCAGCATTCTAAAATCCGACTTCACTTAAGGAATTGCTGATTGCAATAATTAAGCAAACAAAAAAAGTACAAGCAGACTTGGGCAGTGCTCTTAATTTACCACCATATTACTTCAGATATTTTCAACAAAATATTCAAACTAAACAGCCAAATTGCAAGATACAAACTCTTGTTACTCCTATAAACATATTTTAAATTCTAAAACCGGCTTAGAGTCAAATTGAGTCGTCTGATTCATCGGAGTCACTTCTGTCAGGCTCCCCAACATTTGTTCCAGTCTCTGGAGCATCAGCCTTTGTCACAGGTGCAGGCACAGGTTTTTTGCTTGCATTACGAACACTTCCATCTCCATCTTCCTCTTGCTCAGCAATTTCAGCATGTGCACAACTCAGTCAAGGAATTATCAACATATAAAAACATGGTATGCAAATCTTCACATCGCAACAGCTGCCAATTCAAGTGTTACATCATGGCACATGACTGATTCCATCATTCACAAGAAGGAAAACTTTAACTATTACCATTATGCTTTTCTGTGAAACAATGTACATGTACCAGTGCTTCGACCTAACACACTCAGCTTAGTGACATGTAAATTAGTTGTTTGAAAACAAAGATACCAAAGCATCATAACATACTTCCAATTGTAGTATAGTACTCAATTCCACTCTCCATATATCTTAAGATTCAAATCAAACTAGCAGCCATTACTGCAAATACTACCCCAGTCAGCTGCTGGATTTTAAACCAACATTCATAGCTTAGACTACTTCCCTACTAGTAAAATTGTATGTGTTGCTTAAAAATACTGGTGAAGCTAGAAACTCAATTATGTAAAAGTACATAATATAAAAGGATATCAACATTCTCAGCTGTTGCACCAGCATTGATCTTCAGCATATCTTTCACAACACGCTGTACAAGTTCAGGCTGCAGAGTGTGACAAGGTTTCCATCAGTACAGACATCAGATTGAAAAAGGAAAACGAAGAGAAAGCCACATAATAACATCCTAAGAAACCCCAGACTTCACATAGTTTCAAATGTTGATAAAACAGTCGCTTCATATTAGAAGACATATTTGCACGCAAAGTACATGCATAATGTGACTTTTCTTACTACTAACAGTTTCCTCTTTGATAAAAGTTTCTCTACAATTACAGATACATTATTATAGAAATGAACATTCTTATGCCAGGGTAATAGTAGATTTTTTGTTCCCCCTACTTTCTCCTTCAATATAATTTGAAGTTCCTAGAGAAAGCTTCACAATGACTTTTTGATATGGTTGAACTGTAAAATTACGGTTAGGAAAGAGGAAAGGAGAAGAGGGAGAGAGATTTGAGAAAAGGTTTAGGGCTTCATTAATCACTCCCTCACTTTAGCATATATTTATATTAGAGGAA
Source organism: Castanopsis chinensis (assembly GCA_032878915.1). NCBI lineage: Eukaryota > Viridiplantae > Streptophyta > Magnoliopsida > Fagales > Fagaceae > Castanopsis > Castanopsis chinensis. Next base: position 554,254 of record JAVQMG010000084.1, read on the forward strand.
TATGTCATGATAAAAAATACCCTTATGCTAATGCAAAATGACAAGCTACTATAAAAAATAACAAGTAACTCTAATAGTTACATTTAGATCTGGTTCCCTGCGAAATCTCCGCTTTCGAGCATCCCTCATAGGAGGGGTGAGACCATGTCTGTACTCCACCACATCTGGAGCAGCATCATCTGCTTCTCTAACCATAATCATCTGTTACAACCCAGGAGTACATACAGTTGCATTAGAAGAAAAAATATTGTCTTTAATTTTGTCAATCACAATAGCACTAAATTGCACTCTACCTGACCAACATCTGCAGTCTTGATTAACACACTGTCATCGTATGTTTTATATGATTCCACAACACAAGGAAGCTCCAAGAGAGATGCTGGAAAACGATCATTGCCAATGACAAATGTGCCACTCCTCCCATCCTCTGCAACATAAGATTTTTTAAGTTCACAATTAGACTAAGAAGGTAGATCAACCAACAATGATTTTATATGAAATCTTTTTTTTTTACTCACTGTTTGCTCTTACACCAGGCAGACCAACTATGTTAACAAAAGTATATTTCCAAAGCCTACTTTAACAACATAAAAGATATTACTTTCCAATCTAAGAACAAATTCTAAAGGGTGAATGGAAGTTGGAACAACATAGAGAAAGAAGTGGAGAAGAGGATCTTGATGTGGAGGGGAACAAAGGACTATTACAAAGAAAAATGTTCCAATTTGAGTAAAATACAATTTTTTGTAAAAGTAGCATCTTAACTTGAAAACGTTCAGTTAGGCAACTTCTTTAAAGGAAACCATTTCTTTGTGTTAAAAAAAGAAGAGATAGGGGGGGAATCTATAGCTGCAACCTAACTTATAATAAGTGCACATTTTTGCACCAAATCGAAGGCTAGAAGTAACTTCCTCAATTTATGAAACAAAGTAACAGAAAGAAGGCTGTTTTTTCCCCTAAGGGATGGGGGGAGTTAAAGACGCAACTAACCAATAGTTTCCACAGAAACACATTTGAACAAACTAACAAATTTCTTTAGCAATACACACTAACAAATTTCTTTAGCAATACACACACACATATGCCAATGAGCTTTAGCTATACTGGCAACTCCTTATGAATCATAGGTGGAGGTTGAGGTTGTGGGTTCAAGACCCATTAGGAGCGTGTGTAACTTACCAATCAGAAAGTACAGATAGAAATGTCAACATTCGATCATTAACAAATAACAAAGAAGTTCAAGTGTAACGTTACTCATTATGTGATGCTGTTAAATATCATTGGTTGCACTTAGCATGCCTTGCAAACCAAATGTCAAAATCTTGTGTTCCTAGGAATATGATTCCAATGATCCAAGATTTTGGGAATGTGAGCTTTGACGGGAATGCAAGATTTGATGAACAAAACAGCCCATTAGGCACATAAATGATCAATGAATGCATAGCAGTCCTAAAGCATCGTCTTTTTGCTTTAGATATTGACAATTGTCATCAAATCTATGCAAATTTTTGCTTCCCTTTAAAAAAAAAAAAAAAAAATTCTGGATTCAGATTAGTCAAATTTTGCTTTCAAGAACATCACATAAATTGTTATAAAAAGCAAGTTTGGCCAGGGAGAGCACATTCTCACCAGAAAATGACAAATCCAATGATTTGTCTTCAGAAGATGAAGCATTTTCATTCTCGCTCAAAAGGCGGTCTAATCGCTCTGCAATAGAAGGCGGAACTCTGAGTATAAACTGCTCTTCCATTACTACAAAAACAACACCACATCCGATCAATTTATTAATTAAAAAAAAATAACCGCCCAAATCAACTAAAACAAAAATTTCTTCATTTAATATAAAACCCATCCATTTTAGATTAAAATTGCATTCATATCATTATGGGATTATCAAAACAAGATAACATATACCAATTAAAAAAAAAACACTAATGAATTGTAGAAAGAGAGAAAACATGCCAAAGACAATTACCAATCAATAATAATAATAAAAGCATTATAATCACTGCTTGTTCCAAGGCACTTAACCAAAAATTTAATTCCATATGCCTAATAAAAGAAACTTAAAAAAAATAACAATAAAAAATAAAACTTTAATAATCAAAACCCAGATAAGTGAAACCCGAATTTTTTTACTGATAATGAAAGAGCTACCCTCCCCCCCCACAGACCAAATTGATGATTTTCCATATCCAAAACTCAGTTTCAAGAATCAAGTTTTCAACTTCAGCTATAACTATAAGATTACATTGATCAAACATAAAGAAATTTAACCACATGCACACACCATCTAACAAAACGCCAAATAAAGATAAAAAAGACTGCAGCTTGCATAAAAAAAAAAATACCCATAATCCCAATTCACACAAAAAGTATACAGTTTTCTCTGAAGCTTAATAGAGCCAGACCCAGATTCAAAACAACAGCACAATAACGCAGAGATTAATAGAAGCTCAAAAATATTATCCACAAATTTTTACCTCAAAAACCTTAAACTCCACGAACTCCACAACGAAATGAGAGATTGAGAGAGCCCAGACCAGTTCTTTTTGTACCTTCACAGCTTCAACAATTAAAGAGGTTATAGCTTGGAACAGAACTTGGATAAATAAAAGGTGTTGGTTGGTTGGGTTGTTGTTATTTTTATAGGTAAGTGGCAATACAGTAATTATGCATTAAAGACAAGGGCACGGTAAAGTCTCTATAGAATAAAAAGTCTATTTTGCTGAACTGAAAACTGAAATGAAAATACACAAAATAATTTTTTAATGTGTGAATAGTACTCTCATTTTTAATAAAAAATTTTAATTCAAAGTGCATGCACAGTGCGCGCACAGTGCGCGCACAGTGCGCGCACAGTGCGCGCACAGTGCACACACAGTGCAATCCTGCACTTCTTGTCCCCCACGCGCCAGAACAAAAAAAAAAAAAAAAAAAAAAAGCAAAAGTTAATTTATTTTTGTTATTATTTATAATTTTATTATAACCATGTATAATACGTTTTAATTTACTAATTTGTTTATTATTTAATTTATTTTTGTTATTATTTATAGTCTTATTATATTTTTTGATATTTTGATTAAAATATTTATTTAAAATAAAAATTTTTAAAGTAAAATAAAGCAATTTCAAATAGACATAAGTGCAACCATTTGAGAGGACATGTTAAAATTTTCTGAAAAAACAAGAAAAGAAGAGGGGGCAGAATTGTAATTGTGTGTGAAAGAGCAGGGGCACGCTGGGAAGATGAAAGAATCAAAGGAAAAGACCGCGAGAGTTTTACAGTTGAATGAAATACTTGTATTTACAGTATTATTATTACTCTATCTACATCTACATAATAATACTCTTTCTACTCTCTAGGGTTTCTGTGTAAAAGAGATTAGAGATTAACATTTGTCTTCTCTCTCTTATCTCTCAGCTGCACACACACACACACACACACGCTCTCTCAAACGCCGCCGTTTCCCTCTCTCTCTCTCAACAGCCCTCTTTTCTCTCTCTTCAGGTCTCTCTCTCTCTCTCTATAGTTGGGGTTTATGTCGTGCCCCTATTTTCGTGATTCTTCAATTTCATTCGAGTTGAAATTTCTTTGACTAATTTGCATCCACCGCTTGCTTTTTTTTTTTGATGCATTATGTTTCTTTCTCTTTCAATTTTTTATACAGTATGTATGTATGTATGTCTTTTTCTTTTTCTTTTTGAATGGTTATGGTTGGAGCTTATTGCGCGTTTATGTTTTCTAGGGTTTAGCTTCAATGTGATTGGAATTTCGTTTAATCTGAATTCTGAAAAGCGTGCTTATATTGTGTTTGATAATGTTGGAGATACGAAAAAAGAAAAATTTAATATTTTGTTTTAAATTTGGATTGTGTTATTACTTATAATTGTAAATTATGTGTTCATAAGTATGGGTATTTGTGTTTGAATATGTATGTAATATGTGGGTTTAGAGTTATCCGCAAATGGGGTCAACTTTTAAACACAAAACACAATAGTAATTAACATTTTTTTTTTATTATGTTGCTTTTTGTAGTAAAATTGGTAATAGCTTTAACTTTTTTTTCTTGGAATATATGGTGGGTTTGTAAAGAAAACAATTTTTGGAGGTACAATGGGTTTTCCTGCATGTTTTGTGATAAATTTGAAATTATAATTTGTGGTATACGTGCGTTGATTATATTTTGTGACTAATGTAGACATCTGAGATTGTATCTTGAGTTTGTCATGGGTGCTGTACAGTAAATGTGTGAGGTTTTAGTTACCTTACCATGTGGCCTTTTTATATTTTTGTTGTTTCATCGTTTAACAGGTGTCTTCAAATTGATTGTAGGGTTAGCTTTTTCTCTATAAATGAGGGGACGAAGTTATAGCCCATCGCCACCAAGGGGTTATGGCAGGAGAGGACGAAGCCCTAGCCCTAGGGGTCGCCATGGTGGTCGTAGTAGGGATGGCCCTACTAGCCTTCTTGTTCGTAACCTTCGCCATGACTGTAGGTTTGTTTCGATTAGCTATTATACCTACTTTTATTAATTAATGCTCTTGGAATAATCCTGAATTCTGTTGCTATTGGACTTGTTGGCATCTTTGTAAGTGTTTATGATTAAAACTCAAAAGGATTTTGTTTAATTATCCATTAATTCTCTATTATGGCATTTCACTTATTTCTAACATTTGCTTTTTTGCAGGCCAGAGGACCTTCGTAGACCATTTGGGCAGTTCGGTAGTCTCAAGGACATTTACTTGCCAAAGGATTATTATACTGGGTGAGCATATGTGAACTAGCAATAAGAGTTGAAATAGCCTGGCTAACTACAATATCTGTTTATTAGATTTTCATAAGTTTAAATGGAATTTTAAAGCCAAGTATTTTTTTTTTCCTTGTTTGCGGAGTCAATGCCATGTTTACTACCATTTTGTGCTTATAAAAAAAGAAGTTTACTAACATTTTGCATTATAGGTACGAGTTTTGGAAAAAAATATCAATCAAAACCTTGATCTACTTTTCAGCATCTGCTTTTCGGAATGTCTTTGAATTGCAGTAATATCTTTGTGTGTGTTTCATTCCCAATCTTGGATGAAGAGGAAACATAGGTATAAATAATATAAATTTCTCAAAATCGTCACCCTTTTAGAAGTTTTGGACGCTCTAACATTATCTGAAAAATTGTTTTGTGAAATGTGGCCCACCTGCCCGCCCTGCTAAGTTCCTTCTTCCTAGTTTCTGTTTTGTTGTGGGCCTTGTTCTTCATTTTCTACTCTTTCTTATCTCTAGTTGAGTGTTTTGACTGAAGTTCTTGAGATTTAATAGTGAAACTAAAGTTTTGGACGTTCTACCATTGTTTGAAAAATTGTTTTGTGAAATGCGGCCCACTTGCCTGCCCTGCTAAGTTCCTTCTTCCAAGTTTCTGTTTTGTTGTGGGCCTTTTTCTTCATTATCTACTCTTTCTTATCTCTAGTTGAGTGTTTTTATTGAAGTTCTTGAGATTTAACAGTGAAACTAAAGTTTTGAAGACAACAATCAAGTAGTTAGAGTTCTTTTGAAGATGATGTTAATGGGTAATGAAGATTGGAAGGAAGTTGGGTTTGAATACATTGTGAAGATGTTCCAAGTCTTGAAGAATTTCAAGTCATCTTAAAACTGACACTTACAAGGTCAGCAGCCTAGTGCTTGCTTTTTTATCATGGCCTTCCATATTACTGGGGATTATTTTGGACAGTTTCAATAGTAAGGTTTATGGCGTGCAAAGCACCTCTCCTTGTTATGCCTTTCAGCATGGCCCATGTTTTGACAGTATTCTCTTTCCCCTGTTTCTTGCACCCATTTATTTTTGCAGGGAGCCCCGTGGTTTTGGTTTTGTGCAATATTTAGAGCCTGCTGATGCTGCAGAAGCTAAGTATCATATGGATGGTCAGATTCTTCTTGGCCGTGAGTTGACTGTTGTATTTGCAGAGGAGAACAGGAAGAAGCCATCTGATATGAGGGCAAGGGAGAGAGTGAGGTAAGGTGCCTCTTGTTTGTTGGGTATCATGTTGTGTACTTAATTTTCATTGGAATATGTTCTTTTTTGTAAATATTTATATAATTATGCATTTGCTAAGATTTTCTTTATGTGAAAACACTGTAGAGAGGCCTCTTCACCTTGTGAAAGCATTTGGTGCGGTGACCATTTGAATGTTAAAATGTTGGCTTAATATTTGTTCAGAAAGTTGAATTATGATTTTACACTAAATGTGAAAGATTGTCTTACATAAAAGGTCATTTATATATTTATAAGAGGCTGGATAGGGGACCATGATTAGAGAATATTCAATCATAAAAGTGGCTTATGCATTTTAATTACCAAAAAGATTGAGGGGGGAGGGGGATGGGTATCCTCAAAAGTGAAGTAATGTGGTGCAATTTCAACACTCTTGGAAATGACCTTTCATAAAGCAATTCTGAGTTTTTTAGATCAATCTCATTGTTACATATGGTGTTTGAGTAAAATGATTTCATGCTTTCTGTGATTCAAGCTTAGAATATGTTCAGATGAATGCATTGAAATGGATTCATCTGAACATGTATAGTATTTGTGCGTTGAGAGCACATATGCTGCTGTCATAATTTTCAACTTGTGTGAAGCTTAGCTGTAACCAGAATGAAAAATGACGTTGATTTTGGATAAGTTTTCGAAAAGTTGGAAAAATTGTAATATAGCCTGTTTAAGATATGTATTATTATTACTTATTTAAAAAAAGATATGTATTATTATAATTCTAGGGAGGGTTTCTCTAATTTGGTGTTCACATTATCAAAATATCTTTATTTGGCTTTTGTCTTTTTATCTATCATTCAGGGAAATGTTGTAGAGCTGAAATCTTTAAAAACCTTTTTGTAGTTGAGTGTGTTTTTAGAAGGCACCCGTTATAGGTGGCAGTTGCTTCTTTACCTCAAAATTTCATACTCAATATGGCGAATCAACAAGACACCTATAAAAGAGTATGAATGTGCAGGAGCCTGGCACTTGTATTGTGTCCCTTTAGTTATGTGTTATCAATTTCTTTTCCTTATTCTTATTTGATAAGTAATAAATTTGATTGATCTGAAAAAGATCCATCAAGTGTAAAGGGGTATACAAGATGAATAATACATTAAGCTCTAATATTACTTTTCCTTAATTATATTTATCAACAATATCACAATGGGAAATGCTTGGAGTTCTAGAAATTTTATTCTGAAAGTGTTGCAAACTGATATGGATTTGATGTTTTTAAGGGACGCATAGTTGCATTCATCATGTTACATTTGGCACCATTACAAATAACTATTTTAGTTTGTAAATCATAGTATCTGTTAGAATAATCCCATTATCATTTTCTTTTTCTAAGTTGCATTTGTGCTTTGACCATTTATAGCAGCAGTAGGAGTCGATATCATGATCGAAGACGGTCACCTCCACGTTATTCTCGCTCGCCACGATACTCCCGATCTCCACCTCCACGCCATGCAAGATCTCGTTCCCAAAGCCGTGATTATTCCCCTGCCCCCAAACGAAGGAATTACTCAAGGTATGGAATGAAGCCGATCCCCGCTGACTCTTTATCTCTTTTAATAATGTGACATACTTAGTTTCAAAATTGGTGCTACTTGACTTTAGTAGGAAAATAGTTATAATTGTAATTGATCTTAAAGGGGAGGTGAGTTTTTGTATAGGGAGAATCAACCTTTGGTCTGCTAGTCTATATGTTGGTGTTTCAGTCCTCACTGATCTCTCCCTCTCTCTCTCTCTCTCTCTCTCTCTCTATGTACATAGATACGCGTGTGGCTCTTTTTCTATATTTGTGATTTGTTCATATTTTCTAATATCACTTGATAGCTGCCCAAACTGGCATCCTCTACGTTTTGCAATCTGTCACATTAAAAAGTTGGTTCCTTATTCTGATGCAGATCTGCTTCACCTCGCGACAGAAGGCACAGTCAAGAAAGATCATACTCTCGGCAGAGTCGAGGGAGATCATATTCGCGTTCTCCACCCTATAATGGATCAAGGAGCCGCAGCCAAAGTCCAGCCAGGGCCGCCCCGAGTCGGAGTCGGAGCCGGAGCCAAAGTCCTAACAATGAAGTGTACTCGAGGCGACCAAATGGAGATAGGTCTCCTAGTCAGTGAGCCACTTGAAAGAAGGCTACTGTTATGTTAGCTCTTTGTTGGATTTTGTTTGCACTTTCCATCAATTTTATGTTGGGTGTCTTACTGTTCCATGAATTTGACCTAGAGTCTGGTACTGTTGTGATAAATTAGGAGAATTTGCTTCTTTTACGAACGGTTTTGGAAAATCTTGAGTCTATGTTGTATGTTGAAATTGTGGTGTTCAAATTCTGTTTACCATTAGACTAGAGTTGCTAACATGTGCCACCAGCTATGTGATTAAAAAATAAAAACTGCAAAAGTAAAAGCAATGACTATATGCAGTGTTGTTTAATCTTGCAATGATGTTAATCAGGTGAAATTGTCTAGGCTCACTTCATCCTAGAAGTTTTAAATTAGAGAAGACTATCAAAAAATACAATGAATTTATGATTTTCAACTTATGCATAAGAGCCCCCAACCCAAATAAGCCATTAAATAGAAAGAAATTAACAAAGAAAGAGAAAGGAGGAGGAAAGAGATGGGACAGAAAAATGGCCAATGGCTGAAGAAACTTGATAATTCTATTCGTGACAATTTCTTTATCTGTGTTATTCTGCCATGATGTGTTCAATTTTTGTTCATCATTGCCATTTTATCGTATAGGCCCTGATAAGATGCTTGATTCTCCACTCTGTTTCTTCTGATGGTGTACTGCATTTCTTGGAGCAGGGGATCTTTGTTGGCAAAGTCAGTTGCAAAAAGGGGCTATAAAGTAGTAGGAAAATAACTTTTTTGACGTTTGGTTTGGACAGTATTTCACTTTACAACCAAGCAAGCATCAATTCTTCTTGTGTTTATATGCTTCTCTATTCAGACTGGTTTAATCTCGATCTCCTAGGTGCCCAATTTCCGTGTCCCTGTTCTGTCATTTGGGACCCATGTACTGATATTGAGAAGTTTTCTGGGACTCTCAGAGGGTTGCTTTTCTGGCTTTAGTGCAAACTTTGTTTTTTCTTTTGGCATCAAAGAATTGTTATTTAGATCCACCTTCGCAGAGCCCTCCAACCAATTCACCAACCCTTCAAAGAAGATAAATTGTGAAAAATCTGATGGTACTTGAAAGTTGGAAGTGGTTTAAAGAGTAATCACCAACCCTTCAAAGAAGCTAAATTTTGAAAATCTGTTGGTACTTGGAAGTAGTATAAAGAATAATGTGAGATTCCATACTTTACCCTCGGTTTTTTGAAATCAAGTTCCCTTCATTTAAGAACTATAAAGGCCTATATTTATATGAGAATTAGTTTATTTACACCAATTGCATTGAATTAGAGTCAAACCTCATGTTCTAATTCAGATTGGGGGATTTTGTCATTAGCCAAAAAAAGAAAAGAAAGATAAAAAGGTAATAATTTTGCTTAACAGAACTGGAATGTGTATAGGTAAAGTGAAAATTTTCTTATACTAATGTCATACATGATAATAAATCATACCACAAGTTCAGTGTCTTTTGGCTTAAAATTGCTAAAAACAGAGTTTATTTTTGTTATAAGTACCGTTCAAAGTTATTTGGCAAAATGAGGAGAGTGACTGAATTTCGGCAACTATATTGCCAAAATTACAAGAAAAAGTAGAATGTGTTAGGGGAGAGAGAAAATTGAATTTTGGTAATGAGGTTATCGAAATTCTTGTTTTGCCCATACTGCCAACCCTGCCCGTGAAGTGCCCAAAATGCTGAAATGGAAAACCAATTGTGGTAATGGCATTGCCAAAAATGGAAGGGAAAAAAAAAAAAAGAATTGTGGCAATCAAGTTGCCGGAAATGGAGGAAAAAAAAAATTGTTACGTCCACAACATTTTTTACAACAAATTACAGATGGTTAGTTGTTATTGATTCAAATTTGAATCTAACACTAAGATTACTTTTTTACCCCAATAATAACAATCGGTAACAACCTGTCACTTAAAATTTGTTGTGAAAATATTGTGGACGTATCATTTCTAAAAAAAATCGTGGTGTCGAAATTGAAGGGAAAAGCACAAAAGTGGCAAATTGTTTTGTGGCAATGGCATTGCCGATATAGAGGGGGGAAAAAAAACAATTTGTCACTTTTTTTTTTCCCTCTATTTCGGCAATGCCATTGCCACAAAACAATTGCCACTTTTTTTTTTTCCTTCTATTTTGGCACCACAATTTTTTTAGAAATGATATGTTTACAACATTTTCACAAAATTTTTACAACAAATCCTAAGTGGCAGGTTGTTACTGAATATTATTATTGGGACAAAAAAGTTATCTTAGTGTTAGGTTCAAATTTAAACCAATAACAATTAACCATATGTAATTTGTTGTAAAAAAGTTATGGATATAGCATTTTTTTTCCTCCCTCCATTTTCGGCAACTTGGTTGCCACAATTCTTTTTTTTTTCTCCCTCCCATTTTCGGCAATGCCATTGCCACAATTGGTTTTCCATTTCAGCATTTTGGGCACTTTACAGGCAGGCTTGGTAGTACGGGCAGGACAAGAATTTCGGTAATCTTGTTACTGAAATTCAATTTTCTCTCTTCCCGGACACATTTGACCTTTTCTTGCAATTTCGGCAATGCCATTGCCGAAATTCAGTCTCTCTTCTCATTTTACCAAATAATTTTGAACAATACCTATAACAACAATAAACTCTGTTTTTTGCAATTTTTAGCCAAAAAACTCCACAAGTTCATATAGATTGTATAGCTTTTACTTTTAGAATCTCATATAAATGATGTAACTAGAAGCTCTGTCTGAAATGCACAACAGATGAAACCATATTCAAAGGTATGGCACTATTCACAATTGTAAGGTCCAAATTTTCCTAATGGCCCTAAGTCCAAACCAGAGTTATAGATGACTGAGGTCCATTACGAATCTTGGCCCAAAACAATAAAATTTTGTAGAGATGGAAACACACAACATAGAAACAAACTGACCCCGAGGACTCTTATGGTCCTTGTTCTTTTCAATTCCAAACTACTATCTCTCTCCTCTCTTTGGCTGTCCTTTTGTTTCTCTTTTTTCTCGTCCCCCTTTCTTCTATCTCTCCTCCTCCTATTTATACATTTTTTTCTTATCATCCCAGGCCTTCATCTCTTTTCTGTTCCTCTTTGCTTTGGCGACACTTGTAGTCTCCTTTGCAGAGAATAATGGTGGTAAAATATCTGGAGATCCTCTTCACTGTTCAGGTCACTTCCTTATTAATGTTGAGAGTAAAGCTGTCGTTTCCTTATTTATTACGGTCAGGAAGTCTTATCTCTAGCATTCATTATTTCCAGATATTTGTGGAGGCCTACAACGACTATTCACATATCCTCGGGTCCTCGGCCCCCGACCTAGGCGGGATTTCATTTAAGTTGTTTAATAATCCTCGGGTCCGTTATCCTCGGGTTCTCGGATCCTCACAACAATGTTCACACTTCACATGTGACATGGCCTTTGAAACAAGAGAAAAACTTTGTGCACATTGCATTTTTTTTCAAAATACATCTTTTCAAAACTTTATTTTTTATGTATATAAAAAAAATCTTATTCTTGGTTTTAAACTTGTATCTTGCCATAGTACATAATTCATAACCTGCTCAATCCTAGATTGAGATCTGGTGCTATTACACAATGCAATAGCAAATCAAAAGTTGAAATTAAAAGTTTCAAATATTATTTTTAATCTTAGTCTTTGAATAAACAAAATTAAATCTCTAATTTTTTATCATTTTATTTATACATATTTTTTAAACTTTTATCTCACATCCAATGATTAATTGCATGGTAGAATAAGGTTTGCACCAATCTGAATCCCTCAGTCCACATCATTCACGAGTCTGACCATAGAATTCAAAAAAAAAAAAAAAAAAACCTTCTTCGTCAATAGTGTCAATCAATTCCACTGAACCGAAATAATTGATAATTTAATAATTGCATATTAACTTTTAGATGTCCTTTTCATTACTCACCTAGTTATTTTAGTTCTAAAAACCGTTCCCCACAAAGCCAATGACTTTTCAACTCCTGCTTTCCTTTTTTTTTTTTCAATCTGAGCAATATGACTTTTGGAGGGAAAATCACTAAAAAGTGTCACACTATTGCACGGCTCATATATTATATTTAAATAAAGAATTAAAAATATAAGTACAATGTATAAATGTGGTAAACTCGATGTGCTCCACTACAATACTACAGTGTCAAGAATCTATAATTTTTTTTAAAAAATAATTATATAACTTTGCAAGAAATAAGAAAAACAAAACCCCAAAAAACAAAAGCAGTCAACAAGAAAATAGTAGGACCTTGTGTCTGTGTGTGTGTTGGCTAATGCTACTCTGATTTACTCAGATTCAGAAAGAAACTGCCACTTTGAGGTTTCTTCATCTCTACCACCTTTTTTTAATTACTAGTTTTGGTTGTGTCTGTTTAACATTTGTATTTAGTGTTGTTAAAATATGTACTATATTCTTGTAATATGTTAATTGATCTTGTGGGGTATAGCTTCTACTAAGAATTGCTAGTGTTGTTTGTTTGCAAAGAGAAGTTTGCATTAGCTCTAGAAGGAACAGGGTTTATTTGTTTACTTTCTTTTGACACTGTGGGGGGTTTTGACAACCTTTCTAGATTCCTTGTTCTGGGGTAGTCAGTTTTGTGTCCCAAGCACTAACCTTTGTGAAGCTTTTTTCTTAGGGTTTAGTTTTTGTTTAGTTCTTTGCAAGTGGCCTTAGAGTGTAGGTATCTCAGTCTCTTCAGCTGGGCAAGTTGGATCAGGTACTGTTTCCCTGTTTACTCTTGATTTCTGCATATGGGTTCAAAATTTCCCATCTTTTCCTTTGGGTTTCTGGGTTCTTGATTATTGTTGCTTTTTGGGTTTTGGCTAGCATCTGGGTGCTTTTGAATTTGATTTTCATGGAGAAGATGGGTGGGTGGGCACCTGGGTATTCTGAGTTTAGGCATTTTATAAAAAAAAAAAATCTAGCTTAGGGATACTGGTTTTCTACTTTTATGTTCTTAAACCTTGAGTGGCTGATATGCATATAAAAGACACATTTTTTTTAAAAAAAATTTTGTTATTCTTTAGATTATTCATGTGTAGCTTTGCATGTATAAAACTATCTCTTTGTTTGTTAAATATGAAAGGGTGTAAGAAACTTATTAGAGTATATATTCAGCTTTTATTCTTGTTTTTGCAGTTTTGTTTAGTAGCAACTGAGTTTTGGAATCACTGTCCATGTATTGGCTTTTGTAGTTGTAGTTTAGATTTTAAAGAAATGACATGGACCCATATTTATTGAAGTAAGTACGATCTGAGTCTGTCACTTGGGATATGAGTTTTGCTGAAGCTCATTTCCACTAGTCCTCTGATTCATTATGGAATCGCAGCCCAACTAAATAACCAACCACTTAAAAGGGATGCATGCTTAAATAAGTAAGTTGCGAGTTGAGCAAGATAAAACTTTAGTTAGTCTTCTCAATGCTTGTATTCTTTATCGGAAATGGAGACTTTGGTTATCTGGGAAGATTATTGTTTGTTCATGTTTGAAGATAAATAGCATAATGAGTTACTGAAGACATAAGTCTAGTAATTTCTCAAAAAAAAAAAAAAAACATAACTCTGGTACTTTTTGCATTGAAATTGGATGCATGTAATGTTAACAAATTTTTTAGCATATCTTCACATTAAGCTAGCATCAGTTCGGTTGTGTAATTACAGAGTTAAGGTATGGTTTGGATTGGAGAATTGAATTAATATATGCATCTTGTTCGGATGGTTTTAGACTACAAATGATGCAGTCCATTTCAAGCACCTTGAGATTCTAATTAATTGTGTTGCTCCATTTCTTTTCTCGTTGCTCTGTCTTTGGATTGATTTATGTTTCAACCTATTTGTAGCCCTGGCAACAGTCATATCAAACTTGATAGATCCTAGTAGTGTAAGAGCAAAAATGACATAAGCATGTGCCTATATATAGTTGTTGGCGTTAAGTGTTATGCATCCATTTGTTGGGTTCATTGCCATTGGTTAATCAGTTTTGAGTTATGTCTATGTTAATTGTACTTTTACAACAGGTATGTTGGTAACTATAGTTTATAGCATTTTGGAGGTTCTGATTTTTGCTCGAATGTTATACACTATTTTTCATTATTTATATTCTCTGAAGGCCATTAGCATAAATGCTTATTTGTCCATATTAAAAATTTCTATAAGCTTCCCCCCCCCCCCCCCCTCTCCCCCACCAATGTTATCCATACGTAGTTAGCTCTTTTTGAAGTTTGCTGGAAATGAGGATCTGATTGCATTTGGTTTGTTTTTGCTGAACTTGGCAGTTTAAGGTTCATCTAATAGTGAAAAGGCTCAGAAGTGGAGGTCAAGGTTGACATATTTTTGGATCGGATGATGCGTGAAAAATGGCTTGGAAGTCTACTTTTGCTCGTATTTGGCATTTTTACCCGTGCATTAGGTAATTTAATAAAATTCTGGTCTCATTTTCCACGCTTATCATCATTGTTAATGTTCAAGGTACAGTCAAATGTGTCAATTGAATTATGAGTGCAATCTGGATTTTTAATTTCTTTCTGGTCAGAATTGGAGATGTCAACATTAAAGTACTAAAATGATGTATCATTGCCCAGTTTGTGTGTATATATACTTGCTTGTTGATTTTGTAAAATCATTATTATTCTTATGGCTCTTCATCAGTTTCTAATCCTGTCTATGATTATAAAAACACAGCACAGCAATGTTCATCTTGACATTTCATAAAGAAAGGATAAACATACCATATTCAAATGTATTTGGCTTATGCCTAAGGTGATTCCTCAGACAGTATGGTATCGGGTTGTTTTGCAAGGTGGCCATGAAGTGTTTCATATTCTAACGTTTAATTAGATAGTTACGAGCTAGAGTTGCAGAAATAAAGACATCTATAAAGGCTAAGGAAATTGCCAGATGTACAAACAATATCTTACAGAAGTTATTCAAAATGATGGAAAGGCTGGGACCTGCCAGATGTGGAAGCTGTTAGGGGCCATTTGCATCTAGGAGATGGTTTAACTGTGTTATATTATCTTTCTTACAGGTTGTTGGTTGTCACTGAATCATAACTGTGAACCTGCAGGTGCATTTGTAGGGATAAACATTGGCACTGATGTTACCAATTTGCCACCAGCTTCAGATATTGTTGCAATTCTCAAAGCCAATCAAATTAATCATGTTCGCCTTTATGATGCTGATTCTCACATGCTGAAAGCCCTTTCTAACAGTGGGATTGAGGTAATTGTTGGTGTCACAAATGAGGAAATCCTAGGGATTGGAGAATCTCCTTCTGCAGCAGCAGACTGGATTAATAAAAATGTTGCAGCTTACTTGCCTTCAACCAATATTACAGCCGTTGCAGTTGGCAGTGAGGTTCTTAGCTCAGTCCCTAATGCTGCCCCAGTTTTAGTTTCTGCTATGAATTACCTTCATAAAGCCCTAGTTGCTTCAAACCTAAATTTTCAGGTCAAAGTTTCAACTCCCCATCATATGGACATAATCCCTAGACCTTTCCCCCCCTCCACTGCTACCTTTGATGCTTCCTGGAACTCTACTATTTACCAACTCCTTCAGTTTTTGAAAAACACAAATTCCTATTACATGTTAAATGCATATCCCTATTACGGATACACGAAAGGGAATGGCATTTTCCCAATTGATTATGCTCTTTTCCGACCACTTCCCTCAGTCAAGCAGATTGTAGACCCAAACACTCTTTTCCACTATAACAGCATGTTTGATGCTATGGTGGATGCTGCCTATTATTCTATTGATGCTTTAAATTTTTCTGGAATCCCTATTGTTGTGACAGAGAGTGGCTGGCCATGGTTTGGTGGAGCAAAAGAACCTGATGCTACTGTGGAAAATGCAGAGACCTTTGTTGATAATCTGATCAAGCGAGTCCTAAATAATTCAGGTCCACCAAGTCAGCTAAACATTCCCATTAATACCTACATATATGAGTTGTTCAATGAAGATAAGAGGCCTGGGCCAGTGTCAGAAAAAAGTTGGGGTGTTTTTTATGCCAATGGGAGTGCCGTATATCCTTTGAGATTGGGTGCTTCTGATCAAATTACAGGAAATTCTTCTGTGGTTTTCTGTGTGGTAAAACCTGGTGCAGATTCTGATAAATTACAAAATGGCCTAAACTGGGCTTGTGGGCAAGGCCAGGCTAACTGCAGTGCCATTCAATCAGGGCAACCATGTTATAACCCTGATACTCTTGAAAACCATGCTTCTTATGCTTATAATGATTATTATCAAAAGAAGCATTCTGTTGGTGGAACATGTGACTTTGATGGTACAGCTACAACCACCACTATTGATCCCAGTAAGTACTTGTCATTTTCCTCCTTTTTATCTCTTGAGATCATTTATTGGATGCTCTGTTTTTTTTTTAGTTGAGTTTCCATAAGCAAATATATGACAGAATTCTTTTTCATCTGTACTGTAGTAATAGTTAATTAGGAACATGCATTAATTTGTCAACAGTTGAGCACCCCTGGGTAAAGGAACTCTTTTTTCTTACATCATTTTGCCGTTTAAACATAATGGTAGTTTGTGGGCTCTAAGAAACATTTAAGAAATTAAGTGCTCTAGAGAAAGGTATCTTTAAGTAGTATATCTTAAAATATTACACATAGAAGTAGAATCCTGCTATCTACTCGTTCGAACGGAGAGCAGTTTCTTGAATGATTTTAAGATATCTAGTATGACTCGATGTGCTATAACCATTAATACAGGAATATTTCTCATATGATATGATGCTGGTGTTCTATTATGATCTAGACAATTCGGTTGTGAAAATATTTATGCGCGTGCCTAGGCGCGTGCCTAGGAAATCTTTCCAATGCTTCTGTTACCCTGAAGTAAACATGGTTTACCATTAAAGAAAATAATTATTATAATGACTCTCATTATCCTGCAAGTTATGTCTATGGGTGGCTGTACCTGAAAACTTGGATACTAGTCTCCTTTTAGGTAGTACCTATGAGTGATGCCCCTTGCTCTTAATTTATTTCATTTGAAAGTGCTATATCCACAATCACAACACTTTTATAACAAATCATAGATGGTAAGTTGTTATTGGTTCTTATTTGAACTCATCATTAAAATTACTTTTGGCCCCACCAAAAACAGCCAGTAATAACCTGCCACTTAGGATTTGTTGTGAAAGTGTTGTGAAAATGTTGTGGCATAGCATTTCTCTTCTTTTTAATCTGTAGGCCTGCAAGTTTATGTCCATTGATATACTGTTGCCAATGATTTCTTGGTGTTTCCAATTGAGAAGTCCATGTTTTGAATCCCCATGCCATACTTAAGAAAAAAAGAATTGAAGAAGAAGAAGAAGAAAGAAAGATATGCTGTACTCATGTCTTCTGTTTCTAATATTTGGTTTTTCCCTGACTATTTGTTGGTGGGTGGCTCTTTGCAGGTAATGGATCCTGTAAATTTACTGGAAGGTGAGAATCTGATTCTACTTCACCTATTTTTACTAAAAATGTTTGTTTGTTTGTTATTTTTAAGGTCTTGACTCTAAATATGTACTATTCCTAAACAGTTCTAGTTCGAGCACAAGTGGTGGATTTACACCTGCAACAGCACTTGGACCTACAACTCCCTTGGATGGGAGTTCAAGTTCAATCCTACAGGTCCCCAAGTTTCTATACCTGATGTCTGCAACATTTTTAGTTCTTGTGTTGCTTTTACCCTGGAGGTCCTTCTAGTTTTCTACCATCTTGAGCAATCAAAAGCAGCAGTGTTTGTAATTTAATGAAGTGAAAAGGAAATGCACAGGCCCAATGACATGGTTGAAATATTCTTGTATTGTTCATCAATTTTGTTTGTCTCTAGCTTTCCTTAAATTTTTATCCTCCACCTTTGTTTCTTATCTCGTGTGGCCTCTTCTGGGGTTCACTGTAATTTATACTTTTAGGTAGTGGAACTAGAATTTTTTGGACTATGTAATTGGACCTTGAGTTTGTTCCTTACCAATGAAAAATTGAGCTTATAAATGTACCATCTTTTCACTGTACCAGGGTTTGTGGATTCATGTAAACATTTAGAATGGGAGTGACCTGGATTTTAGAATGGTTCAGATGGGAGTGGACGAGTCCTATAACTATGTTATTATTACCAAAATGTTTATTTATTTATCCAATAACCCTCTGTATTTCTCTCTTTTTTTTTTTTTTCTTTTTTTGGGTGGAGTTTTTAGTTTCTGGGTTTTGTACTGGCCAAGTCATGTTTGAGAGGCCACAAACTGCTTATGGCCACACTAAACATGAACAGATTTCAGGTTCAGCTAAAGGTATTGTGGTTGAGAAGATGTCCTGTTTGGTTTTGGTGATCACTAGCGTCAATAATGCCATAACTTGACAGCCTCATTTTCGGTTCTCTTATAGCTAGTCACGAGTGTTTTACGGAATCAAGTTGATTGTTTTCTTCATTCCTGCAAATAAATTGAGTTAATGGCATGGCTTTAAATTCATCTTAAAAAATAGTAGTCTACACAAAATTTCACGATTTTTTTTTTTCATAATTGCTTAAGTGGCATGTCATGATTGATAAATAAAAATAAAAATAATATAAATGATGGGTTAATGTAAACGTTGATGAGTATCTATTCCCCATAAGGACTATGGAGCAATATATGCACCTTTTCTTTTGGGAGGGGATGGGGGAGAAGATAACACCTAAAATATCATCTATAATGGAGATAGGCATATACTTATATGTTGGACATTCAAATCATGACTAAGTATGAGAAAACATTGGGGAAAATGAGAATCTTGAAATTTCTCTTCCAAAGTATAATGGGAGCAGTCTAAAGTTCTAGAAGTATTTGGATCTCTTTTATTGCAATTTTACAGGGGGAATTGCAACATCACTTGAAAACTTCACTCAAATTACTTGTTTGATTCTATTAAGGAATAATTTTATTAGGCCAATTTCACCAAAATCACTTGAGAACCTAACACAAATTACTTATTTAGATCTATCAGGGAACAACTTTATTAGGTCAATTCTAACATTACTTGGGAATCTTACAATACTTACTTATTTGGATTTGTCATCTAATAGTTTTAGCGATGAGATTTAATCGCCACTTTTAAATTTTATGTGTTTTTGGTTAACACATCAAATTAACGATTTTTAATTATTAGAAAATATTTCAACAGGTTTGCTGTCGTTGTCATATTGAACTTGCCAAATCTCAAAAGTTTATCCCTTGACGACAATCAAATTATTGATCCCCTTCTTGATCATATAAGTGGTTTGAATCTAATTTATCTCTCTTTAAATTCAAATTTCCTAAATGAAACATTGGCATCTTGGTTTTTCAATTTGACCTCTTTGGTGAGGTTAGGACTTGGTGGTATCTTTGCTTATTTCTTTCGTTCTTTGTGGGCGTTTGGGTCTAGATAAAAGTCTACTAAACCATTCATGTTCCTTGACCTTCTATACCTTTTGTTTCCTCTTTTTTTGATTTATTTATTTCCCATTTCAATCAAATTCAATTAAATTAAAAAAAAAAAAAAATTTTAAAAATATCGATACTTTTGATCTTTAGCTAAAAAGCCTAGCCAGTGCGTTGTTAAATTGTGGTGAAGAAAACGTCTAATATTTAGATATATATAATATTAATGCACAGTATATCAACAAATCAGAGTGGCGCAGCGGAAGCGTGGTGGGCCCATAACCCACAGGTCCCAGGATCGAAACCTGGCTCTGATAGAAAAGAGTAGCTTCCCAAACCCACTATCTTTTTCTCATATTTTTTTTCCCTCGAAACGGTGCGTTTTGATCCTCTTTTAAACACCAAAGCGGTGCGTTTCATACCACCACATCTTCTTCGTCCACGTGGGTAAAAACGATGCGTTTTGAGCTTCTTTACAAACCAAAAAAATAAAAACGGTGCGTTTCACACCAACCACTTCTTCTTCATCTACCTCCTCTTTAGCTTTTGTGACTGTAATTGTAACCACAAAAAAAAAAGAAGAAGAGAGAGTTAAAACGGTGCGTTTAATTGAAGAGTATACACACAGAGAGAGAGAGAGAGAGAGAGAGAGAGAGCATGATGATATCAGGAGGAATAGGAGGGAAATCACCATCATCATCATCGTCAATAGCATTGACAGCATCAGGAGGAGGAACATCGTCATGGGCACCCACTACCTCTGTCTCTGCTTCGGGGAAGAGGATTCAGATAGAGATGTCCGAGCTCAACGTGGACCCACCTCCCGATTGCTCTGCTGGACCCAAGGGTGACAATCTCTACCACTGGGTCGCCACCATTATCGGCCCCCAAGGTCTCCTCTCATATCCACTTCTACTACCACTATTACTACTGCTTTTTGTCTTCTGGGGTGTGCTTTGTTCGAGTCCTTTTGCCGTTTTGGATGATGGGTTTGTCGTGAAATTGTCTTTTATGGCCACTATTGTTTGCTATGATTCCATTATTTTTGCCTTCTGGGTTTTGTTTGCTGGCTTGTGTTTTTTTTTTTGCTGAATTTTTAGTTAAAGCTCGAGTCTTTTGGTGGTTTTGAGTGATGGGTTTGTCATTAAATTAGCTTTTAAGGCCACTACTGCTTGCTTTGAGTGTTGGCATATGTTTTTACTCACTTTTTTAGTTCAAGTTTGAGTTTTTTTTTTTTGGGGGTTTTTGGGTGAAGTTTGCTTTTTAAGGCTTAGTGATGTGATTCTGGATGTAGTTTGTTTGAGTTTTTGCTTCAGTTTTTATTTACGTTGCTTGATTTGAAGAGCCTGTATTTTGATGATTTGGAGTTATGGCTTGGTGATGAAGTTCTATTAGTTAAAGCCTAATTTGGGTTTGCCTTTTGCTGGAAGGTTTAGCTTGAGTTACTAAGTTTGTTTTTTGATGATTTTCACTAGCGCAGCTGGTGATGAATTTCTGGTTTCAACATCAACCATATGATTTGGGTGTTCTTTTGTCTTCAGTATTAGCTTAAATTTTGCCACTCTCTCAATTTAAGCTTCAGTTTTGATAATTTCCAGTGATGGGGCGAGTAACAAAGTTCTGGTCTTCAAGCCTTATTGAGTTTCCTTTTTATTCGAGTATTAGCTTGAACTTACTCCCTCAATTTTAAGCTTCAAAAACAAAGGATCATCCTCTCTATCGAATCTCCTATCAAAATGTAATCCTGTACATGTTATTGTACATCATCATCTGCAACCTTCTCCTTATAACAATCCCAGTCGTTGAAGCTTCAGGAACTTTCTTCACATCCGCAACCACACTAGCTTGAGTTTTATTTGATTTTGAGTAGTGTGGCTGGTGATGAAGTTCTGGTTGTCAAGCTTAATCTTGTGATTTTAGTTTACTTTTAGATGGACTTTCTCTTTCTTGTTCTCTGTGTTGTCTAGCTCCCGTTTAGAGAACTAGAGAATTCTTCTATGAGGTTTATTAAATTCAATAAACACGTGAGGCCTGGGCCCATTGTGGGTTCTTTGCCCCCACTAGCACACACACCAACGCATTTGCTATTTTGGGTTGGATTTCATTCCATTACTGGGTTCTTGGCATATCACTTGACTTAACTGTTCAAATGAATATGAGTGAATATTCCAATTCTGAAGCAGTAATTTGGCTTTTTACTATAATGTAAGGTTGATGCAAAGATGGTTGTAAGGAAATATATTTGTGCATCGTTATTATGACTGACATAGCAATATTGACTGAACTTTTTGTGTGTCCATGTATTTAGGAACACCATATGAAGGTGGTATATATTTCCTAGACATAACATTTCCAAGCGATTATCCATTCAAACCTCCAAAGGTATGTTGAACAATTTGAAATATTATGTCATCTTAAACATCTGAATGTACATTTTATTAGAACATCACCATATATCTTATGACACCCTCTCTAAGTTTCTTTGGTTTGTGTTAGGAATTTGGTGAAGAAGTAAAAGGGACATTTTAGTACTGGCGGGTGTGCGACCACTGGAAAAAAAAGGGTGGGGGCGGGGGGGTGGGAGGTGGATCTATTAACATTTTAGTCAGCATAATTCAAAAAGCTTTGTCCTAAAATGAGAGTATTCTATGGAAAAAGTCCACTTTAAAATGGGGAGCATTTTGTGCGTTGACTTTTCATGTCTTTAGGGGGTTTTTCATAATCTTTATGTGTTTAGTGGGTACTCTGCATTATAATGCATGTGTGAGCATATATGAAACTATTTAATATACATAAGACTGTTATATTCGCAAAGATTTTCTTATTTATTATACCATTACTATAGCATAAAAATAGGCAGTTTAGGGTACTGTTTGAAGTGACAATCTTATGATTCAGAGATCTAAGGTTTTCACTCCAACAATCTTAAAAGTTTTTTCTATCAATATTGCATTTCAGCTGAGAAAAATAATGTGTAATTTAAACACAAATGTGTTGTACTCTTGTATGGAAGAATTATCAACTGCTTATCATGCTTAGTGTCCATTGTTTATTTGTATGTTCTTGCCATTATAACATTAGGTTTGCAGGTAGTGTTCAAAACTCGCATTTACCACTGCAATGTTGATACTGCTGGCAATTTGATTATAGACATTTTAAACGATAGTTGGAGTCCAGCTCTAACAATCACTAAGGTGCTACTTGCAATCAGATCAATTTTCACAAATCCTAATCCCTGTAAGTTCTTTCGATCTCTTGGACATTCATTTTTACAATAAATATCTGAAATTTTTTTTAATTTCAAAATCTGTGTTTGTATGTTGGGAAGGGGGTAAAAGGGTGTTGGATCATACTGGGATACATCCCTTACACGTGTCACCAACAGCAGTACCCAATGCCAATTTGTGCATACAATATTAAACGAAGTAAAATTGGGGTTTTCACTTCTCAAATTGTGGCAATGTGGACCTTTATAGCTTGAGTTGGAACTAAGATATCAGCAAAAATAACACTTGAACTGGATGTGTCTTTCTCTCTTGTACTGAATTTATGAATATTCTCGTCGCAGCAGATAAGCCGCTTATCCCTGGCATTGCCCGATTGTACTTGGCAGATAGAGAAAAACATGATGAACTAGCTGCAGAGTGGACAAGGCGATTTGCCAAGTGACTTGGGTGAATCTGACAAAAGTGCCATTCGAATTGCAGATGTTCTATCATTTTGATTCATGGATAGGTCATAAAATCCAGGTGAACACAAGGAAAAGCTGTTTGTAAATTTTTCACAGTATCTTGCTAACCTTATGACCATCCCAGTGTGTGTTTGATAATGGCTGAAAGAGACATTCAAGACGCAATATGAAATTATGTACAATGCGAAATCTCAGAATGTTTGGTTAATTGGTGGTTATTGTTATTGTTTACCGGGGAAAAACAGCTGTAACTATAGAAGACTGTCTGGAGGCGTGTCCCAAGGTCGTTGGAGTTGTGGACTAGCAAGCTGAATGATATTGATGCGTCAAAAGTAACATATGATGTGTACTGACTCATTAGAGTGCAAAAGAAAACATTTTTGTGAAGTTACATATACAAGAATTATATTTCTGCTTCTGTTTTTGCTCCAATAAGCCATAAGATTATCCTGCAAATGAGGACATACAAAAGTAGTGTTTTTCTGGAGAGCCTCTACTATTATCAAATTTGTGGGCAAAGCTCTACTTTTTGAGTTGTTCAAAATGTCTTGGACTTACCTTGACAACAAAATATGCAATCCCTATTTTCATGTTGTTAATAAGTTACATAATTCTTTAGTTTCTTTCATTGAAGGTGTCGGCCCATTATCAAGACCTGCATGTTGCGCTTGCCTGAAATTATGTAGTGCATTCAGTGTACTGTACTTTTCCTCCCATTTAAGAATGGCTTAATAGGTCTCATACGTAGGTGTCGTAGATAGGATTTATCATTATGTAAGGAATGGCAACGGGTCAGGTTTCCTATTTTCTGTCCTAGTTTCCGTCCTACTTTCACTTTGTGGCGGGTTTGTTTTCCCCGCCCCATTCTAGCAGGTACCAGTGGGTATCTATTTTGTCAAACCCTATATATATATATATATGTTCAAGTTATACTTGGTGTAACTCTAAGCAATGTTACACCACTCATTAATTTGTTATTGAATTAATATTTTGAAAATTCAACTGTCGAATTACATGTTCTATATATTTTTAACATGCACGCTAAATTTCTTATCAATCGGATTTTATTTATCATTTGATCTATAAATTCATTTTTTATGCATTATTTTAAACTACAAAAATTTGAATTTTAACAATTGATTGATGACATGACTCAGTGGCAACTCCAGGAATTTTGTCCAGGGTGTTCCTATTTTATTTTGAAAAAATTTTACGTTATTTCAGTCTATTTCGAGTGTTTCGGGACATTTTGGTAAATACTGGCCGAAATTCAAAATTTCATGAAGTTTATACTTTAAAAAAAAAAAAATCTTAAAAGCAAAACAAATTTATTTTACATCAAAAAACCTCAAAAGGAAAAAAAATTTAAAAAAAATAAAAAGAAAAGAAATTAATTTGTACCGGTACAATAAACTATAAGTTCATTTGAAATATTAATAAAATTATTAATTATTGTTGTTTAGCTGTTTCATAAATTTGTTTGTCTTTTATAAGCTATAATTTGTTGTATTGTTGTTTCATTATTTATTAAATTATTAATTGTTGTTTAGCCTAACATAATTTAATTTGTTTGTCTTTTATAATGTATTAGTTAATTAAATTATTAATTCTTGGTATTTAGTTACTTCATTAATTTTTTTTACTAACTATTAGGAGTTTAGTACACACCCCACTGTGTGTTAGCACACAACCCACTGTGCGTTAGCATACACCTCTGTCTTTGCATGTCTTTTAGTTCAAAATTTGTTTGGCATAAAATTTTTGAAAGTGTTCCTGATATTGCTTGAGGGTGTTCCTATTTTTTTTTTAAGGGTAAACAAATAAAAAAATTAAATTATTATATATAAAAAAAAAAATTCAAGCCAGGGTGTTCCTAGGAACACCCTGGTTTGTGAGTGGCGTCGCTACTGACATGACTATTAATTTTTGATCACCTCGAAATTTTGCAAGTACGAAGAATATAGGAAGATAATGTAATCTAACGGTGGATTTGTCAATATTTGCATTCAATTAAAAAATTTTGAGTGGTGTAATTTGAACTCAACCTTATATATATATATATATATATATATATATATAAATATAAGATTTATTAAATGTTTATTTTGAATGCATTAGATTAAAACTCATAAAACAATAAAATTAACAAGTTCTAACGTTACAAAACATTCTCAAAGCATAACAATATGACAATTCAAATAATAAGAAATACAAAAACAAATCGAATATAGCAATACAACAAATAAAAAAATATAAACAATGTAAAAAAAAAAGTATAAATTCAATAATACAATGTAAAAAAAAAAATTTTAGAAGTTTTTTTTTTGAAAGATAAATCTAAAGTTAGTAGGCTAAAAACACATATGTTTTATAAAAAACTTATAAAAATATTTTTTAACTATTTAAGTATAAACAGAGCAGATGCAGGGCAGGTATGGAGGAAAATATTAACCTCTATCTTCGAGCCATTTGTTATGCGAGGCGGGTAAAACTCATCCATCAAGAACGGGTGAGGCAAATACTCGTGGGTGCAGGTTTAAATTATCATCCCTAAAAGCGACTTGGATAGTTGTGTAAAGAATTAAAAAATTTTAAGATCACATCAAATACTACAATTTGTGTTACAACTGCTCAGACTATAAGGGCACGTTTGGTACATTGTAATGATTATTACATGGGAATAGAAATAAATATTATAAGGAATACATTTGAATGTTAGTATTACTATTCATTAGACATTTGGAATAAAATTCTAAAATGTGATAGAGTATAAAAAAAGTGTAATTAAATAATTTTTAAGTCAAATTTCCTATTTTAGGGTGTTCAAAATAAAATAATAATTAACAATAAGAAAAATTTATTTTCTTTTCTTTTGAAGATGTGGCAACTAATGGCTTTTTAGGAAATTTTTTAAAATAGTTATTACATAGGGTGAAGGAATAGGTATTTAGCAATAAGGAATAATTATTCCTCATTTTGAAGAATAGCTATTCATAAGGAATAACTATTCATTGTAATAAAAACATAACCAAACAACCGAATAGTTATGCCATATGAATATCTATTACATTACAGTGTTTATTACAGTCTACCAAATGTGCCCTAAGTAGTGGATAAAAAAGTGGTAAATTGATGTAAAGGTAAAAAAGAAGTAATATAATTATGGCATTTTATTATATAGATTTTACAGCTTTTTTAAATTTTCATAAAATATTTTTAAAAATAAATGGCTTAACATGTCACCTCCCTCACACATTAACGGCCTCAATACTCTCAGCCTCTGACACGGTACTAAACAAAAATATTGTTGATACCAATACTCTGATATGGTTCTAGACAAAAATAGTGCTGTTACAATATTGAGTTCTGATCTTTCGATTTTCACTTTCATAACTCCCTGTGGTTCAATGAGGAGAATATTGACATCACAAGTATTGTATGATCTCTCTATCTGTCTGTACAATCCCCCCTCCCCCTTCTTATTCCAGTAATATCTACAGTATTTGAGAATGCCTAATGTTCTATCTGATATCCTGGCCTCTTGCTGAATTTAGAAGATTACTACATACTCTTCTTTACATTGAAAACATAATCTAATTCAAAGACTCATCTTTCCACCTCTGTCGAATTGCCTGGAGTGCGTTGCGTAGAATATACCTAGGGGAGAAGTAGGCCAAGAAAAAAAAGTTGTGAAAAATGTCTTCCAATCAACAAAAACTTTTTCTACAATGAAAGAGACATAGATGATAGACCCACTTCTCGTTTGGCTTGGATATGGACAAAATGATTCTGTTCCAGTCATGGGAGCTTTCTTTTCTATAAAATCTTCCTTTTAACGTGGTGATTACACACAGCTCTCCCCAAAAAAATAAGGCACTTTTGTACTTAAAATGATATCAGAAACTTCGTGAGTACTCCACCAATACGATTGAGTTCTAGAGAGTAGTTGGTGTATAAGGAAATTTGGAAGATTTGCTGCCATATATAACACGTGGACCAACCTCACCTAAACAATTCTTCTTACGTCACAACTATTTTACTACTGGTCTACACCAACGTTGTCACTTACCAGTTACCACAGATCAAGAGAGAGATACAGAGACAAAGATGAGGAAGAGCATAAGCGAAGTTGGAGTGGAGGACTTTGTGAAGGCAGGGCTAACGATAGAGGAGGCCAAAGAATTCCAAAGGGTACTCAAAGAAGCAGTTTTTGGAGCCAAAGGGTCTGACCCAAGAGAGGTTTGGCGATCACTGGTGGCTCAAAGGGTGCTAAAGCCATGGCACCCGCATGCGCTGCATCAGCTAGTCTACTACTCGGTCTATGCCAATTGGGACTCCCACACCAATGGTCCTCCTCTCTATTGGTTCCCTTCTCTGTATGGTTTTGCTCTTTGGCTTTGATTTCTTTCCCTCAGTTCTATTTTTCTCTAATTAGTAATTAGCAATTACCTACTACTTTCACTGAGTAATTGCCTTGTTTTCTCCGTTGTTATTTAGTCCCTATAGTTATGCATATTCTAACAGTTGGTCCTGCAGTTTTTGTCTTTTCTATTTATCTTCCTAGTTATAAAGAGAAGAGATTATCCTTTTTGGTAGTTATTTGCCATGTCTTTGTGAAAAACTGATTGAGATCCTTCATCTAACAGGTCCTAATAATGTTTTAGATATGGCTGGCAAGTATTGACAAATAAACTACCACTTGTCCCAAAAATAATTGTTAAGAAACTGTAACTTTAGTTGTTTAATTATTATTGGAACGCTCTTCTAGTGTGTGCATTCCAATTGATAGCTCAATTTTATTGTGTTGTAATGACTTTGAGGTTGCTTTTTTGATATATTCAAAGAGTAAATGTTCAGATTTTTACTCCTAACTGATCTCTTCTCGCTCTGTTTGTTAGAGATCAGTCTAAACATACAAATTTGGGACGTTTGATGGAAAAGTATGGTTCAAAGCTGTTAGGAACATCGTACAAGGATCCTATTTCAAGTTTCAGCCACTTTCAGAACTTCTCTGTTCAGCATCCTGAGGTATATTATGCTTCTAGTGCCTTCATTTGCTAGGTAAATGCTAGTTTTGATGCAAAGCAGTATTTCAACTTAGTTATCTAAATGTCAATGAATTTCAGGATTACTGGTCTATTGTTCTAAAAGAGCTTTCAGTTTCATTTCATGAGGCCCCAAAGTACATTTTAGATACTACCGACAAATCGAAACATGGGGGAACATGGTTTCCTGGTTCAGTTTTGAATATTGCTGAGTGTTGTTTGCTACCTAGAACTCATCCAAGAAAAGAAGATAACAGTGTGTCTGTTGTGTGGAGGGATGAAGGCTGTGATGATTCCAATATTAATCACATGACACTGAAAGAACTTCGAGAACAAGTAATGTATGCTCTCACTTGATTATTCTTATCCCCAATTGAGTGTGTTATCTGTTAAAGTGTGGTGCACATTATAACTACTGTGTCTGAGTGAACATTATAACTACTCTCTCTCTCTCTCTCTCTCTCTCTAACTGGGTCAATGCAATTGGGATATATTAGGGATGCTGCCTTGATCTCATAGAATGTGATTCTTTGCAACTATGCACTTTTTGGGAATCTAATGGTGTTATGATTGTGTTTGTGTTTTTTTTTGGGACTTTAAAGAATGGTAGCCCTCCACATTGAAATGCAAGGCTGGGTTATAAAGTGTAATTGGCTCTTTTATTTTTCAATTCTTCAACCTAAGACAGATGCATATATATTAAGAGGATTTTGAAATGATTTACAGGTTGGTGGCAAATGCACTGGATGCAGTATTTTCAAAGGGTGATGCAATTGCAATTGATATGCCAATGACAATCAATGCAGTTATCATATATTTGGCAATTATACTAGCAGGATTTATTGTTGTATCAATAGCTGACAGTTTTGCAGCAAAGGAAATTGCAACTCGTTTGCGTGTGTCAAAAGCAAATGGTATCTTCACTCAGGTGATCATTCAGCTTCATAAAATATCTGTTAGATTAAAAATGTGGGATTTCCTTAGTACTCAAACCAAGTTGGTCCAATCTGTTATGCTAAAAATATGTGAAGTGATAGCAATTGTACTTGCATCATCAGGTGTTAGAATCAGTAATTAGCAAGGTATTAGTTTGTTAAATTGTGTTCCTTGTCTAGTAAACCCATAAATAAATAAGTGCTCAAAGCTGCAAAAATGATGGCCTGACCATTCAGTCTTTTGCAAAAATGGTCTGACCATTAGTTTGGCTCATCATACACGTTGATTGTATTGCATACAATCATCCATATAATTCTGCATTGTGTCAATGGTATTTTTGGTTGTTTAGATTTCTGCATACTGCCTGTGTCATATCATATTAGCATGAGTGGATTTCTAAAGTTTACTTTTATAAGTATTTATCATTTATTTCTGCACCTTCCCCATTCCCTCTCTCTTTTTGCGTAGTTGTTGTAGTAGTTTCATCTTATGCTGTGATCTCTGTCCACTTCTGATTATGAACAAATCCAGCTGTTAAGTTGTATTGTTAATATGTCTTCCTTATGGTGTTAGCAGTTCTTTAATCAATAGTTTCCAGAAGCACATCTCTAAGCCATCCAGCCATAATTCCCTACTGGCAATCTTACCGAAAAATTAATTTCCACTTTTTGTAATAATTAGACAGAATCTTTTAATGGTTCTTCCCATGTTTCCACTTGTTTCAAACTATTTTGCGGTAATTTTTAAATGTCAAGTTTCATACATTTATGATGTTAAACTGTCTAGTTCTGCTTCCATCTCAGTTTGGTATTTCCCTCCCCAAGCTGGCAGCTATAGGCAAGTTAGTAAAGTTTGAAAAGCAAGAAAAATGTGTCTTTCACAAGTTGTTAATTCTTGGAGAGGCTTTTATCAGTTACTACTATTTGAGTATATTGGATGAGGCTTTGGACTAAAGGACAAAGAAAGTTGTGGAGCTCTATTAGTATCTATCAAGGAACAACTAAATGTTGCTTTTCAGAATTGTTAATGCAACCTGTATTTGAGTTCTCTCCCATTTCTATGTTCATATACATGTGGATGTACCTTGAATAATCATTGAGGTGGTTCACATTTACATTTTTGAGTTCATTTCTATGTTCATATGCATGTGAATGTACCACAAGTTCTGTCCCTCAGGGGTAGGCTTGTACAAGCCCACAAATAAGCTAAAGTAATATGTCAATTTTGAACTTATTTTTATTTCAGTTTACATAGTTCCTTGTTTTGAAAGTTGATTCCTGTTCTCAATTTGTATTCAGGATTTCATAAAAAGAGGAGGCCGAAAGTTACCTTTGTACAGGTAAAGACTGCCACTGTGTAGTTAGGATAAATGAGAACCTTCTTTCTCTCTGTCAGCTGGTAGAACTAAAGCTACAAGCCATGTGTGTGAATGATGGATTCACCCTACCTGAGCCTTATAAAATGCTAGTTTTTGTGCAAAAGCCAAATGCCGAACACGAATTTCCTTTTAAATAGTTCTCGTAGGCACTTCATGAAATTTAGCTACCTTGAAGCACTTACCCAAGATGGAAATGAATCTGTGCATGTTAAGTCCTTTTTCTTACCTGTTTTACCATGTTGATTGGAGACTGGACAGATTAATAGTACACTTTTTGTATCATCATGGATATTCTTCTTTCTCCTTGCAGTCGAGTTGTAGAAGCTGCACCTTATAAAGCTATAGTGCTCCCTGTGATTGGTAATGATGTGGGAATTCAGTTAAGAGAACAGGATTTATCGTGGAAAGAATTTCTTTCTAGCGCCAATCACCATCCAAGGTATGCATACAGCAATGGTGTCAAATTAGTCCAGCAAAATACTTAATGAAAATAAAGGTCCACCTTTGTATTATCATTCAAAGAATTAACTACAGTAATGACTTTCTCTTCTTGTCAGATCAAAGAATTATATTCCAGTCTATCAACCAGTGGAATCCATGATTAATATACTTTTTTCATCTGGAACCACAGGTAGATAAGTTGTTCCAGCACATCTCTATTTCTTAGCTTGAGTATGAGATGCTTGTATCATAGTTTTTCTAGTTCCTTTCTTGGCCTTCATCAGGAGAACCAAAAGCTATTCCATGGACACAACTTTCGCCAATTCGATGTGCTGCTGATGCATGGGCTCACATTGATGTTCAAGTTGGAGATGTTTTCTGCTGGCCGACAAATTTGGGATGGGTGATGGGACCAAGCGTACTCTTCTTCTGCTTTTTAAGTGGTGCAACTCTTGCACTCTATCATGGATCACCTCTTGGCCATGGCTTTGGAAAATTTGTTCAGGTAACACCTCCTACACTTTTTCTCGGCCTGAAGGCTAATAGATTAATGTAATTTCTAGGCAGTTGAATTTACTTAAATCAATCGGAAAGAATTGTTATGAGGCAAACAATGGAAGCCAGCATGAGAATGGAAATCCAACCCAGGGTAATTGGCTTTGGAAGAGACAGACTTATGTAGCCCTCTAAAGATCTTATAAAATACCATCAAAGTTGTGGTTGTTTAGATTTTTTATTTACTTTTTTGTGAATTGTTGGTTAGTGGCGGAACAAAGGCAGATATTCCCCCAGACCTTTTTGAAAAGAAAAACGTTATTTAGATGAGTTGTAGTATGAACAATAAGGAACTCCTGGAATACTTAACTTCTATATACAAGTATACTAGTATAACAAAGAGATCTAAGCTCAGATGACACATCCTTCCTACCGTAAGAATGAGTTGAAGGGTGAGGTCATTAGTTCAAAAGCCACTAAGTGAGTGCATGACTTACCAAATAAAAAAATTGGGTAATATTTTTTGAACTATAAGGGTTAGCACCCTCTGTCCAAATACCAACTTAATTTTGACTTTACTTTTGTTCAGGATGCAGGAGTGACTATTTTGGGTACAGTTCCCAGCATAGTAAAAGCTTGGAAGAGTACAGAATGTATGAAAGGCTTAGATTGGACAAGGATAAAGTAATATCTCTTTGCACTTTAAAAAAATATGTTTGCATATAAATCCAAGGAAAAAGAACTTAGAAATGGATATGTGCAGATCATTTGGATCCACAGGGGAAGCATCCAATGTTGATGATGACCTTTGGCTATCTTCAAAATCTTATTACAACCCTATTATAGAATTATGTGGTGGCACAGAACTTGCGTCATCTTATATCGAAGGATGTCCACTGCAGCCGCAAGCTTTTGGAGCCTTTAGCACAGCATCAATGGCAACAGGCTTTGTCATCCTTGATGAACACGGGATACCATATGTAAGAATATTTATTTGATGGTTTCTAGTTGAAAGTAAATTTTCTTTTTCTACTGTTTATTCTGTTATTTCAGTAACTGGTGGTGGATAATTGCTGAACAATTGCAACAATGTCCATGATTATGAAAGAAAATGGATGTGGAAAATCCAAGCAAAATGTCTGATAAATGGATATATTTTTTGTAATTGACCTATATGACAGCAAGATCAAGCTTGTGTTGGTGAAGTTGGTTTATTCCCCCTATACATGGGAGCATCTGAGAGATTGCTTAATGCTGATCATGATGAAGTTTATTTCAAGGGAATGCCAATGTACAGAGGAATGGTATGCTTAAACCATGATTTTTTAGATAGTATCATGTGTGTTTATCTCACCCATAGGATAGGCAATTGCTGAACCCCATAGGCATTGTTGTCTTCTAGTTCCTCTGATGCATTGAGGACCATAAATTAATTGCAAAAGCACCAATTTGTATCAATTCCAAAATTTATCTACAATTTTTTAATGGACAAAGTTTGGCTCCAAACATGCTTGGATTGGAGCTATATTTTCCCGCCCATTATATGGCGGTTTATAAGATTATTCATGTGTATTATTTAAACAAGTCACATGACTCGTTAACAAATTCATGTAATTAAAATCACACATGGATGCTCTCTTCAATCTCCACATTGTGGTTTGGAAAAAAATAACTCCAAACATATTTGGAGCCAAAAAAAAATTCTTTTTCAAGTTTGTTCCACAGAATTATTATTACTATATTGATTATTGTTTTATATTTGTTACCTAGAGAAGATAGTAAATTTATATAAAATATTTCTCTTGGTGAGTATAACAAACGTGTGATGGTTGTTGGCATTGTATCCTATTATAACATGATATATATATATATATATATATATGCATTGGCAGCACCTCAGGAGACATGGAGATATCATTAGGAGAACTGTTGGAGGATATTTCATCATTCAGGGTAGGGCTGATGACACTATGAACATTGGAGGCATTAAGGTACCACATATTGCTCTTCCTGTGATTCAATCATTTGTGAATTACCCTAATATTTGTTGTGGATTAACCCGTGGAAGAAAACAAAGGTATAACCATTACATCAAACTAGATGTGGACTTCATGATGTGGGAAAATATGTAATTATTTTGTAATGTGACATAGTTATAATTTATTTTATGAAATTTGCTGAAGATACTAAATTAGGATTTTAAAACTAGGATTAGTTGTCTTATTCTTACACTTAAAACAATTTTCTCTTCTGAATTTCTCTCTTTTTTCTCTTTCTTGATTGCGTATAAGTGTCATCCATCTATATTCATCGACCCTCTCTTTCTCTCTCCAAATGCAACAATTTCTGCAAGTGTTTTCTCTGTCTCCCTATCTCTACAAATGTATCTGATGCAGGACAAACAAAAACCATTCATCAGGATAATTAAAGAACATGAAAAATAAAGATAGAGAACCTAGGAGTTAGCAGCACCAAGCTGCAAAAATGCTCTAGAAGTCAGCACCTAGGGTTGGTTGCAGTCAGTACCAGACCATTGGGACAATTCCAAGGGAAATTTTATATATCAAAAAGATAATTCCCCTTCATAGGATTACATTATTGTGCTTATATTAGTTATAGAGATTATTGAATCCTAATCCTAATTCTCATAGGAAACCTTGGTTCTAATTAACATAGGGAGTCTCATTCTAAATGACTTAGGAAATCTCAATTATTGAATTTTAAAAATAACCTTGACTCTAATAAAATAAAATATAAATAACCCAGTTAACTACTAAGACCTAAAATAAAATACAATTGCCTACAAATATTACAATGTACTCCAAAATCAAATAAGACTAAATTAAAATAAATATTTCCTACACTTCCAAGCATTAGCCTTTTCTATTTACTCTTTCTATTTCAGTTACTCTTTTATTTGCATGTTTTGGATGTGTTTGGTTAATTTTTTTCTTTTTTAAGATAATCCATATTCTTCTAACTTGAGTCATAATGGGTAATATTTTCTTAGAGTTTCTTCTGTACAACTGAACTTTACTTTGGTGCAATCAAAGGCAAAAAAGATAGACTTTGTAATTAATATTTACTCAAATAGTTGGTAGGCACATTCAAATGCATAGTCAAGTAGATTTGTTTTTGATAAACTCAAATTCCCACTTTCAAAACAACTAAGTATAACTAAAACTAAAATCAAATTAAAGCCATTAGAGGGAGAGAGAAGACCTATGATGGCTAATTAAGAAATACAACACAAAAGCATCAAAACACATCAATCTAAGGTAGAGCTATAAAATATTCACCAAAAGAAAGAAAAACAGAGAGAGAGAGAGAGAGAGAGAGAGAGAGAGAGAGAGAGAAATCTCCTTTTTTTAGTGGATGAATGCGAACTGAATGGGAAAGAGAGAGATAAAAAAGTAGTAATTGCAAATGGGAAATCGTGACTTCAAGTCATAATTTCAGTTGTTTTTTGGAATGTGTATAAAATAGTGTATAACAATTTATATGTAATAAACACTACTCATAGCAAATTTATATAAAGAAAATGGAGAAAAGAAGATTTAGAAAAGGCTGGAGAAAAAATAACGGTAAGACAGGAAATAATAGGGAGAAAGAGGGCCAAAAAGGACCAAGAAATGTTGGACAAAGAGTGACAGTAAAGTGGTATATAATGGGAAGAAGACGAAGAGCCACACCAAAAGAAAAAAGAAAAAATTGAGAAGAAGAAAAACTAAAAAAAAAAAATGAAAGAAACACTTGGCTAAAGTGACTCAATAGCATATTAACACACACACATATATATATATATATATATTTGTATAGATAAAAATGAGTTTTATGAAGTAAAACTGGAAAGGAAGCCTTTGATTTTTGAAACTTGCAATAAGCTTGACCTGACTGAGTGCTTTAATAGGCATGCTTGGACTAACATCCGAAATATTGAAAACTTTGAATATTTGGTGATACACAGACAAGTTCTGTTGAAATTGAGCGTGTATGTGACCGTGCTGATGAATGCATCTTGGAGACTGCTGCAATCAGTGTTGCACCCGTAGATGGTGGTCCTGAACAATTGGCCATATTTGTAGTCTTAAAGAAAGGATCTTCTATTGAACCAGACAAGCTGAAAATTCTTTTCTCAAGGACAATTCAAAGCAACCTCAACCCGTTGTTTAAGGTTTGACTCTTAAGACTAGTTTTTTTCTTCCTTTGGCTTATGATTAGTTTTAATTTTACTTTTACTTTTACTTTTACTTTTACCATCATCTGACCATTCTTAAGAGATCAGATTCTTACTCAAAATTGAAGAGTCATCTTTGAAATTTCTTCCATCCAAATAATGTTGATTGGAAAATCAAATATAGTGATGTTACAATTGTTACAAATTTATGCTCTGCTTGTTTTGTTGAAAAATATTTTTAGCATTTTGCTATGTTTGTTTCATTAAAATTTGGCTATAAAATCCTTTGTAAAAGGTTATAAACCTCTTTATCTTAAAAACTTGGTAAAACATTTTACAAAAACACACAATACTTATCCCATCATCTTGTGGCTGGGTTGTCGTTCTAGTGGGCTTAGTTGTCAGACCACTGGCCCTAACCACTGGACTGGCGGGCTCCTGCAATCGAATCATCGGTATTGGTGGTTTATACACTGTAAATGTTTTCAATGATAACATTTTACAGCAAAACAAATGGAGTCTTAACTACATAAATGTTACAACTTATGTGCTAACTCTCAAAGACAATATAAATAAAATGTAATTCAAAAGTTCACTTTATTATGTTTTTTCATGTGACATTAACCACATTCACTGTCACATCAGTTTAACCTCTTTGTAGTAGAATGGAGAGTAGTTTTAGCATATTCCAAATCAAATTGGTGTCTTTTTGAGTTCTAATGAATCCATATATTTATTATACACATACCAATTGCTTGGAAAAGTGTCATCAACTCATTCCAAATGATGGGTAGAAAAGATGGAATAGATTTCAATTCCATGGTGGTTTTCACAAATTGGTCTAAGTTATTTTATAAGTTATTGATATAATTCCTCCAACTCTCTTTATGATTAACAGGTGAATTATGTTAAGATTGTGCCGGAGTTTCCCAGAACAGCCTCTAACAAGTTACTGAGAAGGGTTCTGAGGGACCAAATGAAGCATGAGCTCTCAACTCGGAGTAAAATTTAATGTGAACATAATCAATTTGGTCATGCATAAAAATATCAATAAATTCATTCATGTGAGGTGAATTTTGAGAATTGAGATGGTTGAATAAGTGAAATATGTAAATAGAATACGAAATGGTTGAGAAATATGTGACCCGCTGATGGAAATTTGCGGTTAAATCTGACTATGGGCATATCGCCCTGTAAAGTGTGGCTAGAATATAGTCATTTTTTATAGAGTTGCAAATGTGTTAGGTGCAAGCCGATTGCAAAATAGTCTATATTGGGATTTGGGAAATGCATTCATGTTCAGTTGGAAACAACTTATTTAATTTTTTATTGAAATTTTTTTTGCCAAAAATATACTAAAATATATTTGTACTTTGAAAAAAGTTTTAAAAAATTACGATTTTAGAAAGTTATACATAAAACAAAATATTAACTTATAAGTTAGTTTCATTATTAAAAGAGTCATTTGTTACATTTTTCTGTTGTTTGCATAATTGTCTATAATATATATTGAGATTTGGGAAATGAAATCACTTGTTTGGTGCAACTAGACGTTGTGTTAAAGGGACCTTTGATTAGTATTGTGTTATGTGGATAGTATTTTGACTATTTTCACACAAGTTTGAATATAGTACCATGTATTTGGCAAAAGATGCCAAACAAGGCTAAAATGGCTATATACCACTCTTTGAAAAAATATGTATGGATTTATTATAGTTTGTGAAATATTTATCAATCTACCATCTTTTTGAAATTCAAGTTTATGGAACTCGAGTTTGCCATGTAACTCTAGTTTGCCATGTAACTCTAGTTTCAGGAACTCGAATTCTTTGAAAAAATAACCTTCAAATTTGACGTGCTATTTTTTATGGAACTCAAGTTTCATAAAAAATTTTCAAAATTTTCCAATGGAACTCGAGTACCATGGAGAACTCGAGTTCCTCAAACTCAAGTTCCCAATTAGTGGTTGATCTCCACATATTTTAGAAATAATGGTAGATTGCAAATGTAGTGACCCAAAAGGGGGGTCTTGCAACCCATGGAA
Organism: Castanopsis chinensis; assembly: GCA_032878915.1. NCBI lineage: Eukaryota > Viridiplantae > Streptophyta > Magnoliopsida > Fagales > Fagaceae > Castanopsis > Castanopsis chinensis. Next base: position 592,045 of record JAVQMG010000084.1, read on the forward strand.
TCCCTCATCGCCTAGGGAAGCACATGGGGATGTTTTTATAAGGAATGACTTCCCTTAAATGTGTAGAGGCCTTTTCTCTACTGCTGTGTGCTTTGGGGGAGAACAAAACAATGAGGGATATGAGCCCCAAAGCGGACAATATCTACATAGTTGGGATGGGGTTGTTATAAATGGTATTAGAGTCATGCCCTAGCTGGAAGTATGGGCCTCACATGCGATGATGCATGTGCCCGTAAGGGGGTTGGATTGTAGTGACCTAAAAGGAGGATCTTGCAACCCATGGAAGTCCACATCGCCTAGGGAAGCACATGGGGATATCCTTATAAGGAATGACTTCCCTTAAATAGGTAGAGGCCTTTTCCCTACTATTGTGTGTTTTAGGGGGAGAACAAAATCATGAGAGGTATGGGCAACAAAAAGGACAATATCTACACAGTTGAGACGGGGTTTTTACATATGTACTCTCCTAAACTATCGGCGTGCCCTTAATCCCAGCTTTCATAGCATTGTTAAGGATATGGTCCAATAAAATTCTCCTGCTATTATGATCATTATGGAAACGAAAGTCGGCAACGAGAGAGCCAAGGGCATAGTTGATAGGCTCCCCTTTGACGGGGCAATTTTTGCTAATTCCATTGGATTATTTGGTGATCTTTGGTTACTTTGAGACTCGAGTCAAGTGGATGTGGCTGACCTCTCCTAAATTTAGTAGGAAATTCATGTGGTGGTCACCCCAAGTTATTCCAATAATCCGTGGCTCTTATTAGCAGTCTATGCCAGCCTGAGATACACAAAGAGGTGTCTGTTATGGGAAAATCTAGAAGCAGTGTTTGAACTTCATTTTTTGTCTTGGGTGATTACTAGCGATATCAATGAAGTGCTTATGGGAGATGACAAATTTAGGGGAAGACCTATTAATGTCAGTAGAGCCCTTCAGTTTCAGGATTGCTTGGACTTATGTAGAATGATTGACATTGGGCTTTCTGGAGCTTGCTTCACCAAGTCTAATCATAGGCCTATGGCTTACCTTATTCAAGAAAGGATCGATATGGTGTTTGTTAATGCGGATTAGAATGGGCTCTATCCTGAGGCTTGTGTTAAACATCTCATAAGGTCTCAATCTGATCATAGCCCAATTCTGATATGCTTGGATAACAACCATGGTCTCATGCTTCCTTGACCATTTAGGTTCCAGCCAATATGGTTATTGCATCCTTCCTTTCCTGATGTGGTTAGAGAAGCATGGACTAGGCCAGATGTAATGTCCTAGCCCTTTAAAAAAAAAAAAAAGTAAAGGGGAAGATTTTTGAGACACCCATGTGACCCCCATCTAACCCACTCTCCTCAACCACACATTCTCACAAATATCTCTCCCTTTCTTAGCTAGTCAACATTGGGTCCTCTCCACTCTTCTTTTTCATTTTCTCTCAAACACAACACACACACACTTCTCTCTCAAACTCCCTCACTCTCCCACCAAGTTCCACTCCACACCACCATCTCCACTATCATTTTTCCGGCAAGATCAACCGAAAGACTTCTTAGGAACCTTTGCATCTTTACATCTTTTATTTGAGGTAAAAATTTATAATCTTTTTGGTGGGTTTATATGCTTTTGTTAGAGGCTTTTTTTTTTTTATCTAAGCCTGATAAAGATACCAATGTGATTTATAAGTTTTGGAAGTGATATTCATGTGTTTATATGCTTGAGTTTTGTCTTGGTGGTTTTATTTGATGAGTAGGTTTATGGTTTGTACTAATGATGGTTATCTAAGGTTTCTGATGGTGAAAATTTAGGGGTTTTGGCTTCCTAATGTGAAATAGATGGTAAATATAATTTTTATTGATTATTTGGAGTTATTTGGAGTTCTAAATTATTTGTCCTGAAGAATATTATGATTTTGGTATTATGGGTCTCTTGATGTTGTTATATAAATCTTGTGGAAACTACTTATAAAGTGTTGAAGTTTTAATGTTAGAGATAATACCTTGAATGAATTATGAGTATAATAGAAGTCTATGCCTCGTAAATTAATTTTTTGAGAAACTTTGGAAGTAGAATACAGTATTTGTGAGGTTAAATACTAGACTTGCCTAATTAATTGCTTATTTGACAATTCTTAATTTGTAGCTAGATACAATTTTAAGCTCTATTGTGATAGGTTTTAGCTAATCTCCTTTTGGAGCTTTGGAAGTTAAGCTTTTTGCGGATTACAAGGTAAGTAGCTTTTTAATGAGATTTTTGAAAATAACCATATTGCATAAAACATTATTTTGGGTTAAACACATTTTGTAAAATTGTTTATGGAAACAATATCTTCCTAAAAAGTGTCGTGTTGTAACCGTTATATACATGATTATTTATGAAAAGCGCATTGTGTTTAATATTTGTATATGGGAGAATGCATGAATAATTGGCATGGAAATTAAAAGTATCTTTGAAATCATTTGATAGTGGATTTCATGGATTTATAGTATTATTTGGAAATACTAAAGATGTTTTGTCTTAAATTGTATTATTTGGGAAATTGATGCAAAATATTTTTGACAAGAAATGGTTTTGAGGACTTTGAGAATATTGTGAATATTTGGTTATTGAAATATCTTATAAAACTACTTGGAAGTAAATTATACATCTTGAATACATTTAACTTGTGAGATTTTGATGTGGGTTTGCCTTTGTTCTATGATATTGGTGATTATCCCGTCTTTGTGACGACATCTTTGTAACGTGTGATTGCCCCGTCTAAGTAAAATTTTCCCAGTATCTTGCTAACCTTATGACCAATGAGAAATCACAGAATGTTTGGTTAATTGGTGGTTATTGTTGTTGTTTTTGTTTACTGGGGAAAAGCAGCTGTAACTACAGAAGATAGTGTCTGGTGGCATGTCCCAAAGTCGTCCGAGTTGTGGACTAGCAAGCTGAATGATATTGATGCGTCAAAAGGATCATATGATGTGTACTACATGATTCATTATAGTGCAAAAGAAAACATTTTTGTGAAGTTAAATATCCAAAAATTATATTTGTGCTTCTGTTTTTGCTCCAATAAGCCATAAGAATATCTTGCAATGAAGACATAAACTAGTGTTTTTCTTAAGTGCCTATACTATTATCAAAATTGTGGGCAAAGCTCTACTTTTTGAGTTGTTTGAACTGTCTTGGACTTACCTTGACAACAAAATATGCAAACCATTTTGTCCTGTTATTATTAAGTTACCTAATTCTTCAGTTTCTTTCATTGAAGGTGCGTGTCGGCCCATTATCAAGACCTGCATCTTGCACTTGCCTGAAATTATATAGTGCGTTCAGTATACTATACTTTTTTTCTCATTTAAGAATAGCCTAATAGGTCTCATATATAGGTGTCGTATATATGATAAAGATATCTTTATGTAAGTAATGGCAATGGAGCAGGTTTCCTATTCCCTGTCCTACTTCCACTTTAGGGAGGGTTTTTTATTTTTTATTTTTTCATCCTATACCAGCGGGTGTTGATAATACCCATCTCGTCACGCCCAAAGTTTTTTTTTTTAATATGTATATATATATATATATATAATTTATTAAAAGTTTATTTTGAACGCAATAAAGTAAAGCTCATAAAATAATTTTTATTTATTTATTTTTATTATTTTTGGTAAGAGGGACTTAATATTAAAACCAGTAAGGAGGAACAGAGGTAGCAGGACAGCGCGGGTTCAAATACAAGCCAAAATAATCGAAATCTAAATAGCTAGCAATGACCACAAGCGGACTATCAAATAAGTAGAAGTTTTCAGTTTGTTGAGTCCCTTTCTCGCAAGCAAGTCAGCATATTTATTAGCTTCTTTGTAATAATGGCTAAATTTGACCCGGGAAATCTGGGAAGCCAGTTGCCTGCAATCATCCAAAATAGAAAGAATATTATTCTTAGCTTTATTTGGATTAGAAAGCACATATAACAGCTTTTGCATCCAGCTTAACTTCAATAGCTGGAAAATTTCTATTGATGCACTGCATGAGCCCATCACGCCAGGCCCAAACTCATAAAATATTAAAAAAAAAAAAAACAAGTTTTAACGTTACAAAACCTTCTCAAAGCATAACAATACAACAATTAAAAAATATAAACAACATAAATGTTAAAACATAAAAGTATAAATTCAATATTACAATATAAAAAAAATCATAAATTTAAAGTTAGTAGGTTAAAAACACATATGTATGTTCTATAAAAAACCTATAAAAATATTTTTTAATTATTCAAATGTAAACGGAGCGGGAGCGGGTGCGCGGGGGGGGGGGGGGGAATATTAACCTTCATCCCCACCCCATTTGTTATGTAGGGCGAGTAAAATCCGTCCATCAAAGGAGGGTGAGACGGGTACCCACGGGTGCGGGTTTAAATTGCCATTCCCAAACTCACTGAAAGAAAGTTGGACGGTTTTCTTTGTGTAAAAAATTCAAAAATTCTAAGACCACATAATATGTCACAACTTGTGCCATAATTGTTTACATGACAAACTACAAGTGGTATAGAAAAAAAAATGGGTTCATATGAAAGTGATAGACAACCAATTACAATCTGACACGTAAGATAGTTGTGATAAAAATCGTGCCATTTTATATGTTACTACTCATAAACAATTATATTGTCTCATGGGTATGGAAGTTTGAATGGAACTGGCCTCAGTTCAATACTCTGACATTTTACTAGACAAAAATAGTGTTGTTACATTGGGTTCTGATCCTTCGATTTTCACTTTCCTAGAATATTGACATCACAAGTATTGTATGATCTCTCTCTCTCTCTCTCTCTCTGTACAATCCCCCTCCCCCTTCTTATTCCAGTAAAATCTCCAGTATTTGAGAATGCTTAATTTCCTATCTGATATCTTGGCCTCTTGCTGAATTTAGAAAATTACTATATACTGTTCTTTACATTGAAAACAAAATCTAATTCAAAGACTCATCTTTCCACCTCTATCGAATTGCCTGGGGTGCGTGGTGTATGCCACAATCAATTGCAACGTAAAAAAGACTGTTCTTGATATGTTATAAGTAATTACTTGTTTAAATTGTTATCTGTGTAATTAGTCAATCATTGGAGAATTTTTTTTACTCTTTATTATTAATTAAATTGGTAAGATCGTGATACTCCAAATTGTGCGAAAATCCTTTTGGTTGTTAAGTGTGTTGTGCGAGCATGCGTTGAGTCCATGTTTATTACTTTGGGTATATAAGAACTCCAAATATAATTTGATTGGTTATTTTGAATATAGAAAGTTACAAACTACAACAACAACAGTGGCACTTCTCGTTTGGCTTGGATATGGACACAGTGATTCTGTCCCAGTCATGGGAGCATTTTTTTCCATAAAATCGTACTTTTTATTTAACATGGTGTTTACACACAACTCTCCCCCCCAACTAAACAAAAATAAAAAGGCCAAACTTCGTGAGTACTCCAACACGATTGAGTTTTAGAGAGTAGTTGGTGTACTTGGAAGGTTCGCTGCCATGTATAACACGTGACCTCACCTAAACAATACTTCTTACGTTACAACTATTTTACTACTAGTCTACAACAACGTTGTCACTTACCAGTTACCACAGATCAAGAGAGAGATAGAGAGACAAAGATGAGGAAGAGCATAAGCGAAGTTGGAGTGGAGGACTTTGTGAAGGCAGGGCTAACCATAGAGGAGGCCAAAGAATTCCAAAGGGTACTCAAAGAAGCAGTTTTTGGAGCCAAAGGGTCTGACCCAAGAGAGGTTTGGCGATCACTGGTGGCTCAAAGGGTGCTAAAGCCATGGCACCCGCATGCTCTGCATCAGCTAGTCTATTACTCGGTCTATGCCAATTGGGACTCCCTCACCAATGGTCCTCCTCTCTACTGGTTCCCTTCTCTGTATGGTTTTGCTCTTTGCCTTTGATTTCTTTCCCTCAGTTCTTCTATCCCTTTCTAATTAGCAATTACCTACTACTTCACTGATTCATTGCATTGTTTTCTCCGTTGTTTATTTAGTCCTTATAGTTCTGCATATTCTTACAGTTGGACCTGCAGTTTTTGCTATCTTTTCTATTTATCTGCCTAGTTATAAAGAGATTATCCTTTTTGGTACTTGTTTGCCACGTCTTTGTGAAAAACTGATTGAGACCCTTCACCTAACAGGTCCCAATAATGTATGATTTGGTAGTCACGACCAATAAACTATCACTTTTTTTTTTGAGAAATAAACTATCACTTGTCCAAAAAGTAACTGTCAAGAAACAATAAATTAAATCATTCAATTATTATTGAAACACTCTTAGACTCCCCCTTAATACGTAAGGTCCTATCAACATTTGAGATTTATAATCTTTTAAATAGAGGTAGAGGGGAAACATTACTCTAATTCAAAACCGCATTCTCTCATATGATAATAAACCACCATTTTGTCCAAAAGTTTGACCATTATTCTAATACCAACAAATGGTTAAAATCATGCAGTAAAATGCACCATTTTTCTTTTTTGACATATTTGGAATTCATATCTTCGATTTGGACTCTAGAAACTTGTGTAGGTGATGTATGTATAACATGTAAAACAGTGAAAGTGTAGTTGAAAATGATTTTTTTTGTTCATATATGTGAATGTGATGATTAGTTGGCCCTACAGATTTTGGTGGTTTTTGTGTGCAATGAGCAAGGACATGTATACTTTGCCAAAAGAAAAAAAGAAAAAGAAAAGAGAATTCTACAGCTCCAAGATGTTATTGAAGTGGGGTTATCAATTTACTACCACTTATATATATGCTGCTAGTAATGAGTAACTTGGCGGGTGTGTGTAATTTGGAGTAGTAGTTTTTAATGGACGGTTCTTTTCAAACTCTGTTTGCATGAAAACATGCTTGGCCAATGTTCTAAGATGTAATCACTTCAAGTCCCTAGATGAGTGGAATTGTGGAGATATGGAATATGGTATCAGTTAAACTGGGAGTACAAAGTAAAGTACCTTGCTACTACTTGATCACAGGGTTTAAAAAAAAATCAATGAACTTAACTAATCCGATCTCTCTTTCAAATTTCAATGATTCTGTTAGGAGTTAAGCGTATTTGACCATGTTTCTTTCCTTGTTTTCTGGATTGATGTTATAGGCATTAGTAATGTTTATTCTACGGTTAGCTGCAATTCTTAACAAATGTAACCAGCATTAACATTGCACTGCTGCTATACTCTCAACTAAACTTAATACAATTATCTTTGATTGATGGTTGTATCATTAGTTGCAGAAACTTACATACACTTTGTTGCAGAAAATTACTAGTGTGCGCATTCCAATTGATAGCTCAATTTTATTGTGTTGTAATGACTTTGAGGTTGCTTTTTTGATATATTCAAAGAGTGAATGTTCAGATTTTTACTCCTAACTGATTTCTTCTCGCTCTGTTTGTTAGAGATCAGTCTAAACATACAAACTTGGGACGTTTGATGGAAAAGTATGGTTCAAAGCTATTAGAAACATCATACAAGGATCCTATTACAAGTTTCAGCCACTTTCAGAACTTCTCTGTTCAGCATCCTCAGGTATATTATGCTTTTAGTGTCTTCATTTGCTAGGTAAGTGCTAGTTTTGATGCAAAGTAGTATTTCAACTTAGTTATGTAAATGTCAATGAATTTCAGGCTTACTGGTCTATTGTTCTAAAAGAGCTTTCAGTTTCATTTCATGAGGCACCAAAGTACATTTTAGATACTTCCAACAAATCGAAACAAGGGGGAACATGGTTTCCAGGTTCAGTTTTGAATATTGCTGAGTGTTGTTTGCTACCTAAAACTCATCCAAGAAAAGAAGATAACAGTGTGGCTGTTGTGTGGAGGGATGAAGGCTGTGATGATTCCAATATTAATCACATGACACTGAAAGAACTTCGAGAACGAGTAATGTATGCTCTCATTTGATTATGCTTATCCCCAATTGAGTGTGTTATCTGTTAAAGTGTGGTGCACATTATAACTACTGTGCCTGAGTGAACATTATAACTACTCTCTCTCTCTCTCTCTCTCTCAAACTGGGTCAATGCAAATGGGACATATTAGGGATACTGCCTTGATCCATAGAATGTGATTCTTTGCAACTATGCTTTTTTTGGGAATCTAATGGTGTTGTGGTTGTGTTTGTGTGTGTGTGTGTGTGTTTTTTTTTTTTTGGGTCTTTAAAGAATGGTTGCCCTCCACATTGAAATGCAAGGTTGAATTATAAAGTGTACTTGGCTCTTTTTTTTTTCAATTCTTCAACCTAAGAAAGATGCATATATTAAGAGGATTTTGAAATGATTTACAGGTTGGTGGCAAATGCACTGGATGCTGTATTTTCAAAGGGTGATGCAATTGCAATTGATATGCCAATGACAATCAATGCAGTTATCATATATTTGGCAATTATACTAGCAGGATTTATTGTTGTATCAATAGCTGACAGTTTTGCAGCAAAGGAAATTGCAACTCGTTTGCGTGTGTCAAAAGCAAAGGGTATCTTCACTCAGGTGATCATTCAATTTCATAAAATATCTGTTAGATTAAAAATGTGGGATTACCTTAGTACTCTAACCAAGTTGGCCCAATCTGTTATGTTATGTGAAGTGATAGCAATTGTACTTGTGTCATCAGATGTTAGAATCAGTAATTAGCAAGGTATTTGTTTGTTTGATTGTGTTCCTTGTCTAGTAAACCCCATAAATAAATTAGTGCTCAAAGCTGCAAAAATAATGGCCAGACCATTCAGTCTTTTGCAAAAATGGTCTGACCATTAGATTGGTTCATCATACACTTTGATTGTACTTCATACAATCATCCACATAATGCTGCATTGTATCAATGGTATTTTTGGTTGTTTAGATTTCTGCATTCTGCCTGGTTCATATCATATCAGCATGAGTAAATTTCCAAATTTTACTTTTAGAAGTATTTATCATTTATTTCTTCTCCTTCCTCCTTTCCTATTTCTCTCTTTGCCTAGTTGTCGTAATAGTTTCATCTTATGCTGTGATCTCTGTCCACTTCTGAGTATGAACAAATCCAACTGTTACCAGTTGTATAGTTAATATGTATCTTCCTTATGGTGTTAGCAGTACAATAATCAATAGTTTCCAGATGCACATCTCTAAGCCATGCAGCCATAATTCCCTACTGGCAATCTTACCGAAAAATTAGTTTCCACTTTTTGTAATAATTAGATAGAATCTTTTAATGGTTCTTCCCATGTTTCCGCTTGTTTCAAACTGTTTTGTGGTAATTTTTAAATGTCAAGTTCATACATTTATGATGTTAAACTGTCTAGTTCTGCTTACATCTCAGTTTGGTTTTCCCTCCCCAAGCTGGTAGCTATAAGCAAGGTAGTTTAGTTTGAAAAGAAAGGAAAATTGTGTTTTTCACAAGTAGTTAATTCTTGGAGAGGTTTTTATAGGGTTACTACTATTTTAGTATATTGGATGAGGCTTTGGACTCAAAGGTCAAAGAAAGTTGTGGAGCTCTATTAGTTTCTATCATGGAACAACTTACCGTTGCTTTTCAGAATTGTTAATGCAACCTGTATATGAGTTCTTTCCCTTTTCTATGTTCATATACATGTGGATGTACCATGAATATTCATTGAGGCGGTTCATATTTACATTTTTGAGTTCATTTCTATGTTCATATGCGTGTGAGTGTACCACAAATTCTGTCCCTCAGGGGTTTAGGCTTGAACAAGCTCACAAATAAGCTAAAGTAATGTATCAATTTTTAACTAATTTTTATTTGTTTCAGTTTATATAGTTCCTTGTTTAGAAAATTGATTCCTGTTCTCAATTTAAATTCAGGATTTTATATTAAGAGGAGGCAGGAAGTTTCCTTTGTACAGGTAAAGACTGCCATTGTATAGTTAAGATAGATGAGCAACTTCCTTCTCTCTGTCAGGTGGTAGAACTAAAGTGACAAGCCATGTGTGTGAATGATGGATTCACCCCACCTGAGCCTTATAAAATGCTAGTTTTTGTGCAAAAGACAAAAGCCAAATGCCAATCACCAATTTCCTTTTAAGTAGTTCTCGTAGGCACTTCATAAAAGTCAGCTACCATGAAGCACTTACCCAAGATGGAAATGAATTTGTGCATGCTAATTCCTTTTTCTTATCTAAAATTATTTTGCCATGTTGATTGGAGACTGGGCAGGTTAATAGTACACTTTTTGTATCATCATGGCTATTCTTCTTTCTCCTTGCAGTCGAGTTGTAGAAGCTGTTCCTTATAAAGCTATAGTGCTCCCTGTTATTGGTAATGATGTGGGCATTCAGTTAAGAGAACAGGATTTGTCTTGGAAAGAATTTCTTTCTAGTGCCAATCACCATCCAAGGTATGCATACAGCAATGGTGTCAAATTAGTCCAGCAAAATACTTAATGAAAATAAAGTTTCACCTTTGTATCATCATGCAAAAAATGTCCAAAGAATTAAGTACAGTAATGACATTCTCTTTTTGACAGATCAAATAATTATATTCCAGTCTATCAACCAGTGGAATCCGTGATTAATGTACTTTTTTCATCTGGAACCACAGGTATATAAGTTGTTCCAGCACATATCTATTTCTTAGCTTGGATATGAGATGCTTTTATCATAATTGTCTAGTTCCTTTCTTGGCCTTCATCAGGAGAACCAAAAGCTATTCCATGGACACAACTTTCGCCAATTCGATGTGCTGCTGATTCATGGGCTCACATTGATGTTCAAGTTGGAGATGTTTTCTGCTGGCCCACAAATTTGGGATGGGTGATGGGACCGATCTTACTCTACTCTTGCTTTCTATCTGGTGCAACTCTTGCACTCTATCATGGATCACCTCTTGGCCATGGCTTTGGAAAATTTGTTCAGGTAACACCTCCAACACTTTTTCTCAGCCTGAAGGATACTAGATTAATATACTTTCTGAGTATTTGATTTTACTTAAATCAATCGGAAAGAATTATTATGAGGCAAACAATGGAAGCCAGCCGGAGAATGGAAATCCAACCCAGGGTAATTGGCTTTGGAGGAGACAGACTTATGTAGCCCTCTAAAGATCTCATAAAATACCATCAAAGTTGCGGTTGCTTAGGTTTATTTATTTTTTGTGAATTGTTGGTTAGTGGTGGAACAAAGGCAAATATTCCCCTGGACTTTTTTGAAAAGAAAAACATTATTTAGATGAGTTGTAGCATGAACAATAAGGAACTCCAGGAATACTGAACTTCTATATACAAGTATAGCAGTATACCAAAGAGGTCTAAGCTCAAATGACACGTCCTTCCTACCGTAAGAATGAGTTGAATGGTGAGGTCATTAGTTCAAAAGCCACTGAGCGTGTGCTTGTGTGACTTACCAATTAAAAAGTTTGGGTAATATTTTTTGCATTAAAAGGGTTAGCACCCTCTGTCCAAATACCAACTTAATTTTGATTTTACTTTTGTTCAGGATGCAGGAGTGACTATTTTGGGTACAGTTCCCAGCATAGTAAAAGCTTGGAAGAATACAGAATGTATGAAAGACTTAGATTGGACAAGGATAAAGTAATATCTCTTTGCACTTCAAAAAACTATGTTTGCATATAAATCAAAGGAAAAAGAACTTAGAAATGGATATGTGCAGATCATTTGGGTCCACAGGGGAAGCATCCAATGTTGATGATGACCTTTGGCTTTCTTCACAATCTTATTACAACCCCATTATAGAATGTTGTGGTGGCACAGAACTTGCGTCATCTTATATCCAAGGATGTCCACTGCAGCCACAAGCTTTTGGAACCTTTAGCACAGCATCAATGACAACAGGCTTTGTCATCCTTGATGAACATGGGATACCATATGTAAGAATATTTATTAGATGGTTTCTAGTTGAAAGTTAATTTTCTTTTTCTACTGTCTATTTATTTCAGTAACTGGTGATGGATAATTGCTGAACAATTGCAACAATTTCCTTGATTATGAACGAAAATGGATGTGGAGAAGCCAAGCCAAATGACTGATAAATGGAGATATTTTATGTCTTTGACCTATATGACAGCATGATCAAGCCTGTGTTGGTGAAGTTGGTTTATTCCCCCTATACATGGGAGCAACTGAGAGATTGCTTAATGCCGATCATGATGAAGTTTATTTCAAGGGAATGCCAATGTACAAAGGAATGGTATGCTTAACCCTGCCCCCCCTCCTTTTTCTACAGAATACTTGCATGTTAGTTCAAGTGATAGTCCGTGTGCAATGACATCATTTGTGGTGTCCTATGTCTGTGGTTCAAACCCCACCTCCCCCTCATCCACAATCTACCTATCTCAAAAGAATACTTGCATACTCAGCTCTTTGTATGCCTAGTTTTTGTATCATTTAGGTTGAACATACTTATACGGACATTTAGAATGGGATATCTATTTGAGAATTTTGGTTGTCTCCTACCCAAAAAGCAGCCTGATTGGTGTTCTTTAGATTGTGATTGTGACCCTGATTTTTTAGATAGTATCATGTGTGTTTATCTCACCCATAGGATAGGCAATTGGTGAACCACATAGGCATTGTTATCTTCTAGTTCTTCTGATGCATTGAGGACCGTAAATTAATTGCAAAAGCACCAATTTGTATCAATCACTACATTTGTCTTCAATTTTTTAAAGGACAAAGTTAGGCTCCAAACATGCTTGGTTCGGAGCTATCTTTTCAGCCCATTATGTGGCGGTTTATAAGATTATCCATGTGTATTATTTAAACAAATCACATGACTCATTAACAAATACATGTAATTAAAATCACACATGGATGCTCTCTACAATCGCCACATAGTGGTTAGGATAAAATAGCTCTAAACATGTTTGGAGCCAAAAAAAAAATCTTTTTCAAGTTTGTTCCACAGAATTATTATTACTATATTGATTATTGTTTTATATTTGTTACCTAGAGAAGATAGTATATTTATATAAAATATTTCTCTTGGTATTGGGGAGTATAACAAACATGTGATGGTTGTTGGCCTTGTATCCTATTATAACATGATATATATATATATACATACATTGGCAGCACCTCAGGAGACATGGAGATATCATTAAGAGAACTGTTGGAGGATATTTCACTGTTCAGGGTAGGGCTGACGACACTATGAACATCGGAGGCATTAAGGTACCACATATTGCTCTTCCTGTGATTCGATCATTTGAGAATCCCGAATATTTGTTGTGGACTAACCCGTGGGAGAAAACAAAGGTATAAACACTATATCAAACTAGATGTGGACTTGCACGATGTGGGAAAATTTGTAATTATTTTGTAACGTGACATAATTATAATTTATTTTTTGAAATTTGCTGAAGATACTAAATTAGGATTTTAAACTAGGATTAGTTGTCTTTAGAGGTAGACTCATGTAATTAAAGAAAGAGGTATTCCTATACTTTAAACAAATCTTTCTTCTGAATTTCTCTCCTTTTTTCTCTTTCTTGATTGCATATGAGTATCACCCATCTATATTCATTGACCCTCTCTTTCTCTCTCCAAATGCAACAATTTCTGCAAGTATTTTCTCTGTCTCCCTATCTCTACAAATGTATCTGATGCAGGACAAACAAAGACCATTCATCAGGAAAATTAAAGAACATGAAAAATAAAGATAGAGAACCTAGGAGTCAACAGCACCAAGCAGAAAAAATGCTATAGAAGTCAGCACCGAGGGTTGGCTACAGTTAGTCCAGATCATCAGGACAATTTCAAGAGAATTTTATATATCATAAAAATAATTCCCACTCATAGGATTACATTATTGTGCTTATATTTGCTATATAGACTACTGAATCCTAATCCTAATTTTTATAGGAAACCTGGGTTCTAATTAATGTAGGAAACCTCATTCTAAATGACTTAGGAATTCCAATCAATGAATTTTAAAAATAACCAACTTAACTACTAAGACCTAAAAAATACAATTGACTAATGAGTATTACACTGGACTCCAAAATCAAACAAGACTAAATTAAAATAAATATTTTGTGCACTTCTAGGATTAGCCTTTTCTATTTACTCCTCCTATTTCAATTACTCTTTTATTTGCATGTGTTTGGTTAATTTTGTTCTTTTTAAAGATTGTCCATGCTCTTCTAGCTTGTGTCATAATGGGTAATATTTTCTTAGAGTTTCTTCTGTACAACTGAACTTTACTTAGGTGCTATCAAAGGCAAAAAAGATAGATTTGTAATAATCACTTACTATAATAGTTGGTACGCGCATTCAAATGCGTAGTTAAGTAGATTTGTTTTGATAAACTCGAATTCCCACTTTCAAAACAACTAATTATTACTAAAACTAAAATCAAATGAAAGCCATTAGAGGGAGAGAGAAGGCCTATGATAGGGAATTATGAAACACAACACAAAAGCATCAAAACACATCAATCTAAAGTAGAGCTATAAAAAACACAAAGACTCCTAAACCCAAACAAGAAAGATTAAAATATTCACCAAAAGAAAAAGAGAGAGAGAGAGAGAGAGAGTAATCCCTTTTTTTGTGGATGAATGTGAACTTAATGGAAAAAAGAGAGAGATACAAAAGGAGTGATAGCAAATGGGAAAAAGTTGTTGCACACAAACTGTTTTACATAGTTTTACACAAATCCTAAAAAACAATTGAAATCGTGACTTGAAGTCATGATAAGCGGAAATCGTGACTTCAATTTTAGTTGTCTTTTGAAGTGTGTGGAAAAATGTAAAACAATTTATATGCAATAAACACTACTCATAGCAAATTTATTGAAAAGAAAATGGAGACAAGAAGAGTTAAAAAAGGTAAAGAAAAGGTTGGAGGAAAAATAACAATAAAATAGAAAAAAATAGGAATAAAGAGGGCCAAAAAGGGTCGAGAAATGTTGGACAAAGAGTGAAAGTAAAGTGGTAAATAATGGGAAGAAGAATAATTGTTAGGTTTTAAAAGTTTAGAACAATTGGCAAAATGTGAACACAAACTGTCTAGATATAAATACTAGAGTCTATAGGTATTATTAGATAATGCTTAAAGTGATACAAGTCAAGATTCAAGAATTTACAAGTTGCAAAAAGAAGAATTCGAATCTGTCTGGTTCAATCGATTGAAAGATAGGCTCAATCGATCGAACAGGTTTGCAGAATTTTAAGTCAGCCCAAATAGCAGTTCAAGCCTATTAAGGATAAGAGTTTTAGATCTACTTCTTCTAGTATATAAAGGAAACCCTAACTACTTTTTTATGAGGTTTTTCAGATAGAGAAGAGTGTGCCTCTTTTGTAGAGCTAGGGTTTTGTGCCCAAAAGCTCTCTACGGTTTTTGTTGAGTTGTGTGTTGAATCTTTTGTGAGATTTAGAGAGGTGTTTGCCTTCAAATACACACACTTTGAACTATTAAGATCAAGATTTGCATCAAAAACTTGATGGTTGCTTCAGTTGCTGCATAAAGAACTTTAAAGAAGATCTTAAACCTTTGAGTGGTATATTAAAATCACAAGTAGGAGAACTTATGGTTGCTGTAGATCAAAGAAAGAAGTAGTCTGTGGAATCGGAGCTATCACGTGGTCGTAGTAGTAAGGTATCTACACGAGGTAGCAATAAGATGTTGATGTTATAAGTTCTATTGTAAAAACTTCAATTTTTTAATAGTGAATTTGTTTTTATCTTGAGGATAGCTAGGTTAAATCCTCCCTAGGTTTTTTAGCAGTTAAGTTTTCTTAGATTATCATATTGTTGTGTTCTTTATTTTTTCGTATTATTTACATGATATGATTTATATACGCTAACTTAGAACTGAATAATTTATTTAAGTAATTACTTGGCTAAATAACTAGGTTAAACAACTTGTGCTTAAGGGTCCTAAAAACTTAACAAGAATATTCCTTTTTTTTTTTTTTTTTTTTTGGAGAAGAACTAAAAAAAATAAAGGAAACATATAGCATATTAACAAAATTAATTTCTAATCCTCTATTATTCATACAAAAATATATATATCTATATATATATATATATATATGTTTGTATAGATAAGAATGAGTTGCATAAAGTACAACTGGGAAGGAAGCCTTTGATTTTTGAAACTTGCAATAAGCTTGACCTGTCTGCATGCATTAATAGGCATGCCTGGACTAACATCTGAAATATTGAAAACTTCGTATATTGGTTGATAAACAGACAAGTTCTGTTGAAATTGAGCGTGTATGTGACCGTGCTGACGAATGCATCTTGGAGACTGCCGCAATCAGTGTTGCACCCGTCGATGGTGGTCCAGAACAATTGGCCATATTTGTCGTCTTAAAGAAAGGATCTTCTATTGAACCAGTCAAGCTGAAAATCCTTTTCTCAAGGACAATTCAAAGCAACCTCAACCCCTTGTTTAAGGTTTGACTCTAAAACCAATTTTTTTTTTCTTTGGCTTACGATTAGTCTTACTTTTATAATCATCTGACCATTCTTAAGAGATCAGATTCTTGCTCAAAATTGAGGTCATCTTTGAAATTTTTTCCTTCCATTTAATGTTGAATGGAAAATCAAATATAGTGATGTTAGAACTGTTACAAATTTATGCTCTGTTTGTTTCGTTGAAAAATATTTTATGAAAAATATTTTTGGCATTTTGCTATGTTTGTTTCATTAAAATTTGATTAAATCTGAAAATGTTTTCAGTTGTTGACTATAAAATCATTTGTAAAAGGTTGTAAACCATTTTACCTTAAAAACTTGGTAAAACACTTTACAAAAACACACAGTACCTATCCCTCCATCTTGTGGCTGGGTCGTTGTTCTGGTAGGCTAGGCCGTTGGACCACTGGCTCCAGCCACTGGACTGGCAAGCTCCTGCAATCGGACCATCGTTTTGGTGGTTTATGCATTGTAAATGTTTTCAATGACAACATTTTACATTAAAACAAATGAAGCGTTACCTACATAAATACTTACAAATTATGTGCTAACTCTCAAAGACAATATAAATAAAAAGTAATTCAAAAATTCACTTGTGTTTTTTCATGTGACATTGACCACATTCGTTGTCACATTAGTTTAACCTCTTTGTAGTAGAATGGATAGTAGTTTTAGCATATCCCAAATCAATTTGGTGTCTTTCTGAGTTCTAATGAATCCATATATATTATTATACACTCATACCAATTGCTTTGAAAAGAGTCATTCAATTCATTCCAAATGATGTGTAGAAGAGATGGAATAGATTACAATTTCATGGTGGTTTCCACACATCGGTCTAAATTATTTTATAAGTTAATGATACAATTCCTCCAACTCTCTTTATGATTAACAGGTGAATTATGTTAAGATTGTTCCGGAGTTTCCCAGAACGGCTTCTAACAAGTTACTGAGAAGGGTTTTGAGGGACCAAATGAAGCATGAACTCTCAACTCGGAGTAAAATTTAATGTGAACATCATCAATTTGGTCATGCATAAAAATATCAAAAAGTTCATTCACGTGAGGTGAATTTTGAGAATTGAGATGGTTGAATCAATGAAACATGTAAATAGAATCGAAAATGGATGAGAAATATGTAACATTTGATGGAAATCTGAGGTTAAATTTGACTATAGGCATATCACCCTGTAAAGTGTGACTAGAATATATAGTCATCATTTATAGAGCTACAGATGTGTTAGGTGCAAGCTGTTTGCAGAATGATCTTCATTGGGATTTGAGAAATGTATTTATGTGCATTTGGAAGCAATTTATTTAATATTATATTAAAATTTTTTTGTCAAAAGTATACTACTTTGAATCAGTTTAAAAATAAAAGAGATTTTAAAAAGCTATATATAAAAGTTAAAAAGAAAAAAAATTAATTTATAAATTAGTTTCAATGTTAGAAAAGTCATTTGTTACATTTTTTCTATTGTGTATAGAATAGTCTATAATCTATATTAATTGAGATTTGGGAATTGAAATCACTTGTTGACAGTGGTGCAACGTAACTATACCTGTTCCAAGCGTTGTGTTAAAGGAACCTTTGCGTAGTATTGCGTCATGTGGAAATTATTTTGACTATTTTCACCTGAGTTTGAATATAAAGAGTACCATGTTTTTGGCAAAAATGCAAAACAAACAAGAGATAGTAACAAAAAAATTTAAAAATAAAAAAAGGGACACAATGACACATGCGTGATTAGATTGCACCGTCCTTGTTTCCTTTGATTTAGAGATGCACATGGTCAGGTGTAAACCTATTGAATATCTGTTAAAAATGAAAGTAAAATAAAAATCACCTGTTCAGAATATGGATATGGTTTGGTATTAAATATCTGTATTTAGTATTTTTTTTAAAGAAAAAAAAAGCTAAGGGAAGAATAAAGGACCTCTAGATAGAATTGTGAGGATAGTATTTTCAGAAGATTGAATGTAAATATGAATAGGGAATTGTAAAAGGATCTCACTAAAAAACAAACAATAAGACAAAAAATCTAGAAAGAAAAATAAGATGCAATACACGTAAGATAACTATCAGCCAGGATTTATGTAGTTTGATCTTCGGCCTATGTCCATATATGACAATAAAGTCAAAAGATTTTCATTTAAAAAAGCAGGTCATTTTCAGATGAGAGAGTATCTCATGTGCCAGGCGCATGAGACATCTCTCTCACTAATAGGTGGGCCTCATAGCTGTGAGGCTCACTTGTCTGTGAAAAAGAAGGCTTATGCGCCTGGTGCATACAAATTTTTTTCCTCTTACACATAGGCGGCTGTACATGTTGTTTACTCCTGTCCCCCACTTGGAAAAACAGATTTTAAATATATGAAAAAAAATTTACTAGTTTAATTTACCCTTAACATTATTTTTGCTCACTCTAATAATATATCTACCTAACCCAAAACCAAACAATGACACAAATCACAAATCTCTCTCTCTCTCTCTGATATGATCTAATTCTCTTGATTCTCATCTCACCTCTCTTCTCTATTTTAACTATCTTGGTATCTCCAACTCTAAGAGTAAAAAATGAGTATTTGTGAGTCGTGAGTATCTTTCTCTCTTTATTGTAAATTTATATTATATGTTTGTGAGTGTATGTCTGATATTGATTGTGTACATTATTTTATATGTTTTTCTTATAATGTTATTTGTGTGAATTGTGGTGTGTGTGAATGTGTGAGTGTATTGTTATCATGTTATAATAATTTTTTGTTACAAAGTTAGTGATTCAAGAAAAAAAATTGTAAAGTTAGTGTTTATTTTTTTGAGGAAAAAATAGTATAATAAAGTTAGTAATTGTTCAAGTATTTGATTGTTTAAAAAAACACTAAGTGAACTATCATAGATAATGATAACTGCGTGAAAATAAAAATGTTTTACAAACTTAACAAAATAAAATAGTCACATCTACCCACTTTACTAGTAGATAATAACAACTAATAATGAACTATCATGTAATGATTTCAGAATATAAAAACTTGTAGAAGCAAATCATAAAACTTCATGTGTGTTTTTCATTTTTTAATAATTAGATATATTCAAGTTTTCTTTTTATTAAATTTTATTTATTTTAAATTTCTTATGACCCCTCCTCACGAAAGAAATCTTGGAACTGCCACTGTCCTCACAAAATCAAACCCTAAACAAGATACTATAAAATAAAATTGGGTCAAGTCATGGTTATTATGTCATGTTGCCATATTCTCTTTGTAATAAGTGGTGTCCTTAATTAAAGATTTGGTTAAATTATATAATTTTCCTATAATTTGGGTTGCGTTCAAATTCAATCTTAAATTTTAAAAATTTTTTAATTAAAAAAAAAAAAAAAACTCTTTCAAGTTTTAAATCATTTTAAGTCACACTCTTAATAAGTATACATTGCCGCCTAAAACCAATAAAAGTTCACTTAGGTTGCAACTAAAACCTATTATATGAGATAATTAGGTATCAATTCCAGACATTCAAATGTGATTTTCCCTTTATTTTATTTTATTTTAATAATCAAACATAATGTTTTTATTTAATAATAATAGTTACTAATAAATTGATATCTTTTTTTACCTAGTATACAAGAACTCCAATCTAGTAGGCAAAGAAAAAGAGAACTTCTTCTCAAATGTTTTATAAAATTCAACCAAAAACATTATTTTGGTCTTAGGTTGTAGGCCTATATAAAGGCACTCCATAAAACTTGATTACCAAAATAGAAAATATTTTAGACGTTGCGTCAATTAAGATTTGGATGTTTTTAGTACTATTATTATTGTTTGTCACATCATTAAAGACACATCAGGTAGTAATTATTGTTTCTTGTATGATCATTAAATCATTTATCATGAATTGGGCCAAAATGGAACCTGTAGGATCATTTACAGGCGCAGTGTGTTTTTTTGTTGTTGTTTTTTGAGATATATAGATGGTGGGAGAGGGTACGGTAGTTTAAATCACAAACATGAAGTAACATAAATAATACCATTATTGTTGGATTATCACTTAAAACCAAGCGTAGTGTTCTAGCAATTTTTGGACAATATGGGGGTACAAGTAAGTTATTTTGAACCTTATTGAACCCAATATATATGAGAAATCTTTTTAATTTCATCAATCTTTTTAACCTGTCATGAATTCCAGTGCTTCAAACAGACATATATACAAACAATGTCAATGCCACGTTTAAAAATAAACTCTTTTTTGTAAAAAGTAAATTTATTCGATAAAGAATTGACTGACTTCTATTATCTTCAAACAGATTCAGATTGTGTTTTATTTCATAAAAATTATTTCCATCACAATAGAACATAACATACTTGTAGTGACTACACTGATCGGTGTTGTAGTGGCAACACACCTCAGAATACATATCATATTTTTGCAAATTCAATTGTTTTCTTCCCATCATGAGCCTTCTTGAAGAAATGTTTCACATAATTTGAATATAGAACCTGCTTATACAATGCTTTCTCACCCCCTGCAAGCACTTCTGGAAAAGGACCAATCATGTCATATGGCCTAGGATTAACAAAAATAGGAACTGAAATCCTATTCTTGCTTCCATTGGCAACCACACGGTGCTCAATGCTCTTGTATCGACCATTGCTCATTATTTGTAGTGCATCGCCAACATTGATCACAAGGGAGCCGCTTATAGGTGGAACATGAACCCAACTATCATTGTTTCCTCGTACGTAGAGTCCACCAATATCATCTTGAAGGAGGATAGTAAGGGTTGACACATCAGAGTGACGACCTACTCCCACGGTGAGCTCAGGGTTAGGACATATAGGATAGTAGTTAAGGTTAATCCTCTTTGAACCCATTAAGAGAGATTCTTTTGTCTCATCAATTTCTTTCACATTTATCCTCTTCATTAGTACCTCTAATAGCCTTTGGATAACTGGTTCAGACCCCCTCATATATTCCAGAACTTGATCCCTAAAAGCAAACAACAATTAGTCCACAAAAAAACTATATATACATAAGCATATACTATTTGATCCACCAAATTATGTTTTATGATACTCAATTTTTTTTATAATATATATATATATATATATATTATGATGAGATCATTATTGATCTTCAATCAAACATGGATGATATAATAAGATGTAACTAAAAGTTATGGAGTGTTATAACGTCGTATTGAGTTACATTATATTTAACTAGAATTTGACCTATTCAGTGAATTATATATGTATGTACGTACGTACACAAATATTGCATCTATATTATATGTCATGTATTTGTTGTGTAAACTAAATTGAGCAAAGTTAAGCTCTGTTACCTGCACGCAGAGGGCCACAATGCAGAGGCCTCATCCTCGGACACATAAAACAGGCTCAGGTAATCTTTCCATTCAAGAGCCTTCTCTGCTTCAGGACTAAAGCTTGTGCCAAACCGCACGCTGTTGGAAGGTGAGTTTTCTTTTGAAAACTTCCTCTTCTCCTCAGCTGGCAAATTGAAGAACCTATGTGTTGCATCCTTCACATTCTCCAGCACTTCAATGGGCACTCCATGGTTGATAATCTGAAAGAAACCCCACTTTTCTGCAGCATCACAGATTGATTCTGAGACTTTTGGTTCGTCCCAGTTTGACATATCAATGATGGGTATAGACTCTTGAGGCAAGATGTTGCTCACAGTGATCCTTTCTTCTACAGGTTGGATATATTGTTTAGGGAGGGTTTTGAGTCCCAAATTTGAGAGACCCTTTACTCCATGGCCATTTGTTACGACAAAGTCAGTGATATTTGAGGACTCACTGATAGGTGTTGCAACTATTGGATCCATTCTTACGAGAGAGGAATAAAGAAAGAGCTTAGTATTTAGCAAATGGCTTGAAACTAAGGTGTTTGGTGTTGTTGTTGGAGGTGCAATTTGCATGCCATTTGCACCTATTTATATAGCACTGTCTCAAGAATTTTAAGGTTAATTTCTATTTATTTAATATATGCCTTATTAAGTCAATGTGCTCACCGGTCAGAGAGCCATTGCCCCCAAAGTCGAAAAAAAGTCTTTAAGGAGGAATTGATATTGGAGTGTTTTAAATGAAGGCATCTATGGTTCAAGTTTTTTCTTTTCCACAATTATAATTATCAAATTAATAATTAAAATTAAAATTTCAGCCAATCAAAATATTAAATAAAATAGGAAGAGAATTTGATACATATCTGTATTTAACAATTTCTGCATTAAAAGGTTAGGTAGCGGGAAAAAATGAGTGACAAGTGTCCAAGTATCCACCTAATCATTATTGCACATCACCTTTAGACACTTATTGCTTCATTCTGCACATAATATATTCTTACACACTTGTTGCTTCATTCTGCTGCACACAGGATTAATGTGATTTGGTTTACTTTCACTTTTCAATTAAGATGTTAAAGAAATTTATATATTTTTTTTTACGAGAAATGATATGTCCACAATATTTTTACAATATTTTTACAACAAATTTTAAGTAGCAAGTTGTTATTGGTTGTTATTGTTGGGGCAAAAAGTAATCTTAGTTTTATGTTTAAATTTGAACTAATAACAAC
This sequence comes from Castanopsis chinensis, assembly GCA_032878915.1. Classification (NCBI taxonomy): domain Eukaryota; kingdom Viridiplantae; phylum Streptophyta; class Magnoliopsida; order Fagales; family Fagaceae; genus Castanopsis; species Castanopsis chinensis. The sequence continues at coordinate 615,031 of JAVQMG010000084.1, forward strand.
TAATCACTTATGATTTGTTGTGAAAAAATTATGAAAATGTTGTACAAATGTTGTGGACGTAACATCTCTCTTCTTTTATCGTTCGCATGAGATTTTGACAAAATAGTTTATTTTTAGGGGTAAAATATTAAAACTATTTTTGAGATTTGGGCAAATGACAAGTATTACTAATTTTATTTTCAAAAATATCGAAATTTGCTCCTGACGTCACTTCTTAACGCAATTCAAAATTTTCATTTCTCAACCTACTTTATTATTTATCTATCATTGGCTGTTCAGATGCTCAACTCACACATATAATTGCAATGATGCAAAGAATTTTCAAATGATGTTAAATTGCAATTTTTGCTTAGAAATTAAATTGAATTTAAAAAAAAATCTTGGTAGTACTGATATTGACCAAACCTCAAAAGTGGTTATATGACCTTTTTTTTTTCTTTACACTTTACTTTTGAATGATGTGATCATTAGCGGAGCCCCACCAATTTTCACGGCCAAAATACCACTCTCTTTCTAGACATAGCAAGAATATATAAGTAAAGAGGTGCTACGTCCATAATATTTTTACAATATTTTAACAACAAATCAGATGTGGTTAGTTGTTATTGGTTTAAATTTGAACTTATCATTAAAATTACTTTTTTACCCCACCATTAACAACCTGTAACAACCTGCTACATAAAAATGTTGTGAAAATGTTGTGAACATAGCATTTTTCATATAAGTTTATTCCTAAATTGCATTCTTTCTTTTCCCCAAATTTGCTTAATCTCCTTATTCTTGAAGTTTTAATTGATATCTTCTGTTCAAGGTAAAAAAAAAAAAAAAAAAAAAAAAAAAAAAAAAAAAAAAAAAAACCAAAAAATCAAAAAACAAAAAACTGAATTCTCATTCCTTTAATTCTGTTCCCAAAAAAAAAAAAAAAAATACTATCACTTCAATATACTTATACTAAGTTTTTTAATTATTTTTAAAAAATATCTTATTAAATCTGACTAGTAGTATTGCCATGAACTAGGATTTTTTTTTGGTTATTGATCTTTATTATTAGTTAACTATTAAAAATTAGTTAGTCCAAGTTATATATATATATATATATATATATATATACACACACACATATAAAATAAATTTTTTTTAAAAAGAAAATGACGTTGAGAAACGTCTGTATGAGCTTATGGGTGAAATTAGTCAAATTACTGCACGTAGCTTGAAAGCTTCATCAAAGATTTTCAGCTACCTATTCCTGATATAGATATCAAAATTCAAAACTTCACTCTTGCTTCTATAACTTGTTTGTGTAAGAATAAATTGTTTCATTTGATAACGTCATAAAATGTATGTTATGGTACAACAAATTTGGTCATTTCTCTACTTATAAAAGAGACATTCAATTACCTTTATCAAACATACTGAATAGTAAAAGAGAAAAAGGGTCAATAAAGAATAACCAATTCTATAAGAATTAAATGTCTTTTATATTAAGACTCGATCTTAAGAAAATTTCAGTAATGGAACAAGATAAGCTTTATTATTTACTTGTATTCTCGTGAAATCATGATAGTTCAAGATCCTAAAATTTTATTATGATTGCTAATTTATAATCTAACAACATAAAAGAAAACATTTGCAGAATGTATTTTTAAAGTGCGTGTCATTTTTATATATTTCATCTCAGCATGTGATTACTCCATTGATGATGCTTGTCCTCTCAAGTTGAAACTTACATGTCTTAGGCCTACTGACCTTCTTTGTTCTTTACCTATTCCTGATATAGATCTCAAAATTCTTCTATTTATAAGAGCATTATTGAACTAAGTCAAATATTCAAATATAACCAAAGCTTTTAACTTTTGGTTGACCTCTCCACAATTTTACACATCATCATTTTTTATTTATATTTTTAAATTTGATTTAATTCTTTCGATTTTATAGCACAAAATTGCAGAAAATTTATTAAATTTCTTTTTTTTTTTAAAATTAAATTTAGTTGTTTGGTGCCATACAACCACTATACTTAAAGAAGACCTAAATTACCACCTAATCAGGGAATTTTTAGATAATCTTAACAAACTATATAATAACTCCATCAATATAAATCTATCCCAAAAAAGGAATATATTTCCATTAATTTAATAATTTCTAGGTTGATGACATTTAAAAAAAAAAAAGTATCATATTTCCTTATATCTATCAACCACGTTTTCTTTCTCTTTTTTTTTTTTTTTTTTTGCATTTTTTTAATATTAACGTTGATTAGAAATTATAATTTCAATAGGATTCTAACTCTATAATTATGTCAAATGAGACTCAACAAATATATATCATTTTTAATTTCAACAGGATTTAAATTTTATATCAAATGGACTCTACTAACATGTTCATCCTTCAAAAAAAAAAAAAAAAATTGCATAACCAAATTTGATTAGGAATCCATAACCCTATAGTATATTATAAATAGTTTTTTTTTTCCGGGGATTGTTTGTTAATTCAACTTGGCTTTTTATTCCTATATTATATTTTAAATATATATATATATATATATATATTTATATTATTCTTCCAACACCACTCTGCTGTACAATCTCTTACATAGATTTGGTTCTTGGAGCGCCTTTAAAACAAAAGGTATGTAAAGTTTTCTTATCATGTTTAATGTTAACATATATGAGAGATATTTTGGTCAATTAGAAAAAGTATGATGAAACATAAAAGGAAAAAGAACTAAAGAACAAACAAATTTGGAAAAAATAAAATAAAATTGGTGACTGTATTAGGTAGAGGCTTTTGGAGATTGTAGTTTTTATTTTTGGAATTCTTTACATTCATGTGTATGTATGTATTGGGTTTAATTGAATTGGAGTTATCTTTCAAACTTTGGTTTTGATTGAATAATGAAAATGGCAGAAGAAGTATGTTCCAATTTTTGGAGTCTTCTATATATGTGTTGTCATAGTTTAAACTTGGTATTTGAATTGTTAAATTGTTAATTCACAGTTTCATTATTCATCTAACAATAATGAATAATAATATTGCTATTTGCAACCATCATGATATAGTATCAATGATGTGATCATTCCGAATACTTTCTTTTAGAGTTTAGGTAGAGTATTTTATGATTAAAAAAATAATCATTTAGATTATTGGGAACTAAATGATTTTTTTATTAAAGGTATACAACTACATGTGTAGTCCTAGCCCAACTTTAAATAAGGAATGGGCTAAGGTTGATATAAAAAGGGCTTAAAGACTCTGGATTTTAGTAGAATCAGTAACCGTAGCAAATGAATGACACGTTTTCATACTCTTTTTCCACTTTAGAACTAGTTTCATTTGAACTGAGCTTTTAAGAAGCTAATATATTCAAGGCCTAGTTGAAAATTTCAATCTCATTTTTTATCATTTTTGTTTTTTTTTTCCACTAGATTTTATCTCGTTGGTGTCAAACTATTATTGTTGATGTTGTGGTCACCTCAAAGAAGACAAAAATGATGCCGTTTTGATGCTAGGCATGTAATGTAAGTCAATTGGTTAAGACCTTTGTGCACAGGGGCAGTATACTGAAAAAAGATGATAAAAGTAATTGAATATTTTAAGGGCATTACATACGGATTTCTTTTGTCAAAAGTTTGGAGTCGCAACCAAAAATCTTTGGAATCTGAGGTATAGTTGGTTACTTATGTCTAATTGATTTAATTTTAATTAATAAAATTGGGTATCGAACCAACTTTGGACCCCATGAGGAGGGATGGAGGAAATTGAAAATATGATAGAAAACAAAGCCCATGTCTAGGAAATATGATAAACACCTACACTCCAAATGCTCCTGTCACGACCCAAACCCCGATACCCGGATTTATGACCATGACTGGCATGTTAATATCAAGCCTAAACTTGGTATTAACAAGAACCAGCTAAACTTTTACAAAAGCTTCCATCTTTCTTTTCATTTTTATTTCTTTACCTATTGAGATAACTTTTCACTTGATATTCAAAGCATCTACACTGTACTCCAAGAATGACATAATCCACCAGTTATTCAAATTCTGAATTTCACATAATACATCTCTTAATACTTTAAGGTACACAATCAACTACCCATATACAAAATCATATAACCATCACTCAAGTTTAAAATGAACAATAGACTAAAAGAATTAGATTTTCCCCTTACCCTAAACATGGTTCTTGGAGTGATTGAGCTAGAATCACTCTAGCTTTAAATTGGGAACAAAAGCTTAAGAAGAGTTGAAAGAAACCTCTTGTTGCTGCTGGACCCGTTGGTGTGAGAAGAAGAAATGAGTTGAGAGTTTTTCTTTCTTTTGATGTTGGACTGTGGGTATGAAAGAGGGAGAGAGTTCTTGATTGTTGTAGTTGCTTTGAAAGAGTCAAAGAAGAGATAAGATGAAGACTTATCTTTCTTTGGTGTGTGAACTCGTGGACTCAAGAGAGCTTCTAGCTCTTTCCTTAAGAGAAAAGAGAGTAAAGTGAGGTGAGAAAATTCTGATTTACATGGACCTGTGGGAATAGGGAGGGAGTTAGCTTCTTGGAAGTTCTAGTGCCTTGATTTACATGGCCGGCCAAGATTTGGTCTTTGCGGTTTAAGGGGATAACATGTGTCAACATGCATGATGCTTTGGCTTTTTTGAATTTCCATTGGTTGCATGTGTAAGTGGAATTACAACTATAACATCTCATGCATCATACTTAATTAAAACACCACTAACTATGCATCTAATAACTTAAACCACTTAATATAGTTTTGTACATAGTTTATATTTATAATACATATAACCATTAATTCTTTATAATCTTTACAATTCTTATTCAAAGGCATTATAAAATAATATGTTTATTAGATTAATTATAGAAAGAAAATGGCTTCAAATAATAATTAACTATTTAAACACATAGTTTATCTATACAATTGGGTGGGGGTTTTACAGCTCCCTTCTCTCTTTTTTTGGGTGTAACGAACTATTCTCAAATGCAAACTATTTACAGTAGTTGTGAACCGACTGCTTTACCTAACATCAACCAGAAACCGGACTACTCACTCTGTGAGTTCCATTAGATCACTCAATTGAAGCATTATCCTTGGCAAATGTTATCTTATATGCTCTCTCAAGGACACATATGCATGCCCATATTTTATGTTTAGGTTTATTCCTTGATGAAACTAATGTCTTCAGGGAGATCTAAATGATCCAAGGCCCAAACCAATAGAAGGGTCATTCTACCGTACCCTCCAAAAAAAGAGGGGGTACAGTACCCATATATATCTGAGCCGTTAATTTATTTTAGTTTTGATCTTGACCGTTGATGTAATTTTAAAGGTTTTTGGTTACTGGTTAAACCGGTTTTATATATAAACAAAAAATTAAAATATTCTTTTTAGCCCTTTCTCCTGTCTCACACTCGGCAAAATTTGCCAAACAGTATAATATTTGTAAAATTTTAGGCGAATGACATGCGTTCAATCTTTATTAGTTAGTTGGACTCTTTTTTGGAAATCGAGTACAGTAAAATTGACTTCTAGCTAGAATCCCAGCCAAAATCGAGTTTACTATACTTGACTTCCTTTTTTATCCATCTCAGAGGTGATTTTCAGTAGGAAGTCGAGTATATTAAAGTCGATTTTGACGATTTTGGCTAGAAGTCGACTTTGTTATACTCGATTTCCAAAAAAGAGTCCAACTAACTAATAAAGTTTGAATGCATGCCATCCACCTAAAATTTTTTCAGATTTATACTGTTAGGCAAATTTTGCCCTCACACTCTCACGTTTGCTTCTCTCATCGTTTGCTCATTGCTCTGTTTGCCTCTCTAAACAAAACCCTCAAATCAGACTGTTGATACCACATCTGCGGCGCACCCATAAAACCCTCAGAGCCCGGCGCACCCACAACCTCAAATCGGAGGCGCTTCTTCTCATCCAATCCATATTCAAATCAGCGGCGCACTCGTATCCAATCCAACTCGGTGACGCTTCATCTCTTCCTATACGACTCGGCGGCGCTTCTTCTCTTCCATTCTAAATCGGCGGCGACACCCACAATCTTCAGGTTCTCTGATTCCATCTCAATCTCCAACTTTTATTGACTATTCTTTCTTCTAGGTTCAACTAATCACTATGAAAGTTTAGGGTTTATATTGGGTTTTTCATTATAACACGTTTGGTTGTTGAGAAAAAAAAAGGTGGGAATCGAAAAAATTTAAGTTGGGTTTTTTTCTTTATCTGGGTCTTATAAAAGCAGTAATATGAATGTCCACTCAATTTTGCCCAACAAACAGTTTTGGAGAATAGGGCGTTAAAGACAGGAGTTTTTGTTTCGGGGTTTTCTTGATTTTTTTTTTGTAACCAAATAGGGTGTTAATGTTCGTGAAATGGCACTTGGGTTTATATTATTTCTCTAAACTTTGTGGGTTTATGATATTATTGTTTTGTTTGAGTTTCGATTCTTATATATTTGACAAATTAATCTTTACACCGAAGGGCTTTGGCAAAGAAATCTCGGGTTGGGCTAGAACTAGAACATCAGGTTTGGGTTGAAGACTTACCTGGGGACATTATCCCCCTTGCTCTGTTTGATTAGTTTTCTTATGTTTTAATAAAAGCATCGGTCTGTCTCATAGACTGGTTTCTCAAAAAAAAAGAAAAAAAAAAATCTTTACACTTTTGAGTTTGGTTTGTGAGACGTGAAACTTGAGTGAGACGTGGGAATCCTTATCCATAAGTTAGGATAAAATTAACACTTTTAGAAAAATAGTCTGAGGTTGAGGCTGAACCTGGCTACCAACATATACTCAAGCTATGGCCTCTCTTATATAAATTAATGCATTACAAGTGTCTTTCAAAGACTTTAGAAAGTTAGGAATATTAAATGCAGAACATAAATGATTTGAGTCATCTAGGTGTTTGAATGCGGTACATGCTACATAATGATGTTAACATGGACCACCTAGTGGGTGAATTCTCTCCCACAATCAGAATGTCTGAAAAATAGTTTTAGAAATCATTCAGTTCACATTTGAACATACTTTAAAGTGGTCATTTGCTTCCCCATTTAATTAAAATCTAAGTTAAGCCTTCCCTGTAGAGTATTTGATTACCAAGATATAAGTGAGCGCTAGGATTTTACTAAACTAGGAGTTGTAGAAGATGTCCTTATTAGTTGAAAAAAGAGTCTAATCATCACATATTAAATTTTATAACTAAGTTTATTATAGGGTAATGCACCATTTGCTGGTTCTGCCAACTTCTTTGGCTTTTTCAAGTTTTGAGTGGCAGAGATTGAATTCTCAACTGATTTGGTTGGGAGTGTGGGGAGGACACGATACTATGAACCTATGGACACGGCTCAACTAAATCCTGTGACACGGCTCCATTACGTCACGCATGAAAGAGTTGTAATGCACATTCTTTTAATCAACTAGGAATCACAAACTCTCTCAGACAATTTAGCAAACACTTCCGTCACTATCACGAATCACGTCTCTTACACCCCCAGTCCCATCTCTGAAGCTCAAACCAGCAACTTATAGCTTAAAACAGCTTGTATCAGGAGGTTACTACTTAACTAGATCTGGATTGAAGTGAATCTCCTGCTAGTTCTGTTCAATGGATGACATGGCTAACTAGACAGCACTAGAATCTGTGATGTTAGGCAATGACATAGCAGCCCCCATACAAACATCATTCCTATGATCCCATAGTTTCCACCCAACTGTGAGGAGGTTCTCAAGACAAGGGGACTCCCAATTTTTGAAAGCCTTGGTCCTTGTTTGAAGGATTCCCAAACTAGCATACCAAGCAAAATTTTGGCACTTAAGGGGCACCTTTAGAGACCAACCATTTTCTCATTTTCTCATTTGAAACACTTTCAAAAGTCATATTAGGGATGGAAACTGAAAAGAACTCAAACTGGAATCCACTTTCTTGCCGACTTGACTCAAGAAATAGAGGAACTCAAATATAGACAAAACTGGGAGGTTCTGACCTTGATTAACCCTTTGGTACAGAAGGTCAAGTGTTGAATGGTGCTTTAAGGCCTTCAAATGACGCTTAATTCCCAGATGAAAGCGCCGATATGTCTTGCCTTCTTTTGTTTCCATTGTCCTATAACTGATTCTTGATAGTTAAATGCTCATGTTAGGAATTGTAACTTGAATGGGAAGCTCAGATTAGGGTTAATTCATATATCAAGGCGAATAAGTCAAAGTTAGAGTTAGTGACAAGTAGCACAAGAATCATTAGAAAAAAAAAGTAGCACATGCATGGATCAATTATATCAATTTAGATCTCATTTTACAGTTTTTTTTTTTTTTTTTTTTTTTTTTGCCAATTATCAAGTAATTTTTATTGCCAAAATTCTGGGAAACTAGCACCAACATACAAAAAGGATTACAAAACCAACACACAGGCCAAAGCCAAAAACCAGAAACTAACACCACCATTACCATGGAGGCAAGACCAACTACACATAGAAACACCTAAACTAAACAAACCAGAAGCTAAGGAAATACAACAAAAGCCTATTTACGCAGCAACAGCCTGCAAAGAATATAAATCCAGCTTACTCAGGCCAACAATCCGTCTACCAGAGATATAACAAAATATAATAAGCCAAGGAGACCACAGCAAATTTCTGTAACAACATTCCTGCAACCAGCTAAACCATAGCAGATACTAAGCACATTCTCTATCTTGCAGGGGCTTGATGCTTGAGGCTAGCTTCTGTAAATCCCTATCTATAGCTTGTTTCCCTATTAACTCTGGAATCAGCATAGGTTTTTCCACCCTCAATTTGAGGTCTAACTTGTTTTTTAACTTCTTACCTATATGTTCCTTAGATCTAACCAATCCTAGGAATATAACAGCATTTGTATGGGTGCAGTGATGAAGGGTTGCTGCACTGAGTCCTAGTTTACCACAATCCTATCTCAAGGAAGCGACATTTGGATCCCAATCATCAGCAATGGATTCCTGACAACACATGAATTTAATTTTCCTCCATGACCTTTTGGAATAGGAACACTAGGAGAATAGATGGTTTCTATTCTCCATAGCTTCCCTGAAAAGGACACATGGCATGTCCCTGCCAATACCCCATTTTTTCAATCTTTCTCTGGTATTCAGCTTGTCCTTTGTTGCCAACCATGAGATGAAAGCAAGTCTTGGTATAACTTTAGGAAACCAAATAACTTTCCACCATTCTACTTTAGGATATCCTGCCTAATTTAATTCCAAGCACTAACAACAATGAAGGACCCTATTCTGGAAGGAATCCACCAAGCCTTATCGTTATCCCCAAATTTAATCATAGGCAACTGGTGTAGGATAGTAACCAAGTTTTTTGACCTAACAGGATCCCAGTTTAATTTTCTACCATTCATGACACTAGCTAATTTGGCATTCATAGTGCTAGCAGCTTCATAGACCACTCAATGACCAAACTTGTCCTAGAGGCCTAAATAGGTCCTGAGCTTTAAAATTTTCCTCCACCCCACCCCCAAGAGCAGTCATGGAAGCTCCTAACACACGAGAAGCTTTGGCCCTTAAGAATCTGCAACTTGACTTATGCAACTCTTAAGGATTCAGCTTGGGTGAAGAGAAGCCATATGAATTTCATAATGGCTGCCTTATCCCATTCCTCCACCTTTTTAAGGACATGACCACTTTCCTTTTTAGGACAACAAACAGCCCTTTTATGGACATGACCACTTTCCTTTCTAGGACAACAAACACCATCCCAAGCTACTTTTTCACCCTGTACAAGACCATCAGTACCTCTCCAAAGGAAAATAGCATGACCCTTACCCCTGTTAAAGAAACCCACTAGACTTCAATTGATTGCTATTGAGAATGAGGGAGATGAGATGAATTCTTTAACTTATGCCACAAACTTCTCAGGTACTCCAATGGCAGCTAAACAATGCAGAGTCCAAATGGATGGAATCATATATTCATATGTGTTCATGAGTTTCACCTTTGTAAGGCATCTTGGAATACCCCCCCTGCTTGTGATAGTTTTTCACAAATTCCTGAGCAAGAATAACATTTTCTGCAGTGCACCTATTAGGAATAGATGTTGTCTAGTTATTTTTAATCATATTAGCAAGGCATGGTCTAAGTCTATTAGCAAGAATCTTAGTAGTGCACTTGTATATAAGGTTGCAACAAGATATAGGCCTAAAGTCCCCATTTTTGAAGGATTTGGAATGTTAGGCACCAAAGTAGCGATGGTTGAACTTGAATTAACCTCTTTGAGCAGCCTCCCTTTGTTGAAGAAAGATAATACAACATTAGTTTGTTATGACCCGAGATGCTATTCAGGATAAATTGTTATTTGATTTTGAAGTATTTAAATTTAGACTTAATGACAGATCTTTATCTGAATAATGTAGTAGTAGATTAATATTGTTATTTGCTGTATTCAAATTGATTCCTATGTTTTAGGATAGGATTAGTTCCCATGTTTTAGGATTTGTTGATGAGGTTATCTCATCCTTGGCTATTTGTGTACGTTAAATGCATTAATGAGAATCAAGCAGAAACTTAACCAAATATGTCTATTTCCTCTCTTAAGTTCAAGAGATTGGTCATCTTGAATTGACTAACTATGATCTATGAATGACATGGTTGGACATATCCGATCTAACTTATATATGACAATATTCGCAATAAGTGATGTTCATAACATGATGCTTGACCAAATTTTAGAAAAATTTCCATCCCAAATCCAAACTTATCCAAATCTGCCCATTTATGTTGTTATCCTGAGAGAATTAGGAGCCTTAAGTTTAATTAGTTTTTTTTTTTTTTTTTAATATTTCCAATAGAAACGTCTAGGATTTAAATTCTCCCTACCTAAGTATTGAATGAAAAAAAAAAAAAAAAACTTATCATGAGTGTAGTTGAACAAGTCAGACTAGATCAGATTAACCTAAACTAAATATCTAAAATAATCTTTAGCTTGGATTTAAAAAAACAAACTTTAGTAAAAAAAAAAAAAAATTAAGAATTATAGTTTTAAAATTGTTGCAAACCCACTATTTGATCTTGGCAGCAATTAAATCTTAAAATGTCAACGGCACCAAATTCATCTTATAGTTTTAAAATTGTGCAATCTAGATTCTCAGTGAAGTAATGCCACAAACATAATATTTGTAACAATAAATTTTAGAAATATTGAGTTGTCAAGTTGTTAGTGATTTCATTTGGGCTCATTACTAACACCATTTTATTTTTTACCATTTATAATTTATCACCTTGATGGTTGTGAAAAAATTGGTGACTTTAGACTTATTGTTTTTAGGTGCCTATTAACTGTTTTCATATTTCAACTATGATTGCGGCATGTATATTATTAAGCACATGTATACAAAAATCATCAAACAGAATCTATTCTTGTTGGTAATATATTTATTGGAAGTATGTTTTACAGTTTTTGTATAATTTTCTTAAGCTTCTTATTCATCAACAATGTCTACTTTTGCAGGAGAGCTGGTCGGAACGTATTTGATACAAGTTGGCATCAAATCTAGTGCATGAAAATGAACAACGTTCAAAAATAATAGAAAATGCTAGAAATACTCCACTACAAGATATTTTTCGGTCACTAGAATGATAGTGATTTGTATAATTTGATGACTGAATTTTTTGGAAAATGCTGCAATTTAGTGAATTTTATTTTTAATTGAAAGGGAGATTGAATTTCGTGAATTGCACTACACTTGTTTATGTGAGTTGCACTGCATGTTTTTAGATATGAATTTATGTTGTTTGATTGGTGTGGATGCTAAGATGCATATATATATATATATATATATATATATGAAAATGCTCTTAAAACATCCATGCTTATTAATAGAAAATGAAACCCATCTCTATTAGCATTTTAAAACATCCATGATTATTAGTTTTATGGAGGGAAAATGCTCTGTCATTATTCAATGAGGCCCTTCATTAATTGGTTTTATTTGATTTAGTGCTTATGGATTTATTGTATATCAATATGCTAGCTAAATAGCTAAAAAATCCTTTTCACCTGCAGATAAAATTTTATGCCCTAACATGGACACAAATAAGTCCATTTACTGTCATATATGCATTAAAAGATATAAACACGCAACATAGGTAAAAGCTTCAATCTATTTTTGTTTTCGGAACAATATCTATTGAGAACAATATGTATTTTTCTTTGGAATAACACTGTAATTCTAAGGTTTGTTGGGTTTTTCTTCAAGGGTTACTGGGAAACAGTATAGGTTTTTTCTATTCATATTTCTTGGATATCATCACCCTGGAGGATTTGACCACTAATTGGAATCGTCTTACTTTATTTGACAAAGAAGGTCCGGGTTGCTCACTAGAGGAGGATCTAAGTTCCCCGGAGTTCATCATTGCCACAGAATTCCTCACAAAGAGAGCACTAAACATTGATGCTATTGCAAAAACTTTTACTCCTCTTTGGCGTTCTAAGAATGGGTTTAAGGTGCGTAATCTGGGAGATCATAAGATACTTTTTGTTTTTGATAACAAAACGGAAGCTGACAAAGTGATCCAGAGTGAACCATGGACATTTGATAAGCATCTTATAGTCATGGAGAGGTACGATACTAACTCTTCCATCGAAGACCTTACATTGGACAAGACTACTTTTTGGGTGCAATTTCACGGTCTTCCTATAAAGTTCATGAACGTGAAGGCAGCTGAGAAGATTTGTGAGGTTCTGGGGAAGGTCATACCTACTGTAAACCCGACTGAATCGGAAGGAGGGAATTTTATTCGGGTTTGAGTTTCAATGGATATTTCAGGTCCTCTTTGTCGGGGACGATTGGTGTCAATAGGGCGAGAGAATCAAGTCTGGATAAGCTTCAAATATGAAAGACTACCAAATATTTGCTATTGGTGCCGTTGCTTCGATCATGATGACAAGGATTGCGAAATTTGGTTGAATAGCGAAAGTTCGCTCTCTTCGGAGCAGAAGCAGTTTGGACCGAGTCTCAGGGCAGCTCCCTTCTCATTTTCACGTAAAAATTTTATAGCAGTCCCTGGATTCTACAAGTCTAGGCAGAACCAGGTCCATTCTTCAGTGAAGAGGGCACTTGATGGAGATGAGAACGGTGGTGACAGAAGGGATCGTAGTAATGTTCAGGCAGCATGACCACTCTCGCCATCGTTGAACAACCGTGAGACCAAGGAGGAGACGCAGAGTCCATGCAGAACGGTTACGTTGGAGGAGCATCAACATTTATTGCAGTCGGTTACTAGCAATAATTCTTCAACGGCAAAAATACCCAACAACTCTCAACGTCCTGAAACTAAAAACTCCTCTCCTTTCAATCCGCAAAACACTGAATTACACCTTAACGAAATAGGCAAGGTATTAAAGGATTTTGATGCCATTAAGAGCCCCACAGTTATTGGTAACTCCTCAACCTTCCCTTTTTTGGAATCTAGTCCACATGCATCCGTTGAGATTACTACTACAATTCCAGCTATGATTGGCAATTCTTCAACAGCATTTAATTCGGAATTAATCTCAGAATTACAACCACACGAGGCAATCAATCCAGCACGTGATAGCCAAAATCCTAGAGCTTCTACGTGTGTTTCCAAGTCACAGTGGACTAGGATTTGTCGTGCAGTCACAACACCAATAGAGGAAGTGTCCAAGGTTAATCCAAATTATGGGAAACGACCTTTCACACTTAGTGATGATCACTCCAAGTTACCTAATAAGCGCTGCCAGGTTTCAAGGAGTGAGACAGATGATTGTATTGAATTGGCGGAGGCTGACATTCAGCCCCGCCAGTCGCCATGAATTGCTTAGTGTGGAACTGTCGTGGGCTTGGAAACTTACGAATAGGGAAAGAGCTTGGTGATATTGTCCGAGCTAAAGATCCCTCTGTCGTGTTCATTGCCGAAACATTGGCAGACGAAGCAAGGCTAGACATGATTCAAGAAAATTTAGACTTTGAACACAAGTGGGTGGTACCAAGGGTTGGGCATGGTGGTGGATTAGCACTTTTTTGGAGGTCGTCGGTGAATTTGGTGGTGATGGACTCATCCAATTATTACATTGATACTTGGATTGATAAGGGCTCTGCTAATGAATGGAGGTTCACTGGCTTTTACGGAGAGCCAGACACTTCAAGATGGAGTGTAGCATGGGATAGTTTGAGAATTCTAAACCATCATCCGGAGGTGCCATGGATGTGTGCAGGTGATTTCAATGAAATAATCAGTCAGGAAGAAAAACTTGGTGGAGCAACTCGGCACTATGGGTAGATGCAACTATTTAGGGATGTGTTGGACGAGTGTGGGTTCCTTGATCTGGGGTTTATGGGTAATAGGTTCACATGGAGTAAGCACTTCGCAGATGGCCACTCTATTTGGGAGAGACTTGATAGGGGTGTGGCTAATGCTAACTAGTTCCTTAAATTTCCAGGTACATTAGTTCATCACCTTCAATGCACCTCATCAGATCACTTGCCTCTTTGTTTCAATCTGTCAGGGTTGGAAATTCCACCATGAAAAAAGGTGTTTAGATTCGAGGAGATGTGGTTATCAGATGCAAGATGTGCTGAAACGGTGGAGGCTTCATGGTTTTCCTATTCCCATGGGCATGCAGATGGTGAAATCATTAAAAAAGTGGAAAAATGTGGTAGAGACCTTACATGGTGGAATTACAATATTTTTGGTAATGTGAGGAAGGAATTGAAGAAGAAGAAAGAGCTTTTGGTGATCGCCGAAACTGAGGCACAAGTTCATGGACAAAATGCATGGGTTAGGACCCTTAAAGAGGAGATTAATTCACTCTTGGACAAGGAAGCACGCATGTGGAGCCAAAGATCACGCACACTTTGGCTGAAAAATGGAGACAACAACACCAAATTCTTTCATTGCCGAGCCACTAGAAGATTCAAGAAAAATCTAATCCGGGGAATTAGGGATGAACACAACAATTGGAAAGTGGCACCAGATGAGATTGCAGCCCACTTGATCAACTACTACCAAGACCTTTTCACCTCCTCCAATCCAATCACACATGAGGCAACATTGGAACATATTCCTATGGTCATCACCGAACAAATGAATGCAGCCCTAACTTCACCTTTTCTTGTTGATGAAGTAAAGGAAGCTCTTAAGCAAATGGCTCCCCTTAAAGCACCGGGATCTGATGGCATGCCACCATTGTTCTACCAGCACTTTTGGGGTATAGTTAACAATGATGTGACAAGTTCTGTACTATCTTGGCTCAATTCAGGTACTCTCCCATACCCTCTAAACCAAACCTTTGTCACACTCATTCCTAAGACAAAAAATCCTGAATATGTCACTTAATTTCGCCCCATTAGCTTGTGTAATGTCCTTTACAAAATCTTCTCTAAAGTTCTTGCAAATAGACTTAAGAAGATTTTACCCACCATCATCACTGAGCACCAATCTGCCTTTACAAAGAATAGATTGATTTCGGATAATATACTTGTTGCATTTGAGTCACTTAATAGTATGAAAAATATGAGTTTAGGAAAAACAGGATATATGGCCATTAAGCTTGACATGAGCAAGGCATATGATCGGGTGGAATGGGGATACCTTGAAAATGTCATGAGGAAAATGGGCTTCAATGAGAGATGGATTGGATTAATCATGGTATGTGTGAAGACAGTCACTTATTCAATCATGGTCAATGGTGAGCCATAAGGATTAATTCATCCCACTAGAGGAATTCGCCAAGGAGACCCATTATCTCCTTTCCTCTTCCTTTTATGCACAGAAGGTCTCCATGGTCTCATCCAACATGCAGCAAGTGTGGGGGAGATTAAAGGTTTCTCTCTTTGTCGGAGAGGTCCAGCACTAACCCATCTTTGGTTTGCAGATGACAGCCTCCTATTTTGCAGGGCAACGAGTGATGAATGCAGGAAAATCATTGACATCCTTGAGACATATGAAAGGGAGTCGGGCCAAAAGGTGAACAAGAACAAAATAGCCATATTTTTCAGTAAATCAACCGATGTTGCAACCAAACAGGAAATCAAGAATGCTTTGGGTCTACAAGAAATTGTGCACTTTGAGCATTACCTTAGGCTGCCATCCTTGGTGGGTAGAAGGAAGAGGGAAGGGTTCAATTTCATTAAAGAAAAATTATGGCGTAGGTTGCAAGGTTGGGAAGGGAAACTCTTGTCTCAAGCTGGTCGTGAAGTCCTCATAAAAGCTGTCATTCAAGCCATACCCACATATACTATGGGATGCTTCAAACTACCATTGGGTCTTTGCCATGAAATTGAGACCATGATCAAAAAATTTTGGTGGGGCCAAAGGGGGGATAAAAGGAAGGTACATTAGCTGAAATGGGATGAGTTAACTAGATCAAAATTGGAGGGTGGTATGGGATTTAGAGACATAGCCATGTTCAACGATTCCTTGCTGGCTAAACAAGCTTGGAGACTTCTTAAAAATCTCGATTCATTATTTTACAAAGTATTCAAGGCACGTTTCTTTCCAACATGTACAATTATGGATGCCAAACACACATGTGGTGGTTCATATGCTTGGAATAGTATTTTACATGGGAGAGATGTTTTACTTAGAGGCTGCCGTTGGAGGATTGGGAATGGCATGGCAGTAAACATTTGGAACCACCATTGGTTGCCAAGGAAGAGTCCCCCACAAGTTC
Organism: Castanopsis chinensis; assembly: GCA_032878915.1. Classification (NCBI taxonomy): domain Eukaryota; kingdom Viridiplantae; phylum Streptophyta; class Magnoliopsida; order Fagales; family Fagaceae; genus Castanopsis; species Castanopsis chinensis. Next base: position 631,719 of record JAVQMG010000084.1, read on the forward strand.
TCTCACCTATGGTTGAGACATTGGCAGATGCAAAGGTGGCAATCTTGATTGAGGAAAATACTAGGCAGTGGAACCATGAGATGATTGACGGCATATTCACCCCTTTGGAAGCAGACTTGATCAAAGCTATCCCTCTCTCACGGTGTGAGGCTGATGACAGTTTGTTTTGGCCATTCACAAGCAATGGCGTGTACTCCTCTAAGTCTGGATACAGGTTCTTAAAAGATGAAAATCAAGCTATGATAGATGATGAGCAGAGGATGCATGAGAAACATCTGTGGAGGACACTCTGGTCTGTCAAAGTTTCGAAAAAAATTAAAATTTGATGTGGAGGGCATGCTGAAACTCATTGCCAACCAAAACCAATTTGGTGTAGCGCAGAATCCTCGACAACCCGACCTGTGATCGCTGCAAGCAGGTTCCAGAGTTAGCTCTCCACGCTTTGTGGTCATGTCGAGAATTGGATGTGGTTTGGGAGGATGACACGCATTGGCAATGCCGAAGAAACCATACCTTTGTGGACTTCAAGGAACTGCTATCATGGCTCATCACGAACCAGCACGATCTGGAGCTTTTTTCCATGTCGGCTTGGCTAATCTGGACTTAAAGGAATCAGGTACGCTTGAACAAACCCAGCATTAGTTCTCATCAAATTGCTACAATGGCAAAGGAGCGTGTTGCTGAATTCGCACGGACTATACCTCTTCCACCATATCCTCGACTTGTAACCAATTCCATACAGAGCAGGTGGCGTCCTCCAACAGAAGAAATGGTGAAAATTAATTGTGATGGTGCAACATTCAAAGAACAAAAAAAATCTGGCATTGGTGTGGTGATCCGAGATGACAAAGGCATGGTCTTGGCATCAATGGCTAAACAACTACCACAGCTATACACAGCCTTGGAGATTGAGGCTATTGCAGCTTCCACAGCATTGGCTTTTGCAGCACAGGTGGGTTTTCACAGCGCCATATTGGAGTCAGATTCACTTGTGTTGACTACGGCGTTGATCAACAATAGCACCTACCTTTCCTTGTAGGGCTTGTTATTGGAGGATATTAGATTTAATGCTAGTTTTTTTAATCAATTACTTTACTCTCATGTTAAGAGAGAGGGTAATAAAGTTGCGCATAAGTTAGCAAGACATGCTTTTTGTATTTCAGATTTTTCGGTGTGAATGGAGGATGTTCCACCGCCCTTACTTTCTGTTGTCCTTGATGACATTGCTGGTTTTTCTTAATAAAGTTTGATATGTTCCTTCTCAAAAAAAAAAAAAAAAAACCATAAATCTAGCTACAATCAACCATCACCATCACCATCACCATGCGCAGGACCTCCCAGCAAAAACAAATTCAATTCCTTCTTTTTTTTTTTTTCCAATTTCAATAAGGAAATCATTCAGGAAATTGAATTGAAAAATGCCTTTACATTAATATAGGATTTGATTTACATTGGAAAAACTCCCCAATAAAAAAGTACCAAAATTATATCTGACATTACCAAGAAAAATAGATGCTACCGTCTAAGCTTTTTCAATAACCACTTCCTTCGTGCTGTGACATCCATGGCCACGAACATCTTGGCCTTTCTCTCATCTTCTAAAAGTTCACAGGCCTCCAAGAAGATCTCATCATCCATGTCATGAATGGTTTGAAGTGCTGCAACTATACATTCTATTGAGCTGTAGTCTTTGTCTTCCTCGGTACCCATACATGCTTTTACTACACATGGCTTCCCCTCGACCGCTTCTTGTGTCACTTCTTGATGGTTATCACCAAAACAAATAATTAACTTATTCCTTATTTCTTTGAAAGAAAAACCAAGAAACAATAAGAGATCAAAAAAACATCACAAAAAAAATGTCATTTTACATACGAAGTTTCCTCAATTGAATAATAAATCTGGCCGATACGAACTACTCCCATTGTCCTCCATAGTTTACCCTAGCTCACTACAACCTTGGCCATTCCGATTTCGTTAATCCAATGAGCCTTGGATTAATCTTTTCTGAAAATTGTAGCTATAACCCAAAGTTAAACCCGCAGGGGGGGGGGGGGGATATTTATAATATCATAAAGAATCAACTTGGATATAAACCCAGATGTAAAATGGAGTTCCTCATCATCCTCATATTTTGTATCTTGCAATTAGGCCCCACTATCACTTGATCCTCCAGAAGAATTTTCCCAATCCACAGCCTCCATTATGCTACTTATCCAAAAAAATAAAAAATAAAAATTCACACTTATGTGAAAGCCCATTTCATTACTTGAAAAAATGCGTATAAAAAAACTACAACGAAGAGTTCAGCTTCCTTAACAAACATACTCACCAAAACAGACCTTGGTACAGCCTCAAATCACTTTGAATGCCAACTGTTCAACTCCTTTCTTTTACTTGGTTGTTGGTGGTGGCTCTAGCTTATTCTGTTCTGGTCTAAGGAATGAACCCTGCAATTTGAAATATGTGAAAGCAATTTAATACAAATCACAAATGGTCAGCACAATTTACTTAAAAAAAAAAACAAGTGGTCAGCTTAATTAAAACACCACCTAGCATAAATAAAGTGGCAATAACTAAAATGAGCATGTAGACATAGGTGAACTTCACAGGATAGAGATTTCGATTATGATGCAATGGGAATAATATTTCAAAATTTTTAAACATTTGTAAGGAATCATAACAAATAATTACTGTTACAAGGAAATACAATATACTTGTCTATCGAATGAAACCTTCATCCTAAATTCATCTTTTTAGAATTCCCCAACCAAAATACAGCTAAGGAAATTCATTCTAACCTCTTCTGGTCCCCCAACTGACTGAAAATTTTGAAAATGGTTAGGGAACACAACTAAAGAAACAAACTTGTATTACAAATTTGTCCAATAAAAAAATGCATCAAAATACTCTATTGGACCCTGAAGTTTAGTCTATGAGCAATGTTGGTCTACAGTGCATAACTTTCATGTATTCGATGCAACATTTTTTAATGGATCTTTTTTTAATGTGTGTGTGTGTGTGGGAGGCTAAAGTAAGTTATTAGATACAACATAACAGCAAGAAGGTTCAGTAACGACACCAAACATGGCCCACCATAATAATAATACTTAAGAGTTACCTGCCATCCGTGAAGTATATATTTAGAGGTTAACATAGGTACGAGTCCAAATATATTTCCAACTAAAATATATTATAAATCTATATTAACATCTTGAACCATCAAATATTTATTATCTGTTTTCAGCCACTCAAATTTCTCTGTAACTAACCTTCTTATGATGCTTAGGAATACTCATTACACTTCCTGTGTTTACGTTCTCTACTTTCTTCAGCAACTTTGACACCGGTGTTTGTGTTGCTCCCAAGAGAGGAGATTCCTTATACACAAAATAAAAGACAGACAAAAAGTGACTGTCATATCTCCACTAAAGCATAACTTATTGTGAAAGCAGGCACAATGATCTGCCATTTCTTTGTGTCACCTTCTCTTCGCCCTCGGGTCTTTCCAGAGCATGCTGACTTCTTTTGCTGCCTCCAGAATTTCTCATCTTGCTTGATGAAATGGAGTGCTCCTATCAAATTGATCATGTTGAAAATGGTGTGTTACCACACATTGCATATTCATTGTGATAAATTGTGACTTTAAAAATTTTACACTCCAAACCTACACAAAGCAAACTCTTTACAATATGTTCTGCCACCAGCTATACAGAATATTAGAATTATGTTAACTATATATTCCACTATTTGCAATTAGTTATAAGCTAACCTTTTTGAGTTCACTTCTTGGTCCTCTTTTGGCTTGTCACTCATCACTTTTCACTGCAATTGCAATAAAGCCCCTGTCTTCCTGTAATATAATATATGCAAAACTTAAAATACGGTGGACTGGTGGAGGTAATGCAATCAGATTAGCACTTCTGGAAATATATACTTTGGACTTCTGAAGATCCAACTCCTCTTGCAGCTTTCTGCACTCATCTTCATGGTCACATCTCAAAGCTCTCATCTGAGCTTCATGTCCATTCCTGAGCAACACTGTTTTCTGCACAAAACTCACATAGTATTGGCCATTGAAGCAAATTTGTGTACTAAAGGTCAATAACTTGAAGCTAATGTACCTCTCTCAATTCATTTTCAGCTTCAAGTTCGGCATGTTCTAGCTCTTCACTGTGGTCAGCTTTAAGTGTCAGTTCCTTTCTGTCATGTTCCTGTTGAATACGACTCACCTACAATGAACACAACCTAGGTTAATGTATTAATGAGGATTTTAAATTATATGCGTAGGCTTCTTCTGTAAAACTTGGAATAAACATTCATTAGAAGAATAAACATCGATGTATATAGCAGGTTTTTTTTTTTTTTTTTGGGGAGAAGTCATATAGCAGAAAAAAGAGAAAGAAAACTACAATTCAGAGATAAGGATGCATTTTTAACTGAGAATAATAAATCAAAAGTTGCTCCTGCTATTCAGCCTAGAGCCTAGAGCATTGTCCAAGGATATGCAGTAGGAGTAGCTCATTACCTTCTGGGTGGAATTGCCACAACATGGGTGTACTTCTTATCAAGAAGTATTGCAGCAGGATAATGACTAAGAGGATTTAAAAGGCGTTATGGCACTATGATTTCCAAGGTTTGGCCAGGGCTTAGCTCAGGAAATTTTTATTAAACATATCTGATCAAACTCCATTTTGTGAAGCTTAAAGACCTACTGGACACCCAAATATTAACCAAAGTCTTAATTGTGATTATCAATAAATCCCAAGTGTCATGTATAAAGATAAAACCAGATTGTTTATTTTGATAAGTAAACAGAATTATACTAATAAATTCAAAAAGTGTGTCCTCAAGAATACAGGATCCCTCTAAATAAACAAGAATATGATAAAACATTAGAGCCATAGTCTTATATTGGAGGTTGTGAAGTAAGTCAGTCATCAAATCTAGTGCTCCAGGTATATAAGCACTAGCTGAAATGAAAAACAGAAAACATTAGACAAGCAAAAAGGAAGTGACTACATCAATTACCTCAGATGTTCATGTCATAGTTCCATAAAAATATTGTTCTGGTTAGCAGCTGAAAAAAGAAAAAGAAAAAAAGAAAAGAAAAGAAAAATAAAAACAGAACCTAGAACAGAAAATTTCTAACCATTAAGCCACATGACTAAGAGCTCGGGGTTTGCTTCTAAGATTAGTACTCAAAGAGTTTTTCATATTAGAAAACATAAAGCAAGCAACTAAAAAGAACCAATGATAACAAGATGAACTTAATACCAACTCCAATCCAGTAACTATATTCCAAAAACTAACAATGTGATAACAATAACCAAAAATTAAGTTTAACCAAAAATGGTAACAGTTGAAAAAAAAATCCATATGTTGTCTAGTAATATAGTCACACAGAGTCACAATTCACAAAGACAAACACAGACTCATCAGTAAGATAGTCACAGAGTCATAGAGCCAAAAAGCCAAAAAATAAAAAAATAAAAAAAATAACACAAGCACAGATTCCTCATCAATAAAAACACAAAAACCACAAGCACAGATTCTGAGATTTTGAAGGATAGATTAAATACTTGAGTGTGAAGGCTTGAGCAGATCAAAGCCAGCAGCGGCGTCATGGCGAGATAGGTGTCGAGTGGTGGGTGTGGCCGTGTGGGTGTCGCGTGGGTCTGCGAGATGGGTCTCGCCGCTCTCGCATGGTGGCAGCGTCATGGCGTGGGAAGCAGCAAGATTTCAACCTCTCACCTCGCGTTTTGGCCGTTTAAGTTCTAAGTTTAAAATCCAAAATAAGTTATCAAATAAATAAAATATGAAATCCAAATAATTCACTCATGGCATGGGCAGCAACAAAGTATCTCTCACTCTGAGTCTCTCGCCTCTCACTCTGTCTTTCTTTTTTTTTTTTTTTTGAAAAGCCTCTCACTTTCTTTTTCTTGCCTTAGCCTTAGGTTTGAATTTTTTTTCCAAATAACCTTATTAAAGCAACAATTTTGTTAGTTGTCCGATTTTGAAAAAAAAAAAACTCATGTATAAAAGAAAAAAAGAAGTGAGATTTTTTTAACAAAAATATGAAACGAACTTGAGATTTTGAGACTCGAGTTCACTAAAGAATTCATATGTGAATAATAAAAAAAGAGCAATATTTACAAAATTAAAAAAAAAAGAAAAAAAAAGAAAGGAAGTCGAGTCTTTGAAATTCGAGTTCCAGTGGAACTCGAGAGTTTGAAACTTGAGATCTATAGAAAAAATGCTAAGTGAAACTCGAGTTTTACTAGGACATTTTTTTTTTTCCAGAAAGCAAGTATGCTCTGTTTCAGGCAGAGAGCATGCTTTGTTTTTAGAGTGTTCATACTAGTGGAACTCGAGTCTATGAAACTTGAGTTTCAGTGGGAAATTTTTTTTTCTGAGACATGCAGGCAAACCAGAAATTGAAATGTGTGCACACACCTGTTGAGAAACAGAGATAGAGAAGCTGAGAATGTAATCCACAAACACTCATTGAGAGGCATAGAAGCTGAGAATGCTTAAGTAAGTTTTCTTTCTTGAACTCAGGAATTCCAACTCTATAAGTGGTGAAAAACTTACTTTAATTTCATATGGCTGAGTCCTTTTATAGTGAGTTTTGGAGTGGTTACTTGTTTAGTAACTTCTTCAATGTGGATGGAAGTTAGAAGGTTCAGATTTAACTTCTACAACTACCATTAGAAGTTAAGAACTTTGTAGGAAGTTAGAGCGATGAATAAGAATTTTGCTTCTACTTCAGAATAGTAGAATGTGGTCCGAATCATAAGCTTTTGGATATAGATTTATTCTGAAAAATTTTAAGTGTTTGGCGGTCGTCCAGGTGACTCCATGTTGGACGACCTTCTTGCACTTGGATGAGCTTTCTGGTCTTGGACGACACTATAGACGAATTGGAGATAGTCTAATTTTTGGTTCACCATCATATATAAATAATAAAAATATAAACATCAGGAAAATGACCTCAACTATGTTATTTTATAGGGAGGTATGCCCCTGAATGTGATGGAAGCTACCAAGGGAGATACGCAGGAAGTTAATTGGTATATTCATATATTTGTGGAAGAAACCAAGATAATTCCAGCTGATTTTTTTTTGTGAACAAGAGTAATTATTGTGGTTGGGCTAATTTCATGGGATGCTTTTTTTTTTGGTTTTCGATTTTAGATCTAAATTTTTTAATAACTTTAAAAAAAAATTACTATTTTGATGAGTAGTTATTAGTAAGTAAAAAAGTGACCTCAGTGATAAGCTTAAATGTAAAATTATGCTCAGATGTGATATTGGTAGTGCTTACTATGACAATTGAACTGTCAATTGTAAGGAAAAAAGTAGAATACCATTAAATGTGATAAAAGTACGGTCATAAGTAATGTGAGTATTGCCCAATGTAATAATGAAATGGTCAAATTTGAGAATAAAAAAATAGGGTACCATTGAATGTGACAAAAGTAGAGTCAATTGGGATGTTGGTACTACTTAATGTGACAATGGAACTATCAAATGTGAGAAAAAAGTAAGGGAACCACCAAATATGAGAAAAGAACTGTCACATGTGATGTTGGAACTGCACAATGTGAGGATGAAACCGTCAAATGTGAGAAAAAAAGTAAGGGAACCACCAAATGTGAGAAAATAATTGTCACATGTGATATTGGAACTGCACAATGTGAGGATGGAACCGTTAAATGTGAGAAAAAAAAAAAAGGGAACCACCAAATGAGACAAAAAAATTGTCACATGTAAAAAAAAATAGAATAGATGCAATGTTGGTATTGTTTAATATAACAATGGAACAATCAAATTTGAGAGAAAAAAATAAAGGAACCACTATATGTGATAAAAGTACTGTCAAATATGATATTAGAACAACACAATGTGATAATGAAGCTGTCAAATGTAAGAAAAAAAATGAAGGAACCACCAAATGTGAGAAAAAAATAATCAAATGTGATGTTGAAACTGTACAATATAAGGATGGAACAGTCTAATGCGAGAAAAAAATAATGGAACCAACAAATGTGAAAAAAAAAACTGTCAAATGTGATGTTGGAACTGCGCAATGTGAGGATGAAACCGTCAAATGAGAGAAAAAAATAAGGAAACTACCAAATGTGACAAAAGAACTGACACGTGTGATGTTGGAACTGCACAATGTGAGGATGAAACTATCAAATGTGAGAAAAAAAAGTAAGGGAACCACCAAATGTGAGAAAAGAACTGTCACAAGTAATATTGGAACTACACAATGTGAGGATGAAACCGTCAAATGTGAGAAAAAAATAAGAGAACCGCCAAATGTGAGTAAAAAACTGACACATGATGTTGGAATTGCATAATGTGAGGATGAAATCGTCAAATGTGAGAAAAAAAGTAAGGGAACCACCAAATGTGAGAAAAGAACTGTCACATGTGATGCACAATGTGAGGATAGAACCGTCAAGTGTGAGAAAAAAGTAAGGGAATCATGCAATGTGATAAAAGAACTGTCATATGTGATGTTGGAACCGCACAATGTGAGGATTAAATCGTCAAATGTGAGAAAAGAAAGTAAGAGAACCACCAAATGTGAGAATAAAACTATCACATGTGATGTTGGAATTGCACAATGTGAGAATAGAACTGCCAAATGTGAGAAAAAAGTAAGGAAAATACCAAATATGAGAAAAGAACTGTCACCTATGATGTTGGAATTGCACAATATGAGAATAGAACCGTTAAGTGTGAGAAAAAAAGTAAGGGAACCACCCAATGTGACAAAAGAACTGTCATATGTGATGTTGGAACCGCACAATGTGAGGATGAAATCATCAAATATGAGAAAAAAAAAAAAGTAAGGGAATCACTAAATTTGAGAAAACAATGGTCACATGTGATGTTGGAACTACACATTATGAGGATGGAACCATCAAATGTGAGAAAAAAAAATAGGGAACCACCAAATATGAGGAAAGAACTATCAAATGTGATGTTGAAACTGCATAATGTGAGGATGGAACTGTCAAGTGTGAGAAAAAAGAAAGGAAACCACCAAATCTGACAAAAGAACTGTCATGTGTGATGTTGGAATCGCATAATGTGAGGATGAAATTGTCAAATATGAGAAAAAAAGTAAGGGACCCACCAAATGTGAGAAAATAAGTGTCACATGTGATGTTGGAACAGTACAATGTGAGGATGAAACCGTCAAGTGTGATAAAAACAGTAAATGAACCATCCAATGTGACAAAATAACTATTATATGTGATGTTGGACTGCACAATGTGAGGATGAAACCGTCAAGTGTGAGAAAAAAGTAAGGGAACCATCCAATGTGACAAAAGAACTATCATATGTGATGTTGGAATTGCACAATATGAGAATGGAACCGTCAAGTGTGAGAAAAAAGTAAGGGAACCACCCAATGTGACAAAAGAATTATCATATGTGATGTTGGAACGGCATAATGTGAGGATGGAACCGTCAAATATGAGAAAAAAAATAAGGGAACCATTAAATGTGAGAAAAGAACTATCACATGCACTGTTTTAAAAACCGGACCGGACTGGACGGTCCAACTGGTTCAATCGAAAAAACCAGTTTAGTCCGGTCCGGTTAAAAGTTCCAAAACCGGTCAACAACTGGTTAAAAGCCGTGGTTGAAACGAAAATTTTGAAAAAAATGGTTCGATACCTGGTTCGGTTTTTAAAACCATGGTTACATATGATGTTGGAATTACACAATGTGAGGATGGAACCGTCAAGTGTGAGAAAAAAGTAAAGGAACCACCTAATGTGACAAAAAAACTGTCATATGTGATGTTGGAACTATACAATGTGAGGATGAAATCGTCAAATGTAAGAAAAAAAAGTAAAGAAATCACCAAATGTGAGAAAAGAACTGTTACATGTGATGTTGGAATTGCACAATGTGAAGATGAAACCATCAAATGTGAAAAAAAAGTAAGGGAACTACCAAATGTGAGAAAAGAACTGTCATATGTGATGTTGGAACTACACAATGTGAGGATGGAATCATCAAATGTGAGGAAAACAAATTAGGGACCACCAAATGTGAGAAAAGAACTATCACATGTGATGTTGGAACTGCACAATGTGAGGATGAAATAGTCAAATGTGAGAAAAAAGTAAGGGAACCACCCAATGAGACAAAAGAACTGTCATATGTGATGTTGGAATGGCACAATGTGAGGATGGAACCGTCAAATGTGAAAAAAAGATAAGGGAACCACCAAATGTGAGAACAGAACTGTCACATGTGATGTTGAAACTGCATAATGTGAGGATGGAACAGTCAAGTGTGAGAAAAAAGTAAGGGAACCACCTAATGTGACAAAAGAACTGTCAGATGTGATGTTAGAACCGTACAATGTAAGGATGGAACTGTCAAATGTGAGAAAAAAAGTAAGGGGACCGCCAAATGTGAGAAAAGAGCTATCACATGTGATGTGGAACTGTACAATGTGAAGATGAAACTGTCAAATGTGAGAAAAAAGTAAGGGAACCACCAAATGTGAGAAAAGAACTGTCACATGTGATGTTGGAACTACACAATGTGAGGATAAAACCGTTGAATATAAGAAAAAAGTAACCTGATGTAGCAGGTTACCTATTAGTGGGCCCCTTTTTTTGGGGGGCACCGTAGAATTACTCCTAATAGAAACAACTTCGGATTATTTTTTTTCCATAAATGATCACATACTTTAAATGATTATTTAGTCTATTCTAAACGATCTAAATGACTTCTATTAAACTCCATCCTCTATGGCATCATTAAAAAGAAAACTCATATAGATAGGTATTAAGGTATTATTTGGAACTATCATAATGGACTAATGTATTACACATGGTACGGATCTAACTATAACATCCTATGCTATAAAATAAAAATTAGGCCTACGGTTATCTTTTCTTTGCAAAAAATGGTTAAATTCTCATTAATTGTGATAGTTCACTTTTAGGTAAAATAGAAATTCTATTAACTAAGTATTAAGAAATTTAAAAATAAATTTCAAAAAATTTCCAGAACATTAGATTTTATTTTAATTATTTTAATAAGTTAATATTTTTAAAAAATAAAATTTATACATTATATACAATCATTACTTTAGTTACTTTCTAAATGATGAAGGATATGAGAATGCAATTTGTAGATCTACTATTAAGATAACATAAACTAGATTGGTAGTGGATAGTAGATTTAATTGCAGTTGAGTATTGTGTAAAGTCATCAACATAGAATAGCCCACGCCGAGATGTGTTATGTGGAACCAATAATATGAAAAAAATGAATTTTTATAAACCATTATATTGAACAAAAAATTACTTATTTTCAATAATTTTCAAGTTATATATTTTTTAAAGTCAAGTCATAGACCTTTAAGCAAAATAAATACTTTTAATTTTTATTTAACTATCCCGTGCATTGCACGGGTTAGCGACTAATTATACATACTATAAAAGATTTTTAAAGGCACCAACCGTGGATGTGGCTCCGCCCCTACGAAAGTGGTTTAGTTTTGAAATGCGACTAACATAGGTGGTTTGGATAGGGTACCCTAGTTGTGGATGGTAGTGGCTTTTGGTGTCCATGGTGCCTCTAAAGAAAAATGAAAAACTAAAAATGAAAAAAAATAACAATATATTTTACTAAAAAAATATTCTTTTTTGAAATGATTTAATTGAAATGACACAATTTTTAAATAAATTGAGGTGACACCTTGACGGGGCCATTTTTGTGTGTAGCCACGTGTCTTCTGTTGGAGGGGTGATTTTGCTAGACACGGATTTGTTTTGGGGGGTTCAATCCATAACTTGACATTAGGCTGCATAGACCAATGGCTTCTGGTGCATTTTTAAGCCTACAAAATAGATAAAGCCCAAAGTCTAAGAATCGTGATAATGGTTGAAATAAATAAATAATATGTTTAGCATAATAGCTTTGATTAAGTCATTAGTTAAAGATCTTAATGATGTCTATTAAGTGATTTCCAATATTAGAGAATAATTAATTGTCATATGTCCAGTAATAGGATGAGTAAAAAATAGTCCATATCCAATTGTGGTTTATGACCCATGTTCAACATAATAAAGTATGCCCAGTTATGGTTTATGCTCAAATAATGTATGTCAAATAGTTTATGTCCAAATAATATACATGTCCAGCGGTGGTTTATGTCTAATTAATATATGTCTAGCGATGGTTCATGTCTAAATAATACATATCTGGCGGTGGTTAATGTCTAAATAATAAATGTCCAGTTATGGGTAGGTTCTACTTGTCAAAATTTTTGTATTCATTAGTGAAATATTAGTGCATCCATTTTGTTAAATAGTAAGATATTATTAGTGTAAGTTGCATTTTGCGGTATAGTGAAAATGAAACAATATGTACTCAATAATGTAAGTTTATGGATTGAGACATAATAACTTATCTTGATATGTGTGAGAGACTGCACTTCTTGGAGAGGTGCTCTCAAAAAGAGATTTGGGTGATTAGGGCACCTCTCTTTTGGGTAATTGTGTGGAGTTGCCACTTTTTTTTTACAAAAAGAAAAAAGAAAATACAATTCACATGTCTAAGAATACCTCAAATGTCATTAAGTGATTATACAAATACAACTTGGTAGAATGACATTACAAGGCTTTGGTCCTAGATACTTAATTGATTATACAAATACAACTTGGTAGAATGACTTTACAAGGCTTTGGTCCTAGATACAATTTATGTAAAAATTACAAAGTTTTGATCCTAGTTACAATTTACCAAAACAAAAGATAAAACACTAGTCTACTATCCAAAAACCTAAATTCAGGGGCTATTTTACAGAATGAAAAGGTGTTAGGCACCCATTCAAGGGCTAGGTTACAGAATGAAAAGGTGTTAGGCACCCATTCTGCCCAGACAAAGTCTGGTCTTCTAGACTCTAAATGACCATTAAATACCATATTCAAAGTATGAAATGTTATGCAGCAAATGCTATATCAAATCCTAGATCTAGGGTTAAATTTTTATTCAAGAACCTTAGATCTGCATTGTGTGAAAAAATTTGATGAGAATAGTTAATGAAAAATTTAATTTTGAGTTTCTATAAAAGAAAAGAATGGGTTTTAAAAAAAATTCAGATCTGATTGGGATTTTTAAATGTGGGAAAAAAACAGATTTTTATTTTGAAAACACAAATTTTTTATTCAAAGATGCAGATCTAATTTTGAATAAAAAAACTCAGATTTTTATTTAAAAAAAATGCAAACCAGATTTTTTATTTAAAACAGACCAGATTTTTATTCGGAAAAATGCAGATCAGATTTTTTATTAAAAACATGGCAGATTTTTATTTGGAAAAAATGCAAATAAGATTTTTTTTTATAAAAAAGAGAGTATATTTTTATTTGGAAAAAATGCAAATAATATTTTATTAAAAAAACAGGGCAGATTTTTATTTGGAAAAATGCAGATAAGTTTTATTAAAAGCAGGACAGATTTTTTTTCAAAAAAATGCAGATATGATTTTATTAATAAAATTTAGATCAAACTTTACGAATAAAATTCATATCTATTTTTACTTTGAAAAAGAAAAAAAATAGAAAAATATACAGATCTGACTCTTAATAAAAAAAATGAAGAAAACTTGCATATTTGATTCTAGTTTTTTTTTAAAAAAAACAAAAAAAAATTGTAGATCTTAAATTCTAAGGCAAGATTCAACCCTTGATCTAGACATGTTCATCAATTAATCATGTGAAAACTTTTGAAAGCAAAAGAGAACATGTGATAACATATGAGAAACATGATTATTTAAACACAAAAGAAAACATCATGTCCATGGAAACTAAAACATATATGAAAGCATGTTATGGAAACAAAGTTAGAGTTATACCTGCATGAACTTAATCCTCAAGGAAAGAGTTCTTCAAAGAGAAACAATTTTTTTTAAAGATTTAAGTGAAGCCTTATAACAAAAAAGAAGTTCCTAGAACTTCTTTAACATAAGGGGAGAGAGAAGTAAAAAAAAAAAAAAAGAAGGGTGAGAAAAGGGGGTCAAAAAAGGGTCAGAGAGAATGGTTAGAAAAAAGGGGTCCTGAATGTTGGGAGGCTTACCCTATTTATAGACTAGGTTTGCTTAAAAATTAAGTCCAATCAGCTTAAAAGTAAAAAACTTACAGAGAAAATCCTAAAAAAAATGAGATTTGGATAAGAGTAAGCTGATTTTTCAAATTAGAATCAGTTTCAGTATTTGGATCATATCTTTTTACTCCAAATTTGGATTAAGCTGAAATTTTTCCAGCTGAAGGGAATTCGATTCTCTACAACTTCGCTAGAAATAGCCTAGTCCGAATTTTGAGTTCTGCTATGCCAAAAGTGCCTTAGAACGTGAATTTGAAATATGCTACTTTAGCATGTTTTTAATGTGTTTTCCAACTCTAAAAATGTATTTGGACGAACTTAAGAGTTATTTTTATGATAAACCTCATTCCAAAGTAATAATTAGGACTTTTAAAATAATTATTTTGAATATAATTATCCCAAAAGCCTAATTATTTACAGTCTTTAAATATTATCAACTTATTTGTATTAATCCCATGCAACAAATCTCACTTTAAGAAAAATACTTAACCAATCACAAAAATTCATTCAATTAATTTTAATCATTAACCAATTAAAATTAATTTCAATTAATCACCTCGTGATTGGCTTCACCCCATACAATGCATGCAGACCATGAAAACTTGATCTTGTGATATCTTTCAATCCAACAATCCGATTTGGGAATCGGACTTATCGTCGCAACCGTTAGATTCTCAAGATCATTTTTATGATATGCAATGAATGAATTAATGCATGTAATGCAACTATGATTTTTCGGGTATATGAATGGTCATTCTAGCCATTTATCAAGATTAAATTATGGGTGCAAAATCGAGTGTCTACAATATGGTTTGTGGTTCCAGCTATAGTATCACTTTATATGGCTTGTGGCTCTAGCCATATAGCATTAGTGAGTTGATAACACTCCGATGGTATAATAACATGAGTCTAGTGGTACAATGATAATAAAGTAAAATATACTTAATAGTGTAAATTTGGAGCTAAAGATATGATGACTTATCTTCATAGTTTGTGGTTTGTGGCTCTAGCCGTATAACATCAGTGGATTTATCAGTAGCATAATAAAATGAGTCTAGCAGTATAGTATGATATTATGAGTCCTTTCATGGTGACTTCATGATTGAAGGGGAAAAATGAGTGCAACTGGAGGGAGAGAGAATATGTCCAGCTGTGTGCATAGGTTGGTTAAGTTTATCCCATTTATCATGGACTTAAATGATTTTCCCTATGTAATGCTCTTTTAGTTTTTAGTCAAATATGAATGATATTGCTTGTACATTTTTAGACCCTTTAAACACCAACAAATTAATCTAGTTATTTAATCAAGTGATTAACTTAGGTAAATGATTCAGATCTAGGTTAATACAAGTAAATCATATCATTAAAACAGTGCGGAAAGTAAATAACACAACGATATGATAACCCAGGAAAACCAAACCGGTAAAAAATCTAGGGAGGATTTAACCTAGCTATCCTCAAGGTAAAACAGATCCACTATGAAAGAATTGAAGTTTTACAATAGCGACTTAGACCACTAACATCTTATTGCTACCTTGAGTAGAAAACTTACTGCCATGACCACGTGACAGCTCCGAGTTCACAGACTACTTCTTTTTCAGATCTACATCATCCACAAGTATACCACTTGTTTTTCTTTAAGCTCTTTATGCGGCAATTGAAACGATCACCAAGCTCTTGACATCAATCTCGATTTTGATAATCCTAACTATGTATGAAGGCAAACACCTCCAAATCTCATAAGAGATTCACACAAACAGCATAAACAACAACAACAAAACGTGGCTAGAGTTTTTCCTTTTATACTTAAGGCAAAACATAAAATCTTACATGTCATATGAGCTTGGGTTAAGTTGGAAATTCTGCAGAAAAAACATTATGCATGAGTTTCGATCGATCAAGTCTAATTTTCAATCAATCGAGCCTTGTAGAAATTGAACAGTAATTTTCTGCAATTACTCAATTCCAACTTTACACATACATCACTTTGAGCAACCTAAATCTAAACATTAAGTTTTGATCATGGTTTGCCAACTTACATATTGAAGCTCTAAAACATTTAGATCCTAAATCCTTAGAACCTAACATTGCCTTTCTATGAGAAGAACTTTTAGTATTATAAGTTTGTACCTTTCATAAGAAGGATTTTTAGCATTATAATTATATGCATTCATGAGAAGGGCTTTTAATAAAATGTTATTGGAAGAGTGTTTGATATGTTTTAAGATGTATGGAGATGGTAAAAAATATATATGTTTTGTGAGATATGGTGTTTGTAAGATATATTAGAAATACATGTGAGAAATATGTATGAATAGTTTGTGAGGAATGTGTTTGTAAAATATATGGACGTATGAGAGATATGGAGGTTAAATTTAGTAAATACATGAGCTTATAGTTGCTGCTGTAGTAGTTTTTCATGTTATATCATGGGTTATGTTATTTTTTAAGAAGAGAGATTTTGTAAGAGAAATGGAGAAAGATATGGAGATGTGTTTATGAGAAACAAAATGATGAAGTTTCAAAATAAGAGAATGAGAGAGGGAAGGATAGTGGTGGTCTAGTGTGTTGTGGCTTGGTCCTTTTTTTATAGGGCCAAGTATGTAACTAAATGGGATTTGGTTGAAGGAATAACTAGCAAATAAGGAAAGGTTTTTAGCAAAATGAGTGATTTCTTTAGTTGGTTTTTGGTTTTTAGACAAAAGAAGAAATTTGGAGATTTAAGTCAATTGGAGTTGCTATTACAGTTGTCAGTCATAGTTGTACAGTACTAACACAGTTGTTAGCTGCACAGCAGTAGCTGCTGCAGCAACTGGCACTGCTAGATGATGTCACTTGAATGCTAGCTTCTACTGGAGGAAAGATTCAACATTAAATTCATGGGTTTGGTTGAAAATGGTAAGATAACTTTTATGAGATCCTCCTATTTTTGGTATTGCAACTGGAGGCTAAAGATTTGGCTTAAAATGGTAGGATTTCTTTTATGGGATCCTTGTTTTTGTGAAGCAAGTAGTTGTTGGGATTGACCATTAATAGGCTAGGGATGTTATTTTGGGACATGTGTCAACTACCTAAGTTTCTGTTGGAACTATTGCAGTTGTTGCTAGAGTTAAGGCAGTCTCTGCTGGAACTGTTGTTGATAGTTTTGGCTAAGTTTCCTCTTTTGGAAAAACATATGTTTAGTTGATGGTTTCATACAATACATTTTTAGTATGTAATAAACTAGTTGGTTAATATTTGATGAAGTTTTAGAGATGTAATTATGGTCTCTTTGTGTTTTGAACAAATCTTAGAGAGCAAGGAGGACATTTAATGTTGGATGAGATATTAAATAGAGATAGCCAATAAGATTTAGGCATGTGTTTGATATTGATTTAAATGAAAATAATAATAAAATTTATATAAGATAATATAATTTAGATTATATGATGAACATTAAGTTTTAGGTGAAGCAATGGAGAGTTTTATTATTTTAAGAGTTATGTGATATAAAAGGCTTATAAGATGTTACCTATTGCACACTGACTAGTTAGAGTTCAGGGAATTGGAGAAGACATGTCAAGCAACATGTTTCTTTTATCAACTTCACATTGTTGAAGCGTTACTGAACATAGTTCTTGACCCTCTAAACCACAAATCCCAAAATTCCTCCGATGAGACTCATGAGCTTGGATCATAAGCCAAAAATAAGATGTGGTGCCATGAGCTTGAACCATGGGCTTTGATGAGATAATATTGCCATGAATTTTGGACTGTGGGCTTTGGCATCATTTTGTGTAAATATGGGCTCTTTTGGGCTTTAAAATAGATTTTTCCAAAATCTATAATATGTTGATGTGGTGCGCGTTGCCAATGAAATAAAGTTATGTGGCGTGAAAATTTTGTCCTCAACACACCTTACACTCAATAGTGAGTAGAATTAAAATGACTCAAATTAAAGTATTATATAACTTTAGGGGGTTACAATCCAAACTTTTAAATTTTAAAGAACAAAATCAAAATGATCAGACAGCTATTTACAATTAAACCTAAAATGTGACTATGTAAGTACATGTATCTATGCAGATGTTCATATATGAATATGAGTGTTTTGTATAGGTATGTATGTATCTATGCATCATGTATTTGTTGTGTAAAACTAAATTTAGCTTAGTGAAGCTTTTTTACTTGCACACATGAGGCCACAATGCAGAGGCCTCATCCTCTGACACATAAAAGAGGCTAAGGTAATCTTTCCATTCAAGAGAATTCTCTGCATTAAAGGTACAATCACTTGAAAATGAAAAATAATTATAATTCCAATACAAAATAAAGATTGAAAATAGACATAAAAAGATTGATCAACTATACAACATTCATCTCAAGATGTCTTTTGAGAATAAACTCTAATAATCAAAATGAAGAAAAAATTTCTTGTCCAAACACCTCATCAAAGTGGAATTTGGTTATTAAGATCCAATACTCAAATTGCCGGAAAGATATCACGTTAATCTTGATCTTCGTTCTCTTTGGCATCTCAATTATAACATTTGTCAATTTTTTCTGTACTCATATGTCATCTTGGGATAAATCTATAGATATCTCATTTTTTACAGCTGGTAGGCATCCCACGTCTATCACCATTGACATCCTTTCTTCCATGAAAATTGAGGTCTCTATCCTTCTTTTTATAATATAATTGCTCCCATTGCTTAGTCGGTTTGTAGAATCCTAATTATTTTTTTCACCCAAAACCTTGCTATTCCCATCTATTAGAGAAACTGAAACTTCATCTTCTTAAGGCATTCACCTAAACCTCTCAACAAACTTATTAAGCAAAATCATTCGTTAAATCAATACAACAAACCAATATATCTCAAATTTGAGAATGTACTATCATCTTAATACGAAAATTAATGTAATTGGAAAATATTATTATCTACAACTTAACGTAAATAATAAATAAAATTATTATTTACAAATTAATGTAAGTGGTAAATATTTATAATAAATAAAGATAAAACTATTATCTTTGTGATTAGTGACAACCAATAGCTATATTGTAAAATTTGTAATTTGAACTTGGTTAATGTATGCCCTTAAGACATGTATTAATAATCATTTTTAGGAAGTTTTGTTTATTGAAAATTGAAAAAGTTGTAAAAAAACTTAAAAAGTTGATAAATTTTTCATTTTTTTTCATATCATTTTTTCTAAAATGATTTATTAATGTATGCCCTATTTAGTAAAATCCAATTTGTAATATCTCTAACAGTATTTTTGTTACACATATCTCATCTCAAGTATCGAAGTACCTAACGTTGACAGTTGACAACAATTTTATTTTATCTTTTTTATAACTAACGCCTTTTCACCTCCACTCATTCTCTCTTGCTCTATTCTTAGGTATTATCTTTATTTTTTTAATTTTCATATTATCTCCTCCATGCTCTCTTCCACTATGTATTTAACTTGGCAAAACTTGCTGAATAGTACATTTTTAGGAAAATTTAAAAGTGGATAGAACGAGGTCAAAGTTATTTGGTTATGTAGACTTTTCTTGGAACTACTAGTAAAGACTGTCACTGTATAGTTAAGATAGATGAACAACTTCCTCCTCTCTGTCAGGTGGTAGATCTAAAGCAACAAGCCATGTGTGCGTGAATGATGGATTCTCTCTAACTGAGCCTGAATTATAAAATGCTAGTTTTTGTGCAAAAGCCAAATGCCAAACACCAATTTTCCTTTGAAGTAGTTCTCATGGCTATTGT
This sequence comes from Castanopsis chinensis, assembly GCA_032878915.1. NCBI lineage: Eukaryota > Viridiplantae > Streptophyta > Magnoliopsida > Fagales > Fagaceae > Castanopsis > Castanopsis chinensis. The sequence goes on from JAVQMG010000084.1 coordinate 651,626, forward strand.
TCTTTCTCCTTGCAGTCAAGTTGTAGAAGCTGCTTCTTATAAAGCTATAACGCTCCCTGTGATTGGTAATGATGTGGGCATTCAGTTAAGAGAACATGATTTATCGTGGAAAGATTTTCTTTCTAGTGCCACTCACCACCCAAGGTATGCATACAGCAATGGTGTCATATTGGTCCAATAAAATACTTAGTGAAAATAAAGGTCCACCTTTGTATCATCATGCAAAGAATGTCCAAAGAATTAATTACAGTAATGACATTCTCATCTTGGCAGATCAAATAATTATATTCCAGTCTATCAACCAGTGGAATCCGTGACTAATATACTTTTTTCATCTGAACCACTGGTAGATAAGTTGTTCCGGGCCTCTGGCACATATCTATTTCTTAGCTTGAGTATGAGATGCTTTTATCATAATTGTCTAGTTCCTTTCTTGGCCTTCATCAGGAGATGCTTTTATCATAATTGTAAAAGCGCCAATTTGTATCAATTCCAACATTTATCTACAATATTTTAAAGGACAAAGTTAGGCTCTAAACATGCTTGGATTGGAGTTATCTTTTCCAACCCATTTCATGGCGATTTATAAGATTATTTATGTGTAATATCTAAACAAGTCACATGACTCATTAACAAATTCATGTAATTAAAATCACACATGGATGCTCTTTACAATTGCCACAAAGCTAGATTTACACCGTCCTTGTCTCCTTTGATATAGAGATGCACATGGTCAGGTTTAACTTGTTTATAGCCTATTGAATATCTGTTAAAAAGGAAAATAAAATAAAAATCACTTGCTCAGAATATGGATATGGTGTGTTATTAAATATCTGCATTTAGTATTTTTTTTAAATAAAAAAACAAAGGGAAGAATAAAGGACCTCTAGATAGATTTGTGAAAATAGTACGTATTTTTAGAAGATTGATTGTAAAAGTGAATTGGGATTGTAAAAGCATCTCACAAAAAAGCAAACAATAAGACAAAAAATCTTGAAAGAAAAATGAGACGCAATTACACATAAGATAAATAATATAAAAAATTTAGGAGAAAATTAACCTTTGTCCCTTTGGCGCAAAAAATCTAGCATTTTGCCTCATTTCCGAAACTACTTAGGGAAATGTCCTTCTTTTGAAATTCGATTTTCTCAAAATTGAGATAATCCCTATAGTGACGTTTTAAAGAGTCTGTAGTGGCGTTTTGGAACTCGAGCCTCATGAACTCGAGTTATATGTAAAACAAAAAAAGAAAAACTTGCATGGAACTCGAGTTCATGGGGCTCGAGTTTCAAAACGCCACTATAGATTCTTAAAACGTTATAATAGGCTCTTTAAAACGTCATTATAGGACTCCAGAATTATTATTTTTTTTTTAACTCGATTGTGAGAAAATTAAGTTTCAAAATAGGAGCACATTTCCTTAATTAGTTTGAGAAAAGGGGCAGCATGCTGATTTTTTTGCACGAAATTAGCAAAAGCCCATTTTTGCCCAAAAATTTATGTGGTTTGATCTTAGGCTTACGTCCATGACAAAATAGAGGAGAGAATTTCACTTTAAAAAGCACAAGGTCACTCTCACACACGAGCAGTTGTCCATGTTGTTCACTCCTGCCCCCCACTTGGAAAAACAAATTTTATATATATAATTTTTTTTACTAGTTTAATTTACTCTTAAAAATATTTTTGCACACCTTAATCATATATCATCCCAACCCAAAACTAAACAATAACACAAATCACAAGTCTCTCTCTCTCTCTCTCTCTCTCTCTCTCTCTCTCTCTCTGCACTATAATCTAATTCTCATCTCACCTCTCTTCTCCATTTAATTATCTTGGTATCTCCAACTCTAAGAGTAAAGAGTAATATTTGTGAGTCATGAGTATCTTTCTCTTTATTATAAATTTATATTATATGTTTCTGAGTGTATGTTTGATATTGACTGTGTGCTATTTTTTATATTTTTGTTATAATGTTATTTGTGTGAATTGTGGTATGTGTGAATGTGTGAGTGTATTGTATAAATATAATATAATATCATATAATTTAATAATTAGGAAATATAGAAGGTTTGTTACACTTACATGTGTGTGTATTCTTGTCATGTTATAATAACTTTTGTTATAAAGTTAGTGATTCAAGAAAAAAAATTGTAAAGTTAGTGTTTATTTTTTTGAGGAAAAAATGGTATTGCAAAGTTAATAATTGTTCAAGCATTTGATTGTCTAAAAGGACACTGAGTGAACTATCATAGATAATGATAAGTGCATAAAAACAAAAATGTTATGCAAACTTAACAGAATAACATAGTCACATTTAGCCACTTTAAGAGATAATGATCGCTGATAATGAACTATCATGTAACGATTTCAAAATATAAAAACTTGTAGAAGCATATTTTAAAACTTCATGTTTTTTTTTTCCCGATAATTGGATATATTCAAGCTCTCTTTCTATTAAATTTTGTTTCATTTAAGTTTCTTATGACGACCCCCCCCCTCATCCCTTGTGGAAAAAAAATCTTGGAGCCGCACTGCTCTCACAAAATCAAACTTGAAACAAGATACTATGAAACAAAATTGGGTCAAGTAGTGGTTATATCAAGTAGCCATATTCTCTTTGTAATAAATGGTTTCCTTAATTAAAGATTTGGTTAAATTACATAATTTTTCTATAATATGGGTTGCTTTCAAATTCAATCTTAAAATAAAATATTTTTTGTCAAAACAACAAACTCTTATAAATTATTTTAAGTCACACTCATAATAAGAATACATTGGCTAAAACTATTAAAAATTCACATAAGTCATAACTAAAACCTATTATATGAGATTAGGTATCAATTATCTTACACAAATAACATAACTGGCTTAAGTGTTGGCAGAAACAACATGCTCCACAATCTGTTTTCTCTCTCTAACCGAAACATCATCAAGTAGGAATGTTAACTGTAATGTCGGCTAGAGTCAATGAAAAATAAAATAAAATAAAAAGTGCCCAAACACGTAAGAGAGTTGGAATTTTGGAAATACAAATCCCAAAATCAAATCTTAAGTCAGCATAATTGTACGTTGCCAAAGAAAAGGTCGATAGCACAAAACTCGAAGCAAGGAAATACGATTTTCTTAAGTTGATGTATGGTGTTTCTGAATGAGTCAAACACAATGAATTCGAGCTACCTCCACAGATATATAAAAGTTTAATGTTGCTATTGTTTTTGTCATGGTTTTTTCTTTTGAACGTTAACGGCCGTACTCTTTTTTTGACACTATGGTTGGGGTTGGGGGAAAATCAAAAATAAATAAAAAACTATTATTTTTCCACAAAAGAAAAACTATTAAATGACTAAAAGCATTAAGTCTTCTATAATAATAATTTTATTGTTGATGTTGTTACTCCAATCAAAGGTCTATATCAGTAGTTATGAAGAATATATGTATATAAAAATGTCATATACCTATCACTAACTTTTACTAATTCAATCTTCACCATCACCAAATATTATTTCCCTTGGTAGGTCCTCGTTAAATTACAATTCAGGCTGCTTAGGCTTAATTTCTAACTAGAGTACTTGAGATAATTTGAGAAGGGTTTCAAAGTAATAAAGTCATGTGAAGAGGCATAGGCAGAGACAAGGGATGTAACATATCGTCTTGTTTTCTTATATATTTTTAATGAAATGTATAACATACATACATACATACATACATATATATATATATATATATACAAATGAGACAAAGACCATGAGATAATATAAAAATTACTAGCTACATTTGGTCTTTCAAAATAACTATATACTAATCGTTAACCCGTGCTATGTATGAGAATCTACCTATTTGTGAGGTAGACTAAATTAATTTTATAAAAAATTTAAGAAATTGCACCATTGCATGATTTGCTCATGTATGACTTTAATTTGTATTATAATTTGATGAAGAAGTTATTGCTTGAACGTGCAATGGCTTACAAAAAATTTGTCAGACAGTTTCAGGTACTGCAAAAAAATAACTCAAAAATTCAAATATTAAAACTTCTGAAAGACCAAAAAATATTAAAAAATTAGTTGATTCGCTGCTTAGAAATTATTGAAACAAAAAAAAATATATATGACCAAACCATAGGGAAATATAAGAGAAAGATGGGTTACATTTGAAAAAATAATTTCAATTATTGCAAGCTTTTTTTATCCAAACATTCGAAAAAATTACAAGTTCCTTTTGTGAGTGCTACTACTCTTCCTACAATTTGGCACTTTATGAATTTATTTTCTCAATTTTTCCTAACTATTATTGAATCCAAACAATTTTACTGTTTCAACATAGCCAACCAAGACCTCATGAACCTAGATTCCTAAGCAAATGAATTAAGATTCATAAGAAAATCTAAATATTGCCCAAAAGAATGTATTAATTCCCAAAAAGATGCCAACACCAGCAAAAAAAAAGGACAGAAACTTCAATTGGAAGAAATTTGTAATGATATGGGACGAAAATATGGAAAAATAAATAAAAGCCATATGCTAACCTCCATGACCATCATAGACACCAAAGAAAGGTGGAACTGTCCAAATTTGGATAAGCTGCATGCTACAAAAGAAAAGAACACATGGTAAAATAGCATAATCTATAGAAAATCATTGAGATTATGGGTCCACTCAATAGACCCATTGAAAAGGCAATCCAAAGAAGTCATTGAAAAATACAAAACAAATTTTGGCAAGCAGTGTTTACAAAATAAACACAAAACAAACAAAATATAAAAAATTTCAAACCCAAAGTCCTTTTCACTAATCACAAAAATCAATATCTCTGTGAAGAGAGGCCAACCCCATCACCATGAATCTGAAAAACACTGATTAAAAAGAGAAAATTACAGAGACATTGAAACTTGGTGATTGAAAAAAGAAAATTTCATGGAGAAAAGGCCATGTCAAATTGAAGGAGTTTTTCCCCTCACTTTGATGTTTGCTTTCTACATTGCCTTAGTCGTTACGTTCAGGTTTAGGTTTAGGCTTTAAGAGATTTATATATCACTACTTAGGGGTTGAATTTCCCGTGCATCAGTTTTTATGTTTTTTTTTTTTTTTTAAATTGTTTTTATATTATATTTAAATATTGTGTTGACGTGAACAATTGTGGAAATTTCAGAAGTTTCGGTTATATATATATTTAGATAATATGGTATAATTATATATGTTATACCTTCCATTAAAAATATTGCTTGCAACACTTGGTCTTTCAAAATAACTATATATAACATGGTATAATTATATGTGTTATACATTCCATTAAAAAATATATAATAGGTTGTTAAAATCGGGATCTTAAGTAGAATCATGGGAGAGGTAGGTGGGGTTGTAGATCGTAGGATCGGATTGTGAATCGTAAGATCCTACATTATTTGAAAAAAAACATTGATATATTAAATAATTACATAAATTATACATTTATTCCAAAAAAAATAAAAAATTTGCATCAATTTAATATAATTACCATACATCACTACATCCATTTGTAAGCACCATTTAAAGAGGCCAAAAATCTCAAAACATGACACTCTATTGGGATGTTATTTTTCATTTTGATCCAACTGACACTCCATCTCTCTAGATTAGAAAAGCAAAACTTGGTCTATATATTGTAACGTTATTTTTCATTTTGGTCTAACTGAATCTTCTATCAAGTTAAAAAAGTTTACAAGAAACTAGGATCGTTTGGGATCGTCAAAATTGTACGATTCGGAGTGATCGCAAAGATCCGGATCGTTTTGGGCATATGAAATTGTAAAATCGTAAGATCCAAATCGAGATTTTGATAATCATATATATATATATATATATATATGTATATATCATCACACTTTTTAAGTTTAAAACAAATCTATCTACCAAACCTAGTTTAAAATTTCTCATGGCTATCCAACTCAAAGAAATGTGTCCATATTAATTTTAAAGTTAAAATAATTTATTTTTTCAAAAAAATCTACTTATGCCTTGTTTTCTTATGATATTAAATCTTCAATACCTCCTCATCTTTCCTCTAATTATTTTCCTCTCATCTCTAGACTTTTGCATGGTTTCAAACTTTCAGTTTTTGCTATAAACTCAAGTTTTTAACTAATTAGAAGAATAAAAAAAGAAATTTAAATTTTACATAATTTTTTTAAAAGCAATCAATGGAGTGAAGTTGTATAAAACTTTTCGAGTATCTTGATATAATTTTTAACACTTTTAATTGATTTATTTCTCAATTTATTTTGAATAATCCAATAACAAGTTTAAACTTTATATAATTAGATTAATCTCTTGAATTTTTTGTTATCAGTTATCAATTTATTATTTGTTCCTTTTTTTATAATATGAATTTTTTTAATGTCCCAAACTAATATTGTTTGGATTATTTTTGTTGGCAATCTGTTCTTTTAATTGTCTCCCCTTAACTAAAATCCTGGCTTTATCATTGTATAGATGAGAGTCATAATGAACTAGTGAAAAAAAATGAATTGATTTTTCCGGTAAAAAAAAAAACTTTAAATAACATTAGTAGGATGCATAAAGAAGGCCGTTTCAATAATTAAAGAGATATCATAGTATGACTTAGGAAAGAATATACTAAATACACATGACCCTAATTAGTTTGTTAATTCATAATAGATCCCAAAAATTTGGGACTAATTATACAGCATAGAAGTGTATAGGATAAATTGATATCTTTTTTTACTATCCTAGTATACAAGAACTCCAAGTTAGTGCGCAAAGAAAAAGAGAATTTCTTGTCAAATGTTTTATAAAATTCAACCAAAAACATTATTTTGGTCTCATAGATTGTAGGCCATATATAATGGCACTCCATAAAATTTAATTACCAAAATAAAAAAAATATTTTAGACGTTGATTTGGTGTTGTTAGTGCTGTTACCATTGTTTGTCACGGCATTCAAGACACGTCAGGTAGTATTTATTGTTCATTTTTCATAAATTGGGTCAAAATGGAACCTGTAGGATCATTTACAGGCGTAGTGTTTTTTGTTGCTGTTGAACCCATCATATAATAGAAATCTTTTTAATTTCATCAATCTTTTTCACCTCTCATGAATTCTAATGCTTCAAACAGACATATAAACAATGTAAAAGCCATGTTAAAAAATGTGTAAACTCTTTTTTGTATAAAAAAGTAAAATAACTGGATAGAGAATTGACTGACTTCTATTATCTTCAAAAAGATTTCAAATTGTGTTTTATTTCATAAAAATTATTTCCATTACAATAGAACATAACCTCACAACACACCTTAGAATACATTATATTTTTGCAAATTCAATTGTGTTCTTTCCATCATGAGCCTTCCTGAAGAAATGTTTCACATAATCTAAATGCAGAACTTGCTTATATAATGCTTTCTCACCTCCTGCAAGAACTTCTGAAAAAGGACAAATCATGTCACATGGCCTAGGATTAACAAAAATAGGAACTGAAATCCTATTCTTGCTTCCACTAGCAACCACACGAAGCTCAATGCTCTTGTATCGACCATTGCTCATTATTTGTAGTACATCACCAACATTGATCATGAGGGAGCCACTTACAGGTGGAACATGAACCCAACATCACCAACATTGATCATGAGGGAGCCATTTACAGTTTGACATATCAATGATGGGTATAGACTCTTGAGGCAAGATGTTGCTCACAGTGATCCTTTCTTCCACAGTGATCCTTTGAGTCCCATTTATGAGAGACCCTTTACTCCATTGCCATTTGTTACGATAGAGTTAGTGATATTTGAGGACTCACTGATAGGTGTTGCAACTGTTGGAGCCAATCTTACAAGAAAGGCATAGAGAGAGAGCTTAGTATTTAGCAAATGGCTAGAAACTAAGATGTTTGGTGTTGTTGTTGGTGGTGCAATTTGCATACCATTTGCACCTATTTATATAGCACTGTCTCAAGAATTTTAGGGTTAATTTCAATTTATTTAATATATGCCTCACTAACTCACATGGCAATATTCGCATGGCTTATTCCATTATTGTCCTTTCCCCAGTACTTGTCAAGAACCCAAGGTTCAGGACAAAATGGCCAAATACCACTATTTTCAAAAATTTGTTGCAAAAAAACACTATTTCGGAACTAAATAAGGAAATACCACTTTTCTAGAACTCGAGTTTCAGAAACTCAAGTTCCAAATGGCACTCGAGTTCATGAAACTTGAGTTCCTCATCAGTTCCGCTATTGTGGCACTATTGAGCTGGAATTTGTGCGATGAAAAAACTAATGTGGTACTCGAGCTTGGTAAGCTCGAGTTACATGCAACACAGTACTCGAGTATACCAGGCTTGAGTACCTATTATAAATAAAATTATGTTTATGTTTATTTCTATGGTACTCAAGCTCCCAAGCTCGAGTACCTTGTAAGGAACTCGAGTTTAGTAAACTCAAGTTCTTTATAACTTTTTTTTGGGATAATCGACAAATAAACATAAACATAAAAATAAGTAGCGTTTTATGTTTTCATTTATTTAAACAGAAGCATTGTAAAACATAAAGATTTTAATTTCAAAATATGAATTAATTTCTACATTAATCAAAATTGTTCATTGTTTTCTTATAAAAAGTGTTCACCGTTTTTTGCATAAACTATTTCTAGCATTTTGCATAAAATTATTTTCTGTTAAGCATTTGTACGGGCATGGGCCTCGTTTCAACTAACCGTCTGCAAGGGCCCATAACTGCGCTGCCACGTGTTCATATTGCTCGGCTCTTGCTCTTCGGCATGCACTAGGAATTCACCTATACTCTACCATACCCAGCAGATCCACAGGTAACCTCCCCCCTCGGCGAGCAAAATACCCAAGTGGGAAGTTAGTTCCAATGCCACTACCCCCACTCGCCCACCGCCTAGTGCTCACTCTAGATCAGCGGCATTGGACCTCTCATTCCATTGCCTTGGGAGCAAACCCCGCCGAGCAACAGACCCACATGGGAAGCTAGTTTCAATGCCACCATCTCCACTTATCCATACCCTGACACCCACTCTGGATCAGCGGCATTGAACCTCTCATTCCATTGCCTAGGGAACACGTTCCTGCCGAGCAGCGAACTTCACGGTGAACCTAGTTCCAAAGCCACTACCGCTTCTTCTTCGCATTAAAGACGCCCACTTAGGGAAAAGGATATTGGGCCTCTTTCTCCATTGACCTGGAAAGTTGACACGCAATCACTCCAGCTCAACCTATAAATAGACGGGGGGTATACGAAGTAAGAGGTTGGCAACAGCAGAGAGGAGGGAGAAGAAAAGAAAACGTATGTTTAAGAAGACAGGCTATGGCGGTGAATCCGGGAGAAAGAGGCACTTGAGGGAATCGGGCTTACCAAGCGTAGGACAGCCCATCGTAGGAAATACATAGGCCCACTATACAAGTAAATTGTGAGCCCAACACAAATCAGGCCCTACGACCAAATTTGGGCACGTACAGCATTATTTAAAAAATTGTTCACTCTCTTTTCTGCGTAAATTATTCTCTATTTAATATTTAAAAAAATTGTTCATTGTTTTCTCATAAAACACCTAGTGAAATCCTGTCTTCTAAATTTAAACGCCAAATCTGAATGCTTTTACATGTTTGAATTTCACAATAATCGAATCTATTTTTCTGCATTGATAAAATCTATTTCTACATTAATAAATTTTCTCTCTGCACATCATGTTTACTATATATTCGAATCTGCTTACTACATTCATAAAATCTTTTTTTTTTTTTTTGCATTAATTAAAACTGTTCATTGTTTTCTCATAAAAATTGTTCACTGTTTTCTACATAAACTATTTCTACGATTTTGCATAAAATTATTTTCTATTCACCATTATTTAAAAAATTGTTCACTCTCTTTTTTGCGTAAATTATTCTCTGTTCACTATTTAAAAAATTGTTCACTGTTTTCTCATAAAGCATCTAGTGAAATCGTGTTTTCTAAATTTAAACGCCAAATCTGAATGCTTTTTCATGTTTGAATTTCACAATAATCGAATCTATTTCTTTGCATTGATAGAATCTATATCTACATTAATAAAATTTGCTCTCTGCACATTATGTTTATTGTATATTCGAATCTGCTTACTACATTCATAAAATCTGTTTTCTGCATTAATTAAAACTGTTCATTGCTTTCTCATAAAAATTGTTCATTGTTTTCTGCAAAAACTACTTCTACGATTTTGTATAAAATTATTTTCTGTTCAGCATTATTTAAAAAATTGTTCACTCTCTTTTCTGCAGAAATTATTTTTTATTCACTATTTAAAAAATTGTTCACTATTTTCTCATAAAACACCTAGCGAAATCTTGTTTTCTAAATTTAAACGCCAAATTTGAATGCTTTTTCACGTTTGAATTTCACAATAATCAAATCTATTTTTTTTGTTTGCATTGATAAAATCTATTTCTACATTAATAAAATTTGCTCTCTGCACATCATTTTACTATATATTCGAATCTGCTAACTACATTCATAAAATTTGTTTTCTGCATTAATTAAAACTGTTTATTGTTTTCTCATAAAAATTGTTCACTGTTTTCTGCATAAACTATTTCTACGATTTTGCATAAAATTATTTTCTATTTAGCATTATTTAAAAAATTGTTTACTCTTTTTTTTTGCGTAAATTATTTTCTGTTCACTATTTAAAAAATTGTTTACTGTTTTCTCATAAAACACCTAGAAAAATCGTGTTTTCTAAATTTAAATGCCAAATCTGAATGCTTTTTCATGTTTGAATTTCACAATAATCAAATCTGTCTTTCTGCACTGATAAAATCTATTTCTACATTGATAAAATTTGCTCTTTGCACATCCTGTATTCTGTATATTCGAATCTTCTTACTACATTCATAAAATATGTTTTCTGCATTAATTAAAACTGTTCATTGTTTTCTCATAAAAATTGTTCACTATTTTCTGCATAAACTATTTCTACGATTTTGCATAAAATTATTTTCTGTTCAGCATTATTTAAAAAATTGTTCACTCTCTTTTTTGCGTAAATTATTTTCTGTTCACTATTTAAAAAATTGTTCACTGTTTTCTCATAAAACACCTAGTGAAATCGTGTTTTCTAAATTTAAACGCCAAATCTGAATGCTTTTTCGTGTATGAATTTCACAATAATCAAATCTATTTTTCTGCATTGATAAAATCTATTTCTACATTAATAAAATTTTCTCTCTGCACATCATATTTACTGTATATTCGAATTTTCTTACTGCATTCGTAAAATCTGTTTTCTACATTGATTAAAACTATTTATTGTTTTCTCATAAAAATTGTTTTGTGTTTTCTGCATAAACTATTTCTACGATTTTGCATAAAATTATTTTATGTTCAGCATTATTTAAAAAATTGTTCGCTTTCTTTTCAGTGCAAATTATTTTCTGTTTACTATTTAAAAAATTGTTCACTGTTTTCTCATAAAACACTAACTGAAATCGTCTTTTCTAAATTTAAACTCCAAATATGAATGCTTTTTCAGCGTTTTGAATTTCACAATAATCAAATCTATTTTTCTACACTGATAAAAAATCTATTTCTACATTAATAAAATTTGCTCTTTGCACATCTTTTTTACTGTATATTCAAATTTGCTTACTGCATTCATAAAATTTGTTTTCTATATTAATTTAAACTGTTCATTGTTTTCTCATAAAAATTGTTCATTATTTTCTGCATAAACTATTTCTGGCATTCTGCATTAAATTATTTTATAATTAGCATTATTTAAAAAATTGTTCACTCTTTTTTCTGCATAAATTGTTCTCGGTTCTCTGCATAAATTGTTCACTGTCACATAGATAGAATCATGGTAGAATTTGTAAAGTTTTTGAATTCCAGTCACCCTGATCATCATGGCTACTCTTATACCACTACTCAACAAGAGCACAAAGGTGTATAGAAAAAAGTTTGTTTTATTATATATGCTTTAAATTTTAAAGATGATTTTCTTATAAAACATTTTAAAAGGACTTTACAAAAGGACATTGACAGAAAGACTTTGGAATTACATCTTGTTAACACCAGTGCATTTATTGAAGCATTTGGTTGTTAACTCCCTGGCAAGGAGGTTGGAGATTCAAGCTCCAGAAAGACAGAATCATAGTCTCCTAAAAGCTATCTTATGGGAACAAGCTTTTCAAAGCTCCACCCTAAGATTTAGCAAAAAATGAGACTTGCCATTAGAACCTTACCCCTTGAAATCCAACAGAATATACTAACCCATAAAGCCATAACAAGTTCTTATGATAGATGGGTGTACCTTTTCAAAGTATTAGTCTCTACAGCATTTATCAGAACAGAAGACATGACAGACGACATATGGCTATCTTATAAAGCTATATGATATGAAAGTTTTGGAGAAGCAGACAGAGTTTATGAAGGAACAAGAGACAGATACAATCCCTATCTGCGATTACTTATCAATATAGAGGCAGAAGATCCAATAATTCCTGATACTTTATGGTTATCTGAAATGCTAGAAGTAGAGCTTATTAGCAAATTAATCATAACTTCTGGAATTCAGATTAGTTTATTTCTCAAAGTCATCCAAGAAGTAGCCGCACAGATTGGAGGTCTTAATTATAGGAAGATCACTATTTGGAGTACTCTTCCAGCTTGAGACAATAGCTATTATATGGAAGCTCGACCAGCACACATTTTGGTTTTTATTCATGATTGAGGTTGTATCCTTGAATACAATTGGTATGCAGGAGATACTTATTTACCACTTAATGATCTGGATGCTCTGGCTCAAGAATGGTCTAATTTCATGAGTAATAAGATTTATGAGATACAGAAAGAATTAGACAAAGGCTTCTACTTTTATAGTTACACAAACAGGATAGTTGTATATGGTCAAATACCTTCAGCAAGGAGGCTATTTGGGAAAAGAAAGATTGTTAAGGATCCGAGAATGATATAGATTGGAAGACAGACAGATAGATCATTATACACTAGCGATAGATCACTATTCACTAGTGACAAATCACTATTCACAGGCGACAAATCACTATTTCAATGGTGACAGATCACTATTCACCAACACGCATGAATAGCTTCTAGACAAATCAAGACAGTCCAGACAGATATAGATAGATGTTCAAAAGTTACTACTGTTTACTAGCATGCGTAAAAGGAGATCTGATAGATTTAAGAGATCCAAAAGATTCCCAGATAGACGTAGACAAACTATTAATCATCAGTACTAATTTCCATACCACCGACAGATTAACTTGAGTTAAACTTACCTACTCATGTTACTTTACCATGGTTCATTTCACCTATAAAAGAGACGGACTATGAAGACAGAAGACAAGTTTCTAAGTTTCTAAGTTTCTAAGATTCTAAGCTTTTAAGTTCCAAGTTTTAGGAAGCCTTTTGTAATAGCCTTCCCTCTCCCTCAGAAAGACTTCTGTACTCTCTCCCCCTCTTATAATCTTGTAACCTTTCTCTTTAGACAGTTTTATTTTCAAGCTTGCATCAAAGATAGCAGTTTGTTTTTAAGTTTATCAAAGACTGAAGTTTTTCTTTTAGTAAGATTTTACTAGTTTCTGTTTTCATATTCCATACTGCATTTTAACCTTATTTTGAATATATCTATTTTGCTATTTACTCTCTTTATTCTCTATTTCATCATTGTTTATGCTTCCATATTATTGTTGTGCTCTCTCCTGGGTAGTCATTGGTATTAAAGCATCCGGATCATAAAACACCTAATGAACAATGAATAATTTATGCAGAAAAAATAGTGAACAATTTTTATGAGAAAATAGTGAACAGTTTTAATTAATGCAGAAAATAGATTTTATTAATGCAGTAAGCAGATTTAAATATACAGTAAACATGATGTAGTACCAACTGTGGCATGAGTAGTTTTTTGAAGACACATCACTAGCCCGTTGCTGTAGTACCAACTGTAGTCATACAAACCACATGCACCAACAGACGCCACTGTTTCACATGTGTTGCTCAACAACTCGGCACGATTTCACACACTGTCTAGTCATATCATCCACATTCATGTGAATACTTAAATATATGAATAATCGTACACTGGTGCCAGAGACATAGCACTGTGTCAATTAAATATGATACTCTGTTCAAGAACACTGCAACTACTGCCCACATCTTCGAATCTCACCGTGACATTAGGAACATTTAAAATCCTGTTCATGTAGTGTTTTTCTATCCTGTATTGACATGACAAGCCCTAATAACTGAAATTATAATGCCTGGAACATGAAATGAGGTTATAAATGTACCACAATAATGATCTTATTTCTACCCCACTAACTTCATAGATTGACTAAGCTATGAGTCGCAACGCCTCAACATCAAATTGTACAATGCGAAACAAATTTGGATCTACTTCAACAAATGGATTATCACAAGTTCCAGCAGGTCAACAACTACAGACATACACAGACCACTATGGACAGATTTTCTTAATATGCCAACATACATGTATGAGAGTCTTGGAAGCATCAGGCACATCATGGTCAGCAAACCTACAAACTAAGTACAGATACTACCACAATAGAGTTCACCATAGCAAAACCACCATGGTCAACCTTATATGAGAAAATGTGTGAGTTGGAGGTGTATTGTCGATAGCATGTTTACGAGTTCCTAAGGCACGCTTAGCCGAGTTACCTAGAAATGAACCTGCCAACATACTTGCTCGTCTTGAAAAAGAGAACAATCAAATGCAAAGGTGATTAGATCATTTTCATGCAATCCAAAAAGCTAGATTTTATCAATGCAAAAAAATAGATTCGATTATTGTGAAATTCAAACATGAAAAAGCATTTAGATTTGGCGTTTAAATTTAGAAAACATGATTTCACTTGGTGTTTTATGAGAAAATAGTAACAATTTTTTAAATAGTAAACAGAAAATAATTTACGTAGAAAAGAGAGTGAACAATTTTTTTAAATAATGCTGAACATAAAATAATTTTATGCAAAATCGTAGAAATACTTTATGCAGAAAATAGTGAACAATTTTTATGAGAAAACAATGAACAGTTTTAATTAATGCAGAAACAGATTTTACGAATGTAGTAAGCAGATTTAAATATACAGTAAACATGATGTGCAGAGAGCAAATTTTATTAATGTAGAAATAGATTTTATTAATGCAAAAAAATAGATTCGATTATTGTGAAATTTAAACATAAAAAAGCATTCAGATTTGGTGTTTAAATTTAGAAAATACAATTTCACTAGGTGTTTTATGAGAAAATAGTAAAAAATTTTTTAAATAGTGAACAAAAAATAATTTACATAGAAAAGAGAGTGAAAAGTTTTTTAAATAATGCTAAACAAAAAATAATTTTATGCAAAATCGTAGAAATAGTTTATGCACAAAACAGATTTTATGAATGTAGTAAGTAGATTTGAATATACAGTAAACATGATGTGTAGAGAGAAATTTTATTAATGTAGAAATAGATTTTATCAATGCAAAAAAATAAATTCAATTATTGTGAAATTCAAACATGTAAAAGCATCAGATTTGGCGTTTAAATTTAGAAAACGCAATTTTACTAGGTGTTCTATGAGAAAATAGTGAACAATTTTTTAAATAGTGAACAGAGAATAATTTACACAGAAAAGAGAGTGAACAATTTTTTAAATAATACTGAATAGAAAATAATTTTATGTAGAATGCTAGAAATAGTTTATGCAGAAAACAGTGAACAATTTTTATGAGAAAACAATGATCAATTTTAATTAATGTAGAAATTAATTCATATTTTGAAATTAAAATCTCTAGATTTTACAATACTTCTATTTAAATAAATAAAAAAAAATAAAAAAGCTACTTATTTTTATGTTTATGTTTATGTTTATTTGTCGATTATCCAAAAAAAAAAAAAAGGTTATAAGGAACTTGAGTTTACTAAACTTGAGTTCTTTATAAGGTACTTGAGCTTGGTGAGCTCGAGTATTGTAGAAATAAAAATAAACATAATTTTATTTATAATCGGTAGGTACTCGAGCCTGGTATACTCGAGTACTATGTTGCATGGAACTTGAGTTTACCAAGCTCGAGTACCACATTATTTTTTTTTTTATCACAAAAATTCCAACTTAGCAGTGCCACAGTGGCAGAACTGATGAGGAACTCGAGTTTCATAAACTAGAGTGCCATTTGGAACTCGAGTTCTAGAAAAGTAGTATTTTCCTATTTAGTTCCGAAACAATGTGTTTTTGCTACAAATTTCTAAAAATAGTGGTATTTGGCCATTTTGGCCCCAAGGTTGACGCTCATTTTTATTCAACGTACAAGAGAGTGGGGGAGGACCAGGGGGGACGCATATAGTTGAATAAAACCCAATGTGTTTATCACACTTCAATGGGGGTTGTGTATTGGTCAAAGAGCCATGGCCCCCAAAGTTGAAAAAAGAAGTCTTTAAGAAAAGTATTAGGGAATTGATATTGGAACGTGTTATGGTTCAAATCAACGTGTTTGTTTGTTTGTATTTTTTTTTTTTTTAAAGAATACTAAGTATTAACACACACATACATAGGGAGAGGGAGGTAAGTTTTTTAAAGAAACTTACAGTGGTGTATATCTGAAAGGGCCTCAATGTGTTTATTTCAGTTTGTCTATTAGAACATAATATTTCAGTATGGAATATTTTAAATCGTTTTGAAGTTACAACTTTATATATATATATATATATATATATATATATATATATATGATAGGCCATAAACGCGTTGATCCCTTGTGATAAATTAAATTGATTAATTAGCCGAGTTATTAATTAATCAAGTTAACATGCAAAAACACGTGACAGCACAAACAAATCAACAAAACTAAAGTATGCAGCGGAAAATAAAAGACACGGTGATTTGTTTACGAATGGGGAAAACCTGATGGCAAAAACCCCACTGGGTGATTTAAGGTCACCACTCCCGAAACTCCACTATTATTATAACAAGCGATTACAAGTAAGGAATCCCATGTACCTTACTAACCTACAGTTGAACCCTTACCCCAATACCCAATTGGACTTGCTCTGTAGTGACAGTTTCTCCTTTCAATGCACGGCTCCCAAGTACGTAACTAACCAATTGCGCGGATCTCAGTATGCGACTTTAATTCACCAACTAGAGAGAGAGTTGTTGACTGTAAAGTTCTTCAAATCATCCACACGATGAAGATCAGGAAGATGCTTGGTTATAAAACCCTATGGTGCACATTACACAGCAACTTCTTCACAAAGGTTGAACTAGGGCATGAACTTTGTCTTTTTGATCATAAATTGCATGAACAAGAATTACTCAATGCTTGTGCAACTTGCATATCTTTGACGGCCCTTAAAACAATCCTTTTATATGTCTAGGGTTAGGAGAAAAGAAGTCCCAAAGACACATTCACGGATTGGAATTAAAACAGAACTGAAAATCTATTTTCTTTAAATCTTGACAGATAGAGGTGTCGAGGATCTGTCGAGAAGCTATCGAGGCTCGGGCTAAAACAGCTTCTTAAAGCTCGATAGATGCATGTGTCGAGACAGGTGTCGAGACAGGTGTCGAGCTTTAGTAACTTGCACTTCCTTACTTGTTTCTTGGACAGACTTGATGACTTCAATACTTAGTCTTGAAACACTGTTTCTTGACGCGTTAAACACATCCTAAATCTACTCAAATACAAGTAAAGTGCGTTTTGTCTAAGGATAAGCCAATTACATAAAATAGCGACATATGTCAACAACCACTTGAACTACATATGTCCTAACAATCTCCCCCTTTGGCAATCCGTGACAAAACCACAACAAACAAATGAAGATATGAGAGAAGTCATAAAACACTTTAACTCATATTCACTTGTTACATACAATAAAATCTATCCTAACACAAACTCTTGAAAAACTTTGCAAGAAGAGAGTTTATGGCAAGTAGACTTTGGCAACCTGTATTTCTGAAACACTTATAAACAAACACATCAAGGCATTTTTGTGTGAAGCAAAAATAATAGATTGCATACAAGTAAAAAAAACATGTGTATAAAGACAGAAAAGAAACAACACATGGAAAGATAGGTGAAAGAAATATACATCAACATATATATCAAGAAATAAGTACAATGTATGTCAATACATGATCAATGTATCTCTAAAAAAGATAGAAAAGAAAAAAATACATATGATCCTCACTACATCCCTCATATCAACACTCCCCCTATTAAAAATGTCCTATACTAGCTCTCCCCCTAAGTATGACTACTCTTATACCAAAACTACTCTCCCTTTTTATCACGAGTGACAAAGGGTAGAGTGTCAAGTAGACATCTCATCAGAAGAGCTCGCATCTCTATCATCATCATCCGAAGCATCATCGTCATCACCGTCATCATCACCCTCAGTCTCAGAAGAACCATGAGGTGGCGGAGGAGAAGCCTTTTGAGAAAAGCCGCCCAAGGTTGCTTGTCGCCTGGCGATGCGACCGACACGAACGTTCACCTGATATAACTCCGTGGAGAGAGTATCGAGGCGAGCATCCATGCACTGAAGCTGCGCCATGATGTCTCCAAGAGTGACGTCGCTCGAAGAGGAAGGAGCAGATGTTGCTCAAGCAGATCTGGAAGTAGTCGGACGGGAGGAAGGAGTAGCAGTATCCGACTGTCTCGATCTAAATTGTGCCTCACTACGTTTTACGGTAGCGGCGTCTATGGCAAACATGACATGATATGGATCGGACGAAGGGAAGGGGATGGAAAAACGGCGAAGTATCCTTGTGATAGCAGAAGGACAAATGAGCTTATCACGGGTGGCTGTATCTCTATAAACATCTATGATAGAGAAGATAAAGTGTGAAGGGAAGTCTATAGTGAGATGCTCTAAGAGGGACAACAAAAATCAAGCACGAGGCTCTGTGATAGAGTTGTAGTGAGAAAGTGGGTGAAAAAAAAAAGTCATTACCATGTTAAAGAAACGAGGACCTTCAGCAAAAGGCCGACATGGTGTGTACTGATGATCTCCCCAAGAGGAAGGATGCTTACAGAACGCCGAGATCATCTCGTCTTTAGACACAGTCCATAGATGCTCACAACTAGGGTAATCAAGATGATCCATTCTAGGGACATGACGAACCTCAGAGACTAACTCCGGAGTGACAGCAAAGCGCGTACCTCGAACGCTAGAATAGAAGAGAGGTGTTGAAGAATCAATCTCGTGGATGTTAGAGTAAAACTCCTGTATCAACACGAGAGGACATGTGACCGGGACGTCACACAATGACTCCCACACCCGACTGTGAATGACATCAGGTAGGTTAGTGTCGGCAAAGTTTGCCAGGACAACGTGGCGTTCCGAATGAACACCTTGTTTAGAGAAGTTCTCCAAGAAGACCTTTTGGGCTTTCTCATCACGTAACCGGATAGACAAAGGAGTGGAATCCAAAGAAGAAGATCCCTTAGAATGCAAAGGGTTCTGGGATGGAATAGGCTTACGTTTAGGTGCCATATATACTACTAAGGCAAACATAGAGAGGGGGAGAAGAAGAGAAACACACAGAAAAGTTCCAAACAGTTCAATATAGGAAGAAAATATTGAAAAGAAAGAACGTATGCATGGGAAATGCATGAGCATGTGACATGCAACAATAAAAACATCATGGGCTCAGTCCAATCCAAACTTAATAGCACACAACAAGTTTGCACACATCTAAATGCATGAAAATACAATTAGAATGCTAATGTGATGCAATGCATGTAGTTTTAAAGATCAAATCTATAAAACCAACCCAAAATTTTCATGAAATCCTCAACAATTTTGAAAATCCCCAAAAATTTTCAAAAATCTCAAAACCTAGGGTTTTAAAACATGAAATGCATGAAGAATGGAAGAATAGATGCTTACCAAGTGAGGAAGATCAAGAAAAACACTTGAGGAAGCCTTAGGAAGAGATTTGGAGAGAGTGAGAAAGGTTTTGGGAGGGAAAACACAAGTTATCGAGTGAGAGAGATCGAGCGAAATGAGAGAAAATCGCGAGGAAAGAATATATAGCCCTTCAGTAATTCTCGACAGATACAGGTATCGAGAAGTGTCGAGACAGCTATCGAGGTAGGTGTCGAGAAAATGCAAGTCGACAGATGCAGCTATCGAGGACATGTGTTGAGGAAGAAGGATCAAGCATTAAGAAATCTCGATCGATCCAGAAGCTGTCGAGAATCTATCGAGCAAACAGAAAGTTTCTCGATCAATCACCAGGTGTCGAAAATGTGTCGAGACTGCATTTAGAAAAAGTCTGAGAAGCTCGACAGACAGCTAGGTGTCGAGAGGTGTCGAGGTGGTGTTGAGATGCCTTAAAACAGTTTTTCAAGAGGGGAAAAATACAGACATGAATGCAATCACGCATGCAACTCAACCAAAGATCCAAGCAACACATTTAGCTCTCAATAACATCTATCAACAGAAAAATTAAGCACTTGATTCCCAAAACACGCACACACACACTAAACAAGTCTAACCAATTTTATATTTCAAAAATGAGTTAAGACAGTTTAGTGAGCATACATTAACACATGTAAACCTTGTGATGGTCAAATCACATTGTACCTGCACATGTATCAAGAATAGCAAAGAATATTGCGTGTTGTGTGTGAAAACATCGCAAGATTGCATAAGTGTCTTAATGCTATGACGATTTGAGATATGAGAAAATCACTTTAACTCATACACAATCATAACTCTTTGATGTGGACTATCACCTTCGAGGTACATCCTATAACTCCCACATCTCCTAGAAAACACGCTTGTAACCATATTTTAAAGCATTTTGATCTTTTTGCTTTTTATTTCTTTGCATATTTTCTTTGATTAAGCATATCATGCATGGGCATATAAGAGAAAGAAAAGAAATACCCAATTATGTTAAGCTTTTGACAATGCACTTTTGCTATGCCGAAGCATACGGATGTCATTGACATTGCACTTTTGCTATGCCGAAGCATACAGATGTCATATCATGATTGGCGAATAACAGTGGTGAGATGGTTATTTATGCTTTTCTCTTAGGATTTTCTAGTCCTACCCGTTAAACAGAGTGATACGAGTGTTAAGTAGAAGAGATCACTTAACCTTACTCATCACAAACAAAGAGCTACAAAGCTTACTTGCTTAGTTGTGCAGAAGAATGCTCATCTAAGCTACAGGTGATACAAAGTTTAGAAAACTCTGTTTCAATGGCCATTTTAAGGTTCACAAGAACCAATGTACACAACACACATTGTTTTTGTATTTTTCAATTTTTCAATTTTTTTTTATTTTATTTTATCAGAAAAGCAAATATAAAACACAAAACTGAACACATAAACAAAAACAAGTTTAAAGAAAGCAAAACAATGCATAAAACTAGACTAACTCAAAACAGTAAAGAAACACACAAGTAATGCAACACAGAGAAACAGGGAGAGAGAAGAAGAAGTGACTAAAATCACTTAGAGCTCTTTTTCTTCCATACCTGGGAAGAACCTTTCCTTTTAGCCCACCTTTGAACCGATGATGAGGGGGAAGAGTTTAAACCGTTCAAGTTCGAACGGAACATAAGGGCTTTGAGAATGTCTCCAAGAGGAGCAAGAGAGGTCTGAAGCTGATTCTGGTTCCTAGATGCTATCATGCCATTGCTTTGTTGAGTGGCTAGCCACTTGTAGCAATTTGGTCGAGTATGACCGGCAACACCACAATGATAACAGAGATGCTGCTTCTTCTGTTTGGGCTTTTGAGAGATAGCCTTCTTAGTCCTAGGGTTTCTAGTTCTCCTTTTTTCAACTTTAAGGGGTGCTCCTAGGATAGACTTGCCCTTGTCTACGTTCTCACTAGCTAATTCAGTTTTAACATTTTTATCCTCAGTTTTAATGTTATTAGCAGGTGGAAAAAACAGTAGTACTAGCAGAAGGAGTATTAGAGAGAGAGAATTCATACCCCAATCCAGTACGATCTGAAGAAGATTTCTGAACACTTAGCATCTCGTCCAGCTTTGCACTTGACGTCCTCTCCAATTGTGCTCTAACTTGAAACAGCTTCGCTTTAAGCTTCTTGGTCTTCTCAGCCAAGAAATTGTTCTCGAACCTCAGTGCCCCAATGGTCTGATTTACTTCATCAACCTTAGTGGAAAGCTCCTCACAGTCAAGTTCCACATCACTGAGCTTCTTGGTGGCCAGCTTATAGAGTTTCTCATGCTTCTTAGAAAGCTTGTACAATTTCTCATAGGCGGTATGGATATCATCTTGATCATCCATAGTTTCACACTTGGCATCCACCAATTCCTTTTCTTCATCCACTTCTTCAGGAACCCCATCAGTAGGATTAACAGTGGCAGTGAAGGCATTCAAGATTCTGTCATCTTCATTTTTGGAATCATCCTCGGGCTCCGTGTCGCTTAAGGTAACAGCAAGTGCCTTGCTCTTCCCTATGCTCTTAAGGTACGTTGGACACTCTTGTTTCATGTGTCCGAAGCCTTGACACCCAAAGCATTTTGGTCCAGCAGGAACAGTGTACTGACCGCCATCCTTGACATCCTTCTTCCCTTTATCTGAATTCTTGAATTGAGAAGAATTGGATTGCCTACGGTCTTTGTTGAAGCCTTTTCCATTGGCATTCTTCATGAATTTTTTGAATTCCCTTGTAATGTAGGACTTCATTTTAGAATCTTCATCATCTGAAGAATCATCTGAAGAATCATCTGTATCACTGCTCTTGGCCTTTAGTGCCATGCTCTTGCCCTTGCTTGACTTGCCTATCCTAGTCAGCCCTAACTCGTAGGTTTGCAAGTTTCCAACCAGCTCAGTCAGAGGAATTCTGCCAATATCCTTCGATTCCTCTATCGCTGTGATCTTAGCATTGAATCTCTCGGGCAGCGATCTGAGTACTTTCCTTACTATCTTGGGTTCAGGAATGGTTTCTCTGAGATTGAAAGCTAAGTTCACTATGTCTTTGAGCTTTGCATAGAACTCATCAAATGACTCATTCTCCTCCATCTTAATTTCTCCAAAGCTTGTGGTGAGCCTCTGTAGCTTTGAATCCTTGACAGCCTTAGTTCCCTCATAGGTTGTCTGGAGAATGGTCCACGCTTCCTTAGCAGTTTCTGTTGAGGAAATTTTCTTGAACTCCTCATTGGTGACTGCACTGAATAGGGCACTGAATAGGGCATTCAATGCTCTGCTGTTGAAGTTTGCCGCCTTGATTGCCGCCTTGATCTTGGCATCATCCTAGTCGGCCGGCGCTTCTGTAGGCTTGGTCTAGCCTATCTCCACAACTTACCACACTTTCTCATTTAAAGACTGCAAGAAAGCTCTCATGCGTACTTTTCAGTATGCATAGTTAATGCCATCAAATAATGGAGGTATAATAAGAGATTGACCTCTATCCATGACAGCAAGAGTCAATGGATCACACACAAGGATTAAACCCTAATCAGAGCGTACCTGCTCTGATACCACTTGATAGGCCACAAACGCGTTGACCCTTTGTGATAAATTAAATTGATTAATTAGCCAAGTTATTAATTAATCAAGTTAACATGCAAAAACACGTGACAGCACAAACAAATCACCAAAACTAAAGTATGCAGCGGAAAATAAAAGACATGGTGATTTGTTTACGAATGGGGAAAACCTGACGGCAAAAATCCCACCGGGTGATTTAAGGTCACCACTCCTGAAACTCCACTATTATCACAACAAGCAATTACAAGCAAGGAATCCCAAGTACCTTACCAACTTACAGTTGAACCCTTATCCTAATACCCAATTAGACTTGCTCTGTAGTGACAGTTTCTCCTTTCAATGCACGGCTCCCAAGTACGTGACTAACCAATTGCACGGATCTCAGTATGCGACTTCAATTCACCAACTAGAGAGAGAGTTGTTGGCTGCAAAGTTCTTCAAATCATCCACACGATGAAGATCAGGAAGATGCTTGGTTACAAAACCCTACGATGCACATTACACAGCAACTTCTTCACAGAGGATGAACTAGGGCATGAACTTTGTCTTTTTGATCACAAATTGCATGAACAAGAATTACTCAATACTTGTGCAACTTGCATCTCTTTGACAGCCCTTAAAACAATCCTTTTATATGTCTAAGGTTAGAAGAAAAGAAGTCCCAAAGACACATTCACAGATTGGAATTAAAACAGAACTGAAAATCTGTTTTCTTTAAATCTCGACAGATAGAGGTGTCGAGGATCTATCGAGAAGCTATTTTAGAAGCTGTCGAGGCTCGGGCTAAAACAGCTTCTTAAAGCTTGATAGATGCATGTGTTGAGACAGGTGTCGAGCTTTAGTAACTTGCACTTCCTTGCATGTTTCTTAGACAGACTTCATGACTTCAACACTTAGTCTTGAAACACTGTTTCTTGACGCGTTAAACACATCCTAAATCTACCCAAATACAAGTAAAGTGCGTTTTGTCTAAGGATAAGCCAATTACATAAAATAGCGACATATGTCAACAACCACTTGAACTACATATGTTCTAACAATATATATTGTTAATAATTAATAAAAAAAAAATGTTCTTACTCATTGCTATTCTTAACCCAAATTTAATGAATGTAATATAGTGTTTTAAAAGAAATGCTACCATAATAATAAAGTGATTAGATTAATTATTTTAAATTTCAAGTTTGAGTATATTTGGAAATAACCAATCATTGATGGGATATTTTTAAACTAGGAAGCCCCTTTTTCACCTAACCCACTCCATCACCCCGTCCAATGACTTCTCCACTCTTTCTTCTTCATTTCAAATTCCCATCAATTATACTCACAACTCCTTGGAAAGTTTTTGAGACCCAGACTAGAAGTTTAAGTGCAGGACTGAAGCGGAAAGTTTCAAACATAGCTAAAACTTGAGCTTCCTCCACAGTGGCTCTAAATTTTTGTTCTCTTCTTCTTATTCTCTCTCTCTCTCTCTCTCTCTCTCTCTCTCTCTCTCTCTCTCTCTCTCTCTCTCTTTTCAAATCATTTGGTAGCTCCGTAGCAAATCTAATTTGAACTTCTTTAGATGATCAATGCTAGGTGGAAACATGTTGCGCCAATGAGTTTGTTAGTTTAGGGTTTTTTTTTTTCCCCCTCTAAAATCTGCTACTGGTTGAAATGCAAATTGACTGGGATTGCCGGAATGACTTGAAACTGGCCACCCTAGGTGGAACGGTATTATCGTTCTGGATTGCATCCCAGTACAAAATATTCTGGTCATTTCAACTTGAGTGGAATGGAACGGATTTAATAACATTGCTTTAAAAATTTCTTCCATAATTATAATTATCAAATTAAAAATAAAAATAAAAATATTAAATAAAATTGGGAGAGGATTTGCTACATAGCTGTATTTAGCAATTGATGCATAAAAGTTTAGGTGGCAGCAATAAATAAGTGACAAGTGTTCAAGGGTCTATCTAGTCATGTGACGCTTACATATTTATTGCTTCATTCTATTGCCACCTAACCCTGTATGTAGCAACTGTGCATACAAGATTAATGTGATTTGATTTACTTTGACTTTTCAATTAAAATGTTAAAGAAATCTATAGGTCTTTTTGAGTCTTTTGGCTAAATATTGCAAAAAATGGAGTTTTTTGTTGTTATAAGCACTGTTCCAAGTTATTTAGGGAAGTGAGAAAAGAGAGTGAATTTCGGCAACACCGTTGCCGAAATTCTAACAAAAGTATGCGAGAGAAAAAGAAAAAGTAAGAGAGAAATTTTTCTATTTCGGTAATGGCATTATCGAAATTCCTGCTACCGCAGCCCCTACTAGAGTGAATGAGTGAGTGTCCAATGTGCGCGAGTGCCCGAAGCAAAAAAAAAAAAAAAAATTGTTTTGTGGCAATGCCATTGCCGAAAATGGAGGGAAAAAGTAAATAAATAAATAAATAAAGAAGAGAATTGTGGTAATGGTATTGCCGAAATAGGGGGGAAAATGAAAAAAAAAGAAGAAGAAAGAATTGTGGCAATGGTATTGCTGAAATAGGGGGAAAAAAAAAAAAAAAAAAGAATTGTGGCATGGTATTACTGAAATGGGGGGAAAAAGAAAAAAAAAATTGTGCCAATGGTATTGCCAAAATGGGGGGGGGGGGGAAAGAAAAAATAAAAAGAATTGTGGCATGGTATTGTCGAAATAGGGGAAAAAAAAAAAAAAAAAAAGAATTGTGGCAATGGTATTGCCAAAATAGGGGGAAAAAATTGTTCAATAATTTGTGGCAATACCATTGTCGAAAATGGACAAAAAAGTTAAAAAAAAAAAAAAAAAAACCAATTGTGCCAATGACATTGCTGAAATAGAAGAAAAATAAATAAATAAATAAAAAGTGTGTATGTTAAAAGTACCATATGATATAAATT
Source organism: Castanopsis chinensis (assembly GCA_032878915.1). Classification (NCBI taxonomy): domain Eukaryota; kingdom Viridiplantae; phylum Streptophyta; class Magnoliopsida; order Fagales; family Fagaceae; genus Castanopsis; species Castanopsis chinensis. Next base: position 678,033 of record JAVQMG010000084.1, read on the forward strand.
CAAGTACATTGATTGCTTGATTCTTATCCTAAAAAAGTACATAAATTCTAAAAAGTACATGAAAGAAAGTTATAGAAGAAAAAAAATGATTGGTGTGTACTGTAAATAGAAAAGAAAACTGAGATTTTTGCAGAGATTCTTTGTAGTGGCATTGCCGAAATAGAAGGAAAAAAAAAGTACGTCCACAACATTTTTAGTTTTACAATATTTTTACAATAAATTATAGGTGGTAGTTGTTGCTGGTTCAAATTTGAACCTAACGCTAAGATGCTTTTTTGCCCCAACAATAACAACTAGTAACAACCTGCCACTTATATAATGCTAAGATGCTTTTTTGCCCCAACAATAACAACTAGTAACAACCTGCCACTTATAATTTGTTGCGAAAATATTGTCCAAATAAAAATTATATATAGTAAACATATTCTTATCTTTCAGTAGTTTTTTTGACTTCGTTTGTGTATATGTCATGTTCTTTCATTTCATATTGTAAAAGTATCTGTGAGGAGTCAATCAATTCACCTCTTCCTCCCATTTTTATGTTCTGCCTGAAATGATTCCATTCATCCTTCCTAATAAAACCATCTTCAGAGATTCTTTTTACTTTTTATGGCCTCCCTGTGATGAGTGATTGTTTTTTTGTCTTTTTATTTCATCTCTTTCTAATAAAATGCAAGTGTCTCCTGTAGTCTCCTTACAAACTTACACTTCTACTTTGCATCTCTTCTGATTGTTCAGTCATTCTTCTGTTTTGCTTCAGCGTGCAGGATTGTAAGTTTTGGGTTAATGTAAGTTTTTTTGCTTATTGCTTCAGCGATTATGATTATTGTTGTTGTTGTTGTTGTTGTTGTTTTTATTCAAATTTTAGATTAATGGATTTTTTATGGTTAGGACTACAAACATTTTTAGTATTGTTGTTATTTTGTGTTTATTTATTATTATCTAATTGTGTTTTTTTTTTTTTTTGCAAGTATCACTCTATAATTCTCACTCTTTCAGTTGGTATCACAATTCTGGTAAGCATCTCAACTCTCTAATATTATTTTGAAATTATTTAATATTATTTTGAAATTATTCTCACTCTTTCATGTGTTTTGTTAATTTTGAAATTATTTAATATTATTTATTGTTATTATTAGTATATGACCACAAAAATTGTAATAAATTGTATTGTTGTGATCTTTTTATAATCAATTTTACTTTGCTATTATCAATTTTTACATCTATTACTTGAAAAAAAATATATTGCATAATATGTTTGTTGGTTTATAGATATGTATGTGTATTATTTTTATTTAGTACAATAAATCGTACATTTGTGTTTCTTTTTCTTTAAAGTTCAGTTGGTATAAAAATTAATTGTATGCTTTATATATGGTTATATTAATGTTATTTTTTTTTTATTATTGTTCTTTTGTCTTTAGAAGATATTTATGATTATCTGATTATGTTTTTTTTTTTGTTCTTTCTTTCTTTTCTTGCAAGTATTACTCTATAATTCCTACATTCCTTCACTTCGTATCGCAATTGTAGTAAGCTTCTCAGCCCCCTAATTTAATTGGAAATTATTTGCTTAGTTTGTAGTTTTTTATATAGATAGTTTGTAAAAAATGTACCTTTAGATATTGTAATTTTTTAATCTCGGTGTTTATATATTAAAGATACTGTGAAAACACATCTTCAGATATGGTTTAACTCATTGTAGCATTTAATAATGGAGCCTGGGTCATTTGATCATTTTCTGCTAACCCAACAACAATATCACATATCTAATGATGCAATGGAAGACAATGTACGTTGTGATATCAAAATTTATTAATATCCTAATAATATCTACAATTATTCAATTTACATGAAAATAATTTCAACATTAGCTATATAAAATTGTACATTTTTTTAAAAAAAATTCAGGTTTCCACCTTACGAGTGCGACCCCAAAGGTTTGCACCCCCCCCTCCCCCCCGCAATTAGGTGAGCGTATCACCACATATTTGCATCAATGTAGATTATACCGTGTTACCTTCCTAACACATATAGATATTGATTGGAGTCTTATCACTTCTTTGGTGGAGTGGTGGCGATTTGAAACCCATACATTTCACCTACCTAATTGTGAAATGTCAATCACTCTACAGGATATAGCAATCATTACAGGATTGCCTATTGATGGCAATGCAACGTGCGAGCCCACTAATTTGGAATAAGGACCAGTTTGTCAGAATTTACTTGGAGTGACACCACCTGAAAATGCATTGGCATATGCTGGCCTTAAAATAACATGGGTAAGGAATACATTCTCAAACCTACCAGAGGGTGCCAATGCTATAACAACCCAACAGTATGCTAGGGCATACATGTTCCAGCTTTGGCTTTACTATATGGAAATAAGAGCCAAAATAAATTGCATTGCTGCTTTCTCAAGCTGTTAGAGGACTTTGGTGTAGCTGGGGAACATAGCTGGGGTAGTGCCACACTTGCTTTCCTTTATAAAGAGCTGTGTACTGCTGCTATTAAAAAAAGCATGGAGGTTGCAGGTCCTGTTTTTATATTACAATTATGGGCGTGGGAGCATCTTCCATATCTGACCCCAATTTCAATAATTCCAATAAATTTAAATGGTGACGACCCATACGGTTGTAGGTATAATATTTACTTTCTATTTATATACAATATTGTATATTGTAGCATTTATTTTTGATACTTCCAAACCCTAAAATCTGTGGTAATCATTAATTGTGTATAGGTGGGATTCCAGGAGAATGTTTACTCACACACCAACGCATGTTCTACAGGCGTACCGTCCTAATCACGACACATATAATAAGGAACAAGTAATATATGTTGTCACTATGCATCAATGGTTAATTTACTAGTTATATTATTGTCTTGATCAATTATAACATAGTTATTGTAATTGGAATCGCAGGTTGTTTGGACACCGTACGATGATTATTTGCATCCATGGTGTCTTGCAGAAAAACATATATGGCTTACAATAGTGCCATTGCTATGCTTCCAAATTGTTGAGTATTACCATCCAGAGAGAGTTGTGCGACAATTTGGATTGTTGCAAAGATGTCCAAAGTGACCTATTGACAATTTTGATAAATCCATGCATTGTGTAAAGTTGACAGGAAAGTCTGGTATTGATTGGCGTACGCATCATGCAGAATACTATCGACTTTGGAACCAGCGAGCTTAAAATATAGTTGGGGATGACAATTTTCATGTAGGTGTGGACTACATAACATGGTACCAGCAACATGGTCACTTATTTATGACACCATAGGCGGCTGCCCATATGTACCAGGTTATTATTTTAGCATTTTTAATACTGCACTAATATTGATAACAAATTATTATTTTAGCTTTTTCAATAATACTGCACTAATAATTTTTTTGCTTTTTATGTGGTAGCAAACAGAAATTAATAATATGTTAACTTTGGCTGTTGCAAACCAAGGGATGGCTGACTTGACTGCACGAGAAGTCCTTTCGGCAATAGTAAAGGGCCTTACTCGAGTGAAGTTATTGATGAAAGCAGATATTTCCTTGGTCCCTACTGAGAGGGTGACACACTTTGGACGACAAAAAAGGCACCAAGGAAGACAGCGCAGACAACGCAGAAATGATGAAGCTGGACCATCCACGTCTACCCAAGCTGGGCAATCCACATCTGCCCATAATGAGCCTACCACCTTCAATGAGTACAATCAAATTAATGTCAACGAGTATTGTATGTCTTTATATCAACAGATTGGATTATCCACTTCCTTAGGACAAGGATTAGAGAGTTTGTTTAGCTATGACCATTATCCCCAGCCTAGTTCAACACCTCCTTCTTATCATCCATCGCCACCTCCATACTATTCTGGGCAATACAATTATGGCCAAGATAGCCAGTTTAGCTATGAAAAATCTTCCCAACCATCCCCTCATATTGATGATTTCTGCACACCACCAAATACATGGGCATCTGCTCCGAACTCTGAGGAAAAGGCCTCTATAACAGACTCTGAGGAAGATGCCTCAAATGAGGATAGTGGGGAAGATGCAGAAGATATGGAGGTGTCATTAGATAATGAAAGTGATGAAGGTGGTAATTATCAAACAGATTTTGATATTAGAACATAGCCAAGGCGCATGGGGAAAAGTCCTGTGCAAGCATGAAGGTACCCTCAACAAGTAAATAGGCATTCTCCACGTTGTGGAACACAACAAAAACTTCATGTACCCCATCGTGGAAATCACTAATCAATATGGCATGGCTGTTTATTAAAAATATATTAAAGTATTATTGTTGTTTATGCATCATTGTAGAAAAAAATATTATGCCTAGATAGTATACATATCACCTTATACTACTAACTGTAAGACCTTTGCAAAAAATAAGAAATGTGTACACATATTTGGTATTTGAAATTAGTGCCTGATTAATCTAATCATACATCTATTTAATATAATTGTCCAATCCACAACCTCTCTTCCAAACCCTTGTAAAAGTGTCAAAAAAAAAAAAAAAAAAAACTTTCACCACCTAATTTTCGTCCAAATTTATAGCAGTAAATTGTGAGTTAATTTCGGCCTTCAAAAATTGTGAATTTCAAAAAACTCAAAACATAAAAGTTGTAGATATTTAAGTCACGGTTCCAGCCCATCTAGCCTTGAGTCAATTAGATTTTTGAGGAGAGAGATGCGTCTAAAATAATAATTAGTGCTCAAATATGGTTTTTCGTCTTCAGATTGTGGCCCTTTGATTTCTTTCCTTATTTGAAGCTTTCAAACATGGTAAAGGACCCAAGCACTCCACAAAAAGTATATATTTTAAGGTGTTATCGAACCCCTAAACTATAATACACAATATATATATATATATATATATATACACACACACACACCAAAAAAAAAAAAAAAAAAATTAAACATACATCCCAATCCAACTTACAGTGATAGAAAACATTGTAGCATATGTAAATAGTACCAACTTGTTCTATCAAATAATACAAACTAACAATATGGTCTAACTCCTAAAAAAAATAAAACAATCCAACCAATCCACTGAAGTAGATTGAATACTTATGTTGGGTCATTCGATTTGGCCACTAATGGAGCCAGCCACAGTTCGAGTGGGGCATGTTCTTCTGTTATGGCCTTCTTTCCTACAAAGGCTACATAGTGGCCTTGGTTGATGCTCTGTCCCTAAATCCATTTCATTTAGAAGCCGAGTTGATCTTGGTCGACCTTTTGCACGGGGCAACTTCACATTAGGATACAAGACTAGGAAATCAAGCTCATTCCAATGTACATTATCTGGAACCATGCGAAATCTAGGTGCATAACAAGCAACTTGTTCTTCCAAACAGTAGCAGGGGTCGATATATCACACTGCAGAGATGCCTTGATATTTACACATGGCAATGACATGTGAGCACGGAATCTTATAAACCTGCCATTTTTGACAACTACAAGTGCTCTCCCTCAAATTTACCTCATGACGATGATTACCCCTATATGCAGAGTTAAGGTTTATTGGTGTTTTGACTTCAAACAGACCATCTTCATGACTAAACACAGTAACTGAATGCTTTGGTGCCTTTTTTTCCCATTTATAGAATTTATTCTTTGCATAGGCTGTAATGAGTTCACCGGCTATAATCTCTACGCGTGCCTTAGTATACCAATCGACAAAGTAGACTACACAACGGTAGTATGTAAGCTCAACTAACGCAATTATGGGCAGATTTCTAGCACTCTTTAGAACACCATTGAAGCTTTCAGGCAAACTTGTGGTCATTGCCCCATAACGATGTCCACCAGCGTGTGCTAATGTCCATTTTTGTACTGGTAATTCCCTTAAATACTTATCACCATCTGCATTTAATTGAGTAATTCTATCCCTTGTTATTTGATACTTTCGTAGCTGATTCTCCATGCCTGCCCTTATTACCATAGCCTTCAAGTTCTTATTCCCAATTTTTTGATTGAAATTGCTAGCCACATGGCGAAGGTAAAAACAATGATGCCAACGTGTCGATTCACATATAACCCGTATCGCTAACATTATACCAGGGTGGCGATCAGATATGACACATAACCCATCTCGATTAGTGACATTATTCTGAATACAACGCAAAAACCAATACTAGCTATCATCAGATTCCTCCTCCACAATGGCAAAGGCAAGTGGAAAAAGGCTATTGTCACCATCCTAAGTTTATGCAATCAATAACTTACCTCCTTACTTACCATATAGGAAAGTTCCATCTATACTAATCACTGGCCTACAATGTTGAAAACCTTCAATTGATGGACCAAAAGCCCAAAATACTCTCTCGAATATGGCACAGCCTGGCACCGTAGCAAGTACCATTCTCCAAATAACCCTACCACCCGGGTTTGAATCAGTCAAAGCTTTCAACCATTTTGGAAATAATTGGTAAGATTTGTCTCAATCACCAAATGCTCTACCAATTGCCTTTTGTTTTGCCTCCCACAACTTAAAATAAGAAGGCCGGTATTGGTAGTTATTGTAAAGACTCTGTTGAAGCGAAGAATCCTTATGTTTGGATCATCTTTGACAATATCCCTTAACTCTTTCTCAATAATATGGATGTCTAATTGCTCGTGATCTTGTGTGAGCGTGGACTCCGTACATGTGTGTGGACCATTGTATTTTCTAACCTCAAAGAACCCATGTGTAGCTCGGAAGCATGCTCTAAGACGCCAAGAACAATTTTTGCAACATATAAACCAACATGCTAGATCTGACTCTTTTACACTAAATGTTTGGTTCCTCTTGATGTGACATTGTTTAACAGCAGCTTGTAGTTCATCCTTATTAACAAAAAGCAATCCTACATAAAAACTCTTGGGTAGGGTCCCAAGTACTCTAAATGGGCTTTTCAAATGGTGGGGTTGGATCAATCATATTATCCCACGTGTTCTGTGAAAAGCTCAGTGATGAAGGTTGATGGAACGTCATTGCTGGACTGCTTTCATGATTAGGTTCATTGGGAAGCTCCTGTTCATCTCCAACATCATCAAGGACCTTGTCGTTATCAAGTTGGTCATCACTATCCATGGCCCGCATCTTTTCTGATAATGTATGGACTGCATTTTCAGTAGTAGCAGCTATGCAGTGTGTATCATTAGCAGCTCTCTAAGTGGTGGTTTGGTCATACTGAGCTTCAAACTCTGGTGCAACATGCTTAGTTAGGTTATCATAGTCAACATCATTGGTGTTCATTGGCCGATAAGGAGCATGTTGGTCCTCAGTTGCAACATGGGTATATGGAGCATGATAGCTAGCACGACCAATGTTGATTGGGGAACGAGCCACATCTTCAGAATAATGACCAGTATAAGTGGCATATAGATCATGAAAGTGCCCGCCATGTGAATAACTAAATGATGCATTTGGTCCTTCGTTGGCATATCGAATGGGAAAAACATCTCGGTGGCTTCTTATGGGCTCTACACCCACGTACAACTATGCACCTACAAAACCATATTGGCAACATAACATATCGAATTTTGCATTGACACCATTATCATCTTCTACCAAAACTTGCTGGTAATTCACGGGATATGGATGACATTGAAAAGGAAAGTTATACCAAATAGTAAGTTTTGAATCTTCTCTGTTTATATGAAGCGTGGATGCTACTCTATCACATAAATCTTCAAATGTCACACCCCTGCTTAATGGAAGCATAGAAGAAGGTGGCCCTTTGTAATAAACCTCGTTTTCGCCATGTTTAATTATTCCATCGGAATGGATGAGAAAAATGAACAACTTTTCTGCCATTCACGCTAAACATAAAAGTGGTATTAATATTCAATGTGCAATACAAGAAGGTAATCTATTAAAAATATTCAATGTTTAAATAGCTAGAGTTGAGAGAATTCTATTAAAGAGGATTGGTTCAGTGATAATTTATTATTGTCCATCATAGTAGTTAAAATTATTTAGAATGATCTGTTATGGTTACGTAAATTACTAGTTATGTAGCTCTTCATTTTGGTTCTTCTAAAACAAGACAGATTATATTTCTCATGCATTATTACAGTAATAGATAAATATTTCTAATATCGTATAATTTTCATTATTATTATTATACCTAAAACTTAGATTTTTTATTTAGGGCATATACTAACCTTTTTTTTTTTTTTTTGGTTTTCTTATAGCATACATGTATATTTTAAGCTAACAAAGTAAGAATTTCTTTAAGGAATTTTTATGTCAATTTTGAAATAAATTCTTGCTATATGAAATTTTAGGCAAGAACCATAATTTAAAACATATCATACAAATCAATTCTTGTTGCAAAACACATAATACAAAAACAATATTTTCATGAACAAATAATTTAACAACAACGAAATTTTCATTCTTAGCTATGCCCCTAAAACATATTAACATGAATATTATAAAAAGAAAAATAACTACTTAAAGAGATGTAACTCACCTTGTACAATGATAAAGACGGATCGGTATTTGCAAGTGTTGTTCCTTATAGTTGTTTGTAGAATGTATGGCACGCATGAATTGAAAATGGTTGATAGAATTATAAGGGAAATAAGAGTGGAGAAGAAGGTTGATAGAATTTTTAGGGGGAAAAGAGTGGAAAATAAGAAACATGGAAACTAAAGTACTATTGGTGCTATTTAAATAGGATGCAAGTTTCGTATAAGTTAAATTCTTAGATTTTAAACTGTACTAATAGAAATTGATCAAATACAACAAAAATCATCTCTGCAAAAAATCTCAAAGTGTCTTTGTTTTTTTTTTTTTTTTTACAGTGCACATCAATCATTTATAAATCTCTACAAATCCTGCAAAGAGTCTCTGCAAAATTCTCAATTTTTTTTTTTTTTTACATTGTGTACATCAATCATTTTTTCTTCCATAAATTTCTACCATGCATGGATAAGAATCTGAATAAGAATATCTATTTATTTTAAACTGTACTAATAAAAATTTACCAAATACAACACAGTCTGCAAAAAGACAAAAAGCCAAAAATAGCAACTTTGTGAGGAGACTTCTATGTACTTTGTTTGATTCTTTTTTTTTTTTTTTTTCCTTCTATTTCGGCAATGCCATTGCAAAGAATTTGTATAAAAATCTTTTTTTTTTTTTTTTTTTTTACAGTGTACACATCAATTATTTTTTTTTTCTTCTATAACTTTTTTTCATGCATGGCCAAGAATTTATGTACTATTTTTAGAATAAGAATCAAACACTCAATGTAGTTGAATTTGTTTCAGACGGTACTGTAAGTTCTCCCCCTCTATTTCGGCAATGCCATTGCCACAATTAGTTTTCCTTTTTTTTTTTTTTTACTTTTTTTTTCCCATTTTCAGCCAGGGCATACAATTTTTTTTTTCTTTTTCCCCCTATTTCAGCAATACCATTGCCACAATTCTTTTCTTTTTTTTCTTTTCCCCCTTATTTTGGTACTACCATTGCCACAATTCTTTTTTTTTTTTTTTTTTTTTTTTTCTTTTTCCCCCTATTTCAGCAATACCATTGCCATAATTCTTTTTTTTTTTCTTTTCTTTTCGCCCCTATTTCGGCAATACCATTGCCACAATTTTTTTTTTCTTTTTCCCCCTATCTCTACAAAATTCTCAGTTTTTTTACACCGTGCATATCAATCATTTTTTCTTACATAAATTTCTCCCATGCATGGATAAGGATCTGAATAAGAATATCTATGTACTTTAAATTGTACTAATAAAAATTTACTAAATACAACACAGTCTGCAAAAAGACAAAAAGCTAGAAAGAGCAACTTTGTGAACAAAAAACAATCACTTGTCATGGGGAGGCCATAAAAAGTAACAAGAATAAGAATCCCTAAAGATGGTTTTATTGGGAAGGATGAATGGAATCTTTTCAGGCAAAAAATAAGAATGGGAGGAAGAGGTGAATTGATTGGTTGAATGGCTCCTCACAGGTACTTTTACAATATGAAATGACACAGGTAAAAAAAAAAACTACTGAAAGATAAGAATATGTTTACTATATATATTTTTTATTTGGACAATATTTTCGCAACAAATTATAAGTGGCAGGTTGTTACTAGTTGTTATTGTTGGGGCAAAACAGTATCTTAGCGTTAGGTTCAAATTGAAACAGCAACAACTAACTACCTATGATTTGTTGTAAAAATATTTTAAAAATAAAAATGTTGTGGACTTAATTTTTTTTTCCTTCTATTTCGGCAATGACACTGCAAAAAATCTCAGCAAAAATCTTATTTTTTTTCTATTTACAGTACACATCAATCATTTTTTTTCTTCTATGACTTTCTTTCATGTACTTTTTAGAATCTATGTACTTTTTTTAGAATAAGAATCAAACACTTGTACTTGAATTTGTTTCAAACTGAATTGTAGTTTTCCCCCTCTATTTCAGCAATGCGATTGCCACAATTGGTTTTCCTTTTTTTTTTTTTTTTTTTTTTTTCCCAATTTTTGGCAATGGCATTGCCACAATTCTTTTTTTTTTTTTTTTTTTTTTCCCCTATCTCGACAATACCATTGCCACAATTCTTTTTTTTTTTTTTTTTTACTTTTTCCTCCCTATTTCCGTGATACCATTGCCACAATTCTTTTTTTTTTTTTTCCTTTTTCTTTTTCCCCTATTTCAGCAATACCATTGCCACAATTCATTCCCCCCCCCCCCCTATTTTGGCAATACCATTGCCACAATTCTTTTTTCTTCTTTTTTTTTTTTTTTTTTTTTCTTAACTTTTTCCCTCCATTTTCGGCAATGGAATGCCACAAAACTTTTTTTTTTTTTTTGGTTTCAGGCACTCACGCACTTTGCACTTTGGACTCACTCACTCGGGCAGGCTAGGGCAGAAGGAATTTTGGTAATGCCATTACCAAAATTCAAAAATTTCTCTCTCTTCCTTTTTCTTTTTCTTTTTCTCTCTTATACTTTTGTTAGAATTTCGGCAACGGTGTTGCCGAAATTCACTCTCTTTCCTCAATTCTCTAAATAACTTAGAATAGTGACTATAACAACAAAAAAACTCCATTTTTTGCAATATTTAGCCAAAAGACTCAGTCTTTTTTACCATTCACTTGAGATTGAGACAAAATAGTTTATTTTTTGGGGGTAAAATATAAAAACTATATGTTAGATTCGGGCTACAGACAAGTATTACTAAATTTATTTTCAAAAATATATACATCACTACTTAACACAATTCGAAAATTCCATCACTCTTCCTGCTTTATTATTTATTTATCATTGGCTACGCAAATGCACAGTTCACTCATAATTTCAATAATGCCGTCTCGGTGAAACTTTTGTAATCAAGACAAGTTACTGGAAGTTGGAAGAGCAAAGAATTTTCAAAGGGTGTTAAAGTGCCGTCTGTGCTTAGAAATCAAAATGAATTTTTTTTTTTAAATTCTTGGTAGTAATGACTTTAACCAAACCTCAAAAGCATATGACCTTTCTCTTTACACTTTACTTTTGAATGTTGTGGTCATTAGCGGAGCCCCGCCACATAATTTTCACGGCCAAAATAGCAGTATACCACTCCCTTTCAAGCCAAAGCAAGAAAATATAAGTTTCTTCCTAAATTGCATTCTTTTTTTCCCCAAATTTGTTTAATCTCCTTATTCTTCAAGTTTTAATGGATATCTTCTGTTCAAGGTAAAATAAATAAATAAATAATTAAAAACTGAATTCTCATGTATGTTGTTGTTTAATAAGATGTTACTTGTCTTTAAAATATTAGTTAATGAAGAATTAAGTTTCCTAAGTAACTCCAACTTTCATGGGCATGTAGAAGTTATAAGTACAAAGAATTTGGTTCTCTCTCTACCTATAAAAGAGACATTCAGATACCCCTATCAAACACACTAAATAGTTAAAAAGAAAAGATGGCCATGAGAAAGAAACCAATTCTATAAGAATTTAATGCCTTTTACATTGAGACTTGATTTAAAGAAAATTTCAGCAATAGATCAAGGGGAAATTATTGTGTATTCCTGGAGTACCATAAATGCGTACTCCCTTCTCTCACATGAATGGTGGATCTCACTAATTAAATTCATAGGGGGACCCACCATTAATATGAGAGGGGGAGAGTACGTATTTATGATACTCCGAGAGTACCTAATAATTTCCTAGATCAAGATAAGCTTTATTATTAACTTGTATAGTTCTGAAATCATGATAATTAAAGATCCTAAAATTTTATTACGGTTGTTTATAATCTAACAACATAAAGAAAACATTTATAGTCTGTATTTTTAAAGTGCATGATGTGTTTATATATTTCATCTCAGCATGTGATTTCTTCATTGATGATACTTGTCATCTCAAGTTGAAACTTGCAGGGCCTACTGGTCTTCTTTGCTCTTTACAAATTGCACGCCATTGTTGTTCTTGTTTCTCAAATGCATTTCATTTTTGTTTATAGAGCACATGTTTTTCATGCTGATTGATAGAAGGAGAGGAAGATGGAAATGATGATGTTCACACAATAAAACTAAATTTTTCACCATAGGGTATTTTTAGGTAAACTTAACCTAATCCAATTCTAATCCAAGTATGATTATAAAGTTATTTGTCTTACAAGTTGAGACTTATAAAAGCTTAGGTTTTACGATAAGCTTGGACCTCAATAAATCTAACATTAATGAGCCCTAACGGATCTAACTTAATGTGGCAAATTTAATACCAACTTGAATCTAGAGAGAAGCATGATATTCATTAGAAGAGAAATGTTGAAGTTGGAGAACGTCATGAAGGAGATGATGACGAATGTGAACAAAAATGAATCGATTTTTCAGGGAAAAAAAAAATCTTTAAATAACATTAGTAGGAGGCCTAAAAAAGGCCGTTCCAATTAAAGAGATATCATAGTATGACTTAGGAAAGAATATAATAAATACACATGACCCTAATTAGTTTGTTAATTCACAATAGATCCCAAAAATTTGGGATTAATTATACAACATTGAAGTGTATATGCATGATAAATTGCTATCTTTTTTTACTATCCTAGTATACAAGAACTCCAAGTTAGTAGGCGAATAAAAAGAGAATTTCTTCTCAAATGTTTTATAAAATTCAACCAAAAACATTATTTTGGTCTTATACGTTGTAGGCCTATATAAAGCCACTCCATAAAATTTAATTACCAAAATAAAAAAATATTTTAGACGTTGATTTGGTTGTTGTTAGTGCTATTACGTACTATTGTTTGTCACGGCATTCAAGACATGTCAGGTAGCAATTATTGTTCATTTTTCATAAATTGGGTCAAAATGGAACCTGTAGGGTCATTTACAGGCGCAGTGTTTTTTGTTATTGTTGAACCCAACATATAATAGAAATCTTTTTGATTTCATCAATCTTTTTCACCTCTCATGAATTCTAATGCTTCAAACAGACATACAAACAATGTAAAAGCCATGTTAAAAAAAAGTGTAAACTCTTTTTTGTAAAAAAAGTAAAATAATTGGATAGAGAATTGACTGACTTCTACTATCTTCAAAAAGATTTCAGATTGTGTTTTATTTCATAAAAATTATTTCCATTACAATAGAACATAACCTCACAACACACCTTAGAATACATCATATTTTTGCAAATTCAATTGTGTTCTTTCCATCATGAGCCTTCCTGAAGAAATGTTTCACATAATCTGAATACAGAACTTGCTTATACAATGCTTTCTCACCCCCTGCAAGTACTTCTGAAAAAGGACCAATCATGTCACATGGCCTAGGATTAACAAAAATAGGAACTGAAATCCTATTCTTGCTTCCACTAGCAACCACACAATGCTCAATGCTCTTGTATCGACCATTGCTCATTATTTGTAGTGCATCACCAACATTGATCATGAGGGAGCCACTTACAGGTGGAACATGAACCCAACTATCATTGTTTCCTCACACATAGAGTCCACCAATATTATCTTGAAGAAGAATAGTAAGGGTTGACATGTCAGAGTGACGACCTACTCCCACTGTAAGCTCAGGGTTAGGACATATAGGATAATAGTTAAGGTTAATCCTCTTTGAACCCATTAAGAGAGATTCTTTTCTCTCATCAATTTCTTTTACATTTATCCTCTTCATTAGTGCCTCTAATAGCCATTGGATAACTGGTTCAGACCTCCTCATGTATTCTAGAACTTGATCCCTAAAAGAAAACAACAATTAGTCCACCAAAAACTATATATATATATATATATATATATATACATACATACATACAAAGGCATATACTATTTGATCCAAAAAATTATGTTTTATGATACTTAAATTTTTTTATAAATAAAAAAAATAAATTTAAATATTTTTTGATGAGATCACTTGATCTTCAATCAACTAGTTATTTTGCAAACAATGAGTATATAATGAGATGTAACTAAAAGTTATGAAGTGTTGTAACGTCGTATTGAGTTACACCAGATTTAACTAGAACTTGACCTATTCGGTGAATTATATATATATATATATATATATATATATATGTATGTTTGTATGTATGTATGTACGTACACAAATATTGCATCTATATTATATGTCATGTATTTATTGTGTAAACTAAATTGAGCAAAGTTAAGCTCTGTTACTTGCACGCAGAAGGCCACAATGCAGAGGCCTCATCCTCGGACACATAAAACAGGCTAAGGTAATCTTTCCATTCAAGAGCCTTCTCTGCTTCAGGACTAAAGCTTGTGCCAAACCGCACGCTGTTGGAAGGTGAGTTTTCTTTTGAAAACTGCCTCTTCTCCTCAGCTGGCAAATTGAAGAACCTATGTGTTGCGTCCTTCACATCCTCCAGCACTTCAGTGGGCACTCCATGGTTGATAATCTGAAAGAAACCCCACTTTTCTGCAGCATCACAGATTGATTCTGAGACTTTTGGTTCGTCCCAGTTTGACATATCAATGATTGGTATAGACTCTTGAGGTAAGATGTTGCTCACGGTGATCCTTTCTTCTACAGGTTGGATATATTGCTTAGGGAGGGTTTTGAGTCCCATTTCTGAGAGACCCTTTACTCCATTGCCATTTGTTACAACAAAGTCAGTGATATTTGAGGACTCACTTATAGGTGTTGCAACTGTTGGAGCCATTCTTACAAGAAAGGAATAGAGAGAGAGCTTAGTATTTGGCAAATGGCTTGAAACTAAGATGTTTGGTGTTGTTGGTGGTGGTGCAATTCGCATGCCATTTGCACCTATTTAGTATTTATATAGCACTGTCTCAAGAATTTTAGGGTTAATTTCAATTTATTTAATATATGACTCACTAACTCATATGGCAATATTCGCATGGCTTATTATAGTATTGTCCTTTCCCCGATACTTGTCAAGAACCCAAGGTTCATGCACATTTTTATTCAACGTACAAGAGAGAGGACTGTAGAGGAGGGGGGGACGCATGGTTGAATAAAACCCAATGTGTTTACCGCACTTTAATGGGGGGTTGTGTACCGGTCAGGGAGCCATGGGCATGGCCCCCAAAGTTGAAAAAGAAAAAAGAAAAAAAAGAAGACTTTAAGAAAAGTTTAGGATTCCGTTTGGTACGTACACTCGTTTAAACACATATTTTCAGTTTTTAAACAATATTATACATATTTCTATACACTTTTTCCCCACATGTATTTCTAAAAAAGTTAAAAACTATTATTTAAACACACATACTAAACATGCCCTAGATTTCTCAAACCTAGCCTCTGGTGAATTGATATTGGAATGTGTTATGGTTCAAATCAACATGTTTGTTCTAGTTTGTCCATATATTTCTGTATGGAATATTTTAGACAGTTTTAGAATTACCACTTTATATATATATATATATATATATATATAGAAAGTAGCACTGGGTATTATTCATGAATAGTGACTAGTATTGTTTATGTATAGTGTTCAGTCTTTTGTCCGCTTGTGGCTTTTGAGTGCTGAAACTGTTCATCAACAGTGACTGGTATTGTTCATGAATAGTTATATGTATGCTGGAATTGTTCTGAATAGTGACGGGTGATATCTAGCATAATTCATACCCATCAATGTCTTTTATCCTTTGAAGTTGAATGAACATCCTCTTTGCCAAATAGTTGACTATTGAAGGCATCATTTCTTGCTTCAAGGTTGACGAGATGGATTTCTAATGCTTTGAGGGTTTTTTGGAATAGGGTGTGGTGATTTATGGTGAAGGCTGAGTTATCAAGGATAAATTTAATGGGGTTTGGAATATCTTCATATGCTCCATTGTTGAATTGCAAAGCTTTTATATATATATATATATATATATATATATATATTGTTAGTAATTAATAAAAAAAAATTTTTTTTTTTGGGTCAAAAAGAGAACTTCATTGAACTAAAAAGCCTCTACAGCCAAGGTTACAAATCTGTCATACAAACAATTAGCAGCATCTAAAGCAAGAAGCATTACAACATTGGGGGGGGGGGGGGGACTTAAAAAGATAATAAAATTATGAAGAAGTAAAGCGCCACGATGAGGTAAAGCATCGGCGCAATTGTTAGCCTCTCTAAAACAATGCTTGATTCGGACCAAGGGAATTTTTTTAAGGCCTTCTTTGCAATCAGACATAATGACATCTGTGCTACATAATATGTTGCTATTACTTGAGACCAAATCAGCCACAACTTTGGCATCCACCTCTATTTCCACAGCAGGCACGTTGAGAGCAATACACAAACAGATTCCATCCCTTAAAGCCCATAGTTTTGCCGCCACACTCGTGGTAACCCCAATAGCCCGAGCATAGCCTTTCACCCAGTTTCGAGTGTTATCTCTAATGATTCCTCCTCCTCCTACTAGGCCTGGGTTACCTAAAGAAGACCCATCAGAATTTAGCTTGAACCAATGAAAAGGAGGGGGAGTCCATTTTACCTAGATTCTTACTCGGCCTGAAACATTGTTCCCATTAGTACACAAGTAAGCACCATCGCAGCTTTCATTAAGGTCAAGCTTTGCATATCTCTATGGTTGCCTACTCTTTCAAAAGCCAAGTTGTTTCTACGAAGCCAAATAGACCACACAACCATAGGGAAGATAATACCCCAATCAATCTCAGAAACCCCACATTTATGAGTGCTTTGACAATTCAGACGAAGCCAATCAATGATGTTAGCTTCGTAGAAAAGCGAAGGGTGGAAAGGAGGAGAAAGAGAATTCCAAAAACTCTGAACTGCTGGGCAGTCCCTCAAAGCATGCTCAATGGACTCATTTTCGACGTTACACATAGGGCAGACTGGATCTAATTGCATGCCTCTATCTCTAAGGGTGGCTCAGACTGGAATGCTCAAGTGGCAGCATTTCCAAAGGAAAAATTGTACCCTCGGAATGGAGCGAACCTTCCACACCCAACTTCCTTTAAACAGAGAAGAGCTCCTGTCATGCTTCTCCTCTAATACCAAACGATAAGCATCTTTAAACTTGAACTCACCACTAGTGGAGGACTGCCAATAGAGTTGATCAACTCCACGGTCTAGGAGAGGGAAAGGAGTTGCCTTCATTTCCAACAAAATTTGCTTAGGGAAAGAGAAAGAGATGAGCTCCAACTTCCAACCAAAGAAATTACCAACATCTGCAAGTTTAATATTGTCCTCAACTCTATTAAGAGGACCATAAATGAGGCTTCGAAGGGGACCCCTATTTAGCCACTTATCTTCCCAAAAGGACAACCCACTGGAACTACCAGCTATCCATTTTGTACCCTTAATAAAGGTGGTTTTTCCCTTCCATAAGGCTGCCCAACAAGGAGAGCAAGAGTAGGACTTAAGAGGGGAGTGGGCATTCCTCCTCCGGGGACGATACTTATGGGATAGAACACGAGCCCAAGGAGAGGATTTTTCCGAATTAAATCTCCAATTGAGTTTGGCAAGAAGAGCTGTGTTTTTGTGCTTAGCTGCGTGAATGCCTAGACCACCCTCTTCTTTTGGCTTAGTAATCTTATCCCAACCTATAAGGTGCACTCTTTTCTTATTTTCAGATGAACCCCAAACGAAATTACAACTAAGTCTATCAACCCCTTGAAGAATTTTTGCAGGGAGGGCAGTACACTGCATAACATAATTGGGGATGGTGGATGTCACTGAACGAGTAAGAATTACTCTTCCTACAAACGACAAAAGGTTGGCCATCCACCCTGCTAGTTTGTTCTAAACACGATCAATAATGAATCTGAAATCTTGAGGGGAACCTGTGTGTTTAATAGGAAACCCCAAGTATTTGCCCAAAGACTGGGTAGATCAAAATCCCAAGATACAACACATCTCCTCTCTAGAGCAAGAGTCTATATTAGGGGAGAAAAATACCCAAGACTTTTCCTCGCTGATTTTTTGACCAGACAACTCACAAAAAGAATCTAACACCTTCTTTATGGCAATACAATTCTTGCGGTCAGATTTTGCAAATAGCATAAGATCATCGGCAAAGAAAATGTGAGAAAAAGAGGGACCACCCTGAAACGCTCTAATCGAATTCCAAAGATTAGCTTGACATTTCTCAGCGATTAAAGTCCCAAGAACTTCCATACATAAGATAAAAAGGTAAGCGGACAGCGGGTCACCTTGCCGAATCCCTCTTAAAGGCTAGAAAGGATTAAGGGTCCCTCCGTTGAATAAAACAGAGATGAAAGTAGTAGAAACACAACTCATGATCAGAGAAACTAGCTGGTCAGGGAATTTGAAAAGCTTTAGAGTATCACGGATAAAGCCCCACTCCAAACGGTCATAAGCTTTTTCCAAATCCAACTTAATAGCCATAATCCCTCCTTTCCCCTTTTTCTTGGATATAGTATGGACCAACTCTTGAACAATGATTGCATTTTCCACGCCTTGTCTCCCCGGAACAAAGGTTGTTTGCAGAGGAGAGACCAACTCAAGGAGGTAAGGACGAATCCAGGCCACACTTATCTTAGACATTACTTTGTAAGTAGTATTACAGAGACTGATAAGGCGATAATTGTTCAAGGATTCTGGACTCTTACATTTAGGAATCAAGGTAATCGATGTTTTATTGAGATAATCAGGAACCACCCCAGAGCTGAAAATCTCCTTGATCTCTGCTTTCATCGCATCCCCAACTATAAGCCAAAAACAATGGAAAAAGCCAGCATGAAGCCCATCAGGCCCGGGAGCTTTAAATGGTTTAAGTGACCAAAGACCGGCTTTTATTTCCTCATCCGTCACAGACTTATCAAGAGTACAAGCATCCCCATTTCGTACTGGTTTAAATACTAGCAGTGCCAGGTGCGTTTTGGCTGTACCGCCAGAAATACCAGATTTCAGCCGAAAAATGGATACTGGCCCGAAACAAAAACACAGATATCTTTGTAGTTTTTCACTCACCTAAGATAATTTCTTAACAAATTTCACGATCTTCGTGGTCTCTACAATGTCTGTGACTCTGTGTTCCTCTAATCTTCTTTTTCTTCTTCATTTTTTTTATGTTTTAAGTGTTTCTCAGAGAGTCTTGCAGGTGCCCACGTGATAACTGACCAAAGGTAAGGAGTACTAGCTTTTTGAAATTTGAAATAAGACAAAACTCAGTGGAGGTAAACATGTGGAGGAGATAAAATCAAGATAGAAATAAAGAAAGATAAATTGTAAAAGTAAAAGAGAATGAGTGGAGGTGAAAAAAAGTGAGTTACTAAAAAATATTTGTTGGCAGAGGCTAGAGGAAAATTGAGATACGTGTACCCAAAAAAAAAAAAATTACAATATTTTTACAACATTTTCACAATAAGTTTTAAGTTTTAGGTTTTAGGTTGTTATGGGTTTTTATTGATGGGGCAAAAAAGTTATTTTAGTGGTAGGTTCAAATTAGAACTCATAAAAATAGCCACATATGATTTGTTGTATAAATGTTGAGAAAATATTGTGGACGTAGCACATTTATAATATATATATATATATATATATTAAATATATAAAATAACGGTAAACCCGAAACGGTACACCGGTATTGACCGGTACCGAAATATATCGTTCTGCTGGCCAAATCGGTACAGCCTCCGATACGAAATTGACTTCCTTGCCTTACACACATTTCCACATACTTTTTTACCTACATGTATTTAAAAAAACTACAAACAACTCAACTCAATTCAAACTCTTCTACCAAACGGCCCTCATAAACTAGGAACTAGGAAAGCTTCTACCTTCTAGGAAGCCCCCTTTTCACCTGACCGCACTCCGTCACTCACATCTAGTCGTCAAGTGACTTCTCTAGTCTCTTCTTCATTTCAAATTACCATTAGTTACGTACAACTTCTTGGAAAGTTTCAGAGACTAAGACCGAAAGTTTCAGAAAGTTTCAAACGCAGCTAAAACTTGAGCTTCCTCCACAGTGGCTCTAAATTTTTGTTCTCTTCTTCTTCTTCTTCTTTTTTTTTTTTTTTTTTTCAAATCATTTGGTAGCTCCATAGCAAATCTAATTTGAACTTCTTCAGGTGATCAATGCTAGGTGGAAACATGTTATGCTGATGAGTTTGTTACTTTAATTTTTTTTTTTTTTTTCCCCTATAAACTGCTACTGACTGAAATGTAAAGATTGGGATGGCCGGAATGACCTAAAACTGGCCGGAATTAGACCTTAGGTGGAACGATATTACTGTACTTCTGGATTGCATCCTAGTACAAAATATTCTGAGCATTCCAGCCGGAACGGACTTAATAACATTAGTTCAAATCTTTCTTCCACAATTATAATTATCAAATTAAAAATTAAAATTAAAATTCCAGCCAATTAAAATATTAAATAAAATAGGGAGAGGATTTGCTACATACCTACATTTAGTAATTGATGCATAAAAGTTTAGGTGGCAGCAATAAATAAGTGACAAGTGTTCAAGATCTACTTAGTCATGTGACCCGTATGCATTTATTACTTCATTCTGTTGCCTCCAAACCATGTATGCAGCAACTGTGCATACAGGATTAATGTGATTTGATTTACTTGAACTTTCAATTAAAATGTTAAAGAAATCTATAGGTCCTTTTTACCATTCCCTCGAGATTGAGAAAAAATAGTTTATTTTTAGGGGTAATAATAAAAACTATATGTTAGATTCAGGCTACAGACAAGTATTACTAAATTTTTTTAAAAAAATATATAGAATTGGCTCCCACATCACTACTTAACACAATTCGAAAATTCCATCGCTCTTCCTGCTTTATTAATTATTTATCATTGGCTACCCAAATGCTCAGTTCACACACACGCGCATATATATATATATATATATATATATATATATATTTTTTGAGCAGTGCCGGCCCAAGGCCTAGGCAAGTTAGGCCTAGGCCTAAGGCCCCACCAAAAAAAAAAAAAATTTGCTTAAAAAAAAAGGCCCCACTTTTTATATTTAAAGGCCTAAATTTTTATAAAATTATATATATTTTCTAAAGGTTATACATTTTTTTTTATTAGTAATGTTAAAGATACTACAAATTTTATTATTAGCTTACAAATTTTCATGTTATTAATCACAAATTGATAAAGTTCATCAATGAAAGACAATGTCACGTTATAGTTTGACCATTTTATAGTGCTTTTAATTAGCGCATCTTTTTCATTTCTATTAAGACTCTCAAAGTACGAGACCAATAGAACTTTAACTCAATTGAAATCCTAAAATATTTCAAAAAGATGTTGCAAATGTGTTAAATCATCAATTATAGATTAATCTCCCGGGATAGTTTGAGACTTTGATTTTTGTAAACTAATATCCTACAAAGCCACACACCAAATAATATTTATCTTTCTCTATTGAAATCAAAATATAAAATTAAAAATTAAATTACAACTTTATTTAATTATGCATCGTCTTATATCTAAAATAAAGTATCTTTTTCAATCGCAATATATTTTTATTTTTTTCTTATTAATATTTATAGTTCAACTATGATATTCAATTATCTATATGAAATTAACATTAGTCTAGTTGATATTATTTATATATTTAATGTATCAAATTAACATTAATTTGATTAGCATTAAATAATTTTATTTAATTAATATTTACATATTAAAAGTTTCGTGTAAATTTTTTACCTTAGACCCCAAATTATGTTGGACCGCCCCTAATTTTGAGATAAGAAGATAGAAATTGTATTGATCTGGTAAAAAAAACTTATACAATAGTCCAAGAATATCTAGGACATGTGGGGACCAGCCATACGTCAGTGTCGGTCCTCATTTGAAAACAAACTTTAAAGAAAAAAACACATCCTGACATTAGATTAGTCTACACATCAATAATGCAGTCACGTGAAACTTTTGTAATCAAGACTAGTATTGGAAGAAAATTAAGCTTATGTCGGTAACCGTCTTTCTTTTTTATTTTTAAAAATAATTTTTTTGAAAAAATAAAGAAAAAAAAATTTCTTGTATTTTTGAAATAAAAATATGTTTGGTTAGTTGAATATTAAAAAAAAATAAAATACTAAAATATGTTATTACTAAAATTTGAACTCTAATGGTAACTCGTTAAATGAAATAGATTTATTAAATTAAATGCATATTTTTATTTACTTTTAAAAATTAAAAATTAAAAACAACTTTTTTCATATTTTCAGTTTCCTTCAAAAATTGAGTTTTGAGAATAGTTTTTGTTTTTAGATCATTTTGGGTTGCCAAACAAGTTTTTTAGTGTTAAAAATAGAATTTTTTTTTTAAAAACAGAAGATAAGGAGAAAAACAGTTACCAAATATACTCTAAGGGTTCGTTTGATACATGTGTTAAAACATTTATTTTTAATTTTTAAACAACATTACACATATTTTTACACATTTTTTTACTTATAACATATTTTTAAAAAATACAAACAATATTACTAAAATAACGTTATCCAACTACCCCTAAATATTTGGAAGAGCAAAGAATTTTCAAATGGTGTTAAAGTGCCGTCTGTACTTAGAAATCAAAATGATTTTTTTTTTTTTCTTGGCGGTAATGACTTTAACCAAACCTCAAAAGTATATGAGCTTTTTCTTTGCCCTTTACTTTTGAATGCTGCGATCATTAGTGGAGCCCCACCACATTGCTTTCACGGCCAAAATACCAGTATTCCACTTCCTTTCAAGTCATAGCAAGAATATATAAGTTTCTTCCTAAATTGCATTCTTTTTTTTCTCAAATTTGTTTAATCTCCTTATTCTTCAAGTTTTAATTGATATCTTCTGTTCAAGGTAAAATAAATAAATAAGAAATGAATTCTCATGTATGTTGTGGTTTAAAAAGATGTTATATGTCCTTAAAATATTAGTTAATAAAAAAGTAAGTTTCTTAAATAACTCCAATTTTGATGGGCAAGTAGAGGTTATAGGTACAAAGAATTTGGTTTTCTTTCTACCTATAAAAGAGACATTCAGCTACCCCCATCAAACACATTGAATAGTTAAAGAGAAAAGAGGGTCCAGAGAGAGAAACTAATTCTATAAGAATTAAATGCCTTCTATATTAAGACTTGATCTTAAGAAAATTTCAGCAATAGATCAAGATAAGTTTTATTATTAACTTGTATAGTTGTAAAATCAAGATAATTAAAGATCCTAAAATTTTATTATGGTTGTTTATAATCTAACAACATTTATAGTCTGTATTTTTAAAGTGCATGTCGTGTTTATATATTTCATCTCAACATGTGATTTCTCCATTGATGATACTTGTCCTCTCAAGTTGAAGCTTTCAAGGTCTACTGGTCTTTTTTGCTCCTTACAAATTGCATGCCATTGTTGTTCTTGTTTTTCAAATGCATTTCGTTTTTGTTTATAGAGCACATGTTTTTCATGTTGATTGAAAGAAGGTGAGCAAGATGGAAATGATGATGTTCACACAATAAAACTAAATTTTACATCGTAGGGTATTTTTAGGTAAACTTAACCTAATCCAATTCTAAATGGTGTTGATATCTCCGAAACTGTAGGAAGGGGTGAGGCGAAAAAAAATGAGGTACACGTGGATAGTCCTAGCTGTGATGTATCTAAGAAGCGACCTGTTATTGTGGGGAATGGTTTGGAGGCAAATGCTGGTCACGTGGAGAAAGGGCTGGAGGCAAGTGCTGGTCACGTGGAGATAGTAAGTCCTAAGTCAGCTGAAACTAACAAAGAAAAAGAACCCAATTTTTAGGGTGGGGTTTCTAGCCGTGGGGGTAAGAAAGCGTTGGTAAAACAAAGAACTTGGACACGAGTAGCTCGCTTTGCTCAGAAAGATGATGATCGGACCAGGGCAGATGCAGCTGGTGCTGTTAAACGTGCTTTCATGGAGATTGATGATTGTGAATAACCAAACAAAAGGAGATTGGTTACTCATGATAGTCAGAAAAAATTTTCAATGGTGGAGACTGCGTGTCAACCCCGCCAAGAGCAATGAATCTCTTATGTTTGAACTATTGAGGGCTTGGGAACCAATCGAAAGAGCAAGAGCTTGGTGATATTATCTAGGCACAAGATCGCTCCGTTGTGTTCTTAGCCAAAACATTGCTGGATAAGGCTAGGCTAGAATATATCAAAGTCAGACTGAATTTTGGTGGTATGGTTGAAGTGTGTAAAGATACGAGAGGTGGGAGGATAGTTATTTTTGGGAGAAAGGAAGTGGATTTTTCTCTAGATACCTCTTTCCTAAATCACATTGACGGTGTTTTGAACAAGGGTAAAGAGGATGAGTGGAGGTTCACAAGGTTTTATGGAGAATCAGAGACTAGTAATCATCACCTATCATAGGCTTTCTTAAGAATTAAGGGGCAGAAATTCAATTCCATGGCTTTGTGCTGCTGATTTTAATGAGATTACATAGAGTCATGAGGAGCTTGGAGGGAGGCAAAGACCACCTAGACAGATGGAAGATTTTAGAAATGTTTTGGATGAATGTGGATTTTGGGACCTTGGCTTTATGGGCGAAAAGTTTACATGGTGTAATGGACACCCGGATGGTTTTACCATTTGGGAGAGGCTGGATAGAGCGGTTGCTACAATGGAATGGCTAGATAAATTTCCAGCAACCAAGGTAATTCATTTGGAGTGTGGTTCGTCTAATCATAAACCAATTCTTATTTGCCTTAATGGAATTCCTAAACTTCGACAAAAGCCGTGGTGTTTTGAGCTTATGTGGTTGGAGGAAGAGGGTTGTAGAAATACAGTAGAATCAGCTTAGATTTTCAATGCACCCAGTCAAGCAATGACTAGGGTGGAGGGTAAGATAAGCCATTGTCAAAAAAAACTAAAGTGGTGGAGTTAGATTGCAATTGGGAATATTACCCGATTGTTGAAGGGAAAAAAAAAAAGAGTTGTTAAGAAAGGCAGAAGATGCGGCGATAAGAGGGAGGTCTATAAACCGGTGACAAGGTTGAAAAGAGAAATCAATGATTTATTATCAAAAGAAGAAAAGATGTGGAAACAACAATCCAGAGCATTGTGGCTGCATGAAGGTGATAGAAATACCCGTTATTTCCATAGTAAAGCCACTCACAGGTATCGTCACAACAGAATTGAAGAATTAGAAAATAATATGGGTGAGAGATGTGTGGATAAGAATGGCATAGCAAATATTTTGGTGGTTTTTTACCAAAATTTATTCACCTCATCCTCTCCCAATCAAATCGAGGAAGCCCTTGAAGCTACTCCACAGATGGTAACAGAGGAGATGAACCATGTGTTTGTTGCTCCTTTTGAGAGAGCCGAAGTTGATATTGCCTTAAATCAGATGGACCCTTTGAAATCTCCAGGACCTAATGGGATGCCCCCATTTTTTTTCCAACAATTTTGGTCAGTCATTGGTGATGAAGTTGTTGAAGCTATTCTCACATGCCTTAACATAGGTTCAATCCCACCTTCAATCAATCGTACGTTTATCACTCTCATCCCATAGGTTAAAAGCCCGGTAAGAGTTTCTGAATATCGCCTAATTGCATTGTGTAATATTCTTTACAAGCTTATTTCTAAAGTTTTAGCAAATAGATTTAAGAATATTTACCTAGCATTATTTTAGAATCTCAAAGTGCCTTTCAGTCTTGTAAAGCAATCTCTGATGATATTTTGGTTGCCTTCAAGACCTTACATCATATGAAAAATAAAAAATCCAAGAAGATGGGTTTTATGGCTATGAAGTTAGATATGAATTAGGCTTATGGTTGGGTGGAGTGGAGCTATTTGAGGAAGATTATGGAGAAAATGGTTTTTTGTGATAGATGGGTGTCTCTTGTTCTTGAGTGTATTACCTCGATATCCTATTCAATTTTGGTTAATGGAGACCCTAAGGGTGACATTAGTATATCAAGGGGCTTAAGACAAGGAGATCCTTTGTCTCCATACCTTTTTTTGTTGTGCTCAAAGGTTTGAATAGGATGTTACAGCAAGCAGCCTCCAACGATACTATATTGGGATTTTCTTTATGTAAAAAGGGACCAAAAATCTCACACTTTTTTCTTGCAAATGACACCATTTTATTTTGTAGAGCATCTATGGTAGATTTACAAGCGATCCAAAACATTCTGGCTTTGTGTGAAGAAGCATCAGGTCAAAAGCTAAATCGTGAGAAGACAACTATCTTTTTTAGCAAGGCAGTGAAGGAAGACACAAAGGCCTTAATCTCAAATTTTCTACAAGTACTTGAGGTGAAAGAGTATGAAAATTACCTTGGCTTGCCGGCGGTGGTGGGAAGGAAGAGGAAAGCAAGTCTCAATTACATTAAAGAGAGAGTTTGGAGCAAACTTCAAGGGTGGAAAGAGAAGCTATCGTCCCAAGCGGGTAGAGAGATCCTACTCAAAGTGGTGGTGCAAGCGGTTCCTACATTTGCAATTAGTTGCTTCAAATTACCGGTGGATCTTTGTCATGAAATTGAGGCTTTAATCCGCAAATTTTTTTGGGGGCAAAAGGGTGAGCAGCGAAAAATTTATTGGAAAAAATGGGAGGTTCTTTGTTAGCCTAAATCAGAAGGTGGGTTGGGTTTCAAGGACTTGGAAAAATTCAACGACACAATGTTGGCAAAACATTTATGGAGATTAGTGAAGGACCAATCCTCTCTTTTTTATCGGGTCTTTAAAGCGAAATACTTTCCTAAGGGGTCCATTTTTGAAGCCTCAGTAGCCAATGGTTCTTATGCTTGGTAGAGTATTCTCAAGGCGAGGAAGGTGATTTCGATGGGTATGAAGTAGAGAATAGGAGATGAGAAGAGTATAGATATATACAGGGACAATTGGCTGCTAAGGAAGGGGGTTTGCCAGGGTCATTTCTTGACATGTACCGGCATTAGAAGGTGCTCAGGTTGCTGCACTCATAAACCCAAATACCTGTACTTGAAACATTAATCTGTTACACCAGCATTTTTTGAGCTTTGAGGCAAACTAAATCTAAACAATACCATTATGCTAGATAGAATAGAGAGACCACCTCATTTGGCCAGACAGCCATAATGGAGAGTATACAGTGAAGGCAGGGTACCAAAAATTTTGTCAAGAAGCCAATTCTAGTGTTGTATCAAGCTCGGACTCATCGCACCAATCAACTTTCTGGAAACGTATTTGGAAGCTTGATGTTCCAATTAAAATCAAAATCTTTCTCTAGAAAATTTTTTCCAATGCTCTACCCACTAAGGTTAACCTGAAGAAAAGAAAAATTCTTGACGAAGCGAAGTATAGTGCTTGCCTCTAGGATCAAGAAACAACGCTTCACGCCATTTGGAGTTGCGAGACACTTAATAACATTTGGGCCCCCTATTTTAGCTAGGGTCCAAACAGAGTACCCTTACATTCAAGACATGCAAGAACTAATTAACTTGGTGGGATAGCGGGCAAAGAGTTTGGAGCTATTTGAAGTGGTGGCTTGGTTCATTTGGAACCAAAGATATAAGCTAAGATTGAATGAGAGAGGCTTGCCAAGTGAAATTTTTTTTGAAGTAGCTAGAGTGTATCTTTCGGACTTCCAATCAAAATCTCATAAGACAAAAAGGAAAGTATAAAATGGCAACCGCCGAGGGAAGGAATGTACAAAACAAATTATGATGGTGCAATCTTCGCTAAGTCGGAGGAAGCAGGGATAGGGGTTATAATTAGAGATCTTAAGGGGCTTGTGATTGCTGCTTTAGCTGAGAAAATTCCTTATCCTGGTTTTGTGGAGGTACTTGAAGCACTAGCTACAAGAAGAGTAGCAAGATTTGCAGTGGAATTGGGCTTATTTGGTTCTGAATTTGAAGGTGATTTTGAGGTGGTTTAGGGGGCTTTGAGGTCAACGGATGGGGCTCATTCAGCCATTGGGGAGATTATCAAAGGCATGTTGTCTATTGTAGGTTCGCTTCAAACTTTTTCTTTCTCTCATACTAGGCGGCAGGGCAATTGTCCAGCCCATGCTTTAGCCAAGAGATCAATTGTTTCTTTTCATTTATTAGTCTGGATGGAGCATGTTCCAACAGACATTAGTCATGTTGTCATTTCTGATTTTCCAGCAACGCAATAATAATACTC
This sequence comes from Castanopsis chinensis, assembly GCA_032878915.1. Taxonomy (NCBI): domain Eukaryota; kingdom Viridiplantae; phylum Streptophyta; class Magnoliopsida; order Fagales; family Fagaceae; genus Castanopsis; species Castanopsis chinensis. The sequence continues at coordinate 706,516 of JAVQMG010000084.1, forward strand.
AGTATTTGTTTGGAAATTTAGACCCCGATTGATAGAATTAACAAGTTTTAAATCCAAGTTGTTAATTAGATTTATTATACATAAAACTTGTTAAAACAAACAAACATCAATATCATGTCAAAACTAAGTGCAGCGGAAAAATAAATAAGACAAGATATGATGACTCAGGAAAACCAATGAAACTAACCAGTTTCACAGTAAAAAACCTGGGGGGAAACCTTCCCGAAAAGCAATTCACTATAGTAAAGAGAAGCTTCAGATCTAGTACAAAACCTTTGTCCCTAGACTCTACAATCCCCGTAGATGAACTCACAGCAGAAACCTTCTACTGCTTCAGAACCTCTGAACTCTTCAATATATGAATGCCACCCTTTGATGCACGAATCCCAATACGTGACTAACTCCTTTGCACGAATCCCAGTACGTGACTCACTCACCAACTTGAGGAAGAAGAATGTTGGCTGCAAAGTTCTTCACTTCATACACACGATGAAGATTAAGAAGCACTTGGTTACAAAACCCTAAGGCGCAAAGACGCAGTAGCTTCTTTCAGAGAGAATTAGGCTTCGGTCACCTTTTGCATGTGTTCTCCTTGTATTCTCTTGTGTGACGGCCTCAAAAATATGCTTTATATATGCCTAGGGTTGTGAGAAAAGAAACCCTACACAAATACAAAAGCCTGGCCCAAAAATCAGATCTGGAAATCTCAATTCCCGTAACCTCGATAGATACCTCGATCGATCGGGGAGCTGTCGAGCCTCATTAAATCTCGATAGATACCTCGATAGATATCTCGATAGATAGCTATCTGTCCGCAGGTGTCCAGCAGCTATCCGCCAGGTGTTCACCAGGTGTCCAGCTTTAGTACACACTTTTTCTTCACTTGTTTCTTGGTCCAATCTTCATGGTTTTAATACTAAACTTGAACAACATGTTCTTTGAAGTATTAAACACATCCTAGATCTATCCAAATACAAGTAAAGTGCGTTTTGTCAAAGGATTAGCCAACTACATAAAATAGCGACATATGTTAACAAACTTGAACTACATATGTCCTAACAATCTCCCCCTTTGGCAATCCGTGACAAAACCACAACACACAAATGAAGATATGAGAGAAGTTATAAATCACTCAACTCATATTCACTTGATACATACAATAAAATCTATCCTAACACAAACTCTTGAAAAACTTTGCAAGAAGAGAGTTTTATAGTAAGAAGACTTTGACAACCTGTATTTCTGAAACACTTGTAAACAAAACACATCAAGGCATCTTTGTGTAAAACAGAAATAATAGATTGCATACAAATAAAGAAACATGTGTATAAAGATAGAAAAGAAACAACACATGTAGAGATAAGTGAAGAAAACATACATCATCATATATATACCACTTGATAAATACCATGCTGTATGTAAAAATGGTCACAAGACCTAGATACATGAACAAGGAGATAAACACTCCCCCTAACAAGATGAAACACAACTCCCCCTTACAAGGGCATGTATTTCTCCCCCTAACTTGTAGAATCTTAAAAAAAGAAACCACAAATTCTCCAATTTCTCCCCCTTTTTGTCACGATTGACAGAGGGTACCGAGAAACATAAAGATGATCAAGGATGATCAAGGGGGCACAAAGAATCCATAAAAAATGCATGAATGTAATGAAACAAGATATTATGGATGACAAGATAAGAGAAACATGCAAAACATGTGAAAAACAATGCATGCAGAGAATCTCGATAGATCGAGAGGTATCGAGGAGCTATCGAGCAGACCTCGATGGATCGAACAACTATCGAGAAGGTATCGAGGAGACAGAAACTTTCTCGATCGATCCACCTAGCTATCGAGAGGTGTCGAGATTGCGATAACATGCAACTGAAGATCTCGACAGATAAGCCAGGTATCGAGAGGTGTCGAGGATGTGTCGAGATGGCTTAAAAACAGTTTTTTAAGAAGAGAAAAACACAGATGTGAATGCAATCAAGCATGCAACTCAACTAAAGATCCAAGCAACACATTAACCTCTCAAAAACATCTCTCAACAAGAAAAATGTCATGCATTTTGATCCAAAACACACACACACACACTAAACAAGTCTAACCAATTTTATATTTCAAAAATAAGTCAAGACAGTTTAGTTAGCATACATTAACGCATGTAAACCTTGTGATGGCCAAATCACATTGTGCCTGCACATGTATCAAGAATAGCAAAGAGTATTGCGTGTCGTGTGTGAAAACATCGCAAGATTGCATAAGTGTCTCAATGTTATGACGATTTGAGATATGAGAACATCTCTTTAACTCACACACAATCATAACCGTTTGATGGGGACTATCACCTTCGAGGTACATCCTATAACTCCCACATCTCCTAGAAAACACGCTTGCAACCATATTTTAAAGCATTTTTTTTTCTTTTTGCTTTTTATTTCTTTGCATATTTTCTTTTAACAAGCATATCATGCATGGGCATACAAGAGAAAGAAAAGAAATACCCAATTATGTTAAGCTTTTGACACTGCACTTTTGCTATGCCGAAGCATACAGGTGTCCTTGATATTGCACTTTTACTATGCCGAAGCATACAGATGTCATATTATGATTGGCGAGTAACAGTGGTGAGATGGTTATTTATGCCTTTCTCTTAGGATTTTCTAGTTCAACCCGTCAAAAAGAGTGATACGAGTGTTAAGAAGAAGAGATTACTTAACCTTACTCATCACAAACAAAGAGCTACAGAGCTCACTCGCTTAGTTGTGCAAGAGAATGCTCATCTAAGCTATAGATGATACAAAGTTTAGAAAACTCTGTTTCAATGGCCATTCCAAAAGTTCGCATGAACTAATGCACACAAACACACACTGTTTTTGTATTTTTCTGATTTTTCATCATTATTTTTTTTTATTTTGAAAACAAAACAAAATAAAAACTAAACAACCACACAAAAACAGACAAACAACATGAATGCATGAAAGAAAGATGCAAATGCATGAAGGAAAGATGCAAATGCATGAAGGCATGATAGAAGAATGCATATGCATGAAAGCATGATTTCAACAGAAGATAAGAAATCAAGCAAAGAGAGTCCTGCTTTAGATAGAAAGAATTAAAGCAAAGGACAAACAGAAAAGACAATCAAGTCTTAGGCTCTTTTCTCACCCACACAGCACGAGACTTTGGCCGTGAAGATGAAAAGGCACGTGTCCTAGTATGAGTACTAAAGGACATAGAAGAATTAGAATTCTCCTGAAACTGAGTTAAAAAGCTCAAGACTTTTAATAACTCTCCAAACAAAGGTGTAGGTCCTTGAGAGGAAACCTGTGACCGTTTGGACAATTGCTTATGAGGATATAACCTAAAGCAATTAGGACGAGTGTGTCCAGAAACACCACAGTGGTGACAAACATGAGGTTTAACAAAGGATTTAGAATTAGCCAAAACAGTTTTCAATTTCCTACCTTTATTACCTTTCTCAAATTGAGGCACAATAACAGTCCTTGATCTAGAAGCCGTGGAAGAGGAGGGGCTGGAGGAGACAGCATATCCTAAGCCAGTCTTATCAGAACTAGGCTTTTGAGCACTCAAGACCTCATCAGAAGAATCTTCACTATCACTAGCACTCTCCACAGTCACCTTATCGGTTGAGGCAGCAAAGGCCATAACATGACGGCATTCATCCACGTACTCATCAGAAGAGTCATTCTCAGTGTCACTCCAAGTAGCAACCAACCCTTTGTCTTCTGACTTCTTGGCCTTTTCCCTCATAAAGTAGTTTGGGCACTCTATCCTCATATGACCAAAACCTTTGCACTCATGGCATTGGATGATAGGCTTCTCATCCTTACCCTTCCTAGAGGATTTAGATTTCCTAGGAGGTATGCCCTTATCCTTTTTCCAAGATTGAAGAAGCTTGATAATCTCATCAATAATGAAGGTTAGATTCTCATCCTCATCATCATCATCATCTTCATCTTCATCTTCATCTTCATCTTCATCTTCATCTTCAGAGTCCTCAATATCTTCCTCTATACCCTTAAGAGCCAAATTTTTACTCTTTCCACCTTTTCCCATTGAGCCTAATCCCATCTCATAGGTTTGAAGGTTCCCTACAAGCTCAGTCAAAGGAATTTGATCAATGTCCCTTGCTTCTTCAATGGCAGTGATTTTGGCATGGAATCTTTCAGGTAAGGACCTAAGGATTTTCCTAACAATTTTGGATTCTGCTATAGACTCTCCAAGGTTGAAGGCAGAATTCACAATATCTATGAGTTTAGCATAGAACTCATCAAAGGTCTCATCCTCTTCCATCCTTATTTCTTCAAAGTTACTAGTGAGTCTTTGAAGCTTCACAGTCTTCACTGCCTTGGTACCTTCATAGGTGGTCTCAAGAATGGTCCATGCTTCCTTGGCAACTTCCGTGGATGATATCTTCTTGAATTCCTCATTGGTCACCCCACAAAACAAGGCATTCAAGGCCCTACTGTTGAAATTTGCCGCTGTGATTGTTGCATCATCCCAATCCACTGGCGCTTTCTTTGGCTTAATCCAGCCAACTTCAACAGCTTGCCATACCTGTTCATCTAGAGCCTGCAAAAACACTTTCATACGAACTTTCCAGTACGCATAATTAGTGCCATCAAATAAAGGAGGAATCAAAAGAGATTGTCCACGATCCATGACAACGGGGGTCAAGGATCACACTCAGGAAATTAATCCAATCAGAGTGTACCCGCTCTGATACCACTTGTTTGGAAATTTAGACCCCGATTGATAGAATTAACAAGTTTTAAATCCAAGTTGTTAATTAGATTTATTATACATAAAACTTGTTAAAACAAACAAACATCAATATCATGTCAAAACTAAGTGCAGCGGAAAAATAAATAAGACAAGATATGATGACCCAGGAAAACCAATGAAACTAACCAGTTTCACAGTAAAAAACCTGGGGGGAAACCTTCCCGAAAAGCAATTCACTATAGTAAAGAGAAGCTTCAGATCTAGTACAAAACCTTTGTCCCTAGACTCTACAATCCCCGTAGATGAACTCACAGCAGAAACCTTCTACTGCTTCAGAACCTCTGAACTCTTCAATATATGAATGCCACCCTTTGATGCACGAATCCCAATACGTGACTAACTCCTTTGCACGAATCCCAGTACGTGACTCACTCACCAACTTGAGGAAGAAGAATGTTGGCTGCAAAGTTCTTCACTTCATACACACGATGAAGATTAAGAAGCACTTGGTTACAAAACCCTAAGGCGCAAAGACGCAGTAGCTTCTTTCAGAGAGAATTAGGCTTCGGTCACCTTTTGCATGTGTTCTCCTTGTATTCTCTTGTGTGACGGCCTCAAAAATATGCTTTATATATGCCTAGGGTTGTGAGAAAAGAAACCCTACACAAATACAAAAGCCTGGCCCAAAAATCAGATCTGGAAATCTCAATTCCCGTAACCTCGATAGATACCTCGATCGATCGGGGAGCTGTCGAGCCTCATTAAATCTCGATAGATACCTCGATAGATACCTCGATAGATAGCTATCTGTCCGCAGGTGTCCAGCAGCTATCCGCCAGGTGTCCACCAGGTGTCCAGCTTTAGTACACACTTTTTCTTCACTTGTTTCTTGGTCCAATCTTCATGGTTTTAATACTAAACTTGAACAACATGTTCTTTGAAGTATTAAACACATCCTAGATCTATCCAAATACAAGTAAAGTGCGTTTTGTCAAAGGATTAGCCAACTACATAAAATAGCGACATATGTTAACAAACTTGAACTACATATGTCCTAACAGTATTGACTCTCAAAAAAACAAAATCTAATCCAAGTATGATTATAAAGTTATTTGTCTTACAAGTAGAGACTTATAAAAGCTTAGGTTTTACGATAAGCTTGGACCTTAATAAATCTAACATTAATGAGCCCTAACGAAGCTAACATCCCCTTATAAACTTAATGTGGCAAATTTAATATACCAAATTGAATCTAGAGAGAAGCATAATATTCATTAGAAGAGAAATGTTGAATTTGGAGAACGTCATGAAGGAGATGATGACGAATGTGAAGAAAAATGAATCGATTTTTCAGGTAAAAAAAAAAACTTTAAATAACCTTAGTGGGAGGCATAAAAAAGGCCGTTCCAATTAAAGAGATATCATAGTATGACTTAGGAAAGAATATAATAAATACACATGACCCTAATTAGTTTGTTAATTCATAATAGATCCCAAAAATTTGGGATTAAATTTACAACATTGAAGTTTATATGATAAATTGATATCTTTTTTTACTATCCTAGTAAACAAGAACTCCAAGTTAGTAGGCGAAGAAAAAGAGAATTTCTTCTGAAATGTTTTATAAAATTCAACCAAAAACATTATTTTGGTCTTATAGGTTGTAGGCCTATATGAAGCCACTCCAAAAAATTTAATTACTAAAATAAAAAATATTTTACACGTTGATTTGGTTGTTGTTAGTGCCATTACTATTGTTTGTCACGGCATTCAAGGCACGTCAGGTAGTAATTATTGTTCATTTTTTGTAAATTAGGTCAAAATGGAACCTGTAGGATCATTTACAGGCGCAGTGTTTTTTGTTGTTGTTGAACCTAACATCATATAGAAATCTTTCTTATTTCATCAATCTTTTTCACCTCTCATGAATTCTAATTCTTCAAACAGACATACAAACAATGTAAAAGCCACGTTAAAAAAAAGTGTAAACTCTTTTTCGTAAAAAAGTAAAATATCTGGATAGAGAGCTGACTGACTTCTATTATCTTCAAAAAGATTTCAAATTGTGTTTTCTTTCATAAAAATTACGCTCTCCATTCCACTTTGTTTGTCATGTTTGAAAAATAAAACTTTTTAAAGGAATATCATTTATTGTCTTGTCTACCTCATAAAAATATATAAGTTTACAAAACTACCCTTAAATAAATTTATCAATTTTTTAAAAAAAGAATTATTCTTAATGAGGCAACTAAAAATGTGCCCTAATTAGATTGAATTTTTTTTTTTTTTTTAATGTTAGTTAGTTTTCATTTCAAATAGTGTTGAAAATAAAGTAGGGGTATAATAGGAACATTAGTAAACTAATAACTTTTATTTTTAGAAACATAACAATATTTTGAATTTAGAGCATCTCAAAATGAAATAGAGGACAAACAAAGTAGGATGTAGGGGGTATTTCCATTACAATAGAACATAACCTCACAACACACCTTAAAATACATCAGATTTTTGCAAATTCAATTGTGTTCTTTCCATCATGAGCCTTCCTGAAGAAATGTTTTACATAATCTGAATACAGAACTTGCTTATATAATGCTTTCTCACTCCCTGCAAGTACTTCTGAAAAAGGACCAATCATGTCACATGGCCTAGGATTAACAAAAACAGGAACTGAAATCCTATTCTTGCTTCCACTGGCAACCACACGATGCTCAATGCTCTTGTATTGACCATTGCTCATTATCTGTAGTGCATCACCAACATTGATCACGAGGGAGCCACTTACAGGTGGAACATGAACCCAACTATCATTGTTTCCTCGCACATAGAGTCCACCAATATTATCTTGAAGGAGGATAGTAAGGGTTGACACGTCAGAGTGACGACCTACTCCCACTGTAAGCTCAGGGTTAGAACATATAGGATAGTAGTTAAGGTTAATCCTCTTTGAACCCATTAAGAGAGATTCTTTTGTCTCGTCAATTTCTTTCACATTTATCCTCTTCATTAGTGCCTCTAATAGCGTTTGGATAACTGGTTCAGACCTCCTCATGTATTCCAAAACTTGATCCCTAAAAGAAAACAACAATTAGTCCACCAAAAACTATATATATACATACAAAGGCATATACTTTTTGATCCAAAAAAATTATGTTTTATGGTACTTAAAATTTTTTTATAAAAAAAAGAAATTTAAATATTCTATAAAGAAATCTTTCAATATTTTATGAGATGTGACTAAAAGTTATGAAGTGTTGTAATGTCGTATTGAATTACATCAGATTTAACTAGAACTTGACATATTCGGTGAATTATATATGTATGTATGTGCGTGCACAAATATCGCATCTATATTATATGTCATGTATTTATTGTGTAAACAAAATTGAGCAAAGTTAAGCTCTGTTACTTGCACGCGGAAGGCCACAATGCAGAGGCCTCATCCTCGGACACATAAAACAGGCTCAGGTAATCTTTCCATTCAAGAGCCTTCTCTGCTTCAGGACTAAAGCTTGTGCCAAACCGCACGCTGTTGGAAGGTGAGTTTTCTTTTGAAAACTGCCTCTTCTCCTCAGCTGGCAAATTGAAGAACCTATGTGTTGCGTCCTTCACATTCTCCAGCACTTCAATGGGCACTCCATGGTTGATAATCTGAAAGAAACCCCATTTTTCTGCAGCATCACAGATTGATTCTGAGACTTTTGGTTCGTCCCAGTTTGACATATCAATGATGGGTATAGACTCTTGAGGTAAGATGTTGCTCACAGTGATCCTTTCTTCTACAGGTTGGATATATTGCTTAGGGAGGGTTGTGAGTCCCATTTCTGAGAGACCCTTTACTCCATTGCCATTTGTTACGACAAAGTCAGTGATATTTGAGGACTCACTGATAGGTGTCGCAACTGTTGGAGCCATTCTTACAAGAAAGGAAGAGAGAGAGAGCTTAGTATTTGGCAAATGGCTTGAAACTAAGATGTTTGGTGGTGTTGTTGGTGGGGCAATTTGAATGCCATTTGCACCTATTTATATAGCACAGTCTCAAGAATTTTAGGGTTAATTTCAATTTATTTAATATATGACTCACTAACTCACATGGCAATATTCGCATGGCTTATTATATTATTGTCCTTTCCGAACCCAAGTTTCACGCTCATTTTTATTCAACGTACAAGAGAGTGGGGGAGGACCGGGGGGACGCATAGTTGAATGAAACCCAATTTGTTTACCGCACTTCAATGGGGATTGTGTACTGGTCAGAAGCCATGGCCCCCAAAGTTGAAAAAAAAGTCTTTAAGAAAAGCAGGGACGGACCCACTAAGGGGCTGGGGCCCATGCCCCCTCCCCAATTTTTTTGAAAAACTTAAATAGTAGTTAAGATGAACAAAAAATCATCAATTCACCGATAATTCATAAGTCATAACCAAAAATATCTGATAGAAAATCAAATTCCCTTACCGGGGTTACAACAATTTATATGACTTTTTAAATTAGTTTGTAAACTATGGAAAAGTGAATTACAATTTTTATATTTTTTTCAAAAGATAAAATGCCAAAATTCTTTTAGAAGTCAATTTTAATGACGTGGTATTGCCAACTTTTAATATTGATATCTCAATTTTTTAAAATTTTCAAACAAAGTTTCGAAAAACTTTATTAGTGTGATTTTCAGTTGCATCCAAAAATATGGGATTATCATATTGGTGAGTTGGTCAACATGATAAAATCAACATATTAATTCCAATTACCTAAAATCTGAAGATCCGAAGGATCTTCTTCTTCTTTTTTTCTTCTTCGAAAAAGGTTAGAATATCATGTTGTAAGTTTCAACTTTTTTTGTTCATAATATATCCTTCTTGACTTAAATATTTTGGTAATAAAGTGTAATTTTTTGTCTACCATGATTTTTTTTTTTTTCATAAACCATGTCACATGAAGTTTTTTTGGTTCATGCTTTGGCTTCCCTAAGTTCAAATCCTGGTTTCGTCTCTGAAAAAAAGTTTAGATTTCTCAAACCTAGCCTCCTAGTGAATTGATATTGAAACGTGTTATGGTTCAAATCAACATGTCTGCTTTAGTTTGTCTATTAGAACAGAATATTTTTGTACGGAATATTTTCGACTGTTTAGAAATTACCACTTTTATATATATATATATATATATATATATTTTATTAATACTAATATATATATATATATATTAGTAATTAATAAAAAAAATGTTATTACTCTTTGCTATTCTTAACCCAAATTTTATAAATGTAATATCATTTAATGAATGTAATATGGTGTTTTAAAAGAAATTTCAGCAATGTGTTTTATTTCATAAAAGTTTATTTGGCAGCATTAAATATGAGTGTTCCTGAAGAAATGCTACTACCATAATAATAAAGTGGGATATTTATAAACTAGGAAGCTTCTAGGAAGCCCCCTTCCCTTTTTACCCAACCCCACTCCATCACCCCGTCCAATGACTTCTTTACTCTTTCTCCTTCATTTCAAATTCGCATCAGTTACTTATAACTTCTTAGAACGTTTTAGAGACCCAGACTAGAAGTTTAAGTGCAAGACTGAAGAGGAAAGTTTCAAACGCTGCTAAAACTTGAGCTTCCTCCATAGTGGCTCTAAAGTTTCCATAGCAAATCTGATTTGAACTTCTTCAGGCGCTCAGTGCTAGATGGAAACATGCTGTGCTAATGACTTTGTTAGTTTAAGTTTTTTTTTTTTTTTTTTTTTTCTAAAATTTGCTACTTGCCGAAATGTAAATTGGCTAGGATGGCCGGAATGACTTGAAATTGACCGAAATTGTACTACCGTTCTAGATTACATCTCAGTACAAAATATTCTAGCCGTTTCAGCCGGAACGGAACGGATCAAATAACATTGTTTCAAATATTTCTTCCACAATTATAATTATCAAATTAAAATTAAAATTAAAATATTAAATAAAATAGGAAGAGGATTTGCTACATAGCTATATTTAGCGATTGATGCATAAAATTTTAGGTGGCAGCAATAAATAAGTGACAAGTGTTCAAGGGTCTACCTAGTCATGTGACCCTTACACATTTATTGCTTCATTCTGTTGTCACCTATCCATGTATGCACAATTACTGCATCAGGATTAATGTGATTTGTATATATATATATATATATATATATATATATATATAAAAGATAAAATTTCTATTTTAGCTTAATTTAAGTGTATATGTATGTGACACTCTCTCCTGAAGATTTGAATCTCGACATTTGTCCCTCACACCCCACAAAAGTATTTATACTTGTGAAGTGATCACCGCACTAAGAGTGCGCGGTGATAATTAATGTGATTTGATTTCTTTTGACTTTTCAATTAAAATGTTAAAGAAATCTTTTATTTTTTTTTTTTTTTACCATTCACTCGAGATTGAGAAAAAATATTTTTTTTTTTAGGGGTAAAATATAAAAACTATTCATTAGATTCGGGCTACAGACAAGTCTTACTAAATTTATTTTCAAAAATATATCGAATTTGATTTATTTATCATTGGCCACCCAAACGCTCGGTTCACAAATGTAATTTCAATAGTGCAGTCGTCGTGAAACTTTTGTAATCAAGACGAGTTGTTGGAGGAGCAAAGAATTTTCAAACGGTGTCAAAGTGCCGTCTGTGCTTAGAAATCAAAACGATTTTTTTTTAACTCTTGGTAGTAATGACTTTAACCAAACCTCAAAAGTATATGACCTTTTTCTTTACAGATTACTTTTGAATGTTGTGATAATTAGGGGAGCCCCACCAGATAATTTTCATGGCAAAAATACCAGTATGCCACTCCCTTTCAAGCCATAGCAAGAATATATAAGTTTCTTCCTAAATTGCATTCTTTTTTTCCTCAAATTTGTTTAATCTCCTTATTCTTCAAGTTTTATTTGATATCTTCTGTTCAACGTAAAATTAATATATAAATAAATAAAAACTGAATTCTCATGTATGTTGTGGTTTAATAAGATGCTACATATCCTTGAAGCATTGGTTAATAAAGAAGTAAGTTTTCTAAATAATTCCAATTTTGATGGGCAAGTAGAGGTTGTAGGTACAAAGAATTTGTCTACCTATAAAAGAGACATTCAGCTACCCCCATCAAACACACTGAATAGTTAAAGAGAAGAAAGGGTCAAGAGAGAGAAACCAATTCTATAATAATTAAATTCCTTCTATATTAAGACTTGATCTTAAGAAAATTTCAGCAATAGATCACGATAAGCTTTATTATTAACTTGTATAGTTGTGAAATCATGTTAGTTCAAGATCGTAAAATTTTATTATGGTTGTCTATAAAATAAAAAAATAAATAAAAATTTATAGTCTGTATTTTTAAAGTGCATCTCATGTTTATATATTTCATCTCAACCTGTGATTTCTCCATTGATGATACTTGTCCTCTCAAGTTAAAACTTACAGGGCCTACTGGTCTTCTTTGCTCTTTACAAATTGCACGCCATCGTTGTTCTTGTTTTCAAATGCATATCGTTTTTGTTTATAGAGCACATGTTTTTCATGTTGATTGATAGAAGGAGAGCAAGATGGAAATGATGATGTTCACACAATAAAACTAAATTTTACACCATAGGGTATTTTTAGGTAAACTTAACCTAATCCAATTCTAATCCAAGTATGATTATAAAGTTATTTGTCTTACAAGTAAAGACTTATAAAAGCTTAGGTTTTACGATAAGCTTGGACCTCAATAAATCTAACATTAATGAGCCCTAACAGATCTAACATCCCCTTACAAACTTAATGTGGCAAATTTAATACCAACTTGAATCTAGAGAGAAACATGATATTCATTAGAAGAGAAATGTTGAAGTTGGAGAACGTCATGAAGGAGATGATGACAAATGTGTGTGTGTGTGTGTGTGAGAGAGAGAGAGAGAGAGAGAGAGAAACTTAGTCTTATCAGACCCACTTTTATTTCATCCAAATTATTTCCATATATTGCAATAGAACAACCTCACAACACACCTCAAAAAACATCACACTTTTGCAAATTCAATTGTGTTCTTCCCATCATGAGCCTTCCTAAAGAAATGCTTGACATAATCTGAATAAAGAACTTGCTTGTATAATGATTTCTCAACCCCTACAAGCACTTCTGAGAAAGGACCAATCATGTCACATGGCCCAGGATTAACAAAAATTGGAGCTGAAATCCTATTCTTGCTTCCACTAGCAACCACACAATGCTCAATGCTCTTGTATCGACCATTGCTCATTATTTGCAATGCATCACCAACATTAATCACGAGAGAATCACTTATAGGTGGAACATGAGTCCAGCTATCGTTGTTTCCTCGCACGTAGAGTTCGCCAATATCATCTTGAAGGAGGATAGTAAGGGCTGACACATCAGAGTGACGACCTACTCCCACTGTGAGCTCAGGATTAGGACATATGAGATAGTAGTTAAGGTTAATCCTCTTTGAACCCATTAAGAGAGATTCTTTTGTCTCATCAATTTCTTTCACATTTAACCTCTTCATTAGTGCCTCTAATAACCTTTTGATAACCAATTCAGAACTCCTCATGTATTCCAGAACTTGATTCCTAAAAGCAAACAACAATTAGTCCATCGATAAAAGTAATTTATTCTACCAAACTAAAGCATGGAGTAAATTGTAAATTGAACCCTTATTTGGAGTCATTTTGATTTTGTCCAAAAATTTGGAGTGTAAACCCTAATATTATATAAGCCTATAATTTATATTGCTTGATGGAATGATATAGCTAGGGACTAGGTATTCTGTAAGCATTATGGGATGTTGGGTGCTAATTGGCTCGTGTGCGAGTGTCTATATGTGTTGGTTGTCGTGCGCCTCTCAAGAAATTGAAGTGGCTTGTCTGAGTTGTGATTTGGGCTGGGTAAGTGAGAAGTTTGGAGGTGAATCAATTAGGTACGAAAAGAAGGGTTTGACTCGTTTGAGATGGGTTTTTGATGGTGGTTCATGGTGACTGTGCATTGGCAAAGCCAAGATTTTGTTTGGGGGCCAAATTGTGGTAATAATATATTAGTCAAAACAAACCTCCACACACAGGCATAAACACAAATACATATAAATTTTAATATTTTGATACTAGAATAAATCATAATTTATAAATATGTTGTATACAAAATTATCATCTTTTAAACTTAAATGAGTATAAAAAAAAGTTGTCTAATTTGATATTAGACATACATGAATATCAACAAAAGAACTTAGTATATCCTATAAAAATTATGCTCAGTATTAATTTTCATAGGATAAAATTCTTTTGTAATTTTTGTAGTGAAATTTCGTAAAATTTTTATTTTATATATATATATATATATATATATATATATTAAAAATTGTCTACCAAAGTCAATAAAATTTATTTTATTGGAACTACTAAAGTCTTCAAACACATAAATGATCCAAAATTTTAATAAATATAAGAGCAATTTTTACTATAAAAGAAGAAAATTGAGAAAACATAAACTACCTTATTTCTATAACTATTAGACTAATTAGCAAATTTTTCTGTTTATAAAAGCATTATTGGACAAAGTCATATATTCGGGAGAGAGGAGAGAGAGGGGGGGGGGGCGCTCCTATTTGTGTAACTAAATCTATTTTTCATAATTATACATACTATAAAAGATTTTTAAAGGCACCGTGGCTGTGGCTCCGCCCCTATGAAAGTGGCTTTAGTTTTGAAATTAGACCAACAGAGGTGGTTTAGATAGGGTACCCTGGTTGTGGATGGTGGTGGCTATTGGTGTCCATGGTGCATCTAAAGAAAAATGAAAAACAGAAAATGAAGAAAAAATAACAATTTTAGGAGGTCACAATTTTTAAATAAAGAGAGGTGTTACATCTACAATATTTTTATAATAAGTCATAAGTGATTAGTTGTTATTGGTTCAAATTTGAACCTAACATTAAGATTATTTTTTTGCCCCAACAATAACAACCAGTAACAATCTGCCACTTAGAATTTATTGTGAAAATATTGTAGACATATTATTTCTCTTAAATGAATTAAGCTGACACTTACACTCAACAGTGAGTAGAAATAAAATGATTCAAATTAAAGTATTATATAACTTTAGAGGGGTCACAATCCAAACTTCTAAATTTTAAAGAACAAAATCAAAATGATCAGATAGCAACTTACGATTAAACCTAAAATGTAACTACGTAAGTACATGTATCTATGCAGATGTTCATATATGAATATGAGTGTTTTCTTTAGGTATGTATGTATCTATGCGTCATGTATTTGTTGTGTAAAACTAAATTTAGCTAAGTTAAACTTTTTTACTTGCACACATGAGGCCACAATGCAGAGGCCTCATCCTCTGACACATAAAAGAGGCTAAGGTAATCTTTCCATTCAAGAGAATTCTCTGCTTCAGGTCTAAGCTTGTGCCAAAACGCACATTGTTGGAAGGTGAGTTTTCTTTAGAAAACTTCTCTTCTCCTCAGTTGGCAAATTGAAGAACCTATGTGTTGCATCCTTCACATTCTCCAGCACTTCAATGGGCACTCCATGGTTAATAATCTGAAAGAAACCCCACTTTTCTGCTGCATCACAGATTGATTCTGAGACTTTTGATTCGTCCCAGTTTGACATATCAATGATGGGTATAGACTCAAGAGTAATGATGTTTTTAACACTGATCCTTTCTTCTAGGGGTTGGATATATATATTGCCTAGGTACGGTTTTAAGGCCCATTTCTGAGAGACCTTTACTCCATTGCCTTTGGTTACGACAAAGTGAGTAAATCTGAGGACTCAGTGATTGGTGTTGCAACAATTGGAGCCATTAGAATAAAAGAGAGCCTAGTATTTGGAAAATGGCTTGAAATTAGAAGATATTGAAGATTTTTGGTGGTGCAATTTGCATGACCTTTGTAGCTATGTATATAGCATTTTAAATTATTATTATATTTTTTCTAAATTCTTTGTGCAATTTGCATGACCTTTGTGTCTTCAATGGATGCATTAATATTCAAATTCCTGCTCTCCAACTATTGAATTATAAAAAATAAAGGTGTCTTTTACTTTGTCTTTTTCTCTAGGAAATAAATGCGCCTTACTAGTTAAAAATTTAAGGGCAGAGAAACCTACCGTCCAGTCCACGAAAAACAACAAATCATCTATATATATATATATATATATATATATAATCGAAACCTCTAAAATTCTCACAATTTTTCACGTCAGCACAATATTTAAATAAAATTATTATATTTAGTTTAAATTTAATTAGGAGTGAAATTCTATCTCTCTAATAAGTCCAACTTAAACTCAAACTTATCTTTATCGTTTTATTTTAAAATAAAATTATTTTTGTTTAATCAATGTCTTCCAGCCTAGAGAACGATCCATTTTTACTTGGTATGTTATATATAAATTTGTTGAATTTGGTTTGGTTTTAAAGTAGAATTTGGAGATTCTATAAAAATTCTCTCAATTATTCTTGGACTATATTTTCTCTCAATTATTCCCGGACTATAGGTTGGTCTTAATTCTTTACCTTAATTGCTTTTTATTTAGGTTCATGTGAATTTTTTTTTTTTAATTAAAAGCTATATTTTTTATTGATTAATTATTTGTTTGGATTAATTTCAATTAAAAAATTTTTTTTTAGAATGTCTATTTACTCATTGTTGAATTTTTTTTCAAATTCAATAGTTTTTCCTGTGTATTACATGGGTTAGCGATTAGTTTTAAATATATAGTTAGTAGGTGAGTCTCTAGCTAAGACAGTACACCACTAATGACTAATCTTCCCCCACTTTCGCTGCTATCTATAGTGATATTGTCTACTAACGCATGTGACTAATCTTTTTTTTTTTTTTTTAGGGAGACTTTTTTTGGGTACGTACGTGCTGTGATCACATGTAGTTGAAGTATATTTAGTGAAAATTTCAAATGAGTTTATATTAATTTATAGTTTGAAACCAACTTTCAGGCATAAATTTGAGAAGATATTTTAATGATTCAGTTGAAGTGGTCTTACAAGAATGAGATTTGATAAGTTTAGGTGTAATATTTTTGGAATTATTTAAAATTATTTGGTGACTTTCTTAATTCATATGAGATTAGGTTGATCCTACCATTAGTCCAAACCTTGTAGGCGGTGTTGAAAACAAGGTTTTTAAAATCAAGATCTTATGTAAGGTCGGTGGAGAGGCTTCACGGATTAGATCTATGGCAATAAAATTTTACTTTCATTGAAAAGAAGGCAAAAAAAATAAAAATAAAAATAAAAAATAAAAAAATAAAGGCTTTAGCGGTTACTTTCTATGTTGAATAATGGTTAGAATTATTAAGTTATCAATAAAAAACAAATTTTTCCCTCCGTAGAGTGACTTTTTTTGGTCCTAATAATCATCATTAAATCTATGCTATCGAAAGAGAGACTTTTACTTTTCCCACCTCAAAGATTTTAAAGCCCTAAATAGCCTTTGATTAGGTCAATAGCTCAGTATAATTAATAGTCTATTTGAATACTGTTTATTTTGTTAAAAATTAAAAAAATAATAAAAAATTTACTGTTCAAGCACTTGGCACTGTTTATAAGCCTAAAATCACTATTCATAGACAGTGAACGGTGCAAGAGGCGCTCAACTAAAATAAAAAAAAAATAAAAAAAAGCAGGAAACCAAACGCAAATGCAAACGCAAGTTGAATTTAAACGCCACCTAAATCTACTACAAAACATTAAGTCAAAAAATGACTCAAAAGAAAAGAAAATTCCAATCCAACTTTAAAAATAATAAGATATCACATGTAATGATTGCATCATTTTATTTATTTCTTGAACAGTACAATTCTTCTAAGAAATTGTTATTTTTTTCCAACTTTGAAGAGATATTGTTACTAAGAAAAAAAATGTTCTCTTTCACACAGTCGTCAAATATAGAAAAAAAGTTGATGATCAAAAAATTTAGAAAAAGTGACTTAAGACTTACGTATGGTATACCTAATGTGGGGTAGAGTACAACTCATTCGGAAAAATAAAAAGGCTAAAATATTACGTTTTTATAATAAAAGAGAATTGCATGAATTTTGCTTTTCGTCCTAACCTTTAAATTTTTTTTTTTCATTTTTTTTAAATTGTCCTTCAAAAAAAAAAAAAATATATATATATATATATATTGAAAAGTTTAAGAACAGAAAATTAAACAAACTACAAAAAAATGAAGTTCATAAAAACAATAATTTTCATCTTTTATCTTTGTGAGTTTTGGTAGCACACATGATACAACCATTCATGTTTGTATAGGTTGGGTGAATCCTACACCTAATAAAGAAAGAAAAGTCTGAATCACATGTTTAGAACTCAGACCATGATGACTTCATGATATTCTTCTTCTTTCTAGTAGTGGCTCAAAGAGTCAAGACCTAGTCCACTTTGACAACACCCTAGCTTCTGGAGCAGCCATATCCAGCCGCAGAAACAGAACTTTAAGGTGAGCTGAATAAACTCCCTCATCCTTTGGCACACACCAATAAACAGTACTAGTCTAAGCTAGATAACCAGTAGTCAAAGTCACACCAATAAACTTTGGCGCTATTAGCTAGAAATGTCTCGAAGATTCAGGAACGGAATCAGGATTCGAATCTGAGAGGGGCCAAAGCTTAAAACAAATTTTTGTAAGATTCGAACCTGGAAGGGGCCTAAGCTTAAAACAAAATTTTTTTTTATGAAAATAAAAACTAACATCTATTTTATATTTAATAAAATACTACATATAAAACAAGTATTTTTTAAACATTTCAACACAATTATTAAAATAGAACTCGACGTTATTTCAAAGGGGATCCTTATATATATATATATATATATATATATATATATATATGCACAAATCTTAATTTTTCAAATTAAATATGTATACAATTTTTTTTAAAAAAAAAATTGGGGGCTATTAAGACCAAAATTTAAAATTTTCAACACACACATACATACACACACACATATATATATATATATATATATATATATATATCCTATTTTTTTTTTTTTTTTTTTTTGGGTGGGGTGGGGTGGGGTGGGGGGGGGGCAATGGCCCCCCCCTGCCCCACTGTAGGTCCGTCACTGCGAAGATCAATTAGTCTTAAGGGTAGAGGCTACAACAATAATTTAAAGCTTAGGAACGAACAACAATATTCATGCAAACTTTAGGGATCAATTACTAGTCTAAGCTAGATGTGCTACAGCAATCGTACACCGTTCACCGGCTGAATCAAAGTTGTCTATAGGCCAAAACTGCAACAAAAAGTAGGATCTCAGTACTGTAGTATCGCACCATCATACAATCCCAGCCATTCCTGTCAATCCTAATTGCAATATTCAGTTTCCCCGATGATTCTGGACCAATCCTAATTGTTTGGAGCAAGAGAGATACTGCAATATGAATCGTGATTTTAACAACTATGATTGCAAATGGGTCTAGCTGAACTTGATATTAATTTAGCAAAAATACTATTTTCATCTCTAAAATTTGCATGAATTTTATTTTCGTCTGTATTCTTTAAAAGTTCATTTTTTGTCATTGAATTATTGAATCTTACATTTTTTGCCCAGAAGCTTAAAAATATTTCATCCCAAACTATTAAAACAAATTATTTTTTCGTTACTAAACTATGGAAAGCTCTTTAAAAAGCTTAGGAACAAAAAATGCTATTTATGCAAATTTTAGAGATGGAAACAATATTTTACTCTATTTTTAAAGCTTGATTATACCAAAAAAATAATGGTGAGCTTAGCTCAATGATGTTTAAGCTTTGATTATACTAAATTATGTATACCATACATAATTTAACTATATTTTATTTTTATTAAATTGACTTGTATATTTTTTTTTTTTTTTTTTTGAAATGTCAAAACTTACTTCTTTTTTTATTTTGAAATGATGTAAACATTTATTTGATGTAAATATTCTTATATACGTAAGAAAATATTAAATCAAAATTACAAAATAAAAATTATATATACATAGAAGGTAATCTTCTTCCAAATGTACTTCTATCTATAACTGAACCTAGGATCTTCTTTTTATTAGGAAAAAAAAAATTATTCTTAATTTTTGAGAGGTAAATTCTAAGAATCAAACTTGCGACACATTGCAAGTTTTCTGTTTAGTGTTTTTTAGATTTTGCCATTGGCTCTTATTGGGCTTTTTAGCTAATTGCTGTATCATTCACTTTCATTCACTCCCTTCACTGCCTATAACTATCTATAGGCCTCCTCTTTTTATTTATTTTTTGCTGGAGGAAAAATAATTATAAGAAGAGAAAGGCGTCAAAAGTATTACAAAAATTAGGACGAAGGATCCTCCTTCCAGCACATCATTGGAAAAAAGAAAAAGAAAAAATAGGTGGACTATGCATGATTTACTGTTTTTGTATTCATTTCTTTTCATTTTTATTATTCTTGAAATTTAGTCAATTAAACAAAGGAACAAACAATATTGCATAACAAAGAACAAATAATATTGCGTGAAATTTTTAGTCAATTATTTATGTAATATAAGTACAATCCACATCAAATAATATATGTAAACAGACATAAAAAGAAGATACATGCACTTAAGTAATATATGTATAACTCACACTCAATGGCAGAACCAGGAATTTTTTCTAAGAGAGGCCAAACTAAATATAACAAAATTTCTGAGTAAAAAGAACACCCTTTATTCCACAAATTAACTTTCATAATTCTATGGAAAAGTGATGAGTTGCGGAGGTAAACTGTCAAGTACTTGAGAGTTTGGATACTTCGGCTGTGTAAGGGATTTTTCAACATTTGAGAGGAATTTTGGGCTTAGAATGAACCAAATGTTTTGTTCTATTCGTTGTATTAATTTTCTTTGGGCTTTTATAAATCAATTCTAAAATTTGAGGCCCAAATAAGAGAGGATTAACAAAACTAGTACTGTTATTTGCAAATTTTAAAATTTGGGGGGGGGGGGGGGGGGGCATAGACCCTGGCCCCTCCCTAGCTCCACCAGTGCTCGCACCAACATCTACACTCAATGAAAAACAAAAAAAGAGTTATTCAATGACTACTGCAAAGTAACAAAAGGAAAAGATACAAAAAATTCTTTAAAGTTGCAAAACAATCACAAAAAATTCGAAAAAAAAAAAACAAATTGATATTTTAACATTGCAACATTTATTAATTAATGGATAATTGAGGACATTAGGGATTGGAATACTAATTTTTATTTAAATTTTTGTTTGATTGATATTTTCGATTTAGTAATTTAATGTTTCATATTGAGGATAGGAATTTTTAAGATTGGAATCCTAATGTGTAACCTAAGAGGTTACAAAATTTATATTTGCAAAACATTCATATTAATAATAATTCATACTCAATAGCTGCATGGGAAAGCGATTAGTTACATATATTTCTGATGCACTTCATATATTTTAAGCAGTCAATCACATATACTAGAAAGAAAGTAACCTATGTAGAAATTCTTTTTTAGAGCAAGTGCGTATCCTCTTTTTTTTTCTTTTTTTGAAATTGTAGGAGTGCATCACAAGAAAAATAATTCCTTTATTTTGCTTAGGAAATATACATATATATGAGTGGGTTTGTACCATTAGATCACTTACATTAGTAGGTGTATAATAAAAAAAATGTGTTAAATTTACACAATTTTGCGTAAAAATGACCCACATTAGTTGCTATATAATTGTATAAATTTACAAGTCTGTTATAGTAATCGTGTAAATTTACACTGATGCTATTCATTTTTCATTTAATTTTTTATTTTTATTTTTATTTTTTTGTATTCTAAGAATAAAGAAAGAGAGTGGATGATGGTTATTTGTGTGCGAAGAAAGAAAAAAAAATTAAAAAAAAAAAACCAAGAAAAAATTACATTTTAATGAAATGTAATATAAATTAAATAATCTGATGTGAAGTATTTTGAAAAGTGAATATGTAAAAAAAAAAAAATGAGATTCTAATACTAAAATAGAAAAAAAGTTTTGCACAAGTTGATGCAAATACTCTTAAAGGCAACAAAGATTGACTCTTCTCATTTACATTTTGCTTTACAAAAATCCTTAATAAATAGTATAAAAATTGTAAAGACATTTTCACTCGCCATTTAGTGACCAGAAATTTCTATGCTTTGCATGCTTGCTAGCTAGGAATGAGTAATTTATAATATTTATGGGGATAAACTTTTATGATTGGTATTTCTATAAAATTCAATTGTAGTCAAAAGCCTATCGCGAATGCTCTTGGAGGCACAAAGATTGACTCTTCTAGTTTATATTTTGCTTTACAAAAATCCTTAATAAATTGCATAAAACTGTAAAAACGTTTTCACTTGTCATTACAGTTTTCTATGCTTTTCGTGCTAGTTAGGAATGAGTAATTTATAATCTTTATGGGGATGATCTCTTATGATTGGTTTCTCTATGAAATTCAATTATAGGCAAGAGTCTTGTATCTCAAAAGCGCATTTCTTTGTATTTCCAAAAAAAAACGTTTAGGATACAAATCTTCTCACACCCAATTATCCAATTTTTAAATAAAATACTTGTAAAAAAAAAAAAAAAAAATAGTTACAAAATTAGTTGTAACTTAACTTTACTCAATATATTTTTATTAGAGGTGAATTTTGACAAAACCACCATTGGATTACATCTTCTTCTTATAAACTCCATGCTTGCAAAATTTCTAAAAAATTAAAAATCAATAACTATGTCATCAATAAATTTTTGAAATTACAAGTTTTTGTAATTTAAAATTATGCATAAAATATAAACTTATAGCTCATATAGTAAATAATATCTTGTTTACACAAAATTTGACATGAGTATTAAGAGAGTAAAGAACATGTAATTCAACGGTTAGATTTTCAAAATATGCAATCATTTTTATTTTATTACGTAAAGTTGTAGCATAAGACTACAACTAATTTTGTAGCTAAACTTTGTTCTTAAGAGAGAGAGAGAGAGAGAGAGAGAGAGAGAGAAGAAGAAGAAGAAGAAGAAGAAGGTACGCTCTATTTATTTCGTTGGAAAACCTTCTGTAAAAATAGTTTTCCATATTTTCCAGTGTTTAGTAGTATAAAAAAAATTGGTTAACGGAAAACTATCTTTAGTCAAAAGAAAACTCTAACAGAAATAAGGCTTATTTTCTATAGGTTGTTTTCCAAAAAAAAAAATATTGGGAAAAAATCTCTCTCTTGCGCAATACATCTTATAGCTCTCTCACTTCTTCTCTTACCTTTACTTTTTCTCTCTCTTCTCACACCATCATTGTCACGTTGTCTAATCTCTTCTTTTCCCACAGATTTCTCTCTATTCGTCTCTCTTCTCTCTTTTCTCTCGATTTTCCTTCCCCTCTGAAGCACAGTTCTCTGAATTTTGAGCAATACTTTCTTTTTTCTCTAAACAATTTTTGGCTTGATGGATTCCCATATAGATAACTGCAGAAGTTTATTCTCTTTTTTTTTTTTTTTTTTTTTTTTGATGGGCAGAAGTTCATTCTTTTTTGCACATAAAAGTACAACAAAAAAGAAAAGAAAAGAAAAAACAAAAAAAATGAACAAAGTAAAAGACAAAAATTTGCCAACATAGTGTTATATGGCTAATTGCTTTTACATAGGGCAATCCATACAATAAATTAATAATGTTACAAATAATAGTATAATAAATGATAATTTTTTTTTTGGGGAATTGTATTTTGTCGCTTATCATATTAATATTATAAAGTGGATTTCAATCTTTTCCTCAAACTTCAACGCTAAGCGATTGATTTCTTTAAACTACTGTATCAATTGTAATTTATACACTTGTCCTGTGTATGGGCTAGCATTGTAGATATACTATGCAGAATTTTTTATGAGTAATTTGTAATTGTTTTTTGTCCTACAAAGTGATTAATTTATATTTCTTATGCACGTTATTTGTCCTAACACACACACACACACACACAAGTAAGATGAATGATAGAGATCATGAAAAGTAGACACATAATTTTAATTGTATTTAATTTTGATTGTATCTGTTGTCAAAATTTTAGTTTAAAAACGAAATTCATTCTTGGTTTTTTTATTATTATTTATATTGATTACATTGGTTGGGTTTACTTAAATCACTTGTTATACATGTTTTAAATTATACAAGAAATGTTATAAAAAATTTGTGCATACCAAACACCGAAAAATGCTTTCAAGCTCATTTTCAAAGTTGTTATCAAACACCGGAAAAATAGATAATTTTCTAGAAAATACTTTTTAAAAAATGAACCATTTTTTAAAAAATATTAATACTCAAACAAACAGAGCGTGATATCTTGTGATCTCGTCCAACTCATATTTTACGAGAGACTGTGTGTGGCCAAAAGGTTATGGGCCATGTTTAATGAGCCACTCTTAATACCTGATTTTCACGCTTCAGGCCTGAGTGTGGTGGACTTTTGTTTTTTTCCAGAAGAGTGGGCTGGACTAATTTGAAGAACGAGTTACACTTTTCCAAAACCCGTTTTGTATCTAGAACTTTTCTAGAATCCCATGGACTATATATCAAGCAATTCCCTAGTCTTCAAAAATGAACTTCTTCCCTTGGTAAATACCAGCTGAGACACCTTAATATAACATATACATAACATGTTGGAGAAAAAAAAAAAAAAAGTAACACCTTATTTAAATTAAATACAGATAGTAGGCAAAAGGGGAACCTGGGTTAATATGAGATAAGGTGGGAAGATGGGTAAAGGGATTTTCACTAAGTTTGGCAATCACTTTGGAGTTCTAATGAAGTAGAATTTTATATTTTCTGAAATTTAGTAGGTAATAGATAATCAATTAAAGTGTAGATACTTATCGTAAAGAGACGATATTCATGCATAGAGATGAACTGCTATTCTGAATGGCTAACGCTTTTTTATATATAGGTGAAGGATCTAATGATGTGATGAGGCTGGTGGGGTGGGCAATCTGAATCATGTCTGATCCCACTAATAATAACTTCTCGTTACTGATGACTTCGATTCAACCCGATTTTCATAATGTCGACATTAGGCTCGACCCCCCACACCAACCACATTAAATTTTTGAAGGCGTCTATTTTGTATTGAGCTTTAGTACTACCATTCGACTTTGACACATTGTCGGATGGTAATTTGTATATATATAATTTGATGGTTACATTAACAAAGAAGATATTTAATTATAGAAACTTTCTTTAAGAAAAAGAAAAAAAAAAAAAAAACGACGTGCTGGTTGAAGAATGTTCTTGGCATAATTTGTCCTTTTAATAAGTTGCCCAAATGATTAGGGCATTCGCAATGGATCAAGGATATGTTAGATGTAACCAAAATTCAGCATTTCAGTCCAATTTGTCTCAACGCCAAAAGGCTAAACATGAGAAAATGTAAATTTTTTTGGCATAATACTACAGTACCATCGTTAATGTATGATGGTACTATAGCACTATGCCAAAACAAAATAATAATATTTTAAGGGTTCACACTGATCAATGAAGTCCATGGCAACAGTATGTTTAGAATTCACACTCTTTTCTTCTCTACTTTTGACAAAGCTCATTCCATTAGCTTACAGATATTGTTAAAAAATAATATTTTAATAAAATGATAAAATAATAGAGTTTTGGGATGTTGGGTGTATTGTAAATGTATAATTGATAAAGTAACTTTTTAAGATGGTAAAATATGATAAAATAGGATTTTCCATTGTGAATGCTCTTAGCTAGAAGATGTGTTGTTATTAAGAGTATTAGCATCCAATTTCTTCAAAAAATCTCATTTTACTATCTCAAAAGTTACTTTATCTATTATATTATACCATTTTACAATACATATAACATCTCAACTTTTATTATCCTATTCAACACATTAAAATAATATATCTATACAATAAAATATATTTCTGTCTCTCTCTAATTTCTATCTCTATCTCATCACCTCCATTACCATCGTGAAGACTTAAAACCCCAACACAAAGACTTGAACAAAGCCCTAGCACAAAAACCTTGCCCAACCATCAACAACACAACCACGCCACCACCAACAACAAAAAAAATCACAAAAACACAACAACCATGCCACCACCAAGAGGGGGAAAAAAAAAACCAAAAAACCAGAAATCAGCCCGACAATCAAGCCCAAATACCCAGCCATTGCCACCTCACCAATCTCGCCACTCCACTCCACCCCTCCGATCTCACCACACCACACTTACTGCCGATCTTCTACTCAACTCCTCCTTCACCCAAAATCATGAGACAGAAAGATGGGGAGTTAAGGTTTGAGAGAGAGAAAAATGAGAGAAAGAAGAGAAGAAAAAGTCAAAGGGAGAGAGAGAGAGAGAGAGAGTTGAGAGAAAAAGAGAGATTCAAAAAAGAGAGAGTGAATAAAAAAATATTTTTTGTGTTTAGAATCTTAGTGCAGTAGTTTCTAAATTTAAGAGGGTACTATAACAAGAATGTAAAAAAATTTAAGAACACATACCTAAATAAAGCGAATAAAGCGTGCATTTTGATGTTCAGATTATAAATTACAATTGTTTAGGGATTTACACACTCGAGTACTGATGCTCTAACAATTTCCCATACTACCAGAGTAAATATCCATTAGGCCTTGACATCTTTCTTTTTTTTTTTCTTATTTATTTTTTTGTGTTATTAATTGGAAGTGTTCAGAACTAGCACTACCATACCCAATTACAAAAGGTGACAATTTGGGTATAAAAACTATTTACTCTTTTTTTTTAGAAGAAAAACTATTTATTTTAGTACTATATAAAAAAGTCATAATTTTTACCATAATTATTTTATGTGACAAATTGTAATTAGTTATTTATTACTTTCGCATAACTTTATTGTTTTTTCTTTACCATTCATAATCTATCATGTAAACAATTATAACAAAAGTTGTAATTTTTTGTACGTGGTCCTATAATTTTTGTTAAAAACTAATTCCTTAACTATCAAAAATGTCATAGAAATCTCAAGTTTGATTGTTGTTGCTACAGCATTCAAGATAACGTAGCTGAATAGGAAAAAGCCAGGAGTCACAAACTTCCTTGCAAGATCCTATTGGCTTGGAATAGGAAAAAACTTACTAGTCTTGAGAGATTTGGATAGGGTGTTGATATTATACCAGTGTGATCATCCTCTCACCGCTCACAAAATATTTTTACCATTTTAATTTTTTTTAATCTTAGCCATTGAAAATTACTGTACAAAGCACAATACGTACGGGCCTATAGTGATTAAGTATTGTTGTTCAGTTTTCAGTGTTGTGAAAATACATGTTTAAGTATTATAAAAATACGTGTCAGGAGTCAAAAGTGTTGTTGCTGTTGCTACAACATTCAAGATAATGTTGCTAGCCACCACGCACTCTACAAGTATAAATGCTTGTAGAGTGTGGGGGCAAGGGGCAAAGGTCGAGGTTCAAGTCTTTAAGTAGGAGCTTCACATGCATATACACTTAAACTGTAGAAATTCAATCTTGTGTGTATATATATAACTGTGGGGTCAATGGGTCCAAGAATATGTGTTGGACTAGAGGCTCAATCTGAGGACACTAAATGGTCAGAAGATGTGAGAGTATCAACTCAAGAGGCAGTGCTGATAGATAAAAGAGGCGAGGTCTAATCAAGGTTGTCCAAAAAGGTGGTCTGAGGAAGAGTATATCCTCGGCTAGGTAAAGCAAAGATGAAAAAGGGTTGTTCAACACCTAAAGGCAATATTCTAGGAGATTCTATAAGTAAGGGTAGGCATGGTGGATGTACAAGATAAGAAGAAAGGCTATAAAATATCCAAGATAAAGTTGTTACCACCGCATTGAATGCTTTGCAGCTACCTCTCTGACGACATTAACGGGGAAGTGATGCCTGAGTATCAGGGTTCAGCCTTACAGCTGCCTCTAAAAGACTTCAAGGATGGGTTGATGGGACAAGTATCTAAACTAATAATTTGATCCATACATGGAGGATGGTGAGAAGAAAAATGATGATATAAAAAAGGGAGAGGATTGTAGACATGGGAAGGGGGGGAGAAAAAACTGTAATCTATTTTAGTTCAAGTCCAAAGGGAAATATAAAATCCAGTCTCATCGGCTTGAGTCCGAGAACAATTTCTGTTATATAAACTACCCTATGTGTATGATGTTGTGGTCTAACCCATCATCTTTGTTATTGAAAATCACTAAAACTTAGATTACAAGCCCACTCACTACAAATTCATTGTATCGGGCTTTTTAAACCAATCCCAACCTTAATTTTGGGTCTAGGTGCAAATTATGTCCTTACAATTAGCGTCATCTGTGGAAAATCTCGTGTTTTAGGAAGTTTAACATTATGGTAGGATCAAGCCCACACCATGCAGAGTCTATGAGGTCCTAACTGAGGATCACTTCCTTCATCTTGAGCGAGAAAGAGATCAAAAGGGCAATGTTCATACGGCTCACACTAGTAGGAGTCATTCACGAGGCGGAAGCAGAATTCCTCACGAGGAAAATGCTAAGTCCATGCAGTTGGAGATTGATCGTCTGAAGAGGAAGTTGCGCCGCAAAAGTGAAGGCAAACTCCCTCCTTTTCTGATCCTTCTTCTAAGGACACCAATGATAACAATTACAGGCACAGGTCAAGAACTCCCCCTGATGAGTCTTTCTCCTATAAGGAGGACAACCTACATAATCGTGGGGGTAGGAATTCTTCCTGCAGAGGCTTGGGAAATAATGCTATGAGTAAGGCATTACACCAAATTTTCAAGTCACCCTTCACACGTAAGGTAGAGAAAGGGAAGCTTCCTCAGCGATTTACCCAACTAACATTCACCATTTATAATGGCCGAACAGACACTATGGAGCATGTGAGCCATTTCAACCAGAAGATGGTAGTACACTCCAAAAATAAAACTTTAATGTGCAAGGTCTTCCTATCCAGCCTAGGACCTGTGGCGATAAGGCGGTTTAATGGCTTAAGGGCAAGTTCCATTAATTCTTTTATGGAACTCACCCGAGTGTTTAGGTCTTACTTCATTACATGTAGTAGAGTTCCTCAGCCTCTAGATTCATTACTGTCCATAGCCATGCAGGAGAGGGAAACCCTAAAAACGTACTCTAATAGGTACTGGGAAATGTTAAATGAAATAACGAAAATTTCGATGATGTAGTAATAAGGACTTTCAAGGTAGGCCTACTCACTGAGCATGACTTAAGGAAGTCTTTGACCAAAAAGCCTATGAGGAGCGCACACCGGCTCATGGATCGCATTGATGAATATAAACGGATTGAGAAGGATCAGCAGCAAGGTAAAGGAAAGGCAAAGGTTATCCCTCAGGAGATGAGGGATTTTAGGTCGGACAGATACAACAACAACAGGCCCCGAAGAGATTTTGCAGGGCAATTTGGTCCTACCACTCCTCAGGTGGTTAATACTATATTTCGGGAACCGATACATTAGTTGTTGGAGAAAATCCAAAATGAATCATATTTCAAATAGCCCAATAAGATCGCAGGGGACCCCATAAGGCGTAATCAAAATCTTCATTGCTAATATCATCGTGAAATGGGCCATACCACTAAGGATTATAGGATCCTGTGGAATCATTTGGAACAATTAGTTAAGGAAGGGAGGATAAAACAGTTTTTGTATCAGCCTAATGGATAGGGAGTCCATTCAGGCTCTGTACGTTAAGGAAACACTTCTTCAAGGCCTCATTTGGGTATGATCAGTGTCATCTTTACTGCTCCTGGAAGGACTAGTTCTCGTCTTTCTAGGGTGATGTTCATAGCACGAATCCCCACCGAGGACTCCAATTCTAAGCTGAAAAAGGCCAGGGGAAATATCTTACCAGCATTGAGTTTCTTAGAAGAGGACAAGATTGGGACTATACAACCACATGATGATGCTTTAGTGGTTACGTTGAAGATAGGGGGTACGACACGAAGAGGGTGATTGTAGACCAGGCAGTGATGCAGATATTATGTACCCTAACTTGTACAAGGGGCTGAACTTAAAACTTAAGGATTTGACGACTTATGATTCACTGTTGATAAGTTTTGAGGGGAAGACTATCATACCAATGGGCCAAATTAGATTGCCTGTGCAATCAGGCTTCAAAGTAGTAGAGGTGGATTTCGTTGTGGTAGATGCCTATTCTCCTTACACGACCATCGTAGCAAGATCTTGGCTTCATGTCCTAGGTGCAGTTTCCTCAACTCTGCATTTGAAGGTGAAATTTTCATATGAAGACCAAATCGAAGAACTGATTGGGAGTTAATTTGTGGCTAGACAGTGTATAGCAGCTGCAATTCTGCATCAGCCTGAGGTGGAATCCTCGATCTCTGCTAAGGGGGCTCATAGCAATCAATGACTCTAGCCACGCCCATGATGGCAGCAGTAGAAGACCCCGCGTGTGAGGGGTTAGAGAAAGTTGTTATAGATGAGGATCCTGAAAGATTCTTTCAAGTGGGAGCTCAGTTATCTCCTCAGGAAAGGGAGGAGCTAATTATGTTCTTGAGGAAAAATATTGACGTATTCATATGGAATGCTTATGAAGTCCCTAAAGTAGATCCGAACTTCATTTGTCATCATCTAAACGTCAATCTGGCTGTGGTGCCGAGGAAACAGCCACCTCGGCGTTCATTTAGAGAGCATTCTAAAGCCGTCAAGGAAGAGGTAATCAAGCTTAAGAAGGCTGGTGCTATCAAGGAAGTTTTCTACCCTGAATGGTTAGCTCATACGATGGTGATAAAGAAGAAGAATGGGAAGTGGAGAGTATGTGTAGACTTTACAGATTTAAACAAGGCTTATCCTAAGGATTCTTTCCCCATGCCTTATATAGACCAACTGGTGGATGCCATTGTTGGGCATCCTCGGATAAGTTTTTTGGATGTTTTTCAAGGCTATCACCAGATACCTTTGGCTTTAGACGATCAAGAGAAGACATCTTTTATCACTCCAACAGGAAATTATCATTACAAGGTAATGCCCTTTGGTTCGAAGAACACAGGGGCTACTTATCAGAAGATGATGACCCGGATGTTTGAGCCACAATTGGGAAAGACTATTGAAGTGTATGTAGATGACATAGTGGTGAAAAGTAAAGTGGCGTCCATGCATATGGAAGATCTAAATGACACCTTTCAGACATTGAGGAAGTATAAGTTGCGCCTTAACGCTTCTAAGTGTTCTTTTGGTGTGGGATCAAGTAAATTTCTATGTTACATAGTAACTTATCGAGGAATTGAAGTTAATCATGCACAATTCAGGGCAATTAACAGTTTACAGCCACCTCAGAATCCTAAAGAAGTTCAAAAGTTGACAGAGATGATTGCTACCCTCAACCAATTTATTTCTCGGTCCACAGATAGAGGCAGGCCTTTTTTCCAGTTGTTGAATAAGTAGAAGGGATTTAAATGGACCGAGGAGTGTGCTTTAGCCTTTCAGCAACTTAAAAAGTATCTTTCACGACCACTTATTATGTCTCGGCTAGAAGTGGACGAAGTCCTGTTCGCATACATTACCATGGCTAACCATATCGTTAGTCTGAATCTGATACAAGTTGATAATGGTGTATAAAGACCAGTTTATTATGTGAGCAAATCTCTACATGAGGCTGAGTTGCATTATTTACCATTGGAAAAAGTGATCCTAACAGTGGTGCATGTTACACGTAAGTTTCTCCATTACTTTTAATCTCACACAGTTGTTGTTTTAACTCAACTTCCTTTTAGGTCTATACTTCAAAGTGTTGACTACACGAGAAGGATTGCCAAATGGGGTATCATTTTGGGGGGCTTTTGATATCAAGTATATGCCTCTCACCTTTATGAAGGGCCAAGTCCTTACTGATTTGGTGGCAAAATTTGCTGAGCTCTTGTTAGAAGAAAATGCAAAGAGGCTGGACATGGATGAAAAATCAGTTGGCATGATTTCGCACGAGGAACCTTTAATATGGAAAGTGTATGTTGATGGAACAGCGAACCAAAGAGGATCTGGTGTGAGGCTAGTTTTGGTATCTCCTAAGGGAATTACTTTTGAGAAATCCTTAAGATTAGGATTCTTGGCCACCAACAATGAGGCTGAGTATGAAATTTTACTAGTAGGAATGACTATGGTTCAGAAGATGGGTGGAATGAACAGTGTAGATGTTCTTAGACTCTCGGTTAGTAGTAGGCCAAGTGGAAGGAGAATTAGAGGCTAGAGATCCAAGAATGCACGAGTATCTAACCCAGGTGAGATATTTAAGATCAAAGTTTAAATCCTTTGCTTTGGTATAGATTCCCAAGAGCAGGAATACCAAGGCAAACTCCCTAGCCACTCTCGCAACGTCCTCAGCTCAGGGCCTTCCTCAGGTTATCCTCATTGAAGATCTGTGTAAACCAACTGTGACAAGCGGTGGTACCATTCAAATTCATCAAATTAGGCGGACTTAGTTGAATGGATCCTATAGTGTCATTCCTTAAGGATGATATTTTTCCCGAGAAGAAGTTTTAAGCAGATAAAGTACATAGGAAGGCACCTCGATTCTAGTTATCCAAGGATCAAAAGCTACACAAACACTCTTTTTCTGGACCATATCTGCTATGTGTACATTCTAAAGCAACGGAACTACTTATGGAAGAGTTGCATGAGGTAATTTATGGAAGTCATATGGAAGGAAGATCTTTATCTCATAAAGTTCTTACATAGGGGTATTGGTGACCAAATATGCAGAGAGAGGGGCAAGATTACGCAAGGAAGTGTGACTAGTGTCTGTGGTTTGCTCCTAACATCCATCAACCAGGGGGTGTCTTAAATCCTCTATCCAGCCTTTGTCCTTTTGCACAGTGGGGCTTGGATATTATAGGACCTTTCCCGAAAGCAGTAGGAAATAAAAGATGGTTGCTCGTTGGCACAGATTATTTTACTAAGTGGGTTGAAGCTAAACCATTGTCAAATATCAGGGATTTGAATGCGAAAAGGTTTATCTGGAAAAAAATTATCACCAAGTTTGGAATTCCTCACACTCTTATTTCAGATAACGGACTGCAGTTTGATAGCAAGGTCTTCAGAAGATATTGTTGTGATCTAGGCATTACGAATAGATATTCCACCCCAGCTTATCCACAAGGGAATGGGCAGGCCGAGGCTGTCAACAGGGTTATAGTTAATAGGCTCAAGAAAATACTGGATGATGCGAAAGGAAGGTGGGGGGAAGAATTGTCTCATGTTTTGTAGACGTATCGAACTACACCTTGGAGGTCCACTAGAGAGACATCATTCTCTATGACTTATGGAGCCAAGGCTATAATCCCTCTAGAAACTGGGTTTCCAACATTAAGAACAAGCTCTTTCATCCCAAGCAATAATGACAGTTTATTATAAAAAAGCATAGACTTAGTTAAAGAGCAACGAAAAAACGCTGTGGTTCAACTAGCTTATTATTAGCACAAGCTCAAACAGGGATATGATTCTCATGTAAAGTTAAGGCCACTTACACCTGAAGATTTGGTATTGAGGAAGGTTTTAGGCACTGCAAAGAACCTAGTATGGGAAAAATTGAGACCTAACCAGGAAGGACCTTATCGCATCACTTCGATAGCTGGAATAGGGACATATTATCTTGAAGATCTAGATGAAAATGTTGTACCATGTCCTTAGAATATCAATAATCTACGAAGGTATTACTATTAATGAAAGGCACTTTTGCCATGTTATTTCTGTTGACACTGTGTTATGTTGATTACTATTTTTGTAAGGATCAAACTGAAACTTGGTCATGCCTGGCTTCTCAAACCATATACCTTGTATAAATTGATATTTTATTACGTGTTCAACAGAACCTTAGTTACGTCTAGTCTAGTCCTCGGACTATCTACTTTGGGAAAATTAACACTTCAGTTCATTTTTCTAAGTATCAAACTGAAACTTAGCTGTACTTGGCTCCTCGGACCACATATCTTGGATAAATTGATATTTTTATTAAATGTTGAATAGAACCTTAGTTACGTCTAGTTCTCAGACCATCTACTTTGGAGAAATTAACACTTCAGTTCATTTTTCTAAATATCAAATTGAAACTTGGCTATGTCTGGCTTCTCGGACCACATACCTTGCATAAATTTATATTTTTATTAAGTGTTGAACAGAACCTTGGTTACGTCTGGTCCTTGAATTATCTACTTTTGAGAAATTAACACTTCAGTTCATTTTTCTAAGTATCAAAGTGAAATTTGGTTATGTCTGACTTCTTGGACCACATATCTTAAATAAATTGATATTTTTACTAAATGTTAAACAGAACCTTAGTTACGTCTGGTCTTCAAACCATCTACTTTGGGGAAATTAACACTTCAATTTACTGTGCTTTCTTAAGCATTAAACAAAACTCTATGGTTTCTCAAACCATCCGTTTTGTAAGTCAACTAATACCGAAAGTTGATTTTAGCAATGTTTAGCCATTTTGAACGCATTTATTGGGTTCTCCCAAAGAAGTGATGAACGGATGAGAGTTCATAAGCATCACTTAAAGCATTTGTAAGTATATTAAACATGTTTGTTGTCTAGTTCAACTTATCAAGCATTTGGGAAATGAATTGAATGATTGTTCTGTTGTGACATATAGACTTTGCAGTTACAAGAGTGTTTTGCTAGATTTGGTTAACTAACTAACTCTAGAATCATTAGAAAAGAGTTATCAGTTATATGGATGATAAATCTAGGCATATGCCATTGTCATATTAATTAAGCATTAAGTAAAGTAGAGGTGATACAAAGAAAGAATGTAAGTGTCAAACACTTAAGAGAAATCACTTGGTATTTTTATTAATTTAAAGTCTTTCAAAAAGATAATTTGCTTACAGACTATCAAGTTACATCAAGGGAAATAAGGCTGAAAGGAAGAAAGGATGAGGATCAACCATGGCTTCATCTTTATCGTCAGATTGCCCTTAGGATTCTTTAGAGCTTGGATAGGAGCCATGGAGTCAGAAGCAAGCCCTATGCCTTTTGGGCCCTCCTTGATGGTGATAGGGAGGGTCGCTAGGACAAGTTCCATTGTCTCAATAGCTCCCTTCTCTTTGGTATACTCGTTAGGAACATTAGGGGGCTGCACAGCATCATGGGCCCCTCCTTCTGCTATTACAATAGGTTGCTTGGTGGCCTCAGACTGCTCAACCTCCTCGGGCTGACGTCTAGTGGAGGGAAGGGCTTTAGCTGAGAGGTCCTATTTAGCATCTGCTCCTTGGTTGACAGCATCAGCCTTGGTAATGGATGGAGCAAAGGTTCGGATGGCTGGGGGGTAATAAACATTGTCTGAGCTCCAAAAGGCAGAAGAAGCATCAACCCCAGCCTGGGTAAGTGCTTCATTCCACACTTGGAGGCAATAATATCTACATACCTTGGAAACCTACAATCTGAGGTTTTTCTCGTTCTCAACCACCCCAACCTTGTATCCATCTTGCTCAACTTGGTCCCTTGCTTTCTCGGCTTTTTCTTTGGCTTTTGTAGCTTCTTTCTTGGCTTTATTGGCCTCCTTCTGTGCCTTCTCGGATTCCCTCAGACTCTTCTGAAGGTCATCTATCAGCTTGTTTGCCGCAGCATAATCCTTATCGGCTTGGCAAAGCTGTAGCCTTTGGGCCTCGGCCTGCCTCTCAGTTACTTTTAAAGCCGCCTCGGCACTTATTTTATCGCTTTCTGCCTTGCTCAATTGGGCAATGACCTCTTGTAGCTTTTTGTCCTTTATTTTTAAGGTTCTTCTGAGCATTGTTGCACCTTACTTCCTCATCCTTAAGGGCTTTGTGAGAGCTAATAACAATCTCTCCAGCCCTAAGAGCAGATTGGACAGCCTATTCACAATAACAAGGTTAAAAAAAAGAAGAAGATATAGTCAAAGCAAAAAAAACCTAAGTACAAAAGAAAATGAAATGAGTAACAGTTAAATGGGATTCTTACCATAGCGAGCTCATTTTTTAATGTCATAAAGACATCTTACTTCCTCATTTGCCTCAGCTCAACCATGTCCTCAAGTTGTAGAAGAGCTTGTTCTAACGCGTCTGCCACACAAGAAGCTGTTCTTGCGTCAAAACTCCTAATGGAGGCGTTGGCAGTAACCACATGATTGTCCAAAAGCATTGGTAGAGACCAAATTGGGGCAGACACAAGCGCTTGGATTTCAGTCCTTTTTTCTAGCCTTGTCTGTGTTGTGCAAGCCTGTTTAACTCCCTTTTCAGACTCCACGTCCTTAGGAAGGAGGCTCTTCCCTCCCTCAATCACAGCTTTTCCCTTAGGCTAATCCCTCTTTCTCTTATGATCAGCCTGGTCAATGCTTTAAGTTTGGGTAAGTGGAGGAGGAGGGAGTTTGGGCTGCAAGGATTTCTTTGGCCCTTTATCTTTTATCTGCGGAAGTTTGGTCTGAGCTGCCTTTTCAAACTCCTGACTCCCCACTAAGGCCTCCATTAGGTCTCTAAGGTTTTGCCTGGGCTTGCGTTGAATTCCCATTGTATCAAAGCTGACAGTTTCTTCTTGTGGATGTCTTATTGGTGTTGAAGATGAAGTGCCAAGGTCAACAGCTTGGCTCTCCGGGGACGTGGGTTTGTTGAAAACTTCAAATTCCTCCTTGGAATCTGAAACTTCAATAACTTCTTCTTCTTTCTTTAGGCTGGGTTGAGAGGGGGTTGCTTCACCAATTGGGCGTTGGGATGGAAAAGGTATTAGGGGGATACCGTCAAGTATTTGTTGTGTGACGAAGGTACCTTGAGGAATAGGAACGCCCTCGGGAAAGAGAAAGCCTTCAGCAGCGCCACTTATCAGATGTAGACGAGGGTCTTTTGCTCTAATCACACACTTCGGTGCTTGAAAGGTATTAGATATAGGAGTATATCCGAGGATCAAATGTGCCGCTCTGAGTTGACTATCACTATGTACGTATATTTCGGCTTTCAAGATCTTGTCCAAGCTTGCTTCATTGACAAGATCGAAATTCGAAATGGCGGCATGTCTATCTGCGAGTCATTAATAAAAGACAATGTTAATCAAAGGAGTGTTGTGATTACAAACATAAGAAGAAAATAAACAATAAGGGTGACTATAGAATGACTGACTTAAACCTAAAACTCCACCTGGTTCCCCTTCTCTTGTCGGACAAGGAAGGCCATCATGCCACTCCCTAAACATGAAAAGAAAATCTTTATTTAGACCCTTGTTAGAATCGGGGAGGCATTGGACAAGTCTGACCTCGGGATACCTAGACTTTAAGTAGCACCCTTACCCTTTTAGGTGGTAAAGGTTGTAGACCCAATTAACGTCGTGATGGGTAAGTTCTAAACTCATCCTTTTGTCAAGCGCATCTATACAGCCTAGTATTCTAAATACGTTTGGGACACATTGGGTGAGAGCTAATCGGTGAGCCCTGAGGTAGTCCCTAGTGATTTTGCCCATGGGGATTCTCACTCCCTCTTCTATAAAGGCGATCATTGGGATTACTACTTCTCCCTCTCGCCTTCTCTCATGCCACTCTCCTTCCTCACGGTACCTAAGGGATACCCTATGTGGAATCTTATATATTGCTTTGAACTGTTCTATTTTTTCCGCAATATCTATTAAGGAAGCAAATCTACCAATTTCTAGGAAAATGTTGAAGGTATTGAGAAACGGAAGAAGGGATAAATAAACCAAGGAGAAAGAGATACAGAAAAAGAGAAAAATATACAAAGAGGGAACGAATGAAAGGGTTTAAAAAGACTTATACTAAGAAGAAAAGCTTCCTCAGACAAGTTTTGCGAAATCGTGAGAACACGCGTGGGTTGAGAGAATTAGTAGGCTCGTTGTATGAGTGTTGAAGTGAGAAAGATGGTTTAAATTGATGATATTTATATCAGCGAGAGTTATGAAGCGGGAAAACTCCCGCCTATGTTCCTATACAATCCTCAGCCGTTAGATGTACATCACGTTGTCGAACGTGGGGGAAAAACAGTTGTCAGAATTTAATTAAGGGACGCTTCACATACTGAAACGTTAGGAACGTGCAATGGATAGTTCAAGGGACATCATCACTGTCGGGGAAGATGTGTGGCGTATACAAATTAACGGTGGTAAATGTCGAAATCCTCTTTTCCTCCCGAGGTGGTAGAAATGAAAATCTCAAGGGGCTTTTATGGGGTCAATGGGCCCAGGAATATGTGTTAGGCTAAAGACCCAATCTGAGGACACTAAATGGTCCGAGGATGTGAGAGTATCAGCCCAAGAGGTAGTGCTGATAGATAAAAAGGCAAGGTCTAATCAAGGTTGTCCAAAAAGGTGGTTCAAGGAAGAGTATATCCTCGGCTAGGTAAAGCCGAGATGGGAAAGGGCTATCCGAAGCCCAAAGGCAATTTTCTAGGTGATCCTATAAGTAAGGGTAAGCATGGTGGATGTACAAAATGAGAAGAAAGGCTGTGAAATATCCAAGATAAAATTGTTACCACCGCATTGAATACTCTGCAGCTATCTCTCTGGCCACATTAATGGGGAAGTAATGCTTGAATATCAAGGTTCAGTCTTATAGTTGCCTCTAAAAGACTTCAGGGATGGGTTGATGAGACAAGTATTTAAACTAGTAATTTGATCCATACGTGGAGGATGGTGAGAAGAAGAAGGATGATATAAAAGAGGGAGAGGGCTGTAGACATGGGGGGGGGGGAGAAAAAACTGTAATCTGTTTTAGTTTAAGTCCAAAGGGAAATATAAAATCCAGTCTCCTCAGCTTGAGTCCGAGGACAATTTCTGTTATATAAACTACTCCATGTGTATGATGTTGTGGTCTAGCCCATCAACTTTGTTATTGAAAATCACTAAAACCTAGATTTCAAGCCCACTCTCTACAAATTCATTGTATCGAGCTTTTTGAACCAGTCCCAACCTTAATTTTGGGTCTAGGTGCAAATTGTGTCCTTACAAAAACGTAGATGAATAGGAAAAAGCCAAGAGTCACGAACTTCCTTGCAAGATCCTATTGACTTTGAATAGGAAAAAAATTACTAGTCTCGAGAGATTTGGAAAGGGTATTCGATATTATACTGGTGTGATCATCCTCTCACTGCTCACAAAATATTTTTACCATTTTTATTTTTTATTTTTAATTACTTTTTAATCTCAACCATTAAAAATTATTGTACAAAGCGCAATACTTAAGGGCTCACAATGTTTAAGTATTGTTATTCAGTTTTCAGTGTCATGAAAATACATATTTAAGTATTATAACAGTTGGAGATATTACGTCCACAACATTTTTGCAACATTTTCACAACAATCATAGGTGGTTAGTTGCTATTGGTTCAAATTTGAACCTAACACTGAGATTACTTTTTTACCCTGATAATAACAACTAGTAATAACCTACCACTTAAAATTTGTTGTAAAATTGTTGTGAAAATATTGTGAACATATCATTTCTCTATAACAATACGTGTCAAAAGTGTTATTATTATTTAAACACTAAAAAATTTTGTTTAAAAACCACTAACAAGTGTGCCCTAGATCTCCATACAATCAAGGAGCAATAAATATGCACAAATACATAATGACATGACATTTTCCTTTTTTAACAAAACATGACATTTGGGTTCCAATTAGCTCAACTGGTAAAGTCTCTGATGGTTGTATAAGAGATCTGAGGTTCAATCCCCGCCTACACTAAAAAATGATTGGTGTCTTGGTCTGATGATAGTTTTTTATCATCAGGAGCGAACGTCATAGGTTTGAAACTCTCGCTCAAAAAAAAAAAAAAACAAAACAAAACAAAACATGACATGACTGGTGTTCCAATATATATTATATAACACTTGTGTCCACGATTTGAATCCTTTATATTATAATATATTATTTTTAATTAATTAATTAATTTATTATTTATTGGAAAATATTATGAGTATTTCATCCCTCTTTTTTATCCAATGTTGAATCAATGACTTAATTATAAATTTAAAAAAAAAAAAGATTTGAAAAAAGAAAAAGATACAATGTTGCTAACAATTAGTTATTCTGTTTGAAAATTTAGAACCTTTCAAAAGAAGGAAATAGATATTATACACACTTACTTGTTTAATTAACTTAGGTCATAACTTTAAATTATTATCATTATTTTTTCCCTTTAATAAAAAATTTGGAATTTGAATCTATCTAATAATAAAAAGGGCAAAACATAGGTACAGTTCCTTACATACAATTACTTAGGTTCCTCTCTTAATTTTTTGAAACTTGTTACTTAACAAACAGATGTTAAAAGACCTATCTCTTTTTGTTTTCTTCCATTGTTTTTTTTTTTTTTTTTTGGTTTTGTTTTGTTTTTTGTTTTGTTTCCTAACCTATGACTACAAGAAATCACAAAGCACTTTGAACATTGATCATACCAATGGCGGAGGTAGAGGCTTGTACGATGACGTTTACAGCGAGCCGTTGAGGTTCGGAGTGGCTACTACACTTTCGCCACGCACCGAGGACTACAGTGAGATATCGAGAGCTTCCACGCCTCGCGCACCACTTCCATTCTGGTCTTGGATCTCCCGGCGGTTGAAGAGGAAGGCTCTAAGGTCTTCTTCGATGTTCGGAGCTTTGCTTCGACTACTCCAAGGTGTTCAATAGTGGTGGTGGACTAGATTTCACTGTCTCCTACGAGAACTTGCTTTTTGACTTGTCTAATGGACAGGATTTCCATTCCTCTGAAGAAGATGAAGAAGCTTGGTATGATCAATGTTCAAAGTTCTTAGATCTAAACTGATGAAAGCTTATGCTTTGTGCTTTCTTGCAGTCTGAGGTCAGGAAACAAAAAATAAAATAAAATAAAATAACGGAAGAAAACAAATAGAGATGGATCTTTTAACGTCCGTTTGTTAAGTAACAGGTGTCAAAAAATTAAGTAGGGACCCTAAATAACTGTACCTAAGTTTTACCCTAATAAAAATAATCTTTATGGAAAACTACAATCAATGACAAAAGAAAGAAGATATTTAACTATAGAAACTTTCTTAAAAAAAAAAAAAAAAGATGTGCTGGTTGAAGAATGTTCTTGGCATAATTTGTCCTTCTAATAAGTTGTCCACATGGTTAGCTAGAAGATGCGTTGTTATTAAGAGCATTAGCATTCAATTTCTTCAAAAAATCTCATTCTACCATCTCAAAAACTACTTTATTTATTATACTATACCATTTTACAATACATCCAACATCTCAACTTTTATTTTCCTATTCAACACATTAAAATAATATATCTATATAATAAAATATATTTTTGTCTTTCTCTAATTTCTGTCTCTATCTTATCGCCTCCATCACCACTGTGAAGACTCAAAACCCTAGCACAAAAACTCAAACAAACCCCTAACACAAAAACCTAACCCAACCATCAATAACACAACCACACCACCACTAACAAAAAACAAAACACAAAAACACAACAACCATGCCACCACTGAGAGAGGA
Source organism: Castanopsis chinensis (assembly GCA_032878915.1). NCBI lineage: Eukaryota > Viridiplantae > Streptophyta > Magnoliopsida > Fagales > Fagaceae > Castanopsis > Castanopsis chinensis. The sequence goes on from JAVQMG010000084.1 coordinate 747,727, forward strand.
AAAAAAAAAACCAAAAACCCAGAAACCGGCCCAACAATCAAACCCAAAAATCCCAACCCAAAAACCCAACCACTAGCAGCTCTCCAATCTCACCACGCCACCTCTCCGATCTCGCCATGCCACACCTACTTCCAATCTTCTGCTCAACTCCTCCTTCACCCAAAATCATGAGACAAAAAGATGGGGAGTTTGGGCGTGAGAGAGAGAAAAATGAGAGAAAGAAGAGAAGAAAAAGTCAGAGGGAGAGAGTTAAGAGAAAAAGAGAGATTCAGAAAAGAGAGAGTGAATAAAAAAATGTTTTTTGTGTTTAGAATCTTACTACAATAGTTTCTAAATTTAAGAGGGTACTGTAACAAGAATGTAAAAAAATATAAGAACCCATACCTAAATAAAGCTTGCATTTTGATGTTCTGATTATAAAATACAATTGTTTAGAGATTTACACACTTGGGTACTGATGCTTTAACTATTTCCCATACTACCAGAGTAAATATCCACTAGGCCCTAACATCCCTCTTCTTTTTTCTTATTTATTTTTTTGTGTTATTAATTGTAAGTATTCAGAACTAGCACTGCCATACCCAATTACAAAAGGTGACAATTTGGGTATAAAAACTATTTATTCTTTTTTTATTTTTTTTTAAGAAGAGAAAACTATTTATTTTAGTACGGTATAAAAAGTCATAATTTTTACCATAATTATTTTATGTGACAAATTGTAATTAGTTGTTTATTACTTTGGCATAAACTTTATTATTTTTTCTTTACTATTCATAATCTATTACGTGAACAATTGTGACAAAAGTTGTAATTTTTTTTTATGTGGTCCTATAATTTTTGTAAAAAACTAATTCCTTAACTGTCAAAAATGTCATAGAAATCTCAAGTTTGATTGCTGTTGTTACATCATTCAAGATAACATAGCTAGCCACCGCACACCCTAGGTACAATTAGTGGCGGAGCTAGGAATTTAGGTCAGGGAGGGGGGCAAGATTAAAAGATAAGATTAAAAGTAAAAAAAAAAAATGAATCTAAAAAAATTTATCAATACTAATAACAAAATAAATAAACAACTATATGCTAATGTAATTACCATATAGAATCTAACATAAAATCATGATTTTAAAATTCGGTATGGTAAAAGAACTGGAAAAGAGACTGGTGGAGATATTTTTTTAACAAATTTAGTGGAGCACTTGTGGCAATAATATAATGACTTGTAGGATCATTTAATGTTAATATGAAGTGCCATGTTCCCAACATTTGTACAATACTTTTACAACAAATCATATGTGGTAAATTGTTATTCATTTTAATTTGAGCACATCACTTAAATTATTTTTTTTCACTAGTATTTTTTTTACAAATCTAGTGGAGCACTTGTGGCAATAATATAATGACTTGTAGAATCATCTAATGTTAACATGAAGGGTCACGTTCCCAACATTTGTACAATACTTTCACAACAAATCATGTGTGGTAAGTTGTTATTGATTTTAATTCGAATACACCACTTAAATTATTATTTTTTCATTAGTATTAGCTAGTAACAACCCTACACTTAAAATTTATTGTAAAAATATTTTGGTAGCATTTCTTAATTTTAATTTCTTATTTTTTATTTTATTTTTCCCTTATCTCTTTTTTATTCATCCACACATTTCTTTATTATTTTTTTCCTCTTTTTTTCTCCTTCACACACGTATTATTTCCCTTCTGATCTCTATTTTCACTTTTGACTTTTCTTTTTACTTTTCTCCTCTACCAGAATGCCACTTTGTCCACTTCATATCCCAAAACATTACAATGTACTATATTATATGTAAAAAAATTTGAAAGTTCAGGGGGGGCACCTGCCCCCCCCCTCCCTCCGCCCCTGAGTACAATGGTTACTTTACAAGTATAAATGCTTATAGAGTGTAAGGGGTAAGAACCGAAATTCAAGACTCTAAGAAGAAGTTTCACACACATATACACTTAAATTATGCGAAAATAGAAATTCTATCTTGAAATAAATAAATAAATAACGTAGCTGAATAGGAAAATGCCGGGAGTCACAAACTTCCTTGCAGGATCCTATTGGCTTTGAATAGGAAATAGCATACTAGTCCCAAAAGATTTGGATATGGCGTTGATATTATACCGGTGTGGTCATCCTCTCACCACTCACAAAATATTTTTTCCATTTTAATTTGTTTATTTATATATTTTGATAGTTATAATAAGAAAAAAAGATATTTAACTATAGAAACTTTTCTTTAAAAAAAATTGATCATAAATGCACTATCATTATTGGATGGTAATTTGTTTATATATATAATTTGATAGTTACACTAAGAAATTATATATATAATTTAATTTGATAACATTAAATTATCATCATTATTTTTGTCTCCTAAATAAAAGATTTGGATTTTTTTTTTTTTTTATAGAGAAAGATTTGGAATTTGAATCTATCTAATAATAAAAATAATCTTTTTGGATAACTACAACCACCAACGGTAGAATACAAAATAAGTAAATAAGAGAAGAAAAAAATAATGTAGCTATCTAGATTAGTGCAACAATTTTAAATTTGATTATTCCCTCCAAAAAAATTAAAATTAAAATTTATCATAAATGCACTCCCTCCATTTCAAAAATTAATGGAGAAAATCAATGTCAAAATTCTCATATTCCAAAATTATAAGCCCTTACAATATTTGATATTTCATAAGCTCTCTATCAAAACTAAATAAAAACAAAAATAAATACACACAACTCATTATATTATGTTCCTATGACATTTCTGACGCTCTCTCACATATAATTTTTATTTTTTTTTAACATAAACAACAACAAGTGCCTTTATATTCTGCTTGTTCATATATAGATAGATCATAGGTACCATATCAAATTTCCACACAGCACCCGGATTGAACAAAGCCAGAAAATTCATTAGGTACCCTAATCCTGACCAATTTACCATTTTGCCCATCCACTATATAAAACCCTTGTGGTGCACCTTGGTACTCAGACCCTGTCACCAGGATCAATTTCGTCCCCAAGATTACCCCGCACGTTTTAACTCGGACCGCCGAGTCCGACTCAGCCCAACTCACCAATTTCCCATCTTTCCTCACCGCGTCACCAACGCTTGACCTCGGGCACCGACCCGGCTCCCAAACCATGTCCATTCGGGTCCAATTACCCGACCCGAAATCGTACACGTCAGCACTCCCCTCGAACCCGCCTTGTGACTCGGTGCCGTACCCACTCACCACCCAGAACTCGTTCCCAATCACCACCCCTTCGCACTCGTCCCGTTCCTGACTCATCCGAGTCAATTCGGCCCACTCGTCCTTCCTCAGATCGTAAACCCACGCCGATTCCAACGCGTTCTTGTTCTCATCGTGCCCGCCCGCTATGTAAACCCGACCCGCAAAGGCTCCGATAGCGAAAAACGAGCGCTTAGACGGCATGTCGTTGCCGCGTCTCCAACGACGAGTCGTGAAGTCGTAGACGAACACGTCGGTGACCGGGTTGTAACTCACCGGGTCCCACCCACCCATCAAAACCAGCTTGCCTTCACAGCTTGCCATCTGAGAAAACAAAGGTAACCCATCTGGGTACTTGGGAACCGGGTCGACTCGTTCCCAAGTCTCACTCACCGGGTCAAACACAGTGATCCCGTAACTCGTTGACTCGCTCCGCTTTCGCCCGGTGGCACTCGGAAGAGCCTGAACCAAGCAAGCCACTTTGTGGGTGTGCCCAGATTTCCTCCTGTGGTGATAAAAATCCTTGCTTTGTAGCAGGTCACGCCATCTTCCGCAGACTCGGGAGGCGACTCGGTGAGCCGTGTATGGTAGTCGAGTCAAGCACTCGAGACCGAGTTCTTCAGGCAAACTAGGGACCAACTCAGTGAACTCAGAACCTTCCATTTTGACTTATAACAAAGTAGTACTAGTTTAGACGGTTATTTGTAGGATATGGAAGCTTTTGAGAATTGGAACGAGTCAGTGAGGCATTTATACAAACAGTTGGGTAACAGAAATTCAAACCTCAAGGTTCCAAATAGCTTCTTCTTCTCATAGGCCGAAATTGTGTAATAGTTCAGACACTTGGGTCGTTTGTCATGCGATTTTAAACTTACACGTAACATTACACATATTTTCACGTAATTTTTTAACTTACGTATATTTAAAAATATATATATATATATTCATAATATTTTTATAATATTTTTATAACAAATTTTAAATGGTAGGTTATTATTAGTTGTTATTATTGAGACAAAAAAGTAATTTTCGTGTTAAGTTCAAATTTAAACTAATAATAACTAACCACCTATAATTTATTGTAAAAATATTGTTAACGTAACATCTCCTTTTAAAAAATTATAAAAGTCTAATCTTAAATTACTGTATTAAACACCTTTATCGGTGACGTGGCCCTGTCGGAAAAAAAAAATCTTTAAATTTGAGAAAAGTGGCAGTGACGTGACCCTGTTGGGAAAAAAAAATCTTTAAATTTGAGAAAAGTGGCAGTGTTTTGTAACTTTGTGGTGTGTTCTAATAAATTTTTTATTTTTGACTAGTTGTTATAATTTGGATAAGGCAAAGGAATAATTGAAGTTTGTATTGGGGATATTGTATAGGATGGCAATGGTACACACCTTGACATGCTTTAATGATCTTGTTTGATCAGGATGAATATGGGTCTGCCACGTGTGGGAAATTGGATTGAGAATTTTTTTATTTTAAGCTGGGGATTTGAGATTTGTTAAGATGTGAGGATGAGATTGAATTTTTATCTTTTCTAGGAAAAGAAAGTTTATCCACAACTTTTATACAATAATCGAGGAGTGGGATTAATGTAACTTCTCGAATTAGGTGTGACTATAATAGTACACTTCTATCTGAGTATGACCATAATATCTTCTTATCTACTTTTAGGTGAAATTCATACTCCTAATTTATAAGAAGCTCACTTATTATTCTTTGAACTATTTGAGAAAATGAGATATAAGGAAAACAAACATATAGTTAGTTGTTGAGACTCAAACCCAAGTTCTAAGATTTGTTGGTCTAGTATCTTACCAACTAGGCCACCGAATATTAGTTATTAGTGATTATCTATCCTTTATAATTGACTACTTTAATAGATTGTGACAAATAAAATGATACTACATGAATTGTTCTACAAATGGAATAAGTTGGAGATAACTCATAATTGACTGGTGGTAGAAGATATGTTCTGAAAATAGAACAAGTTGAGGATAAGAAGGAAAGGAGAAAACTTTACATAAAAAAAAAAAGATCGATGTCGTGAAAAATGCTTATGAACTATTTAGAAGTTCTAGAAGATGTGAAAGGAAGACGCTGCAACCAAACTTATAGTTGAGCAAAATTGTTACGTTACAAGTTGTTTTCATTGGCAATGACAAGTTGAGAGGGGACTCCTAATGGATAACTTTGAGAAAAAAGCAACTAAAGTTTTCATTCTATATATACTAATATGTTTAGACATTTTACCCAAAAATAAATAAAAATTTTCATCAATATATTGATTCAAGGAAGTTTTAAGAAAATCTTTTAGGTCAAACAAAAGGATATAGAAAACAATTTTTAGTAGAAGGGACTTGATAGATTGGAGCATTTATATGCATTGCATTACATTTTTTTTTTTTCATTAACAAAGGAACCAAAAACTACAAACAAGAAACCAAAATCTTAGCTTGTTCAAGAGTTAATACATCACAAAATACCTAAAGAGAAGAGCCAAGAACAAAACAACTTGAATATTTATGTTTGAAAGACTAGAAAACCAAAACATGGGCAGCTTAATTTGCCTTTCAAAGAGTCCATTTAATCATTCTATATGACATGAGCATATATATATTCTTAGAAAGTAGAAATCTGAGGATGTATGTAATGGTACAATTATAAACACCTGCAAGTAAACATGTTATTGAAGTTGCTTCTAAAATTCTAAAATGCCTATGATGCTTAAGTTAGAAAAAAAATGTTTGTATTCAAGATAAACACTCTCAAAAGTTTTCACTCTCTTACCTCAATCAAAATATTATACCTTATTTATGCTGTATCCTAATACCTTTTTGTTAGGAAATATTTCTTTGTTTTTAGTCATCATATTAATAATGGAATGATGATAGAGTTGGGATAACGATTATCTTTCAGAGACGAATATCTTGAGTCTTGAGATGACATTTATTACTTTTTCAACTTATGTTTACATGTACATACAGGTAGACTAGGGGGCCATTTTTTAAAGGAATATATATATATATATATATATATATATATATTATATAGATAGATTTTATGTCAAGTTTTTGGCTTTGTTTTTTTTAATAATCTGATAATGACAATGAGGTGGGAGGATTTAAATCATAGATGTTTTTGTTAGAAATACCAAGAGTTGATAATCAATTGAATTACAAAACTCTTGACTAAAAAAAAATTATATTTGACTCTTCCAAAATTAAAATTTGGTTGAAAAATCCAAAAATAATAATTGCCACTTAAGCACCTAACCCATATTAGTGGCCCATCACCCCTTTCCAAAAAAATAAAAATCTCTTTTTATTAAGAAAATAATTATATAAAAAAACCCTTAATAAAAAAAAATCTTTGATTAAAACAAAAAATATATATTTTTAATTCATTGATAATTAACAGTGGAGGAATTTAAATCATGAATACCTCTGTTAAAAGTTCTAAAAGATGTCAATTGAGCACATAATCTCCTCCATCCCTACGTGTTACCTTTTTTGGTAGTCTATACAACGAGTTTTTAAATGTCATTAAAGTATAGGTCAATATTTATATACTCATTAGCAGTAATTCTAGCTAATATAGAATAATATGATATTGTGGCCACTAGACTCAAGAGCATAACTAATGCTGTCTAATTTTCTTTGGTTGATGTGACAAGTAATCAATAATTAATGAATCAGTTGATCGACCGTTGACAGAAATACACAGATGAAAGATATTCCACTGCAAATTTTCATGGTAATTCAAAGTTTCAAACCGATTTGACTTCGACTTCTTAATAAATTTCACATTTTTCTTCTTTAAAATCCACTATTTAAGATCATTTTTATTTTTAATCAATCAACCTATCAAATCATAATGTCATGAAAAAGCTGTAAACTACAAGGGTCCCAAAAAAAAAAAAAAGATTAACTAGACATCATAGGAAGCCGAAAATGCTAAAATGGAAGTTGTGGGCAAAACACTTTTTCTTTATCGAGCGTCAAGAAAGTGCCAAAAATTGGGAAAGAAAGAAGTCATAAAAACAGTTATTCCATGTGAAATTGATTCATACATAAGCTAACTATTTTGCCAACTATATATTGCACATTACATTATCAATAGTCGTGGTTGGAGATGTGTCAAATCCCATTGCCGACCATACATCTTTGTTTAGACGGTGACCATCTCCCTTACCCAAATACACGTTATGGCTAAATTAATAAGGATGAAATACGATCGATTTAGAGCGGCTATAACATTTTTTACAATACATTCACAACAAATTCTAACCGGCAGATTGTAATTAACTATTAATGATGGGTAAAAATAAAATTTTAATTGTTTTCAAATTAGAATCAACAATAATTTATCACATAAAATTCTTGTAAAAATGTTGTAGATATAACTCTCTTTGTTTATCATTCTTAATTGTTCTAGCATTGATGAGAGAAGAATGGAAGGACCGAGAATACTAAGAACGGTGAAAATGATAGAGATACGAGTGATTTGAAAGAGAATTAGAGCTCCACATTTGGACAACGGATATCCCATTAAAGATTTGGTTGGTCGTAACTTTTTCTTTTTGAATTAGGCCATAACTTTATTGGCAAAACTTTGTTAACCCATTCCTAATTCTAATTGGGTTCAAACTTGGCCATCATTAAGTGTTCTTGAATCTTAAGTCTTGTCCTTCTTCCACTTTCGGTTAATGATGGTATAAAGTATAAATACAAATTACCAATTCTCTCCATATTTATAAACAAAACATCCATACATTTTTTTTTTTTAGATGTAGTTAATAAGTGCTCTTAAAGCATTTGTTAATTAACAATTTTAGAAAAGTTTTAATACAATTCTTTTGAGAAATTTTTAAAAAATTGTCAAAAAAATTAATTACTTTTTTCTTTTTGTATAAAATGTTTCTAAAAATATTTTCAAAACTAAAACATCCTTTCAACTTTTTTTTTTTCTTAATAGGCCCACACAAGGTCTATTTTTATGTGACATGCATTAATGCATATCAAAAGCAATTCAATCACCAATTTTACACAAACGCTTCTATCATATTCAACCTTGATTTTGGGCTGAATAGACAACTAACCTATCCTAGCCCATTCTCACCAAAAAAAAAAAAAACCTATCCTAGCCGAAAGGTGCAGATGATGTTCCACATGGAAGAGGTTTGAGATGTAGATGGAATTGTTTTGTTCTAGAAAAGCATGGTCACAGGCAAATTAGTCATGTTGGCAATTGGCAGAGTCACCTTATTTGAATTTAAAAAAAGCACACGTCCTATTCCCACAGTTATCAAAGTTTTGGTCATTTTTTTCTGCACCAATTGGGAGTTCTATTTGCTTGGAGATGACTTATGAGTAAAGACCAAAGAACAAGTTGCAAACTGAAAATAACTTGCAATGTCTAGAGAGGGTGACCATGATGCATGTGATGGATGCATGTAGTCAAGGCCTAGCAGTAAACAGAGATGGATAATCTAAAAAAAGCACAGGTCCTATTCCCACAGTTATTGAAGTTTTGATCATTTTCTTCTGCACCAATTGGGGGCTCTATTTGCTTGGAGATGACTTATGAGTAAAGACCAAAGAACAAGTTGCAAACTGAAAATAACATGCAATGTCTAGAGAGGGTGGCCATAATACATGTGATGGATGCATGTAGTCAAGGCCTAGCAGTTAACAGAGATGGATAATCTCAGGCCCAAACCCTGCAGATCTCAAACAAGTGTACTAGCCTAGCTTAATGGGCTTGCATGTTCTGGCCAAGGACCCAAGGCTCACTGTTTGAACAAGATGAAGAAGAACAAAACCCCCATTTCTCGGCTTAAACCCAATCAGTGGCCCAAGTCCTACTGGTAGATGAAGATGGACTTACCAACTGGATTTGGCAATGAAAAGAGCTTGAGATGGTTATCTCCTGTGGCAGCAGCTGAGCGGGATGTGGAATCCATATGTCCATAATTTCACGCATAATCATATTTCTTAAGTGTGTCAACATTTAACATATAAAATAGATGATGTCTACGGACTATATACAATAACAAGTGTGTAATAAGATAGAAAGATACCATGATATGACTAATATATAATTTCTTAAATCTAAGTCTACAAAAATTAGACTCACGTAAATTTTAAATAGCATAGTACTAGATATATTTTTTACTTGTAATATTTAACATGGATTCGATATATTCTAATCATTTCAATATTCAGCCTCATTTGTAAATCTATCTAAATTCTCTCTATATAATATCTTCATTATAAACTCCTGATATTTACTTGTTTGAATGCAATATCAGGTTCTGAATTCTGCGCTGTATATACTATGATCACAAGAGGCATATGACATATATTGCAGTTCTAGACTAAAATTTTGCATCAAAGAAAAGCACTTTTCACTCATTGATATCACATGTTCTTTATGTGACAGTATAATGCCTGAATAAAGTATAATGCTATTGAAGTTTTAAAACCCACTACAGCCACATCATAAGCTCAATGTGCCCCACCTGATTAATTAAGATCATAACCGTACAAAATGTCCTCTGTAATTTGACTTGTTTTATAATCGTTACCCTTTATGCAAACTAAAAAGAAAATCAAAGTACCCATTTTTTTTGCAAACAGTGTTTACAAAACTTTCTTAGCCAAAAAAAAAAAAAAAAAAAAGGTACAATATATTAAGACCCTCACAGCCAGTAATTATCAGCCTATTCCAAATCCTGATCTTCCAACTTTTCTCCAGCATTGTTGAACCCAAGCCACATTTTGGACTTGCAAAAATTCATCAAGAAATACCAAGCAATCCCAGCCAGTGTAAGCAGAGCAGCTACCAAATAGACAGTTTTTGTAGCCACTGCCATTACATAGAGCAAAAACCCAGATGGAATCAAGCACATAACCACCAGCCAAGGAAACCCCATGGGAACTACGAAGGGCCTCTTCACCGTGGGCAACTTCCTCCTCAACCAAAGAAAAGATGCAAATTCCAATAGCATCCCTAAACTATACAAGAAATTCACTGAAGATATTATGTCTACAAAACTCATGTAAGCAACTGCAAGTGTAATCAATGTTGAGAGCAAAATTCCCACCCAAGGTGTATTAAACCAGGTGGATCTTACCCCAAAAAATTGTGGTAAAAATCCTAAATTTGCCATTCCTAGAAGTTGGTATGCACAACTGCTCAATTGGGCTTCATATAGTCCAATAACTGATAAAACTGCACCAATTTCAATCCAAACTTTCAACCATTTCCCAGCAATGATTTCTGCAGCATCAGCAAAATACCCATCAACCCAATCTTCTTGATCTAGAGGTATAGCCCCAATTGCAGCCAGGAGAGGAATCAAGTAAGCCAAACAAGTAAGCAACCCAGCAGAAAACAGTGCTTTTGGGTATGTTTTCTGGGGTTCTTCCACTTCACCAGCTAAAGTACTAGCATTGTCCCAAAAATTCAAGTTCCAAAAAAGGGTATTGAAAAACAAAGTCCAATCTTTCTCCACACCCTCCTGACCCAAACTGATCCACCTACTAGGCTCAATCTTAGGAATTGCAACCAAAGTCATAACTACAAATGGCAAAAGTGAAACTACTCCTAGAGTAACTGCAGTGTAGCCTACTATAGTAAGACCAGTATAGTTCAAAAAAGACAGCACCAAAGTTGAAACAAAAATAGCAAGATAGCGAGGCAGGCCTGTAGAGAAAATTGGAAATACCAGCTTGAGATAGTCAATGCATAGAACTGGATAAGAGGCCAAATTTATGACCCCACTAAAGAACTTCCATGAGCCCATTAAGGATCCCCAGAAAGGCCCAAAGGCCTGGTGGGCCCAGATGACAAAGCCGCCGTTGCCAGGGAAGGTGGTGGCGAGCTCTGCAGTGACAAGAGCCTCTGGAATGCTCCATATGAATGGAAAGATGAGGAAGCCAAGGATGGCAAAGAGCGGCCCTGCCGCCCCTACCGCGGCTTCTTCACCATAGGGGCCACCGGCAACCTCAAAGTAGATGAGGAAAACAAGTGGGATTAAAGCTAGTTTGTGTGGAGTTTTGATGGTGTTTGAACTTGGACTTGGAGGTGGTGGTTGTTGTTGTTGTTGTTGGTGCTGTTGTAGGAGGGGTTGAATATTTTGGGAGGAGTGAGTAGCTTCCATTTGGTTTGGTGGGTGTTTGTTTTTTTCTTTGGGATTGATATTTTGGTTTGTAACTTATCCCTGTGTCAATTGTGCTTCACACAGTCCAAGATGGTGGGGGTGGGGCAAGTTACATGAAAAAAGTAACCATTCTGCACTTTCTTTTGTTGCAAACGAAAGAGGAAATCCTAATTTCTGAAATCTGAATTGGGGATCTTCCATTCAATTATGAGCAATTGAGCAGTCAACACTTTGATCCAAAAGAACATATTGGAGAACACATCTGTAAAAGGTATTTAGCAAGGTCATATTCTATATAATAAATACCCATAATTCAAACCTAAAAACATGCTAATCAATCCTCACACTTCTAACTTTACAAGGAAAAGAAAAGAAAAGTAAAAATGGGTAGGTGGTAAGACTTAAGAGGTAACCATACCTTATTTTCAAAAGGAATATTCCAGGATTTTGTGGCCAATGACTACTAAGTAGGAGCTCCCCATGGTCCCCACACACTATGATGAGGCTCTTAGACTTTTGAACCCAAGCTTCATAAATCTCATGAGGTTTTTTGGAAACCACTAGACCAGCTCTTTTTATAGGGTTCTTATGTGGTGTGTTTAGGTGTCTTTATATGGTGGATTTTAATAGGTTTTTTCAGTCCTAAAAATTTAGGCTGATGGCTGATTTTCATTTCCTTTTATTAGAAGGACCTGATGACTGAAATTATGTAACACAATGGGTCTTCTGTGATTAGTTTCCTCTCGTTTTTTCAGCATTGCTTGGTGTCTTCTACTGTAGTTTATAGATTTACACAGGAAAAAACAAGCAAGAATCAAAATTGGCACATATCACACGTGTAATGACAGCTCAATAAGGCCACCTACCAAACATAAAGTTAGCCATTCCTTCAATGCGCGTGAAAGATATGCAAAAGGCTTGCATGTTACAATTTTATATACATATGATCCACAAGATTGCTCTGACACTCAAATAATTATAGCTGATCATCTGTGCGTACCCTATCCTATCCAAACACATTGTGCACATGGTAACAGTATCTTTAAGCACATGGCAAATAAATGTTAGAAACCCTGTGATGAATTAATAATCTCTCTCTCTCTCTCTCTCTCTCTCTCTCTCTCTCTGTAGTTTTCTCTGCTGAGAGAGGAAGAAAAAATTGTTCGGTTATTGTAAATTATTGGGCATTGCTCCAACATTTTGACAGGTTTTGAGTTACATATATATTGCAAGAAAGATGAAATTGAAAATATGTCCAACGTGATTGTAAAATTTTGTAAGTCGTAGCAGCACCTAATAGATTTAGCAATACAGAGAAAAAGAATTGTTCAAAGGCTACATAAGATCTCTTTTGCATAGAATTTCTTTTTTAAAAATAATAATGAATAATAAAAATAAACCAATATGACATCTAATGTCCTGCAGATCAAGCTATCTTTAAAAATGAGTATTCTCTTTAAAAGTTATAATGCAGAGAACATGAAGATGTTGTGAACATTGTATCGCACTCCTTGATGCGAAATGTTTCACACAATGTCTATATTTTCACGTAAATGTCTAAATTTTATACATGATATAAAAGAATGTAGAGATGTTGTGAAATAGTATGAACACTAATGAATGTGAAACAATCCGTGCCCAATATGCGGCATTATAGAAATTGGATTTTCAAGGAAATGGAGCAACAAATTCAGCTGCCCATATCTCAGCCTAGTATTGCAGTAGCATTGAGTATTATGAAGTAACTATGGCAGTAGCATTTGGGATTATGAAGTACGGTTTTAATGATCCCAGCATCTTAGTCGAGTCTTGTGGTAATTTAATACTTATTTTTCTCATTGGCGAAAACCTTTCATTTATATATATATATATATAAAATTTTTAGAATCTCATCGAGCAAAACTTTGTTATAGTTTATTAGTTTAGGGGTGTATATCTTACGTTTTCCAACTAAATTCAACTATTAAGTTTCTCATGTGATGCACATATAATGTCGTAGTAATATTTTAAGTAAAATGGTTTTAGAGAATTTTGTACATATACTATAACATAATTGTTATAGAATTTTGCTAGTAATAAGTTCATCATAAGGTAAGAAAAAACAACTATAAATTGCACACACATATCCATTATAATTACTCACTTCAAGTAATGAGAAAAAAAAATTTTGGAGGAATATTGTAAAATAAAAGTTAATATCAAATGTGTCTCGCTTTCTCCTTAATTTTAAAACAAAATACACATTCCAAACACCCACAATCAATCACATCCTTTACAAAACCCACAAATTTACAACGTTTGACCTTAACATCAAAATTATAATTGCTGTTGTCACTTAATATAAAATGCATGTCTCCCTTCCTTGGTTGTAACCAACTCATATGGGTTAGAATTAAATGATCAATACAAGAATGAAAGAGCTAGGTAGGTATCATCAAAAGATTGAAGGTAAATGAAATTATTTTTGGTTTGTTGTGACATGAGATAGCATGAAGGGCTATGAGTAGGTATATATAAAGGAGTAGAAGTGCAAGAGGTGAAAACGATGAATTGAAATACAAATAATTCTTTGTGTGTATGTGAGGGAGGAATAGTTTTAAAATATTAAACCAAAAGATACAAAAAATATTTACATTTTAATTAGAAAACTCTTAAAACATTGAACTAAACGAAACAAAAAGTCAATATTTAATTTGTTTTTAACTCTTACGTGGCACTTGAGGATATTTCAATTATTTTTGTATAGAATGCGTCACTTAGCAGAACCTCATGCTTTCCCACATGAGGTCTCTGCTTTTACATGTGTGTGTGTGTGTGTGTGTGTGTGTATTGATTGATTGATTGATTGATGTATTTGTGTTAGCAGTGTAATATGAACATTATTATTTTTCCCTAAAAATAATTAAATTTAATGGTGTGAGTGTTGGTCATTGTTTGTGTAACCACATAGTTGAATTTAGTGGCAAACCTAAGGAACTATACAAGAAATTTATATCACTTACTTCGCAAGATTAATGTATAGGATTGTTACTATGCCTTCAAATTTGGTCCATTTCGGTCAATTTGGGTCGATTTGGTCCATTTAGTCTAATTCAGTTCATTTTAGTTCATTTCGGTTTAGTTCGATCCATTTTAGTCCAATTCAGTCTACACAGTTCACGTCAGTCCATTCAGTCCACTTAGGTCCATTTTGTCCATTCAGTCCTCTTTGGTCCATTGGGATCTACTTCAGTCCAAGATAACAAAAAGTAGTATTATTATTTTTAATCATTTAATTTAATGATTTGAAGTATTATCTTTCTTTATGTTCTTTTTATCCCCTTAGCTTAAATTAGTTTTAGTTTTTGAGTGAATTACACAATTTTAGTGTTTTGATATGATATAATTTGAATTTGAAGATGTGCGTACCCAAGAACGGCGCGTGGGCCTAAGATGAATTGGGCTTACAATTTATTTGTAGCGTGGGCTTTTTGCGTTTCCTGCAGTGGGATGATTCTCCACAAGGTCACCCCAATGTACCTATCTTCCTTTTCCTCCTCCTTCTTATCTCCCCTCCTCTATCTTTTCTCTCTTTTTCGTCCCCTTTTCACCCCCCCATTACTTCTGATGCCTCTTCACTTATTTATAGCCATGGCTTGGTGGGTAATTGTGGTCATTTTCTGGTTTAGTGGATGGAGAGGTCCAATGCCATCCCCTCTAAGTGGTGGG
Source organism: Castanopsis chinensis (assembly GCA_032878915.1). NCBI lineage: Eukaryota > Viridiplantae > Streptophyta > Magnoliopsida > Fagales > Fagaceae > Castanopsis > Castanopsis chinensis. The sequence goes on from JAVQMG010000084.1 coordinate 762,862, forward strand.
TATTTATGAGCGTAGGGAGGACGATTGTGGCATTGGGACTTGATTCCATTGTCACGCTTGCTTCTCGGTGGAAAAGCTTTCGTGGTGGGCGGCAGAGCACGGCACGACGACCTGCGTCGATGCTGTGAGGGGGTCCATTAGGACCTCGGGCATCATGAACAGGGGTGTCTTGGTCCTGCCGATCGAGTATGTGATGGCTTTGCTCTCGGTGTTCGGGTTGCTAGGTGCGTGCCAGGTCGGCTCGAGGTGAGACCTTTCAATATTGATCACAGCCGAGGCCCATGAGGGGGTGGTTGTTCTTGTGGGCCTAGGGCTGAACGGGCCCGAGGCGCGGCCCGTATGGGTAGCTACTCTTATGGACCTGAGAGTGGATGGCCCAGTGGGGTAATGCCCGTACAATAGCCCCCCCTTGATTCATGCACAGAGCTCGGTGATGAATCAAGGTCTCCGAGGGGACGGGTTGGTGCGAATTAGTGTTCTCTCCGTGGTGGGGTCAGTGTCGGCCGTGGATCAGTGGTGGTTTGTTCCGCGGCAACCGGTCACTTCCGTAATAATGACCCTATGGCTAGCGAACCGTCAGGGGGTAACATGCTGACGGTTCATAATCCGTGAGCGCGTGCGAGCGGCTTTCCCAAGGAAAAACCTGGCGGGCAGGGATTGGGGGGTTTCGTTTTCCCGCCTCGCCTTTCATTTAATGCCCCTGTGTCTATATAATCCTTTTCTGAAGCTCTCATTTCACTTTTTGCGCATCCTCTACACACTTTCTCTGCCGAGCATTCTCTGTGCGAAAAACTTCTCCAGTTCTTCGCCTCTTTAGATTTTCAAGTAAGTGTGTTTTGCCTTTTAATCTTTTTCTGCTTCCATTCTTCTTTCATACCTTTAGAAATGGGTTTCTCCCACCTTTTAGCCCCAGGGACTGCTTTGGCCAACTTTAGAAGGACCTTTGATGTCCCTAGGGATGTGGAAGTTGCGTTCTGTAAGGAAGGCGATATCGCCCTTGATCGGGCAGTCAATCGGAACGTCATTTTCGTTCCTCTGATGGCCATATTGGAAGGAGGCGTTAGGTTTCCTTTAGACCCCCTTATAGCGAGCACCTTAGGGTTCTATGGTTTGTGCCCCGACCAGCTCCCTCCCAACTTTTATAGGGTCGTTAGTTGTGTCAGTCGGCTGAACCAGTTGTACGGTCTGAACCTAAACCACCACGACATTAATTTTATGTATAAATTGTGCGGGAACTTTTCGAAGGGCTATTACCTAAAGACTAGGGATACCCGAGTCCGGCTGATATCCTGCCTGCCGGACTCGAATAGGAATTCTGCTGGGGAATTTGTCAAGGTGAGCGGCAATTGGCTCTCCGAGGGGTGTACTGCCCACAGACGCCTCGTGATGTTGGTCGGTATCGTGTCTTTTTAGTCATTTCAGATTCGCGTTTACCTGCCCCCTTCCCTTTCTTTCTTTTTCTTTAACTAACCGTTGCTTCTTTGTGGTTTGCAGAGTCAAAACGATTCTTGCCGGACATTAGGGTTGTCCACGAAAGGGATCTGAACTTCGTCTTGAGGTCAGAAATCTTCGTGCACACTGACGGGCAACTCCGAGCTTCTCATCTGATACTCGGAGTGAACCCCGTGTACACCACTTGGCAGTCCTTCGGTCAGGCGATGTTGGTCGACAGCCCTCTCATACCGTATATCGACATGCGGCACGGTCAGTTCCTTTCCCCTTCGCTTACGGTGGGTGAAGCTCGGGATCTAGGACCCCGCTACACAACAGCAGACGACATCCCACCGGTTAGGGACGAGTCTGCCGAGAGGGTGTCTCAAAGCCGGACGCGGCACGAGGCTATTGAACCATTGCGGGCCGACACACCGGTTGCTGAAGAACGAGATACCAATCCGATTCCCGCCGTGCCCGACCATAGAAGGAAAATGGTGAAGAAGAGGTCGATGACCCTGTCTCGGTTCATCCCCGGCGCAGTTTAGGCCAACCCATCTCCTTCCCCAACGAGAAGCCCGGTCAGTCAGCCTGTGACTGAGGTCCGGAAAAGGAAAAGGCCTGTTGAGGAGGCAGATTCTTCCGGAAACGTGCCACCGAGGTCTCCACTCCGCCCGAGGGGAGGGGTGACAATACGGGAGCCGGGGAATGTTGCTCCCGCTCAGGTACAGACCGTGGAGGCGCCTTCTCCTCCCACCGAGGGCGGCTGGAGGCATACCTTCAGCCTCGGTGAAGGGCCACTGCCCGAGACGGCCTGCGTGTGGAGATGGGATAAGGGTGACAGGGGGCGTGTGGCTCAGAGCTTGGCCAGGGGCCTCCTTCTGCCCGAGGATGTGAACATATACTCCGAGGCAGACGACGAGTCACTCTCTCGGCGGCTGCAGTGGCATACTGTCGCGGTAAGGTTGGCTTTTTTATTACATTTGATTATGGGACTTCACCAAGTGTTTTTAATATTTCGCTCCCATTGTACTTGTAGGCGGCACAGCTCACTTCCCTCGTGGGCGAGAGGCTGAGAGAAGGGGCTGAGGCAACTGATCAGGCATTGAGGCTAAGGAATGCTGCGGAGATACTTGCCGAGGATAGGCTGGAGGCTGTTAATGCCGCGGAGCGGAAAGCGGTTGACGCCGAGAAAGCCCGGCAGTCCGCGGAGAACCGATTGGGAGAGCTAACTTCCAAGTTGGAGGAGAGGGAGCTGGAGTTAGCGAAAGCGAATAGCCTAAACCTGGCACAGGCCGACCAGCTCACTTCCCTGAAGGACTCCCTCGAGGCCTGCGAGGATAAATGGTACAACGTGGGTTTCACCGAGGCAGAAAACTCGGTGGAACCTATCGTTCAGCAAGCCCGGCAACATGGCTTTGGCGAGGGCTGGACGGCTGCGCTCCATGCTGCAGGGGTGCCGGAGGATTCCCCCCTGTGGGATCCCAAGCAGATCCCGTATCCTGCACTACCCCAGCCCGTCCAAAGTCAGACCGATGCCGGGGAAGATGACACGCCGAGCTTAAGGGACCTCGTTCAAGCTATCGACACTCATGTGGAGATGGTGGACTTGGAGGCCACAAGCAACGCCCCTGTCGGAGACGTTGGTGCGCAAGACGAAACTCCTCTCCCCTCCCAGCCAGCCGAAGAGGATCATGGACAAGCTCAGACTTTTCCTTCCGTCCTAGACGTGTGAGGCCGTGACGGTCGAAGAACGATTTCCTTGCTAAAGCTTTGTTTTATTTTTTGTTTTCTGATATTTGTGGCCTAAGCTTATGTCGCCGGGCTGTGGTGGCAAGACATTCAAAACACCGTTATAATTATTTTAACTTGTGATGCTCGGTTTGTAATTTTCGTTATATTAGTTTGAAAGCAAGCATTCCGCTTTTTCCCCTCTGTTTGCTTTAATTACGCTTATGTATGATTAGTGTTCACTATTGTGTGATTTGTGATTGCCTTTGCGGTTGGCCTTGCGCGGGTTTAAATGGGTAGGTGCGACTAAGCCCTTCGCGCGGGGGCGAAGACTTAGGCAGGAACTTTTCTTTGGGTAGGAGGTCGGTGCCACGGGAGCGTTGACCGTCGATGGGAGGGCGGCTTAGGTCGGTATTTGGTCCTTGGTCGTGATAGTGGCAAGCTTTCCATTAGCCTGGTGATGGGGTAGAACTGGGGTTACGTTTAGATGTACGTTGTTAGGCTTTGATTTCTAAGATAGTGTGGTTAAGGCCCTCGCCTGTCCGGCGATGGGTACGAGCCCGGGTTAGGTTTATGTCCTTAGGGAATCAAGGTTTACACCTGCTCGGTGATAGGTTCGAACCGAGGTTAGGTTTCTGTCCTTGGGGAATCAAGGTTTACACCTACTCGGTGATAGGTTCGAACCGAGGTTAGGTTTCTGTCCTTAGAGAATCAAGGTTTACACCTGCTCGGTGATAGGTTCGAACCGAGGTTAGGTTTCTGTCCTTAGAGAATCAAGGTTTACACCTGCTCGGTGAAAGGTTCGAACCGAGGTTAGGTTTCTGTCCTTAGAGAATCAAGGTTTCCACCTGCTCGGTGATAGGTTCGAACCGAGGTTAGGTTTCTGTCCTTAGAGAATCAAGGTTTACACCTGCTCGGTGAAAGGTTCGAACCGAGGTTAGGTTTCTGTCCTCGAGAGTCAAGGTTTCCACCTGCTCGGTGATAGGTTCGAACCGAGGTTAGGTTTCTGTCCTTAGAGAATCAAGGTTTACACCTGCTCGGTGAAAGGTTCGAACCGAGGTTAGGTTTCTGTCCTCGAGAGTCAAGGTTTCCACCTGCTCGGTGATAGGTTCGAACCGAGGTTAGGTTTCTGTCCTTAGAGAATCAAGGTTTACACCTGCTCGGTGAAAGGTTCGAACCGAGGTTAGGTTTCTGTCCTCGAGAGTCAAGGTTTCCACCTGCTCGGTGATAGGTTCGAACCGAGGTTAGGTTTCTGTCCTTAGAGAATCAAGGTTTCCACCTGCTTGGTGAAAGGTTCGAACCGAGGTTAGGTTTCTGTCCTCGAGAGTCAAGGTTTCCACCTGCTCGGTGATAGGTTGGAACCGAGGTCAGGTTTCTGTCCTTAGAGTGTCTTTAATGATTATTAAACAAAGGGTATGAAAAAGAACAGTGTGACGTGGAGGTATGAACAGGCATTGCATTGACACGTGCCGACTTCTTTATATTACATTTGTCCGTTCACGGCGAACTAGTGGTAAAACTTTTTAAGATTACATACATTCCAGGGATGGGGTAGTGGTCTCTCGCCCAGGTCTTCCAAATAGTAGGCTCCAGTGCCAGCGATGGCCGTGATTCGGTATGGTCCCTCCCATGCCGGGGCCAGTTTCCCTGCATTGCGATCTCGGGCATTCCCTACGGCTTTTCGTAAGACCAAGTCGCCCGCTGCGAATTCCCTCTTTCTTACATTCCTGTCGTGCCTCTAGGCGAGCCTCTGCTGGTATTGTGCCAGTCGGATAGCCGCGGATTCTCGACGCTCTTCCAGCAGGTCTAGCTGTTTCAGCATTAACTTATCATTCTCGGTTGCCGTGAATTCTGATACTCGGTTGCTGCACAGATTTATCTCGGCCGGAATGACGGCTTCAGCTCCGTAGGCAAGTGAAAAAGGAGTTTCACCCGTAGATCTCCTCGGTGTTGTCCGGTAGGCCCACAGGACACTAGGCAGTTCTTCAGCCCACCTGCCTTTGGCTCCGTCCAACCTCCTCTTCAGCCCGTTGACGATGGCCTTATTTGTTACCTCGGCCTGACCATTGCTTTGCGGGTACGCTGGGGTAGAGTACCGATTCCGGATGCCGAGACTCCCACAGAATTCGCGGAATTTTCTGCTGTCGAACTGCAGTCCATTGTCGGAGATGAACGTCTCCGGTGCACCGAACCTAGTCACGATGTTCTTCCATATAAACTTCTTGACGTCTACATCCCGGATATTGGCCAGTGCTTCCGCTTCCGCCCATTTAGTGAAATAATCTACCGCGACCAGAACGAATCTTCGGTTCCCGGTTGATCGGGGAAAGGGCCCGATTATATCTAATCCCCACTGGGCGAAGGGCCATGGACTGCTGATGGGGTTTAGATTCCCCGCAGGTTGATGTATCATCGGTGCGTGTTTTTGGCATTGTTCGCATCTTCGGGCGTACTCAAGGGCGTTCTTCTGCATCTGCGGCCACCAAAATCCCTAGGTCATTGCTCGGTGAGCCAAAGATCGTCCTCCAACATGGCTGCCGCAGAGGCCCTCATGTAGCTCGGCAAGCAGTGATTCAGTCAGGCTGGGGTGGAGGCATTGTAAGTACGGACCTCCGAATGATCTCCGGTGAAGCTTCCGATCCGGTGATAGCCAGTACCGAGAGGCATTTCGTCGGATTTTCGCTGCTTCTTTTTCGTCCTCCGGGACTTTGTCTTCTGCTAAAAACTCGATTATGGGGTCCATCCAGCACCGCTCGGCCGGCCGAACTTGTAATACTCCCTCATTTTTACTGATGCTCGGCTGTTTTATCGATTCTATCCTGACTAGCCGGGGGAGATCGCTATTTATTGATGCTGCCAGGGTGGCCAAGGAATCGGCGTGGCGGTTCTGTCCCCTCGGGATTTGTTCTACAACCGCACTGCAAAATTGCCCTAATGCGTGTTTCACCACTCGCAAGTATTCGACCATTCGTGGGTCTTTGGCTTCAAAACTCCCCCGCACCTGGTTCACAACGAGCCTGGAATCTGAGAATACTTCCACCGCCGTAGCCCCCAGATCTGCAGCAATTCTTAGTCCGGCCAGCAGTGCTTCATATTCGGCTTCGTTATTGGAGGCCCTGAAGCATAGTCTGAATGATTGTTCCAACCTCGTGCCTTCCGGGGTGATAACCACGATTCCGGCCCCTGCCCAAGCAGTGTTGGAGGCGCCGTCTACGAATACCTTCCAAGGCTTGGCCTCCACCGTGCATATGATGTCCTGCCCCCTCGGTGAGAACTCGGCAATAAAGTCCTCGAGAACCTGTCCCTTTACCGCATTTCGTGGCCGGTATTTGATGTCGAAAGAGCCCAAACGGGTCCCCCATTTCGCGATCCTCCCGGTGAAATCCGATCTTCTCAGCAGTGACTGCAGTGGGTACTCCGTTAGGACGTACACGGTGTGAGCTTGAAAGTAGTGGGGCAGTTTCCGGGTGGCGTGGACTAGAGCTAATATTAACTTTTCCAGCGGCAGATACCTTTTCTCGGCGTCCACCAAGGTCTTGCTGATGTAGTAGACCGGCAGTTGTACTCCGTTGTCTCTTAGAAGCACGGCGCTGGCGGCGTGTTCTGACACCGAGAGGTATACATAGAGGTCCTCCCCTAGCTCTGGTGCCGTTAGTGTCGGTGCCCTCCCGAGGTATTCCTTCAGGTCGCTAAAGGCTCTGTCGCATTCCGCATCCCACTGGAATCCCTTCCATTTCTTCAAAAGTTGATAGAATGGGCGGCACCGATCAGCGAATTTCGATATGAACCTATTCAGGGCGGCTAACATGCCGGTCAATCTCTGGACTTCTTTCGGGTTGGTCGGCGGTCTGAGCTGCAGCACAGCATTAATCTGCTCGGGATTGACCTCGATGCCCCTCTTCGTGACTAAGTAACCCAGAAACTTGCCTGACCCAACGCCGAACGTGCACTTGTCGGCGTTGAGGCGGAGTCGGTGCCGCCTTAGTATCTTAAATATTTCTTCGAGGTCGTCGATGTGCTGTCCTTCCTGCTTGCTCTTTATCACCATGTCGTCGATGTACACTTCCACCGTCCGCCCGATCCTGTCCCTGAACATCCTCGTCATCATCCGTTGGTATGTAGCCCCCGCATTCTTTAGTCCGAACGGCATTACCGTGTAGTGATAATTGGCGTCCGGCGTTATAAAAGCCGTTTTCTCCTGGTCCTCGACGGCCAGCGCAATCTGGTGATAACCCTGGAAGGCGTCCAGGAAGCTTAGTCGGGGATGCCCACACGTAGCGTCCACCAGTTGATCTATCCTCGGCATGGGAAATGGATCCTTGGGGCAGGCTCGGTTCAGGTCTGTGAAATCGACGCAGACTCTCCATTTGCCGTTCTTCTTTCGGACCACCACGGTGTTGGCGAGCCAATCGGGAAAGAAAATCTCCCTTATAGCCCCCGCTTCCTTTAGTTTGGCCACCTCCAGCCTTACCGCCTCGACATGCTCTTTGGCCGACCTTCTCTGCTTCTGTATTCTCGGGGGGTGTAATGGATCCACGTTGAGTCTATGGACAATAAACTCGGGGTCGACCACTGGTACTTCGTATGGACTCCAAGCGAACACATCGACATTTCGTACAAGGAAAAGCAACAGTTCCGCTCTTTCTTCGTTTTCGAGACCGGCCCCTAACTGAAAGTGTCTGTCGTTGTCCGAAAGGATTCGCACTTTCAATAGTTCTTCGGCACAAGCAACTCCCGTTCCCGTTTGGGACTGCTGTAATTGCTATAAGGGGTTATCCTCAGCGGCAGCTGTTTAATCGGCTACCTTGTTTGTGGCAGCGACTAAGCATTGCCTTGCCGTCCGCTGGCAGCCTCTCACTTCTACGATGCCGCCCTTCATTCGGAACTTGACCTTGACGTGCAGTGTGGACGGTACGGCCCCCATTTCGTGGATCCAAGGTCTTCCGAGGATTGCCGTGTATGGAGAATACGAGGCTACGACTATGAAGGTTACCGTTACTTCCTTCCCTTCCATGCTGACCGGGAGCGATATTTTCCCCTCCGGGACGACCATATGGCCGTCAAACCCCATCAGTGGTGTGTCGTACCTGGACAGATCCTCTTTCCTCAACCCGAGCCCCCTGTATAAGTCGGGGTACATCACGTCCGCCCCGCTTCCTTGATCTATCATCATCCTTTTCACTATGAACCCCCTTACGCGGGCCGTGACCACCAAAGCGTCGTCGTGCGGCTGGATTGTGCCCTCCAGGTCGTCGTCATCGAAGGCAATTGGCTGGGATATGCACCTTTGTTTCTTTTCCGGGGGACAATTGCTCGGGTCGTCTCCTGCGGAGGCCACGGCCAAGACGTCCATTGCTGAGACCTTCTTTGGTACGGCGTGGATGACTTCGATTACCCCTACGGGAGGCGGGAGGGGAATCCCGTGAGCATGATCGCCGTGCCCGGCCCCTTGGTTCCTTACTGCGACAAACTCTTTAAGATGCCCGGCATTCACCAGCTGCTCCAGGTGGTCTTTAAGTACTCTGCACTGTTCGGTCGTGTGTCCCTTGTCTTTGTGGTATGTGCAATACAGGTTCTGGTTCCTTCTCGACGGATCGCCGGGCATTCTGTTCGGCCATCTAAAATAAGGTTCGTTTTTTATTCTGTCGATGATTCTGTGGACCGGCTCCTTGAACGCTACGCTCACGTTCCCTACTGCCGGTCCGAGCTCTTTAAGTCTGGCGTCTCTCCGGGGTCGAGCTTGGAAACCGCCATTTCGAGGGTAATTCACTACCGGAGCTTTCCCCCTATTTTGCAGCCGATCGTCTTCCAGGCGCTTAAATTCTTCGATGCGCCTCATCAGCTGCCTCATATCCTCGGGGGGCTTCCTCGTCAGAGACTCCCTTAGCCCGGAGCCGTCGAGAAGCCCCATGCGAAATGTGCTTGCTGCTATCTTCTCGTTACCTCCACCGATCTCATTGTACAGCTCCCAATACCGACCGGCGTAGTTGCGAAGGGTCTCTTCGGCCCCCATCTTCATTAATAACAGGGCGTCCACGGGCTGGGGGACCCGGCTGCACGTCATGAACCGTATACCGAACTCCTGAATTAGTTCCGAGAAGCTGTGAATCGATCCTTTTTTTAGACTATTGAACCATCTCAGAGCCGTTGGGCCGAGGCTTGACGGGAAAACTTTGCACATCAACGCGTCATTATGGGCGTGTAGGGACATCATTTGGATGTAATGGCTCACGTGTTCCACGGGGTCGGTCTTCCTCGTGTAGGAGTTGAACGGCGGTCTCGTGAATCTGCTCGGCATTTGGGCAGCCTCGATGTCCCTTGAAAACGGGGATCTGGCCGCCTGACGCAGGGCCCTACTCATGGCGTCCATGGCCGCGTTTTGTGGCCTTCCCTCCTCCGGGGACGCCGAACTGCGGTTTGCGTATTCCCGCGATCGCTCGCGATGCCGACGGTTTTCAAACTGTTGGGATCCTCCTTCGCGGCCTGGCTCAGGACTGGCCGATCTCCCTCTGTGCCGTCCATGTTCCCCTTGCCGCCTTCTTTCTCGTGCTTCAAACTCCAAGTCTTTCACCAGCCTTCGTAGCCGCTCTAGTTCCGCATCTCTTCGCCCGGGATCTTCGTCCCCTCTCTCACGGCGGCTTCGCCCCGAGGCCTGAGACTGACTCTGAAACGATCCTGCCCCCGGCCCGGATTCTCCTTCCTCATCTCGCCGCCGGTCTTCATGCATCTTCTGTCTCCTTTCCCGCCATGATGACCCCCGTGACGACCCGCCAGAACCATTTTCAGCATGGCTTCCTCGTCTGCTCCCTGACATCCCTCCGGGGTGCCTTACAAAAACCACCGCTGCGCAGGAGATTCCCACAGACGGCGCCAATTGTGCGTACCCAAGAACGGCGCGTGGGCCTAAGATGAATTGGGCTTACAATTTATTTGTAGCGTGGGCTTTTTGCGTTTCCTGCAGTGGGATGATTCTCCACAAGGTCACCCCAATGTACCTATCTTCCTTTTCCTCTTCCTTCTTATCTCCCCTCCTCTATCTTTTCTCTCTTTTTCGTCCCCTTTTCACCCCCCCATTACTTCTGATGCCTCTTCACTTATTTATAGCCATGGCTTGGTGGGTAATTGTGGTCATTTTCTGGTTTAGTGGATGGAGAGGTCCAATGCCATCCCCTCTAAGTGGTGGGCATTTATGAGCGTAGGGAGGACGATTGTGGCATTGGGACTTGATTCCATTGTCACGCTTGCTTCTCGGTGGAAAAGCTTTCGTGGTGGGCGGCAGAGCACGGCACGACGACCTGCGTCGATGCTGTGAGGGGGTCCATTAGGACCTCGGGCATCATGAACAGGGGTGTCTTGGTCCTGCCGATCGAGTATGTGATGGCTTTGCTCTCGGTGTTCGGGTTGCTAGGTGCGTGCCAAGTCGGCTTGAGGTGAGACCTTTCAATATTGATCACAGCCGAGGCCCATGAGGGGGTGGTTGTTCTTGTGAGCCTAGGGCTGAACGGGCCCGAGGCGCGGCCCGTATGGGTAGCTACTCTTATGGACCTGAGAGTGGATGGCCCAGTGGGGTAATGCCCGTACAGAAGACTAATTGAGGATTTTTTTTTTTAATAAAGGGATAAGAAATTTGAAGATTTATAATGTTATGTTAAGTATCATAATCTACAATATTGCATTGTGTCAATAGAATTCCATTTCACATGAAAATTGTGAAGCTCATCTTGCAATGTATAAGTTATTCAGCATACTATAGTAGGGAATTTTTTATTTTTATTTTTATTTTATAAATAAATTTATTGTCTTTCTTATTCTCTAACAAGAATAATCATATATTTGTTTTCATTCAAGCACTCAAAATAGTTAATATGACAAAGTAAGGCCACAAGAAATAAGCTTTATATGTTGATAACTTTTTTTTTTTTGGGAGAAGGTGTTGATAACTATGTTGCGTGGATGGAAGAATCACCAAACTTTTTTCTAAACTAAAAATTGTAACTGTCTCACATTGCATGAACCTATAACTAATAATAATAATAATAATAATGGTCTCACCAGGTGGTTAGTCAAAATTGGGCCCAAAGCACAAAATAACATCCAATTAAAAAGCTTTAGGTTAATCCTAGGAAGTAGGCCAGCTCAAGTTTTTTTTTTTTTTTGGATAAAATATTATTTTCGTCCCTACACTTTTATAAAAGTTGGTTTTCGTCCTCGAATTTTCAAAAATTCATTTTTCGTCTCTAAACTTTACAAAAAGTTTCTTCATTCTGTCTACATCTGTTAGTTTATGTCCTATGTATCTAACAGAGTAATGATGTGATATCTAACTTAGACCAAATTATTTCATTTATAAAATTATGGACACATGTGGCAAAGAGTTATGTGCACACAAGGGTTAAAAATAATAATAATAATAATAGGTCAGATTTTAATGTATGAATTTATCAAGAATTAAAATAAAAATTTAAAACACCAAAATCTCTAATTTAAGCCAACTATTCATCTCCTCCAATCTCTCGCTGGCTGCACCACCCACCCATGTCCTCATCGGTTTCATTTCAATCAATCCAAACGTTCATCCTTTTTGCAATGATGACGAGCACTAGAGAAACAAGAAGGAGAGCACTAGAGAAAGAAGGAGATGATGACAATGACTACAAAGTAGTGGGTTTCTTAGCAACCAATAAATAGTGGCCTTCACAAACTACAAAGACTTTCATCCTTGTCCATAAAAATCTGCCCTCACTTGTACACCAGTCTATGCTACAAGAAGATCAGGTGTTCTCTCAAAAAATAGAAGAAAGATCTGGGAAGTTTTGGTTGAATGTCATTGGAGATGGACTGCTTGAACTGGATTTTTATTTTATTTTATGTTTTGGTGTTTTAAGTTTCTGTTTTAAATCCTAATAAATTTTTAACATAAATACGAGCTGGAATTTATTTATTTTAAATGCCTCATCAGTTTGTAGGGATGTCATATCATAAAATATTTAATCTGTGCCAATAACTCTTTGTCATGTCCATAATTTTATAAATAAAATTTTGGGGGAACGAGGATCCAAAAACATGTAAACAAGCGGCCAAAGTTATCTTCGAGAAGCTAAAATCCAACAATTGATCTAGGGTGGTGATCTCACGATTTGAAAGAGATTGGGGTAACATACCTGATGAAGATTCTGAGGACATACCTCAGACCTCGAAGGGACGAGCACTAGTTAAATGAAAGGCATAGAGCTAAACTGCCAAAAAGGAAAGAAAACTAACTTAGCACGGAATATGAGAAGGATGAAGAAAGAAGGGTATAAAAGCCATTCCTCCGCATTAAATATAAGACAACTACTTCTCTAGCCGCATTAACGAGGAAGTGACCATGAACAGTGATAGCATAGCTAAGATTTTAGTATAAAACTTATTGATATTTTCCAGATGGGGCAAAAGTCCTAGGAGTGCAATCCCAACCCTCCAAGTGTAGGATCCAGATGCGTTGGCGTTGGATATATAAAGCATGAAAAAGATCTGCATAGGGGGTGGGGGGGGGAACAGAAAAAAGAACAGAGAGTTCATCCTTCTTGTAACTTCTTCCTCAGAATAGACCCGAGGACCAACAATTGTGTTTTTTCCTTACTCAACTTACAAACTAAACATCAATGAAATAAATATCGCTTCTCATTCAATTCTAGGACATAAGCCTTCTTAGTCTTTGTATTGGATATCATAAAACAGACTTGACTTCTTATCTCTAAAGAAATTAATTGTGATAGCAAATAGTAAAATCATCATTTAAGATATAAGGTTGATCTTTCGTTTTTTGCCTGCCACAAAAATTAGTTGGTCCAAGTCAAATACCATGTCATCATTCTATTAGGCCACATAGGACATAAATTAACGAACATAGACGGAAGGATGAAAAGTAAAATGTTTTGCAAAGTTTAAGGACGAAAAACAAACTTTTAAAAAAGTTTAAGGATGAAAATGATATTTTACCTTTTTATTTTTTTTTTGGAAGTCTAACCAGAATCAAAGATTCACATCACATTGCGAAGAAGGGAACTCATCTTATAGCAAACTTTGTATTAATGATTTGTGTCACATCTGTATCGATGGGAAGCAAAATTAGTAAATTGGAAACCTTTAAGTGAAAATTAGTGTACGAAAAATCATTAGAATAGTTAGAATTGTATAAATATTTAGAAGTAAAAACTGTAAACGAAGATATTCAAGTGAATCATAGAGTTTAGAAGCAAACAAAAGTGAGTGATTTTATGCCTCTTTCCCACATGCTGTTGGTTTTTCTTTTTTTTTTAGTGACAACAGTGGGGATGGGAGATTTGAATCACAACCTTCCTTGTCAGTAAGTTACAAGGCTTTTTATGATGTTGCACGTTAATAAATGGACCTCCAATGTCCTAACTTGAAAGTTAGCTCTTTTCAATTTTATTGTGGCTGAGGTTCTTTTTCTTTATAAGTTTGCTGTAACTTGTAAGTTTGGTTCCTTTCCTTAGCAGGCAGATGCTTCTATGGTAATGATCAGACAAAGTCTTAGTCCTCCACCCTTTTTTTGAAATTGAAAAACTTTTCAGTTTTCACATATAATTTGAGGAGGCACTCAAATATTTATGTTCTACCTTCAAGAGAAAATTATTTTCACAAAGTTCCTCAAATAGATTAGAAGAATCAGTCTTAAAAGAATCTAGAAAAGAATAAAGGAAAGGAGACAAACCACAGGAATATGATGGACTGATTATTGAACAAAATTAATATCAAGTATCAACCTTGAAGTAAAGATGAAAGAGACTTTATGCCAAATACTTATGTTAATGGCATATTTCTATCTTCAACTCAGCTTTTATTCCTTTTCTTTTTAAGTATTGTTTAGGAGAACCAAATTTGGAGGTAATCTTCAAAAAATGTGATCAATAATGCAGTCAACTCAACATGGAATCTTTTGCTAATTTGTTAAACACTCCGACTTCACTCTAATGGAATATATCATTTGTGTACACATCACACACACACACCTACAGAAGGCAAGGATATTGCAGAGAAATTATTATTTACACTGGAAGGATTGCTGATGTGGTCCTTACCAATAAGATAATGTTATCTATGCAAATGTACGTGTGGGCTTCTTAATCAGCACAAAAAATAAAAAATAACAATTTCCAGATAATGCCACATTTGTATAAATAACAGCATTTTATTAGTTGAGAAGACCATGTCAACAGTCCTCTTATTAGACTTAATAATTTCTCAATATTGTGACTCAGAATAGTCAAGTACATTGTAACCTTCATTTTCGTTTTAATATATAAATTCAACCTCTATTTCATTCAAATCTAAATGTAATTTTCAATGCTCTATATGATATAGTTTTGTGGAATATTTTTCAAGCTGACGTGAAGTGGAGAAAGCTTCACAAGGCAATCAGATTCAAGAATCCAGCTAGGAATTCAATTATTCTATTGTTATTCAAAGTTGGCTTCCATACATTTTGTCCAACTCCCATGACCAATGCATATGATGTTGACCAATACATAACAATCTAAAAAGATTTTTGTTGCCTCAAACTGCACTGCATGTCCAATAATTGATCAATTAATCAGGTTTAAATTATGGCCACAGCTTCCAAAGTATCTTCATAGTCAAATGTGAAATATCATTCCATTCTATATGGCTTTGTGTGGACGCATGAATTAAATAATTGCAGTTGTAACTGGACGGCTACTTATGCAGACAATTTGCCCCAAAAAGAAAGCACAAATTTTTATACAAGAGAACACAAATTTTACAACGAGTCAATTTACCTCAACCTTTTTTTTCTTTTTCTTACTTTACTAACTCACACAAGTAACGTCTCAAAAAAAAAAAACAAAAAACTCACAAAAGTAAATCCAGGTTTCCTTATAATTGCTGCTACCAAATTGCACATGGACTGAAGGACTCAATACCTGCAAAGAGAGCAAGAGAGTACTAACACTCGTGATGACACTAAATCTTTTACATATAACCTGCAAGTAGAATCATTCAATTGTGGATCTCAAATTTGCATACTCAAATCCAAGTCTGTGCCCACACAATTAGTAGAATGTCGCATTCAAAAAAGCTTCAATCCCAGACTTCAGACTTTCAGTTCTTTCTAGTGGAACGCACGCCGTAAGTGTCAAGTTTGTCATAAATGACCAACCACCCTATCCTGGTCGTTTTCTATTGCACCAACTTCACCATCAATGTTGAATTTTAGCCATTTCTTTAACTTGCAGAGTTTCATCAAGAAGTACCATCCAATCCCAGCAACAGTCATTATACCACTCACCAAATAAACTTTTTTTGTAGCAACAGCCATTATCACCACTAGAAAAGCACATGGTACCAAGCACATAAACACCAGCATTGGCAGCCTCAATGGGACCCGGAAAGGCCTCTTCAACGTTGGGAACTTCCTTCTCAACCATACAAATGAAGAAAACTCTAATAACATGCTCAAACTGTACAAGAAATTGGCTGACGATATAATGTCTGTGAAATTCATGTATGAAACCCCTAGTGAAATTGAAGTTGATAACAAAATTCCAACCCAAGGGGTGTTGAACCATTTAGACCTTAGACCAAAAAACTTAGGCAAAGATCCAATATCAGCCATACCCAAAAGTTGGAAAGCACTACTGCTTAACTGGGCTTCAAAAAGACCAATTGCTGATAACACAGCACCAACTTCAAGAAAGATTTTCAACCATTTCCCAGCAATCAATTCTGCAGCCTGGGCCATAAACCCGGCTTCCCATTCAGTTTGATCCACAGAAAGAGCCCCAGTGACAGCCAAAAGTGGAAACAAGTAAGCCAAGCAAGTGAAAATCACAGAAATAAAAAGAGCTTTTGGAAAAGTTTTCTGGGGGTGATCAACTTCTCCAGCCAAAGTACTAACATTGTCCCAGAAATTCAAATTCCAAAAAAGGGTGTTGAAGTACAAGTTCCAATCTTTCTTAACACCCTGCTGTCCCAAACTGAGCCACCTATGAGGCCTAATCTTTGGGAGTGCAATCAAGGTGATGAGTATAAATGGCAAAAGTGAAATAGCAGCAAGTGCCACAGCAGCATAACCAACAATTGTCAAACCAGTATAGTTAAGAAACGAAAGGCCTAAAGTTGAACCAAGAATTGCAAGGTACCTAGGCAAGCCAGACTCAAGAGCAGGAATAATCCGCTTCATATAGTCTATGCAAAGAACAGGGAAAGCAGCAACATTGATAACACCACTGAGGAATTTCCATGTGCCCATAAGTGAACCCCAGAAAGGACCAAAGGCACGGTCTGCCCATATAACAAAGCCACCGTTTCCAGGATAAGCGGTGGAGAGCTCTGCAGTGACAAGAGCTTCAGGGACACTCCATATGAATGGAAACACCATGAAACCAATGATAGCCAAAAGGGGTCCTGCTGCTTGAACTGCTGGCTCCTCTCCATAAGGCCCGCCTGCTACTTCAAAGTAGATGAGAAATATGAGTGGAATCAAAGTTAGCTTCTTTGCGCTTGGGACCGTGGCTCTCGCTGTGGCTGTGGCGGTTGTGACAGGGAGTTCTTGAGCCATGTCTTGTGATTTTGAGGATGTTTTCTGCATTGTAAACTGACTCTCTGTTTTTTTTTTTTTTTTGGTTTGTGTTGAAACTGTAAACCTGGTATTGATGTGTGTGTTTGTGGCTGTGTTTGTGCGTGTATCTCTGAGTTCTCAAAGATTATATTTAACTGATGTTTTGTGAAACGGCATGTGAGACAGCTGTTTCTGCGAGGCACTGCAAATATGGTATTTATCATACACAAATTCACTATTTTATTTTTAATCGTTTTAATTAAATAAATATTATATCAAACTACACTGTTAATAACAGAATTCTTTGCTTGGGTTTCATTATTTTGTTTACTAAAATATTCTTACACAAATTCTTAAACTCTAAAAAATACTTATATTTTTTAGTTAAATAATTTTAAATTAAAAACACAACCTGATTAATAGAGTAATTTACTATTTAAAAAAAAATTCCTAAGTTTTAGATTTTTTTCTTTTATCTTCTCTAATGAATTACTGCTTTTTATTTTAAAATTTAAAATTTCAATGAGACTATTACTATTAATAACAAGATTCTGTTTCCCAAAAAAAAAAAAATTCTCTATTTAGGTTTCAACATTTTGAATACTAAAATATCCTCACACAACTTCTTAAACACTCTTAAGTACCCTTATTTTTAGTTAAATAATTTTAAATTAAAAACACAATCGAATTAAAAGAGTAATTTGTTGTTCTGAAATTTTAGAAATATTCATTTATCGTCTC
Source organism: Castanopsis chinensis (assembly GCA_032878915.1). NCBI lineage: Eukaryota > Viridiplantae > Streptophyta > Magnoliopsida > Fagales > Fagaceae > Castanopsis > Castanopsis chinensis. The sequence continues at coordinate 780,347 of JAVQMG010000084.1, forward strand.
TCTTTGACCTAAAACTTAATATACTATTTTTGATTCTCTATTTTATTTTTAGATATTATTTCACGTTACTTTCTTTAAAAAAAAAAACACAAAATTATTTATATATTATTTTTAAATATTATAACTATAAATCTAATAAATAAAAAATTGCATTATTACATGCTCCAACATGTGTAATAATTTTAATTATTTTATATGTTTTTAATTCTACTCAAAAGGGCGTGACTAGTCAAAATAGTCGGCGCTCGTATTTCCTAACACATTCACATAGCATCTATATATTTTTCAAATATCTAATATATAGCAATTAGCATGTGGCTACCCTCTTAATTGATATTTATTATCTAATTATAAATATTAGTGGGTAGATAGAGGAGGGAATTTTTAAATATATTTATTTTGTTTCTTTTTACTTTTTTATTATTGTCTCATGAGTAACATATGATATTTATGCGTAACTCTATTGCAAAATAGTTGACGGTGAAAACGGCACGGGAGTAGGTATTTGTAGATTTGTGACAAGAGACTAAACGAATGGCAAGGATTGAATTAGTAGTTAAAGATGGAGTCAGGACTTGAGGTTAGAGAGCGGTGAGTGATTATTAGTAAGTAAAAATGTGATGTAAGTGGTTGGCCCAGATGCAAATTTATAAAATTTTACTACCTCAACAATTTATAAGAATGTTATAGAAAAATTTGTGACTAGAGTAATACCCTTAAAAGAATCAATGATAATGTTAAGGGGGGGCAAGGTGTAATTTTATAGAACAAAATTGTTGTATATATATAAATTTAAAAAAAAAAAAAAAAAATTAGGGAGGGCCATTGCTTCCCCTACTCCAAGTCTCCCTCCATCCCTGTTTGTGGTGATGATAAGTTGTTAACAAATGAAAGATTATATGAAATTTTTATTGTAAAATTGTATGTTAATTTATTTTATATATATATATATAATTATTTAATTTGTTTCTAATAACTCTTCATTAAACAAAAAATTGGTTTTAAAAGTTATAATTACGTCATATGATCATCTTCTATTTGGAACAAGTGACTACACAACCATTAGTTATTACAACTTTGTTGCTTAAATTTTAAAAAAAAATATATAATTAAACAAACTATGATTATAATAGTTTGATTTGCTGTTATTAAAGGTAAAAAAAATCCCTCACAATTTTAATCATATAAGTCTAACATAATTTTTTATTTTATTTCAATACTCAGTAATATAAGACTTGTACACCACATGTTCTTCCTAAGTCAAGTGGCTCAATATATGAATGTATGATTGACGTTAGTTAATTTATAAGAGTTTCAAAAGAGTCATTGGTTCTTACGAATTAAACATATAAAGAGAACAAAAGCTCTTGATCAAACTTTAAAGTTAAGCAATTTGAGAGATTCTATGCTGAATGCCTTCTTCATTGTTCTTTTTAGTGTGGTGTATAGAATTCACCAAGAAGAAGGGAAAAAGAAAAAGGAATATTAAGCTCTCTTCAACCAAAATATTATTCCTCCTCTTTTATTTTCACTTTATTAGTTCAGGAGAACCAAATCGGGGATAATTATTAAGTTTATTTATATGATATGATCAAGAATAGAATCAATAATGTGTTATATTTTGCTGAATTATTAGACATGTGGACTACACGCAGAATATATACCATATGGTTTGTAGACACAGGGCTAGTCAACTGTGATATAGAACTATAGAAGAAGTACTCTCAACTTGTCTCAACTATGGGACTTTTCTTTTTCTTCTTCTTTTTTTTGCTCCCTCAATTTTTCTTATTTCTGATTTTTTTTTTTTTTTTTTGAAGTTTTTTTCACAAGTTTGACTTCAGAAGTTCAGCCTTTGAGGTCAATGAGATTCGAGGAGCCAACTGAGAAAGTAGTAATTATTTGCGTATTCAAATTGTTGGCTTGCAAGTAAAGGGATTTTTTTTTTTTAAAAAAAAAAAAAAAGCTTGATTGATCTTCTTATATTTATTATTGGAGTTGCCTATTTATCTAATTAAGGTACAATTAATATACATTTTCCTCTTAAGAAAAAGGTACAATATACATTTTCCTATAAAATATTAGAACTACTCTGCTGACAATTTTTAGTATTACATATTGACCTTCCTAATGAAATTTTAATAGGGTACTAATAAGGATTTTTTTTCAAAAAAAATAAAATGATCCTCTATATAGATTTTTTTTTTTTTTAATATAATGATATCAATATATTAGTATATTACTTGAATCAGTAAAGCTTCTATTAGTTGAATAAGAAATTTGTGATTTAATTCTCACATACACCAAAAAATAAAATAAAAAATCTAGAATTCAATTTTTATTTATACAAAAAAATCGATCGATGTCTTGGCTACACAAGACTGATTTGGGCTCATGATTAAGGTGAAAGTGTTTTGAATCTAGGAATTTTCATCTTTTGAGGCATTGATGTCCACAGACATATTCTCTAGATTGCATAGTGGGGGTTCTTGCCTTCTTGCCTTCTTGCTCCTGGTATTGTACTATTGTGTCATTGAGTGATTGGATTTGAAGATGCAAAATTATTAGTATGGGACAGAATGGCCAGAACCAACATGTCTATAATGTTTCATTATAATATGGACTTCATGAAAAAAAGCCAAAGAGGTCACATCAAAATAGTGATTGAAAAAGACTTTATTGTAATGTTATCATGGTAAAGATAAGGAGTTATTTATACTATTATTTAAACGGTTGTTCCTATTTGAATTGGATTTTTTTTGTTCCAAAATACCCTTACACTCGTAAGTTTAAGAAGAGACAAAACTAAAGGATAGTTTGGTAAAATATATGTCTAATTTGCACTAAAATATTGCCTACAAAATAAGAACACGTCTCTACTAACTCACTTCTATAAAGTAACTATACGTTTATTATTATTTTTTAAATAGAAAAATAAGTTAAACACTCCACGTTTATCCAAAAACAAATCTAAATATCCTATAAAAAATTATAATATATATATATATATATATAAAAACTAAAGGACAATCCAGATTTTTTTTTTTGTTCTAAAATATCTTTACATTCCTATGTTTAAGTAGAGACAAAACTAAAGGATAATTCGGTAAAAATACAACTCTAACTTCCACTAAAATATTACCTAAAACATAGGATCACTTTCTTATTGATTTTCAAATTTATTTATCCACTTATAAATTAAATTCTCAAAATAAAAATTATATATATAATAAAAAACATAGAGCGTGGGATGAGGCTAGTTTACTACTATTATTTTGCATGTTTGTATAGCGCTGAAGGTGAGAACAATTACATTGCTCCAAACTTTCGTGCGTGGGATGAGGCTAGTTTACTACTATTATTTTATGTGTATGTATAGCGCTAAAGGTGAGAACAATTACATTGCTCCAAACTTTCGCGCGTGGGATGAGACTAGTTTACAACTATTATTTTGCGTGTATGTATAGCGCTGAAGGTGAGAACAATTACATTGCTCCAAACTTTGTGCTTACATTTGATTTATATCAAAATTAAGGAATTTAATGAATAATTAAGCGCGTGCTCAGAGGCTTTTTGGGTAAATTTTAATATTTTACATCCATTATAATTTGGGATTACATAAAAAAAAATAAAAAAAAAAAAAAAAAAAAAAGAACTTAAGGTGTGATGAAAATTGGATAAGTATTTTGTAGTACTTTATAAAAATCTGATGGTACATAATAGAATACTAGCCTCTGAGCACGCGCTCACGCGCGTGCCCAAAGACTCTTCTATTTTTTGGGTAAGGGTTAATTTAGAACATTTAATCTAATTTGAGATTACTACATTTTTCAATCACAAAAAAAACTAGGGGTGTGATGAGTATTATGTGAAAATGTTGTGCACTTTTAACCAAAAAAGAAAATGTTGTGCACTCTCATATCCCTTTCTTCCAATTTCTTTTTTTAATTTATCTTATTTTCTAGGTAATATTGTGAAAATGTTGTAGATATAGCATTTCTAAAAAAAAAAAGGTAAGGGAATGAATGTAGTGCTTTAACTTTTTTAACGTGGGTGTCAAAAAAAAAAAATCTTTTCAGCCAATTAAAAAAATAAAGAAAGAGAAAAGTTTAAAAGTGAAGTTTGTTTCTGAAATAAGTGGGTTAGTGGGAGAGTGATCTTATTTTATAAGCAATGTTTTAGTAGGAGTTAAAGATGTATTTTTACTTTATTTTCCTTTAATTTTATCTCTACTTAAATCTAGAAAAATAGGGGTATTTTGAAAAAAAAAAAAAAAAAAATCTGGTCCAAACAAAGGAAGCCCCTTAAATAGTAGCACAAATTATACGGATTTGCAACAATTTGCAAAAAGAAAAAAAAAAGTAATAGATGGACTTTTTATAGATTAAGATAAACATGAAAGTTAGTTTATTTTTTCTTTTGTGCATAGGAAAGACATCCATTAATTATTTAAAATTTAAAATACTCAACTTCTACACAATTACAAATTTCCACCACAATACACATTATCTCCCATAATTCAATCTGTACTCTTAGTCTTAACTTCTAATCCTTATCTTTTCTTTTCTTTTTTTCTTAATAAAATAAAACATTTAAAATTGTTTAGAAATCTCTCTCACTCAGTTAGTGGGAGAGTGATCTTATTTTATAGGCAATGTTTTAGTAGGAGTTAAAGATGTATTTTTACTTTATTTTCCTTTAATTTTATTTCTACTTAAATCTAAAAAAATAGGGGTATTTTGGAAAAAAAAAAAATCTGGTCCAAACAAAGGAAGCCCCTTAAATAGTAGCACAAATTATACGGATTTGCAACAATTTGCAAAAAGAAAAAAAAAAAAAAGTAATAGATGGACCTTTTTATAGATTAAGATAAACATGAAAGTTAGTTTATTTTTTCTTTTGTGCATAGGAGAGACATCCATTAATTATTTAAAATTTAAAATACTCAACTTCTACACAATTACAAACTTCCACCACAATACACATTATCTCCCATAATTCAAGCTGTACTCTTATTCTTAACTTCTAATCCTTATCTTTTCTTTTATTTTCTTAATAAAATAAAACTTTTAAAATTGTTTAGAAATCTCTCTCACTCAGTTACTCTTTAACTAAATCTTAAAATTTAGATAATTAAAAACTTAAAAATTCCTTACACCTACATGTTTAAGGCTTGATAAAAATTGGTTAGGATAATCAATTATCACTTTTCTTTACATGTTACTTTTTTTTTTTTTTTTTGAGAAATTCTATTCAAAAAATGTGGGAAAGGTAAATCCGTGGGGAGTTTTTAAAGCTATTGAGTAGAAGTAGAAATTTATATCAACATAGAAGTAGGAATGGAGAGTTTTTTTAGCTATTGAATAGAAGTAGGAATTTATTAGAAGTAGGAATTTATTAGAAGTAGGAAGACGTTTCAACATAAAAGTAGGAATTTATTATTTTTGTCAATTTACTATTTTAACCTCATTTTTAAGTTTTAGGTAGGAGTATTTTTAACAGTAAAAAAACAATAACTAACTTTTTTTTTATCAATTTACTATTTTAATCCCATTTTTAAGTTGTTGGTTAATTAATTTATGAATATTTTTTACAAGAAAAAAAATAATAACTAACTTTCTGAATCCTCTTAATATATACAGATATATATATATATATATTTTCTCTCTCTAGTTTGGGTTTGACCCCTTATTAATAATCCATATTCAGCCCCTATGGTGTGAAAGTGCATCTCCCTGACATGATGCTTATAAAAGTACGGTGATTCGAGTCACATACTTCAGCGAAAAAATGTTGTACCGTGATGTGTGAGTACCTAAGGGCTCTTCTCACCATGTTGAATTCGAATTTAAATTGACAAGGTTAGTGACCACATACACCACGCGACAGCGATTTTCCTTTTTTTTTCCCCCATAAAAAAAGGGAAATTTGTATGTTAGAAGGAGTTAAAAACAAACAGAACACCAGAATCAAAGGGTAATGAAAAAGAGGTGATACCTAGTGCCAAAGAGACTTTGGTATTTTTTTGGCTGCTTCTTTTGAACCCGTTAAGGCAACGCAAACATACAAAAAATATATATTCTATTTCCTTGTCAAGTTGGTCTTTTTATCAACTTGGCATAAAAAGAAATAAACAAAGTGTATTTTGTTTTTTGTTTGAAGATTTATTCGATCTCTTCCTACAGACTTTGGAGTTTGGAGAAGTTATAATAATATTTTGCTCAAATAGACGGCTACAAAGTCTTACCGACACATTGTCCATTTTTTAATTAGGAAACCATGAAGAGTGTATAAACTTTCCGACTAATATGGACTACATATTATTTTATTTGTATAAACTTTCCGACTAATATGGACTACATATTATTTTATTAGTCATACATTTTCTATTGAAGGATGGGGCAGTGTGTACATGAGTTTTGTTCTTCTTCTTCTTTCCTCTTTTTGGGTCTATTCTCATTATCAAGGACCCAACAGAACATAGAAATTGGCCCAAAAGTCAATCAAACAAAAGCCCAATTAGAAACAGTTATTGACAAAATAATTTAGAGGCCTGCACACTTGAACAAAAAAGTCAAATGATGAGTAATTGTTTAGAATCCCGGATCAGGGCATATTAAATAGAGTATAATAGATACAGTAGTGTAATAACTATTCATATGGTATAACTATTTACTAGTTTTGTTATGTTTTTATTATAAGAAATAGTCATTCCTTATAAATAGCTATTTTTTAAAATGAGGAATAACTATTTCTCTCTAAAATGGTTATAATAGTTATTTCTTAGTATTTGTAATAATTTTTAAAATTAATATATTTCCAAATAAACAAACTTTCCATATACTCATAATAATTATGGAAATAAAAAATCATCAAAAAATAAATCATCTCACTCAAATTTAGAAACATATTGGTTTTTTGGAAGTATAATTATTTGAGTAAAATATATCCTAAAATAGATATTAAGTTTTATTCTAATGTTACGACTTACAATCAAACTTATGAATAGGTTTAGTTATTCCATTACAACACATTTTATTCCTAGTAATAACGATTACATTTCTAATGTGGGTTTTAGTTAGCTCAATTGGTAAAGTATCTATTGGTTAAATAAGAGATCTGAAGTTCAATGTCTACCAACACAAAAAAAAAAAAATTTGGTGTATTGATCTGATGATAAAGAGATATCATCATGGGCGAACGCCATAGATTGAAACTCTCATAAAAAAAAAATTACATTTTCAATCGTAATCTCCATTCAATGTACCAAACATGCCCTAACTCTTCTTAGATAAATCATGGATTTTACTAATTAAATTTATGGTGAAACTTACTATTCAAATGGGAGAAGGAACTGAAATTCTAATAAAAATTCTAAATATTTTTCCTTAAAGAGTACAAACTTGAACAACAAAAGCTTAAGATATATATATATATATATATATATATATATATGCAATTAAATTATCTATATAGCTCACAGCGCATAGCACAACAAATTCTTTAGATTTCTTAGAATACATTTGGTACACTGAATGAGAATCACAACAAGAGTTGTAATCTTTATTACTAAGAATAAAATGTGTTGTAATGTAAAAACTAAACATATTTATAAGTTTAGTTGTGAGTTATAACATTAGAATAAAACTTAAGATTTATTTTAAGAAATATCTTACTCATACAATTATATCTCCTTAAAAATTGTTATTTTTTAAATTTAAGAGAGATATGTGTTATTTTTTATGATTTTTTATTTTTTATAATTGTTAAATATATATGGAAAGTTTGCTTATTTGAAAATATATATTAAGTTTTGAAATTATTGCAATTACTAAGGAATAACTAATATAACCCTTTGAAAGAGGAATAGTTATTTACAAAGAATAACTATTCCTTGTAATAAAAATATAACAAAACTAAAGAATAACTAAATCATAGGAATAACTATTATATTACAGTACCTATTATAGTCTACCAAACATGCCCTTAATAGCTTAAATTGGGAAGAAAAAGTGTTGTTAATCTTTGCTGTTATTTTGATTGGTTTTGGATGTGAATTCTCAAAGAGGGTTGGGTTCCTTTTACTCTGCTATATCTCATCACAAAAAAATAGCAAAGAGCAAAGAAGAAGAATATTCTTCATTATATCAATGCCTAAAAATCTTTTGAGATAAAAAGAAACACACTTACCCAATCATGCATTGGTCAAGCTCATACGTGCAAAATTAAAAGGCCAAAGCTGACAGAGAGTCAGAGACCATGATATAAAATTATACAAAAAAAAGTGTATACTAATAATTTCAGGCAAAATATATATATATATATATATATTCAAGTAGCTAGAAACTTTAAAAAATGATCCAAATAAAATTCTAATTTCACTATAATTTATGTACCATCCTTCTAATTTAAAACTGTTTTTAGTCCATTAATGGACTAAAAGTAGAATATTCTACTTTTAATCCGTTTTAAGTTAGTACTTTAAACACTATTTTTTTTTCAATGAATGAGCAAATTTTTATTTTCAAAAAATAGTCATACAATCAGTTCAAGACTCAACCCAAATAGGACAACACCTGTACAGCTACAGCACTGGAAATACAGCACCAAGATAACAACACCACCAAAAGGCTACAAAACCAGGTCAGCTAAAATAAAATCAGGACACAAAGATCTCAGAAGTCAGATCTTAAGAGTCTTAGACACATTACCAAAATTTAGTATCAATTCAATGTACAAATGAAAGAGCTAAACTGAAAGGTATTATCTTGGGGATGGTGTGCTGGTGTAAATTGAAAGAGCTAAATAAATTGTTCCTTTATGATTTTTGTCAAAGGCTTAGACAATATGAGCACGAAGACAAAATGAACACGACTACAGAATTCTACAAGTTTAGATAAAGACTCAATGAGGTTTTTTTTTTTTTTTTTTTTTTTTTTTTTGAGAAACAACTCAATGAGGTTAATATTAAAGTGTTCAAGCTCACCAGCTATGCCCAAAAGACCAAACAAAAAGAAAACGATAACAAAATTTTAATTTTCTTTTAAAAAAAATGCATATTGGGCTATTATATATGCGTTTGCCGGGAGTCGAACCCGGGTCTATTGCTTGGAAGGCAATTATCCTAACCGTTGGACTACAAATGCACATGTGGGCTCTGGGAACTAATAAATTTATTTCGTCATTAGAATCTCATTTCCAAATTTACCCTTCAAAATAGTATTTATAAATAAAATATACATAATGTTTTTTTATTGGAAGGCTCCTAATTTGACTACAAACGCCCCGCTATGACAATACATAATATTTTTGTTAACTTATATTCTTCTGTAAAGACTATTCTTCTATTGTTGTTTTTTTTTTGGCTGAATAATTGTCTTTCTTTCATGCAGGCTGCAGCTATGAAGTTGCTTCCTCTGAGGCAAATTATTTTTGCAACCCATCAAAGTTTCCAAAGGAGAAGAATCCTAGCTAGGGCTGTCTATAGGTTAGGTCAGATTAGGTTTTGTCTTGACTCGAACTCGACTCAATTGGATCAGGTGAACAAAAAATAGACCCACAACCACCCAAAAATTTGGTCGGACCCAGTGGTTCGGGTCATTGGATGAGCGAGTCGGAGCTATTGAGTGATTTCGGGTTTGAAGCAAAAACAAGAACACTGAAAATTTGAAGAACACAATTACACAGAAATCAAAACCCAAACCCAATAGCAATCAACCAAAAGAATATAGAGATTTTTCAAAAAAAAAAAAACCAATGAACATAGGGAGAAATCAAAAACCCAAATGAAAAAAAATCATAATCCAAACCTACAGAAATCAAATAACACACTGAAAACCCAGATATATGAGACTGAAACAAAGAGAAAGAAAATGCTAAACTAGTACCACCACCACTTCATCGCCCACCATCATCACATCCATCACAAGATCAGTGCAAAATCTATTTTTAAAAAACAATATTTTGACTCACCATCAGATGCATAAGATTAGAACCTCAAAGGGTAGATCAGAGGAGGCTTCAAGAGAGAGGTTTGAGCAAGACCAAACCTAGGTCGGCAGTGAGTCAACAGTAGTGGCAAAACGATCAACTTGACAACGGTGACGAAAATAAGGGGGCTAGGGTTGGGGATTTGAGAGAGGAAGGGAGATAGGTGGAATGTAAAATAGAAAAAATATAGAGTCTAAAACAATGAGTGAGAGAGACTGAGATGTGAAAAGTTGAAAAATCCATTCTTTTTCTTTTTAAGTTTCTAATGGGTCAGGTCGGTTTCTATGGGTTAGTAAATGTGGAATCCGAACCTAAACCGAAAACTGAATTTTTAACACTGATGGACCCGCACCCGACCCATCTGGGCATTCAAATCCGCCCATGGCCCTTCTAGTTGGATTGGGTCGGACGGGTGGGTCGGGCCTAACGAGTTGATGGACAGCCCTAATCCCATCAAACCCAATTTACATTTCACACACACTTGGTCATTTTACTTTGGTATATATTATCTCTAAAAGGTCTGATTTACAAGGTAAAGATAGTAAATTTGTTTTCCATGGAAAAGAAAAAAATAATTGTTTGTTTTCTTTTATTTCCTCTATGGGGACCTAATGATCGAAGATTGAAAGCACTACTGTAGCCTCCAGTTGTTCTTCACAAAGAAGCATAGCCCGATGAGGGAGATGGCTCGAGGAGAGAATTGGTAGTGACAAAGCACCCATGGGGAGTATAAAAGGTGAAGGTGTGCGCTTTAGGGGATAAACAAGATATTTGTGGGAGGTTTCTTGTAAATTTTCACCTACTTCTCTGCATTAAATGACTGTCAATAGATTTATCAACTGCATTAATGAGGAAGTGACCTAAATAATAGATCTATAGCTCAGCGGCTTCTTCCACCACCTTCTCTAGAAATCTAATAGGACAAGTGTCCTAAAGGTCTGATTTACAAGAAAAAGGAGGATTGAAGATGGAGGGTTAAGATGCAAGAAGTTATGGGGTATATAAAAGAAAGGAACTCTCAGATAAGAGGGACCTGAAAAGAATCAAGAAAAAAGATCAAAAATAGAAACTAAGAGAAAAAAAAAAATGAATAGTGTATGTAGCAAGTAGGAACATTTTCCTCGGGCAAGCTTGTAAAGATCCATCTATACATTAAATCTTAGACCTCTATTCCTCTTTCTCTATCTGTGTCCTCGGGCAAAACTCAAACTTATTTATCCCACTCTCTTTACAAATATCTATTGATTTGGGCCAAGTTTGGGAACATCAATCTTACTATTCTAAGTGGGCTTGGGCTACGAAAATATCGTGCCCTTACATCCTCTATTCTGAGGAGGGTAAGCAGGATACAAATTTTTATGGAGTGGCTTATTTGACAGAGATATGTATATTGTTTGTTTAGAAACATATGTATATGTTAGTAGTAAAGTAGATATTTTAATATAGTTACCTGAGATGTATGTAGTGCTAATTGACAAAATAATAGAGTAATAATAATATGATTTTTGGGATTTCTTTTGTTTGAAAAAAATCTTTTCATGATTATTTGAGGAAATTGGATAGAAATTAAAGAATTACAATAATCATATTGAGCATTGAACTATGCCTTTAGTATGTCTCTAAATTTATGAACTGGATGAGTATGCAATTCACTTTCAACTAACCTGAGTTGACTGCATATAAAGCTATTTAAAATTGACTCTATACCCATTTGTTTCAGCATTTGAAAGCCAAAAGTTGGCTTTCCCAAAATGTGCGTTTGGTTAGTATAAAACGTAACTTTTTGGAAAAAGTTGCGTTTTATACTACTAAAGGAAACGCGCTGAAAATTTATGGAACACATCCGGTCCATAATGTAAAAGCTGGTGGCTTTTTTAAATAGATCCGTTGGGGAGCTTCTGCATTTACAAAATTGCCCTTCAATAAAGGGCAAGTGTCTTCTGAAGTCAACTCCCTCACACTCTCATTCCTCTCATCTCATCTCGTCTCTCTGCTCTCATTCCTCACGCCTCTCATCTGTTCTCTCAGCTCTGGCCTCTCTGCTCTGTGCAAGTCAGCTTCGGCCTCTCTGCTCTGTGCAAGTCAGCTCCGGCCTCTCTGCTCTGCCCAAGTCAGCTCCAATTTTCCCGATCTTATCTGATCCCCTTTGTGAGTGGTTGAATTGAGAGAAAAAGAAAAGAATCAAGAAGATCAGGGTGATGAAGTGCATGGGTGTTACAGACGAAATGGAGAAAAGGGAGAAAGGAAAAAAAAAAAAAAATTAGAGGAAGAAGGGGAGCTGGAACGTTCTGGACTCTGAAGTATGGAGGAATGCCAGGGATAAAAAAAAAAGGAGAAAAGAAGGACAAATAAAAGATAAGATTAAGGATACGTGGGTGGAGGAGAATAAAAGAGGGAAAAAAAGAGAGAAAGAAATGATGTGGGTGGAGGATAAAAAAAAGGAAAACAAAGAAGGAAATGTTATTACAATATTTTCACAATAAATTTTAAGTGGTAGGTTATTATTAGCTAATATTGGTGAGAAAAAAATAATTTTTTTAGAAAGAGAAAAAAATAATTTTAATAATACGTTCAAATTAAAATCAGTATCAATTTTTATCACAATATATTCACAATACTTCACAATAAATCTTAAATAGTAGGTTATTATTAACTAATATTGGTGAGAAAAAAATAATTTTTTTAGAAAGAGAAAAAAAAAATTTAATAGTACGTTCAAATTAAAATCAGTATCAATTTTTATCACAATATTGTCACAACACTTTCACAATAAATTTTAAGTAATAGGTTATTATTAGCTAATATTGGTGAGAAAAAAATAATTTTTTTAGAAATAGAAAAAAATAATTATAATAGTACGTTCAAATTAAAATCAGTATAAATTTTTATCACAATATTTTTACAATACTTTCACAATAAATCTTAAGTAGTAGGTTATTATTAGCTAATATTGGTGAGAAAAAAATAATTTTTTTAGAAAGAGAAAAAAATAATTGTAATAGTACGTTCAAATTAAAATCAGTATCAATTATCACAATAATTTCACAATACTTTCATAATAAATTTTAAGTGGTAGGTTATTATTAGTTAATATTGATGAGAAAAATATAATTTTTTTAGAAGGAGAAAAATTGATTTAAGTATATGAAGTAGTTGATTTAAGTATGAAATAAACTCTCTTATATATATATTGTCTTTTTTGGTAATTTATCCTTCAATCTATAACTTTTATAAGTGTTAGCCAAATACTTAGCTTTTTCAAAAAGCACTTTTTAACAGCTTTTATCAAACACTCAGCTTTTAGAAAAAACACTTTTTCATTATGCACTTTTTGAAAACTTCACTTTTTCATTATGTACTTTTTCAAAAAGTCCAACCAAACTCACCCTCTGTCACATACAAAACATATATTATGCAAATAGTTCTAATTAATCTTGTTTTGCAAATAATAAGTACTTTTAACTTGCAATAACAAGTAATATTTATGGACCAACAGCTTAGACGGTAAGCATTTTAATCCAAAATTTTGGACCACACTTTCCCTCTCATTTTTTCTCCATTTTGGAAAGATTAAGTTTTGGTGGGTTCAGAGAGAAAACAGTTGGACCCTACTATTTTTCTCTTCCCCTCCCCCTTCAACCAAACACTAATATCAGAGTGTCCCAAGATCTAGCAAACTCAATCTTATGCCAGTCTAGCCCAAAAACTTTCCTTAAAGATCAGGAAAAAAAAAACCCATTATTTTAAAAATTTTTTAACATTTATTTTTATTTTTTTGGAGACCAACATTTTTTATTATTAATAAATAAGTCAAAACAGTTTTTAATTAGTGTCTTCGAAGATAATCAAACTTTATGTTTTATTTCTCCTAGGTAAATAAGTATTTTGTTGTGTTTCTAGTTCCTAAGAGTCATATTTGACTTTAGTCAAGTTAAGTGAATGTTTTAATTATTATTTTCGTTTTCTTATGCTTGGGGGGCTATTCCAAGCTCTATTTAAGCCTTTTAGCTTAATCAAATAAAGTTCAAAGTGTATTTTCATAATTAAAAAATGAAGTCTGATACATCCTAATCCTAAGAGACACTAATTAAAGACTGTTTTGACTTCTTTATTAATAATAAAAAGGGTTTTAAATAATGGGTTGTTCTTTTGATTTTCAAGGAAAGCTTTTGGGCTGGACTGACATCAGATTAGACTTGTTGGATCTTGAGACACTCTGATGTCAAACACCCATCCCACCCATTTTCTTTCCTATTTTCCACTCAATTTTTTCCATCCCCTAAAATCATACTGAACATACCTTTCTTATGTTGTAAGGTTGTATATTATGTGTGTTAATTAATTCAATGCAATCAGTTTTTCTTTTCTCTATAATTTTACATTACAGATGAAGTAGCTGCAAAGTTATGTTCCATGCAGCAATTAATAATTGCAAGGACTCTGAAGCAATCAATTGCATGGATATCTGTACTAATTTAAGTAGTTACAGAATTCACTTGCTTGTTCTTTGTTGGACATACTGGTGTGTTTAAAAAAGAGGTTACAAAGATTTTTCAAAACTTGCCCTTGAAAATATAAATAAAATAAGAAAGCTCAGGACAACAACAACAAAAACACAACATCAATGCGTTTGCCGGGAGTCGAACCCGGGTCTATTGCTTGGAAGGCAATTATCCTAACCGTTGGACTACAAACGCCCAGCTTGGCGGAAAAATGTTATACATATATTTTGAGTAAGTTTTAGTCTATTAGGAAATCTAGTGCCTTTTTCCTCTCTCCTCTCTATCACTATTCACGATGGTTATCTCTCGTTCTTTGGTGCACCCATGGAGTCTCTTTCTCTGAAACAAATTGTCTCTGTAACCCATCATAGTTTCCTCAGAAGAAGAAACCCAATTCACAAACAAACTGGGCGTTTTCACTTTAGAATCCTCTCCAAAAAATCTGATTTCCAAGGTAAAAAATAAAGATACTAACTTTGTTTTCCATAGAAAAAAAATTTTGAATTTTGTTTACTTTCTTTTATTTCCTCTATTCTAAGGAACCACATGGAAAGGCTAAGCCGGATACATAGGTTTTTTTTTTTTTTTTTTTGGGGGAGGGGGTGTGTAAAGTAGAGATTTTTATATGGTTTCCTGATATGTATGTAGTGTTAATTGATAAAAATATTAGAGTAATGATAATATGGTTTTTGGGTTTTTTTTTATTTTTTTTTTTTTTAGTGAATGAAAAAATTAATCTTTTCATCACTTAAGGAAATTGGATAGAGAGTAAAGAGTATCAGTGATCATATTGAGCTATGTCTTTAGTATGTATGCCTCTAAATTTATGAATCGTAAGAGTTTTCAATTCACTTTCAACTAACCTGAGTTGACTACATATAAAGATATTTAAACTTGACTCTATCAAATACATAATATATATTATACAAATAGAGCTAGTCAATCTTGTTTTGCCAATTATATAAGTAGTTTTAACTTGCAATGATAAGTGAACCTTATGGAGTACTGTCTTATGGTGTTGATTTCTCTTACTGTTATATAGTACGCCTCATTTTGTGTTGTGGCTGGTTTTCAAAATACTGGTGATAAATCAACATGATTTATGAAAATTGAAGTTTTACATGCATAATTTTGATACGCCGTTATTGCTTTTGATGGTCAAGGGTTCGCTGTAAACAAAATGGGGTATAATGACTCTTGGTGTTGGTTGGAGTGTTATTGTTGATGTGTATGGTGGTGGTAATAGACTAATAGCTTCGTAATTGTTTGTAGCCTTGGACACTGATATCATATGTGATCCTTTTTGAGAAAACATGCGTGTCTTTCCTTTTGATGAATTAACAAGGCCTTTCTTGATGTTGTTAGGGAAACTATCCAAAATATTGTGGATGTTGATCTTTCTTTTTTTTTTCTCTGTAATTTTAATGTAGTCTCCGCAAAAAACTATATAATTTTACATTGAAGATGAAGTAGCTCCAAAGTTATGTGTCATGCGGCAATTAATAATTTCAAGGACTCCGAAACAAGTAATTGCAAGGATATATGCCCTAAATAGTCACAGAATTCATTTGCTTGATTTAGGTTTCTTCTTCTATAGAGGCCACTGTCTAATGTGTATCGAAGAGGGAGTTTCAAGAAATACACAATATATATATATATATATATATTCAAAGAGGTAGTTTCAAGAAATACACAATATATATATATATATATATATATGCTCATCATTTCAAAGTATTGAGCAATCCTGCCTTCTATTTTGTGCTCCCTCAGAATGATTTCCTTTGTTCATCAGTTCCATGACATTTTTTTTTTTTCTCTAACCTTCAATGGACAGTAGAAGGCATGTCAAGATTATGATTTGTGCAGCCTTCTATTTTAAGCAGCCATGTCATAAAGCCAGTTGTTACACAATTGGTGGATCAATAACATAGTTGTGGTAAAATATGTTAGGATTTCCATTGAATATTTTAATCCAAAACTGCTTTCAGATCAAATGTGTCAATTTGAACGCTTCCATTGATAGCTCTAGTTATTGACTGTCTTCTCTTCTCTTTATAGTTGTTATCTTATACATAGGGATGGGTTCTTCTTTTCTTCCAACACTAAATCAGCATAGATAGTAGTTCTGCACATTATCATTACAGCAGCAGTAGTATCTGCATTACCATGGCACTAGGGTTAAATACTTTATTTTCTCATTCTGCTTTAACATTAGGTTGAAGCACTTTCTAGTTCTTCAATCTTCAAGTAAATTAATAGGCTTGTGTACAGATTTTCAGGGCTACGCAAAACCTTTCCGTCTCTTGCCAGCCGAAGAAGTGAAAGTCTACACAGATACCGCTGCAGAAAAGATTTTTAAATCTGTGAATGAGGATGAATCTCAGTGTTTATACAAGGTCAAGCTCGGTACAAGTAACCTCTATGGCTCAAGTCTGAGTGACTTAAATGCTGGGATTCTCTTATGCTTGATAGATGAAAATGGTAATACCATATTACAGAGAATACCAGCCAGTTTGATGACAGATCATTCTACAAAATCAGAGGATGTGGTTGACCCAGAGATACTCCATTTCCAAAGAGGTTCTGTTGATGAGTTCACCTTTGAGGGACCTAATCTGGGAAAAGTCGAAGCTCTTTGGATAAGTCTTGAATCAGGTTAGTCTCTGCTAGGGATACTTCAATACTTGCTGGAACAGTATGCTACACTAATGTATCTCTCTTTTGCATCCCAACTGAGGAATGTAGGGAATGATTTATGGAAAAACACATAAATTTAGGCACTCAGAGCACATTTTAAAAGTTACTTCTGTCTCTTCAGTATGACGAGGTAATCCAATCTCTTTACTAGCCTATTAATTGATTAACTCTAGGATCATAGACATTACTAACTATTTACTGAGGTTTGCTCTTTGATTACTTGTTTAACAAAGATTGGTTTCTTCTAAAACTTCAAAAGCAACATGAATTTACGTATATATGATCCATTTTTGGCCAGAAAAGATTCTAACACCTTTTCATTGCTATCTCCAAGGTCAGGTCAGTGGAGATTAGGAAGTGTGAGCTTGACAGCAATTTGTGGGTGTCAACCTTCATTAGAAGAACAAGATGGAGATGAACATAAGTATTTTGGCTTCCAATATGATTTTCAAACTGAGGATATTTTGCTTGGGGAAGGAAGTGATGTATCCATTGTGGAACTTAGACCACGCGTAGCTACAGAGTTTTCTGGGGTTGACTCATTTGCCTTCTTTGGCAAAAGCCTCTCCCAACAGACTTCATTCACGAGTCATGGGACATCAATCGAGGAAAGCATGAGAGAATATGCAGATTTGAAGATCTCTCTGCTACTTTATGATGCCATTCTGATCTTTGTTGGTACATCGGTTGCTTCATTCTCAGCTGGGGAAAGTACTGCTTTTGCATTCCTAACTGGTGGTCTTAGTGGTTTCTTGTATCTGTTGCTATTACAGAGGTCCGTTGATGGTTTACCAGTTTCAACAGATCCAGCATCTATTTCCAGGAAGACAGAAAAGACTGATAGCATGTTTGGAGGATTCAGGGGTCCAGTATCGAGTCTAGCATTGGTGATTGGTTTTGCTTTATTCATAGTGAAGTATAGCTCTGGAGATATTCCCTTGGCATGGTCACCAAAAGAACTTATGGTTGGTATGATGGGATTTCTTGCTTGTAAAGTCGCCGTGGTTTTGGCAGCATTGAAGCCCATGCGGGCCGTGCCAATGGGTCTAAAGATAAAAAAGTGATATACTAGCTCGGTTTCCCCCAATGAGGAAGAAAGGAGAGAAAAATATGAAGTGTGTTTGAAACCAATTTGAGTCACGCATCTGTATCTTTTCAGGAAAACATTTGTAGGCACAATTCATATTTCCTTGAAGAGAACTGATGAGTGATGACTTAACTAATAGATATATGTATATTCCATCTTGTTTCCTTGTTCTTAACACTAGTATATCATTGTTTAGAACACTATAGGAGGAACAAAAAGATTGTTTATTTCTCATTACTACATGTCAATTTTTCATAACCTTTATTGTTTTCTGGAGATGCTTGATTTGGCTGATATAGTAAGTGTGGTTTTTGAAAGTAATTCTCATTTTGGATGTCAAGAAGACTGAAAGAGAAACCAAAGTTAGAGAAAAAATTAAGAACAAAACTCTTACTACAAAATTGTTTAGAAGGCCCTGGCAAACGAACATTAGTGGAAAGCAATTTCAGTGTAATTACTGCTTTAAGAGTTTTGAACTATCAACATTCATGCATAGAATGAATGTGTACTTTAAACACATTTGTGTTAATGTTAGTAATAAGAACATCAAAGCACCACGTTTGATTGAAAATGAAACTAAATTTACTCTAGATAGTTACGTGGCATACCTTCAGTATCTTATTTTCCAGTACTCTCAAGTCCCTACGGTGATGACTGTTTACCATGTGAAGGACACAACAAAAAGAAAAAGAAATATTTCAAGTGGTCCAGTTTCTTCTTCCAAAAGTGAGGTCTTTAATAGTTCTCAAAAAATATATATAATATGTGTACTTATTTTCTATTTCTTTTGTTCCGACTAGGAATATTTTTTCCATTGGATGTCAATTGTCCTAGTTACAATCGAGAGGACATTACTGCAAAACAATAAACAAAAACAACAAATTTATGTGTGCGTTTGCCGGGAGTCGAACCCGGGTCTATTGCTTGGAAGGCAATTATCCTAACCGTTGGACTACAAACGCTTGTGTGGCTGTGTGCGCAAATAAAAGATTTTGTTCACTAGTGTCTCATTTCCAAATTTGGAGAATGGAAAGAGATATGTATACAACTGGTAGTTTACATGCAAATTATATGATAGTTGTCACTTTTTAGTTTTTACTATTTCAGAATTAAACCCACTAAAATCTTAAGCAAAACAAACTAAAAAGTATTAATAATTATAATAGGGAGAGATTAAGTCCATTAAGAAGCTAGCTTGAGGTGTTCAAACTTCAAAGGTGCTTCATGGAAAATGACATAGCAATTCATGTACCATTGTGCTGTTGTTGTTGTTGTTGTTGTTGTTGTTGTTTTTTTTTTTTTTTTTTTTTTTTTTTTTTTTTTGGGATTTAGCTAGAACTAAACATTCTTATCTACAATCTCACATAGTTAATTGCCAATTGGACAGAAACTTCAGGACTTATGAATCAAACATAACTGAAAGACAGACATGGGAAATGAAATTAAGTGTTTGAAGTGTGTATCATTGGGTGATACAAGATTCTAAAGCAAGGTTGCACAAGAAGACAGATGTTCCAACAAAGCTTGGTTCGTTGAGTACAAGACAATTACACAGCGTCTTTGTAAAACACATGATTCCCTTGCATCATATAAGGTATATATGTCTTTATTGGTATATAGCATACATTGCAGACTTGCAGTATCCACCGTATGTAGATGTTGGACAATAATATATAAAAAAATTGTAGCCATCCATTTTAATTAATATTAATTCTACAATCCTCTAATTTTGTCTGATTACATTAAATTATCATACTTCCTAGTGTCTTTATTTGTTGTGACATATTGTCAAATATATTATTGCTTCTGAATTCACAATGTTTAAAACTCATTGGTAAGAAAATGGAAGTGACATTTAATAGCCATATGATAAGCTAAAATATACTTCTTTCTATTCGGCTGCCTATAATAAGATCAGAGAGCCTTTGCACCCAAGAAAATGCCAAGATTTGAATCATTATATCCTTGATAGGACTTTGTAGAGGAGTCATTCTTTTTTAGTACTATGATAGTTTTTTCGTATCAGACAAATCCGGTGTCATTGTAAAACACATCTTTCCCTTCGCACGCCAAAGAAGGTGAATATAATATGGGCTTAGGATACAAAGTACAAAAATGATAGCACATTGCACAAACCGCCATATGAACATATCAACGATCATGACGAAAATACATTAAATAATCTCAACCATTCATTTTCTAGATGAACTTCCTAATTTGACAGATCAACTTCTAGTATTTTGGATTTTCTACAATGAAAAATGGAAACTATAAACCTTTGGTAGGAAAATAGAGTAACATAAAAGCACACAATAAGATGGAAGTTTTTAAATATTTCTTTATAGGGGCGATCTGAAGCATATTCCACATGACATCATACATTGAAATCTTGGCTATAATATTAATAAGATAACTAGAACGCAGACATAGAGATCTACTCAATATCCTACAAGCTTAACTTTCATTCATAAGAGTACATGACATCTTTTCTCTTACACCTTTACTCTTTTGAAAGCAGTAAACAGAATTGCCATATGTGTTCAATGTTTTCACCTGCGGCTAAGCCTTGCATCAGTGTAAGTAATGGCAAATTCCCATCTCGAAAATCTGCAGTTACAATAGCTGAAGTGACCATGTCTCCCCTGCAAAAAAGCACAAGCATTTTCCCTGCATTGGCAATGCATGGCATTCCTTTTGCTGATCTACAAGTACAGGAAATTATAGAAAGGCAGTCTAAAAACTTAGCCAGGGAAGATCCTTGTGAAAAGCCGCAGTTCCACCCTAAGTTTCTTGCAGAAGCGTACGAAAGGTGCAGGGACATTTGTGCAGAATATGCCAAGACCTTCTATCTAGGTCCAACTTCATTTCCTTCTTTCATCAGTCTGACAATATTATCCAATATCTAATATATTATTCAAGTCTCATATGGATGGTTCAATGATTCTCTTATGATGTATGACTGTAAATAGATTCCATTCAATAGGTACACATTTACACGCACATACACATAATATGAGTTTGTGAGTCAACACAAATTCTTCTCATGATGTTTGCCTTCAATTTTGACACTAGTATCTAATTCTATCCATTTTTTTTTTTTAAGTTTGATGCTAAGTTTCGGGGCACTGTCTTGATGCAGGAACTTTGCTAATGACCAAGGAGCGACAGAAAGCGATATGGGCAATATATGGTAAGAATGTGTCCTAGATCATTGCAACTGAAATAGACTTTGATTTGCAAGAAAATCAAAGGAAATAAATCTTTAATAATAACAACCATGCGCGTAAGAAAGTCATTATATATTTTTCATCTTTAGATGTTTAGCTAATCTATTAGGAATCCATAGCCGATCCCAAAATTTTGGAACCAAGGCTTTTCAACTAACAAACTAGGCAGTGCTAAATTGATGCCAACCATTTTGACAGAAGGCAAGGGGTTCCACATAGAGCTCTTCTAACTGATCCTAAAACTCTACATACACTTTATGCAATTGTAAAATTGGCAATTGAATGTTTTGGTTTTTCTTTGTGAATTATGAGCTGCTTCTCTATAGTTTGGTGCAGGAGAACAGATGAGCTCATCGATGACCCTAATGCTGGTCATATGAGCTCTGCGGTTCTTAATAGGTGGGAAGACAGACTGCAAGACATTTTCAATGGATGCCCTTATGACAAGCTTGATGCTGCACTAACGGATACTGTTTTGAAGTTCCCTTTAGACATCAAGGTGCTTGGGATTTCTGCCTTTTAAGTTGACATTTTTTAGTTGAGATCCATTTCTTTGTGCACTGGCCATGCTGTTTTATTCACTTCATAATTTTTTTTCTTCATTCAAAAAAAAAAAAAAAAAAGATATCATTTTCCTAGTGCCTTGCTTGTAATAAAACGAACCTTTCATTCGTAAATTTTTCTGAAATGTCACACTTGATACTTTTCATTTTTTTTTCAATCATAGTCATTTAGGGACATGATCGAAGGAATGAGAATGGATACAGAGAAACGTCGCTATAAAAACTTTCAAGAACTCTGCCTTTGCTGCTACCATGTGGCTGGAACAGTTGGCCTAATGAGTGTTCCAGTGATGGGAATTGCACCAGAATCTCCAGTTTCTACTCAAACTATATATAATGCAGCACTCTACTTGGGTATTGGAAATCAACTGACCAACATTCTCAGAGATGTAGGAACTCTAGTTTAAACTACTGTACTTCACTTGCTCCCCATTGACTCATCCAATCTCTCCAACCTTTGTTTGGGTACTTCTTTCAGTGCTTCAAGAGGGAGAGTTTATCTTCCACAAGATGAGCTTGCACAGTTTGGATTATGCGACGAGGATGTTTTCACAGGGAAAGTCACTGATAGGTGGAGACAGTTCATGAAAGAGCAGATTACAAGGGCAGGGCTCTACTTCAACCTGGCAGAGATGGGAGCTTCTCAGCTTGACAAGGCTAGCCGTTGGCCAGTATGCACCACTTCATAAATTCTCACTCGTTCTCTCAAAAAAGTTTTAAAAAGCATTATTCTAGCATCTAAACATTTGTGGTGTTTTTGCAGGTATGGACATCCTTACTATTGTATCGGAAGATCTTGGATGCTGATAAAGGTAATTTTGTAAGATGACTCTAAAGTGACGAATCCCATTTGCCGACTGGATTTTGCCCTTGACGAGGAGAGACTGACGACCTTAGAAACTGACGGCCCTACAGGCTGACAACCATCACTGACGTAGGTGGAGAGAGTTCATGACAAGAGCAGATTACAAGACGAGCAAGAAGTACTGTACTTCAACCTGGCAGAGGTGGAAGCTTAAATTCAGCTTGACAAGGCTAGCTCTTAGAAGGAAAAGTTGGCCAGTATGCACCACTTCATAAATCTCAAAGTCCTCTTAAAAAAGTTTTAAAAGCACTTTAGAATTGTGAACAAGAAATTTTTCTAACTTGACCGTCGGAGGTTGTTTGGCCAGTACCACACCGGTGCCCTTTCTTAGGTCTTCACCTTTTTGTGTTGCGTAGGTACGTCATCAGGAGCACATGCGGACTGTGTGGCTTACTGACGATTTTGAGCATCATCCGATGCAATCGAATATAACGATTACGATAACTTGACAAAATGAGCTTATGTTGGGAGGACTAAGAAACTTCTCATGTTGCCTCTAGCTTACACTAGATCTCTATCTGCACCTAGCTTGATCCTTAACTGATAGCTTTTTGTAAATGCGAGTTGTAAAACATGTGTATCTTTACTTTGAAAGACTAGAATCTTGGTCTGTCCGATTATTGAAATTGCTTGCAACACACACACACACACACACACATATATATATATATATATATATATATATATATATATAAGGGAAGAACTTGGGAGGTGCTTAGGTCAAATAGGAGCATCTAGAAATTCATTGTTAAACAATTATCACTGCATTTAGTAATTGTTAAATACAATTTTTTTTTTCCACCTACACCTTGTTTAGTTTAGCCGAATTCTATTAGTTGCTTTGTTTAAAAAAATTGGTATGCTACAATCAAATCATTTTTTGCAACAAAACAATGATCCAAAAATTTAACAATGTTGAAATATCTACTTTCGAGTAATTTGATTAGTTAAGTGTTGAAGTATATTTACAAAAGAGTGAGGGCTTAGTATATTGTAATTTGGTCTATATTTGAGCAAGAGATAGATACATATTTGGTCAATATTGTTGTATAATTTCAAGGAATTTTAATAAATTATATGAACTTTAATTAATGAATAATACACACACACACACACATATATATATATATATATATATATAATTAGCAATACACCAGTAATGACCGACACCGTAAAGGTACAACGATAATGACTCATATTGAAATATATTGTTCTTTGTACCAAACCAAAACGGTCTTTGGTACGAAATTGATTTCCTTGATTGCATGCCTTGCATTATTGTTTTCTTTATTTGGCTGCTTACATTGTCATGTGCTTATTGTTTGTACATATATTGTAAATGTACTATATCATTAATGATGATTAATTATCCTAATACCTTGAGATTTTAATTTTCAAGATATTCTTAACATTAGCCATCTAATCTCCTAAGAAAATAAGAAAAAAATTTACTTTATATCAAATTCCATTAAAAAAAGATATTTAAAAAAAATAAACAACTTTCACAGTGGATTTTTGTTACGAGCACACACCAAAACCAATATACATTTTCAAGAGCAAACACCGGGGGCCACCAACATGCTCAAATTTTAGTTTGTCATCACATACTAAATTCTTGAATTCCCTTTGAATGCTACATCTTTTGATCTTTCCTTTATATGCTGAAATTGTTCTCAAGACACATGGTTCTTTTTTAACAAACATACATGTTGAATTGATTTCTTGTGTTACAATATGTTTTCACATGAAATTAATGTAATAACATTTCTTAATCCTATTAGGTAGAGTGATAGAAACAGTGGTAATAAGTGGAAAAAAAATTTATAGAATTACGAACTCTCAAGAGATTTTGATACAAAAGAAACTTGAAATCTCATGTCTTACATACAATTCTTGTAAATTACTTTTTTAAAAATGTAGAGTGCTAAAAATAGTGGTAATTAAGTGGAAAAAAAATTTATAGAATTACAAACTCTAAAGAGATTTTGATACAAAAGAAACTTGAAATCTCGTACGTCTTACATACAATTCTCGTACGTCTGTGATTTTTTAAACTTTATTTTATCACATGATTAACACTTTTTCAATTATTGTACCTTTACTAAAGAGGAATTAAATACTCTAAATCTCATATCCCATTTGCTTGTTGAGAGAATTGAAGGATTGCAAAATTTCTTTGAAAACCTAAGGAAAGTTATTTTCCTCTTCAATCGCTTTTAAAACATTTACATTTAAATCTTAGATCTCATATGAATTATGGTATACTTGTAATTAATCTTCACTTACTTCTTTAAATTCAATTGCTAAATTTGAATCAAGAAAACTGAAAGAATCAAGAGAGATACTTGTTACTTTGGTTTAGATATTTGTCATCGAGTCAAAACTTGGTTTGACAAGATTCTAATCATTCTATTCCGGTCAAGAAATAAATAGCTATAGAATTATAATTTTCTCCAATATCTTATATAAATTCATTTATTTTTATACATTAAACAACCAATAAAGAAACAAAAATTTGGATTATAAAAGGGCTTATCTTTAACATCCTAAAAACTTATTTCTGCAAGTTTTAAATTGAAAGTTTCTTTAACAAAAAAAAAAAAATGAATGTAGTATGATATGTCATATATATCTTGTGAATTCACCCACATATGTTACTCATGATCATGCTACACATATCTACGCCAAGTCATGACTTGGCGTAGATATGTGTAGCATGATAATTATTGTCTATGGCTTATGAGTCATGACCATGACAATCAAATTCTTATCACATGAAATTCATGAATTTTGTAATTTTTGGTTAGTATAATTGATAACATCTCTATTCTAAAAAAAAAAGATAAATAAAAATGATAAAGTATTGTTATCGAATAATGATATGAGTTTAGGTTAAGATTTTGGGGCAATTGGTAATCTAACATAGTATCACAAGGAATATTAGTTTAAATCTCGCCTATATCAACTATATCGTATCTAAATAATATATATCTATGAATGTAAATATGTTTATATAAATTCATAAAATAAATTGTTTAACATCTCAATTTTCAATTCAACAAATAATTAAATGCTTTGAACATCTTAGTCAATTAAAAATATCGATTTACTATCACATTTTTAAAATCTAATTGACAATAAAATCCAAACTTCCATGAAGAGTAATTTGTATGTAAACCTAAACGTTTAAGGCCGTACCCCATTTTTAAAAACAGAATACTGTTTTTAAAAACGAAATCTAGTGGGTCCCAAATCTTTTATAGCCTATTATCACAAAACTGTTCTCAAAATTAAGTATGCAAAATGATTTTCAGAAAACACCCAAAAGGTGTTTTTTATTTTTTCACCATTGCTCACATTATATTATAATAATAAAAATTCGTTAAAGAGTTCATCAGGGACCCATGGTTTTGTAGCAAAGCTAGATTTTGGCTATGCTGTTGTGGGTTGCAATAGCAAGACTAGGTTTTGCAGTGACAACAACTGTGAACCAAGAATGACAATTGACCAAGAGTATTAGCATCAACTCATGTAAAATAAGATGAAGCTCAAAATATAGTCATTGAAGTACAAAAATGACCAACATCAAATTATGAACCATTTATGTAAAATGGAATTTTACTACCTTGTTTGTACAAATATACAATTTACTGGAGCTTATGCAAAATGATTTTATATTATTTCTTTTCGTTTTTCGAGAGTGAAAAAAAAAGATAGTGATTGTTACGTGTGAGGAGAGAAAAATGATTAAAATATATATATATATATATATATATATATTTCAATCAAATAGACAATCATAAGCGAGTGTTTTGAAAAAATGTTAGCTAAAATAGAAAGGGTAGATTTTATTATAAAATAAACAATAATTTTTGTATAAATTGATGCAATGCATATGTGATTTGCATTTTTGTCCAAAAAGCTTGACAACTGCTTTATTGAAAATATCTTCAGAAACATACCCCTGCCATCAAAATATATATATCAAAATATATATATATATATATATAATTTAAACTTATGCATATTTACTTTATTCTTTCTTATTTTAAAAATTAATATCTTAAAAGATACAGAATATAGCAGCCAAAATTTAATCATGTATAAGGAGCTTGTTCAATGCTTACTCCATAATGAGTTACATGGACTTCCATAAAATGATCCAATAGAAAGATAGATAAAGGAAATCAATGCTACATGGTTCAAAATAGAGCTTTTTCTTCTCTGGATCAAATGCAAATCTTGCATCATCCAATAATAAAAAATTAAAATTTATTAATAAGTTCTAAAAATATATAGACGATGCACCAAGCAAAACAAGCACTCACCCTTAATATTGACTTTGAAACAAGTATCAATGAGGAAAAGGAAATTTTAAAATCTTTCACATGAACTTCAAGCATTAATTAAGATGAACATTCCAGTAGTGAATTAGAATAAAATTGTACAACAGAGGTACTCTTGCTGTGCACTAGGGCCTCATTTCATGTTAAGTAACGTCCTAGGCATGTATTTTGGTATCCATAAACGCTGGAATGTGGGTAAATGCATTATAAATAATTACTGAGTGGTACAAAGGTTGAATAAATGAAACAGAATTGGATATATAAAGAAAAAAAAGAAAAAAAAAAAGCTTAAGACCACACTCTTTTGTACCGCAACCTTACCACAACTCTGATGTAACAGGTTGTGATAAGTGGAGAAAAAATTATGGGTCAATATAAAAGTGACAAGTAACCAGTTGCAATGTGTTATATAAAATAGTTGTGGAAAAGAGTGTGGTCCTAGATTTACTCTCATAAATAAAATGGGCTAAACATATAGAGACAATATATCATTTACTCATAATTTTAGTTAAAAATAAGTATTTTTCAATAGTTGGTGCTTAAATTCCATGCTTTATATTTTCATGACTTGAATGCCTGAAATTTATAAAGAAGACATTCAAAACCATTAGGTGCATTACAATTCACAATTACTATCAGATCTTCCCCAATGACATTTTTCAATAGCACCAAAATGATGCCATTGGATTGAGTTTTTGGTCAGTTGTTTATAATGTTCTAATTTGTACCAAGCAGCATTGTCACTTGTCAAGAGCTTTGTAGTTGTCACTTAGTGCTTTTAACAAAAATATTCAAAGTTCAAATTCCCCCTCACTCTATGTAACTATCAAATTATCAATAAGAAAAATAGTTAAAGGCATTGTCACTAGCATCAATGCATCAAGACAACTCAATAAAAAAAGGTAGATGGGTGATGATAGATCTATTATCATGTGTTTGTGTTATGTATATATTTATATAATTTAATGGTATAAATGGATTCATCATAAATATGATCTGCATATCCCTTCCCAGAATTTCAGTATGGCATTCAAAGCCTTTGAGATGTATTAATTTATTAAAAATCACCACATATACTTTTAGATTTTCTTTGGGGGAGTTGTTGTATTAGGGCTGTGGAATAATGAGCTTAAATTTTGTTTATATAGATCCCTTTAATTTCACAACATTTACTATGCATCTGTAGTCTGGCATTTTTAAAGTGCTTTGTTTGCTTCCTGCAGCTAATGAGCTAGAAATGGGAGATCTCAAGATTTTAGGACAATTATGGAACAACAATTTTCAATGTTTAAATACTAAAAACTATTATTTAAATAGCAGTACCAAACACCCTCTAACCCCTTTTTTTTTTTTTTTTTTTTATAAATTTCTAAAAGCATTAATCATTAACAAAAATAGTTTCTTCTCTCTTATTTTCTATTTTGGGTTAAATCTTTTTATTTTTTAAAGGCAAAAGGGAAAGGGAACAGAGCTTACAATACAAGGACTGCAAACCTTTGATGAAGGCTAGGCCATCCAAACAGGTGTATGTTGCTGTCAATAAATTTGATTGGGACTATCTAGACTCCGAGAAAATCTATCATGTATTCACCCTCTCATATGGGGGTAAATCATACATCTACACAACCATGGGTTAAAGTCGGCTCAGGTTTGAGATTAACCCGCCAATTGAATGGATAACTAAGTTACTCAAGTGAATGATAGCTATTTTTATTAGAGAGACAGAGGATTGAATATTGAATTTGAAAATGAAAAGGAAAAAAAAAAGGTTGGGAAGTGATTGAGTTTTGATCCAATCAATGAGTGAATGGCACCCAATCTCTAAATATGACTAAATTGTTATGTTATTTTCAATCAAGTCAGTTTGGGCTAGTGAGAAATCATCCAAATTGATACCCGAATCAAGAATCATTGGTTCCAAGTGTCAAAGACCATGATCAACTATCCCACCATTCAAAACCATCCATGAGTCTTCGAGTCGGATTGGATTGGATGGGTGACTTGAGTTTAGTAGGTCTTTGGATAGCCATAACCCTAGGGATGTCAAAAATAGTAGGTCTTTGGATAGCCCTAACCCTAGGGATGTCAAAAAATCTCACCACCACTTGACCTATCTTGCTTTGTGCGAGTTTTTCTTGCTCCAAAGAGATAACAAAATGGGGATGGGTTTTGCTTGCCCAACCTCATCTCAGCTGTGTGAGTGTGTGTGTATAAAATTTAATCGCTATTACACATATCTAATTTATAATATGTTTTTGTTATATATATTCTATTACCATACTCCAAAACTTGCCTTCTCTCCCATTTAGCATTCTCATAACCCCATTCCTAGTGACATCTCTGCCAAAACTTGGCATAGATCTCTTCACCTTTCGACACTTAATGGCTCAGATTCGTGCCATTATTGCCAAATCTGCAACCATCATTCACCCAACTGGTTTCATGAATTTCATTTGACCTGCTTCCGTGGACTTCCAAATGGTCAAGATAACGTTTTCACTTGATCAATAATGGTTTCCGTCCTCCCCTAGCCAACATGGTCATGTTGAATTATAGACTAAGCCTCAAATCAACTTGACTTGACCTAGACACCCCCTAAAAATGGAAAGTAATATTGTTGATTGATGTTCACAGTAGGTGATTTGTATCCTCATCAACTAAGCCACAAAGTTCTTAGAGATTATGATATATTGGAGCAACACTATCTACTTAAAATAAGACACCGAGAAATAGCCTTAGAGAACGATATAGGATAGGTGCTGTGAAATTATTTTCTTCATCTCAAATAGTATTTTTTGGTATTTCAATGGAAATATTCGGATTCAAACCTCCCTCCCTACTTAAAAGTGTATAAAACATAATCCTTCCCAAATTATATTGACTAAGAAATTGACATTATCAGCTCCATTAATTCCAAATGATTATGTTACTAGCTTTATATACACACAATCTCTTTACTTTTTATACTACTAATTTTACTTGTACCAAATACTAATTTTACTCACATGTGCTAAGAGTCTAGTAACTCAACCAGCATCTTTTAATGTTTTTGAAGATGTCAAAACTCAAGGGTTCAAATCCTCCCTCCTCCAATTTGAGAAGTATCATGAAAAATTCACCCCAATAGGAATCATTTATTGCAATAACTTGTTCTCTTGCTTTTCAAGATTCCAGACAATAATGTTCTTTTAGACTCTTAAAAGTTTGGCATACTTTAGTATTAATTAGTTACGCAAAATACAAATGTGCAAGTAAGAAGCGCATCTGGTGTAGTGGTATCATAGTACCCTCCCACGGTACTGACCAGGGTTCGATTCCCTGGATGCGCATACGCTCTGTTATTACTTTGACTTTTTATTTTTTTATTTTTTTTATTATCTCCAATCCCAGCAATCTGGTATTACCTTCTTTTTTTTTTTTAATTTTTTTTATATCTCCAATCCCAACAATCACTGATATGGCGAATTTGCATGAAATGAAAGTAGAATAAATGACATAATAAAAATCATGATCTATCTTTTCTTAATAATATGATGAACATCAAACTAAATATCGGCCATTGCGCAAGTGACTATGACATTTGACATTTCACAAGTGGGGTGTGAGATGTTTAAGCACTGGAGTCTTGACTTCCTAAAGTCCTAACCAACAACAAAAAACGCCATGATGATAATTACTACTAACGAATTTTTGGTTAGGAAAGGAGGACTTGGGCCTAATTCAAAGCACGAAGTAATGCTCATCAATGGCGTTATGAGATCAGGGCTAGCTAACCGGCTAAAAGTATTTAGTCACAGGAATGTCGAGTTGTAATAGTTTGTGTTTGCAATGCACCAAGCAATGATATACACTTTTAACAGTTTGTTCTAAACAAAGTACTTATCAATTGTAGAAAATAATATATCTCATCCAAAAACTTGGGGAAAACATATTCAGTTCTAGGCCTGATACTAACACTAACTGAATCTAGAAAATGTCTAAATGAAACCTAGTCAAACATGAACATTAAAGAGTTATTCTACCAGCTATTTATTGTTTGATTAACTAACTAACCAACTCCTTCAAACTTCTTGGGCTTGATTTAGAAAATCAGCAGACTAACTAAATATCGGCCAGCATGTGACACCAAGTTAATGTCAATTGTCAACAACAGAGAGCCTCCTGTTAGCCACAAAAATCATAAAGTACTAGCAATTATGCCATAAATATCCTACAACTCTGTTAGTTCAAAATGATCTTAAATTATGCTTATATTCAAAGCGATTCGTTTGGATTCAGGAGGCATAAGAAATGGCCTAATAGGATTAACAGAGCATAAAACGTTGTGCACTTAATAGGCAAGAAGTTAAGCTGTACAGAGCCAAGGAAACTAACTAATTTTAGCCTGAAAATCCATTGCAGACATTCCCCAATCCAAAACAGAAAACCAAAAAAGAAAGAAAGAAGAAAATTAATCTGGTCATTCCTTCTTCACATGCAGAATCTATGGCCATCTGAAACATAAATGATTCCAAAACAAATCCAAGAATTATCCACCGGTACTCAACTTTGAGTCATACCTCACAAATATGAGGCATAAAAAAGGACAAAGTTTTGCTCCAAGCCTCCAACCAATAACATGCCAATCTATAAACCATTCATATATATTATTTAAACAAGTCACATAACTCATTAAACAGACTATGTAGTGTGTTGGAGGAATTTTTCTCAAAACTAGTTTGGAGATTAACTTTCCTTAAAAAAATAGGTAGATCTTCTAACTACATATTACATGTGCATTGGATGATCATGAATTTTTCTAAATCATTTGGAATATTATATACAGATATGTTAGATATTGTCAATTCTGAATAGTAAGACAAAAGTCCTGATTGCAGAATCCAGTTTAATGGTCTACAACCTACAAGATGCCTGATTTTAGGGCCCAAAACTGAGTCATATTTTAGATATTTGTCCAAAGAAATAGAGAATGGAATTTATTGAAGGAAAATAATGGCCATATTAATTTGAAGTATTAATTTAAATTATGGTATCAATTCACATCCAATGTCATAATCATGGATATTCACATCTTGGGGTTCAGCTGAATCAAGCACACATTCTGACATTCTTTGAACAAGTAAAGAGCAATATCTTTGTTCCTATATCATAAGTATGTTTAGTTAGCTAAAGGTTTAAGAAAAGGCTTGGACATAATTTATTTAGCTAAGATTTAGAGAAAAGGCTTGGGTATAATATTCGTAACTTATTTTTTTCCTCCTTAAAGTTTCATTCCCAAGCATTTCTACCCAAGCATTTCTACCCACGCTTATTGCATGTAATTGAATCTAATTAATTCACTTGGATAATTGATTGATTAATTTATCAAGTGGTATTAAAGCGAGCACACTTTGATTAGATTTAATTTTTGTTGTGTGATCCATTGACTCCTATTTGTCATTGATAGAGGACAATCTCTTATTATACCTCCTTTATTTGATAGTACTAACTATGCATACTGGAAAATACGCATGAGAGCTTTTTTACAGTCTTTAGATGAGAAGGTCTAGCAAGTTGTGGAGATTGGCTAGACGAAGCCAAAGGAAGCGCCAACTGATTGGGATGAGACCAAGATCAAAGTGGAAAACTTCAACGGCAGAGCATTGAATGCCCTATTCAGTGCGGTGACCAATGAGGAGTTCAAGAAGATATCCTCAACTGAAATTGCTAAAGACGCATGGACTATCCTCCAGACAACCTTTGAAGGGACTAAGGCTACCAAGGATTCAAAGCTCCAAAGGCTTACTGCTAGCTTTGAGGAGATAAAGATGAAGGAGGATGAGCCGTTTAATGAGTTCTATGCCAAGCTAAAGGACATAGTCAACTCAGCCTTTAGTTTTTGGGAAACTAATCCTGAACCTAAGGTTGTAAAAAAGGTGCTAAGGTCTTTGCTTGAGTGATTTCATGCAAAGATCACTGTCATTGAAGAATCAAAGGACATTGACAAAATTCCTTTGACAAAGCTAGTTGGCAACTTGCAAACCTATGAATTGGGTTTGATTAGAATTGTGAAAGGAAGCAAGAGTAAGAGCACAAGCATGGCACTAGAGGCCAAGAGCAGTGAGACTGATGAGTCTTCCGATAATAAAGATTTCAAGATGAAATCTTACATCACTAGGCAGTTTAAAAAGTTCATGAAGAATGCCAATATGAAAGGATTTTATAAAGACCGTAAGCAATCTAGTTCGTCTCAGTTTAAAAGCCAAGACAGAGGAAAGAAGGATGTTAAGGATGGCGGTTAGTACACTATTCCTTCTAGACCAAAATGCTTCGGATGTCAAGGTTTTGAACACATGAAACAAGAATGTCCAACATATCTTAAGACAATCAAGAAAAGCAAGGCTCTTGCTACTACCTTGAGTGATACCGAGCTTGAGGATGAGTCAGATGACAAAGATGATGAGAGAATTTTGAATGCCTTCACTACCACAGTGAATCCTACTGAGAGGATCATAGAAGAGGTAGATGAAGAAGAGGACTTGGTAGAGTCTAAGTTTGAGAAAATGGATGAACAAAATGACATCCATACAGCTTATGCTAAGTTGTACAAGGTTTTGAGAAGCATGAGAAACTGTATAAGCTGGCCTCCAAGAAGCTAAGTGATGTGGAGCTAGATCGAGAGGAGCCTTTTATAAAGGTTGATGAAGCAAACTAAACCATTGGAGCTTTGCGATTCGAGAGCAACTTCCTTGCTAAAAGGGCAAAGAAGCTTGAAGCAAAACTGTTCCTGGTCAGAGCTCAATTGGAGGAGACTTCCAATCCAAAGCTTAATGAGATGCTAAGTTTTCAGAAAGCTGATTCTGACAAAATCAGTTTGGAGTATGATTTTTCTTCTCCTAATATTGCCTCATCTAGTACAACTGTTTCTATCTCACCTGCTGATAATGTTAATTCTAAGATTGATGATGCTAAAACTAAAATAGCTAGTAAGAACATAGATAAAGGCAAATCTATTTTAGGGGCATCCCTAAGGTTGAAAAGAAAGAGACTAGAAACCCTAGGAATAAGAAGGACAAAAACAAAAAGTCTCAACAAAAGAAGTCGCATTTCTGTCATCACTGTGGAGCTTTAGGGCATATTCATCCAAATTTCTATAAGTGGTTAGCCACTCAACAAAGCAATAATATACTCTTGTCCAGAAACCAGAATCAGTTTCAATCCTCTCTTGCTCCTCTTAAAGATCTTCTCATGGCCCTCATGTTTCTTTCAAACTTGAACGGATTCAATTCTTCCCCCCCCCCCCCCCCCCACCTATGGATCAAAGGTTCGTACAAAGGAAAGGCTCTTCCAAGGTGTGGAAGGAAAAAGGGTCAAAGTGATTTAGTCACTTTTTCTTTCTCTCCCCTTATGGTCATGCATTACTTGTTTGCTTTGCTTTCTTGTTTTGAGTCAGTCTAGTGTTATGCTTTATTTTTTTAAACAAGTTTTTGTTTGGTTGTTTTCAGTTTTGCTTTATTTTGTTTTTCATATAAAAAAAAAATTGATTGAAAAATCCAAAAACAGTGCGTGTTTTGTGTATATTGTTACTTGTGTACCTTGGATGGCTATTGAAACAAAGTTCTCTAAACTTTGTCTCTCTTATAGCTTAGATGAGCATTTAAATGCATAACTAAGCAAGTGAACTTTGTAGCTCGTGTTTGTGATGAGTATGATTAAGTAATCTCTTATACTTAACACTCATATCACTCTTTTTGACAGAAAGGATTAAAAAATCCTAAGAGAAAGGCATAAATAACCATTTCACCACTAAAACCCACTAATCATGTATAATATCTGTGTGCTTCGGCATAGCAAAATTGTGATATTTAAGCTTACATAATTGGGTATTTCTTCTCTCTCTCTCTCTCTCTCTCTCTCTCTCTCTCTCTCTCTCTCTCTCTCTCTCTCTCTTATATGCCATGATATGCTCAAAAAGAAAAAAATGCAAAGAAAAATAAAAGCAAAAAGAATCAAATTGCTTTTAAATATGGTTGCAAGCGTGTTTCTAGAAGGTGTGAGAGTCATAGAATGTACCTCAAAGGTGATAGTTCCCATCAAGTAGTTATGATTATGTGTGAGTGAAATTGATTTTCTCATATCTTAAATTGTCATAATATGAGACACTGATGCACTCTTGCTAGAGTTTTCACACAAAACACACAAAATTCTTTGCTACCTTTGATACGTGTGCAAGTACAATGTGATTTGGTCATCACAAGGAATACATGCGTCAATATATGCTCACTAAACTGTCTTAACTTGTTTTTAAAATATAAAATTGGTTAAACTTGTTTAGTATGTGTGTGTGTTTTGAATCTTGAATGCTTTGCATATATGTTGAGAGATGTTTTGAGAGCTTAATATGTTGATTGGATCTTTGGTTGAGTTGCTTGCTTGTTACATTCATCTTTCTGTGTTTTTCCTCCTTGAAAAACTTTTTTCTTCAAGCTCGACAGCTTCTCAACAGATCCACTTCTATTGATCCCTTCTTTCTACTTGTCTCGACAGATCTTAATGCAATCTCAATCCATCGATCCTCCTGGGCTTCTTCTCGATAGAATCTCGATAGCTTCCTCGATCCATCGAGAAACCTTTTATCTAGCCGATAGATTCTTGACATCTTCTCAATCCATTGAGGTATTTTTGCCGTCGACAGATCCTCGACAGCACCTCGACAGATTCACTTCTGTTGAGATTTAGTGCTTAATAGATCTCGATAGATACTTCGATCCATCGAGCTGAATTTCTATATATATTTTGAGCGCAAAATCATATTCAATTCTCACTTCTCTCTCTCTATAAATTTTCTTTTCTCTCACCCTAAACACTTCTCCCTCACTCAAAACTCCTTACCCACTTCATTTTCAGCCTATATCAAGCTCAGATTACTTGGTATGTGTTCAAAAACCTTCATTTTTTTCATGCATTCATGCATTTTAGACCTAGGTTTTGGGGTTTTTGAAATTCTTTTGGGTTTTTGAGATTTTTGTGAAATTTTTGGGTTGGGTGTTGTTGTTTTGATGATATATGACCATGCATTGCATTCTCATTGCATTTCAACAATGTTCATCCATTTAGATGTGTGCTTGATTTTGGTTAAATGTGTGCTGGTAGGTTTGGATTGGGTTTTTTTCCATGATGCAATTTAAATTTTGCACGTCACATGTTCATTCATTTTTCATGCATACGTCTTTCTCTTTCTTTTCTATCTCTTTGTTTCTCTGTTATGATGTGTTGTTCTTTCTCTTTCTCTTTCTCTCACTCAGATAGACTGCGCATGGCACCCAAAGCGCGTAAATCTACTCCGGCTCGGAACCCTCTTAGTTTCGGGTCTTCTTCTTCTGATCCTTTCCCTCCGCTTCACATTTGGTTTTGTGATGGGAAGGCCCAATAGGACTTCCTGGAGAACTTTCAGAACCGTGGCATTCATCCGGAGCACCAAGTCAAAATTACTTTAGTACTTGAAAATCTATGTTGTTAACTTATTATTATTATTATTATTATTATTATTATTATTATTATTATTATTATTATTATTATTATTATTATTATTTTGTAGTATTGTAAATGACCACCCAATCCTATCGAACTTAATGGCTAGATAAGACTACACTACATTTTTCCCATTTATGGAGGAAAATGGCTCCCTCAACTTTCTTCTTTAGCACACCTTGAAAGGAGTATCATTAATTTGAGCAAATATGATAATTGGCTCTAACTAGTGAATAAACTGCCATACCTGAAATTCTTGTTCTTGGATTCTTGCAATCTTTTAAATATTTTCTCTGTTCCCCTTGTTAATTTATCTACATCTTTCCATACTGTGTGTGTGTGTGTACGCGCGCGTGTGTGTGTGGGATAATGAGTTTGAAGGTGGGATTCCTAAAATCTTCAGTGATATGTGTGATTTGAGAAGCTTCTTGGATTTATTCATAATTTGAAAGGGTGTGCAAAACACTAATTGGATATAAATCCTAGGTTAATATCAGTAGGATTTGAATTTTAATGCAGCAACAAATGAGGATAAATAAGTGGCACTAGTTTAGGAGTAAAAGATCGGTCATAACATTGAATTTTAGTCACATTAAGTCCAAATTAAAATTTTATATAGTTTCTCAAACTTCTACATAGTTTCACAAATGCAAGTAATTTATAACATTTTCAGTATATTATGGGATTGATTTTTGGTTGTGTAAAAGAGTTTGGAGTTGAAGTGGGAGTCTGTTGGTGTGGTGGTTTAAAGGATTTAAACCCCTTGAGTAGTTTGGGTACCCCCGAATGACTCAAATCTTTTGTATTGTTTCCCTTTAAAAATTTTAATAAAATAACTTTTCGGTTTCTCTTTAATCTTCTATGCTTTTACTTACACTCTTCAATTTTCATCTTTAATGCACCGGAGACCATTCAAGTCTCTTGTTTCATATCTATTGCCTTTGCAAGTTTTTAAATATATATATTTTTTTCCTTTTTCAAAAACCTTACATTTAGCTTATTGAAAAATCTTTTTTTTACTCCCTCTTCGCCACTTTATAATTTTCATAACCAACGTTGTTTCTACATCTACGCTCAATCCTTGTGTTTCCTAATAAACTTTACAACATCCTCCATCTTAGTTATCCCACTTTTAAAGGTAATTGAGTGTTGGGAGACAAACACAAAGTGTGATTCTCTCTTTTTCAACAAGATGTTCATTGATATCAAATCATACAATGTTACAAAGTCTAGTATAGATTCTCCTGGTTCATTCATTTCCCCATATTCAAAACCCCAATATCTTCAATTAATCCAACAAGCAAGCATAAATAATGGCTGTATTGAAGTGGCATAAGAGTCTCAAAAAGAGTGGGCATGCATGTTATGTAATTTGATCATGTATACTTTCATAATTGCGTCTAAAAAATCATTTTGTGATAAACACAAATGCTTGTTTAGACCCCAAATACAAAAACTACCTGGTTGAATTGCCTTTACTCTATCTTATCTAAGTATAGGATAAGAGTAAATGATAGCGCAATTACCAGAACTACTCTTTAAGCCATAAACACAAGCATTCAACAATAATAATAAAGCTTAAAGAGTAAGGGAAGAGAGATGCAAACACAAGATAACTCTGAGACGTGTTATCGAAGAGAAAACTAAAAAACTCAATAAAAAACCTCTCCGTGACCCTCCAAGTCGAAATGATCCACTAGTGAATAAGATGAAGTACACAAATAACAAAAGATCCTCAAGCCTAGTCTATCCAATGTACTTGAGCCCTCCAAGCTCCTGCTACCAACAAAGCTACGCTGAACCGTGTCCTGCAATACGCTTAATTGCATCTGCCAAGCCTCACCGGCTTCTTTTGGCCAATTTCCCAATGCTTCCCAAGCTCCAAATCACTCTCTACACTCTAAATAGGCGTGGGTGGTGTTTTAACCTTGGTTTCAACCTTCCTAGATAAGGCATCAGCCACCAAGTTGTCCTTTCCCTTCTTGTATTCAACCACTAAAGTATAACCAAACAAATTGGTAATCCATCTTTGTTGAGATGGAGTGACAATTCTCTGCTCCAACAAATACTTAAGACTCTGCTGATCAGTCTTAATCACAAAAGGCCTTCCTACTAAATAGGGTCTCCACTTCTTGATAGTAGCCACCAAAGCTAACAGCTTTCTTTCATAAGTGGACAAATTCAAGCTTTTCCCCTTCCAAGCTTGGCTATGGAATGCAATGGGTCTTCCATGTTGCATCAAGACAACACCTATTCCCCTTCTAGAAGCATCACACTCAACCATAAAGGGCTTGTCAAATTCTGGTAATGCCAGCACAAGTGGATTGCTTACGGCTGACTCCAACTTCTGAAAAGCAAAATCAGCTTCCTTGTTCCATGTAAATGAATCCTTCCTCAATAAAGCAATTAAAGGTGCTACAATTTGGCCATAAGCCTTCACATATTTTCTGTAATAACTTATGAGGTCTAAGAAACCCCTCAAGGCCTTAAACATCAGTAGGTACACTCTATTAGGACATGTGGAACATGTTATGAACATATGTTATTTAGAATTGGCTAATCTTTTGACAAAACGCACTTTACTTGTAATTAGATAGATCTAGGATGTATTTAATACTTCAAGGAACAAGAGTTCAAGTCCAAGTATTGAAGCCATGAAAATCTGATCAAGAAACAACTGAAGAAGTGTTATATTTTAAAGCTCGACAGATTATATCTATCGAGGTTTAAAAGGCAGTTTTAGCCCGATGCTCGACAACAGCTCGACAGATAACCTATATATCGAGAATTACGAAAATTAGATT
Source organism: Castanopsis chinensis (assembly GCA_032878915.1). Lineage (NCBI taxonomy): Eukaryota > Viridiplantae > Streptophyta > Magnoliopsida > Fagales > Fagaceae > Castanopsis > Castanopsis chinensis. The sequence goes on from JAVQMG010000084.1 coordinate 819,941, forward strand.
TCTGGATCTGTTTTCATGTATATCCATGTATGTTTGTGGAGGTTTCTTTTCTCACAACCCTAAACATATATACAGATTATTTTAAGGGCCGTCACAAATTGTCGCATGTATTGCTAAGTGTTGAAAATAGAATTTACACATATTGTGACCGAAGGGTTTTGTAACTAAGGAGCTTCTTAATCTTCTTTGTGTGGATGAACTGAAGAACTTTGAAGCCAACATTCTCATCCAGTTGGCGTGTTAGTCACGTACTTGGAGTCATGCATTGAAAGGAGAGATTGTCACTACATTACAAGTCTAGTTGGGTATTGGGGTAAGGGTTCAACTGTAGGTTGGTATAAGGTATTGTGATTCCTTTACTTGTAACCGCTTGTTTTGATAATAGTGGATTCTTGAAAGTGATGACTTTAAATTCACCCGGTGGGGTTTTGCCTCGGAGGTTTTCCCCATTCATAAACAAATTCCTGTGTCAAATTTATTTTCCACTGCATTTAGATAATTTGGTGATTTGTTTGTGCTGCCATGCTATTATATGTTAATTGACTTAATTAATTCAATTGGTTAATTTACCCAAGGGGTCAATACATTCTTGGCCTATCACACTCTATTATTGCATAGTTGCAGTTTTCTTGGGATCTGCCTTCACTCCATTACCAGTAATAATATGCACCAAGTACTCAACTTCACCACTAGCAAACAAACATTTAGACTTCTTGGCACACAACTAATTAGAAGATAAACCTCCAACACAGTCCTAAGGTGCTGCAAATGATCAGTCAAGGACTTGCTATAGACTAATACGTCATCAAAGAAAACTAAAACAAATCTTCGAAGGTAAGGTTTAAACACATGGTTCAACAATGACTGAAAAGTTAAAGGGGCATTAGTTAAACCTAATGGCATCACTAAGAACTCATAATGCCCTTCATGGGTTCTAAAGGAATTCTTAGGAATGTCTTGCTCTCTCATTCTTATTTGATGATACCCCGAGCTTAAATCCAACTTAGAAAAGACACAAGCACCACTCAGTTCATCCAACAACTCATCAATAATAGTAATTGGAAACTTATCCTTAATGGTGATGTTATTTAATGCTCTATAGTCTATGCACATCCTCCAAGACCAATCTGATTTCCTAACCAACAACATAGAAGAGGCAAAAGAACTACAACACTTCTAATTGATCCAACAGATAATAAAACCTTTACTATATTCTCAATCTCATTTTTTTGGTAAAAATGGTACTGGTAAGGCCTCTGGCAGACAAGCTGGGCTCCCTCCTTGAGATTGACTTGATGTTCATGCCCCCTAATGGGTGGTAATCCCACTAGAGTGTAAAACACATGACTGAATTCCTGAAGAAGAGTCTCAATTTCTACAGGAGTTTGGTGTTGTGAACCTTCTGTAGTCAAAGTTGAAATCTGCACTGGTTAACCTTTCCTGACTGGAGCCTTGAAGAACTCATCACTACCTTGGTAGTGTGACCCTAATGGTTGTAATCCCTTAAAAAAAACTTGATGTCCTCCATGTGAAAAGCTCATAGTCAATAGCTTGAAATCCCATTGGATCAAACCAAGTGTACTTAACCATTATGTGCCCAACATCGCATCACACCCTCCCAATGTCAAAACATGAAACTGAATATGGAACCATTCTCCTTGTATATTCACTGGCACATCCCCACAAAAGCCTTCAGTTTTAATAATGGCTCCATTTGCCACTTTAACCTCTAACAATTGAATGCAACTGCAAACTAGACACCAAGGCTACATCAATGAAGTTATGTGTACTACTAGTACCCATCAAAATCATTAAACTTCCAAATTTAATCCTACCCTTAAGCCTCATAGTGCTAGGAGTTGGTGTTCCTAACAAGGCATACAAGGTGATTTCTGCTTCCTCTTCAAAATGACTATCTATCTAGTTCCTTATTATACACACTCTCCACTTCATCTTCCAACTCAGAAATCTATACCCCCGATGAGTTTGGTACAATGTCTATGCCTTCAAGAAGAAAAATCTTAGCATTCTTACACTTATACCTAGGCTCCCATTTCTCATCACAATTGTAACATAACCCCTTCTTTTTTGTTTCTTCCATTTGAGTAGGAGAGATTCTTTTAATGGGGATCTTAGTTTTGGCATCCACAAAATTACCAATTCTAGGTGTACCCAAGATTGAAGGCTTACTTGAGTCTTCTTGTGCTTTAAAATTCCTTCTGCAACTCAGTATGTACTCTTCTTGAATCTTTGCCAATCCAAAAGCTACATTCAAGGACTAAGGATTCAACATTCGTACTAGAAGCCAGATCTCATCTCTCAAGCTGCTTAAGAAGCAGCTGAGTTTATGTATGGAAGATAAACCCCTAATTCTATTGGAGAGTGCCCCAAATTTTGCCTTGTACATAGCCACAGTTGTAGTTTGCCTCAACCTAGTTAAGGCTTCCATAGGATCATCATATGTAGTGGTCCCAAATCTCACAAGCATTGCTTGTACCAAGGAACTCCAATAAAAAATGACCCCAGCTTCTTCTGCCTCCTAAAACCATACCAAAGCTTCTGATTCCATATGGAAAGAAGCAATTAGTAATTTCTCTACAACTGGTGTTTGATAATTGTTAGGAACCTAGTGGTTCCTAATGGAGATGGATAGGAATTGTAGGGAAGTGTATGGAAATGGTAGGAAAATTGACTTGATTCGAGGTAGTCATCCTCCATAGAGAAATATTGAGAGAGAGATTAGTAAAAAGAGAGATGCACTAAGAAATTGGTTTATTCTTCAATTAATACCTAATGTTGAATTACAATCATGTATTTGTAGAAAACTAGTTTTAATGTCATTGGCCCACATAGCTCAAGAAAACTAGCTAGTTAATTCAACATGTGCTCTATGAATTAAGCCATGTGTTAAATGAGCTACATGTGCTCAAATCCTAACTAACTCATCCTAATCACAACCAACTAGCTAATTAAATAACTAAAGGAATTGCAACTATTTTTCCATATTCCTAACAATAATAGCCAAAGTATGGCTTGGCTTTGTAAACCCAACTAGCTGGTTCATCCCCTAAGAAACGAGGAAATTCCAGCTTAATTGGTTTCATTAAGCACAAGTTTAAAGAAATTGGATTGGAAGACATGTTTCTCTAAGGTGATTGTTGATTAACATCTTGAGAATTCAGCTTCTGCAAGATAGCACTGAGACTTTGGTTCATTTCATTAAGAGTTCTAGTGTGAATTCCTTGAATGTTCTAGATTTCTTAAATCTCCCTGTTGTGATGATCTATAGTCATACGCAGAGAGGCAATGGCTTCATTGATCACATTCAAAGAGGTAGCTCGCATTACAGCCATGGTTTCGCAGGACTAAGGCTCTAATACCAATTGTTAAGAGACAAGCAAGAGCTTCAATTAATGGTAGTTGGATTCGAGGTCAGCTGGGCCTCCTAGCATAGAACAGAGAAAGAAGGTAAAGAAGAGAAGGAAAAGAGAGATAAGGAAGAGTGAAATAGAATTGGACTATTGTCTACTAATTTCTTGAATGTACAATTCATAACCACCTCTATACATTCATAACCTCCTCTATATAACTGCTAAGCATAACTACCCCCAACTGTCCCTATTCCATAACTGGCATAACTACCATAACAGCCTTCTACCTAACTACTAGCTACTGTACTGACTGCCAATTCCTTATAATTACACATACACATGCTACTACAATCAGCACAAGCATCATATAGACATATACAATCATCACATAAGCAAATACAATCCTAACATTTAGGTAAAAATCTCCTCTCAATGGTGTATCAATGGAAGAGGGAGGGAGAAGAGACTACAAGGATTTCTTTCTAAGGATGAGTAGCTCTCTCTCTAACAAGGTGGGTGTGTTGTAGAAATCTCTCTTAGGGTTTTCTTATCAATGGCCTCTGTACAATTTCTGTGGGTGATGAGAATATATATAGTATGGGTGAAGAGGTAATACGAAAAGTCACATTATAGCACTTGACCCTTTAGCTTTCATAGCTGGCACTTGACTCTTCATCTTCTGACATGTGCTCCTCATGTGACTTTTAGCTATTTTAATCAAATCTTCACTACTTAATACTAAACTCATTACAAATAAATTCCACAAAAATACAAGGAAATAAATTAATGAAATTACAACACCTTTTTGTCGTGGAGTAAGCCAACATAAATGTTGCCAACATAAATGTTATGAGAAAAAAATCATAACTTAATAGCATCATATCTTCCTCAAATAAAATAAAATAAAATAAAATAAATTTTTAAAAAAGTTTACCAAAAAGAGTGGGCATGTTATGTAATTTGATCATGTATGCTTTCCAACCCTCCAATGGTAATGTATCTCATCTTCATGATGGATGTGTTTTATTGCTACTTGAAGAACTCTATTTCTCAACTTGTTGAAAGTCCAACGGGTAAATAGATAGGCTCAATAAGTATGTAAAAACTATCCCAAAGCCAATCTGTTGGATCATTTTAATATTAATTAATTAAAATGAATAAATATTACAACTTAAATGTAAAGACGTGGGAGTGAATATGGAAGATGAGGAGTTAATGAAAATGTTTAATTCCACATTGAAAAGGAGAGAGACTATTTTATTCTTTTCAATTGTGATGATTAATGGGCTAATATGAATTGAATCAGATATTGGACTAGATACGTGCGCAAGGAGGAGATGAAGGGTGGAGAGCCATTAACCCACTTAATGGACTATTCGTTTGGGCATTTTCATTCTTCAGAAACTCCTTATCTCACCATTAATTGTGTAACTCCAGCCCATCAGATTAATATCCAACAATTAATCTTGTAACTGCCACTACATCAGAATAATGGACCTAATTAATCAGATTAATTTGGGTAGTAATTTCATGAGGCCTATTGAGCCTATAAATAGACTCATTCAGACCCAGTCCAAGTTACTGCAATTGTTGGGTTGTTGTATCCTAGGGGAGACAAGTCAGAGAATGTCTGCACTAGTTACAAAATTTAGCCAACCAAGGGCTTAATATTCAGAAGTATTAATCAGTTTCTTTTTGTGTTATTTCCATTAATATTGTGTATGAACCAACACAATCTTGTATCCAAGAACTTGGATTGTAGAGATTTCCCTAAAACAAGAACAATTATACATAATCACATAATTTAAATCATCAAAATTTTCAAGATCACGAAAATGATATATATATATATACACACACACGCACGAACACACACACATGTGTGTGTGTGTGTGTGTGTGTGTGTGTGTGTGTGTGTGTGTGTGTGTGTGTGTGTGTGTGTGTGTGTGGGGATGGTGTTCTCTCAAAATAATAATAATATGGTGAGTATTAGTGTAAAGCTCTTCTCTAAATTGTAAAAATGAGGTGTTTTTGAACCCACGAGCCTCTTGTTGTTCTAATAAGACATGGGAATATGTTACCCGAATATAGCGCCATAATAAGCCTTTTTTTTTTTTTTTTTGGAGAAACGAGAAAAGCAAAATCTTGCCTAGTAACAAATGTTTCAAAGAAAGTGACCATACTCTCAACAAAATCATTTCACCATTTTTTTAACATATGTTACACAATTCTCTATTTAAATAATCAAACTTCTTCGCATTGCCTGGAAAGTTACAAATTGGAAGAGATTTTTAATCAACTCAATGATTTTTTTCGTATAGCATGGAAAACTCCTTTAGTCATGAAAATTAAACTAATTGGTCTACTTATATCCATGGTTTTCAAACCTGGACCGTTCATTGAACCGTAAAAGAGAGAAGGTTTTTGAAAAAAAACCGTGATGACGTCATAATTAATTTAATAATTATTTTAAATATATATAAAAATATTAAATTAGTTAAAAATAGAAAATTTAACTAAAATAGTCCAATTAAAACTATAAATCCATATTTTAACTATGTCTAATATATTCATCTCAAGCCCAAATATGAAATATCTATCTAATAATAATAATAATAACCATTTAAAAAAAAAATAAAAGCATCAATTTGTACCGGCAAGTGGACAAAAGAATTGTTATGTTATATCCACAACATTTTTTGCAACATTTGCATAAGAATCACATCAAAATCTTACGTAGAAAGTTGTTACTAATTCTAATTTGAATCCTCTATTGAAATTATTTTTTTACTCACCAATATTAGCTAATAATAATCAATTACTTTAAATTTATTTTGAATATATTGTGATAGCATTTTTTAGTGTCCATTTCTTAAAATTAAATACCAAATGTATGAATCCAAAAAAAAAAAAAATACCACACAATTACATAAAAAAAAAAAAAAAAAAAGAACTAACGGATAAAGATGAAAGAGCACCACACAGACCCATTTATTACTCATTGACTCAACAGTCAACACTCAACCACCCATTTACTTCACACTTATCACATTTACACTTTCCCATCAAAGCACTTAATCACATTCACACTTTCCCATTCCCATCAGAGAAAAGAGAAGAAAGACGGAGAGGAAGGGAGGGAGAGAGAGAGAGAGAGAGGGAGACTGCTCACTGCTCTGCAGTCAGCACAGATAGAAGGCCGGTCGGTGGAGATCGTCGTCGCCAGATTGACAAAGCCGGTGGAGATCGGTGTCACTACCTCGTCCGCCGCTCGTCCTCCTCCCCACCACCAGATTGGGTCAGATAGGCTGCTTCTTCTTTTCTTTTCTTTTCTTTTTCTTTTTTTTTTTTTTTCATTTTTGCTTGTTTTGATTCAACTTTATTGTAAATATTGGATTTTGTTGTGTGTTTGGATTATGTGAATGTGAGACCGTTTTTTGTGAGTGAAGCAAAGAGGCAGAAATAAGATAAGATGTTTTCTGGGTCAGATCGGACGTTTTGTAATTTCTTTTTACTTTTATTCAAGTTCTTTACCGGTGAATTTTTTTTTTCCGATCAAAAATAGCGAATATTCCGGTATTGTTTCGTTAAAGGCTTAAAATTTTTTTTTTAAAAGGGGCCTAAGGGAACCGTGAGAACCTTTCACGGTTCTCAGAACCGTGAGGTCCAACCGGGGTTCGAACGGTTTCCTGATTTTTTCCATAGAGCGGTTTTTAAAGCTTAAAGAACCGCAAATATGAACGGTTCGAGGGTTTTTCGGTCGGACCGTACGGTCCGGTCCGGATTTCAAAACCATGCTTATATCATATGATGCAAAAAAAAAAAGTTACTATTTTTCTTTCCATCTCAATTTAGAATTTCTAATGTATAAAGATTAATCGTAGTTTTTTAAAATTTTTTGAATATAATAGTTGCCAACATCCACCTTGTTTGAAGTTTTTTTTCAATTGAATTGAACATAAGAGATACTTTCATATGTCAATAAAGGATTGTTATGTTTAAATATACGTTTATGTTAAATGTTATGTTCAGCTTTTTATAAAGAACAAAATGTTATGTTCTGCATTTAATAGATACTGACAAATAATAAAGTTTACCTGATAATTTATTATATAAATTTATCCTTACAAGTTTCCATCTTTTTTCTTTTTTAGAAACAAATACTCACACAAGGGAGAGGGAAAAGGATTCCAATACAAAGGCACACTATAACTCCACTCAAAAATCATGGTAACTTTTACGGGAGGGTGGGGCAAGTTATACTAAACACAACACACTCTCTTGTACAATGTGAGACAATTACTCATTCTCTAGAACTTAAGTAAAAAATAAAAAACAAATTATATGTTAGAATTTTCAAATTTATGTCTTTTTCCCCTTATATCCAAAGTCCAAATTTAGGAAAAAAAATTGAGGATATTGATAATAATTTCAATGAATTTTTCCAATAGCATGATCTCCATTAGTTTTAAAAATTTTCACTAATAGTTGGCATAATATCAAGAAGAAAATGTTGCTCCAAACTGAAAAAGAAAAAAAAAAAATATATATATATATATATATATTAATAATACTACTCTAAAAATATTATCACGCGTAAAGACCAACACTTAAAAAAGGAAAGGAGATTACAAAATAATAGCTCTTTAAGCAGCCACCTACGCGATTCAGGACAAAGCGGTAGCAAAACGAGCTAAAAAGTTGGAACAACAATTTCGATTGCAAAACAAAACTGCCAAGGACTTGGTACCTGAAATATCTTTTCTTTTAATCTAAATTTTGAAATTTAAAATGTACCAAGATTAATTTGAAATTTTTTCTTATTTAAATTTGATTTGATGATAGTTGATGTATTTTAAATTTATATGGATTTCGAAACAAATAACATTCAAAGGTTCCACTAATCAAAGGTGGGAAGAAAATATCAGAATATATCATTAAATGCAATTGTTCTTTTTGCCTCCAAAATTTCTTATTTTCAATTACAATTGTCAGTATGCATTTCATTTGTATTTTTTTTTTTCGACTTTTCTTTGAACTTTGACATTTGTTTGACGGTTTTTCAAAATAAAAAACTCATTGCATGAACTTTAGTTGAGTTTAAAATTTTCTAGTATTTTCAATGATATGGGTATTGTATACATATAAGATTCTAGTTAGCTCAATTGATAAAGTTTTTTTTCGTTGAATAAGATTGAGGTCCACTCTTCACCTATATAAAAAACGAATTAGTAAGTTGGTTCGATGATAAAGAGCAATTATCATGAATGGATGTTATAGGTTGAACATAAGAATATGCGTTCATATTTATAGAACATAAGAATCATTAATTACTCACATATGTTGATTACACAATGTTATGTATAGATGTATGTTTATGTTATATATTATGTTTATTTATTTTTAGAGAGTTTCAACGTCATTTAGAATTCGCTTCTAATGATAGCTCTTTAATATTAGAGCAAGACACCGACTGGTTTTTGGTGTAGTCGGGAATTGAATCTTAAATCTCTTATTCAAATATCAGAGACTTTATCAATTAAATTAACTAAAACCTACATTAAATATTATGTTCTATATTCAAAATATTTACAAATAATAAAGTGTGACTTGCTACATTTATTATATAAAATTTTTCATATAAGTTTTCGATCATTGTAATATAAGCTAAAATTCACTTGTTGGAAAATTAAAATGTAAAGGCGATTCACTCATTCTACAATATGCCTCCAGTTTTTTTGTGGGTATGGTACTCAAGTTATATCTTAATCGTAAAATTCCATTCTTTAAAAGAAGCCCAAAATGCCTAACAATATTTGAAAAAAAAAAAAAAAAACCCCATGATCCAACTCATGGCAAAGTATTTTTTATGGAATTCAAATTCACAATTAAAGTCTGTTGCTACACGGCACCTTAACACCCGTTGCTACACAGCACCCTAAAGCCTATTGCTACACAGCAGCATTCTTCGTAAAGCCCGTTGTTACATGGTACCCTAAAGCCCGTTGCTACACAACTCCTTAAAGCCCGTTGCTACACGACATTCTTTATAAAGCCCGTTGCTACATGACAATATTTTCCATAAAAATATTAAACTATTTACAAAAGCCCAAATATCTATTTGGCAATTATTTACAAAAGCCTAGACACTACTTTGGCAACATTTTATCAAAAAACCCCCGAACTATTGGGTGAACTATTATTCTATCAAAGACCAAGGTTATTAATACTTGGCGAAATATTATGTCATAATTATTTTTAAACCCAAGATTATCAATTCTTGGCCAAACATTATTTTAAAGCCCAATTCTTGGCAAGACACTATATCAAAGACCAATGCTATTGATGCTTAGCATGAATCAATATCTTAAGTCCATAATTGCAATGTCACAAGTCTATGGCAATCATCCATCTTCTACAAACCATGGCAATCATCACATGAAAGCCCATGGGAATCATGAATATTTTAGGATATGACATGCTTATTATTTACTTTGCAATCTCCTTAACAATCATGATAATTGTTCAAGATAAAATCATGATATGGATATTACTTATGGCATGGAATTCAAAAGAGAAGCATTACTTAGTATTTTGAAACCATTAGGACTTATACTAAATGACTATGTCAACTAACAGTGAAAACCCATGAGGAGTAAAAAACCCCTGGCAAAACATGTCTTTAATGCCCATTTTGTAGGCCCAAGAATCTCATGGAATAAGGAACGAGCCTACGCAATGAAAGGGCCATGTGGCCTAACTAAAAGTGCTGAAATGGAGCAAAACCCAGCTCAAGGAGGTCCCCCAACAAACCATAAATTTAAGCAAAACCAATTTTGCTTAACCAAATCCCCCTCCAGCAAAAGGTCTCTTCAAGAGGAATGAAACAAGGGGTTGTCATGGTAGAATTCTGACACATTTTATGACGTGAACAGTACCCAATGGCTGTCCTAGCAGCTAGGAAGCTAATGGGCAGAGAGGTATCATCATTTCCCTCATGGTCCTACCTCAAGTAGAAGCTAATAGGCAATAAATACCCTTCTTCTCCAAGTTTTGGTTACAACTCAGAAGCCATGACCAAGACCTCTAAGCTCATGAAATGCTTAACTAAATAGTTTATTTTATTATTAGATGTGTATATAACTAATTCATGAACCAAGCCCATGAATTCCTAAGGGGAAAAATTTGGGAGCATGTAATTTGGAGGGCATAAACAAATCTCCAGCAGAAGCATTGAAGTGGCCTTATATCTTGACACCTAGCTTGGGGTGTCAAATGCCCACTTTTAATGCTTCAATTCTTATTTGTCGAACTAGCCCCTAAAGTCTTGGCATTTAATGAAAGAATGTGCTAAATTTGGAACATGTGAGACATTACCCAAAGAGGCAAGATATTGCTTACAAATCCTAGGATTATCACTCAGCTATTCTACCCCCCGATCAATCCTACGTTTTTTGGAATTTTGTTCATTAATGTTTCCCTAAACTCCACTATAAAAGCGCAAACATCTCAGCCCCCAAAGACACAACAAAACCCCCCTAAAATCTCTGTTATTCTGCTGGAATTTCAGCTTGCCTAAACCCCCCTAAACTCTCTTAGTTTACCCGTAATCTTCCCTAGCCTATAGCCACCAAAACAAAGACATTCCCCCTCTGTTACTGCACATTCCTACTTCATAAATGCTTCTATAACTAACCATGAACAGCCCATTTCTCTGCACATGATTCAACCAAACCTCCTCCTCACAACCTCATAATAAGTCCATACACCCACTCACCAAAGAACCTCTCTCATAATCTTACTCATACACTATCACATTTCCCCTGAGGATGTTGGTCCATACATGCTGCACTGAGCTAGAGATTTCTTCTCTCCCTTCATTCGATCCCATTTTCTTTCTTTTATTTGTAATTATGAAAGCTTGTTCATTGTTATTATAATAAATGATGTAATGCATTTGTGACAATGGAATTCTCTTCTCATATTGATGTAATAGAGGCTAAAAGTACTATAGACTCAACTGATCGGGACTCTCAAGAATTTCCAGAAGTGAACACTTTCATGAACTTGTTCAACAATTGACTGTTAGACTTTAAGTATAGTTTTACCTTACAGCTGGAGAATTCACCCTACAGCTGGAGAATTCACCCTACAGCTGGAGAATTTATTTTTCTTATATTATTGTAACAGGACCACTAACATAATCAATTAATCATTATAAAGTGTTTCCTGGGCTTTGTTGTTGTTTCCTGTCAGGGTGCAGCCTCTATCTCTTGCTTGGGCGGGCTTATCACTACACGGATAGCATTTAGGCTTTATCTCAAGGGCATATTGTTGAGTTTCGGCTTGGCATCCCCACTTTTCACTTGGGAACATCAAAATTTTCCCTTCAACACTCTTTAATATCAGACCAAGACATCGGTTAATTTTTTGTGTAGGCAGGGATTGAACCCTAGATCTCTTATTTAATCATTATAGACTTCACCTATTGAGTTAACTAGAACTTACATTAAGAATTATGTTTTAAATTCAATAAAGATTCACAAATAATAAAGTTTGACTTGCTACTTTTATTATATAAAAATTTCCATATAAGTTTTCATTCATTGTAATATAAGCTATAGGCTATGTTTGTTTCAGCTGAGAATGGATTTGGGAAAATATTTTACACCTTGTTGTGTGTTTGGGTGCACACGTAAAATTTGGTCAAACTGAAGATATTTCCTTTAAAAATTTTAATAAAATAACTTTTCTGTTTCTCTTTAATTTTCGATGCTTTTACTTACACTCTTCAATTTTCAGCTTTAATGCACCGGAGACCATTCAAGTCTCTTGTTTCATATCTATTGTCTTAGCAAGTTTTTAAATTTTTCTTTTTTTCTTTTTTCAAAAACCTGACATTTAGCTTGTTGGAAAATCTTTTTTTTTTCCCTCCCTCTTCGCCACTTTATAATTTTCATAAGCAAAGTTGTTTCTGCATCTACGCTCAATCCTCATGTTTCCTAATAAACTTTACAACATCCCCCATCCACTTTTCTAGCAAAGATGAAATCTATATGGCTAATGTAGACAACTAAATTTCTAGTTAGAAATAAATCAAACAAGTAAAATAGTTTCACAAATGTGAATTTGTATTGATGAATATGTGGTACAATTCTCTGTAATTACAAAAGAGTAATCCTCTAATTCGATCTTCTTGAAAGATGTATTGATTGGAATTGTAATAATGTGATTTTGACTCGAACACCAAAAATCCTTCAATTTGACTGAAGGATGGATCAAAGACCCTTGAAATAGAATTACAATGAATCTCTGGCCATGAGCTTGCTAGAAATTCTTTGTTCTTCATGTTCTTGGTACGTTCTTCGTGTTCTTGGTACGTTCTTTGTCTTCGAAGGTTTGTGGTGGAAGTTCTTCGGTGCTTTAGAAGCTTGAATCTATAGAGCTTCATTGATTTATGCTTTGTTAAGTTTCTAAAGGCTTTTGAGCTTGATTCCAGCAAACTTCAAGATCTAGGTTGATAGTTTGGATGGTTTTGCTTTGAATGTTCTTTGGTTTTGAGGTTGAAGTTATTGAAGGCTTTGAGACTTGATTCCTATAGAGCTTCTGTACTTTTGAGTGCTTCTGAATCTTCTTTGATACTGCTTGTGCTCTAGATGGCTTGGTGTTTTTTTGAAATGCCTTAGGAAGGCTTCTATTTATAGGAGTTTGGGGGTGGGTGAGCAACACGTGGCGAAACTTGATTGGTGACATGTGCCACAATTTGATTGGAGGAGCTTTAAGACTTTTTCTTCAAGACACGTGGCATCTTTCAATTGGCCAAAATGTTTTGATTTTCAAGGTGACACATGTTAGCATCCGATTGGACTGTCTATGTCATCGCTTACACGTGTGGGGTTGCTTATGTTATCGCTTACACGCGCTGATGCGTGATTGGTTTTTTTTTTTTTTTTTGCATGCATTTTATGTTCCTATTTCAATGACACTTTGTTGGTTTCTGAATAGTGATAGTCAAACCTAGCAGCAATAGGTGGCGCTTTGTTATTGGCTGTATTTTGTGAACTTAGTAGTATGATGTGTCAACTTGTGATAGGTCGAAAATTTTCCCTCTCTACAAAAGCCCCCTCGAGACTCGTTCATGCACACAGTTTCAGAGTGTGGTGTGGGAATGAGTATTGAAAATGGATTTTTATACTTGACTCTTCAAGTGAAGGAGTTGAAGGTGGTGAAACTTTCAATAGGATGAAGTAATTTTAGAAGAGTAGACCCACCCATATGAAGGGTTTTGATGAGACCGAAACGTAGTCAGGAAGTAGTTGAATGTACCGGCGTGACTGAGCCTTCTTAACAGAGGTTAAGTTGAAGTAATTTCAAAAGAGTGTTCCATGGTATTTTAAATGGGTCAGTGGGACAAAAGTTCATTTTCAAGTAATTGAATGTACTTGGTGATTGAATCATATCAATAGAGATTAAGTTGAGGTAATTTCAGAAGAGTATTTTGGATCATTGGTAGCAATCATAGGGTGTAGAAGATGGCGATGAGGTGAGGATGTTGGTTGGGTACAACATGCAGAGCTATGGGGCTAACCTCACATTTTTAGGAACTCCTGGTGAAGTGATCTCAAAACAATCTACTTTGAATTACAGCGAGGACATGTGGAAAAGTGGTTGAATGTGCTTGCGTTATCATATTTCCTAAGTTAAGTTGAGGTAATTTCAAAAGCTTATGGATTTTAGGTCTACTGGTGGTGGTTGTGAAGAAGATGGAGATGAAGCAAAGTGAATGGGTGAAACATACGACGCCATGGAGCTAGCCCTGTACGTTGGGGACTTTTTGGTGTAGATGTTTCTGGGGAGCATACTTTGGAATATGGGACTGAAAAGCATGCTGAATGAGGTTCGGTGGCAAGTCATCGAATGTGCTTGTGTAATGTGACCATGCCGATGGACGTTAAGTTGAAGTAATTTCAGAAATATATATTCTGAAATTCTTCAAGCTGATTTTAAGTTGGGTAATTCCAAAAACATGTTTTTTGAAGTAACAGCAACAATGACCTTTGCGCCTCGAGCTAGTGGTGACATGGAATGTGGCTTTGGTGGAAATACATTCTTAATTGACCAACACCAGAGTCTGATTTTCAATAAGCTAGGACCTTGGAGATTGCTGTGAATGTTGGATGTGAGAAAATTTGTAGGATGCTCTATCACCTTTCTTCCCTTAACCAACAAACTTGTTGAAAGATATGAACAAAGTCGGGAGGTCGATTGAGAGATATGGAGTTTTGGTCTTGCAACATGTTGGAAAAGCACTAAAAATGAAAAATGGAGCTAACTTACGATCCTAGTTTTAAAAACTAGCCAAGTTGCTGTTTGTTCTGAACCTCTGCTTCTACTGTAAGACCAAACAATTGGAGAGAGACTATTTATGGTCCTTAAAGCAATTAGGAGGCCTTGAGCTTAGAAATAGGTGATTTAGTTGGCCTTAGATCTCCTAGCTAGGTAGATCTAAGACTACAAGGAACAATGATACGGACTATGTTAAGGGAAATTTTATGGACAAATGAGATCGTTAAGTGGAGAAACAAAGTTTTTCTGGATCTCAAAACTACAATGATGTTGTGAGGAGGGCTTCTACTAAACCATGAGAAGGTTGAGTTCAAGCAAATTACGAGGCAATATTAGTTGCTAGGTATTGATAATGATGAAGCTATAACGAGAAATGGCTGTGAGAAGGAGGATTTGAAAATTTGAAAGACACAAATCTTCATTTCATGGTTTAGTGTATTTTTCTTGATGAGCTTTAATGAATCCGAACCTTCTATTTATAGTGGGGAGATGAAGAACGGTAGATGGGTATGTTACATGAGAATGGCAGATGAGATTTTTTTTTTTTTTTTTTTTTTTTGTGGGAATGGTAAATGAGAATGGTAGGCACCAAAAGCAATGGTAGGTGGGAGACTGGTAGACACCAAACGGGAATGGTAGGTTGAACTAGTAACCCAATGTAATTTCAAGTTTAAGACACACTTGTGATAGTTCATATGTTCTTTAAAAGGGAAGCCTTGATGAAGTCTAGAGGATAACCCTGAAGGGATCCAAACTAAATGGAAGAATCTCAAATTTTGATCTTGGGAGCTTAAGTTTTGGACACTATCAGTACTTCGGAGATGTGGGTTAGATTAGTGATTTCCAAGTCGTGAAAAACTAGGCAAGACAAGTCTAGCTTGAATTTTTTGACTTTTGGTCGACTATAACACAAGAGTCAATTATCTTGGAATCGAGCCATTTAGTAATTTCAGAGCCTAAAATTAAGGAACAAACTCCAAAATCGAAATGCACGTGAAAAATTGAACAAGACAGGAAAAGTCAACTTTCTAGAAATCATACGTTTGCACAATTTTTGAGTCTCAGACAAAGAAACGGATCCCAAAATCGGAACACACTCGAAAAACTAAGTAGGATAGGCTGGTTTTGAAAATTTTGACTTTCTGGTCAAAGTCAAAGGTCCAACTTGTTTAAAACCTTTTTTTTTGCAGGCCGTTTGGATTCGGGTCGGGTTGAACAAATGGCTCAAACTGGGTAGTAGAGGATGATGTCATCCCTAACATCATAGCACTAAAGGGTGCGTGCAAGCACGTGAGTTCTCCTCCGGCATGTGTGAGTGCGTGAATGAAGATCGCAGCACGTGGAAGTGCGTGTTCGTTGAGGCAGCCTCTCACTTCATCACTTCTATCATTGATATCTATCAGGATATGGTGAACCGTGATAAGCTCATCTTTCCTTCGGCTATCACGTGGATCCTTCGCCACTTTTCCATCTCCTTTCCTGATTTTCCTTATTACACCACCATGGGTGCCATTGATGCCAGTTCTGTTCGACGAAGTGAGGCTTAACTTTGATTGAAGTGGCCATGTGTGGAGTCTACTGATCCTGTAGCTTCTGCTATTCCTTCCACCTCCGCTCCTTCTTCCTTGATTGGTGATGTGAACCCCGAGGCCATCATGGCACAACTTCAGTGCATGGATGCTTGCCTTGACACTCTCTTTGATGAGTTGTGTCAAGTGAACACCAATGTCAATCGTATAGCACAATGAACAGGCTTGCCTTGGTGGTTTCGCTACTTCTCCATCTCCTTCTCCAGAGGCTTCAGAAAATGAGGATGGTGATGATGATGAGGATACTAGCTCTTCTAGTGATGATAATATGACGACCTCTCAGTGACTTACCTTTTGTCATTCGTGACGAAAAGGGGGAGTAGTTTTGGGATGAGAGTAGTCTCGTCCATAGGGGAAGAGTTAGTATAGGACATTCTTGTTAGGGGGAGTGTTTATACATTTTGAGGGATGTAGTGAGGTTTACATATATTTTCTTTTCTTTCTTTTAATTTAGCCTCATGTATACCAGTCTTGTGACCATTTGACATACATTGTACTTATCATTTCATATATATATATATATATATATATATATCATGATATATGTTTTTCTTCACCTATCTTTCCATGTATTGTTTCTTTTCTATCTTTATACACATGTTTCTTTATGTATGCAATCCTTTATTTATGGTTCACACATGATGCCTTGATGAGTTTTTGTTTAAGTGTTTTAGAAAGGCAATTTGTTAAAGTCTACCATGCCATGAACTCTCTTCTTGCAAAGTTTTTCAAGAGTTTGTGTTATGGTTAGATTTGTTTTGTATTTCAACAAGTGATTATGAGTTTAGTGATTTAGGACTTCTTTCATGATTCATTAGTTTTGTTGTGGTTTTGTTACGGACTGTCAAAGGGGGAGATTGTTAGGGACATATTTATGTAATTGGCTAATATTTTGACAAGACGCACTTTACTTGTAATTGGGTAGATCTAGGATGGGTTTAGTACTTCAAGAAACAAGTATTCAAGTTTAGTATTGAAGCCATGAAAGTCTGACCAAGAAACAAGTGAAAAAGTGATGTTCATTAAAGCTCAACAAATATCTCGACAGAAGCCTTTCTATCAAGGTTTATGAAGCTCGACAAAAGTTATATCTATCGAGAATTACAAAATCAGAATTTTCAAATCTGATTACACGCATATCCTTGTTTATTTGTCTAGGATTTCTTTTTTCACAGCTCTAGACATATATAAAGATTATTTTAAGAGCCATCTCAAGTGATGCAAAGTGATTATATATGCATATTGTGACTGGAGACAATTTGCCCTAGTTCATCATATTCTCTCTAGAAGCTACTGCGTCTTTACGCCAAGAGTTTTGTGACCAAGCAACTTCCTAGTCTTCATTGTTGGATGAACTGAAGAACTGTGCAACCAACATCTTCCTCAAGTTGGTGAGTTAGTCACATACTGGGATCCGTGTATCATAGGTTAGTCACGTACTGGGAGTCGTGTATTAAACGAGAAGATTGTCACTACATCACAAGTCCAATTGGGTATTGGGATAAGGGTTAAATTGTAAATTGGTATTAGGTACTGAGATTCCTTTTACTTGTAACTGCTCGTTTTGATAATAGTGGATTCTCAGGAGTGGTGAACTTAAATTCACTAGGTGGGGTTTTGTTCAATAGTTTTCCCCATTCCTAAACAAATCACCTGTATCAAATTTATTTTCCACTGCATTTAACTTAGTTGGTGATTTGTTTGTGCTACCACACTTATTGGATGTAATTGAATCTAATTAATTCACTTGGATAATTAATTGATTAATTTACCAAAAGGGTCAATACATTTTTAGCCTATCAGTAAGCCTTGAATTGGCTATCCTCTTCAAGAGAGATTATAACAAGATTGGAAGGGTTCTCAACCATCATTTTAGCCATCAGGTAGCTAGAAATGCTCCATGTCTGGTACTTCCTGACTTGCTTTCCAATGTAACGCCCAGTCTTACCGTCATAATACTCCGACCAGCCATCCTTGGAAAGCCGTTGCTCTACCAGTTCAATTGCCCTCTTTGCGATTTGAGGCCTTCCAGGCTTGATGCATGCTGCTTTAAGTAGCCATGCACACCAGAACTACAAAAACATCCCCGACCACCAAATCAGCACAAAACTTGTTACACAATATGAATAAATATTTCTTGTTAATAAAAATGCGGTTTATTTCTTAGCTGATGGTTTTTAAATTGATGTGTTGTCTTTGAAGGGCCTAAACAACTAGGAAACACTGCCCCCAAAGTGTTAAGAAGTTAAATTCCATATATCTAAACCAAAAATGTCAGACATATCAAATGCTGTAATAAGTCACAACCATCGATTAGAAAATTTTGGATAGCAGGGCACTCATTGAAGATTGTTGTAAGTGGTTGATTGAACAAAATCCATTCATGATGTTTATTTACTAGAAAGACTACAAAGTAATACAACATGAGATCAGAATCTAAGATACAATAAGGTTCCAAAGTGTTGGTATATCTTAAACATTATTTTTCATTAACATAGATTCCAAGCAGCAATGCAATTTACATTCTGAGCTTTGCGTTCATGCTTTTCACCTGGCTAAAAGCCATCATTATGGTAGCTCCACCGCGTGCTCTTTGGATCAAAACCAGTCACAGTCCTCTAGTCATGTCCCTCCAGTGCTGGGTAAACAATCTTCAAAGGCATCTCCCCAACCAAGTCATCCTAGTGCTCCTCCATAAGATCCATTATCGTTGTGGCTTGTGCACCTATGGCTAGAGGGCTCAATATGGCGATGCAATTCAAAAGTAAGAACCACCAGAAGTCCATGCAAGCTGGGCTGACATTGCCAATTAAATACTCTCCTCTCAAGGGCAAGAATCAAACACCGCATTAGGGATAAACTCTGGGATGACATTAAATTTATTGACAGCAGTGTGGGAGTACTCCTCCATTTTGTACCGGTATATTATATTTAACTGTGTAAAGTCGAGCCAGTAATACTGCTGTATGTGAAAGCTGAGAGCTGTGATCCGTTTATCAATTCGCTTCATCAATTTCTTATCATCATGCTCTGGTTTCAGCATCTGCCCTGCACATCTTATTGCAAAATAAAAGAGGGCTTGGATCTCAATTGGATATCCATATATTTCCTGTTTCAAAAGTATGCCAAATTGTTATCATTCAATGGGACTAAAAAGTTAACATCCTTGGATTGAATTGCAGGAAAGTTTCCATAATGTTTGAAAATTCATACTTATAAATATATTATACAGAATACTACCATTATTGAAAACAAGAGACTCGCCATACTCCTGTCAATCATGCTACACCCACCTGCACATAGAAGTGTTGGGAAAGTTTCAAAGCCATCTGAGAGGCGAAGATTGAGTATTAATTTCATTCTCCTCTGCACTTCAGGTCTCTCCGCCAGTGCATAATCACGTGTATGCTTGCTATATGCCCTTAGAAGTATAATCCACCAGAACCCAGAATCAATTGGTGCAACTCTTCCAATTGCTCTGCCTCCAAAATCTGCAACACAAATGTCCATCTGAACTTGCATCAAACTGAACCTTGAAACTTGCAGGCATTGCACCTTCTCCAAGAGTATAGTTGCCAATCTTTTTCTCCCAACCTTGGAATTGGGGGGTCTTTAATAGGAAGTTTTTACTATCTCAGGTTCTGCAGTTTCTTTCATCAAGCAAGCTATGCCGGTAGGAACAAAATCTCTCACAAAAACCTGCAAGTTTTGATAATAAATAATATTATGGAACAAATGCAGGTAGACAAATTGGGGATCTTCTCTGCAACAGTGTGTGTGTATAAGAATATCAGCATTTTACACATGATCCAATAAGGGCCGTTAGGATATTATAATGTAGTAGGTGCAAAGTGTCATGGGACAAGAAGTCCAGATATATTTCGATCATCCAAAAAGGGTCTTGAAGTCAATCCCACTCCATCACAGACTAGGTCACTGCTCACACCAACATCAAAAAAAGCTTCAGGAGGTCGGTCCCTCTAGATAATCAAGTACTTGAAAGTCAGATTTATAGTTCTCCAAAAAGTTTCCTTAGTTCATTCAGCAATCCATATTTCCAAAGAAAATTTTAGTAGGAAACAAATCAAGCTGAAAATTAACATATTTGATCCTTAGAAATGAATGAACCATAAATACTCTCTCAGTTATGTCAGGCCGGCTCTACTTCATGAAACATTAGAACCATGGACGGAGGTAAACTTTGGCATTGGGAGGCAATGGGCCCCCCTAATTTTTTTTATAAAGAATATTAGTATATATATATATATATATAGCTACTAATTTTAGCAATTTTGTTCTATAAAATTACACTTTGCCTCCCTTAATAATATCATTGATTCTTTTAAAAGTAATGCGATAGTCATAAACTCTTCTACAATATTTTGACAAACTATTGAAGTTGTAAATTCTTATTGGTTTGCATCTAAACTTACCACTTACATCACTTTTTTACTTACCAATAACTACTCATCACATCAACAATTTGTAAAAAAAATTATAATTCTAGCATTTTCCTCTTTCTAAAGGCCATAAAAAAATTTATAGGTACAAGTCCAAAAAAAATTAGCCCAACAACAAAAATTACCAATAGTAAAGCTAAAAACAATTAAGTTTAATCAACCAATTTTGCCAAAAACAAACAACCCAACCCTTTAAAAAAATTTAAATAAAATAATTTTGTCTTTACCCAACAACAATGCACACATCAAAGCACAAAAAAATAATAAAAAGAAAATAAAAAATCCCTTAGCAGTTAATTAAGTAGTAGAGTTGGAGGCCAAAACTGCCGCACATAGCCAACAGCAAAATTGCCCCTCCTAACTCTAAGTCCTGGCTCCGTCTCTGATTAGAACTGTGAGAATGGCAAACAAAGTGATAAATTAGCCTCCTTTCCTATGTTTAATACATTATTCTACTTCGCAGTGAATTTAACATAATTAAAAGAACCAATCTTTAAGTTTTTATTGAATTTTGCTTTTAATCTCCTAATATATATACTAAGCAACCGTGTACTCAAAGGCTCGTCATGAAGGTTGCTGCATTTTTCTCAAAATTCTCTTCTAAGCTCTCTTCTTAATCACACATTCTTCTTCCTTTTCTTGGAGCGTAAATACCCCAATAAAAGTCATTTCCCTTTCAAGTATATCCCAAACAGTCTCCACTCCACATATCAATTCCTTACGCTAATCAGGTTCATTATATCAACACAACAAATGGCTGTGAACTATGAAATTAATCATCAACACACCTACACTCCTATCCACACCCCTACACTCCTATCCACACCCCACCCAAATCTGCTATCACGAAAGCCCCATCGGAGATGAATGGAATTGGAAGAAATTTTAGGGACAAGATTAAAAATATACCAAACTTAGAGGATTTGATTTGTAATTTAACATTTTTTATGATCAATCAATGGAAAGAAAGCTCAAAAATGTTGCAGAAATGCCAAATTCAATTGGCACAATACATTGAAAACAGCATAATCCAAGAACAAACAATAAAAGGAATCAATTTTCAACAAATCTATATCTATATACTACTAAAATCTGAAGCATAGCGTTTAATGCTGTTGCCCTCACGTTGCGCCACATCAGCTACCACGTCATTTTTTTTTAATATAATTTGTCCTTCAATTTTAAAATGGTTTTTACAATTTTCAGCCTTATAAATGCAGCTCACTACTTATTTATTTACTTCCACCATCACCCTATAATAAATTTGTATAACTAATCCAGCCCACCTCTTATTTATTTAGTTCCACTATCAAGCCCAACCCAAAGCCTTTTCAATTCAGCTTAAAGGAAAAAAATAAAAATAAAAAATGTTGAAGCCGGTTTTGTGTGAGCCTTTTCAGCTTAAAGGAAGAAAAAAAAAAAACGTGTAAGCCTTCAAGGTTTTGCGTGACCAAATAGAAATATGAGGAGACAGAGATTTGAAGATTGTAACGTGGAGGGAAGCTTAAAGGGAGGGGGGGGGGGGGGGGAAGAAGGTTGAAGCCTTCAAGTATTGCGTGAGAAAACAAAGAGTTTGAAAGCTACCCACCTTCCTGCTCTACCGTTTCGCAGTAACAGCTGTCTATCTGATTTCCTTCCTTCCTGTACTGACAGAACTTTCCTGCTTCAATTGAGGTATCTCTGCATCTCAATTTTTTTTCTTTTTTTTTTTTGGTGCAAAACTTTTATGCTCAGTTTATATTAATATGAGACCCTTTTTTTTCGTTTGTTTGTGTTTGTGTTTTTATTAATTAGACGAGCATCCTTGGCATGCCATTGATGTGTTTGTGAGATTGCCTGAATGTCGTTTCAAAAATAAAAGGAGTTTTTTATGTTGCTCAATATCTGAGGTCTCATTTTTTAATGTGTTGTGGCTAATTGGAAGAATGTAAGACTTTGAAGTAGTGAAGTATAAAGTGTTGGTGGCAAGTAGTTCAAATTCCTCTATATTTCCAACACCTTTCAGAAAATCCAATGGTAGCAGTTGTTTCTCAAGAGATTGAGACTTCTTCAAGTTCATATTGATGGGCACAAGGTACTGTCTTAATTCTGTCTTTACAATTAGTGCACTCTTTGTAGTCAAAATAATGCATATCGTTCCTTTTATCTAGTGCAAACTATGATAAATGGATTCCACTATTGTTAGAAGCTAGGGAGCCAAGTGCATAAAAACAAATATAATTTTGACCATCATGGGTGCCAAAAGCAATAAAGTATGCCTCTTTGTTTCTCTTTTGGAGGCTATTTGTCATTGGGGACTATTTTTTGTCTTCTATTTCGTACCCAGTATCCAAAATAAAAAATAAAAATAAAAAATGTGGCCAAGTGCATGTAGGTGACTCCACCTGTGAGGCTGTGACAATTTATTTGTTGTGTATTTGTTGAAAGATCCATGAGAAAATGTGTGAATGTTAATTAAGTACAACTGGTTGAAGAGGAACTTAAAAAAAATTTAAATATAATATTTTTGATAACAAAAAAATTTAATAAAATATAAACAGTCACTAGGTAGCTCATTATCGATTTTTTAGACCATTTCTAACGTACCATTCTTTCTTCTATTTTCCATGAAATCTGCAAATGATTTTGCCTCATTTTTTCAATCAATCTTTCACCAAACTCTTTGGTCAAACCCAAAATTTTCAATGTTATATCCCAACTTTCATTAAATAAAGAATTTATCATAACACAATAAACGCTTTAAGAGCTCCTAAAACCATGCTGATCAATTTATTCACTTCGATAGTACATTAGCTCCAGAATGTTAATAATAATATTCAAAACGTTACAATAGAATTGAAAGAATGTTCATAATACCCAAAAAAATTCAAAATTGCGTCCATTGTATACTACATCATTTAGATTGATATCCACTTCCAACAATTGATATTAGATCGTACTTCAATATCATGATTGTATAACATGAATTGGGTCTTAGAATCAAAGCAAATTGTTTTCGGTGTTTCAATTTTTGCGGTAATTTTTCTGTATAATTTAGCATAATTTTACTGCATAATCCTTGGCATGCCATTGATGTGATTGTACTTCTCATTGATGCATCCATTGTATACTACATCATTTAGTTTGATATCCACTTCCAACAATTGATATTAGATCTGCATAATTTTCTTGTATATGTCTCCATCAAAGTCTCTCGAACGATGCCTTGAGTAGCAAACTATTTGTCTTAGTCATTTTTAGTCTTGAGATGTATCCGAAATTATTTATTGAGTTGTTTGGAAAATTCTTTAGAT
The DNA here is from genome assembly GCA_032878915.1 of Castanopsis chinensis. Classification (NCBI taxonomy): domain Eukaryota; kingdom Viridiplantae; phylum Streptophyta; class Magnoliopsida; order Fagales; family Fagaceae; genus Castanopsis; species Castanopsis chinensis. Next base: position 844,000 of record JAVQMG010000084.1, read on the forward strand.
CTTTTGTGATATATTTTCCTAATGGGCATGTCCTAAACTATTGTAGGTGTGATATTTTCGTCAAATTGAGAAATTTAAATTAATTTCAGACTTTTTAAAAATCTATGCCTCTTATGTCATATCACTACTATTTAAGCACGATGAGCTAAGGAAAAAGAAATCAACATTGAGATTAGATAATAGCGTGATTTCATCTGATTTGATTGAGGTGGTGGTTATGGATGAGGATAATGTCACCTACAATCGTGACTTAATGGGGAACCAGCACATATCTCAATCGGTTTTTGAGGGATCAGAGGAAGGTTTCAAGGTAGGATGTGGCAACATGAAAGGAAAAGAATATCAGAAAGGGCCGGCCCAAAAGAAGTGATAATATAGTTGAAGGTGTGCGGCAACCCTTGCATAGCCCAACAAAGGCTGAGACTATTATCAACTCTTCAATTGTTGTCACGGAGCCTAGGAATAAAAGGAAGCAAGCAGAAACTATGAATAAGGAGGCTATGGGTGTTAAGGGAGAAAAGAAACATAAGACTATGGAGACTGAGCAAGGTGTTGTGTCAATTATGGGATTGATGGGGGCTGTAGAGAAACCATGTCGGGCATGAAGAAAAAAAAACACACACAAAAAAAAAAAAAAAAAAAAAAACTCATCATGCTTATGTCCATGTAAATCAAGAAGGTGTTGTTTGGCATTTTTTTCGTTTTCTAGGCATCTAAGTGAAGTTTTTTCTTTGTTTGTCTTTTCTTTTCTTTCTTCATTTATTTATTTTTTATGAAGCAAAGCGTATGCTAGTGGTGCAAAAGAGAAAAAAGGGGGCCATATGTCCCTATTTCTCTTCCTCATTGTATATTTTGTTTCTTAATTAATAAAGTCTACTATCTTTTTTGCTCAAAAAAAAAAAAAAACATTGAGATTAGTGTGTAGGACATTTTTCAGCAACCATGCCGATGCCTTAGAACATGGTTAATTAATTATTTTCTAAATGTAACCTTTTTTCCAAAGTTCAATAATTTAGTTGATTCTCAAAAAAGTTTAGTAATTTAGTCTTCTTGAAATAATTGCTACCAAAGGCCAAGCTTCAAAACATGGTTATATACATAATACATTTTGAAGTAAAAAAATAAAAATAAAAAATAAAAAACTGGTACTGCTTTGGGTTTTTTGTCAATTGATCTCATTCAAAAGGAAGGTGCAGTTGGAAAATCAATTGGGGAGCAATATGTTATTTAATGAATTTTTTACCCAAATTCACATGCTTGATTAAAATTTCAAACTATTTAATTTGACCATATACAAAGGGAGATCAAAATAGGTAGTGGAAGGTTTTAACACAAAGTGAGTGCTTCAAAAGCAATGACTAGGCTTATTACCATCCAGTCATTAACTTTTTGGAAACCCAACTTTGAAGGACAGAATAGCATGCCTGAAAAGTGATTGGAGGGAGAGGAAGCTTAGTTAAAAATAATTCAAATTATTTTAGAAATTGCAAGGAAAACAACTAGCTACTTAACATTGGTTTGTAAGTTTTGAATTACCGTTACCCTCACAATTCCAGTCTCATTTAATGAGCAACTTCATTGATTATGAAAACTAAGTTTTCAATGCGGTGGTACCAATTGAAGCTTTCCAGAAGGTGACAAGGTTGGTTGGATATCCAAGTTGTTTAGAGAGCTTGGTGGTTGCGAGCATTAGAAAATTAATTTGATGTGGATTCCATCGATTCTCATATTTGTTAGGTGCTTAGCTTGCTTGACTGGATTGTAATGCCTAGACCATGTCTCAAAAAATATTTACTTTTATGATAATGTATTTACAAAGACATTAAAGTAATTTTGTACATGTAAAAATCTGTAGCACACCATTCTCCTGCTTTGGTAGGTAGCTTTTTTGGAACTATTTACTGCTTATTGTTAAGAGTTAATTGTATAGCCGCTTTAAGTAACTTGATGTTCGTTTTATTAACTTGAGTTAGGTTGTAGCTTAATTTGTTGATTTGGTTCAATTTGGTTTGGTTAACGTGTGGGGAAGTTCTAGGTAGGGATAAGCCAAAAATAGTGTAACAATCATGTAGTGCAAAATCAAGCAATATTGTAGCAGCTAAAGAAAATTTCCTAATACAGCATTTATACCTGTAAACTTTCATCCGAACCATTGTCTCTTGCCACAAGCTACAATGCAAGAGCCACATCATCACCTTCCATAATATCCCATATGCCTTTTGGGATATGATTTTGCAAATTCTCTTTTGTAACGCACAATAAATAACTGAAGTACATCAGCCATATGCCTCATTGGTCCACAAGTGTCATAGATAGATCCAGAGCTATTACCACTATGGAGGCAAAGGTAGAAGTCTATCTGGATAAAAAAACAAATATGCATGCGATCAAAGCTTGATACAGTTGCACATAGTCAGAACATATTACTTATACTTTTTTGTAGTGTATTGTTTAATGAGTTGCTTTGCTGGGAATTTCCGCTATTGCCCAAACAGTTTGTGTAACCAAAGAAAATAACCGAAAAAAAATAGGACATTGTTGAATGAGTTGCTTTGCTAGGAAATTCCATTGTAAATAAAGCTGGGATGTTTCTTCAAGTATGTCCAACACTCAATTATAAATAAAATGAAAAGGCTATGCTAAAATATTTTTATATTATCTTTTGGTATACTTGAATAATTTTATATTATCTTTTGGTTGTATAGGGTGTTCAGTTCAAAAGTTGGATTGTTTCTTCAAGTATTTGTAACTTTCAATTATAAATAAAATGAAAAGGCTATGCTAAAATATTTTTATATTCTCTTTTAGTCATGTAGATTGTTCATATTTTCTACCAGTTGATTAGGGATTATCTATTAAATTGTAAGTTCAACAGCTAGATTGTTTTGTAAAGTATGTCCAACTTTCAATTAATGAAAATGCTATTATAGAATTGAGATTATATTATCTTTTGGTGTGCTAAACTAATTTTTATATTATCTTGGGGGAATTTTATAAATAAAAAAATTCCAAATACTTTAGAACTACATGATTTTTAAATTTTAAGATAACCGTCAGATGAGATTGTAAAATAATTCAGTAAAAATTTTAAATTCTTTAGAACCACATGATGTTCAGATTTTAAGATAACCATCAGATGAGATTGTAATATGTTTAGAGATTAGATATTTTTTTATTGAAAAACATGACTAGTGCAAAAATATCACATAATAGGTCTTGGTGTTGAATGATGTAGACACTTGTCATCATTTTGATTACTATTTTAACCACCAATTGCTCACAAGTTACTTGTTAATTTACATGTTTTTAAGCTGGATTGCTTCTTCAAGTATTTGTAACTTTAATTATAAATAAAATGAAAAGGCTATGCTAAATATTTTTAAAATTTTTATTTGGTTGTGTAGGTCATTCATATTTTCTACCAGTTGACTACGGAATATCTATTAAATTGCAAGTTGAACAGCTATAAAATGAAAAGGCCATGCTAAGATATTTTTTATATTTTGTTTTGGCTGTGTAGGTTTTTCATATTTTCTACTAGTTGATTACGAATTATCTATTAAATTGCAAGTTCAACAGCTAGATTGTTTCGTAAAGTATGTCCAACTCTCAATTAATGATGTTATCTTTTGGTGTGCTAAAATAATTTTTATATTATCTTTTGGTTTCTACCAAATTATAATGGATTATCTATTAAATTGCAAGTTCACACAAGCTGGAATATTTCTTCAGGTTTGTCCAAAATGAAATGCCTTGCTAAAATAGTCCTCATATTATTGGTAGGGTGTTCATGTTATCCACCAGTTATTTGAAATGATGTTTTACTATAATGACAGTTAGTAAATGATGGATGGTAAGTACTGTGGAGTCACGTTAGCTGCTAGGGTGTCTATATTTCAATATGAAATTTTAAGCAATACAAAAAAATATAGAGCCTAGACAAGTTGGGAAAATGGGGGGATTTTATAAATAAAAAAGTTTCTAAATACTTTAGAACCACATGATATTCAAATTTTGAGATATCCATCAAATGAGATTGTAAAATAAAATTCCAAATTTTTTAGAACCACATGATGTTCAGATTTTGAGATAACCATCAGATGAGATTGTAATATGTTTAGAGATTAGATATTTTCTATTGAAAGACATGACAGGTGCAAACATATCACATAAAAGGTCTTGGTCTTGAATGACGTGGACACCTATCATTGTTTTGATTACTATTTTAACCACCAGTTGCTCACAAGTTACCTATTAATTTACACGTTTTTAAGCTGGATTGTTTCTTCAAGTATTTGTAACTTTTAATATATATATATATATATATAACTGAAACCTTTGAAGCTCTCACAATTTTCCAAGTCAGCACAATATTTAAATAAAATTATCATTTTATTTAAATAAAATTATTATTTTTAGTTCAAACTTAACCAGGAGTGAAACTCTATTTCTCTAATAAGTCTAACTTAAACTTAAACTCATCATTATCATTTTTTCAAATAAAATTATTTTTTTTTAATCACAATTTTCCACGTTAGCACAATATTTAAATAAAATTATTAATTTTAGTTCAAACTAACCAGGAGTGAAACTCTATCTCTCTAATAAGTCCAACTTAAACTTATAGTCGTCATTATCATTTTTCTAAAATAAAATTATTTTTGTTTAATCACAATTTTCCACGTTAGCACAATATTTAAATAAAATTATCAATAAAATTATTATTTTTAGTTCAAACTTAACCAGGAGTAAAACTCTATCTCTCTAATAAGTCTAACTTAAACTTAAACTCATCATTATCATTTTTTAAAATAAAATTATTTTTGTTTAATCAAAACTTAACAAGGAGTAAAATTCTATCTCTCTAACAAGTCCAACTTAGACTCAAACTCAAATGTTGATAATCTATATTGAAACAAAAATTATGATAAGACTAAAAAAAAAACTAATGTTGAAAAAAAAAAAAAAGACTCACATTGATAATCGTGGGTTTGGTTTATGAGTTGAAATTTCTACTAATTATTTTTTTATATTGTACATGGCAGATAAAGATGCAACCTATGTCTTCCAACCTAGGGAACGATAAATTTTTATTTGGTATGTTATATATAAATTTGTTGAATTTGGTTTAGTTCTGAAGCAGAATTTGGGGATTCTATAAATTCTAAAATTTTTAAGTCTTCTGGTTTTTGGTATTTGCGTCTGTAGGTTGATCATAATTTTCTACCTTAAATGCTTTTTGTTTAGGTTCATGTGATTTTTTTTTCTTATTACAAGCTATATTTTGGTTGATTAATTATTTGTTTGGATTAATTTCAATTAATTTTTTTTTCAAAATGTCAATTTACTCATTGTTAGATTTTTTTTTTTTTCAGAGTCAATAGTTTTTCCATGCATCGCACAGGTTAGCGACTAATACTAATAATAATGCATTGCTGGGTCATTCATAGAATCAAGTTAAGCATTAAGTGGAAAACGGTTACTAATTCTAATTTTAGCCCAATATCGACATCACTTTTTAACTTACCAATAACAAATTGTTGCATAAGATTTGTTTTAAAAATGTTGTAGATGTAGCAAGACTCCAAAAATAATTATGTCCCCTCAAACATAATTTTTAACCCCTTAAACAAAACAAAACAAAACAAAAAAAAACCCTTAAATGAAAACAACAAAAACAACCCAAACAGAAATCAGAGTAGACCAAACAACAATAATTGAATAATTTATTCAACAAAAACCCTATTCAAAAAATAAAATAAAAATAATCATTCCAATTTTTAACTCTTTCAAGTATTATATAAAAAAAATCTCTAATTTTATTTTTTATTGAAAAAAAGACTCAAGAAAAATATTGTAGTTATGAATTCCATATATAACTTTTTTGGCATTGCAGTCACAATATTGACCTCAAATTTCTCACATGTATAACTTTTTTTATGCAGGTCAATCTACACATAAGAACTCCTCAGATAGCAATTGGACCATTCAGCCCAAGCTGAAAATTTTTCTGTTTTGTGATTTTCTTTTGGCTAAAATGTTAAACCTACCATCTAAGTTTCACCAAAATTCTTTTCAATCTTCTAATTTTGTGTTTGTTTATTTAAGTCTTCTAAGTTTCAAGTTTATTCAATTAAGACATTTCTGTGAACTTCAGTTAACTTTTTTTTTTAATTCTGTAAATATTTTTCAATGGTATTTTTTTAATTTAAAATTTTGAAAAAAAAAATTAATTTGAAAAATTAACCGCAACATTTAACAAAAGAAAAACATTAATTGAATAAACTTGAAATTTTGAAAAATTAAATTAACAAAAGAAAAGTTAAAAGACTTAAATAAATTATGGATTTTAGCATTTTATTTTATACTCGGAATGTAAAATTTCATTGCTCACAATCTTGTCATGGGCTACCTTTTATAAGTCAGATGGACCGATTTTGGAAGTGGATGGCTTTTAGCACAGAAAAAGAATAGTGATTGAGCCACCAAACTCCCTTTCTTCTTGATTTATTTAATAATAAAAATAAAAAATGGCAATCAATCGGTAGAAGCATCAATATCAATATATATATATATATATATATATATATATAAAAGCAAAGACTTTATGTGAGAGAGCATGATGTTTTGTCAAGTGGCACATCTTTTGCAATAATCTTTCTACAATTTCCACACATAGTTGTCAAAAGAGATTCTCTCCAAGACATTGATCATTAATTTAGCATGTTAGATCCTTTCATTGTTATCCTTTTTTCTTTCTTTTTTTTCGTACATATTTGTGAAGGGTTTTCTCATCCATTGTCTTTCCACCTTCTCTCAACTCTTCATCTCCCCCCCACCATCAAACCCAATTGGCTAACATTCAATTGCCACCATATTGTAATTAAAACCCAATTGCTCACATTCAATGCTTCTCAATGTTTTCGACTTCTCAAGTTAATTTAGTTCACTATTACTACTATCTTCTCCACTTTCTTCTCTTCTTAACCTTCAGTTGCTGTTGCCTTGGAATTTTTTGAACAAAGTTTGAGACAGTCCTGAAAGATACATGAACGAAATGGTCTACACATCACCATCAACTTTTGTCTTTTGGAACAATTCCTCTGTGTAGTCCATCTAATATGTCATATTTAAGAATCAACTCAAGAGTGATTAGGAAAGCAGTGAGTTTTTATTGTTTTCTTAATTTAGCCAATGATTTGGTAAGATTCATCTTTTTAATTAATCCATTGTACAGGTAGCAATCGGTTATGAATAGTGATTAGAGATTTTGCTTTTTTAATTTTTGTTTTTGTTAATTTAGTGGCAGTACAATGCTTTTGTTGGTCTTCGATTTATAAACTTCAAATTTTTTATTTTTTATTTTTTTACAACTATAAACTTGAAGTTGGTAAATAATTAATGAAAACCTTCTTCCTGTTAATAATATTCCTTTACAATCCGTTTATCATTATTCACAATGTATTAACATGAATATTGATAGTATTTGAATATCAAATTGAGTTAGCTGACTTAGTGTAAAATGTTTGATCTATTTGAAGTTTCACTCTTGAATAAAAAAAAAAAAAAAAAAAACACCAAAACTTTTTAAATCAAATCAGCGGTGATTATATTGATAAGGGGGAATTACACTTATTTACCCACCTATGGTTTGCATCAAAATTAACTTACCTACCTGTGTTTTACTCCGTTACTATTCCATTACCCACCTCCCTGTCAGACATTACTATAACACATTTTTTATCCAAAACAAAACCCAAGTCAGATCAAACACCTCTCCCAATACACTCCCATCCATGCATACTCACCAAACTAAGATCCTAAATCCTACAAGGCAGAGAGCTTGAGATAATAGACAGAGAACCATCTGGGTTTTGATGGTGCAAGTAAACCGAGGAAGAATGAGACACCAATTCTGGGTTTATTTGAGGCAAACTCATATTTTTTATTATTGGGTCTTGATCTGTTTGCTTTCTCTTTATTGGGTGAGTTCTCAACTTTTTGAGCTCAAGTTTTGTTTTTCTTTTACTTTCATATGCTCTGTTCACCTGATTCTAGGCAGAGACCAAGATGTTGCTGAGCTTTTTCCATTAAGCCAATACTTTGGATGGTGTGGCCTGTGCCCGTGGTTTCATTGGCTTCATAAAAATTATTTCCATGCCAATGCAAGATTAGAGTGACTTATCTAATATAAGATTTGACTCAGTAGAATGAGTTTACATTTTGCTCTTGCTCTAACTAGAATTTTCTATGAAGTGAGAGATTCTGATATTGTGTTGGTTTTGCAAATAACTTCCAATGGAAAGTCTTTGCTGAGGTATTAATTTGGTTCCACCTATTTGAAAATTCTCTTATTGCGGTGAGTCCATAAACTCCAAATTCCAAATGCAAAGAACTGGTTCCATGGCAGACACAGTTCACTAGTACTCTGTTCTGAACACAGGTTTCTCTTCAACCAGCAACAAATATCATAATTAAAAAACACACTATCACAATCAGTGTAACCCGAGTGTAACGAAAAATCTTTGGCAAAACTACAATCACGCAAAACATGAATTGTGGTCTCACTCTCTCTACCACAAATTTCACAGATGCAATCTTTAGAAATACCTCTTCTCACAAGCATATCTTTGACAGGGAGACTACGTAAATAGCATTTCCACACAAAGATTTGAATTTTTGGAATTGTATCAAGTTTCCATATCCATTGCCCAAAAAAATTGATAGGACACTCCAACCCAATAAAGAGAAAACGAACTGATCAAGACGCTATAGTAAAAAATATGAGTTTGCCTCAGATAAACCCAAAATCGGTGTCTCGTTCTTCCTCAATTTACTTGCACGATCAAAACCCAGATGGTTCTCGGTCTATTATCTCAAGCTCTCTGCCTTGTAGCATCTAGGATCTTAGTTTGGTGAGCACACGTGGATGGGAATGTGTTTTGGGAGAGAGGAGTGTTTGTTCTGCTTTGGGTTTTGTTTTTGATAAAAAATGTGTTAGAGTAATGTCTAATAGGGAGGTGGGTAACGGGTGGGTCAGTTAAATTTAAGACAAACCACGTATGGATAAAGTGTAATTGCCCCTATTAATAATTATGGTTTCAATTAAAATTCAGTAATTAAATTGGATTTGATTTTATTAGGTGATTTATTTTCTTCAAATTCTTTAGATTTTCCGTGCTTTTGTAGTTGCCATAGGTGAATAATGTAAAAGTAGATCCAATTGTTGTGCAAATTGATAGGCTTGATTTGGTTTGCAGGAGAACTCTGATTTGGATGCATATGAGACTCTGGTCAGGTATTGATTATATTGTTAGTAATCTTACGAAAACACTTTCTATATGTATTAGTACAATATATCATGGTTACAATTTTTTTTTATATAGATCTTGTCTGTAATTATACATGGCGTTCTTATATATTCAAGCATCCCACACTTTGGGATTTGTTGTGGACAAGTTATTCTATGAATATCAATTTGCTTCCACTTTGCATACATAATGTTTTGATTAAAAGTATTAAAGATTTTTCTTTATTTGTAAATTTTAATCAAGGAAAATTAACAATTTGGAGGCTCAATATGATATATGCCGGATTTTTCTAAAATTTATGTCAAGAAATGTGTTGTTGCTTTAGATTGAGAAGGAAGATGCGGGATTTTCTCCCTTGACTTTTATTTCAGTGAAATCTTTTTTTCCCTTCATTTTTCTGTATTGTATTTAAACTACATTTTTCTCTTGAAAATTTGGGACTTTAATACATCTCATTTCTTCTATTTCAAAGGCATCATCGAAATCTTGGTAAGAAAAAAAAAAAAAAAAGAGGCTAAATAGAAATCTATCAAAGAGTTTGGAGGTGGTAAGTAATATGTGAAAGGCTACGGAAAAGAACAGAAGTTTTGTTGCAAAATAGTTTCATAAACACTCCGTGGTAATGCTAGTAAGTGATATAAAAGTTTAACATGTACTAAACTTCTCTTTTCTTTATCCCTATGTCTCTCTAATTTCTCATGTTTTCTTGCATTTTTCACCAGGACCTACGTAGACTCAAAACCCAAAAGACCAGGACCCTTTTCCTCCTCAACCTCTCACTTGCCCCAAGGATAAATGTTATGTTAATGAAAAATTGTATTGATGCAACATGTTATTGATTAGTGAATGATATGATTTGATAAAATGGTATTACTTAATGTTAGTACTTTTAACATATGTTCAACATTCTACTTAATCTTCTCATATAGTAACTTACAACAACATCCGCATTGCGCAGGGCCCTCGACTAGTTAATATTTAATTTGAGCTACTATTTGGCAACATTCCTATGGTTGACAAACAAAGAATTTGATCAACTTTTCTTACGCATGGTATGACCATAAGAAGCTATTTGATTTATCATGCTGGAATGACAAGTTGTGTTTCCATTGATATTCTAGTGAGAAAGCAATAAAGATAAGGGAATAGGGATGACACTTCTTGCAAAAGTCATTTTCGAGTTTGTATGGAAGGGAACCCCACAGCTCCATGGAAGCTATTTGTTGACTAATGAGTCATGGCTTCAATTGAATATGAAGGTGCATACATAGCATTCATACCAAACTTGTCCATATTGTCGGTACTTACCTTCCAATAAGGTCTTTTAAGTTTACCCACTAAACAATTTCTTGTTTTATTTTTATTGGTTAAAGAATAAAGGATATGGAAGAATTGATAAAATTGTCAATTTATATAAAATAAAATAAAATAAATTGTAACTTTTTCAAGAGTTAGAGCATTCACATCAGCTCGTTCAAAATTTCCATCTATTTTACACGAAAATACCTACTTTTTCTATTTTACACACTCACTTTTACAATACACCCACATCAGTTTATCTATTTTACACATTTACTCGATAAAATATTCAATTTTTTATAATTTTTTATCATCCCTCCGTCACAATCAATGATCACTCCGGCCACCATCTTCACCACCCAACCACCATTACCACCATCATCACCACCCAACCAGGATCATCACCCACCCAATCGGCAGCAAGATCATCACCGACCTACACCCACAAAAAACCAAAAAAAAAAAAAAAACCACGGATCGGAGTAAGGAGGATCAGCGATGGCCGTCGGCCTCAAGCTCAACCAAAAATCAGCGATGGCGATCTTGTTCTCATCGACAATGGCGATCTTGTTCTCATCAGCGATGGCGATCTTATTCTCATCAGCGATGGCGATCTCGATCTTGTTCTCATCGGCGATGGCGATCAGCGGAAGCTAGAGGAAGATCAGCGATGGCGATCAAAACCCACTGCTTGCTCGACCTTGTTCTCATCGGCGGCGATGGCGAGTGGCGGAAGCTACAGGAAGATCAGCGGAGCTAGAGGAAAAGAAAAAATGAAAGAGATGAGAGAAAGACTGCGCCTGAGAGAGAGGGAGGTGAGAGTCAGTGAGGAGAGAGAAAAAACTAATTGTATAATCAATACACATGCTACAGTGTCCGTGTAAATTTACACGGGTACTGTAGCAACGTGAATATTATAGAGGAGTTTAGATGATTTTACACCCACTGATGTGGGTTTTTTTTTGCTCAAAATGTGTAAAATTAATAATTTTTTATCATTTTACACATTTATGCATTCACTGATGTGAATGCTCTAAGAATATGGATAGTGGATAGTGGATACTTATCTTTTAAAAAGGGAATCAACATTTCTTAAAAGATGGATTGAGCGGGGAATTTAAATACCCAAAAGTATCTATTTACTTGTGTGGTTTACAATCAAAGGTAAAAATATTAGAAAATCTCTCAATATTTTAAAGAATCCAAAAACGTTACTCTATACCAAACACCTTCAAAAATATTTAAAATACAACTTTTTTAACCTTGAACTCATTTCATGAAAAGACTAAACCCACAAAAACAGTAAAATATGTGCTAAAATGTTATTGATACTATGAGCTAAGAGCAATAGTATTGGATGTGTTAAATAAACACCAAAAAACAATCTAAATTAAATGTACCAAATGCCAAAAAAATAGCATTGTTCTACCATGCCCTTCTACCCGTAGAAGTGTCCTTAAGCACATACTACTTTCTTACTTAGTGTCCGTTTGGAATCCGTTTATTTTACTGAAATTGAAAACTTTTAATTGAAAGTACTATAAATAAAAGTACAAGTTAGCTGAAATAGTAAAGTAGGACCAATGAATAGTACTAAATAATGCAATGAGACTTATAAATAGTAATAAAAATAAGCTAAATAGTAAAATAAATTAGCAAAAATAATCTATGTCAGACGCATACTTAATTTTTTATTATATTTTCTTTCTTTCTCTCTCCTCGTTAGTTCTTTTTCCCTAGACTTTCTCTCTTTCCTCTACTTCTGTCTCTCTCTTTCCTCTACTTGGTGGTGAGTGATTTGTTTTGTTATTTTTAATATGTTATAATGATAAAATAAAAAAATAAGATGCAAGATGTATTATTAAATATTACTAAAAAAATAAATAAAATAATTTTTTGTGCGTTTTAAAGTAGCACATTTTTTTTGACCCATTGCTAGTGCGTTTTAAAGTATCACATTTTTTTTGACCCATTGATGTTGAAAGTATCCCACTACCACCAACTTATATTCATCTTTTTGACTTTTCATTGGAAACTACTTGTTACTTTCTTGTAGTAGACTGAAGATACTTTTCAGGACTACAAAAATAAATTTGTATTATCTTCATCAACAGCTGTAGAAATTTTCCAGTATCAATGGCCAGAGGATTGACGTTCACTGCAGGAATACTCACGGCCCTTATTGCTGTTGTACTAGTCCAAGATACTTGCAGTGATACTGCTGAGGTTAATGATCATCACTGTCCCCCTTCTTCCTGTGGCAATATCCACAACATAAGCTATCCGTTTCGATTGAAGAGCGATCCAGAAATCTGCGGGGACTCAAGGTATGAACTGTCGTGTGAGAACAATCGAACTACTGTGTTATACTTATTTGCTCGAAAATACCGTGTACATGAAATCTATTACAACAACTTCACAGTCCGGGTCGTGGACTCAAAGCCTACAAGTATAACAGGCGCCAAAGCCTACGAGTATAACAAAATTATTGATGTTGAAAGTATCCTACTACCACTAACTTATATTCATCTCTTTGACTTTTCAGCGGAAACTACTTGTTACTTTCTTGTAGAAGACTGAAAATACTTTTCTTCAAGACCACAAAAATAAATACGTATTATCTTCATCCACACCCTGTGGAAGTTTTCCAGTATCAATGGCCAGAGGATTGACGTTCACTGCAGGAGTACTCACGGCCCTTATTACTCTTGTACTAGTCCAAGAAACTTGCTGTGATGCTGCTGAGGTTAATCATCATCACTGTCCCCCTTCTTCCTGTGGCAATATCCACAACATAAGCTATCCGTTTCGATTGAAGATCGATCCAGAAATCTGCGGGGACACAAGGTATGAACTGTCGTGTGAGAACAATCGAACTACTGTGTTATACTTATTTGCTCAAAAATACCATGTACAGGAAATCAATTACAATAACTACACAGTCCGGGTCGTGGACTCAGGTATATGGAAGGATAATTACTTCTCCTTCCCAAGTTATTCTTTAAATCGCTATAATTTCACTCAATATCGCTCTGCATATACCATGTATCTGCCGAAGAGGACAGAGGATACCGCTCTACCAAGGAGTGTGGTTTTGATGAGCTGTGAAAAACCAGTGAATTCTCTATTCTATTTGGACGCTTCTACTTGCAATATCGACAGTGGAGAAGATTTCAAGAAGAGGTATAGATATGTTAAAGTTGGTAGAACGAATGCAAGAGATGTGGAGGACTCGTGCAAAGTAGAGCAGATGTTCCTGACATCGTGGCCAGGAAGTGATGACCCAGTTAATACTTCCTGTACAGACGTCCACAATGAATTGTTATATGGTTTTGAGCTCTCATGGCTACAAGTTATTTGTGGAAGTCTTTGTGGAGCAGAAGATGACACCTTTATCCATAATTATTGCTACCTTGGTGACGCGAACCTTGTTCAGTGCAAAAGTAATTTTTCATGGAACAAAGGTAATTGTAAATTATGTGAGAAATTTAGGTCATAGTACACTTACCATTCTCTAATTAAATAGAATACTACCTTACAAGTATTGTTGATTTTTAATTTATTTTTGTACGTTTCTTTCTTTCCGACATGCTAGGTATATTTATTGTAGTTTAACATTATAATGACTTGTTTTTTAATTTTGAGGTTCCAAACTTTGATGTTATTCTTTTCTTTGTCAAAACAGATAGAATCTTTCTCATGATCCTGACAATTTTCAAAGGTGAGGTTTCTATTTGTCTAAGCAGACAGATAATCTAGAAATGAGTTGTTGTGCCTAGTGATGACATGCATGTAGAGCAATAATTAACCATGTACTTGATTGCCTACTTGGAAAACCGGTTGATCTCATACTCTTTAATAAGAATAAAAGGGGAAAAGTTGTTAATTACTTAATGCTGATTTACTATGCCCTGGACTTTTCAAGTTATTTATGTCACTTATTTCATAGTTTAATTTTTGTTAGAATAAAAAAGAATAATTCGTCCTTCTTGTATATCTTGCAGTTTCTTTGGCACGATTAGGGGCTATCATAGGTATGAACCTGTGTCTCTTTCTCTGATCTACTTTATTTTGATTCTTTTTATTAGATCATTCATTAATGGTCTATTTGAATTGAGGAAGAATGAGGGGGATTAGAATAGAGTTGGTCCAAAATTAACCAATTTTCAACCAACTCAACTTTACTTTCCTCCACTCCCCCTCCTTCCCCCCTTAATCAAAATAGGCCATAAGACTTTGAGTCTGAAATGAAAGTGACATTTACATGAAATATACAACACAAATTGTGCTTGATTATTATGATTCATGAATGCAGTTAGTTAACTATAATTTCTACCAAAAATTAGAAGTTAATGATGAGAGCATTTAACTATGAGAACTAATTTGTTTTCTTATACTTATTTTTGTGATGTTCCGGCACAGGGCTACATTTTGCAGCAAAAATTTTGTTGGGGAGTCCATGTGTCATTGCGTTTTTTATATATAAGTGGCGTAGAAGGCATTTATCAATGTGTGACGCAGTTGAAAATTTTTTGCAAAGCCATAATAACCTCATGCCAATTAGGTACTCTTACTCACAAATTAAGAAGATGACTAAATGTTTCAAGGACAAATTGGGTGAAGGAGGTTATGGCTCTGTATATAAAGGAAAGCTTCAAAGTGGCCATCTGGTAGCTATAAAGATGTTAGGTAAGTCCAAAGGAAACGGTCAAGATTTTATCAATGAAGTTGCCACAATTGGAAGGATTCACCACGAGAATGTGGTGCAACTTATTGGCTACTATGCTGAGGGACTAAAGCGTGCCCTTATATACGAATTTATGCCTAATGGTTCTCTTGACAAATACATTTTTTCTCAAGAAGGAAAAATCCCCTTGAGTATTGAGAAAACATACAATATTTCCCTTGGAGTTGCTCGTGGAATTGAATATTTGCATCGAGGATGTGACATGCAAATTTTGCATTTTGATATCAAGCCCCATAACATTCTTCTTGATGAGAACTTCACCCCGAAAGTGTCAGATTTTGGACTTGCAAAACTTTATCCAATAGATGATAGTATAGTGTCTTTGACTGCTGCAAGGGGAACACTAGGATATATAGCTCCAGAGTTATTCTATAAAAACATTGGAAGGGTCTCCTATAAAGCTGATGTTTATAGTTTCGGCATGTTATTGTTGGAAACGGCAAGTAAAAGAAAGAACTTGAATGCATTTGCAGAACATTCAAGCCAAATTTACTTCCCAACTTGGATCTATGGCCAATTTAAAGAAGGAAATGACATAGAAATGGAAGATGCCACGGAGGAGGAAGAGAAAACTGTTAAGAAGATGATCATAGTCGCATTATGGTGTATACAAATGAAGCCTAGTGATCGTCCTTCAATGAACAAAGTTGTAGCAATGCTTGAAGGAGAAGTTGAATGCTTACAAATGCCTTCCAAGCCTTTCCTATTATCATCACCAAAGAGGCCTATAGGGGATGTCGGAAACAACTTAAATTCAACTAGCTCGTCAATTCAATCAGGTGAATCAAGTCAATTAACTCAAAACTAGTTGATATTTCAATCTATGGATTTACATGGGAAAGCTAACATTTCCTCTAAATGAGAGCAATTAGTGATTTACAAAGATACTTCATATTTATGTGAAACAAATAATTGTTCCTTTGATTTATGATAGCTCTGTTTTAAGTCTTAACGTACGTCACTGCTGTTGTTGTTGTTTTTTTTTTTTTTTTAACTTATAAATTATGTCTGCTCATACTTAAAATTAACAAATTAAGGTTCAACTTGATAAAGTATGGAGCTGTACTACAATCTTCACTAGCCATGGGCATATTAAATTGCACCAATCTTCGGCACTCAGAGATAATTGTTACTATTCACTAGGCCCAAGCCTACCTTCGGGGCCACTATAATCGAACTATCATTGTGCACGGTTATATGTCTCCCTGGGCTCACTATATATACTTCTCTAGAAAGTATCATTCAATTCAATATATAAAGAATTACATTCTCAATAGATATATATATATATATATATATATATATATATATATAAAACAGAAACATTAGGTAGGAGTGCATAAAGTTCTGCTAAATGGCATATTCTATGCAAAGATAATTGAAATATTCTCAAGTGCCACATTAGAAATAATAATAAATTAAATATTGATTTTTTGTTTCATTTGGTTAATTGCTTCAAGACTATTCTAATTAAAAAATAAATATTCTTTGTATCCTTTGGTTCAATGTTTTAAGACTTTTCTAATTAAAAAATAAATATTCTTTGTATCCTTTGGTTCAATATTTCAAGAATTTTCATCCCTCACACATACACACAAAACTCTAAGCATTTTAATTCACCATTTTCACTTCTTGCACTTCTACCCCTTTATATATATATATATATATATATATATATACCTACACATAGCCCTTTATATCATCCCATATCAAATATACACAAACCAAAAACGATGTCATATACCTTCAATATTTCGACGACACCTACCTAGCTCTAACATTGTTGTTTCATCTAATCTTAACTCATATGAATTGGCTAGAACCAAGGAAGGAGAGCTTGCATTTTATATTAAGTGACAACAACAATTACAATTTTTATTTTAAGGTTAGACGTTGTGGATTCGTGGATTTTGTAAATGATGTGATTGACTATGGGTATTTGGGATGTGTATTTTGTTTTAGAATTAAGAAAAATAAGAAAGACACCTTCTATATCAATTTTTATTCTGTAATAATATTCCTCCAAAGTTGTATTTTTTTTTTTTTTCCCTCATTCCTTCAATTGAATAAATATAATGGATATGTGTGAAATAGCATTGGATATATAAAGAGAATAAACAAACAAACAAACAAAAAACATAAGGCCACGCTCTTTTGTGTCACAACCTTACCACAACTCTGATGTGGTAGGTTGTGATAAGTGAAAAAAAATGATGAATTCATGTGAAAATGACAAGTAGCCAGTTACAATTTGTCATATAAAATAACTTTATAAAAGGGTATGGTTCTAGAATTAGTCTCGTAAATAAAAATGGGCTAAACCAAGGGGAGATAATATATCATTCACCCAAAATTTTAGTTTTAAAAAAGAAAGTATTTTTCAATAGTTGGTGCTTAAATTCCATGCTCCATATTTTCATGACTTGAATTTATAAAGAAGCTTAGACATAAAAAACCATCAGGAGCACTATGGTGTATACAAATGAAGCCTTGTGATCGTCCTTCAATGAATAAAGTTGTAGAAATGCTTGAAGGAGAAGTTGAAGACTTACAAATGCCTTCCAAGCCTTTTCTATTATCATCACCTAAGAGGCCAATAGGAGATGTCAGAGACAACTTAAATTCAACTAGCTCATCAATTCAATCAGGTGAATCAAGTCAATTAACTCAAAACTAGTTGATATTTCAATCAGTTGATTTACATGGGAAAGCTAACATTTCCAATAAATGAGAGCAATTAGTGATTTACAAAGATACTTCATATTTATGTGAAACAAATAATTGTTCCCTTGATTTATGATAGCTCACTTTAAGTCTTAACATACGTTGCTGCTGTTGTTGTTCTTGTTGTTTTTTTTTATTTATTTAAACTTATAAATTATGTCTGCTCATACTTAAAATTAACAAATTAAGGTTCAACTTGATAACGTATGGAGCTGTACTACAATCTTCACTAGCCATGCGCATACTAAACTGCACCAATCTTCGGCACTCAGAGATAATTGTTACTGTTTCACTAGGCCCAAGCCTACCTTCAGGGCCACTATAATCGAACTATCATTGTGCACTGTTATTTGTCTCTCTAGCCTCACTATGCATACTCCTTTAAAAAGTATTATTCAATTCAATATATAAAGAATTACATTCTCAATTTTTATTAATAATCTTGGTCAAAATTAAGTTATCAATAATAAGCCAATGGAACAAATGTTTTTTGAAAGCTTTGGAATTACAGAATAACTAATCATCAATAAATATATATATATATATATATATATAAAAGCAGAGATCTCATGTGAGAGTGCATGAGATTTTGCCACGTGGCACTCTAATATTGCATTTAACCTTTTTTTTACCTTTTTTTTATTAAGTTTTTTTAACCATTACCCAATAGATCATAGTAACTTATTTTTACCATTATATAAATTTACCATTTTTTACCTCTTTTTATTAAGTTTTTTTTACTGTTACCCAATAGATCAAAGTAACTTCTTTTTACTATTAAATAAAATATGGGTTGTTCTTGACAATTAGACCCATTAGACCAAAATTTGTTCACTATAAAATGAACTACCTTTTAAAAGTGGATTAAACCTTATGAAAAACTCAAGCGCAGTTCTTACCTTACATATTATGACCCAAGTTTGACCCTTCCCACGTGTAAATCAAAGCAAAAACTCTTACCTTCTTACAAACTCTCTTCTTCTTCCCCCACGTATAGATGATACTTCTAGAAAATCTCATTCTCATGAAATCATGTCTTCATTTTTCCCAAATTTCAATTCAATATGCTTTTGTCTATTAATAATGTTCTATGCAATTTATATAGACAAATT
This sequence comes from Castanopsis chinensis, assembly GCA_032878915.1. Taxonomy (NCBI): domain Eukaryota; kingdom Viridiplantae; phylum Streptophyta; class Magnoliopsida; order Fagales; family Fagaceae; genus Castanopsis; species Castanopsis chinensis. Next base: position 863,193 of record JAVQMG010000084.1, read on the forward strand.
TCTGTCATTGACCAGTGCAACAAAAATATATATAAATTTTAAGATCCTTGAGGTTGCTGAAATAATTGACAAGTGCATATTTTTAAAATTTATAATAACAAAAAAGTCTAATAAATATCATATACTATCTCACAAAATGCCATTAACTTAATATTTTCTTTAAAAAAATTCAATGATAGGAATGGTAAAAAACATGATCCTATACAAGAAAAACCAAAAATACATACAAAACAATTTTCATAAGAGGATTTATCTTTAAATAATATAAAGACAATAGTAAAGATAAAATGCATTGAATGAGATCCTAAGAAACAAGTTTGTTAATCATTTCAAATTATACTCATCATTTACGTAAAAATAATAATAATACATTATATTATTTACATTAAAAAAATAATGCATATTAAATTCAAAATTCTTTGCAAGATGTGAACTGCTAAGGTATTGCAATAATAAGTAACATTGATACAACAATAGGTTGGTATTACATTTTGTGCAAACTTTATGAAAGGAATGTCAAATCACAAGCAAAATCATTTTGGTGTGCAAAATGTGAAACAAAAATAAATCTTTCTATCCCAAAGTTGGAGGCACTCACATTAACTACATACTCTCCAAATATTTATAATATATTTATCTCACTATAACTACTATATATGTACAATTGCAAACTACTTCAGATACATGATTCAAATTGAAGTTTTTGATGCAACTGACAAAACAAATTTTGTGATATTTGATCGAGATGCCAAGAAAATCCTAAATGAATCTACAAAAGATCTTGCTGAAAAATAAAATGAGGTATTACTTATTTAAATTATTGTAAAAATATTGATATTGGAGAACGAATCCCACGAGATTTGAAAAAAAATTAGGAAAAAAATGGATTTCTCTACTTCATTTGAATGAATTCAATCTAAAGGATGGTTTTGAAAATTTATAGTTGCTAAGATTTTTGATGCACCTACAAATGATAGAAAGGTATGGAAGAAAAAAAAAATACACAATTCAATATGCTATATTAATTCTTTTTGCTGTACTATTCCAAAATTAACAAAAATAAAAAAAATAAAAATATTTACAAAAAACTGAAAAATCATTGAAATTTAATATAAAAGCAAATATTATGAAAAATCTTAGCAACAAAGTCCAAACTTTGTAAGATCTAATCAAGAGTCTCTCGATGCCAATTCATTAGTGATTAACACAAATGATGCAACAAAAGGAAAAGAATGATGAAAGCTCAAAAATTGAACGAATATGGATGAACTAAACTTCAAACGTTGAAGATGGAGAAACTAATGATGATAACAAGCATCACCATACCGCAATAACAAAGATTGAAGAAACAAAAAAAACAAAAAATAAAATAAAATTAAAATAAATAAATAAAATTCGTAATGAAGCTTTTTATTACATTATATAATAAAAATCAGTAATATAGAATGAATTAATATGTTTTTATCATCTTTTATTAACAATATTACTCCAAGTTGTTTTAATTATTGCTCATTAATTGAACAAAATAATTATAATAGATATATGTGTGCAATTTATATTTGTTACTTTTTATGATAAACTCATTAGTAACAAAGTTTTATAATAAATATGTTATAATATATGTATAATATTTTCCAAAAACAAATTTATATAAAACATTACGACGGTATCCATGCATCACACGGGAAACTTACTAGTGTAAATAAAGATATACAAACACATGATAGCTCCACTGTATTTAGAGAAAATAACACCAACTTGATATGTGGTGACAAAAATTTACACACAAAATTGTATATATTATTAGAGATATTCGAGAACAATAGCCAAGTCTTAAGCCTAATCATATTTGGTATGCAATTAGGGTATTATATTTGTACTACAATTTTGTTAACCATAGGTAATGGATGATTAGTCTAGCGTTTAGACTTTTATAAAAATTCATATTATATGACTAGGGTATATAGTAAAGATATAGCCCTCAAGAGTTTTCCTCCTTAGCTGTAGGCTATTATACTGAACCATATAAATTTAGTATTCCCCTTTTAAACTTCCACGTTTATTTTCTATCTCCTCCAATTTTTTTAACATATATATCGAAGATATGAACTTCTTTCCGTTCTACCCAAAAGGACCGGAAAATTTTGTACCTAACTTGAATGAATAACCAAGTCCTCCATCTTAGCTAGTCGCCACCATGTTGCTGATAGCCTGAACAAACCCAGCCCACCAAAGAGGTCGCCCCCTTCTATGTATGATACTTGATACAACCATGTAATGCAATTATGCAAACCTAACCATCAAAAAGTCAATATTTAATACTATTTTAAAATAAGAAAAATTTAAAAATTTAAAAAAAAAAAAACTAATATATTGTAGATTCATGACATATTGATGATCATACAAATGTTGGCAACTAGAAATCTCAGGAAAAAAAAAATACACACTTAATAAACTGCATTGTCTTTCTTTCTACATTTAATTTGCAATTGTTGATCTTATTTTCTAATCTCAAGATTTCTTTTATTTGACCTTCAAATTTTGGGACATCATAGTTGATCTGATTTTATGAAATATCAAATACCCCATAAGCCACTTTCCTGTAATGCACATGCGATCACATAAACTCAAACAATCACTACTGGACCAACTTTAAAGAAGTTTCATTATATTTCTATTTGGGTTTTATTTTGGTATCCTTCTATATATCTTCATGAATTAGGCCATGAATTCGCAAGTTCTTTTGTTTCTTTAATGACTGTCCAGAGGACTCTCTTACCAATAATTTGCAATTTTCCATCACTGATCAATGAGCTTGGCGGTTTTCACTACAGGTAAGGCTGGGTCATTCGGCCTCTCCTATAATATTGAAATATGTAATTCCATCTTTGATATTATACTGCTTGTGGTCTTTGGATGCTTAGAATTATATGGCTTGTGGTCTTTCTCATTTCTTCGTAAATGTTAGTGTAATTAGTTGAATGGTGCATCTAATTTGTGGAGGAGATAGTTATTTTGTGCCTTGGTTGATTTAGTATATAGGAACATCATGTTATGTGTCCGTTTGGAATCCGTTTATTTTGCTAAAATTAAAAAAATTTTGCTAAAAGTACTGTAAATAAAGATAAAAGTTAGCTAAAATAGTACAGTGGAACCATGAATAGTATCAAAAAGTACAGCGAGACTCATGAATAGTAGCAAAAATAAGCTGAATAGTAAAATAAGTTGACAAAAATAATCTATGCCAAATGCACACTAACCCTTATGCTCTGTCTATGTGTATGAAAAGCAGAGCTATGTTGTAACATAATTAATCAATTCAATGAAGGAAAATTTTATGTTTTTATATTTACGTTCATGGTCACTTTACATTGTAGACTAAATAATGATGCAACAAAATGACATTGACAGGCCACAAACGCGTTGACCCCTAGTGATAAATTAAATTGATTAATTAGCCAAGTTATTAATTAATCAAGTTAACATGCAAAATCACGTGGCAGCACAAACAAATCACCAAGACTAAAGTATGCAGCAGAAAAATAAAAGACACGGTGATTTGTTTACGAATGGGGAAAACCTGACGGCAAAAACCCCACCGGGTGATTTAAGGTCACCATTCCCGAAACTCCACTATTATCACAGCAAGCGATTACAAGCAAGGAATCCCAAGTACCTTACCAACCTACAGTTGAACCCTTACCCCAATACCCAATTGGACTTACTCTGTAGTGACAGTTTCTCCTTTCAATGCACGGCTCCCAAGTACGTGACTAAACAATTGCGCGGATCCCAGTACGCGACTTCAATTCACCAACTAGAGAGAGAGTTGTTGGCTGCAAAATTCTTCAAATCATCCACACGATGAAGATCAGGAAGATGCTTTGTTACAAAACCCTACGGTGTACATTACACAGCAACTTCTTCACAAAAGATGAACTAGGGCATGAACTTTGTCTTTTTTATCACAAATTTCATGAACAAGAATTACTCAATGCTTGTGCAACTTGCATCTGTTTGACGGCCCTTAAAACAATCCTTTTATATGTCTAGGGTTAGGAGAAAAGAAGTCTCAGAGACATATTCACGGATTGGAATTAAAACAGAACTGAAAATCTGTTTTTTTTAAATCTCGACAGATAGAGATGTCGAGGATCTGTCGAAAAGCTGTCGAGCCTCGGGACTGAAATAGTTTCTAAAGCTCGATAGATGCATGTGTCGAGACCAGGTGTCGAGCTTTAGTAACTTGCACTTCCTTGCTTGTTTCTTGGACAGACGTGATGACTTCAACACTGAATCTTGAAACATTATTTCTTGAAGTGTTAAACACATCCTAACTCTACCCAATTACAAGTAAAGTGCGTTTTGTTTAAGGATAAGCCAATTACATAAAATAGTGACATATGTCAACAACTTGAACTACATATGTCCTAACAATCTTCCCCTTTGGCAATCCGTAACAAAACCACAACAAACAAATGAAGATATGAGAGAAGTCATAAAACACTTTAACTCATACTCACTTGTTACATACAATAAATTCTATCCTAACACGAACTCTTGAAAAACTTTGCAAGAAGAGAGTTTATAGCAAGTAGACTTTGATAACCTGTATTTCTGAAACACTTATAAACAAAACACATCAAGGCATCTTTGTGTGAAGCAGAAATAATAGATTGCATACAAGTAAAAGAAACATGTATATAAAGACAAAAAAGAAACAACACATGGAAAGATAGGTGAAAGAAACATACATCAACATATATATCAAGAACTAAGTACAATGTATGTCAATACATGATCAATGTATCTCTAAAAAGATAGAAAAGAAAAGAAAATACATGTAATCCTCACTACATCCCTCATATCAACACTCCCCCTATCAAAAATATCCTATACTAGCTCTCCTCCTAAGTATGACTACTCTCATACGCCAAAACTACTCCCCCTTTTTGTCACGAGTGATAAAGGATAGAGTGTCAAGTAGACATCTCATCAGAAGAGCTCGCATCTCCATCATCATCATCCGAAGCATCATCGTCATCACCGTCATCATCATCCTCAGTCTCAGAAGTGACATGAGGAGGCGGAGGAGAAGCCTCTAGAGCAAAGCCGCCCAAAGTCGCCTGTCGCCTAGCGATGCGACCAACACAAATGTTCACCTGATACAACTCTGTGGAGAGGATATCGAGGGGAGCATCCATGCGCTGAAGCTGTGCCATGATGTCTCCAAGAGTGACGTCGCTCGAAGAAGAAGGAGCAGATGTTGCTCGAGTAGATCTGGATGTAGTCGGACGAGAAGAAGGAGCGGCAACATCCGACAGTCTCGATCTGAACTGTGCCTCGTTACGTTTTACGGTAGCGGTGTCTATGGCAGACATGACATGAAACGAATCGGACGAAGGAAAGGGGATGGAAAAACGGCAAAGTATCCTCGTGATAGCGGAAGGGAAAATAAGCTTATTACGGGTGGCCGTATCTCTATAGACATCTATGATAGAGAAGATAAAGTGTGAAGGGAAGTCTATAGTGAGATGCTCAAGAAATGACAACAAAAATCGAGCACGAGGCTCAGTGATAGAGTTATAGTGAGAAAGTGGGTGCAACACAAAAGTCATCACCATGTTAAGGAAACGAGGACCTTTAGCAAAAGGCCGACATGGTGTGTACTGATGATCTCCCCAAGAGGAAGGACGCTCACAGAACGCCGAGATCATCTTGTCTTTGGACACAGTCCATAGACGCTCATAACTGGGGTAATCAGGATGATCCACCCTTAGAACATGAAAAACCTCGAAGACTAACTCCGGAGTAACAGCAAAGTGCGTACCTCGAACGCTAGAATAGAAGAGAGGTACTGAAGAATCAATCCCGTGGATGTTAGAGTAAAACTCATGTATCAACACGAGAGGATAGGTGACCAGGACGTCACACAGTGACTCTCAAGCCCGACTGTGAATGACATGGGGTAGGTCAGTGCCGGCAAAGTCTGCCAGGACAACGTGGCGTTCCGAATGAACACCTCGTTTAGAGAAGTTCTCCGAAAAGTCCTTATGGGCTTTCTCATCACGAAACCGAATAGACAAAGGAGTAGAATCCGAAGAAGAAGATCCCTTAGAACGCAAAGGGTTCTGGGATGGAATAGATTTACATTTAGGTGCCATAGACACTACTAACGCAAACATAGAGAGGGGGAGAAGAAGAGAAACACACAGAAAAGTCCTAAACAGTTCAATATAGGAAGAATATATTGAAAAGATAGAACGTATGCATGGGAAATGAATGAACATGTGGCATGCAATAGAAAAACATCATAGGCTCAGCCCAATCCAAACCTAACAGCACACAACAAGTTTGCACACATCTAAATGCATGAAAATACAATTAGAATGCTAATGTGATGCAATGCATGTAATTTTAAAGATCAAATCTATAAAACCAACCCAAAAATATCATGAAATTCTCAACAATTTTGAAAAACCCTAAAAATTTTCAAAAATCTCAAAACCTAGGGTTTTTAAAACATGAAATGCATGAATAATGAGAGGATAGAAGCTTACCAAGTAAAGAAGATCTAGAAAAACACTTGAAGAATCCTTAGGAAGAGGTTTGGAGAGGGTGAGAATGGTTTTGGGAGAGAAAACACCAACTGTCGAGAGAGAGAGATCGAGCAAAATGAGAAGAAATCACGACAGAGAGAATATATTGCCCTTCAGTAATTCTCGAAAAATGCAGGTATCGAGAGGTGTCGAGCTAGCTATCGAGGTAGGTGTCGAGAAAATGTGCGTAGATAGATGAAGCTATCGAGGCCATGTGTCGAGGAAGAAGGATCAAGCATTAAGGAATCTCAATCGATCCAGATGCTGTCGAGAATCTATCGAGCAGACAGAAAGTTTCTCGATCGATCCACCAGGTGTCGAGAATGTGTCGAGACTGCGTTTAGAAAAAATCTAAGAAGCTCGACAGACAGCTAGGTGTCGAGAAGGTGTCGAGATGCCTTAAAAACAGTTTTTCAAGAGGGGAAAAACACAGACATGAATGCAATCACGCATGCAACTCAACCAAAGATCCAAACAACACATTTAGCTCTCAATAACATCTCTCATCAAGAAATTTAAAGCACATGGATCCCAAGACACGCACATACACACACTAAACAAGTCTAACCAATTTTATATTTCAAAAATGAGTTAAGACAGTTTAGTGAGCATACATTAAGCATGTGAACCTTGTGATGGCCAAATCACATTGTACCTGCACATATATCAAGAGTAGCAAAGAGTATTGCGTGTTGTGTGTGAAAATATCGCAATATTACATAAGTGTCTCAAAGTTACGACGATTTGAGATATGAGAAAATCACTTTAAATCACACACAATCATAACTATTTGATGGGAACTATCACCTTCAAGGTACATCCTATAACTCCCACATCTCCTAAAAAACACGCTTGCAACCATATTTTAAAGCATTTTGATCTTTTTGCTTTTTATTTCTTTGCATATTTTCTTTTATTAAGCATATCATGCATGGGCATATAAGAGAAAGAAAAGAAATACCTAATTATGTTAAGCTTTTGACATTGCACTTTTGCTATGCCGAAGCATACAAATGTCATATCATGATTGGCGAGTAACAGTGGTGAGATGGTTATTTATGTCTTTCTCTTAGGATTTTCTAGTCCTACCCGTCAAAAAGAGTGATACGAGTGTTAAGTAGAAGAGATCACTTCACCTTACTCATCACAAACAAAGAGCTACAAAGCTCACTTACTTAGTTGTGCAGAAGAATGCTCATCTAAGCTACAGGTGATACAAAGTTTAGAAAACTCTGTTTCAGTGGCCATTTTAAAGTTCACAAGAATCAATGCACACAAACACACACTGTTTTTGTATTTTTCAATTTTTTTAATTTTATTTTATCAGAAAAGCAAAAATAAAACATAAAACTGAAAACACACAAATAAAAACAAGTTAAAGAAAGCAAAACAATGCATAAAACTAGACTGACTCAAAACAGTAAAGCAACACACAAGTAATGCAAAACAATAAAACAGGGAGAGAGAAGAAGAAGTGACTAAAATCATTTAGAGCTCTTTTCCTTCCACACCTTGGAAGAACCTTTCCTAGTTGCCAACCCTTGAACCGATGACAAGGGGGAAGAGTTTAAACCGTTCAAGTTTGAAAGGAACATGAGGGCTTTGAGAATGTCTCCAAGAGTAGCAAGAGAGGTCTGAAGCTGATTCTGGTTCCCAGATGCTATCATGCCATTGCTTTGTTGAGTGGCTAGCCACATGTAGTAATTTGGTCAAGTATGACCGGCAACACCACAATGATAACAGAGATGCTGCTTCTTCTGTTTGGGCTTTTGAGAGATAGCCTTCTTAGTCCTAGGGTTTCTCTTTTCTCAACTTTAGGGGGTGCTCTTAGGATAGACTTGCCCTTGTCTACGTTCTCACTTGCTAATTCATTTTTAACATTTTTATCCTCAGTTTTAATGTTATTAGCAGGTGGAACAAAAACAGTAGTACTAGTAGAAGGAGTATTAGAGAGAGAGAATTCATACCCCAATCCAGTACGATCTGAAGAAGATTTCTGAACACTTAGCATCTCGTCCAGCTTTGCACTTGATGTCCTTTCCAATTGTGCTCTAACTTGAAACAGCTCTGCTTCAAGCTTCTTGGTCTTCTCAGCCAAGAAATTGTTCTCAAACCTCAGTGCTCCAATTGTCTGATTTGCTTCATCAACCTTAGTGGAAAGCTCCTCACAGTCAAGTTCCACATCACTGAGCTTCTTGGTGGCCAGCCTATAGAGTTTCTCATGCTTCTCAGAAAGCTTGTACAGTTTCTCATAGGCGGTATGGATATCATCTTGATCATCCATAGTCTCAAACTTGGCATCCACCAATTCCTTTTCTTCATCTACTTCTTCAGTAACCCCATCAGTAGGATTAACAGTGGCAGTGAAGGCATTCAAGATTCTGTCATCTTCATTTTCGGAATCATCCTCGGGCTCTGTGTCGCTTAAGGTAACAGCAAGTGCCTTGCTCTTCCCAATACTCTTAAGGTACGTTGGACACTCTTGTTTCATGTGTCCGAAGCCTTGACACCCAAAGCATTTTGGTCCAGCGGGAACAGTGTACTGACCGCCATCCTTGACATCCTTCTTCCCTTTATCTGAATTCTTGAATTGAGAAGAACTGGATTGCCTACGGTCTTTCTTGAAGCCTTTTCCATTGGCATTCTTCATGAATTTCTTGAATTGCCTTCTAATATAGGACTTCATTTTAGAACCTTCATCATCTGAAGAATCATCTCTATCACTACTCTTGGCTTTTAGTGTCATGCTCTTGCCCTTGCTTGACTTGCCTATCCTAGTCAGCCATAACTCGTAGGTTTGCAAGTTTCCAACCAACTCAGTCAGAGGAATTCTGTCAATATCCTTCGATTCCTCTATCGCCGTGATCTTAGCATGGAATCTCTCGGGCAGCAATCTGAGCACTTTTCTTACTATCTTGGGTTCAGGAATGCTTTTCCCAAGATTGAAAGCTGAGTTCACTATGTCTTTGAGCTTTGCATAGAACTCATCAAATGACTCATCCTCCTCCATCTTAATTTCTTCAAAGCTTGTGGTGAGCCTCTGTAGCTTTGAATCCTTGACAGCCTTAGTTCCCTCATAGGTTGCCTGGAGAATGGTCCATGCTTCCTTAGCAGTTTTTGTTAAGGAAATTTTCTTGAATTCCTCATTGGTGACTGCACTGAATAGGGCATTCAATGCTCTGCTGTTGAAATTTACTGCCTTGATCTTGGCATCATCCCAATCGGCCGGTGCTTCTGTAGGCTTGGTCCAGCCTATCTCCACAGCTTGCCACACTTTCTCATCTAAAGACTGCAAGAAAGCTCTCATGCGTACTTTCCAGTATACATAGTTAGTGCCATCAAATAATGGAGGTATAATAAGAGATTGACCTCTATCCATGACAGCAAGGGTCAATGGATCACACACAAGGATTAAACCCTAATCAGAGTGTGCCTGCTCTGATACCACTTGACAGGCCATAAACGCGTTGACCCCTAGTGATAAACTAAATTGATTAATTAGCCAAGTTATTAATTAATCAAATTAACACGCAAAATCACGTGGCAGTACAAACAAATCACCAAGACTAAACTATACAACAAAAAAATAAAAGACACAGTGATTTATTTTCAAATGGAGAAAACCTTACGGCAAAAACCCCACCGGGTGATTTAAGGTCACCACTCCCGAAACTCCACTATTATCACAGCAAGCGATTACAAGCAAGGAATCCCAAGTACCTTACCAACCTACAGTTGAACCCTTACCCCAATACCCAATTGGACTTACTTTGTAGTGACAGTTTCTCCTTTCAATGCACGGCTCCCAAGTACGTGACTAACCAATTGCGCGGATCCCAGTACGCGACTTCAATTCACCAACTAGAGAGAGAGTTGTTGGCTGCAAAGTTCTTCAAATCATCCACACGATGAAGATCAGGAAGATGCTTGGTTACAAAACCCTACGGTGCACATTACACAGCAACTTCTTCACAAAAGATGAACTAGGGCATGAACTTTGTCTTTTTTATCACAAATTGCATGAATAAGAATTACTCAATACTTGTGCAACTTGCATCTGTTTGACGACCCTTAAAACAATCATTTTATATGCCTAGGGTTAGGAGAAAAGAAGTCTCAGAGACACATTCACGGATTGGAATTAAAATAGAACTGAAAATCTATTTTCTTTAAATCTCGACAAATAGAGGTGTCGAGGATCTGTCAAGAAACTGTCGAGCCTCGGGGCTGAAACAACTTCTAAAGCTCGATATATGCATGTGTCGAGACCAGGTGTCGAGCTTTAGTAACTTGCACTTCCTTGCTTGTTTCTCGGACAGACATGATGACTTCAACACTGAATCTTAAAACACTGTTTCTTGAAGTGTTAAACACATCCTAACTCTACCCAATTACAAGTAAAGTACGTTTTGTATAAGGATAAGTCAATTACATAAAATAGTGACATATGTCAACAACTTGAACTACATATGTCCTAACAGACATAAATCCATAAAATACTTTTTCCATAGAGAAGGCTGCAAAGTGAGACCAAGAGAGGAAGAAAAGGTCCAAAAGGATTGCCACTAGAAATAAACTCTTTTTCCCTATATACACGAAGAAATCAATCACCCAGAAGTCAGAACAATAAATCTGTAATTCAACTTTCCAATTTTAGATATTAAATTTCAGGCTCAATAAAAAGACAAGCTTAGAACATACACAAAATGTGTGCAACATGAATGCGAACTTGCTAAGGAGTAAGGCCAACGCTATAGCGCCAAAACCATTTAGCACAACAGTGATTAAATATCTAGAATATTTCCAAAATGTCCCATGTTATGTACTTATGTTTAAGAAACAAAAAACTGTAACAGTTTACAAACGTGAAAGGAAATAGGTTCCACTACTGTTTTGTGAAGAAAGCTATTTTCTAAACTGTATGCCAGCTACCACTACAAAAAAACTGGTTTATTGCGGCGGGCCTATTGCGACGGGTGCGTAGACTGCCGCTATAGGTTGTCTATTGCGGCGGGTTTTCGGCCCACCGCTACACGTGAGATCTATTGCGGCGGGCCAATAGATCTCACGTATAATGGCATACTATTATGGCGGGCCAATGACCCGCCATAATAGGCTTGCTTTAGCGGCCTTCAGGTTAGATATAGCGGCGGGTCAATGACTCGCCGCAATAGACCCTGCAATTGCCCCTTCTACTCCTAAATTTTCCCTCTGTTTTTTTTTTTGTTCCTTTTCATTTTTAGCGCGTTTCGTTTTTACCCATTTCATCAGTCACACACACACTCTTTCTCACACACACTCTCTCTTGCACAGACACTCTCATCTCTACCATTACCCACAAACCCACAGCCAAAGCCACCACCACCCACAACCACAGCCACCACCACCCAAAAATCGAGCCTAGTTAGGTCCAAAAACAAATGGGTCAAGTCTAGCCCGACCCATTTCTCTCATCATTTCTAACCCTAGCTGCCCATCCCTCTTTCTGCTATCTCATCCGCCTCTCTCTCTCTCTCTCTCTCTCTCTCTCTCTCTAACCAACAACTAACAAAAACGAAGAAGTTTCTTCGGCCCTGGCGTTTCGAAACCCTAGATTCGCTCCCATTCTAATCCACAGGTAATTGTTTTTTATTTTCACAGATTCCTTTTTGTTTTCATTGTTTTATGAAACCCAATTGATATTCTGATATGAACTCTTCTCGACTCGGTTTGGTCTTCACAAGTGAGAGCTCACAGTGACAGAGGCATGTCATTGAGATCCTAAGCTGAGAAACAGGTTCGTTAGTTTTGGTTTTGCTGTGGGTTTCTATTGTTTGTTTCTGCTTGTTGATTTCTATTGGGTTTTTTCTCTTCTGGATTTTTATATGGGGGTCTAACTCACCATTTTTCCTAAAATCAGGTTGAGAGCTTATTATTGGGCTCCTGATGAAAAGCTGCTTATTAGTGATTTCATTTCCAATGGCAACTTGATTTCTACTCTTTGTGGTGAGTACTGGTTTCGAATTGTATTGCTCTTTTTCTTTTTTTGGATGTGTTGTTAGTTTTTTTTTGTTTGTTTGTTTGGTTTTTTTTTACTTTGTTTGCTTGCTTGCTTGATTAGATTGTAGAATGTAGAATGTAGTTTCTGGATTTGGGATGTGTTGGAAAGGGATGTTGGGTGTTTCTAGACTCATTGAATTTTTTCCTTCTACATATGGTACCTTGAGTTGAAGTTGAATAATTCATGGGAAGAACTGATGTTGATTATGGGAATGGCTTGTTAGTGAGAAGCTATCATTCAATGGGGAAAGTGTCCCATGGAAGAGGTGCCATAACTTGGGATGGGAACTTTTAATTCTTCCATGTGGCGTTTTGGATTGGATTTGATTAATTGGAAGTTCATATGTGTTGTCCTTTTGTTATGTTTGATGTGCTATTGCAAGTTCATGTCTACTTTTGGTTGTTTCCTTATGCCAGCAACAATCAATTAGTTAATGTTGCCAAGCGCAAACACTGGATTAGATCATTCCCATATTTCATTTTAGAGGTGTCAAATCTCACCCAGGTTTGAAGAGTTCTTTTAAGATTAGATTTCTGAATATTGCAGAAGGGAATATAAAGTTATTTCTGCAGGAGTTGGTGCATTTTATAATGATATGCTACTCTATGAGCTTAAGTCGTTATTCTAATGGATTGTAGCAGATTCAACCAGGCAACATCTATTAGGGTAATGCTCATGAAGTTTTTGTTTGAATTATTTTACCTTTGATTGTCAGTAAAATAGATTTAGAGATCCATTTTCATTCCGCCTGAATTTTGTGAAGTCTCAAACCTCACTTGCAACCATGTTGTGTATAAACCTTCACCCGCCGCTAAAAGGTGCATATATAGCAGCACTTTTAGTGACCGTCGCAATATACCTACAGCGACACTGGAACACTGACGGGACCGCCCGCCACAATAGCACCCACTGCTATTGGTGATATGTATCTTTAGCGGCGCTTTTTTGGGCTTTAGCGGCGCTTCTGGCCCGCCGCAATAGCCCATTTTCCTTGTAGTGTACACATGCCTGCCAATTTAGAAAATTAGACCTAGGCGCCATATGAATGTTGCAGATCATCATCATTATTTTAGTAGGATTTTGTGCCTCATTTATTTGTTTGTGTGTGGTTTTTTTTTTTTTTTTTTGGGATAGGTAAGTTACACAAACCTTGTGGGCCTTGAAACAATGACCTCACCCTCCACTTTGCATTTGCAAGAGAAGGAAGTGCTAGTTGAGCTAGAGCTCATTGGCTTGTGTTTCATTATTTGTTACATTTCAAAAGATTGATTGTATTCCTCCTCAAAACAGTATGAGCTAAAGTTGAGGGCAGTGGCGGAGCCACATGCATCCTTGGGGGGTGGGGGGGGGCCTTGGCCCCTCCAAAATTTTTAATTGTTTTTTTCCAATATAGGTAATCTTTTATAAATATTTAAAGATTATATGAAAAAAAAAAAAAAAAAAAGTTGGCCCTCCCAAAAGAAAGCATTGATCAACTAATCTAGTAATCCTTCCCTTAAAAAGAGCATTTAGAGTCGATATACAATTGCAATAAAATGAAATAATTAGGCAGTAAGTTTTGTGAGTAAATAGTGGGATTCCTAATTTTTAGCTCAATTTCAAATCCTATTAATGTTCAAATCATTCAACATTGATAATATATGCAATTTGGTTGAAAATTTCTATTCTCAAAATTTTATCTAGAAAAAGAAAAGGCTCATAAGAGACTTTAGTTATAACATTATGATTTTGATTTATCAAACATGGATGAAGTTTTGCAAAAAATTTATATATTAAAAAGAAATTATGTATAATTTTTGTTATAAAAATAATAATTGATGAAGTTTATTACGCGAAATATTATTGTCAAGCATGACTTTGATGGAAGATACTATATTCGTTTTTTTTTTTTTTTTTTTTGGTTCTTTATATTTGTATATTGTATACCCAATTATACAATGCTTATATACATATTAGAGTTTAAGAAGATTATTGATTTCTTTTATACAGAAGATCTTGTGTCTAGGTGTATATATATATACATATTAAAGTTGATAATTTTGTGTATATGTATATAACTTACTTTAGAATAAGAAAATTAAAATTTATATTTTCATACACCCATATATATTATGTGAATTTTTTTAGAGTAGTGTCTATTTGTGATATGAGTTTATCTTGACACAATAGTTCGGCCCCCCAACTCAAACTTCTTGGCTCCGCCACTAGTTGAGGGCATACCTATAACTTTCTTGTTTATCCAGATCTCCAGCAGCATCCCAGCACCAACTCCACCCACAATACAAGCCCCATGGAAGGCAATGGCAGATGTTAGGGATTTTCTTCAAAGGAAATAGCAGTCTGGAATCTGCCTAATCTTTTTTGCGAGCCGCTTCTTTAATTTATAACAGGTTTAGCACTGGGGTCTTTCTGCATGCATGTCACCACCAACAGCTTTCCAGTCAAACCCTTTGCATGGGTTTTTTGTCTCCTCAGTTCCCATAACTATACCTATTTTCCTTTACCACTTTCAGTCTGCAAAACCATAGCCATAGTGTATATTAAGTCAAGAAACTGTGGCAAGTCAGAAAATCAATAGAAAGAGAGCCCGATATTACAACAACAACAAGAAACTCTAACTCAACACATAAATGGGCAGGTGCTAGGCAGCAGACATGCTAGAATAGCTCCATAATCAAGAATGCAATGCATACCTTCTTCACTAGATTGTGTAGTGTAATAATAGAGTTTTATGTGTGGGTTGTAGGTTTTTGGTTGTTGGTAAGCAATTCCCCCACAAACTATTAAGTAAAAGAAGAAGTACCTAACAATGCATCATCCCTCTGCCATCTAATTAACAATAATCATATTCTAATAAGTTTGTGCTTAATGATTCAAGCCATCTAAACTAACATTTTTTTTTTTTTTAAGAAACACACACACACACATATAAACTAACATTAAATCATAAAAGATAGTACAACTAAAAAAATGAAAAGACAAAAGTTCATAAAATCTCATACATAATTAAACAAACCAAATACTTACAAAAACTCAAACATAATTAAACAAACAAAAAAAATTCATAAAATCTAATAAAATTGGGCTTCTTTTCCTTTTTTTTATTAAAAAAATAACAAATTAACAATTTCGTCTGGAATAAATATTTTGCTAGAAATATCAGAATTTTATCAAAATTAATGACTATTACTGGCTAGAACTTTGGCCAAGACAGAATAACACATGAGTACACCAATTTATGTAGTATCGAAATGAAACAAAATTCAAAACATCTAATGGTAAGTCCACATATGATAAAAAAGATAATACATGTATAGAATGTGTTAAATAATTATTACACTACACATACCACCCACAAGGCCACAAGAACACCAAAAATTGTCAGTTGCCATAAAAAGAATTTTTCTTCGTAAATTAATATTTTTAAGATATTCATTGACTTTTCCAATAAAAATTTTTATAAAATATATAAATTTAGTTTTTTTTTTTTTTTTCTTAAAGTATTAAAAGGATATAAAAAAAATCCATAAAAGGTATTTTAGCCTAGAATGCATGTTCCACCCAAAATGCTAGAATTCCATCGAAATGACCATTATATTTTTAACGATCAATCAATGGAAAGAAAGCTCAAAAAAGTTGCAGAAATGCCAAATTCAATTGGCTCAATACATTGAAAACAGCATAATCCAAGAACAAACAATAAAAGGAATCAATTTTAGCAAATACTAATAATAATGCGTTGCTGGGCCATACATAGAATCAAGATAATGCTTCAAATTCTCAAGAAAACCCAAGAAGTAAAAAAAGTACAGTTCTTGAATTGTACCTGATTGTAGTTCAAAAGCAGCGCCTAGAATGCAAACCAAACCCCAATACAGACAGAGTAGACCAAACCTCAAACCCCAATACAGAGCAAACCAAACCCCAATACAGAGCAAATCAAACTCACAGTCACGTCGCTCGCAGCTCACTCATCGTCGCTGTAGCTCGCTCGTCTTCGTCTTCGTCGTCGTCATCACTCATCGCAAATCACCCATCATTGCATATCGCAGATCGTAGTCTCACAGAGCTACTCCGGTATGCTCGGTGCTCGGTGCTCGGTGCTTGTGCTTGTGCTCCCTCCCTCAAGGTATTTCTCTCTCTTTTTCTCTCTGACTCTCTCTCAGACTCACACACTCTCTCTCTCTCTTTATCTGAATTTGAAATGAAATACGAAAGGCCTTGTAGTTGAATTGGCACATCCCCATGTACAAAGTACTTGGGGGTCTAAGAGGGAAAAGGTTTGAGTTGCGGGGTTAGCAACATATTATAATTATTTTTCAAAAAAAAAAAGAATCTGAAATGAAATTAATGAAGAGAATCTCTCTCTTTATTCTTTAATAGTCTAACTCAGTAACTCTTTCTCTTTTGATCTATGACTCTAAGTATGTGATTGGTCATTGGCTGAATGGCTAGCTGAACCTTTACACTTGTCTCTTTAGCTTTATTAATTTTTTTTTTCCTGTTTTTGACTTTTTAAATTTGGCTTTATCTTATTCTTATCCGTTGGTGTTGGTCAATGTGTGTTGCTGTTGATGTTGGTGTTGGTGAGATATTGATTGTCTTTTAGTGTAATGTGTATTGTAATTTGTGATTGTGAAATTTTCTGATTGGCAGCTGGCTATTGTGATTGGGGGCATGAGGCATGAGGCATGAGGCATGAGGCTTGTGCTTGTCTGTTGAGTGGAGTGGAGTGGAGTGGGGTAGATGGGCACATGGGGCCGGATTACACTGCTTTAATTATTGTGCTGCACATAAGATGTGTAATGTGCACATGGCTGGCTCTTTTAGTGTAGTAATATAGTTTATTGTTACACTAAACAACAATAATTAAAGCAGTATAATTAACCAATACATTATAAAAAATAAACAAATTAAATTATGTTAGACTAAACAACAATTAATAATTTTATAATTGGTTAAATAATAATATAACAAATTATATTTTATAAAAGACAAATAAATTAAAGAAACAACTAAACAACAATAATTAATAACTTTATTAATATTTCAAATGAACTCATAATTTATTATTTATTCTTTTATTAAAATTATGGACAATTATTTGATAAAAAAACCACCTACCCAAAAAACAAATTCCTAAAAAATATGTTTAAGAACATTTTAAAAAAATTCTTAAAGCCGGCGCTGGTTCAAAGTGTCAGCAGTTGAATCATCGCACTGCTTTGTCCATTGGGCACTGAATTGTTGTCTTCCACGACAAAGTTCTCAATGTACGGGCCAAGACTCAGACACGTTCTCAGAAGTCTTTTAAGCTTCTTGTACTTTGATTAATCAGGCCTAGTTTTATATGTATTTACGTAGACGCCATTGTGTTTTCAATCCGATGGATGAGCGGATGAGCAAGGGTATTTTGGGGACGAGGGATTGGAATTGGATGACCGCTATGCTCAATTTTGTTATGGTTTTACTACACTTTTCAAATTATTTATGTAACTTTTTTTCATTAATTAGTTAATTTATTTTTTGAAAGGGAAATTTTTTTTCTCTTTCTTACATATCTTGCAGCATTTTTTGAGTTAATCATCGGTAGCAATCTGTCTCCCTCGTTTGAAGCATGCAAGTAGTTTAACAGTATACAAAATGGTGAGGAACAATTAATATGAAAAATATAATACATATTGTGGTCAATTATTTCTAGGATTTATGAAGATGCTTAGTTGTATAGTTATTAAACCTAGACCAACCGGGACCAGTATAACCAGTAAATCAATAAATCGTTATCTAAGCTATAGTCTGATTGTTTAATTGGGCCACTTATGTAATTGAATTAATACAATCCATCAGGTCTTTTATAATGCGTGCAACTTGGACGGGTACTTCTCACCCAGCTAGTTTTGTAATTCTAGAAAAATCTACCTTTATAAATCCATTACTGCACCATTCTCTAAATAAAGAGTAATCAAAATATAAGATTTCATAAATAGTTTGATATTAGGTCTTTTTAATAAAGATAGTTTTTCCAGATTTAGTGGAAACCATAATCTAGTGAGGAGTAATGAAAATATATGCTTTTATAATGAGGTCGATACTGAACTTTTCAATTAAGATCAAGTTTCAAGTTTTAGTGGAAATCCTAGTCCATAACAGTAGAGTAGCAAGTGGGATATGCATTTTATATAGAACATGACTTTCGAGTTTGAGATATTTTTTGTTCGACTAAGTAATAGAATTTTATTTACCAAAGACAAGAAGGGCTAGATTTTTTTGGCTTTTGACCATTTCAACGTGGTTATATTAAAAGAGAAATTAATTGTAGTATAATTTATTATAGAACCAATATAAATGATTTTCAATACTTCAAAAAAAAAATTGGGATCCATTTTGAAATATCATTAACGATTTCAAATATATTCAAAAACTATTATTTGTGTCTTTTATTTTGTTTACTTTTTTAAAAAATGGTATAGGTACTTGTTTTATTTTTCATACACTAACTTAGATTTGAATTCTAGTATATTTATTACTCTTGAATTTTATCAAAATTTTATTGTTCAAGTTTTTCTTCCCCAAAGACAAATTCCTACATCCATCCTTAGATTTCTCTATATTTTCCTTTATTTTTAATTATTGGATGAAAAAACATTCAAGCTCATGTGAGAACCATGGGTTCTGTTAGGTAGAAAATGGATGGGGCATGGATAGAGGTAATTGATGTAGTATCAAAGTTATTATACCATTGACAAAAAAAGAAAATTATGAAGCTTAATGTAACAATTACACCTAATATAATTTTAAACTTTAAGTAATGTTACACCACTCAATAGTTTTTAATTGGATGTGAATTTTAACAAATCCACCGTTAGATTATGTTATCTTCGTATATTTTCCATGCTTGCAAAATTTCAAGGTGATCAAAGATTAATAACCATGTTATTAATCGATTGTTTAAATTCAATTTTTTGTAATTTAAAATAATGTATAAAAGATGAGTTTATGAATCGAATGGTAAATAATATCTAATTGGCATGAAAATTGGTATGAATGTTAAGAACATATAAAACATGTAATTCAATGACAGGATTTTCAAATTATGATTTCTATAACAAGTTATTGGGTAGTGGAACGTACACACACACACAAAAACTAACCTATTTTGACCACCTTAATAAAAGTATTGACCACCCTAACTTGAGAATTATAGGAATTTTGATTTAATAAAAATAAGAGTAATACTACATTCACAATAATTTTTACAATAATTTACAACAAATCTTGTGTGATAAGTAGAAAACAGTTACTAATTCTAATTTTGGCCCAATATTGACATCACTTTTTAACCAACCAATAACAAATTGTTGCATAAGATTGTTTTAAAAGGTTTGGAGATGTAAGAGGACTCCAAAAATTATTATGTCCCGCCAAACATAATTTTTAAACCCCTTAAACCAAAACAAAAAACAAAAACAAAAAAAAAAAAAAACCTTGAAGAAAAACAACAAAAATAACCCAAACAGAAATCAGACTAGACCAAACAACAATAAGTGAATAAATTATTCAACAAAAAGCCAATTCAAAAAAATAAAATAAAAATAATCATTAAAATTTGTAACTCTTTCAATTACTACATAAAAATAATCCCTTATTTCATTTTTTATTGAAAAAAAGACTCAAGGAAAATATTGTAGTCATGAATTCTCCTTGCCAATGTCAACAACTATGCTCTTTTTAGCATTGTGGTCACAATATTGGCCTCAAATTTCTCATGTGTTTAGCTTATTTCATGCAGGTCGATCTACACATAAGAACTCCTTAGATAAAAATTGGACCATTCAGCCCAAGCAGAAAATTTTTCTGTTTTGTGATTTTCTTTTGGCTAAAATATAAAACCTACCATCTAAGTTTTCCCAAAATTCATTTCAATATTCTAATTTTGTGTTCGTTTATATCATTCTTCTAAGTTTCAAGTTTATTCAATTAAGACATTTTTGTGAACTTTCATTAACTTTTCTTTTAATTCTGTAAATATTTTTCAACCCTAATTTGTATTTTTTTTAATTTAAAAAATTTAAAATTTAGACAATTAACCGCAACATTTAACAAAGGAAATACCTTAATTGAATAAACTTGAAATTTAAAAAACTTAAATTAACAAAAGAAAAGTTAAAAGAATTAAATAAATTATGGATTTTAACATTTTATTTTATACTCGGAATGTAAAATTTCATTGCTCACAATCTTGTCATGGGCTACTTTTTATAAGTCGGATGGACCGATTTTGTAAGTGGATGGCTTTTAGCACAGAAAAAGAATAGTGATTGAGGGGTTGAGCATTGAGCATTGAGCCATCAAGCTCCCTTCTTCTTGATTTATTTAATAATAAAATTAAAAAATAAAAAATGGCAATAACTCGGTAGTAGCATCAAAAAATATATCTATATATATATATATATATATATTTATATATAAAAGCAGAAATCTCATGTAAGAGAGTATAAGATTTTGCCCAGTGGCACATCCTTTACAATAGTCTTTCTACAATTTCCACACATAGCTGCCACAAGAGACTCTCTCCAAGACATTGAACATTAATTTAGCATGTTATATCCTTTAATTGTTATCCTTATTTTTTACGTACATATTTGTGAAGGGTTTTCTCATCCATTGTCTTTCCACCTTCTCTCAACTCTTCATCTCCCCACCATCAAACCCAATTGGCTAACATTCAATTGCCACCATATTGGAATTAAAACCCAATTGCTCACATTCAATGCTTCTCAATGTTTTCGACTTCTCAAATTAATTCAATTCACTATTACTGCTATCTTCTCCACTTCTCTTCTTAGCCTTCAGTTGCTGTTGCCTTGGAATTTTCTGAACTAAGCTTGAGACAAACCAGAAAGACACATGAATGAAATGGTCTACACATCACCATCAACTTTTGTTTATTGGAACAATTCCTCTTTATGTAATCCATATCATATGTCATATTTAAGAATCGACTCTCATGAGTGATTAGGAAAGCAATGAGTTTTTATTGTTTTCTTAATTTAGCCAATGATTTGGTAAGATTCATCTTTTTAATTAATCCATTGTATAGGTACCAATCGGTTATGAAGAATGATTAGACATATTGCTTTTTTAATTTTTGTTTTTGTTAATTTAATTGTGGGGGTACAATGCTTTTGTTGGTCTTCGATTTATAAACTTCAAGTTTTTATTTTTTTGATAACTAAAAACTTGAAGTTGGTAATAATTAATGAAAACCTTCTTCCTATTAATAATATTCCTTTACGCAAATGATGTTTATATATGGGAAAGGTTAGATAGAGGGGTGGCAACCACAGAGTGGATAGATAAGTAGCCGGCGGCACAAGTTAAGGTGTTGGAATGTGATTCATCTGATCACAAACCACTTCTTATACATCCAAATGGGGTTCCGGCAAAATTAAATAGGCCATGGCGATTCGAGCAAGTTTGGCTTGAAGATGAAGGGTGTCATGGAATGGTGGCAGTAGCATGGTGTGAGGGAGGGGGGGAGTTGCCGATGGGTAAGGTGATAAAGAAAGTAGAAAAGTGCCAAGAAAAATTTAAAAAGTGGAGTAGATGTTGTTTTAGCAATATCACATGGGAAATAGCGGAGAAAAAAAAAGAAGATGATGCAAGTAGAGAGAGCGACGATAAATGGAGGTGATGGGGCTGCCTTGGTTCATTTAAAACAAGAATTAGCTAGTTTATTGGTAAAGGAAGAAAAATTGTGGCAACATCGTTCTAAAACTCATTGGATGAAAGAGGGAGACAAAAACTCGAAGTATTTTCATCATAGAAATTCCCAAAGGTATAGGAGGAACCGGATTTTGGGTTTGAGAAATTCAAGGGGTGTCATATGTATGGGTGATGATAATGTGGCGGGCTTGCTGGAGGAGTTTTATAAGGAGCTTTTCACTAGCTCAAATCCGAGTAACATGGAGGAGGTATTGCAGCACATAATGGTGGTAGTAACAGAGGAGATGAATAGGGAGTTGGTGGGAGAATTTACTCGTACTAAGGTTGATTTGGCACTAAATCAAATGCCACCTTTAAAAGCACCAAGACCGGATGGGATGCCTCCACTCTTTTACCAGCATTACTAGCAAAGCATTGGAGATGAAGTTTCTGAGGCGGTATTGGATTGTCTGAATGCCGGTAAAATACCATCAGGTTTGAATCACACGTTCCGTACTCTTATTCCAAAAGTAAAAAGTCCTGAAAAAGTTTCTAATTTTAGACCTATAGCTCTTTGTAACATTTTGTACAAACTAATATCCAAAGTGCTAGCAAATAGGTTAAAAAAAATCTTGCCACTAATTATTTCTGAGGCGCAAAGTGCTTTTCAGGCAGATAAAGCTATCTCAGATAATATATTAGTGGCGTTTGAAACTTTACATCATATGCATAAAAAGACAGCCAGAAAAAATGGTTATATGGCTATGAAATTGGATATGAGTAAAGCCTATGATAGGGTTGAGTGGAACTTTTTGTTAAGAATTATGGAACAGATGGGATTTCATCAAAAATGGGTGGGTTGGATTTATGAATGTTTGAGTACTGTTTCTTTCTCTATTATGGTGAATGGGGAGCCTAGGGGGCATATTGTTCCATCTAGGGGTTTGAGACAAGAGGACCCTTTATCACCATATCTTTTCCTGCTATGTTCTGAAGGACTAAATGGGTTGATAAATAATGTTGTGCGTGAAGGAAAAATTCAAGGATACTCTCTATGTAGGTCTTGACCAAAGATTTCTCATTTGTCTTTTGCTGATGACAGCCTGCTATTTTGTAGAGTGAGTATGGGAGATGTCACAACCATCCAAAAAATTTTGGAGGTGTATGAAACTGCATCTGGGCAACAAATAAACAAGGAGAAAACTACTCTCTTTTTTGGCAAATCAGTTAGTGAGGATGTCAAAAATTCTGTGAAAGAGCTTCTTGCGGTACCGGAGATAAAGCAGTATGAAAAGTATTTAGACCTATCAGCTGTTGTTGGGAGAAATAGAAGTACAAGTCTGAACTACATTAAAGACCAGGTTTGGAATAAATTGCAAGGGTGGAAGGAGAAGCTCTTGTCGCAAGCCGAAAAAGATGTGTTGTTAAAAGCAGTGGTTCAAGCAATACCTACATTTGCAATGGGATGTTTCAAGCTTCCGGTGGGGTTATGTAGGGACATTGAGATACTCATCCGAAAATTTTAGTGGGGACAAAGGGGAGATAGAAGGAAAATTCACTGGAAAAAATGGGAAATACTTTGCAAACCAAAGAAAGAAGGAGGGTTGGGTTTTAAGGAGTTAGCAAAGTTCAATGATGCTATGTTGGCAAAACAGGTATGGAGAATTATTCATGATCAAAACTCATTATTTTATCGTGTGTTTAAGTCAAAATACTTCCCAAATGGTACTATCTTTGATGCAAAACACTCAGGGGGGTCATTCGCTTGGAAAAGCATTTTAAAGTCTAGAAGAGTGATTTCCATGGGTACAAAGTGGAGAGTGAGGGATGGGAGGTCTATAAGTGTTTTTAAAGATAATTGGCTACCTGATGCATCGAGTGAGAAAGTGTTAGGTTCGGTTCCAGGGGTGGATCAAAATATGAAAGTGGCTAACTTGATGGATACTAGAATGGGAGGGTGGGACAATCAAGTAATTGACTCTCACCTGTTGCCTTTTGATGCAACACGGATTAAGGCTGTGCCGTTGGTCAATTTCCCACAAGCTGATGTATTGTACTGGGCCTTTGAAAGGAATGGCATGTATTCTGTGAAGTCGGGGTACTGTGCACTATGTGATGAAGCAAGGAGAGAAGAGGCATCAAGTTCAAACACGGCGCTGGTTGCTGGTTTTTGGACAAACTCTAGAAACTGCAGGTACCAGGGAAAGTCAAGCATTTCCTTTGGAAGGCTTGTACAAATTGTTTGCTGACAAGAGTAAATTTGGTAAAGAGAAAAATTATGACCGATTCATGTTGCCATCTATGTGGACGAGCTGATGAGGATACATTACATGCTTTGTGGGGCTATGAAACTGTTAAACTGGTGTGGGACCGTGACTTTGGCTGGGTGAATAAATTTATGGCAGCTCAAGGTTCCTTTCAAGACTTAGTGGACGAGGTGTTGACAAAGCCAAGAATGCGAGAAGTATTTGCTGTAACTGCTTGGTTAGTGTGGACTCACAGAAATAAGACAAGATTAAGTGAAAAAACTCTACCCCTCAGCGGCATAAATGAAGCTGTGTTCAATTTTCTGCAACTATACCATTCCAGCCATGAACCACCGATCAGAGCTAAGTTGGTGAGGCGACGCAGGTGGACACCTCCAAACCCAAGTGAGTACAAAGTAAATTTTGATGGCGCCATGTTTAATGAATGTGCTGAAGCGGGAGTGGGGGTGGTGGTACGTGATTCAAGAGGTCTAGTGGTGGCGGCAATGTCAGAATAAATAATTAAACCACAATCTGTGGAATGTTTGGAGTTGTTGGCAGCAAGGCGTGCGGTGATCTTTGCAAAGGAAATTGGGTTGCAACAGTCCCACTTCGAAGGTGACTCCAAATTAGTTATCAATGGGCTACTGAAAGGTGGTATGCACTTCTCATCGCTTGGTCACGTATTTAGAGACATTTTATTTCATGTAAGCTCCATGCGGGGTTTTTCTTTCGCTCATATTGTAAGGCAAAGCAATGTGGTAGCACATGTTTTAGCCCAAAGAGCTAGGTTAACTTTTCCTTTTTCTGCTTGGATGGAGTCTGTTCCGTCGGATATTGACAGTCTTGTAGATGCTGATATTCATATTTTGATCAATCAATAATAGCAATATGCTGTTTTCCTTCTCAAAAAAAAAAAAAAAAAAAATCATTGTTCACAATGTATTAACATGAATATTGATAGTATTTGAATATCAAATTAAGTTAGCTAACTTAGTGTATAAGGTTTGATCCACTAGAAGTTTCACTCTTGAATAGAAAGAAAAAAAAAACACCAAAATTTTTTAAATCAAATCAGTGGTGATTATATTGATAATTATGGTTTCAATTAAAATTCAGTAATTAAATTGGATTTGATTTTATTAGGGGTTTTATTTTCTTCTGATTTTTTAGATTTTTTGTGCTTTTGTAGTTGCCATATATGAATAATGTAAAAGTAGATCCAATTGTTTTGCAAATTGATAGGCTTGATTTGGATCTACAGGAGAACTCTGATTTGGATTAATATGAGACTCTTGTCAGGTATTGATTATATTGTTAGTAATCTTAATTTAGGTTTCACACGAAAACACTTTCTATATGTATGAGTACAATATATCATGGTTACCTTTTTTTTTTTTTTTTTTTTTTTTAGAGAGCTTGCCTGTAATTATACATGGCGTTCTTATATATTCAAGCATCCCACACTTCGGAATTTGTTGTGGACAATTTATTCTATGAATATCAATTTGCTTCCACTTTGCATACATAATTTTATGTTTTGATTAAAAAGTATTAAAGATTTTTCTTTATATGTAAACTTTAATCAAGGAAAATTAACAAATTTGGAGGTTCTATATGGTATATGCCAGATTTTCTTAAAATCTATGTCAAGAAATGTGTTGTTTCTTTAAATTGAGAAGGAAGAAGCGGAACTTTCTCCCTTGACTTTTATTTCAGTGAAATCTTTTTGTCCCTTCATTGCTTTGTATTGTATTTAAACTGTATTTTTCTCTTGAAAAGTTGGGACTTTAACACGTCTCATTTATTTTATTTCAAATGTTTCATCAAAATCTTGGTAAGAAAGAAAAAAGAAGAAGCTAAATAGAAATCTATCAAAGAGTTTGGAGGTGGTAAGCAATATGTGAAAGGCTACGGAAAAGAACAGAAGTTTTGTAGCAAAATAGTTTCATAAACACCCTGTGGTAATGCTAGTAAGTGATATAAAAGTTCAACATGTACTAAACTTCTCTTTTCTTTATCCCTGTGTCTCTCTCATTTTCTCATGTTTTCTTGCATTCTTCACCAAGACCTACGTAGACTCAAAACCGAGAAGACGAGGACCCTTTTCCTCCTCAACCCCATGTCAAACTCAACATCTTGCTCGCCCCAAGGATAACTGTTATGTTAATGGAAAATTGTATTGATGCAACATTCTATTGATTTGTGAATGATATGATTTGATAAAATGGTATTACTTAATGTCATTAATTTTAACATATCTTCAACATTGTACTTAATCTTCTCATATAGTAACTTACAACAATATATGTGCATCGCGCAAGGCCCTCAACTAGTTAATATTTAATCCATGCTACTATTTGGTGACATTCATGTGGTTGACAAACAAAGAATTTGATCAACTTTTCTTACGCATGGTATGACCACATGAAGCTATTTGTTTTATCATGCTAGGACAACAAATTGTGTTTTCATTGATGTTCTAGTGAGAAAGCAATAAAGATAAGGGATAGGAATGACACTACTTGCAAAAGTCATTTTCAAGTTTGTATGGAAGGAAACCCCACAACTCCATGGAAGCTATTTGCTGACTAATAAGTCATAGCTTCTATTGGATATGAAGGTGCATGCATAGCATTCACACAAACTTGTCCCTATTTTCGGCACTTACCTTCCAA
Organism: Castanopsis chinensis; assembly: GCA_032878915.1. Lineage (NCBI taxonomy): Eukaryota > Viridiplantae > Streptophyta > Magnoliopsida > Fagales > Fagaceae > Castanopsis > Castanopsis chinensis. Next base: position 890,461 of record JAVQMG010000084.1, read on the forward strand.
TAAGGTCTTTTAAGTTTTACCCGCTGAAGAATTTTTTGTTTTATTTTTATTGGTTAAAGAATAAAAGATATGGAAGAATTGATAAAATTGTCAATTTTAAAATTAAAAAAAAAAAAATTGAAACTTATTTCAAGAGTAAGAATGTGGATAGTGGATACTTATCTTTTAAAAAGGGAATCAACATTTCTTAAAAGATGGATTGAGTGGGGAATTTAAATACCCACAAGTATCTATTTGTGTGGTTTACAATCAAAGGTAAAAATATTAAAAATCTTTCAATGTTTTCAAGAATCCAAAAATGTTATTCTAGACCAAACACCTTCAAAAATATTTAAAATATAACTTTTTTAACCTTCAACTCATCTCACAAAAAGACTAAACCCACTAAACAGTACCATATGTGCTAAGATGTAATTGACACTATGCGCCAAGAGCAATAGTATTGGATGTGTTAAATAAACACCAAAAAACCATCTACATTGAATGTACCAAATGTCAAAAAAGTAGCATTGTTCGACCATATGCCCTTCCACCCGTAGAAGTGTGCTTAACCACATACTACTTTCTTTCTTAGTTTTTTATTATATTTTCTTTCTTCTCCCTCCTGGTTAGTTCTTTTTCCCTGGACTCTCTCTTTCCTCTACTTTCTGTCTCTCTCTTTCCTCTACTTGGTGGCAAGTGATCTGTTTTGTTACTTTTAATATGTTATAGTGATAAAATAAAAAATAAGATGTAAGATGTTTTTTTTTTTTTTTTTGGAGAAGAAAATGTATAATTTCAATGACACAAGAAAAGGAGTTCAACAGGCGACAAAGCCTACAAGTCGACAAAATTATTGATGTTGAAAGTATCCTACTACCACTAACTTATATTAATCTTTTTGACTTTTCAGCGAAAACTGCTTGTTGCTTTCTTTAGAAGACTGAAAATACTTTTCTTCAAGACCACAAAAATAAATTCGTATTATCTTCATCCACAGCCTGTGGAAGTTTTCCAGTATCAATGGCGAGAGGATTGACGTTCACTGCAGGAGTACTTACGGCCCTTATTGCTGTTGTACTAGTCCAAGAAACTTGCTGTGATGCTGCTGAGGTTAATGATCATCACTGTCCCCCTTCTTCCTGTGGCAATATCCACAACATAAGCTATCCGTTTCGATTGAAGAGCGATCCAGAAATCTGCGGGGACACAAGGTATGAACTGTCGTGTGAGAACAATCGAACTACTGTGTTATACTTATTTGCTCGAAAATACCATGTACAGGAAATCAATTACAATAACTACACAGTCCGGGTCGTGGACTCAGGTATATGGAAGGATAATTACTTATCCTTCCCGGGTTATTCTTTAAATCGCTATAATTTCAGTCATTATCGCTCTGCATATACCGCGCATCTGTGGAAGAGAAGAGAGTATACCAAACTATCAAGGAGTGTGATTTTGATGAGCTGTGAAAAACCAGTGAATTCTCTATTCTATTTGGACGCTTCTACTTGCAATATTGACAGTGGAGAGGATTTCAAGAAGAGGTATAGATATGTTAAAGTTGGTAGAAGAACGAATGCAGGCGATGTGGAGGACTCGTGCAAAGTAGAGCAGATGTTCCTGACATCGTGGCCAGGAAGTGATGACCCAATTAATACTTCCTGTACAGACGTCCACAATGAATTGGTATATGGTTTTGAGCTTTCATGGGTACCATCATATTGCTACCTTGATGACGCGAACCTCGTTGACTGCAGAGGTAAATTTTCATGGCACAAAGATATTTGTAAATTATGTGAAAAATTTGGGTCATAGTACACTTGCCATTCGCTAATTAAATACTACCTTACGTTTATTGTTAATTTTTAATTTCCTTTTGTACGTTTCTTTCTTTCCGACATGCTAGGTATATTTATTGTAGTTTAACATTATAATGACTTGATTTTTAATTTCGAGGTTCCAAACGTTGATGTTATTCTTTTCTTTGTCAAAACAGGAAGATCCCTTCCCATGATCCTGCTCATTTTCGAATGTAAGGTTTCTACTTGTCTAAGCAGACAGATAATCTAGAAATGAGTTGTTGTGCCTAGTGATGACATGCATGTAGAGCAATAACCATGTACTTAATTGCCTACTTTGGACAACCGGTTGATCTCATACTCTTTAATAAGAATAAAAAGGGAAAAGTTGTTAATGACTTAATGCTGATTTACTATGCCCTGGACTTTTCAAGTTATTTATGTCACTTAGTTCATTGTTTATTTTTGTTAGAATAAAAAAGAATAATTCGTCTTTCTTGTATATCTTGCAGCTTCTTTGATACAATTAGGGGCTATCATAGGTATGAACCTGTGTCTCTTTCTTTTGATCTACTTTATTTTAATTCTTTTTATCAGATCATTCATTAATGGTCCGTTTGGATTAAGGAAAAATGAAGGGAATTAGAATAGAGTTAGCCCAAAATTAGCCTATTTTCAGCTAACTCTATTCTACTCCCATTCACTCCCCTCCTTTCCCCCTTAATCCATGCGGGCCATAAGACTTTGAGTCTGAATTCTGAAATGAAAGTGACATTTACATGAAATATACAACACAAATTTTGCTTGATTGTTATGATTCATGAATGCAGTTAGTTAACTATAATTTCTACCAAAAATTAGAAGTTAATGATGAGAGCATTTAACTATGGGAACTAATTTGTTTTCTTATAATTATTTTTGTGATGTTCCGGCACAGGGCTACATTTTGCAGCAAAAATTTTGTTGGGGAGTCCATGTGTCATTGCGTTTTTTATATATAAGTGGCGTAGAAGGCATTTATCAATGTGTGACGCAGTTGAAAATTTTTTGCAAAGCCATAATAACCTCATGCCAATTAGGTACTCTTACTCACAAATTAAGAAGATGACTAAATGTTTCAAGGACAAATTGGGTGAAGGAGGTTATGGCTCTGTATATAAAGGAAAGCTTCAAAGTGGTCATCTGGTAGCTATAAAGATGTTAGGTAAGTCCAAAGGAAACGGTCAAGATTTTATCAATGAAGTTGCCACAATTGGAAGGATTCACCATGAGAATGTGGTGCAACTTATTGGCTATTGTGCTGAGGGACTAAAGCGTGCCCTTATATACGAATACATGCCTAATGGTTCTCTTGACAAATACATTTTTTCTCAAGAAGGAAAAATCCCCTTGAGTATTGAGAAAACATACAATATTTCTCTTGGAGTTGCTCGTGGAATTGAATATTTGCATCGAGGATGTGACATGCAAATTTTGCATTTTGATATCAAGCCCCATAACATTCTTCTTGATGAGAACTTCACCCCAAAAGTGTCAGATTTTGGACTTGCAAAACTTTATCCAATAGATGATAGCATAATATCTTTGACTGCTGCAAGGGGAACACTAGGATATATAGCTCCAGAGTTATTCTATAAAAACATTGGAGGAGTCTCCTATAAAGCTGATGTTTATAGTTTTGGCATGTTATTGCTGGAAACGGCAAGTAAAAGAAAGAACTTGAATGCATTTGCAAAACATTCAAGCCAAATTTACTTCCCAACTTGGGTCTATGGCCAATTTAACGAAGGAAATGACATAAAAATGGAAGATGCCACGGAGGAGGAAGAGAAAACTGTTAAGAAGATGATCATAGTCGCATTATGGTGTATACAAATGAAGCCTAGTGATCGTCCTTCAATGAACAAAGTTGTAGCAATGCTTGAAGGAGAAGTTGAATGCTTACAAATGCCTTCCAAGCCTTTCCTATTATCATCACCAAAGAGGCCTATAGGAGATGTCGGAAACAACTTAAATTCAACTAGCTCATCAATTCAATCAAGTGAATCAAGTCAATTAACTCAAAACTAGTTGATATTTCAATCTATTGATTTGCATGGGAAAGCTATCATTTCCTCTAAATGAGAGCAATTAGTGATTTACAAAGATACTTCATATTTATGTGAAACAAATAATTGTTCCTTTGATTTATGATAGCTCTCTTTTAAGTCTTAACGTACGTCACTGCTGTTGTTGTTGTTGTTTTTTTTTTTTTTTTTTAACTTATAAATTATGTCTGCTCGTACTTAAAATTAACAAATTAAGGTTCAACTTGATAAAGTATGGAGCTGTAATACAATCTTCACTAGCCATGGGCATATTAAATTGCACCAATCTTCGGCACTCAGAGATAATTGTTATTATTCACTAGGCTCAAGCCTACCTTCAGGGCCATTAAATCGAACTATCATTGTGCACGGTTATATGTCTCCCTGGCCTCACTATATATACTCCTCTAAAAAGTATCATTCAATTCAATATATAAAGAATTACATTCTCAATATATATATATATATATATATATATATAAAAGCAGAAACATTACGTAGGAGTGCATGAAGTTCTGCCAAATGGCATATTCTATGCAAAGATAATTGAAATATTCTTAAGTGCCACATTAGAAATAATAATAAATTAAATATTGATTTTTTGTTTCATTTGGTTAATTGTTTCAAGACTTTTCTAATTAAAAAATAAATATTCTTTGTATCCTTTGGTTCAATGTTTCAAGACTTTTCTAATTAAAAAATAAATATTCGTTGTATCCTTTAGTTCAATATTTCAAGAATTTTCATCCCTCACACATACACACAAAACTCTAAGCATTTTAATTCACCATTTTCACTTCTTGCACTTCTACCCCTTTATATATATACCTACACATAGCCCTTTATATCATCCCATATCAAATATACACAAACCAAAAACGATGTCACATACCTTCAATATTTCGACGACACTTACCTAACTCTAACATTGTTGTTTCATCTAATCTTAACTCATACAAATTGGCTAGAACCAAGGAAGGAGAGCTTGCATTTTATATTGAGTGACAACAACAATTACAATTTTTATTTTAAGGTCAGACGTTGTGGATTCGTGGATTTTGTAAATGATGTGATTGACTATGGGTATTTGGGATATGTATTTTGTTTTAGAATTAAGAAAAATGAGAAAGACACCTTCTATATCAATTTTTATTCTATAATAATATTCCTCCAAAGTTGAATTTTTTTTTTTTTTCATTCCTTCATTTGAATAATTATAATGGATATGTGTGAAATAGCATTGGATATATAAAGAGAATAAACAAACAAACAAACAAACAAAAAACTTAAGGCCACGCTCTTTTGTGTCACAACCTTACCACAACTCTGATGTGGTAAGTTGTGATAAGTGAAGAAAAAATGATGAGTTCATGTGAAAGTGACAAGTAGCCAATTATAATTTGTCATATAAAATAGCTTTATAAAAGGGTATGGTCCTAGAATTAGTCTCGTAAATAAAAATGGGCTAAACCAAGGGGAGATAATATATCATTCACCCAAAATTTTAGTTTAAAAAACAAAAGTATTTTTCAATAGTTGGTGCTTAAATTCCATGCTCTATATTTTCATGACTTGAATTTATAAAGAAGCTTAGACATAAAAAACCATCAGGAGCATTAAAATTCACAATTGCTGTCAGATCTTCACCAATGACATTTTTCGGTAACAAAATGAACGCCATTAAATTGAATTTTTGTCCAGTTGTTTACAACACTCCAATACGTGCATTGTCAACTATGAAGAGCTAAGTAGTTCAATTCACACCTCCTAATATTATCAGTGAAAATGTTCAAAATTCAAATCCCTTCTTAACTCCACAAGTATAATCGTATGTGGGATGTAGGGAGTAAGGCCGAAATTCAAGTATTCAAAAAAAAATTTCACACATATATACACTTAAATTATACTAGAATAAAAGTTCTATATTGTTAAAAATAATAATAATAAATCCCCTCTAACTCACTATAACTACTATCAACCAGAAATATAAATTAAAATAAACAAAGGCATTGCCACTCAAATCAATGCCTCAAGACAACTCATTAAAAGGGTAGATTGATGATGATAGATCTATTATTATGTGTGTACATTTATAATTTAATGGTAGGAATGGATAAATAATAAATATGATATGTTCATATGCATATCCCTTCCGATAATTGCAGTACTTTCAGATTTTCATTGGGGGTTTTATTATATTAAGGTTATGGTATAATGAGCTTAAATTTTGCTTATATAGATCCCTTAAATTTCACAACATTTACCATTCGTCTATAGTCGGTCATTTTCCAAGTGCTTTGTTTGCTTCCAGCAGCTAATAAGCTAGAAATGGGAGAAGATTTTAGGGCAATTAAATTTCTGCATGTGGATACAATGCATATAGGTATCCATGATAGGTAAAATCTCAAATTGAATCTGGTAAATATAGGAATTAAAAAAAAAAAGGACAAAACCTAGAATAACAGAAAGCACCTATTTCTAGAAAGTTCAATCGAGAGTACTAAAAATAACAAAAATGAAAATAAAAGCGCCTACAAATATAATAATAATAATAAAAATAAAAATAAACTAATTCAGATTAACATCAAAAAATTATAAAAGCACCCATTATAAGAAAAGTTTGCGCATCATTCCTCTACAGACCCCCAACCAAAAGCCACCATCCTACAGAAAAGAGGACAAAAAAAAAAAGGGAAATCAGTGCTAAGAAATAAAAGATGCCACATCGTTCGCAGGAAATGGTACATAAGCTGCTACATCGTTGCCAGATCTGCTGCTTCCTCTCTGAGAACTGAAAGCATAAGTAATCGAAGTTCCACCTGCCCAGTTTACATGCTTTTCACCACCCAACCACTGCTATAGCAAAGTTATGAACTTTAAAATTTGAATAGAAGCCCTCAACACGTAAACCAGCTAGTAAGCACTAGCTAACGCAAATTCAGCAACTAATTGACAGCTGCATCATAGGAAGTAATCGGGTGTTCTCCGGGTTACATCTGGCTCTCCCCTCCTTGGAGCAGGCTCAAACTGCACCCAACATAGAAGTTCTCAAGGTCTGTTATGTGTATATGTGCTACTGAATTTTAACATGTATACTGTCACTTATGATATCATATTGCTATAATGGTCGTCTAGGTCAGCAGAGTGTTCGTGTGTGTGTGTGTGTGGGTGTGGGTGTGGGTGTGGGTGTGTATGAAAAAAGAGGGAGCAGCAACCTGAATGAATGTGTGGGCCTTGCAGTCATCAACTTCCAGGATGGATGCCATGTTCCCACAGCGATAACAATAATTTGGTGCACTGAAAATGGTCACCACTTTTTGTTCCTGTCACAGGGAATGAACGTTAGCTACACAAACTGACCATCCCTAACAAAGCCAGAAAATAAGGCTAAGTACTTACGTGACCCCAGTTATATCCTTCCATAACCAGCTGATGAGCTCTAGCAATCAGCTTTAAGTTATTAGTATGGTTAAACTGCTCAGATATGTCCTGTTAAAAGTACAAGAAAACAGATCAACAAAGCTTGGCATTAAATAGAAAAGATGGATTTAATGAAAAACACAAAATAAATCACCTGGCCAAAGGTGTATCCAGCACCCCTTGGTGAGATACCCCAACCGCAGCGATCATCTGGGTCAGACCATAAAAGATCACACATGGGCCCCTCATGAGGAACTTCTTGAACACGGTCAAAGTTACGAATGTTATCAAGGGTTTCAATGGAAGGGGACAATCCACCATGCAGACAAAATATTTCAGATTCAACCTTCATAAGAAGGGGAAGAAAAGGTTAACATATGGCCAAAGTAACATCATAACAAAGCAGTACCTACAAACAGTATCAATTATAATTTACTGCAATGTATATAATTATTATTGATTTCTGAACAAAGATAATCAATAACTGAAAGACACATGTAAACTACAGGCCAATCAGATGCAGAAGCACAACGTTAATATATAGTTCAGTATTATAAGAAGCAACAGGCTCAAACAAAAAATTCGTAACCAAATTCTTAAGCATAAATCAAATCCACCAGAATTTCAGCAATCTATGCTCTTCAGAAGCAAGTTGATCATGTGATCCAATGCTCTTTTGCATCACAACTTCAAAAGCAACAGTTTGTAATGATGCTTTAACACAGCATTACTAAAAGGGGAAGTGCACAAATAGCAATGCAATTAGACATGCAGGTGATCAACCAGTGTTATCATTTTGGTGACAATGTGGTCACAAGAAACCAGCTATCAATTTTTCAAAAAATTTCTTAAGTAATATTTTGCATGAATCCTTCCCAAAAGCAGTTATTCATCATCTGGATCAACACCCCATCATGGGTTTTTTTTTTTTTATTGGTAAGTTATGCACCCAATGTGTCATGAACCCACAACCTCACCCTCACCTAGTACTTGCAAGGGGAGGAGGTGCCAGTTGAGCTAGAGCTCATTGGCCACATCATATCTATTTAAGATCAGCTACATATAATTGTTCTAGATTGTTCTCCCTTGTGTACAAGAAGACAGCTGGCGGTGGCAGTGTACACAACAAATTCAGACGAAAAAGATGCAGGACATCATTACCCTACAACAAGCATTTAAAGCGTCATAGAAATGGCAATAAATAACACTAACCAATGCTGTCAGTGGAAAATAGTCAAATAAATCTGTAAAGATCTTCCACACATTGGCATTACCATACCTGAAAATAAACCAAGACCAAATTACCTTTACAGAATACCAGAAATGACATTAATGAGCCAAAAATAGGAAGAGGGGGTGGGAGTATTATGAACATGTAAGAGACTAGCAGTCCATCTTAACGGTAACATTTTCTTTTTTGGGATAATTAACATTACATCTAATATAGTTTCCAAAACAAAATACTCTCCACAAACTAGTAGTAGTCAACAATACATGATGCATTTGTCAGTCATTTTCCACTGTTTCAAACACGTTGGCCCACATGTCAGTCATTTGACACTACTCAGATGCACCTGCAATGCATCGCATACACCTGAGAAGTACTAGAAATCTCACATTACATTGTTTAATGTGGCATCGATGGGTATGTAAGCATACAGTGCCATTTTTCTTGTATTAAATTTCAATATGGCAGTGTCCCTGTAACATGGGTCATTTATAGCCTAAAAAAACCCTTCCAACTGGGCATTGTGGTAACATCAATAAAGTTATGCTTATCTAATTACAAATAAAATTAGAGCAAAATCACTAACACCAAAAGAAAAGAAAATCAATAAAAAAAAAAGAGGTGCTAAGGGAAGAGAATTTAGAGCCAGAGTTTTAAATTGAAGTCACATGTAAAGATATAATCAATTACAATTGTAGCTTAAAACTGAATTCCCAGCGAAACAAGGATGCTAAGAAACTCACTTCCGAAGGCACTCATCATAGAACCCATAAACTTGAGTAATCTGCAATGGGAAACATAAGACCATAATAAGCATATCATATCCATGCAAACAAATAATATACGGAATCCATGAAAGAGAAGAATCATGGAAGAGCAAAAATTGAACCACACCTTACAACCTATATCGCAAAACAGATGGAACATTGGAACCCAAAAATGAACCTCTTAATTATAGTAAAACAATAGCTCTATGACCATCTCCTACTACTACAATGATATTTACAATTATATTATTATCAGAATAGAAAAAGAAAACATTACACCATTGTTAAATAAGAATAAACAGTAAATCATGAGACCATAAATCAAAATTATACCTGCCGGCTTTCATGATTTCCTCTCAGAATAGTAATCCGTTGAGAATAACGCACTTTCAAGGCCACCAGGAGCTGAACAAAGGAGTAAATCCATACAAAAGTAGTTAAAACAAACAAATGTCATGAAGCAAGTTGAATAAACACTTTAAAAACATAAATCAAGTGCACGAAGGAACATCAATTGTAATAGTGCCATCAGTTGGAACCCACAACTAATCATCTTTTGATATGTTCTGTGGTACCAACAGGCACAAAAATATATAACTAATCTAGATTTTAATGTAGTTATCAAATGTGACCCCCATGTATTGCATAGAACTGGATGGTACATTCAACAAAAGCTCACAATACAAGTTATCATTAGTTGAAAACCCCCCAACTATGCAACCCAACAAATGACAGACAAAACAAGAAATAATTATCGTTTTAATGACATGCAAACACACATTCTCAATGAAGGAGCAAATGACTAAAAATGGACCAATCTTGAGGTCTTCCTAGGAAGATCAAGTCTTGTACATGAAAAAAATTACAACAATTAAGTGAACCAAATATGTAGACCTCAACTTACATTCAACTCAAAGTTGAAGATTTTGAATGTTTCACATAGAATGGATTTACAGTGCCGCTTGTTTGGATAAAAGACAAAGTAATAAATAAATAAAAACCTGGGTTTAACTTAAACATTCTCATCCAAAGAATCCGAGATGACTTATTTCTTGGTAAAAGATTAAAAATTATATTTCCTCAAAAAAGAAAAAAATTTAAGTGGACAAACCTTCAAAACAGAACTTACAAAGTTAAAATATAAAAGCTATTAACTCATACTTACAGTTACAGTTTCAACTGAATAGTAGCCACGGTCAACATAATCTCCCATGAACAAGTAATTTGTATCTGGACACTACCAACAAAAATATGCAACCAGAAATTAATATTGAAGTTGCAATTGTTAAGTGATCAACACATCCAAGAAAAGACAAGGCAGGAACTAAAGTCATTACAAGAAGCAAAATCAGTTCATGTATCCCACTGGGGATAATTTAATTGAATCAAACATGATATTAAAGAAAGCAGATTCAGATGAATTTGTCCCATCTTACAGTCCCAATTAGAGACAAACGTGGCTAGCATAATTTCCATCTGTGAATAAAATAATCAGTGCCTTATTTGTGTAAAGTTAACCACTCATACAATATATGCACTCACCAACTACAAACTTCTTATTAATACAATATCATCCCACTTGTTTGCGACATCAGTACTTGCATAGCTAGAAACTTAATTGACTAAGGAAACATTGACATAGGCTAATGTTTTCTATGCTCAAGCTTTACTAAGTTTCTTTTAATGATGTTAACCTTCTCATTTTCTTTTACATGCTTTTTTGATAAGTAATAAAAATCCATTATAAGAAAGAGCGCAAAAGGAGCGCAACCCTAATACACAAGAAGTATATAAAGGAAAATCCAAAAGAAAAATAAAAAGAAATATTATCTTTAAATACAATAAGGGTTAACAAAACCGTATCAAGGAATTGTAGAAAGTCTGCATAAGAAAAATAAAAAATAAAAAGTCTAAGTCTATGCATATAGTCTTCAAAAAATCAGAACTACACTTTCAACTTGTGCAACTCTTTCCCCTCAAATAATCAAGCATTTCATTGGCTCCAAATGTACCACAATAAACATAAGGGAACAACTTTCCAAACCTCCTCATTGCTTTTACTCGAAAAAGAAATCTCCCCATTTCTTCTTTTGCCAAACCGTCTCTTCAAACAAGATAACAATTCCAACACAAAATTAGGCATCACCCAAGAAACCAAACAAGTAGAAAACCGAAGACCACATTTCTTGAGCCACCACAAAATGCAGGAAAGTATGAGCTACATTTTCTCCATGGCTCTAGCACATAAGGAACTGATCCATAATGATTAACCCTCGCTTCCTTACATTATCTGTAGTCAAGATCATCCCCAAAGGTACACACCACGAGAAAAAGCCGCCCTTGATAGTACACAACTTTCCAAATGCTCTGCCCAGGAAAAAATATCCCTCCTCAATGCATTGTAATAGCCCCACTTGGAAGCCTTGAGTTTCTGAAAGATCCATCCAATTTATCTACCTCCCCATGCCTGTCTTCGTAATGTAAATGTCATCCAATAATTGAGCCATAGATTCTGATTTCTTTTAAATGTTATGATGTTGCATTTAAATTTTATCAATAAAACTCGATCAGCATCGTAAGCCACGTTCTACACTTCTCCAAAATGCATGAAACCTCATTCACACTTCAATGGGAAAAAATTATAATAAATAATCATAGCAATATAATAGAGAATTTCAATTCGGAAAGGAAGTTCAATCACAACTCCCATTAGTTCATAAATCTTAAGCTGTAACTAATCAGCCTTCAACAAACATAACATGAGAAAAATGCTGGAAGCCCTGGTCAGACAACTACCTTCCCTCCAATGCGAAAAAGCTCTGCAAGATCATGGAACTGCCCATGAATATCGCCACATATTGTAACAGGACTTTTAACAGGCTGCAATGCAAAAGTACAAAAAAGATTAGTCAAAACTTTCCACTCCACTAAATCAATGTAAGCTTGTTTTTTAGTCAAAGCTTTCCACTCTACTAAATCAATGAAAGCTTGTTTTTAAAATAGGTGAGATTTGGGTCCCAAGGGGGGAGAGAAGGGGAAATTCAAACAAGTAACCCCCATTTTATGAGAAATGGTCCCTTACAGATTGTGCTACCCTTGGGTTTTAAAATCAACATAAGCTAAAAGAGGCAACGCATGAATGCAAAACAGGAGCAAAAACCCACTGAAAAGATAATGTAAAACTCGAATCAAGCAACGTAATATACAAGTTGATTCTTTTTTTAAAAGGAGATAAATAAGTTGATTCTACGTCCAAATTATACCTCAGCAATGATAATGGCCCGTCCCAATTGGTTTAACCACCATAGTTTGCAAAATAAGATAAAACGGTGACCCAGTATAATAGAGAGATTATATGTATGTCATAAGAAACAATTGAAATGTTTTCTTCTTGCTGATGCCATTTAGGATTTCTCTTTTGGGAAAACACCTCTTTCTTCCATATTTTGGACCTTAGCTCAAATTGTTGGTTAATCACCAGAGATGGCTTAGAAACCACCAGCTGAGTATGTTAAATAGATTTCATACAAGGAGGAAAAATACAGTAGGTAGGAATAGCAACAAACCTTACCTACAACCAAACTCATCAAACAGGTTTTACCTTTTTTCAGATATTTAACTCACAAAACGTTCTGCAGAAGAAAATGTTGCTACTAATGCAATTTAACAATCAAAAGATTTTAATCATGCTGTGAAGAAGAACCTCAGAGTATAAGTTTCATTTATATGAAAGCTACAAATAGATTCTCTTATATAGAAAGGGAAAAAAATAACCCATTAAAAAAAATCAGATATTAATCTCAGTCACCCAAGTTAAAACACCAAGAAATTATCGATGTAGCAAAAACAGATTGCCCCAGGAAAGACAAGGGGAAACACTGAGAGAATGGAACCCCTAACTCCAAACATCGTGACTAGAAAAAGGTAACTCCTAACTTATTAATTAGCCACAACACACTCAAAGAAACTAATGGAAGCTGTTCAAATGACTTTATCAATCGTCACCATCTAAGTGCATCTCTGGATCTTAAATACCTCAACCTCAAAGATTCCTGTTACTTTAGATGGGGTGTACAGTCCAAACAAGTTTAAACATATGTGACACCAGTTGCAAGATAAAGCCAATACATGAAAATCCTCATCAGCAAATGAACACATAAAAACACATGAATTAGTGTGTGAGTATGCGTGTGTGTGTGTGTGTGTGAGAGAGAGAGAGAGAGAGGGAGATAAATATGACATTAGCACAAAAGAATAGATAAAAAGACACACCTGGACATTGCTTTCTTCCATTAATATCTCCTTAGCCTTATCACACAGCGCCCTTACCTACACCAATATAACATCCATTATTGATTAATTGATTTTGATCATCGAAGGAAAGAAACACATTCACTCAAAGAAAATTCCAGACATCACAATTGTAAGGCAGTATCAAACCCAGAAAACAAAAGGAGAATAAATTAGGAAAGTTATATAGACAAATGTTGCAAACATCAGACTGAACCACTGGAATTGAAGATGCAAGCTTAAAATTTTGCAAAATAATAACATTAATAAGAGAAACAAAAACCCAACTTTTTTTTTTGCTTGGTAAGTTACACACACACGCAGTGGGTCTTGACTTCACGATCTCATCCTCCACCTAACACTTAGAAGGGGGGGAGGTGCCAGTTGAGCTAGAACTCATTGGCTGAAACAACAACCCATCTAACTCAAGCTGAAACACTAATTGCAACCTAAAATGGCTCCTTCCTTCAAATGTGACTTTTTCTTTATAATTCAATGGTTGGGAAAGGGGGGATTTTAACCCTGGACTTGTTCGTTGGAAACATCAGGAGGTGTTAGTTGAGCTACAAGGCTCATGGCTTATATTAAATTAAGAGTTACATTAATTGTTGATTAATTTTAGCCTTTTTTTATTTTCTAAATCGAAAGTTAAAATAGCAGAGGGGGGATTTGAACCGTGTACTTGAACCTTGGACGTCTCCATTAGAAACACCAAGAGGTGTCAACTGAGCTACAAGCCTCTAGGCAAAATTTCACAGAACTTACAGCTAACAATAATGTTTTCTCACCCAAAATATCACAGAAATTAACTTCAAGCAATGCTTAAACTGTGACCAAGACCATTTTATTTAGAGAACAGTCCAGAAACTACTGTCTGTACTTTCTACGATCTCTACATCTTTGCTGATGTTATCGAACAAGTTAGATCTTGTGGAGTTAGGATATGCCAAGAAAGTGATATTTACATAAGCAGTAACTAAACAATATAGATGGCATTGATAGCGTTCAGATAAAAGTTATGGCAGTGGACTACCATGAACTGAAGCCAACACTCTAAATGTTCTTTACCCAAAAAAGCTTTTTTTTTTCAAGTAAGTTCCAAGATATTCAAATGTCAAAGAAAATCAACTTGGTAAATGCAGTGCTTTAACTACCAACTCATTTTCTATGGACACAATGTAACCCACATCAAACAGAACTAAATTTCTTATCAAAAGGATAATATAGATTATAGACCCAACTTTAGACAACATAAGCCTAGACTTCATTATCATAATGATAGTAAATGGTGCACACAGATCTCTTTAAAAAGCTAAAATCAATACAGAAACAAGGGGCGTAAACCACCAATTGAAGTGAAGTCAGAAAGAAGCTTGTCCTCCCACTTCTCTCCTCTAGAATAAATTGCACTATCTCTAATATTAGCTTCCAAATCCCTTGCACTCCTCTCTCACCCACCTTGAGCCAAGTAAAGAGCAACATTGTGACAACCCAAATATGCAGCATATTAAAATAAGGCTACTTTTCATATCCCATCTCATCCTCAATTTCAGAGCCTTAGAAACTCTAACAAATCACACCAATTAAGAGAACCAACCCCATCAAGTTCAATTCAAATGCGGTGCCCAATCAGACCTCCAATGGATCTGATTCAATTACCCCCATAAAACCACAAGATTTCCCAAAATCCAACCACGAAATCGACCCCCATCAATTTTTCAAAAACCCTAATTCAGCTAATCTCACAGATCACGAACAAATCAGCGATATCACCCGCACAATTCTACAAATTTTCAAAACTCCTCGATCTAACTCGAAGCAAACCCTAACGAAATCAAACCCGATCCGCCATTTCTCGAGCAACGAAACACAAACCAATCAAACCAAAAAAAAAGAAAAAAAAAAAACCAAAAATTTTCACAAAAATCAGGATAATGAATAATAAGAAGAAGAAGAAGAAGAACCTCTTGTTCGGACAAGGGCTTGCACTGCATGAGCTGCGAAATCTGCTCGTCGAGGCCTCCATGCGTGTTCGAAGGGACCGATTCCATAGCTTTCGTTCTTCTTCAAAAAAAAAAAACGCACCGTTTCACAGATCAAAGATCCCTCCGAATCAAAACCCTAGAAATTCCCCCCCAAAACAGAACAAACCCTAGCTTTCCCGAGGCCTTCACCTCCTCCTCCTCCTTCTTCTTCCTCCTCCTCCTTCTTCTTCCAGAAATTTCTAGAGAGAGAAAACAACACACTAGAGAGAGAGAGAGAGGCAGTGCTTTTTTTTGTCTTTCGGAGCGCTTCGTTTAGTTCTTTTTTTTTTTTTTTTTTTTTTGGGTTTTGGGAGTTTGGGGGATTTTAAATTTTTTTTTTTAATCGTTTGAAATATTGGACTCGTGGAATTGGCGCGTGCGTTTGATTGGCGAATAGGGAGAGAGGTCGGTGCTTTTGTGGCGGGTTTTGATTGGGTAGGAGGTTTTGGACGGTCATTAATGGCGCGTGGGTCGGAAAAGAAAAAAAAGGGGTGTCTGTTTGTCTTGGGTTTTTGAGATTGTGGATGTGAATGAATGGTTTGTGATGATCTTTAGGAAAGATCTCTCATTCAGAGACTGTGATGCTCGTGCAACTGATCAACTGACTTTGTCCAAATACTAAGACGGTAAGACCTTTATTTTCTTTTTCTTTTTTCTTTTCTATAATGATAGATCTTGGATTGAATTTTATTTTTATAGTTTTTAGGGCCAAAATGGCCTAATAATGGCAAAATATGTAAGAATCTACTACTGTTTGTGATATAATTAAGAATTTACTACTTTTTTAAAATTCGAGTATGTGAAACTCAAGTTTGCCGTAAAACTCGAATTTCACAAACTCAAGTTCTATGAAAAATAGCTACCAATTTTTATGTAACTCAAGTTTTATAAAAAATAGTATGGTAAATTTGAAGGCTATTTTTTTTAAAAACTTGAGTTCTTAGAACTCAATTTACACAGCAAACTCAAGTTTCTCAAACTCAAAATCCAAAAACGTGATACATTTATATATTTTTTTCAAAATAATGGTGAAAAATTACATATTTTATCAAATAGTGATACTTGGTTATTTTGTCCGGTTTTTAGACTACAATTTTCTAAAGTGAATATGATAACAAAGATGAAGATACTAATGGAATGGATTTTTTTTTCATGCACAACAAAAGAATTTGGGGAAAAATCATATTTTTTGGTAAATTGTTTGTATTTGTTATGAACTTATCATTCATATCAAATATTGCACAAATTTAATGGCATATCCAGTGTCATTTTATTTAAAATTTTAAATAACATTGTTTTTTATATACTATTAACAAAATGTGGTATAAAAAAAAGATCTCTCCCACTTCTTTGATTCTAGGGAAAGGCAATTGTATATCTTAGATTTATTAAATAAAATCTTAATTATTTCACTAATTGATCGCATAAATTTAACTAAAACCCACCAATTCTTTTTTACATTTTTGGTAGAAGAAACTCACCATTTTACTTTAGGCAAATAAAAAATGATATATTTTAAAATTTTATACTCCATGTACGCAATTACACATATACCCAATGGGTTTCTAATAAACTTGAAAATGGATGATTTTTAGAAAAACAAAAATGAGTTTGCTTAAAATTGTTCAGTGTTGTCAGTTTAGAAAAACAAAAACAAAAACAAAAAATATAATTGGAAATATTTGATGTGTTTTCTTTTTATTGTTTTCAATAGGCAGTACCTTAAGATTTCAAATCTAAAGCTCAAATGAGAAACTCTCATCAATGTGAGGTCTTTAGACATGTGAGAGAGTAGAATATTAGGAAACGTTCAACACATGTAATGAAAGTTCAAAATGTGAGGTCTTTATGTCCATGGCTTATGCACCACAGCATTTGACTAAAATTGACTATAGTGAGTTAGTGACATGTCCATTCTATGTTGAGTTGAAACTTGTTGGAAGTATATTGGAGATCACACGTAAGCTTTGGTGATTCCCCACTCTTTTTTCTTCTTCTTTTTTTTGTCCTTGTTATCATATTCTATTTTTCTTCAAGTTTAGAAATACCCCGAGAGTACATCGTTTTCATACGTAAAAATTACAAAATATCAACAAAAACAGAGGAAAGCTAATGGTATAATGAACATTATAATTTACCAACTGATTTGTGTCTTTTTGGAAACAATTTATTTAGTTAAAACTGAAAATTTTTTGCTGAAAGTACTGTAGATAAAACTAAAAGGTAGTTAAAATAATACAGTGAGATTCATAAATAGTACCAAAAAGTACAATGGGACCCATGAATAATAGCAAAAATAAGCTAAATAATAAATAAATAAAAACAGACTTTTTAAGCCAATGCCAAATGCATACTTAGTGTCCGTTTGAAAATAGTTTATTTAGTTGAAACTGAAAATTTTTTGTTAAAAATACTGTAGATAAAGGTAAAAATTAGCTCTCTTAAAAAAAAAAAAAAGTTAAGATTAGCTAAATAGTACAGTGGGACCTATGAACAATACTAAAAAGTGCAGTAGGACGACCCATGAATTATAGCAAAAATAAGCTGAAATTGCAAATAATCTGAAATTTTCAGCTGGTCCCAAACTCA
Source organism: Castanopsis chinensis (assembly GCA_032878915.1). NCBI lineage: Eukaryota > Viridiplantae > Streptophyta > Magnoliopsida > Fagales > Fagaceae > Castanopsis > Castanopsis chinensis. Next base: position 908,650 of record JAVQMG010000084.1, read on the forward strand.
CACTTAGTAATATATAGCAAAAATAAGCATTGAAATTAAGGAAAGCAAATGGGAAATGAAAAAAGCTCAAAATTTTGCTTTATTTCATTTTTTCATAAAAACTTTCAAACCAATCCCTAAGTTATTAACATATTATATAAACCAATAATTTTAATTCAAACCATAATGGCCTTTAATGATAACCTTTGTGTAAACTAATATATTTTTGTTGGTAATAAAGGAAAGGATAATGCATTGAATAAGTCTGTTACAAACATAATCCTCCACGTCTAGAATTACCAGGTTTTCCACAAAAGACGGTGGGGGGTCAAATAAATCAAAAGTGCATAAGTTTCATTCTTGACAACAATGACAATTGACAAGAGCATTTGTAGATCGATTCACTTTCATGTAAATGCGTTTTATTCTTCCATCAAAAAAAAAAAAAAAAAAAAAATGCGTTTTATTCTTCTATTGTGGAAGTCATTCAATTGGGTCCTTGGAAACAGGGGCGTAGTTATGTACAAAATTTTGAAATTTTTTAAATATATATAATTATTTTAATGTTTTCAAAATTTAGTCTACAAAAATAAAAGTTGGCCCCCCCAAATATTTAAATTAGTCCAATAATGCTCTTAAAAAAAATTAGTCTAATAATTATAGAGACATAACTTCATTTTTCGCAATTCTAACTGTTATTGTAAAATGTGCTCTTATATCTATTTAATATTTGATAAAGGTTGGCATCAAACATGTTTGAATTTATTTTTTTTAACCCATTATGTGACGTTTAATAAGTCATTTACTCATTAAAAAATATTGTCACTAAGACTACACAAGAAATGTCTCTTTAATTGCTACGCAATAGTTTAAAGCAAGATAATTTCAAATTTGTTTGGAGCTTAACTTATTCCTCCAAATTTTGTATCATTCGTGTTTTTGAAAATTTAATTAATTCAATTGAAAGATTTTTTACTTACTCTGGTATAAAATTTTATAATTTGTATCGAAAATGAAACTTTTTAAGAATTTCACTATAAAAATGGTAAAAATAAATTTTATTTTACAAAAGATCACCATCAAATATAATTTTGATTGAAAATAATAAACTTTTTTTTTTGTTGTGTATGTGTATATATATATATAACATTTCAAATAAAAAAGTGTGTTTATATAATAAAAAACCGTGTGTATATATATGTGGGGTGGCTGTCGTGATAAATACTTTAGTACTGCAACTTAGCTTTAAAAAAAAAAAAAAATTCTGGCTCCACCCCGGCTTGGAAAGGGATTAAGAACCTTCAAGGGGCTTAAAGAGACCCAGATTAAGAACATGATTAATCAAGTCATAATCATTATTGCAGATAGAGCAAGTAGTAATTCCCCTTGAACCCGAAATTTCGTAAGTTGTGATGCTGTGATGAGAACACAGCTAGAAAAATAAAATAATTTAAGGGGGTGTTCTGTTATTACGTTCATTTTTTTTTTTCACCTTCTTCTTCGTTGGAATAGTTAAATTACTTAGAATAGGCTTGTGCATGCAGGGACAAACCAAGACTTAGGTCACGTTTGGTAGACTGTAATAGAAATTGTAATGTAATAGATATTCCTATGGCATAACTATTCAGTTGTTTGGTTATGTTTTTATTACAATGAATAGTTATTCTTTATGAATAGCTATTCTTCAAAATGAGGAATAACTATTCCTTATCAAAAGTCCTGAATATCTATTCCTTCACCTTATGTAATAACTATTTTAAAAAATTTCCTAAAAAGCTATTAGTTGTCACATCTTCAAAAGGAAAGAAAATAAATTTTCCTTATTGTTAATTATTAGCTCTATTTTGAACACCCTAAAATAAGTATATTTTAGGAAATTTGACTTAAAAATTATTTAATTACACATTTTTTTTTATACTTTACTAAATTGTGGATGCATATTCAGAAATTTACTCCTAAATGGTCACCAAACTAATGAATAGTAATACTTATTACATTCTAACTTAATGTATTCCTTGTAATACTTATTCCTATTCTTATGTAATTATCATTACAGTGTACCAAACGTACCCTTGGAGTTAGGGGGGCAAAACGTATAAGCAATTTTTTTTTTATTTTATTGAAACTCCAAATAAGCATTCATTTAGAAAGTTAGGTTTTTTTTTTTTTTTAGTGTCTTGCTTTTTAACTGCTTAGACCCTTTGTCTCTTCTTTTTTTATTTTTGGTATCTTGTGTGTTGTCAGGTATGTGTGAGTATTCACTTAGACTAGTTAGAATCGGCTTAGGATTTTTTTTTATTTCTTGTTTGTGTCTTACGTGGGTTTATTTTGGGTGTTGTTTGGGTTTAAGTTTACTATTGGTAAATTTTGTTGTCGAGATTGTTAAATTTATTTAAGATTTTAGATCAATAAAAAATTTTATAGCCTTTAAAAAGATTAATAATATTCTTGATGCGGGCAAAGTGCAAATTTACTGAAAAAAATTGCTAAAATTAATACATATATATATATATGTATACTTTAAAAAAATTTGAAAAATTTTGGAGGGCCATTGCCCCCCACATCCAAGTATAGCTCCGTTACTCAATGCATGTTTGTACTAGTTGTTTTTATTGACAAAATTAATGCTTGATTAGCGATAATAAAACTTACTGCTTTAGAAGCACTTAAAAAATATTGATTGAAATATATTTCAAAGAGTGACATTAGAGTATATTGACTATGAGACGGTTGTCTTCTCAAAAAAAAAAAAAGAGGAAGGAAGTTGAGTGGTCGAAGGCCAAACAACTTTGTTATAAGAAAATTTTATTAAGTTTTTTGGTTTTTTTTTTTTTAGTTGGGTAAAAAAATACTATTGTACATATAAAAAGCGAAATTAAAAATACACACACACAAAAGTCAAGAGTCTTGTAAGAATTATCTTTTACAAGGATAATTAGGGATCAAATCCCCCTCTCCCTACTTTTCATAAAAATTAACACAAAAAAAAAATATATATATATATATATATTGTACATAATTAGAGGAGTTTATTATTAGAGTCCATTTGGGAACAGTTTACGAGACTCATAAATAGTAGTAAAAATAACATAAATAATAGTAAAAATAAACCAAATAATAAAAAATAAAATAAAAACTGTATTTTTTTAGCCAATGTCAAACACAACCATAGTGTACTATGTTTTGGCAAAACCAACCAAAGTTTGCATATTCAGATAATTAGTGATAGCTTGCAGCAATGACGTCATTTGTAGTATTGGAAGACCATGTTGTTTTTATTATTATTATGAATAAGACCAAATTATTGTTAAACCAAATATGATACCATAATTGTATTAAAGTAATGAAATTATTCTTAAAAACCTCAAAATATTTAATTTTATTTTAATTGGAGTGATATTCTAAATTTCTTCAAACTTGAGTAATGCAACTTTACATATAACAATCTAACAACTATATTATTAGCTTTTGAGTGGAGTTTGTAATGTGCTTTTGTATTAGAACTCATTTTCATCTTCCTTGTGTGTATGTGTTTTTTTCTTAAAAAAAAAATGATAGTGCACCAAGTAGTGCAAGTACAATGTATAATACTTACTTTGAGTCACACAAACACAAACATGATATGTAAGATTTAATTTGTATTAGTTAAAGCATACAAAAGAAGAACCTAGACATAACTGATGAAGATAAAGAAAAAGGAATGATAAGAAAAGGCATAGTAAAAGAGATGTTAGAGAAAATTGAAAGACAAAATAATATCATTGTAAAGATAGAAGTTATACGTAAGGAATTAGATATAAAAAGAGAGAGACAAATGAGTACTCTAGTAGAACTAGCCAATAAAGGATGGACAAATGATAGTCCTAAAAAAAATGATAGTTTAAAGGAAAAAATTGATGAAAGACTAAAATCAATTGAAAGATCTATGATATATACCAAAAATAATAGTTTAGCAAAATTAACTAAAAAGATAGAAAATTTAAATTCACTTTTAGATATAGACAAAAAAAGAGACATTACAATTTTAAATACTACTGAGTCATCAAATAATGAGAAAAATAACAGATACACTAGAAATACTATTTGTCATAAATGTAAACGATATGGACATATTAAGAAATAATGTGATAGACATAATAAAATTGTTAAACAAAACAACAAATTAGAGTTTGAGAAAGATGTAATAAATGAATTAATGGAAAGAGATAGACCAAGCAACGAAAAAGGAAGAACTAAAATCAACAAACCCACTCAATGTCAATAAAAGAAAAAGGAAACAAAAAGACATAATAATGAAATTGATAGATAATCTACTTAATCACCTAAAAGATAAAAAAGGCTATTTACTAAAATTGAAAGGTTCTAAAGACATACCTATTGCTTGTATTAAGTGTAGGAAATATGGACACCATGTTACGGATTGTGGAAAAGGAGAAAAAGCTAAGAAAAAAAAAGATAAGAAAGAAAAGACAAAACTGAAACAAGATGGAACAAACATAAAACCAGTAACTCTACAAGACTTAATGAAAAAAGCAAAAATAGTAAAACGAGAAATTAAAGAAGATAATTCCACAGACATAGATGAATAGTAATCTATCAAAATATCTTTTTGATCTTTCTAGACTAGATAGTCTATCTGGAAGCTATTCACGTGTGCTGGTGAATAGTGATTTGTCATAATTGTCTTTGGAGGGTTTGCCTGAGAGGACTATCATTCTGTCTTTTTGTTTGTCATATGTCATAGGGATCTTAAGAGTCTTGGAATGCTTCTGGGTGAGTCATGTAATTTGGAGAGGAAGATTCTGGCATTGTGTCATCTTCATCGTTCGAAATTTGTGATGCAGCTTCAAGTAATTGCTTCTTAAGCTGTCTTTAGTCTGAGATGAAGCCAAGTTAGCACTGGACTTGGCTATTTTCTAGAAGGAAATTAGAACCTTCTATCTAGAAAGGAGAGGGTTTTTTCTGTAGTTCCCGGCAAATATGTTCAAAATTAAACTTATTCCACCCTTTCAATTTAAACTTTCTAGTAAGCATGGGAAAAGGATACTGGGGATGTCTTTCTATCTTGTATTTCCCATCTAATAATCCATGGAAGAACTGGAAACCTGTAATAAAATTGTAAAAGATGTGGAAAGTTCTTAAGATGCGGTATGTTTGGTTCTTTCTTGAAACTCTCATAGGCTTTTAGAAGATCATGAGGGAGAATCTTAGCTTTAGGACCATGGGAATTTTACCAGTCAATGAACCATCTTGGTATCATTATGTCTTTCTTTCTATACATATCAAAGTGGAAAAACCAAGTGCTGCAGGCTTTTTTTTTTGTTCGTTGCCCACATGATGTTAGGGGAGTTAAGACCGAAACTAGACTTTAGGCTTGAAAGAGGGCTTAAAGGCTATTGGTAAAGTGTGAAAGGCTCATTTTGCTCAGGTCTAGGTTGCATCTAACAAAGATTATAATAAGGTCTCAAAAATATATTCTGCAAAGATAAGCTAGCACAAAGGATGAATCACCACAACAAGTGGTTAAATAATAGTCTAGAAGTAAGCAAGAGAAACGTCCAAAGGTAGATGTTTGGAAAATTAATAAATGTATTTGCATAGTAAAAATTATGCATTTCCTTCTTAGTTGGTTAATATAAAAATGGGCCCATTATAACAAGTAGGAAAAAATGTTCCAGCAGTGAATATGACAGACCTCCAGCGATAGACATCTAACAAGTTAATAGAAGTGTTTACATGATAAAAATCATAAGTTTTCCTTATTATTATTAATTCAATATAACAAGGATTAAAGGCTTCATAATTACATATAAAAGAGGAAAAAATAGGATGGAATAAAGGGAGAGAGAGATTTCAGTTCAGTGTAGCAGATATTGAACTAAGGTTCTTGGGAAATATATATGTGGGGCATGAATAGGGTAGTATAGGCTATTTTGAGTAAGTGAAAATGTAAGCTTGCGATGGTATGATAGAGTTAATGCTGAAACTAAGTCTTTAAAGGGTAAAGGGTTGTTTGTGCTAATTAGGAAGCATTTATAGACTGTGAATATGCAAAAAAAGAAAGGGAATGTCTGAGGCTAAGTGAGTGTGGGCTAAGGGGTATGAGTTAGAGCTTAAGGAGAGCTAAACCACAAGCAAATCATAAATTTCTGAGGGGGTTGTTGTGTTGTGGGCTGGTATGCTTAGGCTTTTATAGGGAAGTTTAAGGGAGCATTAATTAGCAAAATTCCAAAATGTAGGACTGATTTAAGGGTAGAATAGTTGATATAACTATTTTAGGATTTGGCCTAAAATGGGAGATTTGCTTTTAGGGTTGTTTTGCTTCTTTGGGCAATGTCACACATGGGTAAAAATCAGCATAATCTTGCATTAAATGCTAAGAATTCTGAGATTGTGTTCAGCCAATGGGATTAAGGCAGGTATTAAGAAGGAATCTTAGTGCTACAACTAAGATTTTGACCTTAGGAAGTAAGATTCAACACCCCAAGCCAAGTGTCAAAGTTTAAGTCCATTTCAGAGGGTTCCACTGGAGATCTCTTTATGCCCTCCAAACCACATGTTCTCAAATTTTCCCCTTTAGGATTCATGGGCTTGGTTGAGGATTTCATGAGCTTAGAGGTCATGGTTATGGCTTCCTTGAGTTGTGACTAAAACTTGGGGAAGAAGGCTACTTATTGCCTATTAGCCTTTAGGTGTCAGCCTTTGGTACTATTTATGTCAGAATTGGCAGTAGGACAGGTGGTCAGCTCCTAATTTGGTTTAGGAGCTTAGTTGCTTCTTGAGGTGACCTCCAGAACTGAGCGAAAGGCAGAATTGAATTAAATTCTCCAGCGGGGTCAGTTTGCACACATGGGCTGCTTTGGCTGAAATTTCATGTTGGGCTTGGCCATGAGGGCTGAATATTTTGGTGAGCCTCTAATTTGGTGGTTCTCCCCACTTGAGCCTATTTTTTTGCTTTCTCATTGTAAGGCCTACAAAATGGACAAAACTACCATATATTGCCATGGATTTTTATTTCACATGAGCTTTAGTTGTTAATAGAAATAAAATGAATCCATGAGTTTTGATAAATATTTATGATAGGTTTTGGGTATTAATTTCCAAGGGCTTTAAATAACAGCTTGTATAGTTTCTTATAATTTTTTCTATGAATTATTTTTGTAAATGATATTTTCTTTGGAACTTTTAATAATGACCTCCAATATTTCTTGAGAATAATATTTACCATGAGTTTTAAATAGAGGCAATAGCCATGGGTTTCAAATAAAATATGGTAACAACCACTATAGTGGAATAATGTGATATTCTCATGGGTTTTTCTATAGATAATCATAATATGCTTATAAGGTGAGTAATTATCATGAGTTTTGGAAATAGATATTATGAATGTAAGATAAATAGTGACCATGGGTTCTTATATAAATTCCATGGGTTTATATTATGATTGAAATAAATAATCATAACTTTCCTTGAGCTTTTATATTAGTAACACAAATTCATAATTTTACATGGGCTTGATATATGTTTGCCTTGGGTTTTGGATAAATGAATAGTGTTACGTAACATAAATAGTTACTATGAGTTTATAATATGGTATGAAATAGATAAATATTATGAGTTTAAGATAAAGCATAACTTTGCATGGGGTTTTAACACAAATTCATAATTCTCCATAGGCCTTATATATGTTTGCCATGGATTTTGGAAAAATGAATAGTGTCACATAACATAAATGGTTACCATGAATTTTATAAAATAGATTTTATAAGCTTTTAGTATTATAGTAATATGTCTAAGAACTTAAAACATTGTTAATCGTTGGACTTTAAGTGAAATACTTAAGATATAGTATTTTGCCAAGTATTGTTAATTTTAGACTTTTTACTAGCTTGGACTTTTAATAATGCCAACGTAAATTGGGTTTTTGATATTGCCAATGAAATTTGGGCTTTTGAAATATTGCCAAGCATAAGTATTCTTGAACTTTAAAAGAATTGGATATGTGCATTGGGCTAGTAGGGCTAGTTTTGGGCTTTGCTAAATAATGATAATAAAATTGGATAAAATAAGAGTTTTTTGGGTTTTTTTTTTTGTGATAGTTTATATCATGACCTAGTTTAGATAATAGATATGAAATATTTGTGGTTAACATAATAATAGGGCAAAAATTTGTGAGAGCCCAATAACTTATTAGTGGTATTTGAAAATAAATAAGTGGTACTTAAATAAAATTAGATGTAAAAAAAAAGTACCTTAACACCAAGTATGTCTGTAAATATTATTTTCGAATAGAAGGAACCTATCCCAGGCTTCTACATAGTCATAATAATTATAAAACTGCGGGTCAAAGGGTTGGGAAAAGTTCTTAGTGATCCATGGTGATGCTTTCCATTGGGAGGGGGTGAGGATCTGTTTGATGACTCTTTAGAGTAGCCAATTCTGTTTGGGTCTTGGGAGCAAGGCATATGTGTTACCAGGATTGAGTCTGTATCAACCAAAATATATTCATAAAATTTCTGGGTTTTTAATGTTTCTGTCTTAGGGTGTTCCCATTCTAGGGGTATGAGCTGTCTGACTAGGGAGAGGGTATCTGTTATGTGCTGGTATTCTTGTTCAATCCATAGAATAAAATTCTAGGAATCTTTCGAGAGTTCAATACTGTGGTCTTCTTTTGGAACTTGGATTTCTTGAGAGGTAGAGGATTTGTACTTTGGTTGGTTGGAGGGAGAGGTTAAAGGGGGAAAAGAGGATGCGGCTATGTTAAATGGTTTTTTTAAGGGAGGAGTTGAGGGCGAAGCATATGTCTATTTGGTTATTAGAGTGGGGCTTGGGGAGAGTGGATCAAAGGGGTTTGGACTGCAAGTCAAAGGGGATCTTTCTTGGGGTCTGCTCGAAGAGAGAGCAGGTGAGGTGAAAGAAGGGCAAGGGAGGAATCTGCTAAGGGGAATAGGAGTAGCAGCATAATACTGTCTGGTTTTGGGTTTTGGGGAGTTGCTCTTATCTGAGGGGAACTCATCTTCCCTATAGGAATTCACGGGTTAAGAAATTAGGAATTGAATTAGTTTCTCCTTTAATATATTCAATATCAAAGTAAAAAATACTTAAAATAGCTTGCCATCTAGCAAAGCTCTGTTTAGAGACAAGATTTTGAACATCTTTCTATAAAACTTCTTTAGCACTTTTACAATTAACTTGGATTAAAAAACTTTCAATTAAAAAGATCATTTTGAAGTTTTGAAACACATAATATAATAGATAAAATTTCTTTCTTAGTAGTGCTATAATTCTGCTGGGTAGTTGACCAAGAGCCAGAATGAAATCTAACAATTTGATCTTTGGCATCATTTTTTGCTACCTGTTTTAGAATTCCACCATAACCTATGTCAGAAGCGTCTGTCTCAACAATTTTAAAAGTATTGGGGGAAGGAATAACAATGCATGGGAGTTGCTTAATATATTTTTTTATCTGTCTGATTATCATACTATGTTTGTCTGTCCATGGAGGAGGATTCTTTTCTAGCCTTTTATACGTGTTGTTTTTTCCATTATTAGGTCATCTTTCTTATTATTACTCATTTGTCTTTCTATATCATCTTCTTCTTGCATTATTCCTATAGGACTACTTTCTTTCTCTACTTCTAATATTCTTGACTTCTTTTGCACTATGTGACTATCTTCTTTACTATCTGCCAGACTTGTTTTTAGTGTCTTTAAGTCATTTCTTTCATCAATTATCTCTATTAGGGTATCTTTTTTACTATTTTTTATATCTGTCATGTTTATAGATATGTAAGTGCTTATTAAGTTATTCTTTTGTCTATTATGTCAATTATCTATCACAGTTTTTGCTAAAGGTGATTGATGATGAGGTTCAAATTCTCTTTCTTTTTCTAACTCTGAATTTAAAACTTTCATTCTTTCTAGTAAGTCCAAAAAACTATCATTTTTCCTTTCTACTTTAGTGCTTGCTATGAATCTTTCCATAGTTTCTAAATATTCTAATTTTTTATTAATCTTGTCTAACAAACTATCATTGTGTTTATCAGTCTATCGGTTGATTTTATCTCCTGTTATTGTACTTCAATTATTTGTGCTATTATTATAGTTACAATAATCTATATCACTATCAGAATCAGAATCTGTATCATCAAAATTCATATTACTATTTAACCAATTATTGTCTATATCTCTTATGCTATAACCTTCATCATAATCTATATCATCATAGTCCATGTTTCTAATAAGTGTGTGCCTAGCCTAAGTGTGAACAAGCAAACAGATGATGAGCTAATAAACATATTTATTCTATTTTGAAGCAATTAATAATTACTAGCGAAACAATTACTAACCACTGGTATCCTTGCTATCGAGATCACCTCCCCCAATGATAAAATAGATTATAAAGAAGAAAATAGAAAAATAAATATATTCAAAATAAGATAAAACGGAATATAGAATATGAAAATGAAAACTAGTAAAAGCTTACTTGAATAAAAATTTCTGTCTTTGATTATAACTGAAAACATCTGTCTTTGTTACAAGCTTAAAAATAAAATTCTATTTGAAGAGTCACGAGACTACAAATTAAAATTTGTCTTTGAAACTGAAAGGTTACAAGATTCTGTCTGACGGGAAAGGTTACAGGATTACAAGAGAGGAAGTATTACAAGAGTCTCTCTAAGGGAGGGAGAGGGCTATCTTCTTTCAAGGAATTGGACTTTAAACTTGAACCTAGAACTTGAACCTCTAAATTTGAACCTATCTTCTGTCTTCAGAGTTTGTCTTTTTATAAATAAGATAAACCATAGTAAGTCTTCAAAAGTAACCTGAGTTAATAAAGTTAACTCAAGTTAATCTGCCGGTGGAAACTTGTAGAATATTGTGGAAAATACTATTGATGAATAGTAGTCTTTCATAAAGTGACTTCTGATGAATCTATCTAGGAATCAATCAGGTTACTATTCACACATGCAAATGAATTGTAATCTGTCAAAATATATTTTTGATCTTTTACATCTTAAAATTTAAGTATTTTTTAGGTAGGAAAATAAGTGATACAACATTTGACTTTTCTGAAATTAATAATGGGTGAGTGGAGAAAAGAAAATTATAGAAAGAGACCAGAACTTACCCTAGCCAATGCTATGGATGGGGTCAAGGAACTTGAGTAATTAGAGGCTCGTAAATGAAGTGATAGAACTAATCAAATAAGTTAATGCAAATGATGTCGTAGCATTTCTTTAAGTCTTAGGAATTTTTTTAGATAATTTGATAGTTGGGAGATACGGGATTTTAAATTTTAGATGTATTTGTTGGAAAATATCTGAGTAAGTTAACTAGTTAAATTACAAAACTCTTGAAAAACCTTGAAAATGTGTTTTATAATTATTATGACTATGTAGAAGCCTGGGACAGGTTCCTTCTATTCCAAAATAATATTTACAAACATATTTGGTTTTTCCGCTTTGATATGTATAGAAAGAATGACATAATGATACCAAGACGGTTCATTGACTGGTGGAATTCCCGTGGTCCTAAAGCTATGATTCTCCCTCCTGATCTCCTAAAAGCCTATGAGACTTTCAAGAAAGAACCAGACATACCGCATCTTAAGAACTTTCCACATCTTTTACAATTTTATTATAGGTTTCTTGATCTTCCATGGATTATAAGTTGGGAATACAAGATAGAAAGACATACCCAATATCCTTTTCCCATACTCACCAAAAAATTTAAATTAAAATGATGGAATAAGTTTAATTTTGATCATATTTGCCAGGAACTACAGGAAAAAACCCTCTCCTTCCCAAACAGAAAGTTCTAATTTCCTTCTAGAAAAGAGCCAAGTCCAGTGCCAACTTGCCTCTGTCTCAGACAAAAGATAGCTTAAGAAGCAATTACTTGAAGTTGCATCACAAATTTTGAACGATGTAGATGACACAATGATAAAATCTTCCTCTCTAAATTACAGGACTCACCCAAAAGCATTCCAAGACTCTCAAGATCCTTATGACATATGACAGACAAAACAATAGAACGATAGTCCTCTTAGGCAGACTCTCCAAAGACAGTTATGACAGATCACTATTCACCAGCACACTTGAATAGCTTCTAGATAGACTATCTAGTCTAGAAAGATATTTTGACAGCTTACTATTCATCTACACGTGTGAATAGTACCCTGACAAATTCCCAGATAGATTCATTAGAAGTCACTTTGTGAAAGACTATTGTTCATCAATAGTATTTTCCACAATATTCTACGAGTTTTCACCGACAAATTAAGTTGAGTTAACTTTACTAACTCAGTAACTCAAGTTACTTTTGAAGATTTACCATGGTTTATCTTATCTATAAAAAGACAGACTCTGAAGACAGAAGATAGGTTCAAATTTAGAGGTTCAAATTTAGAGGTTCAAGTTTAAAGTCCAATTCCTTAAAAGAAGATAGCCTTCTCCCTCCCTTAGAAAGACTCTTGTAATCCTTCCTCTCTTATAATCCTGTAATTCTTCCCTTCAGATAGAATCTTGTAACCTTTCATTTTCAAAGACAACTTTTAATTTGTAATCTTGTAACTCTTCAGACAGAGTTTTATTTTCAAGCTTGTAATAAAGACAGACGTTTTCAGTTTTAATGAAAGACAGAAGTTTTTATTCATGTAAGATTTTACTAGTTTTTGTTTTCATATTCTATATTCCGTTTTAACTTATTTTGAATATATCTATTTTGCTATTTTCTTCTTTATAATCTATTTTATCGTTGTTTATGGTTCCATATTACTGCTGTGCTCTCTCCTAGGTATGTTTTGGTATCAGAGCCATGGATGGTAGATGTATGAGTTTTATTTCTTTGCAATTAAGAAGTTACTAGGAACAGATATTACTACCATAGCTACTACTTGCTCCTTGATAGCGTTGGTTAGCCCCAAACTCGTTGGCAAACCATAGTTTCGCGTTGGTTAGCCCGTTTTGTTAGCCAACGGACAAGCGTTGTTTGGGTGGTCCCACAATGGATTTTCCTGAAGAGGTGGTCTCGATAGCAAGGACACCAGTGGTTAGACTTGAGGGGAGTGTAAAGTTGTAAGTTCAGGACTTATTGGATGCTTGTATAGCGTATCAAAAAATAAATAATATGTTAATAGTTTTAATGTACTTATAGTGCGCTATTAGATAAAAGCATGTTATAACAATTGTAAGACTAATGGTCAGCTAGGATGGAGAGGAAATAGAGTGGAAAACTAACCCTTATGTTAAGACATTTGATGCAACAAAAAGTGTATGACTCAACATTTGTTATCTATTACTATGCACATGCTATACGTGACAATCAATAATCATATGCAAACTAAATAAAAAATCAAAGACTATAATATATTATAAATAATTTAAAATATTAATGAAACTCCTTCTAAATTTCTTGAAACTTTTTTTATGATTAACTTGTAACCATAATTTATTTTATTTAAAATAATATTAGTAAAAGAAATTCACTTAAGTAAGTTATATTTATTATTTTAATGTATATAAAAAATATGATTGTGAAAGTATGTTGTAAAACTTATAACACTAAGCTACATAATGCAAGCACAACGTGTAAAAGCCAACTTTTTATTTACTAAAACAAACAAATTATGGTAGATTATTCAAATAATTTAAATTAATTATTAAAATTTAATTTAAATTTGTAGGAACTCTATGTTGTATACTTTTAGTTGGATTGGTATTTTTAAAAACTTTTTGAAACATTAACAATAATGGTTCTCCAATTAAATTTAAATACATTGAAATACATGTTTGTATTAAGTTTAATTGTTCTTTAAAAAGACAACACAATTTGTGCTTCATTGGCTAATAGTCTAATACTTAATACAACATATAAGGAATTGAACCATGTCTTAAGTTTTGTCCCACGAAATAACAATTAAATATGGAGAAGCGACCACCACTGAGTGGTTTTTTTTAGGATGCCAGTGATTTAAGGATGGAGAATTTTTTCCATCTCACTTGACCTACCTACCACACTTTATCCCATATGGGTTTTCTATGTTCCAAAGAGGTGATGGGACGATCATGAGTTTTGCTCGCTCTAAATGTGTGTATATATAGTTTTTGTTTAATAGTGTATGTTTGATTTATTCTATATCTAAAATGCAACATTTTTTTGTATACATGTCCTACTTATAATTTATTATTTATTTTTACATATTCTATTACTATCTTCTAAAATACGAGATTTATTTCCCTTATTACACTCTCATGATTATTTATTTTTACATATTCTATTACTATCTTCTAAAATACGAGATTTATTTCCCTTATTACACTCTCATGATTGCCCTTCTTTAGTATGCTTCATCTCAACCTTAATAATGTTTTTTTTTTTTTATTTATAAATAATTAGTACATGCTGTTAACCTTGCAGTTCGAACATTTTCCCCCTAGACTCCCAAAAACTTTGTATATGGGGAGGTGTCAATTCAGCTATAAGACCTTTTACTTCTCAACCTTAATAACGTAAATGTGAAAGCCACATCATTGTAGATGATAAAATGTCTCCAAATCCAACCTACCTTGCTCCAATCAAACACAAGTCTTTCCCCTTTGGAGAGGGTACTGGACAAGGACGAGCATCCTTGATTTGACCTGTCGTTACCATCCTTACCCATGACTAATTTTCAAAAGCAATTAAGCAGGATTAAGCTTACTAGTTTTTTATTTTGCTTGGGTAGTAGGGTCAGTTGGTTTTGTCAAAAATTGTGTTTACTAAACCTATTTAATTGTGACATTCTAGGCAGAAACAACTAATAGGAAATCTACCAAATTTGTTGGAACTTGCCAAACATCATCTATTGATGCCACTTATGCAAGCATATACACATGGCTAAAAGGTGTTAGGCCGAGATTTAAGATAAATGTAGTAGATCAATTAGGTGTCTTCTTGTGTGTAAGTGGCCAACACATAGGCATGTTTGCAATTTCCAATATTTGCAAGTGATCGAATGTGAGTTGTGGAATAAAAGTTGTTGGTCCTTGATTCTATGTAAAAATAATTGTTTACAACTCAAAGTTGTGCACAAAATCGTAGTAAGATTTGTGTCCCTAAATTATTTCTCTCTTTACATAAAGAAATGCTTGTAATTATTAATTATTAAGAAGAAAGACGTATAAAGTCTTTACAAACGTGAGTGTGCATGCTTAAATTTTTATAATTTTTTTTATAAAAATCTTAAAATACAATTTTCACAATTATGCCTAAGAGCATTAGCAATGGATATTGCAAATCTCAAATGTAGGCCTAATTTACAATTCAGGCCCAACATGCCACTCCATTAGATGTTGGGTTTTGTAACTATTGCAAAAAAATATATATTTGTGCTACAGTGCAATTCTAAACATAGAATCGCACTATAACTTAATGGTAAAAATAAAATATTATTTTTTATTCCGTTTCTGACTCACTTGTCTCCCTCTCTCTTTCCTCATCCTCTCTCTTCTTTATTTTTTCTCTTCATCTCCCTCTTCTCTATCTGTTGGCGTGGGGTGTTGACTATCATGGGTGATGGATTTATAGATCGGCGTGGTGAAGACTGGCTTGGGGATTGGCATTAGAGACTAGCGTTTGGCTCCTTTTGGTTTTTCTGGCCCCAATCTCTGTTCCAATAGTCACGTTCTAATCAATTTCTTTGAATCAACATGGTGGTGAGGCTGGTGGCGCGGTTGAGATGGGCGTGGTGGCTGGAGGTTAGCGCGATGGAGATCGATGTGGAGACTAATGTGGAGTCCGACGTGGAGACCAATGTGGAGTCCAACGTGGAGATTGGCATAGAGACCGGCATTTGGTGGGTTTGGTGGTGTTGGCATGGTGGCCGATTTCTAGGTTTGGTGGCCGACGTTTGGTTGGTTAGGTTGCTATGGGTTTGTTGGGTTTTTAGTGGGTATTGTTGGGTTTTATTTTATTTTATTATTATTTTTTTTTGGGTTTTTGGTTCCGGTGGCATTTTGTTGGGCAAAGGGTAGTGGTGGCGTGGTGGGCATGGTGGTGGTGTGGTGGTGATTGTTTGTTTAGTTGTGGCCTGTGCTAGAGGTTGAGAGAGAAAGAGAAGAAAAAGAAGAGAAAAAGAAAGAAAGAAATAGTAAAACAAGAATAAAAAAGAATATTTAAATAAAACGGGAAAAAAATAAAGTTTGGGATGTTGGGTGTATTGTAAAATGATATGGTATAATTGATAAAGTAAATTTTTAGAATGAGAAAATGGGATAGGATGGCATTTGCCAATGAGGATGCTCTAATGGTTCTATAATTAAAATAAATTACATTATTGTATAAACCACTACAAATTGAGCATATTTCAGAATATAATTAAATTAAATCACATTTTTATATAATATTACTCTCTTACCAAAAAATAATTAAATTAAATTTATTAGTTAATACAATTATGTGATTAAATTTAATTGAAATATATAAAGAATGGTATATAGGTTTTGTCTTTTTGTTTTTTCAAATATAGAATATACCTCTTAAGATCTTTTTTTTCCTTCAATCTTTTAAGGTTCATTTGGTATATGTGTTTAAAAACTGAAAATTGTTATTTGAAAATACTTATGAAAATATGTGTGGATGAAAATGTATATAAAAATACGTAAAATGTTGTTTAAAAACTGAAAATGGTTGTTTGAAAATACAAACCAAACACCCCTTAATATTTGGTTGTTGAATTGGATTCCCTCCCACGAATAAACATATATTTTTTCAAAAGAAGTTAAAAGAAACTTACCATCACAACTTAAAATCATATCACATCTAAGTATGAAAACAACAAATCCAGTACAATCATAATAAACTTTCAAATTCCATAAAAGAAAAGAAAAGAAAAAACTTAACAATTATCATAAAATAAACGTCATATTCACATTTATAACTTAATAATAAAACCAATACAATAATAAAAAATTTATCTAGTAAAGTTTTTGATAATTAAATAAAAAATTTTAATTTTAATTCTTGTCTATACTAAAAACTGATCAGTATTTTAATCTGATAATAAAAAATTATCATCAAAAATAGATGCCATATATTAAAAAAAAAACGTTAACAACCAAATTGTGATCTTATTCAAAATTTACCATATCTAAAACACTTGACAGTCATTCTAAAAACAGATAAAAAATTCTATTTTATTTGTGTACAATGAAAATACATTCTTATTTAATAGTAATAGTAAAAAGGAAAACGTACGCACAAAAATATATTCATTATTATATTCCATTTTCCATTTATATATATATACATAGAGAGAAAAGCGAGCAAGGAGATATTTTTGTGCTGTTGCGTAGTAAAAGCGTTCGTGTCTGCAAAATTTTAGGGTTTTCTGGATCTTCATCTTCATCAACAACGATAACCACAACTTTGTCAACGTCTTCGATTCTTAGGGTTTTCTTCCTATCTCTCTCTATCTGTGTGTGTGTGCATGTGTGTGAAGTTTATTTTGCTTTAGCTTTAGATTGCTGGTGGTTCATTTTTGTGTGTTTGTGATTCGTTGCCATTGTAGATCAGGGCTGTTTTTTTCTTTGTATTAGGTTTTGTTTGGTTGGTGAGAAAATCGAGGGAAGGAGGAACAAAAGGGTATATAGGGAATTTACTTGATTTTTGGTTGGTAGGGTTTGAAATAGATGTTGTGTGTGGATGCAATTTTTTTTTTTTTGGTTGTTTAAAAATCAAACTTGATTTGCCATTTATGTTTTGTCTTAATTTTGATTTGTTTGGTTTTGCGTTATTATTAGATGAGTATGTCATTGTGACTTGCGGGTTTTGATTTGCACAATTTTGTTTGATCAGGGTATTTGGAATTTTACTGATTGTAATTCGTGGAGATATTGAATTTCGAGGAAGGGTTTTTGATTATTCTGTGAATTGGTCGGATTTGGGGTGTTGGGGTTGAGTGGGAATTGCTGTGAATTTGTCATGAGTACGAGAACTTCATGGGCGGATTTGGCTGCAAACTCTGCAGCTGAGAATGCAACTGCTGGGTCTTCTTCTGCTAACAATGGGCCCGTAGGTACGGCATCAGCTCCTCCATCCCGGAGCACCTATGTCCCTCCACATCTTCGGAATCGCCCAGCTGTTTCTGATGCACCTGCTCCTGCTTATAGTGGGCCTGTTTCAAATAATGATCGACCTGGGTATGGTGTCTCGCGGTGGAGTGGTGGTCCTAGAAATGATTCTGGTCGATCTGGGTATAGTCATGGCCGTGGTGGCCGTGGTGGATGGGGGGGTGGCAGAAGTGGTGGTTGGGACAGTGGGAGAGATAGGGAAGTGAACCCCTTTGCAGATGATGATGTTACTACAGAGGAGGCTTTTTCTGAGCAAGAGAATAGCGGCATTAACTTTGATGCGTATGAGGATATTCCGGTTGAGACGAGTGGCGATAATGTGCCACCACCTGTGAATACATTTGCGGAGATTGATTTGGGTGATGCCCTGAATCAGAATATTCGGAGGTGCAAGTATGTGAAGCCAACTCCTGTGCAGCGGCATGCCATCCCCATCTCACTTGGAGGACGGGACTTAATGGCTTGTGCCCAGACTGGTTCTGGCAAGACAGCTGCATTCTGCTTCCCAATTATCAGTGGAATTATGAGGGGTGAGAGTGTACAGAAACCACCCCATCGGGCACGTACAGTGTACCCGCTTGCTCTTATTCTCTCTCCAACTAGGGAGCTTTCAATGCAAGTGAGTTTAGTCATATGACTATTTCAGTATATGCTCTAATATTATGCATAATTTTATTAAAATAAGATTCCAAAATCTTGTTAAAAATTGCAGATACACGAGGAAGCTAGGAAATTTTCATATCAGACTGGTGTTAAGGTGGTCGTTGCGTATGGGGGAGCACCAATTCACCAACAGGTTTTGTGTTTATTTATTTTGGATACTCTATGTCTGATATAGTTGACTCTGCAAGTTGTTTATTAATTATTCCTCATTTCTGCATCTTGTCGCTCCATTGAAATTCTTATTATGATATGCTAGCTTGTTCTCAGGTATTATGTTAGCAATCCTAATGAGTTGTGTTTTGGCAGCTGCGGGAGCTGGAGAGAGGTGTTGATATTCTTGTTGCAACTCCTGGAAGATTGGTAGATTTACTGGAGAGGGCTAGAGTTTCATTACAGATGATCAGATATTTAGCTCTAGATGAGGCAGATCGAATGCTGGATATGGGTTTTGAACCTCAAATAAGGAAAATTGTGGAACAAATGGACATGCCTCCACCTGGTGAAAGGCAGACCATGCTGTTCAGTGCCACTTTCCCAAAAGAGATACAGGTTTGTTTTCTGTCTGAATTTTTCAATTGGAAGTATGATTTTCAACCAATGCTTATGACTTTGTGGCCTTTCTGCTTGTTCTGCTAGAGAGTTAGGACTTTCATCTTTTCTTTTTCTTGGGGCTGCCCCTCCCCCCTGAACGGAGGTGGGGTGGGGGTGGAGGCGTATCAGTTTTGGTTTTTTATGTCTTTAAATATGTGCTGAGTCAGCTCTCAGTATTTGCTCCTAGTTCTATAATGCATTGTTTGCATAGAATGTTGCATCTCTTGATATGCATTGAGACTGAAAGTAGCTTGAGATTAAATCTTATGCAAACAGGATATGTCAGCTTTGCTGAAGATTTTTATAGGACTAATTTTAATCTATGTACTTATTTAAAAAAAAAAAAAAAAACATCTATGTGATACTCTTACCAATTTGGCTGACATGCAGAGATTGGCCTCTGATTTTCTTGCAAATTACATATTTTTGGCTGTTGGAAGAGTGGGCTCAAGTACTGATTTGATTGTTCAAAGAGTTGAATTTGTTCATGAATCTGACAAAAGAAGTCACCTCATGGACCTTCTTCATGCACAGAGGGCGAATGGTACACAGGGAAAGGTACTATTGCATAAAGACCATTTCGGCATATTCTTTTTTTGTAGTTAACTATTTTTTTTTTTTGGGGGGGCGGGGGTGGGGGGAAGAGAGGGTCTGTGCGGGCTGGTAACTTTTTCTTATTGATGTAATGTGAACAGTATTAAATTGGATTATTTATTTTCAATTTATTCTTTAAATCAATAAGCCTTTTACTTCCAGGGAGGAGGGAGTTTGAATTTGTTGATCCAAATATGTAGTTGTTTGACTGTTGCTTTCATGATCTGGTAATTGCAGCAAGCTCTGACATTAGTATTTGTGGAGACTAAGAAGGGAGCTGATTCACTGGAACACTGGCTGTGTATGAATGGTTTTCCTGCAACTACTATTCATGGTGATAGAACACAACAGGTTTGTTTTATTGTATATATACTGTTGTTCTGGATGTCTATTTTCTTCTAGAGTATATGCAGTGTTGTTAAAAATGTGCTTTAAGCGCAAAGCGCACAGGCCTTGGGGCTTTTTCCCTCTAAAGCGAGGCGCCCTCTTAAAAGCTTAGCCTTAAGCGCACTTTTTAGAGATTTTTTATTAAGCGTCTCTTTAGAGTTTTTTTATTTAGCGCAAAACGCACTTTTTTGAGCTTTTTGTAATTTAAAAAAAAAATCCTGATTTGATTTTTAGCCATTAGATCTAAATATGTTTGATATAAGCCATTGATTTAATATATAAAAACTAAGTGTGGTGTGCTACCATGCACCTAAGCCTACCTCTTTAGATAGTTTAGACCTTTTGGACCACAACCACACAAACAAACACTCAAGTCAAGCAACAGGTTCAAGTTCTAGTTCACAACATGCTCCTCATGATGGAGATGACGATGATGAGGAAAATGATGAGGGCTACAAATCTTGTGATGACAATGGTGATGGTCCCTTGCTTAATGGGGATGATGATTATGTAGATTAGGATTGCATTGCATATTTGTATTGATTTTGTTAGGCAAGGATAACGTTAATTAACATTCTAGTATTTTTTAGCC
Organism: Castanopsis chinensis; assembly: GCA_032878915.1. Lineage (NCBI taxonomy): Eukaryota > Viridiplantae > Streptophyta > Magnoliopsida > Fagales > Fagaceae > Castanopsis > Castanopsis chinensis. The sequence goes on from JAVQMG010000084.1 coordinate 929,569, forward strand.
TTTGCCTTTTTTGTTCTATACTTCTATTTTGATTCAACCATGTTTTGTAATCATGGCCATCAAATATCATGGTTGCATATACTTTGCAAAGCACAAGAGAATTATATAAATGTTACATAAATTATATAAAATGTTTTGCTGTAATTTATATGATTAATTGATCACTTGATTGTTGTATTGACCATTATCATTTTTTCTTTTAATTTATTATTATTTTTAAAAAAAATGTGCGCTTCACATCGACTAGGCGGGCACTTGCACTTTGCGCCTAGGCTCCAAGAGGCCTTTGCTCGTAAGTGCGCTCAGCGCTTTTAACAGCACTGAGTGTATGACAAATTTGTCCTCTGTGTGGTTGTGGTGGGTTTAGGGTTAGGTGAATTAGTGCATGTACCTCTTATGACCTCCAATTTTTAAATATAACAACAAACTTGGTACTTGTGGATTTAGCTACAATAACCAAATGGCATATGATAAATTTGGGCCTTAAGCCCTTGTGCCATGTGCTCATCAACATCAATGTTATGCATTAGACTGCTACATCATATTCTGTCTAATTAAAGTTCAAACAGACCCAAATGAATATGCATATGTGTTTGTGCATGTACGATTATTTTGTCTTGGCAAGATGATTCTTTTGGAACTTGGTTATGCCTAGTGACATCAGTATTGGATTATTGGATAATTATAGTGATTTAATATTGGACTAAGTGCAGTGGTGCTGGTGCTAAATCATTTTCGTTAGAGGTTCAGTCTAATTCTATATAGATATAATGAACGTAGGGACATTCTATCTAACTGATTTAGTTTTGCACCCGTTAGGGTGCAACCTAGTGGTTGGAGGCTTGGGATGAGCTATAGACCCAAACATCCTGGTTTCGAGCCCCACTAGGATTTCCCTTGGATTACATGATACATGGTTTTAGCAGGATGCGATTGTGTATTCGTGGTTTACTCCCCAGGGTTGGGTCCAAAGGGAGGGCCTTTGTAAGGTTCCATGTCATTAAAAAAAAAAAAGTTTTGCTAACGTTGGTTGGATGTAAGAAAAGATTTCTGCCCCTTTTGAGATTTTTATGTGAGAAACAATTGGAATGGGTTTCACAGTGGTGAGCCATTTATTTGCATGGAGCTGCAATTTATTGGAATACTGATTGCTATCCTGTGCAATAGTTTAACAAATGTTATATATACTCACTTTGCTGTTGGTACAACCATTTGAAAACAATGAAATCTAATTTTGATAATGATGCAAAAATCTAAAACGATACTAAGAATCTAATGGCCCATTTGGTACATGTGTTTAAACACATGTTTTTAGGTTTTAAACAACATTACACGTATTTCTACACACTTTTTCACCCACACATTTCTAAAAAATATAAACAACATTACTAGAACAACGTTACCAAATGGCCCATAATTTTCTGAATTTCAATTTCTACCAGAACAACATATTACAATGGAATCTGTTTGCTAAGAGCCTATGTATCTTTTGGCAAAAGTCATAGGTTGCGTTTTCTCTTCTTTTTTTTTTTTTTGGGTTCTGCTGCGGGGACAAGAGGCGCAGTGCATACTGTGCGCATACTGTGTGCACTGTACGCATCCTGTGCGAGCACTGTGCATGAACAGGCTGATCACGTACTTTTTTTCAGAAATTTTTATGGGTCCCACATTATTCACACATTTAAAAATTATTTTGCTACAGTATTTTCAGTTTTCAGTTTTCGGCAATAAGTTCTATCCAAACAGACCCATAATGAGGGAGACTTTTTATAATACAAAATAAGGATGCAGTACTTTTGTGCCTATCAAACCCCGAATCATACTTCAGCAGACAATTTATGGTGACTGTTAAGACTGTCAGTGTTTGCAGAGTGCTAATTTAACATAAGCACACTGTCCTGATGGGAACTTACAAATTTATTTTTTAAAAAAATCATCCATTGCAGCATAGTTTTTGTCTTCCCTGTCATAAATGACCTGAAAGTAGAAAACTGAGGTCAATGTCAAGGTGGAAGCCAAGAGCCTTGTAGCTCAATTGGTTGGCACCTGGTGTTTCCAATGGAAACATCTAGTTCAAATCCCCCTCCCCAACTATCTATTTATCAAAATGTTAAGGTGGAAGATTTGAAGGCGATAATGATAAAGGGGGAGAGCTGATTCTATTTGATGGAGAAAGGAAGAGTCCAAAAAGGGAGAGTCAGAAAAATGGTTAGCGGGAATAAATGAGGAAGTGGGAAAAAATTTGGGATGCATTATACTGTGTCAAAGAAGAAGGGGAAATAAACACTGGAGGACCATAAGGGTCAATCCAATGTGGCTCACAGGAGGAATGTTTAATTTAAAGGCTAATCCTCCTTTTTTATATATGGGATAGATTCTGAAACACACACGCTTGTGCAAACCCAACACCTCATCTTTCAAGATCCATCAACTGCCAATGTCCAATTTTCAACTCATTTCTCACTTTTCTAATTTCTATAGTAAGCGAACAAATTATCCTTGCTCTAGAGTTCCAAATTCAAGAAAAATTATTGTACTTGAATTTGAAGAATTGTTTCAATCTCCATTAGGATAGGACTGAGGAGTATTACTCAGCCACCACCAGCACCATCACCCTCATTTGCCTTCCTCCTAATTACAATCCTTGTAGCAGGATCTCTAGAATAGTGCACCCCCCCTCCCCCCAAAAAAAAATATATATATATACTGAATAGATATAATTCTCCAGAATTCCTCAAACCTCCATGAAATGTTACTTTCCATGGAACCAGAGATCAATTTAAATTTAGACTTCACAATGAATTTTTGGGCTTGACCTAACTGGGTCCTGTATACCACTGTTTGAGCATCTTAATTGCTTTTAGTGAATCCATCCTGTTGTTTATAGACTCTCTTTCCTTTTGTACATAATTTCTTTTTTGTTATTGTTTTTGTTTTTGTTTCTTGTACTCATTTTTTTAGGTTACTTTGTCCTCTTTAATGGAAGTAGTCTTATCTTTTAATAAAGTTTCATTACTTGTAAATATATATATATATATATTTATTTATTTATTTATATGGCAATCACATTCCTAGCTCTGAAAGATTTCCAATTAAACACAACATCATCAGGCTCATCTAAACCAAACCCTCTACAAATTAAGTGTGTTTCATTAAAGCATTAATGTAATTTTCCTGCTAGCATTTCCTCAGGGACTTTCTTTTGGTGGGGGGGTGAATAATTCAATGCAAATTAATAGTTTACCAAAAATCTGTATTGTTACATTTTGAATAGCATTTCCAGGCATGGTTATCAAAAATAAAAAAGAAGGCTAATCCATTTTGATTGTGTTTTTATTTTTTTTTCCCTTCGACAAGATTTTCCTGTGGTTTCAATGGAACCAAATGGGGAAGAGAGAGAGAGAGAGAGAGAGAGAGAGAGAGAGAGAGCATAGGCAAGTGCGTTTTTGTGCTTCTTGTATATAATGGAAGGGCTGATATATAGAGCAGTTTTAGGTTTATTCTGCTTATTCCCACATTCCATCAGTTTAACATGTATGGTAACGGCCAAGAGCATTAGAGCTCAACTGGCACCTCCCGTTGTTTCCAAAGAGACTTCCAAAGTTCAAATCTCCCGTCTCTTTATAACCAGCAAATTATCAAAAAAGATTATCTTTACTACAATTTACATATATAAAACATGTATTGTAATGTAAAACATGTTCATCAGGTTGGTTGAGCTGGACTTTGAGCCATGGTACTTTTCTGGTTCCTCGACAAAAGATGAGAGCTGTACGAATGATCTTCCAAGATTGTGATGTTAGATGATTAAATTAGTACACATCTGGTATCATAGTCATTAATATACTTTAAAATGAGCGAACTCTGGTGTTACGTAAGTCAATCTGTATGGACATGTTTTTCCCATGTTAAAATTTGAACTCTGACTTCTAAACTATGTCCTTGTGTCAAGAACTTGACAATTGACAACAGGAGAGAGCCCAACAGGAGATACTTGTCCCTGAGGCTTCTTTTAAATCTTATAGTTATGTTAAAAAAAAAAAAAAAAAAAACGAAGACTCAAACATAAGTATAAGCACCATTTACAGAAGCCTCATGTTTGAGTCTTGATTCAGCAATTGGTCACTTGTACAAGACCAATTTTTTAGTTTCATGTGCATTGTCTCATCTGTAATTTTTTTTATCCTACACATCTGCAGGAAAGGGAACAGGCATTGAGGTCGTTTAAAAGTGGGAACACCCCAATTTTGGTTGCAACTGATGTGGCTGCACGTGGTCTTGATATTCCCCATGTTGCTCATGTGGTCAACTTTGATCTACCAAACGACATTGATGATTATGTCCACCGGATTGGTCGGACAGGGCGAGCTGGGAAGACAGGATTAGCTACTGCCTTCTTCAATGAAAACAATTCATCGATGGCACGGTCTTTATCTGAGCTAATGCAAGAATCAAATCAAGAAGTGCCTGCTTGGCTGTCACGGTATGCAGCTCGATCTTCCTTTAGTGGAGGAAGGAACCGTCGTTCTGGGGGTAGATTTGGTGGACGTGATTTTAGGAGGGAAGGCTCTTTCAATAGGGGTGGTTCTGATTATTATAGTGGAGGCAACAGCAGTGGTGGATATGGAGCTTCATCTGGTGGGTATGGTGGAGGATATGGAGCTTCTTCTGGGGTGACCAGCGCATGGGACTAACTTTTGACTTCTGAGGCAGTAATGGTCTCTAGGTAATATGGTTGTGAACTTATACTTTCTTCTATAGGGTCATTTTTGGTTTCCGTGACATCTTTTTTGTTAGTGTTTTAAGCTTTTGTTGTTCCATACTGTTAGAAGTGCTTATGACTTATGAGGGAGGTGGTGATGTTTGCTTGGTGTTGGTGCGCCACAGGAATTTATGTAAGTTTGTAGGTGTTGGAGAGAAAGTACTAACCCATTAGGGATTTCTTTGCCCTTTTTAAAAAAAAAAAAAATCTATCTATCCTCTTTTCTCTTTGGTGGTAATTTTGGTGGGTTTATGGGTTGTAGAATATGTAGTGGGAGAGGGAAAAGGTTTCTTTTTGACCGCGTATCTTTGTTTTTCTCATAGGCATGTTCATTTCAACCCAAATTTATGTTGGGGTAATATTCTTGAGGCTCTGGTCCTGGTATTTTTCTTCTTCCCTTTGTCAAGTATTTCAAAGGCTTTTGTAATATTTTGGTTTTGACTGAAATAATACAAAGCTCTTGTTAAGTAAATGCGTCACTTGAGTAATTACCCGGGGCTTGTATTCATGCAATTTGTTGTCTTAGGAATGATGGAAGTTAAAGTTTGTTCAATGTTAAGAGAAACATTGTATGAGATTGCATCTTGATATGATATTATGCTCTTTAACTTATTGATTCTGACTATGTTGATTTCTGTGGCATGGTTATTTTCTGAGCAGTAAACCTGTTCGCTTACCAAGTTAAATATAATATTGTCTTCTTTTATCGGCAGGCACACATGCATTGCTGATTTGTACCCAAGTCACCGAACAGGCTTTGCCTTCTCTTTAACTGACAGCATTCTTTTTTCTATCTTTTTTTTCCCCTTGGTATTGTCTTCAAGTCACCGAACAGGCTCTGCACAGTTTTTTTTTTCCCCCTTGGTATATAACAATTTATTAATAAACATTTTTTTTTTTGTTTAATTTTGTAACAAATTAAACCATATTGTTTTGAAAGTGAAAAATTAAAACCCATTAGGAAAAAGCAACAGATGAAATCTTAAAAATTCGAAATTACAAATTAAACTCTAAAAATAAATTGTATCTTGAAGTCTCATAGAATAGTAAATTAAACCTTAATGTTGTTGTGTTAGAGGTTTAATATGGATGGAGGATTTAATTTGTTAAAATTTAAAATCTTAGAGGTTTAATTTAATTTAATTTAATTTTTTTTCACTTTTGAGGCTATAGGCTTTTGTTACTTTTTGAAGGTTTAATATGTAATTTTGCCTAATTTCTTTTTGCCATAGTAAGCAGTGGGCATGCATTTGCGCCCCTGTTTGATTGAGGGGTATAAATAGATATGTACTCAAATTTGTATTCAATATGAAATTAGATTACGTGTACTAACTTTGTTCTTTGTTTTTATAGTCTAATAAGCTTGAGTTTGTTCACTAGTTATTTTATCATCCACGAATAAAAATTTGGGGTCTAAAAAAGGTTAGAATTATCAACTTATATCGTTAAATTCACATATAATTTACTATGAAATTAATTCTACATTTTATTAGTCAATTTATAAATTATAAATTTGCATTTATTTGTGAACTGTCATAATCTAATTTTGAGTATTTATAAATATTATTTTATACATGCATACATATATAAACACATAATTTTATGCATTCAAATCAAGTTTTATACACGAGCTTAATTACGAATACATAAGTAATATTCAAATTAAAACTTGGGCCTGAGTTTTTAACCCATTTTCTAAATAATAAAAAATATAAACTCTTTATTTTTGAGTCAAACTTGAGTTATTTATAAAAGTTTGGTTTATTTATAGTTTTGGGTACAAACATATTTTTATTGGTTCTACAGCCTCGTAATTTACATGCAAGATTTTGAGATTTCATTAAATAATCCAAACGATGCATTTAAAATAATTTGAGAAAACAGGTCTCCCTATTTGAAGTCCTGTACCATGTAAAATTCTAGGATGTACCTGTGCAAGCTGAATTAAGAAATATGATTTTTACCTCTAAGAGGTTTGGTGGGTGGTAGGTCTTTATGATCAAATCCCAAAACGAAAAGTGTTTGGGATTAATTCGATACTACTAGCTCATTGTTTGCTAGTGTTTTCAGAGGAGTTGGGTCAAACTATCGCTCGATTGGTCCCCCCTTGTTCTACTTTTGTAAGTCATATTTTAATGTATAGGTTATGATTACACTTAAATAAATAAGCTACCTTTGATCATTTTCTTTCGATCTCTTCCTTTAAGAAATAAAATTAGTTGTAAGTAGAATTTTTAAGCAATCCAAATATTAGTTTCAACAAAGAAGAGAAGAAAATTATTGGTGAAAATGTTGATTATCATTGATGGTAGTAAGAGTTCTACCTCGGACCTTCTGTCTAGTCAACTACCTATAACAATTGACTTGTAATCTATCGTGTAGTAAGGCAAAGTTGTAGATCAACCATACTAGAAAGTAAAATAAAAAGAGAAAAACAAAACCACGTGCACAATGAGACAAAATTAGTTGCCAGTTCTAATCGGAAAAAGCCAAAAAAAAGAGAGATTCTTATTTTATGGGTGGGGGGACTTATTGATCTTTAGGACAGAGGAAAGTAGAATAAGTAATAAATAAAAATAAAAAAATAAAAAGCCCGTTGGTGATCAATAATGATTTATACCATAGATATATAATTTTTCACAATATATGGGTTTCGTAATTATTTAAGTCACATACGAATTACATATATTAGGTGCCAATTTTGTGAGATGTATGAGATATTATTTTTTAATTATTTTTTTTTTTTTTTAATTACATACACTCTTTTTTTTCGCTGAATAATAAAAAATGGGGTTTTTGATGTGAATTTATCAACCTCACGCCATGTGACGGCAATAGATAATACTATGTGTATCACATGGGCCTTATTGAAACTATCGCTCAAACTATTTTTCTTTGAGTGCTAAGACAAAAGCTCCTACTATCAAACCATACTCAGTGTGATAATTACGTACACTCACTGCTCTAACAAACGCATATGAGTCAAAAGGGCAAAGTGCACATTTTATTTGGTTCACATCACTATCTTGGCAATGATGTTTAAAATCATCTTTTTCAACTTTCAAGTTGACATTATGAAGTATAATCAAATATATGGAATATTAACCAATAGAAATTATTTACGTTTTGCCGGGTAAGTACTGAGTACTCTATCTTTGAATTTTTGATCACGTCACTGTGTTGGGTCTAATTGTTCAAAGTTTTATTATTATTATTATTAATATTTGAAGTCGATGAAATGGAGTATACAATTAAATAACAAGGAAGTCCACTCATAATATTAGTGTAGTTTTATTTTATATCTATATTTGTTCGTTTTGTTTTTATTTTTCAAATAATAAGATGTGAAATTAATTACACAAATGGCTCTTAATAATATATGAGTTTTTACTAACATATGTTTTTGAATTTAGTGGTGAGCGAAATTGATACAAAATATTTTTGAATTTAGTGGGTCTTAAACTATGCCTAAAATTATGGATTATAGTTAACTCAATTGGTAAAAATTGAGTTAGGCCTTTTTGAATATACACCGCAGTCAATTCCTTTAAGACCTTCTCCCCTTTCTCCGTATATGTGTTAAAATACTTAGTATTCTAAAAAAAAATTAGTAAAAATTTTATCTAAGTATATATATATATATATATATATATATATATATATAACTACGCCCCTCAAATTACACAACATAACAAATATGTCTTATCATAGTGATAGTGATAATGTAGATAGCATCATTAGTATGGGAAAATTCCTATTATTTGAAGGAAAAATTCAAGTAAGGTAAGTTTGAAGTAGCTAAAAGGTCAACAAAAAGCAACATTTGGGATGACATATTTAGAGACCTTTAAAAAGGAAGGTTGATTTCCAATTGAAATGTATTAAGGTCAAATTGAAAAACAACATAGATGGTTCCTTATGCAGGAGTTCACATTGGAATGTTGAGTTATAGTCATACATAAGCAGATTCATATACATGATTGACCTAGTCATGCTTTGAAATACATTGGTATTAAGGGAAAATTCTCGAGTGTCAATCCACCCAATTTATTGGTCCCATGGCTTGTTGAGATGGCGGCCCTTTCTTATTTATGGGTGAGGTCTAAAGTTTGGTTTAACTGCTTGTTTCACCTTTATCTTTCAAATTATTTGACTACTTTGGTTAAGCACAACTTTTTTTTTTCTTTTATACTTTTATCCATGCTATTTTTTAAATTGAATATGCCGAGATTTTAAGTTATCCCAAACACAACTTTTTGACTAGTTGATATAATGAAAAAGGATTTTTTTTTTTTTTTTTTTGGGATTGAAAATTTGGAAATAATGGTGTCAAAAAAAAGCTATAAGAAAATTACAACATTTCATTAGTTTGTTACAGGTCATTGATGGATTTACTTGTTGATGGTCGTTTTCGCTACAAATTTTCTACAAGCCTGACCTCCATATGAACCCAATTCATGTATTATATTATATTTGATTGCTTTGAGCATAGCTCAAGCCCATGTAATATTAGTCCAAATCGTGTGTGTTGCTAAGGCTAGGGGCACTAGCAACACCTAAGGCTCATGGATTGGGTATGGCACTAGAAATTTTCTCCCAATTAGATTTCTTAAGCACCTTTAGCCTTTGTACATTGAATATTTGGAATTTGGGCTCGACTCTCCAAAAATGATCATCTTTAAAGAACCAAAAACATCCCCGACACTTGTAAAAGAAAAGAAATAAACTTATATTTATCTGCAAAATGAAGATTTCATAACACTTGGTTTTCTTCATTAGTAATTCTTGGAGTTGACACAACATTTGATTTTCACCATTGATAATTCCTTGAGTTAACAAAACTATTAGTGTTACTCATGTGAATTGTTGATTCTTCAATTAGGGTTAAATTTTTCTTCAAAATTCAAATTTGAATTTGAGAACTAAAAATGCCAAAAGAACTAAAGAAATTGCCAGTTGTTACAAAACAGTGGTGGCTTTACATGGTAAACATATAAATTAATTTCCTTAAAAAGAAAAAAATTTCATGACATCTATTTTTCACCCTTGATTATTCATAACTTAATCAATCCTATTGGCGTTACAAATGCTAGCCGTTGATTCTTAAACTAGGGTTAAATCTTTCTTAAACTGGAGTTAGGGTTAAATGGTTAATTCAGCTATATAAAAATGGTAATGCTTGTTAGTAGCTTAACTAAAGAGCTTCACTAGAGGGGGGGCAAGTCTCCATCTCATTCATAAAATTTATCTTAGCTCTTAGGGTTGATGGAGTTGGTATAAAGACTTCCAAGGCATTAATCAAGGGACTACCTTAAACCATTTTCCTTGAGGTGATATCATAATTTGTTTTTCTATAATAGACTTATAATTTGATTTGATTTTATATCCTCCACCTTCAAATATTTTTTGATAAAAGGTTAGAACTCCCCCTCATTTGCTAATATGCTCAATTATAATTTATTGACCCTATCAAGCACTACATCTTGATGAACTCCTTCTGTCACAGAACTACCTCTTTTATTTAATATACATATTTTTAAAACTCTATTTGTATTTATGTGATGATAAAAAAACTATCATAATGGGTGAACCTTATAGGTTTTAATCATATCTTATCTATTAAAAAAAAATCTTTGCTATTTATTAGAATAGTTGCTGTCAGCATTACCACATTGGCATCATTCAACAAGAAACAAAAGATAAGAGAGTTTATGTTTGATCACATTTACGGCAGATTTGACTTAAAAAGCTTATAATGTAACCGGAAAACTGAAATCTTGTATATTTTTCAATCTTGTAACAAAAAGAATTGGTCTTGGGGTAATATTGATGAATATTGAAAATTATACACCATTTTTTGGCTTTATAATTACTACTAAAATGTATTTCCCCAATTATTTTACTTTACAAGAAATTAGAGATCTCTCTAACACATTTATGAATGGATCCATAATTAAAATTTAATATTGCAAAAAATTTTGATTATGATTTTGAATTTGGATATGCACATGATTAATTTCCTCTATAAATGAAAATACAGTCAACTTGTCATCAATGAGACAAATAGTAGAAAGTATGGTCACATGTTTAATCAATCTATCTTATAACAGGAAAAACAAAAATCTAAAAAAGTTGTTCTTTTGGCCACGCCCATAAATTAAAAAAGGAGGTGCTTTTTATTTATTTATTTATAATTTTAATTAGTATTTTTATATTTTTGCTTATTTGAAAATTGAAACCTTTGGGATGGGGCAAACATATGGAGGACCGAGGATCTCACACCACACCACACCACCATAAAGTTAAAAAATTCCAAACCTGTCTCTCTCTACTATTCCCTTATAAATGGGGTTTGACCCATTACACAGAAACAACACTATCAACAACAAAGACCACTAAAAACTAATAACTTTCTTTGTCTTATTGTAAGACTTAGAAATTGTAATTTAAAAAAAATGTAACCAAATTAATCATTTAAAAATTGTAATTAAGTAAAATTTAAAAGACAATAATTAAAGTGAATGAAATTAAGAAAATCAGATGTTGGTGCAGCCTATGGTCCAGCTGTATTGTTCAGCTAGAGAGAGAAAAGACACTGTGTGTGTGAGTTTAGACATAGAAAGAGAGAGGGAGAGAGAGAGAGACTCATGTTTTATGTTTTGTAGTTGTTGTTGTTAACGAGAAGCTAGTTTGGTGTCTCTTTGTTTGCATTTGCAGAGGTAAAAAAAAAGACAAAGCTTTTATTTTTATGTGTTTGTTGGATCAGATTTAAGGGAAGTGAAACTGAAGGGCAAAGTTCAAGAGATAAAACTGAAAGTGCTCTCGATCTGAGCCTCTGAAGCTTCTCTAAATTTGATTCTGGAACTTGGGTTTGGCTGTAGACTATATATTGTGTAGTTATCTATGACTGTAAGCTTCTGAGATGGAACGATCTTCGAATGCTCAAAGGGTCATCAGAGTTCAAGCTCCACTGGTTAGTTTAATTGATCCCTACCCAATTTTTAAATTTGTTTTGTTTTACTTTTTGCATCTACTTTCTTTAAATTTATGAACTTTCAGAGGCACCCAGATGGGAATTGTTGTTGTATTTGTGCATTTCTTTTTAGGAAATATTGAAAATCTGAATTTGGTGGGCATATGTGTTTGAGGGTTGGTTCTTTTGACAACTTGCATTTTTCTTTTTAGGGGTTTTGACTTTATGGCTTTTTGGAGATACCCAGATGGAGATTTTGCTTAAATGTGCAGTCTTTTGAGAGAATTTATGGAATTTTGATTACCCCAATGTGTTTGAGAATTGTTTGGCTTATGAATTCTGTGTTTAGTCATGCCAGTTGACTTCTCAATTTGGTATTTTGGGGTTACTTCTACCGCGTTTTGTTGTTATGTGTAATGATTTCTTTTTTTAATAAAGGCTGGTGCTAGTTTCTGTGAGTGATAATCAAGTTGGATCTTAAGCTGTGTCTATTTTTAGCCTGTAAAGTTCTATTCCATCAGGGGGATTTGAATTCCTCGTTTTAAAGGAAAATATGTCAATGTGGCAATGCTAATGCTTATAATGGAGTATAGGAATAGCATGGGGTGAGTAATGATCAGTTTCTTTTCATGAATTTTCCAGGATGGTATACAAATATTCCTTATACTTTTGTGAAAAAAACTCATGCATGTTAGGAGTTATGTGGAGAGGTTAATTTATGGAACAATTAGTTGGTTAGGTATGTCACACTCAAATTTGATTTTGTTTTCATAAATGATGTATTTTGCATAGAGGGTTTCATGTTTATGATTCTGCTGCATTTGGGTATTAGAGTTTTGATCCTACCTTTACAAGCGCTTCAGCCTTCTGCTTTTTTTCATTGTCAGTTTTTATAATATTATTACTAAAGGCTTGTCAATTTTCATTACAATTTAGGTGTTGAACACCTTATGAGTTGTTCATAATGTTTCTGTCTTGTTCTTGGTTCCCTTTTGCCTATACATATGGCGTCCATTATAGAAGTATATGCAACCAATAAATTCCGATGTTGACTAATTCCCTTTGGGCCTGGGGATATTATGTCTAGGTGCTGATTTTCAAATTTCTATTTGCCACTGTTTTATTCCTTGATTAAGTATGACTCTTACTGTTTGTTTGCGTCCATGTGCGGAAACAGCCTTCCTGTATTTAGTCCTAGACCCCCCCTTTTTTTTTTCTAGAGTGGTTCTGTTGCTTGATTTGGTCTATTTTTTTTTTTTTTTGTGCATGAGATAGTTTGCAGATGAATGAAAGATATGTGTGCTTGTACCTCTTTTTGCATTAAAGAGTTTGTTTGCTATGTGCAAAATTTTTGAAGCTTAAACCTTTTGTTTTGAAGGTTAGGTTACATTCTAATATCTACACAAAGGTTTTGAACAGTTATCCATGAAATTATCTTGTGCACTACCCATGTACTTGGGTTACAACTTTCTAGTAAATGCATTCCATTTCTCTTTAGACTTGGCATAAGCTGAGAATAGCTATAACTTTAAGAGAGGTCATAAAATTGACAATATTTGAGGAAAGAAGAGATAGGAAAGACGAGTGAAACTAGATATTGAAGTAATAGGAGAAGGTAGTTTATAGCATTGTAGGTAAACAAAGTTTCATTGAAGGGTTTGTGGTATATTAATTATATTTAGATATGCATTTATACGTTATTCTGGCTCATCGGAATGCTTGGGTACTTTGTGGACTGAAAATTTGGTCTAACTCTATCTGCTATCTTAATTACTTTAAATTTGGTGTTATTTAAAGATATATATCTTGCTGTCAAGCAATTCCAACTATGCTAAGACAGCTCATGACTTGAAATTTAGACTCCTCTGTTTTTCTTACCCCATTGAGCAATTAATTAGACAAATTTGAGGACATTTCCCCACTTTGGTTTTGTCCTCCTTTTGTAGATCAATAATTTACTAAACAGGAGGAATGAACAAGATACACATCCTGAGTTAGGATCTCAAAGTTCATTGTATTCCATTAAAAGACACACACTCTCAGGACAGGCTTGGATTTACATAAATTATTCTATTCTAAGTTTTAGCACTGATTTTTTTTTCTTTTTCCTGTTCCCTATCTCCATGAACTGCTAATTGTCTTATCTGGTATAATTTTCTTCTTTTCTTGTTAGCATAAATTGTGATATTTTTGTGATTAGGGTTAGGGATCCAAATCTTTGCAGAAGGTGTTATAAACAACTGTGGAGCCTTTAGCATTGTCATTAGCTTCTCAATTTTATTGCTTGTCGTTCTTCCTACTGGTGTGTATATCTTGATATTTACTTGTGTCCTAATAAAGAAAATATTTTTGCAGGTCGATTCTGTCTCATGCTATTGCAAAGTAGATTCAGGCTTTAAAACAGTTGCAGGAGCAAGAAAATTTGTCCCTGGATCGAAGATTTGCATTCAGCCTGATATCAATCCTAATGCACACAAGAGCAAAAACTCACGTCGAGAAAGGACCCGAGTGCAGCCACCCCTCCTTCCTGGCCTTCCTGATGATCTTGCTATTGCTTGCCTGATCCGAGTCCCTCGTGTTGAACATAGAAAGCTCCGTCTAGTTTGCAAGAGATGGTACCGTCTTCTAGCTGGAAACTACTTTTATTCTCTTAGGAAAAGTCTCGGAATGGCAGAAGAATGGGTTTATGTCATCAAAAGAGACCGTGATGGAAGGATTTCTTGGCATGCTTTTGATCCCACCTACCAGCTATGGCAGCCACTTCCACCTGTCCCGGGGGAATATTCTGAAGCACTGGGTTTTGGCTGTGCTGTCCTAAGTGGTTGCCACCTTTACTTATTTGGAGGAAAAGATCCAATTAAGGGATCTATGAGACGGGTCATTTTCTACAGTGCCAGGACAAATAAATGGCATAGGGCACCAGACATGCTTCGAAAACGTCATTTCTTTGGTTCTTGTGTCATAAATAACTGCCTTTATGTGGCTGGGGGGGAATGTGAAGGAATTCAAAGGACTCTCCGATCTGCTGAAGTGTATGAACCTAACAGGAATAGGTGGAGCTTTATTTCAGATATGAGCACAGCTATGGTGCCATTTATTGGAGTTGTTCACAATGGAATGTGGTTTCTAAAAGGCCTTGGGTCCCATCGTGAGGTCATGAGCGAAGCCTATTCTCTTGAAACTAATACCTGGACTCCAATTAATAATGGGATGGTCTCAGGTTGGCGCAACCCTAGTATCTCCTTAAATGGACAGCTCTATGCCTTGGATTGCCGGGATGGATGCAAGCTTAGAGTTTATGATAGAACCACAGATTCATGGAACAAATTTATAGATAGCAAGCTCCATCTAGGGAGTTCTCGTGCTTTGGAGGCTGCTGCTCTTGTTCCCCTTAATGGGAAGCTTTGCATCATCCGTAACAACATGAGCATCAGCATTGTTGATGTTTCAAGTCCAGATAAACATGTGGAGAGCAACCCTCGCCTTTGGGAAAACATTCCCGGGAAAGGTCATTTCAGGACTCTCGTCACAAATTTGTGGTCTAGTATAGCTGGCCGAAGTGGTTTGAGGAGTCATATTGTGCACTGCCAGGTGCTTCAAGCATGAGAAGCAGATTCTATATTTCATGCTTTGCTTAAGGCAAGAATTTGAAGAAATGGGAATGGAGAATCCAATGTTACTGTGTATGAAAATCTAAGGCAACACATTGATCACATGGAATCTCCATCCTCATTTCTTTTGGGAGATTCAATTTGGGAACTGATCATTAGCTTTTTATGCAGTTACAAGGTGAGGGTGGTTTTCTATTGGTTTCGGCAATAGAATTGAGGTCATTTCTTTACATTCATGAAGAGAGCAGATACTTGTAAATCTTGTTCTTTGGTTTTAGGGTTCATGACTTTTCTTGTGGGATCTTATCTTTAGTAATGTGTAATCTTGGAGATATGCTTTGTGAATATATATGGTCTCTCAACGATAAGTCAAATATACTTCAATTATCTCTGTGACTTTGCGTCACATTTATGTCATCTGCAATCAAATTAAGAAATTGTTTTATTTAGGTCAAACGTCTTGTGGTTCAATGACATTGTTCAGTTTTCTATTTTCACATATTTACTTATTAAAAAAAAAACCTTGTTCAGTTCTCCAATGAAAGAGAACTTGTGTTTGAATCGACTTACCCTAACTTGCCATAAGAAACAAAAGAAAGAGAGAAAAAGAGTTTCATTTAGCAACATGAGGATATACGTTTAAGCTTGATAACCTAAGTTTTTGTTATTATTATAAAAATAATGATCATGGTTGAGCTTTAGGCTTTACATGAGGAGCTGAGATTAACAAGAGATTACGGCCTCATGCATGTTGTTATAGAAGTTGACTTCCGGGAAATTCTCATATTATGAAAGGAACATAACTGCAGTGACCTGCAGTTATGTTCCTGTAGTCATTTTGGAATTGTACACTGCTTCAAAGCTTTAGGGAAGGAATTGGGCTTCTTAATCGGTGCCAATTAGAAGACCCTTGGTACCCCAAAATAAGGGGGAAGAAGAAAAAAAAATTGGTCATTGATAATGGGGACAATATATTGAACTTTAGGTTTCATCTCTAACATTATATTTGGTTGTGTTGAAAACTAGACAAGATCTGAACTTGCAAATTAGTGGAAAAGTTACAAAATTTTGGGGCTCAACACAGTTCAAAATTGAAATCATAGGTTTCACGCCAAACTGGGAAATGAAGTAGATTACATTAAGGAAGTAACAAATAAACCAAGTTCTGCAAACCAATCCTTATTGCCATACATTACATCAGATTTTGTGTTCTAGATTCACAATTCAAACCCCTCGGCCTGTCATCTCCTGAAATCGTTTAAACGACTCTTCCCGTTGAATCTTTAGCTGGTTTCGGAAGTTCTTGATAAAAGCATCAGCTAGTTCATTTATGTCTCCCTCATCCTCAATAATTATCCTTCCGCCCACCTTCTGTTTCCTCGCCTTATCTTTCTCCTTGTTCATCCCTTGGCTACCATTGATAGAAACTTCTCTCAGATGATCCATTACAGCCGCTTGTCCGGACAAGTTGTAGTCCAGAAAGAATTGGTTTCTTGATGTTAAAGAGAGAGGATGTGCCTAAGAATTGCTTAGTATGGAGTAATGACAGAACCTCATGTATTTATAGAAACAATATTAACCTTTAGAAGCATGAGTAAAACGTGGTAAAACCAAAAGTAAGAGCAATGAACTTGAAGACGCTATTTAAGACACAAACAGAAGTCAACTGAGTTCCCTTACCAATTTTTAGACACGGATTCGTTTTGTCTAGGATTTGTTTAATCAAGTTTTCATAGAAAGTAGCTTTGTGTTATAGTTAAATATTTGATTCCAACATGTGGATAACGATGGATGACAGTGATCCTATTATTAACTAAACATGTAAATTGCAATGGTTTGCGTTAATTGTTTTTTTAATCTACGGGGACCACAAAATTAGTAAATGGGGCAATACGCGCAATGGCAATTAATTTACTAAGTTCAAATGTAGACATTATTGACCAAAAGCTTCAAAGTTCAAACACCCCAAGTTACCAACAAAGTTTTAATGAGAAACACACTTTTGATTAAGATTAATTGCAGCTTTTCATGTGACAGACCATTGGATCCTCTTTCACATGAAAAGGCCAATCATATCATGTTTCATTAAAATGAGTTTGGAGATCTTTAACATGTAAAGTTGACATGCAAAGTTCAGCATGGAAAAGGCAAGAGCTATGAACGATGAATCATCTGATTTTGACACCCAAATAACTTAAACCACGATTTATTGGTTAACATATTAAGTTTTTGATTGATTCCAAAATAGATAACTAAACCATGGCTATAAATCATCAAAATCTAAAAGCAATAAAATCAACATACAAATTTGATGACTGTCGAGGGTTCGTTTAACGTTTCTTGTATCTTAGATACGCATCTTGATGTTATTGGACAATGCTTAGTCTAGGCTTTTTCTAAGAAGGAAGTTGGGCTTGGTGTTTCGCAGAATGGGCTCCAAATTACCATTCAGCCGCTACTAGTTTGTGCACAAACATTGAGTCCAAAGTCCAATGGAAGACGTTGCAAAGTGAGCTTATCCTCTACTTTTTCCGCAGAAGGAACTTTT
Source organism: Castanopsis chinensis (assembly GCA_032878915.1). Classification (NCBI taxonomy): domain Eukaryota; kingdom Viridiplantae; phylum Streptophyta; class Magnoliopsida; order Fagales; family Fagaceae; genus Castanopsis; species Castanopsis chinensis. The sequence goes on from JAVQMG010000084.1 coordinate 947,463, forward strand.
CTCCAATTTTTGCCACAGGATTGACTTTTCTGCTGTGCAATAAAACTTTCTGTTGTGCAATAAAACCTTCTGATGCACAGTAAAACTTTCTGTAGTGCAGTAAAGCTTCCTACTGTGCAGTAAAACCTTCTACTGCGCAGTATAGCTTTCTGTTGTGCAGTAAAACTTTTTGCAACGTGAATGACTATTTTTCATTTTTACTGCAGAAATACTTTTCTACTTCCAGCACATAAACAAACCTAAAACCCAAAGAAAATACTAATCAAGCAAATGTTAGTTTACATGGGTTAGCATATTCTCAAATATATACATACATATATTCATAAATACACTTATACGTATTCACATATACATATATAAAATATATTTTGTAGAACATGGGATACAATGTATATGTATATATACTAATGGTAGGATAATGATTAGTTTGTGTCAAAAGTAAAACACGTAATAACAAAGAAATATGAAAGCTTTAGCAAAAAAGGTTTAGCTAGTATAATAGGTAACAAGGTAAATATAATAAAAAGGTGCTACAACAGAATAACTAGTACAGTAAGTAAAGATATCACAGCAAGACAACTGATGCAGCAAATGTGATAAAAACGTGCTATAGCGGAAGGACTAAATACAACAAATATAAGTTCTAAAGAGTGAAATCAAATATATTTGCAATTGAAATCAAAAATTGATTCTTCCCATAGAATAAGTAAACCAAGAAGGAACCCAAACCCTAACTTAAACAACCTTTTCATAGGCTTTTGCCATCAAAGTTATGCATTTTGGAGAATAGGCCGAAATGGCTACTGGCTACTGACTACTACTTTTGGGGGACTTCAAAGAGTGGGTTTGCTAAGAGGGAGGGAAAAGATGGTCTATTGATACATGCCCCTATTCTTGCTGTATTTTCTCTCTTCTTTTTACCACTTTCTTTCTCTCTTTCTCTTCATTCTTTTTACTTTTAGTTTCTTACTACTCTCTTATCGTGGGTTGTTCCCTCTTTGGTCTTTCCTTTTCTTGGGTCCCTCTCTCTAGGTGCCTCTCTCTCTCTAAGTGCCTCCCTTAAATGCTTACTACACTCTTACCATGGGTTCCCCCCTTTTTATAGTGAGTTGATCCAATAGGATTTTTCCCTTTTACCCCTAGGGTTTCACCAACTGTTTTTGGCTTGATATGGGCATTCATTCAAGATGCCTACCCTCTAAATCCCCTTGACCATGGACCCACCTTCCTTGTATTGGCTTGGTACAGGTTGGAGGTGCTTCGACCCTTGTGTGTTTGCTCCATTATCTTTTGTTTTTGTCTTCTTTCATTTTCACGCTGTTTTTGCTGTAGCAAATTAGCTTTGTTTCGTTATACTGTGTGTCTCTATCTTATTTCTTCGCATGTTTCCTGCTGTGTTTGTCATTTCCTTTAGTTTGGATTTTCTTTTCTTTGCGCAATTCCTGCTACTGACACTTTCTGCTGTTCCTTATTTCTTTTCATCGTGCTTCTTCATATTAGTTTTCACACCTATCCTTTTATACAAAATGATTTGGGCCTTTGTAGGCCAAATAATGTTAACTAGATTAAAAGGGTCCTGGGCCCAATTTGCCTTGATCTGTCAAAGCCATTCTGCTAAAGAACTGTATCCTGCGGCAGCTTTGTATTCTATTGCAGATTTTTAATCTGCTATAGATTTTTGTTTTTCTGTAGATCGGTTTCCCTTGCACTTCTTTCTTTGGACCTTTCTTGGTCTTCGATCTTCTTGGTGGGCCTTTGGGCCTTACTTTTCATTAGGCTTTCTTCCTCATAGGCTTTTGGATATGGATTCGCAAAAATGAGAACCAACATTCAGCTCCCTGAGCATATGGATTGCTCCTGCAATTCATATGCGAACACCTATGCAGCTTTCTTTTGCGGGTTGTTTCACAACTCACATGCGAATGTTTCTCTTCTTTTCTTATCGAGCCTGTAGTTTCAATCTTTACTCTTCTTAGGCACATCGTTCTCTTTCTTTTTGTAAATTTATAACCCTCTAAGGGTAGCCAAAAAGTTGCTTTCCATGAGGGTGGTGGTTTTGTTGCTATCACCCCAAAGCGAGTTTGCTGAAAACTTTGCCTCTTTTTAGCTCGATTGTTTTTGCTGATTGCTTGTATGTTATTTTGTAGAAGAGAGAGGTCCTTACTAAGAGCTCTTGCTTGCAATTTCTGGATTGCACATGCTTACTTCAAGAGGAAAGATAGCATCTATCACTAATTCTATTAATGTTGGTGTTGAAAGTTTGCGGAGAGAGCGCTTTCTTTCTGCCACGCTTGCCCCAAATGACTTTGAAGATACTTTTCTCATTACTGACTTCATTTGATTTGTGTTGTATTCTTGATAGCCGTGTCCCTTTTTTTTTTTCTTCTTTGCTCACATACCCATCTTCTTTTCTTTCCTTCATCTTTGTAAGAAAAAAGATTCTTTCATTCGAGAGGTCTACCACCCAATTCAATGAATATTCTACGGAAGAACATTCTTAGTGTTTTTATATTTCCAACCTTATTCGAAGGGATTGTTAGCTCATGAGATCATTCTTGATCTCCCTTTTTACGTCCACCCCTATTTAAAGGGAATATTTTCCCCATCTAAGGGCTTTCTTTACAAAATACCATTCTTAATCTCTTTTTCTGCCTCTACCCTCCTTCAAAAGGGTTATTGCCGTATTCAAGGGTCTTTTTGCAATAGGCCATTCTTAGCCTATTTTTCTACCTCTACCCTCATTTGAAGGGATTATTTCCCCATTCAAGGGGTTATTGGCATACCTCTACCCTCATTCAAAGGGTTGTTGCCCCATTCAAGGGTCTTTTTGCAATAGGTTATTCTTACCCTCTTTTTCTACCTCTACCCTCATTCGAAGGGATTATTGCCTCATTCAAGGGTTTTTTGCATACCTCTACCCTCATTCAAAGGGTTATTGCCCCATTCAAGGGTTTTACAATAGGCCATTCTTAGCCTCTTTTTCTACTTCTACCCTATTCAAAGGGATAGTCAATAATGATGATGTGTGCATCCTTCTCTTCTTTATCATTTCTTTGTTTGTTTCTTGGTTTGCTTCTTAGAAATTCCTTGTGATCTTGGACTTTTGCAATGGTACTCATTTCTTTATGTCTGCGGCAATTTGTATACTTATTTCTTTACGTTTCTGTAGTAGCACATACTCATTTCTTTGCTTCTGTAGGCATAAATACTCATTTTTCTGCTTCTGTAGAATATGTAGAGACTTTCTGCTGCAATACATGCACTTATTTCTTTGTGTTAATACACCTTTTACTCTGCTTTTGCTAGAGCAACATCTATACTGTAGGAAGTGAAGGTTGTAGAAAATATTGTGGTAGAAGAATTAGGCTTTGACTGCTTCAGCTAACTTACTTTTTTGCTTTCTTGCTATTGCCACATATTCCTTAGTATCATCTCTTCATTTCTTCCATAAGTGTAGTTGCTCTTTGTGAATGGTCAGGAGACACAAATGCTATGGAATCCTTCCTCATTGGGTTTTTCTTCATTATGATGTTCTACATTTTCTCATCTCCGTAGAATGCTCAAAATTGGCTCTTTGGATTCTTTAACTCTTCTTTCTCTTGCGACCTTCGCGAATAGCACTTTGTGGAGCGAGAATCCTTTATACGGTCTTCATTTTTCTTTTCTTTTAGCCACTTAAGGTTGCTCCACTTCGAGCTTCATTCATTCTCTAAAAATAGAAAAATTGTTGTCTTCTACAACCTTCGTGTCTAAGTCAATGACTGAAAAGAGTTTCATCAGAATAGTTCTGCCATGTTAGTTTCTTCAAGTAAGGTTCTTTTCATAAGAGGAGAGCTTCGTCCAAGTGTGTAGATCAAAGTGTGTAGATCAAAGGGTGGCTTCGCTCCCTTTTCTTGTGCCTTCTTCATCTCTTTACATTCACGTATATTTATTCCTTTTGCTCACTTTAAACATAGAGTAGAGCTAACATTGCAAACCATCATCATAACAGAGTACTCTTTCATTTGCTGCTAATGCTTTCTGCTGTGTTGAAGAACACATGTATTCTTTGCCAGGATGAAGTTTCTGCGGAGAAGGATGCTGGGCTTTATAGAAAGGCAAGCTTCTTTCAGTGATGATGTATTTAAGGAGGACCCTATTATTTGGAGCTACTACTAACATAGGCAAATGTATTGTTGCAATAGTAGAGGACCTTCAAGCCCCCAAGATCATCAATACTCTTGTACCTTTGCTGTTTGCATTGCAGGCTATTTATGATTCTGTCATAAATTCTGGTTTTGCTACAAAATTGATTTTTTTGCAGAAGTGACTTAGTCTGCCACTCATTTTCAGGCGCCTACAAGTGGTGCCGCTATAGATATTTTTCCAAGGGAAAATGAGGATGCTTTCATGAGAAATCTTTACTTTTTTTTTTAATTCTAAACATTTTCTTTGTCATTCTACCACAGCAACTATTGGTTCTGTTGTGTTTGCTTTTTTTCTTCTTTAATATATTCTTCTTATTAATCTGCCAGTGCTGGTGAGGATATCATTGCTTCTTTGACAAAAAAGCATGGATGTTGTTGCAAACTAACTTTCTCTCGATTTTGTTGTAATCTTTCTAGATGAGTAGGATACACCAATCTCATAGGAAAATGAAATGCTGTTCAAGAAAAAAATTCCTTAAGATTTCTACAGAACTTATTTCTCCTAATTCTTCTTTCTTATGTTGCTAAGCTTGGCAGTGTTTTTCCAATTCTTGTGGAAGCTGGTCTGCCATTGAATGCATCGCTCAAGAGATATTTGGACTTCATCATTAATTTCCACCTTTTGTTTCTAATGTGAGTTCCTTTGTCACTCAGCTTTTCTGCGGAGCACTCTTGAAGCCTTAAAGTCTTGCAAAAAGCTTTTATTTTCTAATGTAGTGCTTGTTGGTTCACCTTTGCATATGTTTTTGCTGGAGTTTTTGTAGGCCTCCTCTTCTTGCTTCCATTGTTTGCTTCTTTGACATTTGTTGTAACAAGGGTATTAGAATTTCTTCTCATGGATTCATTGCTGCATAGACTTTATATCATGTGAGAATTTATTCTCCAATTGCTAGTTGATGCTTCTGTAGAAGATAGATGGTGTTGCTGCTTTATCACAGACTAGAATGATACTTGACCATGGTAAGTTGCAACAAATTGCTTGGGCGTTGCACTGTGCCATATCATGAAGTTTGGAGTTGCTACAGATCAAGTGGCAGATGAATGTATACTTGTTGAAATGCCACATTCAATACTTATTTTGTAGTGGATAATGTTGTTGCTACATATTGACACTCTAAGCGCTTTGCGGAAGCCTTTCCAAATTTGCTGCAGAATGGGCCTTAGCCCTCCCAACATGTGAGACAACTGGATGAGTCTTTAGCATGTTGAAGAAGTCTTTTCATATTTATTGTAGAATGAGACAACCCATGGTATCTGAGAATGAGTCCTTAGCTTTCTATAGAAGGCTTCCCAAATTTTATTGCAGACTAAGACAGCCTCCAGTATACGAGAATAAACCCTTAGCTTTCAGTTGAAGGCTTCCTATATTTGCTGCAGAATAAGCTTTAGCCCCCAGCATGTGAGACAACTGGATGAGCTCGATATCAGCTTCTCTTAGTGTTGATGCTCCATCATGTGGTTCATGCATTCTGTAGTAAAAAAAATTAGATGCCATATTGTAGAAATTCTTCGTTGCTAAAGAATTTTAGAGAATTTGGGAAAGAGTTACTTCCCAAGCATGCTTTGGCTTCGTTCCATTGCAAGCACAATTGGTTCCTATGTATTTTCAGCTACATATAATTGTGGGTATAGCTTTTCTGTAGATTCTTTCCAAAGAATTGCAATCATGGCTCCTTTGCAGGTTTGATTGAGTGTAGCCCCCATTATGGGCTTTTGCCAAGAACTCACAACCATAGTTCATTTGCTGGTTTTTAGCCAAGAATTCATAACCATGAACCTTTTGCTCGCTTTTGCTACTAAGACCCATATTCCTTGGATTTATTTTTCGTTTGCTTTGCGTATGAGCATATTTAGATAGAGCTTACAACGTCTGTTGCTTCATTGTTGGCTAGTAATAGCCAAAAGTCAGTGGCTTCTAATGTAGAATTTTCTCATGACGTACTAACATCTTCCTGAGACATCATGCTTCTTTATTCCTATGGCAGAATGCCCTTGTAGCAGAACGCTTTCAATAAAACTATATAATAGTTTTCTACAGTAATAAGATGAGCAACTCTATTCACAGCAGAATGTATTTCAGCAATTGATTATGCTATTTCTCTTTTGTACACAAGCCAAAAGAAGGAGCTTTGAGTTTGTCATTGTTGCAGAGTTCTTCTAAGATAAGACATGGGCATCAATGAGCTTTATGACTTGAAGAATGATGGTGGAGTTGCGTAGTTTGTAGTACAAGTGATCTAATACATTCTTTCTTAGAAATATCATAAAGATCATAATCATTGATGCCATCCTAGGCATAAATCCTATGAAGTGCTTCAAAGAAAGCTTCTTAACTCTTCAAGGTTGTTGAATCAGTTTGCTAGACCCGATAATGGACAAAGAGCAATTTGCAAGCAACTTGTAGATATGGGCCTCTTTATGGAGAGTACGCAATAACTGAGTGATTGGCCTCATTCCAAGGTCAGGATTTAATTTGGACACTTCACCACCCCGTCACATGCCTTTAATGTATTCTTTGGTTGAAAGCTAATGTTTCGATATCGCTGAATTGATTACTTCTCTCTCCTCTCTTCATTGATACTTATATATTTGCTGATGTAGTAGCAAGAGAATGATTCAGCAAAAGTGAACATGAAATGCTTTGTATGCAACTCTCTTGCTTTGAGAACAAGTCTCAAATTTGTTGAATAAGATCTAGACTCAAATTTCTTGTTGTAGCAAAATCGTCCACTACTCTTTTACACATCTTCACATTGTTGGTGTTCCCATGAATTCTTAATAGGGCAATGATCACTTTTGTTGTAGAAGATAATCAAGTTGGATTTGTGGTTGCACTTAGAAAGTTCAAGAATTTTGTGATAGGATATTTTGCAAAAAGACATGCTGGAATTCAATAGAATATTCTACAGCAGAATATTCCACTGTGAATAGTTTGCTGAGATATCTGCACTTTGGCTTCTGAAACTTTCTACTATGAAATATTCTGCAGATTAGCATTCTGCATTTCTGAAATTCAATAGATTCTGTTGTGAACAGTTTGCTAGAGGATATGCATTTTGTCCTCTGAAACTTTTTGCTACAAAATATTCTGTAGATGAGCGTTCTGCATTTTTGAAATTCAAAAGATTTTGCTGTAAACAGTTTGCTAAAGGTTCTGCACTTTGTCTTCTGAAACTTTCCGCTACAAAATATTCTGCCAATGAACATTCTGCATTTCTGGGATTCTGCTGCGAAATATTCTACTGATGAATATTCTAGAACTCAACAAGTTCTGCTATAAATAATCTACAAAGAGATCTACATTCTGGCTTCTGAAATTTTTTGCTATAAAATATTTTGTGGACAAACATTCTGCACTTCTAAAATTCAACGGATTTTGTTGTGAACATTCTGCCGAAGGATCTGTACTTTCTTCTACGAAACCTTTTGGAAAATTCTGCTGAAGGATGCTTTGTGGAGGAAATAGTGATTCGCAATAGTATAGTAATGATGAAAATTTTCCTTTAGCTATTATAGCTTCATTTTTTGTTTCTAGCTTTTGGTTCTTGAGGCGGATTAGAGCTAGAATCACTAGCATGAAAAAATATGATTGAAACCTTGTGAGTGAATGAAGGGATTTTTCTCTTTTAAATGCTGAACCCAAAGGTGAAGATGGAGAGAGTTTAGAAAGCTTCTAGTGTATTCCTAAAAGAAATGAGAGCAAAAAGGTGATAAGTGGCTTAGAAAGCTTTTAGAAGAGTTGCATGTTTGAATAAGTGGCTTGCCACATGTCTCACATGCATGATAAGGAGAACAAGTGGCATTTAAATGATAGATCAAGTATTGTAAAGGCCTTCTATTGTAGAGTCCTTAGGATATTTTTGTTGTAGAACTTTATGGTGTTGTAGTGGTATTTTGTTATCGCGTTTTGATGTAATGCCATTGAACTCTACTATGGTATTGTGGTATTCTACCACAACATTTTGCTACAATATTCTACCATAGCATTTTGCTCATGATACTACTCTGTTTTAACGTTGCTATGTTCTGCCAAGAATTCTGCTCTGGTACTGTCTATCTGTAACGTTGCTGCAATATTCTGCCATAGAATTTCGCAACACTGTTTTGCTATAATGTTGCCATGATACTCCATCATAGAATTACACTATTGTACTGATGTGACGTTTTGGAAACTTTCCTGAGGGTATAGCTTGGACAGTTTAAGAACATCCGAATCTTGCTTTGGTATGGACTTGGAAACATGTTTGCGAAGGAGAAATATCTCATTCTCCCCATCTTGATCCCAACTCCCCAGTGAAGTCGCCAAAAATGTCGAGGGTTCTTTTTACATTTCTTGTACCTTAAACATGTGTCTTGATGGTATTGGACAATGCTTAGTCTAGGCTTTTTCTAAGAAGGAAGTTGGGCTTGGCACTTTGCAAAATGAGCTCCAAAGTACCAATTTGCTGCTGCTAGTTTGTGCACAAACATTGAGTCCAAGTCCAAGGGAATTTTGCTGCAGAATGAATTTTTCTCCAGTTTTTGCCACATGATCGACTTTTCTACTGTGCAATAAAACGTTCTGCTATGCAATAAAACTTTTTGCAGTGCAATAAAGCTTCCTACTGTGCAATAAAACCTTCTGCTACGTGCTATAGCTTTTTGTTGTGTAATAAAACCTTCTGCTGCGCGGTATAGCTTTCTGATGTGCAGTAAAACCTTTTGTTGTGCAGTAAAGCCCTCTGCACATTTCTGCAACGTGAATGACTAGTCTTCATTTTTTACTGCAGAAATACTTTTCTACTTCCTGCACATAAACAAATCTAAAACCAAAAAAAAAAAAAAAAATACCAATCAAGCAAATGTTAGTTTACATGGGTTAATATATTCTCAAATATATACATACATATATTCATAAATACACTTATACATATTCACATATACATATATAAAATATATTTTGCAGAACATGAGATACAATGTATATGTATATATATTTATGGCAGGATAATGATTAATTTGTGTCAAAAGTAAGACATGTAATAACAAAGAAATAAGAAAGTTTCAGCAGAAAAGGTTTAGCTAGTATAATAGGTAACACAATAAATAAAATAAAAAGGTGCTATAACAAAATAACTAGTACAACAAGTAAAAATACCACAGCAGGACAACTGATGCAGCAAACGTGATAAAAACGTGCTGCAGCAAAATGACTAAATACAGCAAATATAAGTTCTAACGAGTGAAATCAAATATATTTGCAATCAAAATCAAAAATTGAATCTTCCCATAGAATAAGTAAACCAAGAAGGAACCTAAACTCTAACTTAAACAACCTTGTCATAGGCTTTTGCCATCAAAATTGTGCATTTTGGAGAATAGGCCTAAATGGCTACTAATTACTACTTTTAGGAGTCTTCAAAGAGTGGGTTTGCTAAGAGGGAGGGAAAAGATGGTCTATTGATGCATGCCCCTATTCTTGTCATGTATTTTTTTTTTTTGGCCACTTTCTTTCTTTCTGTTCTTTTTACTCTTAGTTTCTTATTACTCTCTTATCGTGGGTTGTTCCCCTTTTGGTCTTTCCTTTTCTTGGGTCCCTCTCTCTAGGTGCCTTTCTCTTTAAGTGCATCCCTTTAGTGCTTATTGCTCTCTTACCATAGGTTCCCCCCTTAGGTGCTTCCTCCCTTTTTATAGTGAGTTGATCTGATAGGATTTTTCCCTTTTACCCCTAGGGCTTCACCAACTATTTTTGGCTTGTTATGGGCATTCCTTCAAGATTGCCCACCAACCCATTGGTTGCCCAGCCACTACCTCTGCTTAGATTATGTTTGCTACACCACTACTCATTTCATGACAAAATTCCATTTTATTTGTTCTTGCTGTATACCTCTACCTCTAGGTTCAAATGGATATGGATTGAGCTACCTCACCATCTACCTTTATGGCATGCATAAGATAGTCTCAGCCATCTACTACTTCTTTTGGGTAAGATACCATCCCAGCAAGGTATATTCCCAAAAGAAGTCATAACTAGAAACCAAATATAAACCCATTTACTGCCTACCACCAAACCACACCCTATAAATCTCCTTGACCGTGGGCCTATCTCCCTTGTACTAGCTGGGTATAGGTTGGTGGTGATCAGGCCCTTGTGTGCTTGCTCCACTATCTTCTGTTTTTGTCTTCTTTCGTTCCCACACCATTCTTGTTGTAGCAGATTAGCTTTGTTTTGTTCTACTGCGTATCTCTATCTTATTTCTTCATGTATTTCTTGTTGTGTTTGTCATTTCCTTTAGTTTGGCTTTTCTTTCCTTCACACAATTCCTACTGCTGACACTTTCTACTGTTCCTTGTTTCTTTTCATCATGCTTCTTCATATTAGTTTTCACGCCTATCGTTTTATACAAAATGATTTGGGCCTTTGTGGGCCAAATAATGTTAACTGGATTAAAAGGGTCTTAGGCCCAATTTGCCTTGATCTGTCAAAGCTATATTGTTGAAGAACTGTATTCTACATCTGATCAGTATTCTACAATAGATCTGTATTCTGCTGCAAATATATAATCTGTTGCAAATCTATGTTTTGCTGTAGATCGCTTTCCCTTGCACTTATTTCTTTGGACCTTTCTTGCTCTTCGGTCTTCTTAATGGGTTTTTGGGCCTTGCTTTTCATTGGACTTTCTTCCTTATGGGCTTTTGGATATGAGTTCGCAAAAATGGGCATCAACAATGACCAAGTGAAAAATTTGAAGAACTCTTCAAAAGAAAAACCACTTTAGGGATGCTCAACCCCTTAGGAAATTCACTATAGAAGAAACAATTATAATAAAACTTACAAGACCTTTATAACTAAACTTTATGTAACCTCAGCAAACAATCTATTCGCCTCCCACCATAGTGATCCCACCGAATTTCCTTAATAAATGAATTCGTTCATAACAATCAAAACTCCACTACTCCAAAACCTCTTTGGAGGGATTCACAATTGAACTTATTCGTAGAGGGGTATGCAACCCCAATGATTTGAAGGAGAGACTCTAGAAGGATCCTACAAGGACAACACTAGGGAAAGGGTTTTTTTTAAAAAAAAAAATGTTTAAGCTCAGGAAAGTTTGCTCTCAGAGAAATCTTGATATAGTAGTCTCTCTCTCAATTTCTACAAGCGTTGGTTTTATATAGGGAATCGTTAGGTTAAGTTGTTAGAACTTCAAAGTTGGTTTATTGTTTATTGAGTTTCGTTTAAGTGCGGGGTCAGGGGAAATCTTGAAGACAACATAGTTATGCCAACTTCAAATGGCAATATCTTGTTCATTTTAAATCCAAATTGGGTCAAATTTGTGTTTGTTTTGAAGACCCGGATGCCTACTTTCTAATGAAACAAGTTTAACTTAAAACTTTAGTATGGTGTAAAAGACATTGGAAAAAGATCATCAGACCATCATATTTGAGTAGATCATAACCTCGTTATTTTAAGCAGCTTTTGAACTAAATTCAACCCTAACACAATTATAATGTTTTGGCACTAGAATTTGTCTGAACAAATGACAAATACTGAACAGTTTATTGCAGAATTTATATCAAATATTCACATAGATGCATCTTATTTAGGGTAATGAAACTAGACCCGCCATGCAAATGATAATACGAATAGCCAGAGCAGTTGGCAAGAAATTTCTTAGCTGGGTGCACGAGGTGTACTTGGCCTAGAATGGGAAGGAAGATCAGAAGCATGGACACCAGGAAGGGGGATGATGACCTCTACTTCATAAGCTGCCGTCTTGGCCAATACAAATTCTGTAATATCTATTACGTTTAATGGAGATTATTTTGTTTGAAGGCTTCATCATTTCAGCAACATTTTTGGAATTGCAGCTTTATTTTCCGGTGAATCACATGCTGTTAAAAATAATGAGTCTTAGCACGGATTTATCCGTATTGGTAAGCTTGCTGCATTTAAAATCATACATCTGAACTACTATATAGGTTCATTTGCAGATGCTAGCAAGGGAAGCTAGATGACAAGATACAGTCAAATGATGGAAGGAAAACTTCTATATTAACCCAGTAACTAATGAAATGATGGTTATCTTTAATAAATTCCATGGGAGGAATGTTACTTTCTCTGTATAATATATGGTTTCTGTAATATGCAGATCCATATTCCAAAACACCCTCCTCCCCTCCTTTCCCCCACTCCCACCAGAGCCCCTTGAAGTAGCAGAAAGAAATTATAAATGCAAATAATATGCCTTAAAGCTGGAATACTTAAACCAAGCATAGTATTTTCATAATTGATCTCAGAGGAGATCTATTTATAGATCAACCTCAGTAGTCACAGAAACAATTGCACAGTTCACTTCAACAAATGAAAACAGACAAATCTATATACATATGTGCTTATGTTGCCCATCATATGCCTGAACTTGGAGAGCTTAGAGAGCAGGTGATTCATCGAGATGTAAAGGTTCTCTTCACCTGCAATAAAATCAGAGGAACATTTAACTTCAGACTTTGGAAGCAACTTAAATATAAAATTACAAATGGATTACTTAAGAGTATCTTTTGAACCTAGATATGCCTTATAAGGAGTCTTAAACTGTAGTTTCACTAGCTTCAGTATCCTGAACATACCTTGTTGTAACAAGTGTAAAAAAAACTTTCTAACACATGCCTTTTACCATACCACCCCACACATCGTTTCCAGTCAACATTATGGGAGAAGACTTCACTATGCAACTTTGATGTTGCCTTCAGTGTTTGAGCTTTAAGGCCCGCATCATCTATTTGTGTCGCTTGAAACTATGGCTTTCTCCTCACACTCTCATTACGGAAGTTCAATTAACAATAATTGTTTTTGAAGTTCTTTTAACCTGAGATTTCTTTCAAAAACAGCCTAAAGGCCAACTACAACAGAATATGAAAGATTCTAGTGCCATTCCTCATCCATAGGCAACTTTCACATTCAAATGCAAACAGAATTAGTCTACAATATGACATCTTAAGAATACTATAAGCAGAACTAGGCAATAAAAAGCTAAATAAGTGGTAGATAAAGCAATAGCAGCATTTACAATGTGATAGAAGCTCAAATGCTCAACGTTTTCCCTTAGCATTTAAATAGTAACTCAAAAATTAGATTTTTTTTTTTAATTTTTTATTTTTTTTGTGGATAAATAGAAGGGTCAAGATTTGTGCCATTCTTTGAACTTATCCAAAACCCATCCATTTGCCAGCCCTGACTAGAAGCAAGAATTTCCAAAAATTGTTTCGGTGAAAGTATATGGAGTGGGACTGCAGGGTATGGGACAAAGAGGGGACCTCTCAAGATAACCTAGGGTCTAAAGCACTCACAAAGGGTGGTACCTATACACATGCAAGCATGTATCCATTTGTTATCTATGTCTGCCTAATAGGAGAAAGCATGATGGTGATAGCGTTAGAGCATCAGTAGTAGATGTGGTAAATGTGCCAAATGCCAAAAATTTGGCACATTTACCACATCAAATGCAAAAATAGAGCTTTATCAGACATGGGAAATGTTGCATAATTTTGCAACATTGAACAGTACCGTGGCAATTTTGCCACGGTACGGATTGATGTTGCAAAAATTTTATCATTTTTTAATTGACTTTTCTCTCTCCTCTCAATTCTTTAATTCATTTTTTTTCTCTCTCCTCACAATCCGTCTCTCACTCTCTCTCTCTCCCAACCGGTCTCTCTCTCCCTCTTCAGATCAAATTCCCAGCTCCTCCCTCAAGGCGATCTCGCTCCTCCCTGCCGATCTCGGTGTCGATCGGCGATCTCGCTCCTCCCTACCGATCTCGGTGTCGATCGGCGATCTCTCACTCCTCCCTGCCGATCTCGGCAGTCCTCGCCGCTGTCAGCTCCTCGCCGCCGATCTCGGCAGTCCTCGCCTCTGTCAGCTCCTCGTCACCGATCTCGGCGGTCCTCGCCTCTGTCAAGTTTGGGTGGTTGAGTTTTTTTTTTTTTTTTTTTTCCTCTTTTATTTTAGGTTTTTGGATTTGGAATTTGCTGGTGTTGATGTTGTTGGTTTGTTGTTGGTTTGTTGCTGTTGTTGGTGTTGGTTTGTTGGTGTTGATGTTGCTGTTGTTGATCGGCGTTGATGTTGTTATAGCTGCCGTTGTTAACAGGGATGAGAGAGTATATTATTTTAATGTGTAGTAAATATTATTTTAATGTATAGAATTGGAATATAAAACATCTGATAAATGTGATGTTGTAAAATGATGTGGTAAAATAATAAAGTAGGGTTTTAATGTGGCAAAATGGCATAATTTATGCAACATCTGCTGTGGATGCTCTAAAAACTTTGTCAAAGTGAGGTTAAAAAATGATAGCTTTAAATCCAGCTCTTAGGAAATTCAAGGTGGGTTAGTGGCTACTTCTAGAGTATTCAGTATTTAAGTTGTATATGTCTCACACTATTTTCCTAGAGCATGCTTCTTATCAATACATCAAACATGAATCAAGCAAAAGCCTTTAACCATGAGATATGCATTAAAATAATTACTAATTAGGTTCACGGAGTGGTATGAGAAAGAATATTATATGGAACACATATTTTGTAACATAAGAAAAAACTTAAAATCATAGATGACAAAAATTAAATTTTAACAAAAGATTGTACGCATCTTAATTAGCTATAGATTCCACAATAACAGCCAAAAGAATGCTTGATAAATGTTTGGACTTTCTAGGTTTGTCAAATTCCCAAGTTTGAAGGCATATTTCAAGTTCAAATCCCCCACCAAGTCCAATAAAAATAGAAGACACATTATCAGAATTGAATAACACTTCATGAAATAGAAATTGCCAAATTGTCCTGCACCCTTTACAGTCAAAATTCCAAAACTGCATTTGCATTTGGGAGACAAGAACTCCATGGTGTTGAAAATCCTCTGTCTACGAGTTGTTGGATCTTAACACACTAACCATAAGAAAGCCGTGATCCTTAAATCACCAGTATACTGATCCCAACCAATAGATCAGCATTATTTTTAACTTATTTTTTGTGGCATCACACTATTTTCTTCTATCCTCTTTTCCATTGTTTTAATATAAAATCTCTCTTGGAAAGCCTAGAAATGGAATTCAAAAGAGTGCCCCTTGCATTGTCCAAAAATTGGATCAAATATATTACTCTCTCTTTCTCATCAGTCATTATACCCAGTAAATCTTTGCAGATCAGAAATCCTCAATCTTAATTTCTTTATCTGTATATATATATTTTAAGGTAAATTTTCAATCCATATTTTGCATACAAAATATAATTGCCCTTAGGTTCTACTTCTACAATCATCAATTTAACTGTCAACATGAATATCATCCACCTAATTGTCCAAAATTGACATCATAATTCATAACCTTCTAGTCCCACAAAAAACCAAAAAAACCAAAAAGATCAAAACTTTACCTATCCTGTATATATACGATTCAACTTATTCAACAAAAAGTAAAAAAGAAAAAGAAAAAGACAGATATAATGATCACCTTAGATTGACTCAGAGTTGGTGGCTGAAGTAGTACCAGTACAAGCCTTGGTCTTACAAACAGGAACATCCTCAAACTGCTTAGCTGGCAGTTTCTCGGACAAAGAACCAACATAAAACTCAATCATATCAGAATCCTTATCAGCCTGAATTCCAGTGACGGAGACCCAAAGGAACAACTTTTTGGCTTGAATCCCAGAAACACTGGACACCGAGCCATAGCTGAGCTTTCCAGAGATTTTCTTGTCATAGTAAACCAACTGGTCAAACTGGACGTAACATGGGCTAGAGAGCTGGAGAGTGAAAGTTCCATCATCAGAGAGAGAGAAGGAGTCGACGTTGTTTGGGATGAGACCCTTTGGGAGGCCATAGTGTGGGAGGAGGTCATGGACATCTGCGGTTGTTTCTGTGACTCTGGTGATGGATGGAAGGTTATTGAGACTGAGTTTTGAGAGTCTGAGGGAGAAAGAGAGATGGGTTTGTGAGAAAAGGGTAAGGAGGAGTAGGAGGAGAGAGAGTGGAGAGATGAGTTTGAGAGGAAGAGAAGCCATTGATGGAGAGAGCTGAGAGAGAGTTGGGTTGACTTAGAGAGAGAGAGTCTTGTTGTGAGCGAGCGAGAGAGAGAGATGTAATTTGAAGGAATGATAAAGGGTAAAGTGGGAATCAGGGGAAGGACTTATTCATTACTAGTATTTATTAGTAGTATTTTGCAGTAGAAGATGAAGTTCAATGGTAATTGGGTTGCGTTTGCGTAAAGGTGTGGGAAGGAAGGGATGATAAAGGATCGTATGTGTGGTGTGGTGTCGTGTTGTGTGTCGAGGTAAGTCTACGTAGGATAAGTTAAAATACTTTAATGATTAATCACCAATAATTATCTAATAATGAATTATATATATATATATATATATATGATTTACTAACATGTACAGTTAGGTCATATATTAATAAATTATTTTATAAAATTTTTTATGAAAAAACGAAAAATAAAAATAATTAATTGATCATCAGGAGCGAACGTAATAGGTCGAAACTCTCTCAAAAAAATTTTCAATTCCCTATAAAAATTTCTTCAAGATGGATAGTAAATATGTGCCCTAAGAGCACACATTAACCAGACTCTATATATATATATATATATAATCCCTTATGGGCATTATATACGTTATGATTTAATAACTTTTTGTTTTAAATCACTTGGGTATCAATATATATATATATATATATATATGTATGTATGTTGTGGGGGTAAAAGACCCAAAAGGTGCTTTCGGTCCATGGGCTTTGTCTAAAGATCATTATCTGTCCTAGGACGAATTGGTAACGATAAGGATGTTAGATTTGGAGACCCAAAGGTAAATCGTGGTAGAAGAAGTTAATGGAAGCAATTCGAGGAGGGATATTTCCTCGGCCAGTCGATATGGGGGTTAGATGGTAAGTCATGTTGACTAGAATGATCCTATAGGAGGTTTTGAAAATGAAGATATGTTTCATGGGGGCACGGAGAGTAAGAACAGTTGGGAAATATCTTAGAGAAAACTGCTATCATCACATTGAATGCTCTATACCTAAATCTCTAGCCGCATTAATGAGAAAGATATCTGAACAGTGAATTTCAGCCTTACAGCTATTACCCAAAGACTTCTGAAAGGGGTTAATGAAACAAGTATCAACA
Source organism: Castanopsis chinensis (assembly GCA_032878915.1). NCBI lineage: Eukaryota > Viridiplantae > Streptophyta > Magnoliopsida > Fagales > Fagaceae > Castanopsis > Castanopsis chinensis. Next base: position 964,811 of record JAVQMG010000084.1, read on the forward strand.
TTAATAGTCTGGACCAACACGTAGAGAGCAAGAATGAGAGGCAAATGAAAGTATAAGAAAGAAAGAAGGTCCCAAGGATGAAAGAGGGGAGAGAGGAAGAAAAACACTATAGATTAGATATTTGTAATTAATCTTTGGTTGAAGAGAAATATAAGCATCTGGTCCTCGGCTTGAATTCGAGGATAAGTTTCATCATATAAACTCGTTAATCCTTGTTGTTTTGTAAGTTTAGGCTATTGTTGTTATTGTTTAAGCTCATTAGAAACTAGAGTTCTAACCCACACTTTATAAAATTATTGTATCGGGCTCTTTAGGCCTACACCCTCCTTTTTGTTGGGCCTAGGTACAAATTGCGACCTTACATATATATATATATATATATATATATATATTAGTAATTTTATCTATTTTACCATCTCATTTTAGTATTATACAACTCACTTAACATCACCTTTTTTTTTTTTTTTTTTAACTTTTAAACCCTATTCATACAGTAGTTGGTATATTATTTGTAAGGACACAAAGTAGCCTTAGGCCCAAATGGGTGACGGGGCCGGCCCAAGTAGCCCTTACAATAGAATTTGTAGAGAATGGGTTCCAAGCCTAGACCTCCTGACGCTATGGAGAGATGCTATGTAAGGTCCAAGTACACTACCGGGAGTTGACGGGCTGGTGAGGTGGTCTGATTATCTCCTCAGATCTACGCCGAGGAGCAGCTGAGCAAGTTAACGTCTTCTTTTCCAAGGGAGGGGGAGAGGGCTTGCCTCCTTCTTCCTTTCTTTCTGCCAAGAAAAAGAGTCCGGATCCCTTTTCAGTGTTTCCCCCATTTCCTCTTATACTCCCTGTCGCTGGTTCCCACCTGTCATTTCCCTGAAAACGCTCCCCCATGCCTCTAGGGCCATCCTCCGTCCTTTCAGAGGTCATTTCCCTATTTAATGCGGCCAGATGGGTAGGTGGAAGGCATTTAATGAAGTGACAGTAACGGTATGCAATGCACATCTCCCTTATCTCCCACCTCGGCATCACGTTTTCACTGAGCCTTTAGGGCGTTTTGCCACCAGGTTCTCTCCCCATCATACGTCCGAGGAGACTCTCCCCTCGGCTCATCTCCGACAGGCTGGCATTCTGATCGGCTGCCCTTGGAACCCAGTGTTAGGTGCCCCTGCTCCCAACACACGACCCCTTTAGTGGGACTCGCATCCTCGGACAAGGCCTCAGGCCCATATGGTGTTTTGACGCTTCTACCCCCCACATTATTTATTTTACCATTTTATTTTACTTCCCCAACATCCCATTTCTTATTTTTCAATATGGATAAGGCATTTTTTGGGCTTTTGAAAATGTAAAATAGAATGTAAATAGAATGCTAATGCTAAGGGTATAAATTAATAAACCATTTTAAAAATATTTAGTGGAAAAATGAAAAAATGTCTAAGTTTGTTTCCTGTATTTTCAAATTTTCATAAAAAGTTAAATGAAATGGATGATATATATATATATATATATATATATATTAATGGATGCCAACATTGATTTATGAACTATTTTTAGAAATATTTTGCAAGAGAAAAAAATTAGAACTATACATATAAGCAAATGTTAACAAGCATGCCCGACCGGTGCTCATTAAAGTTGAATTGTTGTGAGATCTAGTTAATAAAAAATTGCCATAAATGAATGAGAGGGGTTGAAAAGGCTGAAGCAATAAGTGTGGAACTCAAAATTTAAAATGTTACTCTTTAGACAATATCAAACTCACTTTCTTTCACTTTACCAATATAAAAAAGAAGACGAGATAAAGAATGTCCATGAAGGATTAAGAAATTATTAACAATGTAACATTATTGTTTTTTTTTTTTTTTTTGGGAGAAGATGTATTTTATTTGATTATTCTTGGTTGACAGGTTTTTCCCTAGATTTAATATTGTGTTTTAAGCAAAAGAAAGATTGTCCTTATATCTTTTCATTCCTCTTGGTTGAACACTTTCGGATTACAAACCAAACTTCAACATCCAAGATGCCATGCGCCCATGCCCTTGTTATTTACTTATTTGTCTTGAGTGTGAGCAGGGATTCAAGAATTTTTTGTTTTTTGATAATTAAAGAGTGGGATCTTACGAGAACGGCAGGGAGAAGAGGCAAACAAGCTTATTTGGGGGAGTGGGTCCAGGGTGTAAATGGTGTACTGCTTTTGTGGCAAAACACTAGTTAGACCAAAAAATAGAGATTTTTGGGGTAAGTTCCAATTCGTGCAGCAAGTTAATTACTAAATGTCTGGCAGTTAAGCCCATGGCCTTTTACACATTCATCCCATGCTTGTCATGGCTCAATATCCAGAGTTTCCCATCACAAAATAAAAAATTCAGGAGTTTGATCCCAGCAAGTTTTCATGGCTATCCAAGAGCATACAGCATTTGCATCCACATGCACCAATGAAACACGAACAGCCTCTTACGACTGTAATTGTTACAATTCTTATCTAATTTTATTAATAATCTCATTCATCCACCACAGAGTAATTCCCCCGATATGATATTTCAGTACAGTACAAGTTCAAAGGGATGAAACCATAATGCATTCAAGCTAAAGTAAGATAACATATTGTCCAGATATACACATTACGCTTAGATTTTTTTTTTTTTTTTTGATAGGCCATATGATAATTAGATATTCTATATAGATACTACACTTGTACCAGGCTCGTCATTTTTGAGCCTGAAAATATCAGCTAGAAGTCAGATAATCGCATCACACCTTTTTGCACCCCTCTATATTACAGCAAAAGTACCCATAGCACCTACTCAGTGAGTAGCATCTGATATTCATTTAAAGGAGTTGGGAGCTGCAAGTAATGAAACAAGGATGAGAACAAGTTATAAGTAACATGGATAAGTCAGTATCTTGAAGCATATGCATATCAATAGTTGATACAATGAAAGAACAGAAATTCAAGAAGCCACTTAATTTTGGAAAAGGGTAGCATTATCATTGTTGGTAACAAGCTTTTTGTTAGTCTATATCAATTCAAAACTAAATGAATATGAGCAAGGCATATGAGCTATCCATTATCTCCATAACTTCCAGAAATAACAAGTAATCGTCTACAGAGATCACAGTTGACAGATATTTGTTTCCAAGGCATAATGTTACTAATGAATCTCTGTCAAAATGTGATTTCTATATACCCAAGTGTTCGATTAAGAAGCACTGAGAGTGAACTTGATACACACAGAAGTTACTCATACTCTCTGCTTGCCATGTTCCCAAATTGATAAAATTGCAACTCAAAAATAACAAGTTCCCTCCATCCCCTACTCCCCCAAAAAAATTATAAAAACTTCCCTGTAAAGTCATATCCAGTGCACAGGGCTCCTGTATCTATGTAGTTGGTACTGCCGCATAAGTTTTCCCTATTTTAGAATTTATTGACCTAAGAAACCAAGACTCTAATGATGCAAATATCTCAAAAAAGCATTGAAGAACACATTCTAGTTAAATCTACAGGTCAGAACACATCCAAGATTTAACTGGGACACAATATTATAACCTCATATAGACAAAAGGGCCTTCATAAAAGTAGAATTGAAAAGGCAAATGTTAAACACAAAGAAAACAGTACATCCAATAAGAGCAATGCAAAGCATTAAATATGAATTGCATATTGGCCTTATGAGAAATACTGATGACAATATCATTCCATATATATATGCCTGATTAACTAATCAAAAACATTTTTATTTTTTAATTGGTAAGTCGCTAACACTCAGTAGACTTCATTAGCATAAGTAATCAATAACACACGTGTGATAAATATTATACCCTATAGGATCTATGTTCATCTAATTAAAAGAACAAACTTTACTCTGGTTCAAAGTCAAATTCCACCTACATTATCCTCACCATCCATCCATACATAGCAGAATACTATGCTCAATACTCAAATCACGTAGTTTTTAATAACAAAGAAGAGACTGCCTCACGCTTTCATGGGGGCTTCAATGAGTCATAGGTACAGCCCTTTTGAATTACATGTTGCACCATCACACACCATAATTGACCGATACCAGGTGAACCATACAAAAGATGACAAATGTATGAAAGGATCCAACCAAAAACTTAAACCATCTCTTTCAACCAAGGCGACATAAAACTCCGAATTCTTTTCCTCTTTATAAACTTCCCTGCATTCCTCCCAAGAGGATCAAGAGAATCAACTCCACCCTCAATCCACACCCTTATTCCAACACATACATAAACATGAAATGTGCACGAAATACGAAAGCTGGTTCCTTCTCCAGCCTTGTGCACTTAAATTTTGGAAAACATTTGGTAAACTAAAATAGTTATTACTAGGGCATAGGAATCAGTTTTAACAGGATTAGAATATATATTCATATTCATTTTTTTTGGTGATAACCCTGAACAAGATGGAAACATTGAGTACCCTTTTAAAATTATATTCACAATCTTTTTTCTAACTTAGCTTCCTTTTTGTATACATTAAACAATTGTAAAATTAATATCTCCATCAATATTACCAATAACTCAAAATAGAGAGTAAATTTCAAGAGCCCTCGAGACCCGAAAAACTCAAGAATTTTTCTTCCTTCTTACCAGTATATCAATCTCTTGCTTTTGGTAAGGAGAATAGGAAATATGTCAAGAAACAAAAAAAAAAACAAAAAAAGGAAACTTGATAAAGTGCTATACCTGAAGAAAGCGTTTCAAGGATCCAGCGCAATTCCCCGAGACTTTATCGCGGCAAGAATGGATAGTCTTGAACTGACCCACATCGAGTTTCTTGTTGATGAGGCCAACCTGGAAGTATATACTATCAGAGGGAGGCAAATCGACACGGATCTCATCGACATCGAACCACAAGAAGAACCTCTGGACCTGAATGCCCTTGAGGCCGGTGATAGAGCCATAGCTGAGCTTGCCCGTGATGGTCGTGTCGTAGAAGACCATGTAGTCGAATTGAATATAGCAAGGCTTGGCTAAAAGGACGATGAATCGGCCATCAGAGGAGGAGTACGTGTAGTTGGTGACTGAGTCAGGTAAAAGACCAGCTGGGAGCCCAAACAGTGGAAGGATTTCGTACACCGAGGGTTCTGGGTCAGAGAGGGAAAGCCACGGACTTGAGAGGATGGAAACGAAGAAGAGGAGGGTATGGATAAGACCCAGATGGGGTTTCGGTTTTGGAGCCATGGCTAGGGTATAAGAGAGAGAATCGTAGATAGCAGTCGAAGTGTTTGATGCTTGTCTCAGAGAGAATTTTGGGGGTTTTTGCTTTTGCTTTTGCTGTTGCTATTGCTGGGAAGACTTTCTTGGTTTGGAGCTTGGAGGTATGATCTTTGATTCTTTTTATGGGCCCATGATGCCCCTATGGGGGATAATGGTGTTGAATACTATTCACTATCATTATGCATATATATAGTGAGAAAGACTGAAAAGAGAATCCATCGTATTTTATGGGCTTGTGTGTTATATATAGTATCTTGTCTGTATTTGGAGATTGCCTTTCTTATCTCTTCCAAAAACATTGCTTTGCCAGTTGCAAGTCGCAACGAGTTTTCAGTCTTTAAAGGAGATCGCCATGTGTCAGATTTTAGATTTGTGTTTGTTATTTTAGCGAAAAAAAAAAAAAATCTTATCAACAAAAATAAATATAACCATGATAACGAATTCGGTTAGGGTAATTGTTAATAGAGTTTAGTTAATGTGTGCCCTAAGGAGGGCACGTATTAGTTATTTATTTTTGAAAATATTTTATGGAGAATTGAAAAAATTATAAAACCTTTTCAATTTTGAATAAAATTTTTTTTCAAAAATGATATGTTATTGTATATTCTTAGGCACACGCACACGTTAGTAAAATCTTTGTTAATAAATCATAATAGAAAAATTTTGAGACTAATATTTATTGTTTTATCATTTTTCTAATAAAACGTTTCCAAAAATAACTTCTAAATTAGGACACGTTTGTTTAGAGATTTCTAAAATTATTATTTAAGAGTTGTAAAAATACGTGTGTATTAAAAAGTGTTATAAAAATACGTGGTATTTAAACATTTCTAAAAAAAACAAAGGGAATAATGTTTGGTTTAGATTTTTTTTTTTAAGATAAATGTTAGATTTTTTAATTGGGTTTGACAATTTTATTGGTTAACAATCTATTTTAAGAAGTTTTTACACACTTTTAGAAAATGAAAAAACTGTCAAAATATTAATTGCTTTATTTCATTTTCCCATAAAAACTTTGTCAAATATTTAACCAATAATCAGCATTTCTTTTTAATTTGATTTTTATTGGATGAATACAAGTGTGGTGTTATTGTCTATTTATAATATTTCTTTTTTATTTATTAAAAAGTACTTTTCTTAGAAGATAAACAGATTTAACTTAAATTTTATCAAAATATCTTCTTTAAAAAAAATTCAAAGCAACCAAATTTTGGAAATTTGAGATAATTATCAAATCTCTACACTAACTCCAGATAGTAATGTGTTTAAACTTGATGAAAGAGTGTAATTAAAGTGTGTATGTTTAGGAGTTAGTTTATTTCTCAAAAAGCTCCAATTTAATTTAAAAAAGAAAAGTTACAAATTGAATCAATATCTATACAATATATTATAAACATCATTTTTTTTTTATTTGGAGGGATATAATGTAGGAATAAAAGAGATTAAAGAGGGAGGGAAAGAAGTTTTTTTTTTTTTTTTTTTTGAGAAGCAGGGAGGGAAAGAAGTTGAGATAAAAGTTTTGAATATATATATATATATATATATATGTGGGGGCAGAGACGTCCGGATGGCTGTATGGGCCTTAGGTCTGGCTCGAGGACACTGTTCGGCTCAAGAAGCCACGAAAAGGGAGGAGGTTATTAAAAACCCAAAGGCCCATAGGCCCATCGGTCAGATCACTGTGTACGTGGCAGTGTCCGAGGATAACATAACCTCGAACAGCAAGGGCTAGAGCTGAGGAACGAGACTCAATGCCAACGGATGAGCTTCCGAAGCCCAGTGAGTCATCCGGCGCCTCAATGGGACGCCGAGGAAGGGGAACAAGCGGGACATGTCCTGCACGAGGTTACTGCCTCCGCATTAAAGGCTTCCACCTACCCGCCTGGCCGCATTAATGAGGAGATGACTTCTGAAGGGACGGCGGTCAGCTTTATAGTCTTGGGGAGCGTTTTCAGGGACAAGACGGGTGGTAACCAGAGAAGGGGAGTATAAATAGAACAGGAGATGCCACAAGAAGGGGATCCGAAACTTCTCAAAAGGAAGAGAAAGAAGACTCTCTCTCTACCTTGAAGGCAGCGGAGGAAAGGCCTTCGGCCCACATCCGAGGAGAGGCGGAGGCGTTTCCTTAACTCCCTGCACGTCAGTGATGAGTTTCACCCTTACTCCATAGCTTTTCAGAACCCCAAGAGGTCAAGGTTTTAAGCCCATTCTCTACAAATTCTATTGTAAATGCCACTTGGGCCGGCCCAGTCACGTATTAGGGCCCAAGGCCAATTCTGTGCCCTTACAATATATATATATATATATATATATTCCTCCAAATTTGAATTTTTTTAAAAATGATATAATTTATTGTATTCCTACATTTTTTTTTTTTTTTTGGGAGAAGGTTGTATTCCTACATTATATCCCTCTAAATTTAATAATAAAAAATGACGTTTATCAAATACTGCCGTAGGTATTGATTCAAATTTGTAACGTTTATATAATGCAGTAATGCACATGCCTTGGATTCACTTTGTCTGATTGGAATGAGAACATAATGTCTCAAATCTTTTTTGTTTTTGTTTCTAGCAACAACAAAAAAAGAAAAAAGAAAAGATTGAGACATTGTGTTTTATTCTTTTTCATCTGTCTCAACGGATAAGTAACAGGCAAAATTGGTTTATACAAAAAGTAAAAGGTAAAATTGCCACTATTGAACAGTGTGCCATTCAATGGATTATAATTTATAATCTCTATATTTATATGAAAAAATAGAAAATTTGAAGACAAAATACTGGATATATGTGCAACAACCAACAAGGCCCTTCACACAAATTCAAAGCTTGAAGTCAGAATGGATCTTGGCCCTTGAGGTTAACAAAAATGAAACTTCAAGTCCAAACACAGCTACTGGTTACAACAGTTTAACCCAATGAAACCCCCAGCCAATATTAATTATTGTCAGCTAGTAATTTTGTCCCAAAACTAAAAGATAGGATAGGCCAAACCAACAAAAACAAGGATGCTTCTATGATGGTCTTGCAAGAGGAAAAAAACACCAAGGCAATTCACGAACATCAGGTAGAGACCCTTATTAACAGTGCATGAAGACAAGGGTTTTCAGAGCTATGTTATTACTGGTAGGAACAAAACAAGAAGCAATCAATGTAAACATATATGGTCCAGGCAGAACATGGGAGCTTCAATGAAACCTACATAACGAAAGAAATCACAAAAGATTTGTTTGGTTCTTATAAATGTTACTGTTTTGGACCCAGAAAACAAAAACAATTATTAGTATTGCTGATGATATTTTGCTAAACGGTAACCCACATACTTACAATAAGACTCAAAACCCCGAATAAAAAAGACAATATGGTTTGCATGTTCCCAGAAATGTGACTGTGGTTTTGCACCAAAAAAAACAAGAAGTACTTAAAGCAATAAAGCCAATAACAATGGATGGACTAGTCATTGGTCTAAAGCTTTTAGCCATTACTTTTTCATCTTTTTCAAATTCAAAATGTTTTCTAAACGTTATGTTTTTAGATTTTTCCCCCCCAACGGCAACAAAAATAGCATAAGTTGCCATGAGTTGATTGATGAACAAATCTATCTCAATCAATTATGGAAACAAAGATAAGTTAATTTTCATCAAAAATTATATCCTACTAACTTGTAACTTTATGTATATAGTACAGTATGCATGTAAGCATTTAAATAAATATAATTATAAACAAATTACAATTAAATACTATTTAATTATTAATTATCATTTTATATTTTTTTCAACTCTTAAAAAGTCTTGCAGGGATATAAGGTATTATTTGCTAGATAATACAAATTGTTCATTCTTCTTTGTTCTATTTTAGAAGAAGAAGAAGATAGTTTGTTACTTCTTAACTTAATTATTTTTATTGTGATGCAATAAATTTTACATCATGTTTACATTTTTCAACTAAGTTATGAAGATTTATTATAAGAAAATATATATTGAAAATGAAGAACCGATTTTGTAAGTAGATTGTTAAAACTGTTTTTTCTAGATAATTTTACAGGAGTATATTCCGAATTAATTTTTCTTTTAATTACGGTTTTCATTAGAATGAACTTTACTTTTCATTTGTTCTTTTTATTATATTGAGGTTGGGGGACAGCTTTGACATTCATTCAATTTCTATATATAAAAAGCGTGAATGTGCAAAACTATAGTGTTTTTTAATTTGTTCAATTAACATAGCTACAGTAGCTATATATTTTTTTCAATCATCGATTTGTACTTTTTTTCTTATAAATGTTTATATGAGCTAACATATATATTGTTATACTAATATTGCATAAAAAGTCCATTGAGAAAATTGAAAAGATAATAGCCAAGAGAGTCTAAAACTGACCTTCATCAGTCCCGGACATTGGTGGACACTGGAGAGACAGATTTATTGACATGATATTGTAAGGCCCAATTCCTTTGAGATCTATCCAGGCCCATAGTTTGCAAAACCCATATGACCCACCTCCTTAGTATGAACCCCAATTCAATGGCACAAACCATGTTATAAAGGTAGGAGTAGGATTCTTATAAAGTTGGATTGGCTCCTACGTACTTTGTTCTATCATGTTTTCGAAAGCTCTGTTTGTTTTGATGGAAAACGTGGTGTAAAGATAGTTTTTCATGTTTTTTAGTATTGCTATCATTATAAAAATAATGTAAAAAATTAAAAATTAAAAAAATCAAAGGAAAATTATATTTGGTCAACAAAAAAATATAACTTATTGTTAGAGATTGTATTCCTTTAAATTTTTTGAAAAACAACACTATCTCATAACAAATTAAATAAGAAAATTTAGAGATTATTTTTCAACTTATTTAAGGTTGCTATCAAACATGGGAAAAATGAGATAATTCTATGAAAAATTATTTTTTTAAATGACTCATTTTCTAAAAAAAAATTAATCGCTAACTCTGTGCCAGCAGCCACAACAATACAAAGGATGCAAGCATTATCTGGAAGGATTGGACATAAAGCGTCTGCCGAAACAAATAAAGCGGTACATCAACAAGTACTTTTTAGAACAAGTCCTAATTGATCACGAAAACTAAAAGCATATGAAAATAAGTGGATATAACTTGAAGAGGCAGCACAATCAACAGAGACCATGTTTCATAAAGTATGGACCATTGATTTAGATCTTCTTCTTCCTCTTATCTTCGACTAAACTTACTAGTTTAAAAGATCAGAATTTTCATAATAGATTAGGCACTGGCTATCACAATTCACATAGACATTCTTTATTATTAGCGTAGGATTTCAGTCACAAATTTTTTTATGATCATTAAGTTTAGCCCTTTGTGACCAATTGCAAACAAAAGCTTATTACTTTGTCCCAGACTTCTCTTTGATGGGGCTGGTCAAATGACTCAAACCTTATTACAAGAGCCACTTGATCCCACAATTTATGAATATAGGTGTGACACAAAGATTGGGGATTTTAGATGCCAAATTATTTAATGTGTAACGAATGGTAAACAAAGGGCTTGTAAAGCTACTTAAACTTGAACAAGCTTCAAGGAGAGACCTGTTGAGGGCCTTGAGGTCATGTTAAATGCAACATTTTTTTGATAGTTGTTGAATTGACAAGTTTTTAATATTGATTCTCATATAGACTCACCATTAGTAACACTTATTTTCTACCATTAATAACTCATTATCTTAATTGTTTTAGAAAAATATAGAGCCTTTAGAATTATTGTTCTCCACTGTGTCCAACAAATTAGAAGAAAAAAATCCATAATGGTACAAAATCATATGCATGGGCTAATTGTGTAGAATATAAGCCACTTTGTAACACAGATGTTGATACTCATTGGAATATTAAAACTTTATGTGATGACATTTTGTATTTTGTAAAGTTTTTTATCAATGCAAATTTTCATTTATTTGTAGGGAGGGCAATGTCTATGTCCATTTTTTGGCCCAATAGACAGTTTTTGTAAGTTGAACTGGGTCAGTTGCCATCTCAAATCTGTTTTCTTCTATTTTGTTGGCTTGGGATAGAGATGAAATTTGGCCCAATTCTTTTGTATCTCCCCTGTTTCAGATTGAGCAATACAGTATTTGTTCGGGAAAAAAAAAAAAACTTTAATTTGGTCATGGCAATTGTAAAATTTAGAAAGCCTGAACTTCAAATTCAGCTTGATTGGAGTTGATTGAACAGCGAACATATGAAGTATTTCTTCTTTTTAACAGAACATATGAATTCTTGAGGAGAAAAAAAGGCAAATAGAGTGCAAAAAGAAATTTAGAAAGAGCTCAAACTATTAATTGTTCCTGTTATTGCAACAAATCCAAAATTCCAAATAGTCCAATCATCACCTAGGCTAGAACCTTACAAAACTAATATGCCTTATATTTTTTTAACTTTGATTTTTTTATTGGAAACCAAAAGGAAAAATAGTAAAGCCTTCTCTGCTTGTGGCTACCAACAGACCATTTGTTGCAGGAATGTTGTCTTCATATTCCAGAGTAGCATCACCATCAAATGGAAAAAAGTTGAAAATAGATGAACACTGGTCCAATTAGTCCTTGTAATAGGTCACACAAATGTATTTGGAGAAAAGAAAATAGATTCTAGCTTAATATATAAAGTAAGATACAATTGATAATGACCAAAATATAGGGGCATGAAAATAGTATCAAACATAGAAGAGCAGGGGTGATAACGTGAAAAACCAAAGTAAAATCCCATGAACCATTCCCTTTCCACCATCACTCTTTTCTTCAGCACTTGATCCAGTGCTATTGGAACTCCCTGTAACTGAAATCACAAACAAAAATGAAGATTATTCAAAGGGAAATACTTTTTTGTGGCTGCATTGATCAACACAGTATGTCAAAAACAGAGGAAGTATAATAAATAAACTTTTTGTATTATTGATATGTTACATACGTATCAATTACATCACTAAGCACTCTTATATATACAAGAGCTAATCTAAAACAATATCACTAACAACCAAGAAAATATCACTAACAAACTAAGTAATTCTAACCAACTACATAATCACATGTGAAAATTACAAAATTTCATGTGGAAAATACAAAAGCACACTTGAAAAATATGGAAAATGTGTAGAACAAAACACAAAACTAATCCAAAATATAATTTTTAATATTGTATAAAAAGTCTTTCCTAAATAAGAACGAATTTAACCATATGTTTTATCGACCAGTATAATCGCATGGTTAAATTTAATTATGAAACTTTAGGTACAATACCTAACAAATTGTACTTAATTTTTGTCCATAATCAAAAGGGAAAATATGTAGAATAAATATAAAGTAGATTCTTCAAGTGAGCAATTGGTTGGTCCAGCGATTTCCGAGGCCACATGAGATTCATAAAACCGGCGATTCAAAGCGATTAACTAACATTTTGGGCCACCCCAATGGGGTTCTCTTTATAATTATCTAGTGTATATTTGGAACTGGAGATTACACACATCCAGTAATAATCTAAGTGTTTGAAAAACTATAAACACCTATGTTTATGGGTAAAAAAACATAAACATAAACAGAACCAAAAAAAAGAAAAACAGAAGAATTAAATCTATTACCACTGGCAACTGTTGTGCTACTACCTTTGGTGCTGTTTGCGAATCCCTCAAATATTTTAGCGTCCGTTGAGTTAGGTGCCAAATGCAAAAGAGCTGAATCCATAATCACCAAATATTGTAAGCAATCAATCAATTGGTGGGTTATAAGGATAGTGAACATATATGCGTATATGGAATTTATGTGTACTTACAAACACACTCAGATATGTTAGCTGGTGCATGACAAGAAGTAGGGAGATTCAATGCAAGAGTAGCATTGAACTTAATCCCAAGATTGGGATCATCTCGATCTTTGATGAGTACGCAGAGGCATTTCTTGCTGTTCTGCAAGACTTGTTTGATTCCTGTGCAACAGTCTAAGGTTGGAGCTTTGGCCTCACCACCAACATAAGGAAGACATGTGGCCAGCCCCACAAGTTTGTCTGCACATTCAGCTCTGTCTTGGTCCAAGTTTGAGCTTGCAAAGCCAACTAGCATCATCAACACCAAGGTATATGAGAAAGCCAAAGTTACATTTTTGGAGCCCATTTGGCTTGGAGAAAGGGGTTTGGAGAAGGAGTGAAATGATGGTAGATTGGTAGGTGTAAAAGAAACAGATGCTCTCTGTGCGTTTTATGCTTTTCTTGTGACTTGCGACTATATTAAATGTCGACAGGGCAGAGCTGAATGAAATAAAGCAGTGGGTAGTGCTAATTTATTCTGTCCTACTGGACACTTCACATGTGATGGTGACCATTTTAATTCTTCCTCAAATGAGCGGTCCTTTTATTGGGAAAATTATTGTGTGTTTTCGTAATATTATAAATACGTACTTCTTTTTCTTATTATTGAGACTCACTATTTATATAAAAGAAAAAAATATACATTTATAGTACTTTAAGAGTATATAATAAATTTTTTTTATTGGCGGTACCAAAAAATTGACACCTAAAATTATGGCGAAACTGCCGTGTTCATGTAATAATAAACCGTGTGGGGCTAAACTTTTTGTGACAATAATCAGTGTGGTGTTAAACTTTTGTGGGGTTTACCTTTTAAATTTGTTAAGCACCCTATAATCAGACAAATGAGGATAACAAACTAAAATATGCCCACACACCTCACCTAATCATTTCTGAATCTTTCTGAGCTTTGGTTCGGATGGGTACTAGCTAAGAGACATGACTTTGTTCTTGAACTGTGTCTTTTTTGTTCCTTTTTTTTGAAAAAATAATACGATATAATTTCAATTTATAGTGTCCACTCTATAATGATTCTTATTATCAGACTAAGAAACCAATTAATTTTTAATACAAGTGGAATTTGAATCTCGACGATAAAAAACTTTACTAACTGAGTTAATTAGAATCTACTATGCCTTTTTTTTCCCCTAAGGATTAAAAATTTATTACATCCGTTCTATAATGGTTATTATTTATCATTAAATGAAAACATTATTTCTTTTAAGACAATTTTTAACCACATTTCCTTATTTAAGACAAAAGTTTTACTGATTGAACTAATGAAACACAAGAAGTATGTCAGATTGAACAGCTAAATATTGAATGATTTTGGGTCCTAGATCCAAAGTACATTTACGGTTTGGATATTTTAGTTGGGCAGCTGATGGTTGAGTTGTCTTGAATAAAAGGGGTATTGTCTTTTTTTCTTTTTTTCTTTTTTTTGCTGAATAAAAAAATAGGTAGGGGGCGACCACGTGGCAATCTTACCTGAGCGTGATCATAGTAACACCCTACCCGCCAGGGTCCGGATCCCTGCTGAGATGCAAGGTATTGTCTTGGATCCAAAGTACATTTACGGTTTGGATATTTTAGTTGGGCAGCTGATGGTAGAGTTGTCTTGGACAAATAAAAGGGGTATTGTCTTTTTTTTTTTTTTTTTTTTTTTTGCTGAATAAAAAAATGGGTAGGGGGCGACCACGTGGCAATCTTACCTGAGCGTGATCATAGTAACACCCTATCCGCCAGGGTCCGGATCCCTACTGGGATGCAGGGTATTGTCTTGTATGAAAGGTTTTGGAGCATGAGCATCATTCTCAATTTCAGTAAGAAAACAATTTTAGACATTATGGGTTTCTCTATTTTATTTTACCAAAGAAAGAAAAAGCCACTATGTTTTGGGAACCCGTGAATAACAATGAGATCCGTGATTATTTTGGATCAATCCGTGATTGCATATATAAATAAATTATATGGTGATGTAGGACCCAAAATACCTAGTCTTCCACTAGAAAATCATGTGCAAAAACATGTACAGAACAAAACATCCTTCATTGCACATATAGATTGAAGAAGAAATCTTATTAAAAAGCTTTAGAATTGTTGGAATCTTTCTAAAATCAGGATACCCTTTTTCACATGTGATAATGGTCCTGTTTGCATTGGCCGCTCCATGAAATTTTTTGAAGTGGTCATTAAGAAACTTAAATTATACAAAATTTAATTAAGAGATAACTTCATACATTGAAAAAAAAAAAAAAAAACACACACACACACACACACAAACACATAAAGTCTTACAATTTCCTTATACAAATTTTCTTATTTTGAAATCGTTACATAATAGTCTCATTATCAACTTTGCAAGCTACATCTCTTCAAAAGTTTATTTAAATAATTTTTTTTTCTTTGACTTTTTCTTCCTATTTGTTAAGACCTAATATATTCTTAAGGAGGGCAAAGTTTAAGGACAAAGTACAACTCTCACTAAACAAATTGACATTGCTAAATATTTTGAAAATTTCACCATTGAAATTGCATGTTATCTATGTTTTTAAAACATATGTCAAATTTCATACCAATTAGATGTTATTTACTATTTGATTTATAAACTTATTTTTTATGTATAATTTTAGACTACAAAAATTCAAAATTTATATATTTTATTGATAACATAGTTATTGATTTTTTATCTTCTTGAAATTTTATAAGTATGGAAGACATAAGAAGAAAATGTAATTAAATTGTGAATTTGTTAAATTCACATCCATTATAAAAAATATTAAATGAAGTTGTAGTTTTAGTCTACAACCAAACTGCAGGGACAGAACCAGGATTCGAACCTAGGGGGGGCAAAATTATTTGTTTGAAAATTTTCGAAAATTGGTATGTCAACACTAAAGGTTGGCAATGTTGCATCATTAGTATTATTTTCATTTTTTCTCTAAAAAATATTAAACATTGTAGTTGACTTTCCCATAATTTATGAATCAAATAAAAATCATATTAATTATATGGACTTATAATTAATAGTTTTGTAGTTCAACTAAAACTTCCTAATGTGTCCAATAAAAGTTCAAATCCTCACTCATTTTTGTTGTAACTATCTTAAAAAATGAGTGGTTTTCAAACTTCAAGGTTCTTTGGGGTTGGATTGGGGTTGGACTTATTCTTTAATCTTTTCACATTAAATTTTAAAGAAAATCAATTTAGCTATTATTTTCACATTATTATATACCTGATATCATTGTAATGATATATTGACAACTAAAGATTATAGTTTGCCTTTTTTTAATACTAATAATAGCAACGTTTTTCATTAATTTAGCAAGAGCCATAAATGATATTTAAATAATAATTTATTTTTGATTGAATATATTTTAATAATTTAGGTGTGTCATGAAGTAGCCACAGGCCCACAACACATTAATTTATATTACTAATAACTTTTTTTTTAAGAGAGAAAATTTCAACCTATAATGTCCGCTCCTGATAATAACTCTTTATAATCAGACTAAGACACTAATAAGTTTTTGATGTAAGCGAGAATTGAACCCCAGATTTCCTATTAAACTATTAGAGACTTTACTACTTGAGTTAACTTTGTTCTAACTAAAAAGGACTATTCCCCTAAAAAATAAAAACTAAAAAGGACTATAATATGGTGCACCCCTTTTATTGGATTGTTAGTAACGTGATGATATCGTGGCCACTTATGATCATTCTCACTAATATAGAGTTTTTGAAATAAAAGCTTCCACCTTTATCACTTAAAAATTAAGAAAGGCAGAACAGCTGCTTAGCCTCACAAGTCACACCACAAGGTAAAGAGATAGACAGAGGAGGGATATCAAAGAGAAGAAAAGATCAAATCAAAGATTTGTTTTGTCAAGATTTGAGATTTGTTGTGCAGTTAGTATTTATTTTTTAATGTTTAGACTGGATTTGTGATTTGTTTGTTGGTATTTTTGATTTATCTAAAGGTTTATCTTGCTATTTGAATTTGTGAATGGTTTTGTTGATTTGTCTAAAGGTTCTGTTGTTATTTGGTTTTGAGAATTGTCCAAACGATTGTCTCAAGGTTTTTGTTTTTCTTGGGCAAATGGAATGCAATAATGGTTAGGTAAGCTTTTTGTTTTGATTTCATGGGTCAATTTGAAAAGCATTTTGGGGGAGGGGGGCCAAAATATACATTTCAGGGACAAAATTATAAAAAATTATAAAATTTATACTTAATAATAATTTTTTTTCCAAGCCAGGGTGGTCCTATAACCACCCTGGACTCTATGTAGAGCCGTCAATGTCTGTTTGGTTAGGCATTTTGGGAGTTTAAAAGAGTGTTTTAAAACCCAAAACTCTATTCTGTAACTACAATTCCTCATAGTTTTTTTACAAATGCTCATTTTAACCTCAAAATACAATTTTCCATCCGTTTATACAAATACACCCAAAATGTGCCTCTATTAACATCAATGCTATCCCACGAGCTTATTGCAATTTGTTAGCAAGAACTTCTGTTTAATCATCACCATGATCATACTAATAGGAAAATTCTTTATTTTCTTACAAATTTTAATACAATAGTTTACTAAATTGACTAATTGAGTCAAAGGGTCAAGTAGCAACTAAACTAGCGAGTGCCTTCGGTATTAAGTCGAAATATGACTAACATTCAATGCCAAATGAACTTGCCTCTGTCTGATTATCCACAAAAAAAAAAAAAAAAAAAAAAAAAAAAACGTGGTCATAGGGAGATCACAAATATATTTATGGTTGAGTTATAGACTTATAGTAATAATTTTATTTTTGTCGTTGGAGGGTTTTAGTTATTAGTTAGATCATGTTAATTATATATCTCAATTTTTTTTTTTTTGAATTATGAGAATCCATAACTTTAGTTAGTTGTTTGTTATGAGTCTACTCAAAGTCTCAAACTATATTAAAAACTGTCAAAAATCAATGAATTAGAGAAGCCAAAAACAGAATATGCAATCCCCCACCGTGAAGGAATTGTCACTGACTCTCACAGCCACTTGCCTATATGCACAATAATTGTTTTTAAGTGTGTTGCTTAAAACTTTGACAATTATAGGTAACTAATTTCACTGTGTAGTCTGTTCATGGCATTAAAGGATTGCATTACCCCGGGGCCTCATGTAGGGCACTCTAGGAGTCTAGGTATAGTCCATTTAGTCCATTTAAACCATTGTTTAGGTCACCCATAGAATCCTATCTCCTCCTTTTTCACTATCTATTTATAAAAAAATAAATAAATAAATAGGAAAGTCGCAAAATTATGTGCCAACAATTGGTTTTACCATATATTCGAGAGCACAATGATAATGACATCTTTTGCAGTATCTTATGTTTATGGTTTGAGAATCACCTTCTCTTCTCTTACTATTTACCTTTTTTTTTTTTTTTTTTTTAAAAAAGACTTTATCTGAAAAAGAAAAAGTATTAGTGAATTGCACCCTCTCTCTCACACCCATAAGAAATGCCATAAAATTTGAAAATTGTGAACTAAAAAAAAAAAAACTCAATCCAATTGAAATCTTGAGTTAATTGAGGAAAAAAAATTAAGTTGCGAGTGTGCAAAATAATTGTTAACAATGAATTTTTTCTAATAGTTTGAGATTTTAATTTTTGAAAGCTAATTTCCCACATGGTAAACTATCAACATTACTACATCAGTTAACCCAATCTCTTATGTGATCACAAACCAAATAAACTCTACATCTCTTCATAAAACTATATATCGTCTTGTCCAACATAAAGTAAAACTCTCTTTTATTTTTCATAAAACAAAAGAAGAAAAACTCTATCGTTTTCTTAATCACATATTTTTGTTTTGTTTTGTTTTTTTTACTCAATTTCTCTTTACACCTATTAAATTTCTTTGTTCTCCATCTCTAAATTTGTGTTTCGATCTTGGTGGCAGAAGGTATGGAGAATCATCAACAGTGGTCCTACAATCTACTAATAAGGAAACTGATAGCCGTGGCCAGGTGACGCAAAACTATGCACTATTTTATCGTATCATCAGCAGCAAAATTCATTGTTTCCAATTTTATGTTAAAGAAGCAAATAAAGTGGCGCAGCTGCAATGTCAATGAATGATGGATAAGGAAAAGGCTTATTTATTTCATATTCAATTAGTGAAAAATTTACTAAATAGCAGTAGTTTAAGGAAAAAATTTGTTAAATAGTACCTGACTAAATTTATTTAGCTATGCAGCACATTTTGGAAATCAAGTTTCACTTAAAACTTGAGTTTCAAAAACTCAAGTTCCAAAAAGTGTTACATAACTAAATAAGTTTAACTCGATACTTATTTTTCTAAATATTTTCAATAATTATATTTTTTTAACAAAATATGTCTTCAATTAGAGAAATTTCTTTCAGTTTCATTATGTTTTAGTAGTAAGATTATATGCTTGTATTAATTGTGTGACTCGTTAAAAATTTAAATAAATTTTATAAAAATTAAATAGATTATGTGACTAATTAAAAGTATACATCTCTAAAATTTTAGATTAAAAAAAGGGAATGTATACATTATCAAAAAAATAAATAATAAATAAGAAGGTATACCATTAATTTATTGAAAAAAGAGGTACATGTAATAGGTGAAGTATTATTTATTTGATATCTCTCTCTTAATTTATTTATTTTTTACAATATAGAATTTAAACTCTAGCTTTAATATAAGTTTATATGTGTATGAAGCTCAATCTTAGAGACTTAAATCTCGATCTTTGCCCTTCACACCTCACAAATATTTATATTTATAGAATGACTACCGCATCAAAAATAAGTGATAGGTCCTTCTTAAATTTTTAGATTATTGAAAAAGAACGTGTACGAGTGTATCATTTATGGAATGGAAAGTACACGTAGAAGATAATCACAAATTAATGGAGGAAGATGAGTTGGATAGCAACATTAAATACATGCATGCACAAGTGCACATCGTATCCAAGTTACAACTTCCATGCAACAACGTATTTTCTTCGGTTCCAAATTCCTAGGGCCATGACTCATACGCCAATAATTGAGATCCAACGCAAATATATTATCAAACTCACCAAGTTTATTATCTAGTTTATTTAGTTTAAATAGATGGTCTCAAATTCTAATTAATTAAATTCTTAGAGAGATATGAGTTTATTCGTCAGAACTCATATAAATTTTATTACCAAACTTTTTTTTTTTTTAGAAACAAATTTTATTACCAAACTTATAAATAAGTTTAGGCTCAACTTGTTTTGTATTGCACCCTAATGTTTAAAGCTTGTTTATAAATAATTTTTTTTTTTTACTTGGGCTCAACTCATTTATTAAATAAGCCTAAAACTAAAGTTTAAACTTAACTTGTTTATAAACAAATTAACAAAGTTAAACGAGTTTTTAATCAAGTCAAACTGAAGCTGTTTATGAACGGCTTGATTCATTAATGGCTTACTCTTAGTGTCTATTTAGACGAAAAAAAAATATAAGAAAAAATGTTAACGGATACTTGACAACATTGGTTTAGAAGATATTTATAGAAACTTTGATGGGAAAAAAATTAATTTTTTTATATTTTTTCATAAAAGTAGTATCAAAACTCTTCTAAATTAGTTCATTAACACCCATTAACTAGACTTGAAAAATAAAGATGAATCCATTGATCACCTATTAAGGGGCTGTGTGTTTGCTCATGGTTTTTGGCAACAACTTCAGTACCCGGTTTGCATGAGGGAGACCTTTAATTTACCCCTTGGAGAATGGCTTTAAGCCAATTGCAAGATGGACATCAAATCCAATTTTATGGGCATCCCCTGGAGGGTTTTATTTCCTGTGGGAGTGTGGCAATTATGGCTGCACAGGAATAACTTTGTCTTTAGAACTGGCAAGGTGGATCGGTTAAGTTTCAAGAGGTGTATCAAAGAAAGTGTCGAGTTCTTCTCCATAGGCATGAATCATAAGCTGCCTAAAGCCAAAACAATAGTTGCAGTGGGTTGGGAGAAGCCTCCTGCGGGTTGGGCTAAGCTTAATTCAGACGGGTCAGCCCTTGGAAATCCGGGTAGAGCAGGAGGGAGCGGTGTGCTCAGGAATCGCGAAGAGCAGTGGCTGAAAGGGTATGCAAGGCCTCTTGGATGCACCAACAGCTGCATGGTAGAGATGTGGGCACTCAAAGATGGTTTGGTATTGGCCAAGGAAATGGGGCCGAATAATCTCATCATTGAATTGGATGCATTGAGCGTTGTTCTGCTAATGAACAATGATACCACCAATCTGTTAATGGAACCTTTGTTGACTGATTGCAAGAACCTGGCGAGAGAGATACCCAACAAGCAGATAACTCTTGTGTTCAGGGAGGCCAATCAATGCGTTGAGGCATTGGCTAAGTTAGGTGCAAGTAGTTTATCATCTTTTGTTGTTTTTTTAAACCCACTGCCTGTGGTGGAAAGTATTGTAGCTTTTGATAATGCTAACTTGCGATGTAACAGACTTATTAATTCCTAGTTTTATGCAATTCCATGTTTGACCAAAAAAAAAAGATGAAATAAAAAATCAAACTCAAGCCTCAAGCCAAAACAGATATGGCCCAACATTCTTATACTAGCCCCCAACAAACCCAATTCAAGTTTGAATCAAGAATCTATTGAACTAAGGCTGCATTTGGCAACATGTAAAATATTTTCCGAGTGTAAAATATTTTCAGGTGAAAATATTTTTGGGAAATTAAGGAATTTTCTTTTTAAGTGTTTGGTTGTATTATGAAAATTGTTTTGGAAAATGTTTTCAGGTGTTTGGTTGCATTCTAAAAATGCTATTTTTCTACTAGTTTTTAACATTTTCTCAGCCATTTTCTCAGCTTTTAAACAAATTTTATAATAGAAAATTTCAATATATAAACTTAAAGAAACAAAAATCAAAACAAAACCATTCGTCAAACTAAAAAATTTGATCAAACTAAGAGAGGGAGGAAGAGAGAGTGATTGAAAATTGAGGGAAAGAGAGAGGTAGATCGAGAAAGAGAGAGATCGGTCATGGACGATGAGACTGGTCAAGCGACAGCAGGCTTCAAGTGGCGAAGAGATTGAGACGATGAAAGTTCAATCAAGAGGCGGCGATAGCAACATGATCTCGGTGGTGCTAGGGTGCGATCTCGGGTTGGGGCGGTGGTCTGTTGCTGAAAGTGTGTGCCTCTCTCTCTCTCTCTCTCTGGGTGTACGAGTTCAGAAAATCATTTGAAGGTAAATGAGATGTGTAAATGATTTTCTAGGTCAACAGGCTTATTTTATGATCAAAGTTTAATATTTTCAATTTAATTTAATTTTACATGAACATCTAAACATGCACGTGGGTGTAAAATATTTTCCCACTTTTATCTGCACCAGAGACAGACACAGCCTAAAATAATTTTATAGTATAGGATCAGATTCCAAAAAGAAAAAAAAAAAAAAATCGTTTGAACCTACTACGACGTCGTATTTGTTGAACGCGACGCGACCCCTGTGACACAGTTGACAGTCCACGAGTACTCCTAAAACAACCAAAACGCCCACTCTGCATTTCCGCCACCTCTCTCTACCATGACCACCACCACCGCTACCTCCGCCACCGCCGCCGCCACGGCCACGGCCACCGCATTCCCTACAAATCAGCAGCACAAATCCCTGGTCCTCAAATCGGCGATTCTCTCAAGACTCCTCCTCCTAACTCTGATCCTCATCTGGCGCTCACTCCTCACACCTTACGACACCTCCGCTCTTCTAAACCCTAACTGCCTCAAAATCGCAAAGCACCAAGACTCAGACTCAGACTCAGACTCACTCCCAAATCCCACAGTGCTATTCCCGAAGCTCGCCTCCGCCATCGAAAACGGCATCGTATGGGACTCCGTGTACTTCGTCCGCATCGCTCAATGCGCCGCCTACGAGTACGAGCAGTTTTACGCTTTCCTCCCTCTCCTACCTCTCTTCATCTCCTTCCTCTCCCACACAGGTAGCTTCCACTCTCAATTTCGTCCTCAGGTTTTTTCTCAACTTTCATTTTGATGCTTGCATTTTTCAAATTTGCTTGCATTTTGGTCCCTGCCATTACCAAATTGAAAATAGTAGGCTAAAATCGAAGGTTTATACAACTTTGAAACTGTGGATTGCATTTTGTTGATGTTCTTATCACGCATGTTCGTTCAAATCGGAAGTTATTTCCATCAATAAACTTATTTTTTATGCATAATTTTATATCAGAGAACTTGAAATTTAAATATTTGACTTATAACATAGCTATTGGCGTTTAATCTTCTTGAAATTTTGCAAACATGGAGGATATAATGGAGTCCAACGGTTATATTTTCAAAATTTACGTTCAATAAAAAGATAAAGTACTAAAATTCTTTTTGATCTTTTGTTTTTCCAGTTTTTGCGCCATTGGTACCGTTTATTGGCTATAGAGCTGTGTTGGGATTGTCCGGCTATTTCATCAATAACTTTGCGTTTGTGATCGCGGCTTTTTACTTTTACAAGTGAGTTATGATCTGTACTTAGGATATGCAATGCTTAGAGTTAAATGGTTAATGAATGTGAAATTTGAAGTTTATGTTTGCTCTAACAGGCTTTCAGTTATTATTTTGAAGGACTCTGAGTTGGCACTACGGGCTTCGATTTTGTTTTGCTTCAACCCGGCTTCGATATTTTATTCATCGATGTAATGTTGTTGTTGTTATTGATTCTTTATTTTTTAAATTGATTTTGAAAAAATGGAGTGTGAAATTAAGTGAGACATTTGTTGGGTTTGTTTTTATTATGACAGATATTCAGAGAGTTTGTATGCCCTGTTATCGTTTGGAGGGTTATACTACTTAGTAACTGGTGGAAATACTATTGCTGTTGTTTCGTTTGCTCTCTCTGGTTGTGCAAGGTCTAATGGAGTGCTTAATGCTGGTTATTTCTGTTTTCAGACTATGCATCGCGCTTATGATGCACTATTCCTCAAAAAGCGCGCTTGTGTAAGTTTCATTTTTTTAGATTGTCTTGGTTGAGGCTAAAGATAAGTAGGCCTTTTGTTTCCATCCATCTCACATTTTACAAAATAAGTTTAGATGTTTAATCGTTATACTTTTGCAATATACTTATGTTTATGGTGAACACTTTACTTTCATCCACCTTCAATGTCTGAAGAATTGAATTGTATTCTGTTTTTATGTCTATCTGGATAGATCTATTAAGTTTTTTCCCAAATGCTGCCTCCGCAACCATAAGTACAGGGTGGAGGGTGTGGTCATCAGTTTAATACCTACCAAATTTATGTTGGTATGTCTTACTTACCAATCAAAGGAAAAAAGATCAATAAATTAAGGCAAGCATAAAATTTAGTCGCTCTATTATAAATTGCCAGGCGGAGGAGAATACATATGCTGACCCGACTAGTTTGTTGAGCATCCATAGCCAACCCCAAAATTTTGGGACTAAGGCTTGGTTGTTGTTGTTGTAGTACATATATTCCTGAATTTTATCCCAATTTTATTCTTTTTGTCCCATTTGATAATCATACACCTCTGAATTTAGAAATGTAACAAGTACCTTTGATTTCTTGCTAGTGTGTAATGTTTGAAATATGCCTGAGCCCAAACTAAAAAAGAAAAAAGCTTTATCTATGCTATCATTTAGTATTGCTGGTCTAAATAAAATTTATAAAGTATATATGATGCATCCAATGAAATAGAATATTTTCCAATACAATAAAATTTCATTTATTCAACCTTAGTCCTACTTGGTCATTTCTAATGCAGTTACCCGAAATTCTAGTGTTTATGCCTGCTCCAATTTCATGGAAATAGCTGTTCCTGTCAACCAAAAGCATTTGCATTGTTACAAATGCAACCTGTTGCTCTTTTGAAAACTAATTAATTCAGGTTGTTGCATTTTGATTTTTTCAAGTAAGATGTTTATTAAAGTTTGATATCATTGATTTGTGGGCAAAGTTAGATCCAGTTTTGCATTGCTAATAATTCTTATTTCTATGTCAGTTGACAATGCAGGTTCTTTCTACTGGAGCTTTGTGTTGTATCTGTATTTTCACTCCATTTTTTGCTTTTCAAGCATATGGATACTATAATATATGCCTAGGACGTGACTTACATGAAATGAGGCCCTGGTGCAAAGCAAGAGTACCTCTGCTGTACAATTTTATTCAAAATCATTATTGGTATGTTCATCTTTAACTAATGCTGGAAGTTCTTAGCTACAAATCCATGTATATAGGTGGAAGATTTTAAATATTCCTTTTCCTCATTGATAATTGCTTCAAAGCCATCTTAAGGATCAGTGCTTGCTTTGCTTGGTGCGTTGCCGTTATTTTTAAAATTTCTTTTAAGTTTATTGATATCATGTTTGTTATAATTTTCTATTGGATGATGCAAGATTTGCATTTGATCCGGAAAATTTTAATGAAATAAAAATCTCAATTTTTGAGCCCATCTAGCATTGATTTCCTTTTCTATGGATCATTTTATTGAAGTCATGTAACTCTCTATCGGGTAAGCAGTGAACTAGCTACATGTACATGATTAAATTTTGACTGTTATATTTTGTAACTTGTAAGATATTAATTTTTTAAAAACAAGAAAAAATTAAAGTAAAGATGCGTGCATCTTAATTTTGTATATATTGGTTGTTTCTTTTGATGCCAGGGGAGTAGGTTTCTTAAAATATTTTCAATTAAAGCAGTTGCCAAACTTTTTACTCGCATCCCCTATATTGTCTTTGGCGGTTTGTTCAATTATCTATTATGCAAAGTCGAGGCCTGAAGTTTTTTTCTCACTGGGGTTTCAAGCTTCTATTGAGGAAAAGAATTCTTCAGCTCTGCTTTTTTCTCTAGAGTCAGTTCCAAGATCAAATATAGCTCGACTGCCAGAGAAATCTTACTCTAAGATACAAGGTATTACTTTCATTGAAATGGCAGGGAAGATATAGTACATCATATGATAAATAGTTCTTGCTGAGTGTTTGTAATCATGCGCATGAGCTAACTCTTTTTCTTGGGAGGTGTTATGCTCTGTTTGCGTTACAAAAACAAATTACACTTTCAACTAATGATTGCTTATAACAGAAAATCACAACCTTAGACAGAGGAAGCATATGAATAGAGTTGATCCCGTTGCTCTCCCAATAGTAAATGATCCATTAGCAAAGCTGGGATACTTGTCTATCTCTGTTCTCCCGTTTATTCTGCAGTTGGGATTTATGGCAGCTACGGCATTTTTTGTCATGCATGTGCAGGTAGACTCATTTATCTTATAGCTTATGTAATATTCCTTAATCTGTTGAAGATGATACAGTTTGCAACTTCAGCTTTGTGAAAATTTTGTCACTGGTGTTTGCTTTTTTTATTGGTTCATTATTATTTTAAGAATGGAAAGGGTATCCCTACCGATCAAAAAGAAAGAATGGAAAGGGTACCCCTGCTGGTAAGAAGTTGAAGGTGTGTGTGGCTTACTTTAAAATTTTCATAAGATAGATAGGACTTGATATTTACTCGCACCAAGTTTTACTCACCAGTGGGAATTAGCAAATTAATGGGACCAAAAGCTAAATTTTTTGGGTAGGTAATAAATATTATAAAAAAAAACATATCAAAGGATTGCAAAGGCTTGAAGGGATGAATTCTCCTAAAAGTTAAACTCACTATACAAGTTTTATGTGTTATGGGGGCGGGGAAGGGGTGAACAGTTCCATGGATCAATCATTATTCACTTGCCCCGATATCACTTGCCCCGATATCAATAAGGCCCTGCTTTTGATGAAATTGAACACAATTTTCCAAAGGCTTCCAGGGTTGAAAAGCTCCTAAAACTACTAAAAGTGAACTCGCTATATAAGTTTTATGTGTCGGGACCATGGTCGTCCATCTTCAGGTTGCTGGCCAATAAGATCTCTGAGATTGACCAGCCAGCTCGGTTGGTTTGGCTATTGCTTTTGTATTGAAAAGGAGTCAGCTGCTGGACGACACGGCATTCTCTTTCAAATATAGGCCGGCCGTACTTGTGATGGTTCCTAAGGATCCAATAGGACCACTTAGGTCTACATTGCCACGATATTGTTCTATGGAAGCGGGCGGGCTGTTAGAAGCTCGGCTCGGTTTTTTTTGGTTTCGTAGGGGGGGGATTGACCTTTTTAACGCATATTCAGTCATACCGGCATGGCCTTGGATGTACATGCATTGGATGGACCTGTTTTGGATAATTTTGAAAAAAAAAAAAAAAACCTTCACAATATCTGTTATGTGGCCTCCATTATGTTCTTCCATGCACCATGATCCAAGTTGTATATGCCTTTTAGAAAATTTGCTGGTTGCTGTTTCTTTTTAATCAACATAAACTTTGCTTAAGTTTGAATCTCCCCTTCTCAAAATTTACTTATCAAACTATAAATTTTGCTTAATATGTTCATCTGCTTTTGGATATAAAAGCAGGGTGTTTCACTCTGGTTTATCATTAGAACTGTTAGGTAGGACTCTGTTTTTCCTTTTGCTGTTCTCTAGTTTCTTTTCTTTTCCAATTACATTCCTGCTAATTCAAAGAATTTGTGTTATTTAAAGATGGTTTAAATGTCCCAACACCTTCATGTATTACTTTATCTGATGATGGATTGCTTTCTTATGTTGTTATTTGATGACTGATTCTTGACAGGTGGCTACACGTTTCCTGTCAGCCAGCCCTCCCCTTTATTGGTTTACCTCACATTTAATGGTACGCCCTGGTTCTAAGAGATGGACATATCTAATTTGGTCGTACTCTGCAGCGTACATCCTTCTCGGTAGTATACTCTTTTCAAATTTTTATCCTTTTACATGATAAGCTCCATTATGGACCCCTAATCACGTGGACTAAGTGAGAGCTTTTCCAAGTGCACAAGGGTTTGTGGTATTCTCCTTGGCTTGGATTGAGTTCGTGAATTGATTGTGGGAGTTAAAATCGAGCTCTGTTATATTATCATTGTGTTGCACTACTGCTGTGATACGATTTTTTTGCATGTAAATGAGTCTTAGATACAGCAAGATTTGTGAAGCTGCTCCTGAATATTTGGAATGATGTTTTGTTGAATCTGTGTAAAGAAAATGCGCTTAACTCACCCAAAGCCTGTAACAATCCAAGATTATAAATTTATAATTTCTTCTTTCTATTAGTAATAGGGAGCCATTTCAATTTCCAGGTTAAAGCAGTTGTTGAAGGTTAGGAATTCTCATAGTTTCTCATAGTACTTCTTAGTGAAATTTGCAGCTAAGTTGAAGTTAATGGTTTGTGATTTCTTGTATTATAGCCATGTTAGATAAAATATTCGAACCAGATCAAATACAAAGTGGGGGTGGGGGAACTAATCATTGATCAGAAGCTGGTTAGCAGTTAATTTTTCTCTACCTTGAGAAAGAACACAAATCATTGTATCTGGATTGGTTGGCAGTTCTTAATAATTTTGCTAGATGATTTAAAAAGAGTTCAGCCAAATCATGATGAAAAAGTAAAAGAAATAAAGTTTTTCTTAGGAAACGTCCATCTTTGCAATGAGATGTAATTAAAAATATTTTCTTCAAAAATCTCAAGCATTTAGCGTATATATATCATCTCTCTCATATGTGAGCCTTACACATTCGGTATCTATTTTAGATCTAAAACATGTGGCTCTTACATAGTGGATTTACATGTTATGAGGGAGATGATGCATATTCCAAATATACTAAATATCTTCTTAGATATTAGACATCTAGATTACATGCTGTCAATCAAATTTTATAGATGTATAATAAATACACATTTTTTATTTATTAAGATTTTAAAAACAATTATTAGATGTTGATTTTTTTTATTAAAAAAAAATTGTTACAAATGGGGAGGGGAACCACTCAATTATATGTAGTATTAGACTTTAAAAAAAATACGAGTTACATGTGGTAAAATTTGGTAGTTAAAAAAAATAAGAGTATATGTAGTATTAGACTTTAAAAAAAAAAAAAGGCAAAAATGTAAAACTGACCCTCTAACTTTCAGTCGAATTCATTTAAGTTCTCTAATTTTCAATTTTGTCATTTCAGTCCTCTAACTTTCAATTATTGTCAATTTGGTACTCCGTTAAACTCTAGTTATGTCATGCTGTTAATTGAGCCAAAACGATGTCGTTTTAGCTTCTTCTTTTTTAATAAATTTTGGAATTTAAAGAAAAAAAAAACTGATATTAAAAAAAATTTCAAATAAAATGCCAAAAACGACGAGGACTGAATCAAGTGGGGCCGAGGAGGAGGAGGACGAGGAGTCAGGTTCGAAGATCGGGTGCCATGAGCTAGGGTCGAGCTCGTCCTCGGACTTGTGAGGAGAGTCGGACTCGGAGCCGAACTCGTCTCATTCGGATGAGTCATGGAGAGGCCCCACAACAAAATAAAAAATTTCCAATTAAAAAAAGGCCTCATTTCCCTTTGTAAGAGGCCAAAATTTTATAAAAATATCACATTTTCTAAATAATTGATACTTTTTTTTTTTAAGAGTGATGCTATAAATATCACAAATTTTAATATAAGTTTGATTGACATATCAACAACCATATAAAAAAATAATTCAAATACAAATAAATTAAGTTGTCAAAATTCATCAATTATAGTCATTATTATATTATATTGTGAACATTTTATAATATCTTAAGTATTTTTTTTTTTTCATTTCTAACAAGGCTTCCAAAATAGGAGACCAATAGAAATTTCAACTAATTGAAACTCTAAAATGTTTCACAAAAGATGCCGCAAATGTGATAGATCATCAATGACGACTAATCTCCTTTAATAGTTTGAGATCTTAATTTTTGTAAACTAATCTTCTACAAAGCCACACATCAAATAATATCCATCTCTTTCTCTTAAAATGAATATATAAAATTAAAATTTAGATTACAACTATACTTAACTATGCATAGTCATATTTCCAAGTTAAAGTAAGTTTCTTTTTTAAAAAAATAATATTTTTTTAGTTCTTTTTGTTTAAATTTATGGTTCAACTATGATATTCAATCATCTATATGAAATTAACCTTAGTTTAGAGTATTATTCATCAATTTCTATATTTACATCAAATTAGTCTTAATTTAATTAGTATTATATAAAATTATTTAATTAATGTGTACATATAAAAATGCTCCACATAAAATTTTCGCCTTAGGCCCCAGATTTTCTTGGGCCGGCCCTAGAGAGGGGTGGGATCGGGCGAGTTGTTGGAGGAGGATGAGGTGGCGTCTTTGAGATCGTCTTGAGAGAGAATGAAGACGAAAGGGAGAGCAGTGAGAGAGAGAGGGTAGAGAGAGAGAATTAGGAGAGTGAGTATGAGGTTTTTGGTTGCGATACGGATCGTTTTGATTGATCGATGATGTTGTTTGTTAAAGCAGAAGAGAGAGAAAAAAGAAGAAGAAGAAGCAGAAGAGAGATTGGGGAATTTTGTAAATTGGTGAGGGTGGGAGGGGATGGAGGCCGTCACAGTGTCTGCAATGGAGTACAACACAGAGTCTTTTGAGATAAGGGTGGGAGGGAATTTTGGTGTTTGGGAAGGTAAGGTTGTGAGATGTAAATTTCAGTGAGTGATCCTTGGTTTTTTTTTTTTTTAATATCAGTTTTTTTTAATTCCGAAATTTATTTTTAAAAAAAGAGTTAAAATGACGTCGTTTTGGCTCAATTAACAGCAAGACATAACTGAAGTTTAACGGAGTATCAAATTGACAGCAATTGAAAGTTAGAGGACTAAAATAACAAAACTGAAAATTAAAGAAATGAAATGAAATGAAAAAGACTGAAAGTTAGAGGGTCAGTTTTGCATTTTTGCCCAAAAAAAAAAAAAAAAGAGTTACATGGTAAAATTTGGTATCTAAAAAAATAAGAGTTACATAGTTACATATGGTAATATATTCATCATGCTATTCATATCTACACTAAATCATGAGCAACATAAGTGGGTGAATTTCTAAAACATGATACATCATACTATTTTTGTTTTTTGTTTTTTTTGTTTTTTTTTCCTTTTAAATTACGCAACCTTCAATTTAAAACCTTTATAATTTGTAAGGATACTAATGCAAAACGTTTACAATCCAAATTATTATTGCTTGATTGCACGACCCATGTGTGAAGATAAGTCAATTTATACATAAGATATTGGAGAAAACTATAAATTGAGTTTGTATGTTATACAGAATATGTTTTAACTATAAAATTGAATAAAAAACTAACGCTCCGTTTGTTTCAATAGAAAACTTAGTGTAAAGATAATTTTCTTTATTTTCTAGTGTTTGGTAGCATAAAAAAAGATGAGTCAAAGGAAAACTATCTTTGGTCAACATAAAAAGTATGCCTTATTTTTAGAGATTGTTTTCCATTAAATTTTTTTGAATATCTCACAAAACTAAATAAGGAAAGTATTTCAACTTATTTAAAGTTGCTACCAAACATTGGAAAATAAAATAGTTTTATAGAAAATTATTCTTAGAAAATGACTCATTTTCTAAAAAACAACATTATTGAAACAAACAGAGCGTAAATAGTATTTCAATCAATTATGAAAAATGGTCAGAAATCTAGAGAAATTAGATCGGATTAGAAATTAGGATATAGATTCCAAGATTCAACATAAGCAGCTACAAGATTCAAGATTCCAATCATCGAACATCTAAGCATTGCATCTTCACTACCCAATAATCTTCATATTCGCACCATCTCTAACCAACCATCTCTGTCGCCGCTACTCAGTCATTGACAATCCCCATTGTATAGCGGGTTAACTTTTTGTTTGTTTGAAAAGAAAGAAAATAATGAAAAAATAAATTGTATGAACTAGTATTCTAAATTGGATGCGGGCAAACTTTTGCTTGGCATGCCAACAACTAAATTAAACAACTTTGTGATGCTCCTAAGTGAAAAAATAATAAATTCAAATTAAATTAAAAGATAATTAAACATGACACATACCAATAAAATAAATAGATTATCATTACTATTATTATAACATATTCATAGTCTTTTCAATATGTCATTTTACTTTAATTAGCCATTTAGCCATTCTAAAAGGAAATATATATATATATATAATTATTTAAATCCTTCAAGTGTATTCATAGTTTTATATTTTAGGGATTAATCATAATTTTAATGTTTTTTAATAGTTATTGTGGGGTTAGAAATGTAAATACATGCCTTTGGACCTTGGGCTTGATCCGAGGACACTAACTTTGTTCAAGGATGACCTGGCGACAACAAGAGCACCAAACTTAAAGGCACACAAGCTCATTGTGGAAGTAAAGGCTAGTGGGATGGTCTGAGGAGAAATGTATCCTCGGCTAATCGAGGTGAAGGTCGGAAGGTACAACAAGATGCCTAGGGAGGAGCCCGTAGAGCTTAACAAGCAAGGTTACACTCCAAAGGAATGCAAAGAGGGAGAACGAGTAGGAAGTACCCTGCAGAAAGCTGCTGCCGTCGCATTAAAGGCTTCATGCCTATCTCCCTGGCCGCATTAATGAAGAAGTGACATCTGAGAGGATGGTGGTCAGCCTTATAACCATTGAGAAAAAATTTCAAGAGAGCAATGGATGAAAAATGCATCTGCATTGATGACTCCATGAATGGAAGCACAAGGAAAAAGAATATAAATAGAGAGGGAGAGAACATTGAAGGGGGATCAGTTGTAACTTTATTTGAAAAGAAACAAGTGTATCCAACACAGAAGGTCCTCAGCACATGTCCGAGGAGTGCTCGTGCTACATTGAATCTTCCTTGCTTGTCAATCGTGAACCTAGCCCAACATCTTTACTTTCTATCGTCCAAAACAGCTTAGGTTTCAAACCCACTTTCTACAAATTTTATTGTTTGGGGCCATTTGGGTCTGTCCCCTACGCGCATTTAGGTCAGGCTTGATTTGTGTCCTTACAGTTATTATTTTATGAATTTCTTGTATATGTTGTGAAAATGCACTTAAAATTTATTTAATTTTCCTAGATATTTTTTTAATCAAGATTGATAAATTTTTTTAAATACAAGGTTTAAATTAGTAAGTTTAAAAGCACGAGGATTTATTTGTCATGATAATAAAACTATATGGTTTTTTTTTTGGGGCTTTTCTCTCAAAAATAAATATTAAAAAAATTAATTCTACTTATATAAATATATCAAAATTTCAAGTGCAATGGAGGACGAACAAGCCTATATTACTTTAAAATTTTTGGGGGCCAGGCGACACTGGTAGAGTGGTAGTAGTCTCTATCTTTTTTCCTACCTACTTCTTATTCTCTTCTTGGAGAGTGGTTTTCTCGAACTAGTCACAAATACTTCTCAAACTCGAGTAATTTTCATTTTTGCTCTGAAAACTCTGAAAACACTGGCAAAATAATTTTTAAAGAGTGGACCCATTTTTTTTGCTGAAAAAGGACGTGAACAGTCACAAATCCCAGCGCCAGAAACGAAAAAATAAAAATAAAAATCTCAGCTGGAACTCCAGCTGCTCTATCCAAACACTCACTTAGTTTCACACAACTTATCCTACTCCTTTAGATAGCTTATGGTTTATTTGAAATTTTATATTTGAGGAGTTAGGGTTGTTATTTTTTTTTCTTTTTTGAAAATTTCATATGAAGCTAAAATTAAAATTTCCTAGATGTATAGGAAGCAACAACTAAAAATTCAAGTTTCATAATAAAGTATAAGATAAACCATTAAATAACTCAATTATAGTCATTTCACTTGGAAGTGACACAAAGGCTGGTTGAACTTGAACCTGTAAAAATGCGATACATGAGATAGGGGAAGAGGTGATGCTATTGGGCTAGAAGCCCTTTCTCCATTTTTGAACTTCTATAGATATTGTTGCTCAAGCAAATAAAATAAAATCTACTGTTGGATTTTTTTTATTAATTATTTTTATAAGGCAAAAATGCAAAATTGACCCTCTAACTTTCACATTTTTTCATTTCAGTCCTCTAATTTTCAGTTTCGTTAATTTAGTCCTTTAACTTTCAATTTTTGTCAATCTAGGGCTCCGTTACAACTCAGTTATTGCTACTGATACTAAAACGACGCCGTTTTGCAATTTTTTTTTGAAATTTTGGAATTAAAAAAAAATCTGGAAAAAAGAAGAAGAAAACACATGCAAAACCCCACCTCCGATTCCCAACCCATTAACCTAAACTCCGCCGATTTCGTCAACTCTCATCGCTACGCATTTCGCATTCTCTCCAGTTGAATGACACCTTGCATTGCTCTTGACGCCACCGCCATTGCTGAGTCAAGCACCGTCTCGCCACTTAAGGTAAGTCCTCTGAAGCCTTCACTTTTGCTGACCTTGACTCCAAATTCGCTTCAAAGACTAGACCTGGTAGTTTTATTAACAAATGGGTAGTCCTTTATTTGCTCAAAACCATTGCCCATGATAAGAATTCTGCAAGAACCCAGTTGTTGGATTCTTCAGTTTTATTGCCTAATTTGTCTGATTCAAGGGTTTCAAGTAGAAAACAAAAGGGTTGGAAAAATGGGGTTTTGTTGGTTTCAAGGCAGAGCAGTGAGGGTGGTGGTGGTTTACGCGGCGAGCAGGGGCGGTGAGGTCTAGAGTAGGGACGGCGAGGTTCCTCGCCGCTGGTGAACTTAGTCTCTCTCTCTCAAACAAAATGTTTTTTTTTTTTTTTTTTTTTTTTCCAGATTTTTTTTTCTTTTAATTCCAAACTAAAAAAAAAATACATGCAAAACAACGTCGTTTTAGTGGTTCTAACGGCAGCGCTAACTGAATTGTAACGGAGCTCTGATTTGATAAAAATTAAAAGTTAGAGGATTGAATTGACAAAACTGAAAGTTAGAGGACTGAAATGAAAAAAATGTGAAAGTTAGAGAGTCGGTTTTGTATTTTTGCCTTTTTATAATTAGTAAATAAAAATTAAATATTATAATAAGTTCTATAAGAGGATCTATGCACTGTACAAATCCTTTCTAACCTCTACAGAGGTTCTCTTATGTTATTTCACATAAATTGAAAAAAAAAAAATAAATAGAACTTCTACTACTATATAAGTAAAATATTGCTTAAAAAAGACTAGGCAAAAATGCAAAACTGACCCTCTAACTTTCAGTCTTTTTTTATTTCAGTCATCTAACTTTCAGTTTTGTCATTTCAGTCCTCTAACTTTCAATTTTTGTCAATGCAGGACTTCATTAGATCTCAGTTAGGGGCTACCGTTAATTGAACCAAAACGACATCGTTTTGGATTTTTTTTTTTTTTTTAAAATAAATTTCAAAATTTAAAGAAAAAAAAAAAGGAAAATCTAAACACAAAGTCACAAACTGAACAATGGTCTTATAAGATCAAAACCTCTTTCACTACAGCCTCCTAACTCTATATCTCATAGGGCCCCCAACCTTCATCTCCCTCAGGTTCCTCCAAGCCCCATATGGCAAACGCAACTGTCCTGGTTGGGGTCCCACCATGTCCCCCTTTCTTTTCCACTATTTCCACAGAACTTGCATATACCCACTTCGCCTTCACAACATAAACAATGAGAATAAGACCAACAATGGCGGCTTCCTAGTGTTGGTGGCAATGATGGCTTTTGTGTTTAATCTTTTGAATGCTTACTTACAAGCAAGATGGGTGTCTCAGTATAAGGATTATGAAGGTGATGGTGGTTCTGGTTGAGGTTTTTTGTTGGGTTGGTGGTGTTTTTAGGTGGCATGGGAGTGAATATTTGGTCAAATAGAGTTTTGGTGGCTCATCCGATTCAGCTGATGGAGTTCTGAATCGATTTCTTTGTTTTGATTTCAGGGGAAGGGGAACGACGATGTCGTTCCCCTTAAATTTTTTTTTTTTTTTTAAAGATTTTCCTTTTTTTTTCTTTAAATTTTGAAATTTATTTTTTTAAAAAAAGAGAGCCAAAACGACGTCGTTTTGACTCAATTAACGGCAGCTCCTAACTGAGTTCTAACGGAGTCCTACATTGACAAAAATTGAAAGTTAGAGGACTGAAATGATAAAACTAAAAATTAGAGGACTGAAATGAAATAGACTAAAAGTTAGGGGGTCAGCTTTGCATTTTTGCCGAAAAACTATGTTATTTGCCCATTATTGTGTCATATTAATCATCTTTCTTCAATATTACATTATCCACATATGTCTTCCCAAATTTTGTGTTTCTTAAAAAAAAAAAAAATGTCTTCCCAATTTTAATTTTTAAAAAAAAAATCTTAATCCCTTTCATTTTCTAGCAATACTAATCTTTGGATAAAATATATTTTAAACCACATAGTTAGAGGCGATTTAAAATAAACTCCAAACTTTTAAAAATATTTCAATTCAAACCATAAATACATTTTTAGACAAAGCAATATGGTATGAATTAAGAGGAGAAATTATGCAATCCTCATAATGGACCACATCATTTATCCACCATTTTGCTAAAAAATTTTCATTTGTTTAAAATTGCTGAGTTAGCTTATGATTAAAATAAAATTAGTTAAACTAATTCAACAATTTTAAACACGTGAGAGTTTTTTAGTGAAATCATGGAAAAATGACGTGGTCTACCATGAGGATCGTATAATTTCTTGACTTAGGATTTAGGAGTGAGATAATAAAAAATATATATATATATATATATATATAAGGACTTATACTAAAACCTGCGCAAAAAGGGAAGAAAACAAAATAAAATTTGCAATTTGCATTAAAGAGCCTTGTAATTCAATTGCTACTTTATAACGACAAAGCGTCTAAGTTCATATCTCCTTTCTCTCAAGTCTCCACTAACTTATTATAAAAAATAAAAAAATAAAAATTTAAGGGATAATTACAGATTACCCACCTGTAGTTTAGCCCGAATTTAACTTACCCACCCGTGGTTTCATTTTTGACACTTTATCCACTTGAGGTTACTTTCGTTTAGTCTCTGTTACCCACCTCTCTTTAAAAAGAGGGGTAAATAAGTCTTTTTACACCCATTTTTTGTCTCTCTCCTCCCCAAACAAGAAAAAAAAAACCAAGAATAAAATATGGTGTTGGTTTCTCACAGTTCACAAACATGAAGAACATACACCCAAAAAACTACCTCTCTCTCTCTCTCTCTCTCTCTCTCTCTCTCTCTCTCTCTCTCTCTCTCTCCATGTGTCTCTCATCTCTCACACTCCGGTTTAAATCATTAGTAGCTTTGGGTCGTGGTGGCTTGGGTGATGATTGTGGAGGAGCACGAGTTGGCTGTGTTGGTTGGGTATGGGTTTTAAGGAGGAGCACGATGTTGGATTGGGTATGGGTTTTAAGGAGGAGCATGACGATGGGTTAGATTTGGGTTTTGAATAATGTTTTCTTCTTCTTTTTCACATCCATTTCTTTCTTTTAGCCTTTCATTTTCTTTTCAACTTTACTACGGATGGTTGCATCTTGTGTAAAAATTTTTTTGTTTTCATTTAAATTCTTTCTCCATTGCTGAATATTTAAATGGGTACATTGACTTTCTTTTTCTCTTAAGTAGCTACGTTGATTTACCATTGCTAGGACAAGTAGATTTCATCAATAGAGGGTCTCCATGTTAGGTTTGTGCAGATTTGGCCTCTTTCCCACTTACTGTTCATGACTAATTTGTCTTGGGGATGTGAGAGGAAATTTAACCGACAACAATACCCTTAAAGCATAGGATCAACCCCCGTCGTGAGAAGATAAGAATAAGACAACAAATCCAATTTTAAGGAATACCAATATTCAAAGGAAAACAGCAAACCCATCTCTACTGTTACTCTATCACAGACTTTTTCAAAATTCAGACAAATCATTCAAAACTCTTTGTGAGAAAATTAAAACCCAAAATAAAATTAAAAATAAAAATAAAAAAGAAATCAAAGAGAAGCAAATTGCAGAGAACTGTCGTTTCTAATTCTATCACCACATCTCTCGTCATCTTCATCTTCTTCTCTTCTCAAAGATATCTCAAATTGCAAAAGCCTAAAATGTTTTAGCAACTTTTATATAATTTTAGAAACTCTAACAAGGATTATAAAACAAAGGCTATGTATTTAATTATTTATGCCTTGAAATTCATATTCGAGTTGGGTTTTGTTTTTGATAAGAAATGTGTTAGAGTAACGTATGAAAGGGAGGTGGGTTAGGGAGCAATAACGGAGGGAAGCACAAGTAGATAAATTATTAAAAATGAAATCACGAATGGGTAAGTTAAATTCGAACTAAACCACGTGTAATATGTAATAATCACAAATTTAAAAAAAAGTATGTGGTGGGTTTGGGTTTGGGTTTGAACCATGGCCAAGCCCATCTTTATTTTTTTCACAACAGGGTAGTCGGGTCGGGTTTAGCGTTGAATAAACGAAGTTTTTGACAGTATAGTGGCTATTCTTCTTTGCAGAGAGGCAAAGCATAGTGAGAGAGAGAGAGGGACTTTGAAACGCAGCGTTTTGGTTTTCATATGCATCCTCAAATCTGAGACAAACACCTTCTTCT
This sequence comes from Castanopsis chinensis, assembly GCA_032878915.1. Lineage (NCBI taxonomy): Eukaryota > Viridiplantae > Streptophyta > Magnoliopsida > Fagales > Fagaceae > Castanopsis > Castanopsis chinensis. The sequence goes on from JAVQMG010000084.1 coordinate 1,003,369, forward strand.
ACTGGTAACTCTCTCTCTCTCTCTCTCTCACAAAACGCACCGTTTATGTATTTTACGTTTTTTTTTTTGGGGTTAAACTTTTTGTTTGGTCGCTGAGAAAGCCTGGGAAAAAAAAGGATATGAATTTTTTTGAAATGCATGGTTTTTTAGTACTGCACTGGTCATATGTAGAGTGTGAATTTGTTTCATTGGGTCTCAAACTTAAAATTGTTAATTGTAATTAGGATTTGAAAGCAATGATTTTAGTTTATTTTGTAATTAATAGCTATTGTGTTGTTAGAAACCCTAATATTCTGAAAGGTTTCAAGGATGTGGAAAATGAATTCCAGTACTAGTGTAGTGTAGTGTCTGACACAATGCTTTATTATATATGTTAGGACCATTTTTATATTTTGGCAATTTTATCAATTATAAAATTTTTTTATGTATATTTATAAGTTAAAGGAGTGGAAAAAAAGGGAGTTTTTTTTTTGGGAGTTGAAATAGTGAAATTAAATAAATTGGATGAAAATTTGGGAGGAATTTATTGGGATTATAATTTATTAGAAACAGTAGGAGGTGCTAGTTGAACTACAAGGCTCCTGGCATACTTGATAGTTCAATTTTATTGTGTATACGTAAGAAAATGATAAACATAAGAAAGCAATCGGCATGATTAGAAAGTATCTGTAATCTTATAAGGAATCGGCAAGAGCTTTTTGTTGGTGCTTTGCAAACTAGCGTGCTGTTAAAAGGGAATGCCTATCTGTAATATGACTTTAGTTTCTAGCGGTCTAAACTAATAGACAAAATCTTCATCTATTCATAGTCTTCTACTTAATGCCCATGCGTTTTTCTGGTAATGAGCTTTATAAGTCAAGTTATTTGCTCATCCATCCCATGTTATTTTAAACAGTGAATGGATAAGGGCTTAATGCCATACGCTCTTCATACGTTTCGTTTGGGAAAAGGGAAAAAAAAAAAAGTAGCATTAGTCACATATTAGAGGATGTGATGACATGGATGTAATGTGCAGGTTTCAAGAGTCTTCTGTAGTGAAGTTCTAATTTAAAAAAAAGAGTGAGCACATTGCTTTCTAATATTTTCCTACCAATTGCAAGGATTGCATTTGTGCTATGGATTTACTTGGAAAGATTCCTGGTGTCTTCTCATGGCTTTGACCTAAGTTGTGGGTGGGCAAATGCTATTTCCCACATTCATGGGCTTCAAGAAAGTTCCTCTAGATCGTGTCACTTGGAGCAGATTTGATATACTGGCTGTACTGTACCTTTTTCTTAAAAAAAAAAAAAAATTTATATATATATATATATATATATGTTTGGGTGGCTCCAAGTGGATGTAATAATATTATCTTTTCCCAAAAACCCAATTTGATACGCCAGTAAATTTACTCTTGGCAGTGCCTACTATTTTGTATCTTTCTATGTTTGAAAATTCCTGGCTGTTTAATTACATTATGTATTGACTATTGAGAAAAAAATGCCAACTTTAACAAACTTGAACTTTTTGTTTTAGTCTTTTTTTTTAAATTTTTTCTTGTCAGTCTAATTATGGATAGACTTGAAATGACAGTTTCAAAGGATTAAAATTTTTTGTTTGTGACCAATGTTTTTCATGTATGGTACTTCTGTGCGAAGTAACTAGACAGTATGAGTGCAAAGGTTGACACGACATCTGCTGTTGAGATTTCCAGTACTAAGATGTCTGGAACAACTGCTTCGTCTGTAACACCATCTAGTAGCCAGAAGGTTTCCAAGTTTGCTGCAAAATCTGGATTTGTTATACCAAAAAACAAATTATCAGGCTCATTAGTTCCAATTTTTCGAGTAAAAAAGCTGGAAGGTGGTGATGCAGCTGATGAGGAAAGTACCAAAGTGGTGCAGAGGAAGACAAAATGGGGCCCTGATCTCACAAAGGATGCTGCTGTCAAAAGGGGAAGAGCCTTAGCTTATCAGGTACTTTTGGAATTCTTATTTCAAGTCATGTTCTGTCATCTTTCCTCTAATGTGAGTTCTATCTTTAAATTTTTTATCCAAATTTTTTATTATTCCCCCTCTTCTTCTCATATAGTCTTAGAATTTTGATTCATTTAGAGACGTTTCAACTTAGAAAAGAAAATTTGAGATCTAGAATAGGTTGGAGGCATTTATAGCCCCGGTTTGTGGGGGAATATTTATTGCTAAGCTGATGGCAATTGAAAATTTCCCTTTTTACCATTGGGTGTTGAAATGTCGGCATCTTCCATGTGAATAGTTTGCATGGAAGCTTCCTATTCCAGGTGCCACTAAGTGATATTGCTGCCTGTGTGGTGGTACAATTTTGAGCAGACGAGGGTGGACCAAATTACGCAACAGCTAATATTGGGATCTTTGGAGGCTGGGGACACTCAAGACTCATCAATAACAGCTGAAGACTTAGATCACAGATCTCCAAGTCCTCAAAGAAATAGCAAGGTAGGGTCACTGTTAATATTGGGTTCCTACATTGTTGCGTATTGCTTTTTCATGTTGAATAATGGTCTAAGTTTTTAAGCACTAACATTTGAATTTGTGATGTAGAAGTCGGAGCTATTGGAAGTTGAAAAGCGGGAAGCCATAGGTATGTTTGACATATGTTCCCTGATTTTGTTGTTTTATTTTCCTTTCTTTATTTTTCTATTTAATTTTGTATTGCATAATTATTTTTGGTCTTGATGAAATTCAGGTGAATTATTGAAACTGAATCCAAGTTACAAGGTCCCACCTGATTATAAACCATTGTTGAAGGAGTCAAGAGTTCCAATCCCTGTAAGTCTGGTTTTCAACCTTTTGTCGCACATGTTTTTTAATCCTTCATTTTAATATGCTGGAACCACAATGACGAAAGATTAGAAATTCTCATTTTCTTTTTCTTGACACTAGCAATTGCCGCATTGTTATTATTACATAGATATGCAGCTATTAGAAAAAAAAAAAAAGGTTTTGCACTTGAAACGAATATCTAAATACAAAATTTGATAATACTAAGTAATAGAGTTTCGTTGAAGTATAAATGTATAGAAGGTCAAAAATTTTTCAAGATAAAAAACAATTACAGAAATGCATTAATTTCCATTACAATAGTAACACCATTAAAACTTCAAAACAATTTATGTAAAATAAATTTTGGGCTGAACTTGTTAATGAGTGAGAGAGATAATAGTGGCGCCTTAGGAAAATTTAGGAGTTTCTTTTGCAATTATTAAATGAACTGAGATGATGCAAAGTTGCATTGCAAAGAAACCACGATGCTGTTTCTGTATGTGTGTGTGTGCATGCACACACAGAAGATAAAAGGTGTACAATTTAAACTTACCATCTGTTTTAATTTTGAAGTTTGTGTGTGCACTGAACAATTCCGCATCTCTGTTTTGTTGATATATATATATATATATATATATCAAGTTTTGCTTACTCCACTGAAGACTTATAATTTCTGACACTACCGTGTGGTATATTGCCTCTGCAGGTCAAAGAATATCCTGGGTTCAATATTATTGGCCTACTATTTGGGCCGGGAGGCGAGAATCAAAAGCGATTAGAAAAAGTAAGAAGTTTGTTTTGTCACTTCTACAAAATTGTGCTAATGATTTGTGAGTTTTTATCAACAAATATGTTACCTTGTTCTCATTTGCTACCTGCATTCCAGGAAACTGGAGCCAAAATACAAGTTTATGGTAACAAAGCAGAGACAGGAGAGAAGGTATTTTTTGGTTAAAAAAAGAAAAATACTGATGTTCATATTTAATCATAGATTGCTATGTCTTTTCATCATCTTCCTAAGTACTTATATATTCTTCTGACAACGTCAAATATCTTTTAAACATGTCTTACTTCAGAATGATCTACCTTGAACTGTTTGCTTCAAGATGCAACAAAATTGAGGATTAGTGGTTTTGACTTGTTTCTTTTTTGCACTCTTTAATCTATTCTTTTTCAGGGAGAAATTAAACCATCTGATGGGAATGAAGTTCAGGGTGCATATGAAGAGTTATATGTTCAAATATCAGCTGAAACATTTGAGAAAGTTGATGCAGCGGTTTCTATTGTTGAACTGCTAGTCTCCTCAGTATCAGTGAGTTTCGATTGCAATAAGTTCTATGACTCTTAGTTGCTCAGCTATATTGTAAAGACTTTTGTTTATTATTTGCTGAGTTTTGTTTAACTTTCATAATTTTAAAATTACCTTTTATTTAGGGAAATTTGGCTGCTGTATCCACAGCATCTACATCAGTTTCTGGGGATAATAGTGACGTTCTCACTCAAAGACAAGATGCAGCCACCTCGCACATGTTTCCTACTGGTGTAGTACACCAGGGAGCACTGCAACCAGAGGCCAGACCTACACAAATTCCTTTACAAGGTCAATTTCAATTCCCTGGGCTATGGTTCCCATCAGGTCAATCTCACAGTGCAATGCATGCATCTCCTGGCCTCTTTCCTCCAAATCCTTCAGCACCAAGTCTCAACAATTATGTCCATTTATCCTCATCACCTTTGAATCCTTCAAACATGCCTTCTTTGTTTGGGCCTCGACCAACTCCAATGGTTGGATTCAACTCAATTCTCCAAAACCCACCTGCTGTTCCACCAAGACCACAGCCACCGACACAAGTTCTACAGAATCCTTACATGGGAGGTCCTTTTGGACATATTGACCAACACAGAAATCTTTCCATGCCAGCGTTACAGCCCTCATCAGCTCAGCCTAATGTTTCAGGTCCATTTCCATTTACTAGTAGCCAACCCCCACCAACAAGGCCTTCAATGGTTTCACTTCCTCAACCAATGTCTGGCATTCAACCCAGATCAATATCTGACCGACCTCTGACCCCTTCTGGGAGCTCTACTGTATGGTCTGCCCATGGTAGTGCTTCAGTATCTCTAGGTCTGAGTAACATGGGGCAGATGGCTCCACCCAACCGGCCTCATCCTCAAAATCCACAACCAGGTGTTGCATCTATGGCACCACCTTCAAATATGTCAACAGCCAGTTTGGGTTCACCTATCATCTTTCCTCAGCCATCCACTCCCCAGTTTTCCAGTAATGTTGCGAACCGTCCTTTTGCAACCCCACATTTTGCATTGAATCCACCACCTCAAGGGGGAAATCCAGTTTCATTTTCAGCTTCTCTACACCAAACACAAGCACCTAATTCATCTACAAACCCAGGATTGGGATCTGCACCAATTCCTTCACCATCATCCACACAACCACCTTTACCTCTGCAAGCAGGAAGACCAAATTCTGTTTCTGGAAGTACAACAAACTTCACTTCCATAAAACCGCCGATGGTGACAGCTCCAAGTTCTGGTGATTTTACTTTTCAACCTCACCGGCCGCTGAATCCAGTCTCTCAAACAGTTCCCACTGCATTAAGCAGTCAACCTGCAAGTCAGAGTACTCTGCAGATGCAACCTCCAACAACTCAGGCACCATCTTTTCACTTGGCTATGCCCAAAACAACACCTCAACCTGGCAATCAAGTCTTTCAAAGGCCACAGTTCGGTAATCCAGTAGGTCAGCCACAAGCACCTGTATCTGCCGTTCCCTATTCCGGAAGCCAAACGCCAACAGGTCCACCCAGACTTCCAGCATATCCAAATGCAAGTGTTGCTCCTAGGACTCCACTCCCACAAATGGGCCCGAGGAGCTTTAATCCAGCTCCACAAATGCCCAATTTGCCTGGTCCTATCCTTCCCAGGCCGGGGAATTCTCTGCAACTTCAACAAAATTATCCAGCTCACCCAACTAGGCCGGAGATTCACTTGGCTCCAAATCAACAATTTAGCAACACTTTTGCCTTTGCTTCTAGTAAGCCAGGTTCTAAACCAGGAGGACAGCAGATTTATGATCCTTTCTCGCCCACTTCTGTGCCTACCTCAAAGTCGGAGGGGTAATCTGTCAAAGGTGAATAATCCAGAGTAGGAGGATTTGATGGGTTCAGTTGGAGTGAAATAACTTGGGAGTTAGAACTACACTTGTTGGCTAACTATTTGAAGGGTCAATAGGGCCCAAAAGAGGAGTATAAATTTATAGGTTTGTAGAATTGACAGGTTTCTGTTTGTAATGTAATTTTTTATAGCAGTATCTATGTCGCAATATAATTTTTTTCCCCATTGGTTCTCTTTATCTTTCCTTGTTTGTCTTTCCCCTTTCCTAGTGCTGAATTTTGTATGAAGATTTAATTTTGTATGAAAGCAATACAGCTTTGAGACGAAGCATAATTCACTGGGAAATTTTATTCTGTTATTTTGCATTAACACCCTGTACTGAATTTTGAATGAGAATTTGAATATGAAATTGCATAACAACAATACAGTCTTGAGACGAAAGAGGGGCAATGCAATGGAAAATTCTAGTTTGTTTTTTTAAACTTCTGATGGCCGCTTGGTACCTTTGTTTTTTATTTTTTGTTTGGAAAATATATAATATCACTTTCGATCATGTAATATCATTGATATGATTTTGATCATGTGTTCTGGTGTAATGGTGTTTGTCACTTTTTGTTTTTATTGACTAACTAGTCGCAGAATTTGGAGCTTTCTTTCAACCGCACAACAGAGTCATCGACATAAAGAGCTTCTCCGTGCGGCCTTATTTAGTCATAATAGCTATTGAGAATAATTGTATAAAAATATTTCTGATCATTCTTGTTAAGAATAGAGACGATAATAAATTTATTTATAAAGAAATTTCTATCATATTATGTTGAATAACTTATACATTGCAGCAAGATTGTAGAATACGATATTATCATAAACCTTCAAATTTCTTATCCCTTTATAAAATAAATGTTAAATGATAAAATACTATTTTGGTCCCTTAAAATTTACCAAAAATTTATTTTTCATTCCCTACACTTTAAAAAGTTATTTTTTTTATCTCCAAACTTTGTAAATAGTTTTTTCAATAGTTTAGAGACAAAAATAGGGATGAAAAAAAAAACTTTTTTTTTTTTTTTGATAGGTAAGAAAAAATATATTCAAGAAAACTGCTAGATGCAAAAAAGCATCAGCATATTAGAAATACAAAAAGAAAGGAAAGCAAAAACATAAAAAAACCTAAATTACAAAGAAAGAGAGCTAAGAAAAAGAGGAAGAGAGTCACTAGATGTGAGTCCCCAAACCCTACCCTAATCAAAAAGGGAACCAGAGAAGAGAGCAAGCATTTGGTCCTCGGATCTATCCAAATCCTCAAATGATCGCCGATTGCGTTCCTTCCAAATACACCACATCAAACACAATGGAACTAAGTTCCAGATGTAAGAAGAATGCTTCCAAATCAATTCCACCAAATAAAAAGAAAATCTGACACCGTACATGACGGAACCCATGAAATCCCAAAAATCCTAAAAACAAAGCACCACAGCCGATGAGCCTTTCCGCAATGTAACAACAAATGATCCACTGTCTCAATACAGTTACGACACATAATGCACCAGTCGACGAAGTCAAAACCCCTAAGCTGCAGATTATCTCTTGGGAGGATCCTATCCCATGCAGCTGTCCAAACAAAGAAAGAGACCCGATAGGGTGCCTTAACCTTCCAAATACCTTTCCAAGGAAAAACTGTAGAATAAGAACCATATAACTTATGATAATATGAACGGATGGTAAAATTTCCTTTTTTTGTCAACTTCCATTTCACACGATCACCATTAATCCCAGTAGGTAAATTGGATGCCAAGAGACGAAAGAACTCGTCCACCACATTAGCCTCCCAATCATTAGGACCACGATTGAAGCGAACATCCCAAATTCTCCTATCCCCTGCCCCTTGAAAAATCAAAGATGACTCTACGGAAGCCTTTCTGATCGCAGCAAAATTGTATAGGACTGGAAAAGCCAACTTGAGAGGAAGATCTCCACACCACCTATCATTCCAAAATTTCACTCTATCCCCCACTCCAACCTTATACTGGACATTATTGTTAAAAACTTCCCAGCCCATTCGAATACTTCTCCACAAACCACAACCATGGCCACCCCTTCCCACCTTAGAGGTCCACCCCCACCCCCCCCCCCCCCCCCCCACTCTTCCCCAAATTTCAAAGCTATCACCCTCCTCCAAAGCCTATTCTCCTCAACCCCAAAACGCCAAAGACACTTTCCTAGTAATGCTTTATTGAAAGTGGTCAATTTCCTAATACCCAAGCCATCTTTAGCCACAGGCATGCACACCTTATCCCAACCCAATAAATGCGTCTTAAGGCCTTCCCACAGGAAGTCCCTTTGCAGCTTCTTAATTTTGTTTGCCACATGTGTAGGGATGGTGAATAGAGATAACAAATAAGTGGGGAGACTAGAAAGTGTGCTTTTAAGCAAAGTCAACCTACCACCTTTCGATAAATATAATTTCTTCCACCCTGCTAGCTTCTGTTCAAACTTTTCCAAAATAGGGTACCAAATAGAAGGGGACGCCCCCAACGACATACCAAGATAAGTCATTGGCAAGGCCCTAACCCTATAGCCCAAGATCTCTGCCAAAGCATGCACATTATTTACCTCCCCTATAGGCACCATTTCGCTTTTAGCTACGTTCACCTTCAAGCCAGTCACAGCCTGAAAACAAAGCAGCAGTAGTCAAACATGAAGGACTTGCTCCACCTCTGCATCACAAAACAAGATAGTATCATCCGCAAATAGTAGATGTGAAACACATTCCCCTCTTCCCCTTTTACCATCTGCCCTAAAGCCACTAAGTAAACCTACCCCCTCCATTCTCTTCGCCATCCTACTAAACACCTCCATCATAACTAAAAAAAGTAAGGGAGACAAAGGATCCCCTTGTCTCAAACCTCTAGAGCTAACAAAGAAGTCAGCTGGGGACTCATTGACCAACACAGAAAACTGCACTGTAGAGATACAGGTTCTAATCCAGCTACACCATTTCTCCCCAAAGCCCATTTTCTTCATCAACTTCAGAAGTGCATCCCAATTCACATTGTCATAAGCTTTCTCAATATCTAACTTACAAATCACCCCCAGAATCTTACTCTTCGTTCTACTATCAACACACTCATTGGCAATAAGAACTGAATCGAGGATCTGCCTACCTCTTACAAAACTATTTTGAGATTCAGATATCAGTTGATCTAACACCACCTTCAATCTATTTGCCAGGACCTTGGCCAAGATTTTATATAAACTCCCCACCAAACTAATTGGTCTGAAATCACAAATGTTGAAGGCATCATTTTTCTTAGGAATCAGAGCTATAAAGGTAGCATTAAGAGATTTCTCAAACTTACAGTGTTGATAGAACTGTTTAAAGACTGCTAAAACATCTCTTTCTACTACTCTCCAGCAGTGATGAAAAAATGCCATAGAAAAGCCATCTGGACCTGGAGCTTTATCCCCTTCCATATCTCTAACCATTGATAGAATCTCATCCTTCTCAAAACTCCTCTCCAACCAACCCCTCTCCACCTCCCCTATTTGATCAAACTCCAGTCCTTCCATAAAAGGTCTCCACTCCTCAAACTCCTTATATAGGGTTTTATAAAATTGAACAACCTGAGCCGCCACTTCCGCTCCATCCTCATAAATCACCCCATCCACTTCTAAGATCCTCAGATGGTTATACCTTTTATGAGAATTGGCCATCTTGTTGAAGAAGTTCGTATTATTATCTCCCTCTTTAATGCATAGCATCCTTGATTTTTGTCTTCATGAAATCTCCTCTAGGGAAAGAAGATACTCTACCTGCGATCTTACTTCAACCTTCTCATTTCTCTTTGTCTCGGTGAGTCCAAGAGCCCCTTCCTTAGCGTCTAGTAACTCTAGAGCCCCCAATAATTCTTTCTTCATGTGCCCAACATTGCCAAACTCTTGGCGATTCCACTGAATAATGTCTTCTTTCAAAACTTTCAATTTTTTAGCAAACATATAACTAGGAGTACTCGAAAAAGAATGGCGATTCCACAATGCATCTACTCTATCAACAAACCCGTCCAATTTCAGCTACATATTCTCCAACCGAAAGGGGCTTTTCCCCCTTGTCATACCCCCTGCCTCCAAAAGAATTGGGAAATGATCTGAAACAGGTCGTGGAAGAATCCGCTGGATCACATCCGGAAAGTGTTGCTCCTAATCCTGTGACACAAAAGCCCTATCGATCCTAGACATGGATGGCTGTTCAGTACCACTGGACCATGTAAAACTCCCTCCCTCTAACGGTAAGTCTATCAAGTTTAAATCTTCAATAAATTCAGAAAACTTTCCATAGCCGAAGTAAGCCTAGACCCACCTCTCCGTTCACTAGGAAAACGAACAATGTTAAAATCCTCAAAAAAACACCACGGAACATTCCAAATATGATGAATACCAACTAACTCATCCCACAAACACCCCTCAAATTATTATTGTTCGGGCCATACACCCCTGAGCATGCCCAAATAAAACAGTCCTCCACACCTTTCCACTGAACCGACACTAAAAACGAGCCCACCAGAACCTTCAACTTTTCTAAAACCCTCCTATCCCACGTAATCAAGACCCCACCAGCAGTTCGATCAGCTTCTAGAGCCACCCAATCCACATACGTACAGCCCCAAATACTGCAAACAATCTGTCTATTTATGCCTGCAAGTTTTGTTTCTTGCAGCCATACAACATCACACTGCCACTCCCGTAACAAGTTTCTCACTACCAGACATTTCTGGGAGTCATTCAAACCTCTGACATTCCATGAAACCATTTTCAGCTTCATAAATACTTTAATGACCCCACAACTGACACTACTACACTTCCAAACCCTATCTCCCATCATAGTTAACCGTTGAGATCAAATTTCTCAACTCTCTTTTCCCTTTACCCATGGAGGGCGCTACTATTTGGTTAGCAGATGCTTTCTTCCGCTGCTGGTTAATGACAACCATCTCCCTTTCTAGTCTTTGAAGATAAGCAATACACAACTTTTCACGATGATTAACAGAGAGCACAATCACTCTACAACAACCTGGGATTCTGTTCTTCACCCATTTAGAGACATCCAGCGTATTGTGCGCATCCATTGACAAAGCCATCCCCGGAGGGATAATAGTCAACAGCGGATTACAGTCTGCCAAACTCTCCTCCTCACCCAAAACAATTAGGCCACAATCTGACTTCGGTCCCACCAACGCTAAATTGGGCTACCCAATCTCACCCATAACTAACAGTCTGGTAGCCTTGTTGTCCACTCCTTGAAACAATAGCACACTACACTCACTTCCAACTTTAGCCACTCTATTGACACCAAAATCCACAAAACTCGCAACCGAAAGTCTCTTAAGGATGTTTGCCAAGAAAATACCCTTCGAAAGTTGCGAAATTACTGTGTCGATCTTGCCCAGAACCAGCGTGAAGTCATCGGAGCCACCACCAGACTTAATCTTCATCGGAGCCATCAGCAAACCCTCGGAGCTGGTTCCAAACTCCAGCCCATCCATTGCAGTGCTAACGGAGCTTATCATATCATGACAGCTATTAAAACCCACCATTGGCCTCACTTTGAGGCCACCGGAGTAGAACCCAGCCTCAATCCCAGCCATTGTGAGGCTATCGGAGCTTACCGTATTGAACCCAGCCTCAATCCCAGCCACCGTGAGGCTATCGGAGCTTACCGTGTTGAACCCAGCCTCAATCCCAGCCACCGTGAGGCTATCAAAGCTTACTGTGTTGAACCCAGCCTTAATCCCAACCATTGTGAGGCTATTGGAGCTAATTCCATCAGACTCGCTGCAACTAACGAGCGTCAATGACTCGGGCTTTTCTGAAGAAGATATAAAAGGTATCACCGAGTGGGCTAGGGGTGTTGGGCTAGTCAAAGAAGAGGGCTCGCCCATTTCATGTATACTTGGGCTCAAGAAGCCAACACCATTTGACTGAAAGGAGCCCAAACTAGTTTGGGCCAACTTGGGACACCAACTTTGACCCCGTGACCCACTGGAAGGACCCACCACAAAATTCCTTTGACTCCTTTGGACCCCTTAAGAATACCTCCAACCTCCTTTATTAGGAATCCCTGCAACACACCTATATTGGGCTGAGCCAAACGCAGGGGTTTGTTGCACTCGTGACCCACTAGGAGGACCCACCACGTGCTCCTTCTGGCTCCTTGTGACCCATTTAGAAGTCCTCAGTCCACCTTTATAAGGATTCCATGTTACACGCCTCTTACCTTCCTCATTCACCTCTATGGTCATGCCTTCTCCTGTCCAGTGAGAATTCCCCAGTTCAAATTCTTTTCCATAAACAGAACCATTCACCTTTGATTTGAAATTCAACTGAAAGCTCCTTTTAATTCCATCCTGATTTGTCTCTCCCAAATTCAATTCCACATTGCTGTGTCGAGGACCCACATCTCTTCCTCCTAGAGTCATCGGACCTGGTATGTTCACCAGCATTTCGCTCAACCTCCTCTGTTCAAAGACTGGGTTCTGCTTCTCCCCCCTATTTTCCCTAGCTGCATTTTCCTTTTATCATGGGTGCTTAACAGATTTCTGCCCCTGACCTGCACTTGATGCCCATGCACCATATTGGCAAAAGTTTTAAATGGTTGAACCCCTGATTTATCCTTAAGGAGGTGAGCTACAAATTTCAACTGACCAGAACCACCATTCACATAGTTTTCGGGTTCCAACATCTTCCTTAACTCTAACCCAAAAACCCTTCATCCATTCTTAGCTCTGCCTTCTGGAATAAAAATGGACTTGCTAGACCCTTGAACTTTGAGTTCAGTCAAAAGAAGGAACAATCCAAAAGAGTTGGAGCTCCGTTGAAGGGTGTAAGCTACATCACCTTCCCTAAACATATAAAAAAACATCGGACTAACCCCAACAGCAATCTGTTCTATACTTTTCAACAGCCACTGTGCAACATTCTTATCCATGAAGATCGACTTCATGAAGTACCTTCTCCGTTCAAAAATCCTAACAGAAAAAAACTGTCCCCCTTCCTCTACCACCAGTTGAAAAGATTTGGATTCAATACAAAAACAGCAGGAACCACCCATAATAGGAAGATCGAAAGAAACAACTTTCTATACCAACAAATAATTTAGCTACCAATATTTTCAATCATGTTGACATAGCTCTTATTCTTTTTGTGATATTTTTAGCTTCTCCTCGGCGGTATATGGGTGGAGGCTAGGCTGATGGAAAGAGAACTCAATAGTTAGGGTTTTTGCTTTTAAGAAAGATCATATGTGATGCTGATCTTGGTCAAATTCTGCTTCTTAGGTTGGTGTTTTTTTGGATTGAAGTAATGTTTGGGCTGAAAATTAACATGGGTAAGTTAAAAAAACAAAACAAAAAAAAACAAAACAAAACAAAACTTTTTTAATAGTTTAAGGATGAAAAACAAACTTTTGGTAAAGTTTAAGGATAAATAAAACATTTTCAATATTTTAGGGCGAAAATGAATTTTGATAAAGTTTAAAGGCTTAAATAGTATTTTACAAAAAAAAAATCCTCAATTAAAATTGTGTAATTCACTCAATCGCCCTACTACTAGTATGCCCCTCCAACCAAGGCAGGCTGTTCCGAATCCCTTCTCCAAGCTATACTTTGTATTATAGATTAGGAGCTCATAGATGCAGTGGTACTTCTACAAACACATTGTACACCATCTTCCTATTACATCCTCTCTCATATTGCAGAAAGCATTGAGCTAAGTCTTCCTGAATCCCCAGCTCTCTTTTTTCACATTGGTGGAAAACTAAATAATAATAAAAATGCACCCTATTCCATCTAACCTTTTCTTTTGGATTTCCCAGAATCTAACATCTATAAGTTTCTTAGCAGATCAGAAGGTGCACAGGCAATAACTAACTCGAATCCTTAAGCTGAATGGTTTAACAAGTAACTAACCACTTAGTTCTCTAAGGTTAGACAAACCTCTTAGTTTGCTGAATTAAGACAATGCAGGCATCTGACTCAAAAGAAAAGAAAAGGGGGAAGTTTTTTTGATAGACCAAAATTGATCCTAGAAGGTAGTCAGAAATGAACTGAAGTGCATTATTAAAGAGAACAGTACATGACATTTTCTATATACAATGTTAGCATTAACTACATACAAAGAGAAAGTTATCAAAGATGACTCAAATAGAAGGACCGGATCTGAGCACCCTCTCAAGCTTCTCAGCCTTGGTGTAATCCTTTTCTGTGAGAGGCCCAGCTGGAAAAGGTGTGATTTCTACAGTTAGGTGGGGTGTTGGGAGCTCATCAAACAGAGCCCTCACGTTGTTACAACAAACACTTTCTCCATGAGCAGTCTCCCTTCTAATTTGACAGCCCTGAGAATGCCAGAAAAAAATATATTGGAACAAACAGAAAAGAAAACGAAACTCTAGAAATTGTTCAAGAAGTTTGCAATACCTTGTGGGAAGTGGCATCTGTGAAGTGATCATCATCTGACAATAGGGAAGCAATGGCTTTAAGCAGGTGCCGCCCCTCAGATTTTGACGGCACTCTGTAGTTCCTTCTAAGAGTACCCTTTGTTGTAGGATGCCATTTACTCACTAATTTCCTTTTATCAGCTGCTTCATTCACTGTTCAACAGAGCAAGAATTAGGAATACCTAGTTATTAACATTAAGCAGCTGATACAGCTTTGAAAAGGAAAAAAAAAATTCTTCTTCTTTTTAATCAGTTTGAATAGAAAACTCTTGAAGACAAAGATCAAACATATATATCTAGAATATTTATGTTGGCAGGTATAGTTTCGATCCTCATAACATTTTGATGTATTCAAGTAGAACATAAGACATGAAAGATTCCTGAGAACAAATTTTCTTTAGAAGAATATTTTCCCATACATTTTCATCCATTTTGTTATTTAGAAGGAATGAAAGGCTATGGCAATGAAGTACAAGTTCAAAAGATGATCTATACAAAGCACCCCCATCCTCACTTGCATATCTTTCTCCATTAAAATTTAAGACACTACTTAGAAGATTAGGACACATGACAGAAAATCAATTATCTTAAAGACACCATTCTCTGTCCTCAGGAACTCAACATGACAGACAAACAGAAATGACAAAACAGTCATTTTACTAAAAGAACAAGCAATTCTTGTTAACGTCAGAGCATGTGAACCATAAATTCAATCACTATGTGGTCGTATATCCAGTGCACAAAGCTCCCACTTTTGGGGTTCTAGGAGAGGTGATTGGCATGCAGCCTACCCCCTTTCTCCCTAGCTTCCACTCATTTGAAACATACCATTGTGAAAATTGTAATTCTTTCTACACTTTTTCAGAGTCAGAACACCATAGTTCACTTCTCAGTACTGAATAGAAGTAGAACAATGAATGACAAAGTACAATCACCTAATATCCCAATGACTTTTGCCCATTTTTGTTCACGTGTGATTGTATATTATATAGAACCAAAACAAGGAATATGCTAAGAAGGCCGAAGCAACCTAGTTAAATCATTACATGAGTCAATCAAGTAAAACATCGATCCTGAAAATTCTACTCATTTATCAACCTACGGCAACAGAAATGGCTGGAGTCTCGTGCCAGACTTGACAATGATTCTTGTCCTTAAGCTCAACAACTATTGAGCAAAGGAAGTGACTTTCATGAGAATACATTATCTGGCATGCAGGCATTAATGTCAACTGCATAGACATGTAAAATTTTTCATTACACTAGGATTCTACATATGAGGCCCTAAGAGACAATGGTTTGTCAGCTATAGTGTTCAGTAACCAGGTGTTTGCCTATGAGGTGTATGTCACACTAATGCCATGACTTCAATACTCATTAACTAAAAATCAAATTACGATATATTGGATATATTGAGAAATTAATATATAGTAATATCTTCTGCATTTTATTTCACTATTTATTTTTTGCTAAATTGTAATTTTATAATTAACAAGTAAAAAGTGCAAATTTATTTTCAATCCAAATCCTACAAAAATTTATTGAAGAAAAAAAATGACTGTTAACAAAGGATACTAGAAGTATCTTCTGTTTGCATTCCTCAAAAGTTTGGGAATCATTTGAGTGATGGTTCTTTGGATTTGTTGAAATTTAATTTTTCTAAAGTTACCATTATTTCTGAGAAGCTCCACTCTTAAAAAAGGCTATATTCAGGGTAATGGATTTCTACCTCATTTTGATTATCACAATAGCAGTTCAACTTTAGTTTGACTTCCAAACAGTTCTGCTTAGCAATATTTTTTCTTTTCTTCACCCTGTAATATGGTTTGCTTAAAATCTTGATTTTTTAAACTTCTCCTATCACCTTGAGCTACTGATGCTTAACAGCCAACATGACCAGATCAAAACTAGCTGTTACAGAAACAATTTAATGACTAGCTTTTAAAATTTCTCACGGAAATCCTTAATAACCTTAAATTTTTTTTTTTTTTTGGCCAAAATTAGGCATAGACTAACAGGAAAAAATTTGTTAAAATCTCAGAGCAATGTGTTTTTAAAATATTTATCTATTACCTTTGTAATCCATGCCTAAAATTTCAGAAATAGAGAATTAACAATTAATTCATCTGGGTATTTCTTCTCATTAGTCTTGCTGTTAACTAGAGGTCGGGCCTTGGTACAATGGCAAGAGCCTTCCACCAAAAGTGACAGGTTACAGTTTCGAGTTTGGGAATCAACCTCTCAAAAAAAAAAAAGGGAGTAAGGTTACCTGCCATGATCTCTCCCAATCCTCGCAAAAGTGGGAGCATTGTGGGTACAACCTTTTTAGTCTTGATTTTAAATGCAGGAACTTCATCTTCAAAATATCATTATCTGGGGCCTGAAAGCAAAAGCTTCCACTCTGCTATGCCTAATATTAGAAATTAGCTAAGTTGGGGCAATATATTTCACTTTTTTTTTTTTTTTTCCTTTAAATAATTCACATTTGAAACAAATTCAAATATGATTTATAATTTTATATCTTCTGTTCCCAGATTTCTCAGCAACCAAACACAGGGTAAGGAAGATGTCTAACTTTCATTCATTTGGGTAACACAAGTATTAACTATCAAAGATAAGCAGGTATAGTCAAACCCACAAACCTGGTTTCCCTTGTATGTTCTCCAACCACTGAGAGAACCCCAAATCACCAGATTCACCAGCTCCACCATCACCACTTTCCAATTCTAAATGAAATGACAGCACAATAAAATAAAATAAATTAAAAAGCTTTACATGGAAAGACAAAATCTTTACATTGAAAAACCCAGAAAAAGAAGCAAATAAGTGAACCCCATTATCAAGCAATAGTGTATATTTAAACAGAAATAAACCTGAGAAAATTGGGTTAGATTGAGATCCAGCTAAGCCAGCCTTCAAGAGGGCATAGAAGATGCAAAGCCTACCAGCCCACAAAACAGGAGCTTCAAGCAGAGAAGCATGAGTAGTGGTGCTAGTGAAAGCTCTCTTACTGTGTGATCTTCTTTTACTACTCAAACAAAGTAATCTTTTGAGGGCATTTGTGGATACTTCAGTTTGAAAGTCTGGAATGAAGGAGTTGGGCAACTGCAAAGTGGTGGGATTGAGATTGTTGGTATAGTTTTTGGATTCAAAAGGTGATGTGAAGCTGCTGGTGTGTACAAGAGAGAGAAGCATTTCTTTCTTTCTTTCTTATTGCCTTGACACTCAAAACTCAAGAAATGGTCTTTGAGAGTGAGAGAGAAATATGAGAGGGTGTTGGTTTGGGCGCAATGATTTTGTCTTCCAAAGTTGAGAAACGGCGTCGTGCTGACTTGTGATCATATATAATAATCCTGTTAACCAGTACCGTAAAATTATCCTTAAAACTAGTGGATGTCCCGCGCGATGCGCGTGTTCGTTATTAGTTATTTTATAATACTCATATGTGTTATAATGTTTGGAAAATTAATTTTGATTATGTGTTATACGTCACTAAAATAATGAATGAATAAAAAAATTGTAACACAATATATCCATAAGTAACCATAATTAATTAGACTCTAAAAATGCCGCTATATGCCATTTTTTGTTTGATCAGGTATACATGTATATTTAGTTCTTACATTTGACTGCTTCCAATATAAAATTTTTTATTATTTCCTTTTTTTTAGAAGTAATTTTTTTTAAAAGAGAACATGTGAACTTTTGAATGCTAAACATCTAAGATTTAAGGTTTATAATTTATAATTCACAAAACTAAATATACATGCCAAGAGATTAAAAGTAAAACAATAATTGAACAGGGAAATATAAACTTATACTATCATATCTTACATTTAATTTTACTTACATTTGAGTACCTTGATCACTTACAAAGATTAAACACTTTCCAAAAATATAAATAAAGACAAAAAACACATACCTTTTAAAAACCCCATATGTTGTTAAAGCATTGTATCAAGCTTTGATAGTGTTGTTAAGAATTTTAGATCATATGCACCTAAAACGAAAGCCAATTTTATACTCTTTTTTACACTAATTTCTCACTATTTGTCTCTCTTTCTCTCCGGACTTATTTTTCTTTTGGCCTTTTGATATTTTGTGAAATTAGAATATATAAAGGAACATGAAAACTAACATTAAATGAAGAAAACCTTTCATTTTTAAAATTAATGAAATTAAAAGTGGAAGAGTTCAAGAAGTTGGAAAAGGGAGTAGAACCAAATCTTTTAATTTTCTACATGGCTTAAACTAATCATTGATAAGAAGATGGGAGATGAAAGGCTAAATGAAAAAGTACTCATACAAAGTGCCACATGGCAGAATCTCATGCACTTTCACATGAGGTCTCTGCTTTTATATATATATATATATATATATATATATATATAAGAAGATGGGAGATGAAAGGCTAAATGAAAAAGTATTCATACAAAGTGCCACATGGCAGAACCTCATGCACTTTCACATGAGATCTCTGCTTTTATATATATATTGATATATATAAGAAGATGGGAGATGAAAGGCTAAATGAAAAAGTACTCATACAAAGTGCCACATGGCAGAACCTCATGCACTTTCACATGAGGTCTCTGCTTTTATATATATATTGATTTGGGTGTGATTAAATTTTACACTTTAAAATTTTAAAATTTAAATTTTATTCCCTAAAATTTAATGTTGTTTAAATTTTACATCTTAATATTTTAAAATTTAGATTTTATTCCTTAAAGTTTTGAGATGTTTAGATTTTACAATCTAAAGTTTTAAAATTTAGGGGTGTAAAATCCAAACAATCCTAAACTTTAGAGGGTAAGAT
The DNA here is from genome assembly GCA_032878915.1 of Castanopsis chinensis. Lineage (NCBI taxonomy): Eukaryota > Viridiplantae > Streptophyta > Magnoliopsida > Fagales > Fagaceae > Castanopsis > Castanopsis chinensis. Next base: position 1,022,587 of record JAVQMG010000084.1, read on the forward strand.
CCAAACTTTGATACTTTAGTGTGTAAAATCTAATCATTCCTAAACTTTAGGCGTGTAATTTGTAATTTACCCGTACAACTATTATAGAAAAAGATATGCTATGTTCACAACATTTTTACAACATTTTCACAACAAATCACAAGTGGTTAGTTGTTATTAGTTCAAATTTGAACCTAACACAAAGATTACTTTTTTGCCCCGACAATAACAACCAGTAATAACCTGCCATTTAGAATTCGTTGTAAAAATGTTGTGAAAACGTTGTGGACATATCATTTCTCTTATAGAAAATATAAAACGAAAAAAATAATTTTTTTAATTATTTTCTCATAAAATATTTTTAAAAGTAATTTATATAAACAAATGAATTTAAGTCTTTCGTCAACATTTACCATATTATATGTATAATATATTTTGATAATACACAGGCAAACGATGAAATTTAATTGTTTGTCAGGTTTAGCCAATCTCATTTCTTTGAATATATTTCGCACCTAAAAAAAGTAAAGGAAAAGAATCCCTTGAATCTTTAATTTTCAATGAAGATTTATTAAATTATTAACTGTAACTTCCTTAAATTTCTAATTTCGATACTCAATTCTATATTTGGATGGATGAGTATTTGAGAGGGCATAAAAATTGCAATAATAGAAGCGAAAAATAAATAAAAAGATATATGGATTAGATTGGAAAGGAATACAAAGCTTGGTTGCTAGCTGCTTATAATATTGGTTTAGATTGTAGAGGAATGGGATGGTGATGGAGACTGCAGGAGCATGGGCCCTAGAATATAGCATAAAATATCTTTATCCGGTCTAATAACAAAGCCAGTTCATGTGGATTTGGATGTGGATGATTTTCATGTCACTGTCACCTTATCCATAAAGATGGCCAATAGGAATCAAATATTCCTTCTCCGCTTACTGTAGTAGCATTTGATCAATGTATTCCAATTTTTTTTTTTTTTTTTGACAAACAGACCACATTCATCTAATTATTTTCTTGGGCATATGCAATCCTCGCATCACGTGCACCAAGTTAGACCAATTTAAGAATCTGATTATTTTTTTGGGTATATACAATCCTCCATATCACATGCACCAATTTATTACAAAAAAAAAATCCCATAAAAATTACCCTAAACTACTAGAATCTCATAGGTATCGTGAGGGCTTAAAAGGCACTAAGACAAACCCATTGGGTTCATGAATACTAATTCCCATTCTATGAATTCCATGTAGGGTTTAAAGAGATACAGATTAATAGCTTGAAATTCAATTTGAAGCTTTCCATTTTTGCTGGCTTGTGTAGGTAATTATTTAATACAAAAAAAAAAAAAAAAAAAAAAAAAACCAAAGTGGATGTAGAAAAAGGATGAGAACTTATATGATTGAAAATCGACATCCAGTTATCAGGTTCACGTCTCCTGAGGTGCCAATGCACATGGGACATGGCATTCTGGTGGGCAGGGAGGCACGTATATTTTCCTGTCAATTTTCATTTTGATTTAAATTTAAAATCCCTTTCCATTACGAAAGAAACCAACAGCTACAAAGGGGTTGGGGCTTCATTGATGCTAAGCTGCTAACTAGAACTACAGAATTAAGTTGAAGCTCTTCTATATCTTTACAAACCGAACGTCATTTTGACCAAATGCATTTCCACATGCAGGACACTTCCGATGGCGAATCTCTAGGTTTTTTTGGATGCATGGATTGCAGAAAAGATGATAGCACTTCACGATTACAACCTGTCAGGATATAAATCACAACCACATCCTTCAGTGTAACAGAATATACACACATTGAAACAAAAATAATAATAATATACTAATTTAAAGGATTTCAAAAGGTCAATGAACTTAAATCTCGTATACAAATAGCTAGGAATGAAAAGAAGGATCGCAGGGGTGTAAGCTTCCATGCATTGAGCACACTTACCTCCTTTGGTCGATCAGAACACACGCTGCACTTTAGAATAGACTTGCAACTCTTGATTTCATCTTGGAGTTTCTGTATTGCAGCCTCTCCAGTTTCAGAACTCATCTCGGCAACCTTGATATTCAATTCCCTAAGCTCGTCCTCAAGCTTCTTCCTTGAGCTTCTGCTCAACACGATTCCATCTACTTAGATGCAAATTTAGCTTGAAACATAAACAATTTAAGGTGCTTAAATAGCTATGATCCATTTCTGTAATAAACAAAGAGCTACTAATTCTACATAAAGAAATCCCCCAACTTAGATAATCTGATTATGAAATAGCATTAAATTGTAACAACAGATTTGAAGCTTAGTATGACATGATTTCTTGACAAGCAGATGCTATATCTACACCTGCCTACCCCCTACACAAGCCCAAAAATAAAAGTTGACAGCCGTTCACCCGTAGATCCGCATGCCAAAAGTCAATTTCAAAGAAGCTTCACAGCCATCAATTAAAAGATCGAAGTAAATTGGTTCCAATATCACATTCACTTCAGTGAAATACTAGATTGGTATCACCATGTTATACCAATGGAAAACCTACCTTCTGAATTCGAAGCAGGTCAGAAATGGCATCATGCACATACACACACACACAAAACACTGTACCAAGTGACAAATTACCTTTTCCTTCTATGTTCTAAACTATAAATTTGTGATAGAGGTAGTTGTGTGATGCATACACAAAACCAGAAGTTCCTGAATAAACTATTATAATTTAAATGAACTCAACTCCAGAACAAGGAAAAAAAAACACCTTTCATTCTCTAAATCCATTTGGATATCATCCATATCCTGCTGGATTTGCTCATATTCCTTCTCAGAGGAAGCAGTAGCAGATTTAAGCCACTTCAACTCCTTCTCAGCATCAGTCAATTCCCACTTGGCTGTTTCCAGGTTGACTGCAAGATGTCTTTCTTCTTGAGAACATCTAATGGCTTCTGTCAGACAAGGCTCCATCTGCATTATTTAACTTTGGGTTGATAAAGGATCTAAGTAGCAAACTTCCTTTTTGAGTACGGGGAATCCTTACCTGCTCTTCACTGAGAGAAATCCTCATTTTTAAGGATTCTATTGATGCATTAATTTGCTGAAGTTGCTTTTCCAATGCCTGCTTCTCAGAGAGTAAAGCGCTCTGTGCCTGCTTTGTCTTCACACTCTCGGAAACAAGCTGCATTAAGGATCTCATGAAAAAATTAGGAATGACCAGCCCATGCATTGGACTGCAGAACTGCCGGAAAACAAAGAAGGCAGAGCATAACAAACTAGCATCAATGCAGACAATAACAAGACAAACCTTGAGATTATAATCGTCCCTCTCAGTCACCTGCTGCAACAGATGTTGGTTCTGTGTCTGCATATCTTCATATGCTTGACCAATGGTCTGCAGGAAAATAATAAATCAATTGACAAGAAAACAATAAGGCAGAAAAAAGGGGAGATGTAGTGCAAGATATTAAGGAACAAAATTTGAAGCTGATTGCGAGACTCAAAATCAAAAAGAAAAATTTTAAAAACCCTGGGGTACCTCAATTTCTGCTATGTATGCCTCTGCTTCTGCGTCTTTATTTCTAATAGCCTCGGTAAGCTCCAAAACATCCCTGTAGAAAAATTGAAAGCATAGACCACAAAGGTTTTAATTGTCAAATTTTTTCTCTAGTTGCAAGCTTGAAGAACAATCTGCAGTATCAATAATAAATATCTTCATAGCAAGCAAAGCAAGAAAAGTGTATATATACAACTATTTGCAATTGAATAAAGTTCCAAAACTCCCAACTAATAAGTAGAGAGACTATTGATCTTTAAATTATAATAACAAAAAGATAAAGACATTTTTTTTTTTTTTTATAAGTAAGAAAGATGTATGTTCAAAAAGCTACCTCATGTTAAAAAAGTATAAAGTAGACCAAAGAGTACAGAAAAAGAAACAAACAGACAGAAAAAGCTAATTACAAAGGAGAGAACTAAGGAACAAAGGGAGAGAATCACTAGAGGTGAGTCCCCAAGCCCTAGACCATTCAAAAAGAAAACCACTAAAAGAAGCAAGCAACTGGTTATCAGATTTGTCCATGTCCTCAAAAGTCCGCCAATTTTGCTCCCTCCAAATACACCACATTAGGCACAACGAAACTAAATTCCAAATGCTAGAAAAGTGCTTTCCAAACCAATTCCACCAATCGAAAAGAGTATCTACAACCGATCTTGGCAAGACTCATGAAATCCCAAAAGATCTAAAAACCAAGCTCCACAACTGATAAGCTTTTTCAAAATGGAGTAGCAAATGATCCGCCGTCTCCCCATTGCAACGACACATAATGCACTAGTCAACAAAATCAAGGCCCCTACCCTGCAAATTGTCGCCTGTAAGAATCTTATCTCAAGCTGCAATCCAAACAAAGAAAAAAACGCGCCGAGGAGCCTTAACCTTCCAAATACCTTAACCTTCCAAATACCTTTCCAACGAAAGGTAATGGGCAAGAGACCACTTAGCTTATTATAAAACGAGCGGATGTCAAAATCCTCATTCTTCGTCAACTTCCATCTCATGCGGTCTCCATTCTTAGTTTGAGGTAGATTAGATCCCAAGGTACGAAGGAATTCATCCACAACACTCATATCCCAATCATTTGGTTCCCTAATTAAACGAACATTCCAACTTCTCCGTTCCTCTATCCCCAACCGTTCAAGAGACAAGGCCGCAGATGCCTTTCTATTAGTAGCAATCCCATACACAACCAGGAAGGTCAGTTGGAATGGAAAATCCCCACACCACCGATTTGTCCAAAATTTCACTCTATCCCCTACCCCTACCTCAAACTGAATATTTTTGCTAAAAACCTCTCAACCTTTCCAGATACTTCTCCACAAACCACACCCATATACACCCCTACCTAGCTTGGAAGACCATCCCTCCCCCCCCAAAAAAAAACTCTTCCCCAAACTTCAAAGCTACACCCTTCTCCAAAGTCGTGTCTCCTCAACCCCAAACCGCCATAACCATTTTCCTACTAAGGCTTTATTAAAAGTAGTTAATTTCCCTACTCCCAAACCACCATTCGCCATAGGCGCACACACCTTATACCACCTCACCAAATGTGCCAACGAATCCCCCCACAAGAAATTCCTTTGCAACTTCTCAATCTTATTAGCCACATGCGAAAGGATGGTAAAAAGAGATAAATAGTAAGTAGGAAGACTAGATAACCTACTCTTAAGCAACATCAATCTTTCACCTTTTGACAAATACAACTTCTTCCACCCAGCCAACTTTTGCTCAATTTTCTCATCATAGGATTCCAAATAATAAGGGACTTATGGGAAGCCCCCAACAGCATACCAAGATAGGTCATAGGCAAAGTCCCAATCCTACAACACAAAATCTCTGCCAAGGCATGCACATTATTAACCTCCCCTATTGGAACCATCTCACTCTTCAAGACACTAACCTTCAAACCTGTCATAGCTTGAAAACAGAGTAGTAGCATCTGAATATGTAGGATCTGCTCCACATCTGCATCACAAAACAAAATAATATCATCCGCAAACAAAAGACGTGAAACACATTCCCCTCCACCTCGTCTACCGTCAGCCTTAAAACCACTAAGCAAGACAGCACCTTCAACTCTTTTCAACTTCTTGCTAAAAACCTCCATCATAACCAAAAACAACATAGGAGATAGCAGGTCCCCCTGTCTCAATCCTCTTATGCTCCCAAAAAAGTCAGCTGGAGACCCATTAACCAAAATAAAGAACTAGACTATTGATATACAAGTACGAATCCATCTACACCACTTCTCCTCAAAGCCCATTCTCTTCAATAGATCTAGTAAACCTTCCCAATTCGCATGATCATAAGCTTTCTCGATGTCTAGCTTACAAATAACCAATGAAATCTTACTTTTCACTCGACTATCAACGCACTCATTAGCAATAAGAACTGAGTTAAGTATATATCTGCCACCCACAAAACTATTCTAAGACTCAAATATTAGTTGATCTAAAACCACTTTCAAATGATTTGCCAAAACCTTAGACAAGATCTTATACAAGCTCTCCACCAGGCTAATAGGCCTGAAGTCTCGAATATTGGAAGCATCATTCTTCTTAGGGATTAATGCTATGAAAGTAGCATTCAAAGATTTCTCAAACTTACTGTGCTGATAAAACTCCTCAAATGCTGCTAAAACATCTCTTTCCACAACTCTCCAACAATGGTGAAAAAATGCCATTGAGAAACCATCTGGACCTGGAGCTTTCTCCTTCCAACTCTTTAACAGCTAGAAGAATCTCCTCCTTTTCAAACCTCCTTTCAAGCCAGCCCCTCTCTAATCCATCTATCTGATCAAACTCCAAACTTTCCATAAAAAGCCTCCACTCCCCTGTCTCCCAATACAAATTTTTATAAAATTGTACTACCTAAGTAGCCACCTCGGATTCCTCCTCATAGATCACCCCATCCACCTCCAAAATACTAGATGATTATACCTTCTATGGGAATTAGCCACCTTATGGAAGAATTTAGTATTATTATCTAGTTCCTTAATGCATAACATATTGAATCCGCAAAATCATAAAACCAGCAAAACTTCCGCACACAGCATAATTCCACAATACTTATTCTCCCAGCTGAGCCCTGTTTACAGCCAACTCCACTTCAATCTAAAAGCCATATATTGGAACTGCCATCCCTCTCATTCAAAACCTTAGATGGCATGAATATGTGTTCCAACTGTGAACCAAACTGAGTTTCCAGACACACGGTGTCATCAAAATGCCCCAACTCAACAAATTCTTTAGAAGTATGTCCTTCATAATAAACCCATATCATTTATACTTTCATTCATGATTCAACCCAAAGAACTATCTTTTCCAACACCTTACATCCTCTCCCAGAAAGAAGAGGACACTACAGAGACTTAAAGAAATCAACCACCTCTACTGCATCATGACCAAAATAAAAAATTAAAACCATTTCTACTTATCACTTGTTTTAAAAAAAAAGTAATACGCTGTGCGCAGAAGTAATACACCAGATAGCATAATAACTACAAGCAAATGAAAGGTCCTGAGGAAAGATGTCTTCTGTTGCATCTCCAAAGCTTCCACATCTTCGAAAGAGTGAAAATTACACTCCATATAACAACATCCACATCAAGCATAAGGGGGGCTAAATTCTAAACAGCGGAAGAGTGTTATCCAAACCAACTCCTTCGACCACGATGAAGAATACGAAAAAGAAAAAGCAAAACATCACTCTCATCCTTTAACCTTCCCCCATGCCCCTTAAGAAAAAGAAAAAAAAAATCCTTAAGTGTGTCATGGGAAGAAATCCAATTGAAAGCACACACGCACACACATATCGTCATCCAACTACAGATTTTCAAAACCAAAAAACCCCCTCAATGTGCATACAATTTTAGGAAAAGAAAAAAAAAAAAAAGAGAGAAGCAACCTCTCAGAAGCATCCAATTTAACCCTTAAATCGGCTATTTCAGCTTCAGCAGCAGAAAGCCTTTGCTGGCAAGCAGCCTCAGCTTCATTGGCAGCTTTCACTCTCAACTCTAGACTATGTTCATCTAAAGCATTTCTCAAGACTTCAGCTTGTGAGTGGGCTCTGCGTTCTGATTCTTTAATTTCCATCAAATCCCTGCGATTCAAAATTAAAGGGTTAAATGTATGAATATGATATGCATTTACCATCCATTAAGGAGGAGGGAAAGCAGTGTGAAATAAGGGGCAAAATTTGTAAATTAGCCAGTGTAATTAAAAGTGCATTTAGGTGCGCCTAAAGCTCAAAGCTCAAAGCCCCAAGGTTTGAGCACTTCACTTGGCCAAAATAGAGCTCATTTAATGAAGCGCACTTTAGGCACACCTTTTTGAAGATTTTTGAAGGAGCACAAAGTAGGTCAAGTCAAGCTTTTTTATTTTATTACTAAAAAATATATGAATCATCAAAATTAATTGCTTGATCTTGAAAGAAATGACATGGACCAATGATTTACTATACAACCACTATTCTTAAGGTGTTCTATTACACTTTTTTTTTTTTATTTACATGTCAAAAGATACGAACGATAATTTACTATTCTTGTACTCTTTGGTCTCTAATTTTTGGATGTATGTTGATTGAACCATATACATCATTTTATCATAACTATCATGGTTATGTATTTTTATAAAGCACAAGAGAATAAAATGTTATGTTTAAACTTTCTAATAATGATATTGTCCATTGATAATTGTTTTCAATTAACTATATATAAATTTTAAAAATTGAAATAACTTAAGTAAAGTTTGAATACAAACATTATACAATTGCACTTTACCTAATTAGTAAAATATACATATTTTGAGTTTTTATATATATTTTTTATTATATGTTACGAATATTTCTATTAAAGGTTATTAGATATTATATTTGAAACATGTGCGTTTTACTTCAATGAGGCGCGCGCTTGTGCTTTGCACCTAGGCTCCAAGAGGCCTATGTGCACTTTGACACTTTTACCAACACTGAAATTAGCATATATACCAAAATGTTTACCTAGAGAGCTCAATCTGTCATTATCTCCTAACAAGTTGTATACCAAAATCAACTAAATCACATATACAGCTGATTCCCATCCACCTATCTATGCAGAGACAAAAAACTCTTCTAAAACAAAATGCATGGTACTTCTGAGTTGTTACCCTTGAACATAATGGAATATCCATTGAACTGCTGTCATAACTGAAAGAAGTGGCAAGAGTGCTGTCTGTTCAAAGATACTACCATTCTGCTGGCTGATACTCAATCCATCATTTGGACAGATATCTCTCAAGCATAGAAGGATTTTATAGATTCAGACTTGTGACTTTCTTTTATATTAGCACAACTGCAATGATTACCGCCTTTACTCATAGCAAATCTTCCTCTCAAACATAGTAGTTACATATACATCCCAAGCATGAGTAATGAAATGTTGAAAAAGGAAAGAAAACATTAACAGTGACATTTAGAGAAGGAGATTCTGGAAATTCTTGATATGCCCTCTTACTATTCATTTTTTATATAGGAATCGATGGTTCCAATAAGATAAGGAATATTTGTGAATAGGACAGCTGGTAGGGACACATCAGCACTAGAAAATTCCAAACCCTTCTAGAAAGGTACTACCCATACAACATGAGTGCAACCCAAAATATCATTATTTTTCTGTTTCTCAAAATGAAACAATTACAACAAATAATACCAAGATATCAGCTTTTACTTTTTAAGTATGAAACATATTGATACCATCACTTTCATAATTAACAACATAAACCGTTAGATAAGGATCCTCAATTTACCTATTGTCATGACTTTCCTGCCCATACAAGTCCAAGAAGATTTGCAGTTCCAGTTTTTCCTTCTGCAACTTATCAATCTGCAATATGTTTGTCTTTTATCATTTTCTATATAAGCTCAGTTATAGAACAGTCCAGAAAATCTTAAAAATCATAATTCATATACTTCAAAATAAATAGTCACTTAATTCAAAGCTTAAGCAGATATATCTCCAAGTGCTTTTTTCTTTTTTGGGTGTGTCTCATTCTCTTTTTTTCCCAGTTCTTGTCTAGGCAACAACTTCAAATATTTTCATCTCATATATTCATGATTCACACCAAATTTCACTGGAAAACATTTTTTCAACATTCTATTTGACTGAATACCATCATCAGAATGTAATCCTGTTTCCATAATCATGCAAGTCAGTTGTGACCTATGGCCACAAAATGCAAATATAGCACATGATAAACCAAATCATGGATTTTTCAATAAGGAAATCAGACATGAAACTGGGGGGGAAAAATGCATTTAATATCTAATTTGACTGAGCAGGAAATACTCTAGAGGGACAGATATGACGAGGATGCTTCGGTCAAATTGATTCTTTAAAAATAAAATTGGCGTTATCAGACAGCAGGGACAGAAATTCAAACAATCTGTGTAATATAGGGTTACATGAAAAATCAATACATAAGAAAAATATAATAACTTTTTTTTGATAGATAATCAGGAAAATTTTATAAATGATAAAAAAATGAGGAATACAAGAAGTTCATGATGATAAACAACAAGTAGTAAAAGGAACCAACAACACAACAAATAGAGGGAAATCAGGAAACTAAGCTAAGGGAGGACAGAAACTCAGAGAGAGAAGAGCAATTAGTAAAACCCCAACACCAAGACCACTCAAAAAGACTATGATGACATAAAAGCTTTAACTCATCCAACATCTTCTCTTTGTCCTCAAAGGATCGACGATTTTGTTCCAACCACACAATAGACATTAAGCATTCCGGCACGAAGTTCCAAATGTCTGAGTTGTGCTTCCTAAGCCACTGATGCCAGCAAGATAACAAACCCGCCACCGATCCTGGCATAACCCAAAAAATACCAAAGGCCTGAAGCATAAAAGTCCAAAGGGAATGGATAACAAGACAATGAAGAAGAAGGTGGTTAACCGACTCTCCATCACTACAACACATACAACACCTATTAGCCAAAAGGTGGCCCTTAAGCATTAGATTATCCAAAGTAAGGATCCGACCATAAGCAACAATCCACATAAAGAACGCCACACGCTTAAGAATCTTTGGCTTCCAAACACCCTTCCAAGGAAACAAAGAATTCAAGGCACCCCGAATCTCATGGTAGTAAGGTCAAGTGTCAAACTTGCTATCCCCTTTTAGCCGCCAGTAAAGAGTATCTCTCCTATTACCCCGAGGAATACGAGTTTGGAAAAGATGAAGTAGAGAATACGAAGCAGCCAACTCCCAATCTTCAAAAGCTCTATAAAACCTTAAATTCCACACTCTATAATAACATCAATGCCAAAAGGATCCCATCAAATAGTTGAGGAAAAATCATACAACTAAGAACTAACAAGAAGTAGTGTTGAAGCATGTGATCATAATTAGAATTGAGAATCTTACCAGCTCCTTAAGAGACTTGATCTCCATCATTTGTTCAGCACATTTGTCTGCTAAGCTATGCATTTCATTACTCTACACAAAAGACACAAGAAAAGGTAACTTTCAGCAAAATAAGTCTCCTCATAAGAGAAAATGATGACAACATAGATATAGTACGAATAAAAGGAAAATCTTTAAGATGGTTAGCAGTTCCATTGATTTCTAAACCACTATTTTTTTTGGGGTGGATAATTTGATAGTTTCAACGAGGGAGCGGATATTTGAGCCCTGAACATTTCCATTAGAAACACAAGGTGGTGCCCATAGAGCTAAAAGGCTCTTAGCCAAAGCTTAATGAAAACTATGGATGGTATTTGCTTATTCAACGTTTTTCTTTTTTTGGTTTGGGGTAGTGAGGAGGGGAGAACAGCTCTCCCTATATTGTGGTCACTTTCCTATCTCTACACAAGTATATACCAAGCCCAAAAAGGGAACGTAGTGGAAGACTGACAACCAACATATAACTACAATCACATTCTTGAAAGATCAATCTCAAAAATAGGTAGCCAAATATGATGTGGGTAGTAAAATAACAAACCTTTTGTATTTGTTTGGGGGTCAAGTGAGGGGACTCAACAATTCTGCCTATTTTGTGCCCAGTGTCCTTAGTCTAGCCTATGCCCCACAAGCATAATGTTGTCGCAAATTAATTGCCAACAAATATTTTCAATCACAATTTTTAAAGGTGTTCCAAAAAGAGAAATAGCCACAATGTGGCTAGAGGCAATGAGAAAGGACATGATTGCTAATTTTTTAATGGTAATTACAAGAACCCAGAGGGTATTGAACCCACGACCTCACCATCCATCTTGTTCTTACAAGGAGAGGAGATGAAATTTGAGCTAGAGCGCATTGGCACCTAATTACTAAAATTTGTGGAGAATATGGCTTTAGGCATGACTACAAATTACTAAGGAATTATTAAAAGTTGAGTTCACTTTATTTTTAAAGTAAGAAATTTTTTAGATGGTGCTTTAAAAAACACCACAGCCAGGTACACGCAAATAGTACTTGAGTTACTACAAGACATGATCTAAAGTTACAAAAGTCCAGAAAATCAGAAAAAGAAAGAACACTTAATTCAGCAATCCAATTATACATAGAGCGTGAGAATTTTATTTTTAACTCCAATGGCGAGTGATCATTCTCTTCCAATGTGAGGGTGTTCTGTTCACTCAAAATAGTCCACATGATGCACAAGAATAATTTGACTAACAAGAGAAGAAACAAAATAGGTAAATGAGACAAAACCTTCCTATCTAGTTGATCTTTAAGAGACTGGGCTTCCTCACTTAAGGACAGTGCGTCATGGGCTGCCTCCTTCCATCGCTTCAATTGAGTTTCCATCATTCCCATTTCTTTGGACAAAGCCGAAGCCATTACGCGAAACTCTGATTTAATATCCTTTCTCCCTGCAGTAAGTAACACCCTTACAACCAGAAGCTCCAAAAAATTGTTCCCAAAAAAATAAATTAAAATCAAATGTGTAATCTAACCTGCATCCTGCAAAGCTTCTTCCATCTTAATTTCAAGCTCATTTTTTTCATCGATACGTTTCTGTAGCTGAAGCTCTAGCTCTCCAATCCTAGATTCAGCATTATCAATGGAATTCCTCAAAGTATCTGCTGCTTCTAGTTTTAAACTCACCTCCTTCTCCCTTCTCATGATATGAGGCCTTTCAGCCTGAAATTATAATTTTAAAAAAGACCCATATAGAACAAGCAAAAAAAGCAAGTGCCAACACATAAGACAAGACAGTTCAACCTGCAGAGACTCTGTCAATATTTTGTACTGCTCCACTTCAGCATTCCAATGTTGGAGTTGATCATTTTGCAAAGAGTATAATCGGGATAAGCGAATATATTTTTCATCCTTCAGTTCATTCTGTACAAGTACAATATCAAAAGTGAGATTCACGCATAAAATTAAAGTGAATATGAAGTGAGACCCTGAGACAAAAGGAATATCAACCATAGAAGATGAAAAGAATTCAATCTCAGAGACCTGAAGATCTTGCAATTGTTTTGACAAGCTTAGATTTTCTCCCTGTGCATCTTGAACCTCAGAAAGACGATCTTCTGCCAGTATCTACATTATTTGTTTAAACACATGCCTGGTTAGAGAGGGATTTGGGAAGGTGAGAGGGGGGGGGGGGGGGGGGGGGGGGGGGGTTGGGGGAAGCAACTCATTTACATTGTGATACCTTTGATTCCTCAATAGAGTCCTTCAATTCCCGCAAACCCATTGTCCTATCTGCAGGCTTTTCCGGAGACAAGTTTCCATTGGCTGTACCATGAGTGGGGGTATGCATCCCAGATGCTACATCCTTTTGCATTTTCAGATTGACTAGTTTTCTTCTACTCTCTTCAAGTTCAGCAACACACTCGTCCAGCTCACCTTTCAAAAAAAACAGAAGACATACAGATCAATATACAATCTAGAGGTCTCATGTGATGCATACACAACTAGAAAATTGTGATACTGTATAATTATCTGCCTGCACACTTCTTGAATCTGGGATGCATAACCCCACTCATGGTAATCTTGATACTTACACATTTACAAGTAAGAGAATAAATTTGTGCCACAATAATGTAAATTATATGTTCAGAAAGAACTATCTTAGAGACCTGCAAGGCGCTTAATCTCAGATTCATCAATTGAATGGCTGCAAATGTAAGTTTGAATCTTCTCAATGTAATCTTTATGCTTCAAGTGGAGAATATCAATCACTTCACCCAGCTTGATAGCCTCCTCTTTCATAATATCATCAATCTTTGACAATTGGATGATGGCATCTGAGAACCCCAAAAGTGTTACAATGACATAATCAATATAAATTTCATGAAAAAGACACTACTGCAAAGATTAACAAACAAAAAAAATAGACCAACCTAAACATAAAAAACAGATATGAAGAATAATGAATTAACAATTGGACCTCACATCAAGATTTCTTCTGACCTTCTGAAGATAGTTTTCCATGCAAAGCCCGAGCAATGCTCTCAGTCCTCACCCTTTGATCATCAATTGAATCTTGCAGGAGTTTCAACAACTCCCTAGTAGATGAATGACGCAAAGCAAGGGCATCTTCAACATATCTAACGATCTCATCATTACCATTGGATTCAATAGAATCCCTTTGTAGCAGTCTACAAAGAAATATTTCCTCAGCAGGACATGATGGAATTGAACCTGGAATGTATCTCAAGGCAATCAACCTTATATGACATGAAAAATCTTGGAAGTCCAATTAAGCCATCATAGGAAATACTACAGAGTACATATGTTTATTGAAAAAATTAGAGAAAAAAATACCTCGAGAGTGATCAGCACAGTCCAGAAATTCTAAAGCAACCTGGCCTGCCCCGGCTCGTACTCCAAGAAGGATTAAGTCATCAACCAACTATACAGCAAAACAATGAAATTTTTTATTGGGAACTTCAGTCATTATGGACTAGAAAATTAAAGCATGAACAGAAAGTGCATATCTATACTGTCTAAAAAAACAGTCGCTTTAGAATTTAATTCCACCCTTCTGCCATTGTGCCACGTAGGATCCCACTGCTCGCTTTTTCTTTTTTCTTCTTCTTCTTCTTCAATAAATCTTAATTATATAATGCTTAAACAATTTTCGGTTTTCCTCTTTAACGCTCCTCCATTTGGCTCTTCCTCTTTCCATCAAACACCTCCAATTGCCCGTGACATTAATTTCTTTCCTTATTTACCTGCTCCCTTGTTATTCACATTATATTATTTTTTTTCCCATCTTCCCCACTCTTGTTGTTTCTTATTTAATCGTGATTAATTGATGCTTGATAGGCTTCCACAATTTTTGACTTCCTTCTTTAACATCTCCTATTAATTCTTCTCCCCAATTTAGCTCTTCCTCTCCATCAAACCCCTTTGTTGCCCCATGACATATTTCTTTTCCTTGTGGACAGAATTTAATTCCAAATCAGTTTAAAGGAAAATTTCTCCAATCCACTACAAAGCAATTGAAACAACCATCCACATGCACTTATAGACACTGACTTCTTTAATGAATAATGTGATTTAATAGACCTGGATGATTTTATGAACCACAACATAACAGGTTGGAAGAAATTACTTGAAATTGATTTGCAGGAAAATTTTACTTATCAAAAAAAAATTTGGAGGAAAACTTTATCTTTTACTTTTTATCTGCTTCTTCATTGTTCAGAGTTAATTATTTTTTATTTTTCCTTCTTTTTTTTCATAAGAAAAGGAATTTGTAGAAAGTCTAAAAACAAATTAATTAAAATTGTTCAAATAAAATATGACTATATTAAACTCCCTTGCTTTTTTATTGTTTCTTCTTTTCTCTCCAAAAATTTCTTAGTTGCCCCATGACATTAATTTATTTTCCTTAAGGACAGAGTTTACCTCCTAATTGATTATACCAGTTTGGAGGAAAATCCCTCCAACCCACTACACTGTGATTGAAACAAACACTCGAATGTACTTTTAGTCAGGGACCTATTTAATGAATCCTATGACTTATTTAAAAATTTAAAATGTAATTTGATTTAATACACATTGATGGTTTTATGAATCTCCACATAATGGATTCGCAACGATTCCTTTAAACCATTTTGTAGAAAAACTGTCCTTTCATTATTTACTGGCTCCTTCATTATTCATATTTAATTATTTTTTATTTTTTATTTTTCCTTCTTCCTTGCCCTTTTATTATTTCTTATTTTCTCCAGAAATCCCTCATAACTCTTTTATTTTCCACTTAACTCCCTTTTAAATTTTACCAATTTACCATTCTTATTATTGTTTTTTATGACAAGGAACCTCTTTAAGGCAAGGCAACTTCGTGTACCCACCCTTGTCAAGTAAACCCTGTATACACGACCCCACCTGCAAGATACACATGCAAGAACCGTGTACTGGGTAATTTGAGGACTTGAATTGGAGACCTCATGGGAGGTTCCCATGAGGCCAACCAATTGAGCTAACCCATGTGGGCCCCAATTTTCCATTTAATTGATGCTTTATTAGTTTCAAAACTCTTTCCTAATCTAATGGTTGAATGCTTCCACAGATTTTTGCTTCCCTATTACGCCTTCAACTCTCCTTCCCACAACCCAACCCAGCCCCTTCAACTCTTCCTCCCTCCATCAAACCCAATAAACTTTTCAAACCGCTCTAGTTGCCCAAGACATTACTTTTTTTCTTAAATTCTTACATTTACTCCTTCAGCTCCTTATATTCTTGCATTTAAAGTTCATTCCACTCTTTCTTCTTCTTCACCCTAAATTCCCCATAAACAAAAATATGAAAGTAATGGGTTTCAAAACATTTCCAATGTGAAATTTTTTTTAATACTCTATTTTTAGATTTGCATATGATCTCTCTCTCTAACTTTATTTATTTTCATGCTTTTTTGTTCACAGATTTCTTATTTTTTATTGACCGAAGATAGACTCTAGAGGTTCATAGAATGGGGCAAGGGCATTGCCTTGCTAAAGGAGGAAAACAAAGGACCTAAAACAGAGAAATCAAACAACAAGTATAGATTTTCTGATCAATGACAACAAGAAAGCATTAGACCCAGAATTTGCTATAGATCCTCGACAGATTAGATTGGGTCGGTCACATAAATACTTGGGTTAAATACTTTGTTTACAACTACATTATGGAGTTTTACATGCTTAAGTTTTGTCAGTAACTTCACCTTCTATTTTGTTACTACTCTTTATAATTCATGCTAACCCACTAGTGATCTTCCAAAATTGCCAACATTTTATCCTTTTTGGGCCTTGCTAATTGGTTTGTATTAAATTTAATGCTAAGGTTCCCTTTCTCATAACTCATAGCACAAGGTGTATTGTTGCAATGACCAAAGCTCTTCCATTTTGATACTAATATGTTGCTTTTGTTGTTATTTTATTGGAAGATTGATTAAGGGAAACATTGTGATTACAACATTTGATATAATTAAGTATTTTTAGAGTTAAATTAAATTTCGAAATTTCTTTGTGTTTTGCTTCGTGCATTGTTGTTTTTTTGTAATTACAGTATCTTCCCATTGAAACATTGTTTTTTCAATAAATAAATCATTGTATTCTGAAAGAACTAGCTCATGAACAGTACAAAGCATAAGATAGTCCCCGAAATTGAATCCAAAGAATTACAATTAAAGGATATTGAATTAGCAAACTCAGTGATAGTACCACTGTCCCTTAAACCCAAGGCAGTTGACCAATCACTGAATAACCAAAGAGAGAAAGCCTCAACTGCACTTCTGACACTTCCACACCTTCAAAAGTACAGGAATTCCAAACTTTTCACAGCACACACAAAGGAGCTAATTCCACACAGCAGACAAGCATTTGTTGAACCAATTCCACCAACCAACCAATGCATCAACTATTATCCATAGCATCGCCCAAATAACTCCAAGGAGACTAAATGCATAGGCAAACTCACAATGAAGTAACAAATGCACAGTATTTACCTAGCCAATTCCTCTTAAAACATTATATGATTTGATTATTCACATTTTTCCAAAATTTATCACTATCCATTCATGAATCTGGCCATATATTCCAAAAATATTTGAATTAGGTAAGATTTTATGTGATGCTTTCTCCATTTAGCTATAGTGTTTAAATGGTGATTCTTGAGAAAATTTTGGATTACATGAAATAATAGATGACTATACCATTGTTTTCATGAATCCCATGCATCACACGGGCTTGCGACTATTAAACATAATAATCAACACTCACCTGATTCCAGAGTTGGTTCACTACAATTAATATATCATCATAAGAACTTTGCTTGTCTTTTAATTCTTTAATCCTCGCCTCAATATCATGCAACTCTTGTTTTTGTATGTCTATCTGCTGAAGAAGTTTCTGATTCTGGTACTGGAGCACTGTAGCATCAACCTGCATGAATATGACTAACCTTTTAGCAAAACATTTCTATCAATATATATATATATTTTTTTTTTTTTTTTTGATAGGTTCAAATCATTTCTATCAATATGCCAGAACCATTCTCTGCAATATCCGTAAGATCATGTATAACAAGTCACACACAATTGGAAATACATAAACAAAGAAATTTCACTTTGAAACTACTTATTTTTATAAGGAAGGAAATAGATGTAGTAAAAGCAGCTAAAATGTTGTACAATTTGATGTCCAACTAGTAAATATAATGGGCTAAGAACTCAGCAGTCTAAATGCTTCACTTTTAATTGAAAGATAATTAACAGTAGGATTGCTTGTGCTTGAGCAACACATATAATTGTTTAATCAAGAAATTTTCCAAATATTAATAGTGAGGATTGTTGTACAATATTCTCTACAACGTGCAACTAATCTAAGTGAAGTTCTCCTACGTCATCAAAAAAAAAATGTTCCAAACATAAAGTGCATGCAGATGTAGGGGGCTCTAATGCCTAGATTGGACACATAAATTTGGGGGGTAAAGAGATATCTCTTTAGGCTTTGTTGATTTTTCACAAAATGATCCTCTTCTTCTTCTTCTTCTTCTTTTTCTAATTTTTTTTTTCTATTGGTAATTAAACATGCACCTGTTGGGTCTTGAACCCATGGCCTCGCCCTTCACCTTGCTCTTACAATAAGAAAATAACTATGTATTTTGCTCAAGAGTTGTCTGCAAATATACATCGTTCAACACTTGTGCTCTGTTCCATGTAACATAACAATCTTAATGCTCTCTTTGCTCACCCAGAAAATTAAGATTATATCACACCCAATAAAAAAAATTAAAAAATTGAGATTGATTTTCTCTTTTGATTTCCAATAATAAATGTCACCCCAGATGACTTGAAATTTGTAGATCGCACATTTGAGGACCAGTCTTCATTTTCTCAAGACCCCAAATAGCGAATTCTTGGTTGCATTTGGTTACGAGGATTTGATGAAAAATGCTGCGGCTTGATACATATTTAACCAGACTAAGTGATCTGGATTTTTCTCTAACAAAAACGCTTATAACGTTATTGATTTGAAATGACATTTTACATCTACCTCATTTCAAATCCACATATTAATAAACCTCAAATCCATCCATACATTTCAACAGGGAAAAAAAAAATGCCCTATCATACTTTATTCAAGTCATTTAAACTAAAAATTCAAATCAAACCCCTCTTCCTAAAAACTTCTATCAAAACGAACCATTTGTATTCATATTCTTCAAGTTTCTTCGGTTCATGTTTTTTGGCAACCAGACTCAACTTCAGCTCAAAGGCAACCAACAAAATTCCTTACAAGCATATTTTTGGTTCCAACTTGATTGAGGATACATCCACTTCCGCTCAACTGCACCCAAACACTTTTTAGCCTATTAACCATGATATATATAAAAATCTTTCTCTGCAACCAAACAGAAACAGCACCACAACTTCACCTGAATTGAACCTAATAGCTCTGATTTGACATTCAAGCACAACTGAAACTAATACACTTTTTTTCTCATTCCTCAACTCAAACTGTTATTTTAGACTAAAATTTTAAAAAAATTCAAACTAGTTTCTTTAAAGAAGCATAATTCATGGTCCCACTTCAATGAGGAGTGAGCCAAATTCAACTTGATTCCACTAAATTTAACATAGTTTCTGCTCCCCCAGCCTCATATACTTGAAAACCCTAAAGAATTCACAATTTCAACCCTATAATTTCACAGCAACCAAAATAACAACAACAACTCTACACCTAATTTAACAACGATCGCACACAAAAGCTGCAAATAACATCACATGCAAAAATTGAATTGACATATTATTTTCATTCTACCGCTTCTACTATATCAGAAAAAAAAAATCAAAGCTAATTTACCAAACAGAAGATTTCAAGAGAGAGAAAGTGAAGGTTTGCTTACGGTTTTGTTGGTTGATGGGGAAGTGGCGGCGCCGGTGGCGGTGGCGGAATTGCGAGGAGAGGCGGAGGAGTAAGGGCTGAGGTGAGGACGCTTCGTCTCGGGCTCATCGTAGTCTGCTTCGTTCTCCATTTTTTTTTTTTTTTGGTTTTGCTTCACGCTTTTCTGCCTCTGATTCTGGAAACCGCCACACCAATACACTACCGTTACTACCTTAGTTTTATATAACTCTGTGTTGCTTAACTCTGGTTAAAGTTCGGTCAAAAAAAAAAAACTCTGGTTAAAGTAAACCGCATTTAATTTGCTATTTTGGTTTTTAAGTAAAAAATAATAGTTAAATGAGGTGGCACTTTTTGGACCGTAGATCATTTTTTCAAACAGATCCTAACCCTTAACTGGAAAAAACGCCGTCGGATTAGATAAAGTCACCTAGTCGGTTAGTGCGAATATTATATATATCCATACGCATAACCAAAACCCTCGCTTTCTATCTCAGTTTCTCTAGCTAGGTTTTTGTGTTCCATGGATGAAGAATATGAAGAACGCATAGAGTCTGCGAGGCGGAAGCGATTGAAAAGAGAACAAAACCCAGATGATGATAAAACCACCAGAGCTACTACTATTACTATTCCGTCCGGTTGGTTGGAATGTCCTGCAGTTGGTGAAGAAATGTGCGGTTTCATAGTTCCTTCCAAGGTTCCGCTTTGCGATTCCTTCAAAGTTCCTCATGAGAAAAGATACTCGTTCAAGCAACTGATTCATCAGCAGAGAGTTTTGGGAAGAAAGATTGGTTTGGTGGTTGATTTGACGAATACTGCTCGGTACTATCCGGTTTCGGATTTGAAGAACGAGGGCATCAGGCATGTTAAGATTCAGTGCAAGGGTCGGGATGCTGTACCCGATAATGCATCTGTGAATAAGTTTGTTCATGAGGTCTCGCAATTCATCTCTCGTCAGAGAAGTATCAATAAGGATCATGTTGTTGTTCATTGTACTCATGGGCATAATCGCACTGGATATATGATTGTTCATTATATTATGCGCTCGATGTTTCCTGCTTCTGTCAGTGTCACCCAGGCGATCAACGTGTTTGCCGAAGCTCGGCCTCCGGGAATTTACAAACCGGAATATATTGATGCGCTGTATGCATTTTATCATGAAAAGAAGCCTCGGGATGTTGTTGTTTGCCCTCCAACTCCAGAGTGGAAAAGGTCTTCTTATGATGATTATGGAGGCAGCTCGGCTGCTGCTCCATTGCATGAGATTAGTCATGATGAGGAGAGAGCTGTAGTGATAATGAGCAATGATGATGTATTAGGAGATGAGATACCTTGGGACCAGCAAGATGCAATGCGTAGTTTCTGCTATCAAGCACTTAGGTTGGGTGTTGGGGCAAGAGGGAACTCACAGTTTCCAGGGTCACACCCAGTTTCTCTTAACGAGGACAATCTGCAGCTGTTGAGGCAACACTATTATTATACCACATGGAAAGCTGATGGAACGCGATATATGATGCTGATAACCAAGGATGGGTGTTACTTGATTGATCGGAATTTCAATTTTCGACGAGTCCAGATCAGGTTTCCTTGTAGAGACCAGACTCATCACTATACATTACTTGATGGGGAGATGGTAATTGATTCTATTAAGAAAACAGATAAGAAAGAGAGAAGATATCTTATTTATGATGTGATGGCCATTAATCAAGTTTCTGTAATAGAATTGCCTTTCTATGAACGTTGGAAGTTGCTTGAGAAAGAAGTGATTGAACCTCGGAATTATGAACGGGCAAATGTTCTCCAATCTAGGAATCCTTATTATAGATATGACCTCGAACCTTTTAGAGTGAGGAGGAAAGACTTTTGGTTGCTCTCTACTGTTAACAAGGTGTTAGAGCTAAAGCTTTCACATGAATCAGATGGTCTTATTTTTCAAGGTTGGGATGATCCTTATGTTCCTCGCACACATGAAGGCCTCTTGAAGTGGAAATTTGCTAACATGAACTCGGTTGACTTTCTATTTGAGGTGAATGGTGATAATCGTCAGCTTCTTTTTCTGCATGAACGAGGGAGGAAAAGACTGATGGAAGGGAATTATCGGCTCGCATTCGAAGACGGTATAGATCCTTCTTCATATTCTGGAAAGATTATTGAGTGTTCATGGGATTCTGAAAATGATGAATGGATCTTTATGCGGATCAGACTAGATAAATCAACTCCGAATGATATCAATACATACAAGAAGGTAGTTCGGAGTATAAGAGACAATATCACTAAGGACATCCTGTTGAATGAGATTGAAGAGATCATTCGCCTGCCCATGTATGTTGATAGGATTCAAAATGATAGCAAAGCCCACCATCAAACAAATCTAGCTCCACACAGGTGATAGATGGAGTGATTAGGAATTGATGTTGACAATACCTTTGAGTTCACTATTAATGGGAGAAACACAAATAATGAAGTATGTCATTGTAGGATGTATTTTGAGTTTGGTATGTACTTGCATCAGCAAATGGGTCCTTGAGATATTGTGTGTAATTAGCTACCCTTCAAGATTATCTTATTTTCCTATGTTACTTTAGGATTATCTTGTATTTTGTGCCAAGCTAGTGAGTTGTGCAGTCTAGTACACTTGATAGTCCTTACCACCAAGCCTGAAATGATACGAGTGGTGATTATTACATACAAACTAATCCCCACAGTTTTACACACACCCAAAACAACATAACTCGTCACTTAAAGTCATGGGTTTTAATTGTGGAGCAGCTTATGTACAATAATATTTACCCTATTATTATTATTATTATTATTATTATTATTATTATTATTATAAAATGGATTATTTATGTAGGGACACAAATCAAGCCTAAACCCAAATGCGTGACCGGGCCGGCCCAAAATAGCCTAAACAATAGAATTTGTAAAGAGTGAGCTTGAAACTTAGACTTCTTGGGACGATAGAAAGCGGTAGCATTTGGGTTAAGTCCACAGTTGCGTGCAATGAGCTGGTGGTGCGATTCTAAATGTCCTCGAAATTGAACCGAGGAGCCCTTGTATCCGTTTCCTTGTTCTTCTTTGAGGGAAGAAGCCTTTTTCTTCAAGAAGCCGGATCCCCTTCCAATGCCCTCTCCTTCTCTATTTATATTCCTCCTTCGTACGTTCCTACTCATGGAGCCATAAATGCAGACTCCTTTCCCATCCATCGTCTCCTTGGAAACTTCTCCCAAAGGCTATAAGGCTGATTACTGTCCCTTCAAGGGTCACTTCCCCATTAATGCGGTCAGATGGGTAGGTGTGAATCTTTTAATACAGTGGTAGCAGATTTATGCAGAATACTTCCCACTTATTCCCCCCCTTTGCGTTCCGTTAGAGTGTGACATGGCTTGTTGAGTTTCAAGAGTTCTTCCCTAGGCATCATAGTGCACCCTTTGGCCCCTGTTTTCGTTGTCCGAGGAGACCCCCTCCTCGGACTCTCCCCAATTGCCCAATGATCTGATCGGTGGGCCCCTGGACCCTTAAGTTAGGCAACCTTATCCCCGCCTTGCAGCCCTTTGGAGGAGTCAACGTTCTCGGACCAAGCCCAAGGCCCACATAGGTGTTTTGACACTTCTGCCCCCACAATTTATATTATCAATAAATCATAAAATAATAAGTTGGTATCATATAAATTTATTTACAAACTTACACAATTTAATCTCAAGTTTGTATTATATGAATATAATTTAAACATTTATACATATAATTATATAAACGTATAATATTATATAACACTTAAATCAAGCCCCATACTCACAATAGTGGTCATTACACTCTCTGAACTTTATTATTAGCCAATTTACTTCTTGAACTTCACACATATGCAAAATCAGTACCTCAGTTAGTCTTGTTGGAAAACATAGTTTTGCATCTCATACAAAAAAAGCTATGAAAAATTATGAATCTACTTCATTCATGTGAGATAACATGAAATATTTAAATTGTGTACCTTGATGTAGTAAAATTCAAAACAAAAGAAGATTGAACTTGGGAAGACTTTCAATATTCACCCTAATTCCACATATTCCTAAGATGTGTGTTCTCTCAATTAATTTAATGATTTTTCTTTTGGAAAAATGTGTTCAAAAGATCTTTTAGAGAAAACTGTTTTTTTTTTTTATATCATAAGTACATTTTAACTGCTTAGGCAGTTACTTTAATTTAATAATTATTATTAAATAAACAATTGATTATCTAATTGGGTTAGCTTTTTTGGTCAACTCAATTGGGCTTTAATATGTGGCTTGGGATGGGACTAAAATGACAAATAAGGCTCTAACTCTAATGGGCTTCATGCTTATCTATCAATTCTTAACAAACCCAAAGTTACCATTAATTATATAGCAAATACCTGTACCACTGTAGAAATATAATTTCACTCTAGGCATTATTAATAAATTATATCCCAAAACCATTAATTATATAGCAAATACCTGTATAGGGCCAACATTGCCTTGGTAGCCTAGAAAGATGATAATTTCACTCCGATAAAGCATTATTTTTAAGTTCCAATTTTTTAGGAATATACCTTTTCCAAAACTATAAGTGTTTAGAGCGGTTATCGGATTTGTAACCCCTTGATTTGAGGAGGTTCCATGAAAAATAACCACTATTACTCGTACAACAGAAACTTTCATAAATTTCTAAACGTGTTGTCCATAACTTCTCGTCCTAAGGTCTTCACTTTGAGCACACCAAGACAGCTTACCTCGTCTTGAGTAAAACCTCGTCTTGAGCATGCTGAGACGTTTACCTCGTCTTGAGCACGCTGAGACAGTTTACCTCGTCTTGAGCACGCTGAGACAGTTTACCTCGTCTTGAGCACGCTTTTATTCCTTGAGCACGCTGCCCGTTCTGGACGATCTCCATGGACAATTGGAGTTGTATTTTATCATACCACATCAATATCATTTTACCCTTCCATGAAAAATCCATATTAAACAAAATCATAAACTGTCACTTTGTAAAAAACTATTTTATTCCTTAAGTCCCCGGTTTAATCGTTTAGTTATTCATATATTTTATGAAATCTTATCCATCTTGAGAATATGTGTTCCCTCAACACTATATGCGGTTACCTAACATATTGTTAGGAGCTTTACAAGTTGCTGAAGATGGCATGAGAAATTGGAATGCTTGGATAACATTAGGCCAGTCACTTAGCTCAATATTTTCTCAAGACACCAATGGCTCCCATGCTTATCTAGTGAAGCTCCTAAGTGCTCTTTGAAGAGGACAAGTCTAGTCTCCCTGCTGGATTTAGATTGATGAGCATGATGAGGGGCAGTATGTGGAGGCACCTTGCTTCACATGATGCCCTAAGACCATGGCAGAGGTGGGCCATGGTGGGCAGAGATGGTTTTAGTAATGATGGGCAGCAGCAGATGGTGCTGAACCTATGCAATAACGCATGGCATGATGGCTTGGCTGGGTTGTTTTCTGTGTGGGCTTGGTGGCTTGTGTGTAAGGCAGTGCTGGGCTGCTGTCATGATCATAGGCTATGCAAGGCATTGGACTGATTGGTGCTGGCAAAATGCTGGGACTTGTGTAAGTGGGCTGATAGCAGTTACTTGGTGTGTTGCATATGGACATGCTATGTGAGCTGTGATGCTGATGAGAAAGGCTTGGGCAGGGGTCAAGGTTCTAAAATGTGATGGGATAATTATATGTAGGCTACTGGAGCATGGACAGAGGTATCATGATGTGTTAAGTGATTTGATGGCATGGGCAGAGTGTGCAACAACAGTTACCAAGCAGTTCCTAGCTTGCTGAATGTTCAATCCTGTTGTGCAGGGGTTGAAAATGTGGAGAGCAGAATAAGACAACATCAGTTAGAGGTGTCCTAAGTCAGACCACATGTGACAGCAAGTCTTGGACAGAGGGCAGTTACTTGGCAATAATTGTCGTGACAATTATTTCTGTGCATATAGCTTAGGCTGTTAAGGCTGTCAACAGCAGGGTGTGTATATTATGGTCCTAAGTCACACCACACGATGGCTTGGCTGGGTTGCTTTATGTGTGGGCTTAGTGGCTTGTGTGCAAGGCAGTGCTGGGCTGCTGTCATAATCATAGGCTGTGCAAGGCATTAGACTGGTTGGTGCTGGCATAATGCTGGGACTTGTGTAAGTGGGCTGATAGCAGTTACTTGGTGTGTTGCATATGGACATGCTATGTGAGTTGTGATGCTGATGAGAAAGGCTTGGGCAGGGGCCAAGCTTCTAAAATGTGATGGGATAATTATATGTAGGCTACTGGAGCATGGACAGAGGCATCATGATGTGTTGAGTGATTTGATGCTATGTGCAGAGTGTGCAACAGTAGTGTATCAGACCACATGTGACAGCAAGTTACAGAGGGCAAGCAGTTGACCTAGCTTGCTCAACAGATGTTCAGTCACACCACACGATGGCTGCTGTGGGCAGTGGCTTGGGCTGGGCTGCTGTCATAAATAGGCTGTGCAAGGCAGAGCATAAGAATAAGACAGCACTTGGTGTGTTGCATCATGCTATGTGAGTTGTGATGCTGATAGAACGGCTTGGGCAGGTGTCCTCCTAGCTTGCTGGAAGTCAGACCACATGTGACAGCAAGTCTTGGACAGGGGGCAGTTACTTGGCAATAACTGTCGTGATAATTATTTCTGTGCATGTAGCCTAGACTGTTAGGGCTGTCAATGGCAGGGTGTGTATTTTGTCTTAGAGAATTTTGTATGTATTCTCTAGACTTCTTTTGTACTTGAATATTGAGTAATAAAGGTTGGAGTTGGTAGGGGTGTGCAGCCAACCCGCCAAACCGACCCAATCCAACCCAACCCGCCAGGTTGGGTCGATTTTTAGGTTTTGGTGGGTTTGGTTGGGTTGGGTTGAGTTACAAAATTTTTTTTGAGAGTGGGTCAGGTTGGGTTTGGGTCATAAAATTTCAAACCTGCCAAACCCAACCCGACCCTCCCATATATATAATATATATATATATATATATATATAATATTATATAATTAATACATTTTTTAAAATAACTAGCTCTTCCTATTCTATATAAAAATCAATTAGTTCACACAAATCCTTCTAAACTACTATTCTTGTTTAGTCATTAGTGTTGTTTGCCTTTAAGGAGTTACATTGATACTAATCTTTAAGTTTTTTTAATATATTTATATTTATATTTTTTTCTACTCAATTTAATAATAATAATAATTAAAAAAAAATTGTCCAACCTATGGGTTCAACCCGACCCATGTGGGTTGGGTTGGGTTGGGTTGGGTTGAATTTTTTTGACCCACCATGATGGGTTGGGTCAAAAAATTCCCTCAACCCGATCCAACCCGACCCATGCATACCCCTGGAGGTTGGGTTGGGTTGGGTTGGGTTGGGTTGGACTTATGTGATGGATTGGGTTGGGTTGGGTTGGGTTGAATTGAATTTTCTTTGACCCACCATGGTGGGTTGAATCAAAAAATTCCCTCAACGCGACCCAACCCGACCCATGCACACCCCTGGGGGTTAGTGCCCTGTAAATACTGTGTGAATTCCCTTAATAATTTTGTTTTGAGTGTTCCTACAATATGTGTGTAGTGTATTGGCTGAGACTAAGTAAGAGACTTAATGACATCATAGGCAGAAAATTTAAAAGAAAAATTAACCTTGTAACACATACTAAGACTTTGACTGTTAAATTAGATTTCATTCCTGATATACAAAGCAACATGCATTTCATGATTGGGTTCACAATTCTCTCAGGATTGAAAGTCTATGAAAATAGAAGTCGTGAGATTTATTATTCAGGCAACAAATGTTAATTGAATAATTAACCTCATAGCGGTCTAATTCAATATGTTTTATACACTTATGGCATATCAACATATCAACTAAAAGTCTCAGCTTCCTTGGTCAAAACAAATCATTTTAGTTGACATATTATAATCTTCACAGATTAAATGCCCAATTTTATCACTGATTACGAACTAAAGTTTTGAGTTTATAAAGAACTTGTGATTTATATCTTTTACCACTAAATCACATACTATATATCTTTGTATCTCAAGGACTATATGATAATATCCAAATATTTATGATAATGTCCAAATATTTATGTTACCATTATTTTAGATTAAAAAAAAACTTAATTATTTATAACATTATGTCATATATAGCATCATACAATGGGATTTTATGGCACTAATCCTAACAAATCTACCATTAATTTACTAGCAAAAATGCACATAAGGATAAACATACCAAAATCAATCATCTAAAGTGTGAATTGATGGAAAGAAGAGAGAAACATTTTGAGTGTAAATGATGATCGACTAGAACCTCCTTAACATCCCTCCCTCTAATGCTAGAGTACTTTATCCCTATGTTGAACATGATGTCCGTGATCCCAGCGTGTCATTCGAGTGCGACTTGATCTTTTGTTTTCATTTTGAAGTGACACTATTTTTGTACTTCTCAATTACTTCTCTTTATTTTGGTTCAATTAAATTTAAATATATGGGTAGTTTGGCTTCTTGGAAGATCTAACAAAATATGGTTGACGTGTCCATATGACTAAGCACTTACATGACACTTAATGATCACTAGCTTCATCACACGCGCTTCACATGTGCAATGCGATTTTTTTTTAGTGGTCCTATTTCTTAGCAAAAAAAAAAAAAGTGTTTTTATTATATATATAATTTTTATTTGAAAATTTAATTTATAAGTGAAAAAAATAATTTGAAAATCAATAAGAGAGTGACTCTATTTTTTAAGTAATATTTTAGTAGGAGTTAGAGTTGTATTTTTATCAGATTGTCCTTTAGTTTTGTCTATACTTCAATATAGAGGCATTTTAAAACTATAAAAATAAAGAATCCAAACAGAAAAAGCTCCTTAAACAGTAGCATAAATAATACCAACGGGAATGGACATAATGATTATTTTGAAAATTGAACCGAAAGAACAAAAATGAAAATAATTCCAAACTTTTAGGGGAAAGGTGCAAATATAAAGGCAAAAGGTGCAAATATAGAAACCGAACTGTAGTACAGTAAGTGTGTAGAATAAAACAACGTCGTTTGGCACTCGACAATGCTCCCAACGCTTGTATTCATTGTGGTTTCCTAATTTTGACCAGTCTGTCTATCACACCACATTCTGGTTTTCAGTTCTCTCTCTCGCTCGTTTAGAGCTAAAACAAATCACGGAGAGTAAAGAAAAGGTAAGAAAAGTGGGTGCATTGGGCAGAATTCAGAAGTAGAAGATGAAGCCAAATTTGGGTCTCATATGTATTGCACTTTTGATCTCACCTTTCATATTTGGATCAGCGTCTTCATCTTCTTCTCCTCTCAAACACCCACTTCTCGGAATTGCTCCTGAAGGTGACCCCATTTCCTAAACAAGTTTTTCTTTTTTTGATTTTATTGGATACCGATGTTATGAAGTATTTTTTGTTGACACAGATGAGAAATATTACAAGACATCGTCGGATTGGATAAAGTGTAAAGATGGATCAAAGAAATTCGGCAAAACCCAGCTCAATGATGACTTCTGTGACTGCCCTGATGGCACTGACGAGCCTGGTTTCTATTTCTTTCCTTTATCTTTCTATTAAATTTTCTCATTGATTCATTGATTTTGATAAAATGGGTATATTTTAATTACTTAGAAATCAATGAAATCATATATGTTTGGTTTTTTTTGTACCATATTGGAAGATGGGCTGTCTTTATTTGTTATATTTAGCTTAAGAATCATTCAGGAATAGATGTATATGGAGATTTCATGATTCACTTTTTGATATTCTGTTCAACTTTATAAGCATAGGTAGTCTGTTCAACCTTTATAAGCATAGGTAGTCTGTTCAACCTTACTTTTTGTTCAATTTGTTAGAAGGGGTCCTGCACTAAGCTCCTGGATTTGGTGTTACCTCCTAAGAAGCCCATACACTCCAAAATCTCCACCATGTCCGTGTCCGACACTTGTCCTTGTCAGACAAGCCAGCGGGGGACACTCCTACATGCATGTCCTCATTGTGTGGAGGAAAAACATTTTTTTTTTGGAAAAAACTTTGAATTTAGATATATTTTAAAAATTTTGATAATTGTTATTTATTTTCAAACTTAAAATAAACATATAAATACATAATAATAAAAAATTGTCATATCCCCACCATGCTCTATCCTAATTTTTCAAGAATTGCTGAGAGAGAACCTTTTTTTTGCTCTATTGGGAATTACATTACATTATCATATCACAGTGTGGTTTCGTTTTTTGTTTATCTATTCTATCTTCATTGTAAATGGAATTAGGTGTCCACATTT
This sequence comes from Castanopsis chinensis, assembly GCA_032878915.1. Taxonomy (NCBI): domain Eukaryota; kingdom Viridiplantae; phylum Streptophyta; class Magnoliopsida; order Fagales; family Fagaceae; genus Castanopsis; species Castanopsis chinensis. Next base: position 1,052,790 of record JAVQMG010000084.1, read on the forward strand.
ATTTCTTTGATCATTGCACTTAAAGTACAAGTCATTGTAATTCTTTTCATTGTGAAAGATATTTCTGTTATTTCTCTATTACTTTAGTTCACATATTCTTTTGTGGGTTTTAGGTACCTCGGCATGCCCTTTGGGAAAATTCTATTGTCGGAATTCAGGACATAGTCCTCTTTTCTTATATTCTTCTAGAGTGAATGATGGTATATGTGGTAAGTGTTTTTTGCTTCATTGACTAGCCACTTCACTTTTTAGTTTTTAGTTGATGAGCTTTCCTTTTGACTTTAATTACTATACAAGAAATGTTACATTTTTCATTGCTGAAGTAGCCAACCCAACTATCATTTTCCCTCTTATCCAATGCAACACTAAGAGGATTGAATGAAGCCTGATATATCATAAGAAATAATGGGGTAACATCCAAGACAGTTTTGGAGACCTTACTTATCCAAAAAAAAAAAAAAAAGACAGTTTAGGAGACAGCAATTGGTGCTATTTGGAACTGAATAGAAATAATTTTGTATTTAAAAGATATTGTTCAGTGTACCTTGAAGGAAAACTGTTTCCTGCCTTTGATATTATACCTTCACTTCCATGGGCTCGCAACTAAAAAGTTTTGTCATCTTCCTTTAAACGCTGTTTGTTTCTAGATTTTCTGTTGTATCTCAATTGTTTACCTGACTCACTCTGTCTTCAATATGTAGACTGCTGTGATGGGAGTGATGAGTATGATGGTAAGGTGAAGTGCCCAAATACTTGCTGGGAAGCTGGCAAAGTGGCTAGAGACAAGTTGAAGAAAAAGATTGCTACATATCAAGAAGGTGTCACTTTACGAAAACAGGACGTTGAACAAGCAAAACTATCTCTGGCAAAAGATGAGGCGGAACTGTTAAAGTTGAAAGACGAAGAAAAAATACTGAAGGTGCTTGTTGAACAGCTTAAAGGTATAGTTGTGTGATTTGTGTCCGTGTTGTACCCTTTTCTTGTTGTTTATTTTTAAGTAAATATAATCATAATCATTGTGTTTATCCCTAGGTTGTAGCCCAGCTAATCAAAGTTGAATATTTTGTTTAGAAGATTAAGTACAAGTGGTGAGCCACATTTTAAATATTCCAATTAGAAAATAGAAATTTCCTTGTTTTGAAACGCTAGGAACTACTAGAAGATGTTCTAGTTACTGCATAACTTCAACAGAATATAGTAGTTGTAGACTGATGCAGCGATGTTAGATTTGAGAACAAGGGGACAAAGGTTGGTATTCGATTTGTAATGAAGAGGACTAAAAGAGACATGATGAGCCATCTGCTGTTAATCTTCTAGAAAACATAAGAGTTTTTTTTTTTTTTTTCTCTAATGACCTTGGTCCTCTTTCTGGCTGATAGATATTGCTGTCTTACTTAAATATCCTCTGTGGTTGTTTGGTAATATGAATTTTACCACCATGTAATTGTTGTTCGCATCACCTTCCATGTAGAGCGTAAGGATGAAATTGAAAAGGCAGAGGAGAAAGAACGATTACGGAAAGAGAAAGAAGAGAAGGAAAGAAAAGAAGCTGAGGAGAAGGCTAATCAGGAAAGGAGAAAAACTGAGCAGGAAGCTAATCAGGGGACAACTGAAGCTGAGGAGAAACCTAACAATGAAGAAAAGCCCATTGAAAGTATGCATGTTGATGACATTGGAACTTTGGAAGATTCTTCTGCAGATCAGGTTATTTTAATTTTCAAATTAATATGATGCTGAATTTCAACCAACCTTTACACGTATTGTGTGTACTGTACACAAAATTTCATATGATTTTCTCTTCATTGTAAATGTTAGGGTTGACAAATGCTTATAAATTGCCCATATTGTGCACATCTTTCAACTAGTTAAGCTAAAAGACGAAAAGAGAATACATGATACATTATGAAACTTCTGAAACTGTGGGTGATTAATCGTCCTTCAATAGGCATCATTTGTAATTTTTATGTTTACTATTGAACTTTGTCAGAAAAATGTTGTATATACCTATAGTTGCCCGTGCCTGCATGCAACCACAAACTTGTGTATAATGCAGTATATACATAGGTGTCAAATTACCTGTGCTTGGCCTGTGACAATAGTGACTTTTCCTCTGTATTGTGAATAAGTTTATATCTACTAGTTTCTCATTCACTGCCTTTTAATAGGACATTGTAACTGAAAATGATGAGTCAGAAACTGAAGTAGAGTACAGCAATGACTCTGGGAATGAAGGATCTCTTGTTGATGAAGTAGAACAGGTAAAATCCTCCCTAAAGTTATATCCCCCCCCCCCCCTTCCCTTTTCCAAATAGATATGGAGGGAAGTGAACTCGCAAAAAATGTCATTATCTGATCTTTTCTAGATATTTTAATCTCAATACAGCATGCAGCAGAAGCAAAGGAAGAGTCTGCAGTTATCCCTGAAACTGTTCATGATTCTGAAAGCAAGGTATCTCCTCATAAAGCCAGTGTTGTGATATTTTTCTCTTCAATTCTTTTTTTTTTTTATAAGTAATGAAAATTTTATTAAAAAATGAAAAACAGCCAACCCGAGTACATTGGGAATGTACTATGGGGGCATAAATCAAAAATCAACATTACAACGATCAAGTAAAAAAGGCAGGGAAGAACAAGAAAAATGACAAAAAACCACAATCCAATCGAGGAGAGTGTGTAAAAAAAAAAGACTTAATCTCTAACATAGAGCGTTCACATCCCTCAAAGCTTCTAGCATTCCTTTCGCGCCAAATACACCATAACAAGCAATGAGGCACAATTCTCCACAACTCTATATTTTTATGCCGACCAAACTTACCCTGCCAAGACTCAAACAACTCAACAACCTTCTGAGGCATAACCCAATGAATTCCAAACAAACAAAACACCAACGACCACAACTCACAAGCAATGGGGCAATGAAGAAGAAGATGATCCACTGACTCCCCACTATTCTTACACATATAGCACCAATCAAGAACTAACACACGTCGTTTGCGAAGGTTATCTGTTGTTAAAATCTTACCTAAGGAAGCAGACCATGAAAAGAAAGCTACCCTTGGAGGAACTTTCGATTTCCAAATCATCTTCCAAGGGAAAGATGAGATGGTAGGAGGGTAGAAAGTAAGATAGAATCCTCTAACCTCAAAACCTCTACTCCTTGCTGGCTTCCAACATACTCGATCCGGACCCAATCCCCGTACCGTCGAAGAGTAAACCAAATCCATAAACATATCAAAGGATTCTTGTTCCCAATCTTGTGGAGGACGACGAAATTTAGCATCCCAATGAATCCTCCCACCAGACCAACACATAACTTCCGCTACTGAAGAATCCTTTGTTCTACTAATACTATAAAGTTCTGGAAAAGCTTCTTGGAGAGTACGATCTCCACACCACACATGCTTCCAAAACTTTACACGAGTACCATCCCCCACATCATACAGAAGTAGTTTAGAGAACCTCATCCAACCACTCCTAATATGCCTCCACAAACTAACACCATAAGCACTGGTCACCTTTTTCGTGCACCAACCTCCCCAATCATTCCCATATTTGACCTCTATAACCCTCCTCCATAGAGCCTCGGTTTCCATGCCATACCTCCATAACCATTTTCCTAACAAGACAGAATTAAAACTCCTCAAACGTCTAATACCCAACCCACCAACCTGCAGCGGCTTACAAATCTGAGCCCAACTGACTAAGTGTATTTTAGGGTCACCATTAATACCACTCCACAAAAAATCTCGTTGTAACTTCTCCATACGATTGGCCACCTTCCCAAGTAAAGGCAGAAGGGAAATGAAGTATGTAGGTAAGGAGGAAAGAGTACTTTTAATAAGAGTTACCTTGCCCCCCTTAGATAGATACAACCTCTTCCACCCTGCTAATCTCCTTTCCATCTTCTCCAAAATAGGATTCCAAATTGATAACTCCTTAAATTTAGCACCTAACGGAACCCCCAAATATCTCAATGGAAGAGAGGATTGCCTACAACCCAACATCCCCACCAGAACATCCATATTGTTGACCACCCCTATAGGAACCAACTCAGATTTCCCCAAATTAATCCTCAAACCTGAGACCTCCTCAAATCTAGCCAGAATGGCTCTCAAACTAGCTATTTGCGTAGGATCAGCATCACAAAAAATAAGAGTGTCATCAGCAAATAAAAGATGAGACACCATCACCGAGTGACCAGCCGTATTACCTACAGAGAAGCCTGAGAACTGACTATTATTAGCAGCCACATCCAACAATTGACTCAAACCCTCCATAACAATATCAAAAAGCAACGGAGACAAGGGGTCACCTTGCCGAATCCCCCTAGAACTACTAAAAAAATCCGAAGGAATACCATTGATCAGGATGGAGAATTTAACAGTAGAGATGCAACACATTATCCATTTTCTCCATTTCTCTGAAAACCCATAGCGCTGAAGCATATACATTAAAAAACCCCAACTCACATGGTCATATGCCTTCTCCACATCCAGCTTACACAACACTCCTGGAACACCTGACTTCAATCTACTATCAATACATTCTGAAGCAATTAAGAAAGAATCCAATATCTGTCTACCTTTCACAAATGCATTCTGAGAATTTGAAATAAGCCCATGAGCCACCCTTCTGAGACGATTGGCCAACACTTTAGAAATAATCTTATAAATCCCACCAACTAAGCTAATAGGCCGAAAATCCTTGATCTCCACAGCATCCACCTTTTTGGGAATAAGAGCAAGGAAAGAAACATTAAGACTCTTCTCAAACACAGCCTGAGTATGAAAATTTTGAAAAACTGCCATAATTTCAGCCTTAAAAATACACCAACAGGACTGAAAAAATGCCATAGAAAAGCCATCCGGGGCCTGGAGCCTTATCACCCTTAAAATCACTAATCACCCCAAACACCTCTTCCTCATCAAAAGGCCTATCTAGCCAAAGTGCATCTTCCTCCGAGATACAAGAGAACTCCACATCATCTAATACAGGTCTATGAGCCACAGTTTCAGCATATAGCTGCCTATAAAAATGAGAAATACAACCTGCTATAGCCTCCGGATCTGAAGACAATTCTCCATCCACCATAAGCCTATCAATAGAATTAAATCTTCTGTGAGAGTTAGCTATACGATGAAAGAATCTGGTATTCCTGTCCCCTTCTCTAATACAAAGGACTCTAGACTTCTGCCTCCAACAAATTTCCTCCATCAAAGTAACTTTTTCTAATTCACCTCGAACTCTCTCCAACTCTAGCCTTTCCTCATCAAGTAAATCTCGACTATCCTCAATCATTTCTAGATCAGTAAGCTTTTGCCATAATTTTCTCACCCTGTCCTCAACATTTCCAAAAACCTCCACATTCCATTTCTTCAAATCAAATTTCAAGAGCTTCAATTTATTGGCCAAAACAAAACTCGGAGCTCCTAAGACATTATAAGATTCCCACCAAGATCGCACCCTCTCCACGAAACCCTCATCTTTAAGCCACATATTCTCAAATCTAAACAGCCTCCTACCTCTCTGAAAGGAACTGCCCTCAAGAACAATCGGGAAGTGATCAGATAACAGCCTAGGCAAGCGTTGTTGAGAAACAGATGGAAACTTATCATCCCAATCTGCAGAAAACAAAAATCTATCCAGCCTAGCCTTCGAAGCAACTTCACGAGAATTTGACCAAGTGAAAGAACCCCCTTGAAGTGGAATATCAATGAGGCCTTGCTCAGAAATAAAATTGGAAAACTCCCGCATAGCAGCAGTAAAATCTCTTCAATTCTATTAATTGGAAATATAAATTTCTTCATTCATGTCCTCTGTTATATCTCCAAATCCAACTTATCATACCACTTGATTGCCCGAGTTGTTAATACCTAACTATTCAATAAAGTGTCATTCTATTTCTTTTTTTGATTGGTAAGTTACATACCTAGTGGGTGTTGAACCCATGATCTCACCCTCCAACCGATTATTATGGGAGAAGGAAATTCCAGTTCAGCTTTAGCTTATTGGAATATTGCCATATTATTTCTTAAAAATATCATTGTGTTATGGATATGGTATGTATGTTTCATTTGCTAATAGGTAAAGATAAAGAGAGGTATTTGGAGATTTTCACCCTTGAGATTGTGAAAATGACTAAGATTTCGTTTTAGTCTAATTCTAGGGTGGACCAATTCCATATTGACTGATATTTTTAATATAAAAATTCTATAAAAAAATTTATAGGGTGAGTGTGGATGAGGGTGTGCAAATATTATGTTGACTACTTCTAGATGGGCATTCAACTAGAAATAGTCATGTAGGACATATGAGTCACTAATATCTGTGGGGAATTGTTTTGGAGAGGTGTTGGAGTTTGTGTATGTGTTACATTCTCGAGTTTTACAATGTCTAGTAGCTTTGACTGAATTTAAAGTATAAATGATATGTGTGTGTGTGTGTGTGTGTGTGAGAGAGAGAGAGAGAGACAGAGAGTTAAGATATGTTTTCCATCATCATTCTTTTCTTTTTCCAAAGAGGGGAGGGGCATTTTCCAAAGTTTCTAAATTTTCTTGGAATCTTAAATTACTACATTCCTTGGTATCTTTAGGGGAATGATGCATCTGAAAAGACTGAGGGATTATCAAAGGAAGAGTTGGGTCGCCTTGTTGCTTCTCGCTGGACAGGAGAGAATACTGAGAAACAAACTGAAGAGGTTGATGCTGCAAAAGATAAAGATCATGGAGGCCATGAGGAGATGCATAAGGCTGCACATGATGAGGAAGATGATGGCTATGCTTCGGAAACAGATGATGACAACCAAAGATATGAGGATGAAGATATGGAAGATGAGGTAGATGAAGATTTTAGAGAGGAGGATCATTATGATTCTGGTTCATACAAATCTGACTCAGACACTGAACCAGACTTGTCAGGTTTGCAACAGTTTGTTCCTGGTGAATTTGTTGTTTGTGCTTCCTTTAAAATAAAAAAAAAAATCTGTTTTTTTTTTTAATTTTTTTTTTATAATGATATACGCCTAATTTTTTACTAACCAAATCATCATTTAGATATAACAACCCCAAGTAACCCATCTTGGTTGGAGAAGATACAAAAAACTGTACAAAACGTTCTACGTGCTGTTAATATTTTCCAGACTCCAGTAAACCAGACAGGTATAACTGAATTTTTATGCTATATTCAGTTACTAACACTGGAAATAAGTGCAAGGAAATGGCTTATCTGTTTCATTTTGGCTTCTTTAGAGGCTGCTAGTGTACGCAAAGAATATGATGATTCCAGTGCCAAGTTATCTAAACTTCAGTCAAGAATATCAAGTTTGTCGCAGAAGCTTACACAGGATTTTGGTTAGTACATAATGAACTATGTCTGTATTTATGCTGTAGGTTTTGTCTTCATTGTGAGAAAGTTAGTTGTTAGCTTGGCTTCCATACGCTAAACTTGGATTTATTATTGCAGGGCCGGAGAAGGAGTTTTATTCATTCTATGATCGTTGCTTTGAGAGCAAGCAGAACAAGTTACAAATTTTGTCTTAGTCTAATAGTTTATTGTCTTCATGATATAATGGGTTTTTTTAAGTACATTGCAATACTGTTTATTTTCATTTATTTTTTTTAACATTTGGGCAATAAAAAAATCTTGGTTCAGGTATGTTTACAAAGTCTGCCCATACAAACAAGCTTCCCAGGAGGAGAGCCATACTACAACTCGTTTGGGGTTGGTATCTCTTACATATATTCTCCCTTACATTTCTAGGTTCCTTGGTTCTTTTTGTGTGTATATATTTTGAGGTGATATTTTAGGTAAACCAGAAGAAGGATCTAAACAATATTATATAGGTATCATTTGTTGTCTATTTCTCGGTGTGTCAGTAATAATTTTTAATCTATTATTGTTATTTCTTCTGCCCGGGAGATCTTTGTCAGAGACTTTGAATGCATCTTAGTTGTTGAACCAATCAGTTTAATTCTAGATTGATATCCATGCATCGAGAAGAATGCAGCATTGAACAATAAAATTATGACATAATTGTGCCATTGCTCAGTTGGTTACATCTCCTGGTAAGGAGGAAAAATAAATGATACCATTCTAATGCGTACAGACCACCTTATCTTGTTGGTCTTCTCTCAGTAGAGTCATGGCCAGTTGTTGGTGCTTCTGATATTTTTGTTCTAGCACTTTTGGAAATATTTAAGGATATGGGTTTGTCATTTTTGTTTCTGATTTACGTTGTGTATATGTGTGACACAGACACAACGTCCCTCTACTTGCTGTGACATCTCTCTCTCTCTCTCTCTCATGTGTTTTATTCTATTCTCAATCAGCTTACTTGCTGTTTCTTTTTCTCCATTTCTCTTTGGATCATAGGCGCTGGGACAAATTTGAGGATTCATACCGAGTCATGATGTTTTCAAATGGTGACAAATGCTGGAATGGGCCTGATAGAAGTTTGAAGGTACTTCTTCTCATGCTATAAAGTTGAGTCATGTCTTTGTTTTATTTGGTGTAAAATGCCCTTTTTCAAAGGGTGAGTGAGGTTGTGGCTTCAGTGGTTGCTTTAGCTGGCAATCATACTTATAACAAAAGGTTGTTACTGTAGGCCACCAAGTTTTACTAGAAGTGCCACTGAAAAGAACTAAATGCCCTTTTTTCTTGATATATCCCTGCAATTCTCTGCGTTGATTCACAGGTCAGGCTAAGATGTGGACTGAAAAATGAGGTTGCTGATGTAGATGAACCAAGTCGTTGCGAGTAAGAATTGCTATCTTCTCCCTCTCTGTCTGTCTCTCTGTCTCTCTATCTCTCTCATTGTTAATTTTGTCATGGCAGATATGTGGCATTGTTATCTACCCCAGCTCTTTGCCTAGAAGAAAAGCTTAAGGTATTTTTTTCTCAATCCTAAATAATTTGCAGTGTTTGTCGTTTGTCTCCTGCACTAAATCCCAACGGGGGAATGGGTAAACAATGAAATGTGACAGGAACTGCAACATAAACTAGAGTTGATGAATAAAGAACAACCACGAAGCCACGATGAACTTTGAACTTTCTGGATGGATTCGCCCTCGAATGGATTAGAGTAAGCTGACTGATTAAAGTGATCATTTGATAATGGGAAACTAATCTATTCAATGTCCAAGGTTAAGAGATGTATAATGCGGCTTTTGGGCAGGTAGTTTGCAAAATATTAAACGCAACTTCTGAGGTGGACTCCTGAAATTTTTCTGTTCTGGAGCACTCTTGATATGGCAGTTGTTTTTTGTGGGGGAGATGGATTGAGGTTGAGCCTTGGGACTTGCGAGCCCTCATTTCAAGTTGGGCTTAGCTAGACTCGTCTTGATATTCATCCTGAGTTACATTCTTGAATTGAGGTTAATTTAAGTAATAGTACTAAGTAATACTAAAAGTCAAGTATGATTGTTGCACCAAATGATACATCTAGTGCACAAAACTTCACCAGCAAGCAGTCTTATCCTTAATTTTTTTGGAGTGGTTGATTCCGAAACATGATAGTTCCTTAGTATTATTAGTGATGATAATCAGTGGAAAGTACTTTCATTAGTTGAATCTTTGTTTTTTTTTAAGTGTAACTGAGTTCAAATTTGTTTTTTAAAAAAAACATATCATTGTGGGGAATCAGGTTTCGGAAGTGGTATTAGATTTCGGAAAATGTAAACGGGCACCGTTTGATACCCTTTAAAGGTGAGTTATTGTGACGTTCAGCTAATAATTAATCGGCGTGAATTGATGAGATAGGGCTGTAAAAATACAGTTAAAGATAGTTTTTATGTTTTTAAGTATTTGGTAGCTTAAAAAAAGATGAGTAAAATGAAAACTATCTTTAGTTAACATAAAAAGTATGACTTATTTTTAAAGATTGTTTTTTATTAAACTCCACTGGTTTTTCAACTCATTTAAAGTTATTATTAAACATTAGAAAATGAAATAATTTTATAAAAAATCACTCATCTTTTAAGAAATATTATTGTTGAAACAAGCATAGGTAAAAAAATAAATTTGCTCCACTGGTTTTACACAGTATAAAACCTGCAATTTCATAAATGGCACCTTGCCATGTCGGTTGATACAATCAATTTAGATTTAAACAGAGTCCCGTGATTGCCTGCTGACTACCTCTTTAATATTGAAATTGACAGCTAAACACGTAGAACCTGTGACGACAAATGAGAGACAACCAACCCAACTGCGAAAGTGCCTGGACTTTGCAGTTTGCACCAGTTAAATGGCAACAGCCCAAGGTTTTACTAAACTTTGTGAGCGCGAGGTTTGGGAAAAGTTTGATCCTGGAATTTCATTATGAGCAATCAACGGCCTTGTGCTATGGGCATGAAATGTCACTAGCACCCATTCAAAACATTGGGCTGCTTTATTATGAGCCCCTTTGAGCCAGAAAATAAGAAATAATAAATACTGTTCTTCCACATGGTGGTCATAAAAGACCTTCTAGTAATTTGTAAAGTCAGATACCAATATGAAAATTTGACCATCATAGAGTAAAAAAATTGGTCAAAGTAGAAGACATTTCCTTATGTGTTCTGGGTTAGGGAACCTTATATAAGAATATGCGGAAAAAATACAGAGACAAGACAAGACTCAAGAGGACCCAATTCATTTTTCACACCCGTTCAAACTTCAAAGGCCAATTTTCTTGAAAGAAAAGATTTGGTGTTCAATTCAAACTTCAAGTTCACTATTGTTGACGTTGATAGCAGCCCTTTGGTTTTCCTCTCGAAACGCTCTCTAATCCTAAAACCAACGGCAACCGCCAACAGCTCTGAACCGTTTCTCGTTTTCCAAAAAAAGCCAATTCTTTAGGCTTTTTCACCTTATTTTGAGGTGTTTTTACTTTTTACACACTTTGAAAGTATTCTGCTTCTTTTCTACTATTTACTTTTTTGATAAATCTTTTGTAAAGCACTTAAAGTAATTAAGTAATTAGTAAAACATATCCAAATAGACCAGCACGAAAAGAGTCAATATTCTTTAAAAAAAAAAAAAATTCCTTCTTACTATAAGCAATAAACAAAAAAGCATATTCTCTTTTTTATGATAAACACAAAAAAGCATATCCACTTAATAGTTTTTTTTTTTTTTTTTTGAGAATCTATCCACCTAGTAGTTAGTTTTGGAATTAATAACTATTAGCACCTAATATATAGATAATACCTTCTTTTTATTACTTTTTTTTGTGTGCTATACTGCTATCAGTGCCGTCGGTGTGCCTATGCAAGATATTTTTATATCATTTTTCACACGAAAAAGCTTTAAGTGTCAAATTTTTTTTTTATACAAGATATAATTTTTACTCTTGAACTCCTGTCTTTATCCCTACATCTTACAAATACTTATACTTGTATAGTGATCACTGCACTAAGAATGCATGATGACAACTGTCAATTTGTTAGGTGACAATTGGTTCAATATAAAATCAGTGTCAACTTACCATAATTTATTGTAAAAATATGAGAGATGCTATGTCCATAATATTTTTATTACAAATCATAGGTAGTTAGTTGTTATTGGTTTAAATTTGAACCTAACACTAAGATTACGTTTTTTCTCTATCAATAACAACCAATAATATTCTGCTACTTAAAATTTGTTGTAAAAATATTATGGACATATCATTTCTCTAAAATTATTGTGGGCAAAATATTTTTCATTTTAGTAACACATTTGTTTTTGAAGTAGGACACCTTGTACACCAAGAAAATGTTTTTAATTCTTTTTAATTTATATATTTTTTTGTTTTTTTATAAGATTTTTTTTTTTTCGGTTGGGTCAAAAGAACACTACTTCTAAAACTATAAAAAAAACCTATTACATTGTTCAAAGTAGTGGGCGTTGCCATTTGAGCCATTGACAAACACGCTGCCTTCATTTCTGCCCTTTTCAACTGTCTCTCTCTCTCTCGCAAGTCTCAATCTCATCTTTTCTCTCCTTATATTTAGATATTTAGAATCACAAAACACAACAAAACTCTTTGACTCTTCTTCATCTTCATTTTTCATCTGAGATTTACTCTTGTTTTTTTCAATCTTCTTCTTCTTCTTCTTCGTATCTGTTAAGAAATGGCAATGGAGCAGAAACCAAAGACCAAGATCGTGTGCACTTTGGGACCCGCATCCAGGTCGGTTCCAATGCTAGAAAAGCTTCTCAAAGCAGGCATGAACGTCGCTCGCTTCAACTTTTCTCATGGATCTCACGACTACCACCAGGAAACCCTCGACAATCTCAAAACCGCCATGGAAAACACCGGTATTCTCTGTGCTGTCATGCTTGATACCAAGGTAAAACCACCTCTCCAGACCTTTTCTCCATCTGGGTATTCATTTTTTTTTTCCTCTTATTCGATCGGTTTCTTTGTTTGCCTTTCGTGGTCCACTTTTTTTTTTTTGGCTTTGTTTGTTTCTGTGTTTTTTGGGTGGCCTTTCTTGTAATTACCCACATGGGGTTTTGTCTTTTACATTCGTATATATAGGCATATAGTTTGTTGGATCAAGCAAATACTATTTGAACTCTTATTGCACAATCTGTGGTTTTTGATTTTATGCCAAGTGTTCACCATGAGTCCTGCTATTCGTTTCTTGTGCAAGGGACCACAATCCTATTATCTATGTTTTTTTTACACATTTAAAACTGTCTATGGTCTTTCTGACATTATAATTTATGATTTGCATTAAGAAGAATCTCAAATATACTTGCACAAACTCCTACGTTTTTGGGGGGTCTGGGAGAGGTGATTGGTAGGAAGCCTTGGTTCTTGGACTTGAACTCGTGACCTATTGCTCTGGTGCAGGGTACTTGCATCGCATCAGGGCCCAACCTCTATCCTGCTAATTACACTGAACCACATAATATGCTGCACTTGGCCATGTAATGGGTTGTTCAATATAGGCAGTATATATTCTTTAAAAGAGTGATTAAATTCTATTTTAAACATTCCCATTTTTTTTTTTATTTGAGGTTTCTAATAATGTTTGTAGTTATTTTTAGTGATATGTGTCTTGGATTTATATTCCGCCAAAATTAGGGCTAAGATTGTGTATTGGCTATTATTCAAACAACTATGATTAGAACAACCCTACATTGTAAACAGGAAATGGGAGAGGGTCACTTGGGTCAGTAATAGCAGGTGAAGTCATAGTGATGTTTTGGACCCTTTAGCTGTGATAGGAATCATTTATGTTTTTTGGTCAACTCTTTCTTAGTTGGGGTGGAGAGTAGAAGATGTGTACTGGGGAGTGGATGTGATGTTTTACACAAGCCAATGAGCTATGCTCAACTGACACTTGTTTCTAATGGGTTGGCGGGTGACGCTTTGGGGTTCAAGACCTACTAGTCTTGTGTAGTTTACCAACAAAAAACAGATGTACTAAAAAAAAATTGTTGTCTCGATATATGAAGGATTGTGCTGCAGTGTTTGATGTGGTGTATTTGGCGTGAATGGAATGCCAAAAGCTTTGAGGGTTGCGATCCAATCTTGAGTTTAAGTCTTTTGTCTTTTTTACTCTTCTCAAATGGTGTTTAGTTATACCATATTTTTCTTGTTTTTCCCTTCCTGTTTTGCTTGATCATTGTAACTTGGTTTCTTGAAGTTTTTGTTCCTTTAGTACATTTCTTATGTACTGGGCTGTGTTATTTTTTTAATAAAATCTTAATATTACTTATTAAAAAAAAACTGTTGTCTAGACACACCAATGTTGTAAATTTTCCTTAGTAAGGCATTTTGAATGGCCTTGAAACTATGGTGATGGCTTTTCTTTTTCCATTTATGTTGTCACCTTTTTCATTTCCGAATGTTGTTATTGTTCTTCTTCATTTTATCTAAACCTCATGTTAGCCATTCCTAGTGGCTAGTGGCAAGCTTTTAAAGTTTCTAGATCAAGTAACTAATAAAAATATAGAAAAAGAGTTAATTCCTAATTGATGTAACAGGGTCCAGAGATTCGAACTGGATTTCTCAAAGATAGCAAACCCATCCAGCTGAAACTGGGTCAAGAAATCACCATATCTACTGACTATAGCATAAAGGGTGATGAGAATATGATTTGCATGAGCTACAAGAAGTTGGCTGTGGATGTACAGCCAGGAATGGTGATACTTTGTGCAGATGGCACTATCTCATTTAAAGTTTTAGCTTGTGACAAAAAATTGGGTTTGGTTCGATGTCGCTGTGAGAACTCTTCAGTTCTTGGCGAGAGAAAGAATGTTAATCTTCCAGGGGTTGTAGTGGATCTCCCAACTTTAACAGAGAAAGACAAGGAGGACATCTTGAAGTGGGGAATTCCCAATAAAATTGACATGATTGCTTTGTCTTTTGTTCGAAAAGGTTCAGACCTTGTGGAGGTTCGGAAGCTGCTTGGGAAACATGCTAAGAACATACTTCTCATGTCAAAGGTATGTTGATGTTTGTGGAAACTTTAAATTATCTTGAAATGTGGTTTCACCAATGCTGCTTATGGTGGAAGTCAAAACCAAACTTTGGAAATTGCCTTGGCCTCAATTAAAAAGGATAACTGGCAGTTTTTGCTACTTTGGGTATTTTATTGGGAATACATCATGAACTCATTTGGAATTATATGGTGTTTTTTCTGGATATTTTCTGATATCTATGAGATCGTTAGCAGTACTGCATGTTTACGCTCCCAAGTCAGTTTTGACTTTTCGATTCCGATACTTGTGTTTTATTTTGAAATTTGTGTGGCAGGTTGAAAATCAAGAAGGTGTTGCAAATTTTGATGACATCCTTGCAAATTCAGATGCATTTATGGTGGCTCGAGGTGACCTTGGAATGGAAATCCCAATTGAAAAGATATTTCTTGCACAGAAAGTGATGATTTACAAGTGTAACTTTCAAGGAAAACCTGTTGTGACTGCAACCCAGATGTTGGAGTCAATGATCAAATCTCCTCGGCCAACTAGAGCTGAAGCTACTGATGTTGCCAATGCAGTTCTTGATGGCACTGACTGCGTGATGCTGAGTGGTGAAACAGCTGCTGGAGCTTATCCAGAACTTGCAGTTCGGACAATGGCCCGAATTTGTGTAGAAGCAGAAAACACCCTTGATTATGGAGACGTCTTCAAAAGAATTATGCAACACTCGCCAGTGCCCATGAGCCCATTAGAGAGCCTGGCTTCTTCTGCTGTCAAAACAGCCAACTCTGCAAAAGCAACTCTTATTTTGGTCCTAACCAGAGGAGGAAGTTCTGCAAAATTGGTGGCCAAGTATAGGCCAGGCATGCCCATCTTGTCTGTGGTTGTCCCGGAGATGACTACTGACTTGTTTAACTGGTCGTGCAGCGACGAATCTCCAGCAAGGCATAGCCTAATTTTCCGTGGATTGATTCCAGTTTTAAGCGCAGGATCTGCCAGGGCTTCTGATGCAGAGACAACAGAAGAAGCATTGGAGTTTGCCATTCACTTTGCCAAAGAAAAGGGTCTCTGCAAGAATGGAGATTCTGTTGTGGCATTGCATAAGCTTGATAATGCATCTATTATCAAGATCTTGACCATCAAGTGATGATCATTTCCGATCTTTTTCCTACAGCCTATTTCTCTCTTTGTTTCCCTTTATCCTCTTTTGCCTCTTGTCTGGAGTGGCTAGTCTCAAGATGAGCAGATGATGATGCCTCTGATTTTGCAACCTTCCTTTTGTTTGTGGTTACAGAAACCTTTCTTGATATTAAAATGTGTTTTGATGAGAAAAATGCATTGAGATTTAGATCTCCAAATGTCTGATCATATAACTTTGACACAATGGTTCATTTGGATAAAGATATTATAAAAGAAAGATTTGGATTTCAATAGAGTATGAAAAATGCAATTTTATTTATTTATTTTCATATAGTTGAAATTTATTGATGGATTTGAGCATTAGAAATGATTAGGTTTAGATGTCAGATGTTAATTTAAAGCTAAATTCATTATTTGTTGTTTAAGTCTATATCAAACAATTTATCCTGGCAATTGTTTTTTAAATCCTTTAGATCCAAATGCAAACTATGAGAACTTGTTTTAATTTCCAAAACAGGTATCCAAATCTGTTTAAGTGGGCAAGAGTGAGTATTCTTTGTTGTTAGTTGGGTACCAGTCATGTTTGGCTGTAAAGCCTTAAATCCACATTACAACCTAGATGTGAGGAAGGATGCCTAAACTAAAATGTAATGCAATAATTTGAAGATGGTTCAAACCATATTGAAAGATTGGAATTTCATTCACATTATTGAAATTCAGATTTCTTCAAAACATTTGGAAATTAGCTCTAAAAAAGGTTATTGGAAAATGCCCATCTAAGACTTGAAATTTTCATTTTAGTAGGAAGGAATTATATGTCTCACCCCCCAGCCCCAGCCCCTGTGCCTTGCCCTCTTTAAGTGTATAAAATTTAATCGTTTTACACATATCCTATTATTAACCCCCAAAACATCTCTCTCTCTCTCTCTCTCTCTCTCTCTCTCTCTCTCTCTCTCTCACATCAGTATTGGTGCTATCTCATTAAAGGATAAGTGTCTCAACTTGTTTCATGTCCACTTCACACAAATTTTCCCCATATGGAAAATGGAAGGGGATAGGAGCACATTGCGTGCTTTTGCCTGAATGCATAATTTAAATGCATATGCTAAATTTCAGTTTCATAGCTTTTTTCTTTCCCCCAAAGATATGATAAGATTTGATCCTATGATGTCTGTTTTATTGTGATTGCTTGTTATCATGAGTCCAATGCACCAATTAATTTTTTGTGCAAGATTCAAAATTAAATTCCTTATTTAACAATCTTTCAAAAAAAAATTCCTTATTTAACGACAAAAAACTTGACCAATTAAACCATTTATAACTCACATTAATTCCATGAAATATGATGGATGCAAATTTTCTATTTTATTTTATAAGAATTAAGATGAAAAAATTCATGATTAAAAAAAAATTAAAAAGAAGAAGATAAAGAAATCTATTACCACGAATGGGAATTTCAGAAAAAATTTGCAATGATCATGGCAAAAGGGTACATGATTTTATCATTATATTTTTTTTAATAAGAGATTTGGCAAAAGGTTATAACCTCTTTTATTTTCATCAGTAAATTACGCCAAATATGAAATACCAGTGAACTCCTTGCTAAGAATGGACAAGGTGAAGCCGTGAATAGCACCTTACAGCTTATATTTTCTAATCTTATATGAACTATGAAGTATACATTTGCTTCGCTGTTTACTGTTTAGGACAAATTGGGATAATTTACTTTTTTTTTGAAAGATACTTTAGGGACCAAGAAACCCAAAAACAATTTTATTGATCCACCGCAAATTTTGACCTACGTATTACATAATTTACCATTATTCACTACCTTACAAAAGTACCTAGGAGCCATTGCAATTCAATTAACTATGACAAAGACTGTGTGAAATGTTAGTAAAAGTTTCTACATTATTCCTTAAACAAAGTACAAAAGAAAATTTATCTATACGTTTCATCAGTTAAATAAAAATAATAATTCATCAATCTCAGCACTAGTTTTGCATTTGATTCGGCAAAAAAGGTTTAAAAGTGGGTCACCCCCTAGAAAAAAAAAATTATTCATACAGACTACACAGTGAAAGTTGTCGAGTTTGCTACACAAAGAGGAACATGACAAATAGATCAAAATATTCTCCATCTTGGTTTCAGACTTCCAATGATTTATATGTCAGAAACAATTTTTTTTTTTTTTTTTTGATGAACATCAGAAACAATATTCTAGCATTCTAGAAAAAAAAAAAATAATGAAGGTTGAAATATAGTTAAGACCAAAATTGGTTGAATATATGCCCACAACAAAACTGGAAGATTTCAAAACGAAAAAAAAATAAATCAAGAGTCAAAAACCCATCATGCCAAAACAATATTCTCCATCTCATTTTCAGAATATCAGAATTTCATATATCGGAAACAATAATCTAGCATCCAAAAACATGAATAAATTGCCTGATTCAAACCTTTTTTTTCTTTTATTGATAAGTTAAGAGGTATGGATCGTGAATCTCCGCCCTCATCTATTATCCTATTGTTATTATTTTTTTGGTCCGTAAATTACACATACACTCAACGGATCTTAAATCAGTGACTTTATCCTTCAACCAATTACTATGGAAGAAGAAAGTGTCAATCGAGCTATAAAACTCATTACCAATTACTATGGAAGAAGAAAGTGTCAATCGAGTTATAAAACTCATTAGCCCTCTACTATATTATTATATGGGAGAAATGTCAATTGACCTATAGCTCCTCAATGGCGCAATTCAAAACGAAAAAACCAAGACGCATTTTTAGACCATTCACATGGTTTCAGCGTATAATTGAAGTGATGAACTGGCAACTTTTTGTTGGCTGGACCAATCAGGTCGTGTCATCTGTCCCCACATTTTATCACCAAGCACAATCAGCTGATAGGAAAAGCATTGTTAAAAGAAGATATTGTTTGTAGTATTAAACATTTCTCAAATCACAGACCCAAAGTATAAATTTATTGTAGAGAGTTCCAGACACCCAACATCTAGCAATTAGTGCATTGAAAGAATCAGATACCACATGGGTGGATTTCTTAAAAGTCTTATCTATAATGGAGTTTGGTCCAAATCAAACGGCTCCACCTCCTGTTATCAATAATACCAATTCAAACAAGCAGACAATCCATACACGAAATTACAATCATATTGGAACTTTCAAAGCACCTAAAACACACAAAAAATAAAAGAAATGAATGAAAAAAACAAAATTATACAATATAACAGTAGGCAAATTAAGAACAACAGCAATTCTTTTAAGAGGGTAGCAGGTGATTTACAAGATTGAAAACACAAATCATTCTTGCAAGATTCGGATGCAGTAAGTAAGATAATATATACATAATGGGTGTCTTGCAATATATTGAACATTAAACTCATATAACGACTGAGGAAAATATATTCAACTCTCATCTGTTTGAGATGCATTCCCACTTCCAGTCGCATTAGCTGACGAAGATGACGAGGTTGAGGAAGAATTACCTCCACCAGATTGAGATGTTGAAGATGAAAATAAATTAGGAAATGGCCATGGAAATGAAAACCTTCTTGTATTTCCACTTCTCCCATCTCCATCTCCTTCTTCGCCACTAACTTGACTGCTCTCATTGCTCTCACTACTCTCTCTTGGGGTATTAGTACTGTTTCTAGTCCCATCATCTGAATCACGCTTTGTCTCATCAGCAGGCAGCTGGAACCTACATACTGGACAAGAACTATGAAGCTCAAGCCAAGGCAGAATACACCCACTATGAAATTTATGCTTACAAGGCATCTGCTTTGCTTCAGCACCCATCTCAAAATCATCTAAACACACTGAACACTGCAAATTATCATTAATTGTCACACTAGGCAATGCTTCGATGGCCTCCTTTTGTGCCGGTGGTGTCCCATATCTATTGGGGTCATTCTCAGCCAAATGCTGCAGCAATAAATCTATACCAGGACCAATGAAGTAATCACCTAGTGACCCAATGGGGCTCTGATTCTCACCTTGACCCCGGTTTGAATCAAAAGAACCTTGAACAATCACAGTTTGATTAAAAGGGTTGATCAAAATTACGCGATCTCTTTCTCTGTCTCTTTCTCTTTCCCTCTCTCTATCCCTATCCCTATTATCCCTATCACCCTCCGAATTCTCAGACAATTCGGATTGCATTCCAGCTCGAATGCCTTGGAGCAATTGTAGTATAGTTGCTGAGCTTCTTCTCCTCCTCCTAATAATGGATTCAATTTGAGACTCCACATCAGCCTCACCCCCATGCCGTGACTCGCCATTATCATCATTGTTATCCTCCTCCTCCTCCTCCTCGAATTCAAATCGTCTAGTCCGCCCTCGGCGGCGAGAATTGCCCATCATGCCGAGCAAGATAGGGGCCCATAAAGAAACGGCAGGGTCAGATCCAAATTCGGTTTCAGGGTCTTGGTTATCCCCAGCAGTGCTACTCATTTCTTCAATAAAACCACTTTGGCAAAAGGGACATTTGATATCAGCTTCCATAACAGGATTCACCATTTGCGAACACCTGTAACACCAATACCTTGCTGCCATTGTTTCCTCCATATTTTCTTCTCTCTTCTTTCCCCACCACCACCACTACCTTTGACTCTGTCGCAATAAAAAAAAAAATTAATTTAAAAAAAAAAAATACAAATCAACACAGTAATTCAATGAATAATAGACATCAACCATCCCAACACAAAAACCCTCATAGTCAAACATTCATTCACAGGCAACGAATCAAACAGTTTGCAAGCCTTTCACAGATCTAAATCATCATCAACCTTTTCAACCACCACACCCAAAAAAAAAAAAAAAGAAACCCCACAAAATTCCCAGATTAAAAAAATGCCCAGAAACACTGTTTGAGATTATGGAATAAAGGTCACAGATTTGCATACCCATTAACCCAAAAAAGTAAAAGTCAAACCCCAAAAAGCAAAAGAACCTGGTTAATATTGTGAACCAAGATAATCTAGTAAGCAAAAAAAAAAAAAAAAAAAGCGTTTTTGAAATTGGTATATTATAACAAAAATTGTTGGATCCGCAAATAAATAAAAAGAAATGAGATTGAGAAAATGTTTGCACTTACCAAGACCCAGAAGAGGAACAAGAGGAGAGAGCAGGTCCAAAATCAAAATCTAAAAAATCACTGATAAAATATGGCTTTTGGGTATTAGATATCGGAGAAAATAAGGAGGGTTTAGACTCAGCAATTTATGTTTTTATAAAAAATAAGGAAAGAAAGAAAGAAAGTTAGGTAAGAGACATAGAAAAAAAACTCTTTAAAACTGTCATTGGAAAAAAAGAGGTGGGAAGGATCTGGAGCCATCAAATATTTCTTAAATTTGATAAATGTTTTTTATTTTATAAATTTAGAAAATTTTCCTAAATGTTTTGATAAATTCAGAATCACAAAAAAAAAAAAAAAAAAAAGCCAAAACAATTATGATGTTAGATAAATTTACAACCAGACAAGCAAAAGAAAGGAAATAACATCATCATTTCATTTAAATTAAAAGGAAACATAAATAACATAAAAAGATATATATATGGTCAAAGAGTCTTGAAAAAATCTTTACCTTAACCCACTTCACAACACATCACCACAAAAGCTGTGTTTTTTTTTTTTGGTTTTTTTTTTTTTTCTCTTGCCTTGCGTTTTTTTTTAATTTTTTTTAATTGTATTAGTAAGAGAGGAAAGAAGGAATGAAATGATAGGGAGAGAGAGAGAGAGAGAGAGAGAGAGTGTGTGAAAAGAAAATGGCAATCAATGGAAGTGAAAGATTCTATTGATTGCGAACAAGGACAACCAAGCGCGTTTTCCCCTCTCTTTCTCTTTCTCTTTCTCTTCCTCTATTTCCTTTTTTTCTTTTTCTTTTTTGTTTTTTTCTCTCTTCCAATATTTTATTGTTTTTTTTTACTCTAATCTTATCATGTTTGCTGTTCTTAAAATGTAATTTTTAATTATTTTGTATTTTTCCCTTTTTTTTAAAAAAAATTTGAGATTGTTTCTATTTTCGTATTTATGTTTCAAATTTTTATTTTTAGTCCGTAGTGTTTGAGTCTATTTTTAAAATCATTATCCGCACATTGCTTTAAGTGAATTGGTTATTAAATACGGAGTACATTATAAAAGAAAAATAGTTTTTTTTTTTTTTGGTCTCCTTAGTTTTCCAAATTTCGCACATCCAAAGAAGAAAATTCAAAAAGAGAGAAAAGCAAAGCAAATGAAATGAATGGAAATTTAAGCAATCCATCCAGGAAGAGTGAGCATGTCATAAGAGAAGATGGTAGGACTTGGGAGTCTTCTTCCTGACAAAGGAGAGGCAACTATGGTAGCAAAAGTGAGGGATGTCCACATCATCTATCTCACGTGCTTAGAGGACCATCATGACTTTTGTGGTTGGACAGAATTTAAGCTCCAAACCAATTTAAAACATTCTCCTCATATATTTTATGCTACAATTTATAAAATTATAGGTAAACTACGCAGGTACTTATTTTATATATCATATTTTAGTTTAGTTTCTAACATTTCAGTATCATGTCAATTTAGTCTATGTCGGTATATCTTAAATAAAAATTAAAGACATGGCAAATGGTCAAAATAAAATTTTTATGTATTATCATATCAACGAAATCTAATTTTTTATTTTGGCCATTAGATAAGTTATCAATTTTCATCCAAAAAATAATGGTAATGATTAAATTGACACGACACTAAAATGATATGGACCAAATTGACACAATTGAAAAATTATGGACCAAATTGAAATATGGTATATAAGATAGGGACCAAATACGTAGTTTACCCTAAAACTATTTATGTATATTATTTAAACAAATTACATAACTAGCTAAAAAAGTAATGTAACTAAAATTACACATGCATCTCTATAAATAAAGCGTTATTACGTATAGTACTTTAAGAGCATATAATAAAATGTTTATTTCTTTCTCTTACATGAATTTAATTAGCGAAACCTAATATTATGTGAGATGGGGAGCATGTAATTATTGTGTTTCCATAGCACTAAATAATTGCTCACAAATAAATTAGAATTGGCATCTTTTTAAAATTTAATTTTTTTAAATAGGTGTGTGAGTACCACAATTATCTTACATAATAAACTGCAATTAATTGCTTATCGTTTCTCATAAATCCATCACATTTTATCCCCTATTCACAATATGCCACATAGACATTTGGGCAAGAGTTAAACTTTTTTTATTTTTGGGTAATGAATTTTTTGCTATGATAAAAGCAAATGCTACCAAAATTTAGTACCCGTTTGGATTGAGCTTCTTTGCGTATGCGTCTGCGTTTTTTTTTTTTTTTTTGGAAAAGCGCGTTTCTGTCAATCTAGTGGGTCCTGTGCACTATTCATGGGCACTCACAAACTTCTTTTTTCATCAAAACTTTCATTAAAAATGGATCTCACGGTATTATTCACACATTTAAAAATTATTTTATTGCTGTATTTTTAATTTTTAATAAAATAAGCGGTATCTAAATAGACATTTAATAACTTTTGCTTAAGTTAATAAACTTTCTTATTAAAGAATATTTTTCGTCCATTTATTTTAAGAAGTGCATATGAGTATTTGACCGCGGTGACGGTGGCCGCCAATGTTCCGTTTGTTTTTCATTCTATATAAATAAATAAATAAACTTTATATTTAATTTGGTGATGAGTAATGAGTATCTAGGGAGTGGGTATAGTGATGACTGAAGTGATATCTTTGTGTGGATATGCTATATATTGTTGCCACGTAAGCACTTACTTAGCCCAGATAATGACAGCCTTAATTGGTAATTAGAAATCCAACTAAACACGGGTATGTGTCGTATCATATCGTATTAAGTGTGTGTTTAGATGAAGTTGAAAAATTAAATTATTTTACTATTTAGTTTATTTTTGTTATTATTTATGAGTTTCACTATATTTTTTGGTATTGTTTATGAATTCTACTATACTATTTCAACTAACTTTTACTTTTATTTATAATACTTTCAGTAAAAAAGTATTTTATTTTAACAAAATAAACAGTTTCTAAACAAACCTAAGTGTACAAATGCACTAAAACAAAAACCGTATTCTTTTCTTATTTTTGAAAAAGAATTCATGTTCATCTTACTATATTAATTTTAGATATGTGCCCACATTGTATCGTCTCCTCCAATGCACAATATACTATTCAATCTTACTGCACTGCTCCATCTATCATCACCCATGATTCCATATCTTCACAATTTTTGAGCATGACCTGCAAAGCTGTGAAATTATATATTGTTGTGAAAGTGTCCCTCCAATCAATGAATCATTCATATGAATTCCCACACGTCTCCCACTTTAGCCATATCACATTTTCATCCATCTATGCATTGTTCTTAAAGGACAAATTATACCCTAAATCATAATTTTTTTATTGTGTATTATATAATACACTTAACACTTTATAAAAAATATATAAATATTACACACTTAGAATATATTCAATCAATGACAACTTAATTAGTACTTACGCATATAATTAGCTATTTACCAAATATCTAGAGAAGAATATACCTATTTAGTAATATTATGGCGATGTTTTTATTAGTCGTTTATTTTCATAAAATATAATAGCGACCGATTTAGTATTTTAAATCCTATCATATCTTAAAACTAATAATACTATATAAAAAATTAGATTAACTTGTGAGTACATTCGTTGAATTTAATCTATTTTTTTATTTAAAAAAATCTATTTTCTTATAATAATACTTGTCTATAATCCATTAACACGAAGTAATTTAATATGGAAATTCTAGAGTGCTGTTTGGGTCATGCTTAAGGACTTAGAGAGAGTAGGAGTAAAAAATAATAATAATAAGACTTGAAATTCAGAAGTGGGTGTGGTCCAATTTTTGTAGAGAGAGAGAGAAGCAATAGATGTGGTTATTTTATTAGGCTAACTGAGTGGTATTAGGAATTTGTGTTAAAACAAGTCTAATAATTACTAATAAAAGAATAAGTCCAATAGTTTGATGAACTTCGGTGAAATACTGAAATCTAATAAAATAAATAAATAACAAAAGCTATATATAAACCCATTTGTTTATGTCCTGCACGACTCATTCAATACATTTGATTTGATATGATTAATATGATACACATGTTTTTTTTTTTGAGGAAATATGATACACATGTTTGTATCATATAATTCACGAGCTTGATATGAGACTTTTTTTTTTTTTACTTTGATTGTAATATGAATTATCCTTTTTTACCTTTTAAATCCTTTTAGGCCTCTGCCAAATTTCCATAATCAAGAGGAATGGAAAGTGAAGATGCCGAAAATCATCAGTAAGTCACACGGCCCTTACATGCTCTTGATAGAGAACCTACACAATACAAAAGCTGAAAAACTTAAGAGGTGTACCGGTGTGGTACTGGCCAAATACCCTCCAACGGTCAAATTAGAGAAAATATTTTATTCATAACTCTAGAGTGCCAGAGCTGGGATGAATTATACGTACCTTGATTTATGAGGTTTTTGGGGTATTTATAATAGTGTGGGGTTGAAATACGTGCCTTAACCAAGAAGTTCTTTCCTTCCAGGGAAGAACCTCTTGGATTTTGTATATCTCCTAGAGTTCATTTCCTTATAGGAGTCTTCTTGATTAAGGTTAAGCGTGTGACGCAAGAATTCTCCTTATACACGTATGCATGGAGATCAAAGTAAGGCTATAGATGGAGATTCGCTTACCCTTTTCAACTTGTTCTCGTCAGCTTACCAAATCGTCCCTTTGTTAGGGTCGTCAGCTTATGGTGTCGTCCCTTTGTTAGGGTCGTCAGCTTATGGCGTCGTCCCTTGGTTAGGGTCGTCAACTTCGTTATGAAGCTGAAGACTTCATGATGTAATCACTTGTGGCAAGTGATGCCAACGGGATCATTGGGTTCGTCACCTTTTTTCTTTGCTATAGTTTAATTACAAAATTATCCTTATCAAAAAGGAAAAAAAAAAAAGAAAAAAAAAGGGACTTAGAAATCTTTCTTTTTGGGACCTCACTCATCAAGTTTCTAGTTTTTTTTCCCCTAGTCATTATAAAAGGAATTTTTTTTTTTCGAAGGAAATTTTATTTGTGAACCTAAAAGAAAGAGGCCTTTTTTTTTTTGTACAAATTTGACATTTTCTACTCCATTTGATTCTCAAAAAGAAAAGAAAATTTCTACCCTGCTTATTTCTTTTTTGTTTATATTTATAACTTTATTTCCCAACATTTTATTCAATGAATAAATTCAACCCTATTTTTAACTACTTCCAAAAGAGATTGGATCACCACCAAGGTAGACGTTGTACACTGATGTGGTGGGAGTAATTAGTAATCATTCCTTTGCATAGAAAAGAGTATGGCGTGTATGCCTAATTTTTATTCCCTTGAAATATGTGTCTTTTTACTTTAATAGTAAAATGGTCCTAGGTTGTAACCAAAGTCATTTTTATTTGATGAACTAACCAAAGTCATGGTCATGGAGTAGTAAAGTCTTTCTCAAATAATACTTCTATCACAGTTTTCTTACTTGTAGGAAGGGGCAAACACACAATCTACCTAACAAAAAGTCCCTCTTTACAACTCCACAATTTTCAGTCAATGATGCCTATTAATAATCGTTCTATTACTATATCTCATATGTTAAATATATCTGAATATCCATTTTTTTTTTCTGTCCCACAACATATAATGTTTACATAAGATAGTAATTGTTAATGATAAGATATTCTTTGCTAACTCATTGCTCATTGTGTTATATAGCTACCTTGTTTACTAATTAGTCATCGCTATTTGTGTTGCATAAACCTTTTTTCTTTGTTGATGAAGTGTTCCAACCCTTAAGTCATATGTTTTACAGTCCACCTATTGTTAATTTAGGGTGCATCTCAACACTAGCACCCCAATTTGTTACAGTGATTTGATAAGATGGAAAATGGGAAAGGAAAAAAAATGGGAGATTTTGCGTAAGGGTTGTTTGGTTGCGAGGAAAAAAGGAAGTAGATTTTGGGAAGGCCCTCGACCAAATTCCTATCTCCCAAAATGAGGAGAAAATGCGGGGAGGAGAGAGGGTTTGGAAAACAACCCATCTATCCCATCTCCTCCCTTCATTTTGTGCAATTAGTGTGAGTGTGTTTTTAAACACAAATGTGCATAAATCATAACAACTATTTTAAGAATTCGACATAAATTTGGTTCTCGGGACTATTAAGACCGTCAAATCTTACTTATTAAAAAAAGAAAAAAAAGAAAGAAAAAAAGAGAAAAAACTAGTGGTCGCAGCCTCACAGGGCAGGCCCCAAAATTTAGTGGCTGAAACTTTTTTCCTTATCTCTACATTCTTTGACTTCCTTTCCACATGGCAAGCTCTACTTGTGGTCAGAAATAGACTTCCCAATGACTATAAACGTGAATCATAATCCTTTTTTGTGCCAACTATTCAACCTAACGTGAGTCTCGCTCTGTCTCTCTCAGTCTCTCTTTTCCTCCTCCCTCTTTTTTCTTTTTTTTTTTTTTTTTTTTTTTTTTTTTTTGGGGGAGGGGGGAAGATGTGAATGATTCAAATAAAAATTAAGAAAATAATGTTACAGACACAAATTATTTTACAATATTTTTATAAATTGTTGATATAATAAATTTTTATTAATTTTTGTTTGTGCTTACCATTAATATTAATACTTTTTCACTTACTAATAATAATTCAGTACATCAATATTTTCTGATAAAAAATTTATAAAATAATTTGTGGCAGCATTGTACAAAGAAAAAGAGGGGAATATTAATAAGCCAGGCTAATTGAATTATTGAACCCAGTGGGGTCCATACCATAAAATACAATACAATAAACGCCATGTAAATTGCTATGCTTTTGCCGTCCCGCATTTTATCGTAACCTGCCTGACAAACCAATAGAGCTAAGGTTAAATAAATATGGGGCATTTTTTTTAGGTCTTTTTCTTTAATTAATTTTTTTAAAAAAATTTAATTAATTAATTTAATTATCTTGATTTCTCCGAAGGGACTTTTTATTTTTTAGTCCTTCTGATGAATCTTGTCTCCTTCTTTAGGTGAACGTGTCCAATGGAGCTCATAATATAGTTTTGTGGTGACCACGCGGAACCTCCCTACTTTTTGCTTTTTTTTTTAGTCTGGACCCCGTTATCCATTTGAGAAAATTACTTCAACAACCCATAGTCTGGGCCCGTTATTTATTTGAGACATTACTTCAACAGCCCATCTCTTATCTCTTGCCAAGTGATAGTACTCAAATTAGCACTTCTTCATATGTCCAACGACTTTATTGCAGTGGAATTTTATGAGCTTTATGTATATGCTTTTATATGGGTAGGAAAAATCTTAGGTTGTTTCGGGGTATTCGACTCTTAGGATGCACCCCACCAATATTTCATTTGAGGTGTCATAATCATGTTATTTTGTAATGGTGTCTTATCTATCGTACTATGTTTTTTTTTATTTTTAATTTATATATATATATAAATTGCTCATGTTGTCGTATCGTACTCGCAACCGTTACTGTGTTAGTGCATTCTAGCCAAGCTCTCACATAGGGGGTGGGCTCCAAATGTGGGACCCACCATGGGGCACAGCCACTATGTGAGAGCCCAGAGGCTAGAGCACTACTACGTGGCTATGTAAGAATTTTCCATATGAATAAGATTTTAGTATAATTCTTCCGTGTATAAACATAATATAAGATTGACACATGATCATTTTAAGACACGTGTCATATTGGCGTCATAGGATCACTAGACGCAATTCAAGCCCATTTTATTTATTTATGCTACAAGTGAAATGGTTAGGGTCCCAAAAGTAAAAGGCAAGGGTGCTCATAGGTTAGTCAATCTTGGAATAGGGGTTGAAACCTCACTCTACTCGATTCCTTCAAGTAGAAATCCACCAGTTACCAACTGACGGATGGGATAATATCGTCCATTCTCTTCCATTTTATGATCAATCCGCTAAACAATTCAAGAAAGCCAATTGTTTTTGTATTGCCGCCTCAAGTTGAACTACTCTAGCAATAAGATCTTCAAATTAGAATTTTGTAGCAAAAAAATTGAAATTTCCTTTTGCTACAGAAGGGAGCCTTTAAGTGCTTGACAGGCAAAGAAGATGTACGACTTGGGTGATTTTTAGCAGGGGAGAAAAGTAACATGATAAAACAAATATATCAATGAATCCCGGTGAAGAATTTGTCTTCTTGCTTTAATTCTTAAATTACTAAAGCATTAACATCTTACTATTGCCAAGTTAGTACTTTACATTCTCAGTCTGAGTTGCTTGGTTATCCGTGCATTGGTTGGTTCCAGTTTTCTCATACATAAACCATCCACAAGCATACCATAGTTGCTTGTGCATTGACATTATAGACAACAGCACAATGCCATAGCAGTAGAAATAAAATTCTTAGCCACCTAAAGTAATTAAGCAAGTTCTCTTCATTATCCTCTATATACCACATGTTGAAGACAACAACTGATTGAAATTTAAATATTTTCTTCGTTCTCCGATCTCCAAGTTTTTTCTTCTTTAGATTCTGATCTTGTGGGCAATAATTGAATGAATAAATAAACAACATTAGATGGATGTAACCATCCTCTATGAAAATCTGCAGATATATTTCATGCATAATGGCATGGACAGGCCCACCAAAAATGAATATAAAAAGAAAAGAAAACAAAAGAAAGAATAAAAGCCACTACATTCTGAAGGGTCTGCCAATGTGACTTGGGGAACAAAATGACACTGACTGGTTTTGCTGAACGCCGCCACATTGGCGAACCCACCCAGGCAAATCAGAGTTCAATGTGAGCTAAACTGCACTGCCTAGGTGTAGCTGACATGCCAATATGACGGCATGGCCAGGAAAGTACACCCATATGCAAGTCAGCCTTGAATCCTGATCCAAACCTTTGAAGGATTTGACAGAATGGGTTTGCAGGATTAAAACTCATAACATGAAGTCAAATACAGCTCTCAAATGGCAAAACCTTTTGACATTGTCACACTCCTTACAGAATATGCTGGACATGGATTCTCCTTTCGCTTTGACCAGCAGCACTTCTACACTGGGAAAAAAAATGTCTAAAATTGTGACTGTACAAAACTTACTCCCACAGAGTCTTGGCCGCATTAAGCAGAAGAAACCTCATAACAATAATTACGGAGAGTGGATACCAAGGAAAAATTTTCATGGATACCGTACTCAACTTCAAACCATTTGATTCAGGCTAGCTGATATATCATCCTGCAAGGAAGATATCAAGTTGAGAACAAGTAGCAGAATTTACATTCTATTTGACTGAATACATATAATCATAAAGATAATATTTTTTTATATAAGTATAATCATAAAGGTAATATATATGAATATAACATGACAACATCCATAATTTTATAATTATATTGTCAAAAATTGCCAAGAGCCTCGAAGCTTAACTGGCACCTCCATCCGGTGTTCAAATCCCCCCACCCCCAATTATTGACATATAAAATTAAATTATCTTGTTGAAAATTGATGCATGTAAGTCAAGTATGAAAACAATTGCAATCACATAATCAACCCAAGTGAACTGCACAATCACATAATCAACAGTAATGCATGGACCAATCCCATAAATGATCCATAAGAGATGAATGAGTTCCCCAGAAGATAACATCTAAACTTCAATAGGTACAAAAGAGCAGAAAATAAACCTATAAAACCTAGTAACCCTGCGGCTAAATGGGTGAACAAGATCTCTAGGAAAGAGTTGAAAGAGAGAACAAGAGAAAGAAAGAACAAAAAACAAATGCATGAAATTCAGATTTACTAAAATGACAACAGAAAGATGATAATTTTGTTTCAAATTTCTTGATAGCAGATGCAGCAGGAAAGAACATGAATATGATCTCTGAAACCAGAAAAACCTTGTTCTTTTTAACACAAGAAACCTGAAGAACCTAAAGGACCATGCTTTTTGTTTAATAACATACAAGTTGTCCATGGAAATAATAGCACAGTTGCAGATAAAATTGACAACCATTCATGTGGAGTCAGTTCTGGGTCGGGAATCATATTAACTATTGTCTGGATTAGCTTTTTTCTTTTAGATTATTGACTAATTTTTTATGCACAAGTTTTCAAAGCCTTACTTTTTCTACATACAGCCCACTTTAGCAAATCAGAAAAAAGTTAATCTAAACACACGAAAAAAGACGACTGATATAGAAAATGGGAACAGATATACATAAAGTTGTTTTATGTTGAGAATCTATTACCATGTGGGTGTGATTCAGTTCATGGCCAGAGCAAACTACTCTTCTTTGCACTTTTGTGCTTTTTATTTACTTGAAATTTAAAATAAGATTGAAGAAACATCAACAACTAGTTTAGGGAATCAAAATTTTATATGTTCCAGACTAAATGAGTAAACAACTCATACAAACTGGGCAAACATTTCGTTTCTCATGCAACCCCTTCAAAATGCAAACGCATTATTAGCACTTTAAAAACAAGAGAACTAGCAGTTGTGCTAAACTGAAAGAACAAAGACAATTCATAATTCATTAAATCTAACACTTAAAATTCTACATAATCATTTAAACAGATCATTAATTAGGATAATAGCTGCATTTTATAATTGTCACAGTAATTGTAATCTTAAGACTCAAGCCAAACTAGACACAATATTGCCCTGAAATCTAGATATGCCTTCAAAACTGCCAAATAGGGATGACACCCCCCAAAAAAAAAGATGCATTTGAAGTTTCAGGTCATTCAGTCTGAATTTTTGTGATCTAAAAAGGTAACTAAGAAAATAATATTAACCTTGAAACTAACAACAGGTACAGTAACATGAAGCACTACACATGTTCAATTTATACATCGGACCAAACAAAAATATGTTAAAAAGCCAGATAATTGTTCTAGACCCAGTCTTATTTTAACCTATTACTTCAACAAACAACTGAGTTCAGGTTAGTGTGCTGAGTGTCCTCTACTCTCTACAGACTGATGAATAACACTCCTAATGTAGATAATCAGTAAAAAAAATTTATTATACTTATAAAGACTGATGATTTCAGAATAAGCCCACAGAAAATGAGAAGGGGAAAAAAAAAGCATTAACAGATACTTACATCTACAGGCTGAAATGATCTGCTTACAGATGGTTTCAACAGAGGAGATTCAGAAGCAGAAGAAGACCCATTGTCTCTAATACCATGGTTTCGACCCTACAAACAAATAACAGAAAGAGATGCAAAGTAATATCATATACATTAGAAATGAGATCAAAGGGCTCGGAAGAAACTGAACATAGGAAACAACACAACTTAGCTCAACTAAGCCTTAATCCCAAATTCTCAATTTGGAATTGGCTTATAAACATAGGAAACAACATAAAGCAAAACTCCTAAATAACAGTAGCAGTTTCAATCATTACATTATAGCAAAAGATAGCTTGGGATACCTGCGTATGATCTATAGGATATTAAACTATAACAAAACAAAGATAACAGAGTACAAACACAGATCCTCATAACTAGGATGATGGTAACATCCCTCCAAATACTCAACCAGGTTTTAAAATAAATTTTTTTTTAGTAAGTCAGGTTTTAAAATAACTTTATCCCACACCTACAGAATAATGTGTTTATGATCCTTTGTAGAGAACTTTAGATGGTGTCAACATAGTTTATTCATCTTTATCCCCAAGGGCACTGCCAGTAAGGAGTGGATCAACTCTTTGGGTGGGGTAGGGCTTTTTTTTGGGGGGGGGAGAATGGATACAAGTGGGCCTAGAGTGAATTAACTTGAAGGAATTACTTCAATGGTGATGAATAATATTAGAGCTCTAAGTATCACAAATATGGCTTACCCTACCAGCCTACCCAAGCAATAAAAGCTTCATTGGCTTTTTTACTATAAGTTTCTAGAAAGACTAGTGCCTGTCACCTTATCAGCAGGTTGAAATGGGGTGGAGAAGCTAAAAAGAAGAAGAAAGTATCACTCCATCCAGTGGCAAAAATCACTCACTACCTCTTAGTTCATC
Source organism: Castanopsis chinensis (assembly GCA_032878915.1). Lineage (NCBI taxonomy): Eukaryota > Viridiplantae > Streptophyta > Magnoliopsida > Fagales > Fagaceae > Castanopsis > Castanopsis chinensis. The sequence continues at coordinate 1,085,451 of JAVQMG010000084.1, forward strand.
AAACTCTTCTCTTTAATCCTCCCTCAGGCAAGCAACTTATATCTTTTTTTTTATAGATAAACCAAGAACTTATATTAGAAAGGGAAAAAAAACAGTAAAGTACAAGTTGTTCATGATGATGAACAACGAAAGAAACAAGAACACAAACCACAAGAACAAGGGAGGAGTCAGGAAACTAGGCTAAGGGAAGATATAAACACAGAGAGAGAAGAACACTCAGTAAATCCCCAACAACGAGACCATTCTAATAAAATGCGTTAGCATAAAGTCTTTAACTCCTCCACCGTCTTCTCTTTATCTTCAAAAGCTCGACGATTTCTCTCCAACCACACGCTCCACATTATGCACCCTGGAACCAAATTCCAAATATCCGAATTATGTTTTTCAAGCCACTGATGCCAACTAGATAGAAGACCCGTCAACGAACCCGGCATAACCCAATGAATGCCAAAAGACTGAAGCATGACAGCCCATAGGGAAAGAGCAATAGGACAATGAAGAAGAAGGTGGTTAACTGACTCTCCATCACAGCAACACATACAACACCAATTAGCCAAAGGGCGGCCCTTAAGCATTAGATTATTCAAAGTGAGGATCTGACCATGTGCAGCAGTCCACAAAAAAAACGCCACCCGCTTAGGAATCCTTGGTTTCCAAACACCCTTCCAAGGAAACAATGAATTCGAGACACCCCGAATCGCATGGTAGAAAGACCGGGTATTAAACTTACTATCCCCTTTTATTCGCCAGCAAAGAGAATCTCTCCTATCACCCCGAGGAATACAAGGTTGGATAAGCTGAAGAAGAGAAAAAGAAGCAGCCAACTCCCAATCTTCAAAAGCTCTATAAAACCTTAAATTCCACACTCTGACAGAACCCCCTTCTGGAACCCACAAAACCTCCGAGATACAAGCATCCTTAACCGCTGAACACACAAAGAGCTCAGGATAGCGATCTTTAAGAGTATTCTCACCAATCCATCTATCATGCCAAAAGTGGATACGAGAACCATCACCCACTACAAAGGATAGGAGCTTAGAAAAACTCTCCCACCCTTCATTAATAATTCTCCAGAGGCCACACCCATGAGGTCTCTTGCATACTTTAGTGCACCATCCCCCTTGCTCCTCACCATATTTTGTGGAGATAACTCTCCGCCAGAGATGGGTAACTTCATGGCCAAACCTCCACAGCCATTTCCCTAAAAGAGCTTGGTTAAAAGACACCACACTTCTTATCCCCAAGCCACCCCTCTCAACGGGGGAACATACCTTATCCCAAGCCACCAACGGATACTTAAAACTCCCCTCAGAAGACCCCCATAGGAAATTCCTCTGAATACTTTCCAATCTAGCCGCCACAACTTTAGGAATAGTAAAAAGGGATAAAAAGTACGTAGGAAGACTTGAAAGAGTACTCTTTAGTAACATGAGCCTACCACCCTTAGATAAATAGGGGCGCTTCCACCCAGACAGCTTCTTCTCCATTTTCTCCAAAATAGGATTCCAAATAGCAATTGTCTTAAAGGAAGATCCCAACGGCATCCCCAAATATTTCATAGGCAACCTACCCACTCTACATTGAAGAATATTGGCCAAAGTATCAATATTATTCACCTCCCCAACGGGAATGATCTCACTTTTCCCAATATTGACCTTCAACCTCATAAAAGCCTGAAAACAAGACAACGCCAACCTTATAGACAACAACTATTCCCTAGAGGCATCACAAAATAAGATAGAGTCATCGGCAAATAACAGATGTGAGATACGCACACCAACAGCATTTGCAGCTCCCACATGAAATCCCTGAACAAGATTACACTCCTCTTGCCATTAGACATCAAAACAAATCAATATAGGTGGGCTATTTAATAATTTTTAGTTCTAAAAAGAGTACCAAGAATAACTCCAGCTGTGTCTATTCTTAGTGTCATAGATTTTTGTTTATAGTCTGTCCCTAGCCCAAACCTGGAAAAAGGAGGAGGGTTGCGAATTGAGTTGTGCTTGCCGTCATATTATAGGATTGTAGTAAGATCAGCCATGCTCTATGGTAATGAGTGTTAAGACTGTTAAGAAGTAATATGTTCATAAAATAAGTGTAACTGAAATGAGAATATTAAGATGGACAAGTAAAAATACAAGAAAATTTAGGATTCAAAATGTGGGTAGACGCTTGAAGATAGGAGTGACCCCTATTGATCAAAAGATGGGGGAGAGTCGCTTGAAATAGTTTAGCCATGTGCAAAGCAGAGCGATTAATGCATCGGTGTGGAAGAGTGAGTTAATTCAAGTTGAGGGAACAGAAATAGGTAGAAGACCTAAAATAAAATTACTAGTAATAAAAACATGTCAATTAAGGAGGTAATAAAGGTAATGAATTTGGATAGAGTAATATGATGGGAACGAATACAAGTGGCTACCTAACTAGTTTGTTGAGGATCCATAACCGATCCCAAAATTCAGAAAACTAAGCCTTGGTTGTTGTAAAACAAGGACCCAGAATCTAGGTAGAGTGGGAACATGGTAGTTTCAGTATCTACCATCAAGTTATACAATTGATGTGTGAATTTTGAAGTCTTTGCTTGACTAGTAAAGAATTAAGTTGAATAAATCACTATCAGATCCTTTGAAGGATACCAAAACTCTTATCCATAGAAATCGATGAAATCATTTATAAGCAGAAGATTACACTCTCCATAAGGCCTTCTCAAAACTAATTAAAATAACTTAAGATGCATACTCATATGGGTCAAGTGATACACTTATGTAATCAATAGCATTTAAATCTAGTAACTTGTTTTACTTTTCCTATTATTTTTTATAATAGTTCTACCCTATTCTATTTTTTTAATACAAATTGAAAGCACTAGCTATATCCAAATTTTATACAAATACAAGTATGCATGCATGCACAAACACAATGAGTAAAAAAAATTTTAACCAAAAAAAGTCCAAAACAAACACATGAATGTTATCCAAGAAAACTCAAATAGGTATTTGAATGTGTGAAGGTGAAGAATACCCTACCCCATGTGAACATCTGTTTTCTTGACCTTCAAATAGGGATGAGAAATAAGCAGGATTATAGATAGAGCCTCCCAAAATTTCATCAGAATCTGAGGGCTGTCTAACTACAGCAGGAGTTGCAGGACTCAGAAAACTATTTCTTATATCGAAATCTGCTTCTCTAGAACCTGTAGTGTCTACGTATGAAACTCCCAACCTGTAAATCTGAATCCATAACAACGAGGACCACAACCTTACAGTAAACCCAATGATTTGCATTACCAGAGTGAGTTTTACTGAAAAGATAACGTATGTCCCATAATAATCAGAAGAAATGTCCCTGCATACACATACATTTTCCACCAGGTGAGAAATCAGTATAGCCATAACCATCACTTAATCACAATATAACAAACACTCACAGTCAAACACACATAATGGTACATTTAAACACAGACTACTAGGATTCTAAAATTATTTTGCAACTAGGTCTTGTGCCAACATGTGAAGATGTAGACAGTAGAAACAACCATGTGCTAACGCATGAGTGAATGCTTACACAATGAAATCAAATATTAATTTTTTGGGAGGCCACAGCTATGTCAAAGATTGCTTAATGTAATAGACAGAACCTAGAAGACTTGTCCAAACAAATGTAAAAATTTTGTATGTAGAATTTGAATAAACTGATCTTTTAAAAACGTCGGTATATATTGCGGGCTAACAAAGGAATTTGATGATGATAATGACGACGACGACGACGACGTTCCTCCATATCTATAATAATAAATAATTGGCTAAAACTAAGGTATTATTCCTTACATGCTATACTTTATATTCCCCAATTGAATTCAACCATGTGCTTGCATTAGCCAACGAACCACATGGTTGAATTTAATTGTTCTTTAAAAAGATAAACTATTTTTGTTGTATTGGCCAATACAAACATGTGGTTGAGTTCAAATAGTGAGCCTATGGTACAACACCTACGAAACTATATCTATGTCCCTAAATAATAAGGGGTCCTGTTAATGGGTGCCCTTGTGCACCCATTAAGGTGGAATTTTACAATGCAGACGATTGGCTTTTAATAAGGAGCAGAACCATTTTCAGTCTATAGTCTACAGTGTTATCATGTTTCGCTATTTCCCAATGCAGGTAGGACCCTTTTAAAGCTTCCTCAGACCAGCGCACAAGGAATCTAGGATGCATGGACAGTGACACAAGCAATTTTAAAAAAATTAAACATGATACGACAGATAGGATACCGTTACGACACGGGTATGACACCCCAAATGAAGTGTCCATGCATCCTAGCAAGGAATCCATTAACAATTAGTGAAAGCTCAACAAAGACTAAGCTAATCTACTCAAATCTTGTACTATTAATTATTACTTTTTCTCTTTCCCTTTCTTTTTAAAGAAACCAAATTTGAAATTGCACAAAAATTGAAATGTGTGGACAGTATATACATAAACAGAAATGAAAATTGCAATGCAGTAGAAAATGAAAAATGGGTAAGAAAAAAGAAAAGAAAAGAAAGGAGAGACCAAATGTCGTGAGTGAAGAGGATGAACCAAGAAACATCGAGAAGGAGAGCACAGAAGAGAAGAACAGCATAGGTACGCCCAAGTTTCTGACTGCTACTCTCAATGGCCACCAAAGCGAACAATGCTATGGCCAGATTTATCAGCAAAACCCCGTTGTACAATGCTCCCAGAGATCCAATCAACGCGCACCCTATCTGGGTTTTTTTCACATTATCATAAAAATCAAATCTTTAATAAAATTAATCAAGAAAGAAACCCTAAATAAGTGTTTGGGTGCCGAGAAAAATTGACCTGAATGTAGATGAGAATGACGGCGACAGATTGAAGCCTGTCGTAATCGCGAAGAAAAGGCAGTAATTGCTCTCTGAAAGAACAGCAAGAACAAAGCATCATATGCCTCACCCACCCACCGCCTTTGCTCTTTATCAAATTTCCAATCCAAACACAGTAAACGGAATCGAAAAATTGTTGGTTTTGGCGGGAGGAACAAGAAGAAGAAGAAGAAGAAGAAGAAGAAGAAGAAATAGCAAACCAAACTAGCAACAACAACAACATGTATATATATGTATGACTCTGCCTCTGGCTTATCTTTTTGGGGTTTATATTTTTAACTGCTTTGCTTGTGAGCTATGGAATTTTGAAACAACCCCAAATGCGTTTTGTTTTTGGCTCTGTTTTGAGTGTTTCGCATTCATTCCTTCTGTTCTTTCTCTAAACAAACTTTCCTTTTTTTTTTTCCTTTTTTATTATTTACTTTTTTTTTTTAGGCATGTTATGGTTGAATGATTTTTTTTGTTAGAGAGAAATACTATGTCAGCAATTTTTTCATAATAGGTTTAACAAGAATTTACTATTAAAATTACTTTTTTGTCCACTAGTATAACAAATAACAACTTGTCACATATTGTGAAAATTTTATGGACATTTCCCTTTTTTAATGAGTTTAATGGGCCAATATATATATATATATATATATATATATATACACTAATGCGTATGTCTGTAACTTGTAATTTAAGTTATTTTAATCCAGCTTAAGTGATGCAAAGAATGGTAATTAACTTAACTTTGACCATTAGGTGTGAAAGTGAAACACATGGTTACACAGGTGAGTTTTTGAATTGGCAAGCAAAAGAGCATATACTGTGTCTTGTTAGCTAAGAGATTGAGCATATACTCTTTTTTGCTAAACAAAAACTTTATCATTCAAAAAGCAAAACATATTGAAACAAAATGCTCTACAAAATCTAATTGCATACTTCGCAGCCACATGGGCCGCAGTATTGCAACATCTCCTAACTCAACTAAAATTACATTTCAAAAAGAATTTACGAAGATCAAGTATAGTACTAATAATAATAGCAGTTGAGCATATACTCGTATCTTGACCTTCGAATCAATACCATCAAGTGCACAGTGACATCAAGTTGGCCAAAAAAATAATTAAAGTGTAGAGTCACATGATGCATGTGAAGACTGAAGAAACAAATGGCATGAATGACTAGTTTTTTTTATTTTTTATTTTGTTTATTTTTTTATGAGATATGAGAGCATTAATGACTAATTTCTTCAAGTGATGATACACCCTCCCCTTTTTTTCATCTACACCAGACAATGATCTTATTATGCTCCTTATTGCACTTTTCTTAACTCATATGTGTAGTGACTAGTTGGTGCAATTATATATAATAATAAAAAGGTGTAGTAAGTAGGAACATAATGTTTTGAGATATCATGAAAGTAGGGGTGCTAATCTAGTGCAAAGTCTTTTTTGCTAGTTTTTATCTAGATGATGTAGAATGAAATTTAGAGGTAATTTTGAACCATAGTTATCAAAATTCTATAAATTGAAAGTTGAATAGAAGATTAGAGAATAAGCAAAGTTGTCAATAGAACTCATTCATTTGATTTAAAAAAAATTATGATATGATTTAAATTTTAAAACTTATGGTATATACTCATAATGATTACTACTTTTTTATCATTTGAGAAATATTTTTTTTGGTATAAGCTGGATTTAAAACCATATCACTTATCACTTATGTGTGAGTAAAAAATACTAAAGAATAACATCAATGATTGTTACAATTAATTTAAAGATAATGAGGAAAAAATTTACAAAGAAGGAAGTTTAACCGATGAAAGTAGTTACAAGTTGAGACTTACACTTCACACTCTCTCTTTCTCTCTAATTTTTCTCCCCCATTGTGATATGGGAGATAACCTATTTATAGAAGCTCGGGCTCTTTCCTATCACTCGTTTGTGTGGTGGACTAGGAAGGGAGATACTTGTCCCATTTAGATTGTACTTCTTTTTTTTTTTTTTTTTTTTTTGAAAACAAGATTATACTTCTTTCATTTGATGGAGTGAGTGGATGCATTGGTCCAGTGCACTATTCTATATTTTTTTCACACGCTCCCACGTGGGTGAGTGGGCCTTGCAACCATATTCATTTAATCCAATATTGTAATAATTTTCATTGTACCAGAAAAAAAAAAGTTTAAATTGTAATTAAGTAAAGACATAAATAGGGATGTGAATGGGTTGGCCCAACTCAATGCAATCCAACTCACATGAATGGGTCGAGACGGGTTGGGTTTGGATGTTTCATGATCTAGTTCTAAACCAATACACTTAAATAATAGCACATTGTAAAAGCCTTAGAATTGAAGGTTTCTCCTTAATGGACTACGTGGTTCCAACTTGGGCTTGTCTAAAGCCCAAATTCCAAAAATATGTGCTCAATGTGGACATTTGATGGGCTTATACTTATAGTAGAGGCTCAAATATGATAACCAAACAAAGCAAAGAGAACAAAAAAAAAAAAAAAAAAAAAAGGCGAAAAATTCATTTTAGTCCCTATATTTTCACACAATTCTCATTTTGGTCCATAATTTTTTTTTCCACCGCTTTTAGTCCCTGAAATAAAAAAAGTGATCTCGTTTTTATCCCTACCGTTAGTGCCTTAACAGCAAAGTTCTACGTGGTAGACGGTACCTGACATAGTGCTGACGTGGTGCTGATGTGTTATTAAAAAATATCATTTTGCATTTTTATATGCCACGTCAGCATTTAAAATTTTTTTAAAAGCCACGTCAGAAAATTTAAACCAAAAAATAAAATAAATTGAAAAACAAAACTTAAATCTGATTAAAAAACGGTTTCCAAAAACAAAAAAAAAAATCTAATTCTAAAACACACATTTAATTTTAATCTCTCTCTCTCACTCACATTTTCCCTCAGACCCAACAAATCAAACAGTCTTAATAACTGGAATCACCGGCCAAGATTGACAATTCCAGATCTGGATCTACACCCAACGGCAAATCTCCTCCAACTGGAATCATGGCTTGATCCGACGGTCCTCCAACTTCAACGCTTTGTGAATCAACCACATCTACATCGACCCCCACAACGCTCACAAGGATCGAATGATATGCTGACCTCACCGATGCCTCTTCTCTTCGTCGCTGGCTCAACACAATTCGAGATCCCAGATTACACCGCCGATGATGTCGCCATTGGGTTTGTTTTTTATGTGGGTTTGATGGTTTTTCTGGGCTTATGGGTTTAATTTCTTGGAGGTTTCGGTGGAGGATGGTGTTTGGATGGGAAATGGAAATACCGTCGGTGGGTATCTGGGATCGTTGGTGGGGGTATGGGTATCGTTGCTATTGTTTTGTTCTGGGTTTGCTTGTGTTTTTGATTTATTTCTTATTTGTTTGTGATTTGGTGGATTGGATTTATTTCTTGTATTTTTGGAGTTGATGGAGTAGATTTGGTTACTAGATTTAGATTTGGATTTGGTTGCTGGATTTGGATTTGGGGTTTGCTGGAGATTCATTTTTGATTTTTGATTTTTTTTTTTTTTTTTTTTTGTCTGGAGTTAGGAAGAACACGAAGAACACTTCAGTTCTTCCCAAAAAATAATGAAAGTAATAAATAAATAAATAAATAAATAAAATTTAAGTTTTGTTTTTCAATTTATTTTATTTTTTGGTTTAAATTTTCTGACGTGGCTTTTAAAAAAATTTTAAATGCTGACGTGGCATATAAAAATGGCAAATAATATTTTTTAATAACATTTTAATTGACACATCAGCGCCACGTCAGCGCCACGTCAGGTACCGTCTGCCACGTAGGACTTTGCTGTTAAGGCACTAACGGTAGGGACAAAAACAAGATTACTTTTTTGATTTTAGGGACTAAAAGCGGTGAAAAAAAAATTAAGAACCAAAATAGAAATCGTATGAAAATGTAGGGACTAAAAGGGATTTTTTGCCAAAAAAAAAAAAAGAAAAAAGAAAAAAAAGAAAAAGAAAAAAGAACCAAAACAAAGCAAAGCAAAACCAAAAGAGAAGAAGAAAGAAAGAAAGAAGAAGGAATGGCAGAGACGGCGTCGAGCGGTGAAGAAGCTTCGGCTTCAGCACCAGTATCAGTATCAGATTCTTCAGAGCAGCAGCAAAAGATGGAAGCTTTATCATCATCATCTTCTTCTTCAACATCAATAGCATCAATGGCAGAGGATCTGCAACGCACAGTGATCGAATCCACTCGTTCTCTCCAACACAACTCTTCCACTCATCTCCGTACCTTACAGGTCACTTCGCTCTTTACCCATGTTTTACTTTCACAATTCACTCTCTCTAAGCCAAACAATTTGAAAAAACAAATATGGGTCCCCAATGGTGTTACAGGACTTTGTACCACATGCTTTATCTCAGTACAGAAGCTATGAAGATGCTTTCATCTCCAAAATTAAAGGTCAACTCAACTCTCTAAACTATAATCAGTATTTGGGTCTTTTTATTAATGGGTTTTATTTTATTTGGGCATCTGATGTAACTAAACTAAGACTAACAACACTTGATGAATCATGAATGATGATGATGATTTCAGATGAGGTAATGCGTGTGAGGGAACACCCAGCTGAGGCTGCTGGGCTTGCCTTAACCTCTGCTTTCATTCTTCTTCCAGGTAGCTACTACCAACAATCAACTATTTACTATTACTTTCTTTCATTCGTCTTTATTGTACTCTATTCAAACAAACATAATAAGGTTAGGGAGGGATGTTGAATTATTAGTGGGGTTGATAATTCCACTTCTATAATTAAAACTGATGTTTGGGCTTTCAAAACTAGAGAAATTATACAAGCAACTGCCAGATTCTACTGAACACTTTTCCTGCCTAATGTACACTCTTTAATGGGGGTCTCTTTTTTTTGATAAGTAATACAATTGTATAAATCGAGAAAAACGAGTCACCCAAGTATATAGGAAATATACTGGGGTAAACAATCAGTTACAAAAGTTACATAAATCTAATAAATCAACAATAGAGAATAAAGAAAGGTTCCTCATGGCTGACATATGAAAACCAATCCAATAAGGTCTTTTTTAAAATCCTTATTCTTGTAATTTTATGCTGAACAGATTCTAGTGCTTTCATTTAGACTAAAACGTGGTTATATCTTTTGGCACTTTTCCCTTGTTCCGTCCCCGTTATATTTATACTTGTGTGAAGTTGGAGATTTAAGCTAAAATGTAATCAGCTGTATTGTTAGTTTGTTGATTATTGGATTGTTGAACCTCCTATGTACATGCATGTAAGTGCATTATTCAGGTGATTTCTGGTTCCTTGCATGTCTTCTTGAATAACAAACTCTTGATCAGTCTAGATAACTTTTTTCCTTTTTTGAGGGGTAGAGAACTTTTATTATGAACTTTAAATTAGTTACATAGCCTACTGTTGCGTTGTAAATCTTATCTAAATCAATCCTTAAGAGTTTTGTCTTGTTTGCAGGCCCGAGAAGGTTCTTGCTTCGTCATACATTCGGTCGACTACAAAGTGAGGAGGTATCTTTCTGCCTTCTAAATTGGAATAGATGCTTCCTTTGCCTATGAATATTCTAGATAACTGTTTCTGAATCTTCCCACATAATCTGCAACTGCAACTTGGTTTAGTACTCAGAACCCTGGTCCTAGGCTTTATGTATTTCAATATTAAGGATTGTATTCTTCTAAAATTTTGATACATTTTCCTATCTTTAGATTCTTTTCCCCCTTTTTGTTTATCCCTTGGTTGCAGCAATAACTTGGTATACCTACTATACCAGCATTAACTAAAATATGTCCGTGGTTAACTAATTGGTGGGCTATGAATGCATATGCAGGCACAGTTTGTTAAAGCGGAGAAGAATGTAAAGGATTTTAATATTTCAGTTGATCTAATGAAGAAGGAGAGCAAAAAATTGCTTGAAAGGGCAGAACTCGCTGAAAAGGATATGAAATACGGGTATACTGAGCTCAGGTAGAAGTGATTTAAGTACCCTTAAATAAGTACACGGCTATTTTTGTTTCTATTGCATCTGATGACACCAAGTAATATGTGTAGGGGTGCTGGAAGTCAAATTCAACGCCTTGCGAAATCAGTCTACAAGGTTGAAACTCAAGCTGCAGGTATGCATTCTTGACTTCCTTTCCCCCTCCATTTTGTTTTATGGTTAATGAGGTGGTAGGACCATCATCAGGCATTCTTCTTTAGCTTGGCTGTAATTTGTGCTGTGGTCTGGTCTGTAGCTTATTCAAGGTTTGCTTTTGATAAATTTACACCAATGAGCTTTAGCTCAAATGACATTGAATCTTCTCCCATAAGTGATGCAAACAGTTAAAAGTTAAAGGAAAAGTAAGATTAAATATCAAAAGATTCGGGTTTTCTTGGCACCTTTAACAGACTACTTTAGTTTTTATTGGGTCTTACTTTTAAGTTTCTTTATGTTAGAAAGTTTCTTGATCAGATTTAATTTAGTTTACTAGAATAATGGTTTAAGAAAGAATTATGGGTGGAATTCGTAGTTTTTTCATTGAATTTAAGTTTTTTCAATTGGTGGTTGAGGAAGGAGGAAATTTTTTCTCTTTACATATTTTTGAACGGGGCAAACACTTTATGAATTCAGTATTCATGGGCAAGAATGCAGCTTTATGGTTGATGAAGAACATAGAACACACGGTGGTCAGAGTCAATCCCAAACAGTTTTTTATGCCAAGGGAAGGAGACACTGCGTACACGTTACAGCGAGGTTCTAATGCCTTTGGTCAGTTCCTTCTAGTGTTTGAACTCAAAGTTGGAGGGCACAGAAGATCTGTTATCATCCCTGGTGGCAAAGCACATAAGGGTTGGAAGGTCTTTGGGCTTGAACTGAGGAAGATGCTGGATCCTAACCAATATGCTTTTGGTGGTTCAGGTTAGGCCAAATTTGTGTCTCTACCACAGAGGAGATTGTTGGGGCCTCATCCCTCTCGGTCCTTTGTTGAAATCTTGACGGGTCAGGTGCAGCCAAGGGATGTGGCTCAGTCACAACTTATTACCACCAAGGAGAAGGATAAGAATATGTTTCAGAAGGAGTCTATGGAGAGGCAGAATCTGTCGAGGGGGTTGTTGGAGATCAACTCGAGATTTTCAGGTGCTAAGGTGGGGGATTTTCCGGCAAGCAGGGCTGATACGATGGTGGTGGGAGGAGGGGTAAGGAGGGAGCAGTGCATTTATGTGGAGTCATATTTAGGTGAGGAAAATCTGGCAGAAGATAGGAAACGTCTCCCATCAAGCTTTAGTTTGAATTCTAAAGTTAATGAATATGGGAAGAGGAGTGATTTAGGGTCTGTTTGGTTGGAGGAGTGGAAAAGTGGGAGGATAGAAAATTGTAAAAGGATGGCAAAGTGGGAGGATGGAAAATATTTAGTTTTCTCTCTTGTGTGTCCGGTTGGAGGGATGGAAAAGTGAGAGGGTGGAAAAGTGAGAGTATAGATTGACTATTATACCCTTGTTAATAGTAATATTGAAATGAAAAAAAAAAGTTCAACATTACTAAACGTTGAAATGAAAAAAAAAAAGAAAAAAGAAAAAAGAAAAGAAGGTTCAACGTTACTGAACCTTCAATAATGTTTGAAAAAAAAAAAGAAAAAAAACGAAAGAAGAAGGTTCAATGTTACTGAACCTTCAGTAATGTTTTTAAAAAAAAAAAAGGTTCAATGTTACTGAAACTTCAGTAACGTTTGGAAAAAAAAAAAAAAAAAACCTTTAGGTGGGATGGGGGCATTTTAGCAAATGCCCCCATCCCATGTTTTCTCCCCCATCATTTTCCTCCCAAATTGGGAGGAAAATTTTTGTGGGCTTGGGAGGAAAATTTTCCTCCTGGTTTTCCATCCTCCCTTTCTTTTCTCTCTAAACGAACAGTAAAAAATGCCTATTTTCCTCCCTTAGTTTTCCATCTCCCCTAATTTCTCTCCAAACGGATGCACCCTTAAGGAGGTCTTGCTGGGTAGGGAGTGGTCTAATCGTGGAGATTGATGTGAGAGGAAGGAGACGTGTTGCCTGGGATAGAAATAAAGGGGGAGTAAAGAATTTTAAGTAGGTATCACGGGTTGTTAAGGAGCTGGGCAGGGGTCAGCTGGGAGTGGGCTCAAACAAGTTGGCAGCCCAACAGACTTTTAGTAAGTCTTGTTTAGGCCCAACTTCCATAAGCCCAATTCTTTTTGAGCCCAGGGAATGTTCTTATAAACTTGTAGAGCCTATACCCTCAGCCAATACTCACGAGAAGGATGGGGAGAGCCCACTGTTGACTCCAATGAGCTCGGAGATGCTGACACAAGTGGCTGGAGGTCCTGTGAGGACACAGAAGGAATGGGTTCAGGCTGAGAATGGTGGAAAGAGCTTCTCGGTGCCTCTGAGGAGTCCGGTCTCATCGTTTTAGGTGGGCGAGCCCTCCTCTAAGCCTAGCCCGACACCCTTGGCCCTCTCGGCGTCGCCTATGTTAGTCCATAGTACCGGTCGTGACAGGAAAAGTCTTGACAGTCTCGCGGTGGTTGGTTTGTTGGCTGGGACCTGCTCCAATGATCTTGCGGCGGCTCCGATAGAGTGTAGCTCTGCTGGGTTTTACTCCGACGGACTCGCGGTGACTCAGATGGATTTTATTGGTAGTTCCTCCAATGGGTCCAGCTTCGATGAACTAGCGGTGGTTCCGGGCAAGACCGACATGACAAATTCACAACTCTCGAAGGGTAGGTTCTTGGCAGAAATCCTTAAAAGATTATCAGGTGCGGGTTTCGTGGATTTTGGGGTCAATAGTGTGGATAAAGTTGGTACTGTGGGTAATGAGATTTTGATTCAAGGGGCGGATAATAAAGGAACCAGGCAGATTGTTGTTGTTGAGAGTGGTTAGCCCAATATAGCGACGACAGAACTGAAGTCAGGTTGTGGCCAACTTGGTTTGGGTGTCTCGACGATAGGGGAATTGGCTTCCTCAGAAGTGGTTCTGGGTGAGGAGGAGGATATCTTGGCAGAGCATAACCCATTGTTTACCTTTATCCCTTCGGGGCTGGCCTTGATGATGGAAATGCACAATGAGTTTGACGTGCTGAATATTAGAAACTCGTTGGATGTCTCTAGTTGGGTGAAGAATAGAATCCCAGGTTTTAGTAGAGTGATTGGGCTGTCTGCTAACTGTCATGAAAAGTTGTGTATTGCTTATCTTCAAAGGCTAGAAAGGGAGGTGACGGTTATTAACCAGCAGCGGAAGAAAGCAGTTGCTAACCAAAAAGTAGCATCCTCCACTGGTAAAGGGAAAAGAGAGTTAAGGAATCTAATTTCTACGGTTAACTATGATGGGAGATAGGGTGTTGGTAGTGAGGTAGAGGAAGTTGTGGGGTCTTAAAAGTTTTGATGAAGCTGAGAATGATTTCTTGGAATGTTAGGGGTTTGAATGATCCCCAGAAACGTCTGGTAGTGAGAAATTTGTTACGTGAGTGGAAGGGTGATATTGTATGCCTTCAAGAAACAAAGCTTGCTAGCATAGATAGACAGTTGGTCTGCAGTATATGGGGCTGTATGTATGTGGATTGGGTGGCTCTAGATGCTGCGCAGATGGCTGGTGGGGTCTTGATTATGTGGGATAGGAGGGTTTTAGAAAAGTTGGAGGTTCTGGTGGGCTCCTTGTTGGTGTCAGTTCAGTGGAAAGGTGTGGAGGACGGTCTTATTTGGGTTTTGGGATTTCATGGGTTCCCTCTTGTACGGTGCAAGATTTTCTTTTTAGTTGGTGGAATTAGTTGGGGAAGCATTCTTCTTACATTTGGAACCTAGTTCCGTTGTGTTTGATGTGGTGTATTTGGAGGGAACGCAACCGGCGAACGTTTGAGGATTTGGATAGATTTGAGGACCAATTGTGTGCTCTCTTTTCTGGTTCCCTGTTTGATTGGGATAGGGCTTGGAGACTCACATCTAGTGACTCTATTCCTTTGTTCCTTAGCTCTCTTCTTCTTTGTAGTTAATGTTTTTTCTTCTTTTTTTTGTATTTTCCTTTTTTCTTTTTCAATGAAGTTTTTTACTTATCAAAAAAAAAAAAAAAAAGTTTACTAGAATAAGGACAAATTGGTAAATTCTAGAATTTCTAGACTGGGCTATCCTTGGCTTTACCTAAAGTCCATGAATCTTATTTTATGTTATAAGTTCTTTTTCTATTTAATTTAGAAGTTCTTAATTAAGCTTCTTTATTATTGGGAGTCCTTGTCTTTCAAGGGAAAAGTTATTTAGGAGTCTTAACCTCTCTAGGAGTAACAATGAAAATAGCCTATTAAAAAGGAGTCTTTATGTATTCAATAAAAAGAAGAAATAGTGAGATTGATTTTTCTAAAACTCCAACACCTTATTTAAGTTTTGAGGGTGTGATTGCCTTCTCCTATCTAAACTCATTTTTCACTCTATTCACTGTTTTTACCAAATAGTCATGAAACACATTCAAGATCCAATCCTTTTATAACCTAAATCTACCTAAACCCTTAAACATCTAATCTTCAAGAATTCCTTCAAGATCTCATCAAGAAATCTAATTTAGGGTCCGTTTAGGATCTATTTATTTTGCTAAAACTGAAAACTTTTTTGCTAAAAGTACTGTAGATAAAGGTAAATGTTAGCTGGAATAGTACAGTGGGACCCATGAATAGTATCAAAAAGTGCAGTGGAACTCATAAATAATAGCAAAAATAAGTTGAATAGTAAAATAAGTTGGCAAAAATAATCTTTGCCAAACGGACACTTAGTGTTGAATTCCTAAAGATCCTACATCAAAATTGGTATTGTAATCCAATGAGGCTTTTGTCTTGCGCCAATAAGAATGGGTGAAGGGTGAGGGTGCATGTGTGACTTACCTATTAAAAAAACTTTCTGGTTTCACCATATTATGTTCTTAGTTACTGAAAAGAAGGATTTATATATGGTTGGAAAGTGGAAAATACAGAATAACTTTCCATGAGTAAGACAGAAGAGGTTCTTTTTTCTTACTGTGATCTTGTAAGTTTCCACTTTTAGATGTTTAAAAATCTTGGAAAGAAAAGATAATAATAAAAACCTAAAAATTTTGTTCAAGTACATTGCTGTTTGATAATGATTTTTATTTATCCTGTGATCTTCTTCAGCTAGGTAGCGAGTGAGATGGTGCAAAAGGAGAGCAAAGTGGTTCATCACCATTTTTTAACACGTTCCTCTTTTCCTCTCTTTCTAGGTGATTTTGCTTGTACTTGTCTGTTTCTTTAGAGAGAGGGGGGGGGGGGGTCTTGATGTTGGGAATATGTGGTGTATAATGTTCACTTTTTTTATATTTAATGCACTAGCTGAAGGTGCTGATGTAGGATGGCTTATTATTCAGAGTTCAGGTTTTGCTGTGCTCAATATAGGTTGTCTAATAGTGGCTTTATTTTGGGATTTGTCCATTACAAGGCAGTCCGAGATCAACTCTGAGAGCTTGGAAGCTTTTGGGTTTTCAAGTGATGGGACGTTGAGTTAGGATTTTATGGATGAGTAAAAACCCTTACAAACTAATGTGTGTCCAACATTCATTTATTATGTTGAATTATAGCAATCACATTCATTGCCACATTTGTTTGTAAACATTTTGTAGTAAAATGTGTAGTTACTTTTGCATTTTCTTTTATGGTTTGATTGGTATTGTTAATGGCACTGTTTTGGTCTGGTTGTGTCTCATAACTAAAGTAAATAAGAGAGAAAGAAAGAAAGAAATAAGCGAACTCATGATAGGACCCATGGGCCATAACTATAGCTGATAGTAAAGCTTATCAAAATTAAAGACAATGCTTGAAACTTAATAAAGTGCAAGGTTCCAAAGCAGTGGCTGCTTAATTCCAAGAAACATAAAGTATTCAAATTAGGCCTCCCCTTAAAGTAAAACCTAATAGAAAACTTCTTTTGTCTTTAATCTTTTTATTCCTTGAGCTCCTTGTATCCTACGTGGTGCACTTATTTTGTTATTACATTTTGTTTCAGACTTGATGGATGGGCTGCGAGAAATCCCTGGTAGGGAGGCTTTGAAACTTCGAGCAGAGGCAAGTCAAACATTGTCCTCATATATGCTGTCATTTTTCTCCTAATGCTTTGCACATTTATATTACATCATGATCGGTTGTCATAATGAAATTGTTGCCCCCTTCAAAACCAGGTGGCTACTATGACAGCACATCTGAAGCGGCAGAGGACTGCAATAAACAAACGGATAATGAAGATTTCTGATTTGGGGGTTCCTGTGTGATTAATAAGAAGAAAATCTTGATGAACCCTGCCTCCCGCTCCTTTTTTTTTTCCCTTCTTCTTTCAACCCCTGCAATGCAAAAGGAAAGGAGATGCGTAATAAGGGAGGATGTTGGGACTTTCATTTTCCGACATTCGTAGTTCTGATAGTTAAAATCAATTTTGGTTTCAGTTGGCTTAGTTTGTTATACTTTTTGATTACTTTATATTGTTGAACGCAAACACCAGCAGATAATTCTGCTTGATAATTTGTCACTACCCCTCTCCCTCTCCCAGTATAATCATTTCAGTTGGCAGGCATCAACTGAATACTTCTTTGAGATTATAATGGCTGCCGACTTCTGATCTGTGTCAAGGAATAATGCAAGTCACGAAACTTTGAAATCCCGAAAGGGAAGATGACAACGTTAAGATTCATGGGAAAAGGAGTCGGATACATTAATTTGTCTAAGGGCATTGGTCTAAGGGCATTGGTTTGCATGTACAAAAACATTGAGAAATGGGAGGAATTATTGTGTGTACTTGTGCATTGTCCTTCCATCACATAGAAGGTGGTTCTATGAATGGGTCCTGTACATGAGATTTCCGTTTTTCGTTAGAGGGAGGTGTTGTGCATGAGTGCGTAATAGTAATTCTTTATGCTATCCACTCTAGTTGGAGTTCTTTGAGTGGAGCAGATCAAGTCATTCATTCGTAAAATTTGTCTGTTTCATTCATCAAATGTGTGAGACAAGAGGCTGCACTTATAGGATTAGTCAATTGCTTGGGATAGATTAGGAAATAGTTGAGGAAACTAAGAATAAAAAAGAATCTGGACTGAATTTTGTAGAGACGCTGCTTAAAAAGGCTTTTGTCCTGGGTTTGAAGTTTAGCACCTGCATGGCTCCATTACGAAACTCACTCCACACATTCGAGATACTCCGCTCGCAAGCAAATGCAGGTTCATACTCATACACATTCCAGGTCAATGAATTTATGAGCTGCAAAGAGCATTCACATCCCAAAATTTTGTCACATTCCATTTTACTATCTCAAAAAGTTACTTTATTAATTATATCTTACCACTTTATAATACTCTCAACATCCCAACTTTTATCTTACAATATAACACATTAAAATAATATTTCTACACAATAAATAATATATCTCAAAACCTAAAACCCAGTGAGAGAGAGGAATTGATAAAGTGAATAAAATATTATTTATTTTTTTTTTTTTTAGGAATTGAGCTATAGTATAATTATGTAGAATTGCACTATAGCACTATTGCAAATTTTTTTGCAATAGTTCATTTTTACTAGTCTGGATGGAGCTTGATTTTTATGGCAGTGCTGTGTGAATGCTCTTATTTATACCCAACTTAGAGCATCTACAGCAGTGGAGCTAAAAATTTAACTTTTTAGCTCCACAAAAAGTTACTTTATCTATTTTACCTACTCACTTTACAAAACATGCTACAGCAGTGGATTTATTTTAGTTTTCAATACAAGAAAATAATATAAACATCACAATAAAATAATATATCTACTACAATAAAATAATATATTCACTACAATAAATTAATATATCCACCACAATAAACAACAATTATAACCACCCGCAACCGCTACCGCTGCCACCACCGCCGCCGACTCTTTTACCACCACCGCCGCCGACTCTTTTACCACCACCGCAATTGCTACCGCCGCCACCGCCGCCACTACTGCTATCGCCACCGCAATCGCAATCTCAACAATTATATTTTTTAACAAAAAATGTTACATCCACAATATTTTTTGCAATCCTTTCACAAGAATTATAATAAAATCTTAAATGAAAAGTTGTTATTAGTTATAATTTAATCCCACCACTGAAATTATATTTTTACTCACAAATATTAGCTAATTACTTAAAATTTATTGTGAGAATATTATAGTAGTATTTTTAAATTTCTTTCTTCTTTGCCTTTCTACCATTCATACGTTTCCCTTTTTATTTTTATTTTTTACTTTTATCTCTTGCATTTTGTCCACCACACAAGTTTTCTTCCATCTTCTCCCTTTTTTTTCTTTACTTTCCCCTTTCCCCTGACTCTCCCTCACGCCTTCTTTCTCCAGCTCTCATTTTCTACTCTTTTTTTTTTTTTACTTGATTCCTTAAATTGGGCGGTGGCTGAGCTTTGGGTTCGTGGGTTTGCTCATTGGTGGGTTTTATTTTGGTGGTGGGTTTGCTCATCGGTGGGTTTTTTTTTTCTTCTATTTTTGAGATGGGTTTGGTGATTGGTGGTAGTGGGATGATGGTGTTGGTTTTGGTTTTGGTTTTGGTTGTGTTGATGGTGGTGTGGGTTTAATGGGTTTTGGGGCTGCTTTGGTTGTTGTTGGTGGTGCTTCATGGTGCATTTATGGGTTTAGTGGTGGTGGATTTGTGGGTTTTTGTGTGTTGGAGGTGGTGGTGGTGTGTGTATGGTGTTGGAGAGGTTGTTGATTTTTTTTTTTTTTTTTTTTTGTGATTGTTGGGGTGTGTGTGGTGGTGAGGTGGTGGGTGGCTGAGCTCCTCTTTTTCGTGTGGTGGTTCGGTGATGGGCCGGCAGCGGTGAGCTTGAGAGAGTTTTGAGAGAGTTGAGAGCTTCAGGGAGAGAGAGAGAGAGAGAGAGAGAGGCGTGAATAATCCTCAATTACTTTAATCGGGAGATGAATAGAAAATCATTTTTTTCTTTTAGCTTTGAGCTACAGTGCTCATGTATACATGAGCAATATAGCAATTAAGCTAAAAGTTTTAACTATACCTCCACTGCTGTAAGAGTATTTTTTGTGTTTTGGTGGAGCTAAAATAGATATATAACTATTTAACTCTACTGCTGCAAGTGCTCTTAGGACCAGGAGAGCCACAAGCCTTTGCTATTTGATGAGCACCTTAATTACGTTATATCATCTACATTACGATCTTATTCTCTACAAGCCAAATCCCAATAACTGTGACAATAGCAAAACAAGTACACATATCAATGTACATGACTCGGAATCTTATGACACATCATGATAAGACGAACGGCCAATGATGCAGTGAATCTATCATTTACCACTTTTAGGTGGCTGTCAAGTAACTGCCTTCATTGGAATGAGACTTTTGCGATCAAATTAAGCTTCCTGTGCGTTTTTACCCATAACCCAATTTAACTATTTTCTAATCTGTGTGAAGAACTCGGTAGGTTTTCCAGTTCCTCCTGTGCTTCCACTGAAAGCAGAAAAAACACTTCCTTGTTGGCTGTTGAAGGCCCCAAATACACCAGCAGCTGAAAGAGCACCAGCAAACCCACCACCAGAAAATCCCCCAGACCCTCCAGCTGAAGCTACACTTGCAAATCCAGCAACCCCTGAGCCACACAAGCAAACCCACCACCGGTAGATGATATACCAGCAAAGCCACCACCAGTAGCAGCACTTGAAAACCCACCAGGGGAACTAGTGCCAGAGAAGCCACCACCACCAAAACCACTGGGAGATCCAAAACCTGTACCTGGTAGACCGGTACCAATCCGTCTTGATTGTCCAAAAGACCCAAGAACGGATCCCAGTGCTTGCTGTCCTGATCCAATCTGTGCTGGCTGGCCAAACCCAGTTTGAGTTGGAGCTTGAGCTGTTGTTCCAAGGACACTGAATCTTCTCTCATAAGTGATGAAAACAGTAAAAACTTGAAGGAAAAGTAAGAATAAATATCGAGAGATTTGAGAATTGTGGTCTAGTTTTGATGTGGGGATTTCTTGACAGCTTTAATAGAAAACTTTAGTTTTTATCGGTTCTTAACTATTAAGTTTCTTTATTCTACTTTCTCTAGACAAAAAAAAGTTTCTTTATTTTAGAAAGTTTCATGATCAGATTTAATTTACTTTACTAGAATAAGAACAAATTGGTAAATTTTAGAATTTCTAGACTCAGTTGTTCTTGACTTTTTCAAAAGTCCATGAATCTTATTTTATGTTATAAGTTATTTTTCTATTTAATTTAGAAGTTCTTAATTACGCTTCTTTATTATTGGGAGTGCTTGTCTTTCAAGGGAAAAGTTATTTAGGAGTCCAAACCTCTCTAGGTGTAACAATGGCAATAAAAAAGTCTTTATATATTCAATAAAAGGAAGTAGCAGTGAGATTGATTTTTGGAATAAGTTTTGAGGGTGTGAGTGCTTTCTCCCATCTAAACTCATTTTTCACTCTATTTATTGTTTTTACAAAATAGTCATCAAACACATTCAAGATCCAATCTTTTTATAACCTAAATCTACCCAAACCCTTAAACATCTGATATTCAAGAATCCTTCAAGATCTCATCAAGAAATATAATTTAGTGTTGAATTCCTAAAGATCCTACATTGAAATTCATATCGTAATCCAATATAAAGCTTCTGTCTTGCGCCAATAAGAATGGGTGAAGGGTAAGGGTGCTTGTGTGACTTACCTATTAAAAAAACTTTCTGGTTTCACCATATCATGTTCTTAGTTATTGAAAAGAAGGATTTATATATAGTTGGAAAGTGGAAAATATAGAATAAATTCCCACAAGTTAGAAGGGGTTTTGTTTTCTTATTGTGACCTTTGTAAGTTTCCACTTTTAGATGTTTAAAACTCTTGGAAAGAAAAGATAATAATAAAAACCTAAAAATTCTGTTCAAGTACATTGCTGTTTGGTAGTGATTTTTATTTATCGTGTGATCTCCTCCAGCTAGGTATTGAGTGAGATGATGCAAAAGGAAAGCAAAGTGGTTCATCACCAATTTTTAACATGTTCCTCTTTTCCCTCTCTTTCTAGGTGATTTTGTTTGTCCTTTTCTATTTCTTTAGAGAGAGAGAGAGAGAGAGAGAGAGAGAGAGAGAGAGAGAGAGAGAGGGGGGGAGGGTTTGGTCTTGATGTTGGGAATATGTGGTGTATAATGTTCACTTGTTTTTTATTTAATGCACTAGTTGAAGCAGCTGATGTAGGATGGCTTATTATTTGGAGTTCAATTTTTGCTGTGCTCAATATAGGTTGGCTAATAGTGGCTTTAGATTTTGGGAATTGTCCACTATAAGGTTAAGGATTAAAAAGTTCTCGAACTGGAATAATTTCAAAAGTCAAATTGGAAGGTACAGAAGTTTTCAGGCAGCTGAAAATTAGGATGCTTTATGTAGGGTTATTGGCTAGAGAGGAAAATGGTGGGAAAAGGTTAAGAAAGAAATATAAGGGGTTTGTGCTTTTAATGGTGTAACAAAACCGCTATGGCTTAGGGTTCAAAAAAAGTATGGAATTAAGTCTTGGTGGTTGTGGTGAGAACTGTGAACAGCATTCCAAGATCAACACTGAAAGTAATGATGTTGAAAATCATCAATAAGTCGCACAATCCTCATGTACTCGAGACAAGACCTGTGCAACATAGAAAAAGAAGAAGACCCTACAGAGAGTATCGCTGTGGTACTAGCCAAATACCTTTCGAAGGTTAAGCTAGAGAACTTTTCACAACTCTAGAGTGCTAGAGTTAGGGTAAATTATGTGTACCTTGGTTTGTGAGAGTTTGAGGGTTTTTATAGTAGCGTAGAGTTGACATTCATTTCTTGGCGAAGATGGTCTTTCCTTGTAGGGAAGATCCTCATTAATACGCGTATCTTGCGGGATCCTTTCCTTGTACGGATCCTCTTGATTAATTTATATTGTTAAGCACAAACACCAGCCATAATTCTGCCTAATAATTTGTTACTACCCCTCCCCCTCTCCCAGTATAATCATTTATATGATGCTGATTCCGGCCAGAGTATGCAGTTGGCAGGCATCAACTGAATAGCTGCCAACTTGTGATCCGTGTCAAGGAACAGTGCAAGTCGTGAAACTTTGATATCCTAAAAGTGAAGATGATGTTAAGACTCATGAGAAATTGAGTCAAATACACAACAAAACTAAATTCCAAATGTTAGATATATATATAAACTAATTACAAAGAAAAATAAAGCTAAGGAACAAAGGGAGAGAATCACAAGATGTGAGTCCTCAAGCCCTAGACCAATTAAAAAGGGAACCAGAAAAGAAAGCAAGCAGCTGGTCATCAGATCTATTTAAGTCCTCAAAGTTAGCCGATTTTGTTCCCTCCAAATATATCACATCAAACACAATAGAACTAAATTTCAAATGTTAGATGAGTACTTTCCCAACCAATCCCACCAACCAAATAGAAAATTTGCCACTGAATATGGGGGAACCCATGAAATCCCAAAAGTTCTAAAGACAAAGCTCTACAACCGATGAGCATTTCCACAGTATAACAACAAATGATCCACTGTCTCCCTACAACAACACATAATGCACTAGTCAACGAAATCAAAGCCCCTAACCCACAAGTTATCGCCTATGAGAATCCTATCCCATAGAGCTGTTCAAACAAAGAAAGAGACATTTTGAGGTGTCTTAACCTTCCAAATACTTTTCCATGGAAAAACAGCGGAAGAAGAACCACTTAACTTATGATAAAACGAACGGATATTAAAATCTCCATTCTTCATAAAGTTCCATCTCATACGATCACCATTAATTGCTGAAGGTAAATTAGATGCCAGGAATTGAAAGAAATCATCTACTACATCTGCCTTCCAATCATTAGGGCCTCGAAAGAAACGAACATCCCAAGTTCTCCTATCCTTTGCTCATTGGCATAACAAAGATGAGTCTACAGAAGTTGCTTTGTTAGTAGCAATATTGTACAAGATCGGAAAAGCCAAATGGAGAAGAAGATCCTTACACCATTGATATGTCCAAAATTTCACTGTATTCCCCACCCCAACCTTAAATTGGGTGTTTTTGCTAAAAACTTCTCGACCCATCCAGATACTTTTCCACAAACCACACCCATGAACATCCCTTCCCAAATTGGAGCCCCCCCCCCCCCCCCCAAAAAAATTTTCCCCAAATTTCAAAGCTACCATCCTCCTCCAAAATCGAGTCTCCTCAACCCCAAAACGCCAAAGCCACTTTCCTAGTTGGGCTTTATTGAAAGTGATTAGTTTCCTAATTCCTAAACCACCATTAGCAATAAGCATACATACCTTATCCCATCTCAACAAATGAGTCTTGGACTTTTGCCCTTATTTTGTAAAAAATCTAGCATAATGTCCATGTTTTGAAACTATTAAGCACCGTATTCCTGTTTTGAAATTTGATTTAAAAAAAATCGAGTAACCGGTGGAACTTGATATTAGCAATGTTGAATTTTGTGTATTTTATCACTTAATTTTTTTAAAAAATTTAAGTGAAACTCGACTTTGCTAAACTCATGTTTCAATTAAAAATTTACATATAACTTGATTTTGAGGTTATTGAGTTTTATTTGGAACTCGATTTTGTTAAATTCGAGTTTCAAAAAATAGGACATGGTGCCTAATAGTTTCAAAATAGGAACATTGTGCTAAATTTTTTACAAAATAAGAACAAAAGTCCATTTTCCCGGGGCTTAAAACGCTTTTGTCCTGGGTTTGAAGTTTAGCACCTGCATGGCTCCCCCACGAAACCCACCCCACATTAACAAACACTCTCGAAACTCCCGACTCCGTGCAAACGTAGGTTCATGCTTCATACGCATTCCACATCGGGGCAAATATGAGCAGCATTTGGCGAACTCAAATTAGGGCCAGGGGGCCCACAAGCCTTTGCCATTTGATGAGAACCTTAATTACGTTATATATCAGCTACTATTACGATCTCATTCTCTACGTACCAAATCCAATTAACTAGATAACTGTTACAAACTTACAATGGCGAAACAATTATATATATATATATGTATGTATGTATATAGTAGACAACTTTGATGAATGAATGACTGATCTGTTCCCATTCAGACGGGCTCACGTTTTAACCATGCATGTTTTGGTCGTTAATCATTAAGATATTGATCCTACCAAACAACATGGCTCATCACCAGACTTTGCATGGTCTCCTTTGTTACAGGTACTGTCATGCAAGGGAAAAAGGGGAACAACCATGGATTGAGATCCCGTGCAATACCTAGGGTATTGCACGGGGTGCAATAGCACAAATCTCAGCCGTTCGTATAATCCAAGGGCCAATAATTTGACACGTTTTATTCCAGCCTGGCAATCCGTGTCTCCAACTTTTTTTTTTCATTTCAGCTAGCCCAATTTGAAGTTCAGTAAAACTCTTTCTCTCCCACTTCTCAACCGGGTTTCTCTTGCTCTCCCTAAAGTAAAGCTCCATTCTCTCAACCTGACTGTGCTTCCGCTTGATCTGTGCGTCTTCCTCAATTCCTCAGCCCCGTCATCATCGTTACCAGCATACCCAACTCAGACCCATCAGCAGTCATCACCGTTACCAGCAAACCCAACTCATACCCATCAGCAAAAACAAAGAAAAAATAGCAACTCTCCATCTGATACCAAATCCCTAAACACTCACGTGCCTCGTAGAGCACTTTTTAGACCCAGATGAGAGAGAGAGCGAGAGCAAGGGTTGGGGTTTGGAGAGAATCGGGTGTAGAGAGAAGTTGATACTTTTGGGGTTTGATCTAGGGAGGGAAGTGAGATTGAGAGACAGAGAAAGAGATTTTGGTCCGAAGAAGCCACCATCGGAGGTGGTGGTGAGTGGTGGTTGTGATGAGCCATGGCAACAGAGAGAGAGGAAGAGGCTGACTGGTCCGGTGCGTTTTTCCTTTATCTCTCTCTTTTTTTTTTTCTTTTTTTTTTTAATTTGCTTTTTATAAACTCTGTTTGGTTTATTTCTGCTGAATTTGATTCTATTTTCTCTTCTTCTTTTTTTTTTTTTTAATTTATGTTTTGGGTTTTTAGCTTATGAATTGAAATCACCTCTTACATTGTCTTACATTGTCTGCATTTTTGGCAATTGTTTAAAAATGCTTAAATCCTTGTAATTTGTATTCAATGGGCTTATTATGAGGCTCCTAATGAAGAAAGTTTGAACCTTGAGCTATTTGACCAAAACATGAATGTTCAATACACTAAAAGGCTTTTATAGAAAAATTTTGACAGCATATGTTTCTGTTTGGAGGTAATTACACAATATTGACTTTAAAGTCTTCTTGTAGACGTGTTATTAAACAGATGATTTTATTGTGTTGAATGATCCATATTGAGTGTCACTCCTTAGATATAGAAGAAACTAAATGGGTAGCACAAATGCTCAAATCCGTAATTATACAAAATTTACTTTTTGAGATTTTCAATTGTCCTAGCAACCCCAGAAACTGCTACAGATGCAGATCAATAACCATGAAGTTTGTTACTTATAATTTCTATAATGAAATTGGTTCTTTAATCTTAGTCTTGCTGGATTTAATTTGTAGTCACTTTGGTTCAATGTATTTTTTTTATAACTTGTAGTACTTCCACAATTCAACTGAAAACCATCACAGCTCATTACTGTGCTTTGGGTATGGCTGAATATGCTGTCATTGAGTTTCTGTTTGATGGTGAGCTTGTGTGTCCTTGGTGTAAATATGTATTATGGTTATAGCTTTTATTTGGATTTGAAACCAATGAATGGTGGTTGGATGGGCGTTTTTAGATTTGGGTTTATTTCAAAATGGGTTTCTATTTATGTGCTTTGTTGTGTAAAAACATGTCATGGTGCACACGAGTTGTTGGGTGTGGTTGAAATTTGTGTTTCATGAGTGTGCTTATATTAGTGTAAAAAAAATGTAGCAAGTGAGTACAATTCTAAAAATCTGGATCTATAAAGGGTAAAGTAATGTGTATCAATCTTCTTCTTGTTTTTTCCCCTTTGCTTTGATTTTTGTTATTGCCTTGCTTCTTTGTTGTTGTTGTTGCCTGAGTATTTTGTTACCGTCTTATTGGTACCACTTGAGCAATTTCAAGATTTTTTTTATTTGACATTAATTAGAAATTCTGTTGCTTAGTCATGAGGCATTCTAAAAATCCTTATGACATTTTTCTTTTTTGTCCTAATTTTTTCTGAAGTGCATATTATTTCCTAAATTTGGATTTACCATGCACTATGCTGCAATGTATTACTCTGGTAGGACAATATGTTTGGCCTCTTTACAGATGAACTTGTGATGAATTTTTTTGTTGTCACGAATTGTTACTAATCATACTTTATAAGTTAGCCCAAATTGTAGGTAATAAATTACATATATTTATATGTTTTTTAGTGCATGCCCAAAATAAGTTTTCTGATTAAGGAATGTTTTATGTGGTACTGTTTTTAGGTTTAATTTGGGTTTAGATCTCTGTGTAGACTCTCGTAGGTTGCTTGGTTATTTTTTTTGGCTATTATATGTAGAAATGGAGCAAGGGTAAGCAAAAGGAGAAGGTGAACAACATGGTTCTGTTTGATCAGGCAACTTATGACAAGCTTCTTGTTGAAGCTCCCAAGTACAAGCTTGTTACTCCTTCAATCTTGTCTGATCGCATGAGGGTATGTTTGAGATTTGCTTTTTTCGTTGCCATGTATATGTTTTGTTGGCTGGTATTTATGTTTATTTGTTCGTACTTGTTAGTGTGAATTCTCTGCATATAAAGTGTAGTAACAGTAGCAACTACCACAAAGCAAGCATGCCCGAGCAATACAACCCAAACTATACACTAATTCTAACATACACCCTCCGAACCCAAGTAGTGAAACAAAGGGAACCTACTATAATGGTCAAATACTGAATTTGAGGACTTTTTAGGCCACTGTAATAGATTCCAAATAATATCTGGGTATTCTTCGCTTTCCAAAGTATTTTCTTAAAATGTTGTTTCATCTATTTTTGGGCTGTCCCTTTTTACCCTGAAGGAAATGTGAGCATCTAAGTTTTTGAATTTTCTTTTTCAATTACAATGGGATTTTCAAGACTAATAACTGGGGCTTTCCCTTCTTTCCTTTGTTAATAATGTCACTGCTATTCAAGTTTTACTAAGTAGCCAATGAGCTATGGTTTTCTTCTGCACCTTTGGAGTTGATGGTTTCTTTTTGTCTATAACCTTCATCGCTTTCCCAAATGTCCCTGAATCTTAAATTATGCTCAATTGTTTGTTGATTATTCTTGTTGAATGTGTTGCAATCAGATTATGCACTGTCTTGATGCATTTATTTAGTTGTGTATCAGTGTATGTTATCTTTTTGAAGGGTTAATTATGTTGATTGTTTGAAGGCAGGTTGAGCTTGAGTGTAATCATCAAGTTTGCCATTTTTAACATGTTTTTTTACCTTGACAATGCATACTTGGACTTTTATGCTTCATCACATATACCAACGTGATACAAAAACAGTATATTAGAACTGTACATCTTCCAAAAATAGTGATTGTGGCTGCTCAACTTAAGGTTAGTGTAGATTTTACGTAGCTTTATTACGCTCAATGAAAACTGCCATAGATATTGAAAATATTCAAAGGTCAAACTCTTTTTCTCATTAGGCTGAATTTAATTCTGTTTTGTCTTTTTTGGGTTTTTAGCTTAGGAATTGAAATCAAGTCTTAATTCTGTTATTGTGGCTGTTGTTGTTGTTGGAACACCTAGAAGAATATTGGCTCTAGCAAGGGATAAAGATCTTGGATTGAAGAATGTGAGGCATTTTATTCTTGATGAGTGTGATAAGATGCTAGAATAAGTTCAATCAATACATTGTAGTTCGGAAGGATTGACTATTTGGATTGCCAGATATTTGTTTATCTATTTGTTGTTGAGTTTTGGTTGCTGTACAAGATGGTATTTTGATGCCACTTTATATTGACACTTTTTTTTCAGCCAATGGAAATATCTTCGATGCTTTTTTAAAAAAAATTTTGCAATATTTTTGTTTCATCAGTTGACTGTCTCTTGCTCATTCAACTAATGAACATTTTCATTGTCTCTCTGTGCAGCACTACATTTTATTGAAGGAGGCAGAGAAAAACCGCAAATTGAATGAACTTCTTGACGCATTGGACTTCAGTCAGGTTGTCATTTTTGTCAAGAGTGTGACCAGAGCTGTTGTGTTGAACAAGTTACCTACCGAATGTCACCAGAGCTGCTAAGTTGAACAAGTTATTTTGTTCATGATTTTTACTTTTATTTTTCATGTTTTTATTGTATGGGGAAAATACTTAGCTAGCTGAGTTTATTTTTTGCTCTGTCAAGTTAAGATTAATAGACAAACAATTGTGTAATATCTTCCACACAAAAGTGATATAAACATGTATTTTACATTCCATTTGTTCCACCATTTGTTCCTTACAGACCTTAATTTAACATACTAATACTTGAATGTCTCCAAAACATCTTGTCCTCCTTAAAAACAAGGAGGGGTGGTATAGATTTCTAATAATGCTGGGATTCCAACTATTAGTGATTGTTAGTGAACGATTTAACAAAGTCAGTCACAGTTTTCAAATTTGAGCCAACAGCTCCCTAGTATTTAGGAGCGCTAGGGAACCAGGTAGGTAGTAAGGTAACGTTCAAGTCATCCACCTATCTTGATGTATTAATGGATTGTTGCAAATGGTATTCTTCCAAGTCCAACTGGTTAAATTGAAAACAATAGACTCAATAAACACAACTGGTTAAATTGACCTAATTGAATTAGAAAACAACTCCACCTACATGATAAACATCACACCAAACTGACTTCCATAACTCCCAAAAATGGTTCATAACACGCAACAATAATACAACTATGTAACATCAAAATGACAACAAGGGTCTATACAAAAGGAGCTCAACTCTTGTGTTTTAAATGGTTCACAAAAGTTAGCAAACTAATCAAACATTATTTATTCCACATGACTGAATATAAATCAACATTACAAGCAATTGATAAGCATTTTATGAGAATCTACCCAACCCTATAAGATAGCCCAAGCTTATTAAACCCGATCTAAACTAATATTGAAATACATGGGACTTAAACTTCATCTTCATCTCCTTATCAACGTGGATGTGTTTAACTTGATCCCTATCAATATGTCTCTCCAAAAATGTTGCATAATTTGGTCCTGCATGCTTGCCGTGATAAACATGTAACAAATTTGATAGATAAAATATACAAGAGCATCATTGCTTCTTTCTTCTTTAGCAAACCCAACAGAATAGAAGCATCGCATGCCTGCACTACCAAAAAAAAATTTATTATTACAAGGAATGAACCAAAATCTGAAAATTCCAAGTAAGCTTGCAAACTTTAGTTGCATCTAAAAGAAAAAATCTTTAAATTGCAGAGATGAAAACGAGCAATTCTTCCATGAAAATTAATTAATGGCTGAAAATCAAGGTTTAACATTTTAATTTATACTATGCAAACATCCTAAAACCGTTTCAAGTTGCATTTTTCAAACACCATTTATGCAAAATTATCAAACACATGTAAATAATAATTTCTTTATAAAAAAAGTTATGCTCTCACATAAACCTCATTCATGCCAAAGCTTGATATGGTATATTTCCTTTTTCCCCTTCTAAACCCCCTTGCCTAGAATCTCCACATAGCTAAACAATACCACCACAAATGACATCACAACACCCATCCATGAAAATTGCCAAGCAAATAAGTATTTTCACAAAATAATGTTTCAAAACTCAACAGTCCAAATTCGAATAAAACAAATGTGCAAAGCTAGTAATTATTGCTGCATTTTATCAAACAGATGGAGTGCATAACAAATGAACACAAGTTGAAAAATCAATAGGACATAAATTTCCTAAATACCCCATAAAAAAATCGTTCAAGATACATCATTCCATCAAAGACTAACCATAATCATCAAGGTAACCATAATCATCAAAGAGATCAACATGGATATCAAAGGAATCAAAAGAAAAAAAAAATCATCAAGAACACGTATGGCAGAAAATTTCAGGGGCCAAAAAAATCTGGAAATTTCAAGAAATCATCAAGAACACGTATTACCATTATATTGTTGCTTTCCGCCTTCACTGCGGTGTCCTAATATGACATTCGCAACATGTAGTCCACAAGGATCCGCTTCAAGTGCGTGTTATTCCAATCTGCCAAATTCTCAGCATCTGCAGACTCCAAATGATCGAGCTGAGCCCTGCACCTCTGAGCTTGCAAATTCTCCACTCGACTTCCCTCATCCAACTTCACAATCAAATTCACAACAACAATCACTACACACGAACTCAGAAAATCGGAAAAAATAATAATAATTGCTCAATTTTGCATACACAATTAATAACCAACTTCTAGAATTTGAGACCAATCACAATTATGAATAATCGAAATGATCTAATTTGCTAATTGGAGAAATTGAAAAAAACGAACAAATCACGATATTAGAGAGAGAGAGAGAGAGAGAGAGAGAGAGAGAGAGAGAGAGAGGTAGGTTAGGGTTACGAATCGCGAACCTTCCTTTTGAGGCCTTGGAGGCGAGATACGAGGGAGGTGAGGCGGTTAACGGCGTCGTCCTTAGAACCGTCAGAGGCGCCGGAGATAACGGCGGAGACTTCCTTCTCGACGACGCGGTGGTTGGCTCGAATCGTCTTCTTGTAGTGCTCGAACGGGACCCGCAGGAACTGGTGCTCCAGCTTGAGCGACTCCAAACCCTAACCCTTACTTTCTCTGATCTGGGTCTGAAAAGCATCAATTGCTCACTTAAACACCCGATTCTCTCCAAACTCCAACCCTTACTCTCTCTAATCTGGGTCATAAAGGGTGCGATTGATTGGGGGTCAGGATCGCCGTTTTTTCTTTGTTTTTGGCTATCCGTCTGAGTTGGGTATGCGGGAAACGGTGACGACGGGGTTGAGGGAGAGGTAGTGAGGAAGCGTGGATGTTGAGAGAGTGGTGGAGGCGCAGTCGGTGCCGGTGTCGGTGTCGGTGTCGGTGTTGAGAGAGTGGAGCGTTAGGGAGAGTAACGGACGCAGAGAGGTTGAAGTGAGAGAGAGGAGAGTTTTAGTGAAATTCAAAATGGGAAGCTGAAATGAAATTTTGAGTAGGCACACGGATTGCCAGAGTGTCTGGTGAGGTGTCAAAATAAGGAGCCGTTGGATTAAATGAATGGCTGGGATTTGTGCAATTGCACACCGTGCAATACCCTAGGTATTGCACGGGATCTCAATCCAACAACCATCAGTCACACTTCGGAGCAGCTAAATTAGTTTGACTTGCTACTGGCTAATACACTTGTGTTTAAAAATAATAAAAAAACAAAAAACTTTAACCTATTGTAAGTTTATATCAATGTACATGACTCGGAATCTTATGACACATATCATGATAAGATGAACAGCCAATGACCCAATGAATCTATCATTTACCAATTTTAGGTGGTTATCAAGTAACTGCCTTCATTGGAATGAGACTTTTGTGATCAAATTAAGCTTCCTATGAGTTTTTAGCCATAACCCAATAAAACTATTTTCTAATCTGTGTGAAGAGCTCGGTAGGTTTTCCATTTCCTCCTGTGCTTCCACTGAAAGCAGAAAAACCACTTCCTTGTTGGCTGTTGAAAGCCCCAAATCCACCACCAGCTGAGGGAGCACCGGCAAATCCACCACCAGCTACAGGAGCACCGGCAAATCCGCCACCAGCTGTGGGAGCACGGACAAATCCACCACCAGCTGCAGGAGCACCGGCAAATCCACCACCAGCTGAGGGAGCACCAGCAAACCCACCACCAGAAAATCCACCAGCTGAAGCTACACTTGCAAATCCAGCAACCCCTGAAGCCACACCAGCAAACCCACCACCGGTAGATGATATACCAGCAAAGCCACTACCAGTAGCAGCACTTGAAAACCCACCAGGGGAACTAGTGCCAGAGAAGCCACCACCACCAAAACCACTGGGAGATCCAAAACCTGTACCTGGTAGACCGGTACCAATCTGTCTTGATTGTCCAAAAGACCCAAGAACGGATCCCAGTGCTTGCTGTCCTGATCCAATCTGTGCTGGCTGGCCAAACCCAGTTTGAGTTGGAGCTTGAGCTGTTGTTCCAGTACTGAAACCACCAGAGAATGCACTCGAATTTGTTGGTTGAGATGGTTGTGAAGACTGGGGAGACTGGAAGCTAAAAGATGCAGGACGAAACAGCTGTCCGCTGGGAACCGTCATGTCAAATTCTGAGCTCATCGGACTTGATGCTGCATTACCAAATGGACCACCAAATGGATTTGATTTTGGAGTAGTTGCAGTAGGGGTTGAGCCAATACCAAATGCACCAAGGCTTCCCAAAATAAGTTCTGCTGTGTAACTTGTCTCTGGAGCCTCCTCCTCCATCTCATCCTCTTCTGTTTCTGCAACATCCAAACTTTCATTCTTTTCTCCAGTTGTACTTCCAGAAGTTGGGAGTGGTGTTGGGAATAGAACACGTGCAGTAGATGGCTGTGCTGGTTGAACATTCAATGTCACATTAAGTGCAGGGTTTGCCATGTTACCGAAATTGGGCTGGCTTCCAGATGTCAGACTGGTTGAAAGTTCAATTGTAGGGTCAGTTGTTACTGAAGGTTCAAGCTTCGATTCAATTTCACCTTTGGGAGGCTCAGACTGCAGAGATGATACTTGTTTACTAGCATCCTTATCTGTTTTCAAACTAGATTTGGCCATAGGAGGTTGAAGCTCTGTTTTAGGAGACTCGGATTTTGGAGTAGATAAGGGCACCAATGTTTTAGGAGCCTGCAAGGAAGAGGAACCAGAGGAAGAGGTAATTAAAGAAGGGGAAGCTGATGATGAGCATGTTGGCACAGATTGTGATGGTGCTGGAAGCTCATTCGCCTGTGTGAGTTGAATTGGGTTCTTAGAGGTTTGTTTTGTAGATGTATCCTGAATGCCTGCAGAATACACAATTCAAATAGAAGAGCAATGGTCAGCCACTGTTTCTTATTAAGCTTCTAAATGTTAGAAGAACTTTGTGGTTCTCACTTTGTTTGGCTCACCTTTGTCTTGAGATGAATAGGTTGAAGGGGTTGTGTGAACCAGTGGGCGCTCAGTTGCTGAAACATCCAACATGTGAGGGTTAAAATGCTGCTGATCCACTCGAAAGGATGACCCATTCACGCTTGCATTGTGTTCTTGCAATGGAATCCTTTTAACAGTTGTTTTTGAAGGTTCAAACTTAGCCCAACTCTGCATGCGGGTTATCCGAAAAAAAATGTCGGTTTGATAGTTCAGCACCAATTGGTGAGAAGCAAAAAATTTCTTACACAACTGCTTGGGAAGCAAAAAATTAACTTGAACTTTACCCAACTTTGGGAAATTAAGAGAAATGAGAGGGT
The DNA here is from genome assembly GCA_032878915.1 of Castanopsis chinensis. Taxonomy (NCBI): domain Eukaryota; kingdom Viridiplantae; phylum Streptophyta; class Magnoliopsida; order Fagales; family Fagaceae; genus Castanopsis; species Castanopsis chinensis. The sequence continues at coordinate 1,119,787 of JAVQMG010000084.1, forward strand.
TGATATATCTATCGTCATGTTATATGGTTGATGTATGAATTTTGAAGTCTTTGCTTGACAAGTAAAGAATAAGTTTAATAAATCACTATCAGATCCCATAGAAATTAACGAAATCATATATAAACTGAAGATTACACTCTCCCAAAGGCCTTCTCAACTAATTAAAAGAACTTAAGATGCGTACTCATATGGGTCAAGTGATACACTTGTGTAATCGATAGCATTTTTATTTTTTTATTTTTTGGGGTTAAAATATAGGCATTTAAATCTAGTAACTTGTTTTACTTTTCCTGTAATTTTTTTTAAATAGTTCTACCCTATTCTATTGTCTAATACAAATTCAAAGCACTAGCTATATCCAAATATTATACAAATACAAGTATGCATGTACGCACAAACACAATGAGTAAATAAAATTTTAACCGAGAAAGTCCAAAACAAACACATGAAAGTTGTCCAAGAAAACTCAAATATGTATTTGTTTACGTGCAAGTGAAGAATAACCTACCTCATGTGAACATCTATTTTCTTGACCTTCAAAGAGGGACGAGTAATAAGCAGGATCATAGATAGAGCCTCCCAAAATGTAATCAGAATCTGAGGGTTGTCTAACTACAGCAGGAGTTGCAGGACTCAGAAAACTATTTCTTAAATCATAATCTGCTTCTCTAGAACCTGTAGTGTGTACATATGAAACCCCCAACCTGTAAATCTGAATCCATAACAATGAGGACGACAACCTTACAGTAAACCCAATGATTTGCATTGCCAGAGTGAGTTTTAATGAAAAGATAACGAATATCCCATAATCCTCAGAAGAAATGTTCCTGCATACACATAAAATTGAGAGATCAGTATAGCCATTACCATCACTTAATCAAAATGTAACAAACACTCACAGTCGCACACACATAATGGTACATTTAAACACAGACTACTAGGATTATAAAATTATTTTGCAACTAGGTTTTGTGCCAACATGTGAAGATGTAGACAGTAGAAACAACCACGTGCTGCTGCATGAGTGAATGCTTAGTGCTTACACAATGAAATCAAATATTAATTTTTTGAGGGGCCACAGCTATGTCAAAGATTGCTTATGTAATAGACAGAACCTGGAAGACGTGTCCAAACAAATGCAAAATTTTGTAAATAGGGTATGAATAAACTGACTATCTTTTCAAAGCATTGGCATATATGACGGGTTAATAGAGCAATTTGATGATGATATGACGAGGACAATAATGTTTCTCCATAGATATAATAATAAATAATTGGGTAAAACTAAGGAAGATTATCTTAGGTGCTATACCTTGTCTCCCCTGATAAATTCAAGCATCTACATGGTTGAATTTAATTGTTATTTGAGAAGATTAAATTACTTTAGTTATATTGGCCAATGCAAACATAGCAACACCTAAGAAATTGTATCTAACGCCCTAAATAATTAAGGGCTGCATTAGTGGGTGCTCTTGCATACCCATTAAGGTATTAGTTTATAATAAAGTCAAGCAGCTTTCTTTCTAAACTCCATATTTTTATTAACTTTTTGCTATTTTCTAATGTAAGCATGACCCTTTTGAAGTCCCTTTATAACGATTGCACGTGAGCATCAAAAAGCAAAAAATAAAAGTTGACTAAGCTAACCTATTCTAATTTTGTGCTAAGTACTATTGATTATTACTTTTTCCCCCTTCTTTTTAAAGAAACCAAATATGAAATTGCACAGATTAAATGCCTATAATAAATATTATTTTTGGTAAAAATTATTAGCGTTCTACTACTGTTTATGAAATAATTAGTGATTTACCATTATTTTAAAACTTGAGTTTCACAAATTCGAATTTGCCGTATAATTTAAGTTTTATCTAAAATAGACATCAAGTTTGTTGTATAACTTGATGGCTATTTTTTATGGAACTCGAGTTACGTAACAAACTTGATAACTATTTTATATGGAACTTGAGTTACATGGGAAACTCGAGTTTCAAAATATCACAAACTGTGGTGCAACGCCAATAATTTGGGCTATTCGACCATTTTCACCACCTAAGATTACAAGAGTGAACAACATGTATATAAACAGGAATGAAAAATGTAATGAAAGCGGGTAATATAAAAAAGTTAAAAAAAAAAAAAAAAAAAAAGGAGAGACCAAATATCGTGAGTGAAGAGGATGAACCAAAAAACATCGACAGGGAGAGCACAGAAGAGAAGAACAGCATAGGTACGCAAAAGTTTCTGATTGCGACTCTCTATGGCCACCAATGAGAACAACGCTATCCCCAGATTAATCAGCAAAACCCCGTTGTACAATGCTCCCAGAGATCCAATCAGAGTGCACCCTATCTGTTTTATTTTTTTTGTTACATTATCAAAAATCAAAATATCCAATTAATCAACAAAAAAACCGTGAATAAAAACAAAAAAAATTGTTTGAATACCGAGAAAATGAAACCTGAATGTAGATGAGGATGACGGCGAAGGATTGAAGCCTATCGTAATCGCGTAGGAAAGGCAGTATTTGCTCTCTCAAAGAGCAAGAACAAGAACAACAACAAAGCATCATAAGCAAACAGAGTGTTTAAGAAAAAACCCAATCGAAAACTGTTGGTTTTGGCCGAAGGAGCAAGAACAAGAACAACAACCAAGCCAAATTAGCAATATATATATATATATATATATATATATGCCTCTGTTTTCTTTTGGGGTTTTATTTTTAACTGAAAGTTGAATAGGCAAAGTTTTGTCAATAGAACTCCATACTTTACAGGTCACTTCACTGACTAACTTTCCTCTTTACCCATTTTTCACTTTCACAGATCACTCTCTTTTATATTTGTACTTTATGAAGTTAGAGACTTTAAGCTAAAATGTAATCAGCTGTATTGTTAGTTTGTTGATTATTGGATTGTTGAACCTCCTATGTACATGTGTGTAAGTGTATTATTCAGGTGATGTCTTGGTTCCTTGCATGTCTTTTTGAATAATGAACTCTTGATCAGTCTAGGCAACTACTTTTTTCTTTTTCTTTTTTTCTTTTTTAAAGGATAGATAACTTTTATCATGTACATTTATATTAGTTGCATATACTACTGTTGCCTTGTAAATCTGATCTAAATCGATCCTTAAGAGTTTTGTCTTGTTAAATTCAAATAGATGCTTCCTTCGCCTATGAATACTATAGATAACTGTTTCAGTATCTCCCCACATAATCTGCAATTGCAACTTGGTTTAGTACTCAGAACCCTGGTCCTAGGCTTCATGTATTTCAATATTAAGATTGTATTCTTCTAAACTTTTGATACATTTTCCCTTCTTTGGATTCTTTCCCCCCTTTTTGTTTATTCCTTGCTATAATAATATTAATAATATTTGGGGTTTGCCGCGATAACTTGGTATTATACCACCATTAACTAAAATATGTCTATGGTTAACTAATTGGTGGGCTATGAATACATATGCAGGCACAGTTTGTAAAAGCAGAGAAGAATGTAAAGGAGTTTTAACATTTTAGCTGATCTAATGAAGAAGGAGAGCAAAAAATTGCTTCAAAGGGCATAACTTGCTGAAAAGGATATGAAGTGAGGTCATACTGAGCTCAAGTAGAAGTGATTTAAGTGCCCTTAAATAAGTACACGGCTATTTTTGTTTCTATTGCATTTGATGACACCAAGTAATATGTGTAGGGATGCTGGAAGTCAAATTCAAGGCCTTGCGAAATCAGTCTACAAGGTTGAAGCTCAAGCTGCAGGTCTGCATTCTTGACACTTTTTTTTTTTGGTTAATGAGGTGGTAGGACCATCATCGGGTATTCTTCTTTAGCTTGGCTGTAATTTGTGCTGTGGTCTGGTCTGTAACCTATTCAAGGTTTGCTTTTGATAAACTTTTACCAATAAGATTTAGCTCAAAGGACACTGAATCTTCTCTCATAAGTGATGAAAACAGGAAAAAGTTAAAGGAAAAGTAAGATTAAATATCAAGAGATTCGAGAAATGTGGTCTAGTTTTGATGCGGGGTTTTCTTGGCACCTTTAATAGACTACTTTAGTTTTTATTGAGTCTTAACTATTAAGTTTCTATATTTTACTTTCTCTAAAAAAAAAAGGTTTCTTTATATTCGAAAGTTTCTTGATCAGATTTAATTTACTTTACTAGAATAAGAACAAATAGGTAAATTCTAGAATTTCTAGACTCAACTGTCCTTGGTTTTACCAAAAGTCCATGAATCTTATTTTATGTTATAAGTTCTTTTTCTATTTAATTTAGAAGTTCTTAATTAAGGTTCTTTATTATTGGGAGTACTTGTCTTTCAAGGGAAAAGTTATTTAGGAGTCCGAACCTTTCTAGGTGTAACAATGACAATAAAAAAGTCTTTATGTATTCAATAAAAGGAAGAAGCATTGAGATTGATTTTTTATAAAAATCCAACACCTTATTTAAGTTTTGAGGGTGTGATTGCCTTCCCCCATCTAAACTCACTTTTCACTCTATTCACTGTTTTTATCAAGTAGCCATCAAACACATTCAAGATCCAATCTTTTTATAACCTAAATCTACCCAAACCCTTAAACATCTGATATTCAAGAATCCTTCAAGATCTCATCTAGAAATATAATTTAGTGTTGAATTCCTAAAGATCCTACATCGAAATTCGTATCGTAATCCAATATAAGGCTTCTGTCTTGCGCCAATAAGAATGGGTGAAGGGTAAGGGTGCTAGTGTGACTTACCTATTAAAAAAACTTTCTGGTTTCACCAATCATGTTCTTAGTTACTGAAAAGAAGGATTTATATATGGTTGGAAAGTGGAATATATAGAATAAATTCCCACAAGTCAGAAGGGGTTCTGTTTTCTTATTGTGACCTTTGTAAGTTTCCACTTTTAGATGTTTAAAACTCTTGGAAAGAAAAGATAATAATAAAAACCTAAAAATTCTGTTCAAGTACATTGCTGTTTGATAGTGATTTTTATTTATCGTGTGATCTTCTCCAGGTAGGTAGTGAGTGAGATGATGCAAAAGGAAAGCAAAGTGGTTCATCACCAATTTTTAACGTTCCTCTTTTCCCTCTCTTTCTAGGTGATTTTGTTTTTCCTTTTCTGTTTCTTTAGAGAGAGAGAGAGAGAGAGAGAGAGGGGTTGGTCTTGATGTTGGGAATATGTGGTGTATAATGTTCACTTGTTTTTTATTTAATGCACTAGCTGAAGCAGCTGATGTAGGATGGCTTATTATTTGCAGTTCATTTTTTGCTGTGCTCAATATAGGTTGGCTAATAGTGGCTTTAGATTTTGGGATTTGTCCACTACAAGGTTAAAGATTAAAAAGTTCTCGAATTGGAATAATTTCAAAAGTCAAATTAGAGGGTGTAGGAATTTTCAGGCAGCTGCATATTAGAATGCTTTATGTAGGGTTAATGGCTAGAGAGGAAAATTGTGGGAAAAGGTTAAGAAAGAAATATAAGGGGTTTGTGCTTGTAATGGTGTAACAAAACGGCTATGGCTTATGGTTCAAAAAAAGTATGGAAGCAAGTCTTGGTGGCCGTGGTGAGAACTGTGAACAGCATTCCAAGATCAACACTGAAAGTAATGATGTCGAAAATCGTCAGTAAGTCACATAATCCTCATGTACTCGAGACAAGACTTGTGCAACACAGAAAAAGAAGAAGACCTTACATAGAGTACCGGTGTGGTACTAACCAAATACCCTCCGAATGTTAAGTTAGAGAACTTTTCAAAACTCTAGAGTGTTAGAGCTGAGGTAAATTATGTGTACCTTGGTTTGTGAGAGTTTGAGGGTTTTTATAGTAGCATAGAGCTGTCATTCGTTTCTTGGTTGAGAGGGTATTTCCTTGTAGGGAAGATCCTCATTAATACGCGTATCTTGCGGGATCCTTTCCTTGTAGGGATCCTCTTGATTAATTTATATTGTTAAGCACAAACACCAGCCATAATTCTGCTTGATAATTTGTTACTACCCTTCTCCCTCTCCCAGTATAATCATTCATATGATGCTGATTCCAGCCAGAGTATGCAGTTGGCAGGCATCAACTGAATAGCTGTCGACTTGTAATCCGTGTCAAGGAATAGTGCAATTTGCGAAACTTTGAAATCCTAAAAGGGAAGATGATGTTAAGACTCATGAGAAATGGAGTCAAATACACAACAGAACTAAATTCCAAATGTTAGATATATATATATATATATATATATAAACTAATTACAAAGAAAAATAAAGCTAAGCAACAAAGGGAGAGAATCACAAGATGTGAGTCCCCAAGCCCTAGACCAATTAAAAAGGGAATCAGAAAAGAAAGCAAGTAGCTGGTCATCAGATCTATTTAAGTCTTCAAAGTTAGCCGATTGTGTTCCTTCCAAATATATCACATCAAACACAACAGAACTAAATTTCAAATGTTAGATGAGTGCTTCCCCAACCAATCCCACCAACCAAATAGAAAATCTGCCACTGAATATGGGGGAACCCATGAAATCCCAAAAGTTCTAAAGACAAAACTCTACAACCGATGAGCCTTTCTACAGTGTAACAACAAATGATCCACTATCTCCCCATAACAACACATAATGCATCAGTCAACGAAATTAAAGCCCCTAACCCACAAGTTATTGCCTATGAGAATCCTATCCCATAGAGCTGTCCAAACAAAGAAAGAGACATATTGAGGTGTCTCAACCTTCCAAATACTTTTCCATGGAAAAGCAGCAGAAGAAGAACCACTTAACTTATGATAAAACGAACGGATATTAAAATCTCCATTCTTCATAAAGTTCCATCTCATACGATCACCATTAATCGCTGAAGGTAAATTGGATGCCAAGAATTGAAAGAAATCATCTACTACATCTGCCTCCCAATCATTAGGGCCTCGAAAGAAACGAACATCCCAAGTTCTCCTATCCCTTGCTCATTGGCATAACAAAGATAAGTCTACAGAAGTCACTCTATTAGTAGCAATATTGTACAAGATCGGAAAAGCCAAATGGAGAGGAAGATCCCTACACCACTGATATATCCAAAATTTCATTGTATTCCCCACCCTAACCTTAAATTGGGTGTTTTTGCTAAAAACTTCTTGACCCATCCAGATATTTTCCAGAAACCACACCCATGAACACCCCTTCACAAATTGGAGCGCCCCCCCCCCTCCCCCAATTCTTCCCCAAATTTCAAAGCTACCATCCTCCTCCAAAACCGAGTCTCCTCAACTCCAAAACGCCAAAACCACTTTCCTAGTTGGGCTTTATTGAAAGTGACCAGTTTCCTAATTCCTAAACCACCATTAGCAATAAGCATACATACCTTATCCCATCCCAACAAATGAGTCTTGGACTTTTGCCCTTATTTTGTAAAAAATCTAGCATAATATCCTTGTTTTGAAACTATTAAGCATCGTATCCCTATTTTGAAATTCGATTTGAAAAAAATCGAGTAACAGGTGGAACTTAATATTAGTAATGTTGAATTTTATGCGTATTTTACCACTTATTTTTTAAAAAAATTTAAGTGAAACTCGACTTTGCTAAACTGATGTTTCAATTAAAAATTTACATATAACTTGATTTTGAGGATATTGAGTTTTATTCCGAACTCGATCTTGTTAAATTCGAGTTTCAAAAAGTAGGATATAGTGCTTAATAGTTTCAAAATAGGGACATTGTGCTAAATTTTTTACAAAATAAGGACAAAAGCCCATTTTCCGGTGGCTTACAAGGTTTTTGTCCTGGGTTTGAAGTTTAGCACCTGCATGGCTCCCCCACGAAACCCACCCCACATTAACAAACACTCTCGAAACTCCCGACTCCGTGCAAACGTCGGTTCATGCTTCATACGCATTCCACATCGGGGCAAATATGAGCAGCATTTGGCAAACTCAAATTAGGGCCAGGGGGCCCACAAGCCTTTGCCATTTGATGAGAACCTTAATTACATTATATATCAGCTACTATTATGATCTCATTCTCTACGTACCAAATCCAATTAACTAGATAACTGTTACAAACTTACAATGGCGAAACAATTATATATACATATATATATATATATATATATATATAGTAGACAACATTGATGGATGAATGACTGTTCTGTTCCCATTCAGACGGGCTCACGTTTCAACCATGCATGTTTTGGTCGTTCATCATTAAGATATGGGTCCGGTTAATGTGTGCCCTTAGGGCACACATTAACCGATTCATTTTTAGAAAGTTTTTCTCGGAAATTGAAAAAGTTGTCAAAACTTTTTCAATTCCCAAGAAAATCTTTCCAAAAATGATTTACTAATAGGGCACACATTAGTAAAATCCTTAAGATATTGATCCTACCAAACAACATGGCTCATCACCAGACTTTGCATGGTCTCCTTTGTTACAGGTACTGTCATGCAAGGGAAAAAGGGGAACAACCATCAGTCACACTTCGGAGCAGCTAAATTAGTTTGACTTGCTACTGGCTAATACACTTGTGTTTAAAAATAATAAAAAAACAAAAAACTTTAACCTATTTTAAGTTTATATCAATGTACATGACTCGGAATCTTATGACACATATCATGATAAGATGAACAGCCAATGACCCAATGAATCTATCATTTACCAATTTTAGGTGGTTGTCAAGTGACTGCCTTCATTGGAATGAGACTTTTGTGATCAAATTAAGCTTCCTATTAGTTTTTAGCCATAACCCAATAAAACTATTTTCTAATCTGTGTGAAGAGCTCGGTAGGTTTTCCATTTCCTCCTGTGCTTCCACTGAAAGCAGAAAAACCACTTCCTTGTTGGCTGTTGAAAGCCCCAAATCCACCACCAGCTGAGGGAGCACCGGCAAATCCACCACCAGCTGCGGGAGCACCAGCAAATCCACCACCAGCTACAGGAACACTGGCAAATCCGCCACCAGCTGTGGGAGCACCGACAAATCCACCACCAGCTGAGGGAGCACCAGCAAACCCACCACCAGAAAATCCCCCAGACCCACCAGCTGAAGCTACACTTGCAAATTCAGCAACCCCTGAAGCCACACCAGCAAACCCACCACCGGTAGATGATATACCAGCAAAGCCACTACCAGCACTTGAAAACCCACCAGGGGAACTAGTGCCAGAGAAGCCACCACCACCAAAACCACTGGGAGATCCAAAACCTGTACCTGGTAGACCGGTACCAATCTGTCTTGATTGTCCAAAAGACCCAAGAACGGATCCCAGTGCTTGCTGTCCTGATCCAATCTGTGCTGGCTGGCCAAACCCAGTTTGAGTTGGAGCTTGAGCTGTTGTTCCACTACTGAAACCACCAGAGAATGCACTCGAATTTGTTGGTTGAGATGGTTGTGAAGACTGGGGAGACTGGAAGCTAAAAGATGCAGGACGAAACAGCTGTCCGCTAGGAAGCGTCATGTCAAATGCTGAGCTCATTGGACTTGATGCTGCATTACCAAATGGACCACCAAATGGATTTGATTTTGGAGTAGTTGCAGTAGGGGTTGAGCCAATACCAAATGCACCAAGGCTTCCCAAACTAAGTTCTGCTGTGTTACTTGTCTCTGGAGCCTCCTCCTCCATCTCATCCTCTTCTGTTTCTGCAACATCCAAACTTTCATTCTTTTCTCCAGTTGTACTTCCAGAAGTTGGGAGTGGGGTTGGGAATAGAACACGTGCAGTAGATGGCTGTGCTGGTTGAACATTCAATGTCACATTAAGTGCAGGGTTTGCCATGTTACCGAAATTGAGCTGGCTTCCAGATGTCAGACTAGTTGAAATTTCAATTGTAGGGTCAGTTGTTACTGAAGGTTCAAGCTTCGATTCAATTTCACCTTTGGGAGGCTCGGACTGCAGAGATGATACTTGTTTACTAGCATCCTTATCTGTTTTCAAACTAGATTTGGCCATAGGAGGTTGAAGCTCTGTTTTAGGAGACTCGGATATTGGAGTAGATAAGGGCACCAATGTTTTAGGAGCCTGCAAGGAAGAGGAACCAAAGGAAGAGGTAATTAAAGAAGGGGAAGCTGATGATGAGGATGTTGGCACTCTTAGGTTAGCATCTGCACTTGCATTAGAAGTGGTGAAAGGCCTACTCAGGGGCATTGAAGATAAAAAGGTTGGAGTAGCTGATGAGGATTGAGGAGCTGTCATTGACTTGATCATTGGAGTTGATGGAGCTGAAAGTACTAAAGATGTAGAAGAAACTAGCAAATTTTCACCAGGCTCACTTTTGCCCGCAGGAATTTGAAATTTTCCACTCAGGGTGGGCACTGCAGAAACACCAAATGTGGAAGAGAATGGAGAGTCATAATTTGCTCCAGATTCAAAAAGTGAACTTTTTGTAGTTGAAGCCTTATCGTTAATAGTTCCAATTGTGGAAGTAAGCGGAGTTTCTTTACTAATTGAATTAAACATTTCACTGGATTTCTTCAGCAACGACACTGTTTGTGTGGGGAACATTGTGGATATCGATGGCTTTTTATGTTGGTTAGTTTCAGACTGCACCATAGACTTGGCCTCATTTAATGGAACTGAACCAGGATTGTAAATTATTTCGCTGAAGGAATGTCCTATGGTGATATCGCGAGTTTCCCTCGGGCAATCTTTTCCTATTACAGGTGGAAATTCAGACGCTGACAGAAATGACAATGCTGAAACATTGTCTGTTTGCAATGTAGGAAACTTTAGCCCCACAGATTGTGATGGTGCTGGAAGCTCATTCGCCCGTGCGAATTGAATTGGGTTCTTAGAGGCTTGTTTTGTAGACGTACCCTGAATGCCTGCAGAATACACAACTCAAATAGAATAGCAATGATCAGCCACTGTTTCTTATTAAGCTTCTAACTGTAAGTCAAAAAAACTTTGTGGTTTTCACTTGGTTTGGCTCACCTTTGTCTTGAGAAGAATAGGTTGAAGGGGTTATGCGAACCAGTGGGCGCTCAGCTGCTGAAACATTCAGCATGTGAGGGTTAAAATGCTGCTTATTTACTAGAAAGGATGACCCATTCATGCTTGCCTTGTGGTGTTCTTGCAAAAGAATCCGTTTAACAGTTGTTTTTGAAGGTTCAAACTTAGCCCAAATCTGCATGCAGGTTATCGGAAAAAACTTGTCAGTTTAATTGTTCAGCACTAATTGGTGAGAAGCAAAGATTTTCTTACACATAACTGCTTGGGAAACTTGCTAAAATTAACTTGAACTTTACCCAAGTTCGGAAAATTAAGAGAAATGAGAGGATTGAATTATCTATTCAAGAGATTCTCTCCTTCAGTCTACGTATCACTAAGTGCATGCATGTAAATACATCTACCTTGATAGATAGAAAACAATACAAGAAGTATAACATTGTTAAAATTTTTAAAGCTTTTCACCTGAATAGAGATGTTTCTATTATTCTTCTTTGCAGGATATCACCAAATACAAGCAGAATAATCTAAACAAACTCTATATATAACTAGTGACAAAACAATATGCAAGTCAATCATGTCAATAACAACACAGCAAATTCTTCTCTCAAATTTGGTAAAGATTAGGCCTTCAAAGTCTAACTAACATCAGCCAGATCAAATTAAGCTCTAAAACTGAGCATCAATTGGCATAGAGTACAACATTTAATGCTTAAAGTGGCTTATTTAATTTTTTGGGAAACAAAATATAGAAACAGTCAGGAAATATTACCCAATCTAATGAGTCTCTCCTCCTCCTCGCTGTTTCTGGTTCAGAACTCTTCATAGCGCTCAATTGTTTTCTCCGAGACTCATCTTTAGCAGCAGTAGAACCAGAAGAATGCAATAGTTTCTTAGTTGAAGGGGTATCACAAACTTTTGTTGCATCTGGAGAGCTGAAAGAGGCATCATAGGGGATCCCTATTGTTTCAAACAACTCCTTTTTTACATTCTGTTGTTTTGCAGGTGCACTTATATTTAGAACTGCCATTTGTTTTGACAGACATTCAGAAAGTTGCTCAGCAGCTGCTAATTGTGAACTCATTGTGCTGTGTAAACTATGCAAGGACTGAGTTTGTCTGCAACAAGAACGTGTCGCTTAGGCAAAAATTAGAAATTAATGGCCTGTTTGGGAGTTAAAAAAAGGAGGGGGAGTAGAGTAGAGGGAGGGAGAGTAGTTCAATTACCTTATTTGGGAGTTTTTTAAGGGAGGAGGGGGAGGAGTTTGGAGGGGTTTGGAGGGGTTTCAACTCCCTCCAACCCCTCATTTTTAATTCCCCCAAATTGGAGAGATTTGGAGGGAGAGTGGAGAATAAAAATGCTTGACCAAATGAATTACCAAATTTGCCCTTATTATATTAACAAAATTACAAATGAAAAGACTAATTACTCCCTTCCCCCTTACTTAATTTTAAAAACATCCAAACAAGGTGGAGGATAGCCATTCCCCTCTACTCTCCTTCCCACTACTCTCCTTCCCTCTACTCCCCCCTACTCTCCTCCCTCTCTAAACTTCCAAACAAGCCATAATCCACTTAGGTTCAGAGAGCTAAAACTAAATAGCCTTGTGAATTTACCCTGCTATTGGCATCCTCAAAAAATACAATATATTGATCGATTGTGAAGATAACTTGACCATTCTTTAGTTGGAAGTAAAATTTGGAATATACTTTGAAGTAGGATGAATTCAATTGCATTTCCTAAACAAAAGACAACAAAATGCATTTATCATACCTTGAAGGCCTAAATTTACTCTGTCGAGCTCTCCAACCTACATGAGATCCACCATTTTCACTAAATTTATTGAGTTCAAGGTTGTTGAAATGCCTTTCCAATTCAATCAATTGATTGGTCAAATCCTGGGACAGGGAGAAAAATACAAAATTTTATTGAAAACTCAGGCGGAAAACGTCTATGTCTTGTGTAAAATAATTGATAGGTTACCTGACTCATTTGTAATATTTGACGATGCTTCATCTCATGTTCAGAACTCAACTTCTGGCGATTCCAGAGGTCCCAATATCGGCTATCAGAAGCTTGCTTAACAATGCCTTCCATGTATATTTTCCTTGCCAAAACTGAGTCAGTTAGACAATTATCAGTAAGTTAAATCAATTTGTAAAAAACAAGAGAAATTTAGGAATTGAGATTTTATGTGATGATGTTGTCTTCAAATAACATCATTGGTACTTAATGGAAGGGAAAGTGCCACACAAATTTTAAGTTAAACAGGACATTCAGTTCGAAATAGAGGTAGGTCTCTATCACCTCATAAAACCTCATGGGAGGAAATGTAGTTTATCTAAAGATAATAAAATATAACATAGAATTAACTTAGTTCTTAAAAGAAACTGTAAAAATGATTATAGAGTAATAATTGTAAAGGGCCTAATGTATCTGGAACTCATTAAACATCAACGTGGAAGCCATAAGGAATTTCAAGCAAACTGGTGCAGACTGATCAATTACCAAGAACTTAATAGGTATAGCTAATTGTCCACCTTAATATCTTCTCCCAGAGCAAAGTCCACCTCAGGCCTTCTCAACTCTGATACTATGGGAAACCTCATTCAAGGTTTTCAAAGAAACCACTTCCTTGACAGTGTGTTGAAAATTTTAAACTTTATGACACATTCCTTAACTTTTTTTCACATCTTGACAATGTTTTTGACATACTCCTTCCCAAGTAATTCCATTTTAATACACTACCATCATTATTCCATATCACAATTTTCAAGAACCATAATTTCATCTCTAACACAAGCTTCCACACAATTTATCTGAGTGCTAGAGAAAATATTACAGCACAGTAATACAGCCGCATTAAATGCACTTGTACTGTTAGGAGATAGTGAGAACCTTAGATTTGACCATGCTAGGACCCCTCTTTTTCTATTTTATTTTTTAATTGGTAATTACAATCTCCCAATGGATCTTGAATTCATGATCTCACCCTCCACATTACTTTACAAGAGGAAGAGATGCCATTTGAGCTAGAGCTTATTGCCAGGACCCCTCTAGTTGAAGTTATAACAATATCTAATATATCTCTCTTCAGGTTCTGAAATCAATAAATAAATAAATAAAATACTGTTAATTCCAATGATACATTTTCCAATAGAACAATACCTTGTACAGTTTTATCAAGAAGATTTTGGATCTCACGTAGTCGTTCATCCATTATGCTCTACAAAGTCCAGGGAAAACCAAAATTCAAATATCAGTGACGGAATTTCAGAATTACAGCAATAGAAAGCATATATGTAATACCAAAAGCGAAATCATCTAAAATTCAAACATGTTGGATATAAATATTTTTTATTGTAAGTTACACACGAACAAAATTATATAGCTAATAATCCACCAAATATGAACAGCTCTACGAACAATGTATTACAAACACAAGGAAAATGTTCACTGTGATATGTACAGTCAGACAACTGGAAGAACAGTTTATGTGAAACAATACCATCAAGAGCAAAACAAATGAAAAGGAAAATTATTCTGTTCAGCAAAGCCCTAATCCAACTTTTTTTTTATAAGTCAGCAAAGCCCTGATCCAACTACCAGAAGTCAGCAAAGAAGGTTGCTTCAATGATTACCAATTCACCAACTCATGTAAATTCATACCCATTTTGAGAAAAACCAATAATTTACCACCACAACTGACAACTTGATCATTTGTAAAGTGTCCTCATTCCAGTTGTAGTATGAGACATATTTTGAGATATTTCCAGCTAGTTATATAGCTTAAGACTATTGCCATGGGTCTTAGGAAGGAACTATACTTGCAATCTTTTGCGAAGTACATGAATAGCAATGAAGAATGCCTTTACATACCAGTTCTAGGAGATTCTTTACCTAATAAAATTATTTTTACTAGTTAGATTCTGACTGACCTTTGGGTTGTATGTTAAAAAAATGTGTAGGGTTTTTTTTTTTTGGGGGGGGGGGGGGGGTGTGTGTGGCTAGGTCTTTGGAGTAGCATCTTTACAGAAGGATGCTACTCTGATCAAACTCCCTCACCAGCTTCACTTTATTATTTTTCGTTTGACTGGGTTTAATACAGGTTAAAATTAAACGTGTCGAGGAATCTTTTTGCAAAGTGAAATATGTGCATTTCTCTTGTAAATGGTAACAAGCGTAACCACCCAAGAGTTCCCTTGAGAAATAGTGATTAGAGAAAAGGCATTGACATTTCTATTTATGCCCATCCACTTTATGAAGGAAGGCTATCCTTGACAACTATGTAAATTCAATTGATGTCATAGCAGGTGTGCATTCATGTTGAGGAGGGTTTTTTTTTTTTGTATGAATAAAAATTTTATTTCCAAACAGGAAGGCCACTTCCATCATCAGAGGAAAAAACCTACACAACAAAGGGATTCAGAGAAATCCCAGAGCTGCCCAACTAAAGAATTTTGCAAGGCCCACTCACCTAAACACATGAGGGGCTTGGTTAGCAGCTTGGGGGGGAACCCAGTTAAAACAACAAAAATCAAATTCAATTGACAAACTGACAGTGTCCAAAATAACAGCTGAAGATTGCCAACTAGCAACTCCACCTTTGAAATTAATAGCTTCAACACACAGCTTAGAAACCCCTGCAAAACACACTTTGATCAGTTGTAACTGCCTAGATATCACAACAGCCCATCTAAAAGCTTCTGCTTCTGCAACTTCAGGTTCAGTATTTAGAAACAACCTTCTGCTTCCCTTTCTAAGGCCTTATTCTTTAAAAATAAATCCTCATGATAAGTAAGATTCAAAAACTCAATTTAGGTTTGTCTTTTAAAACTCATCCATTTTGAGTTTGGCAAGTGCAATATTGGAGAGAGTATTTAGAAAACTCTAAAATCATTGGCTATCTACTGAATCTAATACAGCAAAAGACAGAGAGTCTAGTTTCTCATAACCAAAATCATGCTGGAAACCATCTTGTTTCCCAGGTTCAGATAATATATGAAAGACTGAGAGACAGTTAACATGGACAAGCTTCTAGAGCTGCTTTATTAACTTAAAAGGGGGGATATAATAGAAATTAGAGTCATACAAATCCACATTGACAGACTCTTACACACACACGTCTGTGTTTTCTAAATTCCACCCTCTCTCATCGACAGTCTGATTAAGAGCATTTGGCATTCCCAAGTTCCATTTAAAGCCATCTTCTCCAATGTTCAGCAAAAATTTTAACACATACAAGTACTTTTTACTTCATCTAGTCCCTTGTCTAATGATTTCCACAATCTCCTAGATTGGCTAGATCCAAAGGGACCTTTATTGTTGTCAGACTTAGCTCTGCTTAAAGTTACTATTTTTTTTATACTAGGATTGTTTTTTTGAAAATGGGGGGGTTAAGATACTTTGAGGTTTTTTCCTTAAATCATTCCCTCATATTTGTTCTTAGGATTGGGCTGACTTTTATTAGGCCACTGCCATCTCACTTTATCTTGCAAAAGCTAGTCTCCCTTAAGGTCTAATCAAAACAACAAGACTGGAAAATTTTTCCTCTCCCATTATATTCTTCTTTAAAAATGTGTTTGGTTGCACCTACAGAAAGAGGAGGGAAAGGATAAGGAAAAGGAAAGAAAAATATTTTCCCTTGGGTGTGTTTGGATATAGGGAGGAATGGAAAGAAAAAAAGAAAAGATATATTTCCTTTGTTTGTTTTGCAAATGGAAGGGAAAGGGAAAAATGTGTGTTTTTATCTTTATGCCCTTATATATATCCAATTGACATATTTCTATACTTTTTTGTTTAGTTTGCAAATATAAAAATAAAAATAGATAAGATATGTCTTTTGTATTTATTAGATTTAAAATGAAAAAACATTTTACAATCTCACCTTCCAAAATTGAGTCAAATATGAAACATTACCTTCCATATTCTGCATTTCTCACAAAGGGTCCTCATGCCTTCCTCCAATGCTTCAACTGAACTTTTCTGATTGATGGTGCAGGCATCCCTGAAACCACCCTCGGCTTCTATAGATTCCAAAAGTGTATCAAGCTCTTTGGTCAGCTCGTTTATCTGGAGTGAAGAGAAAAAGGAACACTAAGAGGAATTGGGTCTTCCAAAGGGTGATAGAAAAGTAAATTAGACTTGAGAATAAGACTATTATCTCAAAACTTTTTAAAAAGTTAGCACAGACGTCCTATCATACTTGTGAACATATTAGCATAGCATAATCAACCTTTAACTCAGTCATAGCCGGGACAGCATTTGTGTTAGTCTTAAAAAATGCTACCCCCAAATGCTAACTCTCAACTCTTACTCAAATTTGAAAGAAATAAGACATGTACATTACATTTCCAAATTGTTTTGATGGGTTCGGTTCAGAATTCAGCATGGCTGACGGGGGCTGAGTCCTGTAATTTTCCTTGGAAGGATGAACATTATGGTTGCCATACTTTCCCAATGCAAACTTTTCCTGTGAAGACGTTTGTAAGCTATGAACAGAAGGTGATGATTCAATATTCCCTGTCCCTACTGAAGTTCTCTGTCCCCCAATCTGAACTGGTCTACCAGAAGAATTTACTGAAGTTGATGTACCGGTGGAATCCTTTAAATGTAAAGGTTTAACAGCTAGGCCTCCAGAAACATTTGAAGCACTATAAGAAAGGCCAGAGTTTTCAGTTCGGTTGCCTTGAATAGAACCTGAAGGAAAAAGTGAGGATCTTGCATTACTGTCTTTTGGAAAGATTAAATTTCCACTTGACTGTGACTGAGATGAAGCACTCTGTAAGCTAGTTGATCTAATATTTCCTAGAAATTGCTGGCTTGTCCCAACACTATTTGATAATTTCTTATGATCTGATTGCCCAGGGATATCAGCTGGACTATTTACTCCAAAAGCAGGGTTAGATCCAATTTTTTGAGTTCCGGTCTTGCTTAAGTCACTAACCATGTTCAAAGAAGCTTTATTAGATGATTGGTCTAATTTTGTGCTTTGCTGGCTGGAAGGCTGTATTGTTTGACCTTCTGTGTCTTGGAACAGCTTTGTAACGGGGGCAGTTTGTTGTCTATCAGAAGGCTTTGGATCAGTTATCTTAAAAATCTCACCAACTCCTTTCATGTTAAGTTCCTTTTTGTTCCCCTCATGAGTATCCACTACCTCATCTTCCTCCTCAGAAGGGGCAGAAATAACCTCAGGTCGAACCGCAGTTTCTCTAGTACTGCAAAAAAACTTAATTTAATGCGGAATATAGACAAAAATAGCACAGAAATTGTAGAAACAATGCCACTTAAAGGTAGATGTGAAAGACATCACATCACAGAGAACTACCTGGCCACATGGAACATGACAAGCTTTCCTTCCAGCGTAAGGCATAGAAGAATACAATATGGTGAGAGCTCTATACGTTCGTCCACTCCAAGTTGGGTTTTGACTTTCTCATAGAGTGAAACTTTGTCGACACAAAGCCCCAGGATCAAATTATCATCACCATTATCTGAAACAATGTCCGTACGAGCAAATTTAAATTAAATAACGATAACACAGTCCTGAAACAAGCATTAAAAAAGTCAATCCAATAAATAGCCAACAAGACACAAAACACCCATGAAAACACACACACATCTGTGCATGTGTGTGTAATTTCGCATGATTGTTTGTGTGTGAGTATAAGAGAGAGAAGAAAGACGGAGAAGTAGCAAGGCACTTGAAGAAAGTGGGTTAGCAAGCCATTTATGCTAGTAAATATCAGTACAAAAATCCTAATCATAGATGCAATAATCAGTCATTTAAATACTATGATGAGGGCCATGGAGTAGACACATTAGCTCAGAAAAACAATGGACTTCAAAGTAGCAGCAACAGAATGTGTATGTAGGATCTTCAAGTAATCTAGCATTTTAGAGGATAAATAGAAGACTTTGAGGGTTCCTAAAGAATTATAAAGGCAACTCAAATTTCCTAGTAGAAAGTGAATTTTTATGTAATGGATATACAACTAAATATGACAGATTAATAGTTCGTAATTGGAAAAAAAGAATTATGTAAAATGAAAGAATCACTTTATCCATTTGCTCTTAGTCTAAAATACACCTTGAAGCCCAATCTTCGGTTTCCATTTTTTCCGTTCAATATCAATAGCTGCAACTTCATGATCTCGTCACCTAGTGACCAACCAAGAAACACAATATGCGTCTCTGTATTCTTCCTGTTAGCAGTAATTGCGAGCTCACTGTTCTAACATACAAATGTCAAAGTTAGCCATCACCATTCTGAGATAGAATAATATGGTAATGTTACAATTGATACAAATGAATACTCATTAGACAGTAATAAAAATATATTTAGCGTATGAAATTGTGAATAAAGAATGTAAAGGAAAGGAAATTTAAGCAAATGGTCAATTTTGATAAACTGATATGTAAAAAGGTACTCAGAAACAATATGAATCAAAAGGCTCAGCCTAAACAAAATAAAGTAAATGTCCAATCATAATGATTACTTGTATAGAGACCCTTATGAAACCAAGCTTAAACAACCAGGGCTCAGTGAAAAGCAATACCCCAAAAAGTGATATTCATGAGTTCTGTAACTAATCAACAAAATCCAACAAAAAATTCCAGTTTTCAACAAACTCTCTCCACGAACAGAAAGTTATTTGCAAAAAATTTGAATTACATTCTTGTTAAAATTATATTGAGGGCAGTTTTTAATTTTTAGCTTTTGGCATGATTGGCTTGGGTCCAATTTTCTCCTCTTTTAAACCTCTGGAAGAAAATCTCCTATTCCATGTGTAAACTATTTTCTTGATAAGGAAGAGCATTTTGATAAACAATAAATAATAAGTTTTATTGAACAAAATGGAAAACGCATCAAGCACTCAGGATGTGTAGTAGATGTACAACACAGCAAAGCTCCAAAATGACAATGATTAATGAAATCTAATTGGTTAACAAAAAACAAATGTTCCTCATGGTTTTTTTCCCCCTTGTTTTGAGGGGAAGAAGGTGGGGGAGGGAGGGGGGGGGGGGGGATCGATAGCTGTGCACTCTCTACAACTCATGGGCAAGACCAACTCCAAATTATTTGATTGATGCAGGATAAAGTCCATAAAATGAATTGATGAAAATTTAGGCATGCTTCAATAATCAATTTATTAAGTCAAAGTTAACAGCATCAGGAAATAAATCTGAATAAATTAATTCTGGAAGAAAAAGCATTTTGCTCCCTTTATGTTTGGGGCAGTTCACAATTCCTCCATTTATCTTTGAAATCAACCAATTTCCCCCTCTATGTTTGGGAAATGAGCAAATACCCCAGTCCATTACTTTTTTCAGTTAAATCCAACAGAATCACAATGATTAAAAATGCAATCCAGGAAAATAACAATGCAATCTTCAACCTTTTGGTCCTTTTCTCTTCCTTGTGGTGTACGACCTAGGAAGCACGGGTGCTGCATTTATGCCACCGCACCTGCGTCCGACACGGTGGGACGCGGGGACTCGCAGGCGACACTGCTGCCTGCGAGTCCGTGCCGCGTCCGCCTTTAAAAAAATATTTCTTTCGGCGCGATACACATCGACTCGCCCTGATTTGGGTCGAAGCGGTCCGTATCAACCGAAACACACCGTGCAGGCGCCAAACAAGAAAATGAAGAAAGAAAGAAAGTTGGAGAAGGTGTGGTTTTGGTAAGACGAAGTTGAAGTGTGATTGTGATACTGGTGGCCTTGCTTCTTCCTTTATTTTCGCCGGAGCCCCTGCCCTCTGTGTGATTGTGATACCACACTGCAACTTCGTCTTACCAAAACCACACCTTCTCCAACTTTCTTTCTTTCTTCATTTTCTTGTTCGGTGCCGGCACGGTGTGTTTCGGCCGATACGGACCGATTCGACCCGAAGCGGCGCGAATCGGTGCGAGTCGACACGTGTTGCGCCGAAAAAAATATTTTTTTAAAGGCGGACACGGCATGGACTCGCAGGCAGCGGTGTCGCCTGCGAGTCCCCACATCTCGCCATGTCGGATGCGGGTGCAGCGGCCCAAACGCCACACCCGTGCTTCCTAGTGTACGACTAATAACATCTTGAAAAGATTCCATTGGATTTAACTAAAGTTAACTGAAAAAGTTACGAATTGGGGGTATTTGCTCATTTTCCAAACATAGAAGGGGAAATTGGTTGGTTTCAAAGATAAAAGGGGGGGAGTTGTGAACAACCCCATACATAGAGGGGGGAAAGTACTTTTTCCTCCTAATTCTAAATGTCAAATAGTAAAAAAAAATCTTCAGACATGAAATTAACAACACATACCATTGTCCTAAATAGCTCAAGAATAAGTGCGGTCCAGTTCCAAAGGGTAAAATGTCATCATAAAAATCTTCAAACAAATAATCGAAGGATAGTACAACTGGCTCAAAAGAAGCCTACAAGAAAGATTTCACAAAATCAATGTTCAAAACAACAGTAGATACTTTCTAAGATATAACAATACATTTGCAAAACTGCTATTATCATGTAGCCCCATGATGAGTTGGGAACCCCACAATTTGTAGTCCCTGAACATTTTAGTGGATGAGAATTTTCTCAATAGTGGCATGCCAACAAGGTTGCCCTGTCAATGCCCTAATCCTGTTCCTTGTATTATAACAAAGTCTTTAGGGGGTTGAAAACCCGATTGGCCCATTATAAATCATGAATAGGTAAAAAAAGTTGATCACAACATCAAAATCCTTAACTCCATTTTGCTAGAGAAGACATCTGTGAGATTCCAGCAGTCATGGACACGGCAATGTAAATATAAATCAAAAGAATAAAATTGAACTACTACAAATGGAATTAAACTCAACGATCTTGATTACCACCACCCCAACACCCTCTCTTGCCGTGGAGAAAAGGGTAGTGGGGGGGGGGGGGGTCTTTTGCAGCCCTACCATTGACATCCATGAGAAAGGTATACCACACTGAACTTATAGAGCTAGGTACCGCCTCCACCACAACATGATTGTAAATAAATTTCAACCCAAGAATGATTTTCATTATTATCTAATCCAACTTTTTTTTAATGGAAATTATCTAATCCAACTTGAAAGACAAACATATTTGAGTGTATCTCTACTTTCGCAAACAATGAATTTTGCCACTATATTGGCCCTTACACCAACCCAATTGTAATGAACAAAAGCTTAAGCAGCAGAAAGGAAATACACATGGATAAATCATCTTATATTAAAATAAATAAAAACAAAACCAATCTCAAAATAAAATTTTTGGTCAGTATCCAGAAATTAGTTACTAACATCAGTAATTTTGCCTTCTTTGTTTCTGATAACTTGGACGATGTACTTTTCCTCTTGGCCATCTGCAGTAAGTCGAAAGCATCCTAGAATAATGCAATCTGGACGAACCCACCTGATAGAATCCACTGGTGCAATTATTCAAGATAAATTTTAGTTTCAGTGCTTAATAATGTTAAAAAAAATTAAAGAAAAACATCAAATAAGATAAAAAGGAAGAAGAAGAACAGCCATATTTTAACAAGAGACTTTAAAATTAAGCATCAGACAATAAGCTTCGATTAATCTGAGGAATAATCAAGGCAACTACATATTAATTCTGAGTTTTTGATAAATCTCTGGTATAAACTCATACCAGCTCCAGACCCTTATCCATCACTTAGATTTTTTTAGGGAACACCCTCAACACTACGGCAGAAACACTGTTCCATTCACCCACAGGTGAAGAATGGCCATATTTTAATAAGAGACATCAAAATTAAGGATCAGCCAATGAGATTAAATGGAAAGTGGAAACTCTTCCCACCATAAAGAATGGGGAGGAGAGTGCGGTCATGGCTTCAATAGAAAAATTGAGCATGTTATGCTCATCAACAACTGAAGTTACACAACAAACAAAACCTTTAAACAACAACTAACCTGACAGATAATCAAGGCAACTACATACTAATTCTGAGTTTTGATAAATCTCTAGTATAAACTCATACTAGCTCCAAACCCTCATTCATCACTTAGCTTTGTTTAGGAACACCCTCAACACTAAGGCAGAACCATTTTTCCATCCACTTACATGTGAACTCAGCTCTAAAGATTTAAGGGATTATCCAATTCCACAAGCACACAAGAATCAAAGGGAATTTCTAAGCTACATTTAGTTTGAAAAAGAAAAGCAAGAAAAATCAAGTTTGCATGCAGAGTTTGACTAAAAATGGAGAAAAAAAAAATCAATCAGGAATCTGCAGGACAAAATGTATTGACAGTGCAATTCAGGTAATGGACATCTTATTCTCCACGTTTTTTAATCAATTTCCCAAGAATTAGTCCACTTGTTTTGCCACCTTTGACAAATGCCAACCATCAAAGTCTACATGCTATAAAATTAAAAGAATAAGACATATGTATATGCAAGGAATTCTGACAAGGCATAAACTACAAGGACATTCTTGTCACTGTATAAACTGAACAAAAAAAAATACAGAAATAATAACTGAATAAGAAAGAGGGGGGAGGGGGGGGGGGGGGCAGAAGCAATTGCATTCAGAACCTAAGGAAACAATCTATGAACGGGAGTTTCAACTAAAAAGAAGGAACAAACCTTTTGCACTACAGTCAGAATCACCAATCAATGAATTAAATGATAGTGACATACTGAACCGCTCCTTGAATCTTGAGGACATGATGCTAAGGACATTTTTCCTTGCCACAGCAACAAACTTTCCTTTTGCACTCCATTCAACTATGATAAAACAAAAACTTAATTAGCAATGGAAACTATACAACTTTTTTTTTTTTTTGGGGGGGGGGGGGGGGGACATATAAGCTGGAGCTATAAATCAATGCTCCAAAAGATGATAATTTTTCAGTTTTAATATGGAGCATAGCTTTAATGTAAAGATTGGACAACGATTTGTTACTTGTTCATCTGGTAACTGATGTATCCAGAGGTTTCCTTAAAGTTCAAAAGGTATTGGGATAGGTGATTCCCAGTACTGTGCTGTGATGAAATACAGAGGTCAGATCTCTTAATATGCCGAGGCCCTAGGATGATAGCTATCACTCATGTCCAGCATTGAAATTACATTTCCCAGGAAATCATTGATTGGTTCCAGATATATTCCAAAATTTTCTAAGATTAACAATACATAAGATGTCTATGAGGACCATTTTACATACAAAATAAGGGCTCTCTTTTGGATACCCCTTAGAAAAGCAACACTACTAAGTGCCTATTCATTTTCAGTGGTAAAAACAAAGAGCACTCTTCCAATAAATCTTGCTCTAACACTGAAAAAGAGCAAACACACTCCAATAAGAAATATCACAAATCAATAGATAATACTTCAAATTATATTTCGACTTACTGCAACTACACAGGTGAGCCTGGCAGTCTACTTGACCATGGAAGAGTTTTGCACATTACCTTCAATAATGTTGATATGAAAACCATATAAATCATCATTGGCTTTTAGATTCAACCTTTAGTTGGCAGGCATAATTTTATATTGCATGTCAATTTTAAGTGGTAGATATTATACAAACTTTCAGTAGGCAGACTTTGTATCACTGCTCTTGTCTTGCCCTTTCCATTTTCAAAGGGGGAAAAAACTATTCAAAACAAATTAACAATAATAATTAAAAAACAACAAAAACAAAAAACAAAAATTACAATAAAATAATGAAAGCCGTAGCAACATTATAGCATTCCCATGATAATAATGTAGCATATTCATTAGAGAGACAAAGATGCAAGTGTTTGTCTGATAGAGTAATTACTGAAAACTGTACGTGAACCAAATCAGAGAATTAAAGTCAATTAAATACCACATACCAGCATCAACATTATCCATTACTTCTTTAAACGGCCCATCCACGGCTCCATGATATAACTTCCCAGAATTCGAAAGAACAACATAAGAGTTTTCGGACCTTTTTCTCCATCTGAAGTCTTTTACAAAGCTTGTTTCATCAACAGAGCAAGAGAAAGATGATGTTACTTCCTGCATAATGGGCAGTGGAAATGAAAATTGACAAAAATATAACAATCTTAAATACAAATTGAAGTAAACAAATGCATTTAGATGGAGCCCCAAGAGGCATTCTAAAACATACAACATAAACCAAGCCTTCGTTCCAAAATTTTGCGGTCAGCTATGGATCCTACTAGTTAGCACGCTCGTTCTATTGGGCAAAATTTAGGTACAATTTCTTAGGTGAAGGTAGTATCTTAGGTTCCCCAATTGAATTCAAATACATAGCTACATTGACCCATGCAACTCAAACCTAAAAAAAAAAAAAAAAAAAAACAAGGAGAATCAAATGCAATGTAGTTATGTTTTTGAATTCAATCGGAGAACATAATGTACTCTAGGAAGCACGAATACGGATATAGAATTGAGCAATTTAGTATGACACGGGTACGACCCTCCAAATGAAGTGTCCGTGCTATTCTATCCTAAGTCATGGTTCTTTTTACTATTTCTACTAATGTTATCTTTTTCGTTCCGTTAACTCAAATCAACTCCGCGCTTTCTCACCAGTGCATTATCGGAAACAATAAGCTGTAATTTAGGCATGTAAGTGTTAAGGGATTTGAAGCGAATAATCCGATTGAGAAGCGGAGAGACGGAGAAGAAGTGGATATGAGAAGCAACAGAGGCAGCGAGGGTTGAATTATCGGTGGAGAGAGCCAAGATGTGAACCTTGCCAATCGCAACATCAACGATGCTCAATTCCTGAATGGAAGAAGAGCAAGAACAACAACAACAACAAAGCATCATAAGCAAACAGAGTGTTCAAGAAAAAACCCAATCGAAAAGTGTTGGTTTTGGCCGGAGGAGCAAGAACAAGAACAAAAACCAAGCCAAATTAGCAATATATATATATGCCTCTGCTTTTTTTTTTTTTTTTTTGGGTTTTATTTTTAACTGAAAGTTGAATAGGCTAAGTTTTGTCAATAGAACTCCATACTTTACAGGTCACTTCACTGACTAACTTTCCTCTTTACCCATTTTTCACTTTCACAGATCACTCTCTTTTATATTTGTACTTTATGAAGTTAGAGACTTTAAGCTAAAATGTAATCAGCTGTATTGTTAGTTTGTTGATTAGAGGATTGTTGAACCTCCTATGTACATGTGTGTAAGTGTATTATTCAGGTGATGTCTTGGTTCCTTGCATGTCTTTTTGAATAATGAATTCTTGATCAGTCTAGGCAACTTTTTCTTTTTCTTTTTTAAAGGATAGATAACTTTTATCATGTACTTTTATATTAGTTGCATATACTACTGTTGGCTTGTAAATCTGATCTAAATCGATCCTTAAGAGTTTTGTCTTGTTAAATTTGAATAGATGCTTTCTTCGCCTATGAATATTATAGATAACTGTTTCAGTATCTCCTCACATAATCTGCAATTGCAACTTGGTTTAGTACTCAGAACCCTGGTCCTAGGCTTCATGTATTTCAATATTAAGGATTGTATTCTTCTAAACTTTTGATACATTTTCCCTTCTTTGGATTCTTTCCCCCTTTTTTTTATTCCTCGCTAATAATATTAATAATATCTTGGGGTTTGCAACGATAACTTGGTATACCTACTATACAACCATGAACTAAAATATGTCTATGGTTAACTAATTGGTGGGCTATGAATAGATATGCAGGCACAGAGAAGAATGTAAAGGAGTTGTAACATTTTAGCTGATCTAATGAAGAAGGAGAGCAAAAAATTGCTTGAAAGGGCATAACTTGCTGAAAAGGATATGAAGTGAGGCCATACTGAGCTCAAGTAGAAGTGATTTAAGTACCCTTAAATAAGTACACGGCTATTTTTGTTTCTATTGCATTTGATGACACCAAGTAATATGTGTAGGGATGCTGGAAGTCAAATTCAAGGCCTTGCGAAATCAGTCTACAAGGTTGAAACTCAAGCTGCAGGTCTGCATTCTTGACTTTCTTTTTTTATTTTTTGGTTAATGAGGTGGTAGGACCATCATCAGGTATTCTTCTTTAGCTTGGCTGTAATTTGTGCTGTGGTCTGGTCTGTAACCTGTTCAAGGTTTGCTTTTGATAAACTTTTACCAATGAGATTTAGCTCAAAGGACACTGAATCTTCTCTCATAATTGATGAAAACAGTAAAAACTTTAAGGAAAAGTAAGAATAAATATCAAGAGATTCGAGAATTGTGGTCTAGTTTTGATGTGGGGTTTTCTTGGCACCTTTAATAGACTACTTTAGTTTCTATTGAGTCTTAACTATTAAGTTTCTTTATTCTACTTTCTCTAGAAAAAAAAAAAGTTTCTTTATTTTCGAAAGTTTCTTGATCATATTTAATTTACTTTACTAGAATAAGAACAAATTGGTAAATTCCAGAATTTCTAAACTCAGCTGTCCTTGGCTTTACCAAAAGTCCATAAATCTTATTTTATGTTAAAAGTTCTTTTTCTATTTAATTTAGAAGTTCTTAATTACGTTTCTTTATTATCGGGAGTACTTGTCTTTCAAGGGAAAAGTTATTTAGGAGTCTGAACCTCTCTAGGTGTAACAATGACAATAAAAAAGTCTTTATGTATTCAATAAAAGGAAGAAGCAGTGAGATTGATTTTTTATAAAAATCCAACACCTTATTTAAGTTTTGAGGGTGTGAGTGCCTTCTCCCATCTAAACTCATTTTTCACTCTATTCACTGTTTTTATCAAGTAGTCATCAAACACATTCAAGATCCAATCTTTTTATAACCTAAATCTACCCAAACCCTTAAACATCTGATATTCAAGAATCCTTCAAGATCACGTCAAGAAATATAATTTAGTGTTGAATTCCTAAAGATCCTACATTGTAATTCATATCGTAATCCAATATAAGGCTTCTGTCTTGCTCCAATAAGAATGGGTGAAGGGAAAGGGTGCTTGTGTGACTTACTTATTAAAAAACTTTCTGGTTTCACCATATCATGTTCTTAGTTACTGAAAAGAAGGATTTATATATGGTTGGAAAGTGGAAAATATAGAATAAATTCCCACAAGTCAGAAGGGCTTCTGTTCTCTTATTGTGACCTTTGTAAGTTTCCACTTTTAGATGTTTAAAACTCTTGGAAAGAAAAGATAATAATAAAAACCTAAAAATTCTGTTCAAGTACATTGCTGTTTGGTAGTGAGTTTTATTTATCGTGTGATCTTCTCCAACTAGGTATTGAGTGAGATGATGCAAAAGGAAAGCAAAGTGGTTCATCACCAATTTTTAACATGTTCCTCTTTTCCCTCTCTTTCTAGGTGATTTTGTTTGTCCTTTTCTGTTTCTTTAGAGAGAGAGAGAGAGAGAGAGAGAGGGGGGGTTTGGTCTTGATGTTGGGAATATGTGGTGTATAATGTTCACTTGTTTTTTATTTAATGCACTAGCTGAAGTAGCTGATGTAGGATGGCTTATTATTTGGAGTTCAGTTTTTGCTGTGCTCAATATAGGTTGGCTAATAGTGGCTTTAGATTTTGGGAATTGTCCACTACAAGGTTAAGGATTAAAAAGTTCTCGAATTGGAATAATTTCAAAAGTCAAATTGGAGGGTGCAGGAGTTTTTAGGCAGCTGCAAATTAGGATGCTTTATGTAGGGTTACTAGTTAGAGAGGAAAATGGTGGGAAAAGGTTAAGAAAGAAATATAAGGGGTTTATGCTTTTAATGGTGTAACAAAACGGCTATGGCTTCAGGTTCAAAAAAAGTATTGAATTAAGTCTTGGTGGCTGTGCTGAGAATTGTGAACAGCATTCCAAGATCAACACTGAAAGTAATGATGTTGAAAATCGTCAGTAAGTCGCACAGTCCTCATGTACTCGAGACAAGACCTGTGAAACACAGAAAAAGAAGAAGACCCTATAGAGAGTACTGGTGTGGTACCAGCCAAATACCCTCCGAATGTTAAATTAGAGAATTTTTCACAATTCTAGAGTGCTAGAGTTAGGGTAAATTATGTGTACCTTGGTTTGTGAGAGTTTGAGGGTTTTTATAGTAGCGTAGAGCTGACATTCGTTTCTTGGGTAAGAGGGTCTTTTCATGTAGGGAAGATCCTCATTAATACGTGTATCTTGCGGGATCCTTTCCTTGTAGAGATCCTCTTGATAAATTTATATTGTTAAGCACAAACACCAGCTGATAATTCTGCTTGATAATTTGTTACTACCCCTCTCCCTCTCTTAGTATAATCATTCATATGATGCTGATTCTAGCCAGAGTATGCAGTTGGTAGGCATCAACCGAATAGCTGCCGACTTGTGATCCGTGTCAAGGAACAGTGCAAGTCGCGAAACTTTGAAATCCTGAAAGGGAAGATGATGTTAAGACTCATGAGAAATGGAGTCAAATACATTAATTTGTCCAAGGGGGTGATTGGTTTGCATGTGCTTAATACAATAGAAACCTTCCCACCTCTTTTTATATATATAAACTAATTACAAAGAAAAATAAAGCTAAGGAACAAAGGGAGAGAATCACAAGATGTGAGTCCCTAAGCCCTAGACCAATTAAAAAGGGAACCAGAAAAGAAAGTAAGCAGCTGGTCACTGTGTTCCCTCTGAATATATCACATCAAACACAACAAAACTAAATTCCAAATGTTAGATGAGTGCTTCCCCAACCAATTCCACCAACCAAATAGAAAATCTGTCACGCAATGTGGGGGAACCCCTGAAATCCCAAAAGTTCTAAAGCCAAAGCTCCACAAGCGATGAACCTTTCCACAGTATAACAACAAATGATCCACTGTTTCCCTACAACGACACATAATGCATCGGTCAACGAAATCAAAACCCTTAACCCACAAGTTATCGCCCGTGAGAATCCTATCCCATATGGCTGTCCAAACAAAGAAAGAGACATGCCGAGGTGCCTTAACCTTCCAAATACTTTTTCATGGAAAAACAGTAGAAGAAGAACCACTTAACTTATGATAAAACTATCGGATATTAAAATCTCTATTCTTTGTAAACTTCCATCTCATACGATCACCATTAATCGCTGAAGGTAAATTGGATGCCAAGAATCGAAAGAAATCATCCACCACGTCCGCCTCCCAATCATTAGGACCTCGAAAGCAATGAACATCCCAAGTTCTCCTATCTCCTACTTATTGGCATAAAAAAGATGAGTCTATAGAAGCCGCTCAGTTAGTAGCAATATTGTACAAGATCGGAAAAGCCAAATGAAGAGGAAGATCCCTACACCACCGATATGTCCAAAATTTCACTGTCTTCCCCACCCCAACCTTAAACTGGGTGTTTTTGCTAAAAACTTCCCAACCTATCCAGATACTTTTCCACAAACCACACCCACGAACACCCCTTCCCAAATTGGACGTCCCCCCACTCCCCCTTCCAATTCTTCCCCAAATTTCAAAGCTACCACCCTCCTCCAAAACCGAGTCACCTCGACCCCAAAATGCCAAAGCTACTTTCCTAGTGGGCTTTATTGAAAGTGATCGGTTTCCTAATTCCTAAACCGCCATTAGCAATAAGCATACATACCTTATCCTATCCCAATAAATGAGTCTTGGAATCACCCCACAAAAAGTTCCTTTGCAGCTTTTCAATTTTATTAGCCACATGTACATTGTCAATTGCTTAATGCTTGGGATAGTTTAGGAAATTTTTTTGGACTGAATTTTGTAAAGACGTTGCTTAAAAGGGAAAATGGGCTTTTGCCCTTATTTTGTAAAAAATATAGCACAATGTCCCTGTTTTGAAACTATTAAACACCGTATCCCTGTTTTGAAATTCGATTTAAAAAAAATCGAGTAACAGGTGAAACTCAGTATTAGCAATGTCGAATTTTATGCGCATTTTGTCACTTAATTTTTAAAAAAAATTTAAGTGAAACTCAACTTTGCTAAAGTCGTGTTTCAATTAAAAATTTACATATAACTTGATTTTAAGGACATTGAGTTTTATTCAGAACTTGATTTTGTTAAAATCGAGTTTTAAAAACTAAAACAAGGTGCTTAATAGTTTCAAAACAGAGATATTTTACTAAATTTTTTACAAAATAAGGACAAAAGCCCATTTTCCCGTTAAGGCTTTTGTCCTGGGTTTGAAGTTTAGCACCTGCATG
Organism: Castanopsis chinensis; assembly: GCA_032878915.1. NCBI lineage: Eukaryota > Viridiplantae > Streptophyta > Magnoliopsida > Fagales > Fagaceae > Castanopsis > Castanopsis chinensis. The sequence continues at coordinate 1,150,782 of JAVQMG010000084.1, forward strand.
GCTCCCCCCACGAAACCCACCCCACATTAACAAACACTCTCGAAACTCCCGACTCCGTGCAAACGTAGGTTCATGCTTCATACGCATTCCACATCGGGGCAAATATGAGCAGCATTCGGCGAACTCAAATTAGGGCCAGGGGGCCCACAAGCCTTTGCCATTTGATGAGAACCTTAATTACGTTATGTATCAGCTACTATTACGATCTCATTCTCCACGTACCAAATCCAATTAACTAGATAACTGTTACAAACTTACAATGGCGAAACAATTATATATATATATATATATATATAGTAGACAACTTTGATGAATGAATGACTGATCTGTTCCCATTCAGACGGGCTCACGTTTCAACCATGCATGTTTTGGTCGTTCATCATTAAGATATTGATCCTACCAAACAACATGGCTCATCACCAGACTTTGCATAGTCTCCTTTGTTACAGGTACTGTCATGCAAGGGAAAAAGGGGAACAACCATCAGTCACTTCGGAGCAGCTAAATTAGTTTGACTTGCTACTGCCTAATACACTTGTGTTTAAAAATAATAAAAAAACAAAAAACTTTAACCTATTGTAAGTTTATATCAATGTACATGACTCGGAATCTTATGACACATATCATGATAAGATGAACAGCCAATGACCCAATGAATCTATCATTTACCAATTTTAGGTGGTTGTCAAGTAACTGCCTTCATTGGAATGAGACTTTTGTGATCAAATTAAGCTTCCTATGAGTTTTTAGCCATAACCCAATAAAACTATTTTCTAATCTGTGTGAAGAGCTCGGTAGGTTTTCCATTTCCTCCTGTGCTTCCACTGAAAGCAGAAAAACCACTTCCTTGTTGGCTGTTGAAAGCCCCAAATCCACCACCAGCTGAGGGAGCACCGGCAAATCCACCACCAGCTGCGGGAGCACCAGCAAATCCACCACCAGCTACAGAAGCACCGGCAAATCCGCCACCAGCTGTGGGAGCACCGACAAATCCACCACCAGCTGCAGGAGCACCAGCAAATCCACCACCAGCTGAGGGAGCACCAGCAAACCCACCACCAGAAAATCCCCCAGACCCACCAGCTGAAGCAACACTTGCAAATCCAGCAACCCCTGAAGCCACACCAGCAAACCCACCACCGGTAGATGATATACCAGCAAAGCCACCACCAGTAGCAGCACTGGAAAACCCACCAGGGGAACTAGTGCCAGAGAAGCCACCACCACCAAAACCACTGGGAGATCCAAAACCTGTACCTGGTAGACCGGTACCAATCTGTCTTGATTGTCCAAAAGACCCAAGAACGGATCCCAGTGCTTGCTGTCCTGATCCAATCTGTGCTGGCTGGCCAAACCCAGTTTGAGTTGGAGCTTGAGCTGTTGTTCCACTACTGAAACTACCAGAGAATGCACTCGAATTTGTTGGTTGAGATGGTTGTGAAGACTGGGGAGACTGGAAGCTAAAAGATGCAGGACGAAACAGCTGTCCGCTAGGAAGCGTCATGTCAAATGCTGAGCTCATCAGACTTGATGCTGCATTACCAAATGGACCACCAAATGGATTTGATTTTGGAGTAGTTGCAGTAGGGGTTGAGCCAATACCAAATGCACCAAGGCTTCCCAAACTAAGTTCTGCTGTGTTACTTGTCTCTGGAGCCTCCTCCTCCATCTCATCCTCTTCTGTTTCTGCAACATCCAAACTTTCATTCTTTTCTCCAGTTGTGCTTCCAGAAGTTGGGAGTGGTGTTGGGAATAGAACACGTGCAGTAGATGGCTGTGCTGGTTGAACATTCAATGTCACATTAAGTGCCGGGTTTGCCATGTTACCGAAATTGGGCGGGCTTCCAGATGTCAGACTGGTTGAAATTTCAATTGTAGGGTCAGTTGTTACTGAAGGTTCAAGCTTCGATTCAATTTCACCTTTGGGAGGCTCAGACTGCAGAGATGATACTTGTTTACTAGCATCCTTATCTGTTTTCAAACTAGATTTGGCCATAGGAGGTTGAAGCTCTGTTTTAGGAGACTCGGATATTGGAGTAGATAAGGGCACCAATGTTTTAGGAGCCTGCAAGGAAGAGGAACCAGAGGAAGAGGTAATTAAAGAAGGGGAAGCTGATGATGAGGATGTTGGCACTCTTAGGTTAGCATCTGCACTTGCATTAGAAGTGGTGAAAGGTCTACTCAGGGGCGTTGAAGATAATAAGGTTGGAGTAGCTGATGAGGATTGAGGAGCTGTCATTGACTTGATCATTGGAGATGATGGAGCAGAAAGTACTAAAGATGTAGTAGAAACTAGCACATTTTCACCAGGCTCACTTTTGCCCGCAGGAAATTGAAATTTTCCACTCAGGGTGGGCACAGCAGAAACACCAACTGTGGAAGAGAATGGAGAGTCATAATTTTCTCCAGATTCAAAAAGTGAACTTTTTGTAGTTGAAGCCTTATCCTTAATAGTTGCAATTGTGGAAGTATGCGTAGTTTCTTTACTAGTTGAATTAAACATTTCACTGGATTTCTTCAGCAATGACACTGTTTGTGTGGGGAACATTGTGGATATCGATGGCTTTTGATGTTGGTTAGTTTCAGACTGCACCATAGACTTGGCCTCATTTAATGGAACTGAACCACGATTGTAAATTATTTCGCTGAAGGAATGTCCTATGGTGATATCGCGAGTTTCCCTTGGGCAATCTTTTCCTATTACAGGTGAAAATTCAGACGCTGACAGAAATGACAATGCTGAAACATTGTCTGTTTGCAATGTAGGAAACTTTAGCCCCACAGATTGTGATGGTGATGGAAGCTCATTCGCCCGTGTGAATTGAATTGGGTTCTTAGAGGCTTGTTTTGTAGACGTATCCTGAATGCCTGCAGAATACACAACTCAAATAGAATAGCAAAGATCAGCCACTGTTTCTTATTAAGCGTATAACTGTAAGTCAAAAAAACTTTGTGGTTTTCACTTGGTTTGGCTCACCTTTGTCTTGTGATGAATAGGTTGAAGGGGTTATCCGAACCAGTGGGTGCTCAGCTGCTGAAACATTAAGCATGTGAGGGTTAAAATGCTGCTTATTTACTAGAAAGGATGACCCATTCATGCTTGCCTTGTGGTGTTCTTGCAAAAGAATCCGTTTAACAGTTGTTTTTGAAGGTTCAAACTTAGCCCAACTCTGCATGCAGGTTATCGGAAAAAACTTGTCAGTTTGATTGTTCAGCACTAATTGGTGAGAAGCAAAGATTTTCTTACACATAACTGCTTGGGAAACTTGCTAAAATTAACTTGAACTTTACCCAAGTTCGGAAAATTAAGAGAAATGAGAGGATTGAATTATCTATTCAAGAGATTTTCCCCTTCAATCTACATATCCCTAAGTGCATGCATGTAAATACATCTACCTTGATAGATAGAAAACGATACAAGAAGTATAACATTGTTAAAATTTTTAAAGCTTTTCACCTGAAAAGAGATGTTTCTATTATTCTTCTTTGCAGGATATCACCAAATACAAGCAGAATAATCTAAACAAACTCTATATATAACTAGTGACAAAACAATATGCAAGTCAATCACGTCAATAACAACACAGCGGATTCTTTTTTCAAATTTGGTAAAGATTAGGCCTTCAAAGTCTAACTAACGTCAGCCAGATCAAATTGAGCTCTAAAACTGAGCATCAATTGGCAAAGAGTACAACATTTAATGCTTAAAGTGGCTTATTTAATTTTTTGGGAAACAAAATATAGAAACAGTCAGGAAATATTACCCGATCTAATGAGTCTCTCCTCCTCCTCACTGTTTCTGGTTCAGAACTCTTCATAGCACTCAATTGTTTTCTCCTAGACTCATCTTTAGCAGCAGTAGAACCAGAAGAATGCAAGAGTTTCTTAGTTGAAGGGGTATCACTAACTTTTGTTGCATCTGGAGAGCTGAAAGAGGCATCATAGGGGATCCCTATTGTTTCAAACAACTCCTTTTTTACATTCTGTTGTTTTGCAGGTGCACTTATATTTAGAACTGCCATTTGTTTTGACAGACATTCAGAAAGTTGCCCAGCAGCTGCTAATTGTGAACTCATTGTGCTGTGTAAACTATGCAAGGACTGAGTCTGTCTGCAACAAGAATGTGTCGCTTAGGCAAAAATTAGAAATTAATCCACCTAGGTTCAGAGAGCTAAAACTAAATAGCCTTGTGAATTTACCCTGCTATTGGCATCCTCAAAGTATACAATATATTGATCGATTGTGAAGATAACTTGACCATTCTTTAGTTGGAAGTAAAATTTGGAATATACTTTGAAGTAGGATGAATTCAATTGTATTTCCTAAACAAAAGACAACAAAATGCATTAATCATACCTTGAAGGCCTAAATTTACTCTGTTGAGCTCTCCAACCTACATGAGATCCACCATTTTCACTAAATTTATTGAGTTCAAGGTTGTTGAAATGCCTTTCCAATTCAATTAATTGATTGGTCAAATCCTGAGACAGGGAGAAAGATGCAAAATTTTATTGAAAACTCAGACAGTAAACGTCTATGTCTAGTGTAAAATAATTGATAGGTTACCTGACTCATTTGTAATATATGACGACGCTTCATCTCATGTTCAGAACTCAACTTCTGGCGATTCCAGAGGTCCCAATATCGGCTATCAGAAGCTTGCTTAACAATGCCTTCCATGTATATTTTCCTTGCCAAAACTGAGTCAGTCAGACAATTATCAGTAAGTTAAATCAATTTGTAAAAAAACAAGAGAAATTTAGGTATTGAGATTTTATGTGATGATGTTGTCTTCAAATTACATCATTGGTACTTAATGGAAGGGAAAGTGCCACACAAATTAAAAGTTAAACGGGACATTCATTTCGAAATAGAGGTAGGTCTCTATCACCTTATAAAACCTCATGGGAGGAAATGTAGTTAATCTAAAGATAATAAAATATAACATAGAATTAACTTTGTTCTTAAAAGAAACTGTAAAAACGATTATAGAGTAATAATTGTAAAGGGCCTAATGCATCTGAAACTCATTAAACATCAACGTGGAAGCCATAAGGAATTTCAAGCAAACTGGTGCAGACCGATCAATTACCAAGAACTTAATAGGTATAGCTAATTGTCCACCTTAATCTCTTCTCCCCAGAGCAAAGTCCACCTCAGGCATTCTCAACTCTGATACTATGGGAAACCTCATTCAAGGTTTTCAAAGAAACCACTTCCTTGACAGTGTGTTGAAAATTTTAAACTTTATGACACATTCCTCAACTTTTTTCACATCTTGACAATGTTTTTGACATACTCCTTTCCAAGTAATTCCATTTTAATACGCTACCATCATTATTCCAAATCACAATTTTCAAGAACCATAATTTCATCTCTGACACAAGCTTCCACACAATTTATCTGAGTGCTAGAGAAAATATTACAGCACTGTAATACAACCGCATTAAATGCACTTGTACTGCTAGGAGATGGTGAGAACCTTAGATTTGACCATGCTAGGACCCCTCTTTTTCTATTTTCTTTTTTAATTGGTAATTACAATCTCCCAATGGATCTTGAATTCATGATCTGACCCTCCACATTACTTTACATGAGGAAGAGATGCCATTTGAGCTAGAGCTTATTGCCAGGACCCCTCTAGTTGAAGTTATAACAATATCTAATATATCTCTCCTCAGGTTCTGAAATCAATAAATAAATAAATAGAATACTGTTAATTCCAATGATACCTTTTCCAATAGAACCATACCTTGTACAGTTTTATCAAGAAGATTTTGGATCTCACCAAGTCGTTCATCCATTATGCTCTACAAAGTCCAGAGAAAACCAAAATTCAAATATCAGTGACGGAATTTCAGAATTACAGCAATAGAAAGCATATATGTAACACCAAAAGCGAAATCATCTAAAATTCAAACAAGTTGGATATAAATATTTTTTATTGTAAGTTACACACGAACAAAATTATATAGCTAATAATCCACCAAATATGAACAGCTCTACGAACAATGTATTACAAACACAAGGAAAATGTTCACTGTGATATGTACAGTCAGACAACTGGAAGAACAGTTTATGTGAAACAATACCATCAAGAGCAAAACAAATGAAAAGGAAAATTATTCTATTCATCAAAGCCCTAATCCAACTTTTTTTTTTATAAGTCAGCAAAGCCCTGATCCAACTACCAGAAGTCAGCAAAGAAGTTTGCTTCAATGATTACCAATTCACCAACTTATGTAAATTCATACCCATTTTGAGAAAACCAATAATTTACCACCACAACTGACAACTTGATCATTTGTAAACTGTCCTCATTCCAGTTGTAGTATGAGACATATTTTGAGATATTTCCAGCTAGTTATATAGCTTAAGACTATTGCCATGGGTCTTAGGAAGGAACTATACTTGCAATCTTTTGCGAAGTACATGAATAGCAATGAAGAATGCCTTTACATACCAGTTCTAGGAGATTCTTTACCTAATAAAATTATTTTTACTTGTTAGGTTCTGACTGCCCTTTGGGTTGTATCTTACAAAAATGTGGGGGGGGGGGGGGGGTTGTGTGGCTAGGTCTTTGGAGTAGCATCTTTACAGAAAGATGCTACTCTTATCAAACTCCCTCACCAGCTTCACTTATTATTTTCCATTTCACTGGGGTTTAATACAAGTTAAAAATTAAACGTGTCGAGGAATCTTTTTGCAAAGTGAAGTATGTGCATTTCATTTGTAAATGGTAACAAGGGTAACCACCCAAGAGTTCTCTTGAAAAATAGTGATTAGAGAAAAGGCATTGACATTTCTATTTATGCCGATCCACTTTAAGAAGGAAGGCTATCCTTGACAACTATGTAAATTCAATTGATGTCATAGCAGGTGTGCATTCATGTTGAGGAGGGTTTTTTTTGTATGAATAAAATTTTTATTTCCAAACAGGAAGGCCACCTCCAGCATCAGAGGAAAAAACCTACACAACAAAGGGATTCAGAGAAATCCCAGAGCTGCCCAACAAAAGAATTTTGCAAGGCCCACTGCCCTAAACACATGAGGGGCTTGGTTAGCAGCTTGGAGGGGAACCCAGTTAAAACAACAAAAATGAAATTCAATTGACAAACTAACAGTGTCCAAAATAACAGCTGAAGATTGCCAACTAGCAACTCCACCTTTGAAATTAATAGCTTCAACACACAGCTTAGAAACCCCTGCAAAACACACTTTGATCAGTTGTAACTGCCTAGATATCACAACAGCCCATCTAAAAGCTTCTGCTTCTGCAACTTCAGGTTCTGTATTTAGAAACAACCTTCTGCTTCCCTTTCTAAGGCCTTATTCTTTAAAAATAAATCCTCATGACAAGTAAGATTCAAAAACTCAATTTAGGTTTGTCTTCTAAAACTCATCCATTTTGAGGTTGGCAAGTGCAATATGGGAGAGAGTATTTAGAAAACTCTAAAAAGCATTGGCTATCTACGGAATCTAATACAGCAAAAGACAGAGAGTCTAGTTTCTCATAACCAAAATCATGCTGGAAACCATCTTGTTTCCCAGGTTCAGATAATATATGAAAGACTGAGAGACAGTTAACATGGACAAGCTTCTAGAGCTGTTTTATTAACTTAAAAGGGGGGATATAATAGAAATTAGAGTCATACAAATCCACATTGACTGACTCTTACTCACACACACACGTCTGTGTTTTCTAAATTCCACCCTCTCTCATCGACAGTCTGATTAAGAGCATTTGGCATTCCCAAATTCCATTTAAAGCCATCTTCTCCAATGTTCAGCAAAAATTTTAACACATACAAGTACTTTTTACTTCATCTAGTCCATTGTCTAATGATTTCCCCAATCTCCTAGATTGGCTAGATAGCCTAGATCCAAAGGGACCTTTATTGTTGTCAGACTTAGCTCTGCTTAAAGTTACTATTTTTTTTTATACTAGGATTGTTTTTTTGAAAATTGGGGGGGGTGGTGGGGTTAATTTACTTTGAGGTTTTTTCCTTAAATCATTCCCTCATATTTGTTCTTAGGATTGGGCTGACTTTTATTAGGCCACTGCCACCTCACTTTATCTTGCAAAAGCTAGTCTCCCTTAAGGTCTAATCAAAACAACAAGACTGGAGAATTTTTCCTCTCCCATTATATTCTTCTTTAAAAATATGTTTGGTTGCACCTACAGAAAGAGAAGGGAAAGGATAAGGAAAAGGAAAGAAAAATATTTTCCCTTGGGTGTGTTTGGATATAGGGAGGAATGGAAAGAAAAAAAGAAAAGATATATTTCCTTTGTTTGTTTTGCAAACGGAGGGGAAAGGGAAAATGCGTGTTTTTACCTTTATGCCCTTATATATATCCAATTGACATATTTCTATACTTTTTTGTTTAGTTTGCAAATATAAAAATAAAAATAGAGAAGATATGTCTTTTGTATTTATTAGATTTTAAATGAAAAAACATTTTACAATCTCACCTACCAAAATTGAGTCAAATATGAAACATTACCTTCCATATTCCGCATTTCTCACAAAGGGTCCTCATGCCTTCCTCCAATGCTTCAACTGAACTTTTCTGATTGATGGTGCAGGCATCCCTGAAACCACCCTCTGCTTCTATAGATTCCAAAAGTGTATCAAGCTCTTTGGTCAGCTCGTTTATCTGGAGTGAAGAGAAAAAGGAATACTAAGAGGAATTGGGTCTTCCAAAGGGTGATAGAAAAGTAAATTAGACTTGAGAATAAGACTATTATCTCAAAACTTTTTAAAAAGTTAGCACAGCTGTCCTATCATACTTGTGAACATATTAGCATAGCATAATCAACCTTTAACTCAGTCATAGCTGGGACAGCATTTGTGTTAGTCTTAAAAAATGCTACCTCAAATTCTAGTCAAATTTGAAAGAAATAAGACATGTACATTACATTTCCAAATTGTTTTGATGAGTTCAGTTCAGAATTCAGCATGGCTGATGGGGGCTGAGTCCTGTAATTTTCCTTGGAAGGATGAACGTTATGGTTGCCATACTTTCCCAATGCAAACTTTTCCTGTGAAGAAGTTTGTAAGCTATGAACAAAAGGTGATGATTCAATATTCCCTGCCCCTACTGAAGTTCTCTGTCCCCCAATCTGAACTGGTCTACCAGAAGAATTTACTGAAGTTGATGTACTGGTGGAATCCTTTAAATGTAAAGGTTTAACAGCTAGGCCTCCAGAAACATTTGAAGCACTATAAGAAAGGCCAGAGTTTTCGGTTCGGTTGCCTTGAATAGAACCTGAAGGAAAAAGTGAGGATCTTGCATTACTGTCTTTTGGAAAGATTAAATTTCCACTTGACTGTGACTGAGATGAAGCACTCTGTAAGCTAGTTGATCTAATATTTCCTAGAAATTGCTCGCTTGTCCCAACACTACTTGATAATTTCTTATGATCTGATTGCCCAGGGATATCAGCTGGACTATTTACTCCAAAAGCAGGGTTAGATCCAATTTTTTGAGTTCCGGTCTTGCTTAAGTCACTAACCAGGTTAAAAGAAGCTTTATTAGATGATTGGTCTAATTTTGTGCTTTGCTGGCTGGAAGGCTGTATTAATTGACCATCTGTGTCTTGGAACAACTTTGTAACAGGGACAGTTTGTTGTCTATCAGAAGGCTTTGGATCAGTTATCTTAAAAATCTCACCAACTCCTTTCATGTTAAGTTCCTTTTTGCTCCCCTCATGAGTATCCACTACCTCATCTTCCTCCTCAGAAGGGGCAGAAATAACCTCAGGTTGAACCGCAGTTTCTCTAGTACTGCAAAAAAACTTAATTTAATGCGGAATATAGACAAACATAGCACAGAAATTGTAGAAACAATGCCACTTAAAGGTAGATGTGAAAGACATCACATCACAGAGAACTACCTGGCCACATGGAACATGACAAGCTTTCCTTCCAGCGTAAGGCATAGAAGAATACAATATGGTGAGAGCTCTATACATTCATCCACTCCTAGTTGGATTTTGACTTTCTCATAGAGTGAAACTTTGTCAACACAAAGCCCCAGGATCAAATTATCATCACCATTATCTGAAACAATGTCCGTATGAGCAAACTTAAATTAAATAACGATAACACAGTCCTGAAACAAGCATTAAAAAAGTCAATCCAATAAATAGCCAACAAGACTCAAAACACCCATGAGAACACACACACATCTGTGCATGTGTGTGTAATTGTGCATGATTGTTTGTGTGTGAGTATAAGAGAGAGAAGAAAGACGGAGAAGTAGGGCACTTGAAGAAAGTGGGTTAGCAAGCCATTTATGCTAGTAAATATCAGTACAAAAATCCTAATCATAGATGCAATAATCAGTCATTTAAATACAATGATGAGGGCCATGGAGTAGACACATTAGCTCAGAAAAACAATGGACTTTAAAGTAGCAGCAACCGAATGTGTATGTAGGATCTTCAAGTAATCTAGCATTTTAGAGGATAAATAGAAGACTTTGGGGGTTCCTAAAGAATTATAAAGGCAACTCAAATTTCCTAGTAGAAAGTGAATTTTTATGTAATGGATATACAACTAAATATGACAGATTAATAGTTCGTAATTGGAAAAAAAGAATTATGTAAAATGAAAGAATCACTTTATCCATTTGCTCTTAGTCTAAAATACACCTTGAAGCCCAATCTTCGGTTTCCATTTTTCTCGTTCAATATCAATAGCTGCAACTTCATTGAGCTCGTCACCTAGTGACCAACCAAGAAACACAATATGCGTCTCTGTATTCTTCCTGTTAGCAGTAATTGCGAGCTCACTGTTCTAACATACAAATGTCAAAGTTAGCCATCACCATTCTGAGATAGAATAATATGGTAATGTTACAATTGATACAAATGAATACTCATTAGACAATAATAAAAATATATGTAGCGTATGAAATTGTGAATAAAGAATGTAAAGGAAAGGAAATTTAAGCAAATGGTCAATTTTGATAAACTGGGATGTAAAAAGGTACTCAGAAATAATATGAATCAAAAGGCTCAGCCTAAACAAAATAAAGTAAATGTCCAATCATACTGATTACTTGTATAGAGACCCTTATGAAACCAAGCTTAAACAACCAGGGTCAGTGAAAAGCAGTACCCCAAAAAGTGATATGAGTTCTGTAACTAATCAAGAAAATCCAACAAAAAATTCCAGTTTGTGGTTTTGGATAAGCTCATATCTGAGACTCAAAATGCATTTGTGGGCGGAAGGTAGATTCTAGATTCAGTGCTTATTGCAAATGAATCCCTGGATAGCAGGTTGAAGAGCAGAAGTCTAGGGGTGGTTTGTAAGCTTGATATTGAAAAAGCTTATAACCATGTGAATTGGGAGGCCTTGTTCTATTTGTTGGACCGGATGGGTTTTGAGCTGAAATGGAGGGGGTGGATTAAGGCTTGTGTTACATCAGTCCATTTTTCTGTCCTAGTAAATGGGTCCCCTGAAGGTTTCTTTGAAAGCTCGCGTGGTTTGAGACAAGGGGATCCTTTATCCCCGCTTTTGTTTCTCTTGATAATGGAGGTTCTAAGTAGACTCTTGAAAAAGACAGAGGAGTGTAATCTTATTTAGGAATTTCATGTGGGAGCTGTGAATGCTGTTGGTGTGCGTATCTCCTATCTGTTATTTGCTGATGACACTATCTTATTTTGTGATGCCTCTAGGGAACAGTTGTTGTTCATAAGGTTGGTGTTGTCTTGTTTTCAGGCTTTTATGGGGTTGAAGATCAATGTCGGGAAAAGTGAGATCATTCCCGTTGGGGAGGTGAATAATATAGATGCTTTGGCCAATATTCTTCAATGTAGAGTGGGCAGGTTGCCTATGAAATATTTGGGGATGCCATTGGGATATTCTTTTAAGACAGCTGCTATTTGGAATCCTATTTTGGAGAAAATGGAGAAGAAGCTATCTGGGTGGAAGCGCCTCTATTTATCTAAGGGTGGTAGGCTAATGCTTCTAAAGAGTACTCTTTTAAGTCTTCCTACGTACTTTTTATCCCTTTTTACTATTCCTAAAGCTGTGGCGGCTAGATTGGAAAGTATTCAGAGGAATTTTCTATGGGGGTCTTCTGAGGGGAGTTTCAAGTATCCGTTGGTGGCTTGGGATAAGGTATGTTCTCCCGTTGAGAGGGGCAGCTTGGGGATAAGAAGTGTGGTGTCATTCAACCAAGCTCTTTTAGGGAAATGGATGTGAAGATTTGGCCATGAAGTTACCCATCTCTGGCAAAGAGTTATCTCCACAAAATATGGTGAGGAGCAAGGGGGGTGGTGCACTAAAGTCTGCAGGAGATTTCATGGGTGTGGCCTTTGGAGAAGTATTAATGAAGGGTGGGAGAGCTTTTCTAAGCACCTATCCTTCATAGTGGGTGAAGGCGTATCTACTTTTGGCATGATAAATGGATTGGTGAGAATACTCTTAAAAACGCTATCCTGAGCTCTTTGTGTGTTCAGCGGTTAAAGATGCTTGCATCTCGGAGGTTTTGTGGATTCTAGAAAGGGGAACTGTTAGAGTGTGGAATTTAAGATTTTATAGAGCATTTGAAGATTGGGAGTTGGCTAATTCTTATTCTCTTCTTCAGCTTATCCAACCTCGTATTCCTTGGTAAGTTTGATACTTGGTCTTACTACCATGCGATTCGGGGTGTCTCGAATTCTTTATTTCCTTGGAAGGGTGTTTGGAAACCAAAGATTCCTAAGTGCGTGACGTTCTTTTTGTGGACTGCTGCTCATGGTCGGATCCTCACTTTGGATAATCTAATGCTTAAGGGCCACCCTTTGGCTAATTGGTGTTGTATGTATTATTGTGATGGGGAGTCAGTTGACCATCTTCTTCTTCATTGTCCTGTTACTCATTCCCTATAGGCTTTCACGCTTCAGACTTTTGGCATTCATTGGGTTATGCCGGGTTCGTTGACAGGTCTGTTATGTAGTTGGCATCAGTAGCTTGGGAAGCATAATTCAGAAATTTAGAATTTGGTTCCAGAGTGCTTAATGTGGAGCATGTGGTTGGAGCAAAATCGTCGATCTTTTGAAGATAAAGAGAAGACAGTGGAGGAGTTAAAAGACTTTATGCCAACGCACTCTACTGCAGTGGTCTCATTGTTGGGATTTTACTGAGTGTTCTTCTCTCTTTGAGTTTATGTCTTCCCTTAGCCTAGTTTCCTGACTCCTCCCCTGTTGTTGTGTTTTGTGTTCTTTTTTCTTTTGTTGTTCATTATCATGAACATCTTGTACTTCACTTTTATTTTTTCCTCTCTAATTTAAGTTTTCTGTTTATCTATCAAAAAAAAAAAAAAAACTCTCTCCACGAACAGAAAGTTATTTGCAAAAAAATTGAATTACATTCTTGTTAAAAATATATTGAGGGCAGCTTTTAATTTTTAGCTTTTGGCATGATTGGCTTGAGTCCAATTTTCTCCTCTTTTAAACCTCTGGAAGAAAATTTCCTATTCCAGATGTGCAAACTATTTTCTTGATAAGGAAGAAGCATTTTGATAAACAATAAATAATAAGTTTTATTGAACAAAATGGAAAACGCATCAAGCACTCAGGATGTGTAGTAGATGTGCAACACAGCAAAGCTCCAAAATGACAATGATCAATGAAATCTAATTGGTTAACAAAAAACAAATGTTCCTCATGGTTTTTTTCCCCTTTGTTTTGAGGGGAGGGGGAGGGGGAGGGGGAGGGATCGATAGCCGTGCACTCTCTACAACTCATGGGCAAGACCAACTCCAAATTATTTGATTGATGCAGGATAAAGTCCATAAAATGAATTGATGAAAATTTAGGCATGCTTCAATAATCAATATATTAAGTCAAAGTTAACAGCATCAGGAAATAAATCTGAATAAATTAATTCTGGAAGAAAAAGCATTTTGCTCCCTTTATGTTTGGGGCAGTTCACAATTCCTCCATTTATCTTTGAAATCAACCAATTTCCCCCTCTATGTTTGGGAAATGAGCAAATACCCCAGTCCATTACTTTTTTCAGTTAAATCCAACAGAATCACAATGATTAAAAATGCAATCCAGGAAAATAACAATGCAATCTTCAACCTTTTGGTCCTTTTCCCTTCCTTGTGGTGTATGACTAATAACTTCTTGAAAAGATTCCATTGGATTTAACTAAAGTTAACTGAAAAAGTTACGGATTGGGGGTATTTGCTCATTTTCCAAACATAGAGGAGGAAATTGGTTGGTTTCAAAGATAAAGGGGGGAGTTGTGAACTACCCCATACATAGAGGGGGGAAAGTACTTTTTCCCCTAATTCTAAATGTCAAATAGTAAAAAAAAAAACTTCAGATATGAAATTAACAACACATACCATTGTTCTAAATAGCTCAAGAATAAGTGCGGTCCAGTTCCAAAGGGTAAAATGTCATCATAAAATCCTTCAAACAAATAATCGAAGGATAGTACAACTGGCTCAAAAGAAGCCTACAAGAAAGATTTCACAAAATCAATGTTCAAAGCAACAGTAGATACTTTCTAAGATATAACAATACATTTGCGAAACTGCTATTATCATGTAGCACCATGATGAGTTGGGGACCCCACAATTTGCGGTCCCTGAACATTTTAGTGGATGAGAATTTTCTCAATAGTGGCCTAATTCTGTTAGTGCCCTAATTCTGTTCTGTATTATAACAAAGTCTTTGGGGGGTTGAAAACCCGATTGGCCCACTATAAATCATGAATAGGTAAACAAAAGTTGATCACAACATCAAAATCCTTAACTCCACATTTTGCTAGAGAAGACATCTGTGAGATTCCAGCAGTCATGGACACGGCAATGTAAATATAAATCAAAAGAATAAAATTGAACTGCTACAAACAGAATTAAACTCAATGATCTTAATTACCACCACCCCAACACCCTCTCTTGCCGTGGAGAAAACGGTAGTGGGGGGGGGGGGGGGGTCTTTTGCAGCCCTACCATTGACATCCATAAGAAAGGTATACCACGCTGAACTTATAGAGCTGGGTACTGCCTCCACCACAACATGATTGTAGATAAATTTCAACCCAAGAATGATTTTCATTACTATCTAATCCAACTTTTTTTTAATGGAAATTATCTAATCCAACTTGAAAGACAAACATATCTGAGTGTATCTCTACTTTCGCAAACAATGAATTTTGCCCCTATATTGGCCCTTACACCAACCCAATTGTAATGAACAAAAGCTTAAGCAGCAGAAAGGAAATACACATGGCTAACTCATCTTATATTAAAATAAATAAAAACAAAACAAATCTTAAAATAAAATTTTTGGTCAGTATCCAGAAATTAGTTACTAACATCAGTAATTTTGCCTTCTTTGTTTCTGATAACTTGGACAATGTACTTTTCCTCTTCGCCATCTGCAGTAAGTCGAAAGCATCCTAGAATAATGCAATCTGGACGAACCCACCCGATAGAATCCACTGGTGCAATTATTCAAGATAAATTTTAGTTTCAGTGCTTAATAATGTTAAAAAAAATAAAAGAAAAACATCAAATAAGATAAAAAGGAAGAAGAAGAACAGCCATATTTTAACAAGAGACTTTAAAATTAAGCATCAGACAATAAGCTTCGATTAATCTGAGGAATAATCAAGGCAACTACATATTAATTCCGAGTTTTTGATAAATCTCTGGTATAAACTCATACCAGCTCCAGACCCTTATCCATCACTTAGATTTTTTTAGGAGCACCCTCAACACTAAATCAGAAACACTGTTCCATTCACCCACATGTGAAGAATGGCCATTTTTTAACAAGAGACATCAAAATTAAGCATCAGCCAATGAGATTAAATGGAAAGTGGAAACTCTTCCCACCATAAAGAATGGGGAGGAGAGTGCGGTCATGGCTTCAATAGAAAAATTGAGCATATTATGTTCATCAACAACTGAAGTTACACAACAAACAAAACCTTTAAACAACAACTAACCTGACAGATAATCAAGGCAACTACATATTAATTCTGAGTTTTTGATAAATCTCTAGTATAAACTCATACTAGCTCCAAACCCTCATTCATCACTTAGCTTTGTTTAGGAACACCCTCACCACTAAGGCAGAACCATTTTTCCATCCACTTACATGTGAACTCAGCTCTAAAGATTTAAGGGATTATCCAATTCCACAAGCACACAAGAATCAAAGGGAAGTTCTAAGCTACATTTAGTTTGAAAAAGAAAAGCAAGAAAAATCAAGTTTGCATGCAGAATTTGACTAAAAATGGAGAAAAAAAAATCAATCAGCAATCTGCAGGACAAAATGTATTGACAGTGCAATTCAGGTAATGGACATCTTATTCTCCACGTTTTTTAATCAATTTCCCAAGAATTAGTCCACTTGTTTTGCCACCTTTGACAAATGCCAACCATCAAAGTCTACATGCTATAAAATTAAAAGAATAAGACATGTATACGCAAGGAATTCTGACAACTCATAAACTACAAGGACATTCTTGTCACTGTATAAACTGAACAAAAAAAAAAAAATACAGAAATGATAACTGAATAAGAAAGAGGGGGGAGGGGGGGCGGGCGCAGAAGCAATTGCATTCAGAACCTAAGGAAACAATCTATGAACGGGAGTTTCAACTAAAAAGAAGGAACAAACCTTTTGCACTACAGTCAGAATCACCAATCAATGAATTAAATGATAGTGACATACTGAACCGCTCCTTGAATCTTGAGGACATGATGCTAAGGACATTTTTCCTTGCCACAGCAACAAACTTTCCTTTTGCACTCCATTCAACTATGATAAAGCAAAAACTTAATTAGCAATGGAAACTATACAACTTTTTTTTTTGTGGGGGGGGGGGGGGGTGTGGGGGGAACATATAAGCTGGAGCTATAAATCAATGCTCCAAAAGATGAGAATTTTTCAGTTTTAATATGGAGCATAGCTTTAATGTAAAGATTGGACAACGATTTGTTACTTGTTCATTTGGTAACTGATGTATCCAGAGGTTTCCTTAAAGTTCAAAAGGTATTGGGATAGGTGATTCCCAGTACTGTGCTGTGAGAAAAGTATCATATTGACTTATGTAGAAAATGCAATGAAATACAGAGGTCAGATCTCTTAATATGCCGAGGCCCTAGGATGATAGCTATCACTCATGTCCAGCATTGAAATTACATTTCCCAGGAAATCATTGATTGGTTCCAGATATATTCCAAAATTTTCTACGATTAGCAATACGTAAGATGTCTATGAGGACCATTTTACATACAAAATAAGGGCTCTCTTTTGGATACCCCTTAGAAAAGCAACACTACTAAGTGCCTATTCATTATCAGTGGTAAAAACAAAGAGCACTCTTCCAATAAATCTTGCTCTAACACTGAAAAAGAGCAAACACACTCCAATAAGAAATATCACAAATCAATAGATAATACTTCAAATTATATTTCGACTTACTGCAACTACACAGGTGAGCCTGGCAGTCTTCTTGACCATGGAAGAGTTTTGCACATTACCTTCAATAATGTTGATATGAAAACCATATAAATCATCATTGGCTTTTAGATTCAACCTTTAGTTGGCAGGCATAATTTTATATTGCATGTGAATTTTAAGTGGTAGATATTATACAAACTTTCAGTAGGCAGACTTTGTATCACTGCTCTTGTCTTGCCCTTTCCATTTTCAAAGGGGGAAAAAACTATTCAAAACAAAGTAACAATAATAATTAAAAAACAACAAAAACAAAAAACAAAACTTTTGTTCTTGCAGATTACAATAAAATAATGAAAGCCGTAGCAACATTATAGCATTCCCATGATAATAATGTAGCATATTCATTAGAGAGACAAAGATGCAAGTGTTTGTCTGATAGAGTAATTACTGAAAACTGTACGTGAACCAAATCAGAGAATTAAAGTCAATTAAATACCACATACCAGCATCAACATTATCCATTACTTCTTGAAACGGCCCATCCACGGCTCCATGATATAACTTCCCAGAATTCGAAAGAACAACATAAGAGTTTTCGGACCTTTTTCTCCATCTGAAGTCTTTTACAAAGCTTGTTTCATCAACAGAGCAAGAGAAAGATGATGTTACTTCCTGCATAATGGGCAGTGGAAATGAAAATTGACAAAAATATAACAATCTTAAATACAAATTGAAGTAAACAAATGCATTTAGATGGAGCCCCAAGAGGCATTCTAAAACATACAACATAAACCATGCCTTCGTTCCAAAATTTTGCGGTCAGCTATGGATCCTACTAGTTAGCACGCTTGTTCTATTGGGAAAAACTTAGGTACAATTTCTTAGGTGAAGGCAGTATCTTAGGTTCCCTAATTGAATTCAAACACATGGCTACATTGACCCATGCAACTCAAACTTTAAAAAAAAAAAAAAAAAAACAAGGAGAATCAAATTCAATGTAGTTATGTTTTTGAATTCAATCGGGGAACAGAATGTACTCTAGGAAGCACGAACAGGGATACAGAATTGAGCAATTTAGTATGACACAGGTACGACACCCCAAATGAAGTGTCCGTGCTATTCTATCCTAAGTCATGGTTCTTTTTACTATTTCTACTAATGTTATTTTTTTTCGTTCCGTTAACTCAAATCAACTCCGCGCTTTCTCACCAGTGCATTATCGGAAACAATAAGCTGTAATTTAGGCATGTAAGTGTTAATGGATTTGAAGCGAATAACCTGATTGAGAAGCGAAGAGACGGAGAAGAAGTGGATATGAGAAGCAACAGAGGCAGCGAGGGTTGAATTATCGGTGGAGAGAGCCAAGATGTGAACCTTGCCAATCGGAACATCAACGATGCTCAATTCCTGAATGGAAGAAGAGGGGGAGGTTTTGGCGGAATCGATAGCGTCCTTGGTTCTGGCGACGAAGAATCCATCGGAGTGCGCGACGAAGATGAGGCGGTGGAGTTCGGAGACGGCGAGTGGCTGACATGGAAGGGCTTGGAGATCGAAAATGGGGTCGGAGTCGGAGGGTTTGATTGGGAGGGGTTCGCTGATTTGATGGAAGTAGAAGTCGGTGTTGTTGACGCATTCGCCTTCAATTGCGTCTTCTAATTCTATCATTTTGGAATGGTTCTCATCGATGGAGACCATTGCAGTTGAAGAACCCTAGCTAAGCTAAGCTAGCAGAGAAAGGCGAGAGAGAGAGAGAGAGAGAGAGAGAGAGAGAGAGGAGAGGGTTTTGGGATTTGGGCGGGAAGAGTGAGTGAGGAGTGACCTAAAACTCGCTCCACTTAGCGTCATTGCTACGAATTACTAAACTCGCTGCCTTATTATCACGCATCATTATGAAAAATGCAA
Source organism: Castanopsis chinensis (assembly GCA_032878915.1). NCBI lineage: Eukaryota > Viridiplantae > Streptophyta > Magnoliopsida > Fagales > Fagaceae > Castanopsis > Castanopsis chinensis. The sequence continues at coordinate 1,170,109 of JAVQMG010000084.1, forward strand.
GCTTAGGAAATTAGGAACAAAATGTTTGTGAAAAAACGTACTAGTTAGTATTTCTTTTGGATAATTCAAGGTCCATGTCACTAATTGAAATTTTGAAATGGATGAAATTACAACATTAGCAATGGTGTCAAATATTAGAGATTTAAATCAACAATTTTAAAAATGAAGGGTTAATCAAAATTACTATTAATATATAGTATTTTTTAATCAAGCTATCAATATTAGTATAGGTACGGTGGTGGTGAATAGAGTTATCGGTGTGGTAACGATAGTGGCTGCCATGGTGGTACTTGTGATGATGGTGGTGTTTGGAGTGCTTTATTTGGTTGTGACGATGGTAAAGTTGGAGGATTGAAAGTATTTGTGTTTTTCATCATGTGTATATTTGGTACAAAGGACAGAAAAAAAATGAAAGATAGAGAGTAAATTACAATTATATTTTTATTATTAAAAGTATAGTAATAAAAAAGTAAGGATAATTTTATATTTTTTCATCTCAATGTCATTTTGTCTTTCGAATTTAAAAGGTGTGGAGGCCTTTTGTATGGTTGGGACTTGACTCTTCTGCTGTATTAAGGCCTGTGAATCTGGGTTAACGGAGTTGGGACTCACCTAACTTGAATTGCATCGTAGGCTAGCTTGTGCGCAAGTTGTATAATGAAAAGTTTGTACTTCTTCCAACCACATAACAAGAGTCTTCAACATAAAAAGCTACTTTGTATGGCCTTGTTTTATCATATTAACTAGTTTGGGGGATTGTATAAAGATATATCACAACTAGTTTTATCATATTGCAACTAGTTGTGATAATAACCAATCCATTAGGGAGGTAAAGCGCACTAATTTTCATTTTTAATCTCATATTATCTAATAACAAACATTATACATGGCCAATGAAAATATATATGATCATTATTGTTAGAAAACGGAGAGGACAATAAATTTATTTACAGATGAATTTCTGCCATGGTATGTTACATAATTATACATTATAAGATGAGCTTCACAATCATCATATGAAATAGAATTTCATTGAATAACTTATACATTGCAAGATTGTAGATTATGATACTAAATTTAATACCATAATCTTCAAATTTCTTACCCCTATACAAACAAAAAAAAAAAAAACCTCAATTGGACTTTAAACTCAAATTATATCATATCAAAACTCTAAAATTTTATAATTCACTCAAAAATTAAAATAATAACATCATCAAGGGGAAAATAAACAAAGATAATAGACAATACCACAAATCATTAAATTAAACAATTAAAAATAATAATATTACTTTTTTCATTTAGACCGAAGTGGACTAATTAGACCGAATAGACCAAAAGGGCTCAATTGGAACGAAAGGACCGAAGTAAACTGAAAGGACCGAATTAGACTGAAAGGACCGCAGTAAATTTAATGGACCTAAGTGGACTGAATCGACCGAAATGGACTAAAAGGACCTACGTAGACTGAATTGACCGACATGAACCGAATTGGACCAAAATGATCAAAATAGACCGAATTTACCAAAATGGACTGAATAGGCCAAATTTAATTTTATTTCTAAATATATATTATTCTGGATAGTCTGTTGGGTATTCATGCAATTGCGTAATTTGATGGTTTAATGTTGAATCTACTAGCTGCTATTAAATGATAAATAAAAAAATTTTGTAAAATGAAAATTACTATGATGTATTTAGAATATTCTAAATATATCACAGTAATTTGGGAATACTGTATTTTTTTTTAAAAGACAAAATTAATGTATAGTTATTTCTAATACGTATTAGAAATAGCTATACATTAATTTTGTCTATTTTTTTTTTAAAAAAAAAAAACACTATAGCCGCGTTTTTAAAACGCGGCTATAGCTGTCCCCTATAGCCCCGTTCAAAAAATGCGGCTAGAGTATGGCTTATAGCCACGGTTATTGAAATGCGGCCATTGGTCTTGGCTTATAGCCGCGTTTGAAAAAATGTGGCTATAGACCACTGAAGCCTGTAGTCACGTGTTTTAGGCCATGGTTGAAAACGTGGCCTAAAAAAACGCGGCTATAGACCAAATCGTCCTATAGCCACATTTTTTTGAGCTATAGCCATGTTTTAAAAACGCGGCTATAGAACTTTTTTTTTGTAGTGACTTATCACTAACAATCCTAGACATTAATTTAGGTAAGGTAAATTTAATTTACACGTGTACATACTATTTTTTTAGAAGTCAGTGATAGAAATTTATTAATGTATATATTGTAAAAGGGATTGAAAATAAAGCGTTACAAAAACATATATATATATATATATATATTGTGCGCGCCCAATATCAGCGACTGGGCCTGGGATAAGTTGGGCTCACAATCTATTTGTATGGTGGGCTTTTAGCGTTTCCTGTAATGGGGTGATTCCTTGTAAGACTTCCCCAGTGTTTCTATTCTTCTTTTTTTCTTCCTTCTTTTCCCTTGTCTCTTCTTCCTCTCCCTCTCGCGTGCCTGCTTCTGATATCCCATCGTCTATTTATAGCCACAGCTTGCTGGTTTGCTGTGGCCACCCTCTGGTTTAGTGGATAGAGAGGTCCAATGTCATCCTCTCTTAGTGGTGCGCATTTATGAGCGTAAAGAGGACAATGGTGGCATCGGAACTTGATTCCGTTGTCACGTTCGCTTCTCGGCATAAAAGCCTCCAGGGTGGGCGGCAATGCACGGTATGGCGATCTGGGCAGTTGATCGGCGGAACCCGGCGGAACCTCGAGCATAAGGCGCAGGCTATGCGCGGCTTGCTCCTGCCGACCATAACTATGATGGCTTCGCTTTTGGTGTGCTACGCTGGTTTGGGGTGAAGCCCTTTAACCTGATTAGGGCCGGGGCCCAAGAGGGGATGGCCGTTCTTGTGGGCCTAGGTTTAAACGGGCCTAGGCGTGGCCCGTACGGGCGGCTATCCTTGTGGGCCTGCGGGTGGCTGGCTTAGGGGGGTGATGCCCGTACAATAGCCCCCCCTTGATTCATGTACCGAGCTTGGTGATGAATCAAGGTCTCCAAGGCAAGTTGGCAAAGATTCCTGTTTATTCTATGTGCGCGGGATCAGTTGCTGCCGTGGATTTGGCAGGGGTCAGTTCCACGGTAGGCGGTCACTTCCGTAATAATGAGCCTTTGGTTAGCGAACCGTCAGAAGGCAACAGGCTGACGGTTCGTAATCCGTGAGCGCGTGTAAGTGGGTTTCCCAAGAAAAAGCCTGGCGAGTGGGGATTGGGGCGTTCTTTTTCCCGCCTCTTCTTTCATTTAATGCCCCTGGGGCTATATAATCCTCCTCTCAAGCTCTCATTTCACTTTTTACGCGTCCACTCCACATTTTCTCTGCCGAGCATTCCCTGTGCGAAAAAAAACCTCTCCAGTTCTTCGCCTCTCTAAAGTTTCAAGTAAGTGCGTTTTACTTCTCTTCCTTTTCCGCTTCCTTTCTTATTTTGTTTCTTAAGAAATGGGTTTCTCCCACTTGCTAGCCCCTGGGACGGCCTTGGCCAATTTTAGACGGACCTTTGGCGTCCCTAGGGATATGGATATAGCGTTCTGTAAGGAGGGGGATATTGCCCTTGAGAGGGCGGTCAGGCGGAACGTCATCTTCATTCCGCTGATGGCCATATTGGAGGGAGGCGTTAGGTTCCCTTTAGACCCCCTTATAGTGAGCACCCTAGGGTTCTACGGCCTATGCCCCGACCAACTCCCTCCCAATTTTTATAGGGTCGTTAGTTGCGTCAGCCGTTTAAACCAATTGTATGGTCTGAACCTAAACCATCATGACATTAACTTCATGTACAAACTGTGCGGGAACTTTTCGAAGGGCTACTACTTAAAGACTAGGGACACCCGAGTCCGGCTGATATCCTGCCTGCCGGACTCGAATAGGAATTCTGCCGGAGAGTTTGTAAAGGTGAGCGGCAGATGGCTCGCCGAGGGGCTACACTACCCGCATACGCCTCGCGACGTTGGTCGGTACCGTGTCTCCTTAGTTATTTCAAATTCCTGTTTCCTCCGCTCTTTTAATTAACCATTGCTTCTTTGGGGATTCTTGCAGAGTTAAAGCGGTTTTTGCCGGATATCAGGGTCGTCCACGAAAGGGATCTGAACTTCATCCTTAGGTCAGAAATATTCGTGCACATCGACGGGCAACTCCGAGCGTCTCACCTGATTCTCGGAGTGAACCCCGTGTACACCACGTGGCAGTCCTTCGGCCAAGCACTTCTGGTCGACAGCCCCCTCTTGTCGTATATCGACTTTCGGCACGGTCAGTTCCTTCCTCCATCGCTTACAGTGGGTGAGGCTCGGGACATAGGCCCTCGTTACACAACCGCAGACGACATCCCACCGGTCAGGGACGAGTCTGCCGAGCGTGTTTCGCAAAGTAGAGGGCGGCACGAGGCCATTGAACAGCCACAGAACGACCCCCCGTTAACCGAGGAACGAGCCCCCGACCTGGTCTCCGCCACACCTATCCAGCGAGAGAAAATGGTAAAGAAGAGGACGATGACCCTGTCTCGGTTCATTCCCGAAGCCGGTCAGGCCAACCAATCTCCATCCCCGGTGAGGAGCCCGGTCCCCCAGCCTACCGGTGAAGCTCGGAAAAGAAAAAGGCCGGCTGACAAGGCGGTAGACGCTCCCGGCGATATACCGCCGAGGTCACCAATCCGACCCAGGGGAGGGGTGACCATCCGGGAGCCACGGGTCGTCTCCCCTACACAGGCACAGACCGTGGAGGAGCCTTCTCCTAACATCGAAGGCGACTAGAGGCCTGCCTTTACTCTCGGTGGGAGGCCACTGCCCGAGACGGCCTGTGTGTGGAGATCGGAGAAGGGCGACGGGGGGCGTGTAGCTCAGAGCTTAGCCCAGGGCCTTCTCCTGCCCGAGGACGTGCACATCTACTCGGAGGGGGATGACGAGTCACTTGCTCGGCGGCTACAGTGGCACACCGTTGCGGTAAGGTTTTCCTTCGTCACGTTTGATTACGGGACTTTGCCAAGAATTTATAACACCTAACTTCCACTGCGTTTATAGGCGGCACAGCTCACTTCTATAGTGGGCAACAGGCTGAGGGAAGGGGCCGAGGCAACCGAGCATGCGCTAGAGCTGAGGAATGAGGCAGAGAGGCTTGTCGAGGAGAGGATAGAAGCTACCATTGCCTCGGAGAGGAAGGCGGTTGACGCAGAGAAAGCACGGCTGTCCGTGGAGAGCAAGCTGGGGGAGCTGACGGCTAAGCTGGAGGAGACGGAGCTTGAACTGGCGAAGGCGAACAGCCTGAACCTGGCACAGGCCGACCAGCTCACTTCCTTGAAGGACGCCCTCAAGGCTTGCGAAGAGAAGTGGTACAACGAGGGTTTCACGGAGGCGGAGAACTCGGTGGAACCTATCGTTCAGCAGGCCCGGCAACACAGTTTTGGCGAGGGCTGGACGGCTGCGCTCCATGCTGCGGGAGTGCCGGAGGATTCACCCCTGATGGATCCTAAGCAGGTCGCTTACCCTGCCCAACCCCAGCCTGTCCATAGTCAGACCGGCGCCGAGGACGACGATACTCCAAGCTTGAGGGACCTCGTTCAGGCCATCGATACTCACGTGGAGATGGTCGACCTGGAAGCCTCGAGCAACACCCCTGCCGGAGATGCCGGTGTGCAAAACGAGACTCCCCTCCCCTCATAACCTGCCGAAGAGGACCCCGGACAAGCCCAGACCCTTCCTTCCGACCCAGATGTGCGGGGCTGTGATGTTTGATGTTTCTCTCAGAAATTTTTATTTTGTTTTTGTTTTATATTATTATTATTTTTATTTTTATTTTTATTTTTTTTGGAAAAGGCCTAGGTCGCCGGGCTGTAGCGACGAAACATTCGAACTATCATTGTAATCGTTTTACCTCGTACTGCTTGGTTTATGATTTTTGTTATAATGGTTTCAAAGCATATGTTCCGCTTTTTCTTTCTTGCCTGTTTTAATTATGCCTAAATATGATCGGTATTTACTATTGTGTGCTTGCGATTAGTTATGTGAATGTTCGTGCCTTGCGCGGGCTTGAATGTGTAGGGGCAACCGAGGTTATGCTTCTGTCTTTAGTGTTAACGTTTCCACCTGCCCGGTGATAGTTTCGAACCGAGGTTAGGTTTGTCCTTAGTGTTAAGTTTTCCACCTGCTCGGTGATAGTTTCGAACCGAGGTTAGGTTTGTCCTTAGTGTTAAGGTTTCCACCTGCTCGGTGATAGTTTCGAACCGAGGTTAGGTTTCTGTCCTTAGTGTTAAGGTTTCCACCTGCCCGGTGATAGTTTCGAACCGAGGTTAGGTTTCTATCCTTAGTGTTAAGGTTTCCACCTGCTCGGTGATAGGTTCGAACCGAGGTTAGGTTTCTGTCCTTGGAAGAAAGTGTTAAGGTTTCCACCTGCTCGGCGATAGGTTCGAACCGAGGTTAGGTTTCTATCCTTGGAAGAAAGTGTTAAGGTTTCCACCTGCTCGGCGATAGGTTCGAACCGAGGTTAGGTTTCTGTCCTTAGATACCGCACTCACGCTTGTTAATAAAAAAGGATGCAAAGAACGCAAGTCATGTAATAGTATGAACAGGCATTGTATTGACATGTGCCGCCTCCTTTAGATTACATTGTTCAATAGCGACGGATCAGTGGTAAAACTTCTTAAGATTACATACATTCCACGGGTGAGGCAGAGGTTTCTCGCCTAGATTTTCCAAATAGTAGGCTCCTGCACCAGCGATAGCCGTTACTCAGTATGGTCCCTCCCATGTCGGAGCCAACTTCCCCGCATTACGGTCCCGAGCGTTCCCAACGGCTTTTCGCAACACCAAATCGCCGGCTACGAACTCCCTCTTCCTTACATTCCGGTCGTGTCTCTAGGCGAGCCTCTGCTGGTACTGTGCCAGTCGGATTGCCGCCGACTCTCGGCGTTCTTCCAGCAGGTACAGCTGTTTTAGTATTAACTCATCGTTCTCGGTCACCGCGAATTGGGATACCGGTTGCTGCACATGTTTATCTCGGCAGGAATGACTGCTTCTACCCCGTAGGCCAGTGAAAAAGGGGTTTCACTCGTAGATCTCCTTGGTGTTGTCCGGTAGGCCTACAGGACACTAGGCAATTCTTCAGCCCATCTGCCCTTGGCTCCGTCCAACCTCTTCTTTAACCCGTTGACGATAGCCTTATTCGTAGCCTCGGCCTGACCATTGCTTTGCGGGTATGCCGGGGTAGAGTACTGATTTCGGATTCCGAGATTCCCGCAGAATTCGCGGAATTTCCTGCTGTCGAACTGCAGTCCGTTGTCAAAAATGAACGTCTCGGGTGCACCGAACCTAGTTACGATGTTCTTCCATATGAATTTCTTGACGTCTACGTCCCGGATATTGGCCAGTGCTTCCGCTTCCGCCCATTTAGTGAAATAATCTACCGCGACTAGTACGAATCTTCGGTTCCCGGTTGATCGGGGAAAGGGCCCGATTATATCTAATCCCCACTGGGCGAAGGGCCATGGACTGCTGATGGGGTTTAGATTCCCCGCAGGTTGATGGATCATTGGCGCGTGCTTCTGGCACTGTTCACACCTTCGCGCATATTCAAGGGCGTCCTTTTGCATCTGTGGCCACCAAAATCCCTGGGTCATTGCTCGGTGAGCCAAAGATCGCCCACCGATATGGCTGTCGCAGAGGCCCTCATGGAGCTCGGCTAGCAGTGAATTAGTCAGGCTGGGTGGAGGCATTGCAAATATGGACCTCCGAATGACCTCCGGTGAAGTTTCCGATTTGGTGATAGCCAATACCGAGAGGCATTTCGCCGGATTTTCACTGCTTCTTTTTCATCCTCCGGGACTTTGTCTTCAGCTAAAAACTCGATTATGGGGTCCATCCAGCACCTCTCGGTTGCCTGAATCTGTAATACTCCGTCCTTTCTCCCGATGCTCGGCTGTTTTACCAATTCTATCCTGACTTGCCGAGGGAGTTCGCTGTTTATTGATGACGCCAAGGTAGCCAGGGAATCGGCGTGGCGATTCTGTCCCCTCGGGATCTGTTCTACAACCGCCCTGGAAAATTGGCCTAATGCCTGTTTCACGACTCGCAAGTACTCGACCAATCGCGGGTCTTTGGCTTCAAAACTTCCCCGTACATGGTTTACAACGAGCCGGGAATCCGAGAATACTTCTACCGCCGTAGCCCCCAAATCTGCGGCAACTCTTAGTCCGGCCAGCAGCGCCTCGTATTCGGTTTCGTTATTGGAGGCCCTAAAGCCTAATCTGAATGACTGTTCCAACCTTGTTCCTTCCGGGGTGATGATTACGATTCCAGCCCCTGCCCCGGCAGTGTTGGAGGCGCCGTCTACGAATATCTTCCAAGGCTTGGCCTCCACCGTACAGACAATGTTCGGCCCCCTTAGCGAGAATTCGGCAATAAAGTCCGCGAGAACCTGTCCCTTTACCGAGTTTCGTGGCCGGTATTTGATGTCAAAAGAGCCCAAGCGGGTCCCCCATTTCGCAATCCTCCCGGTGAAGTCCGATCGTCTCAGAAGTGACTGAAGTGGGTACTCCGTTAGAACGTAGACGGTGTGGGCTTGAAAGTAGTGGGGTAGTTTCCGGGTGGAATGCACTAGAGCCAATACCAACTTTTCCAGCGGCAAATATCTCTTCTCGGCGTCCACCAAGGTCTTGCTTATGTAGTAGACAGGTAATTGTACGCCGCTGTCCCTAAGAAGCACGGCGCTGGCGGCATGCTCTGACACCGAGAGGTACATGTAGAGGTCTTCCCCTGGCTCTAGTGCCGTTAGTGTCGGTGCCCTCCCGAGGTATTCCTTCAGGTCGTGAAAGGCTCTGTCGCATTTCGTGTCCCACTGGAATCCCTTCCATTTCTTCAAAAGTTGATAGAATGGGCGGCACCGATCAGCAAATTTCGATATGAACCGATTTAGGGCAGCCAACATGCCGGTTAATCTTTGGACTTCTTTTGGGTTGGTTGGCGGTCTGAGCTGCAGCACTGCATTTATTTGTTCGGGATTGACCTCGATGCCCCTCTTCGTGACTAAGTATCCCAGAAACTTGCCGGACCCTACGCCGAATGTGCACTTATCGGCGTTGAGACGGAGTCGGTGCTGCCTTAGTATCTTGAATATTTCTTCGAGGTCGCCGATGTGCTGTCCTTCCTGTTTGCTCTTTATCACCATGTCGTCGATGTACACTTTCGTCTGCCCGACCTTATCCCTGAACATTCTCGTCATCATCCGTTGGTATGTAGCCCCCGCCTTCTTTAGCCCAAACGGCATTACCGTATAGTGATAATTGGCGTCCGGCGTAATAAAAGCCGTCTTCTCCTGGTCCTCGGCAGCTAGCGCAATCTGGTGATAACCCTGGAAGGCGTCTAGAAAGCTTAGTCGGGGATGCCCACACGTAGCGTCCACCAGTTGATCTATCCTCGGCATGGGAAATGGATCCTTGGGGCATGCTCGGTTCAGGTCTGTGAAATCGACGTAGACTCTCCATTTGCCGTTCTTCTTTCAGACCACCACGGTGTTGGCGAGCTAATCAGGAAAGAAAATCTCCCTTATAGCCCCCGCTTCCTTTAGTTTAGCCACCTCCAGCCTTACCGCCTCGACATGCTCTTTAGCCGACCTCCTCTGCTTCTGCCTTCTCGGGGGGTGTAACGGATCTACGTTAAGTTTGTGAACTATAAACTCGGGGTCGACCCCTGGTACTTCGTACGGACTCCATGCGAACACATCGACATTTCGTACAAGAAAAAGCAACAGTTCCGTTCTTGAGACCCGCCCCCAATTGAAAGTGTTTGTCGCTGTCCGGAAGGATCCGCACCTTCAATACGTCCTCGGCACAACCAACTCCCGTTCCCGTCTGGGATTGCTGTAATTGCTACAAGGAGTTTTCCTCGGCGGCATTTATTTGATCGGCCACTCTGTTTACGGCAGCCACTAAGCATTGCCTTGCCGTCTGCTGGCAGCCTATCACTTCTACGATACCGCCCTCTGTCCGGAATTTGACCTTGACGTGTAGTGTGGATGGTACGGCCCTCATCTCGTGAATCCAAGGTCTTCCGAGGATTGCTGTATATGGAGAATACGAGGCGACGACTATGAAGGTCACCATCACTTCCTTCCCCTCCATGTTGACGGGGAGCGAAATTTTCCCCTCCGGGACAACCATATGGCCGTCAAACCCCATCAGTGGTGCGTCGTACCTGGACAGATCCTCTTTCCTCAACCCGAGCCCCCTGTATAAGTCGGGGTACATCACGTCTGCCCCGCTCCCTTGATCTATCATCATCCTTTTCACTATGAACCCCCTTACGCGGGCTGTGACTACCAAGGCGTCGTCATGTGGTTGGATTGTGCCCTTCATGTCGCCGTCATCGAAGGCAATTGGCTGGGATATGCACCTTAGTTTCTTTTCTGGGGGTTGTCCGCCCGGGCTGTCTCCTGCTGAAGCCACGGCCAGGACGTCTCTTGCCAGGACCTCTCTTGGGACGGCGTGGATGACTTCAATTATCCCCACGAGAGGTGGGAGGGGATTCCCGCGGGCATGATCGCCGTGTCCAGCTCCCTGGTTCCTTGCTGCTACGAACTCCTTCAGGTGCCCGGCATTCACCAGCTGCTCCAGGTGGTCATTTAGCATTCTGCACTGTTCGGTTGTGTGGCCCTTATCTTTGTGGTATGTGCAATAAAGATTCTGGTTCCTTCTTGACGGATCGCCGGGCATTCTGTTTGGCCACCTAAAATAAGGCTCATTTTTTATCCTGTCAATAATTCTGTGGACCGGTTCCTTGAATGCTACGTTCACGTTCCCTACTGCCGATCCGAGTTCTTGAACTCTGGCGTCCCTCCGAGGCCGAGATTGGAAACCGCCATTCCGAGGGTAATTCACTACCGGGGCTTCCCCCTGCTTTGCAACCGGTCATCTTCCAGCCGCTTGAATTCTTCGATGCGTCTCATTAGTTGCCTCATATCCTCGGGGGGCTTCCTTGTAAGAGATTCCCTTAACCCGGAGTCGTCGGGCAGTCCCATGCGAAAGGTGCTTGCCGCGATCTTCTCGTTGCCTCTGCCGATCTCATTGTACAGCTCCCAATACCGACCAGCGTAACTGCGAAGGGTCTCTCCGGCCCCCATCTTCATTGACAGCAGGGCGTCTACGGGCTGAGGGACCCTGCTGCACGTCATGAACCGTACACCGAACTCCTGAATTAGTTCCGAGAAGTTGTGGACCGATCCTTTTTTTAGCCCATTGAACCATCTCAGGGCTGTTGGGCCGAGGCTCGACGGGAAGACTTTGCACATCAACGTGTCATTATGCGCGTGTAGGGACATCATTTGGATGTAGTGGCTCACGTGTTCCATTGGGTCGGTCTTTCCCGTGTATGAGTTGAACGGTGGTCTCGTGAATCGACTAGGCATTTGGCCAGCCTCGATGTCCCCCGAAAACGGGGATCTGGCAGCCTGGCGTAGTGCTCTACTCATGGCGTCCATGGCCGCGTTTTGCGGTCGCCCTTCCTCCGGGGATGCCGAACCGCGGTGCGCGTATTCCCGCGAACGCTCGCGATACCGACGGTTTTCGGACTGCTGCAATCCTCTTTGGCGGCGGTCCTCAAGGCTGACGGATCTCCCCCTGCGCCGTCCATGTTCCCCTTGCCGTCTTCTGTCTCGTGCTTCTAACTCCAAGTCTCTCACCAACCTTCGCAGCCGCTCTAGCTCCCGATCTCTTCGCCCGGGATCTTCGTCCCCTCTCTCGTGGCGGCTTCGCCCCGAGGCGTTAGATAGACTCTGAAACGATCCTGCTCCAGGCCCGGATTCCCCTTCCTCGTCTTGCCGCCGGTCTTCGTACCTCTTCTGTCTCCTTTCCCGCCATGTCGACCCTCGTGACGACCCGCCAAAACCACTTTCAGCATGACTTCCTCGTCTGCTCCCCGACATTCCTCCGGAGTGCCTTACAAAAACCACCGCTGCGCAGGAGATCCCCACAGACGACGCCAATTGTGCGCGCCCAATATCAGCGACTGGGCTTGGGATAAGTTGGGCTCACAATCTATTTGTATGGTGGGCTTTTAGCGTTTCATGTAATGGGGTGATTCCTTGTAAGACTGCCCCAGTGTTTCTATTCTTCTTTTTTTCTTCCTTCTTTTCCCTTGTCTCTTCTTCCTCTCCCTTTCGCGTGCCTGCTTCTGATATCCCATCGTCTATTTATAGCCACAGCTTGCTGGTTTGCTGTGGCCACCCTCTGGTTTAGTGGACAGAGAGGTCCAATGTCATCCTCTCTTAGTGGTGCGCATTTATGAGTGTAAAGAGGACAATGGTGGCATCGGAACTTGATTCCGTTGTCACGTTCGCTTCTCGGCATAAAAGCCTCCAGGGTGGGCGGCAATGCACGGTATGACGATCTGGGCAGTTGATCGGCGGAACCCGGCGGAACCTCGAGCATAAGGCGCAGGCTATGCGCGGCTTGCTCCTGCCGACCATAACTATGATGGCTTCGCTTTTGGTGTGCTACGCTGGTTTGGGGTGAAGCCCTTTAACCTGATTAGGACCGGGGCCCAAGAGGGGATGGCTGTTCTTGTGGGCCTAGGTTTAAACGGGCCTGGGCGTGGCCCGTACGGGCGGCTATCCTTGTGGGCCTGCGGGTGGCTGGCTTAGGGGGGTGATGCCCGTACATATATATATATATATATATTTTTTTTTTTTTTAAATCTGGAATGCAATTTTTCATATTTTTTTTAGTAGTCATTACAAAGCATTGAAAGTACTACAATATTTCCCAATTAAAGCTTCGCCTTGCATGCAAAATTGTTTTGCTAATAGGATGTCAATAGCTTCATGCATGGCCTAATCATAAATTATAGTAAAATGGAGTTGTGTGGATTCATATATCAGCATATTTCGAGCTCCCCATATAGCCCAAGTTAACCATTTATAGCCTATATTTCATTATCCTATTTAGTTGTCGTGGCCATATACCGTTGTGAAAGAGAGAGGCATTGAATTGAATAAGAATAATGAAGAAAAAAAAGTGTGTAAAGAGTTTTTTCTAAATTAAATTAGGTGAACATGTAAAATAAAGTACATGTGAAGTTAAAATTGTCCAAGATATTATTAGGGAAAAAAATGTTTAAGATGAATGTGTAAATCAATCGGTTAATATATTTAATATTATCAAAAAATTAGAAGAACAAATCAATAAACAAATGGTGACATGGCCAATGATGTGGGGTACTCGAAATACTATACTTTAACTTTTAAATATTATATATAGATTGAAGTTCCATCTAATATCTAATATCAAAGAGTTCACTTGTTACTTGTGAGGCTCACAATGCTATCATTTCTAACAATAAGTTTAAAGTCACAATGTTTTTCAATTGTCGACATGTTTTCTGACTCATTGTTTGTTCCAATTACATTAGTTATGTCTTATAATACTATTATTACTAAATTTCTAAACACAAAAAGATAAGAACGCAGCAAAGGCACAAGATAAAAGAGCCGGAAATGGAAGGCATCATCTAGGGGAATATTATTTAGGGAGGGTACTCACTGAGGCTCCCAAGAATATTATTATAGAAAATTCAGAAGCCCTAAACTTGAGGCACTTGTAATAAGAGTGGCACGTGAATTTGCGGTCAGAAGCGTGGAGTTAAGGCACTAGGTGGGATCTCCAAGTGCGGAGAGTGCTGTGCTGTCATTAATACTTGCATTGTCTTCAAGAACAGCGTGAAAGTTTGATTGTTCAAAGTCACATTACCAAGTCATTGGTTTCACACATCTAACTTCTTGTAATTTATATCCAACTACCAAATTAACTTGTTACATGCACTTGGCAAACCTGGTGTGAGTTTGGATAGCGGTAAACCCAGTGTTTTGCGCGTTTGTATTTTTTTGGTTGGGTCTCGTGCACTATTTACGGGATTCGTAAGTACGGATTTCAGCAAATGTTAAGTTAAAATTGGATCCCACGGTACTATTTACACATTTAAAAATTATTTTGATACACTATTTTCAGTTTTTAATAATAAGCGGTATCCAAACATAACCAAATTTCTTTTCCAAATATTAATACAAGTTCTCCTTAGATTAAGCATTGCATGCCTTCATTTTTTAGCCTATAAGTTGCAAATTGTTGCAAATGCAAATTGCAGTGAACTTGTTGTACATGAAAGAAATATATTTTCATCCATAAAAATACAAGAAAAACACATTCTGTTTCCATTAACACACTCCAAATACTTATTTTTTATATATATAATAAAGGACATATTTCAGCTGACAAGCTGTTTACAAGCTTTCAATCGCTCACTCAATGCATTAAGCAGAAAAAAGTTAGCCTAGCTTGCAGCATCCCAACAACAAACAATCTCATTGTCTCACCTCAAGTCATCAGATAACAAACAAAAGCAAATCTTTGGGCGGGTGACAAGTCAAGTTCACCTCAGCCAAAATGATGCCCCAATAGTCACACAGTACAATTAACACATTAAGTTAAAAAAAGAAAAATAAAAAAACTATATAAACTTACTAGAGGCATTCTACACTAGTACAGTGTGTAGATACCCTCCATAGACAAAGGACCTTTAGTAGAGAATGCCATACATTTTCACTGCTACAAAAGGCCAAAATCATAGTCACTTGGACAGAGACCAAGGAGGGCTATTTCAAAAAAAGCCCCCCTTGATACTAGAATACCATATATACCTTATATAGTAGGATAATTAGAAAAGAAAAGAGTAGAGAAGAAAGTCACACTAAAGTTAGAGGTAATAGGCTTAATTTGGAAGTGCGTTTTTGATTAGCAGTGGTTGAGTTGGCTGAATCAGAACTGGCTTCCAGCGTAGGTTTGGCCAAAAGACCAGTTGGGAGGAGCCACATCGTTGGAGACCACAGTACGTCCATCACTAGTTGTGACCTTGATAGAGAGGGCTTGACCATTAAGACATGAGTTACTCTGCCAGTTCTGACCCCAGTTCCGGGACATGGCCTGCCAACCAGTGTTGGAGCCTTTAATAGACACAGCAACAACATCGCCAGCTCCACCAACATTGGTTATGAGCACAAGATTGAAGTAAGAGTGTCCATTGATGGTGAACCTGATCCCACCACTCTTTTCGCAAGCAACCCTGCATAAAAATCACAATAAAGGAAATTAATACAAATTAGAATATAATAAAACACATAAATGGATACATTGGTGTCCCTTCTTTGTTTCTCCTCACATAAAGGCAACATCACCCTAAAAGATTTTTTTTTTTTTTTTAAATTAGAGATAACTTTGTTGGAATATATAAACCATTTTTTTCATAATTTATTGAGGTGGCAAGTTTTTATTGATAAAACTGAGACAAAACATATTTCATAACTGCTAACATGACTTGATGTGATTGATGCCTATGTGAACAATTCATGTTAACCATTGTGAAAAATGTTGTCCTTAACACTATTTCTCATCGCAACAGTTAAGAATAAATTTGTGAGAAAATATATGTATTTTAGAGTTACTGTAAATGGTTTCCATTGCGAAGATGGTATGCTTACCTTCTGTACTGAACTGGGACAATTCCTGCTTTGTACTGAGCAATGTGTTGGAAAACAGGCTGAGCAAGATCGAAGTGCTGCTGGGGAGGATTACACCAGCCTCCAGCATCATTAGCTTGAGCATAGTTTGGTGGACAGAAGTTAGTTGCAGTGACGATAATGGAGCCTGGTAAACACCAATTATGTTCATTCACGCACTTAATCTCAAAACAGGCTCCACAGCTCAACCCACTGTTGAAAAGAGCAGTACTCAATGCAGCTGTGTTTGTCCCATACCCCTGGCTGTAAAGATTCCCATAGCCACAAGCCCCACCTGCATGACCCAAAATTATTTAAGACTATTGAAGATCTCTCACTATACAAAATCTTACAACTTTCATTCTCTTGCTTTTCTCATAATATTAAGTACTTACCCATTGTCCCAGAAGCATCACCACCTCCATAGAAAGTAGCATGTGCACTTGTCCACCCACTTCCATCGCCCTCCACAGTCTTCAACATGATCATGAGAAGGGCTACTATGGTATATTTAAGGAAATCCATTTCCTGTTCAAAGAAAGAAAAGAAATACATTAAATGAGAGAACCCATTTGAGATTTCATCAATTAATAGAGGAGACAACGCCTTACAGTGGTCAAAGAAGTAAATGCAGCAAGTTGGGACGAGTCACAAGAAAGAGGAAACTAACTAGATAGGGAGAGAGTATATTGACAATGGTACAAGGAATGGAGAATGGACTTGTTTATATAGATGCGTATACAGTGCAAGTGGAAGATAAAAATATAAGAATTTGTCCAAAAATTTTGACATCAGAAAGATGAGAGAGAATAGTATCTTAACAACCAACTGAAACTGAAACAGTTAAAAATAACCAACAACAGAATTATAGTATAAGAAAAGAATCCACCTTGTAATAAATTTCAAATTGCTCCTGGCCTGCCTATTTTTGCGGTCTAAGTGGACTTTTGACCATCATTTTTGAAAATCAAGAATCCTTGGGAATGCATGTATTGTTATGTTTTAATAAAAACTCTTATGTTATAGTAATAGAGTGCAGCATTGCTCGAGGTCTCATGTTCAAATCCCAATGGATAAAAAGTGAGAATTCTCTCCTGTCCCAAGGGTACTAGTCTTCTCGTGGGGTTAGGATGAAGTCTATTGTCACTTCAAACAATAGTAGTTATGGTTTAATCCAACATTTCCTACTAAGTGAGTGTCCTAATGATCATGCTCATTGGGTTTTGTTATAATGGTTGCCCAGCTCACCCATCTTTTTTATAAAAAAAAATATGACTACGGGTTTTTGTTTGTATATATTTTTATCCCTTATAAAGTAACTAAAATTGAAAAAAAAAAAAAAAAAGAAGACACATGATATATTATTATTGGTGAAACTTAGGGTGAAATACTAAAACTTTATGTTCTCGTTAACATTGAGAATGTACTGCCACTGGCTCATGTCAAAATATAGACGGTTGGATGACCTAATCGTAAGGTATATATATAGGGAGAATCATATCTGTAATGTTGTATGTTAATCTAAAGTTGACTGAATTTATTCTTTTCCTTGTAAAATTCCAAACTCCATTGCTTCACCTTCTACAATATTTATGCAGCAAGCAGGAAAGTGCATTATTGAATAGTAGTATTCGCACAAGCTAGGTCCTTTTGCAAGAGCTTACGTATACTAGCTGATAAAGTTAATTGTCCCCTAATACTTATTTTAAACTTCATTTAATAGCTAGGTAATTTGATCAACTGAAGATCATAAAAATAGATGCTCGCATACACTTTTCTTTTAATGGTCCATATTGAAAAACATCGGCAAGTGGACAACACATAGTTCGGGAAGTCTTTTTGGTCTGTTATTCTTTGATTCCTTTAAAGAGGAAGAAGTTGGAATACCATTTGTTCCTTTTAATTTTCCTTTACTTATTCACGAGCAATTTTTAAAAAATTATAGCATAAAACGACCAGTACAACACTGATGTAATATAGGAATGATACAGATAAAACACTAGTCTAGCATCTCAAGGGTCCGTTGGTTGGGATAAAATAAGAATGATAGAAAACAAGGAAGAGGTAAGTGAAGAGAAAACTGATTTTATAGATATTTAGTTGGAGAGAAGGAGAGGATGAAAAATTGGTGAGCTCAGGTGTTTTTCTCCTAACCCACCAAAATTCTATCTCCCTAATGTGGAGAGAAAATAGAGGAGAGATGAATAATTGCAGTCAATAACTTAACTACTCACTGCCTGGTTGCTTTTCTTTTTATTTTCTTTGCTTTCCTGGGCATGATACAGGTTTGTGAGTTTTTTTTATTTTTTTTTTGCTTTGCTTTCCTGGTCTTGATACAGGTCGTAGATTTTTTTTTTTTGGGCATGATACATGTTGTGGGGGTTTTTTTTTTTTTTTTTTTTTTTTCCTGGGCGTGATTCAGGTTGTGGGTTCTTTCTATTGTTTTGCTCATCTTTTTTTTTTTTTTTGGTTTAACTAGATGCGATTTTTTAAAAACTTTTTCTTTTCTGGCCATGAATTTTCTTTTTTAATAAGTTTGGGTGATTGTCTTTTTTTTTTTTTTTGGTTCTTTGCCATGTTTTTGTTTTAATTGGACATCATTTTTTAACAATAACATATGAGTACTTTCATACTAACTCATTTTTTCCATTCTTTCACTTTTTCACTCTCAATTAAACACAAATGAAGAAAATTAAAATATTTTCTATCTTCCTACTTTTTCCATCTCTCTAACTAAACGGAAATGAAGTGTTTGTACGTCCTCTCTTGACTAGTTTTCTAATTCGAATGTATTAATTAAAAAATTCTGTCAAGGATTATAATTTGTTTTTCATATTATTTAGGGCATGTTTGGTATACAAATCTAAATACATGTTTTTAGTTTTTAAACAATATTACACGTATTTCTATATATTTTTTTACCCACACATATTTAAAAAAAAATTAAAAACTATTGTTTAATCACACGTATCAAACCGCCTTAATTTTTGAGAGGAATAGTATCAAATAGTTCTTTTATCTTTCTATGTATATTTTAGTATGAGTTTGATGCCCCACCTAGGCACATGGGGTTATGGGGAAGTGCTTCACTTTGACTTTATATCACCCCTAGTTTTTTTTGGAAGTTGTAAATAACACATTGGCCATCCCTGACTTTTGATGCCAACACTGAGAAAAGAATCCTATTTTAAAGTTTAAATAAAACAGCAGGAAACTTGACTACCTCAAATTTAGGATCGTATGGATGGAATCAAAGTGGTTAGCATGTGGCAAACCATCCAGCTCAAATTATTATGATGACAAATCTTCTCTTTAATCTTTTTCCTCATCTTTCATTCCCTTTTATTTAATTAAGACAAACTTTTCCTTCTCTTTATTAAGCAATCTTAGCTGTACCCATCCGATAACCCTCATTAGTTTCATGCTGTTGCAGTATTTTAGTGTATGCTTTACAGGTTAACAAAACCATGAGCATGAATGAGCATGCCTATTATCTGTAGAAGCTCCTAAAATGTTAACCTTTTTCCTTATTACTTTTTTGGTCGGCAAGCGGATAAGGAAAATTAAGCTTTACCCCATTGCACTGCAGCTACATGCATCATGGGCTTCTATATAGTTTTCAGTTAGGGGAGTTAAAGCTGAGCATGTGAAAAAGTAACAAAAACCAAAAAAAGGTGTTGTCAGGCATTGGACCTATGTGGTGATTAGGTAGTCCTATATGTTTAGTTTGTTAATGCAGAGTGTTGAAATTTTATTGCAACTCTAAAGGCTAAAATATAATTTCCAGTCTTCTACGCAATGTTATAGTAGTGGCAGATAAGCAACTGTCCTTCCACATGTATGTACTATTTTATTATGAAGTAGGAGTACATGTTATTATTCAAGTCTGCATTAGGTGTGAAAGCTATCACACTTCTGTGGTGATGAAGCTCATCGTTTTACGGCGCATTTTACTACCAGGCATGCTAAATTTTGCTAATCACATAAATAGGACCACATGCAGGCTCATCTTACACTATCCAATCAATAAATTTCTTTACTATTTTTTTTCTTCCAGTTGTTGTCGTTGTTGCTATTTGTTGAAATCGTGAATATTTTATTGAATCACACATATTAACAGAACATGAGGGACCTATATACAGGTCATGAATTAACCTAAGACTAACAAGACAATGATATATGGTACAATAATGCTGTAGTAATTAAAAAACACAGAGAAATAATGGAATAGTACTATAGATTGTACAATATGGTCTTATACGGGCTTGGACTTGAATGTTGTAACTACTATCCCCTCAAATTCAAGATGGATTGAGAGAAAATAGCTTAAGTTTGGATACAAGATCGCAAAAATGTCATGTAGAATAATTTTATGAAGAGGTCAGCAAGATGATCATGAGAGTTGATGATAAAATGAAACTGTAAAGAGCCCTAAAGGAGATGATCATAGACAAAGTGATAATCAATCTCAACGTGTTTATTTTGTTCATAAAGACATTAAACTTGCTGTACTTTAAAAAGCGCTTTTGCTGTCACAGTATATTAGGGAAAAAAAATAAGAAAAAGAAGAGAAACGCTCACATTGTTTTGTAACCATTTAACCAAAAGACCTTAAAAGCGATGTCCACTAGGGCACGATGCCCTGCCTTTGTGCTAGATCAAGCCATAATAATCTATTTCATATAGCGCAGAAAGATAATAGAATCAACGAGCAAAAATGTAGTAATCAGTGGTACAATGATCTATAAAGTCTAGTGTAAGCCATGATAGACAATATATAAGGTCTCAAGTCGAATATATAACAGTATGTGTGCATTTGGCAACACTTATTTTTGCTAACTTATTTTACTATTCAGCTTATTTTTACTACTATTAATGAGTTTTACTTTACTATTTTAGTTTATCTATAGTACTTTTAGTAAAAAATTTTCAGTTTTAATAAAATAAGTAAATCCCAAATAGACCTTAAGATGGATGATGCTCCCAACCAGTTGACATTGTGTCATGTAATAATACTCATCAAATAGTGAAGAGATCTCAAGCCCAATGAATGGTATTTGAGAGAGAGCAAGGCTCTTTCACTTCGAATTGCTAATTAATTAAGAAACTGTTTGAGTACCTGAATACCAATAAGGTCATCTCCAATAATGATTAATTATCATTTACATGCAAGAGGAGAGGATTGGTGGCACAATTAGTGCAACGGAGAAATAGACCAGAGTCATAAATATGACCTGATACTCTGATAATGTGGCCTAGACATCCCAGTTAATTAATTGGTACCGACTTAAGGTCCCCTTTTTTTTTATTTGGATGGATAAGGTCCCGGCTTTGATGAGGAATAACACTAACACCAGTTACCACGACCCCAAGAGCTATCTGGCAAGAGTCCCAGACACTTAGAATGATTATCTTTTGGGGGAGGAGAAAAATCTGAGAGAAAGAAAAGCAGTTTTACTCTTGTACTTTCTCTTTCCAAAAATCATTTTTGAAAAAAAGTTATAAAAAAAAAAATCAAAACTCTCCCTATATCTCATGGAAGCTGCATGCATCATTTCTTGCGCATCATGTGGGTTCCATAGGTCGCAGGTGTGGTCACTACTGGCCTACTTAAGCCCTTTATGGCGTAATACCACCCGCACAATAATAATCACTATTTAAACCCACAACTCTTGAACTCGTAGATATAATGAGTTATGGAGGCCTCTTAAGTACCATTAAGCCACCTCCTTTGCTAAAAACTTATTTCCCATTATTTGAAACTTTTGGTAATAGAGTTTATTGGAGTAATATTATAATTTTATTTTAAAAAAATTTGTAACAAAATTTCACTTGAAGAAAATTATGTTAGTAATATTAATTTACTTAAGCATATTGTATAGCAAGTAATACTTTTTATAAGTATGTAATGTAAATACGACATATATAATTTCATATAAAAAAAGACATGTAATACCTAAAATTAAAGTATAAGCAATGATTTTCTATTAAAAAAATTGTGGAAACATTTGATAAATAATGTTGATTGGAGAATATGTACCATGTGGCGAAATCAAATCATACTTAATTATAGTGCACTATATGATGAAATAAAAAATGAAAAAAAATTAAAGAAAAATAAAGAGGGCATTCACTTGACGTAATTATAACATGTAAGATACAAATTTTATTTTTTATTATATATAAAATTAATTAATATGAAAATAACGTGATTTTTCATACTTTCACTTTACAACTTTGGATTTTTACCATTACACTCTGTAGTGGCCCCTGCTATGAGATTTTTTATCTTGTTCTTAGGGGAGAAAGAAGGTTCAATTTGTGACGTGAAATTTCAATGATTGTTTGCATATTCATTTACCCATTGGAGTAAGTTGAAATAAACAAGGGATCAATAAGATTGAGCGACACTTTGAGTAAAGTTACAAGAATGATGTTATAGTTATTATAAATTTTATTCGATATGCCAATTAATATTAATTAATTGTTAAACACAACACAATTTTTTAAAAAAAAAAAAAATTGTTTATTATTTACTGATATATATCACAATAAACATATGGATTATAATGTCAGTTTGATAAAATTTAATAACATTTTTCAAGTTATAATTACACTTCTAGTAAAGGGTAAAAGATTGGTTGATACTTTATATTGACTTGATTGGTTGTCAACCAATACAAAGATTTTAAGAGCATTCAGAATAAGAATGTTAAAAGCTAAAAAAACTATTTTTTAGTAACTCATTCTAAAAACACATGCTACAACAAGAGTGTTATTGTTAAAAATTTTGACAATTAAGCTATAGTAAAGTGTCAAAGAGTTGAGCCACCATTGTCTTAATCTTCCTGTGTAGAGGTTTCTGAACATGAGTTTGACTGGTTGTGACTTCCTTCTTTTCTTGTGTATTGGTGAGGAATCTGACTTCAACATCACAAACATCCCACCATGTATGGCAAGAGGATGATTTTCCTTTAAAGACAATTGCAAGTATCTTTGACACTTTACTATAGCTTAATTGTCAAAATTTTACTTCAGCTCTAAAGTTATATTAATTTATTTTAATGTGTTGATGGTTGTTGCTATATTAATTTATTATATTGGATATATTATCTTAATACGTTAAAAGCTAAAAAAAAAAAAAAAAACTAGTTTTTAGTAACTTACTCCAAAAGCACATGCTACAATAAGAGTGCTATTGTTAAAAATTTTGACAATTAAGCAATAATAAAGTGTCAAAGATAAATGACACTCATTGACACAAAATTGTAGCTCTAAAGTTAAAAAAAAAAAATTTTAATTTGTTGATGGTTGTAGCTATTATTAATTGTGTTGGATTTATTATTTTAATGTCTAGAATGCTAAAATAAAATCTTTGATATTTGGTGTATTAGAAAATGAGGTGTTACAATAGATAAAATAGTGTTTTGAGTTTCTAATTAAAAATTATACATTTTTGACAACCTTATTGTGAATGCTCTGACAAAACAAAAATATGACCGAAGTTTTATAATTTGAGGTGAACTCTAAAATTCAAAATAATAAAAAAAATTATTTATTAAATTATAAATATAACACTGACTACATTCATTATCATATGTAAACTTCTTTTAAATAAAATTAATAATATTTTTAACATTATCCTTACAATCTTGGTACGAGAATACACCTAATATATAAAGAGAGATTGTCCTAAGAAAAAAAAAGCTATTACAACGTGTACAAAACTACAAACTAAAAAAACTGATTGTTTCAATGTGATGATAATGTTGCATATCTAAATACTTCAATGCTTAAAGCTACACCGTGGGATATTGATCTGATTGTCAACAACTCTTGGCACCCATGATCAACAATGTTAATTAGCTCCAAATCTGAGTTTTTCCGATGAAAATGAGAACTTAATCAAACAAAGTGCCTGGTTGGCCATGCTGCTGCTGCACCTGCAACTGTTCTTGTTGGCAATGGCTCCACTGGAACCGGCTTCACTACACAGTATCCACTACCTGAACAAGAACCTACCCTCCCTGATCTCCTAATTCCATCGCTGCCTTTAATATCCATAGCCATTCTTCTTATCTCCATGTCTTCATGCCTCTCTACACTACTCCTCCTCCTAAGATTTTGCCTCTTTATAATAGACTTCAACTTATCTTTGTTACCATCTTTGCCACTCATTAATATTGGCACTGGCATGGCCTCTAGACCCATCAACTTAGCCACCACTCCAGGCTTGCACCACACAACTCTTTCTCCAGCTAAAGTTGGAGGCAAAGACCACCTGCAAGAATTGAAATCACAGCAGTTTGATGATGATTTTCTTCCCGGCTTTTCAATGCCATTCAGTTTCTTGAACGAAGACCGATACATTGCATCTTTTCCATCAAGAGAAAAACGAGGGTACTGATTCAATGCATTCCTAGCAGAACTCAAGATGTCAGAGTTGTTCACACATGACATCCTACCGCGCAATATTCCCACATTACACTCGCTCAGTTTCGATTTTCTGGCAATCTCTTCTTCTAATTCCAACTGCAATAACATCTCCTCCAATGTTTGACTTTGTCCTGATGACCTAGCATTAGCAGTCACAAATGGGCCGACCATGTTGGAGAAATCTTCATGGTTAGCCTTGTTATTTTGCTGTTGGTTGAGAGTGGAGGTTGAGCCATCATCGTTGCAAAAATTAGTTCTGATTCCCTTCTTCATCTTGGCCCCTAGAGAGTTCTTGAGGAGAAAGAAAGACAGATCTTTCATTGGATGTTTACTAGCTATGTGATTCACTATTTCATGATGGGGGGTTTGATTTTAATTTGCTAGTTGCTCCAATAGAAAAATGTTACGTAGACTGCTGGACAAATTATGAAACTTGTGAATGGGATGAATGAGAGCGGTGTGGGTTAATAGCACTCACATGACAAATGAAGGGTCACAACTCACAAGTATTTCAAGTATGTATCATCCATTGAGCTCTTGACTTACTTTAGACCTATGCTGTGTTTCATGACTTTAATTATCAGTTTCATCTGAATTGGTTGAGACACATGAGGATCATTTATTCTCAAACTAACCTTCTTTATAGTTAGCAAAATGCAGTCAATAGTCATCAATACACGTATATGTATATTAAATTTAGATAAATCTATGTTAAATTATAATAAAAATAAGAAGAAGAAGATAAATAATGTATTTTGTTTATCATTTTGCTTGAAATTAGATATTTACATATATATATATATATATATATTCATGACTACATTAAATTATTTAATACCTTATATTTTTGTCAATATCTTTTAAGAATAAATTATGTAGGCACCCAAATACGGCAATTGGGCCTGAAAGATGTTTGGGCACACAATCTATTTATATTGTGGGTTTTTGTGTTTCCTACAATGGGGTGACTCTGTGCTCGGCGGCCCAAATGCCCCAATTCTCCTTCTCCTTTCTCTTTTTCTCCCCAATTTTTCCAGCCCCTTTCCATTGATCTCCCCTTCCCTATTTATAGTTACAGCTTGTGGGATTGCTATGACCATTTTCTAGTTCAGTGGATGGGGAGGTTCAATACCATTTCATCTAAGTGGATGTTTAATTATGAGTGAAAGGAAACGATGATGGCATTGGAACTTGGTTCCACTGTCAGGTCTGTTTCCTGGCAGAAGCGTTCCCAAAGCGACGGATGGGTGGTCTACTACCGACAATCGTAGTTGGAGGTTAAGTGGTGGGAAGAGGACGATAGTGGCCTAGGAACCTGCACAGTTTGTAGGCCTGATGCCCGGCGATACCCAGATAATGTCGTGCATATAAACGTGGATCAAGATCTGGAGACGTGTTCACCCAGAGTGACGAGGTTTATCACTGCCGAGCATACCACAGGTGGTTTCGCTCCTGAATTACGGATGCTCGGTGTACGTTAGGCTGGTCCGAAATGAGCCCATTAGCCTGATCAGTGTTAGGTCCCTAAGCGGACAATCATTCTTGTGGGCCTCTAGGCAAATGGGCCTAGGAAAGGTGATGCCCGTACAAATTATATTGTTGATCTCTAAACTTAAGCACCCATAAGTGATTTTAGTTCTTGAAATTTAAAGTAATTGCTTTTAGATCTTGAAATTTAAAGTAATTACTTCCTAACTTGTGAGCAATAATGTGTTAGTTTTTAGTTTGACCACATTGTTGTTCCGTTAGAAACATTTAACGGATGTTGATGCAATGATCAAAGATATTATTTTAAATTTAAAAAAAATTAAAATGATTAATTTAAAATTTATGGACTAAAATGGCTCATGGGCTAATATTTAAAACCAAAAATATATTTTACCGTATCTTTAAAAATTATACTATAACATGTATGTTATTGAATTGGGATATATTAAAAAGAAACAATTTAATACATGTAGTTCTGCCTTTATTGCTCTTAAAAAAATAGTTCTGCCTATAGTGTTGAGATTTTATTTTGATGATGCTGAAAATTGTTAGTGAACCGAATAGTCCTCACGTGCCCTCGGTAATATGCAAAACACAAATAAAGAGAAAATCTCGCAAAGAGTACCAGTGTGGTACCGACCAGAGACCCTCCAAATGTTAAGTTAGAAAATAGAGTTTTCTATCACTTTAGAGTACTAGAGGTAAGGTATATTATGCATACCATGATTTATGAGGGTTTTGGGGTTTTTATAATAGTGAATGGTGATTGGGATCCCTTTGAAGTAGGGATCTTTCTTTGTTAGGAGAGTCTGGCGCTCTAGGGTTTCCTAGATTTTAGAGTGTCTTTCCATATAAAAAAGATATGGGCATTATCTTGCATGTTCTCCAAGATGTTTCCATACATAGATATCCATGGAGTGCAAGTCAAGATATGTTGGACCCGTCGGCCTCTTGGACTCGTCAACTTCTTGCCTCATCCATGGATTCCCATCGGGTCAAGGAGGCGTCTGTTGGGCATCATGGTGGGGTCGTCGCTTTTCGTTTCGTCAATTATGTGTCAATGCTTTTGGTGCCGTTGCTTTTGGACCTTTTTTCGTATCCATGAAGCTGACGGGTCCGTAGGTGCCGTCGGCTTCGTGGTACAATACGCCTTAAATTAAATTCTCAAGAATACCCTTATCATATTTTAAATTTGTAATATATCAATATGTATTTAATTTTTTTGTTCATTTAAAAATGCTTTTTTGGGTAGAATTTTAATTCATTTTTAAAAACTTTAACCTAGATTTTGTTCCAAAAGCAATGTCGTGGGTGGGGTCATACTACTCTAGTAGATTTCAAGGGACTAGTACACCTTCATAAATAGATGATAGGGAACTTGTGCTTTGCTGGTAAACATTTGATTATGAGCAATACTAAAGTTTACCAATTGTCAACTTCACTGTTAGTATTTTATAAATTAACCGTTTAAAAATGATATATATTTCATATTACTGCAAAGTGCAGAAATTTATTTAATAATTTAAACTTGAACTAGATGCTATATATCTGATGACGCATGCTGATCGATATTAATTAGTAACCTGTTATCTATGTGAAGGAATATATTTGGTGATTAACAGTAACACTTTTAACAGTTTGTCCGCTATCTTTTACATCCCATCTATATTGTTAGACATAACTTCAAGAATCTGTGTGTTTCTTTTTTGATAAGTAAGAATGATATATATACGAAAGGCTACTCTATGCAAGAAAAGCACAAAGCAAGAATGATATATATACGAAAGGCTACTCTATGCAAGAAAAGCACAAAGCAAATCAGAAAATTACAAGAATGAAAAAAGAAAGCATGAAAAATACAAAAAAAGAAAACTAAACAGCATAGTTACAAAAGAGAAAGAGAACTAAGAAAAGATGGGAGAGAATCACTAGTCGTGAGTCCCCTAGCCCGAGACCAATCAAAAAAAGTTCCACTAAATAAAGCACGCATCAAATCACTGGACTTATCCAAATCCTCAAAAGTCTGTCAATTCCGTTCCTTCCAAAGACACCATAGTATGCACAACGGAATTAAATTCCAGATTTGAGATGAATGCTTCCCCAACCAGTTCCACCAGCCAAAAAGCAAATTTGGAATCGATCTAGTATGACACATGCCACTTCAAAGGTTATAAAAACAAAGCTCGATAACCGATAAGCTATCTCACAATGAAAAAGTAAGTGATCCACCGTCTCTCCATAATGTCGACACATAATACACCAATCCACAAAATCCAAGCCCCTCAATCTCAGATTATCACCTATTAGGATCTTATTTCAAGTTACACACCAAACAAAGAAAGAAACACGTCTAGGGACCTTAACCCTCCATATCCCTTTCTAAGGAAAGACAATTGAGGGTGAGTCCTGCAATTTGTTATAATACAACCGGATGTCAAAATCCCCATTAGGCTTCAATTTCCATCTCAACCGATCTCCAACATCCATTGAGGGGGTATTGGCTCCCAAAATATGAAGAAAACGCAACCCTTCCTCCATCTCCCAATCATTAAATTCCCGAATGAAACAAACATTCCAAATTCTTCTATCTTCCGCCCATTCCCTTGACAAAGAAGCTTCAATAGAAGCCTCTTTGTCAATAGCAATGCTATAAAGTCTCGGGAAAGCAACTTGAAAAAGTTGATCTTCATACCACCCATCCTGCCAAAATCTCACTCTATTCCCCAACCCAACAACAAACTGAGTATTTTTGCTGAAGTCCTCCCAGCCCATACAAATACCTCTCCACAAACCACACCCATGCACTCCCCTACCTAACTTAGAGATCCATCCCCCCCCCCCCACTCTTTCCCAAATTTTGAAGCTACCACCCTCCTCCACAGCCTTTTGTCCCCTTTCCCAAACCGCCACAACCATTTCTCCAATAATGCTTTATTGAAAGTAGTAAGTTTTCTTCTCCCTAATCCGCCATTGGCTATGGGCACACAAACTTTATCCCATCCTACCAGGTGAGTCTTGTTATCACTCCATAAAAAATCCCTTTGCAATTTTTCAATTCTATTAGCAACATAAGTAGGAATGGTGAATAGCGAAAGAAAGTAGGTGGGAAGACTAGATAACGTACACTTAAGTAACGCCAATCTACCCCCCTTAGACAAATACAACTTTTTCCACCCAACTAACTTTCGCTCAATTTTTTCCAAAATAGGATTCCAAATTGAAGGAGGGTTATGTGAAGCCCCCAATGGCATGCCAAGATAAGACATGGGTAGATTTCCAACTCTGCGGCCCAAAATTTCAGCCAATGCATGCACATCATCAACCTCCCCTATTGGAACCATTTCACTCTTCTACACATTAACCTTCAAACCTGTCACAGCCTAAAAACAAAGTAACAACAACCGAATATGCAGAATTTGCTCCACATCTGCATCACAAAAAAGAATAATGTCATCTGCAAACAATAGATGTGAAACACATTCTCCACCATCCTTCCTACCCTCAACCTTAAAACCACGGATTAAGCCAGCTTCCTCTACTCTTCTCAACATCCTACTGAACACCTCCATCAAATAGCATAGGGGATAATGGATCCCCTTGTCTTAAGCCCCTTGAGCTACTAAAAAAATCAGCTAGAGACCCATTAATCAAGACCGAGAACTGACTATGTATTTCAATGCTTTCCATTTAGAATATTTGTATGTCAAGATAGTAAAACTTGAAAAGTACATAAAGATGAGTGCAAAGAGAAAGAAATATCGTTCAACCACATGACACTTATGTCATAGTCAGTGTCTTAGTATTATGCATATTTTAACTTATACTTGCACTTACAGACACAAATTAAGCAGCATAATCGATAGCCCTCTATGGACACACTTTAATGTCTACAGAACTTACTCAACTCAACCTTAAAAATGTGCATACTAGCAAGTAAAAACTTTACAAATGCACTAGGTCAAACATTGTTTCACATGACACACTTTATGAAAGATTTTTCAATTTTTTTTTTAAAAATCTTGTTTAATAATAAAAAAAAAAATAGTTGTCTCTAAAAGGTGAAGGCTCGAACGGTGGTGTTTGTTACAAAAACAAAATACCCAATATTCACAAACTAGATATTTTAATGAAAATGATCAGAGAGAGAGAGAGAGAGAGAGAGAGAAATGTATCTTTGTGTGTTGTTCGATCATAAATGAGCCATTGCCCCCTTTATAAAGATCACCAAAGGGTGTGAGGTCAAGAAATGTAAATCTTTGACAATGGGAAAAGCTGTTAAGAAATGGGTTGACTTGTGCCTAATATTTATAAAAAAATTTATATTAAAAGAGAAAAACACACACAAACAAATACTAAAAGAAGATGATGCAGTAATGTAAACCCACTCCTAGTAGAGACGAAGCCAGGATTTGGAGTTTGGGGGCTACTTTTTTGCTTGCTATGTGCGGCAGCTCTGACCTTTCAGTCTACTGCTTTACTACTAAGGATTTTTGTTTAAAATTTTTCAAATAGCCAAATTGTTTGTTCTAGGTAAAATAGATTGATTGAGCTTAATTTTTTTAGTTTTATTATTGGTAATTTTTGTTGTTGGGCAAATTTTTTTGGGTTTGTATATTTTGTTTTAGATTTAATTCATTAATTTTTTATGTCCTTTAAAGGTGAAAAATGCTATAAAACTATTTTTTTTTTACAAATTGCTAATATGGTGAGTGGTTATTGATAAGTAAAAAATGATGCAAGTGTACGAATCAATAAGAATTTGCTACCTCAATAGTTTGTATAAACGTTGTAAAAATGTTTGTGACTATAATATTACTCTCAAAAGAATTAATGGCATTGTTAAGGAGGACAAAGTGTAATTTTATTGAATAAAATTGCTAAAATTAGTACCTATTAATATGGTAATATTTTTTAAAAAAATTTTAGGGGGGGCCATTGCCCCCTTTAATCCAATAACAGCTCCGTCCATGACTCCTAGGATGAATGATACGTATCATAGGAGATGACACAAAAGACTCAAGAAGGTGCACCAACACTAATAGCATTACGAAGAGACTCAAAACCAGGGTTGTCCACGAAAAACTAGTACTCGATCCACTAGTAAAAACCGTCTGATCCGGCTCGAGAACCAGCCGACCCAACGCCAGTGATGGTCGGCGGCGAGTCTTTGCCTTTAGAACCCGTAAATGGTGGATCAATTGGCGAGTTTTGTCCCTTAAACCCGAAGAAACTCGACTGAACTAAGATAAGGAGCATTTTTCAGTGAAATTTTTTAGATTTGGCGAGATCTCAGCCATTTCCGACGAGATCTCAGCTAGACCTTGAAATCTCCACCGGATTTGGTGAGATCTCACTGGATCTGGTGAGATCTCGCCAAATCTGGTGAGATTTCGCCAAATCTGGTGAATTTCCAACAAAAATATTACCAAAATTTTACTAATTTCGTAGTTGACTTGTTGGATTTTGGCTGATTTTCTGATCTCGGTCTCTGACCAAACTGACCGCCATCTGTTGAAGGTCGGATCAACTCGATTCGATCAACCACTTCGGTCAGCAGCTGGTTGAAGTTCTGAATATTCGATTTGGTCGGGTCGGTTTTAGGTTGGGCACAAACCCAACCCGAACCGACCCGTGGACAGGACTACTCAAAACGAAGGCTATCAAGGGGTTCTGTGAAAAGATTAGCTCTTTGGTGTTTAATGAGCTATTTCATTTTACCTTGAAACTAATAAATGATAAGATAGACACATTTTAATCTTTAATGGTATTCAAGATCATGCTTTATAGACATGTTTTAAGAGTGATTGTAGAGAGCTAAATTGTAGTCCCCCAAAATTGAGATGAAAATCCCGTAGCTCGATACCATGAACTTGACTATAATAACACTTGTAAGTTCACATTTAGACCCATAGTACTACTTACTAGCAATTTTATTGATTGTCAATTTATGGCACAAATAGTTAATTACAAATTACACCACAACTTAAATAAGAACACAACAATAAATTAGCAATCAAACCACAACTTAAGCATGTTAACATGATGAATTGTTAATGGAATGAAAACCCAAAACAGTTAAAACACTCCAAAGCCGCAAACAAAACACCAAATCCACTAAGAAGATAGTTGTGATACAAAACAATTTACAAAACCTCTAATATAAGTAATCATATTTGAATATGAGCTCCTCACTTCTGCTTGCAACAAGGTTGCACTAGCCGGTTCTCTTCAAAGTAATCCAACGATACAAGTCTATTGTTGATGGCAAATTCGATCTCTCGGCTATTCCAAGGCTACTTGAAGGTTTCCAGCACAAATTTAATACAATCAAGGATGATCAAAATTGTCAATTTGAAGAGGTTGAAGGTAGGAAGACTAAAATGGTTTTCTCTAGGGGATCAATATCCTTTGCTTCTTCTTTTGATTTTAGGGTGTTATTTTCGTTCATATAGGTGTCATAAATTGAGGCTTGGTTGGCCACAGAAATAACGGATAAAAGACGAATACTGATTTTCCAAAAAAATCTCGCTCAATTGAGATTTGTGTGGGTTTTATTTAGACGAAACATTTTGAGTAACTGATTTTTTTTGAATTCTGATGAATTCGCTCAAAAACTCACATGACAAGGTGAATTTCACTCAACCAAAATTCTTTCTATAGCAATTTAATCACTTTCATATCAACTTGATCCTCAATGACAAGATACAATTACAATTGAAATTGAAATAGAAATACAAAAAAAAAAAAAAAAAGGTGATTGTAACTAAACCATTTGACACGAAGATATGAATTGATATTCCTATCCTAACACTATCGAACAGCTGTAGCCCATTTGCCAACCACCAATCTTGAATGTCAATTCACTAATGTGTTTTCTTCCCCATAATGGGAATCACAGACTCTGCTCTCTGCTTTGTCATTTTCTGACAAGTCACAACTATGTCCCATATAAGCACGGCTTTGCTTGTGTTGGCCAATTAAGTGGCTGTGGCATATCAATTAGGATGAAGCTTCCTTTTTACCCAGAGAAGGTAAAATTGAAGGAAGAAAAGAAAATAAGAGATTGGTAGTTGGCCAAGACTTGGTCCACTTGAAATAACCTTATTAGGATGTCTATGTAATGCATAAATTGGAAACATATGGCAAGCAAGTGGCATCCAGAATGGTGTGTATATGGAATTCAATCTAGAAGAAGCAATTCTATAAGGCACAGAAAGAAAAATTGAAAGATACAACAGTGAGTGTGGCAAGGAAAAATCATTCTATTAGATGTTCTAATAAAATGTCTCTTTCATAATATGTACGAGTCTCTTATGTTGTGAGAGAGGTCTTATAAGACTGTCTCATGAGATATTTTCTTTTTTTTTCTTCGCAGAATTAAAAAAAAAAAAAAAAAAAAAAGGATTTTCGATGTGGATTTATCGACTTCACACTACATGACGGCAATGGATAATATCGCGGCAGCACCAGGACCCTGATGGTGAGATATCTTCTCATATTATGAACTTGTTTAGTTTTCGGATGAAATTTCTCAAGAATCTTGTCTACTAGGGAAAATGCATATGGGCTGGCCTGGAGATGGGCAGTGCCATTGTGCTAACAAAGACCAGTCCAGGTAAATGTTCAAACAAGTGGACTCAGAAAGTGTCCGTGGGCCGTGGTCTAAAGAACCCACCAAAAAGATAAACATTTAGCTGGGTTGGGCTCAAGATGGCCCAACATTTTTGCATTTTGACTCCAACAATTTTAAATTTTTTGATTTGTATATTTGTTTAAAATGGGTTGTAGCTTAAAAAAACAAAATTAAGTTATAAATAAACAAATAGTAACTTTTTTAAAATACAAAATAAGCAAATAAGCAAAATAAGATTTAGGAGATAAAAAGTTAAAACCAAGCACGCAACAATTTTAGGGTTGTCTCGCAAGAGATGTATCATTTGATTCAACCAAAGTTTGAATGAAAAGAAAAAAAGAAAAAAGAAAAGAAATGAATCATTTGAGAGAATTGCTCTTGAGTCTTGAGTTACTCATCCATAGTCATCACTCATCATAAATTTTCCTCTGTAAACCTTGTTATATTTAACCAAAAAAATAAGGGCAAAATACAAAAAGACAACCTGAAATTTAAATCGCTTATAAAAATACTCTTATACCTTCAATTTTGTGTTTTTGGCCCTTGAGTGATTAGAAATGACAAAATTGACACATCCATTTTAATATTAAATAAATAATTTTATCTATTTTATAATAATTTTGAATTTAATTTAAATTTAAATTTGTTCTAAAATGAATATTTTATAGTAAAAGGTCATATATATATATATATATATATAATAGGTGAAGCAGGGAGAAACTTTGATTGGAATTCTAAATTAGAATTCTAATTTATTGTTGTGTCATGTGTCAATGTAAAAATGAAATTAGAGTCTAATTTGTAATTTCGATGTTTTTTTTTTTTTTTTTTGCACACTCGTGTATTTTTAGGTTCACCTCCCTTTTTCACACCCACGTATTTTCAGGTTTACCTTCCTTTTTCACACTTATGTATTTTCAGGTTCACCTTCCTTTTTCACACCTACGTATTTTCAGGTTCACTTCCCTTTTCCACATGGAATTTCAAAAGAATCTTTTGGTATCAATGATGCATGTATTTGGGTATTTTTTGTATCTTATATAAGAAGAGGTTCTCCAAATATTCCGATTGTACTTGTCTTTATAATTTTCATGGTCCTGGTTTATGCTCTGCAAAACGAATTCCAACCATTCCTAAGGTTTGGTTACTGCTTTCTTTCATCTACCTATACTGTCGTTCCTTTTTGTGTTAATTTTTTATTGTTTAATTATATAATTTTGTGGTTTTCCTATAATTGATGTTGTATGTTTATTGTCTTTCATCTGCCTATACTTTCTTTCCTTTTTGTCAATAATTTTTATTGTTTAATTATAAAATTGTTTTGTTTTCCTATCATTGATATGCATATTTCTTTTCTTTTCTTTTTCATAACACGTTATCAGCATGAGTCTGTACCCAATTTCGAAAGGAAGTTGTAATTCCATTATTATTCAAATATCAAAGATTATTTATGTAATTTTCTCAACTCACTGTAAGTTTTCTTTTAAGGAATTAGTATTTATCCTATTTGTTTGTCTTTATGTTTTATACTCATAATTTTAGTGATTTTTAATTGATAATTTTTTTTATGAGATTCATGTTATTCTATTGTTATATATTGTTATGAGATGCACATTATGAGATTCACATTTAATTGATTAAAATATTTTGTTAAAAATGGTTTGTGATAAAGTAACTTAATCATAGTTATATGTACCGTGAATGAATCAACCTTGAATATATATGTCTATGTAGCATTCTTTTATTAGAATTTTGTATGATAAAAATATTTGTTAAAAAATTTCATAATACTAAGTCTTATTAAATATGAATAAAGTAAGTCTTTTAAATATGACTAAACTCATGATTAATAAATAAATAAATAAATAAACAAAACCAATAGTATCATTTAAATAATAAAATGCAATTTATTTATTGGTTTATTAAATTATATCCATTCCCGTGCAGTAGCATGGGTTACATACTAGTTTATATATATATATATATATATATAATAGGTGAAGTAGAGAGAAACTCCAATTGCAATTCTAAATTAAAAGCTTAATTTTGTGTCATGTGTCAAAATTCATGTGGTTCCATTTGTCTAAATTTAAGTGGATTAGTTGTAATTTCGGTGTTTTTTTTTTCCCACACCTGCATGTTTCAAGGTTCGTCACACCTGCGTGTTTCAAGATTCATCTCCTCACACCTGCATATTTCAAGGTTCATCTCTCCTTCTCCAATACAACTCTCCTATTGTTCAATGAATGTTATGAAATTTGATAAGGAATTTGAAAATAATCTCTCGGTATCAATGATGCATGTATTTGGGTATTTCTGTAACTTATATAAGAAAAGGTTTTCCAAAGATTCCCATTGTAATTTTTTGATTTCATGTATTTTTTTTCAAAAAAAAAAAAGAAAGAAAGAAGAAACACGCCTCCACTACTCATATTCATCCGAACCTCCTCTCTCTCTCTCTCTGTGCAAAATTCAATTTCTACTTGTCTACTAAATCTGTTTTATTAAGTTTTTTTTTTTTTGATTTTGTTCCATCTCTGCAAAATTCAGTCTAATCTCTCTTTTTCTCGCTTTGTTTTGCATATCAATTATAGATCTCCTTTACAAAGGCAAGCTTCATATGTGAGGTAATTGTTAATTAGATATGATTAACAATTAACAAAAAAAGATATTCAGTGTTGTTGAATCGTCCCATATCGATAGGGTGTGATATTGAGAAGGGGTTTATCACTTGCTCCATGACACTAACTGCCGCATGCAGTTTTGGTATTGACGTGTGAGTGTATTTCCTTATCTCATCACTTTTCTCCTATATATATGTGTGTGTGTATTTCTCAAAAAAAGATACTCAGTGTTGTTGAGTCGTTCCACATCGGTAAGGTGTGATATTGAGAAGGGGTTTATCACTTGATCCGCGACACTAACTGCCACATGCAATTTTGATGTTGGCATATAAGTGTATTCCCTTATCTCATCCATCCTCTTCCCCTATATATGTGTGTGTGTGTTTCTCAAAAAAAGATATGATTTTTTATATTATTATTATTTTTTGTTTGCAAGTTTTATGGGGTTTATAATCTAGCTCTCACTCTCTATTTTCATTAGATCTATTTATTTTCGTCCTATATTCTTATTCTCTTTCTCTCAAGAATTTTTGGTTTAAAGGATTGATGATGGGCTTTCTTTTTTTTTTTTTTTTTGGAGTGTTAAAGAGATATATAGTGTTTACTGCAACGGTAGACTTTTGATGTATAGTTTTTTTTTTTAATTATTAAATATGTGAATCTTCTCAAAATTGAACCACAGTCTTCTTAAATCTTTACTTATAGATCTTAGATCTCAAAACTCAGACTTATATACAATTGACAAAGACATGAACTCAAGCTGTTTTGCAGATCATATATATAATTAGAACTTATCCTATTTGTTTGTCTTTACGTTTTATGCTCATAATTTTAGTGATTTTTAATTGATTAAATTTTTTTTAATGAGATTCACGTTATTCTATTGTTATATATTGTTATGAGATTCACATTTAATTGATTAAAATATTTTACTAAAAATAGTTTGTGATGAAGTAACTTAATTATAACTATATGTACTGTATATGAATCAACCTTGAATATATATGTCTATATAGCATTCTTTCTTTAGAATTTTGTATGATAAAAATATTTGTTAAAAAATTACATAATGCTAATGTGGTGCCCATGGGCCCCAAATCACGTATTGGGCCGGCCCAAAAGCCCCCATAAAGAAGAAAGTCCAACCCAACAGCTCAGGATGGTCCGATGACGTAATAATTCCTTTCTGCGATGCCACGTGACAAAGGGAGTTGCCATGCATGAGCGTAGCATCACAAAACATAACGTCCGAGGATGATATTGTCCTCGGCAACCAGTTGCCGAGGACAGTATTAATGGCCTGGTGGTTTAAAGACTCCCGTATTAAGAACCTTATATACGAATGACTAAGAAAGTGAGGATAAGGGACAAAGTAAGTTGATGGGCAAATATCAGAGAAAAGGCTGCTGCCACCGCATTGAAGGCATTATACCTACCCCTTAGCCGCATTAATGAAGAAGTGACATCTGAACATTGAAATTCAGTCCTACCTTCACCGTCAGAGATTTGAGTAAAGGGGAATGATGGGACAAGTATCTAAAAAGGAAACACCTGGATTACACGTGGAAGGAGGAAGAAGGAGAGAGGCAGGCCTATAAAAGGAAAGAAAAAGGGAGAGAGAGGGGGGTGATGAAAAAGAGGACAGAGAGAGAGAGGAGAGAGGGAAGACTGGTATGAAACATTAAAGATTATCCTCGGCATCAAGGGACACAACCCAATATTATGTCTTTATATAAGAGTAATGCACGAATGATAGGAGGAAATCCAGTCTTTGTGTTATCCACCGTCTAAACGATCTAGATTAGTATTCCACTCTCTATAAATTTATTGTCGAGGCCTTATTAGCCTGGTCAGAAAATCTAATTCTAGTCCAGCCCAATTTGTGCCCCTACAGCTAATATTTATTAAATATGAATAAATTTAGTCTTTTAAACATGACTAAACTCATGATTAATAAAAATAAAAAAACAAAACCAATAGTATCACTTAAATAATAAAATGAAATATATTTATTTCCATTGTTTTATTAAATTATATCCATTCCCGTGCGGTAGCATGGTTTACATACTAGTTTATATTAATAGATGAAAGTCAGAGAAAATTCAATTAGATTTTTTAATTGGATTATCAATTTTACGCCACGTGTCTTATTTAATTTTTAATTTTGTGCAAAGTGAATTATTAAGTGCAAAAATCGAAGGGTCTAAATCTAAATAAATTCTAAATTAAATTTCAATTGGAGTCCAATTTTTTACCACATGTCCATCTAAGTTTTTAATTTTTGTGATAAGTGAATTATTGAATGCAATAATTGAAAATTCTAAAATCAATTAAATTCTCAATCATATATATATATATATATATATATATATATAATGAGAACACATTACATATTTTAGAAATATATGGTTTTAAAAAAATGTAAGCTAATACTATGTATAATTTGAACTGTATAATTGTAATTATTTTAAATTATACCTATGTGTATATATATATATATATATAATGAGAAAACATTACATATTTTAGAAATATATAGTTTAAAAAAAATGTAAACTAATACTATGTATAATTTAAACTGTATAATTATAATTATTTTAAATTATACATGTGCATATGCAAGGCTATACACTAATGTGTATAGTAGTAGTACATGACCTTTATTGTCCCTCAAAATTGAGGAAATTAAGATTAAAGGGTCAATTGTATCACTTATAATAGCTCAAAGGTCAATAACAAAAAAAGATTTCAAATAAATGGAGGAGCTAAATCGTAATACAATAAAGAAAAAAAAAATAACGAAGAAGTATATGGGCTTGGTTGCAAAATGCTGCTTTGTCTGTTTATCAAAGTCGAATTAATTTTTGTGTGTCCTTCCTTGTTATGTCACTCTGTTCGTTTCTTTGAGAAAGAATTGAAATAAAAATTTTCAATCCAATCGAATCAAAATCTAAGTTATATTTACAAACCCCAGCCCTAAATCTCTAAAAGCCAATCAATCTCGGCTCTGCTTCTCCTCTGGTAATCGATCTATCTATCTATCTATCTATCTTTCATTTCTGCGCTTTTATATTCATAATTCCGATCTAAGATTCAGTGAATTTTTCCATTTTTTTTAATGAATTCATAATAATAGTGATAGTGATCCTTAATATTAATCGAATGAGTTTTGTGTGTGTGTGTGTGTGTGTGGTGCAGTAGGACGAAGATGAAAGCAGATTGTGTGGTGGTAGGCTTGGTTTATGGCTTGATTTTGTTAGTGGCTGAGGTTCATGGTAACACCGCGCCGGCTTTTCTATGGTCGCCTCATGATGATCAGTATGCACTCTTTCTGAGCTTCATTAAAGCTTTAGATTCGAACCAATCTTTATTTTTATTTTTATGTCACTAGATTTGGGATCATACATTTTGTTTGCACATTTAATCTCTTTTAAGCATCTTAGAATTACTTTAATCTTGATCAAATGATTACGCTCGTGTGTAATTGTCAATCTGATAGAATTATAGTTAAATGATTAAATTTGTTCTTTCCTTACAGCTTAAGCTCTTTTGAGATAATTAGCATATAAAAATCTCGCTTGTTGGGTCGGGCAGCCTAGGTTCGTAAGTGTATCAAATTCACCATTTCTTAACTGCTTAAGTTTTTGGGACAATCTGTAATGAACTCTCGTGAGCTGAGCTCTTGCTTTTACGGGCTCTCCCTCCTTTTACAAGAATGGGTGGAGTTTGTTTATCAGCTATATACCCTTAGGGAATAAGTTCCTTCCATGATCAGGAATGGAATGAATCTATAAATTAACAGAACAAAATGGGATTATAATATCTCTGTAGACGCATTCTCCAATTAATTTCTGGGTGAAGATAATATTGCCATTTTGTCAGAAATTGCATTTGTAAAAGTAATTGTAGGTAGGATAAGATACTCAGCTAATTATCATGATCTTTTTCATTTTTGAAGGGAGAAATTGGTGCATTATTTTCTTTCTTCCCTTGGTTTCTTCCTGTGGTTTGTTGCCCACACATGACGTTAAGTGGCTTCAGATAGTTAGTAGAAAACTGCATCATCTGGATATGTGAGGATTGTCTTCCTCAAGTTCCATTGTGACCAAGGCCTGTAAACTTGAAAAACAAGTTGCATCTATCCCGCATGTAAGCAAGACATTAGGAGTCATCATATTTCTTGTAGCTTTCTTCCTAAACCCACCCCCCATTAATAAGAAGGAGAAACAATTTTCAAAAGTTTTGCACTTCGGACACCCCAAATAAAATGGAAAACCACAATGATAATGGCTATGGACATCGAAGAGACAAGTAATTGGTTGTGTACAATGTGTTTTATGGTTGACACTGGCAGATAGCGCCTTTAATTTCATTTCTTCTGCTTTGTGATGCCTATAACAGCATTCTTTCAAATATGCCCCTAAGTAGTCAAATAGTCCTTTTCTTATTTATTTATAAGATTACAAAAACTTTCACTTTTGGCTACATTCGGGGCTAGGACTTTTGGTGTTTGAGAGCTGTAGAATAACAAATTAGCTTGGAGAGGAAGTAGGGGATTAAGTATCCACAAGTTACTAGAATTTGTCAAGTGGCAGTTAGGGTTTACTAAAGGAGAGAAACCTCAGGGGGTATACCAATTCAATTATCGTCAAGTAATTGGAAAGTGTTAATAGGGTAATCTTCAGAATTCAACTTCACACCTCTGATGGTTTGTAAAGAATGTTTCTAAAGTGCCCTTGTTATGGATGGACCAAGTGATATTTTAGCAAGTCTTGGAATTTGTTATATTTAATACGAGATGTACTTGACTTATTCATTAGCTAATCAGAAAAAGGGTAAAATGCCCATAGTCTAGTATTTTATATGACAATTACATTTTCTGTTGCTGTTAATTGAGAACTAAGATCAAAGAAGGTTGATCACTTCCAACATTTAAAAGCAGGATCCCCTTTTTAAAAAAAGTCCAAAATATGTTATAGCATTGTTTCATAATGTTACACCTAGCACCATAATATCAAGAGTATCCTTTATGTGCCTCAGAAATATTTGGTTGTTTTAATTATGGTCATGTATTTGTTTGGATAAATAAAGCAAGTTTAGTAATAATAATGGGGACAATCCCTAGCATTCAAGTATGGAAAAGGTTTACCTTCAAACCAATTTGGAGGAAATTTCCTCCAACCCACCACATAGCAAATCGCCACGTAGTAAGTTGGAGGAGATCCATGTCCTACAAGTATTCTGTATTCCCCCGTTCCCCCCCACCCTCCAAAAATAAATCACACTTTGGGATTTGAGCATTTGAGGGAGATTTTTATTATTGTATTTATTTGTAAATCAGAATTTTTTCATTGTCAAACTTCCTGAAACAGCTAAAAGAATGCCCTCTTTCGCGTGTGCCATGTGTTTTGTTGGTGTCATCATTTTTATATTAGTCAGAACTATGGTTTTATGTTTCGTTTTTGAGGACATTGTTAAATTTGTTATTGCTTTGAGCATAATTAGCTGCTCTTTTCCCATCTTCTTTGTTTTCTGTTTTACTGCTACCATGACTGAGAATCTGATATTATGTTTCTTGTGGTTAATCTTAGGTTCTCAAGTAATGTAGTTAAGGATGCAGTAAATTATCAGACCATCTCTTCAAAGGATCTAGCAAGGTCTGTTCTGACTGAAGGTGGCTGGTCAAACTTACTGGTAATTTGATAGCTAGAGTATCAGTTTGGTTTATAATAGTGTCCCATTTCTTCAAATTTTAAAAGAGAAGTAGATTATTCCTTTATGGTGCCCTTGATTTCCTTACATTTGAATATTTTCTTATGTCTTTTATTGTTCAATTATCATAGTGCTCAGGGAAGAAACTTCAGAACTCTCCGGATGTAGCACTTGTCTTTGTTGGTAGAGAGGTAAGAAATCTTTGTATTGTCTTAAATTTATCATGTTAACTTATTAAAGAAAAACTCACCATGTAATCTGCCTCTGAGATTCATATTTCCATTTGACATTCATTTTAACTTTGTTTCCTTTAGAAGAATAACATACACCCACTTAGTGAATTTTTCATGACTCGTGTAATTAAAGTT
The DNA here is from genome assembly GCA_032878915.1 of Castanopsis chinensis. Lineage (NCBI taxonomy): Eukaryota > Viridiplantae > Streptophyta > Magnoliopsida > Fagales > Fagaceae > Castanopsis > Castanopsis chinensis. The sequence goes on from JAVQMG010000084.1 coordinate 1,211,922, forward strand.
GAATATTAGGTGTCTAGCTATGTTGTATATCCTAGATCTTATATACTTATAATGGCCAAATTATGCTTTTGGTCCTCAAACAATGAGGGATAGTTGTGATCATATACATTTAGTTCTGTCAATTTCATTCCTTAACTTCTAAAATTGGCTTCCTTCCTAGACATTGTGAGAACATCTTAAAGGATTTTTTCCCTTGTATTTTCCAAGAACCAGTCATAGGGCTAACCCACGTAATGCTTTATGCTGATAAAGCTCAACTCTCTGAAAGAAGTTATAGAGGTGATTTAATGATATTCCCTTTCCTCGCTTCAGTTGCAATCTATGGATATTTCAGCTAATAAACGTGCAGACCAAGCTCTTGTAGACTTGCTCAAGGTAAGTGAACTTTTCCCAACTGCATTTTACTGTTCTGTTTATTAGAAATTTATAACTCAGGATTCCAATATATTGAATAAATCCTCCAAATTTCTGATTTGAGTTAGCATTCCATGTGCTTGAACAGGTGTCTTTCACAAGATCTAATTTTTCCATGGCATTCCCGTATGTTGCTGCATCAGAGGAGGAGACAATGGAAAATTTGTTGGTTTCTGGGTTTACAGAAACATGTGGGCATGATTTGGATATCAGTAATATTGCTTTCCTGGAATCATGCTCTGTAAAGGGTGGAAATTTTCAAAAAATTGCAGACCTGCACTCAGTACATGTAAACTAACTTGAGGTTTTTATGTGACATATTGACATTTTGGGGTCTATGACAATGGCATGACGCTTTGTAACCCATCACATGTACAGGATTATCTGGTTTCAAGGATTGGAAAGAGGCCAAATGGGCAAGCAGATTTGGTTGTGGTCTGCCATGGAGGGTCTGGCAACTTGAAAGAACTTGACCAACCACAATCCGAAAGTATGTTAAGTTAAAACTGTTTTTACAACTGTCAGAAGATAGTACTAATTTGAACTGTTTGATCTGTGTCATAAGTCAAGTTAGTCTGGCAGAGTCATATGACTATAATGATCAAATCTGCAGGTGTGATTCTTTCTGAGCTTATCAGTTCTGTGGAGCAGTCTGGGGCAAAATATGCAGCTCTCTATGTTTCAGATCCCTTTAGCTCAATTCAATATCCTGCTTATCGGGAAATTGAAAGGTTTCTTGCTGAAGGTGCACCGGGAAATAAATCAGAAAATTCTACCTGTGTTGGAGTTTGCCAGTTTAAATCATCACTTCTGGAGGGAGTTCTAGTTGTAAGTTGCTGACTATTCCATTTTTACCATGACCCCCCTATAGAGCTATTTCAGAGGCAACTTGCCTATATTATTTTATATTAAATTGCTTGAGAATTTTTTTGTTTTGCACTAATATTGTTAAAATCACTTGTTTTTAACATAACCCCACATGGCGAGAACAGCTTCAGTAGGAACTGTTGGTAGGCAGTGAATCATGGGCTTGTTAGTTGCTTCCTGCTGCTGCATCTTCCAATTCGTTAACACAACTCAACTAAGCTTTAAATTTAACTGGATGGGAATCTTCCAATCCCTATTGCACCTTGGCATTTTTCAGGCAAATGAGATTGTTAAATTACCAACTATCCCAAAAACTTAAGCTGTTAGGAAATGGTGAATTTAATTACTTAACCATAATTCTAACACTCCCTCTTACTTGTGGGTCTAATCCTTCCCTTTATAAGTGGAGGCCTAACAAGTGGGAATTTAACATTTTAAATGGGTGGTAGAGTGAAGACAAAGATTGAACTCAGGATCTCCTACTCTGATACCATGTTAAATTACTAACTGTCCCAAAAACTTAAGCTGTTAGGAAATGGTGAATTTAATCACTTAATCATAAGTCTAGAAGAGATAAAAATAATTATCATTATTTTGACTATATGTGGTACTTATAATCTATCAAAATATATATATATATATATATATATATATATATATATGTTTGTGTGTGTGTGGCCACACGAATTCTTTTTCGCCATTCTATCTAATCCAAAATTGTACTTTTTATCATCTCCTTGAACATTTTTACTACTTTTATTAATGTTATTTTAGCTCTTCCTAGATTGGGAGGGTGGGACAATTGTGATGCCCATAACAATATTCTTTCATGTATGTCCCAATCTAGTTCAATTTCTCTAGATTTCTCATCTGCCAACTTAGTCTTCCAGAGGCACACTATGTTTAATCTCCTACTATTCATTTTTTTGTACAATCTCCTTTAGTTTCACCTTACATTCCAAGTGTATTTTGAATTTTATTCTCCTAGACTAACTTCTTTACCCACATCCCAAGTGTATTTTGAATTTTATTCTCCTAGACTAACTTCTTTACCCACATCCCTCCATCCAAGGTCTGATGCAGTGTGTCCCAGTTAGAGGTTGCCTGTAGCTGATCAATTCATAGTACAGTTATTAAATTTTATGCTAATCGTCAACTTACCACAACCATCCTTTTTCTTCTTTCCAGACTTGAGGGTCTGTGGGCAAAATATATGCACTGTGCACAGTCGGGTTTTATGGCTTGACACAGTATTTAAATACTGCTTATGTGTATTTAGTGACGTTCTTGGTTCTACTGATCTATTTGGTTCTTCTTGTCTTACACAATTTTTTTTTATGAAGTTCTAACACTGTCGATTCTTCAATGCTTCAGGGTGTCGTCTTGCTTATAATCTTAATATCTGGTCTTTGCTGTATGATGGGCATTGACACTCCAACAAGATTTGAGGCAGCCCAAGACTCTTGATTCGTTGTTCGTGCAAGATAATATACCCATTTGTTGTGGTGCTGGGTCTTATATTTTGGGGCATTGGTGAAAGTAGTTGTTTGAGATACAGTTGCAGCGAGCAAGGATGTTAGTTTGTAATATTTGTTCACTTGCTCAAGAGCATTATATCATGTTGGAAATAATGGAGAATCATGTTATTTTTGTAAACGAATTGAGGTTATTTTTGGGTTTAGCGTGATGTGTTTCTGAAGTAGGTTCAGTATCCGCAGTTTGAATAGGATAGAACAAAATGACTCGTCGGCCACGAGGGCCACGTAATAGTTTCCATTTTAAAATATTTATGGGCTTTTATCAGGTAGACCAACGAATAATATAAACAAAAAATTGATTTGTGGATGTCAGAATATTTCCGGTTGAAACCTGGCCTGTAATTTAATATTCATAGTGGAAATAAATGATAAAGCAGCACATGGAAGTTTTCTGTGTGTGTGTGTGTGTGTGTTTTTTTTTTTTTTTTTTCCTATAAAAGATTTGTTTGTTGGACTATGCAAAGACTGACATGTATTAGCCCTTAATATGTAGAATGACAAAGGTTCTTTTGTAGTCCATACCCAATTTTGAATTGTTACACTGTTGTAACAATGCTTAATTTTGAGTTTACTCAATGGACTCATGCCATATGTCACACTACCTAGGTCCTAAGGTAATAGCCCAGACTCGAATTTTGGGGAAATTCCGCTAAAGTTGAACACTTAACTTTCATGGTGTTAGAATGATGGTTAAATAATTAAATTCATTATTTTCTAATAATTAAATTTTTTGGAATAATTGATAATGCGGAATTGAGTTTAAATCTTGTCTCTACTTTACCAATCTGGTTAAAAATTCCACATATTGAGTCCTATTTATTAAGAAAAAGTATATCACAATAATTGTTTTACAATTAAAGTCACCATATTCTAATAATTGGCAATATATAACATGCTATTCTCATGGACATGGCGAGGAAAAGTGGTGGTCATATTTCATATCATAGCATTTTCATGGTCCATAGAAAGTAGCTATATTCAGTCAGTGCACACTAAAGCATCTTTACAATTTATATTTATACAATTCAAGCGTAACATTACAAAAAGCCATTGAGTGGAAATGCTATCACAAGGAAGAAAGGATCCCTTGCATATTTGGTTCTCTACATTTTTATTATTATTAATGTTTGCAGGTAGCACGAAATGAGATGAGGTGCAAAAATTTGGCTTGTATTTTTGTGTCAATGTTTCTATAACTACTCGATGTAACTGGCTGTTAGTCTTGAGGTAACTTATTAACTGCTTTGAGATGCCTTAAAAATTTGTCACTTGACATCCATCGAAGCATTAACCTTGATTTTTAACTTATTTCACATTAGTTATCATATTATGTTCTTACTTTCAAGCGAGCATTAACTTTGATTTTTAACTTATTTAACATTGGTTGTCACATCATCTTCTCCTTTTCAAGTATCTTTTCTCTAATATTCCACCTGTAAAAATAACAAATTAATTATTTGGCTTGGTGAGTAACAGATATTTTTTACACATGCTAGATATAGAGAAAGGATATTTGTGTGTACATCTTTAGTTAGACATTGTAGATGCTCATTTCTTGAGAAGCCCAGCAGGAAGAAAAAGCCCAACAACGTGGGCAGAAGAAAGTTGGATAGAAAAGTCATTAAACCCAAGCGGTAGGAATAATGAATTATAGGCCTATAAAGCAAACAAATGGACTTTGAGGAAGCAAATGAGCCTAAAAAGACCCGAAAAGAAAGAAATAGCAAATCCATGAGCAGTGTGGATGTAGAAAAGTGAGAATAGGTCACAGCTGTTATAGCATGCTCAAAGTAATGTAAGTAAAGAAAGTAAGGGGTAATGGAGAGTCCATAAGCTCCAAGGATGAAGTATAAAGTAATTGGGTCAGGGAAGCTCAAGGAGTTAGTAAAAGCCCATGGGAAGCACAGAATTAGAAAGGGCCAAGGATGCCCCAAGAAAGTAAATGGGCCAAGGATGTCCAAAAAGAAGTAAACGGGATATGGGAGCTTGCAAGTAATGTAGTAAAGAACCCAATGAGTTTATTGGGCCATCAGAAAAGAGATAAACAGCAAGCCCAAAGAGGCCTAGCAGTTTTGGGTTAAATAACATCACGGTATACATAACAGAATGATATGGCAAGAAGTGATAGCAAGACTCTAAGAATAAAGCACGGAGAATGGCATGAAGGAGGGGAAGCCCATAATCAGACAAAGCCCAGCAAGCCATAAAGAATGAGAAACCAGGAAAGCAGCCTACGCCATAAGAAGTAAAGGACGAACAGTAAAATGGGCAGACGGATCTTCAGACTACGGCAAACGCATGAGTAGCAGACAGATTTTGGACGAACTTGGAACTGAGGCACGCGCAAGGCCTAGACACCACTAGCTTATACCCAGCCAATATAGGAAGTGGTGGCTCATGGATTAGAAGTAAGAAGGCATGGTCTAGCAATGTGGAGGGGGGAAAACCTATTTTTGTGTTTCCTACTCAGGCTCTTTTGGACAAAGTGTCCTGCTGAGATGAAATACCGCCCAAAAGAAGCAAAGCTAAGTTGGAATTATTAGGTGCATGCCATGAGGGACGGAGAGAAAGAGAACACACTATGGTAGGTAAGAATGCCACTGCAAGCAAATAAATAAAGTAGTCTTCTTTGTTTGGTGATGTGGAGTGGCAGGGCCAACATAGGTAAGTGGCGCTGGCTGGGCGATTGACCAATGTGTAATGGTCGGCAAGGACGCTCACACCAAACAAAGACAGTTAAGGGCTAAAATGGTAAAAGCCAACCGCAGTAAGTATTATATAAGGAAACCCTACTGTGCACAGAAGGGAGAATGGTAACAGTAATCTCTAAGGAGAGAACCATAACAACTAAGTAAAGACGAAGAGATAAAAAAACGAAAGAAAAAGAAAGAAAGAAAGAAAGAATCGGGGAGAAAAGGAAGAACAAAAAAGAGAAAATAGCACAACAGGCATGCACCGAATAGTATGATTTCCCCCTTTTCCTCTTAAACCACGCTCTCTGCTAAAGGCAAGAGGCTCCTCTGGGCACAAGTTATTTAGGCTCGTTCTCTCAAAGCAGTTAATTTCTTCGCCGAAAAGATTATTCGCATTGAGAAAATGACTTCTTGACTTAGACCCCGTAACATAATTCTGCACGATAGACTGATATTTCTTTGTGATTTAATAGGCTTATTAACACCTATTCTGCATTTATTTGTGTTGCTATCTCGTAAAACACGTATTTCTTGTAATGATCCATTATTTACTTTTGTCTAAATGGTGAACAAATTTCTGTTATTATTTTTATTATATCTGCTTGCCGTAATTATCATAGTAGCTCTGCTTGCCAGGGGCATGTGATCAAAATCTTGGCAAAACAGGGCATAGTTTGTGCACAAGCCGGACCAAGGTGGGTTGCAATAGGACCGGTCCCAACTCCTTGATTCAGAACACCTTGGGCCTAGCACGGTAGGAGCAATCCAGCCCAATATCGCATAAAAGGCCCACCGCAGACATATAATGTCTCCCCTCTTATTTGTCTTTGCTCCAAACCCAAAGTAAAAAAAAAATGGATGAGATAGCACTGCAGCAACAATATAATTAGAGAATTTAATACCTTACTGATAGGTCAAAAAATTATATCAGTTGTAAACTAAGATGAAAATCAATACAAATTTACCAAATTAAAAGGTATAAAAAATGTTGTCAAATTTTTTATGTATATAACATTGGAACAATGAAATGGGTATATTATTCCATTAAAACTCTTGATTATAGCTGCTGATACCTGAAAACGCATTACAGATCCATACCTCTGCCCACCTAAGTGAGAGTTCCAATAGATTTGTCTTAATTGATAGATATATATATATATATATATATATATATATATATATTGTTAACCAATGCCCTACATTAATTGCTTTATTTCATTTTAACATAAAAACTTTTTTTAAATAGATTGTTAACTAATGTCTTAAGGTATTCGTTAGCATTTCTCTATATATATATTGACCAAGATGTCCATCTAATATCGTATATTTTATTTCATGAAATCATGAAATTGAGCAAAAATTCTTCCTGTCTCCTTGAGAGTTAGAGCCGAGGAAATTGCACGTACCGAGTTATTTAAATTTTAATGCAATCTCAAAATAGTGAAATACCAAATTCCTAGAACAGACCTTTTGTTTTGAAATCTCAATATCTTAGCTAGACGTGATCTCATCTACAATTATTTAAGCTGAACTACCTTCAACCCGACCAGTTGGTTTGAAATCACGTTTTTTCTTTCTTTTTCTTTTTCGTCTAAATATTGCTTTTATTTATTTATTATTTATATAGTGTCTACAAAATATATATATATACACACACAAAACTAAAGTACGATACCTAAAATGTCTAAAGAATATCACCTAAGTACGGTACCGAAAATTATTAGATACTCCGAGAGTACCATAAATGCGTACTTCTCCCTCTCACATGAATTGTGGGTCCTACCATAAATTTTATTAATAAAACCCACAGTTATGTGAGAGGGGGAAGTACGTATTTATGGTACTTCAAAAGTACCTAATAATTATCGGTACTGTACCTAAGTCTTGTTATATATATGTTTATGATCTTCGCTACAAAAAACATGAGTTATAGCCACGTTTTTTTTAGCCGCATTTACAAAAAACGCTGTTATACCTGACCTATGGTAGTTTATTTTATATGCAATTTAATTTTAATTATGGTAGTTTTTTTTTTTTTTTTTAAGAATCAATTATAGTAGTTACTCCCTCCCAAAAAAAAAAAAATTATAGTATTTATTATAATTGTATTTGTATATCTATTCTATCATTAGCGATGTTCTAATAAACAATGTAAATACAAGAGACTTTCTAAAGATTTTCTACAGAGTTTAAACTTTAAACTAAATCTATATATATATATATATATATGTAATGACATGGAAAATTGTGAGACATCAACCATTTATGTTATGGATAAATTTTATAAAGTCAAACAAAAATTAAATGTGTTTAGTTTGTCAGAGATCGATTATATTTTTTTGACTTCAGAGATCGATTATATTAAATGTGTTTAGTTTGTTACAGATCGATTATTAATTTTAACAAGTTAGCACCACCTCAAAATGATTGGACAGCTGATATGCACAATTTGATCGCGCTTTCTCTTCTTTACCTCATAAAATTTCAGCATTGACTAAATTTATAAAAAGGCTCAATTTTTTTGTAAGAAAAAAAAATGAAATTTTTATGTCCATGCTATTATGAATTTATGTTTGCTTTCTTGTCATAGAATTTTTTATTTTTTATTTCCTGAGGCTTCTAAGCAACTCTTAATAGTGAGATTCTTTACTCAGCCTCATTTTTAAACGCAAAAAATGTTACATCTCCCGTAAAAAAAGATGTTACATCGATCTTACATGTATATGTTATAAATAAATAATAAAAATAATAATTCATTCAAACCTTTGCTAAGATAGAATGATAAATAAATGGTTAATATTTACCTTTTAAGAAGAGTGATGCATGTCACTTATTAAAAAAATAAAATGGGAGGCTAAATGAAATAGTTCTCCCTACCCTCTCTTAAAAGTTACCATGACTTTGAAGTGGAGTTTTGGTATGCCTTTGTGTTATAACTCATTTTCCTCTCTCTTGTGTGTGTGTGTTTGTTTCTAAAAAAAAAAAGTTCTCAAACAATACCCCCCCCCTCCCCGCGACACACACACACACACACACACACACAATAAAATTTTCTTATAGGGATGGGTTTAAGTTGCACATTTTGTAACTTATATCAATAATTACATCAATTAATAATTTTCTAAGTTTTATTAGATATATTTTTTAATTAATTTGTAATAATCATCTCACCTACAAAATATTTAAATTTCAAGTTTTTTTTTAAAAAAATTTAAAAATTATATTAAAAAAAGTTTATAGACCATATAAATGTGAGTATGTAATGTATGTATGAAAATATATAGACTTTTTTCTTCTTAAATAAATTTGAAGTAAAGGACCTATGTAGCCGAAATAAGTGCTAAAAATTATTATCAATTTTAGTATAAAAATCTTCACAACTGATGTGCCAACTTTTAAAAACAAAATAAAAAAGTAATTGATAAATTTATTCATTTATTTTATTGTTAGTGTGATACCAACTGCATTCATTGTCACATAAATTTATTAGTATGTTGTATTAAAATTGGTAATAGTTTTAGCATCTCCTTAAGTAATTAAAATTTTGAACTATTATGCTAGGGAAGTAGGGATATTATAAATTTTACAATATAAATCTTACAAGTTAAGTTGGTACTAATCACATTCATTCTTAGTTTTTTTTTTTTGGGTAATAAAATCATAAATAAGCTTTTAATAGTTTTTATTTATATTTAGAAATTGAGTCATTGCTTTATAAAATTTAGGGTTGTTTTAATTTCAAACACCACCTTGCACACACGTTTTTATGCAAATGAATTTGCACTGAAATTGTGAGTTGAAGACACGATTATCAACTCACGATTTTAGTTCAAATTCACATTTGTGCAAAATGGTGTAAGGGGTTTTACCATAAAATTTATACTTATACGGTACAATTTATAAAATTTTCCATTATAAGATTACTGCGTTCACATAGTGAGTTACACAGATAACAGATTTGCAACATTGGAACTGATGAACCATCAGTTTGATAAGAGGCCTTAGTGTATTCCAGCTTCAGATAATGTTACCACCACTCTTTATCTAAGCGTGCGTTTGGATTGCGTTGGTATGAAATTTTTTTGCATTTTTCAACTATCTTTTTACTGCATTTTTACCTTTATCTACGGTATTTTCAATAATAAGTTTTCAGTTTCAGCGAAATAAATGATACCTAAAGGCAACATAATTCTCTGTATGCTTTCGCTTTCAGTGTCTGTCTCCTGCATTCACAGACACCTCGTGAGTCCCCACTTTTAGGATAAGGGGCAAATACGTCGTGCAAATCTTACTCCCACTTGACCACGTATTACTCTTTGCATTTAGCACCCATCAAGGCCATTTCCTGGAGTGTCTTCTACTTTCTCTGCTGTGCAGTGCGGTGCTCCATAAATTTACCATTTATGGGTGTATGAGAGTGACATAATAAAGAAGATAGAAAGAGAAAGAGTGTGTAGACAGTGAAGATCAGTGGACTCTTTTTTATTTGCCGAGAGTAAAAAGAATATCGGTCTTGTTGTAAGAGTTTTTCTAGCTAGGACACAAACTTAACACATACTTTGTACTAACTTGCTTGGTTTTCAAGTACTCCAATTATCAATTGACGCTTAAAGAAGTCGTGAGAAAGTTTGTGTTAAATAATGTGTCCTTTGAATTTTTTGTTGTTCTGCCACTTCTGCTGTCACCAGAGAGAGAGAGAGAAAGGAATCCTACTTGTTATTGAAGTGAGTGTTAAAAAAGGCAAAAGAGCCAGCACATGATGAACAAGTACTTTGCAGGCCTTGATCTTTGAGTCACCCCTCTTCCCTTGATTTTTACCATAATTTGCATCTAAACAGTGCTGCACCTTTCTTTTCTTCCTCCTTTTTTTTATTTATTTTTTGAGTGGGAGTGGGGTAGTTTTTAAAATAATCATATATTCCTTTTCCTGCAAAATGAATATTGAAAGAGACCCATTTTATGCTAGTAAAATTATCAGATAATCTATTTGTTTATGATGTCCTGCTCCTGCATTAATTATTTGTTTGTTGAGGGCCTCTGGAGTAGCTGAATAATAAAAATACCATAAACAGATGCACGTGAAATCTTATTCCTGCACTGTCAACAATCATATATAGTGCAGTAACAGTATCCCAACTTGAAATTTGGTTGGTTGTTGAAATAGTCATCTCAGTTATCTGCCATCAATAATACTTCTTTGACTGTCTAGTAAATGTTAAAATTATTAACTGTTTATCTTTTTTTTGTTGTTTTGATGCAAGTGAGCTGATTGTTCCTGTATTAAATTTTTTGACATACAGTAAATATTGAAAATGACATGACTTGCCTCGAATGCACTGGACATGTGTTTGATTTTACTGCATGTTTAAATTGTGTTAGCTCTAGTGCATTAGAGCCATAAGAATGGTGTCAGCTCCAGTGAGCCATATGAAAATACTAGCTCTTCCTGTTCTGTGAAGTGAAAGTTAAATTTTCTACATACAATTATGTTTTAGACCTGCCTACCTATCCATGCACCCACATGGGGTTTCCTTAAAATGATTATATATCTTAGATTTTTGTAAGTCCTATCGAAAAGGGAATAAGGGAGTGGGCATGGTGAAGCAGGAGAACCTTATCTCTTGACCTTATTCCTTTCCAAATTCTTATCATATGTGGGCCATAAATAGATCCATGTAGATTGTAGGAGCTGTCCTCATCACCTCGATTAAAGATAATGCATCAAATTGTTGTGATTAAGCAAATAAAATAATTTCAGCCCTTTATAATTACCTTTTTCCTTTTTTTGCATACTATATATATGGCTCCTGAGCTTTCTTTCTTTCCAACCACAGGCCTCTCTCTCTCTCACACACACACACCCACTAGTATTGCAGCGAAAAGCATGCAGTTTGTGACCCTAATAAAGACTAAATATCTTCAGCTAGCCTCGCATGTACGGTGTAGAAAGAATTGTGCAGCCAAGGATGACTTGCCGACTCTTGGTAGGTTTTTTCCACTTCATAAATTCAAGTGATTTAGAGACTGAAGTTGGCAAGTTGTCTTTGGCTACATGTTTCTTTCTTCTCCACATGCCAGGCCTACGGTGATCACATTGTTACTTCTTAGCAATATATATTGGTGGTACTCATTGATTCTTGAAGCTACAACATCAATTGTTTAATTTCTTTTACTTCATTATTTCTACTAGTGTCTTGTCAATTATTCAGGGGTAGTATATATTATATGACTTCTTTAATATAATTCTTCCCACAATTTAAAGATTCAATATGGGGATCTCACACTTTCCATCTTCCATCTGGAAACTTACAACCATTAGCCTTACTACCATTTATACTTTCAGTAATATCCTTCAATAATAGGGTTCTGTTAAAGTACTGGATTCATCATAAATCCTTGTAATCCAATTGATACAGAATTTTACCCTTTATATCACATATTGTTTTGTTTTGTTTTATTTTTTTCAATTGTAGAGAAAAGGATTCGAACCCTACTTTTGCTAATAAGGGAGATCAGACAATGCACTAAATTACAAGATTTTTAGTATTTTCATACAACATTTTAGCCTATAGATCACATGTGTCAGCTTAGTCAAGCAAGCCTTTGGCATTTTCGTAAGTGTTTGATGTTGTATATTAGCCTTTGGAGACCGAGCTTTAGTTGCTGAAAGTTTTGTATGATAGGAAAGTCCAAACGCAAATTTGGTCCGCGGCATATGTGTCACAGTGCTTGGTACTCTAATTACCTGCTTGGATAAAATATAAGCTTTCTTCTTTTCTTTCCTCACATTTTAATTTGAATTCTCTTTATAAACCACATAATACAAATGTAGTAGAATTCTGATTCATCAAAAAATGTAGTAGTAGATACTAGATAGGATCTTTTAGGGTATGTTTAAAACAGACCAAACATAGGGTTTGGTTTTAATCTGTGCAGCACATACTATCTAGAAATATTGTAAACCTTGTTGGCCATTGGGAATGGTCCAACATATTCTAATGATGCTGTCTTTTAGGTCAGATGGAGAAAGAGTAAACAATGCAAAGAATTGTAACAGTATTTTTCTTGCTTATTGATTTTCAGGAGATAGGAGAAATTGTAGAATAAATTTTACCTACCACAAACAAAAACAAAAACGTAATCCACAATCATATTGACATTTAATCATGGTATCTCTTGCAGGTTTCACTATTTTCCCCCACTCTTTTCTTGAATACAGTAGCGGAAAATACAGTAGCTTATAGTCTTGATGTATTTGGTTGACATATCCACCATGAGAAATTCATTATGAATACGCATTTATGGTGTACTCCCAGGAAACGCAATAATTTTCCGTAGCTTATAGTCTTGATGTATTTGGTTGACATAGAGAAATTATGTATTTATTTTAATTAATGTGTTTGCAATTGGTTGACATATATAGAAAAGAGAGTAATTAAATGATTTTTCTCCTCCTTTCCTTAATTTCTAGCTTGGCATGATATGGCCTAATTGTTTAGAATAACTTCCCTCCATGATCAATCTTCACGTAGGGATGAATCTCACGATCATGGATTAGAATTAAGTTTACTGTTGTCGTCTCTGATAGGATTATTACTATGGGCTAATTCTATGTCAAAAATTTTCTTTGTAAGTTGCAAACTTTTCTTGTATTGAATTTCATTAAAGTTATAATTGCATTGAGTCAAGAGGATTAAAAGATAAAGTTGGAGTTGCTTGCAGCAACATGAATCTTGCTCGAGCCAAATTCTAAGTCAGTGAGTTTCGAGCAAGTTCAAAAGAACTTCAAAATTTTGTTAGGCTAAAATTTTCGCCCAAAATTCACACAGCACTCGGTCGAGCTAGTTGGCACTTGAGAGAAAATTTGTAATTTCAACACCAACAATTATCCCATTTACCTTTGTGACCCATGGATTGAGTGATTGGTTCTAGAAATCAAAGTGACTACCCCTAAACCTTCAAGTGGCCTCAGAGTACCCATTAGCTTGGATTTGTCGTTGGCGTCTCAATTTGCTAAATTAGTACTAGTGAGGAGAAAGGGCTAGCCGGTGCAACTAGTCGCTAGTAGGAGCAATGAGCTCAGACACTATAGACTAGAAGGATTTGTAAGTGTAATGTATTGCAACTATCTTCTTTAGTAGATTCATTTGCTGGCTATGTCCTGGATATTTGCTTTTCTCTCCGTAAACACACATCTTGTGTTTGGGATTTGTTGTGAATTGTGTTAATTTATCCATAAAATATATAATTGACTAATTAATGAATTAAACCTTACTGGTCAATCAATAATTATTTGGTAGATAATCGTTCTAGGATCTAAAGGTGTTTGTTTTTCAATATCTCATTCTGTATCAATCTTAATGTATGGAGGGAGAAATAAGATGGCCTGGAAGTGAATTTTGTTGCTCCAACTAATCAAAATATGATTGATGATTGAAATGATACTAAGTTCAGGATCTTCTCTATTTTACTTAAAATGAAGATAATCTATTTTACCGTTAAGATTTTTTTTTTTTTTTAAAATTTTAGTAGTACCCATTAGAGTAAGCCGAACAATATTTGCTCTTGCCAATTGAAATAGAAAAAACAATATAGACCTTTCTTGAACTAAGATTCCATAAGAAGTAAAAAAATTGAAAAGTAGAAAAGATCTAGTTAAAATCATTAGCGTTAATAACATATAATTGATTTAAAATTGGTGATTTGAAAGGAATCATTGTAGAGATCAAAACTTATTGCCTTTAGCCATGACCTACATTCTTTAAATTCCTTTCTTTAGACTTCCATTTGGTTAAATTTTCTATTTATGTTCATTTTTCCTTTTTATTTTATTTTCAATGGGGAGGTTAGAATAAGGTCTCATTTGTTCTTGAACGTTTCCCAAAGTCCATATGATCCAATTTTGTAATTTTTAATGATTTCTCCTATTTTCCAAGCTAATTTTGTGCTTAACATGAATTAGAGTTTTCTTGATCTAATTTTGTGGATTCAAACATCACTTTCTTGACAAACGTATTCTGTTCTTTTGGCTTTTGCATGCACCACGAGCACATACATGATAAGAAAAAATTTCTAGCAAGACAATTGGTCTTGGAGATGAAGAATGAGAAGAACAAAACTAAGTTGATTGCTTTAAATATGAAGTAGTCTCTGACAAAAACGTTGCTTCAGGTAATGAAACCAAAATTGGTATCAGAGCTTTATGAGGAATGCTAGTAGGAGAACTTCTAACCAAAAAGAAGAAAGGAAATGTGGGATAAGATATACAAAAGAAATACAGGGTAGGTACTGTATAAGAGTATGAAAACCCAACTTTAAAAACTATACCAATTAATTAAGAGCTTGGAGTGAGAATTGATAAGCCTTCCTAGTTTGGATGAAAATTTGATTTGAATGTCTCTGTGATGAATTGACATATTTTTTTAACGTTGTGTTTGAGTGAATATTTTCAAGGTTGAAGAGGTTCTGGATGAAATACACATCAGAATCTGAACCATATAACTTGACTATTGACACAAAAGCCACAGGGATAATTACTGAAGGCTAAATACTAGTAAATTTTTTTTAGGATGAAATTATGAATTAGACAAAGTAAACAAGAAACAAGCTCTTGAGGGTCAAAACAAATTACAATGGTGGGTAACATCTAAAAGGCCAATACAAACCAAGAAAAAACCAAAATAAATTGATAAACACAGTTCTTTTTTCTTTTTTGATGGGACACAGTTCTTTCTCGATACGCCATGATGTACGGGAGATTTCACAACCCCTTTTCGATTCGACAATGACTTTTGCACTGCCAATTCATAATGGCCCAATGGCCACTAAGTTCTATTATGTACTCTACCATTGAATTATTGATCCACCGTGAACCGTGGACATTTTCAACGTGCATTAACATCCTAATATATATATATATTTAAAAGCTGAAGCGTTACAATTATTATTGTTACACGGATGCTGCGGTCTTCAAGAGCACCAAGTTGGTTGGTATTGGGGTCATTGTACGTGACCACGTGGGTGATGTGCTTGCTGCTTTGAGCGCAACTTCCGCTGCCACTAGGTCCACTTGAAGCTGAAGCCAAAGCAATGGACGCGGCCATCTCTTTCGCAAAGGACATTGGCTTACATTAGGTCACTTTCAAGTCAAATTGTTCAGTTTTTATTAAAGCTCTATCAGACATGTCAAAAGCACTCATCAGTATTGAAAATATTGTCTCAGGTATCCATAACAAGCTACAACACTTCAGACAACACCAAATGCTGCACGTCAAGAGACAAGGAAACGCACCAACTCACCACGCCAAAAGACTTGATAACTTTGTAACTTGGATAGAAGAAACTTCATTTTTTATTGAATTCGTAGTGATTCAGGATGCTTTATTATTTTCTCATCTATATCTATATTTATATATTACTAAAAGTTGAAACGTGGCATTTAGGGTCCGTTTGGATGCAGCTGAAACTGAAAACTGAAAACTGAAAACTGAAAAATACTGTAGCAAAATAATTTTTTAATGTGTAAAAAATATTGTGGGTCCCATTTTTAATAAAAAAGTTGTTAAAAAGTGAAATTTGTGGATCCGTAAACAGTGAACTGTATATACTGTGCACAGAAAAATCAAATATTTCGGCTGAAAAAAATAATAAAAAAATAAAAGAAATGGGGAAACGCACAACGTGCGTTTGGGAAGCGCAAAACGCGCTTCCCAAATGCCCTCTTAATGTTGCTACGCTCCCGTTGAGCCACATCAGCAACCATGTCACTATTATTTTTTTCTAAATTTTTCCCATAATTTAAAAATACTTTTTCTAAATATTTCTCATAATTTTAAAATACTATTAAAAAGAAATAATTTCTAACCCTATTTGCACCATAAAGCCAATCTTACGTTAATGTTGTTGATGTTGCCTTTAATGCTAACCCCTTTGTCTCCCCTCCTTCTCCTTTTGCTCTTCTTCTCTTTCACACTTACAAAACTTCAGAATTTCACCTTTCTAACGCCAAACTCTCTCTCTTCCCTCCTTGGTCTCTTCATCTCCTCTGAATTCATACCTGTTCAGTTGCCACTTTGCTAAAAAAACCACTTCTTCATACCTGTTCACCTCCTAGGTACGCATTATCTCTTCCTTTTGTAATTAACATTTTGCTATTTTTTCAACTAATTGAGCATTAATTCAGACTTTCTTCAAATCTGTCTCTTGATTAATGGTGATTCTTCCTATTCCCAACCAAGAGGTTTTTCAAAACGTTCAATTGTTGCCTATTGGAAATAGAACACCCACTTCCTTATTTTTCTATATATATATATATATATATATATGTATGTATATATATATCTACAATCTCTTTGCCTCCATAGATAAAGAGCCTATCAGCTAACCTATACCAATGCAGAATCCAATCCTTCCCACTAATAAGCCCCCACGAAATTATCATATTTAAAGCAATGAATATTTGTTGTGGGGTTCTCAGCAAACAAATAGACCCAAAAAAAAAAAAAAAAAAAACCAAAAGCTTTTAGAATCAAAGCTCTTCAACCTCCAAACCAAAACGTTGTCAACGTTAAAGAAGTGCTTGAACAATTTGTAATTCGGCATCTCCATCTTTTTCTCTCTCTTCGTCTTTGTCTCTCTCTTCTCTAATACAGAGCAAGCAAACCACCACACCACAGTAACAATCACACCATGACAATCACACCAACACACCACAGCAACCCACAGATCATGAACAACCCACCACCACCAACCCACAGGCTAGAATCCACCGAGCCACATCCACGAAACCCATTGATCCACAGGCCACAATCCAATCAGACCACACCCACGACACAAACCCAGCACAAACGTAAACACAAACACAAACACAAACTCAGCACACATACAATCCAAAATCCAAATCATGTCATACCCACCTACACGACTTGCACAAATGAACAAAACCCATAAATACAAAGTGCTTCATCCACTGGAAGCTGACCCATTTGAAATCACCAAACCCATCTCATTTGGCTTCTCCTTAGGCACCAGATCAAAGACAAATAGAGGCCAAGAAAGAAAATTACAAAGAGCTTTGGGTTTGGAGACCATCCACTGGTGGCAAGCAGTGTCAAAGGAACTTAGAGAGTGGTGAGTTTCAATTATGGAGGCGGACCAGAGAGAGAGGGAAAGAGTTAGATCAGAAGGAGGAAAAAGAGAGTAGATTGATTTTATCTTTGATTTAAAAAAAAAAAAAAATAGTTTCATGTGTCAGCTTATGTAGAATTCCATGTGGGATAAAAGTAATATTTTAATAAAATTGTTAGTCACATCAGCATTTTTCATCCATCACTTAACGGTAGGAGCCATTTTAATACAATAGCAAAAGGTCAGGGACTAAATTGACACATTTGAAAAGTTAAGGACTAAATTGAAAAATAATAGGAGGGCAATTTTATCCAAACAAAAAAAAATGTCTCAATTATGGCTTTGTGCAAAAAAAAAAAAAAAAAGTGTAGCAAATATGCTATTGCAATCCTGCTTTGTTTTTGAGTAGCTGTTTGTTTATTTTATTTTGGCCATACAAGGAATGCACATTGCATTGAAGTGTGCATTGTCAGTTGTTGTTGGACTAATACGTTTTTCGTATAAGGTTTTTTATTCTATTTTAAAAATCAATGAACACTAGCCTTTTTAGATATTGAATATAGACTTCCAAAGATATGCTTGCTATTTTTCTACTTGAAATTTCCTATGTTGTATGAGATTAGAACTTCTCTTTAAGGAGGTGAATGAAGAGCCAATCAAGGAAAGACGAAATATGGCCTTGAGCAAGAGAAGATTGTTGAACCATTCAAAAGGATTTGTTAAGGATAAATATTTAATACTCACAAATAAGGATAAATACAATACTAATACTCTTTTTTTCTCGATGATAACTTATTCTTATCCCACATATTACCAAAATAACTTTAATTGTTTACTAGCCCAAAATATCTTTAAATTTTACTGTGCTAAAAAACATAAGCTAAAATATTAAGTGAGCTCAACAATTGTAGATCCTGTTTCTCCTCATCTCAAAACTAGACATGGCACTAGCCTTTTTTCAAGACCATCTATTATGCAGGTTTGGGCATTATATTTAGAGATGGTCATGGTTCTCCTTTTATAATCCATAATTAATTCATTGCCAAGGAAACCCATTGTGGATGGCTGCCATGCTCTATTGAGTGTTACACTCCTGTCACGAACTGTGGATCGGGGATTTGATTGGGGATTTGATTGCGGAGATTTGGGTTGTAGAAACTATGCTTGAAGGAGATTTTGGATGTGTTAGAACAAATTCATGCTTTTTGTGAAATAGGTAGGACATATATCCTATAAGACAATTTCTAGATTGTGTAATAAGTAAGCGTAAGTGTTAGAGTTCTCTATTTTGAATTAAAAAAAAAAAAAAAAACTATTTAGGATGTTTCATAAATATTTCATTTTTGGAATTTTTCCGTGCATCGCACGGGTTAGCGACTAGTATTATTAAAAGCTGAAGCTTAGTGTTTAATGCTGCTGCTCTCACGTTGTGCCACATGAGCTGCCACGTCATTCTTTTTTTTTTTTTTTAAATATAATTTGTTCTACAATTTTAAAATGGTTTTTACAATTTTCGGCCCTATAAATCCCGGCCCTATAAATGCAACCCACTACTTATTTATTTACTTCCACTATCACCCTATAATAAATATGTATAATTAATCCAGCCCACTACTTATTTATTTAGTTCCACTATCAAGCCCAACTTAAAGCCTTTTCAGCACAGCTTAAAGGAAAAAATAAAAAATAAAAAACAAAAAACGTTGAAGCCTTAGGTATTGCGTGAGAAAATAGAGAGTTTGAAAACTACCCACCTTCCTGCTCTACCATTTCGCAATAACGGCTGCCTATCTGATTTCCTTCCTTCTTGTCTTCCTTTCTACATAGTGTATAAATATTGACAGAACTTGCCTGCCTTGGTTGAGGTATCTCTACATCTTAGTTCTTTTTTGCCCCATTATTTTGCTTTATGGTTTCTATTTCCCTTATTATATTTTGTTATAATTCTATGTGATTCCAACTACTTAGTGTGACTTTGATCTCTTAGCATAGTGCTGTGGTGTTTGCTTCCACTGTGTACTTTAATATCATGATTGTATAACATGGATTGGGTTTTAGAACCAAAGCAAATTGTTTTCTTGGTGTTTCAATTTTCTGTAGTAATTTTTCTGCATAATTGTGTTTATCGTGGTATTTGGTTTAGACTTGGTTTGATATTCATGGTTTTAATTTTAAGTCACTGTGCAAGTATTTTTATTTTGTGCTAAGATTGTGTTTTTTAATTGAGATTTATAAGGCTGCTATGGTGTGGCTGATTGTTGACTGCATCTTTTTTAGGGTGTTGAATTTTTGATTGCAGGGTTTTTTAATTAGATCTCTACCTCTTTTGGATCTGTTCATTTTGAGTTTTTTGATTGCTGGGTTTTTAATTCTATTTGCTTCGGCTATTTTTCAACAATTGATATTAGAGTGCACTTCAATAACATGATTGTATAACATGGATTAGGTTTTAGAATCAAAGCAAATATTGTTTTCCTGATGTTTCAATTTTTGCAATAATTTTTCTGCATAATTGTGTTTATCATGGTTTTTGGTTTAGACATGGTTTGATATTCATGGTTTCAATTTTAAGTCACTGTGCAAGTGTTTTATTTTGTGCTAAGATTGTGTTTTTGAGTCGAGATTTATAAGGCCTAAATCTCTCTCCCCACCTAAGATGTATCATTTTCAACTTCCCATTAAATATGTAATTAACTTGAAATACATTTGGAAAGTCGATGCATCGCATTAAAATACGTCTTTCAAGAAGAGCAAAACATTATAGTAAACATGTTATGCATCCTTTGTGTGCGCACCCAAAGGCGACGAATGGACCTAGAGGACGTTGGGCTCACAATCTATTTGTATAGTGGGCTTTTGGCGTTTCCTGCTATGGGGTGGTTCCTCGTTGGGGTACCCCTTGCGTTTTTGTCTTCTTCCTTCTCCTTCTTTTTCTTCTCTTCTTTTCCTCCCTCTCTCTCACCTTTTTCACCGCCCCTATTTCTGATATTCCCTTTCCTTTTTATAGCTGCAGCGGGCTGGTCTAGTGGATGGGGAGGTCCAATGTCGCCCTCTGTAAGTGGTGAGCAATTATGAGCGAAAGAAGGGGACGATGGTGGCATCGGAACTTGGTTCCATTGTCACGTAGTTTCACGGCAGGAAAACTTCCGAGGTGTGCGGGGGTATACGGCACGGCATTACGGGCCTTTGACCGGCAAGGCCGGCAAGATCTCGGGCATCAGGTGCAAACGATACGTGGATTGTTCTGCCGGCCATACCAAAGGTGAATTCGCTTTTAACTCTCGGGGAACTTCATACAGGCTAGGTCGGTCTTAGGTGAGGCCTTTTAAACTGGTCGGTGCCGGGACTCACGAGGAGATGGTCGTTCTTTTGGGCCTAGGGTCGAACGGATATGGGGCATGGCCCGTTAGCGCAGTTGTACTCGTGGGCTTGAGGATGGTGGGCCTGGGGGTTCGATGCCCGTACACTTTGAATCTGGGTGGTTCTTACTTACAAGTTTCAACTAACCATTAAATATGTAATTAATTTGAAAGTGTATTGTAAAATGTTTTGCTCTTATTTAGTTAATTACATACTTCATAAAATTTAGTTCTTTAGTTCAAATTAGTTAAAAAAAATTAGTTCTTGTTTAGTTCACATTAGTTAAAAAATTAGTTCTTTAGTTCAAATTAGTTTTAAAAAAATAGAAAGCAGAGCAAATTAGTTCTTTAGTTCAAACATTATATAAATTATGTCTTTAGTTCTTTTTTGAGCAATACGTCTTCCACATATTTTCAATACGTTTTTCCCATTTAATATCATTCTCCTATTTCATGTGAGAATGATATATTTTTAATGGCAATTTTTTAATGAAATTGGAAAGAAGACCTAAATTGGAGGCAATTTTTTATTTGCAGTATCTCGATAGGGGATATTTAACTTTTAAATTTGACTATTTTTAGACTACTATTGCATACTGTTCAATCAGAGACATTTGTAAAAATGTTCATGCCCAAGCCAATGATAATTGACTGATTACTCTTTACGTTACTCTGATCAAATAACTTGCATTTACTCAAGAACTTCTCCACTATTAGATTTGGTCACATGTATTTATGGTTTTTGTTTCCCTCGTTGGGTTTCCATAGTACTTTTTTTGTGTCTTTTTATTTTTATACTTTTCTTGGGAATTATATACAATTGAAAAGTTGTTTAACAACATTTCAAATGATCAAACGACAATGAAACTTGATCATAGCACAACAGTAAGTTGTCAACAATTAAAAACTTACCATTATTTGCAAAATCAAACATTGTGCTTTAATCCACATACTGTGTTTTAGGAACCACCGCAAAAGGATGAAATCAAGAAAAGTCCAGAATAGACTTCTGACAACAAAAAATATTTGAAGTTATTGATACAAAACCATCTCCACACACAAATAATGATCCAAGTGATCCACCCACAAATAATGCTGATACCATAACATAAAGCTTTCTACTACTATATTTATTTGCAAATTCATTCAAAAAAATATCTACAATATAATTTAATAAACATACTTTGGTGTAGGAAACATTGGAGAATTATGAAATCAAGAAAAAAGCAGATCAAACTTCAGACAAAAACACATTTCAAGTTTTTGATACAAAACCATTAACAAATGCAAAAAATAATGCAAGTGGATCAAAACAAGAAGACAATGATGATGCCATCCCATAAATGAGTTCTGCCTCTAATGTTGAAGATGTGGAACCAAATGATGATAGCATGTTCCTTCAAGATCTAATCAATCATCGAAAAGCTACAAAACAAAAGTCATCAAAGAAGAAGAAGCTTCAAAGATGCAAATGATATTGGAATTTTATATTTTCTTGCCTATATGAACTTATTTCAGAGTTGTATTATTTCTTCATATTTTGTTAAAAAAATCAAATAAAATATTTTCCTTCATTAATAATAAAAGCTTTTTGGAAAATCAAATTGTTATCCAATTAAGCATTAGCACTGATAAAATCAATACCAGCTAGCAATTATAGCTACTTCTATTTCATAAAAAATACTCATTTAAGTTTAATTACAAACTTCATTGTTTGACAATCAAAACATCATCTTATAATTTTACATCTAAATTAAACCACGTCCTCCAAATCTATTAAAATATATATCTTTTTTTCTCTTATCTTTTACTTTTTTTTTTTTAAAAAAACGTGTTAAAATACAAACAATGTTGTATTTAAAAAAAAAAAAAAAATCTAATTCATTTAGGTGGATTTCATTGGATTGTGGAACCTAAATATACTACCACCAACTACCGTGCCAAAATCTTACCCATTACCACACATATATTGCTTTCAATAATTGATTCATTAGTAATTTTTAATATCAAATTTTATAATTGAATGTCGTTAGAAAAATATAAGAACCTCTTTATGTTGCTCAATAGTGCTGTAACTTAACAGCCAAAAACAATATTTTATTTTACCTTTAAACATAATTTACAAATTTTTATTGCAAAGACTCTTCAACATCCTCTATTTTTGATTATCTAATAAATCAATTCATGAAAGTATATTACCTCTCCATTTATTTCAAAACTTACATCATCCTAGTTTGAATCCAACATGAAGCTTTCAAATCATTTGCCTCTCACAACCAAATACTTCAATTATTTATGACAATTTCCCATATTAAAAAATATAATGAACCTATCATCTCTTCTCCATAATATTCTTACAATTAAAATCATATAAATATTTTATTGTTATCAACTAAAATTATTAAAAAAAATCTATATTACGTCATCCTGTTTAAACATAATTTATATGAATCTATTAAAAATTGGTGGCAAGTATGTCTTTCATTGTAAAAAGGCAAAAGTTGAAGAGGATGAAGATTGAACAATTCAAACGACTCCTACATTAATGAACATCACTCACACGCTACTTCAAGGTCTGTCTTCAAGTAGTCACGTGTTTATGTTATTACACCATATCATGGCCTGGGACAAGATATAAATCTAAAAAACAAATTGACAATCACCAAAATTAATAACTTTGTCTTAAGTAACTGATGTGGACATTAATCAATTTGCAGCTATTTACATGTAATTTATAATACATTTTTTGGGTCCATGCTATATAGATATTGTCATTGGAACGTTATAGGTTGTGCTATTTAGCATATACAGATTATTAGGATAGGATACATATGTTAATGTCTTTTTTCTTGTTCTATAAGGATTTCTTTTCCCTATCTTTGTTTGTTTGGATGTCTCTCTTTTAGTTACTTTTGCCAAAATTCAATACTTGCTCATCAATAGATATCCAACGGTTGTAAGTGAACTTTTGTTGCTTGCTATTCTCCTTATTCAAACAGTCAAGAAAATAAATAAACTTCTCCCCTTCTCTACTCTGATTTAAAGAACAAAAAATCAACTCGTAGGTGGCAGGGTAATACTTTCTTAATTACTTCATGATTTGCCTAAATGAAATTTCACATTTCTTCTAATTGGGAAGTAGTTGCTTTGTCATAATGGTATGAGCGTACTATACTTTTTCATACGGTAATTTAACTGAGTTGGTATTTTTTTTTTCCCTAAATTTTTAGTATTATATTACATACACAAATTTTAGAAGTCATAATTTTTTTGGAATGAAATTTAACTTTTTAAATATGGGGATACAAAATAAATTGAACTTGAACCAAATTGTAGGCATGAAAAGTATGTTTAAAGGAAAATAAATGTTTCTCAATTTTATAATATAGTATTAAAATATGTATTTTTTTAGCACATTAATTTCTTAATATGTGTTCATTGTTTTTAAAAACAGCTGCAAGTGATTCAATCGATTAACCAAAAAAACAAAAGTTCTTCACCACATCAATCTGTTTGGACTGCTTCAACATCCTTTATTCCTTTGAAAGATGAAGAAAAGCTCATTCATCAATGCTTTAGGGCTGGAAACAAACAAGCACTATTTTGGGTCGGAGTTCACCAATATTTTGCAAGGTAAAACTAAAGTAGGAAAAGAAATCCTTCTTCAAGCCAACAAAGAAGGGGACAAAAATGCAAAATATGGACTCGCAATTGCACTATTATGTGAATCAAATGAGGAAGGAATCCAGCTACTATTATCAATTCTAAACCAACAAGGTGGAAACAATTGCTCCAAAACTATCGACAAATCCTTCGACATACAACTTTTGGAACAAACACATTTTGCATCATAAAAAACCAAGCATGCAAGAAAAATGGAGTGGGTCATTGGGATTGTGACTGCCTTTCGCTTATGGAAACGAAGAGTTACATGTAACATGCAAAATGTGCTCTTTTGACTTGGAAATGTACAAATTAGCAAACCGAGTATGGTAGAAATTATATTCCAAAAAATTAATTCAACTACAAAATTTCATCTTTCTATTTCAAATACTAATCTCTAATA
Organism: Castanopsis chinensis; assembly: GCA_032878915.1. Taxonomy (NCBI): domain Eukaryota; kingdom Viridiplantae; phylum Streptophyta; class Magnoliopsida; order Fagales; family Fagaceae; genus Castanopsis; species Castanopsis chinensis. The sequence continues at coordinate 1,236,985 of JAVQMG010000084.1, forward strand.
ATACAAAATAAATTATATGACCAAAACATCCAATCACCATAAAAGAAATTATCACGCGCAACGCATGAGTCCGCGACTAGTTATTAATAAGATTCACGTGTTTCTCATCGAAAAAAAAAAAAATATTGTTACACTCCTGTTGAGTCACACCATCATTTATGTCATCTCTTTATTTGTTTTTATTATTTTCCTTTTATTTTTGTTATTTTGCTTCCCTTTTTTTAAATTGTGCAAAACATATGATAACTTTATATATTCTCAAGACTTTATTATACATTCTAAATAGTCTCAACTTTTTGCATTAAAATATGCTCTCCTCCTGTTACTCAAAAGCTTCTTTTTTTTTTAAATAAAATAATTCCTCAACTATATATTGAATGTTTTCCAATTTTTAATCTTCCTCCTCTTTTTTTGGTGGATAACCTCTTCAGAATGACTGATCTAACCGCAACCCACTTACCTTCCCCAATTACTCCATTAAACCCAACCGGCTAACTATTTTTTTTTTTTTGAGAATCAAGACTGCAACTTTTATTACTCAACAGAAATTATGTCAGCAGTTACAAGTTGTTGCACATTACATGGTAGATCAACTGACCAAATGTGTGGACAAGGTATACATTTCGCTGTTTTAGCTAATCTGTCTGCCACAGAATTCCCCTGCCTTTTTACATGGACAAAACTTGCTGCCACAAAATTCAGGGCTAAAGTTTTTATATCATCAATTATATGACCAAAGGAGCTTAGGCACGGTGATGCTGAATTAAGGGCGTTAGTAATTGTCTCTGAGTTGCCTTCAAACACCACTTCGCGCAGACCAAGTTCCAAGGCAAAGACAACTGCTGACCTGGAGGCCAAAGCCTCAACGTCTTCAACATTCAAAGGGAGAATAAACCTGTTCGAGAGCGCCCCATGAACCCCACCAGCAGCATCTCTGACCACGACGCCCACCCCTGCCTGCTGAAGGTCGTTGAAAACAGCTCCATCATAATTAACTTTGAGCTGGGAATTTTGGGGTGGAGTCCAGCGTGTGACTTCTGAATGTATGGGCTCGGGTTGGGGTTCTTCTTGGGCAAATTTGAACTCGCGAACTCGCTCACACATGTCTTGATACAATCTGCTAAAAGGCATTGAGGTGGACTGAAGCCTTTCTTGGTTTCTTTTATTCCATATACTCCAGGCAAGGTAGGCAAATCTCTCAGCCAAATTGGGTTCATTTGCATTTATAATACCTGTCCATAGGTCCCTGAAATCCACAAAGCGTGTTGCTAGCTGGTTCCTAAGAGAGGGTTCTTCCCACCACACTTCTTTTAGCGCTTGGCAGCCCCAGAGAGCATGATTTGCATCTTCAATTACCTCTTGACATCTATCACATGTTGCACTCCGTGTGACTTTCCTGCTAAACAGATTTCTTTTGGTAGGCAGTGACTCATCACAAGCTCTCCAAATAAAATGTTTAACTTTGTTTGAAACACCAAGGGACCAAATTCTACTCCAACAAGTATTCTGTGCTTAGGAATTTGATGTACCTGGAGTAGTTGATTCACGGCTGTTTGACAACATTTTATAAGCACTTTTCATTGTATATCTCCCTGATTTAGTTCCTGCCCATTACAAGAGTGTCAGGTACTCGGTTAACGCTAAAGGAATACCGAGAATGATTTTGGTTTCATGTGGGAGAAATTCTTGCACTATCCGCTCTTCAATCCAACTTGGTCCCTCTTCATCTATTAAAGCACGTACCTTAGCATTATTGGGAAGACTTTTTTGCGATGAAATGATGTATTTTGTTGACAAACCAGGCAGCCACATGTCACCCCTGATCTGAACTTTTGAGCCATCACCAATCCGCCAATATGCTCCCTTTTTAATGACATCCCTTGCCTTAAGAATGCTCTGCCACGTGTATGATCCAACTGTTTTGACCCCCCTGTCAAGGACTGAGCAGTTTGGGAAGAATCTTGCCTTGAAGACTTTGTAGAACATGGAGTCTGTGTTGTGAACTAGGCGCCATACCTGTTTACCAAGGAGTGCAAGATTAAAATTCTCCAAATCTCTAAACCCCAACCCTCCATGGTTTTTTGGTTGACAAAGCTTTTTCCAAGGAATCCAATGTATTTTCCTTGAATTTCCTGAATACCCCCACCAGAATTTCCGGATCAAGGATTCGATGTCCTTACACAAACTCTTGGGTAATTTGAAGCATCCCATGGTGAAAGACAGCATTGCTTGAACAACTGATTTGATTAGGATTTCACGACCCCCTTGGGATAGGAGCTTCTCCTTCCATCCTTGTATTTTGTGCCAAACTCTTTCTCTAATGTAGCTAAAGCTTTCTCTTTTTCCCCTTCCCATAAACGATGGCAAACCCAAGTATTTTTCATATTAAGTTGCCACTTCCACCCCCAACATGTCCTTGACTTTATTTTTCTGGTTCCCTTCCGTGTTAGAACTGAAGAACAGTTGGGTTTTTTCACGGTTTATTTCTTGTCCTGAAGCTTGCTCGTATTTTGTGAGAATGTCCATCATCGTTTGGAAATCTGCTTTATTTGCTCTACAAAAAAGCAAGCTATCATCCACAAAAAACAGGCAAGTGATTTTCGGCCCTTCTTTACAAAGGGATACTCCATGCAACTCTCCATTGTTTACTGCCTGTTGTATTAAGGAATGAAGGCCTTCTACACATAAGAGAAATAAGTAAGGTGATAAAGGATCCTCTTGACGGAGTCCCCTACTAGGTTGGATCAATCCATACGGCTCACCATTGACCAAAATAGAAAAGGAAACCGTACGAATACAGCCTCCTACCAGTGTTCTCCATTTGTTATCAAAACCCAGCCTTTCCATGATTTTATCCAGAAAATCCCACTCAACTCTATTGTAGGCTTTACTCATCTCAAGCTTTAAAGCCATAAACCCTATTTTTCCTTTTCTTTTGCTTTTTAGATGGTGGAGAGTCTCAAATGCAATTAGAATATTGTCAATTATGAGGCGGTTTGACATGAATGCACTTTGTGTTTCGGATACAAGTTTAGGAAGGATTTTTTTTGAGGCGATTGGCTATGGTTTTGGAAATTATCTTATACATCACATTGCAAAGACTAATGGGGTGGAATTCTTTTGGGGTTGAAGGAGATTTTGTTTTGGGAATAAGGGTAATGAAGGTGTGGTTTAAATTTGGTGGCATGTTTTCAGAATTTAAGACCGATAGAGTTGCATCAATAACATCCAAACCAACAATATTCCAATAAGATTTATAGAAAAGTGGGGGCATACCGTCTGGTCCAGGGGCTAATAATGGCTTCAATTTGTTTGAGTGCTCGTTCCACTTCCCTGGCTGTAAAAGGTTGAGAGAGCACTGCATTCATTTCAGGTGTGACTTTTTGCTCAATTCCTTGGAGAATATGATCATGCCCGATAGTGTTGGTGGCTTGAAACATGGCTTGGAAATAATCAACAAATGCCTTTCCAATTTCATGCTCCTCCTCCAAAACTTCCCCACTATCCAGAACTAGCTTGGAGATGTAATTCCTTCGGTTTCTTTGGTTTGCATGGTTGTGAAAATAACTAGTGTTGAGATCACCCGCTTTCAACCACTCCACCCGTGATCGCTGCTGCCACAAGCAATCTTCCTTGACCATCAAATCAAACACTTCGGCCTTCAGTGCTCACACATGATCATGGTTTGCCCCATTCATTGATTGAAGTTCGGCTTTCTCCAGCATCTTCCTCTTTTTTTGCAGCAATCGTTGAATATTGCCAAATGAATTTTTACTTCACCTCTGAAGTGACTCACGACAAGCCTCAATTTTTTCACAAATCAGTTGGTTGGATTATCCATTGATTGACTCTCCCATGATTGTTTTATAACACCTTCACATCCTTCATCCAAACTGCCTCAAATCTAAAAGGTCGTCTTTTCCTGTAAAATCGATCATTTTCATCGTCAGTACAAATCGATAATGGACAATGATCTGAAAGTGAACCTGAGATGTGGTGGACTTGGGTTGATGGGAACATTTGGATCCAGGAACTATTGGCCACTCCTCTGTCCAATCTAATCCATGTGATTCTTCCGTCAAATTGGTTATTACACCAAGTATACGATGCACCCACAAAACCCAAGTCCTGAAAACCGCAACAGTCAAGTGCCTCTCTGAAATCCTTCATTTGACGCTCCCGTCGTAATGGACCACCCATTTTTTCTTCAGCTTTGACAATCTCGTTAGAATCACCTATGCACAGCCAAGGTAGATTTAGTTTTAGACTCAAGTGTTTTAGCAGTGCCCAAGAGGTGTTCCCAGTTGGCAGTAACAGGATTTCTGTAAAAACCTGTAATTCGCCAGGCGTCATCCACTCCTGGGTTAACCACTGCATCTATGTGTGAAGACGATGAGTCAAGTATGCTGATGTTGATCTCGCTCTTCCAAAACAATGCTAATTCTTCCCCTGTATTGTGTCGAGGAACAATGTGAACATTGTCTAGTTGAAGCTTGAACTTTAGATTTTTGACATCATCATCCTTGGCTTTAGTTTCTATGAGAAAGACAATGGAGGGAGAGTGTTTCCTCACCAATTCGGTGAGTTCTTGCACTGCACGTGGTCGTCCTATACCACGACAGTTCCAACTAATACAATTCATGGTGATCGGTGGAGGTTGCAAGACAAGCTTCAGGTGCATCTTCGTGAGGCACGGACTATCTCTTTTTTGGTCTGCACTCTTCCTCTGGTATTTGCGTTCTCTTGTGCTCTGTTTCTAGCATATGCACATCGCTAGGATATTTTGATTTGTCACGTGTTCTCCGAACGCAGGTATGTGGTTTGGATAATGTTGGGTTTTGAGGAATTTCAGTGTTTTTATTGGGCCTAGCAGTATTGGTCAGACCAATAGGAATTGGAGGTATTTGGACTTGCAACATGGGCTGGAGATCCAATTTGCACGCTTTAAATCCACGTTCGCGCCATTACTTTGGTATTTAAAGCTAGATTTTGTAACGTGCCCCTCTTTTGGAATTTCCGTGTGACCGTTTGGAGCCTTCAATTTTCGGTTTCCCTAATGGATTCCTCCAAATTATGAGCATTAATTGTCTCAATAATTGCATCAGGACTAGCTGTTTCGGGGTTGGCCGTTGGGGGCTGATGGTGGTTGCTGGGCGGTGTTTCTGCTAGGTGGGTTGAAGTGGCTGTCTGGTCAGGTTGTTTTGTTGGGGTTTTGAATGGAGTCTTAGTTGGTTTAGGGTATCTCGGTCTAGTTCCAGGGACTGTGATGGACGTTTTTCTGGTTTGGAGATCAACCTCTGCCCTCATCCAATTCTTGTAATGCTGATCTGATTTTTTTCTAAGAGCCCTTACTTCGCAGCCATCGTTCTCAATCTCTGTCATCATGGGAGACCAATCCACACCAATAGCAAAAATTTGGGAGACGCTCGTACTTTAATACGGCACAGCGAATGACTAATCCTTCAGACCAGATTTTGTGGGCTCTGTTCAGAGGTTTGGTAATATCAATTCGAACCCGGACTCTTAGATAGTTTCCTTTTCCCTCATCGCTTTCCGAGCCTGTCATAAGGAGAATGGTGCCCAAGGAACTTCCTATTTCATCTCGGGTTTTGGGTTGAGGCAGTGTATTGGGAGGTTATGAATTTGAATCCAAAAGGAAGTGAATTGGAAGGCTAATGCTGAGATGGGGACGTTTTCTACCACCTTCTCAAAGACCACCAAGTGTTTGTCATATGTCCACAGTTCATGCTCGATTACCCTGTCCAAGTCACACTCATCTTCAAAATGAAAGAATATAATGTTTTCGCCCATGTCCTTGATCTGAACATCCTTCTCCGATCTCAAAAGGTGCGTGCAACTGATTCCACATTCACGATTCGTTTCGTTAAGAACTTTGCTGCCAGGATAAAGTACGCAAAATCATCCTTCTTTTTGCATTCAATCCCATTTTCTTCATCGTCGAGGAGGGAGAATTTTTCCCATAGACCCTCAAGTGATTCCATTTTGAGTGTGTTGTAGAGTTTGTGAGAGAGGGGCAGGTTGTATTTAGAAGAAACTATTTTGGAGGCCCTACCAGTCGCTGGGAGATAGAGGGGGACTAGGAAACCTGTACTGTGACAGGGACAAAAAAGTTCCACTGGGTTGTAGGACTAGAGAGAAAATCCTAGGACCAATTAGAAGAAATTGTTTGAATTTACAATTAACAATCCTCCTTGATCTATCTCTCGATCAAACAAACGAATAACATCACTCCACTTTTCCAATACCTTATTAAGTCCATTTAAACATCAATTCAATACTGCTTCAATTCTTTGATCTCAACTCCTATTCTCCCCCTATTGATTTATTTTCTATATAAATTGCTATTGCTCCCTCTCCACTTCTACAAATGTTGTAAAAACACCATTGGACTCAGTAATGCTACGATTTTTTTTTTGCTCTTCTTCAATCAACCAGATAACCAATCTGTCTCTCATACTATCTCATTTTTCTCTATTTACCAAAACCCAAACTACTAAGACCCAATTTGTGTTTCATGCTCTTGGTTACTCCGTGGTACATCTAATTTAATCTATTGAGAAAATTGGAGAATTAGACAATGCAAAAGCAAAAGAGACATATTGATGAAACTGCGAAGATTAAACGATCAACCTTTAGGCTTGATTTTTTGACAGTAATTTTTCTCTTTTTTGTCAATACAAACTCTTTATTTGTGACCCATTTGTTTGTTTATCCCATGTGGAATGTCAGACAATCTTGCTTTTTTGGTTATTGTTGCATGATATATACTTGGATGAAATTTCTCTTAGATGTGTGGTATGAAATGTCTCTTAGATAAAGTTTTAAAGACATGAATCTTGACAAATTTGATGTTATGAAAGAAGCAGGTTATCAATGGGGAGAATACCTTTGAATACTATTTCTAAACTTGAGCACCATTCTCTTAATGGATGTCTCCACAGTTGAGCTTCAAATGTTTTTGTGGCTCCCAAAGCTTGGGAGAGGTTTCTTAAGTTTATGTCCATGAATGCCATTTACATATTGCATGAATTACAGCTCCTTATGGTGAGGATTTTGATTTTAATATTTGTGTTTCTATTGGTCACATTTGCATATGCACTTTCTTTTTGTAAGTAATTGCAAGCATAAGATTTGAAGGGAAAAAGACTTTCTTTGTTAGTAGTAGAAATAAGATATTCGATGTGGGTATTTGGGTTTGCATCATTGATTGTTGTAAAACTATACTTTACACTTTTTTTTTTTAAAATAATTTTATAGACATGATTTGAAAAGCTAAAAGAATCTAGAAATGTTTCTAAGTATAAAAATAACAAATCACCAAACAAAAAAAAGAGTTATTAATATAGAATCCAATGTTACTTTGAAAGTAATTTATAAATGTTTTATTGTTGGAAACAATCAAGCTCAATCAGTTATTGAAGCTCACAAATTTTTACTTTTGAGAGCCTTCACTTAGAAAACTATTTGCCATTTTGCCCAATTAAGCACTGCACCACATGGTCGATGGTGATTAAATATTTCTTGATTAATTCCTCTTGGTTGAGCATGTACACTCCCTAGGAAAAATAAATATCTTTATCTCACAATACTGAAGGTAGTCTATTAGAATTCTCTGTCATATGTTACTCTTTAATGATCTTATTAGTTGTATAGATGGTACTTATGGTTTAAGAGACAAGATCAACAAAACAAGGGTTTTATATGACTATATTTAGATGACTCTGTGATGCCATGATGGATGGGTTGGTCTTATTTTACCATATAATCCAAGTAATTGTGTAAGTTGTGAATTTAAAGGGCTATATACCATGGAATTTGTTCATATGTTGTAATTTAAAACCCTATTTCAAATAACACATGGTTAGTTTTTAAAAATATACAATATATAATATATAATATATTAATTTAATAGTGTTTGAATAAAAAATTATGATATCAAATTTTCCCGTGTATTGTGCAAGTCTACGACTAGTTTGTAATTAATTTGCAAGAGTTACTCCGCCATCTAAATTAACAAATTAGTAGTTAGCTTTTTTTTAATAGATGCAATTGATTTGAGCCTATAAATTATGATGTTTCCTTCATCATAATTTTTCTATATCATTAGACTAAGTAATCAATTGATTTTTTTACAATTATGATATCAAATTTTCCCGTGTATTGTAGAGTTACTACGATTAGTATTCAAGAGTTACTACGCAATTTTTTTTAATAGATGCAATTGATTTGAACACAAGTTTCCATTATTTGATAACAAATTCTTTTCACCAAGAAAACTATCTGGAATCTATAATGCATAGCTAATTATAGTACTAAACTAGTAGATGTCCTGCGCGATGCACGTGTTATAATATTTGACAAATTAATTTAAATTATATATTATATGTCACTAAAATAATGAAGAAAAAAAATTTGTAATACAATATATCCATATATAAGTAACTATAATTAATTGAATCCTAAAAATGCCACTACATACCTATTGATTTTTTTTTATCAAGTGTAAATGTATATTTGGTTCTTACATTGACATTTTCAATATAAAAATTCTTATTATTTCTTCTTCTTTTTTTAGGAGTATTTCTTTTCTTTTCTTTTCTTTTTAAAAGAAAACACATGAACTTTTGAAGGTTTAACATGTAAGATTTAAGATTTATAATTTTTAACTTGCAAAACTAAAAATACATGTCAAGAGATTAAAACTATAACAACAATTGAATAGAGAAATTCAAACTTATACTATTTCATATCTTAAATTTTATTTTACATACATCAAAGTATCTCAATCACTTACAAAGATTAAGAACTTCCCAAAAATATAAATAAACACAAACAACACATATAAAGGCTTTATGTCTTCCTTAAACATACTTTTCAGAAACCTCAAATGTCGATGAAGCATTGTATCAAGTTTTGACAATGTTGTTGAGAGGTTTAGATCATATGCACCTAAAACAAAAGCCAATTTCATACTCTCTCTCTCTCTCTCTCTCTCCTTTTCTTTTGGCCCTTCAATATTTTGTGAAACTAGAATATATAAAATAACAGATGTTATAACATGAAAAACTAATATTGAATAGAGAAAACCTTTTATTTTTAAATTAAAAGTGGAAGAGTTCAAGAAGTTGGAAAAGGGGGTGGAACTAGATCTCTTAATCTTCTGTATTTATGGGTTAAACTAGAATGAACATTGTAAATTAATTTAGCATTCAAATATTGAATGCAAATCTTGTAAGGTTTTTTTTTTTTTTTTTTATTTTAAACTATTTTGGACCAGAAAATTTTTTTTTTATTGGAAAATCGATTATATCTATGGGCAAGACTTAGGTATAATATTTTGGTACTTGTAGATTTTTTTCTTTTGGATGAAAATATATCTTTTATCTTAAGAGAGAAATTTAAGAAACAACGCTTAAGATACTGTACGTAAATTTTGTCCTATATTTATTATTGTTGTTGTAGTTGTAACTTATAATAACCCAAAAAGAATACCTCCATGCTTCATGATTTATGGGGTCCTCGAACTTTTACACATCGCTGACGAGGTTTGAGCCAAGATCCCCTTTGGTACTACTGTATTCGCATTGCTTGTACGGGCCTGTTCATGATAGTAGGGTTTAGTTAAAGTTAGCTTCAACAAATTAGTCCACTTGTTATCAATTTGGGTCCAGTTTATGTTTCTTTTGATGGCAGGCCGCAGGCCCAAGTATTCTACACTCGTCCATCGTTTTTCTTTTGCTGGTGCTTGAATTGTTCCATTGATGATTGATCAAACATTGATGATTGAATAATAATAATAAGAAGAAGAAAAAAAACAAGGACTTTGTTGCATGGTAACGTGATTACTAACTCTATTACTCCATATGTCAAGAGCCTTACGCAATTATATTTTAATTGGTTAGCATTTTTTGGTGTTAGATATTTAAGATTTAAATCATTTATCCCTCGTTTTAAATATCTAACTATTAAAAATAAAAAAACAATCTTTCAAAAAACTCATTAAATAATATTATTATCGGAATGTTTTATATAAAAAAATGCTGACATCTATTTTGTATACATTATATTTAAATTATCATTAGTAATAGTAATTAATTCCTTTATTCAGTATGTCATGAGCAAAAGACTCCATCTGCTCATATACCAAAGTTGTTTGAGATATATATATATATATATATATATTTATTTATTTATTTACTGGTGACTATATCATGTGTTGCACTAGATAGTTAAATAAAAATTATATATTTTATTCGAATGTATAATCAACCTCATGTAATTCATTTTAAATTAATGACATTTTAAAAAAAAAGGTAACTGCCCTAAATATTACATTTCTATATTCATAGTTTTCATGTTTAGAAAGACTTTCACTTAAATTTAGCTAAACTAAAGTGGACAGAAATACTATGTTACTATGACTTAACAGGAGTGTAGCAAAAATAAATGTTATATTTAAAATTTTAGATATATATAACGAGTTTGAAATATCATATACTATATAATAAAAGTTGGGTTTAAAAGTTGTGGTTCTATCAAGTGGTTTCATCAAATTGTAGAATTTTTTTTTAAATTTTTAGATTTTACAAAATATATATAATTTTTCTTCTTCTATAATTTCTAAATTGATAAAAATCTTAATTTAATTACAATCCAAATTCTTTGTTTAATCCTTCTAATCTTTATTTTTTAAATGTAGAATATTATAATTCAAATTCTCCATCTAATCCATTTAATCCACGTAATTTAGAATCTCTATCCAAGACAACCCTCTTAAGTTTTTCGTTTTGTAAGGCCCAGTGGAATGCTGCAACTTCACACGGTATCCTTTTACCTCACCCCCTAGTATTTCGAGCTACTATAATCAGAGGAGTGAAGGTATTTTCGACAACTTGTACATCAACATTGAGCTTGACTACTACAACTTTTATTTATTTATTAATGACATGTCCTAAAATTGTTAGGATCCTAGAAAAGCAATGATGAGGTACTCAACCGTCGTATGATACTAGGATTGTAGCAATTTTAGGATAGGTCATTAATAAAAATAGATAATTATACTCCCTATCCCTATCTTTTCATTTGAGAAAATGACACTCTATTCCAGCATTTAACTTTTGCTTAAGGGTAACTAGGTTTCCAAAACTATCTCTACTTTCAAAATGGATTGGATTGGTTTAAAAAAAAAAAAAAAAAACACTTTCACTGAGAGGATATACGCACAGGGAAGAATAAATAATAAATTTGTTATCTACTTTTTTTTTTCCAAATATATTTTGTTTTAATTTAATTATTTTTTGGATGAATATCAAATTTTTGGATAACAAAAGAAGAAGAAGCTAATAACGTTAATGATGGGATTGACAAGATCAATTACAGACGAGGGTGAGACAGACGGTAAGCGAGTGCCAATTCAATCAAATCGCCAATAATTCCCCGGACAGTTACAAAACTAGCTGTACAGACCATTGAGAATGTATTAAAGCCCCATTGCCTAGCAGGAAGCGTTACCAAGAAAAGCATTAACATCATAATATCATAATATTAAGCACAACGACTAGAACCTAGAGCAACATATATAAAGCCCTAACTCTGCCTACACAAGGTACGTACACAATTACAAGATATACTGAATTACTCTTACCTGTTGTTATAAATTTCCCTTGTACTGACTTTGGCATCGGAGGAGCTGTGGCAGGCACCACACCGGTGTCCACTTTAAGGAATGGCTACTTCTATCTCGACGCAAGCAAGCACCCGGCTCCATCTGGATGAACTTACTACAACTAACGAACCTTTGCTTCATTAGTTTGGCGGCGTCTGTGGGAACTGACATTTTCATATTTATATTCAAAAACGCGGTTTCCACTAACTTCTGTATTCAGATGGAGTCCAATCAAGATTCCGTAACTTTGGCTCGAAGAGCTTACTAGACAAAATCAGGAAATGAAGCTACGACTTCAACAGGTTCAACAGGAGGAGAACCGGTCCAAGGGCAACCCGGAGGATGAGGGAGACAGCCATAGAAGAAGTAATCATCAAAGACCTACTACTCTAGACGAACATAATTCGGATCTTCTTTGAGAGATGAGGAAAGAGATGGATGAGTTAAGGAATGCCATCAAGGAGAAAAATGACCGGAGCGTGGATAGAATGATAAGGGCCACGAATTCACCTTTCACTGCAGCAATCCTCGAATGTCCAGTGTCGTCGAAATTTCGTTTGCCTCAACTTGAGCCGTTCGACGGGCTTAAGGACCCTCAGCATCACCTTAACACCTTCAAAACGACACTAGGCCTTCAACAGCCCCCCAACGAGATACTATGTCGTTCCTTCCCCACCACTCTAAAAGGAGCTGCAAGGGAATGATTTACAAAGTTGCCAACATCGTCCATTGACAACTTTGAGTAGTTGAGCAACGCCTTCTTGCGTCACTTCATTAGGGGGCAACGTCCTAAGAGGGCAGCGGACTACTTGCTCACTATTAGGTAGGGAGATAAGGAAACCTTAAGGTCGTACGTAAAACGCTTCACTCGGGAGACTGTGGAGGTAGACGAAGCAGACGACAAGGTGCAATTGACGACCTTTAAAGCGGGACTAAGATCTAGAGAGCTTGTGGCTTCACTCGCGAAGAATCCCCCAAAGACGATGATAGAGATGCTCCTGAAAGCACAAAAGTACATGAATGTTGAAGACGCATTAGCAGTCGTAAAGAACCCAGGAGGCACGGGAAGGAAAGACAATGAACATAGGGGACAAAAGAGGGAGCGTCCAAATTGTTGGACCAGTAACGGGAACAGAAGGAAAGATGATAAAAGTCCTCGAACGGTAAAATTCACTCCTCTAATTATGCCTGTTGACAAAATTTTAACGCAGATTAAGGATGAGCATTACCTCAAATGGCCGAGACCATTGTACTCATCCCCTAATGTCCTCGATAAGAATAAATACTGTCGGTTTCACAAGGATCACGGCCACTACACAGAAGATTGTTGGGACCTAAATGAGCAAATAAAGGAGTTGATACGGAAAGGGAAACTGCAGAAATATGTGAAGAAGGGGGAATACAGTAAGTTCAGAGATGGCAATAAGAGCCAGCAAGAGTCCTCGTCCAAAAGTGACGATCGTCCTCGCCAGCCTCCACAGGATGTGATCAGTGAGATAAAGACAATTGCAGAGGGGCCCTTCACAGGAGGGTCATTTAGATCCCTTAAGAAAGCATACCAAAGACAGGTGAATAGCGTCCACATGATACCTCTGTTTAAGCAAAGATGGACAGACTAGGATATGTCCTTTAATGAAGCAGATGCCAGGGGGGTGAAGCAACCTCACAATGACCCCTAGTTCATAACGTTGACTATAGAGCGATTCAATACCAAAAGGATCCTCGTGGACAATGGAAGCTCCGCAGACATCATCTATCTTCCTACTTTTCAGCAGCTAAAGCTAGATCCAAGGAGACTGCGCTTATTTGACTCCCCCCTCGTCAATTTCAGTGGAGATAGGGTATATCCTAGGGGCATAGTGACGTTGACAGTTAAAGTGGGGACCTACCCGAGGCAATTAACCCGTCAGCTAGACTTCCTGGTGGTAGATTGCCCTTCATCTTACAATGTAATTATTAGAAGGCCCACATTTAACAAATGGAAGGCAACCACGTCCACCTATTGCCTGAAGGTAAAATTCCCAACGAATAATGGGGTTAGCGAAGTAAAAGGAGATCAAGTCTTAGCTAGGGAATGCTACCAGGCTGTCTTGGCTGCAAGGGAGAACCATACATGGATGATTGAAGAGAAGGGAGAAGATAAAATGGAAGCCCTGAAAACAGTGGAACTGGCCGAAGGAGAGGTGACCAAGGCGACAAGAATAAGGATGACGTTAAGTCCTGAGATGAGAACAAGGCTTGTTTAGTTTCTTAAAGAGAACCTAGATGTCTTCGCATGGAGCCACGAGGACATGCCAGGCATATCTCCATAAGCCATTCAACATAAGTTGAATGTGAACCTGGAGAGAAAGCCCATCCAGCAAAGACGAAGAGTCTTCGCCCCAGAACAAGACCAAGCGATTACAGATGAAGTTACCAAACTATTGACGACAGGATTCATTAGGCTAGTGTACTATCCTGATTGGCTTGCAAATCTCATCCTAGTAAAGAAAGTAAATGGGAAATGGAGAATGTGTGTGGACTTCACGAACCTGAACAAGGCATGCCCGAAGGATAGTTTCCCTCTACCAAGGATAGACCAACTTGTGGATTTTACAGCCGGGCATAAGCTGCTGGCATTCATGGACGCATTCTCAGGATACAACTAGATAAAAATGTCTGAAGAAAACTGCTTTCATCACGAGCCGAGGACTTTATTGCTATAAGGTAGTGCATTTTGGATTAAAGAATTCGGGAGCTACTTATCAGAGGTTAGTGAACAAGATGTTCAGAAAACAGATTGGCAGGAATATGGAAGTATACGTGGATGATATGCTCGTCAAGAGTAAGGAAGAGCTTGCCCATCTGGACAACTTAAAGGAGATGTTTGCCACCCTCAGACAGTACCAGATGAAGCTGAATCCTAGTAAGTGTGTTTTTGGCGTAGCTTCAGGGAAATTCTTGGGATTCATGGTGTCCTAGAGAGGAATAGAAGCAAACCCAGAGAAGGTGCAAGACATAATCAATATGGCATCACCCAGGACCGTTTAGGAAGTCCAAAAGCTCATGGGAAGAATTGTAGCTCTTAATAGGTTCATCTCTAGATCGACGGACAAATGCCTGCCCTTCTTCAAGACCTTGAAGCAGGCTTTCTCCTAGATCGAAGAATGTGAAGTAATGCTCCAGGAACTCAAACGTTACCTGAGTAATTTACCCCTCTTAAGTCCAGCCAAAGAAAGGGAAAACCTACATTTGTACTTAGCAGTATCAGCTACAGCCATGAGTGCAGCCCTGATTCGAGAAGCTGCCAAGTTACTACGTTAGCCAACCCTTCCAAGGGGCTGAGTCCAAGTATCCAAGGATTGAAAATTGTGTTCCCATTAATAGTGGCCTCACGCAAACTAAGACAGTACTTTCAGGAAAATTGTATCTTGGTGATGACGGACCAACCTATCAAAAGGTCCATGAACAAACCTGAGCCAGCTGGAAGAATGGTCTAGTGGGCAATTGATCTTAGCCAATTTGACATTGAGTATCATCCCAGGACAGCTATTAAGGCACAAGCTTTGGCGGACTTCATCGCCGAGTTCACCTTTCCAAACGAGGATAGTCTCACTAATGAGGTCGAACAATGGACGATATAAATCGATGGTTTGTCATCCTAAAAGAGAGGGGGAGTAAGGGTCGTCAAAACCACCTCTGACGGAGAAATGCTCAAATATGGAGTTCAATTGAAATTTTTAGCTACCAACAATGAGGCTGAGTACGAAGGAATACTGATGGGACTAAGACTTGGAAAGGCGCTTGGAGCTAAGAACCTGTTAGTCCAAAATGATTCAAAGCTGGTGATTGGGCAAATCAAGGGAGAGTATGAAGCAAAGGAGGAAAGAATGTAGAAATACCTCAGGCTGATGAAACACCTGACTCAGGAGTTCGATAAGGTGGAATTTGTACAGATTCCCAAAAGCCAAAATATGGTAGCAGACAAAGTCTCGAAGTTAGCATCGTTAGAAGAAGGGGGGATGAGCATGGGCTTGGCAATGGAAATCCAGAATCACCCCAGCATTGAAGAAGTTTCAACATTCGCAATCCAGAGCACAAATAGTTGGATGACGCCGATCGTATCTTTCCTCCAGGACGAGCACCTCCCTTAGGATGCAAAAAAAGCCAAGAAGGTTAAGAAGAGGGCAGCTAGATTTACGATCCTTAATGACACATTGTACAAGAGAGGCTTCTCTATGCCTTACTTGAAGTGTGTCGACGAAGAGGAAGCCAAGTATATTTAGGAAGAAATCTACAAAGGGGTTTGCGGGGACCATGTCGGCCCTAGATCCCTGGTAAGCAAGGTCATTTGAATAGGTTATTTCTGGCTTAACATGCAGGTGGACGTAGTGGAGCTCGTCAAGAAGTGCGACAAGTGCCAACGGTTCGAGAATGTCCAACGACTTCCGGCAGAGAGACTGATGACGATAGCCTCCCCATGGCCATTTGCGCAATGGGGAATCGACATCGGCAACTCACTGTCCCTAGGTAAAGGTCAGGTAAAATTCTTACTAGTTGCTATTGATTACTTCACAAAATGGATCAAAGCAGAGGCTCTAGCAACAATCTCTAAAGCAAGAATTCGGAGCTTTGTGTGGAAGAATATAATTTGCAGGTTTGGGATTCCAATGACGATCATATCAGATAATGGGAGGCAGTTCGACAGCTAAGGCTTCAGGGACTTCTGTTCAAGCCTAGGCATCAAGAACCAATTCTCATCCCCAGGGCACCCTCAGGCGAATGGACAGACAGAAGTGACGAATTAGACATTGCTCAAGATTATTAAAACCAAGTTGGACGACGCGAAGGGTGCATGGCCTAAAGAATTTCCCAATGTCCTGTGGGCCTATAGAACCACATCAAGAACCCCAACGGGGGAAACCCCCTTTAAGCTCACTTATGACACTAAAGCAGTAATCCCGATCGAGGTAGGAGTAACCAGCGTCAGGCGAGAGGTATTCAACGAAGAGAGCAATGACGATCACCTGCGAATCAACCTAGATTGCCTGGACAAAGTAAGGGACAAAGCTTCCTACAGAATGACGAAGTACCAGCAAAAGATGGCCAAATATCATAATAAGAGGGTAAAACTCAGACAACTCGACATAGGCGACCTCGTCCTACGTAAGGTTACCACAATGACTAGAGACTCTACCTAAGGAAAGCTCGGTCCCACATAGGAAGGACCTTACCAAGTCGTCCACTACTCTAGGAAAGACAACTATCACCTGGAAACCGTAGACGGACAGAGGCTCCCTCGACCATGGAACATTGAGTACTTGAAGAAGCACCATCACCAGATGTATCAAATAAATGTATTCATTCCTGATATTAATGAAAGGATAATTCAGCTAATGTCTTCGTATGAGCAGGTCTAAGTTAGCTATAAGTTTGAAGAAATGGCCAAGTAACGAGATTTCACCTAGACGGATGTAAGTTACAGACGAATCCATAAGAATGACGAGATCCCTTAAAGGGAGTAAGTCACAAAAGCCAAAAATGGCTAAGTAACAAGATTCTGCCTAGACGGATGTAAGTTATTGACGAAGCTAAGGGACAACCAATCTAAAAAATGGCTAAGTAACAAGATTCCGCCTAGACGGATATAAGTTACTGACAAAGCCAAGACAAGAGACAACCAATCTCAAAAATGGCTAAGTAATAAGATTTCGTCTAGACGGATGTAAGTTACTGACGAAACTAAGGGATAACCAATCTCAAAAAAAAAAAAAAAATGGCTAAGATCCTGCCTAGACGGATGACAAAGCCAAAAGATTGACAAAATCCTTGAAAAAATGTGAGTCACAACAGAAAGACAACAAGCACGAGGAGTAAGTAAGCATAGATCACAGGTAAGTAAGTACGAAATTACCAACATAATTTAAGCCCAAAAACAACGGGCAATTATAATTGTTTTTACATCCAAACCAGAAGGCCCATAAACATTAGGCTAAAGATATTGTCCTCAAAGTGGGCTGACGAAAGGCCCAAAAATAAAAATAAAAATAAAAAAAGAGAGAAATTTTTGGTAAAAGGGTAAGTTCAGGAATCGACAGCGGCGCCATCTCCGATAGGGGCATTCTCGAGAACATCAACTTCTGGAGCCAATGATTGAGCAGCTTCGTCAACCGCCATCTCCTTGTCCACCTCTTCTAAATCTAAATTCTCAATGTCCACTCCGGTGGGATGCTTGACAAGGTACCTCCTCAGAAGCTCAAAACCTTTGAAGTACCAGCTGAAAAGAACGGTGTTGAACTCATTCGGCTGCTGGAAAGCTTTAACAGTGTCAGCGGCAACGGTTTTGATCCTCTCCTTAGCACTTAGAAGTTGTTCATCCTTTTCCAGGGTCAATTGACACTCTGCTCTGAGGTCGTCATTTAAAGTCTTTACCTTCTCCTTTAGGGTGGTGGCCTCGCCCATGGAGTTGATGAGGTCCTTCTTCAATGTAGAATTCTCCGCCTCCAAAGCCTCCATTCTAGACACTAAAGACACCACCTTGGCCTCCTGAGTCATACTTGACAGTAATGTGAAGACTTTCCCCCAACACTTGAAAAGAAAATCGAATCTACCAGTATAAAAAAAAATTAAAAAAAAAAAAGAGAGAGAGAAGAAAGAAGCGCACGGACTCACGAGCCTTTTACTTGAACCAATTTGTGGACGTGGTGGTTCGCGATCTCATTGAAGGGCACACCAGAAAGAACCTTTAAGTCCTCAGCAGTAATGACCCCATAAGCTCGTTCCACTGCCAGCTTCTTGTTAGTCCAAATAATAGATGAACTAGAATCAGCTTTCTCCTTCCCTTTGTCATATAGGCATGGCTTCTTGGAGACAGGTGTGGAGATCTCTTCGATAGAAGTGGTAGGAGAGGCCGTCCTTGTTGTTTTAGTGCCTAAGAGGATGGGAGTGACGAAGGGACTCTTCCTTGTAACGCGTACCACCTTCTTCCCAATATTGGACAGAGGCTCGTCCTTCTTTGACCTTATCTTAACATACAAATCTTTGTTGAACTTGGTCATCATCCCTTTGAAGGGAAAAGCAATTGTTAAAAAAAAAAAAAAAAAGAAAAGAAAAAGGGGAAAAAGGTGAAGAACACACAAAGAAGATGAATACTAGTGGACCAGACACTTACTCTTTTTTTCTTCAATTTCAAGATTGCGCAGGACGAAGGCAGAAGGCTTTGGACTAAAGCAATAAAAGGAGAGAGTCCTTGGGTCCACTAGGTCGTCCCAGTCCTCTATCGTCTTCACCTACTCAATCACCTTCTCCACCCGCTCTTTGTACTTGCTCTTAAGCTTGGGGCGCTTCTTAACTGCACAAGACAATAAGCATAAGGGTTAAAGACAACAAAAGCAAACGCAAAAAAACTCAAGCAGCAAGAGCAAATAATGACGCATCTAAGGTTGGGGTTTCCCACCGACAAAGTAACCTCAGAAGTTCACCCCAAACCCCGCCGGAGGAAGTCTCAAAGTCGTCCCCAGACACAAAGGAAAAACCTGGACTTCTAGTACCTGAAAGACGAAGGTAGGCTCTTGACGATTCTGGTCCTTCTCTCCCAAGGCACCAATTCATAGTACCCATATTCTTTCGACTCTTTCAAGAGGTACAAGTAGACGAGCTCGTCCACTTTAAGCATACCCCTGTCCGTAGCAGCCAGCCATATTCCCATATAGCTGACCACTATCCTCTAGGAATTAGGCATGAGTTGCCCAGGGGCAATACCAAAATATCCTAACAGCTCTAGGAAGAAGGGGTGAATGGGAAACCTTAACCCACAGACGAAAGCGGATTCATAAAAGCAAACCTCTCCGGGGAAGAAGTGACATGCCCGATCTTCCCTATTGGGTAGACGGACTTTAACTCGCTTCGAGAATTGGAACCTATCCTTAAACCTACCCAGTTTATCGGCGTCCAACCCACACACCTCCGTAAGGGTGTGAAAAGCCATAACTTCACGAAGAGCAAAGGCGGCTATGTCCCCCTCCACTGGGTCATCGCTAGACGATAACCCAGTCTCGAGTTCATTGGACCTAACCTCGGACATTTTCACTTGTTTCCTCACCAAATCCTACACCAAATCCTAGAACCAATCGATTGATTGACGAAGCAAGGGCAATAAATCGGCCAAGGCCACGCTTAGACTATTACCCTCAAAAATGAAATTCTCAAGGTATGGAAAAGCACCTAAGGACCCTCCTAAACGCGCAAAAAGGAAAGACACCAAGGGGAAATTTATCCTAACCTCGGAACCACTAACAATGGAAAAACAAAAGAAACTGAAGAGAAAGGTAAATCCTAAAAATCCCAAGACCCCAGGAACAAACACAAAGGAAGAGGGAGAGGAAATCAGAAATCCATCGCAATGTACGTTTATAAAGGAAAAGATCCAAAAGAAAATTTGGAAGACATACCTCAAAACGGAAAAAATGAGAAGCTCCGCCATGCACCAGCACCGAAGAAAAATCATAAGCAGGAGAGTAGAGGAGAAAACACCCAGAGCAATGATTGGGAACTTGAAAAATAAAAAATATGAAGAAAGGAAACGTTTAAAAAACAAAGCCCGAAAAAAAAAAAAAAAAAAAAAAAAACTGAAAATCAGCGGGAAACCTAAAGAGACCTATGATGAGAACATTGACCTCACCAACCAGAGCGCGCCACGTGGCCACAACCAGTATAACGCCACCACTATGTATTTAACACGACGCAAAATTCCAAGTACCTTTCTCTTCGGTTTCTTTGGTTTTTCCATGGTTAGTGGTTCCGAGGTTAGGATAAATTGCCCTTCGGTATCTTTCCTTTTTGAGCATTTAGGACGGTCCTTAGGCTTTTTCATACCTTGAGAATTTCGTTTTTGAGGGTAATAGTCTAAGCGTGGCCTTGGCCGATTTATTGCCCTTGTTTCATCAATCAATCGATTGGTTCGAGGATTTGGTGAGGAAACAAGTGAAAATGTCCGAAATTAGGTCTAGTGAACTCGAGACTGAGTTATCGTCTAGCGATGACCTAGTGGAGGGGGGCACAACTAGGGGTGTTCGCGGTGCGGTGCGGTGCGGTGCGGTGCGGTTTTGGGCCATTTTTAGCACTACACTTTGCGGTGCGGTTTAGCTAAAATCATAACTGCACCGCATCTTCTTTTTGCGATCACATGTGCGGTGCAGTGCGGTGCGGTGCGGTGCGGTTTAGAATTTAGTCAAAACCATAACCGCATCGCACCTCATTTTTGCGGCTACATATGCGGTGCGATGTATAAAATGTAGTTTGAATGATTTGAAATTGGTATATTTTTCAAAATTTGGGCTTTTTTTACTCAGCCCAAAACTAATTTTTTCCTTTGTTTTAGTCCAAGTTTTAAACTATTAAATTAGTTTTTCTTTATTTTGGGTTGGCTTTCCTAATCAACACTTGCTAGGATTATCAAACTTTTTTTTAACTAGGGTTATTAAACTATTAATAATATATTTAATATTAAAAATAATTAAAAAATATTAATATATAGAGACGGTGCGGTGCGGTGCGGTGCGGTTTGTGCGGTTTTCTTATTATAAAACCGCAAACCGCAAACCGCATCGCACCATGCGGTGTGGTGCGGTGCGGTGTAAACTTACTTGCGGTGCGGTGCGGTTATGTCATTTTGTGGGCGATTTTGGTGCGGTTTTTGCGGTTTGTGCGGTTTAGTGAATACCCCTAGACACAGCTGTCTCTGCTTTTCATGAAGTTAGGGCTTTTCACGCCCTTACGGAAGTGTGTGGGTTGGACGCCGATACATTGGGTAGGTTTAAGGATAGGTTCCTTGACGGTCTTGGGCGATGTCATATTGATTATGGCTTGCACCTTCTCTAGGTTTTGCTTCTATTCCTCTTTGGGACACCATGAAACCTAAGAATTTCCTTGAAGCTACGCCAAAAACTCACTTACTAGGATCCAGCTTCATCTGGTACTGTCTTAGGGTGGCAAACATCTCCTTTAGGTCGTCTAGATGGGCAAGCTCTTCCTTACTCTTGACGAGCATATCATCCACGTATACTTCCATATTCCTACCGATCTGTCTTCTGAACATCTTGTTCACTAACCTTTGATAAGTAGCTCCTGCATTCTTTAATCCAAAAGGCATTACCTTATAGCAATAAAGTCCTTGGCTCATAATGAAAGCAGTTTTCTCCTAATCTTCTTCAGCCATTTTTATCTGGTTGTATCCTGAGAATGTGTCCATAAACATCAACAACTTATGTCCGGCTGTAGAATCCACAAGTTGGTTTATCCTTGGTAGAGGGAAACTATCCTTCGGGCATGCCTTGTTCAGGTCCATGAAGTCCATACACATTCTCCACTTCCTATTTGCTTTCTTTCCTAGAACGACATTTGCAAGCCAATCAGGATAGTACACTTACCGGATGAATCCTGCCGTCAATAGTTTGGTAACTTCATCTGTAACCGCTTGGTCTCGTTCTGGGCCGAAGACTTTTCGTCTTTGTTGGACAGGCTTTCTCTCTGGGTTCACAATTATAAATTTCCCTTGTACTGATTTTGGTATCGGAGGAGCTGTGGCAGGCACCACACTGGTGTCCACTTTAGAGAATTGTGACTTCTACCTCAACGCAAGTGAGCACTCAGCTCCATCTGGACGAACTCACTACAACTGACGAGCCTTTGCTTCATCAGTTAACAACTTGATCTTTACCATATATTAGGGAAAAAATTGTAATTAATGTTAACAACTTGATTTTTATGGTATTTGATTTTAAATAAATTTATTTATTTACTTTTTTTTTTTGCTTATAACAACTTCTTCATAACTTAAAATTATTGTTTTAAATAGAAACAACTTCTTAACATTTTTTTTTTTGGTTGAAGTTTACCATGGTTGAAATTTTGTTTGTTGGATAAATATAAGAATGATTATGGATAATAGTTTTATTATACCATAATTCTCATCTTTGGATTTTTAGGTCACTATAAATAATATGCCTAGATTCATGATTTATTTCATTAATATTTTGAACATCCAAGTATCTACATTTTTTAGGGTTATTTGTTATGTGTTTTTCTCTCAAATTCAGTCCCTCTTTGCTTCAAAAAATAAATTCCCAATTTTTTTTTTCTTTTGTTATATATGTTGTTTTTTATTTTCTTTTCAAGGAGTTTCATTGAGGTTTTGAAGCACTCGATCAAAAGTTTTTCTCAAAAAAATTTCTTGAGGTTTGATAGGGTGAAATTTGGTGCCTCTCCCTCACTTTCAAAGACAAAAATTCAATTCTTACATAAGTTTATCTACTTTTATTTTTTTAATGCTTCGTAATTTGGGTTGTTCATAATTCTTAACTATTACATTGAGGTTACCATTAAATATGCTTTCAATTATTTTTATTTTTAATTATTATTATTTTTTTTTTTTGAGGGGGAAGACATTCAAAATTCATTAACTAAATCCGGCCAAATCAGCCTGAATTACATGAGAAAATTGTGGTGGAACATCCTCCATCCACACTTGAAAATCTGAAATATTGCTAGCAAACTTAGCTAGACTATGGGCCGCAAAATTACATTCTCTCTTAACATGAGAGTAACGCAATTGATCAAAATTTACTGAACTAAACTTAGCATCATCTATCAATGTACCAAAAGAGGATAAGGATCTCTGATCAGTTGGTAAGGCCCTTATTATCACCAGCGAATCACCTTCCAACACAGCCTTAGAAATTCCTATCTCTGCTGCAAATGACAGGGCTTTAGCAGCAGCAAAAGCCTCAACCTCATTGCTGCTATAAGCATGTGATAAACGTTGGGAACAAGAAGCAATAACCAACCCGGCACTGTTTCTTATTACCACTCCAATACCCGACCTGTTCTCACTAGAAAAGACAGCTCCATCGAAGTTTATTTTCATAAAATCCGCTGGAGGAGGGTGCCATCTAGTACTGCATATAACGTGAGTATTGGTAGTGGTTGGTTGACAAGCCAAAAATTCAGCAAACTTGTCAATAGCTAACTGAGGGATCTGGTGCAGAGACGGTGCTGCGAGATGAAGCCTAACCTGATTGCGTTGAGACCAGACCAACCAAGTTGTCATTGCGAAGACCTCCACCTTGTTATGATGTTGAAGCAGCCAAGACAATAACTCCTTGAAGTCCAGAAAATTTGCATCCCTGCGTATCTGAGAGAGCTCCGAACCTGCCCAGACCACATCTAACTCCTTGCAATCCCACAGAGCATGTACAGGCGTCTCATGTGATTCTTGGCAGCGGTCACATAACGGGTCAGTGATGATTGTCCGGCGAACAAGGCTGGCTTTTGTCGGCAACGCGTTACTGCAAGCACGCCACAACAAATTCTTGACTTTGTTAGGCACCTGAAGAGACCAAATTCCCGACCAAAGCTTCGAGTCTGCTGTGACATTGCCCTGCGCACTGACCAATTCTTCTTCATCCTTAAGAAACCGGTATCCCGACTTGCATGAATATTGTCCATCCTGTGAGTAAGGCCAAATTACCACATCCTCTGCATCCATTCGGCCCAACGGAATTTTCTTTATTAAAGCTGCCTCCTCATGAGAAAAAATACCATCTATTAGCTCTTCATTCCATTGCCTTGAATTTTCCTCAATCAAGCTTGAAACAGTGGCCTCTCCCATAGATTCAATCTGGTAGGAAGCCACAAAAGGAGAGCTTTTCCTTGGAATCCACCCATGCTGCCAAATTTTGATTGTCCTACCATTCCCAACCCGCCACCTAGCTCCCCTTTGCAGAATGTCTCTGCCCATGAGTATGCTTCTCCAAGCGTACGAACCCGATCTTGAGTCTGAGGCTTCCATAATAGAGCAATTAGGAAAGAAGCGTGCCTTAAACACCTTATAGAAAAGAGAGGTCTTATTGTGTAAAAGGCGCCAAGCTTGCTTGGCCAAGAGTGCGTCATTGTGAAGAGCTAGATCTTTGAATCCCATCCCACCAACCAACTTTGATTTTGTTAACTCACCCCACCTCACCCAATGGATTTTTCTCCGGTCACCTCTTTGTCCCCAAAAAAATTTCTTTGTTAGTGCCACAATGTCATGGCACAACCCTAGGGGAAGTTTAAAAGACCCCATAGTATATGTAGGTATAGCCTGAATTACCGCTTTGATCAAGACTTCCCTCCCAGCTTGTGAGAGTAGCTTTTCTTCCCAGCCTTGGAGTTTTTTCCATACTCTCTCTTTGATGTAATTAAAGCTTGCCTTCTTGCCCTTACCCACTAGTGAAGGAAGGCCCAAGTACTTCTCATATTGCAAAATCTCCTGCACTCCAAGGGCTTGTTTAATATTTGACTTGGTTTCATTTGGAGTTGATTTGCTGAAGAAGAGAGATGTTTTGTCCCTATTCACCTTTTGACCCGAAACTTCCTCATAATTTTTCAGAATATCCAACACATGTCCACACTCCTCCACTGTTGCCCTGCAAAAGAGAAGACTATCATCTGCAAATAACAGATGTGTTAGTTTTGGCCCCCTCCTACAAAGAGAGAAACCATGAATATCTCCATTCACCTCCGCTTGTCTAATCAACCCATTCAACCCTTCAGTACATAGCAGAAAAAGAAAGGGTGAAAGAGGGTCACCCTGTCTAATGCCTCTGGATGGGTGGATGAGACTCCTTGGCTCGCCGTTCACTAAAATGGAGTATGTTACCGTCTTCACACAAACCATAGTTAAATTAATCCACCTCTCATGAAAACCCATTTTCCTCATCAGCTCTTCAAGAAAACTCCACTCAACCCGATCATATGCCTTACTCATATCCAATTTGAGTGCCATAAATCCAGAGGTACCTGAATTATATCTTTGCATACAATGAAGTGTTTCAAATGCAACTAAGATATTATCAGAAATCAACCTATCTTTAACAAAAGCAGATTGATGCTCAGTAATGATTTTTGGCAGGACTTTTTTCAATCGATTAGCTAACACCTTTGAGAATATTTTATACAGTACATTACAAAGACTAATAGGACGAAACTGGTGAACATATTCAGGATTAACAGTCTTTGGAATGAGTGTAATGAAGGTGTGATTTATAGGTTGGGGTAGAGTACCTGAGTTTAGCCAAGATAAAATTGAAGAAGTGACATCCTTATCAACAAAACTCCAAAAATGCTGATAAAATAATGGTGGCATTCCATCAGGGCCCGGGGCTTTAAGCGGAGCCATCTGTTGCAAGGCTTTTGAAACTTCATACTCCATAAAGTCACGGGTAAGAGATAGATTCATCTCTTCATTTATGACTTGAGGGACATGTGCCAACACACTACTGGGGTTCTCCGGTCTGGAAGTGGTAAAAAAATTCTGATAGTACCTTGTCAATATAGCAGAAATCTCATCAGGATAGGTCCTCCAAGCACCCAACTCATCTCTAATCCCCCTAATCTGATTTTTCCTGAACCTTTTCGTTGCTCGACTATGAAAATATTTTGTATTTTTGTCCCCCTGGCTAGCCCACAGAACCCGTGACCTTTGAGCCCACATGCGAGCCTCTCTATCCATCAGCAAACCAACTTCAAATTTTAACTCCCTAACCCGATGGTTAACACCACTGATTTGTGCTTCAAATTCTGCCTTACACAACAATTCTTTCTTTTTTTTTCAGCTCTTGCCTCACACTACCAAACACGTTTTGATTCCACCAAAGTAAGTCTTTACCACATTTTTCCACCTTAGATAATATTGTAGAATCCAAGTCTGACCCTCCCACTGAGTTCCATGCTGCATGTACTGTTTCTCCACAAGACGGATTTGACAACCACATCTCCTCAAACCGGAATATTTTTTTGTGTGCTGGGATGTCTAACGGTGCTAGGGTTACTAAGAGAGGGCTATGATCCGAAGAATCACAATGTAAATGATGAACACGTGATCCTGGGAATTTCAGAAACCACTCATTAGTAGCCAGGCCTCTATCAAGCCTTTCCCATATCGAATTTCCATTTTCAAAGTGTCTGGCCCAGGTGAATTTTGACCCAACGAATCCAAGATCCATAAATCCACACTCGTCAATAACCTCTCGAAATAGTTGCATCTGAAAATGAGGCCTAGTTGCACCCCCCAATTTCTCATCTTGCTTCAAGATCTCATTAAAGTCCCCAAAACAAAGCCACGGAATTTCCGGTTTTGAATTGATAAACCTCAATTTGTTCCAAGCCTCACTCCTTCTAGTTGTTTCCGGTTCCCCATAAAAACCTGTCAAGCGCCATTCATTGCTCGTGCTCTTATCTATTGTAGCATCAATATAATACTTGTGTGAGCCTTCAATCTTCAAGTTGACCGAAGCTTTCCAAAATAGCACCAATCCACGTCCTCTACCTTCTCTTGGCACCACCCATCTATGATCAAAATCAATGTTTCGTTGTACAGTCTCTAGCCTTGCTTCATCTGTCAGAGTTTCGGCTAAAAAAACGACAGAGGGATCTTTTGCCCGTATGATTTCTACGAGCTCTCTTCCTGTTCGCAGGTTCCCAAGCCCACGACAGTTCCATGCTAAGCAACTCATTGTGACTGGCGGGGCTGATGATCAGCCTCCACCATTTCAAAAAGTACCCCCTCATCACACCGAGAAACCTGAAATCGCTTGGAAGGTAACTCAGCTTGATGCACTACTGCTGAACCCCTTCTTTTTTGGCCTGAGATAGTCTCTGATCCCTGACTGGCCGTGTGAGCTTCTTTTCTAACTCTACGGGTCCAAGATGGCAAAGCATGTAATTGGCTAGGTGGGGAAGAAGCCTTAGCCGTAACTTTAGGGGCACATGCTTCGATAACTTGATTTTGGATAGTAGATAAATTAAAAGCACGTGATTCAGGTCCAGGTGTATGAGTTGCTGAAGAATTCTGAAAGTCCAAATTGGACAGCTCGGCATCAATACCTATTGAATGCTCATCACTCTCCACCTGTCGCTGAACTGAAACGGGCTTGGGTTTTTCATTTAAATATGCACTTGAGTTTTAATTATGCAAACTCCCTTTATATTTTTTAGGCACCTCCTTTTATATTAGTTATCTACCATATTCCATTCAATTAATTTTGGACTTATATATGATTTTTTTAAAATAAAAACTTAATCTTACACAATATGCCTTCATTATATAACTTAAAGTAAACTATTCCTTCTATTTTAAAAAAAAAAAAAAAAGAGTAAAAGATTACTTTATTATTTATTATCTATTTAATTTTAATTAATATAAAAATTACTGTTTTTTATTTTCATTAATTTACACATAATTCGTGATTAAGTCATGCATCGCACGAGCATAATACTAGTGTGTGTGTGTGTGTGTGTGTGTGTGTGTGTGTGTGTGTGTGTGTGTGTGTGTGTGTGTGTGTGTGTGTGTGTGTGTGTGTGTGTGTGTGTGTGTGTGTGTGTGTATTTAAAATAAATTTGGATTTAGAATAGGCATGTACTCTCAACCCAAACCTATAATTTCTCATTATTTAGGTGCACAAGAATGGACTTAATGCATCAAATGAACGGAAATGGACCGAATAGAATTTAATGATCGACTAGGACCGAATAGAAGCAAAATGGACTGAGTAAGACCAAAGTGGACAGAATGGATTGAATAGGACTGAAGTCTACTGAATAAGATCTAATGGACCGAATATGATCAAAGTGGACTGAGTAGGACCAAATGGACCGAATAGGACTGAAGTGGATTGAATATGACTAAATAAGACCAAGTGAACATAATGGAGCGAATAAGACCGATGTGGACTGAATTGGATTAAAGTGGACCGAATAAGAGCAAAGTAGATTGAATAGGACCGAATAAGACCAAAGTGGACAGAATGGACTGAATAGAACCGAATAAGATCAAAGTGGAAAGAATAGAACCAAAGTGGAGCAAATGAAACCAAAGTGGACTAAATAAGACCAAAAGTGGATTAAGTAGCACTAAATAAGACCAATGTGGACCAATTAGGATCGAAGTGGACCAAAGTAGACTAAATAGGACCGAAGTGGACCGAATAAAACCAAGGTGGACAAAATGGACCCAATATGACTGAATAGAACCAAAGTTGACTCAATATTAGCAAAGTGGACCAAATAGACCAATGTGGACCTAATAAGAACAAATTAGACTGAAGTGGACCGAATAGGACTAAAAATTTTTATTTATTTTTAAATTTATAAATATTAGTCTTTTAGACACCCAAAGTATTTTTTTTAATATGTATTTCCTAAGAAATATAAAAATTATTATCATAGGGTTTGAATTTTATTACACTATTTTTAACCTATGCTACTCCTTTCATTATTATTATTATTATTATTATTATTAGTAGTAGTAGTAGTAGTAGTAGTAGTAGTAGTAGTAGTAGTAATCTTTTTCTACCTTTGGGTCTGTCGTAAATACTCCTTCTAACCTTTCATCAGGCAGCTAAGCCAATACAGTCTAGTAATCCTTTCTTTGTCAAAAAAACAAATGGTGACCATCATTATCAGTGGACTGTTATGCCTTTTGGTCCACCATTGTCTTAATCTTCCAGTAAGTCTTGCAACAAATTTGGCAATAATTTGTGCAACAGTGTTATTTAAGGCCTAAAGTTCAGCTATGCACCATGAATACATGTTAAAAATCTCATCATGCCATTTTGAAGGGGGGATATTATCAATGGTGAACAAGCTTTTTGAATCTGTGGTTGATGAGTCGGTTAATCTTGTTTGGTAATCAGGGATTAAAGGTGGTGGAGGAAAAATTGGTTGTGGGGGAGGTTGTTCAGGATGAAGAATATCGTCATCTTTTTCTACCCTTGGGTCTGTCATAAATACTCCTTCTAATCCAAGATCAGACAAGTCTAGATCCGTGTCATCAATAACTGGAAGCACAAAAGGCTCCTCTGGGTCTTGAAGAGTAAGGGTTTTGGGAAATGATGAAATTGGGTTTGGAGGGTCAGGGTCTATAGCCAACATGTTCATATTGGGAGGTCTTGAAGAGACACCAATAGTTGGATCTGGGAGTTGGTATAATGGTTCTTTGTCCTTTTTCATGGGAGAGGATTCATTTTGTGGTCTGGTTTAAGGTTCTAGTTGGAGTGGTGCTGAACATATTATACTAGGAAAGATTCCATTTGGTTTAAAAGTATTATGATCAGGATGTGTCATGGTTAATGGTTGGAGGTTTTGGTAAGGAGAAACTGGGGAGAATGGTAAGGCTAAAGACATGGACAGATCTTTATACAATGATTGGCGAGGTTGATAAGGCATGTAGACCTGTATTGGAAGAGCCTGGGTAACCTCTTTCCATGAATTCTCCATAGACTGAAGTTGCATTAACAACTGTTTTCTTTCTTTTTATTTTTGCCTAATGAGAGGGAAGGAGACAGATAAGTCTTTTACTGTGGCAGCAATGGTTGCAATTCCTGCTCAACTGTTTGTATTTTCTTCTTCAAGTCTTCAATAAGAGAATTGAAGATGAGAAGGTACGAGTAACTGCTTCAGCCATCTTTTGTTGATTATCAAGAATTTTTGAAAGGACTTGGTTTTGTGCCACAGCATTTTCTGCTTGCCAATTTAAAGTTGTTTCAACTAAAGAAACCTGTTTCTTGGTTCCGATTGGATTGTTCCCAAAAGGATTTTTGATTTTCCAAACATGTTTGGTGTTGGTTTAGGGATGGTCAAAACTTTCAAGAAGATGAAAATTTTGTGAATAGGAGGGTGAAGCATGGTCAAACATGTAGCAAGGTAAGGGTTTCTGTTCATGAGTTTGACTGATAGGTTTGGGTTGACATTTTGGTATTTGGGGGAGGACTTTCTGGTAGTATGGGATCAATGAAGGTTTCTGGTTTTGGCTATGATTTTCTTTGCATGGAGAAAAAGAGAGAAGATTTTGTTTCTTAGTTCGGAGATAGAGGACATAATAATCAAATTTTCCAGAGAGTTCTCTAAGGAGGTCAACTTCTAGATCTCCTGCCTCATATCTTTCCTTAAGAATTTGCTAGGAGGACTTTTTCTTTCTTCGTGAATGATCTTTTTCAAAAACTTTTTCTTCTTGGCAATCAGCACAATCACAAATATCCCACCATATATGACTAGAGGATGATTTTCCCTCATAGCAAGACTTTCCGTCTTTCTCGGAATGCTTTGATTTGAAGACCATCTAGTCCCTTATATAACACCGGGTGGATCATAGCAATTTGGGTAGGAAAAACTATCACCTCCATCTTTTCTAGTGTAGTTGTCAAGAATCTGATCTTAACCTCACCATTTGCTTTTTTGACAAAGAAAGGATTTTTAGACTGTATTGGCTTAGCTGCTTGAAGAAGCATCTCATATTTCGTAATCTACTACTACTACTGCTGCTGCTGCTACTACTACTACTACTACATATATGTTATGTGCATGACTCAATATAATAAAATTTAAAAAGTTAATCCATAGCTTACTTATTCAATATTTTGAAACAAAATGATTGAAAAAAACTACCCAACTTTGTCAATAGTCTTCTATATTAAATTTTAGTTCTACAATAAATTTTTTAGGAAAAAAAAAGTTTGTTATCAACATAATTTTGTGAATTTCATGACTTTCATATGGCAAAACATTTTGTCAACACTTCTAAAATGCTTGAATCTGCAAAAGATGCCCTTCAAAATTAGAAAGGGAAAAAAAAGCTAGTAATAATCAATAATTGCATCAACCAATAAACAAATTTAATAAATTTTATTGGAAATACTCACCAATAAATTAGAAAGAAGTACCATTAGGAGATTTTGGGAGATATTCATCACCACTTGAACAGATTATATATCTTCTTTTTTTTTTTTTTTTTTTAAATTCTATATTATACATTAAAACCAATTATTATTTTTCTGTATCTATCAAAAAAAAAAAAAAATTATATTACATTGCTTAGCACCATTTTCAATATTTGTTGCTAAAATAAGCAAGTATACCAATATTTAGAGAAATATATGGCGTAATCAAACAAATGGTGGATTATTTAATTTGCAATTTTAACTATTTATAATATGTTAAGAAGTTTGTTCAGAAGAGGAGAAGTGAAGTTGTATTGAAGAAAGAAAGAAAGGATGGAATAAGGAAAGCTAAAATGCAAAAGAAGACTATTGATCAAAACGACAAAAGCATTGTTATTTTACTGAGAAAACTGCTTGTAGCTTTAGAGGGAAAGTGCAGCATGTGAAAGGCATGTGAGGGAATTAGTCATTGGTTAGTTATAGTTGACAGGTGGCTATTTATCATTGGTGGAGTGTTTTTAGAAAAGTTGTTAGAGTTAATTATTTTTCCCGCTCTTTTGCTTTGTTGTTAGAGCTGTAATTCGTAGTATAAATGTAGAGTAATGCATTGTATTTTAGTTAGTTTTTGTAATCACATAATTTCAGTAATAAGAATTTTCCTTTTCACTTAGAAAATTCTCTCTGTTTCTTGAAGTTTCTTGCAGTTTCTGTGATTGTTTTCACTTGATTTGAATTCCCTGTTTTAGCTTCTGATCTTTAACATGGTATTAGAACTATGAAACAAAATCAAATCAGAAATTTTCTTTTGTTTCCGCTTCAATTCTCTGAATTCATCTTGTTCTTCTTGAAGCTCTTAAGATCCATCAATGGCGTCCACTGAAGAAGCATCCAACAATCAATCTTCTTCTATTGTGAATGAAGATTCTGTCAATCCATTCTTTCTTAGTAGCAATGATAGCAACACAGTCCAACTTGTTTCTGAGAAGTTTGTTGGAGGAAAGAACTATTTTCCATGGGCTAGATCAATGATCATTTCACTCATTGCCAAACACAAGGTAGGATTTATTGATGGTACAATACTAGTACCAGATCCAGATTCTCCACAATTCATTTTGTGGACACGATGCAACATGATTGTTTTGATCTGGATCATCAACTCTGTTTCACCTGGAATTGCTTCTAGCATCATGTATACAAATAATGTTGGAGCAATTTGGATTGATATGCGTCACAAATTTTCTCAGAAAAGTGGACCAAGAATCTTTGAGCTTTAGAAGGAATCTGCCTATCTTGTATAAGGCCAATTCTCTGTGGAGGATTACTATAAAAAGTTCAAGGCTTTGGTTGATGAATTACCAAATTATCAAACCATTCCTCACTGTAAGTGTCCTTGTACCTATGAATCTCAAAGGATTGCTTCAGATCTCAATGATCGTGACCAAGTGATGAGATTCTTGATGGGATTAAACGATTCCTATTCAACAATTAGAGGCCAGGTTTTGCTTTATGAGCCTCTAGTAGACATCAACAAGGTTCTTTCTTTGATTTTGCAAGAAGAGAAACAAAGAAGCTTAAGAAATGGTGATTTCTCACGTGCAGTCATAGCTCATCCCATTGAAGCCACAACATTCTATTCTGATGCAAGATCTGGTCCAAAACACAATGGCAAAGGAAATTCCAAAAGGAAGGACCAATTTGCACTCATTGTGGGAAGTCAGGACATAATGTTGAGAAGTGTTTCAGGCTGCATGGTTTTCCACCTGGATTTAAGTTCAGAAATAAATCCGTGGCAAATCATGTCTCTCACAATCAGGTGCCAGGTTTTGGGAATGCTAATCATGCTCAAACCAGTGAAGATTCAAGTATTTCATTTCCACAATTCCCAATCTCTAATTCACAGTGTGAGCAGCTTTTGGCTTTCTTGAATTTATAGTTTGTTGGTGATGCTCAGCATTCAACCTCTCAGCACTCAGCTAGCTTGACTACTGTAGGAGCAAGCACTTCACAGAAGCCTTTAGCATTGAGTGCTTCTACTTCCAACTACCTAAACAATTTCTTAGGTAAGACCTTTTGTTCTTCTATATTTTCAATACCAAATTCTACCATTTTTACTGCCAAATTAGTTAACAAATCTACCTTTTATAATACTCGTTGGATCATTGACACAGGAGCCACTGATCATATGGTTCACTCCATTTCCGTTTTTAGTTCTATCACTTGTGTTTCTAACTCTTTTGTTCATATACCTAATGGCGAAAAGGCTTTGGTAACTCACATTGGAACTGTACATCTTATAGAAACCTTAATTCTCACTGATGTGTCGTGTGTTCCTTCTTTTACTTTCAATCTCATTTCAGTCAGTCAATTGAACAAAACACAATCTTACTGCCTTGTTTTCTTGGTTCATCTTGCTTTATTCAAGATCTTGCTCTTTGGAGCGTGATTGGTCTGGGTAGAGAGCAAAATGGATTGTACCTGTTGGATACCAAGTTCATTAACAAGGATTTGCCTCCTATTCCAGCTTTACCTCTTTGTCATTCTGTTTGTAATCAACTTGATCTTTGGCATTTCAGACTAGGGCACCCTTCAAGCGGTAAACTTGAGCTTTTAAATAAAATTGTGCCTTTTGTACAGTGTAATAAAACTGCTCATTGTGATGTATGTCCAATAGCAAAACAGAAAAGTTTACCCTTTTTCTCTAGCAATAACATTTCGACATTTCCTTTTGATCTTGTTCATTGTGATTTGTGGGGTCCCTTTTCTACTCCTATTGTGGAAGGTTACAAATATTTCCTTACAATAGTTGATGATTTTTCTAGATGCACTTGGATATATTTGCTGAAGTCTAAATCAGAAACACAGGTTTTATTGTCATAATTCTATGTCT
Organism: Castanopsis chinensis; assembly: GCA_032878915.1. Classification (NCBI taxonomy): domain Eukaryota; kingdom Viridiplantae; phylum Streptophyta; class Magnoliopsida; order Fagales; family Fagaceae; genus Castanopsis; species Castanopsis chinensis. The sequence continues at coordinate 1,271,288 of JAVQMG010000084.1, forward strand.
TTGTTGAAACTCAATTCAATAAAAGAATTATGTGCATTAGGACAGACAATGGAACCAAATTTCTAACGAAGGAGTTCTTCAAATCCAAAGGCATACTTCATCGTTTGAGTTGTGTTGAAACTCCTCAACAAAACTCAGTGGTAGAGAGAAAACATCAACATATTCTAAATGTAGCTAGAGCACTTAAATTTCAATCAAATGTTCGGGTGACTGTGTGCTCACAGTACTTTACCTCATTAATAGACTTCTCTCTTCAGTCCTTGGAAACAAAACACCTTATGAAGTTTTATTTGGTCAAGTCCCATCTTTTTCACACCTAAAAGTGTTTGGTTGCCTCTGTTATACTTCAACACTTGCACATCACAGGAACAAGTTCTCACCAAGAGTAGTAAAATGTGTGTTTTTGGGTTACCCCTTTGGTATTAAAGGATATAAAGTAATGGACCTTGCTACACATTCAGCGTTCATTTCAAGAGATGTACATTTCCGTGAAACAATAATTCCTTTTTAGTCAAATTCATCTTCCCAGCATATTGATCGTTTTAATTCAATTTCTACACCTGTCAAACTTGCATTTGCTTATGATGGTATGTCTGTTTTCCCTATTTCTGTTGATTCAATTTCTTTACCCAATATGTCTAGCACTTTTCAACTTGGTGCTGTTGACAACCCTACTACAGATACTGTACCTAACCACTCTCCTACAGATATTGAACCCTTAGACTGTGTTACTTCTCTTTCAGATACTGACATGGCTTCTCAGGTTCCTGATATTCCATCTGTTCAGCTGAGAAAATCTACTAGGCAACATAAACCTCTTTCCTACTTACAAGATTATTCCTACAATTTACTAACATACACACCACCTTCAAGAAGTCTGTATGATATTGCTGACCATCTTTCTTATGCTAACATTAGTGTTTCCCATCAATCATTTTCTCTTGCTGCAAGTGCTGAGGTAGAACCTGAGTTTTTTCATCAAGCTGTGAAGTCAAAGGCTTGGCAGGCTGCAATGGACAAGGAGAGTTCAGCATTAGAACACAATCATACTTGGGATATTGTCCCTTTGCCTCTTGGTAAGTGTCTAATTGGATGTAAATGAGTCTATAGAATTAAGTACAACTCTGATGGCTTAGTGGAATGGTACAAGGTCAGGTTGGTGGCCAAAGGCTATACTCAACAGGAAGGCCTTGATTACTAGAAAACCTTTTCTCCTATTGCTAAGTCAGTTTCAATCAAGGTTTTGTTGAGCATTGCTACTATCAAAGGGTGGCCTTTACATCAATTGGATGTAAATAATGCTTTCCTACATGGGAATTTGGATGAAGAAGTGTACATGACCTTGCCCCAAGGATTTCACAACAAGGGGGACTGCTCCTTTGCTAGTTCTAGACCACTTGTATGCAAATTGAGAAAGTCTCTTTATGGTTTGAAGCAAGCTAGTAGATAGTGGCATGCCAAATTGTCTACCATAATCACTAAACTTGGTTTTGTCCTATCCAAGTCTGATTATTCTCTTTTTGTGCACTTAAAGGACTCAAGTTTTACAGCACTCTTGGTGTATGTAGATGATATCTTGATTACTGGAAATGGTGCCCAATGTGTGGTACACTTGAAGAAACTCTTGGATACTAAGTTTGGAATAAAAGATCTAGGAGTTTTGAAATATTTCTTGGGGTTAAAGGTGGCAAGAAATGAGAAAGGTATCGGCCTTAACCAAATAAAATATGCATTAGAAGTACTAACAAATGCAGGAATGCTTAGTTGCAAGCCTATGAAGACACCTATGGAGCAACATGTTAAATTGTCTAAGGATGAAGGTGAATTGATTGATGATCCATCCCTATATAGAAGGTTGATTGGTAGATTAATGTATCACACAGAGTCAATTTTTAAGTGCACCAAGGTAGCCTCACTTGCACGTAGCACACAGAGTCTTACAGTATATCAAGGGCACTCCAGGGCAAGGTATTTTCTTCTCAGCTAAGTCAGATTTCCAATTGAAAGCCTTTTGTGATGTAGACTGGGCTAGATGCCCAGACACAAGGAGATTAGTGACAATCTATTGGGTATTTCTTGGAGATAATTTGATTTCATGGAGGTCCAAGAAACAAAATATTGTTTCAAGATCCTTAGCAGAAGTTAAGTATAGATCCATGGCTTCAACCTACTGTGAAATTACTTGGCTTTTTTATTTGCTTGAGGATTTCAGGATTCAACATTCTAAAACTGCACTTTTGTGTTGTGATAATAAGGCAGCATTACACATAGCTGCAAATCCTGAATTTCATGAAAGGACAAAGCATATTGAAGTTGATTGTCATTTGATAAGAGAAAAGATTCAACCAAGTATGATCAAAACTTTCCATGTCAAGACAAATATGCAATTGGCAAATGTGTTTACTAAGGCATTGGGTGTACCAACTGTCATGAATTTGATAGATAGATTGGGATTGATAAATATATTTTGTAATTGCATCATTTTTACAAAGCCATTTCAAGACACACAAGTTGTTTGCACTTCAGAGGCAGCTCTAGTCTTGAGAGGGACTGTTAAGAAGTCTGTTCAGAAGAGAAGAAGTGAAGTTGTATTGAAGAAAGAAAGCAAGGATGGAGTAAGGAAAGCTAAAATTCAAAAGAAAATTGTTGATCAAAATGACAGAAGCATTGTTATTTTATTGAGAAAACTAATTGTAGCTTTGGAGGGAAAGTGAAGCATGTGAAAGGCACGTGAGGGAATTAGCCGTTCGTTAGTTATAGTTGACAAGTGGCTATTTATCATTGGTGGAGTGTTTTTAGGAAAGTTGTTAGAGTTAGTTATTTTTCCCGCTCTTTTGTTTTGTTGTTAGAGCTGTAATCCATAGTATAAAAGTAGAGTAATGCATTGTATTTTAGTTAGTTTTTGTAATCATAGAATTTCAATAATAAGAATTTTCCTTTTCACGTAGAAAATTCTCTCCCTGTTTCTTGAAGTTTCTTGCAGTATCTATGATTGTTTTCCCTTGATTTGAGTTTTGTGTTTTAGCTTCTGATCTTTAACATAATAACATACAAAACGTGAAAATAAACAATAAAAAGAATCAAAATGATTTCTAATGATGAAAAATATAGAAACCAATGGTTGTTTAATATAAAATAAAAATCATATGAGGATTCTAAAAAAAAAAATCATTAATATGTAGCAATGCAGCATAAAATTGAACTTGAAAATGTTTAGCAATATTGTGAGGTCAAAGCCGTCATAAGCCCTCCATCAACCATAACATAACCTACAAAAAAAATCAAATTTTCTTATGCATAATATCTAAATTTGAACATTGGGAAATTGCATATTAATACAATATCTTAATCTATCAAAAGTCCCAACAGAAAAATGTAGAGCATTCCTTTACGTATAGTTTTTTAAAAAGTACCAATCCGTGAAAAGGGAAAGGAACACCTTATATTAAAAAATTAAAAAAAAAAAAAAAAAAAACCCTGTCTCCAAGTGCAAAAAAAAGAAAAGAAAAAGAGAAGTAGGGTGGCAGGGGTGTTAATTACTTTAAAAAATTCTATGAACATATACATTAGAGACACTTTGATCTATGTATGACATTAGAATAATATGAGAAAAGATAACTTTTTTAATAATCAAGGGCCATTAGCTTAATTTATTAATTATATATATATATATATATATATATATCTGTAGTGCTAATGGGCCCAAGATACGTATTGGGCCGGCCCAAAGGCTTTCGCGAGGAGGAAAGTCCAACCCAATATCATGAATGGTCCGAGGACATGATAAGTCCCGCCTATGAAGTCACGTGACAAAGAAAAGTGTCATGCATGAGCAGAATACCACGAAACATGACGTCCGAGGATGACCAAGTCTTCAGTAGCATGTTGCCGAGGATGAGGCGAGTGATTTGGCAGTTCAAGGACGTCCGTACTGAAGACTTGGGATACAAAAACTGAGAAAAAGATAATAGGGAATAAAGGGAAGTGACAGACAAATATCAAGGATAAAGTTGCTACTACCGCATTGAAAGCTCCATACCTACCTCTCTGGCCGTATTAATGAGGAAGTGATGCCTGAGCATTGGAGTTCAACCTAGCACTTACCACCAAAGACTTTGGTAAGAAGGAATGATGGGACAAGTATCTAAAAAGGGAGCATCTGGACTACACGTGGAAAAAAGGAGAAAAAGATGCAGGCCTATAAAAGGCGAAGGAAGAAGAAAGAAAGGGGGGGAGGAAGAAAAAGACACACACACGAGAGAGAGAGAGAAATTGTAAGAAGAGGCCAAAATAGTCCTCGGCATTAATATATGATACGGCTTTCACCTATATTCTGGTTGAATGCATGAGTTCTGTGATTGAATTTGTCCTTCTATGTTATCTGCTGTCCATAAACCTAGACTAGAAGCCCATTCTTTATAAATTTATTGTTTTGGGTTCATTGAGTTGGCCCCGAAAGTGCAACTTTATCCCAGCGCAATTTGTGCCCTTACAATATCTATTCATACGCTGTTGAAAAAATCCCCAAGAAAAAAAAATATATATATATATATATATATATTTTTTTTTTTATATAAGAGGGAAAAAATTTTTCACCTTTCACCAAACTCTCTATCCTTAATATTTGATTTCAGATTTTTTTTTCTTACAAGAATTTGAATGCTTGGAGGTGGGAAAAAATAGAAAGTAAGAAGAAAGAATAGGTTTAGCGAACATTTTATTTATGTTTACACTTAAAGCAATGGCTTATTTTTCCAAGAAGATTTAAGAATTGTCACCCCACCCCCACCAATATCATGATATACATAGTACTATATCAATAGCAAGTACACATTATTTTTTCATCAAGGTTATCTATTTCAAAAGGAATTTGGACCATTATTATTATTATTATTATTATTTTCTTGTTGTTCGGGTCATCATCGTAAGATGGAACAGAATTTTCTTTGGTCCATGTTGGCGTAGTTTGTAAACATAAAATACTAGATCATTCCATTGGACAGAGAATTGTGGAAGCCTTAATGGTTGGTGATCTCTAATTACAAGTTATTAATGGCAGAACAATTATTCTTTAGGGTCAGTGAAAGTGAAGTTATGGCTCTTTTACTCTACCCATAGATATGAGTGAATAATAAATAAATAAAATTATTCATGCTTCAATCCACAATGGGACCCTCACCAACTGCAACCCCATCTCTCTCTCTCTCTCTCTCTCTCTCATATGCAAGGAAAAGCCTAAGGTATTTTTGTCAAGAAGCTGCAGGAATCCAACAATGATTATCTGTAATAACATATGAAAGAAATGTGGGCTTAACTTGATGCTTTCACATGGCCTTCATCAGAGATACCTTAATAATTAAAGAAAAGGTTTTCAGGCTTTTCCCCTACGTGTTGAAATGTTTTTTCAACACTAGAAACATAGATTCTTTCTTCAGCATTGTACCACTTGTGAGATTTCAACTACTACCACACTGTCACTCTCTAGCTCTTCTCACCTGTTTCTTTACTTGTTATGCTTATAATATTGTATTCCAAGTTCTTTGAAATGGGCATTTGCTCATTCAAAGGTTTTGACTGTATGAGATATAAGTTGGTTGGAGCTCTCTTGTAGCCATATTTGACCTTGTCATGGTCCAGGAGGGCTTGATTAGAGATCAACATTTCGGCTATGGAGGAGCTTTGAATTGCTAAGCCTTCATCCAGATTCCTGGTACTCTCTCTCTAGCTTCATTCACCAATTCTACTCAACAATTTTACAGTCACAATTTCTTGTATATTATTACTGTTTCTTAGTTTCCACACCAATTATACTACGATGAGTCTTTTCACATGGTTTAGTTTAGATTGTTTTGTTCTCCATATATATGTTCTTTTCTGTCTCCATTGGTTGCTGATTCTCAGTTTTATTGACACAGCATAATCCAGTGGCACTAACTTTTAAGCCTTCTATACTCAACTGTAACAGATTGATCATTTTGGAAAAAACTTACAATTTAAGATTATAAGCTTCCTAAGCAACCCACCAACCCATCCACCTCTCTCTTTTGGTCTCTGTATCCTCCCCTAGGAAAAACAAGTACAATATAAGAATAAAAACTCCCCTAATTGTTTCTTCTTGACACTCAAAAGATAAAAAAATTGGTAGATAAGGAGGAGGATTTAAACTTTAGATGTCTCTATTGGAAATACTAGAAAGTGTCAATTTAACCATTCATCTTTAATAAAACTTTTTGCTCAAGTTCGAGTTCCACCAATTAATTCTTGGGCTTTTCTTGTTTCTCGTTTCCATCTCCCGATACACACATCTAATACAAGTGATGTTGTGTTGTTATCTCTTCCTTTGACTTTACAATCTTTACAACACAATCTTTATCAATATTTCACGTAAAGATGAAATCTATTTGACTAACATTTGACCTATATTTAAAGATTAGCTAATGCAAATCCTTCTTGATAAAGGTGATCGCCAATTTCAAATAATCAGCAATTCTTCTATACATACTAATGAATTATACAAAGCCAATGAGAACTAGCTCAATTGGCAGGTCCTCCACCCATAATAATGGAATGAAAGGTAAGGTTATGGGTTCAAGAACCACAATGTATGCGTATAACTTATCAATAATAATAACAATAAAACTAATGACACACACACACACACACATATATATATATATATATATATATATATATAATTTATAATTAAAAAAAAAAAAAAAACCCCTACATAATGGTGTGAGATGTACTCCATGCACTAATACATGAGAAGTGGGGCATGTGTTACAAGTTAATTGATGGTAGAGCTTTCACATCACTTTAAAGTTTTTGAAAGAGTTATTTAGAAGAGAACCACTTTGCATTACCTTGGGAATTAAGAGTACTCCTTTTGAGGTGAGTTTGGAGCTTACACTTAGAATACCTTCATCTAATCTTCTCCTTCTCCTTAGCATTTTCCATCACAAATAAAGATAATTCTCTTTCCCCATTTTCACTATTAGTTTAAATTACATATTCAACTGTTAATCTATATCCAATTACTCAAAATTCTGCCTGTTTATATATTTTACAGTATCATAAATTAATTCTTTTTGATTTATGCAATGTGCACTTACAGTATGGACAACAGGACAGAAGAGAAGAGAGAGAACTTTCTATTATATATTACAGCCTAAGAAGACGGATTATGGAGTCAAAAAAATCTGTTCAGAACCTTTCTAATACAATTCATTCCCTACTAGGACTAAAGGCACGTTTTACTTCCACCTGGATCAAGTCAGTTTGTGACATAGTAAGAAACCTACCACCTGAAGGACCATCCATTGAGTTGAAATATGCAAACTTAAAGACAAGTGATTCGTCTGGAAACAAAGATTTGGACAGTGAAATTTCAAAGATTAAAGGTAAACCCTTTCCATACATGTACACTCAGATGTATCCCTATGTGCAACAGGGCACGCCTGCAGATGCATGTAAAAATTTCACCTTCTCTCAAATTACACTTCATACTAATATGCCTATAATTTTTCTTTTCTCATTAACAGATGAACTTGCTGCCTTAACGTCTGACATAAATCAATTGAATACTCAGAGAAAGCAAGTCCTCAATGAGTTTCTAGACTTGAAAGGTTAGTCGTCTTCAACTAAAACTATTGACTATTTTCTAGACTGAAGGTATGTAAATGTTTTTGTGCTTCTAAATGGTTGAGGAAGGGATTGGTGGATGGCCATCTAACAAATCATAAACTCCAAGGGCCATCTCAGAGAAGGAGGGTCCAAGGACCAAAGTAGAGTTTAGTATTATCAATTCAATGAATACTAGGTTGCACTCAACCTGAAAAAATCTTTGTAGCTTCTTTGCTGGAGACATCAATATATAGCAGTAATTTGCTCACTAAATTTTCCACTGCAGGGAAGATTCGTGTATTTTGCCGTATAAGGCCCATATCAGAGGGGGAGAATTTTGGCCATTTTAGGCCTGTTGTAGCTTTGGATTCAAGTAATATTCTTCTAAGGCTTACAGATAATAAGAGTAAAAGTTACAGTTTTGACAAGGTTTTCCATCCAGGTTCATCACAAGGTGCTTGAAGAATATCAAATTTTTTTTGTCATTTCATTTATTAGCATGGTACAAAATAAACAATATTTTTTTTTGATATGCACAAATATACAATCAATATCTTATGTGCAAATAGCAGATACAATATATTCATTTGTTTTGAGACCAAAAATTGGATTGACAATTTTCAGATGAAGTCTTTTCCGAAGTTGAACCAGTCATTAAATCGGCACTGGATGGCTACAATGCATGCATTTTTGCATATGGGCAGACAGGCACAGGAAAGACTTTTACAATGGTAAGGAACATATTATGCCATGGGCTTATTTACACATTCTCAGGAGTCATTACAATTTAACTCATAACCTAACCAAGCAAGCATGCCACAGTTCAGGCTAAAATGGCACCAAAATACTGCAGACTTGGTGCCCTCAAACTTTGTGGCATGCACTGATCTGGCTTATATATATATAACTCAAATAAATTATCACTTTTATGGCATATAAAGACAAAAGCTTTGGTGTTTCTATCATAGCACATGAGCCACCTTACCAATGAGTTAGCATTACACACTCTGTAGCTTTAAATCAATCAAGGGTATCTCTGAATTCACTTACTCTGACAATACCTGTTGCTGGTAAAAAATCACAGGAAGGCAGTGCAGATTCTCCAGGGATGGTGCCCCGTTCTATTGAAGCACTCTTTAAGCAAGTGGAGGATAGCAACCATGCATTTCTCTTCACATTCAGTATGCTTGAGATTTACATGGGAAATATCAAAGACTTGCTTGTCCCTCAGCCACGAAAGGCAATGGATCCTATGCCACCATGGTGAGATGCCATTATATAATGCTGGACTACAGTCTAGAACTCTATATGGCCTAGCTACAGGCAGTCATTAATCATGAAATTCATTTAAATGCTCACTTTAATATGTTTTAGCTAGTATATCAATGCAATTTAAGATAGAGAAGATTGGAGCATATTATTTTCTCATATTTAACTAATATGCAGCCACTTCTATAAATCTGAGCAAGATAATTTGTTATAAGTTTTTTGTTAAATTACCTAGCTACAATCACCATACATGACACCCAAAGATAGGAAAACTAAAAATATAAGGAAAACTTCATAGGGGTAATATTTTTCCCAAGATCAAATTTGATGAGTAATTTCACCACTATGCACCAGCTTTAGTGGGTAGTTGTTCTCTCTTACCTTCATTATATTATTATGGTATTAAGATGGATTGGCCACTGACATAGTTGATTCAATTTCATCAATTTGACTTCATTTTTATATTCCATATTGAGGTTAGAAATTGGGATTCTCTCAACCACATTATATACTAAACCTAGCGTGTTAAAAAGTCTATAACCTTGCCAGTCATGTATGTGTAATGCCTAAATTCTAGACTGCAATTCTTTTACACCTTTAAAAGTAAAGACCAGTTCTGATTGACAAGGTTTACTTTGTGTCTAAAGAGAATGAGTATAGAGGCTTACATTTCAGATGTAATTAGATGCAATAACTGTTTACATTTAGGATTGTGGTTTATCTTTCAGATACTTTCCATCTACAGCTCCTTGACCATTGGCTCTATATAAGCACTAAATGTAATGGATGTAAACTGTTCTCAACTAAGCACTCTTCACAAAGTCATCTTATTGTTTGCTTACTTGTATTGCTGCATACACAATACTGTTTTTTATGGGGCACCACTTGTCTTCAATTAACAAAAAGATCAAAAGTAACACTGACCAACTTTAAGTTTCCATTTTTAATTGGGAAACAAAATCTCATTTTCCATGATCACTAGAAGAGACAACAGACACATATTTTCAGTAAATAAAGAACTATGGTTCTCAAAGACTTGTGCAAAATGGGCCTCTCATTGTTGCTTTTGAATTCAATGAGAAGTTACTCAAAAATAATACTCCTGGGTCTTTTAGGTTCTACTTGTTAGGTGTGTTAAGACAGTGCTTACTGGCATAATTTCATATGTTCTATACAGTCTATCAATCCAAACAGATCCCAAGGGAGGAATTGAAATAGACAACCTTGTGGCCATCCAAGTGAGTGACTTCAAACAAGCATTGAGGCTGTATAGACTAGGATGTCAGTCCAGATCAACTGCTTCAACAAATTCTAACATGAATTCCAGCAGATCACACAGGTAAGCCTTTCCTCAATAAAATCATAAAGAATTGTCTTCAACATTTTGATTAAATAAGGGCCCAAAATAGAACCCATTGCAGCAAAAGCTGGGAGCAAATCTTGAAACCCATGAATCTGCTTTGAGTTTAAGTAGTAATTTAAGTAACTGATTAGTGAACAATAATAATGTACTATTCTGAGTTTTCCTTTCTGTTACTGCTTTAATAGCTTGATTCGTATATCAATCACATGTTTTGATGCTCCTGAGAGGCGAAGGGAAACAAATAAAGTTTGGTTTGTTGACCTTGGCGGAAGTGAGCGTGTACTAAAGACGAAGGCATGGGGGAGAAGACTTGAAGAAGGAAAAGCTATTAACTTATCCCTTTCTGCTCTTGGAGATGTCATCAATGCCCTTCAAAGGAAAAGGTTTCACATACCTTATAGGTAACAGCGACACTCACACTTCACTGTAACTAGAGCTGTATTATTCTTAAGGGTAACCGAGAAACAAGATTTTTGTAGATCATTGGTTAACCATCAAATTTAACTCAATTAATGTAGGATTTTAGACAAATCATGACAGAGGATTTTTTTTTGTTATAAAAAATCCTACTTGTTTTACATTGACACATGCTTGGTCAATACAATTAATTGACTAATCCAGTAGAGTTTATAAATCTATATAAAATATTCATCAGCTATGATTTGTAACAGTCAACAAGGGTTAATTACATTTAGTGGGGCTTCTCCTGCATTATGGACCAAACCCTAAATGATGACTTTTTTTATTTGTGACAGGAATAGCAAGCTGACACAAGTTCTCAAAGATTCACTTGGTAATTATTTTCCACACAGAACTCTGTACAACATGTCATATGTGTAGCAGGTATCTAGTCATTATATCATATCACATACCTGGTATGAGATGGGTGTTGGTCAATTCTTACCATTCATGGAGCAAACTTAACATGTATCTCTTCTTTCATAGTCATATATATCTATGGGAATAATTCCACGTACATGTCTGCTAGGGAGGTAAGGCATGAATATTTTACAGGATTGTTCCACTCTTACAAGTGCTTCTGGCATGTATATGTATTGCTCTTCTTCACCAGCCAAATCTAAGTATCTTGCCTTGATTCAACAACTTAACCTCAGGAAAGGATTCAAAAACACTTATGCTCGTCCATGTTAGTCCCAAAGAAGAAGATCTGTGTGAGACAATATGTTCTTTAAATTTTGCAACAAGGGCAAGAAGCATTCATCTGGGGAGTGAAGGTTCAACTGTAAGTAAATCTAACATTGTGTTTCATACATTGCCATTAGTAACACTTATTGCCTTGGTATTGAAGTTGTCAAAGTACAGATTAAATTGTAACAGGAGAATCTAAATTAAATTATATGCACCTAGGCAAAGTTAGTCAGTGTATTTGATCCTTTAACATAATGATTATACAGTGATGAGTTTGTGTTATATGCATGGATTAACTTATCAAAAAAAGAAATATGCATGGATTAACATGTTAGAGCCTCTATGATGGAATAAGAAACTTGATAGGTGTGGATAAAATTTATCAAATCTAGAGCAACCAACGTTATCAATTAAACATGTAACAAGGAAAAGAAAAATAGACATCATACAATATTCAAATCTGTCTTCAATGAGAGTGTCAAAGGACAAAAAAAAAGGTATAAAAACTGGTCAATATAATTGTCTAGGCAAATTACAGCATAGAAAAATATACAATATATTGGATGTATCCTGTTAACATACTAATAGATAGTTAAGTATAAATAAACAATTTGGTGCATCAAAGTACATCCAATTCGGTATCGAATTATCACAGATCAATACCAAAATTCTTAACAATAGACATTTCCTATAATTAACAAGATGGGTGAATTACCTTGGTTTGCTGCCTTGCCATTTCCAAGCTTCATCTCAATTCCCAACTGATGCATAATGCTGCTTTGTCTTATTCTGCATTTTGATCTTTTGCAATTTGAAATGGCCACTGAGGTGAAGTTTCTGAAATCAGGAAGAAAGGCGGCAAAAGGAAGTTGCAATGACAAATCTTCATCAAAAAATAAAAATTATTGAAGACAAGCGTCGAGATATTAAGAGAAACATTGAGAAGTTAAATGAGAAATTAGAGACACTAACAAGGGCAGAACCAACTTTCCGTCAACAACCAGATGCTCCTGATTTATCCATTGGATTGGCCCAACCTAATCTGGAAGTTTTAAGCAACAAAACTAGAGATGTCCCCAAAGGTCCCAAGTCACAGTTACCAAGATTTATGAGGCCAACTATTTGCAGCAAAATAAAATCTGGGACAGAACACCCAATTTCAGAAGAGAAACCTGCATTCCGTGCAAGAAGGAGAAGGCCGTTGCCTCATCGTGCTGAGTCTGTGACTTTCCCTGTAAAGGGTAATTCAGAATACAGCTCAGACTGCAGTATATCAAGAAGCTGTGTGTTGGCTTTGAACATGAAAAGTAGTGTAGATATTGAAACGGAATACAGCCAAGAAACATATGAATGTGATATTAAAGAGGTTGTATTCCCGGAACAGGAAACATCACCAAGGAATTCTGTTAATCAAAGTGCCCACCTCAGTCACAGTGAGGGATATGGAAATATATTGAAAAATAAAAATAGCTCCACAAAATTTCTAAAGGTTGACAATTGGCTTCAGTCACATAAGAATGAAACTTCTAGCAGTAGTTATTCTCATTGGAGCAAACGGGTTCTAGCAATTTCTACCCCAAAGAAAAACAGTAGGCCTACTGAGCAGAAGAAAGAAGAGAAGGTAAGAGATGAGAAAGTGCATAATAGCAGCTTTGAAAAAAAAGAGATCTTTTACCATGAAAAGCTGGAGAAACAAGCTGATGTTGAGGGATTTAGAGGATCTTTACTGGAAGAGGGGATTGATAAACCTCAAACAATCATGGAGGATTGTCTCTGTAAAGAGTTGAGGTCTGGTTCCAGTTCACTATTGCACAGAATTGGTGGTGACTTAATGATACAAACACAAGATTTGGTACATGGCCCATCAATAGATGACAATTCCTCTATTGAGCATGGCAGTTCTTCTCCACCCAATATCTGCAGCTATAGTATCAATTTGGGTCAGGATGACAATGGTGTCAATTTAATGCCCCTGATTCAGACAGTAACAGGTGAAACAAGATGCCCAGACAATTTCTTGCCAAACAGCTTCGCTTGCTCCCACCTGCTGCCATCTGATTTAGATTACAGTATTGTTGACCCAAAAGAAGATTCTTACATCTCATTCTCCTCATTTGAACTAGAACCACACTGTAAACAAATGACTACTGAAATAGGTGATGAAGATAATGAAAAAGAAGACGTGGACACCTCATCTCAAAGCTTGATGAAAGGGAAAAGCCCTGTTCTACAAAAATTGAGATCACAAAAAGCTCTATTTAGGGTCCATCCAAATCCAAAGAAACCAAGCATCTCATTTGTTAAATCACAAGAATATGCACAGACCACAGGTAAAAGATATAAAATCTTAATTAAAATGTGGCTTTTATTTGCTGATCCAATTCATTTTTTTTATCAAGAAACACGCACTATACACTTGCTTTTGAACAAAATACAAAATCCCAGCAAACAACTAACATCTTGTGGTTCTTTCATATATTAAAAATTTTACATGTTTTCTTATTCTATTGTGCTCAGGAATATGTCACCTCCTCAAACAGAAAATTCAGATTATATATGCCAGTGCACTTTTAGGATTGGGATTTCAGAAGTTGGGATTTGAGGAAGACTTCTTCTATGGTTTAATGCTTTGAAGTGAGTAGTGAATCCAATGGCAATTTAAATGCTTTTGAAGCAACCCCAGTGGCAAGAGGAAGTAGTTAAGTGGTAATTATTTTCTGATTTGATCTTGGTGGGGGTCATGGTGAAACCCTTAATGGACCAGTGACATGATCCTTCTATTGTGTATGCTAAGCATCATTCATGCATATGCGCATAAGTACGCAGTGTATCAAGATGTTTGTGTGTATCATATCTAAAATTTTCTTTAGCTCTGTGTCAAGCTCTTTAGCTGAATCTCTCCAACTGAGAAACAAGAGAATGCCAAATTTTTGAATGTGCCTCAGAAAAAGTTGCGTTGATCATATAAATGTGTATCTAGGGAATTATTTTTCTTGTACATCTATTTGTGTGCACAGCTAATTTACCATTTAAAAATAGTGCCTTCTTGTATATAGAATACTTAGGTTATTAGCCGACCAATTATGTTATATTACATGGTTGATTTGATACAATGGTTTTTTTTTTTTTTTGAATGTTTGGATAAGTCTGCAAACAAAATCATTTTGACAAGACCATACATTATTTACAAAATCTCACAGAAAGCATTAAATCTTATTGAAAGAGATCTCAAAGAGGCATCAACCTTTTAGTTCATACAATATCTTCTTGAAAAAAAAAAAGACAGATATACAAATAAAGCAAGCCATCCGCTCACCGAAAGCTTTGTAAAATTTACGATAACCAGAGCTATCCAAGACTACCTCACCCCACAAGTTTGCCAAACCAAGGCTGAGGTATACTAGCAATGCAAGTAAAACTACTTCCCTTTTTACCAAGGAATTTATTCAAAATTATGTCTACTTGTTTTAACAGGTTCTCACTTGGACAAGGATCATCAGGTGCTTTAGGGAAGTAAATAATGTGAATGGTGCTGAGCCTTTTCCTCCTCAGTAAATATACTGATTCATGAAGGGTTGGGAGAAGGAATGGGAAGGGAATGAAACAAGTTTTTGTAAAGCCTAGCTATTCAGCTTCTCAAAAGACATAAATTTTGGCATAAAGATACTTACTTTGGTTATGAGATGGCTGGCAAAAAAAATGCTGATGCAGCAAAGCTCCCCTCACGACCAAGGTGCCACATAAGTTTGGTTAAGTTTGGTAGGATGTCTGATAATATGAAATTGGCTCCTGATTGTATAAACAGCCCAGAAAACATTGATGTTGCTTTATTGATCTTGTCTATAAACATATTAAGTTCAGATCTTCTCAAAGTCGGTTGAAATTGGTTTGGTTTTCAATTCATGAAGCAGTTGTGGCACATCAGGTGGTTATGACTTACGACACATTATATTCCCAGTGGTACTCAACTCAACAGCCAGTTCAAAACTATTCCTTGTAAATAGTACCTAATCCTGATCATTCATCAAATTCAAGTAGCCCACCACCACCCTTTTGCACATGCCCAACCATCTTCAAATGTCCATTTATGTTAACCAGAATTTCACATATCCCATTGAACTGTGGATGCGACTTCTCTCCAGCAATGAATTCATGAACTCTGTTACTCACTTCAATGAAACTCCCGCCTGGCATCTTCTTTACTCCTGTGTCTCTCATCACCTTCCTCACCATCCCAGAGTCATTCCACCTACCTAGAGTAGCATATATATTAGATAAAAGTGCATAGTTTCCACTGTTATGGGGCTCCAACTTTAGTAGATGCAACAATGCGTGCTCTCCTAACTCAGCATCACAGTGAACATTGGAGGCAGCAAGAAGAGACCCCCATATAGCTGCATTTGGTTCAAATGGCATCCGCTTAACTAGTTCTAGGGCCTCTTGGAGATAGCCAGATCGACCAAGTAAATCGACCATGCAGCCATAGTGTTCAATTCTTGGTTCAATCCCATACTTTGATTTCATGTTATTGAAATACCAGCGCCCCATTTCAACCAATCCAACATGGGTACAAGCAGAAAGGATGGCGATGAAAGTGACTTCATTTGGCTTAACTCTAGCCCTCTCCATGCGAAAAAACATATCAAGAGCTTCTCTTCCAAGCCCATGTAAAGCCAGTCCAGCAATAACCGTCGTCCAAGTTATGATACTTTTATGCTTCATAGTTTCAAAGACTTGTAGAGCTTTGGTTATGTTGCCTGACTTTGCGTACATGTCAATGAGTGCATTTCTGAGAGGAATAATATTCTTGTTTAACCCGAGTTTTTCAACATAGTTATGAATCCACTCCCCTAGCTCAAGAGCACCCAAATCAGCACAAGCAGAGAGTACAGCCAACATTGCAATTTCATCAGGCTCCACATTCTCATCAATTTGCATTCTGCGGAACACATTTATGGCATCATCCGGACGATTATTCTGAGCATACCCTGCAATGAGTGCAGTCCAAGAAATCACATTCCTTTGAGGCATTTTCTCAAACAAGTCCCGCGCATTCTCTAGATCACCAACCTTAACATAACCAGCAACCATCGCATTCCACATGACCACTACATCTCCTCTAATGAAGTTCACCCCATCATCAAACAACTTACGAGCATCACAAACACATCCCCCACAAGATGAATACATCTGAATCAATGCCGTAACCACGTTAACTTCCGAGTCCAACCCAGTAGCTATAGCTTGAGAGTGAATAACTCTCCCGCATTGAAGCTCGGATAATCGAACAACGGCTTTGAGTACAAAAGGGAAAGAGTAAGTGTCGGGCCGCAACCCGGACAGTTGGATTCTGTCATATACAATGATGGCTTGTTTGGCAAAGAGAGGAGACCGAGATCGAGAGAGGGCTTTGATGGTGGTGTTATAGAGATAAAGTTTGTCATTATCATCTGATGTTAATTGAGGTTGTTTGGTTTTGTGGGTGAAGAGTGAATAAGCGTATTCGTGAAAGCCTAAAGAGGATGTAGTGTCAATGAATTGGCTTAGGAGGAGGTTGTGTTGGTCGAGACCTCTCACTACTATATAGGCATGAGTTTGGTATATGTGGTTTATGTTGAAGCATCGTTTTAGCAAACAAACCAGCTCGTTTGGAGGCCATCTTCTCATAGGAGATAGGAGTTTCTCCTGTTCTTTCTTTGGTAGGTGAAACTTGTGTAAGACAAAAGATAGAATTTGGTAGTCAAAAAGGCTTGACAAAGAGATAGAGCCAAACGACTAGTAGTTTAAGGTGATGCTACTTTTTTTTTTTTTTGCTCGGTGGAGTTAATAGAGTAGACGTCATATGTTGAAATTTTATCTTATCTATTAAAAAATATATACACATGGCAATCAATGATAATCCTTAAAATAGAATTGGTTTGGTGACTGTTAATCTAGCTTAAATTCTAATCTCTATGGTGTAGTAGTGGTTATATTTTTTTAGAAAACTAAGGTCTTGTTTGGTACACCTAGGGGTGTCCACGGGTCGGTCTAGGTCGGGTTTGTGCCCAACTCGCGACCGACCTGACCAAGTCGGGTTCCAAATTTTCAGACCTGCCACCGACTAGTCAAAAAACCGGATCGGATCGAACGGTTCTCACCGGAATGTGGTCAGGTCTCGGTCGGGGTTGATTATTTGCAAACGGTGAGAATCCGACCAAGAAAATATGAAAAACGCAGAATTCGACGGGAAAAATTTTGAAAAACGTTGGAAATCCGGCCAGATCTCTCCAGATCCAGTGAGATCTTAGCCATTTTTGGCAAGATCTTGACTAAATCTAGCGAAATCTTGCCGAATCTAGCTTAAATCTTCCCAACAAATCTCAAAACTCGCTGGATTTACTCAAAAAAATATCAAAACTCATTAGGAAAATGATGAGTCGGTCGGATTAGATTTCACGGATTTGAGAGGAGGAGATTCGATCTCCAACCCGTTGATCTCGGATTTCAGAGAATCAAATCTGTCGCCGACCGCTAGAGTAGTCGATTCGGTCGGTGGTGGGTCGGGTTCGGTCGACAGCATCGGATGGGTCAGTTCCTACGGGTCTCTGGACAGGTACACCCACTCAAATACATGTTTTTAGTTTTTAAACAACATTGCATATATTTCTACACACTTTTTCACTCACATATATTTTCATACATGTTTTTAAACACAAGTTTTCAGTTTTTAAGTGCATGTATCAAACACCCTCTAATCATCACAGTTTGACTTAAAAATCCCCCAAAACTCAATCGTACCAATTAATATTCACTTCTAATTATATATATATATATATATATAGGGTAGTATTTATAATTCCTACACTATTACACACATTCTTACACATATATTTGAATAACACGTGCCAAAGGCCTTGTGACTGAATTGACACCTCCCCATATACAAAGTATTTAAGGATCTAAGGAAAAAAAGGTTCGAGTTGCAGAATTAGCAATATGTTGTAATTATTTAAAAAAAAAATTGAATGCATTTTAAGTGTGTATAATAAAAATGTGTATACTAGTATTTTCTCGTATAAAAAACAGGTTGAAAAAGACTTTTTGGGTGAGTAGGGGGAGGGGGGGACAGATAAAAACCAAAAGAAAAGGGGCAGCAGCAGCGAGTTCAAGGATGATTCCGCAAGGGAGGCCGCGTCCATTCCAAAAATCAATGAAACCTGAAAGACGACATTTGGAAATGGAAGGGAAAGAAAGAAGGAACAATTGGGTGTCAAGTCAGAAAAGTCATTTTAGAAAGGCAGGGTAACTTCCGTCAGGGATCAAAAAGTTAGATTGAGAATCTAGTATAATACTATAAAAATTAACTCTGCTTTCAGAAACAAAAAAACCACCCAAAAAAAAAAAAAAGAGTTTTAAAGCAAAATGAATACCAAAATAATAACAGTGTAGAGTAACAATTAATGAGGGTAAAAAAAAAAAAAATTCACAGTCCTAGTGATAATATTTTCATAACAAATATTGTGTAATATGTTATTAATGATTGCTATTAACGTGACGAATTTAAACTAAAATTAATAATAATTTATTATTTATAATTTATTGTGAAAATAGTGTTTCTGTGGCATTTCTCAGCCTGATATATTTGTTTTTGTTGTTTTTTATTTTTTAAAAGAAAGAAATAATTAGAAATTGAAAATAGCGTAAAAATGAAAACGGGACCAAGTCAATTCCCACCATCTCCCCATTCATCCTCATCCTTCTCTAAGTCTAACTCTGCTACAAACCCCTAAATTTTACCAAAAACCACAAAACCAACCACAATTTTACACATTAGTGCCCTTAGTACAATTCACCAATTATTGTTCAGATCTACTGCTCATAGCTCGCATAGCTCAAAACCCAATTCAAATTTTTTTTTTTTGGAATGGAGGGGAATTCAGGCGGCGGCGGCGGCGGTGGTGGAGGTAGCGGTGGAGCAGGAGCTGGAGGCGGAGGAGGCGGAGGAGGAGGAATAGGAAACGACGTGGAGTTGCTTTGTAAAACGCTGCAAGTAGAACACAAGTTGTTCTACTTCGATCTCAAGGAAAACCCTCGAGGCCGTTATCTCAAGATCTCCGAGAAGACCTCCGCCACTAGGTCCACCATCATCGTCCCTTTCTCCGGCATTTCCTGGTTCCTTGATCTCTTCAATTACTACGTCAATTCCGAAGATCAAGACGTCTTCAGCAAAGAATTACAGCTCGATACCAAGGCAAACTACAAAACTTTTTTTTCTTCTTCTTCTCTCTTTTATATACATTTCGTTATTATTCTCAATTGAAAACATTTTTTTGACTTTCTCAGGTCTTTTACTTCGACATTGGCCAAAATCGGAGAGGTCGTTTCTTGAAGGTATACCTGAATTGAAATTCATTCTTCAATATTTATACGTTGCCACTCTAAAACATCACATCCGCATTTTTTGCTTTTCAACTGTTAGACTTTCGTTAACCGTGCTCGTTTTCTTTTTCAGTGTACGAAGCTCTCATTTCAGTTATTTTGTTATGCGATTATATGATATCTCAGGAAATTGATTTTATCAACCGTTTTGACCTTACTTCTGTATCAGAAATAAAACAGAATTAAGAAGTCCCTAATTAGTAGCGTGTTACTCTCTTAACAATTTAAGATTTAAGGTTTTTGAGTTAGACTTTGTACTGCCAAAACACGCACACAATCAGGCACATGTTAAAGTTTATTGAAAATTTTATGGATATGCTCACATTTATCAAGAATTTTAGTATGTCAATGGATACAAATTTTTTAAGCGGGAGGCATGTGATTCACAATTGCGTTCTATGCTTGCGTCCTTTTTATTGTCTATATGAGTTGAGTTCTCGGAAACTGCTTGAAAAGTCAGAAGCTTGCCTAATGAGGGATAGGGAGGACAAATTAGCAGTTTTGCTTGCTTTTAATGCAACTGGTTAATGACTACCCTAATGCACATGTTTTCTGTAAGCCTTATAATAAATTCATATATCTAACTACAACATGAGTGTTCATGCTCACCCTTGATGCATATCTAATTATTCCTGGTCTATGAGCCTTTTTTTTTTTTGGTCTTATATTGCTTTGAAGGTTTATGCAGCTCACAACCAGTGTTAAATTAGATGAATGTGTTACACTAATATGCTGAAAACAACTAAAATCAGTTACAACTTCATCCCTGGACATAGCTTAGGTGGTAAAAGGGTTGGTTGGAGTGGGTTCTGGGGGAATTGGATCATGTACTCTGACCTTGAGCTACTGTTGAATGATGATGTTGAAAATGCATGACATGCATCATAGGAGCTATTATATTGTAACTGGACATAACACGTCTCCCAACTACCAAATATAGTTGTTCAGTGGATTTGCATTAGTCTTACACTTTGTATTATAATTTTACTAGATTTATTCCTGTATTTTCATTTCATCTCTACACACATGTATGTATTCATCAGTATCGGGTGCAGAGCCAGTGCTTTAGAAGAAAAAAGGGGCTGGGGGGGGGGCGGAGAGAGAGATTTTATGAGGTTTAAGATTAGGTAGCCATACAAGGAACAAGTTAATTTTCAATAAATATTGTTCCTGGATGTAAAGCAACTTTAAACAATTCCAAATAGCTCAAGCTACAATATAAATCCGCCATCTTTGGTCCTACTTGTGCTATGGAAGATAATTCACTAATTCAAATATAAATCCTTGAATAAAATTTTTGCCAATGTATTTGAGGGGTTTGCGTTTCACTAAGCACCCCTTTTTGAGAGAATGTTTTATATAATCCAAATTATATGATGCTTGGGGGTTAACATCTCACTATGCAGATAGAGTAGCACTTTAACATGCTTTCTGCCTGCCTAGGTTGGGAGCCGGGCCTAGGGAGCCCGTCAGGTACATTGCTAACTTATCTCTAAGAAGGGATGACTCACCTAATTCCTTGTATCATACAAGCTCTTCCTTGAGTCACTTTGAGAATGTTTAAGGATATTGGCTTGGTGGCTAAAGTTAAGTGTTGTGCTCAGCCTTGGGAGGTGCAATCATCCACAACCTTTCCGAGGAAGTTGGGCTTACATGTCCTCCTTATTACTTGTCACTCTCTCACGTGTTCCTCTGGGACACTTGACTCTCTCTCTGTGGACTGAGGCATGCTTCAAATGATTCCAGTTGGCTGGATGATGGCATGGGGGATCTTATTGGCTAAGATGACACCTTCTACTGCTATAATTACCCCTTGTGCTGGAATTTTTTGTTTCTCATTCATTGATTCACTCACTAGAGAAAGAAGGAGCTTTTTTAATTTTTTATAATTAATAACGCAATTTTATTATACCCAAAAAAAAAAAAAATCACTCAAGTATGCAGGATGTATACAACTGGGGACCAATACAGTCAAACACAAATTATAAAGATCCATCAAATCACAAACCAAACATATAGAATGACTTCCTACAACAGATATCCATGACAACAAAGTTTTAAAGAAAAAAGATTAAAGATTCGTTAAAGTCCTCTCAAAATCCTCAAATCTCTGGCTATTTCTCTCCCGCCAAATGCACCACATCAAACAATGAGGAATAGCCATCCAATTAACACCATTGCGATGACGCCCAAACTTCCCTTTCCAACAACCTAGTAGATCAACCACTGTCTTCGGCATCGCCCAATGTATTCCAAACAATGTGAACACCATAATCCACAGCTCAGTAGCAGTAGGACAATGAAGTAACAGATGGTCTAGTGATTCCCTGATATTTTTACACATATAACACCAATCCAATATCCAAACATTTCTTTTTCATAAATTATCAATTGTTGAAATTTTCCCCAAAGATGCAGTCCAAAAAAAAAAAAAAGACTCTAGAAGGAACTTTTGGCTTCCATATACTTTTCCAAGGGAATGAGTGATTACTAGCAGTATTCAAAACCCGGTAATAGCTACAAACCTTAAAACCCCTTCTCTTAGCTGGCTGCCAACACATGTTATCCTCCCCACCTCCCATCACAGACACGCCATAATATCCATAAAATTGCACTGCTCAAAATATTTCCTGGAGCCTTTTTTTACCCCTTTAATAGGGCTTTCAGAGATACATCAAAAGGAAAGCCTAAACCAAGAAAAATATATTTCACAAAATCATCCTATGAAATCCTCAACAACATTAAGGATTGAATTTAAAATTAAAAAATGAATTTGGAAAAGATTCTAAAATAATTTTGGTTATGCTCCTTTCTCTCTCAATGCACCTTCTCTTTCAAATCCAAAGACCCGGAACAATCTTCTCTAAAATAGTTTTCTCTCTACACCAGACCTCCAAAAAGTTTGTTTGTAGTAATGTAATTAACAATGAACCCCCAAGAATCTTACTACCAAATCACCATCCTCTTTGTGAAGCACCTTTGACCATTTGAATTTATCTTTCCCACCTGCTGAGTAGCTTTCGGCAACTTTCTGGCCTAGCCGTCACTGATACCGGATTGTTGACTATAATAATAGTTTCTTTTGCCTTATAAATGTTGCGTCTAAATCTATTACCTGTTATTTACACCTGTTAACTGAGATACTAATTGTTCTAATCTTGCTTTGCATGAAGCCTTGCAATCATGAACGAGAGAAGGAATTTTAAGCTAGACTCTCATTTTTGTTTTCCTTACGCTAATGTTTCTAATTGATCATTTTGTGCAGGTATCTGAAGCCTCTGTAAGTAGAAATCGCAGTACAATCATTGTTCCTGCAGGAAGCACCCGGGATGAAGGGTGGGCAGCATTTAGGAACATTTTGGCAGAAATCAATGAAGCATCAAGGCTTTTCATACTGCCGAATCAGGTTTCTTGTTTTTTCATTAACAAACTCCTCTCCTTCCAGTTTTCACAGTGAAATTATTGCCAACTATAAAAGGGGTCTCACACCTATTCTTCCCTCTCTCCACCTTAACGTTGCTTGCAGCCAAGTTCTGAATCTTCGGAACGTCTTGTTGGGCTTTCTGATGATGTAGGTGCTGGCTTCATTTCTGGCCACAGTAGTCAACCTGCCCCAAGTTCTGACTTGAATGTGGACAGATCAGTCGAATTGCCGGCACAAGATGAAATAGGTAACATGGGGGTTTCAAAAGTAATTAGAGCAGATCAGAAGAGGTTCTTCTTTGATCTTGGGAGCAATAACAGAGGCCATTTCTTAAGGATATCTGAGGTATGCCCATGGAAAACTTATCTTTGAGATCCTACAGAGGATTTATATGTGTAATTTCTTATTGAAGATTGATGATCTAAAATACATATGCATGTTAATCCTATGAAAATTGCAGGTTGCCGGTTCTGATCGGTCCTCCATCATTCTCCCGTTGTCAGGGTTGAAGCAGTTCCACGAAATAGTGGGCCACTTTGTGGAGATTACCAAAGACCGAATTGAAGGAATGACAGGCGCAAATGTTCGTACGGTGGATCCTCCTCAAAGATGAAGATGAATGCTTGTCTTGGGTTTGGTGATAAAACAAATAAATCCATTTTGTCAAGGTTGTTTTAGAGCCACAGATAGGTGTTTGATTAGATGTGCAATTATGCTCTCAGTTGTGCTCTGTTATTTTCTTCTCTTACTTTGTTCTCTCATTCAAGTCTGAAAATAATCAAATTTCTGTTTGATCAACAGAAGTTTCGAAGTTGCTTTGCCAAGCGTAGTTTCGAACAGGGAATAACAGAAAAAGAAAAAAAAAAAATTGTAGTTGTCAGCTTGATAGTGTGGCACCACGTTACATTATATTAATAATGCTCATTCAAGATGTGATTTCTTTCGTTACTATACAAGATATCTGTCATGGTTACCATTAGATTCCAAGCTTGTAATGCAGATTATTGGTTACACTTGTTTTAACTCTTAACCATTGTTAGCAGTAGATTGCAAGAATTTCAACTGAGGCCTAGGCAATAGTACATTTATTACACGTTGGGGAACCCTAGCAAAAGCTAAAAAGAAATATGCATTGGCAAATCTCTCTCGGATTGTTGGGCCTTCTCTGATCAACAGTAAAATTTTATCAAAATTGCCACATCTTTGAGCTGGTGACACTGTACTTTAGTAGTAACTTTAGACTTCTACTCCTAGTCTCCTTGTAATCTTTATTCTCATTAATTTTATGTGCTGCATGCTGCGAAGAATTTCCTTGATTTTCAATTGCCTTTTGTAGTTATCCTGCATCCAGAAATGAAAAATATTTGAAAGTAATTAGGATTGAACCAATTTGAAAACAGAGTACAAACTATGCTTAACACTGCTTTGTAATGTTGGGAGCTTTTGACCAAATGTTTTTTTTTTTAAATGATAGTTTGGTGTCGAGTTAAAATTATTTGGTATGATGGCTGTTTTGACATTGGATTTTCAAGATGAGACTTTCTGATTTTGAAGTGGTATCATAAACTATTTTCTATATTTTTGAGTTGGCAAAATTGACTTTATTATTATTATTTTTTATGTCCACACTCCACACGATGTCACCTTTTTTATTCTGTTGAGTTGGCTTATTCGGCTTGGACTATTTTTTTCTATATCCATGTCAAAACTAGTAGGTAAATCGTGTATTGATTCTTTATCAGTTTTAAAGCCAATTCATTGCAGATAACCTTTTTTTTCCTGGTCAAAGATCAGTTCTTCGTCTCAATGTTTTCACACTGATAATTTTTTTGCAGATGAAGAGATGTTGAAGGAGCTTCTTTGTCGTGAAAAATCGGACCGCACAGGACTTTTTATTTATTTATTTTTTTTTTGAGAAAGGAAAAGAGAGAAATCAACATATTGGATTCACGTCATTAGGTAGTGTATCCACGTCCACAAAAGCGAGCGGCTAATAATTCATTATAAAAAAAAAAAAAAAAAAAAAAGAGTTACAATAGTTTTTATGTATAATAATCCAACTTGGTACGAATTTTCAAAATACCCTTATAACCATAAGGCACCCAACTCAGAGGTCCAATAACAAGTATGAACTCCAACATTCTTAATTATGAAACAAATCTTGCTACATCTATATATAACTGGTTTATCAAGAATTTACAAGAAAAATACCTCAAATTGTTGACTTATTGCCAGAGTTGCCTAAGAACTAAAAGTTCATTACTAAATGGATTTTTTTTTTTTAATTTTTGTTTTAATACTCCACAAGAAAGTTATAATGTATTTATCAAACATGTTCCTATCTAAAACATTGTTGTATCAAATGACAACACAGTTTGGGCGCATGTGCGGGTCTATATGGGTTGGGGCCTGTCTGTCCAATATTAAATAAAAGTCAAGGGGGGAAGGGGAGGAAAAATGATGGCGCTCCTGTTTCTCCCTGGGCCACTATTTCCTTTTCTCTCCAAATTGGGGAGAAAACGAAGGAGGGAGAGGGTTTTAGATGGAAATTTACCCATCCACACCTCTGCTCCTTCCACTTAGTTTTTTTATTCTAAAAATTAGGGTTTATATTTTTTGTGCTTATAAACTATTATTTTTTTTCCTATATAAGGATATGAGAGTAAATTTATACAAACTATATTTCTTATAATCTCATTTTACTTTTTAACCAAATAAAAGAGTTTTTATTTTTCTACTTTTCCACCCTCTAACCAAAAAAATATATAAAAAAAAACTAAAATTTTCTATTTCCAACTTTTTCCACCCAACCAATCAATGGCCTTAATGATTAGTCATATGTTTAAAATTGAAACTTAAAGGCCGACACATCAACGTACATTGTCAAGATTCCTTTTAAGAAAGAGATGAGACAGAGTCGACAAGATCGATTTAATATTCAAAGTCATTTTCTTGTCAAAGCGGTTAACGAATGACACATGGTAATATGGAATAATGCATGCTATTTTCAATCTTCCCGCTACAAGTTTAGGTAGGGTTTTTGTGTTGTTGTTGTTGTAGTAGTAGTAGTAGTAGTAGTAGTAGTAGTAGTGAGGGAGAGGAATGCATTTTATAAGATTAAAGGAAGAGAATAGTGGGTAGCTCTTTTGAATAGGTCTATCGTTTTAATTCCCATCTCGATCAGTCGGGTTTTGGTTAGATTGCCCAGGCCTAGCCCTTCTTGTTGTACTTTTGAGTTGTTTGATAAATAAAATATTTATTCAGGAAAAAAGAGAGTTAAAGATTATTGTAGATTTCAATTAGCTTAGTTGGTATTGTCTTGAAATATTAAAGGATTTGTGTTTAAATTCGGTTCATATTAAAAATTAATTAGTATTTTAATTTGATGATAAAAATCATCATTATAAATTGGATGCTATAGGTTTAAATTCTATCATAACAATTAAAAAAGAAAAAAAAAAGAAGAGAGAGAGAGAGAGCCCTTTAAATTTAGGTCAAATCTTTCAAGTTTCATTTTTTTTTTTCTCATTTTTGTTCTTAGATAAAATATAAAATTTAATTAATAATAGTTAAAAAAAAAAAAAGTTTCATAACCACCTTGACCAAAACTGATGTGAAATGTGAATCGTCATTGCCACAACTGATTCCCAAGCCACCACATACTGTAGAACCACAAATCATTTCAACCGAGCCCTACATCAAATTTCGAAACCTTTCTCTCTATAATAAGGACACCAAATACTTCAATCCTTACATACCCAACACATCTCTTAAATCCTCACACCAGAAAGAATGCACCAAATAAAAAACAAGCACAGGTGAGGTGAGGTCTCAAATCTGAAATCAACAAAATTTTTTTAATTTTTTTGGAGAGAGGAAGTCAACCAGATAACCAAACGAAAACTATCTAAGGGAATGCACGAAATGATCAAATTGACAACAAATGTAAACTTTAAGGACGAAAAGACCATCTATTAAACTTTAGAGACAAAACAAATTATCCAAACTTAAATGATGTAATTTATATTTTTACCATTTTTTTCCTAATAATTGCTGAGATAAATTACAATTTGTGTAACATCAATTTTCATTATCAATCAAAATTTTTTATATCCATAACTTTATTGTAAAAGAATATAATTATTATTATTATTATTATTATTTTTTGTGGGGGAGGATATTTATACTCGTACTTTGTACGTTCCAGATGAATCACAGCAATGTTGATGGCAACCATTCGAAGGGGTTGTCAGACACAGAATCCCAGTTGAATGATAGAGACCAATAAGTGGTGACCCTTTCTTTCCTCTGGAAAACTTGATGCTTGGATTTCGGTTTCACTCACTTGTCAGCAAGCAGTAACAGTGGGGTTCCACTCATGCAGGCATATATGGCCTCTCTGAGTCTGACTGAGTGAAGACTGTTAGTCCCCATGAGCCTATCAATGGAAAAACTGAAAAAGCTTCCTCTCCTACCACTATGACTACCACTTTTTTCTTTCACAAAAAGATAGCTAGGGGTCCATCTATAACCATTCCCTTTCCCCATTCATGCAAAAATTACAGTCACTTTTATAATCAGGGTTTTACTAATTCATGTTTAGTAAATTATTTTAGATAAAATTTTGTCGGGAATTGAAAAAGTTGTCAAATTTTATGATGACTTTTTCAATTTCTTATAAATTTTTTTCTTAAATAGATTGTTAATGCATGATACTTCCTCCTCTCTTAATGAGCAAGTCATCCATGTGTGCATACTGCACATACATACCAAGAATGATGAATGCTAGTGCACACTTGCTATTTTAGTACAAAAGGTGTGAACGATTTTGTGTAGTAAGAGCATTCGCATTAGTTCATACAAAACTATGTTATTTTAGTATAAAAATTTACTTTTTTTTTTTTTTTATACCCACTTTTCAAAACACCCAACTTTAGATTGTCTATTTTACACTACATTTCATTCAAATATCAAATTTTCTTGATTTTTAAAATTTGTTTCTCTTTCTTCACACACAACAGCCACCATCTACTCTCTTCCTTCAGAAAATTATGAGATCCTCATGGTGGATAAGTGACATGGTCCATTATTCCACTAAAAGACTCATCTATTTAAAATTGCTGAGCGAGAATTTTTTTTAAAAATAGAAACTAATTATTGACTCAGCAATTTTAAACAAGTGGAAGTTTTTTAGTAGAATGTGGACAAGTGATGTGGTCCACCATGAGGACCATATAATTTTCCCTTCCTTCATCTTCAATATATGTAAATAAAGAACAAACAATTAAATACAAAATGAATAGTATCAGTGTAGCATGGTTACTATAGTGAATTTGTAAATTTACGCAATTATATATGGATTGATTTGAGTTATTTTTACACAAAACTGTGTAAATTTTACACATTTTTTCTATTATACACATATGCTCTAACAAATTAACAAGTGTGAAATACAAGAATTACGTGTACTCTGCCATAAAAAAAGGACTACATGTATAGGGATGTTCCCTAGTGCTTTGGTAACCAATCTATATATGTATATGTTGATGCCCACTTTGGCAAGGAGGCCCAATAATAGGAAGAAGTCCAACAATATGGGAGAAATGGAGTTAGTAAATTGAGAAGAAAACCATTAAGCTCGAAAGACAGGAATAATGGATTATAGACCTAAAAAATAGTAAAATGACCTCAAAGAAAGCAAGTGGGCCCAAATGAGCCTAGAGAAAGAAGTAGTAAACTCATGGGCATTATGAGAAATAGAAAGCAAGCAAAAATGGACCAAAGAGGCCCAAGTAAAGAATTAAGTAAGTAAGGGGTTGGTGGAAAAGCCCATAAACCCTGAAGGTAAAGGATATGATAATTTGGGCTAGGGAAGCCCAAAAGACTTAGCAAAAGCCCATGGGAATGAAGAATTGAAATGGGCTGAGGATGCCCAAGGAAATGAAACGAGCCGAGGATTCCTAAAAGAATGAAATGGGCCAAGGAGGCCCTGAAACAATGAAACGGACTAAGGGAGCCCAAAACAGCATAAGTATTAGCCCAATGATGATGCTGGGCTGCTGAAATTGAGAAAAAGGAAAGCATACAACAGGCCCAAAAGAGGCCCAGCAAGCACGAGTGAAATAATAGCATGACAGGAATAACAGAATGGCCCAGTAGAAGTGTTAACCAACTTGCAAAAAGGGAAAGGAATGGATTAGAGAAGGAAGAGTCCATAATCAAGCAAGACCCAGCCTAGGAAAGAAGTAAGACATAAAGAATAAAAGTTTAGAGACTCATTCATGCCACAAGAGGTTAAGAACGAGCAGCAGAATGTGCAGACGAGCCTTCAGGTCATGGCAAATACATGAATAGCAGACAAGCCATGGACACACATAGAAGTGGAGCATGCACAAGGTTTAGGCACCACCAATTTGTACCCAGCCAATACAAGAGTAGTGGGCCATGGGTCAAAGGTAAGAGAGGGTATGGTTTGGTAGTAGGGAGAAGGGGAGAGCCTATTCTAGGGTTCTTGATCAAACTCTTTTGGGGAAAATGTCCTGCTGGAATGACATACCACCTAAAAGAGGAAAAGATGAGTTGGAATCACTTGGTGCATGTCATGAGGGATAGTAAGAAAGAATGCCCACCCTTATCCGGATGGGAATGCCATGGTGAGCAAATAAACAAAATAAGACTTTTTGTCTAGAATAAGATGTGGCATGTCTAGTACAAGTAAGTAGTAATGGGTGGGCAGCCGACAGACTAGTGGGTGGTCTGAGAAGGACACCCATACCAGGACAAAAGAAGTTAAGGGGTAAAATAGTAAAAATCCAATCACGGCAGGCAGTATAAAAGGGATCTCAGTTGTGCACAATAGAGGAACAACAACAAGAGGAGATAACAACATAACCAGAGAACAACAAAACAAGAGAGTAGAACACTTAGAAAGGAAACAAAAGGAGTTAGAGAGAAAAATAGAAAGAGAGTAAGCAACAGTGTGATAGTGGGCATGCACTAATAGGCTATTCTATTCTCTCCCTCTAAAAACCTACACTCTAGTAAGGATTAAGAGATTTGAGGATAAGCTATTTAGATCTATTCTCTCAAAGTGGGTAATTTCCATAGCAGGATCTTCTTGTGAGATTTCCCACAGTGAAGAATGGTTCCCTTCCTGGACTTAACTCTATGGGGAAATCAAGCATGGCAGACTAATCATTCTTCCCTTTATTTTATTGATTAAGCATTAGTGTGTTTTCCTTTCTTTATTGTTATCATCTTATTTATGTTGCATTTATGTTACTGCATTACTTCTTCCTTTATTAAGCTCATCACTTAGTATTTTCTGTTTTCTAGCTGACAATGAGCATATTCCTTTTGTCATTGCTATACTACACCTGCCTACCATAACTTTTTTGTAACAGTTTCCTCTGCCATGGGCATATGACCAAGGTTTTAGTAAAGGGGCTCTAGTTTGTGTATAAACTGGCTTGGGGTGTGTTGTAGTCAATTCGGTCCTGACTCTTCTACCCAGAATCATTGGGCCATAGCATGACAGAAGATAGCCTAGTTTGCAACTGTGAAAAAGGCCCACCACAGTGTGTATATATATATATATTAATAGTTAAAATTCAGAGAAAATTCAATTAGATTTTAATTAGATTCTCAAATTTGCGTTATGTGTCTCATTTTATTTTTAATTTTGTCCCGAGTGAATTATTGAGTATAAAAATCTTAAAGTCTAAATTCAATTAGATTCTAAATTGGATTTCAATTGGAGTCCAATTAAAGTGTCCATCTAAGTTTTAAATTTTTGTGATAAGTAAATTATATATATAATTTTCTAAAACCAATTAAATTCTAATATATATATATATATATAGGGTCCGTTTGGATAGAGCTTATTTTTGCTGAAACTGAAAACTGAAACTGAAAACACTGTAGCAAAATAATTTTTAAATGTGTGAATAGTATTGTGGGACCCATTTTTAATATTTTTTTCTGAATAAAGTGCTTGTGGGTTCCATGAACAGTGTCTAAACAGTGACAAACAGTGATTTTTGTCTCTCGCACAGTGATGCTACAGTGAAAAAACGTGCATGAACAGTACCAGTTACTGTTCATGCACGTTGAAAAAAAAAAAAAAAAGGGGAAAACACAGAAATGGGAAAACGCATAAACGCATAAGCTCAATCCAAATGCACATATAGAATGAGAAACCATTACGTATTTTAGAAATGTAAGGTTTAAAAAAAATGTAAGCTAATAGCCTAATATATATTTGAACATCTTAAAAAAAAATGTATAATTTAAACTGTATAGTTATGATTATTTTTAATTGTACTAGTGCATATGCATGAAGCTACACTAGTATATAATGGTTAAAAATGTTCCCAATGTTTTATGCAGGTGGAAGAGGATCACTATTTTTTCTTGAAGAATCTTGTAATGTTGTACGTGCGGTTCACTTGTGATGCACACTCCCTAATCAAGAAATGATCACCCCAAATAGATTGTGAGGTCTCAATTAGGACCCATGGACCTCTCTCTGCCAATATCATAATTCTATCAAATGTAAAAGTTCCACCTACAAAAAAAATTTCTTAACCAAATAATATCAAGTAATAATAATTCTTCTTCATCTTCTCATCAATAGAAGCTACCCCTATATTTAAGGGAAGATCCTCATATTTAGGGCCAAAATGGGGTTTTACCCCTTTCTGTAAAACTTTCTAGCATTTTGCCCCGTTTCTCAAACTATATAGAGATATGCCCCTGTTTTAAAATTTGACATTACAATAATTGAGTTTTGCGTAAAACTCGATGATACTATAATCGAGTTTGAATCTGTACATAACCCAATTACTGTAAAATCGAGTAATGTACTCGACTATAAAATTATTGAGTTACAAAACAAAATTGATATCTCTAAAATCGAGTTATGCTTGTGTTATACCATTACATCTGCTCCCATACAGACTGTCTTGCTTTTAGTCTGAATTGAATTCTACTGTTGCTCCACAGATCCATAGTTGCTTTTGAGCTGAATTGAAATTTCAATCACCTTAGGTAAAAAACCCATACCAAAATTTTATGGCAATGGTATTTTCATTTGATATTGTACTGATTTTTTTTTGGTTGAATGAGTGTTATGTGAGTACATTGGTGTGATTTTGGTTGTTTGTTGTAGTAAATTTTAATCACAAAAGAATGAGAATCTTTAGTATGGAAGAAGTAATCAACTATATACTTTATTTTTCTTAGATTTTTATAAGATGGTTAGTGAAATGAAGGATAACACATAATTATAAGAATATGATAAGTAGCATTTATGGTCATGTTGATAACTCTAGAAGGCTTTTATTAACAAATCAGCAATTCAAAAGCAATAAAAGTGGTTACTATAGACGAAATTGTATGTTGGTCTCCCTATCTACCTTTTTCTGTCAAAAAAAAAAAAAAAATATGCGTCCATAGGTGTTGGGATTCACATACATGCATTAATGCATTCCATAATTTAGTTGAACGTACATAATCATCATTGTCAAACATTGACAACAACACTACGCCTTACACAGAATGTCTAGACATTAACAACAACGTCTAATCTTCGTAGGTAAAAATTTTTGGAAAGCATCATTGCTTGAATTTGAGAAATCTAAAATATGTTTATCATTTTCTAAAGTAGTAATTTCATTAATAAACTTGATGGCTTGCTCTTGCGCCTTCCATGACAGATGTTTCCTAGCCTTTTGGATTGCATGAAAACAGTCTAGTCGCCTTTGCATTTGATTGTTCTCCTGTTCAAGATGAGCAAGTATGTTGGTAGGTTCATCTCTAGGTAACTCGGCTGACCGTGCCTTAGGAACTTGTAACCTATGCCATTGACAGTACACCTTCAACTCACACATCTTCTCATATGGCTCTGATCATGGTTGTTTTGCTGCGGTGAACTCTGTTGTGGTGGTATCTGTACTCAGTTGTGCAAGTTTGCTGACTATGATGTGTCTGACGCTTCCTAAACTCTTCTATGTGTATATTGGAATATTAATGAAATCCCTTTTCTTTCCAACCCATTTACCTCCATAGTGGTCTGTGCATATCTATAGTTGTTGCTTTACTAGAACTTGTGATGATTGTTGAAGTAGATCCAAACTTGTTTCGCACCGTACGTTTTAAGCTTGGGTTGTTGCGACTCATAGCTTAGTTAGTTGAAGAAGTTAGTGGGATAGAAATAATTCATTCAGTATTGTGGTACATTTATAAGCTCATCTTATGGTCCAGATATCATAAAAAAAATTTATATATGAGTATCAAGGCTTGTCATGTCAATATAGGCTGGAAAAACGGTACATGAATAGGAGTAACCATGCTCCTATTGTTATAGTGTATTTCCACATGTGTACAGTAGTGTAAGTCAATTATATTTGTATAGTTGCAGTGTGCTTGACCTTTTCTCTGATTCACACATTGCCATGCATTATGCATCATTGTACGATTATTCTTTTGTTTGTGTTACGGGCCATATGATAGATTTAGCATGTAAAACCACATCAATTTAGAAATGTCTTAGTCGTGGACCACGTTATGCAGCTATACATTATTTATTAACAGTTGATGCACATTGTTAACTCGATATTTTGATGTTATTGTAGTCAGTGTCAATGGGTGACCCTTATCGCTATAGGCCATGCGATGTGTTCACCATGATGGGTCGTTGCTGGGTACTAGAAGATGAATTCAGCAATCCAATCAATCCCAACTTGCAAAATAGTGCACAAGTCCACAATACCATGAGGACAGAGTGGGACTGGTTATTTCGTGAATAGGAGATGTTTTATGATGAGATGGTCGGTTATAAGTTGCTAGTGCTTGACCACTCGCATCGCAGATGCCAAGAGACACTATTGACGAACTTCATAGAGCATTGTGCCACATAAGAGAAGAAAATAATCGAATGAAGATATGTCTCAATCGATACCAAACCCAGGTGGAGATTCGAGAATCAGTGGCGTGTAAGTTGTATGAGCATGCATGATACATGCAATCACTTCTTGCAGCACCCATTTATCAGTCGGACGTAGAGATGTCAGATAAAGTGTAATCGTGTTGTGGTCCTCTCGCACTTTGATGTATAACTATTATCCTTAATTATGTTTTAGATGTAACAGTGTCACTATTGTTGTATTCGTACTGTGTAGGGAACAATGTTTATGTTAAGGGGACAATGTAAACCTTATCATCGTTTGCACAAATATGCACTTTTGATGCGTAATCTTGAATGACTACTTATAGCAAAGAGGTAGACAATTTATTATATGCATAACACATATTACCTAATTTTTCCTACACAGGATGCCATCAATATGCATGACTTGCATATCAACCAAATGGCATTACCAACATTGATAACATAATTCTAGAGATAGTACGCACCCCACGTAGAACCTAGCTAGATGATGTAGTACATAGATATTCATTCTAATAGGTAGTCCTTGTAGCAAAGGACATTATTACGTTATACTGGGGTGAGTTGCCTGTTGGTTGTAGCGGCCTGCTTTTCTACAAGCTGTAGCAGGTGATACCTACACCTACGAAGGAACATCAGGTTGTTCTCCTTCGGATTTTGGTCATGGCCCACCTACATTGCTCTATATTTCCCTTTGGCATTGTCAGCGAGACTCGGTCCACCAAAGGTGCCCTGAGTAGAAGGAGATCATTATGTAGAGAGTTGGACTTGTTCATGCAGTATTCCCATTCTCGCCGCAGTCCTGCATAATATTCCCTCTCATTGTTGTCTCTCTCCCTCTTGTAGTTATTAGGAAAACGGGGAAGGACCCAATTGCGCATTGGTATTGCAAAAGGTAAATTTGACTGAGATGTATCTAGATACGATGCTTACATGACTATATATAGAAGGATTGCATGGGCAACTGTGTGATGTGGTAGTGTCGGCCATGTGTAAGTTGTTCAGTTAATAGTAATTGGTACATGAGGTAGCTTGATTGATTAATATGACTAGGCTGGGCGTAGCAGTTCCTAATTGGTACAGGAGTAATCTGAACTGCATAATAGTAATTGGCACATGTAGGCTGTTCACTTGATATGACTAGACTTGGTGCAGCAATTTTGAGCTGATGTAGTGAAATGCAGCAGGTAGCAGTAGTATACATGTGAGACCGATAGTAGGGCTTGTGCTTGATCTGGCTGGACAGGGGCGGAATAGTGATCGGATGTCGAACAGTACACACATAATTGAGAAAATGACTCGACTGAATTGTAACGCTTGTTGGCGTGTGTGGTGTGTCTGATGTGGTTGACATGACTGGTCTTGGTGCAACAACGATAGGTCCATGTAGTGTGTGCAAGCATGCGTAATGAATCACTTGAATGTGTTTCTATCTCAGTGAGTATGGTGAAACTGTCAGAAGCTGTTGCATAGCAATGGAAAAGTTAGCCACATTAGTCATTTGAACTGTATTCACGTGATTCGTTTTGATATGACTAGAATTGGGGCAATAGTAACGGGCTGATGAGGGTACTGTGAGAAAGTTTGTGTACATATTCACAACATGTAGAGATTATTCATGTGAAGCAGTTTGATAGGAGTAGAGTTGGTGCAAAAGTAGCAAGTGGATCAAGTTACTCTATTTTTTTTTTTTTTTAGGACTAATACTGTTTCTACTCTTTGAGGTTCGGTGGGAATTTAAAGTTATCATGTGAGTTACCCTGTTGTAGTTATTATCACTGTTGTAGTTATTATGACTATTATTGGTCGCTAACCCATGCGATGCATGGACCAATTGAACAACACGATGAAGAAATGATAGTGAATAGCATTATAAGACTTCTATAAGATTAACATTCGCATACTCCATTCCAGTAGCGTGAAAGCAAAAGAATCAATATTTCATAAAAAAATGCTTAGACCTAATGCAGGAATGCATGAGGTCGTGCCAAGTGTCGCTCTATTTTTTTTTTTTAACTGTTATGCAAAGCATGACCTAAACATATTTTACTGTTATCTCATCAATAAATTTCATAATGAAAATATGATGCATGAGGTACAGTCCGACGGGGACTAAATTCAGAATAATATAAAAGCTGATTTAAGAGGGGCAATAATATCCAATATTAAACCCATACATAAAAAAAGGAGAGGTCAATCAGTGGAAAATATATGACTGAAAAGCAAAACCTGCAATAAAAACAATTGTCTAAAATCAAGATATAGCTTGATCCATTGCTCTAAGGAAAATCTCCTAGATGGTTCATCGGATATCAAACCCTGTAAACCAACTATGCTTTCACAAACCTTCAATTTGTATTAATAATTACTATAATCTAATAACACATGAACACTGTAAAGAATTATGAAATAAATCTTATTTACATTTTTGGATCTACTTGATATTATATAGAATCACATAATAACATAAAAAATTCTTACAATTAGAACCATTTCAATAATACTAATAATAATAATGATGGGCATGAAACTAATCATCAATTTAATATATCAAATTACTTTCCACAGATACCATGTTCTTCAAACTGCCACTAAAATAATAAAATATACAACTGGCTGAAAGTCAGTACACAGCACTGTCATACAATTCTCCAAATATGCTACAACAACTACAAAAACTTCGTCTCCCCTTTGGGTACAATGGCCAATGGCCAATGGCAATCATTAAGAGTCAGATGGTGGAGAAGGTGGAACATGACGTCAATAGTCAGCTAAGTCCGGTTGCAAAGCTGTAACCTGAGTCATCATAACGGTTTCCATCATAGCACAAAGAGAGGGAGGAGGAGGGCCTGTATGCGCTGCAGTAGCAGTGTGAACATCTACCTCATCATCACCATCCTTGGCAACAGCAACTGTGGGATTCCCATGCATGTCCTCATCTGGAACATCTCCAACAGTAGAACGTACTCGTGGTCTCTTGGATGAACCAACACTGAGGTTGACAAACTTCTTTTGGGCACTTCGCTGTTTTAGAAATTTGGCTCCTATGGGGGCAAGGATATGGACTAACTCTTAGGAAGGAAAGTTCTCTAATCCTATGTATTTTAGGACCCTATGGATGAAAACTAGAAAGAACAGACCATGCCTCTTATATTTGCTCTTACACACCTCTACAATGGTTTCGATAAAAAGGGAAGGAAAAAAAAAATGGAACGATCGGTGACGAGGTATGGATATGAGAGATAGGGAAGTTGTTGTGACAAGCTATCCTAAAGAAGATATAATTAAGCTCAGTTAACTCATTTGAGGTAATACTTCGGTCAAAACCCTGAGTGACTGATCTTCCACAAATAACATCCATAACATCATCAATACAAGGAGATTTAGAGTATGGATAAGTAGGTCTACAAACCAGTGGTACATCAAGAGCATCGGATACGATGTCCCTAGTTATTGTAAACGTTACACCACGTATCCACGATATCAATGTTAGGGTTTGTGCCCTAAAATCCAATTTATTGGCATGTCATAAATAATTAAATTGTTTAATTATATGAGACTATTTATAAATAAACTAAAAGGACATTATCATAGTCCATGAGATGCATTGTATGTGAATT
The DNA here is from genome assembly GCA_032878915.1 of Castanopsis chinensis. Classification (NCBI taxonomy): domain Eukaryota; kingdom Viridiplantae; phylum Streptophyta; class Magnoliopsida; order Fagales; family Fagaceae; genus Castanopsis; species Castanopsis chinensis. Next base: position 1,309,105 of record JAVQMG010000084.1, read on the forward strand.
ATGTGAAAAGTCACAGAAGATGCAAATCACAAGTTCCTTGTAAACTCAAAATGTAGTTCATAGTCGGTGATGAAATTGGGTGTTTCATCTACGAATACTATAACACATCAGCTAAGATGATTTGTCTTGATCATGAAAGTCGAGACTTCTAGTTGATATGTTGATGTGTCTTAAGAGTTAAGATATATTGAACTAGATCATTGTGAGATTAATTATTCAATTAACAACTGTCACCTGAATAATTAATCTTACAACTTCTAATTTCATGGACTCTTAATCCTGAGAGGGTAGTAAACCCAATCATGAAATGTAGGTTACTTTGATATATCAAGAGTGAGATTTAATATTCACGATCAAAATTTCAGTATGTTGGGTAACCATACGTAGTGTTGAGGGAACACATATTCTCAAGATGGAATCCATAATCTCTTTTTATAGAGACACGAAATATCCCCTTGAGATATGTTTAATGGGAAATGGTTATTTCGGACGCCCACTTTAGTAAGGAGTTACTAAATCTTATATTTATTGAACTTGGATTTCAATAAATGTGAATAACTAAAAGATTAAATCGGGTACTCAAGGATAAGATAGTTGTTTACAAAGTGATAGTTTATTATGATTTTTTTTACTATGGATATTTCATGGAGGGGTCAAATGATATTATTAGAGTCTTGGGATATAATTTATTAATAAGGTCTAAAGTGTAATTATATTTATATAGTAGTTTTAAATATAATTAATGGTAACTTTGGACTTGTCAATAGTTGACAGAAAAGCCTAAGATCCATTGGAGCTAGAGTATTATTTGTTCCCTTTTGTTCTCACTCCAAGCTACACACTAAAGCCTACTTGGAAAGGCTCAATAGGCCAGTCCAAGTAGATAATCAGTTAGTTATAAAGGGAGAAACATACAGAATTTTATTTTAAGATACATCATTATGAAATGGTGTGTATGTGTGGTTAGAAGCCATTTGATTATTCTCTCTTGAAAACTGATTGAGAGACCACACTTCTTGGGCGAAAAGTGGAATTGGAGTAAATATTAAAAGTGTTCCTAAGTACTTATAATCTTTTGTTTTGAATTTCACCACACCAAGGTATGCTATCTTATTCTTAAATTTTAAAATTTATATAGTGGATGTTATCAATCATAAATGAAATAGATTCATGTTTGTTGCTTCCACTATGTGTTTTGTATGAGATACCAAACCAAACTTTCCAACAATCAAGTAATGACCATTGCAAACATCCTCATACACCAAGAGATTCGAATAGAAATCTCTAATCAAGTCCACTGGAGGGGGTTGTATATTTGTACACAAAGACAACCAATGCCTAGACTGTAGATTCCCACGGACAGAAGGATGCAATTCATCTAGATTGATTTGCCTTTCTCCCCAAATAGACCTATGCTTAATTGAGGTTTGAAAGGTTTGCTCATTTGCGTGCGTTTTTAACCTTAATTTCTTAAACACCTTCAGGTTCAGATTCAGTTTTGGATTTTCCTCTCTTAGCCTTCCTCAAAGCCATAACTAACTGATGGCCAGCAATGGAAACACAATCAGCTCACAAAAAACAAAACCAAAAACCACATTATGAAAGAGATAAACACAACACCCACATTCTAATCCTCCTACTACACAAGATGCATAGACACGCATTATGCATGAAGTACTACTTCGGTAAACCCTAAATATATTCATCAGTCATCTTGATTAGGAAACAATACTAATCAAAGTCTTAAACAATTATCAGCAATAGCTTAAAGGGGGAAAACTACTTCCAAAAATACTCATCAAAGTAACGATGAATGTTTTAGCACTAAATACTCATTTCCTAACTTTGTTTAAATTTCTTCATACTTTCTCACCCAGCAACACACATACAGCCATAGGGACAAATATATACACACAAACACGTACTCGTTTCCCAACTGTACCTTCATATTTTTTTTTCGTCTTGGTTTTCCTAATCCATCAATAGTATATAATATGCTGAACCAAACCCAACTATTAAAGCTATGAAAGTTATAAAACCTATCAACAACTAAGTTTGCAATGACCAGTATAGAACAAAACACCCACATTCATGAAAATCCCCAATTTCGCATTACAAACCCACATTCTAATCCTCCAACTTCTGTATTTCATTAGAGACCATGACATTTTTCAATGAGATGTATAAAACCTGTTGACAAAATGCATACATAAGGGCCCATTAACCAATTCTGACATTTGCACCCACAATTATGAAATTCCTAAATTGCCAAGCATGCATTATAAGCCCTAGATTTTTAGTTTTCAACAAAATCTAATGTACTTTTTGCAACTACAGAGAATTAAACAGGCAAAAAACATTCATACTACCTAACCCATTAAGCATTTCAGATCCAAACACCCAATTTCATCACAATCTTCATAGACAATGAAGTTTGAAATTGAGAACAAAACTTGGAGAATAATGCACCACCATGTGTAATTTTAAAAACAATAACGATTAAAAGAGTCTTATTGCATAAAATCTTCGAAGAATTTGCACAGGAAATTATTGATTCTAGCCAAATGTGTCAAAAGAAATCGAAAACCTTATTCTCAATTGCTGCAGATTCTGCAGAAATGGTGAACTTATCATCGTGGGTTAGGGCATAACTCGATTATTGAAGAATCGAGTTACGTGCAAATCATCCATACAATTCCAACCACATCCATAAACAAATCATCCATTCATTTCCAACCACATCCATAAAAAAATCTTCCATACAATCTACAAAGGAAATAAAGAGCCATTAGACTTTTAAAAATATTGAACCAAGTTGTTAACAAAGTAAGTACAGCCATTTATATATAAATGATGTCTTCTCATACTTTACAAAAAGAGATTTGATTTCAAGTAGCGCCACAAAAACTGTCTCTTTGCCACGAATCCCAAATCTGCACAAGTATAAAGAAAAATACATTAATACCGCATCTACTAGAAGAAACAACTACATGTACAACTAATTACAAGTTTGCCCGAAGTTCATCTAAATTTGGTACATTGAAAATACCATTTGGTTCCAATTTAAAAATTACTCCATGAATCTTAATTAGAACTTAGATAATTTAATATCTATAAATGTAAAGGAACATTAAATTCATCAATTAAAAATCAACTCCTTCATCCATTATTAACCAATACATATATCATCATAGTTTAGACCTCTAGCATCATGCATACCTAAGCATGTGAATTCTTAATGTCTGCACAATGCTATTAACAAGACTAATTGACAACAGCTGATGAGAATAACTTATGATATATCCCCCCCACCCTTGTTACTATAACTTGTAATTGTTAATTCTATGTAGCACCACGGGTTGTTAATTCCAAATTTCGAGTCGGACATGTACGACAATTATGCCCCTCTTGGCGACACAACCCACACCTTGACTTCAGTCCGTTCTCAATCCACAAAGAGGTTGGAAACTCCCTATCCTGCTCATCCATCTCATTGAGGATTCTCATGGATTTAGGCCGACCTTTCTCTCAGATTAATCGCAGGTTTAACATCATTGTTCTCCTTTCTTCTGGATCTGGCCATTCTAACCTATCTTTCAATGGTTGGAATATCGGCTCATAGCTGTGGTATCATTCGGACACGCGGTAGAAAGGATCCATAAACTCCATTGCATCGTGTTTATACTTAACACAAACTACTATTAAGTGTGAATAGGGGATCTTGTATGATTCCCATTTCCCACATATGCACATCATCTCCGTTAGATTAACCTTATGGGTGTGATCTCCCCTGCCAGTAGGCAAAAGATTAGACACACCACTATATATAAGCATTGTTGTGCGCTCATCCGTCTAATGATATAGAGCTTTGCTTTCTCTTGATTTGCCTCGAACTTTTCATAGGCATATTTGCACCATTCTTGCCTCTCTTCCATCTGCCCTAGGGTTTTGTTACAACAATCATCAAAGTGCGAGTTCACCTTGTAAAATGTGAACTTCACCATTGCGGTTATGGACAAGCTGTGTGCTCCCTTAAGTACCCCATTGAAGCACTCTGACAGGTTGGTTGTCATTGCCCCATATCGGTGCCCATGGTCATGTGCAAGTGTCCACTTTTCCTTGTCTTCAGCCTTAATATACTCATGCGCCACCGGATTGACATTCTTGATTAAATCCATTTTGTTTTCAAACTTCCTAACTTGAATCATAGTTGCTAACTTCCATACCAAGTTCTTTAACACCAGACTATTGAACCTAGTGTTAACATTGCTTGCTAAATGGCGAAGGCAATACCGGTGATAGATTAAGGACACTTGCAAATAGCCCCTAGTGATGTCATCGAAACATGATTTTATCCTATGATGCATGTTAGAGATTATACACATATTGGACCAATTCGTAACATAGGTCAGCAGGCATGCCAAGAACCATCCTCATGTCTCCATTCTTTCGCTTTTAACAACGGCAAACGCTAGTGGATAAACCTCATTGTTACCATCTGTTGCCACTGCTATCAACAGCTTGCCTTTATACTTGCCATAGAGGTGTGTTGCATCTATGCTTATCACCGACCTGCAATGCATGAACCCTCTAATACAATGACCAAAAGCCTAAAATACGAAGTTGAATATACAAGTCCCCGGGACATGAGGGTCGCACTTTAACAAAGTTACAGTGTCCGGATCTGCATCGTCTAATGTCGCTAGAAATCGTGTCAATTCTGTGTACAACTCATCAAAATCCTTGTAAATACACGTAATCGCCTTCGGTTTCGCTTCCCAAACCTTGTACATAGTTACTTCATGCCCATGCTTCGTATGCAGCATACTACATACGTTCTTTATGGATCTCGCAATGTCCTCCCATACATACTGCTCAAGTGCAATGGAAATGAACCTTGAATCCATCATACATCCATCGGTCGCTACCTGGAGGAATGTGCAACTATGGGGACCCTTACATCTAGTGATCAGCCACATCCCGTGCTTCTTACTACAAATAGCCTGAATTAACCACAGACATGCCTTATGTATGCACCGCACTACTAGCCTATTGGAGTCAGACTTGATGTGCTTGTATTGCTTATTATTCTCCACAGAGTACAACGTCAACACATACTGAACAGAGGCTTTATTCTTGAATAGCACCCCCTTCGTCGGTTGGTCACCTTTATGCCAACTTGTAAGATGTCCTGTATCCATAGAAGGTGATGGGTCATTAATATTGTCCCATATGTTTTATGTGAACCATTTTGGGATAGGAACTGTGTTAGGGCAAGCGTTCTCGTTGTGTTCGACCTGTAGTTCATCTAAGACCTCCGGATTGTCCACCGATCCATCATTATCGATGAACTCTTCGTATACATATCAGCTGGCATCAATATCAAGTACCTCGTCCATATAGGCTTTGACATGTTCATATGTGTGACTAGATCCTCCCATGTCATGTACCTGGGTGGCACCCAACACTTTTGTTTCTTCAATGTTGTCCAAATCATCAAACACATTGCATCGTTGAGTTTTGTAGGGCAAAGGTGTGGCTTCGGCAATGAAAGGATACACATTAAGTGGAGATGACTGTGGCTCTTCCACCCCACGGACATGTTGTGAACTTGCACTAGCATGGAATCCAACAGCCTCAATAGTTACATTTAAGTCGGACGCTATGAACTAGGGGGTCCACTTAATCACTGCCCACATCATGTCCATGTCATCATCGCAAAGGAACAGATGCGAGTTGTAGAAAACTTGAGTATTCATAAGTAGCTGATGAGCACGGTACACGATGGATATCTTATGTGACTTCCTGTCCAACCCTAGAACTTTAGTTATCTTCCAATGCATTTTTCTCAACTGTGCTCCGCATTTCAACCTAATTAACTTCTGCTTTCGTGACAGGTCTCGATAGGACAGCCCATGCAAGTCATGGTAATATGCCTCACCATCGTAGTAAATGTAGAAGTGATGATAACCCATGGCAAACTTGGATAAGGATAATTAATTGTGGATATCATGTAGAAGATAGGGGGTTATGTTAACGCAATTATAATTAATCTTTACGCACGTGAACGTACAATGAAACTTTTATAGATGCACTATAATGATATACTAAGTATTGTTACAAAACTTGATTCGTTTGTACACAAACATGCACTCAAACCAGACAATTTAAACCCATGATTGTTTATTACATCATTGTTATGATAAGTACATGTGAACACTAATATACCTATGTAGGAATGCAGAATTGTATATATATATATATATATATGATCATATATGTGTAGGTATGTTTATTCATATATAGATATATCTATACATACATACATACATATATATACACACACACACAGTGTCACAATCATATATATGTGTGTGTGTGTGTGTGTGTGTGTGTGTGTGTGTGTGTGTGTGTGTGTGTGTGTGTGTCATGAATATATATATATATATATAATCATATATGTGTATTCTAGGATAAAGCAATAAAGATTCCAGAAGTCATGCGTGTATTAATACATTTAGAAAAGGCAAAAGTAAAGTAAGTTCTGACCAAAAAACATACAAAAAACTCAATAGATTAAACAATCAACGTATAAGCTCTATTGTTTTTGTGATTCCACATCATTAAAAAGAATAGGTTGAGAGAATTTCAATGTGAGTATAATAGCAATCAAAGCTAGACCTTATTACTTGGAAGTTATTAGCTTTGCCAATTGAAAGCTTCATTGGATAACACTTGAAAGGAAAATAAATGTTTCCATACTTCACCAAAGGTATGTTTGTTTATATGGAGATATATCTATACATACATACATATATATATATATATATATATAGACACACACACACAGTGTCAGAATCATACTAAAGTGTAATTACATTCATACTAAAGTGCTATAGTAAGTGTAATCACATTTTTTTCAAAAGTCAAGATATAGTTGCAATCTCATATGTTTACAGTTTTGTACCTGTCAGGGGAGATATGTCATAGCAGAGAAGAAGGGGACCACAACTATAGTACACTTGATGAAGATGCAATGGTGAGAAGGAAAATGACAACACACCATTTGCAGTCCAGACTCATAAACCTTTTCAAAACTGAACACCCAGAGCTGTGCATGGGTTATGATATGTGGCCCCTGGGGTAACAACTCATAACTCGACACAAATATTTGTAGAATTTAAATCAAAACGTTTCACATCAACAACCAAACGAAAAAGGCACCTGTTTATAATTAATTCTTAAAAGGTGTATTTAAAAACTATTGAATTAAACGGTTAGTTAAAAACATGAAATCTTGAAAAGTCACAATGTTTGGTGTTTTTAAATGTTAACATAACTCGACTTTTCAATGGCCAAGTAACATTTAGTAAAAGTTGATGATGTGATGGCAATTTCAGATACTCGGCAAATGAGTAATCGAGTTGGATGTAACTTGATTATAGTGGAATCGAGTTATGCCCTTTACAGTCCAGACCTTTGACAGATCCAGATGCAATATAGGAGGAATCCAAGTGTCCAGAGGGGCCTTGTGAATAACTTGATTTCCCTATACTCGAGTTATGTAATATTATCGAGTTATGCAACTCGATTCTGAACAGATCGAGTTTTACTTCCCAGTTTCTCTATAAACACCCATACCTACTCTATTATTAAGAAGGTATGCATCCACCATTTTGGTGCAAGGAATTCGCAGGATAGCGCATTCGGAGACGGTGAAGTACTACTTCCAATTGATTTCTGAAGGTAAGACTTGCATGTCGTATATGATCGATCTCTCTAGGTTTGTAATGCATAGAAAGTATCTGCATAGTATTCAGTACTTATGCATGTGTTGAAAGGAATGCTTACTATCTGGGCAACTACAATCTATCAACTGTGATTGGGTATTACGTAGTAGGTGTCCATTGCATGTGTTTGAAGCATTTGAACCTGTACAAGTTCAGTCATTTAAACTACCCCCCAATGTCAATATGTTCAACGTCTAGCATTATCAGCCCAACAGTGTGTGTTTGTAGAACGGGATGGGACGTACCTACCTTGTGTTTAATGGTCGTGTTTCAGGCATAAACAACAGTTGGCTAGATGCGAGCAGACAAGTTCATAAGTTCCCTAATGCCAATCACAAATCATATAAGGATAGAAGGGAAGCACAAGCTGCATACATGGAGTATTTGCATCTTAATGGTATGGACATGCAGGGTGGTGCATCCGCATCATGGGCAACTCCGAACATGTCGACCTCAAGTCCACCGAGCACATCTCCAAGTGAAGGAACCAACTATGGCAGTGGAGACATTAGGAACACCTTGTTGAGGTATTAGTTGGAAGTTGCTATTGAGGAGCGTGACCATGCAAGGAGGATTACAACCTTGAGTGCAAACATGTTGAATGAAATGGTGGCCCATGTTATGGGGGATAATGAAATCAATAAATTGATTAGACAGTGTACAGGTAAATGGATGCAAAAGTATGACTTATTGTTGTGGTATTCAATAAGATATGTATATATGCCAAGTAACTAGTGGTTTAACTAGAAGTGTCATCGTTTTCCAGCTATTTGACTAGCAGTGTGATTATCTTAGGAGCATGTCTTACTATTTGCAATGCATCATAACAAACCTGCTAATTGTTTCATTTATCATATTTTCTGGTTAACCTTATTATATTTGAGAAGCACTACATTTTTTATCTCGATTCGTTGATGACCTAGTGGAGGATGCACCTTATTCCATTTAGGTGTTTGTTGAGCTTCTTAATATCTAGCCTTTTTTGGTTAGGCTGGGGGGTGGGGTAGATTTTCTAAGCCTACATTCCAGCCAGCTTGTGTTAAATAAGTAGTCTTAACATTTTGGGATCAATGTCTTTGGTATTGCTCCCAGTCAGCAATCAGACTAAAATTTAGTCAAAATGAATCCTATAAAAATAATTTTCTTTCATAGCTAATTTTATAATTTTGAGATCAACGTCTTTAGCATTGTATAAACTAGGAAATCTAAAATTATCAAGCCGATATTTCAAACCAATAAGAAAATCTAACACACAAGACCACCAAACCCCATATTCTCTCCCTCCTTTATTTTTCTTTTGTAACAAATATAGTCTCCAAATATAAACGAGTTGGGAGGCCTGGGTGGCTTATCAAATTCTTTTGATGCGGGAAAACATTAGTTTTTGTGACCATGCCTTGTGGAGATTGTGATGATCATGTGTAGCTGTCTCTGTAATTTGATTCCAAAATAGCTAAATTCTGAATTAATATATAACAATGCTAGGAACCAAAAATAATAATAATAATAATAATAATAATAATAATTATTATTATTATTAGATTACAAAAAAGCAAATTATAAAGTTAATTTGTCTCCTTCTAGTCATGTATAATTATCTCTGGATGGTATCATTATAACTCAAGGGGAATGCTCAAAACAGTAAGTATAAGTTCTTCGGGAGCTATATTTTCCTTAAAAAGTCATTAATTCAATGCCCATATGAAATTTTTTTCTCTCTAGGCATAAATAATTAATCTTTCTGCATTGGTCTCTTCCCCTGAATAGATTTGTTATTTGATTCATATGAATTAAAAATTCATATCTAACCATGGTCAAACATAAAGTCGTCCTTATCCTTAACTCGTGCTTTAAGATTCAGCGAAGGTCACAAGGCCATTATATAAAAATTGTTACCAATGGATCACATGAACCCTGCCTATATAGTTTGCATATGCATGCAGTTGTTAGTTTTGTTTTTGTCTCTTTTTTCTTTTTTCTTTTTTTTCAAATGCTGAGCACTGCAACCATGAGTTGCCAGTTGGTTGTAGACACATCTATATATTTCAGTATCTAAGCATTGATAAGTTTGTTTTGTTTTTTAGTTTGGAATATTTTTAATTATATCAAAGAGAAAAATAAAATAAAATATACTATTATACATAAATAATTAATCCTAACAAACACTTAGCTTAAGTAATGAGAACTCAATGAACGTACCTAATGGCAAGGGGCCCTGATTGCACTGGTAGAAAAGGCAGCCTCGCAATTGTGCATATTCATAGGAACTTTGAATAGGCCCACAACTACACCAACAATAGTGCTCCTCTAATCTGCATCGTATCCTTCTTCGGTGCACTACAAAGGTGCTTGTAGAGCCAGACTAATGCTGCACTACCCCAGCTATACTGTCTTGCATTGCTGATTGGGTTGAGGAATTGCAGAGGCATGAATGAGACCTAGTTTGCTAACTTGTCCAAGAACAATAGGACCCCAATCCAAACGAGTAGGTGGTAGCAGGCATGTTGCTGCACAACTTCATCACCGGCATCCGCAGCTGGGGGAGCGGCAAATCGTGCATCAAGCCACGTGTATCTTATCCTCGCCCTAGCAAGGATGGACTTGTTTGAGTTAGGTATCTAGGGCAGAGGTTCATGGCCCAACAGCTCTCGGCACAGCTAACTCCACTTCATGTCTGTCTTCCCAGTGATAGGTAACCCATCCACCGGAATCCCCAGCATCACCTCTATATCTTGCAAGGTGATACCCATTTCTCCATGGGGTAAGTGGAACATGTGTGTCTCCAGACACCACCGCTCGACCAAGGTCGTGATCAAGGCATGGTTAACCTCCATATCAGGAACCTTGAATAATCCAGTGAAACCTGCTGCATCGATGTATTGTGTGATATGTGGGTCTAGCCCACCCCACGGTAGTACACATTTACGATGTCGAACCTTTAGGACGCTAGACACCTCTTGCACACGGATGAGCATTGTGTTAGGTAGTGCACACGAGGTAATTATAAAACGATTATGTATTAATAATACAACTACATACCTCATGGTCGGTGTGCCTCCAAAGTGGAGTTGACTGATGGTCCGATTGCCACCTCAACTAGGTATCATCACCGAGTCCAAGATCCACTTTATTTAGCGCCTATGTATCTGACATGACAACAAATAGATTCTTAGCAATTATTGAGGATTCACTCTATGACAAGACATAATTACAATAGCAAATCATGTCTTCTTTCATATATAAACCATATAGTTATCAAGTTGTGTGTCAAAACTCAAAATTAACATTTCAAATGGTGTCATAAAATCTTCTGAATGAATTGAAAGAAACATTATATACCATATAAAAAAGAAAGATGACCATAAAATGATCAAGTATTGCTAGAATTGGATTACTGGCAAACTCATGAACAAGTAAATAAAAGACGACCATATAATGAATTAGCACAGAATTCACCCACTTGATATAAAAATAGAAGAATAATTTCTACTCACGAAAGGACAAATAAAAAGAAAAATTGTTTCTTGATTCGATCCATGGTTGGATTTCCATATCAAAGTAACTAGATCACTACCATGGTAACAAACCATATCATGATCCTACTTATTCCAATCAAAAACTTAGTAACAAGAATTACTAAGCTGACTGTATAATTTTTCAAGTCACAAGCCTACAAAATGATCTCTTGGGGGTTCAAAATGAATAACTTATAATTGTGTGAAATAAATGAGTAGCAATTGAGAAGAACAAATTAAATGCAGCAATAAATAGAGATCATAGATGAATTGAATAAAAATAAAACAGATTGGCTGCTGAATATAAAAGAGAAGGAAATATTGTCATCTAGGAAATGAGATATAATGTAAATGAGAGGATGAGGTTTGGACAATCATGTGGTTTTCATGAATTAAGGCACCCTTCTCACTACCTTTGCTACCAACTCTCACTTATATTACCTATTCTTCATGTATCTGGATATCACTGTAAATAAAACCAACATATATAATTATATATATACCATTTCAGACAATTAAGTCATTCATCCCATGTGCATTTTGGTCCAACATTAATTTTATTTCCCTTCTATTTTTTTTGGATTATATCTCTCAGATAATGACCTATATCATTGTCTTACTCTCTAGTCTCTACCAAGATTTGGTTGGGTCATGTGTTAGGAGTGTAGTGGTTATATGAAAAGGCTTTAATGGTCAAATCTAGCATCAAAGTTAACCATTATACTGCTATAAGACAAACAAACTTATTAGTAATGAGAGCGAGGGACTTATTGGTAATAAGACAAACAAACTTATTGGTACGGTTCAACCTTCGCCTCATTTTGTCAAGATTTATTCCACTTGGGATGTTGGAATACAAATATGAAAGAAACAAATAAATTGAATCCTTCTCAATCATTGAAATTACAAATCAACCGGTCCAATTCTCAACCGATTAGTCCATGAGTGTGTCTTCCCTTCTTTGTGAGACTCTTAAAAATGGTTGATTGAAGCATCCTTATCACCAAATCTCACTCTTTCCAACAAGAAAACTAAGGTGTTACGGTGGACATGAGCATACACCTTTTTGATATCTTGCTTACAAATCACTCCTAGAACACCACTTTTAATTTCGCTATCGAAGTACTCATTTGAAATAAGTACTGAGTCCAATATATGCCTTCCTACACTGACAAATGCAGTCTAAAACTTAGATACTAGTTTATCTAGCACCAACTTCAATTAATTTTGATAGGCCAAGAATGTATTGACCCCTTGTGATAAATTAACAAATTAATTAGTCAAGTTAATTAATTAATTCAATTAACATGCATTAAGCGTGGTAGCACAAACAAATCAACAACTAAGTTAAATGTTGCAGAAAATAAAGTTGACATGGTGATTTGTTTACGAATGGGGAAAACCTCCAAGGCAAAAACCCCATCGGGTGATTTTAAGGTCAGCGATCCCGGGAATCCACTATTATCAAAACAAGCAGTTACAAGTAAAGGAATATCAGTACCTTATACCAACCTACAGTTGAACCCTTACTCCAATACATAATTGGACTTTTTCTGTAGTGACAATCTCTCCTTTTCAATGCATGGCTCTCAGTATATGACTAACTAATCAATTTGCAAATCCTAGTACATGGCTTACTCCTTTGCACGAATCCAAGTACATGACTAACACATTAACTTAAGAAGGATGTTGGCTGCAAATTTCTTCAGTTCACCCACACGATGAAGATCAAGAAGTTCCTTGGTTACAAAACCCTACAGCGTACAAACGCAGCAGCTTCTTCAAGAGAAAGATAAACTAGGGCAAATTGTATCACAATATGCTTACAACAACAAGTGCAACAACCTTATGACGGCCCTTAAAATAATCTTTATATGTGATTAGGATTGTGAGAAAAGAAAGCCTAAACACATACACATGGAAATGTGTGAAATCATATTTGAAAAACTAATTTTTCGCATAGTTGTAAAACCCGGACCGGACCGTACGGTCCGACCGGAAAAACCTCGAACCGCTCCATTTTGCGGTTCTTTAAGCCTCAAGAACCTCTCACCGTGTAAAATGCAGGGACCCGTGAGAACTGCGGTCGGACCTCACGGGTCCGTGAACCGTGAACGGTTCTCGCGGTTCTCGCGGGTGAACAAAATCCAAACGAAATGGTAAAAAAAAAGCAAATCAGACAACAAATATAATATAAATCAGATCACACAAAACAAATACCAGTTCTTACAATAAATTTGGATCAGAACAACCAAATATTGAAAAAAAAAAAAAAAGAAGAACAAGAAGAAGAACAACAACAACAACTCGATCTGACGATTCTGACCCAGTCGGTGGTTCAACGCCTCGATCTCCTCTTATCTAACCCATGGGAACGCCGATCAGTGCTTGATCTCCTCCGATCTGACTCATGGGGAACGCCGATCAGCGCTCGACCTCGATCTAGTTTTGCTCTTTCAGCCTCCGATCTCCACCGGCAACATCGATCTCCACCGGCGCAACTCATCTCCACCGATCTCACCGGCGCGCAACTTCATCTCCACCGGCGCACCTTCATTCCACCGATTCTCCTCTTTCTCTCTCTCTCTCTCTCTCTCTCTCTCTCTCTCTCTCTCTCTCTCTCTCTCTCTCTCTCTCTCTCTCTCTCTCTCTCTCTGGTAAATGTGTGGTTTTAAGTTTTATGTTTTAAGTTTTATGTTTTATTATTATTGTGTGGTGGAATGTTTTAAGTTTTGATTCATACGTGTGGTTTTTTTTTTGTAAGAGTCAAAGTGTGGTATTTAATATTAAGAAATGGAAATTATGAAATACTACCACAATATTTTCACAATATATTTTAAGTAATAAATTGTTATTAGTCTTTTTAATAAAAAAATAGTTATGAAATTATGAAATACTACCACAATATTTTCACAATATCTATATTTTAAGTAATAAATTATGAAATACTACCACAATATTTTCACAATATATTTTAAGTAATAAATTGTTATTAGAAAGGCAATCTGATACTTTTAATAAAAAAATAGTTATTATTATTATTGGATAGATATTTTATATTTGGGTTTGAGATGAATATAGATATATTAGACATAGTTAAAATATGGATTTATAGTTTTAATTAGTCTATTTTAGTTAATTTTTATTTTTTTTACTAATTTAATATTTTTATATATATTTAAAATAATTATTAAATTAATTATGACGTTATCACGGTTCGACCCCGGTTCGACCTCGGTTCGATCTCAAAAACCTTGAACCTCTCCCTTTTACGGTTCAATGAACGGTCCGGGTTTGAAAACCATGATTTTTCGTAAATCTTGATAAATTGGTTATCTATAGAGCAATTGTCAAGCATCAGGCTAAAATTGCCTTTTAAACCTCGATAGATGCCATCTATCAACCTAGTTACTGAGCTTTAAAATACAACACTTCTTCACTTGTTTATTGAACAAATTTGCATGGCTTTAACTCTTGACTTGAACAACATGTTTCTTGAAAACTTAAACCATCCTAAATCTACCCAAATTACAAGTGCGTTTTGTCAAAGGATTAGCTAATTCTAAATGACATATGTTCTTAACATGATTCATATATGTCCTAACAATCTCCTCCTTTGGCAATCCATGACAAAACCACAACAAACAAATGAACATATGAGAAAAGCCATAAATCATTTAAGTCATACTCACTTGTTGAATACAATAAAATCTATTCTAACACAAGCTCTTGAAAAACTTTGCAAGAATAGAGTTCATGGAAAGAAAGACTTTGATAATCTGTATTTTTGAAACACTTTAAACAATACTCATCACGGCATCTTAGTGTGAAACACATATAAAAAGATTGCATACAATAAATAAGAAGCATATGCATAAAGAGAGAAAAGAAACAACACATGAAGAAATAAGTGAAAGAATGTAATAACAACCTCAATATATATATATATATATATCAATAATGAATACAAGGTTTTCTATCACAAAGTAAGAACAATGTATCTAAAATAGAAATAAAAGAAAAGACACAAAAAGTCCTCACTACATTCGACATGGGTGTTCATCTAACACAACTCATCACTGAGAGTGTTAAGGCGAGCATCCATGCGCTGAAGCTGCGCCATGGCCGCTTCAAGGGTCACACCACCTGTAAAAGAAGAAAGGGTGGATGAAGATGGAGCGAAAGAAGCCGGAGGAGTCGTCGTCTCAGTTTGTGGCTGCTTTGGTCTAAGCTGGGCCTTTCTCCATCTAATGGTCACTGCATCGATGGCACACATGACGGGGAAGTGATTAGACTCGGGATAGGAGACAGAAAAGTGGCGAATGATTCACGAGATAGTAGAAGGAAAGATAAGCTTATCACGGGTCATCGTATCCTTATAAACATCTATAAAGGAGAGTATGAAGTGAGAAGGAAAGTCTATGGTAAGCCTCTCAAGGAAGGATAACAAAAATCGAGTACGAGACACAGTAATCAAATTATAGTGAGACAAAGGATGTAAAACAAATGTCATCAACATATTCAAGAATCTTGGACCTTTAGCAAAGGCCGAGCAAGGGGTGTTTTGACGGTCACCCCAAGATAAAGGTGTCTCACAAAAAAGAGACATCAGCTCGTCTTTAAACACAATCTTAAGACGACAACAACAGGGGTAGTTAGGATACGTTACCCTTGGAACGTGTAGCACCTTGAATATATGATCCGAAGTGACTACAATGCACGTACCTCGAACGCGAGTAATGAAATGAGGTACAGAATAATTAAATCCGTGCATATTGGAGTAGAATTCTTGTATGATCATGGAAGGACAAGTGACGGGATGTCACAAAGAAACTTCCAACCCCTACTGTAGATGATAGTGGGAAGGTTAGTATTCAAAAAATTCGAAAGGATGACTTGGCGTTCTGAATGAATGCTACGTGGAGAAAAGTTCTCTGAAAAGTTGTTACGGGCTTTATCATCATGGAACCAAATGTGAGAGGGGGTAGAATCGAAAGTTGATGCTCTGGAATGAAGAGGGTTCTAGGATGAAGTAGACTTACGCTTTGGTGCCATCGCGTAGACTAACCGAAAGAACGAGAGAGAGAGAGAGGGAGAGAAATAGAGAGAGAGAGAGACGCAGAAAAGTACCAAAACAAGATCAACATCAATAAGAAAGAAATGAATGGTACGTATGCATGAAAAATGCAAGAACATGTGATATGAAACAATAAAAACATCATGGGCTCAGCCCAATCCAATCCTATCAGCACACATGATTTCAACATATAGAACACACATTTATAATGCATGAAACATTATTAAAATGCAAATGTGGTTGCAATGCATGAGCATACATGATCATTTAAACAAAAACCCATCCCAAAAATTTCACAAAAACTTCATCAATTTTGAAAAACCGCAAAATTTTTCAAAAACCCCAAAAGTTAGGTCAAAATGAATGAAATGCATGATTTATGAGAGAAGAGAGATCATACCAGATGAAGAACACAAGATTTAGGCCGAAGAACACAAGATTTAGGCCAAAAAACAAGTGGGGAAGGTGAAGAGTTTGAGTGAGAGGTGTTTGGAAGAGGGAGAGATGATTTTTTGTCGAGAGAAATTGGAGAAAATAGGGGAAAAGTCGCATTGAGGCTTTATATAGAAAACATGAAGCTCGATGGCTCAAGAGCTGTCGAGCACTAAATCTTGATAGATGTATTTGTCGAGGTGCTATCAAGAGCTATCCACAGCAAAGTGACCTCGATAGATCGTGAAGCTACTGAGCATCTATCAAGCAACCAGAAATTTTCTAGATGGATCGAGAAGCTATCGAGACAAATTCTCAAAAACTTTGATGGATCAAAATTGCGATAACAACTGTCGAGAAAGGAAAATCAAGAGGCTCGATAGATAGCCTAGCTGTCGAAAGATATCGAGAAGCTGTCAAGATGAGCAAAAAATAGCTTTTCAAAGAAGAGAAAAACACAAAATTGAATGCAATTAAGCATGCGACTTAACCAAGGATCTAATCAACATTTTAAACTCTCAAAAACATCTCTAAAAAAAAAACATTCAAGCATTTAGATTAAAAAAACACACACACACACACACACTAAACAAGTCTAACCAATTTTATGTTTCAAAAACAAGTCAAGACAATTTAGTAAGTATACATTAACACATGTATTCCTTGTGATGACTAAATCACATTGTACCTGCACATGTATTAAAAGTAGCAAAGAATATTGCGTGTTGTGTGTGAAAAACATTCCAAGATTGCATAAGTGTCTACATGTTATGATGATTTAAGATATGAGAAAATCAATTTAATTCACACACAATCATAACTGCTTGATGGAGACTATCACCTTTGAGATACATCCTATAACTCCCATATCTCCTAGAAGACAAGCTTGCAATCATATATAAAGTATTTTGATTCTTTTTGCTTTTATCTTTCTTTGCATATTTTCTTTTAAGCATACCATGCATATGCATATAAGAGAGAGAGAGAGAGAGAGAGAGAGAGAGGGAGAGAGAGAGAGAGAGAGAGAGAGAGAGAGAGAAGAAATACTCAATGATGTTAAGCTTTTGACATTACACTTTTACTGTGCCGAAGTAAACAGATGTCATTTAATGATTGGCGGGCAACAATGGTGAGATAGTTATTTATACCTTCTCTTAGGATTTTCTAGCCATTCCTGTCAAAAAGAGTGATACGAGTGTTAAGTACAAAAGATTACTTAATTTTACTCATCACCAACACGAACCACAAAACTCACTTGCTTAGTTATGCATAGAGATTACCTTCTCATCTATGTTACAAAAGATACAAAGTTTATACCTTCTCATCTATGTTACAAAAGATACAAAGTTTATAAAATTTTGTTTTAATGGCCATCCAAGGTACACAAAACACACACTATTTTTGTATTTTTCTAATTTTTCAATTTTTTTTAAGAAAAAAAAACTGAAAACAAACAAATAAAAACATGTTAAACAAAGCAAATCATAAAACTAGACTGACTCAAAACAAATAAGCAAAACACATAAGTAATGCATAATCAAAAAGATAGGGAGAGAGAAAAATGACTAAATCACTAAGAGCCTTTTTCCTTCCACACCTTGGAAGAACCTTTCCGTTTAGCAAACCTTTGATCCGGCGATGAGGGGGAAGAATTGAAACCATTCAAGTTTGAAAGGAACATTAGGGCTTTGCAAAAATCTTGAAGAGGAGCAAAAGAGAATGGAAACTGATTCTGGTTTCTCAATAAGATCATACTATTGCTCTGTTGAGTGGCTAACCACTTATAGCAATTAGGTTGGGTTGTCCAGTCGCTCCATAATGATGACAGAGATGTTGCTTCTTCTGTTTAGGCTTTTGAGTATTCCCCTTCTTAGCCCTAGGGTTTTTAGTCTCTTTCTTATCAAGTTTAGGGGGTGCTTCTAAGACAGATTTACCCTTGTCTATGTTCTCACTAGTTGAAATAGTTTTCATATAATTATTAATAGGTGAAATAAAAACAATAGTACTAGAAGAAGCAATACTAGGAGAAGAGAAATCGTATCTTAAACCGGTTCAATCAGAAGCAGATTTCTAGAAGATAAGCATCTCGTCAAGTTTTGCACTTGAAGTCCTCTCTAACTGAGCCCTAACTTGGAGCAGTTTTGCCCCAAGCTTTTTGGTCTTCTCAACCAAGAAATTGTTCTCAAACCACAATGCTCCAATAGTCTAATTAGCTTCATCAAACTTTGTGGAGATTTCTTTTCATTCAAACTCCACATCACTGAGTTTCTTAGTGGTCAACTTATACAATTTCTTGTGCTTTTTAGAGACCTTGTACAATTTAGCATAGGCTGTATGGATGTCATCTTGTTCATCCATCTTCTCAAATTTAGAC
Organism: Castanopsis chinensis; assembly: GCA_032878915.1. Taxonomy (NCBI): domain Eukaryota; kingdom Viridiplantae; phylum Streptophyta; class Magnoliopsida; order Fagales; family Fagaceae; genus Castanopsis; species Castanopsis chinensis. The sequence continues at coordinate 1,328,293 of JAVQMG010000084.1, forward strand.
TCCACCAAGTCCTCTTTTTCATCCACTTCTTCAATAATCCCCTCAATAGGATTTACAGTGGCAGTGAAGGCATTCAGAATTCTAGCATCCTCATTATCCGAATCATTATCAGTCTCGGTGTCACTCAAAATAACAGCAAGAGCCTTGCTTTTTCCAATGATCTTGAGATACGTTGGGCACTCTTATTTCATGTGCCCAAAGCCTTGACACCCAAAGCACTTTGGTCCTAAGGGAACAGTATACTGACCTCCATCCCTAACATCCTTCTTCCCTTTATCTTGGCTCTTAAACTGAGACAAACTAAACTGCTTATGTTCTTTGTCAAATCCTTTAACATTGGCATTCTTCATAAACTTTTTTAATTTCCTTGTAATGTAGGATTTCATTTAAGAATCTTCATCATCTGAAAACTCATTTGTGTCACTGTTCTTGACCTTCAGTGCCATGCTCTTACTCTTACTCAATTTCCCAATCGTTGTCAAACCCAACTCATAGGTCTACAAATTGCCAACCAGCACTGTCAAAAGAATTTTTTCAATGTCCTTTTATTCCTCAATTGCAGTGATCTTAGCATGAAATCTCTCATGTAGAGATCTGAGCACCTTTCTAATAATCTTAGGTTCGGGAATGGTTTCCCTAAGATTAAATGCTGAGTTTACTATGTCCTTGAGCTTGGCATAGAACTCATTGAATGACTCATCTCCCTCCATCTTAATCTCTTCAAAACTTGTGGTGAGCCTCTGAAACTTTGAATCCTTAACAGCCTTAGTTCCTTCATAGGTTGTTTGGAGGATAGTCCATGCTTCCTTTGCAGTTTTAGTAGAGAATATTTTCTTGAACTCCTCATTCATGACTGCACTAAACAAAGCATTCAATGCCCTGCTGTTGAAGTTAGCCGCTTTGATCTTTGCATCATCCCAATCAATTGGTGCTTTCTTTGGCTGATCTAGCCTATTTCCACAGCTTGCCACATTTTTTCATCTAACGACTGCAAGAAAGCTCACATGTGTACTTTTCAATATGCATAGTTATTGCATCAAATAAAGGAGGTATAATAAGAGACTGTCCTCTATCCATGGCAAAAAGGGGTTACTAGATCACACAACAAAGATTAAAACCTAATCAGGGTGTGCCTGCTCGGATACCACTTGATAGGCCAAGAATGTATTGACCCCTTATGATAAATTAACCAATTAATTAGCCAAGTTAATTAATTAATTCAATTAACATGCAATATGCATGGTAGCACAAACAAATCATCAACTAAGTTAAATGCTGAGAAAAATAAAGTTGACACGGTGATTTGTTTACGAATGGGGAAAACCTCCAAGGCAAAAACCCCATCGGGTGATTTTAAGGTCAGTACTCCCAAGAATCTACTATTATCACAACAAGCAGTTATAAATAAAGGAATCCCAGTACCTTAGACCAACCTATAGTTAAACCCTTACCCCAATACACAATTGGACTTGTTAGTAATGACAATCTCTCTTTTTCAATGCACGAATCCAAGTATATGACTCACACACCAACTTGAGAAGGATGTTGGCTGCAAAGTTCTTCAGTTCATCTACACGATGAAGATCAAAAAGCTCCTTGGTTACAAAACCCTACGGCATACAAATGCAGCAGCTTCTTCAAGAGAAAGATAAACTAGGGAAAATTGTCTCCGGTCACAATATGCTTGCAACAACAAGTGCAATACCCTTATGACGGCCCTTAAAATAATCCTTATATATGTTTAGGGTTATGAGAAAAGAAAGCCTAAACACATACACATGGACGTGAAACCAAATCTAAAAAACTGATTTTTTGTAAATCTTGATAAATAAGCTATCTGTCGAGCAGTTGTCGAGTATCGAGCTAAAACTGCCTTTTAATCCTCGATAGATGTCATCTGTCAAGCTAGCTGTCGAGCTTTAAAATACAGCACTTCTTCACCTATTTCTTAAATAGATTTGTACAGATTTGCACGGTTTTAACTCTTGACTTGAACAACATGTTTCTTGAAGACTTAAACCATCCTAAATCTATCCAAATTACAAGTAAAGTGTGTTTTGTTAAAGGATTAACCAATTCTAAATGACATATGTTTTTAACATGATTCACATATGTCCTAACAAATTTGCCAACACCTTCAACAACAATTCATATGGACTACCAACCAAACTAATAGGCCTAAATCCATAATATTTATATCAACTCCATCTAGGCATGTTGAGATGAGAAAGGCACAACTAGATGTCTCAATGAAATAAAAGAATTCACTTAGAAGTGCTAAGAATGTCTAGGAAACAACTCTTACATGAGGGAATGTCTTGCTGGACTTGGGGTTTGACAGATAGAAATCAATCTATAAGATCCCATGATATACGGTCAAAGAATGTGTATTATTGCTTGCAGTGCATATGTATGTTGAAATTGATAGAGAAGTTATTACAGAACATCTAAGCAGCACCTTGTTTGTTATATGTATCATGGTTTTGAAACCCAAACTAGACCGTACGGTCTGACCAGGTTAACCGAAAACTGTTCATCAACATGATTCTTTAAACCCCAAGAACCTGCCTATGTGAGAAAGTCAGTGAACTGTTCCGACTGCGGTTGAACCTTCTGGGTTTGAAAACAATAAACGGTTTTCACAGGCCAAACCGTTAGAGGTTTGTTTGAATACTTACAGGTTTACAGCAATTGTTGAAGGCTGAAGCTTCAACCACGTAAGATGCTATCAAATGAGATTACACCCCATCTTTCTGTTCTTATTCTTTGTCTCACTTGCTCTCTTTCTCTCTTTGCATTTTTCATTTTTGCCGATGTTGTTTCTGCATTTTGGGCCTCTGAACTCTAAAGTATTCAGTCTTCTTCTTTGTTGCTTCTAAAGTCTTCTTCTTTGCTACTGCGTGCTTTAGTGTTAACCACATATATTTGCTTTGCTGTCAAGTACTAACATATAATGCTTACTTGCTGTCAAGCACTTCTTTCTTGGGGTTTTTTATTATTCAACTTTAACAATTTTAAATGCATGGACATCTTCAGATCTAGCTTTTGATTTTTTTTTTTTTTAATTCATAATAAATGGTGAACAATGACTATTCAAATGGGCTTAGGAAAAATATGATCAGCAGTAAAATGGGCTTGGTCATGAGCAAATAAACTAATTTGTCTCTTAACTATTTTATTGGGTTTCATGAAATAAAAATTATTGGGTACTAAAGTGTGCTTTGTCATGACTTAAAAATAATTTAGAAACTCAATAGCTATTTATGTTTTTTTAGAATTTAATAATTCTTATTTTTATTATGAAAGTTATGTTATAAAAAATACTATCTATATTTGTTTTGGATTATTTTAGTTAAATTTTCAATTTTTATTCATTTAATATATTTATTTATAATTTGAATAATTATTAAATTAATTATAATGTCATCGCGATTCAACCTCAGTTTGACCCTAGTCCAACCTTAAAAACCTCAAACTTCTCCTTTTTACGGTTCATTAAACGGTCCGAGTTTCAAAAAACCATGATATTTACATGCATCTCAAACAATCTTTTGGGACTAGTGTGTCTGATAGCCAACTAGTGGTTATTGGGCAGTTTATTTCATGTGTCATAAAAAGGAATGAAACTATTGATGGATTTTTTAAGGTTACTTGTGAACTTCTTTCCCTAAAACTCTAAATACCACTGCCTAACTTTGTGAAGTGTGATACCTGCGGGTTTTTAATTTGTTGATTCACAGGATTTTATTATTATTTGTAGATTTGCAAATATATATTGCAGTGTAGGATAATTCTTTGAATTTTATTAGAAATTTCTTCTTCATGAAGTTGCATTTACAATCAATTAGTTGTTGCTTCTTTTGTATGTTCTTACCATATGCATGGAGTACCCTAAAAAAGCGAATCTAAATATTCCAAGCAAAACAAAATTATTTCAAAGGCTATAGATTGAAGAAGTAACTGAATTAAAAATCAAAGGAGAAAAAAATGAAAGTATTACTAAGTAACAAGAAACCTAAGAATTACATGCACAAAGTACTACCTTAAAAACCAAAGTTATCACATTTATTTCAATGAATCTAACTTGTAACTGTGTCTTAGTTCTATGTCAATAATAAAGGGTAAGTGAGTCATGTCTTGTTCATTATAATACATAATTGACTAAGTAAAATATGTCAAGTCTTCTTAAAAAAGAAGAAGTAATATATAATAGTTGTCAAGAGTCATGTAATTTAGTGACACTTTCTGTTAAGACATATGTAAATCATGTTAAGAACATATGTCATATAGAAATTGGCTAATCCTTTGACAAAACACACTTTACTTATAATTTGGATAGATCTAGGATGGTTTAAGGCTTCAAGAAACATGTTGTTCAAGTCAAGAGTTAAAGCCATGCAAATCTGTCCAAGAAACAAATGAAGAAGTGTTGTATTTAAAACTTGACAGCTAGCTCGATAGATGACATCTATCGAGGTTTAAAAGGCAGTTTTAGCCCAATGCTCGACAGCTGCTCGACAGATAACCTATCCATTAATATTTACGAAAACCAATTTTTCAGATCTGATTTAACGCATATCATGGTATGTGTTTAGGCTTTTTTTTCTCACAACCCTAAATATACATAAAGTTGTTGCACTTATTGTTGCAAACATATTGTGACCGAAGAAAATTTGTTCTAGTTTATCTTTCTCTTGAATAAGTTGCTGCGTTTGTACGTTGTAGGATTTTGTAACCAAGGAGCTTCATGATTTTCATCGTGTTGATAAACTGAAGAAATTTGCAGCTATCATCCTTCTCAAGTTGGTGTGTTAGTCACGTACTTGGATTCATGCAAAAGAGTAAGCCGTGTACTAGGATCCACACATCGATTGGTCAATCACTTACTGGGAGCCGTGCACTGTAAAAAAAAAAAAAAAGAGATTGTCACTCCAGAACAAACCCAATAGTGTATTGGGGTAAAGATTCAACTGTAGGTTGGTATAAGATGCTGGGATTCCTTTACTTGTAACCACTTGTTGTGATAATAGTGAATTCTTAGAAGTGCTGACCTTAAAATCACCTAGTAGGGTCTTTGCCTTGGAGGTTTTCTCCATTTGTAAACAAATCACCGTGTCAACTTTATTTTCCACAGCATTTACCTTAGTTGGTGATTTTTTTGTGCTACTACGTGTATTGAATGTTAATTGAATTAATTAATTAACATGGCTAATTAATTGGTTAATTTATCACAAGAGGTCAATACATTTTTGGCCTATCACTTTCTAATTTTTTTTGTTAGAAGAACCAAATTTTAAATCTATCGATCCTAAGAGATTAGTCTAGTGATTCCATGAGATCATGGGTTCGTTTTCTAACCAACACGTTAAGACCACCTATAAGATATCCTACCTATAAATAAATATTCCAACACGGATGAGATGGAAGAACTACTCTAATGACTCATCACCCCATATTAATAAGGCATAATGCGAAAGTCAAGTGCTCTTAGAACCTCATACTAGTAATTAAGGCATAAATAATGCTATACTATCACCTTCAATTAACAATGCTTAGGCTAAGCCATAGAAATTAATTTGTTGGTTGGGTTTAGTTCATGAACCGATCATATAATCAAAGCTGTACATCAATCATCTGTATCTCTATATTAATTGTACGTAATAGTTTGCCAAAGTGTGACGTAATATATATATATATATATATATATATATATATATATATATATTAGGGTGACTTATTGTCTCTCTTGCCCACTTCATCACCTCTTTAGCCATATAGGCAGCTCTATATGAAAGTATTACTAAATAACAAGAAACCTAAGAATTACGTGCACAAAGTATTACCTTAAAAACCAAAATTATCACGTTTATTTCAATGAATCTAACTTGTAACTGTGTCTTAGTTCTATGTCAATAATAAAGTGTAATTGAGTCATGTCTTGTTCATCACAATACATAATCGACTAAGTAAAATATGTCAAGTCTTCTTTAAAAAGAAGAAGTAATATATAACAATTGTCAAGAGTCATGTCATTTAGTGATACTTTCTAATCTTTTTTGTTAGAAAAACCAAATTTTAAATCTATCAATCCTAAAGATTAGTCTAGTGATTCCATGAGATCATGGGTTCGTTTTCTAACCAACATGTTAAGACTAGCTACAGGGAAATCCTACCTATAAATAAATATTCCAACACGGATGAGATGGAAGAAGTACTCTAATGACTCATCACCCCATATTAATAAGGCATAATGCGAAAGTGAAGTGCTCTTAGAACCTCATACTAGTAATTAAGGCGTAAATAAAGCTATAGTATCACCTTCAATTAACAATGCTAAGGCTAAGCCATAGAAATTAATTTGTTGGTTGGGTTCAGTACATGAACCGATTATATAGTCAAAGCTGTACATCAATTATCTGTATCTCTATATTAATTGTACGTAATAGTTTGCCAAAGTGTGGACGTAATATATATATATATATATATATATATATATATATATTAGGGTGACTTATTGTCTCTCTTGCCCACTTCATGACCTCTTTAGCCATATAGGCAGCTCTATATGAAAGTATTACTAAGTAATAAGAAACCTAAGAATTACGTGCACAAAGTATTACCTAAAAACCAAAATTATCACGTTTATTTCAATGAATCTAACTTGTAACTGTGTCTCAGTTCTATGTCAATAATAAAGTGTAATTGAGTCATGTCTTGTTCATCACAATACATAATCGACTAAGTAAAATATGTCAAGTCTTCTTTAAAAAGAAGAAGTAATATATAACAATTGTCAAGAGTCATGTCATTTAGTGATACTTTCTAATTTTTTTTGTTAGAAAAACCAAATTTTAAATCTATCGATCCTAAAGATTAGTCTAGTGATTCCATGAGATCATGGGTTCATTTTCTAACCAACACGTTAAGACTAGCTACAGGGAAATCCTACCTATAAATAAATATTCCAATGCGGATGAGATGGAAGAAGTACTCTAATGACTCATCACCCCATATTAATAAGGCATAATGCGAAAGTCAAGTGCTCTTAGAACCTCATGCTAGTAATAAAGGCGTAAATAATGCTATAGTATCACCTTCAATTAACAATGCTAAGGCTAAGCCATAGAAATTAATTTGTTGGTTGGGTTCAGTTCATGAACCGATCATATAGTCAAGATTGTACATCAATTATTTGTATCTCTATATTAATTGTACGTAATAGTTTGCCAAAGTGTGGACGTAATTAATATATATATATATATATATATATATTAGGTGACTTACTGTCTCTCTTGCTCACTTCATGACCTCTTTAGCCATATAGGCAATTAATGCGTAGAAAATGAGATCTTCAAACTATATATTAAGTTATAATTAATGTAATCACACTTCCGCATAAGTCTATTACTCTAACACCACTCTTATTCTACACTAATCACAATATGTTATCTAAACAATTGTGATTTTTTTTTTTTTTTGTGTCGAAGTTATTGTTAATGTAATCCTTAGTGTTAATGGGTTGTGATTGCATTATATTTACTGTAAATGGAAACAGGCTAGTAGTCTGACTTCGTCTATTGCTATTTGCATAGGTTCCTACATATTAGAGCATTAGTCTCTACTTTACTAGCTAGTGCACATGAGGGCACTGAAAATAAACAAATAAATATATTCAACTTTCTCTTTTGGTTGAAACAGAAACATATATACGTAACTATCAGCAGATCTTAAATCTCTAATATAGTATGTCTTTATCAGCATATGAAATTTATACCTTCCAAACTCAAAAGACACAGACTAATTAAAAGTGACTTGGGTATTCCAAATCTGTAATGGTACGTGTTTACAAATTTATGCCTTTCAAACTCAAAATAAGTGAACTAATTTGCCTCAACTTAACCGATGCATGTGTGCACTGACAATAAACAAACAATAAATAATATTAAACTTTCACTTTAGGCTGAAACAGAAACATACTTAACTTTCAAAAGGCCTCTAAGTCTCTAATGGTATGTGTTAAATATTGGTAAAAAAAATGTTATCAAATTTATATACCTACGTGAGGCAATTAAAAGTGAGCTTACATTGTTGTTTAATACTTAATGAGTAGAAGTTTTTGTTCATATAATTAGTTGACATTACGTGAAATATAAACCATTTTCCATATTGGCCAAACAATATGATTTTGTCGGAGTTCATTTTCAAGATATCAAACAAACAAACAAAATGACTCAATTTTCTAAAAAATCATTTCAAGAAAATAAGTAACTCTCCACACACAAAAAAAAAAAGTTTCCGTTAAAACAAGCGGTAAATGTAAATAACATAATATCCAAATACCCAAAAAGATTAAATTCACATATATTTTTAGAACCAAATGTGATTTTTTTGGCACGTGGGAAAGTGCTCACATGGCACTGCGCGCCGTCCACTATAGTTTAAACCATACAATTATGATCTTATATAATTGTTTACCTCACAATTTTTGTTGAAGATTAAGGATGGTGGGAAAAAATTAAGCCATAGCTAGTAGCTATTCTACCCTCTAAGAAATTACTGCCAGATAGGAAGAGATTGGGCCTAATGCATCATACTGTTGATATAATGACACATTAACAAGTATCCTCTTTTGATTACGTGTTATCATTGTAATGAATCTACTGTAGTGCACCTAAGCTAGGTTCAAATACTTTTATAGGAAGCTGACTACACACAGCACGCGCTCTAAGCTATAACTTGACCTTATATTCCTTTATCAATGAACAAGTGATTTAAGGTACTAAAAATACAATATAATGGTAATTTTTAAGTTGAATATATGTGCCAACAGTGCCATTTGCGGATGTTCAAATTCATGACTTACTGTTTGTTTATATATAAAACTAGTTTAACAAAGACTTTTTTTATTAACAAAATATATGCCTGACGAGGTAAACCAATAAAAAGGGCAACTACCTCTCTGTTTCTGTTCAATCAAAACTCCTGTTATTCAGTGGAGAAAAAAATAAAGAGAAAAAAAAGGAGAAAACTGAAGAAAGAGAACCTTTCTCCACGATTTAAAAATGAAGTCCATTGTAATTAGTCATCGTCACTATCAAACTTTTGACTATTGGGGGCTATGGGGATACAATTTATATGATATTTTTTTTAACATGTTGGGTTGCCATTTGCAATACCCCTAAAAAAATTTCATTTATTTTTCTATTTTTCCTTAATCACTTAAAACAATTAGAAAAGAAAGCAAATTGGGTTCCATCTAATTAATTCACATCTGGTTTTATATGTGTGTGTAAGAGAGATTTTATTTTTTATCTTTTGATGAATATGCATACATAATATATTAACAATAACACAAGACAAGAACCGGTGAAACCATGCTCGTAAAACGTCTTTAACCATTGGCGGAGTGCCATTAGGATCTGGCTCCCCCATTTTAAAAAAAATAAAAAAATTCTTATGTATAAATTTTTATATGGTATATACTAGTTACTTTTTTTTTTTTTAGAAACAAACACACACAAAAGGAGAATAGGGTTCTAACATAAATAAACAATTTATATCTAACATAATTAATTACTTAAATTAATTGGACATTCATAGATTTAAAGTATACACAGTTATCCTCGCAATTATATAATTATATGTATGAGAATCACACACTAATGGACATAGGATCTAAAAGTTGTTGGTCCTTAAAATGATTATTCAAATGACAATGTTATATCCCTTAGATTGAGGATTTTATACATGAAGTTATCATTTAATTTAATTAAAAGGAAAACCAAGAAAACCTTCAAAACACAACTTGAAATTTGAGATTACATTGTTGTTTAATAAGGGAACAAATTTGCCTCAACTTTACCAGTGCAAGTGTGCATTGACTTTAGGCTGAAACAGAAACATAACTTTCAAAAGGCCTCTAAGTCTGTAATGGCATGTATTAAATATTGGTAAACAAAATGTTATCAAATTTATATACCTACGTGAGGCAATTAAAAGTGACTTGGTAGCCCAACTTTTATATGGGCTTGAAGATTTTGGTAATGCAATATCCCCCTCTGATAATCATCCATTTCCCACAAAACAAATGCAGCACAAAATAGTAATCAACGGCAGAGCAACGTACCTGTAATCAATAGCAGCTGGTACGATGAGGGTTCGACAGAAGCACCAGGGTTCTAGCAACGACGACTGATTGAAGAGGGTGAGGGAGATTGGATAGGGAGGGTGAGACTGATGGAGAGTGGGGGAGAGTGAGGAATATTGATTTTAAAGAGCAAGGGAGAGTGTAGAGGGAGAGTGATGGTAGAGAGCAAGGGAGAGTGTACGGGAAGAGAGTGAACATGCGTTATGAGACGTTAGGCATTCAAATTGTTAAGGCAAACTCGATTTTCAAGTTACCAAATTATGGATGTATACACGAGCATTTTTTTTTTATTGGAAAAAGCCACTTCTGCTTTACCAACGTGGCATAAAGCTCATACTAACTCAACTATTTGAGCATCGAGTTCTTCAATGAATCTAGACCCTCATATTATCGAGTTTTAAAACAGGGGCATATCCCTATATAGTTTGAGCAAGGGGGCAAAATGCTGGAAAGTTTTGCAGAAGAGGGTAAAACCCCCATTTTGACCTCATATTTAGTATTATCTTTTTGTACATTTTCACTTATTTGATAAACATTTTCATTTTAGTTTTACTCATTTTATGAATAGTTAATCTTATGAAAATTTTATAAATTTTTTTCACATAAGGCTTCTCATGTGCTTTTGCACTTCATCCACATTGCTTTTATCCTATGATTCACATCATTTTCAATTGCTCAATATTTACGAATTATTAATCCAAAATATCAAAAGCTTTCACTCTTTAGTGTTTCTTGGTTGTTGAGTCCTACCACTTCATTTTTATTTTTAATTTCACTAAATCTACATTTCATATCCTTTAATCCCACATAATTGAAGTCTTTAGATTCTAAAGTATTGCCAAAATTTTAACTTATCCCATTAATTACACTTCTAATTTCATCTACCAAAATAAAAATAAATGCTTCATTCAATTATTTATGCTTATTAATTATTCAATGAATGATTATGATTTAAACAATTGAACATAATATTCTAATTTTATCAAAACTAAGTCTCAAACTATCCAAAAAAAAAATTCAAACTAATAAACGTTAGCTAAGTCTCAAAATCCAAATAAATCAAACAAATATATTTAGCAATACATACATTATAATGTTATTTAAACTATAAACGGCGGAAGTTGGGTTTATGGTATAATTTGAAAACTTCATACCTTACCCATTTAGTAATGTGATGCAGTTTAGGTCAAATTGATTAAAAAAATGTTATGTCCACAATATTTTCACAATACTTTCACAACAAATCTTAAGTAGCAAGTTGTTATTGGTTGTTATGGTACGTAAAAAAGTAATTTAAATTGTAGATTCAAATTAGAACTAATAACAACTTACCACTTATGATTTGTTATAAAAGTATTATAAAAATGTTGTGAATGTAGCACTCTTCAACCAATTATAGTTTTTAGAATTGTTTATCTGTTTTATTTATTTTAACCAGGATCGAATAATTTGGTGGAGTTTCTTTTGCAACATGTCGGATTAGGATGAGCTTGTATCTATCAAGACAACTCAAGTTATAATAGAAAAGGTACAATTATCCATATCAACCCACGTACCCAACATATATTACATTTTTCCTGTTCTTAGGGAAAACCAATATATTAGTTATGTAAACATTATACTAAAAAGAAACCACCCTTTTGAATTTTGAATTGGTGAGAATAAGAAACTGCAGCAAGTTCTTTAACTTGCCAAAATTGGGGCACTTTATATTTACCTTTAAGCATTCCAAACTTAATTGATTAGATTTTACCAAAATTCTGTAAGTGTAAATCATATGAATTTTATCTTGTCTTTGAACTAAAATATGAATTTTGTCCTGTCGTTGAAAACTGAATATCTTGGCTCAATTTGATGTAGGTGCACAACCTATGTATAGGTGATTGCTATGGACATAAGAGAGACAATTTACCACCTGAACAGGAGGTCATAAATCATTATCAAAGAAATGGCATTGGGAAATAAAATGCGAATTTATGGTCCAAATTAAGAAATCTTTGAGGCCCTTAGAGGATCCAACATATAACTGATCTTGGATGTCACTAATGATCCCAAAAAAAAAAAAAAAAAAAATCACCCCGATTTAAAAAAATAATAATAATAAAAAAGTTTATATTACCAAAGGATTTCAGAAATTCAAAAAAAAAAAAAATCACTACACACCTTTAATGCAGTGGTCACTCCATAAGTATAAGTACTTGTGGGATATGGAGACTATAGTCGGGGCTCAAGTTTCCCAGAAAGAGTTTCAAATTAGGTTAGAGTAAAATTTTTATATTGTATAAAAAAATATTATTTATTTTATATTATTTTAATAATTTACCATAAAGTCTATTGTTTTAATAAATATAAGTTTTATTATTTAAAATAATTTAATAATTTATTGTAATATATTTAATTTTTTACCAGAAATTATTGTAATATTTATTAGTCTTCTATTTGTGCTTGTTATTTCCCCTATTCATGTGTGTGGTTTTCTCTATTTTTGGCTGAATATTCATGGTAGGAAGTGTGATTGCATGAATAATATGCTAATTTTATCACTAATAAACCCATTAGCGACTTGTTCATGTAGAAAGTAGAAACTAGAACGAATAATTATTACTCGTAAAATATCTGGGAGAAGAAGATAAGAAATTCAATAGGCTTTTCAAGATTCCCACGTGCAGTCCCGTATAAAGTATCATAGCTAATGGTTCATAACCGTAAGCAATGGAGAAAAGTTGCTTATACCCTACCCCCCCAAATTATAAAGGCAGAGCGAACCCTAGGACCTAGGGTACCAAGAAGCAAAAAGATACCTGAAAGCTCTCCTTCCTGGCGTGCAGTGAAGTCTCTCTTTGGCTTTTGTGGGGGCCTCAACTACCTGTCCACATAGAAGGGAGCTCTCGTTTTACCTCACTCTTATACAGATCATTTCATGTCATATCATACATGATGTGACATTTGAATATATTTTAAATTTATTATATTTAATTTAGATTTATTTCAAATAAAGAAAATATTATTATCAAATAATAATATGGAGTTTTTAAAAACTATTTAAAAAAACTTTTTATGAAATTTTTTTTTTTAAAAAGTGACTAACTGTTATTTGGATCCTAATAATATTAATAAAAAGACCATATTTTCCATATTTTTTTATGCATTTTTTTATTCATTGATGTTAAAAATTATTATTAGAATAATATCACTTTTTATTTAATTTATTACTAACGTTATCCTTTTATTGGATGATTGCAAGAAGGGAAGTTATTTATTTATTTATTTGGGTATATCAAGACAAAGAAAAAGGCCCTAGGAAGGGCAGGAACAGAATGCAAAACAACGTCCTCAGAGGCATCAAAATCAACTAAGGTGGCATTTGGATTGTGTTTTGAAGTGAGCATTTTGTGTTTTTTTTTTTTTTTTTTTTAGACCAACACTTCTTGCACTGTTCATAGGATATGAACAGTGTAAATAGATAAATGAATAGTATTTTTATTTATGTACAGTAATCGGAAATTTTTTTTATTGCTTTTAGTTTTCAACATGATGTATCCAAATACAATTTAAATTTCTCATTTAGCTCTACAAAATTTCAGGCATAAAGTGATAATTTATATTTTGTGTATTTATATTTTAATTATTGAATATTTTTTATGGAAAGACGGAAGAATATTTTTTAGCAAATGATGAAACTACTTTTGTAAGTTAGAGAGGGAGAAAAATGCATATGACTTCCTTAAATTTTAGCTAAAAAAAAAAATTCAAACAGAAAAAAATAAATAATTATATATATATATATATATATATTATTTGAGATTGTTATATAAATATATTCGTATAGTTTAGAAGCAAACTACTAAAGAAATTTGTTCTGATTGGGGTTTCATGAAGCTTCTTCTCTCATTAACCAAGAGTCAAATGATGCAACTGATGAATCTGTGGGGACCTGGTTAGTGGAGATTAGTTTGGCTAAGAGATCTGGTGGCTAAATGAAGGAAAATGTATGCAACTTCTTTTCACTCTCCAATTCCGTTGTATTCTACTGCAATATGGTAAACAAAATTAAGACTATTGGTCAATCATTGGATAGAATTGAGAGCCTGAATTTGGTAAGAATAGAGTGTAAAACTTATGTTTTACACCATGCATCTAATAAGATACTGTCACATCAAATTTTTACTTAAAACTTAATACATCCTACCACACATAATAACATCTCAATAAACTTATAGTTAAATTAGATTTTCAAATGGGTATTAGAATTGATTGAGTATGATTGTGTCTATTCTTTAATATGTAATATGATGATATGGCATGTTGGAATTGGAAAGATAAAACTTTGTTTTTACACCACAACCTTATTGAATTTAATCTCTAGAATTAAAGATAAAATTATGGGATTAAATTGGATGTGGTGTAAAACCCAAATTTTATCCCTCCGATCCCAACATGTCACTTATCATGTTACATATTAAAAATTAAGCATAATCACACTCATTCAATTCTAATACACATTTGAAAATCCAATTTAACTATGAGTTTATTAAGATGTTATTTTGTGTGGTAGTAATGCAGCGTAGGAGTGTAGAAGCAGAATCTGTGTTAAGGATGCAGATTGGTTAAGGGAGAATAAAATATTTATTCTCCCTTAACCAATCTGCATCAGGTAAAATATATTGAATTTTAAGTAAAAAGCTGATGTGGTAATCTCTTATTGGATGGTATAAAATATAGGTTTTGCATCCCATATTTACCAAATTTAGACTCTAATATTATTGGCTTTGGACTTAATTAGAAGGAGTTTGTGAATTAGGCTTTACAGTAAACTTGCTGATTAGTGTAAGCAGTCAACAAGTTTTGGAAATACTTTAACAAAACTAGTGTATAAATTATAATCACTGACAAGTAAGGAAACATTTTTATGTACCATAGAGGCAGTTTCAGTGCATAGACGATTACAGCCAAGACCAGTAAAGCCATACAATAAAACTAAAGACAGCTCCACAAGAGGAGTGTCAAAAATAGCAAAATCCTGTTGAAGGTGGACTACCATTTTTGCAAGCACATTGGCATAAGTATTGCCTTCCCTATAGCAATGGTTTAGCTTCCACCTAAGAATTTGGTTCATTAAGTTTTTGTAATCATCAACCATTGGTGCACAATTAGCTAGAGAGTCATCATTGCTGTTTAGTAACCCAACACCAGAGTTAGCATCTAATTCAATTTCAACTTCTAGGATTTGGAGATGTATTCAAAGGGCAAGGCCATCTCTCACGACCCAAAGTTCAGCATGTATTCAATTAGACCAACCTATAGCCAAGGACGGAGCCATCATTGGACTAAGGGGGGCAATAGCACCCCATATTTTTTTAAAAAAATATTATTATATGTGTACTAATTTTAGCAATTTTATTCTATAAAATTACATTTTCTTTCTCTTATACAATATCATTAATTCTTTTAAGAGTAGTGTTATACGTACAAACTTTTTTATAACATTTTTACAAATTTTTTTGATGGCAAATTTTTATTGGTTCACATATGGGTCCATCACTCACTAAATTTTTTTTTACTTACCATTAATCACTTATCGTATCAATAATTTATATATAAAAAAAAAATTGTAGTTCTAGCACCTGCTAAATATTTCGGTACTAAAAGCCAAAAGGAATTCAATTCCTATGCATTTCTTTTTCTTCTCTTATACGTACTCCTATGCAGGTCATGTGAACTAGTTTTTACCCTTTTTCCTTATCTGAGTTTTGTTTCTCTCTTCTAGTAATTATCATAACATATTTGGATTTTTATGCATTGTTTTTACAGCACAGTGCATGTGAAAAATATGTAATTAAGTGCTATATCTAATAGTCTACTAGTGATTTGTTGGTAATTATGGAACTATGGAAGTACTGCTGTTCTTATCCTAGTTAACATATAGATTGTTATATATCTACAAGCTTCCATGGACAGATGGACTTATGTACGTCTTTGCGTGTAGGGTACCATTTTAAATATGCTTTTGAGATTAACACATTTATATCATTTTGCTGCCAGTTTATTATAACAAAAAAGAGAAAAAGAAATTGAGATTAACACGTAGCACAAATACTATTACCAAATACTTCTACCCACCAAATTCTTTGACCCCATTACACATCTAGCGTGTCAGCAAGCACATTTTGAAACCTTCAAACATGTTTATCCATACTTATTTACCTACAAGTTACCCCTACAACTCTACAAGTGCTAGCTTATTTACTTATAGTATAAAGATATGGTCATTGGCATCGATTTTCAAGATTCTGTAGTTGTCTTATAGTCCCGGTAAGAAGATTGAAGAAGATGGAATTATCGAGACCAATGACCATATCCACCACTAGTCCTAGAGAGGGTTTAGAGACAAACTACGAGGAGCACAAGCAGACATGGGCAGAAGGGCTTCATAGGGTTCTAAGTATGCAAGGTGGAGATGATGAGGGCAGCTATGCCAAGAATTCAGAAGCGGCAGCATCTGCAATCACCTTATCTAAGCCATTGCTCTTAACAGCTATACAATCACTGAATTTGAAACTTTTCTCTAGTATAGAGGAGGAAAAGGATTGTTGTATAAGGATTGCTGACTTGGGTTGCGCAACTGGGTACAACACCTTGGCCACAATTGACATGGTTGTTGAGTGCCTGAGAAAGCAATACATCCATGAGTGTGGCTTTGAGCCAGAGTTTGAGGCCTTCTTCTCTGATCTCCCTTCAAATGATTTCAACTCTTTATTCAGATCACTGCCTGCAGCCACAACAAGGCACTATTATGCTGCAGGAGTGCCTGGATCCTTCTATGGTCGACTTTTTCCAAAGAGAAAGCTTCATGTTGTGGTTAGCTTAAGTGCTTTACAGTGGCTCTCCCAGGTACTAATTAAATTAACCAACAATATATAGTAATAGTTATACTTTTACATACATATATATATATATATATATATATATATTCATCTATCTCGCCTTCATACACACGCACACACCAAACACACTATTCCATTGATATCTCGTAAACTTGTTTTCAAAAGTTTCCTCTACTTTTGTTTCTTGTTGGTTATATTGTAACACAAAATAGTTCATCTCACATCTAAGCTATATTAGAACCAAACAATACGTGCTTCCTTGCCAAAAAAAAAAAGAAAAATCACTACTTATGTTCAATTTTCCTTTATATATAAATCAGATACCAGATGCAGTACTAGATAAGAGATCAGCGGCTTGGAATAAAGGAAGAGTGTGGATCGATGGAGCGAAGAAAGAGGTAGTTGAAGCATATGCAAAGCAATCGGAAGAGGATCTGGAGAACTTTTTAAGATGCCGGAAAGAGGAGATTGTTCATGGAGGAATGCTGTTTGTGCTAATGGGAGGACGGCCTGGATTCCAGCAGCCTGAGAATCAGTTAGGGGATCCTGACTCGAGTGCCAAGCACCCTTTTGCCACTTCCATGGATCAAGCTTGGCAAGACCTATTAAAAATGGTATCAATTGCTATCTTATCTCCCCCTGCCTATTTATCATCTCTCTCTCTCTCTCTCACACACACACACACACACACACACACACACACACACACATATATATATATATTTATATTTACATTCATAAACCTCCACTTTCTAATCATATAATTTCCTTGACATCACTTGAGTTTTTTTTTTTTTTTTGAGTAACATCAATGATATAACATTTTTTTTACTTACAACTGATCATGTTAATAGTTTCAAAAAAAAAAAAACATGTGAAATATGATGTCACTAAATTTATTGTTATTTCCTTTTCGATCACCTTTTTGTAGCTGTTCTTCGTGATTAGTCCTACGTATATTATTGTACTTATACCAAGATTTTTTTTTAAAATTTTTAATTTTTTTACCTTCATCTCACAACAATTCTTATTTTGCAATATATAAACTAGACCTAATCACATTGGCATCTTGATATTGATTCACTTACTTTTTCTTTTTCCTCCATTTTTTTTTTCCTTAAAAAAAACAATGAAAGGGTTTGATAGACGAAGAGACGAGAGACGGGTTCAATATTCCGGCATACATGAGAAGCATGGAGGAGGTGGAGGTGGCAATAAAGAGATGCGGTGGTTTTGAGATACAAAAGATGGAGTACCATAAAATAATGGAGCATTCAGAAGAGAAGCATAAGGAGTGGATCAGGGATCCGGTTTCCTATGGGAGAGCCAAAACCAACATGGTCCGCGGCACCTTGAGGCCCATAGTTGAGGCCCACCTTGGTCCCAACATCTCTGAGGAGTTATTCAAGTGTTTTGAAAAACAGGTTTCTTCTGATATTAACCTCCTCCATAAGACTGGTTTCTATGGTGTTATTGTTGCCTGTCTAATTAGAATGTGGGAATAATTACCTAAAAACATGTAATTTTCAATTTCCTCTTCCATTGTATGCTATCCCCTCCGGAAAACTTAAGTATAGTTTCTTAGGGGAAAAATAATAGGTTTTCTAATTATATTTAGACATATAGTTAGAAAACATGTGTATTGTATAATTTCGTTTTAGAAAAAATAAAAATAAACATTTCAGAAAATGTTTCGACTTCAAAAGACCATGACATTCCACCTCTGAGTATACAAAAAAATATATACATTTTGTAAACTATATGATAAAAGTTGAGACTTTGGAAGCTGTGATTATGTCCAAGTGGTTGTCTTCCATTTGTGGTAAATGGCTAAACTCTCCTTTTTGCCAAGTCACTATTGTTTATTAGATTGGTTTTAAAATCATGGGTTTTTTTTTTTTTTAATTCAATCATTTTAATATATTTTTTCAACAAGACAGTATAAATTAAAGTAAGAAGCACATACGTTGTGATTAAAACCAATCGAAATTTTTTTTTTTTTTTAAATCTTTTTTTGAAACTTGTAATATTCCTGTTATACTATAAAAGAGTTATGAAATTATATAATAATTACTAATGTCAAAAGTGAAATTATATGATAATCATAATTCAATTATTTTCAACAAACATTCTCAGTAAAATTACATATTATAGAAGCTCTAATCCAAATGATATCATGTCTGTGTCCTAAATAGTAAAGGCTTTGATTCAAGCATTTGACTATTTTAATATGGGCCTCAAATAATGGATCAATGGATTCTCAAAAAAGAAAATGGATCATTGTAAAATCGGGTTGGGTTGTTTCGTGTGGGCCAAGCCTACACATGAGAAAGAGTCATTACTTAATTTTAAATGAACCAAGAGCCACTTTGAACCTCATATATAAATGTCTAACTTAATAAATGCGTTGGACACCCAAACTTATGGATCCACATGTGGCCTTCACTTGCGTTATTGGGTCATATTTAAGGAAGACTTACTAAAGAAATCCTAACCCTTTTTTTTTTTTTTTGAGAAAAAAAAAAAAAGAAAAGAAAATCCTAACCTAATCCCATAATTTATAATTATATCACCATATTTACCATATGTTAAATTCAAGATCAAAGTTTAGGAAAGGAAAGCAACCAACACAAAATTAAACTAGGATGCATTAATCACGCATTAAATTTGGAAATGAAAATTAGTCTACTAAACATGTGATGTAATTAAAAGAATTATACATATTAAATTCATAAATTCAAATTAGTCAACCAAACATGTGATGGAATTAAAAAAAAAAAATCACACACATTAAATGCAAAAATTCAAATTGGAGAATCAACTAAGTTTAATTACTAAGTTTTATATCACTTAGATTAGGCTAGAATATAATTTCTATCTTATATAAAAAAAAATACCACTTTTATAAATGGGAAACACACAAATTTAAAAGCTAGCTAATTATTAAACATATAACGATCTCATAAACAGGAAAATAAAAAATTACATTTGAGAATCAACAAAGACTCATTACGTCTTTAATTAGCCTTTGCCCTTTGGTTGGCAAATTTAAGTAAAATAAATTAATAAAATAATCATTGAAATTGAACACAGTACTTTATTCCTATTACATGAACACTACTACTAGGAAAGTATAAAAATTAATAAATAAAAATCAGAGAGTAAATATTGTATTGCATTTTGGAAAGGGTTGATACAAAATAAGTAGAGTCAGCCACTCCAATATTCCTTAAAAATTAAAATTAGTGCGAGCATTGCTGTGTGTGTGAGAGGTCAAATTTTAGATGGTGTAAGGTGGGGGCTTGGGCAAGTTCTTGACTAGGCCACATAGCAAGGAATTGTCTGGGATGTTGTACTCGTCCCTGAGAGAACGTGCTGGGGAGAGAACGCTCACGTAAAGCTGTTGTCCAAGGTAGCGATTCTCTGTCAGCTCCGACCTCAAGTTCCACATTCCAGCATTGTCAAATGTCAACAGGATTGCTGCCCATGAATTTGGGTACACTTGGACTGTGTGCCTACTTACTGCGTCAAGAAGGTTGTAGTTCTTTCTACGTTCTGGGTTCCACCTTCCTGGCTCAATGCTGCATGCATGTTTAGAGCGGTCACATTAGTCAATGTATAATAGCATAAAAGATAAATTTTACATAATTAATCTCAGAAATCACTCATATCAGTTAAGTTAAAATTGTGTAAATTTACATTGCTGTTATAGTAACTTTGTATGCATGCACACACAGATAGAGAGATAATTTGAGAGAGTAATAAAAAATTAATATTCTAATAAAATGTAGTGTTCTGTAATCGTACACAAATGTTTTTGAAAAACGGTTAAGTACTAAAATAGACAAAAAATTTTGCACAAACTAATACAAATGTTCTTAAGTTTAAGATTAACATGAATCAATCAATACGTGCACAACATAACTATATGACTTGACATAGAAGATAGATTTTGATTTGCAGTATGCAAGAAAAGCTGTGAAATTTGATGTGCACACTAAAATCAAGTAAAATAATTAAGATTATAATAGCTAGTTTAGTTAGTTTCTTACGCAACAGCGAAGAAGGAGTATCCATCCAAATGCCATGACTGAAGGCTCTTCTCGTGGTTCTCAAAGATGATCTCGACGAAGTTACGGAAGGTGGTGTTGACGACATTGGGTTCCACGGTGAACTTGTTTGGAGCAATATTCTTGGGATCATCTGGGATTGTGTCATATTTGAAGACCTTGTTGGCAATACCATAGTACTCAGCAAGCTTGAGTGGAGTGGCAGTGTCAATGTGGGATACACCATTGATTGCATAACGAAGCTTACCACCTGCTCTACTAGCAGAGTTAACAAGCTTGATGGTGCGGGTAATGTTAATGGCACCATAGTGATATGAGCCCTGAGGGTTAGGCCTGGCTGCACTAGCTGTAAGGTTCCATCGGAAGGTACGGAACTGGTTAAGAGACCAAGCCCAACCAACTGGGGCTGGAGGGAGCTTAGGTGAAGCTGGGCCCTTGCCATTGGTGTAGCTAATGATAGCTTTACTAACGAGCACATTTTTCAGGAATCGAGTTGAAGCTACGATGTAATAGCTCTGGGGCTTTTGGTTAGCAGTGACAAGAACTGAGAAACATTGTCCTACATGAACGTCAAGGGATTCGTATGTGTTTTGGACTGTGTGGGAGCCTTCCATCTCAACCAGCTTCATAGTGTGACCTTGGATCCTGAAGTTGAGGGATGCCTTAAGCCCAACATTGCAGATTCTGTACTTGTAGGTCTTGCCTGGCTTCATTGTGAAAAGGGGTTTATCCTTGCCCTTACCATTGTAAGATTTTCCATTGATGAGTACACCACTTGGTCTACCAAGGGAACGACCAGTGTCCAATAACTTCCTGAGTGTTGAGTGACTCTTGGTGTACCAGTCACCAATGAGGACAGTGTAGTCATCTTCAGGATCAGCATATGGGACAGGAATGAGCAACCGGCTGTTCACGCGGAGGCCGCCAAAGGCACCCGCTGCCCTGTGCACGGCAGTGGTGGGATAGTAGATGTAACTTCCAATCTGATCCTTCACTTGGAAGTGATAGGTGTAGTTTTTCCCAGGGGCAATGGGGCAATTGGTTCCGGGCACTCCATCTTGCCATGAGTTCTTTCTATGTTGGATGCCATTCCTAAATGCCATACCAATTAGAAAATATTAACTCACTATATCCGCAGTTTGTATAAAAATGTTATAAAATGATTTATAACTCTAACAAATTTCCTCATATAAAGTAGAAAGAAACAGAATTATATACTTTAAAATCAATTATTATTTTTCCTTACATATGTAACGAAACAAGATCTTCTCCTTTTCAAGTGAAACGGAGAATTTCTAGTTTATATATAGTTAAAATTTATTTGACTATAAAAAATGTCAAGTCATTTAAAATTTTAGGATAGATAATGTGGACGCAGATAGCATGTCAATGTTGGCGGCACACAACAATAAATTAAAAAAAGACAATGAAGAAAAAAAATAAAGAAAGAAAGGAAGGAATGAATACCATGTCAAAAGGAAGGGTTCATCAAGGTAATTATGGACGTTGATGACAATGTTGTTGTTGGTGGTGGAATTGATATTGGGTCCTGGAAATTGACCATTAATGAGAATGCCTTGTTGGGGGATCCCCAATGGAGAGATGGTGCCATAGGTGACTTTCCATGTGAAGAAAAGGTAAGGATCTTCACCTCGAACCACAGACATTACTCCAATGGTGAGGCATAGCAACAATATAAGCTTCACCTCACCCATTTTTTTTTCTCTCTTTCCTATATATTTTTCTATATTTTTTTTGTGTTTTTTGATCTTTGTTAGATCAACCCTTTCCTATGTACCCACTATATATCAGTCCCTATTTTAGAAGAAGATGGATGGTCTCCTTCTAGCGTTTCCGATGGACATTCTCTTCCTCCTCTTATATACATTTAATAGGATATTTCTCTACCATACAAACTCTCCGCAATCTTCTCTGAGCTCACCCTTTTCTCTTGCCCCTTGCATTCCGTCCTTCCTCTCAATTTCCTCTCATTTCCTCTCTCTCTCTTTTCCCCTAAATATATGCACTCGCTTTTTCTCTTAACTAACTAACTAAACACATCATGTCCTGGTTAATGTCAAACTAATTGCCACTGTCCAAAACTATTCCCAACTCAAATTTTCAACGGCAGAAGATATTTTTTAGGTGAAAAAAAAAAGGCAGAATACTAGAACTAGTCTAAACTCTAAAGTTAATATTGAATTTCTGTGTTAAAAAAGAGCCAAAAATTTTAGTTTAATATTTGAACATGTGTGATCTACTTGAAGCATACCATTCTCACTAAATTGTCAATATTTCCCCTAATGATTAATCTTGTCAAAAAAAGAAAAGAAAGTTGAAAACTAATGCTCAAGGTTGTTGAAGAATGATGCACATAAAGTTCAAAGAAAAAATTGCAAATTTAATCATTCTTGTTACAATACAGCTTGGGGGTGTTGTGAAGTCTCTCCTTGTTATATTACAGCTAAAAGACTGCAATTTAATCGTTCTTGTACACTACAGCTAAAAGATTGCAATTTAATCATTCTTGTTACAATACAGCTTGGGGTGTTGTGAAGACACTCACTGTTACAATACAGCTATAGAAGACTCTTCTTGTTATTATGCTATACATGGTTTCTCTTCTTTTTTCAGTTTGTGAATAATTCAATATTTAGGAGAGTAGCCATTGAATTACAAGACTTTTAGCTATATGATGTTGTTTATAAATATAATAATAATCAACAACAATTTTGTACCTCATATATCCTTTTCCTTCTTGAAATTATTCAGTAAAATAAAAAGAGCAGGGTTGAATGGATCGCAGTTATTTTATAAGTGCATAAACCACCGTGAGAGTCCTGGGATATGCTAAAGAATTGCATAGAGGCTATACGACCTCATCTAACCTTCTTTCCTCAAAAATAAATTAGCAGGAAAAAAAAAAAAAAAAAAAAAAAAAAAAAAAAAAAAACCTATTATATCTGTAATTCTTGTAATTTAGCTTATAAATTTATGTAAGATTATCATATCTGTGAATTACGTAAGTGGCAGAAGAAATTTATTTCTTCAGAGAATTGAAATGTTGGTATCCTTCTTCGTTAGCTTTCCATTCAACTACATGCACGTTTTAATATTATAGTTGTATTAATTTTGATGTGAAATATAGGATAGTTCTTAAATTCAGGGCTGGTTATTAGTTTGAATTTAATTGGGGATTCTAGGTTAAAATGTAGGTATAATTTTCAACTGTCCTTACTTAGATTCCTCAACTAATTTCAACGCGTAGTTGTTTTAACTAATAAACAACATAGTTGAATTAAATTTCACTTGAAAAAGATAATACTATATTTGCATTAGTCAATGCAATCATGTGATTGAATTAATTGGAAAATCAGGACTACATCTTATGTAAGCTAAAGCAATATCATACAACTCTATTCCTTTTAATTGAAAGAGAATTTTCACTGCAAAAAAATGGGATTATCCCAGCATTTGCAAAACCACTGGGATAGTCACAGAAAGCGCCGAAATAGTGTCAAAATGCCTATCCCGGCATTTTTTTTCCTGGCGCTTCAAATTTTCGTGTAGTGACAATTGGTATAAGGTCATCGGACCTGTACCAACGCTTTTTAAAAGCACTGAGATAGGTCCCAGCTCTTTTCAGACCCTGTTTTGGCATTTTTATTTGTGTCGAAACAGCACTTACCAATAGTTTTGAAGACTTGTACCGGCGAATTTCAAGGACTATTCCAGCGCTTTTTTTTTAATTAAAAAGCACCAGTATAGGCCTATCTATACCTACAGTTTTATAACTGCCCCTATAGAGTATTTACGAAAATATGAATACAACCTATACCAACGCTTTTGAAAGCACTAGTATAAGCAGTACTTATTCCAGCATTTTTTGAAAGCGCTGGTATAGATCTTCAATGAATATAATTAAAAAGGCTTATACCAGCGCTTTTAAACCGCCATAATAGGTTCTGTCTATGCTAGTGCTTTTAGAATTGTCAGTATAGGGCCTATGCCCATACTCTATTCTAGCAGTTTTTAAAGCGCCACAATAGGTCATTTTTTTAATTTATTTATACTTTTTAATTTTTTTAGCACCTATAATGTGCCTACAATACATATTTGCCAATGCATATTTTATAGCAACTGTAATAAGCCACAATTCATATTCTCCAATAGCAAATACAATACCACATTAAACCAACAAACTAAATATATTTAATTACACTATATCAATAATTACATTCCAAATGTCTAAAATGTTATACACAAAATAATGCATCCCAAGTGTCTAGAATGTTATCAACAAAATAATACATTCTACACAACTATGTAGATAGTCCTGCACAAAAGAATACATTCTAACTATATAGAATGTCTTGCACAAAAGAATACATTCCAATTGTCTAGAATATTATAATAAAGTTTCCAACTATGATGTGTATATATATCAAAATTTGAAACTTCATTATAAGTATCAAAATGTCACAGTAACTACTCCAAAATAGGGCCAAAGTATTGCCTACTACATATCATCAAATGATAAGCACTGAGCACTAGGAGATTGGATATCCACTACAGAATCACCATCACCATCATACAAATTAAGAAACACACAATGGATTAGTGTACTAAACAACAGAGTTAGTAGCTAAATGACACAATATCACTAGTATTACTACCAAGTGCCACATTAGCAATTAAAACACACTCAAAATTTGAGATTTCAGTTAAGCATTCAAATGTTCTGTTCCTTCAAAAACTCTCAAATTAATTTCCCTCCAAATGGTCCATAAAAGACAAGCCAGAGTAGCTCCCCACAAAGTAAAACAAGTCTTTTTATCACACAGTCCAAACCAAATAATGAGCAAGCCTAGCACCAAAAACAGCCTTGAATTACAGTAAGGTACTTAGACTAGTGCTTGTTTAAGGAGAGAGTTTATTTTTATTTATTTGTCAGGCTAAAAATGACCAACGTAGATAAAAGTATAACTGCACTTAACAAAAAGAGTCTATATTGTACATAAGCCAGGTGGACTAAAAAATACGCTATGGCAAACATATATAAAAGTGTAGAGGAAATGTTCAAACCTTAACTCTAACTCTCCTCAAAAGAACCAAGCAATACATTAAGTTATATGAGAAACATGTTTTAGATATCACATTCTATATTAGCAAAACCCTTAAATAAGTTCAATTAAATAAGCTACAACTTTCAAACTTATTTCCTTCAAGTGGGCACTCTCATGTTGCCCTATCCAACTTATTTAGTTCACTCATAATTGACAAACTAAAAACTGCTCAGCAAAAGTGACACCCCTCTTCAATATGCATCCATCAAATGTGATTTGTGAGAACATGGAAGTTATAAAAATCATTAGAGAACGTGGATATCCATTTTTAGGACAAACCTCCTTGTGGTTTGACACAATTACAATTTAGTCCCACAAACTTTTTCAATTGTTAGATTTTGACTCTCTGAGGTGGTATGGACGAAAAGGAAATCGTGAGAAGTATTTTGAGTGGAACCCTAAACAATTGCATTTTAGTTCAAATCTTAAAAAATTAAATTTAGCAATTAAAAGTTTGTGAACTAAATTGCAATTGTGCCAAATCACAAGGACGTGTAATACCCCTTTTCCTAGTAGATAAAATTATTAACATATATAGAATAGTTTAATGGTAAGCACTATTACCAAAATTTGAAGGAAATTAAATACTACTCTAATTAAACTTGCTTTGAATTAGAGAGCCATGCCTTTTGTCATGCACAAGCAATGTGAAGGATCCTGTACTTTCATCAGGTTTTGCCACCTCAATTCTTAACGTTGTATACAATCTTATGTAAACACAAGCTTCTGTTTTGTAAATCTTCTTTTCATTTTAATATAAAGCCATTTTCAGACCAAAAAAGAAAAGGGAGTTTATACAAAGCTTTGAGTTTTAAACAATCTCCTAGATGGAAAGCAATGCATCATACAATTAAATGAATGTAGCACTTCAGCTCACTACTCTCTATAGATTGTTTCTTAAATACAAGTTGATAAATTTCCTTCACAAATGTAGATAGTTAAATAAGCCCCTCACAAATTATTACCAAAAAAAAAAAAAAAAGCTCCTCAATTTTAATTTACCGGTCTTTCTAGCCAACTAGTATGTCTCATCCTTTCCAAGGACAAAATCCACATCTAAACTTGTTACTGCAGATTTTTATTTGGTTATTAATAAATTGCAAAAGAGTTTCTAAGGAAGTCCTAACACATTTCTGCTCGAAATATGATATTTTATTGGTGAACAATAGGGAAAAAAAAAAAAAAACATAGGTAAGCAAAACTAAAGACAATTAATCAAATCTCAAGATTTTTACCTGGGCAGGGGTTAAATCAAATGAGAGACGAGCATCGTTTTCTCTTCTCTGTGCACACACACAAGAAAGACCTCTTCCAAGCCTTGATGCTGATCCTGCTACAACTTCAACTTTAAAAAGGTAAAACCCCCACTAATGAAAATCACCTTTCTAAATATTAAGCTGCAAAGTTTTATTGTTGGATCTTACATTTGACCAACCACTAATGAAAAAATCAACTCTCTAAATATTCAGTTGCAAAGCTATATTATTCGGATGTACATTATGACAGAATTAACTAGATCTACAAACTTCTTCTTATGACAGAGTTTTGCCAAGTACGCCTTTAACAATAAATAAGGGCTGTTAGTTGATTTATAAACTACAAAATCAAGGTAAATTCATATCACATCAAGTTGTAAATGTAGGACGCGCCCCCATAAATCACCATTTATACACAGTAAAAAAACACATTTACTGTCAATTGACCAAAACTTGTAACGATGCAAAACTTATAATGCAAAACTAATGCAATTTTTAAATTCTTTTTGGCTGATTCAAAACTACAGCTACTCCAATCTAACATCAATGAACTAGAGTAACAACTAAACAACAGAGTTTTTATAGACATGAAATATAATGGGGAAACGAAACAAATAAGCAGAACCAGAGCAACATCTCAAGGATGATTCTCTTTATGCCCCACTACAGACCCATGTGCTCTAATCCCTTTTCTAGAAGTGAAACCCACCAAATTTGCACCATATTGTGTCTGTTTTCTAGCATCTTTCTAGCAAATTGATTATTCAATGCTATAGGGAGATAGAGGTTCAAGGTTTGGAAAATGGTTGGAGCCATCATGCACTTTGCAAAGTTTCCACCCACTTTGTCCAGGCCAAACCTTATTAAAGTCAAACTGCCAAGGATGTCTCCTTGATTACATGGCTTCAAACAGCTTAATCTACCTCGTAGGTTTCTTCACTTGCTAGCTGGTCTTGAATAAGATCCATATAGCATGGCATACCATCTACAGCCTCCAACCACATGGCTAGGAATCATAATCACTTTCAAACAGGTTAGTGTCAAGCTAACAGAACAATCAGAACATTGTCAAACCAAGACGGATCATACTACTAAGGAAAACTCCATATTCTTGAGATGAGATCAAAGTTGTTTTATTTATTATAGTTCGTGTTCATAGGCATTGCCGCTATTACTCTATTATTGAGAAACAAGAAAAAAACCAGCAACCTAGATGTTAAGATTATCAGCTTGGCACATTTTCCTAACAACTTTCAATAGCCAAAAAAATAAAAAGCCTTGTAAACCACTCGCACCCAAGTCTTTAAATTTTCAATTATATTACTTATGTTTAAGTGTTACAATTTTGTTTATAAGGCTAAACCTATCTAGTAAGCATGTTCTGCCACTGAAAACCAAACCAGTCATCAAAATCTATAGCTCATTCCGTGTCAGATTTTAAATAATGAAAACCATATTAGACAATGTATTCTGCTCTAACAAGTTATACGTTGATAATATGTCAAAAACCCAAAACACACACTTTCAACACATATCTACCTACTCAACCATTCATTTCAGCAAATATTACTCCCATAAATAACCAAAATAAGTACCCAAACAAACACAAAGTAAATCACAAAAATGACTTATAATCAAAACCCATGTCCTACTTCACCTGAAATTGAAAATACCCAAGTAGGCAACACCAAAAAAACTCACAATTCAAGTAACAACAAAAGGCACAAAATGATTCATTTTCTTCAAACACAATAACCAACACTCCCAAGTTAAATAATTTTTTTAAAACAACAACTATAACCATGTATTACAAAATAAGCTAGAGTAAAGATAAAATAAAATTTTGTAGCTCAAAGCACCAAATCCAAAACTCTTAACAAAATACTTACAGTCACACTACAGTGTTTGCATATCCCTTAAAAAATAATGATCCTCTAGAACAACCACTAGTTCAGAGTGTCACAGAAGCCTAAGAAGAAAGAAAAAAAAAATCATACAGGAGGTAGGGGAAGGTATACTGTCGAGGGTGTGTCAGGTGGCTGAGGGAGGGAAGGAGACTGAGGATGGCTGTGGTGGCTGTGTTGTTGGAGGTGGTGGTGACAGCGGCAGAAAGCAAGGGCGATGGAGTGTGAGAGAGAGTGAAGGAGAATGAGGTTGTTGAACGACTATTGGAATGACGGCAGAGAGGACAGTAGTGGCTCGGTAGTTCGAGCGGTGAGGGTATAGAGACAAGAGTGAGGGAAAATGAGGTAGAGAGTTTTTGGGTGGGCAGTCCGATGGTTTGATTTGAGTGAGAGAGTAAAGAAACCCCAATTTTTTACTAAGTGTTTTGGTGGGAACCGAAGAGTTTTAGAGAGAATTCAGTAGATTTTTATTGTGACAACATTTTGACCTATTTTAGCGGACTTAAAGCTGTTGAAATAAAGAAAGAGTAGGCTAAGGTTTATAATGACAGGAATATAAGTTGTTGTGGCGAAAATCAAGCCCGCCTTAAATAGCTCTTTAAGATTTTTTTTTTAATAAAATAATATTTACTATTCCAAATTAATAAAATATAATTTAATCCTACAAAGTAACAAGTATATAATTTAATACTTCAAATTACTAAAATAAAATTTAATACTACTATTGTCAATAAAATATAATTTACTAATTAAAAACAATATAATTAAGACTTCCAATTATGTAAATATATTTGAATACTACAAATTAATTGAGTATAATTTAATAATTAATAAGATTTAATATAATACTTCAAATTAATAAAATATAATGTAACACTACAAATTAATAAAATAAAATATATTAATTAATTAATAAAAATATATTTTAATAAGGGCTGGGTTCAAGTTACACCTGGTATAACTCTAAGCAATGTTACACCACCCAATAACTTGTTATTGAATTAATATTTTGAAAATCCAACCGTTGAATTACATGTTCTATATGTTCTTAACATGCATGCAAATTTTCATATCAATTGGATGCTATTTACCATTTGATCCATAAACTCATTTTTTGTGCATTATTTTAAACTACAAAAATTTAAACTTTAACAATTGATTGATGATATGGCTATTAATATTTGATTACCTTGAAATTTTGCAAGTACGAAGAATATACAAAGATAATGTAATCTAACGGTGGATTTGTCAATATTCGCATCCAATTAAAAAATATTGAGTGGTGTAACATTACTTAAAGTTACACCAGGTGTAACTTGAACCCAACCCTTTTAATAATTCAATTTAACAAAATTTAATTTATTTTAATAATTCAAACTAATTTAATATATTATAATTTAATACTTCAAATTAATAAAATATAATTCCTCACTACAAATTACTAAAATATAATGTAATAACTAAAAAAAAAATGTAAGATGAGACTAGAGGACCAAAAAAGTAAAATATAATTTAATATTACTTTGGAATGACTAAAATACTCCCTAAATCTAAAAGAAGGCCAACTTACCTCCATAACCGTAGAAAATGAATGAAACACCCCTACCACCCAAAAAATGGCTAAAACACCCTTGAAGCAAGAAAAATAGCTAAAATACCTTTGAAGCCTAAAAAAGACCACAATAACCTTGAATCCTAAGAAAGCACCAAAATTGGAGGACATATAATTTATTATTCAGTGAAAATGACTGAAATACCTTTAAGGCTAAAAGAAGGCCAACCTACCCCACAAACTCAAAAAAATGGCTAAGACACCCCTACCACCCAAAAAATAACTGAAATACCCTCGAAACAAGAAAAATAACTGAAATACCATTAAAGCCTATAAAAAGATCACAATACCCTTGAATCATAAGAAAAAACCAAAATTAGAAGAAATATAATTCAATATTCATTTAAAAACGACTGAACTACCCTTAAGACTAAAAAAAGGCCAACGTACCCCACAAACTCAAAAAATGGCTGAGACACCAAAATACCCCCGACAACTAAAAATGAACCAAATACCCCATAGGCATTAAATGTCCACTATACACCCTAAGCCAAAAGGTGACCAAAATATCCTGGAAACTTTGAAAAGGACCGAAGTACCCCTAAACCCTAAAAATGACCCAAATAGCCCCGCAAACGCAAAAAATGAAGAAATACCCCATATGTAGTAAAACATTTTAGACACATACATCCTAAGCCTAAAAAATGACATAAATGCCCTTGGAAATTAAGAAATTATTAAAATGTTTAAAGGGTATGAGATCATTTCTTATGTTTTGGGGGGTATTTCGGTCATGCTATAACATTTCTCTAAGTTTTCTGTCATTATAACACTGCCTTCACAAGTTATCGATCATTTTTAACGCTTTAGGGGTGTATCGGAGATTTTTTAGGTTCCAAGTGTATTTCAAACAGCTCCAACTACTGCGGGGCCATTGTGGTCATTTTTTGATTTATAGGGGTATATTGGTCTTATTTTACTCATCGAGGGGTATTTTGGTATTTTTCAAACATAGGGGGGTATTTATGGTTGGTTTCCATGTTTTGGGGGATATTTTCGTAATTTTATGCGCTTTAGGGGGAGGGGGTTGCTCATTTTTTAAAGTTTCGAGAGTGTTTCAGTTAGGACTTCCACAGTTTCAGAGATAATTCGGTCTCTTTTTTTTTTTTGTTTCTACTGTGCGTTGGTCTTTTTTTTGGTATCAAGTGTCTTTTGGAATTTTTTTTTTGTAGGTACGAGGGCATTGTGGTCATTTTTTCGATTTATAGGGCTATTTTTGTATTATTAAAGTAATCGAGGGGTTTTCCACCTTTTTTAGGCATGGAGGGTACTTTTTGTCATTTTCTAGCTTTTAGGAGGTATTTCGGCCGTTTTTTACGTTTTGGGGGTGTATTGATCTTATTCTGGGTGTCAAGTGTGTTTTGGACATTTTTAGTCTTTTTGGGGGCATTTTGGTCATTTATCAAACTTATAGGGGTATTTAGATCTTATTCAAGTAATCAAGGGTATTTGGGTCTATTTCAGGCACAAGGGGCACTTCGGTCATTTTCGATGTCTTGGGGGGTGCTTAGGTCATTTTTTGATGTTTTAGGGGTATTTCAATCATTTACTAGGTTTCAGGGGTATATCGGTCTTTTTATAGATATCGGGGGTGTTTTGGACATATTTTTGTGTTTACGGGGGCATTTTGGCCACTTTTTCAATATATGAGGTATCTTGCTCTTTTTTGATGTTTTGGGGGGTACTTTGATTTTTTTTTCTAGGTTTAAGGGAGTATTGGTTATTTGTTAATTAAGAAATCCCTATAGGTGACCTATTCCAGGGCTTTCAAAAGCGCTGGGATAGGTCTCTCTCATAAGGGAATAGAGTGAACCGATACCAACACTTTTGGAGTATTGGAATAGGCAGACCCCATTCCAACGCTTTGAAAAGCGCTAGGATAGGTCCCCCATCATATGGGAATAGGACAATCCTATTCCAGCGCTTTTCTAAAACACCAAGATAAATTAACCCTGCGCCAGCATTTTCAAAAGCGTCATGCATAGGTTTCTCCCATAACGGAAATCAGTACTCCTATTCCAATGCTTTTAAAGCGTTGGGATAGGACAAACCTATTCCAGCGCTTTTGAAGCGTGGGGATAGGGTAGTTTCAAAAATTAAATTAATTAAAAAAAAAACGATAAACCTAACCTATAACAGTAATTATAAAACGCTGCAATAGGGCTTCTTATACTAGTGTTTTTGGAAGCCACCGCAACAAACCTCCTATTTCAGCGATTATTAAAGCACGGGTTTTGAGCTACCGTAATAGGATTTCTTGTACCAACGGTTTCGAAAAACACCGGTACAGGCTTCTCTATTATGGCAGTTTTAAAAAGCGCAAGGAAAAAAAACGCTGCTATAGGACAATTTTTTGTAGTGTTTCATGAATCAATCATTGGATTACATTACCTCTTTATACCCGTCGTGTTACAAAATATCAAGATAATCAAAAATCAATAAGTTTTTAGAGTCATGATTTTATTCCAAGGCAAGATTAAAAGAAAAAGATGAATGCAAAATAATGTTAAAATTTTTAATTAATATAAGTAAAAATTACTAAAATTCTGTAATTAAATAAAATATAACTTATAATTTATATTTTCCTGTCTAGTGGCAATTCATTTTATTATGTCTACTGTTAGAGTTGACTTAATAATCATTGGAATGTTTAAACTACTTCATAATCTAGATGACTACAGGTATTATTTTACATAAGTAAAAGATATAAATGAAAATAATCAATTAATAGATGAATTTTAAAGACTAATTGTAAGACATTCAGACAAGTTATTTTTATTATTTAAAATTAAAATAAAAAAATTATCTTAGAAGTTAAAAATATGATAATCTACTCGATATCTTTAAATTTTTAAGTTAGCCTTGATTTTTAAATGTTCTATGTATATGGTGTCTTTATTTGTAAATTAACAAAACGTATCAATTTTTTTTCCTATATTGACTTCATTCCAACTATCAAAATGTGGTTTATTTAAAAAAGAAAACCATGAAAAGTATAAAGTATTGTACAAGAAGTAAATACAACAATAACAATAAATAAAATTGTTGCAATACCATGAGTTTTTTAAGGCTACACCTAAAAGTTTTTTTTTTTAATTTCTTAAACAGATTAGGAGAATCAGAAAATATTCTCAATGAAAATATTTTTATTTTTTATTAATATTAAAAAATGGAACATTTTATTTTAGAGGGTGGGGGATATGTGTGGGCTCTAGGGTATTTGTCAAATGTCAATAATTATCCCATCATAAAACAAATTAAATTTTAAGGGTTTATTTATTTTAACTTCAAAATTATTTATAAATTATGAGTTTCTAAATCAAATAATACATAACATCTAGTCAACACAAAATTAAATGTGTATATTAAAAGCAGCAAAATTTAACACGTACATGATCCAATAATCGGATTTTCAAAATATTAATTAAAAAAACTATTGACTAATGTAATATTACAAAGAGTTACAATATGAGTAATTTGGTAAGGGTAAAATTTGTTGGGTAAGTCCCCAAAATTACTATTAAAAAAATAATGTCTATTTCTTATAGTGTGAAAGGTGGTGGTTTTCACCCTCCTATCTTCTTGTCAAAAACTTCCTCTTTGGCCTCAAAGAGTCAAAATGGCTTTTAAATTGTTATTTTTTTTTATTACACTTTGTTTGTCACGTTTTTTTTTTTTTTTTTTTTTTCCTTTTTCTAATATTTGGTACCATTGAAAGTAAGAAGGGAAACCTACTCGGAAAAGCATTTTCTATGGCTAATCAAAAAGAAAGCACAAGGAGGTTTTCTATGGTACAATTTTTAGAATTAAAAAACGTTTATTTGCCACCCTTTTATGTTCCATTAACTTCTCCATTCTTTAGTGCTGCCAGAAAGGCAGAAACAACACCATTATCACTACTGTTACTACAACTATACCACTAATGTCGCCACACCACCATCACAACCACTATAATTAACAGAATTTGATGAAAAGATTGTGGACATATCATTTCTCAAATGATATACAACAATAGCCATATATATAGGCTAATCCAAAACAGAGAGTGAAGAAAGAGAAGGAAAAATAACAAACAAACTAACCTAACTAACACTAAATATATCCAGATTATTTACAACAAACACGTGTGTGGAACACAGTGATTAATGGATACAAGAAAAACGACCTGTAGCTTAAAGATCTAAAATACAAAAGCTGCTTGTAACTTAAGTCTGTTTCTTCTTTTCTTCTTTGTTCTTCTTCTTATTTTATTCTCTACTTTTACTGGTAATACTCTGATAATAACCTGTCCATTGATACCACTGTGCCTTCGTAACATGTTAATGAATTCATTGAAACCATAAAGGCATAAACCCTAAAACCATTAAGTCTTAAAGTCATTGAAAACATAAACTCTAAGACCTAAAATTCATAAAACTTTAAACCCTAGACCCTAAAGCCCAAGAAAAAGAGGAAAAAAAAATCAAAACAAAACACCTCAAATTTAGTTAAATACCATTATTTAAGTAAATGCAACTAGAATCAGTTATTTTTTTCTCAAGTTAATGATCAAAAGAAAAACAAATGTTTTTCCGCCTTTTTTCCCCTCTTTAAAAAATAAAATAAAAAATTCAAACCAAGATATTGACACCTTGAATGTTAGGCCAAGAGACTATCTACGTTTGAATTAACTTTAACAAACTCAAGCAATAGTGAAAATATAAA
Source organism: Castanopsis chinensis (assembly GCA_032878915.1). NCBI lineage: Eukaryota > Viridiplantae > Streptophyta > Magnoliopsida > Fagales > Fagaceae > Castanopsis > Castanopsis chinensis. Next base: position 1,363,996 of record JAVQMG010000084.1, read on the forward strand.
AATAAAAATCAAGCCCTTTTGCAAAAATATTAAAAAAAAATTAAAAATCAAGCACCAAGAAAGCAAACACACCAAATATAAGTGAAAAAACTTTTACGAAAATCCACAAGACAAATCCTATAATTTCACTTTAGTTAAATAGATATTACAAAATTCAATTTTATGTCAAAAACTTAAATTCACAACAGATTAGAGGGAAAAAAAAAACAAAAATAACTATTCTTTAGGAATAAAATACATGTTTCTCAAAAAAAAAAAAAAAGGAATAACATACATTATCATCAATCTTTTTTTTTAATATCTAAAAATTAAAGCGTAGTATTTATTATTACTACAATTTTGTTGACCTACATCTGCATAGTATTTCGGTCCACTTTGGTCAATTTTAGTCTATTCGATCTATTTTGGTCCAATTCAATCCATTTTGTCCACTTTGGTCCATTTTGTTTCACTATGTCCAGTTAGGTCCATTTTATTCACTTCAGTCTATTTGGTTCAATTCGGTCCCATCCATTTGGTCTCTTTCGTCTACTTTTGTCCAACCAATGCAATTTGGACTATTTTGGCCCATAAGGTTCATTTCAATCTAATTCAGATCATTTTTTCCGCTTCGGTCCATTATGTCTACTTCGGTCTATTCAATCAACTTCAGTTCAATTCAATCCACTTTGTCCATTTCGTCTACTTTGATCCATTCGGTCCAATGTGGCCTATTTTTGTCCATTTCGGTCCAATTCAGGTCATTTTGTTCACTTCCGTCCATTTTGGTCCCCTATATCCACTTTTGTATATTCGGTCCACTTTAGTCCGCTATGTCCACTTCAATTTATTCGGTCTACTTCGGTTCAGTTTAGTCCTATTCAGTCCAATTTGGTCTATTTTAGTCCATACGGTCCATTATGTCTATTTTGATCCATTCAGTCCATTTTGGCCTATTTCGGCCCATTTCAGTCCATTTGATCCACACTTTTTATACTGTTACACATGGATAAAAATGAATATTATGTACTTTATAGAAATACTTTATCCATAATAATTTCCCGCAAAATCTTAGATGACAAGTTGTTACTGGTTCTAATATGGGTCTATCACCAAGATCACTTTTTTACCTATTAATAACTGCTTGTCACCTAAAATTTCTTGTAATAATACATTTGAAAGTTAGAAAATTTAAAAACCTAACAGCTTGCCACCTAAGATTTGTTGTAATGCTAATTTGGCTCTTTTGTTATCCTTTTTTTTTTTCCAATTTGGAAATGGTCTTGGAGTTGGATATATGTTTTGGGTTGGGTATACTTTGATTTTATTTTATATTCAATTGAACGAAATCACTTGATTTGAACTGTTTTTATTAATTTAATTTTTATTTCATTAACTTATTTAATAATATATATACTTTTTTTTCAAATTTATTTGGGTGATAAATGCTCTATATGTGTTTACTTAAAAAAATTGTGTTCCTTTTGATGTTCTTTTCTATATTGTTATATCCTATTGGCTTCCATGCATGGTGGTTGGTAACTTAATTTCCATTTTGAATTTACGTGTCATGCATGACTAAATAATTGATCATATATTCATCCAAATATTTAGTTTTATTGTACAATGTTGCTTTAAGTTTATGATCATGATTGCAAGCGAAAAAAAGTTTATGATTATGACCACAACTGCTTTTTACTCGATTGAGAAAATGATGGGATGCTTATGATGAACAGATGATGTAAGGACACGATTCGTTCCACAGCCCCAGAGATTTGGACAATGGCCTAATGAGCCCAAAAATAATAAATTTGATAAAGAGTGAGCCTGTTATTGAACGTTCAGTGAGTTAGAATGTAGGTCGCAATAGGCTAGTTGGCGTTAGAATGAGTTAGACAAACAGTTCAAAAAGAAAAAATACTCCTCGGTTAAGTCCAAGGATGGTATATTCTTATATATTTCTCCTAGACTAATACAAATATTCAAGTTCTTGATTACACAGTGATTTCTCTTCTAGATTTCTCATGATCCTCACTGTAATGGAATCCTTCCTCTTTTATTCCCTTCCCTCTTTTCATCTCAGTCTTCCACATGTAGATCAAATTGCTAATTTTCTTAATACTTGTCCCATTAGCACTTTTTTAAAATTTTTGAAGGTAATTGTGAGGCTGAAAGTTACTGTTTAAGTATCACTTCCACATTAATGTAGCCAGGAGGTTAGATGTAAAGAATTCAATACGGTAGTAATAGTAGCTTTCTTCCCAGATATTTCTCAATTCTCTGTTGACTCACCGTTCTCTAAAGCTTATCTTCCTAGGCGCGGTTGCCTACGGCCCAGTACTTGATGGGTGGTCAAACTTTGGGCTTCCACTCTATTGGTCGAAGTGGGATTGCTCATCGGACAACATTACCTATTTATTATGATCAGAACTCTTCCTCAACCCTGTAATGTACTTACCTTCACTAATACGTGCTTGTTTTCGGGATCTTTGACGTCCTCGAGTATGGCCCACGACCTAATATCCTTATCTGGGCCCTTCATCCCTACAAATGACTATTATAAACACTAGCGGATTTTTGTCTTTAAAGCCATTACAAAACCTAAAATTTCATTTAAATTGTGTTTTTTATAGTTCTATATATTTTTGGCTTAATTCCAACATTGTCTAATAAAAATATGATGGTGTTAATGGACAAAGATGGATTTTAACTTTGAATATAATGGTGTAACTTTTTATTGGTTAGCAATAGGTTAGATATTGTTTTCACATAACTTGGTAAAATGTGATCCAGAAAATAAAAACTGCCATTAATTAGTAGCATAAAGAGCAATGACATCAATGTCATTATAGAGAATGACAATCATCTTCATAACATGAAATCTTTCCTTAGATACATTTAATTTTCTAGCCTTTAAGCTTTAAAGTTTGTATTGGTAGAAAGTTTCAGTCTATTAACTCATCATATTGTCGATAATGAAGTGTATTAATTTATATGACTGACCATCAAACCATTATAAAGTTTATTTTTGCCTTCAATTAGAACTAATGCATTTTTACATAACCATAGGAGCCTAACAATGAAGGAATTACAGTCACATGGAGACCACGTACTAATAAAGACTATATTCTGTCTAAGACATTGTCTTTTGCTAAGAATGGATTCACCATTCACTAACAAAGGAAACTAAACTCTTAAGTGATAAAAATATATAGTAAAGATAAGTAATAGTTTTAAATTTCTAAGAAATGATTGTAAACTAATAGTAATCATTGGATATGCTCAAATTGAGAGCTAATCATAGAGTTTACGCCAAGGATAAATTTGAGGTATTTTAGTTTTTAATCTGCGCATTTATTTGATCACCTCTTATTTCTTAGTAAGATGTTTACCAATCAACCCAGCATAAATTTTTGAAGGAATTCTACCAAGAGGATCTTTACTTTTTGCAGGTGTGGGAAGTCTTTGAAGAAGCCTTATAATTATTTCTTATTACAAGATAGCTATATCAATTCAAAGGTAACCACTTATATGTTTCACAATGCTCTTGGAGGGATGCCATGGCAATTTTTTTTTTTAAATTAAAAAAACATATAAAAAAGAGTTTAGGCTTTAAGGAGAAGGGAATGAGAACTGATAAATTTTTATTTATGAGTGGTGACCTCCAACGGATTGTGCTTGGAGTTCAAATTGGACCATAGCCATTTTATAATTTGGCAGAAAAATAAAAGCAGCAGCAAAAAAAAAAAAATTATACAGAGGCAAAATAACTTACAGTTTTACTCAAAAGAACAAGAACTATAAAAGATAGTTATATTAAAATGAATGGAACAAAAATTTAATGTCGTGTTTAAAAGGTTATATAGAACAGTAACTCTATGTGTTTTTTCAATCATTGTTATTCTTTACCATCTTCTACACTCTTTGCATAAAAAATGCTTACAATTACATAATTGTCTCTCATCTATTACACACACGATGTATATCTGGTTCTCTCCTTCCTTCTCTCTCTCCCTCATTGTGTGAAGTGGCGACATGGCAAAGAGGTACGTGGATCATCTTTAGATATCGTATGGTGGGGGCTTGGGCAAATCTTTGACTATGCCACAGAGCAAGGTGTTGTCGGGAATGTTGTACTCGTCCCTGAGGGATCGTGCAGGAGAGAGAACGCTAGTATAGAGCTCTTGCCCAAGGTAGCGTCTCTCAGTCAACTCAGACCTTATGTTCCACATGCCAGCATTGTCAAATGTCAAGAGGATAGCTGCAAAGGACTTGGGAAACACCTGGATTGTGTGCCTGCTTACAGCGTCAAGAAGATTGTAGTTCCTTCTGCGTTCTGGAGTCCACCTCCCAGGCTCAACACTGTTATCAAAAAACACATAAAATAGTCAATTTCTACGTCAAGAATCTCACATTTTTTTATAGTATTCGAACTCAGGACTACTTGCTTTGATAGGAAATGGTAAATTTCATATAACTTACGAGACTGCGAAGAAGGAGTATCCATCCACATGCCATGACTGGATGCTCTTCTCGTGGTTCTCAAAGATGATCTCAATGAAGTTACGGAATGTCATGTTCATGACATTGGGTGCCAAGGTGACTTTATCTACAGCTTCAGCTGGTGGGTCATCAGGGATGGTGTCGTATTTGAAGACCTTTTCTGCGACTCCATAATACTCAGCAAGCTTCAAAGGTGTAGGAGGGTCGACATGGGATACACCATTGATAGCATATCGAAGCTTGCCATCGACCTTGGTTGCTGAGTTGATGAGCTTGATGGTACGGGTAATGTTAATAGCACCATAGTGATAGGAGCCCTGAGGGTTAGGCCTAGCAGCACTAGCAGTGAGGTTCCAACGGAAGGTACGGAATTGATTGAGTGACCAAGCCCAACCAACAGGAGCCTCAGGGATATCAGGTGAGGCTGGACCTTTTCCATTGGTGTAGCGGACGATTCCCTTGGTAGTGAGGACGGTCTTGGTGAATCGTGTGGAGGCCACAATGTAGTAGTCCTTAGGTTCTTGATCAGCTGTGACAAGAACCCCAAAGCATTGCCCTACATGGACATCAAGGGACTCATATGTGTTTTGCACAGTGTGGGATCCTTCCATCTCCACAAGCTTCATTGGGTGGCCTTGGATCCTAAAGTTCAAGGAATTCTTAATCCCAACATTGCAGATTCTGTATTTGTAGGTTTTGCCAGGCTTCATGGTGAACAAAGGCTCTTCCTTGCCGTCGCCCTTAGGGGATTTTCCATTGATGAGGACACCATCTGGCCTACCAAGGGAGCGGCCACTGTCCAAGAACTTCCTGAGAGTTGTGTGACTCTTGCTGTACCAGTCACCAATGAGTACAGTGTAGTCATCCTCAGGATCGGCATATGGGACGGGAATGAGCAACCGGCTGTTCACGCGGAGGCCGCCAAAGCCACCGGCTGCACGATGCATGGCAGTTGTGGGATAGTAGATGTAGCTCCCAATCTGGTCCTTAACTTGGAAGTGATATGTGTAGTTCGTGCCAGGGGGAATGGGGCACATGGTTCCCAACACTCCATCTTGCCACGAGTTCTTCCTATGTTGGATGCCGTTCCTAGATGCCAAATCAACCAAATCGAAAACATTAACATAAATGATTGACGACATAACGTTTATAAATTAATGTGTCACCCATCATTTAAAAAAAAAATCTAGACATTCATTTATTATTATTTTTTTGAAATCCAACTATGGAATTCATTTCCATGTTAGAAAAAGAGAGAATGAATACCATGTCACCAGGAATGGCTCGTCGAGGTTGTTGTGAACGTTGATGACAATGTTGTTGTTGGTGGTGGAGTTGATATTGGGTCCTGGAAATTCACCGTTAATGAAAATGGCTTGTTGGGGGACTCCAAGTGGAGAAATGGTGCCATAGGTGACATTCCACGTGAAGAAGAGATAAGGGTCTTCACTCCGGACCATAGACATCGCTGCAGCCGAGAGGCACAGCAGAAACATAAACCTCAAGGTTCCCATGTCTCTCTCTCTCTGTGTCTGTGTCTTTCTTTCTCTCTCTCTCTCTGAAATTAATCTTTTTCCAACTTGGGGAATGCTTTACATGTCCTTAAAAGTGGAAGAAGAGAGTTCTTCTACCGTCCTCATGGCATTCCAATCCCTTCCCTTTTTATATTTGTCAGTGGCTATTTTTTAACCATTGGAACATACCGTTATTGTCTCATAGCTCTCCCTCTTTCTTGCCCCTCACATTCCGCCCTTCCTCTTATTTATTGTTTCATTGTATTTTTTTGACTATGTCTATGTCACAGGGGACGAAAGTGCACCTTATGTAATCCACGCGCAATTCTTTAACTATAAACTCAGTGTTGTTTTAATCCTGACCATTAATCTCAGTTTCTGTTTTAAAACAACATATGCCTGTCAATCTCATTTCAGTTTCACCACCGCTGTAGGTTTCTTAACTGATCAAAGTCGTTTTGATTATTGTTTAAGGTAAGGATCAAACGGACAAAACCTTGATTTCACCGAAAAGTGAGCATGGTACATTCTGTATTTCCACAACAAGCTGATTCAAGAGTTACTCTCTCTCTTTTTTTTCTTGTTCTACAAAGTTGACATTACGTTTTATAGATTACTTGTTGGTATTAGCCCCTCCCCCACGAAGAAAAATGATATCTCAATAAGTTGTGTCCCTGTACCTGCGATTTGTTGCTCAAAATCATCATTTTTCTTGACACAACTTCACATCTGTCAGCTATGTTTTTTCAAGGTACTCAATTTATTCTAACATGCTGAGGTTCAGAACTCTGATCCTCATCTTAATCACTTCTCAGATTTTCAATTATCTTTTTGGTCTGTTTGGTAGTTGGGGAAACAGTTTGAATTAGTAAAGAATAAAACTTTCACTTCATTTGTGTGTTTTGTGTTGCATTTGTTCCTCGCTGATTTCTTAAGTTCCTTTTGGAGTAATGGTTTTGTCCACTGAATGTAAAATGTTCACGGCCCCTGCTGGCAAAATAAATTACTCTCTGTTTATAGTTGACAACTTATAATGTGGTTCCCTTTTTAATGTAAGCTGCAAGCTCTAGTACTGTTATTTAATTTGGATGCAATTAGGGTAGACTGAAAGGTATCAAATGTATTGGCTAGCTTATAATTCTGATCACATTCTACTTATAACAGTTTTAATTTTGATTACTTCTTGGTATGGAAGATGTGGTATTTTTCTAGTCATAAGTCATAATTCACAAGCAATGTGCCCTTTTGGGTCTGCTAGGTAAAAAGTAAGGGCTGTATTGTTGTTGGAAAATCATCACTAGGAGACTTGATGCCTCTCCTATTTTTCCAGTTAAAGTATTAAATTCAGGTTATATTAAAATTGGCTTAGAATTGTGTCGAGACATAGCAGCAAGTTGTTACTTAGAATTAAATTGCCATACTCTCTAATTATCTAGAATGTGTGGGCTTTGTGGTTAAGGACTTACAATCCACTTAAGTTATGCAGCTGACAAAGTCCAAAGTGAATGAACTATCCACTATTCTTAAGGATGTAGAAACTTCTCAAACTGATATTAGATGGCTGCAAGGGATAATCAAATCTTCACCATTAAATGAGACTATGCTGTCTCTCAGCTCCAAGGTTGAAAATTTCAGGGAAGATCCATGTTAAGTGAATTCTAGCAGTCTAATAATTTTATTTTCTCATGGTGTACAGGTGAAAAACCAATAGATAGTTTATCATATTTTAGCACATTGAACAAGTAACGTGAAATAGTTGGGTTTGAGGCTGTACTTATTCTGCTAAATCTAGAGCTTTGGGCTGGCGTGGTTTGGTATTCATAATTGAAACATTTCACAAGCTGTTGAAGATATATGTATATTTTCTGTATTTCTTTATATGGGGCCTTCTTTATGGTTCGGAGGTGAATAATTAATATTCAAAAGCACTTTGTAACGTTTCACAATGAATTCATCAATTTGTATCATAATTACAATTAGATTAACTGAATGACATCTGACTTGAAGATTTTCTGAATACCTCTCTTACAGCTATATAACGAGCTTGACGAATCAGTTGATGAAACAAATGAAGTAAATTGAGTAAGGTAGCCTTTTCTCCACAGATAAGTTCACTATACCAGCTGTCTCATCTGTGCTCCTGACCAATTGTGATTTTCGAGCTGAAAGCTGATAGAACTTTTCACCAGACAAAACAAATGCTCTGTTTATGTGCACTCTTTGTTCTGGATTGATAAATTATTTTCTCTCCTAGAATTCTGATAGGTTGACAATTGTAAACACTGTTGTTGCATGTACTTTCAAAGGGAAATTATCATAGTGTTGTAGCAGACTGTTTAATTGTGATATACTTGTTGCTTGCTCGAGGCAGAGTCAGAGTAAATGCCAGCATATACAGTTTCTCCCAGGCATGATACATATTTAGAGGTTTAATGCCATTATATCTTTTCTGGATGTTTCACCAGCTTTACCTTTCAGTGTTAGAATATGTTGTTAATTATAGATAGTCCACACCGACAAGGGTTTGCAAAATGACTATTCTAATTGAACTCAATTTCACATTACTTAAAGGTTGGTCCACGTTGGTATGGTGTGTTATTCAGAATTATTTATTGATTGATGACATGTTTAGTGAACAGAGAAAACTTGAAAGACTTTGAAGGCTTAAAAGAGTTGTCAGTTTTTGTTTGCAATTACACATCCTCTCTTAGCTGTGGATTTAGAACTGTTTTTTTTTTTTTTTTTGGCAGAGGTATTTAGTTAGTAGGTTTATATGGTGGAAATGAAATCAAGGTTTAGGCTTTGTTATCTTGTTAGGATTTGTTGTTATCTAGGATTCTATTTGAACTGCGTTTTCATAAAACGCAGCTCCAATACCATGGTATCTTTTTCCCGCGGACATATGCATTGCAGCCTTACATCATATCTTTCAAGGAAAAGAATAATATTGGCAACTCCAAGCATAAGTTGATATAGCCCTTCTCCTTCTAGTGGATTAAGATTTGGGGATGAAACTTGCAAATTTGCAATACATAAGATTGTGAAAATGGTGCTGAAGTCAATTCTAAATTTACACTCCCTGCAAGCTTTATGAAAGAAGCAAGTCAGCAGAGTTGATTTGCCCAGGTAATGGATTAATGCTGTTAACTAGGAAGGGCTGCATAAAGCTTCTAAAGTCATCAAAATGGAGCCTGAACCCTGAACTATACCGTGGTTGTACGTCTCTTGTTTCTCATAATTTCATGCCATGTAACAAATCAAATGTACTAAAATCAGTTCAAGTTGATGATTTAGGCACTTGATTTTTTTCAAAATTTGTGGAACGTAAAAAATTGTTAAAAGAATGCATCAAAGAGAGGGTGTTCAAAATGGGTGGTCAGATGTTATCACATCAAGCTAATTTGTACCTGCGTGTTTCTGACATTTTGCTTCTTTATGATGGGGTATGAGAATTAGTCAATTAGTAGCATGACAAACTGTACAGATTGAACCATATTCATGCATTTTCTTAGGCCTGAGGAAAACAGACTTAATTATATTCGAGTCAAGCCTTTTGGTTTCAAAATTTCCTAGTTTATACTTTATTATTAGGTTTGGCTGATTGTAAAGAGCAGTTGTGTAGATAATCTGTACGAATTTATCTGTTTAGGAACAACTTATTCTCATTAGCTTATTTGCATAATGTAAAACAAAAGGCTAAAAGTGAGATTATCTAAAATAAAACTGAGACAAAAAGCAAAAAGCTGTCAAACTCATCTATATCTATATTTTATTTTATTAGAGATTGTGTCGTAAATTTCCACCTTTAAGTTTGGTGTCACATTGAATATCTGTTTTTGGGACTAGTATTTTTCTTCCATAGGTAATTTGTTTACATTTCTCTCTTTGGGTCCTAAGTTGTAACTGAGCTGTCATGTTCTTCTTGCCTTCATATTTTTGTAGATTGTGCCCTCTTTCTTGGAAGGTTTGAAGCAATAAAAGTGTGAATGAGAGACTTTTCTTGTTACTCAACTATAATCATTGTTGTTCAATCTTTTTATCTCCTTAAAGGCAATAGTTAATCCTACCCTTTTCATATAGTTAATCATAGTTCGTTTTATCATTGGAAAGCTTACTCTGTGGGCTTTGCAAAATGTAATGCGATTTTATAAGTAACCCAGTTTGCATCTCCTAGAATAGCGATAAGAATCTCAATAGTCTTTCATAAATTCATTTTTCTCATCTGTTAAACTTTGAAACAAACAAATTATTAAAAAAAAAAAAACTTAAAACAAACACACTATGAGGATAAAAAGCCCAAGATATGTTTTTGGGTCATAAGCTTGATCTGAATATACTTATCTGCCGAGGACGGATTGATGGTAATAAGGATGTCAAATTTAAAGGCCTATGAACAGACTATTGCAAAGGAGGTTAGTGGAAGTAGTCCGAGGAAGAGTATCTCCTCAGTTAAGTGAAGTGAAGGTCAGATGGTACACTATGTTGACTAGAATGATATTTCAGAAAGTCTTGTAGATGAAGATATGTTTCACAAGGGCATAGAAAGGAAGAACGGATGGAAAATATCTTAGAGAAAGCTGCTACCACCGCATTGAATGCTCTGTATTTAAGTCTCTGGCTACATTAATGAGAAAGTGATATCTAAATGGTGATTTTCAGCCTTATAGATATTACCTAAAGATTTCGGGCAAGTGCTAATGGGACAAGGATTCATGTTAGCTGCCTAGAGCTACACGTGGAGAAGGAGAATGAAAGGGGGGAGGAGATATAAGAAGGAAGGAGGTCCCGAAAAAAAGGGATCGGGAGAGAATGAGAGAAAACACTATAAACTGGATATTTGTAATTAATCTTTAAGAGATGAGAGAGATAAGAATCTAGTCTTTGGCTTGAGTCTGAGGTAAGTTTGAACATATAAACCCATTCATTTTTATCATTTTGTAATCTTGGGTTATTGTTATTACCGTTTAAGCTCATTAGAAACAAGATTTCAGACCCACACTCTATAAATTTATTGTATTAGACTCTTTGGGCCGATACTCTTTTTCTCGTTAGGCCTAGGCACGAAGTACGACCTTACACACACACACACAAAATAATTCTTTATAGGGAAAACACACAAAATATAAAAGAGAGAAAAGAACGGCAAAAATGATTTTACAATCCATAACTTTGATTAACTGTCATTTTAGTCCCCTAAAATTAACAATTGTTATTTTAGTCCACTAACTTTGATAATGAGATCATTTTAGTCATTTCATTCATTGCCGTTAAAAAAATTTAGGTTAACATCCTTAAAATGACGTTGCTTAACTTTTATAAGAAAAAAATTTCATCAAGTTAATAGACTAAAATGACAATTTTTTAAACTTAGTAGGCAAAAATGATAATTGTTTAAAGTTAATAGGCTAAAATGATAATTTTAAACTTACTGAATTAAGATGCTGATTGATAAGATTTAATGGACTAAAACAATAATTTTTAAACTTAATGAACTAAAATGACAATTGAAAAAAGTTATAAGGTGTAAAGTAATTCTGATGGGGGCTGGATTTCAAGGCCGGTGGCTTGGCTTAGCTATGGGCCTCGAAGGATGGTCTTAATTTAGCATCCCATCTTGGAATTAATTCTTTTTGTAGAATTAGATTATGAGATTATAGTTTTATTGCAAAACAACCCCTCCTTGAATCATCTTATGATGGAGCCTTTACTCAATGATTGCAAGACCCTATTGAAGAACTTCCGCAAATCTAAAGTTCAGCATGTTTATAGGGAGGCTAACCAGAATACCTGATACACTTTCTAAGTTAGGAGCTAACCAATCTTTTAACTTTGTTATTTTTGATAACCCACCGTAAGTGATGGAAAACTTGCTGGCTTTAAATAAAATTGAACTTTTCTTGTAATAACTTTATTGGCGCTGTTGTTTTACCAAAGAAAAAAAAAGGAGAGAGAGAGAGATAAAAACAATCATAATCTTCTATCTTTGGGAATTTCCGTACTAGTTGAGCACTATAAAAAGCACTAAACTAGTGTAACTACACCAGACAAACACTCACAATAGAAAATCAAACACCAAAAACGATTTTGAAAAAAAAAAAAAAAAAACACAAAATATACAATAAAATATAATAAAAAAAGTAAAGCAAGTGAAAAGGCACTAAACCAAACCACACCAAACCATGTTTTACTCCAATAAGTCTGAGATATTCGCAAAGCCGATCCGCAATGTCCACTCTTTTCTTTTAGAATCTTTGACTCCTTCTTTTCCTTTCTTTTGACAATAGTATCCATAGTAGTAGGAAAAACATAGTTTTAGACACACACATATTATTGACACAACAATAATAATAGTAAAGTTTTTTTTGTTATTATTATTAGGAGTAGATACAAACCCTAGAGAGATTTGGTGAATCTGAATCTGAATCTGAATCGAATAGAAGGAGGAGCAGATGAGGGAGATGATGATGACGACGACGATGACGTGGCAGTGGGTAATTAGAGTTATAGTAGTAGTGACAGTTATAAGTGTAGGAATAATTCCGTTAAAAGTGAAAGGGAACACAGAAGGGGACGCACTGTACACCCTGAGGCGCAGCTTATCAGATCCGGACAACGTTCTCCAGAGCTGGGATCCAACTCTCGTTAACCCCTGTACTTGGTTCCATATCACCTGTAACCAAGATAACCGCGTCACCCGCGTGTCTGTTTATCACTCACTCTCTTTCTCTTTGTTCCTTATAATTGATCTGATTGATTTTTCTTTTCTATTATATTTTAGTTCTTGAATTATGGATTTTGCTTGCTTTGTGTAAAACATAATAAGTACTACTATTAATTTAACCTTTTTTTATTTTTTTTATTTTTTTTTAATAGCTGAATGGTAGAAATGAAAAAGAATACATGTGCCCGATTACTAATCTGTTGAGGATTCATAGCTGACTCGGATAATTTTGGAAATACGTCCTCTTTGTTTAGGGTGTCGTATCAGCTGTTTCATGTTATAATTTTTCAAAAATTGCTCGTGTCACTAAATCATACCCCGTTTCGGTGTCAGTGTCCGTGCTTCCTAGATTATTGTTGTAGCTTGAGCAATTGGGGATGGAAGGTTGGACATTGAGCCACCTTAAGGGGGCCTAAAAGGCCATTTGTGTCTACATAGGTGTACTTTCTTTGTGGATGTTCCTAACATCATGGAAGTTGGGAAGGTTGCTTCATCGCCTTAGGTTTCTGTAGCTCGTGACTTAAGAACATTCTAGTGGTTTTTTTTTTTTTTTTTGCTTTAATTATTAGTTTAAGAAGCTCTTTTTTAATGCTTTAGGTATAGGAACTTTGCTCTATATATGTAAAGGGTATTTGAGATTTAGTACTAGAGATAGTGGGAAACTTAGTTTTTGGCATGACACATGGTGTGCGTGTGGATGAGGCTTTGTGGTTTTTACACTTGGAATTTTTCCAGATTGGAGCCAACAAAGCTCTGGAATTGTGCACCTACATGGAGGTTGCGGGGGAGTAGTGCAGAGGAATCCAATATTCATGGGGTGAATTTAGGATTGGGATGTGAAGTCATTTAGTGCTCTTTTTGATCTACTATCTCATGCTAAAAGCTCAGGTTGGGATGGAAGACAGGGTTTTTTTAGAAGTTAAAATGGAACGTACAATTTACTGTTCCTACCTATTATGGGCTTTGAAAAGGACTAATACATCTGCCTTTCCTAGGAAAGCTATTTGGAGACTGAAGACACCATCAAATATTACATTTATCATATCACAGTGGATTATCTTATCAAACAAGGGATGACAATGGTGGAGTGGTGTTGTATGTGTAAACATAGTGGTTATACTGTGGACCATCTATTAATACATTACTCTAGTGCTATGGACTACTGGGCTTTTGTATTTTTGCTGCTTGGAGTTAAATGGGTGATGTCTAATTCGGTCCAAGAGTTGCTTCAATGTTGGAGAAGGAGACCTAAATCTTTCAGATTTAGAGGGGGAAGAGCTTGTCAGTTGAGAGAATTAAGTCGATGTTTGTCAACACCTTATCTTATTGAGTGTCTTTAGATGGGTGTAGACCTTCTAGTATTGTAAACTTCTTGGATTCTTGGAATGAATTATCTATAGGAGCTACTGAGCTATTTTAGTATACAGCCTGTATACTAATACTGTCTCCACAGTCCTTTATAATTATCACAGTTTTGTAGTACAACTCATTAGCCTTGTTCTATGGCTTTGTAACGGATGGTCCATTTATTATGAGCAAATGAAGGGGAATGGACCTGTACCTGATGGATTCACAGTCCACTGTTTTGATGTGACTTTTAAAAGTAGCCTGAGAGGTTTAAAACCAATATGATGATTGTCTCTAGAATTGTACTTTTGGTTTAATCTGAAAAATGCGCTTTCCACATTGTCCACTATATTTTTAAAGCTTGGTGATGAATCTCCAAATTAAAGAACTCCATGTAGATTTATGGACATATCCTTAATGTTATTTGATGCTCAAAAAAATGGATTTTTGCTGTTGGGGAGTCCACTGTCTCTTGAACATTGTATCTATCCTATCTGTCTGCAGTCTTCTGCTAATTAGTGGGTGGGGAAGCTGGCCTTTTAGTTAACTGTGATCTCATTAGTTGAAAAATATGATCTCTTTGATTTGGAATTGTTGCCTTATAATCTGTTTTTGGACTATATTTGTATCTGTTAAAAATAAGTAACATATTACATACTACTCTTTCATTCATTTTGTCTAATGGGAATCCTCATTTTCCCTCCTATCACCAAAACAAAAGAAGAAGAAAAATTATAGTATAGATCTAAAGTGGAAAAATAATAAAGCAATCTGTTTCATTTTATATGGTCTACAAAATAGATGACTCTCCATAAAATCATTGAATTCGACTATGCTTTTCTGATGGTATTGGTGCTTTGGGAACCTAGTGCTTTGTCTTGTGAGGACTTGTTGTTTCAACTATTGACTGAAATGTCTCTGTGCTCTTGTACATGATGTTCAGTTGTAACTTTCTATCGTGTATGAGTGGCAACTCCATGTCCTATTTTGTGGTTATTATATTACACAGATGTAGATTTTAAGTTACAAGAACACTTAATGTTCTTTGTCTCTCAAGAAGAGTGTTAATGTTATGTTCTCATACTGCAGGGATCTTGGTAATTCAAATTTATCTGGGCATCTGGTACCTGAACTTGGGAAGCTAGAGCATCTACAGTATTTGTATGCATATTATTTGTTTATTTTTTTGGGTTAATTTTATCTTGATAGTAGGCATGAACACAACTAGTTGCCTGTTTGAGTTATTGTTAAGTGCGAAATGATCATGTATTTTATATCTAAAGGCAATTGTGTACAGTTTTGATTGCCATGCAATAAAGTTCAGCATGCTATTATATCTGGGTATTATCTTAATCTCTTCAAACACTTTTCACTTTGTTTGCATTAGGGAGCTATATAAAAACAACATCCAAGGAACTATCCCTGCAGAGCTTGGTAACCTGAAAAGCCTCATCAGCTTGGACTTATACAATAACAACATCTCTGGAACAATTCCTTCTTCATTAGGGAAATTGAAGTTTCTTGTTTTTTTGTAAGTTTGAACAAATTTAGTACTCATCTTCTCATGCATGACTAGAGTTTTCTTTCTGATGCCTTAATTTTGATTTCTCTCAGTTATCTTCTTGGATTAGAGCTGAGTAATTTATTTTCACCTATATAATTTTTCTCAATATGATCTGTAAATAATAAGTGAGGCAGATCGTTGAATCAACCAAGAGCCAAAATTTAGGATGCCAAGTGAACATGTTATCAATGTTGCTGGTTAGCTAATATTTGTCAATATTGTATCATTATCTAATGGGGCCTGGCCAAATTATTAATGGTTCTAATTATGATTCTGTAACATGGAAACATCCATTAAATTTTCTTTCTCATTAATATTTGGTTTGGCAGACGGCTTAATGATAACAGATTAACTGGGCCAGTCCCCAGGGAACTCACTGGTATTTCAAGCCTTAAAGTTGTGTAAGTTATTTCAACTCCTTCTTGGGTGGATAGCAGTACTTTGTAGAGTAGCACACATACTGAAAGTTCTAAAAACTTTTCCTGTCTTTTCAGGGATGTCTCAAACAATGATTTGTGTGGAACTATTCCTACCAGCGGACCATTTGAGCACATTCCTTTGAACAAGTAGGTTTTTTTTTTTGTTCATTATCCATCTTAGTGTGTTTTCTATTATCTTCAAGAATAGGTACTAAAATTTTTGGAAAATTGTTTTACTTCTACCACTGACACCCTTTCATGCATCCTGTCAGAATTTATGTTGGTTTGACCTGTGTGACACTGCCCATAGACCTTAAGGTGTATTTAGTTCCTCTTCTTATTTGTAGATGTGAATTAATCATGTTTCTCTCTTTCTGAGTCCCTTTTCTCTGCTACGCCAAACAAGAGTTTATATTGAATTCTGATGTATGATGTGCAATGTCTATAATATAAAAGTGTGTGTAGTTGTTTATTTTCTGCATTGAGCCTAGGAATTGGAGACGTATAATATGAACAGCATTTCCCAGCTGTTGGAAAATGATAACCACTGGGGTTTTGTACATGGCAATAGGGGAGTACACTTTTCATGCTATTTTTTAACATATGTTTTCAAGTGGTTTCAAACATATGATTTGGAGTGGCTACAATAATCTCTTTATTATAAAAGTATTTATTGGCAATCAGTCCTGGAACGAATCTGAATTACCTAGAGGGGGAACAGAAAATGATTAACCCAAACATTGTTTGACTGTGGATCTTTTGGATGCTGAATAACTTGTTTTGTGAAAGTTCCTATATGTTTCTGTTACATTGAGACTTGACTTCTTTCCCTTGTAAGAGCAAGGTGGAGGGTGAGGTTGTGGTTCAAGACCCATTGGGTGTATGTGTAACTAGTTAGAGAAAAAAAGATTTCACATACATTGTTAGATTGGTGAAAAATGTTACATACAATGAACTAGGTTCCTTTCCACCCATGCTGAATGGGGAACCCTTTGAATCTCTTCTCGCCTTCTCTATGTGCCTTTTTGAGACATTGAACTGTATCCTTTCAACCCATTCTGATGATGCTTTTGTGGGAATCCCGTTGAATCTCTTCTTGCCTTCTCTATGTGCCTTTTTGAGATATTGAACTGTATCCTTTCAACCCATTCTGATGATGCTTTTGTGGGAATCCCGTTGAATCTCTTCTTGCCTTTTGTTTGTCTTTTTGAGAATGAGAAATTGGCTGTATGTTTGGTATCTACAATGGTTTTCCCCTTTTAGTTGAAAAGATTCTAATGCTCCATCACTTAAAGCTGGGTCTCGAACTAATCATATTCCAGATTGTAAGATTATACTATGATAAATTTAAGGATCAATCCAGATCATCCTATAGTTCACTTTTGTGCAATCAGATCAGTTACTAGGATTGTAGTGGGCAAATTTACTGGTTTTGTAGTCATTTGCATATCAGTATATATGCGGTTGCTGCTTCTGCACTGCAGGGCTTGCACCATAATCATGCCATATATTTTATGTCATTGTTACCAATTGTTTTTTTTTTTTTTGAGGTCTGTTTAAACCAGTGGCCAAAGGAATTTATCTTTATTTTGTTCCAATGGTGTAGCTTTGAGAATAATCCCCGGCTAGAAGGTCCAGAGTTGCTAGGACTTGCAAGTTATGACACTAACTGCTCATGAAGATGTATGATGCCGCAAAGCTCAACTTTTCACGGAATAGATAAGTATTTCAGAAATTGGAAGTGTGTTACCTACAGTGTAGTGGGATTGGTGGTAAATTCAATCCCTCATATATAACTATTTGTAAATTTTACTTCACTGTTGTGCTCTTTTGAAGATGTTCAATACATTAATATGTATTGATGAACTACTAGAAAAGGGTTTACCTACCTTGTGAATGGTTGATTTGGTTGACTGTTTCGCTCATAATATGTTCAAGACATTAATATGTATTAATGTAATACTAGAAAAGGGTTTACCTATCAAGCAAATGGTTGATTTGGTCTGACTACATCTCTCTTGCTTTGTCCTAATTATTACCAATGATTTTTATACAAGCTCATATACTTCTGTTAGTTCTCTTTCCAGCTTCAAAATTTTCAGGAATACTGGTTGAAAATAAGTTTGATGTGTGCGGTTTCTGGACTGCAAGGTATTAAACATTAGTTCACTCGGGTGGTGCCTAACAGGAACTAGTGTGCATGCGTGCAAGAGTTATGATGCTTTTCTCTAGTTCATATATGTAAGCCTTCATTTTGGTTGGGGGAATCAAGTAGAATGAACCTCATCCTTCATTCTAAGGCATATAAGCTCACCTTTATTTTTTTTTTTTGCTTTATTGGCTACAAGAAGGGGAGACCTTGCCCCCCCAACTGGTTTTGAAACCCAAGCTCATCCCATGGGATGGGAAGCTGGACACACTGACTGACACCTCACGAGCTCTTTCACATTCCCAAATCATATGCCCACTAGATTCTATACCCAATCCACAAGCTCCACAAACATCATTATTAATGACCCCCAATGGCACAGATTTGCTTTTATATTTCGGGACTCTCCAGGCAAAAGACTTGACCTTATTTGGCATATTCAAACCCCAAACTGTTCTCCAAATTTTTTTGCGTTTATCACCATTTGAAGGCTCTCCCACACGGCTATTCACGGACTCAGCTAAAGCAAATTTATAGGCACTGCGAACCATGAATTTTGCCTTCATACACATCGAGGAAGAATAATTTCTGATCATTAAGCACAACTTTCGTGAACAGAGACTCAAATTATGGTATCTTATGTTAACAGAGCATGTGGGCAATGAATTAAAAGCCCTTTTCCGTTTATTTATCTTTAGATGGGTTTCAAAGTTTCAATGCAAACCAAACAAAAAAAATTGGTTTTCTTATCTTACATAGGTTTTGAACTTTCAATGCAATAAACCAAACAGAACTTGTTAAATAGCCCCCATAGCGATCATAACAAACTGGTCTTCTTTCCCTGGTCATAGCCAGTAGCAGGTGAACATGACAGATTGACAGTGACTAAAACTACAATTATTATCTACTATGTTAGCAACAAATAATGCTTTCTAGCTCATTTATGAGATAAAAATACAGGGTTACACACACCAACAGATATCTCAAAACGGGATTAGAAAGTACAAAGGAATTAACATTAAAAAAAATCATTAGAAGCAACAACAAATGAGGGAATAAATTGCTTTAGGCTTGAAGAAGAATCTTGCCTTGAGGTGTATGTCTTCGAATGACATTTGATTATATTTCTGGTCTAAACCAGTATCTCCAATCAAAATCAGGGAGAGGAAAAAGAGGCTGAGACACAGTCTGATTTCCCATGCCATATATTGCAACTAGGTTTCTCAATTTCCAATCTTTGAAATAGATGCAATTCTGTTTGTATTTTGTAGAGGCACTAGCTCGTATGCAGAAAGAATCTTCTTCCAAGAAAATTGCTTGATCCCCTAAACTTGTAATCTTCTCCCATTCACTCTTCTCCCAATCCAATTTGTACACCTCGAACCTCCAGATGCTATCAATATGTGTCCAAGTCTTACAAACCAACAAGAAGTTCCCACACAATGATTCCACCAGAAACTGAGAGGAATGATTTGTTGACATGTACTGTGGTCTATTGATTTTAGTGGGAATTCTTTTGATACCAGGGGAGCAACTCATGAACTCCAATTGTACAAAGAATTGTTCTATTTCTCCATTGACATAGCTATGGTGAGGGAAAGGGTCAATTCCATAAAATTCATCCTTGTAGTGTATGATACTATTAATACAGAAGCCGGAACGAAGGATGGGTATCCGCTTCTTGTCTCCTGGCCTCCAAAACTTCCTCTCCCACGCAGCATAAATTCCAAGACCAAGATAGAAAATAATGCTACTTGTACTTGTTGGTTTTTTAGATGATAAATATAACTTGATTGGTGGAAAAACCACATTTTCTGGCTGGATTGGTAAGCTATATGGATTGTTACATTGATTTGGAGAGCTGGATGATTTGGTGTAATGTATTACTAGCCAACCTCGCGAGGAGTGGACATGGCTGGGGACATATGTCCAGCCATCATGACTCTTAAACTTGGGAGTTTCAAAAAAAATGAAATTGCCGGTGAAATAGTCCATCAACTGTATATGGTTATGGTTTTTATTATTGTAGAGCTCTCTTGCACCAAGTGGCCGTGAAGGTGACAATGCTAATAGTTTCTTTGCAATAGACCGCCATAAATGACTAGTGTTGCGACATTGGTAAAGATCAGCAATGTCCATTACTTGCTTGAGAATTAGCTCCAACAGGTATTCTGGGAGGTCAGACCAGGAGACTGGAGGTGGAGCCATTGGTGGTCACAAGAAGTATGAAAGTAAATTATGTAATCCTGCTCAAAATTAAGAAGAATATTAATTTACACATCAGGGAAGAATAATTTCTAATCATTATGAACAATTTTCCTGATGAACTTAAAACTCAAATTATGGTATCTTTTGTTACAGAGCACGTGGGCAATGAATTAAGTCCTTTTCTTTTACTTAGATGGGTTTCAAACATTTAATGAAAACCAAACAAAAAAGTTGGTTTTCTAATCATAAATAGGTTTTGAACTTTCAATGGAATAAGCCAAACAGAACGTGCACGTTATATTAGGCCCCATATTCATGCTAGCTAGCTCATTTATGAGAGTAACTAAACTACAATTAGTTATTTAGAACAAGAAGTAATTAACGCTTTCTAGCTCATTTATGAGATATATACAGGGTTAAACACACAAACACCAACAGATAATTCAAAACGGGAATAGAAAGTGAAATTTGCATTCATAAAAATTCAATGGGGT
The DNA here is from genome assembly GCA_032878915.1 of Castanopsis chinensis. NCBI lineage: Eukaryota > Viridiplantae > Streptophyta > Magnoliopsida > Fagales > Fagaceae > Castanopsis > Castanopsis chinensis. The sequence goes on from JAVQMG010000084.1 coordinate 1,384,894, forward strand.
GGCAAAATATGACACAACTTGTGACCCCGATATGACTAACCTGTTTATAAACAGGTTATGGGTTAAGGTTAAATAAGTTCGAGTCATATTCAAGTTAAGATGACTAACCCGTTTAATAAACGAGTCGTGTTCGTATTCAATATGCATGCAAACTCGTCTAATTTGTTTGACCCTAAAGTTATTAGTTATTTTGATATTATTGTTCAATTTATGATTATTTTTTTATATGTTTATTACTATATTTATAGTTGTAATTATATTTCAATTTCAAATATATGAGAATTAATAAAAATTTTATAGGATAGGTATGACCTATTAATCAAATAGATTATTAAATGGGTCATATATATTGATCTTTATATAACTTTTTAATTAAACAAGTTAAGGTGTCGGGTTGGGTTAACCTATTTAATAAACAGCTTGTGAGAATTCTTGATACGTTTACTAAACAAATCGGGTTCGGGTTAACCTATATTACCGAATACTCGTGACTCGATATGACATGAACCCAACCAAACCCGTAAACACGAATTAACACCCTTAGACGAAGCCAAAATAAATGGCTTAGGGCTTGAAGAAGAGTCTTGAGAGAGAGAGAGAGAACCACGGGCATGATTTTAATTAGTACTACTCAATATACGCACATTATATATACGTTCCATGGAAAAAAAAATTAATGCACGCGCTACGCAAAGGTAAGCTTTCGAAGATATATACACGGGTGATTACTGATTAATGAAGAAAAAGGCACATCAATGAAAATAAGAAGAGTGTTTTTACCTGAAGAAGAAGAAGAAGAAGAAGAAGACTTACAAAGAAAATTAAGAGTAGGTCTGTGCTATTCTTGGTACTCGACTTTACAATCCTTATGAACGTGCGGCGGCTACTCGTTCATTCATGGGAGTGATTAAAAATTGTACCAATATTTCTCCTTTTTCGACAAGGAGTCTGCAGGCCTGGCTTGGGCCCATTTAAGCCTTTGTCTTAGGCCCATTAACCAAATTCCTGAAATTTGTGGGTCAAAAAAGTGCAAAACAGCACATAAGTGGGCTGTCTGGTTGACTGGCTGCAGGTCCAAAATCGTGACTGAGATGGGATCATTCGATAATTACAACGAGGAATGAAATATTTAAATTTTGGATATCTCTATCAATTAGTTGAGTTACAAAAATCTTAGTAAGAAGTATCTTTTTTATTATTATTATTGTTTTGGGCATTGTTCACTCTAAGGAGGCTTAAAATGGGGATGGACTCTCTTATTGAACTTTTTTGTTTTTATGAGAAAAACATGATAGGTTGAAGGGAAAAAAATGCCAAATAGCCTAAATATAATCACAATTTTATCGATGAAAATGGGTAAGATTTTATCGACATATAAACAACTAAGTTCATACCATCTCCTTCTCAAAAAAAAAAAAAAAATCATACCATCTATAATTGAGAATTCTAAACGTAATCATACCTTCTTATTCCATGCTTCTTGGCTCATGCACACTAGCATCCTTGATGGGGCTATGTGCACAACTATAACTCATTCAGATCTTCTACTCTCACAGGCCCGAACCCAGCGAGTAGAATGTCATTATGGTCACGCCCAAGTGGATGACGCTAACTCAGATCGCCCCCCTCTACCCATTTTTTGTCACCGTAGATGTAATTTTTATTAATGTAATGTCAATTATTAATTTTGTATTGGATGATTTTTTTGGGCAATCTACCTTGAGAAAATCATCACAATTAGATATCAATAACCTTCCTATCTATCAAATCTTTTATGTTTTATTTATTTATTTTAGATTATAGGAAAAAAATTAATACAATTTACACCCTATAAGTTTGGTGATTTCCATTTTAATTTACCATATAAGTCTAAATTTCATTAAAAAAATGTTTAAATTTTGTTATTTTAGTCCGTTAACTTTAACAATGTTATCAATTGTCATTCCAATCTTTCTATTCATTGCTATTTGAAAAACATCACTAACTCTCCTAAAAAAAACACCATTTTAAAATCATTTTTTTAATGTTATAAACATGAAATGACGTCGTTTTAAGAAAGTTAATAGCATCTTCCAAACGGCAATGAACAAAATGACAAAATTCTCAAATTTAATGGACTAAAATAACTAAATTTAAATGTAGTAGACTAAACTAACAATCACAAATTTATAGAGTATAGATTGTATTTTTCCTAAATTATATGTAGGACTTTGTTTTTCAGTTTTTTTTTTATACATAAATTATATATATAATTTTGAGTAATAATTTTATGGATGAAATAATAAATAAGATTGGATTGACAAGAATCTGAATGTATGTATCCAAAATAAAAATAACGAATAATCCAATGGTATATTTTTGAGAACCTTCCAATGGTATTTCGAATAGTATAAGATTAATAAAATGTTGAATATATAGATACACACAAGTGACCCTTTTGTTCCATCAAAAAAGAAAAATGACCCTTTTGCTTTACTAGATGCCAAGAATAGATACCTCACAGCCATGCAAATATCCTTTGCATAGGACGACTTGCTTACTCCGATGGCTACTATAGAATATAGTGGAACATTACACACCTCATATATATATATATATATATAAATATATATATATATATATACCTGGAAAATTATAATAATTATTTTTAAAGACTAAAAAAGAGGAACCGTTCCCATATCCATCAGGTGCTTAACACATGAGAAGGAATAAAGGAGATGGTGATGGTTCCAACTTCGTTAATTTATAAGATCGAGAAGACCCAACTAGCTAGCAAGATGATGTGCTGCTTCGTTGGCCTCACAGAGAACATGAAATTAAAAATGAACATAAAGGAAATGAAGAGACCATTGCAGCTCATATATGTCCTGTCCCACGATAAAAGCATCCGTAAATCAAAGATACTTCCTTGACAGAAGATAATGCTGACTTTGGACCACCCTGGCCTTAAGGTGGCGCTGCCCCTGTATGTCCCACCATAAAAGCATCCCTAAATCAAAGATACTTCCTTGACAGAACTCACAGAAGATAATGCTTACAAAGTCATTTGACTCATGTTTATTTTTCATAGGCTTAGGTGTTTACGACTCCCACACAAACAAAAAAAAGAAAGAAAGAAAAAAAAAAAGAGGCCATTATCTTACATTGAATATGATTCTTACATGGGCAAATCAAATGATTGGAAACTTTCTATGCAACCCATTATGCAGATAAATTAATTCAGGTTCAAATCCTTAATGTAGGTGTAGCTTCCTATTGGATATCCTGGATTGAATTAAATTGTGGAGTGTGAGTGTTGTTTGATTGATAAATGGTTGATCTCAGTTAACAAAATCCAAGTCAATGTGATTGGGATTTGGATCATGTGGGGAGTGGAAGAGTCCCCATCCAAGCCTAAAGTCCAAGTACTAATTGGGCCCCGTGGAATAAATTGGGCCAAACATGTATACTTATAGGAGAGCCCAATGGGTTATAGGGTATAGAAGACAACCAATAAGGCTATCCCCAGCACCCAAGAAGAGGAGGGCAACTTTAGTAGATCGTTCTTATGAAAAAGGCAATAAGCTAAAGAGAGCCTAGCCTTACCCGAGGCGAAGTGCACGGATAATCTGTGTCTGATTTTTAGAAGGTACCTAGAACCTTGGGAGATTTCTAGAACACATAAGAAGATTGAAGATCTTCACCTCCACATTAATGATGGGATTTTTACCTAACTTCTACCGCATTGAATCCATAAGAGACAACTTGAACAGTATAGACTGCCCTAAAAATCAAAATTTCAAGATATAGGAAGGGAGGAAACCGATAAAGGAGAAGAAAATATCCCTGAAAACTTAACTGGCGATAGGACAGTTGTAGAGATAAGAACAACAAGATACCTATATAAGGGGAAGGATAGGAAAAGAAAGGGGAACTGAAAAAAGAGACAAAAAAAGAGGGAGAGAGAAATAGTAGAAGGAGAAGGAGTGAAACACCAAAAAATTGATGTAGTATAACACAACTGGAAATTGAATTTTTCTCTTGTAACATATTAGTCTTATTATGAATGAACAGGAATTTTGTGAAATCAATTGCTTGAGTTTCCCATTGTAGAGTGTTGATTTCCTTTGTCAATCAAACTACTTCCCAAGGAACCATATATTATCCCCGAGAAAGGGTGGTTTTTGACCCCCATAGATCATGTGTCAAATAATTTGAGTTGTCCTTATCACACACCCAAAACTATATACATATTACAAGGAAGTTGAAGTCACATAGTAGCATAAAGCGAAAGGTGGTACATTAGAAAGTTGTAATTAAATGCAAATATGAAATTCAATTATAAATAAATTTTAAATTAGATCTCATTCCAAACATCAAAACATTGAAGAGATGCTGAGAGGGAATGAGAGGTGCAATATCTTAGCAAGCTTAATTAGGTCCATTCATACAGTTATAACATACATTTTTCATGTGTGAGTTTTGCGTTATCATCTAGAAACCTACACATGGTTGGCATCCACCTCCCCACCTAGTGACAACTCTAGGATTTGTTTTTAGGGGGGTTCATTTAAATTCGTGTTGAAGATGTTGAAAATTACTTTTTTGTAAATAATATTTTCTTTATTCATCTTGATTATTAGGATAATATAAGATAGACCTTTACTCATAAGTCATAACCCATGATCCGAAGTAGAATTTTTCAAGTCAACACAAAGTTCTCTTAGAACATAAATCTTAGGTAGTTAGGAGATGAATATTGTGAAAACATGCGAGTTCCTTATTAAAATATTAATTATTACTTCTAAGATTAAATCTTGGAAATTCTTACTATAAAGTACTGTAATAAAGTTATTAATTATTGTTGTTAAGTGAACTTTATTTATTGTTAAGTTATTAATTAGTTATCAAATCTTAGTTTATTATTTATTAGTTTTTATCTTTACTCTTTTCAATTCTTTTATATAACAACTTAACTCAACTTTGAAAATTTATTGGTCTTTGTAAGTCATTCGGAATAATTTTTGTTATATCTTTTACATTACTCTATTAAAAATTCAACACAATAATGCAATCATTTAAAAAAAATAAAAAATTGTCTTCATTCACCACTATCCCACACCTTACTTTCACTACCTCACACTTAATTGTTTTTTAGTGTTTATACTTTACTGCTCACTTAATTATCTTTTTTGAGATTTAAGATCAACAAATTACTAATTTTTGTTGTTGAACTTTTTTTTTTCTTTCCTCCTAAATTTCAGATCAAATTGGTTTGTTGTTGGATTTTTATCTTTTTGTTTAATTTTCAAGATAAAGGTTGAAGTTGAATTGGTTTGTTATCAAGCTTCTTTTAGGGAGTTCAAATTTTTATTTTAGGTTGGTCATAACCAACAAATTATTATATCTTTTTTTTTTTTTGTCCCAAGTCAAGGGGTTCAATTGAACCCCTCAAGTCAATGTGGAACCACCACTGTCCCTACCCCCATCAGTGTGTGTCCATCATTTGAACCATGTCAAGATACCAATTAGGGCCATAAACAGGCTAAGCCAAGTATTCAAATTAAAATCCAGATTTTTCATTTAAAATATTTCAAATATAAACCAAGCTCAAGATTATTACCAAACTAAATTACATGTTTAAGTTTAGTACATTATCTTGACCAACAAGCTTGAGCTGTTCATGAATTACTTGAGTATTCAAAGTTAAGGTTTTTTTTTTTTTGTACCTAACATGAACATATACAATACTAGCTTATATACGATAGACAGGTCCAATAGTTACAGTTGCACCTTTCAATAACTATAAATTAGATTAATATCTTTCACACGATAAACATTGCATTATATATTCTTCCCATACATAACATTCCTCTATCAAAATTTATATCAATCATACGTACTTTAATTACTATCTAATTCCTTTACTCATATGTTTGTGTTTTTTAAAATACAAACGATTTGAATTTCAACATTTAATTGATGAAATAATTACTAATCTTTAATCATATTGACATTTTTGTAAGTAGAAAGGGACTAAGAAAACAACATAATCCAACAATAGATTTGCAAAATATTCATCCAATGAAAAATTACTAAATTCTTTGGATGACTTCAAAATAAAAGTTAGCCCTAATATTTATTGTATACAACTTTTAAATCTCTGGGAAAATTACACTTTACCACCCTAAACTATATTTTATATTACACTTTGCACCCTAAACTATTCCAACGCACAATTTGCATCTTAAATTATGATATTTGTTACACTTTACACCCCGATAATAGTTTTATTGTTATCTTAGATGGAACTTTCATTCACATGACACACACTTATGTTTTGCTTAAGTGGAACAAAGTTAAAAGACAAAAAAAATCACTCTTCACAATCAACTAAAACAAAAGCTTCTTTCATTTTATTTTTTCCAGCTCTCTCTCACACGTACAAGTACAACCATCTCCCCAAATCAAAACCCTCTAACCCTAAATCAAAAGCTTCTTTCATTTTATCAAAACGTTCACTAACAACAACTTTGTCTGGAAACTATCCTCAACTTTCATTTTCTCTAATTGAACAGGCCGTTCAACATGTATAATCTAATTCAAAGGAGCACATAATACGTGGTCTAATCAAATTCTTTAACATTCACTGTAACAATTCTAGAACATTCACTATAACAACTCCTGAGTGTTCTTGAGATAAGACGCAAAGTTGGAAAAAATTCTTTAAGGTTACAGAGGGCAGTACAGCTGTACTCCTAAGGGTTCATTTGGATAGAGCTTATTTTTGCTGAACTGAAAACTGAAACTGAAATCACTGTAGCAAAATAATTTTTTAATGGGGAAAGATTTTTTATAAAAAATTGCTTTAAGTTGATTTTTGTCTCCTGCACAGTACCGCTGCAGTGAAAAAACGTGCATGAACAGTGCCGGTTACTGTTCATGCAAGTTAAAAAAAAAAAAAAAAAAAAAAGAGAAAACGCGGAAACCCAAAACGGAAAACGTGGCTGCTGGATCCAAACGAGTACTAAGTGTGAGAGAGAGATGGAAAAATAATAGGAAAGAAGATTTTGTTTTAATTGATTGTGAAGAGGAGTGTTTTTGTCTTTTAACTTTGTTCCACTTAAGTAAAACACATGTGCGTGTCATGTGCATAAAAATTCCGTCTAAGATAATAATAAAACTAATATTAGGGTGCAAAGTGTAATAAATGTTATAGTTTATGGTGCAAACTGTGCATTCGAATAGTTTAGGATGTCAAATATAATCTAGGGTTTAGTTTAGGATGGTAAAGTATAATTTTTCCTAAATCTTCAGATCTTTATAGCTATAACTGTATTGTCACACTATAAAAAAATATATTTAATAAACCAAACTCTACCAAATGCAGTCATGAGGAATAATATTAGGGGTATATTTAGTAAACTATAATAGGTATTGTGATGTAATAGTTATTGTGATGTAATAGTTATTTCTATTGTTTAGCTATTTTAGTAATTTGGTTATATTTTTATTACAGGAAATAATTATTGTTTATGAATAATTATTCTTTAAAATGAGGAATTAATATTTCTCTCTAAAAGGGTTGTAATAACTATTTCTTAGTATTTGTAATAATTTCTAACATTAATATATTTCCTTTTTTTGAGAAACCAGACTATATGCCTAGGAACATTATTATATCTCCAAATAAACAAACTTTCTATATCCACATAACAATAATTATTCTTTAAAATGAGTAATGTAATGTAATATTAGGAGTATATTTGGTAGACTGTAATAGGTATTGTAACGTAATAATTATTTCTATTGTTTAGCTATTTCAGTAATTTGGTTATATTTTTATTACAGGAAATAGTCATTGTTTATGAATAATTATTCTTTAAAATGAGGAATTAATATTTCTCTCTAAAAGAGTTGAAATAACTATTTCTTAGTATTTGTAATAATTTCTAATATTAATATATTTCCTTTTTTTGAGAACCAGACTATATGCCTAGGAACATTATTATATCTCCAAATAAACAAACTTTCTATATCCACATAACAATAATTATTCTTTAAAATGAGAAATTAATATTTCTCTCTAAAAGGGTTGTAATAACTATTTCTTAATATTTGTAATAATTTCTAACATTAATATATTCCTTTTTTTGAGAAACCAGACTATATGCCTAGAAACATTATTATATCTCCAAATAAACAAACTTTCTATATCCACATAACAATAATTATTCTTTAAAATGATGAATAAATATTTCTCTCTAAAAGGGTTGTAATAACTATTTCTTAGTATTTGTAATAATTTTTAAAATTAATATATTTTCAAATAAACAAACTTTCCATATACATGTAACAATTATAAATCTTCAAAAAATAACTCATCTCTATTTCAAATTTAAAAATATTATTTTTTAGGAAATATAATTATATGAGAAAAATATTTCATAAATAGATCTTAAGCTTTATTCTAATGTTACAACTCACAACCAAACTTATGAATATGTTTAGTTATTCTATTATAACACATTTATTATTAGTAATAAAAATTATCATTCTTATCATAATCCACATTAGTGTACCAAACATGCCCTAACAAAATTTATACCAAGTATCACTTTTTAACTCAAAATTTTGAATAGAGTTGGCTCTTTCCCAACATTTTTATCTGTCAGTGCCAAATTTAGGCTAGAAAGGAGAGGGCATTAAGAGGAGAGAGGAAATTTGGCACTTTTTCTTTTGCCCATAGTAACAATAAATCATGGCTCTCTTTATTCTTAGTAATAAAGATTATCATTCTTATCATAATCCACATTAGTGTACCAAACATGCCCTAACAAAATTTATACCAAGTATCACTTTTTAACTCAAAATTTTGAATAGAGTTTGGCTCTTTCCCAACATTTTATCTGTCAGTGCCAAATTTAGGCTAGAAAGGAGAGGGCATTAAGAGGAGAGAGGAAATTTGGCACTTTTTCTTTTGCCCATGGAATTGAATTGATAGTTATGATAACCTGAGACATTGGATCTAAACTTTGAACATCTCCATTGTAAACATTAGAAAGTTTAATTAGCATATATCAATAAAATAAATAATTTTTTTAACTCTTATTATAATTAATATATTTATAGTCTTTTATTGTATGACTTTATTATAATTATTCTTCTCTCAAAATAAAGTATATATACTTTTCCTAAATTTTGACATTATTTGTTTATTTATGCAATTATGTCATATTTGAAATTTATAGAATAATTTATCAGTAAAAATAAATAAATTTTCATTTTAACTTTTTTTTTTTTTTTGTTTAACTCATATAATATGTTTGAAAATTATTTAAATTTTACTTGATACTTTTTTAATCAAGGTTACTAAAATTTTCAAATGTATTCCCTTTTTACTAAATTAAAACATAAAATGGGAAAATTGTCAACTCCTATAGTTCAAGAGTTAATAGTTTATTCCATGGAAAATGAATAACTGTCAAGAGGAATTTTACAACTCAACTAGAATCATTTTTCATAAAGCATTTAAAATATATATATATATATATATATATATATATCTCATTATCTTATATTTAATAGCAACCTTAAAATAAGTTGGAAAACTATTTTATTTAACTTGGTGTAAAATTGATTTGTTTTCTAGAAAACTTTAAACAGAAAACAGTTTTATGTTACGCCATACTAAATAAAGGAAGTCAGTAATAATTTTCATCTGGCCCATTTTTTCTTCTAAACCTGGAAAAAATAGTCTGTATGGTCATTTCTCACCTTTCTACCCCAAATTCGGCACTGTAAGATTATTAGTCTTATGTTGATTCCTATATATATGCATATATATATCGAACCAATACTGCAATCTTCCTTGTCCAAAACAAACCTCTACCTTTCAAAACTACAAAGAGTTTCATGACCCACACAACCTTCCACTAGCCATAGCTTGACTTTGCTTGTTTTTAAAATATACTATCCTTCTTCTTCAATCACTAAAATCTTTTTTAGCTCCCCTCTAGCAGAAAATGGGTACAACTTGTAGTTTAAAGATTGACCCACTTTATAGATATGTGAGGACTCTTGTTATTTGTTTCATTTTGTTACCTTGTATACAGTTATCTTTGGGAGCCAAAACCAGGCACTTCAAATGGGAAGTGGAGTATAAGTATTGGTCTCCCGATTGCATAGAGAATATCGTGATGGCAATCAATGGCCAATTTCCCGGCCCGACGATCCGGGCAAAAGTTGGAGATACCATTAGCGTAGAACTCACTAACAAACTCTCCACTGAAGGAGTTGTAATTCACTGGCATGGAATCAGACAGGTTTTGCTCTCACTTCCTTCACAATTTTACATACACAATAACTTTCACAGTTTTTTCACGATAAATGAGTTAGCAGGGTTAATTAAAGCAGTATTCGTTCATTTTTATTATACATCAATCATTAATGTTCTACTTTGTTAAAAGCATGAAGTATGAGATTAAGGCTATAGTTATTTATTTATCTGAACGTGTTAATTCTTGTTTTCAGTTTGGAACACCTTGGGCAGATGGGACTGCCTCCATTTCACAGTGTGCTATCAACCCTGGAGAGACCTTTAATTATAGGTTTAAAGTTGATAAGGTAAAAACGTATTCTAGTTCTGTTTTTTTTTTTTTTTTTTTGGCTCTGTTGGATTGGAAATAAAGTATGATGGTCAATTTATTTCTAAAATATATTGGTGAATGCAGCCAGGAACATACTTTTACCATGGGCACTTGGGCATGCAGAGATCAGCAGGGTTGTATGGGTCTCTGATAGTGGACTTGGCAGAAGGAGAGAAAGAGCCATTCTATTATGATGGTGAGCTCAATCTATTGTTGAGTGACTGGTGGCACAAAAATACTCATGACCAAGAGATTGGCCTCTCCACCAACCCATTTCGCTGGGTTGGTGAATCCCAGGTAAAACCTGTTTAATTATGATCTGTTATGGCTGATTTTTTTTTTTTTTTTTTTTTCTAAATTCATACAAGTCTCTTTTCTAACGAAAAATGTTACCACAATGCTTACATTTCACCAGCGACTATTTTGATATTCTATTTTTAGTGAAAATCGGTTTTGTACAAGATTTCATAAAACACCACCAAGAATGATATATAACTCACTTTCTCTCCCCGGTTAAGATGCATTTAATGATCTGTTAAATAATATGTAAGCTAAAGAATTATGAGTCATGCTAATAAGTGTCCTAAGGGCATTAGTTAACAATCCCGTTAAAGAAAGTTTTTATGAGAAAAGAAAAAAAACAATTAATGTTTTAATAGCTTTTTTCATTTTCCATAAAAGTGATGTCAAAATTTTTCTAAAATGAATTATTAATCAATACTCTAAGGGTACTCATTAGCATTTCCCTTGAAGAGTAATGTTATAGCCACAAACTATTTTACAGCAATTTTACAAAATGCTGATATGGCCAACCTCTTATTAGCTTTCATCTAGGTCCACCAATAATATTACTTTTTCATTTACCAATAATCACTCACATATCATCAGTTTGTAGAATTTTTTGTAAAATAATTTATATCTCGATCTAGCATTATTTTTCCCATGAATTACTAGTAAATGTATCTTCTTCTTTAATTTAATGCATGTACCCTTCAATTAAGTATACATTAGTTACCTTTTATCTGTTGATTTAACTGTGCATTGATTGTATTTTATTATATTGTTAATGAGAACGAGTTAAATTTGAGACAATTTATCATACATCGGATACATTTAATATAGCCCCATCAAAGTCACAGAAGATCATTAGTGTATAGGTTTAGGATTCTTTTATCTATCAGACTTATAGAATATAACTAACTTTTGTTATGCATTATTTTCCTTTTTATTGAATGCATTTCCCATGCAGAGCTTGCTGATCAATGGAAGGGGACAGTACAATTGTTCCTTGGCAGCAAAGTTCAGTAGCAATACATCCATTAGCCAGTGCAAATTAAGAGGAACTGAACAATGTGCACCCAAGATTCTACATGTGCTACCAAATAAGACTTACAGGCTAAGACTTGCCAGTGCCACTTCACTAGCTTCACTCAGCTTGGCCATTGGGGTAATAATTTTGGAGTGCTACCATATCTTTCGTTTCTGCGCATGCATTTATTTTTTTATGCGCTAAAATAGTAAAACTACATAATATTATTATTCAATTCGCTTTCACATTCATATATATATATATATATATATATATTTGAGGGTCCGGTTAACGTGTGTCCACACAATTAAATCATTCATTTTTTATAAAATTTTCATGAAAATTAAAAAAATTGTCAATAATTTTTTAATTCTCGAGAAATTTTTTTCTAAATATAATTAATTATTATGTGTCTCTAGAGCACACATTAACAAAATACATATTTATAATTATACGGTAGAGTCCAAAAACCTTTTAATTTGGTTGACAGACAAGAATATATTAAAACATAGTATTATGCCATACCACCCTTGTTGTCCAGTACGTTCATTGTCGCCACTGACAAAGGGTGAGACAAGTTGTCAAAAGTAGCTTGAATAGTCATTATAGAAGGAATTATTCCGATGCTCTTTTCCAATAAAATTCATGTACGTCGTGGTTCTGAAGTAATTAATATATAAAGGTTCAAAGTGGGTTATACATAATAATCAAAGCATTAATTTCAAAAAAAAAATCATCAAAGCATTTAAGTAATAATTTAATAAAAAAATTATGGTAATCAAAAGATAATTATAATATAGAGAAGTAAAATATGCAATAATAATAATAATAAAAACACACCCCAACTTGCATCCTGTTTATATGTCAATTTTTAATTAGATTTTAACAATTTTACATGAGTTTCCCTCTTATATTTGAAAAAACTAAAATCCACTCTAAAGTCAACAGATAAACAGAATATAGATTTGGCCCATTTGGGTGTGAGTCATGTATCCTACTATTACCAAAGTAAACCAATTAAGTTCAAAAAAAATGGTGAAACTGGAGCAAAAATCAAATCTTATATTTGCTTCTTTTTTAGTGGAAGTGTAATAATGGTAATGCTAGGGACCCTTGCAACTGTTTGTTTTTAACATCAAATAGTTGTGTCCAAAGTACTATTGGTGACTTGGCCGGTGTAATCATCAGTGGTGGTGGAAGCATGGTATTTGTGGCAGAATACATGTGAAGTGAGTACAGCCATTTCAGCCGATGACATGCTAGCTTGTTGGGTTTGTAGAAGTGACATACATTGTGTGTCTTATCATTTTCGCAGTGTGCTACTGGAACAGATGCTCATTTGTGTCATTTCCAGTGCATCACCATTGATGGGTCACAACTCACAACCCACTGATAGCTTCCCCTGAGTCCCAAAAATAAAATTTTTTTAAAAAAAAAAAAAAGAATAATAATAAATGGAATGACAAGGTGACAACCAAGTCATGTTGCATCTGCACCACCAAACCCACTCCACTAGTTAAAATAGGTCAAAAGGAGAAAGGAACACTAGAAAAATTAGGGTTTGCTTCTAATACCAAAAGTCCTGGGCTCTTCTATTTTTATTATAATCAATCGGTTTACGTTATGTTTGTCATTGACTTAAAAGAAATTAGATTTTTTTATTATTTAGTTTATTTTTGTATCTATTCATGAGTTTTATTGCACTTTTTGATGTTATTTATGAGTCTTCCTATACTATTTCAGTTACTTTTTAGCTTTATCTACAGTACTTTCTGCAAAAAAAAATTAGTTTTAGTTGAATAAGTTGGTCCCAAACAGACTCTTAATCAGTTTTTTTTTATTAAGGAGTAGCACAAAAATTAGTTTTAAAACATTTATGTATTTGCTTTTATTGTTTTTTGATACAGTGAACCCTATTAAATTTATCTTTAATAAATATGTGAATACAGTCTTCTTTTTCTAAGTGAGATTCAATCTGAAGCCTCTTATTCAACAACAAAAAATTCACTATTAAGCTATTAAATTTAATACCTAAAGCCTTAATTTTTAACACAATCATTTATTTTAATTTTATGATAAATTATTAATTATTTAAAAAGTTTAAAATATATATATATGAATTTAATGATAACTTATTCATAATTTTTAAGTGTTTTTTTTTCCATTCCTTTCTATTATTATTTTGGTGAACACATGGGCTGTTTAAAAGGATTAGGAATGTGGAGTGGGTGGGGGCAAATAATCGTGGAGTAGGTGTCGAAATTTGGCTTATACTACTTTGGCATGTCTGAAAATTTGAATGCTTTTGAGTCCTATACAACTCTGAAAATGTGTGCTACCTCGATCTGTAGCAAACAGAACAAGAAAAAGAAAATGCATGTGGTTGCTTAAAGCTCGTACCAGGAATACTTTAGTGCTTGCCTGCTTTGCATCATCACTAGATGCTTTCCCATGAAGCAATATAAAATGCACAAAGAATAGCATTGGGAACACTGGCAAAATGAGTTGGGTGTGGATGCGGTTTGGCGGCTCGCAAATGACCATAAGGTGCTTAATAATCAATATCCATCTATCTATGTATATACTCATTTAACTAACTATTGTTGTTAAGTGATTTGTAAATCTCACTCAATTGACACATTTTGATGTTTTCAACCGAGACATTGAGTATCCAAACTTCCTCTCAGCCAACTAAAAAAAAAAAAACTAACTATTATTCAAATTAACCAACCAACCAACCAACCTTCAAAGTTCCCCCCTTAAAACTTACAAAAATAATCAAAATACCTTTAAAACTTCCAAAATAATCAAAATTAATATCCCGAAGCCTACAGAATAATCAAGAACTTCCCAAAATCTCTAAAATACCCTTGAAACCTTCACAATAATCACAAGATACCCTCAATCTTCTAACTACCTGAAATACCTCCAAAATATGCCTTGGAATATATATTATGTAGGAATCCAATCTTTAATAATTTAGGGAATATTATGTAATCAATTGGAGAAATTATGATATGTTTCTAAGAAACGAATTAATACCCACTTGATAGATAAATGACTTGTAATTGCTCTCATATATATATATATATATATATATATATATATATATAGTATTTGGATTTAAGCAATGAAGGTATTGTTCAAATACATATCTTAGGTCTCTATATCAAACATGTATTAAGTTTAGATGAACTATATAAAGAATTATATTGATGCGTTTAATTGTGACTAGTAATTTTTTAGATGAAAGGGCAGACATAGCTAGCACATCCCCCATTCAAGATAGCCTGCCGCCCTAATAGTTTAGGAGCGTATTTGTATTAGTTTTGGGAGAGACTTAGCTAAACTATTGGTTAGATGAGCAAAGATAAAGAGAGAAGGACAACCATTTTTATAATTACTTTCATAACAGTTGATGTGACAAATTATGATTTAAATAACATTATTTTCATATGAAATCACCACTTACTATCATTTTTATCATAAAAACAATTCTCTCTACTTCTTAGACTTCGACACAATATTATTGTATGTATTTTTCTGGTTTTTCAATCTCTTTCGTGACTGTAACTTTCTCAGCTCTTAACAAAAAAAGTTACACATGTTTGTTCATTGTTGCATCTAGAATCACAAAATGCTGGTGGTGGAAGCCGACGGGAACTACGTCCAACCATTTGAGGTTGATGACTTAGACATATACTCCGGCGAGAGTTACTCAGTCCTATTAACCACAAACCAAGACCCTTCAAATAACTACTGGCTTTCAATAGGTGTAAGAGGAAGGCTTCCTCAAACCCCTCAAGGCCTTACCATCCTAAACTACCGCCCAAATTCAGCCTCAAAGCTTCCTATTTCTGCACCTCCAGTCACTCCTGTATGGAATGATTATAACCACAGCAAAGCCTTCACCAACAAAATTCTTGCTCTCATGGGGACCCCAAAGCCTCCTGTAAACCATGACCGTAGAATCATCCTCCTCAACACTCAAAACAAAATCAATGGATATACCAAGTGGGCACTAAACAATGTGTCCTTAGTATTACCGCCTACACCTTACTTGGGCTCCATAAAATATGGTCTAAAAAATGCTTTCGACCAAAAGAACCCACCAGAGAACTTTGATAGCATTAATTATGATGTGACGAAACCACCAGTGAATCCTAATTCAACTTATGGAAATGGGGTTTACATGCTAGGTTTCAATACTACAGTGGACGTGATACTTCAAAATGCCAATGCACTAAGTGCCAATGTTAGTGAAATACACCCTTGGCACTTGCATGGTCATGATTTTTGGGTGTTGGGGTATGGTGATGGGAAATTCTCTGCAGACAAGGATGAGAAGAAACTAAACTTGAAGAACCCACCGTTGAGGAACTCTGCAATCATTTTCCCATATGGATGGACGGCTTTAAGGTTTGTGGCTGATAATCCAGGAGTATGGGCCTTCCATTGCCACATTGAACCTCATTTGCATATGGGTATGGGCGTGGTCTTTGCCGAAGGTGTTGATCGTTTGAGTACGATACCTAATGAGGGTCTTAGCTGTGGTCTCACTGGAAAGATGTTCTCGGGCCAGAAGAACTGAGAGTAACACCTTCCTTTTAGTCCAGTACCGCGGGTTTGTAATTGTGCACTTTTTTTATGCAATCAATGCAACTTAGAGTCTATTAGAAGTTAGAACACAACTTGTCAAGAATAATGTAATTCAGTAACATTGCTATTTATGCAATGCAACTTAGAGTTTATTAGAAGTTAGAACAACTTGCTAAGAATAATGTAACTCAGTAACATTGCTAAGAACTTCTGTTCAAATCTCTCTTCCTTCACTAATTGTAAGGAAAAAAATGCACAGAGATTTCCTAGAGAGACAATCTTAATGAATAGAGAAAATGAAAACTGAAGGCAATGTGTTTTAAAAAATAATTAGAGGAATAGAGGCCAATTAGGTTTGGTTTATCTTTCGTCAATCAATAAGATTTAAAAATGTACAGAGATTTCTTAGAAAGAATTTTTCAAAGAGTTTTTAAGTTGTTCCTAACAACATAAATTAATAAATAAATTACAATTAATAATTTATATAATCATATTTCACTAAAATTTTATTTTCCATAAAATTAGAAAGCAAGTTGAGATATTACCTCACTTCAAAATCACCTCATAATAATATAACAAAATTACCATTAATTTCTTGAGTTTAAGATAGCGAAGTTGAGGCGTGAACCAAGTCACTCTCTTAAGAGAATACAATTTTGTGTGCTGTTCCCAAGATATAACAAACTTAACCACCAAACTATATATTCTAACAAGCACACCACTTGTAAGATAAGAGATTCTAAAATATAATACTTTCTTAATCCAGAAATATAATATAGAGGAAGATATATTTTTCGCTTTTTCCAAGAGAGGAGAGAAATTTTATTGAGCAAAGTATTTAGACAAATTTTTCTATGATCACATTGAAGTGTGAGATGAAGCAATAATTTAAGTGGAAATATCATGTTTTAAGGCCTTATATAGACTAGTAAATCCATCCATTTAACATCATGTTTTAAGTGGAAATTACTATAATTTACTTTTCCTTTTACTAGCTATATAGTTACTAATCAATTTAATAGTAAATTGTCATGGAAAATGATTGTAATACACCAACGGTATAAGCCAATAATTATATAGTTAATAGCTTTTTATAACGTATATGAATACTGTGGGGGTAGAAATATCAAAACACCAATATGAGCCTTGGGCCTTGTCCGAGGGCGTTGACTTCAGCAAAGGGCTGCAATGCAGAGGTAAGGTCGCCTAAATTAAGGACCCAGGAGCCCATCGATCAGGGCGCTGGCCAATTAGGGAGAGTCCGAGAAGAAGGTCTCCTCGGACAACAGAAAACGAGGGCCAAAGGGTGCAACATGACGCCTAGGGAAGAACTCTTGAAGCTCAACGAGCCGTACTACATTTCAACCGGACGCCGAGGAGGAGAGCAAATGGGAGGTGCTCTGTATAAAGCTGTCACCACCGCATTAATGGTTTCTCACCTACCCGCCTAACCGCATTAATGGGGAAGTGACCCCTGAGGGGACGAGAATCAGCCTTATGGCCAATGAGGGCAATTTTCAAGAAGACAATGGATGGGAAAGGGATCTGCATTTATGGCTCCATGAATAGGAACAAGGGGGAGGGGGAGTATAAGAAGGGAAGGAGAGGCCATGGAAGGGGGATTCGGTCCAGAAAAGAAGAAGATTTTTCCCCAATACAGCTCAAGGGAAGCAAGGACAGAGACTCCTCGGCCCACGTCCGAGGAAAGCCAAAGTTACTCCTCCAACTCGTTACACGCCACTGTGGACTTAGCCCAAACACCATCGCATTCTACTGTCTCAACAAGTCTAGGTTTCAAGCCCGCTCTCTATAAATTCTATTGTATAGGCCATTTGGGCCAGCCTATCACGCACTTGGGTCTAGGCTTAATTTGTGTACCTACAAATACCATTTGCTAATAGCTCCCTGAAACTCTCTAAAAAAATATATATTTAATAGCTAGTTACAAATAACGTATATGAATACCATTTGTTATAATACAGTGCATTATCTGACATTAAAAATACTATTTGATCAATAATTAAAATACATTTTATAAAAATAGTCCAACAATCCCCCACTTATTTTTATAAAATTATAATTAAGTACATATAAGACCTTTTTGGGTTAAGATAGAATACCATGCATAATGAGAGTGCCAATAGCTTGAACTCTCATTTAGCATTTCAACAATATATATTGTTCCAAAGTCAATAGTGAACAATGTCTTCAACTATGACATTTCATCATATACATAATATTTCAATACTCCATCACCAGTTTTCAAGCCAACACATTACAGCCTTGTGCTTGATCCCAATTTTTATGAGCAATTTAAAGAATTAGCCTTATTCTCATAAGATGCGACCTCACTTCCATGCTCACTTAGATGTGCTTATCAAGGATGCTCTCTTAACTCTAACATCCCACTCATATAAGAGCTATAGACCACGTTAAGAGCTTTAATAGAAAACTTATCCACTATAACGTTACGAGAGACATGCATTTACACCATAAGAAGGGACAAGAGTACTTATACTCAAAAATAAATTTACCAGATGCTATCTAAACTACTCCATAGTGTTTTTTTTTTTTTTTTTTTTTGGATAAATTACAATTTACCCACCTGTGGTTTGATCGAAATTTAAGTTACCTACCTGTAGTTTGAAATTTGACATTTGACATTTTACCTATCTGAGGTTAGCTAAATTAGATTTCTATACCCCACATCTGTTAAAAACAGAGTTAAATATATAATTTTGCTCTATTTTTATGTTTTTCTTCTCCAAAAACATAATAAACATAAAAATACAAGATTAAATAAGATCAAAAACTATCCATCGGAACACTTTCATCATGGAATTTTAAACCACAGGTAGGCAACTTAAATTTTGGTCAAACCTCAAGTAGGTAAAGTGTCAAATTTTAAACCACAGGTAAGCAACTTAAATTTCAGCCAAACCACAGGTGGGTAAGCTGTAATTTACCCTTTTTTTTTTTTGGAGAAGAAACTACTCCATAGTTATTTCTTTCCTTTGAACCTAGTTCTTAGGACCTCTAGTCCCTACATGGGTATCTCATAGATGGTTTATTTGTCTCATCCCTCTCAATGGTTATCTAGACCTTTGAACTAAAGCTATATTTTTTTTCTTCTCATACACAACTTGTCCAAAGGTCTAGATTATGGTGGTATTAATAATTCCTAAAAATTTATAATTTTGTACTAACATTTTTTTTATTGGCTCACTTTGGTGGATTTAACAAGGATCTTTCATACCTCAAACTCAAAAAATTGACGGTAATTTATCTCTCATGATATGGAATTATTTTAAAGCATCAACAAGTTAACATCTCTCAACTTGTTCTCTAATTTTATAGTAAATAAAAATTTAATGAAATATCATTATATCGATTAATTATTATTATTCTATATATTATGAATTGTAATTTATATATTTATTTATGTTGTTAGGAACAAAAAATTTGGAAAAACAAT
Organism: Castanopsis chinensis; assembly: GCA_032878915.1. Classification (NCBI taxonomy): domain Eukaryota; kingdom Viridiplantae; phylum Streptophyta; class Magnoliopsida; order Fagales; family Fagaceae; genus Castanopsis; species Castanopsis chinensis. The sequence continues at coordinate 1,404,905 of JAVQMG010000084.1, forward strand.
TACAAAAACTTTGAAAAGATACTTGCTGAAATAAAATTAAAAGTAGAATTGATCAAAGACATACTACATGGATGATGGAACCAATGAGTCACAAACTCATTGTCAACGATGGCTGGTGGCAACGGAGAAAAGTTTTTCTTTTTTTTTTTGGGTATAATTTTGATGAAAGCTGCATTACCTACACAGGGCCTATATAATTTCTGTGATTGAGAAAAGCATGCGAGTCATTTATTATAGATTGAGACCAGCCAAAAAGTCAAACAAGTTTCAAACTTGGAAAGATGAGGTGGAAATTGCAATCGAAAAGGCGACAAAGATAGTCAATCTTCCTACCATGCAATGCCCCTCTTTAAGGGTTGAAATTGAGACTCGAAATTCGTTTGAAATTCACTTATTTTATTAAAATTAAAAAAATTTTACTGTAAATATTGTAAATAAAGATAAAAATTAGCTGAAATAATACAGTGAAACCTATAAATAGTACCAAAAAGTGCAATAGGACTCATAAATAATAGTAAAAATAAGCTGAATAGTAAAATGAGTTGGCAAAAATTATCCATGTCAAATGTGTGTTTTGCAAAAATTAAAAATCCAGCTTATTTTACTGTTCAGCTTATTTTTGCTATTATTCATACACTCCACTATACTTTTTGGTACTATTTAAGGGTCTCACTTTACTATTTCAGCTAACTTTTACCTGCAGTAGTTTGAGCTAAAAGTTTTCAATTTCGGCATAAGTGAATCTCAAACAGATCCACAGTCTCTACTTTTCGATCAAAAACTTTTTTAACCTTTTAAATTTTTACCTTCTCTTGCGAAATTGGTTAATTTCCTATACAAATGTGAGAATAAAGAGTATGTCTTCTTGGGTTTCTTCTTGTAGTTTCTCATTATCCATACAAGAAATTTGGAGGAAGAAAAATCTATAGAGAGATAAAATACGCCACACAAGTGAGATACTGTTTATTTGGCAGAACTCTATTGATTTCATTTTAATCCAAACTTTGGGCACATGTAATAACTAAAAATTTGTAAATCAAATTTATATATATCTAAAAGCTGAAGGGTAACAATTATTATTATTACGCTTCTATTGAGCTACATCAGTAGTCACATCATTCACCCATTTCCAACATTCTTTCTTTCTCTCTTATTTTTAACATTTTTTTTATTAATTTACAAATTAATTGTTATACTTTCCCCAACTTTTCTCATTCGTTTTACCTTTTCATTTTTCCACAACTATTTACCTTAATATCACTTTTCCTCTATCAATTTATCTTCCTTTACTTATTTTTTTTTCTTATTCACCTTCTCTTACTATAAATTTACAATTCTCTCTCTCATTCTATACATAGATTTCTTCATGATTCATACAGAATTATCATAAAAATAACACACACACACACACACACAAATGACATTTAAACAAATGAGTAACTACTCAAAATATTAGATTTGTATATTTATAATCTTCATGTTTAGAAATACTTTCACTTAAATTTAGCCGGATCGAAGTGAATTGAAATATTACACTAATGTGACTCAACAAAAGTGTAGCAATAATAAATGTTATGCTTAAGATTTTAGATATTACAAGTTTGAGATTATTATTTTTTAATAAATTTATATTTAGAATAGGTGCTATCAATCCGAACATGTCTTTTCTCTATATGTAAGTGCACAAAAATGGACTGAAGTGGTTCAAATAGACTAAAGCGGATACAAATGATCAAATTAGACCAAATGGAGCAGAGTGGACCGAATGTACAAAATAGGACCAAATGGGAACAAGGTGGACCAAATTAGACAGTATAGAACCAAAGTGTACCAAATTGAACAGTGAACCATTATGGACCAAATGGGACCGACATGGATTGAATAGGACCGAATAAGAACGAATTGACAAATTAGGACAAAGTGGACATAATGAAGCAAATAAGAGCATATAGGACTGAATATGACTAAATTGGACTGAATAGGACTGAAGTGGACAAAATACGACCAATGTAGACAGAATAGAACCAAAGCGAATAAAATGGACCAAATAGGAGTAAAGTAGACTGAATGACCCGATTGAAGTGGACCAAAGTGAACACAATGGACCGAATATGATCCATCCGAATAGGAATGAAGTAAACAGAATAGGATCAATGTGGACTACATAGAACCAAAGAGGACCAAATGCAACCAATGTGGAGTGAATAGGACTTATGAATATTATTTTTATTACATTTTTAGTGCTTATATTTCTAATTTCTAATTTCTATTTAATTTGTATTTTTTTAACTCAAAACTAAAGAGTTAAGCCCAAATATAATAAAACTCCATACTTGGCAACCCAAAAATTAATAATAAAAAAAGAATTTTTAAACTAAACTTGTAAAAACAACCAACAAAGAGAACCAATTAAATGCACAACAAGTCCAAAAGGGACCAATACTGACCAAGTGAATCACATTGGACCGAAATAGACTTAATTAAACCGAATAGAAATTGTTTAGTTTTAAAAAAAAAAAAAATTTATCCTCAACAAATATTAGAGAAAAAGAAATATATTATATTATAAAATAATTATTTATTCTCACGCATTGCACAGATCTACAACTAGTTATTATAAAACCAAACCACAACCTATCCCCAAAAAAAAAATCAAACAAACAAACTATCCAACCAAATCAAACCAAACCACTAATAGTTATTAATTTTAAAGTGGATCCAAATCTCATTACGGAGAGTTGTCTGCATAGGGTTTTTTTTTTTGTGTGGGGGGGGGGGGGGGGGTGTGTGTGTGTGGAGAGTAAGGGGAAAAATGTAACACGGCTAACCTACAACTACAAGGCTTATAAATTAAATACCTCAAGAAAGAGAAAAGGATTATAAATTAAATTCTCAAATATCTTATTTTTCAATTTTGACAAATGTCTAAACTACAGCCTTCTTTTTTTCAGTTTTTTCCTTTTCCGTTTATGTACAAGTTACAATCCAGAGAAGAGATTTGTGTAGAGAAAAAGCACAGGCACCTCTCCAAGCTTGCATACAACCCCAAAAATGCACGTATACCCAGGACCCAAAAAAAAAAAAAAAAAAACCCCTTAAACAAAAGAAAAACTCTGCAGTCAGCGGCCTCAATCCAAAATACAATATATGACAACCATCTTTTCTTCATTTCCAAACCAAAAATGGGCTGCTAACTCCAACTCCCTTGTCAAGTTGAAAGAATTCTATTCCAAAACTGGGACAGTGATGCTTCAATGCCACTAAGGCATATGATTGGTGCAAGTGCTAGCTAATGACTGTCTTCTTTCACAGCATTGGGCTTCTCTTTAGCACGAAAGTTTTCCAAGCTACAATATTCTTCCCTGAGTAACCTATCCAATTCTGGATGTCTCTTTAGGGGCTCTTTCCGGTCACGTAGCCCACCGAAATGATGGAATGCCCTGCCACAAACATACACACGCACAAATTATAAATACAACAGCTTCTGAGTCTGGGGTCAGAAGAAACTATGGTGCACATGCTAAAGCGTAAATTATTGCATTCTAATTATATAAACACTAAAGAGACTATTACAAATCAGTAATGTCCAGCAGTACCAGTCTCTATTTCTATTAGTATCCAATACAGCAACTTATTATGGTAACACTAAACAAAAAATTAAACAAGACACAAAAGAGATGAAAAATTTTTTAAAATTGCAGGAAGCTTCAAGCTTCGTCTCAAAACTAAAGTGTCCATAGGCATTGAAGCAAGAAACCTCAGAGATTATACTGTGCCTAAGAGCAGAAGTAGCAGGCTCAACCAAACACCTTTCAACAAAAATATGACTAGAGTAACCTAAAACCCTCTTGCATCAGGCTCAACATTTTGTCCAAATAATTTATACACTTATTGAACTACTGTTCATCAACAAAAAAAGTTTATACTGGTGTATCTCTCTCACACAGCAGATCAGATCAGCAGGCAACCTTTCAGAGCCAGATCAGAGACCAAGCGGCCCGAGTAAGCCGATGAGCAATGAAGCAACAGTGAACAAAGCTCGGATTTGGAGCTAGCAGCTTGATGTACTACAGTGGTTGGAGAGAGGGAGAGAGAGAGAGAGAGAGAGAGAGAACAATAAATATAGAATTAAATAGATATTTTCATGATATTTGAGGTAGAGAGTATTCGGCCTAAGGTAGGTGTAGCTGAAAACCGAGGTTGCTAAAATCGAAAAAGTGAATTTTTTTTGGATTAATCCAGCTAAAACACCACTGAGCCTGGTGTGACTGCTCAAATGCTGTTACCGCTTTTGAGTTTTTCAAGCAAGGGGCTTTCATTTTGGGGAGAGGGACTGATCAAATGTAAAGAGGCTGTTAGAAGCTGTGAGATGTACCAAGTTAAATTTGAACCTTGTCAAATGTTAGGAACCTGTCAGAAGCCTTCTTAAGAGCGAAGGGAAATTAAAGAACGAACAGAGAATCAATAGATTGAGAGACTAAGAAAGTGCTTACTTTCATTAATGCCTCTGTCAAGCCATTGCAGCTTATATATCACTAAGCTACTCGAGTACACCACACCAAATATCCTAACAGCTATACTGACAGTTGGTTAATAGCCTCCTTACTTCCTAACAGACTTCTAATTGATCCCATGCAGGATGGATAGGCACATGGGCAATTAGCCAAGTTATAGCCGACTTAATTCAGCCTTAGCACACATTTGCCACCACATCACAGCCAGCACACGTGCCATAGAATTACCTAGTACACTTCCTTAATATCTGCTACTGACTAAACTGCAACATTTACACAATCGCAGACCCTTGCATTCACAGAACTTGCATAGTAGCTCCTGCATGACAAGTCACAACACTTTACATAGCCGCAGCTGACACCTTTAGTACAGAAATACACTTACCAGCATAGTAGCACAACATAAAATCAGCAGCAACATAACAGCAGCAGCATTAGCTTGACATAGCAGTGTTGCCACACTAGCATTAGTTACATGGTAGGTTCCTAAATCAAACCATTAATGTAACTACTATTCTTCCAAAGGAAGATATGTAATTACAAGCTTGGCTGGTCCATTTCCTAAACAAAATTATTAAGGTTACATTTGCTACCTTGCTAATTCCCCATCTCATGTTCCTCTGAGCTACCTACCACATCATCCCCTATAACCTACTTTACAAACTAGCAACAATGTTACAGGTACTTTATTAAGTATGAAAAAATGCAATTTCCAGGAAATGTTCCTACTAAAAGGAACTTTTCCTACAAGGCTAATTTAATCTCCCCCATAGTATCCTTACAAATGTCTAAACATACTAATATTGCTCCTTTGCAACTGATTTAGCCACAAAAGAAGGTCTCAGCTTATGTTGTGTCACATTCAACATTGGCAATATCGAGTTATTTTGTCTAGGGACCACATAGCATGCATCTGAGAATGTTAACTTTGAAGTGCCTTTAACTTTGAGATCCCTAGGCTGTCCTGCATCACACTCCTTATGCATCATCACTCATTACTTGTCCTTTACAGTGAATGCTTCTTTACTAGGAAATTTGTGAGACGTATTCACCTTTAAATCGCACATTAGACTCCAATCCAGAAAGGGTGATTCTCCCCGGTATTCCCTAAAATTTTCTAGGGGGGATGCTACAGGAATCTAAAATTCTTATTTTGATCTTTTGTGATCTAATAGAGCCACAAACCTTGAATTTAGGCTGTCCTGCATCATACTCCTTGTATGTTTACGTGTCCTCTAAAGTAAACACTTCTTTACTAAGGAAATTGTGAGAAATATTCAACTTTTAATTGCTCATTAGACTTCAGTCCTCAAAAAGTGGAATTCTCCCCGGTATTCCCTCAAAATTTCTAGGGGCACTGCTACGGGAATGTAGAATTCTTCTTTTGATCTTTGGTGGTCTAATGCCTTACATGGGCACCACACTGATAGCCAGCTATTGGAGGTTCTTTCTCCGCATTGATAGCACAACTAATGCAAGGCATACAACCAAAATTATTTTTAATTGTTTCAGACATTCTTCTAAATTTCCTTTCAAATTTTAAATGAGATTTCTTTTTTAATTTTGAATTTAGCCTTTTTATAGAAGAGCCCTTTGGACTCGCCCCTAGCTAGTAAAACCTACGAGCAACTAGTTCTACCGCCAAAACCAATCGCCTAGTAATGTGGGGGCATTCACTCCTGACGGCCTAAGCAGTTTATGCCCATGCCGAAGAGCATGCCAAAAATAAAGCTTAAGGGATGAAAATGACAATGCACCAAACTTAGAGAGTAAAACTTGTATTATAGCCAAACTTTAATTTATAACACAATTTTGTATAGCCAATCTTCAAATTCAAAAGTTTGTTCAACTAATGCAAATATCGGTTAAGAATTATTAAAATTTTCATCACATTAAATTACTTTACAGTCAAAATTTATTTATATAAAGATTTTTCTATGTACTTTTCTCCAAACCCAGAAACGTTCTCTCTCCATATTAGCATTGATTGCTATTTGATTCTCTACACCATACAAAACCAAATATAAAAAACAAACTTCTTCATATTAAACTATGAAATAAGTATGCTCAGCTCAGACTTTGGAGCATCCAATCTAAACACTCAGATAACATAAAAACAAGTGCAAGTTCGTTACCAATATTTTTCTAGGCCATAAAGATTGCCTTTATGGTAGAAGTCAAGCGTAAGCTGTTCAAAGTCCTGATACAGGTCCTCTCTAAACTCCTTCTCCAAACCATAACTGAAAGAAAAAAAAATAATCAAAACAAATAATATATATATATATATATATATATATAAACATACATACTAAGGAATGGGAACAAATGTTCCTATCTTAGTAGACGGGAAAAAATAGTCTTTGGAAAAATTAAGTGCCAAATCAAAGCTGAAAACTTCTTAGGTGGTTCTACATTTCCAGATTAGGCTTCTCATATTTCAAGAAGATGATAATTTAGTAAATAATCAGCAACGAAACATATATTACTGTAATGAAAATACCTGTAGAACCTGAAAAGACACTCTATTCCATAGTAATAATTAGCAGCAGCATCTTCCAGTGCAAATTTTCTGAACTCATTATACATAGAAGGGACAAACAAGTCTCTAAGAAAATATGACCAAAACCGGTAAAGTGTATTCATTTCCTGCATTTAAAGAAACAGGCAGCTGTACATTAAGAATAAACGAAGTACTCAATTTAAAAATTAACCGGTAAAGTGTATTCATTTCTTTTCAAATGGTTAAGTACCTGAATAATTCGAAAAGAAAATATTAACAAAATACACAAAAAGAGAGAAGAATTGATCAACATGTTTTTAAAACCCTACACGTTTTTAAATAAATTATCCCATATTTTTGTCTTTCAAAGAGAAACCAACAACAGCACCAAAGATGGACATTATGGTCTTCTTTTTTTTGGATAGGCCTAAAGAAACTTTTTTTTTTTTTTTTGATAAGTAGATAGGCCTAAAGAAACTAATGTGATTAATTCAAGGGATTTGATGACAGGATGTTAAACATTAAGAAAAAATATGAATTTGCTATTTATTTATTCCCTCTTTTGATCTAACAAGTTTTAAAAGAAGTTTAAGAGATGAATTCCACCTCACTGCAACCAATTCCCAACTTCTTTCTGTCGCTCAGGCACCGCTTATGGAACTTCAGGTACCTAACAGAATGAGCAATCATGTGAAAGAACTTTTGTAACTCAAGCTCCCCCCCTCTATCTCCCACAAACATAGAAATTCAAGCAATGCCCATCACTTACTTCTGTTGTTTAAACCCATTTTCTTCTAGAAGCTGATGGCTTGGATGCTGAAATGGTGGAAATGACTTTGGCATGGAACCCACTGGTGGACTCCCAGATAGAATCCCATGTGGTGAACCACTCAACTTTGAAGTCCTAGGGCTGTAAAATTGAGATTCAGATTTGAATTAGCCTAGTGGGAAACAAATAATCCAGTTGAACTTACTAAAATATAGCCAAAAGCTACTTAAGCTAACAAATAATTCATTGTAAGAGCAACACAGGCAACAATCACACCAAACTGACCCATAATTTTCAGGAGGTGTAGAACCAAAGAAAAATCCAACCGAATTACTAGGTGGACTTTCTGATATGATTCCATTAGCGTTTTGGGAAGTTCCATGATTTCTGTAGTTGCTGGAGAAAAATCGTTGTTTATGGGAGGACAGCTGCCTGGGAAAGCCTTTATGTTGCTTCCTTCTTGAATTAGCATTTCCTGACTCCTCAAGGACAACACTTCCAGCAAAATTATCACTAGCCTTTGGATTGGAGACTCCAAAAGCACTGCTTGAAAATTTTGAGTTTCCATCTTTATTCTCAAAACTAGAGCTATTCTTTCTACGACTAGATCGCTTAGTTTTCAGTTCCTGCCAATAATGATCAATTTAAACAATTTTGCTAAAGAGATAAGAAACTTAAATCAGTGCCTAAGGAACAATGGGCACTTCAACCTGCTCATAGAAGTAAAGACCATCATTTATTGCAGAAGCTAGCTCATTGGAAATGGATTTGGACTCTTTACCATGACCTTTAGTTTCTTGACTTGTCCTGCTATTCTGCACAGGAGATGAAGGATAATAAGTCAAAAATTCCAACAAATACAAGCACAGACATTCAAATACAAGCACAGGTGTACACATACAAAACAAGTTGGGGGGGAAAAAGAGTAATAAACTGCAATAGACAAAAACAAAGTTAGAAAAGATGGAAAGAGAAAACAGAAATTGCAATCAACAAAATTAGTCAAATTACCATTCAAAACACAGAAAAGTTGCAAGACATAGCTCTTTCCCTTTGATATAGGGGTGTGCATGGGACGTGTTGGGTTGGATTTCGAGTCTTTTCCAACCCAATCCAACCACCTCAGGTTGAGAAATCTCCAACTCAACTCAACCCATTGTAGTTCTAAAAACCAACCAAACCCATAGGATTGGATTGGGTCATTAGGTTAAGGCCATTTTCTGGACCTAATAGAGAAATTGGGTTTTCGTTCAGTTATTTAACTTAATTATTTAATAAATGATTATAACTAACATAATTGCGTCTAATATTCCAATTTCCTCAAATCTAAGCCTCAAAATACCAAAATATATCAAAATTAAAAATAAGTCCAAAAAATCCAAAATAAATAAAACTAAAATAAAATTAAAATACATATATGCTAAAAAACTATTAATAGCATAGGTTAGGTCAGGTTATTTGGGTTGAAAATTTTGTCAACCCAAACACGACCCACCCCAAGCTTAAAAAATAAAAAATAAAAAACAAAAAAAGAAAAAAAAAACAACCAAAAACAAGGCATAAGTTGGGTTGGTTCGGGTTTTTTGGGTTGGTGGGTGGAATGCACACCCTTATTTACTGGAAAAAATATGTATTATTGCAGTCTGGTAAAGGACAGAACAACTTCTGAGATCCTTGAAAGGACAACGATGAAAGACTAGCAGGGAACCAGCTGCTACAAATTTCAAGGCATTCAAAAAATAAAGAAAAAGAGGAATCAGAGGACAGTAAGAGTTATCAGCTGCTACATCTAACTCAAAGCAGAGGATGTTCAAAGTGAAACTTGCAAGAGGCAACATGAGAGCAGTATTTAGCCTATTATTATCACATATACAACTCACAAGCCACATGACCACCGCCTCCATCTGCTTATAATGGGAGGAGATAATATTTGGTCCAAAGGGTATTAGTGTATTTAGCAAAGTCATAAGATTTTCTACCAAAAAGAACCAAGCTTTGAAGCATTTTACATCTTCTCTTTGTTATGTAATATTCAAATGCCCAAAAGAAAGGGTTAATAAAAGTGGATTTTAGTTATAACTAGAAGGAAACGTGAGAAAGGTTAAAAGAAATTGGTTCATATCAAGGAAAAGTTTTTTGTTCGCACCCTGCGAGGCAACAATTGTAAATTTGTAACTTCCAATTTGTTTCTTCCTTACGTGAGATCAGATTTTTATCTTTCAAATTGTAATAACACAAATACAAACCCTCACAAGAAGACTTCAACTTTCCAGGAGCAGAACCATGAAGTGTACTAATTCTCGTTTCTAAAATATTGTGGAAGAACTCAAAAAAGCTCTAAGGCCCTTCAGTACTCAAGGATACATCTTCAGGGATCTATTTACATAAAGCACTAAGAAAACTTGTGAAGAAACTTGCATTTGAACATGACCAAGTTATCATCCCAGGTGGGCCTACATTGCAATAAATTTTACTAGGTTAAACCATTGCAGATAGGCAGCTATCAGAGGCCTCCACTTCATTAGTTAACAAAGAATATTTTTCAAGAATTTATGATGCAATCGAATAGTTGAGATAGGTCATTATACTCGGAATAAATGACCATCTAATTTGTTCAATCTGAAGATGACAATAAAGCATCCACTTGTGCTGATACAAGTGCCTCCCCAACTCATAGAATTTAATGATGTACAAAAAAAACATCAGGGCTAAGAACTCTAGACCATTTTCGCCAAAGTTGACATCATGGAAATCAATTGATCATTATAAGCCCCAATTATAATTTGAATCTAAGCAACTAAGGTGAAAGAAGTAGCCAGATTTTGAAAAAACAAAAACCTGGCACAAGCTGAACCCATCGCCCAAGTCATATAGTGAACTTGAGCTTGTTTGTTTCACCTTATCTTGTAAAGTAAGCCAGCTTATTCTCTAAGTTATATCTGTTTAAAGCTTGACTTTTTCCTAAGTACAACTTAGCAACCCATCACCCTAGCCTATCAGAACAAAATCATAACATCCAAATTGCATAATTTCTTGCAATGATTAACTCAACCTCCACCAACTTTTCAACAATAAAAAATAAAAACTGAACCATCCTACAAACCCTAGTTTGCATCATCATAAACCCTACGATCCTCACCTTTACCAACCATAAGCCCACCAATTTTGGGGATATCCTAATATTTTATGGCTAATTGGGATTTTAAACACTATGCATTAAAATTCAATTTTCAACAGTTTTTATGAATTAAGCATGAAATTAGAGGACAATCAAATGAAAGATAGACAATAACCAAATCTTTAAGAACATTAATAAGTGAAATACCTGACATTCACCAGGATATCACAACAACAATAATATATGACTCAATGGCCGTACCTGGGTGACAATTACAAGTCTCTGTACATCCTGATCATTATCAACCACCTCATCATCTTCCTCATCAATCCTTTAGTCGATAAAGTCAATAAGAAATAAAATATACAGTTAGTAACCACATACATAGTTAAGCACATTAACATGAGTCAGAAAACGGTCATCAAAGTGTATTCCATAATCACACAATCGGGAAAAATAAATAAATAGTACCCTAAATACTGAAGGAAAACACAAACAAAATAAGCCAATAAATACAGTTCAAAAGGCATATATCCAAACCAAATATAATGAATGATGCAAAGAAATGCTTAAAATTTCACTTTGAATAGGTAAACATTTCTGGTTTAATCAAGGGAATGACATATTTTGCTACCAGTCAATACTGGTGTGTGTGTGTGTGCGCGCGCACGTGCGTGTGTTGTTGTGTATTCATTATCTCAAAAGCGTGTGTATTAAATTGGTAAGTATTGGTCACCTACCAAGAGAAGTTGTTTCTTTGAAGGTCTATTTGGAATGAAGATTTATAACTGTGTGTGTGTGGATTAGAGGGGGGAGGGGAGGGGGGCAGGGAGGAGGGGGGGAAGAGAGAGGAGAGGAGGAGAGGTTGGAGGGGAAAATAAAGGAAAGGGCCATCTCCCCCCATCCAAACAATTGGTTAGTTTCCAAGTTCTCACAATTAGCTATAACACAGTAGCCCAGTGGGCAATACTTAAATTGCATACCCCAATTTAAAACTAACCTTTTCCTTCCTCGGACCATGTAATCACGGAGCATCCACTTGTTTAATTTAAACCCCATGATGGAGACAAAGAAATTTTAGATTATATTATAGGTTTTTATTTTTTTTCTATAATTTATGAAACAATCCAAAAATATTGCAGAGAATAGCCCCCTTTTGTTTGGAAAGTCATCTCTCTTTATTCAACAAATCTTGTCATCACCTTGTGGCTAAGCATCAAATCGCAGTCAAAGTCAATTGTCAATAGAAGACCACTCCCCAACCCACCACCCACCCCCCATCCTTTGTTTGAGAAGTCCTCAATTCAGTGAACATTAAACCAAACATTGAGGTGATACCTGCAGTTCTAAATTTTGTCCTTGCCTTGCCACTGAGAAAGAGAATCAACTGTAGATAGCAGTCATGAAAGTAGATGTACGACATGCAAGCGGTTCAGACAGCACTGACTTCTATACTTGAAACCTTGTTCTCAAAACTAAAACAGAATGGAAATTGTGTTTTCAGCCTCCATATCAGAATCCACTATGCGTTCCCAACTCCAAATTAATTGAGGCACCAAATGCATGCATAGTTAAACAAATGAATGGCATGATAGTCAAACAAAGTTTGTGAGACTTCCAAACCCAATATAAATATTGGCAGACAACCTCTGGCCCAATACTCCTTGTAACCAAAAATAAACAAATAAACCTACATGCAAAACTTTTAACAAGGCCCTTTGGGAGAAATCATATTGTAATTATATTGTATTTCCTATTTTTAACTATTCAAGGTATTAAAAATATGTATAATTGTATAAACAATATAATTTTATCAAAAAAATTTAAATAACGATTGAGTAAATAACAATGAAACAATTATCGCTTCTGCGACCAAAGCCCTCTCTCAAGTTCATAAGCGAGAAAACTTCAGTCCACAATTTACAAACTGTTCCATTTGCAGTTTTACAGCACCCAGCAAAGATTTGCTGCATCAAATATTCAATAGAGTAACCTCAACACAAATTCTATTAGAAGTTTTTTTTTTTTTTTCTTTCAAATAAATTTACCAAGTATCAAAAGAACACAAATAGATTCTCCACATTGTAATTGTTTAACAATGTTACACTCATCTTTATCCTTAATGTGCCAGCAAAGTTAAGGAATACCTACATGGCCTTGCATACTTTCAATTAAATGAATGCAATTCATGAAGGCGTAAAATTACAAACCCCAAACCACCCAAAGAAAATTTCTTGACAGAACAAAGTCACACTACATATAATTCTAACTTTGAAAAAAGATCATTTTATACTATGAATGCAAAATAACAATCATACACATACAAAAGCATGTTGTAACTTCCAGGTGAAGTACATTAAGCAAAAACAAACGCATAGAGTACCTTCTAGCAGAAAAAAGATCATCATTCTTTATTGTCTTCTGTTCAAGCTCTATCTCTTCATCAAGCATAAATGTGTTCGCAAAATCGTTTGACAAGTCACCAGCCACATCTGATGACATTTCCCTGCCTTCAGTCCCATCAACAGAAAATTTTGTATGCTTCTCTCTTTGTGAGTGGTCTCGGCTTAGTGGACTATAACTGGTGCCACGATCTGAGAACTTGACCCTTCCACAGCCTAATGCTTGTGTTCCACCATTAACAATAGCACTCATGTCATCACATTCTGTGTCGCTGCTAAGTGGTATGACTGGAGTTTCTCTATTTGGCGGTAAGTGCTCCACCAAACTTCCACCATGTGATAGAAATTCAACATGTTCTTCAGAGTTGTTGGGCACATTATTCTCAATGGCATCACCATTCACAAAGGAATCAATATCCTTCTCCATAGATTGGCCCTGGGGAGTCTGAGCTTGCGATGACGATGAATTCTCTTTAGAAGATGGAATCCACTTCAACCAATTATCACGTTTCCGTATCTTGTCACCCTACAGAAACAGCAACAATGATAAGTGAAGGCCACTGGAGCAAAGTATCAAAGCAATAGAGAAAACCCAATCAGTTGTCAATATATCCCCCAACTTTTTCAGCAGCCCTAAATGTTGTTTCTTCATATGCGCTGGTTGCTCCAACAGCATAGAGGCAATACCCCCAAATTTTATCAAAAGCACCATACATTATGTCCAAAGGTTATGAAGGTGGGAACAATTCATATCAGTAATTCATATAAATAAATGTCCCCTCCAACTCTTGTTAAAGCTAACAGGATATCCCCAAAACATTTTTCCCATTTGAATAACCATCACCACATTTTAATACTCACAAAATTCTATCAAAGGAGAGGGCCAATGCAACATGCAATTTTAAAATAATTTTATAGGATTTGGAGAGAAATATGATCTTGTTAAATTCACTTGAAGAAAAATAGTGAAAAAAGTCCAAATTCGAAAGCAAGTTTTGATCATCATAATTTTTGAAAATCCCATTAATCATTGAAAAAAATAACCAATTACCACCACCTACCCTACTATGCTTTTATTTAATTAACTACTTTCGCATTGCTGACATTTGTAAGTAGCCTTCTAAACTTCAAAACAGATGTCAATGACCCTTGCAAAAAGGGGTGCAGCAGCAATTTTTCTCATGTTCACAGTGACATCCTTTCCCATGCAATCCTCAGACATCGTTAGACAAATAAAATTAGCCTAAATCATAAATTGGAATAAGACAGTCCAAGTCTCCAATCATAGGAAGGTTAGCATAGATCTATCATCTAGGAGATTAAACTTCAACTGCAAATTTAGCAAAAAAAGTATTAGGAAGATTTAGCCTTTACAAAAATATTCTTTCGAGTCAGCTTCAGACAAATCAGGAAGATCTTGTGAAAGTCAAGGAGATCATACTCTATGACCAACAAAAAACTCCCTTAAATTTAACGAGAGTAAAAAAAAAAGTCCATTAAAATGTGAATTATAAACCTGATTCTTAAATTTAAAATCTACCCCAATTTAGAAAACTTTATGGCTCCAAAACTTCCAGCATAAATGCTGTAAGAAACAGAATGATTGAGAGAAACAATACCAAATAGTGAAGAAAATCTACCTGCACTTGAACAGTACTAGAAGTCTGCAGTGCATCAAGGATAAATGGTATATCTGTGGTCATCTTCCTAACCTGCTTAATATATAACAAGGAAACCCGTTTTTAGTAAATCTCACAAACTAACTTTACATTATGGAAATACTGAATAAACTAGCACAGACCTGCATAAGCAGTAAAGCACCACCATATATAATACATGGCATTCTAAAATAATTGGAACAAAGAATTGCAAGAAAATGTACCCTTTTAAAGTCAGCAATGATGGATATTGGAACCCATCCCTGATCATCCATAAGGGAAATTAGGTACTGGTCATTCTGCAGATTTTCATCACTGCCAAAAGAAAAGGTTATAATGTCAACAGACACAACAAGCAGTCTATATCATACAAACAGATTCTTTCTTTTCTGTTTTTGATAAGTAAATATTTTATTAAAAAACTAGAAAGACCACCACCCCGGAAACAGGACATGTGCTTAAGAGGCACCACAAATCAACAAAAATTATTGAATGGCCACTTAACACAGAGATCCAAACTCATATTTTCTGTAGTAATTAAATCACAAATAAATCCAGGGGCACTTTTTGGTTAACCATTGAATGACTCAAATTTTATAGATCATCCAGAAGTACAAAGGTCAATCATAAACGTGGAAAATATTTAGGCAGTCCGATTACAACACTTACAGATCAAATTCTACAATGTGTGGAGATGACTCTCATATAATAAATGGCCTCATTTTTAAAAACCTAAACATGCTTTAGCAATTAGAGACACCAAAGCCATTCAATGTCCATGGGATATCCAAATCCAGCCAATATTGAAAAGGCTTGTGCACCAATGAGAAAAAGAAACTTCTAGGTTAACAATACATTAAACACTTATTTTCATTTTATATAATTTTTTTTAAGAAATATTGCATTAAAGATGCAAACACAAATACTATCATAGCACAGTTAAAATGGAATCTGTAGGCTGCATAGGGGATGGTATAGAATTCTTGCCGCCAATACAAAAGTGAGAATAAAAATGAACAAACGTTTATTCCCAAATGACTCTTTTTTTTTTTATTACATAGAGGACTTTTCTAAAGAAAAGCCCTTTGGACTTGCCTCTAGCAAGTAAAACCTACAAACAACTAACCCCACCCACTAGAATCAGTTGCCAAGTAATCCAGCTAGGGGCATTCACCCCTAACGGGCTAAGCAGTTTATGCTCATGCCCAGGAGTAACTATTCTCAAAGGACTTACCAGAAATAATAGTCAATTTGTTTCACTATACTAGTCCTCAAAGCTACTGTCTCTTGGGATACCACAGGAGCCCCTGGATTAATAGGATATTGAATAAAGCGCGGAGGATGAGGTCCCCTAATAGAGCCTGGAGCTGCAACAGGAACATAGCATACAGATGCAGGCCCTGTATATAACAGACAAATTACATTGGACAGTGAGGCGGCATAACATCATGATATACTGATGAGACAGTAAGTAAATATTGGTTTTCCAAATGAAAGCACATTGCAATGAGATCATAGGATTACCATAGAAACTAGAACCGACCATGAACCCTGGAGCTGGACCAAAGAATGGAGGACCTCCAAAAGCCCTTGGTCCAATACCCTGTTGCATTGGAATGTTGTCTCTAGGATTTAATGCTCGTTGATGGTGCCAGGCATGATTGAAATGGCCAACAGGTTCTTGCATGTTTGGTCTTCTATTAGAATAATTGACAACATAAGCATTGGGTGGAGGCTGAACATTTCGACTAGCATCAACGCCATGACCTGGCGGAATAAGAGCTTGAGGGGGTGTCTCACATCCAGACTTCACCAAATGAGTTTCAACAGTTGGGAAACGTCCTGGACCAGGAGGGTATGCATACCCAATATGAGGTGGAGGAACCATAGTATGAAAAACAGGTGGCATTGGTGGTTGATGGTAAGGTAGCGGCATAGGAAAAGGATGAGCACCACTTGGGTTGCGCTTAGAGCCTGATTTTTGATGACGAGATGATGAGTTTTTATGTGAAGGATTAAAATTTCCAGATCCATGTGGCTTATGCTGCCCAACTGATACCTAGACATATACAAACATAGCTACAGTCAGATATATACATTTAAATTTTTCATGCAATTAAAAAGAACAAAAAAATTAATAGAAGCAACCTTCATAAACATACTAAGTTTTACTACTCCATATTACCCATTCCTGATTAAACATATAATATATAAAATAAAATAAAAATAGTTATCTGCAGCCCTCAAATGGGTTAAAATCTTATGTATGCAAGAAAAGCAAATTGACAGAATAATATTTAAAAAGAATATATATATATATATATATCTTTAGGCTGTTTCTGTTACATTTTATTTTTATTAAGTATCAGACTGATCGAGGATCAACCAAAACAAAGCAGGAAACATTAATACCATTACAACATATCCTAAATATTCTATCATATGAGTGATCAAAAAAAGCACATAACATGTGTTTTCAAGAAATAATTCAAATCCTATATGAACAATAACAACAATCGATTTTCAAAAGCCACGTTATACTTCCTGTATACTCAGGTGACACCTTTCTTCTTTTTTCAATATATTTTTATTACTTATTAAAAAAAACAGACCATATAATTTTCACTATTTTTTCAAGGGTGTGATAACTAATAAAGAAGACTAGAGAGAGGAGTAGAGGGAGAACGACAGAGTAGAACAGTGGAGAACAGTTGAATTGTGTGGCCTTTCTGATGGAAATATCAAAAATGCTTTGGTTCTCAGGAACTAAGAAAAACGTGAAAGTAGTTTTTTGGGCCATTTACAAGAACATGTTCAGATATATTCCTGAAAATGACCAACAAATGTTTTAATGAGTCGTATTTTAGATTTAGTGTAAACCTCAAAAGTTAATGATAAGGACCTATACAATCAAGCTCTCTAAGTACAAATGTCAATCATATCTAAGAAAGAAGTAAAGCAAAATGAACCCAATGCTTTTTTTTAATAAGTAAATAATGCTTCATTGAAAGAAAAACTAAGCTTCACAAGAACCCAAAGCCAATGATACATCCAATCATACAAAGATTTAAACAAAACAACTTAAGATCAAGAATAAAGTCAAAAGTTGCAACTTTAAGCTATGGCTGATCATGGTAAAGGTGGTGGGATAGAGGAAATCAAGGCCAGCTGATAGAGATGACTGAGATGAGGCGTATAATTGAAGATTTGTCATGAATTGTACAAGGTCTTTAGCCACAGGGACTAGCACAAGCCCATATGGAGATTTCAGAAGGCAACCGCGAACTTTGGGACATATCGAAAGGTGGTCTTGAGGATGAGAATCATGATATAAGAAGAAAACCTCTTTCATGATGCTGGCATAGAACATGTGGCACAAAACAGATTGGATTATCAAATAATGTGTTGAATTGAAGGAAGAACATTTTGAAAAGAAGTTGTGTCATTCTAGTTATCTGTGATGTCACATAGATGATAATGGCTTAGAGGTAAGTATCTCAATACTTTATCAAAGAAACTATTCAAGAGAGTGATACACATCAAGTGCTCAATGCAACTCGTAAGAGTGTTCTTTTGAACATAGAATGTTCAACTTGTGTACCCACTAATGTTCAATTATATTCCAAAACAAAGATTGACACTTTCAATTGGAAAGCTGTGTTAATAATATTTTCTATTGGCATAATGTTGAAACATAGGAATCATTATTTTTATAAAAATAGAAATAAAAATGCAAAGATGAGGTTGAGCCCATTTTAAGAGGAAAGCAATATGGTTCCTAGAGATTATAATTCATTATACATGATTTTTCGTGTTACAAGTTGAAGAAAAGTTCCCAAGCTTGTCAAGCATAAGCTTTTATTAGCACATTAAGTCTAACCAGCTATTTTTTTATGTACCTAAGACAAAAAAGAAAGAAGTGACGGCAAATATTATTCATGACTTCAATAGATCGCGGAAAATTGAAGCCAATCTCAAGAACGAGCTTCTCTAACCTGGGGAAAACTGATGTAGGAGAATTTAACCCCAAGCAAAAAAAAATATTAAAAAGCCCTTTTTTGGAAATGCATTATTGGGAAGCTTCGAATCGGTGAACTTTCTGGGTTGGTGAGAAGGTCTTTTTGAAGAAGTATTATGATACAAGGAATGATGATGTGGTCACCCATGGCCATAACGATGTGACACGAGTGGTAGAACATGTTATCCCACATGGACAGCTGATATGGCCGAGTCCCTCAATCTACCTACTGTGTTAATCCCCTCTGTAAATCCTACCCAGTACTTAATTAGTTATTGTAACAAATCGAAATAAATTTAGTATTAGGTTTACCAAGACTACATCCAACACCAAAAAGAAAGTTCGCAACCAATGCACAAAGCTCCCACTTTTCTAGGATCTGGGAGTACTAACCCTAACTTCATAATTTTGACATATTAAACCCTAAACCAAATAAACAATGAAAAAACACAAACACTTCGTCTATATCTCTTAAAAACCACTAACAAATGATTAGCACTATTACACCAAAATGTCAACATTTTACTATGGGTGGTGGGGGGGTTGTCTTCTTCCCCACATTAGAGAGAAAGGACAGCACTTCCTTCCTTGAGATCATGGGTCCAAAACCCGAACTTATCAATAAAAAACTAAAGGTAAAATAATCAATCAGCTTTTTTCACTGCCAATAGCTCAAGAACTTATCAGATTTTTTCTTAAGGAAAAAAATCTTTTTTTCAAAGTACATTTTTGATACAAGAAAAAATTAACTAATTCATCCATTACACATAGCAAGTCTTCTTCTTTTTTGATTGCTTTCTTCCTGATCAATAAGCAATAACAGTAAGAGGGAATTGGGGGAAACCTGCAAAGTTGGAGGAGGTGGAGAAGCCACCGTAGCAGGCTTTGAGGCTGTTGCTCCGGCCGCCGCCACTGCAGCCGCATCGGAAAGAGCTGGCCAAGAATCAGGCGAGGCAGCAATCATTCCAGGAGAAGGAGGAGGAGCATCGTCTCCATTCATCGCCGCCGATGGAGTCTTCCACGCAGTCTTCGACTTCGACTTGGTACCACTCGCTTCCTGATCATTCTCCGCCATCACCATCCCTCCTCCGATCGAAGCCAGAACCAAAACCTCTCTCACTCGCAGCTGCTACGATTATATATAAAGCAAATGAGCAAAAAAAAAAACCTTTAATTTAATGGCAACTCAGTCTCTAATCACCACCATCAGCAGCAGCAGAGAGAGCGCTCATGTTCGGAGAGAGAGAGAGAGAGATTAGGGTTTTTTCGGAAAGTGTGTGCGTGCGTATGTTTTTTAGAGAGAGAGAGAGTGAGTGAGTGAGTGAAGAGAGAAGGACAGAAAAGATGCTGACAGTTGCAGAAAAGCCAACAAAGTCCGAAACTGTTGAAAAGGTGGAGGCTCGAGGTTTTGGTTTCCCTTATATATATGCCAGGGCTTATTGAGTAATTGAGTCAAGAGTGAAAAGAAGAGGAGAAATCGAGTTTAGGGGTTATATCCCTATTACCACACCACGAATTACTGTTGTTTTTAACTGATACCTAAAGTAGTTGGTTTGGAAGCAACCAAAGCAAGTTTTTTTTTTTTTTTTTTTTATAACTAATGCTTATCTTATCTTATCTTTTCCTTTTCAAAAAAAAAAAAAAAACTTGCTTATCTTTTAATTTGAAATTTTCAACCTTAAACTTAACGAAATTACCAAATTGGTTCTTTTGTCACGTTTCCTTTAAGTGGATAGAATTAATGTTATATAAAAAACAAAATAAAAAAAAGATGTGGATAACAATACTAAATCCGTGTTAATAAGAAGGTAGAAATTAGAAATAAAATTTCTTAGGTGTATTACAATATGTTCACCGATTAAATATCAATTCATAACTACATTGAATGTAATTCTTTATGAAGATAAAATTGTTTGTGTTGCACTGCTAAATGAAGTTGTGTGTTTTTGTCACTGCTGAAAGAGTTGGACATTGATTGAGCATGTTTGGTTACTAATGTACATTAGCTTGTTTAGATATGAGTATTGGCTTATTTGGTTAGAGGTTACAAGGATTTGAGAATTGGCTTGTTTTAAGGTTCGTTTGGTTTAAAGGATAAAAAGGTGGAATAATAAAAAGTGGATACGGAGGTGAAAAAGTGAAATAATAGAAAATGGACACGGAGGTGAAAAAATGGAGAAATAGAAAATATTTTAATTTTCCTCATATGTGTTTGGTTGGAGATTGAAAAAGTACAGGGATAAAATATAGAGTTTGTATAAATTTACTCTCATGCCCCTGTTAGGCTATTACATAACTTTTTTATATAAATCTTTTATAATGAAAAAATGGTTCAAAGTAAGGAGAAAAATCTCAAAAAACGAAAAGAAAAAAAAAGTTTAAACGTGAGTAGTAAAGATTCCAGAAAAATAATTTAAAAAAGAAAAAGAAAGAAGATTTAATGTTTCACCAAATACAAAGTTTGAACATAGCAAAGAAAAAATAAGGAAAATTGTGTTTTAACATTGAATTTCTTTTGGAGGAAGGGAAGGGGTAGATAAGTCATTTTCACCAAACTATTTCTCCTCCTTATTTTTTTCTGGAATCTAGGTGGGCTAAAAAATGATGGGTTAGGAAAGAAAACAGCTAGGTCCCACCATTTTCTTTCTCCCAAAATCACTCTAACTGAGCACTCCTTCCACTCCAATCGAACACTCCTTCCTCTCAAAATGTCTCCTATTTTCTCTCTTCTATTTTCTATCTTCCCTATTTTCACTCCAACCAAACGCGACCTTAGTTTTTATTCATATTTGTTTATGTTTTTTTAAAAAATAAATTGGATGTTATTTATTCTTTATTAGTTATATTTTTCTTATAAAATTGAATTTTCTAGTCATAATGGATTATTACATCATCAGAGGATTCCACCTAAAACCCTTAAACATCTTTCTTTTAAAAGAATGGTAATAACCCATAGCTGCCAAGCATGGGAGGTGTTACCTATGTGACTAACTAGTAATAGCAGCCATGCTAACCACAAATGTAGTGGGCCATGACTACATCCTGGCCATGTAACCTGCACGTAGTGGGTCATAGCTGCCTACAAGTACAAATAAGTCTTGGGCTTTTGTCACCGAACCAGTTGTCCAATTTGTTCCCTTTCGACAGAATGGCCGTATTAGATTATCACGTCGGCCAGAATTCCAGTGAATTTTGACGTGTATCGACCATTCTATAGTTTATTTTTCATTATTTCTAACATGTTCTTATCTTTTGTCTTATTTTATTTTTATTTCCTCGAACTTCCCCTTTTTTTTTTTGGTCCTCCTTTTCATTTTCTTTGGAAGATCGAGATTGTTCTCTTGCTGGATAAAGTGTTATCAGTGAGAAATTATTACCATTTATTTAGCAAGAGCTTGGCACCAACTTAAATAGCTGGTTTATTTTATTATTCAGTTTATTTTTACTACTAATTATGACTCAATTACACTTTTTAATACTATTCATAAGTCACACTTACTATTTCAATTAATTTTTACCATATTTTTAACAAAAAATTTTCAATTTCAGCAAAATAAGCAAAATCTTAAATAGCCCTTTTGACAGCAGACCATTAGGCCGTTCCCTCTTACCACATATTATTGCCAATTTCCCTCACGAAGGCACATTTGACAACAACATTACAAACATGTTCGCATCATGCCCAACTTAAAAGCATGTTTAATTAGATCATGTATTGGTAGAAGGTGACGACGGTAACCTACAAGACCCCAATATTGCCAGGTAAAATTAAATTGAAACACATACTCCTACCAAAACAGATAATAAAAAAAAAAATTAAAAAAAAAAAAGAGCGAAGGCTAAAATATTGATTCTTTTGATGCTTCTACCAAAAACGTCCAGAATAGGGATTAAGGATGAGAGACCCTTAATTTAAAAAATTAAAAATTAAAAAACGATGAAGAGACCCCCCAAATGGATCTCGGACCCAAAAAGAGTAGAATTTTGCAAGGCAACACTAATACCATTGACTACAATCCGCATTGCCAAGTAAAGATAGAGGAGTTAGAGAAGGCATATTCAAAGCATAAAAACCCATTCAGCTAATACTAGCGTATGGCCGAATAAGCTCAATGCCTACCGGGACTAATAACAAGTAAAATGGATGCCACTTTAATATGCCAATACTCCATATGAATGTTTCTACATCAGAAAGATGCTTAAAATCCCAACTTGATAATGTCTGTTATCAAATTTCGGAAGAATTCATTCATCTACAAAGGATTGTACTCATGACCTCCAAGTAGGGCAACTGTAGAATTCAGCTTCTTACCTTGAAAGATCATAGAAGTTGGGTATTCCATCAGTAGATGCAGATCATCAATGCTATGGATCCATTCTTGCCAAGGTTCCAAGCCTTGTAGAAGCCACATCCCTTTCAAACAAGAAGCGCATATTCCCCAAATTTCATGCATATGCAATGGCCAAAATATTGATAAATGACTTTTTGGAAACTGATGTAACAAGAAATTAGTCTACTCAACAACCCTATGGCACCAAAACTCAGACAGAAAATAGGACAAAAATCTAAAAGCTCTTGGAAACCAAGAAGAAAATAATCTCTTTTTTTTTTTCTCTTGAAAATTTTACGAGTGTGGGATAACTCCATTAAAACGTAGAGAAGAATGTTTTCTTTTGCTGAAACTTCAGGTGACTAGAGTGAAATTTAGAGGGTTTTTTTTTTTTTGGATGCCCCCCGCACCCGGGGGGGGGGTTTCAAAACTCGTTCCCAAAGTTGGAAATCAAGAAACTCTTTAGCCAACTTGAAGTTTTAAAACACAGTCACCAACATTGTTTACTTTTTAAGGTATCTTGAATCATCAAGGAGTTATGCACTAATGAATCTGTTGATCATTTAAAAAAATCCCAACCTCAAGGAAAAGACTAATAAAAAGAGAGAAGAAAATATGAAATTATGATAAAATGCATATGTAACTGAAGCAACTTCCACCACATATGAAGAAGGAAAAAGCAAAATACAAAACCCAATGAAAGGATTACCTGATCTATATCCAGCTTGCACTTACTGGGCTTTAAAGAGCTATAATAATAGAAGAGAAGTGGCATCAAAGCATCATAGACAATCCTATTTCAAAGAATAAAACACAACTTGCAAAATATGATTTCAAATCATGGGATAAAAGTTTAAAAATTAGTTATTACTATGTCTGGGGAAAGCAATCACAGAATGAGGGCATTAGTTAATCCAAGGAGACAGTAAGAAAAGCATTGTTTAGTAACACACTTAAAATCATGAAGAAACGTGATGTTCTCTGCCTCAAAGTTCTACCAGTACCCCAACACTTTTTAAGAAACAAGTTATTGGAACCAAAAATACTACACTGTTTTGAAAATAGGTGGAGGAATGAAGATTGCTGAAATAGAAAGAAAATACAAGTTTGAGCAAGTCTTTATGAGTTGGCAAATAATAACTTTTCGGTACAAATTTAAAGACGTCGTTTGCAAGAGTGCCTGGAACTTCTGAAGTATCACCAGAGTCCAAAACAAAATGATTGATGCATCTATGAGGGATCTGCACAATGAATACATAAGCATAAAAAGACCAAATTGAAAAACCAAAATTTACTGCAGAAGAACACATATAAAAGAAATAAATGCAGAAAATTTTATAGAATATGGAAGAAATTTTGAAGCGTTAACTCCATATTCTATTCAACTAAAATATATTCAGGGGAATGTTTTGTAGCAAATGAAGGAATGCTATATGATGATTCAAATTAATTAGGGGTCAAAAATGATAAATAGTTAAAACGCAAACCTGGATATGTACTGTGCAAATAGAGAGGATGCAATGGAAACATACACTGAAAGTTAGAAAGGACAATTTCACTACAAAGTTAACACCCAAAATGAGGTAATACACATAAAAAAAAAAAAAAAAACACCGAAGAATGAACACAATTTTACAATCCAGAGCCTACATATATGTAACATTGACATGAGAACTACAAAAGATTTATTTCAGATGAGAACTGCAAATAAAAGAACTGACAACAAAGCAGGTTTTATACATATTATGCAGACTGATATAAAATCTCTATTTGGAGAAATATCTTTACTGATAAAGATACACAGCATAAAGTCAACAACGCAAGAAGCCTAAATGATGTAAAAGACTACACAAATGTAATATACCTGAGGAATTATTACAAGTCATGTCTCAAAAAAATGAAAAGAAATCATAAAAGCAGAACACCATATTACATTTTCTCTGCCTTAACCATCACAGAGGCCATAAAAATGGAGAATTGCGATTATCAGGCCAGAAAGCCTTAAATAGAGAAGCCATCTTGCATTTTCTCTGAATATCCACACTATTATAGTCCACATTTTCAACCGACAGCTACACATGGGTTAATTATTACAAGGGCCAACCCCCAACCAAGACCAATTTATTAATGTTCCAACACTTTAAAGCAAATGATGAATACATGAAAGAGAAATGTCTAAAATATCCAGCCAAACTTTTCATATGGACATTATCTTGATGTGTATTAGAAAAAGAAAAAATGTGCAGATAAAATGATAACTGACTGAATGCAATTAACAATATTTCAAACTTAACAATTAAGTTTAGAAAACACATCTACATTTCTTCATTTAAACATGTTTGTTAGGCAAACTAAATTTAATAATTATTAATAAAACATAATAGCACAGCATAATGATACCTGAGGGTGACCTAATGACCCATGTATGGTGCACCCGCACCAGGATGAAGATGGGGCCTAGCACCACTGCTCTGCCCCATCTGTGGGTTCTGATACTGCATCACAGGCTGGTTTCCATAGCCCCCACCGCCACCGCCAGCCTGATTCCCATATCCTCCTGCTGTCGGCGGCCCAGCCCCCTGGCTCATGGGAGCGCCGCCAAGACCTCCAAGCAGATTACCAAGCCCCCCCAACCCGGCTCCTTGGCTAGCAAGTAATGTACTCAAGGCCTGACCCAACACAGGGTTCAACCCAGGCGCGGCAGCCGGATTAAACCCAACTGTAGGGCCCGAAGGCGCCATCAAATGCCCGGGTCCGCCTCCAGGGCCACCGGAGGCATACTTATTCTTATCCTTTCTTGAATGGTAATGGTGTGGGTGAGGGTTGTGGTGGTAAGGATGGTGGTGTTGCTGCGGTTGATGGTGTTGCTGATGATGGTGAAAAGGTTTGTTGCTGGGTTTTGGGCCATCAATAGCCCTCTGACAATGCAATGTAAATCCCTCAAAATTCTTATGAGGCTCTTCCAAAGCCTTCCTAGCACTCTCAACGCTCTTGTACACAAAAAGCGCAAAACCCTTAGGCTTACCAGTCTGCTTATCAATCCCAAGTGGGCCATCCTCAATTTCCCCAAATTGCTTAAAATACTGAAGGAGCTTATCCGGCTCAATCTCCGCCGAAACATTGCTGACGAAGATCTTCCTCTGAGTGTACTCAGAGACCGGAGGAGTGAGCGGCGGCGGGGCCGGGACGGGCCCGGCGGCAGCCAGCTGGCAGGAAGTGGTGCGATTGCCGATCTGCTTCTGGGGCTGCTTGAGTGCCTTCCGGGCGCCGCTCCGGTGCTTGAAGAGAATAAAGGCGTAACCTTTGGACTTACCGGAGACGCGGTCGGTGACCGCCTTGCAATCCTCGATCTCGCCGTACTTGCCGAAGACGGAGGTGAGGGTTTCGGCGGTGGTGTCCCAGCCAAGGCCGTGGATGAAGATCTTGCGGTGTGCGGGGTCCGCATCGGCGAGCTCGCGCACGATTTCGATCAAGTCCGGGTGCTTGCTTACTCCCTTCTTGATCAGAGCCACGAGATGGTCCTTCGTGAAGGGTTCCAGAAGCTTCTCCACGTCTTCGTCCTCGTCGTCGTCCTCCACTTCCTCCTCCTCCTGCGCCGCCGCCGCCGCCGTTCCGTTCGCCTCGGCTTCAGCCGGAACGGCGTCGTTCGAGGCTGCCTCTAGGGTTTCGTTCTGCTCTTGCTCTCCTTCTCCTCCTTCCCCTTCCTCTTCTTCCTCTACTTCTTTTTGCTGTTGTTCCTCTGGGTCTTCTTTAGAATCGTCTACAGCCATGTTATCCTGAACTTGCTGTTGTTGTTCTTCTTCGTTTTCTGGGATTGGCTCCGGCTGTGGTTCGTGTTGCACTTCTTCGACTGGCTGCTCGGGTTCGGGTTCGGGCGCCTTGGTGGGTTCGGGCTCGGAGGGTCGCAGCTTTCGCTTCTTGGCCATGGCGGAGAGTGGGTAATTATTAATTAATTTAGGGGAATTTTTTTTCTTTTTCTTGCGTGTCGCGGTAAAGCAGAAAGGTAGGGGCTAGGGTTTGCAGTTGTGGGAAGAGGATAGTGTATTTCTGTCTATCGCTATTAAGTGAGATGGGATTTTTAAAAGGGTCGGGGCAGAACATGACAGGACTGGATAATGCCTCTTTGTTGCCTCAGTTTTTGGGCTTTCTTGGGTTCGGCCTACTTTGCCATTTGGGCCAGGACTTAACAAGTTGGTTTGGTTTGGTTTGGTTTGGTTTGGATGAAACCAAATTACCGTATGTTACCTTGCTCCAATTTACTATGTGTTAGTCTAAGGGACGAAGTTTATATACAAATTAACTAACTTCTATGCATTCATTTGAATGAGTGACAAATAACTGAATGGCACACTTTCTCTCTCATGAAGAAGAGAACGAGCTGGTTCGAAGCAACAAAAAAGTTAAGGAATCACACTATGGCAACCAAGGTCTCACTACATACTGCCTTGGCAACGCTACCCCTTCCCCACCTTTCAAGCTATACTTCAAGGATAAGCTAGTGGAGGAGATATCGGGTGCCTACACCCAAGCTTTCGATTTCACTGAACATATGGACACTGAGTCTGACTCGGATGAGGAGATTGATGAAATAAAGGAAGGGTTTGCTGTAATCAATCTCTCTAAGGAGACCAAATAGCGCATAAGAGCTCCTTGGTCAAGAACCATTATCATCAAGGTTTTTGGTAGAACAATAGGGTTCACCTTCCTCCATACAGAAATCATGGGGCTGTGGAAACCGACCGGAAAGATAGACATGGCGGACTAAGGTAAGGATTTCTTCTTGGTTAAGTTCTTAGCTTAGGAGGATCTTGAAGCGGTGCTCAAGAAAGGCCCCCAGTTCATAGGGGAGCACTTTCTATCCATTCACAAATGGGAAGCCAATTTTAAGCCGTCGGAAGCCATTGTTACCTCAGTGGCTGTTTAGGTTTGACTTAACAAGCTCCCCATAGAATACTATGATGCGGGGGTTCTAAGACAGATTGGGCAAGCCTTAGGGAACGTCCTTAGGGTTAACACCCATACCGCCATAGAGGCTAGAGGTAGATATGCGCGGATTTGTGTCCAAATTGACATTGGCAAGCCCCTAGTTACGATAGTGTGCATTGAAAAGCGTCATCATAATGTAATCATCCAATGTTGTGCGAAGTCAACCCTTCAGAGAGTCTGACGGCAAGAAGATTGTTGGAGAATCAAGCAATTACAACCACCTTCTTCGGGAATTGGCATGCAACAACAATTCTGCAAGTGTTCCAACTGATGACAGAATTCACCATTCACTGGACATCCAC
The DNA here is from genome assembly GCA_032878915.1 of Castanopsis chinensis. Taxonomy (NCBI): domain Eukaryota; kingdom Viridiplantae; phylum Streptophyta; class Magnoliopsida; order Fagales; family Fagaceae; genus Castanopsis; species Castanopsis chinensis. The sequence goes on from JAVQMG010000084.1 coordinate 1,433,503, forward strand.
TGAGAAAATGATGGGGGTACTGGAGCATTGTATGACTCTGATGCCAAGCAACGACCAGACGAAAGAATTGGCGAGGAAGACCGGATGGAATTTGACGGAGGAAGCGAGGCTATTCCCTCTGTATGATGAATTTTCAACCCCAAACCATTGTTTAGTCATGAATTTAATAGCCTAGAATTGCAAGGGGTCTCTTAAACCCTCCTTTCACAAGCATGTTACAAAATTGGCCAACAACCACGACCGAGCAATCATGATCATTACGGAGACTCGCATTGGCGAGGAGAGAGCTAAAGACATTACAGATAGGCTCCCTTTTGATAGAGCAATCTATACGAACATGGTAGGCTATGCTGGTGGCCTTTGGCTCTTGTGGAACTCTGACAAGGTGCTCATTACTCAGCTCGCCAAGTCTAAACAAGAAGTCCATGTGTTGGTTAAGGTAATTTCTTCCAACCTTGAATGCATGCTTACTGCCATTTATGCTACCCTTAGGTTCCGTAAAAGATGCATATTGTGGAATAATTTAAAAAATGTTGCTAACCTTCATGATAAGCCTTGGATTATTGCTGGAGATTTCAATGAAGTTCTTGCAGATGGGGACAAATTCGGGGGGAGGGCTGTCAATTCCAATCGGTCCTTGCTCTTCAAAGAATGTCTTGATAGTTGTAATATGATAGGCATGGGTTTTTCGGGTCCTTGTTTTACTTGGTCTAACTGGCAAGATATCTCGAATCTTATTCAAGAAAGAATTGATCGAGTCTTCGCCAATCCGAGCTAGTGTGCCTTACATCCTAATGCGACGGTTAATCATCTCGTTCATTATCATTCTGACCACTGCCCCATTTTGCTAAAGTCTGATTGGAGGAGTGGTGTCTACCTCCCTCATCCTTTTCGGTTCCAAAGCTTCTGGCTTGAGGACCTGACTTTTCCTAGGGTAGTCTCTGATACTTAGGACCGATTCTCCTCCTTACAAGAAGTTTCGGCAAAATTTGCCAAAAAGGCAACAGGCTAGAATAAGAACCATTTTGGAAACATCTTCGCCAAAAAGAGAAGAGTAATGGCCAGGTTGGGTGGAGTCCAAAAAGTCTTGGCGACAAACCCCTATTCTTCATTGCTAGCTTTGGAAAATAAACTCCACAGCTAGCTAAATGATTTTTTGAACCAGGAAGAGGAGCTTTGGATTTAGAGATCCTGGATTAACAAATTGGTTCATGGAGATAGAAATACAGCTTTTCACCATGTGTCTACCATTGTTTGGAGAAGGCGTAACTGAATGTATTAAAGACGATGTTGGGGACTAGATTCATAATGAAATGGAGGTTGTGGAGTTTATCAGGTGGAGGTTTAACAAGCTTTTCACCTCTAGTCTTGATAATGCCCTTCCCACTCCCTCTCAACCCTCTCGATGGCAAACAGTCCTCACTGAGGAGGAAAAGAATACCCTAAGCATGCCTATTTTTGATGCTAAAATTAAAGAAAGTCTTTGGGCGATGAAGGCATGGAAATCTCCGAGTCCAGATGGTCTTCATGCTGGATTTTTCAGATATTTTGGTCTCTTGTCTGTGAGTCGATCAGAAAGGAAGTTAAGCAAGTCTTTGAGGAGAGTAAAATCACAATCTACCTTAATAAGACCAATATTGCGCTGATTCCAAAAATTACCGGCCCGGAAACTTTGGGAAATTATTGTCCTATTAGCTTGTGTAATACGATGTACAAGCTTGTGACGAAGATTATTGTGTGCAAACTGAGACCTCTCCTTGACAAGCTTATTTCTCCCTTTGAATCAGCATTCATTTTGGGTAGGAAAAGGGTGGACAATGCCATTATTGTTCAAAAAATCATATATACTATTAGCTCTAGTAAAGGCTGGGTGGGTTTCATGGCAATCAAGGTAGACTTAGAGAAGGTGTATGACAAGATTGAATGGAGTTTCATTAGGGAAGTTCTAATCAATTCAAATTTTCCCAACCATTTGGTGACTCTTATTATGAGTTGCGTGTCGTTGATGTCTACCTCTGTTTTTTTTAATGGTGGTAATGCTGATCTTATTTCCCCATCTTAAGGCATTATCTTTTTATTTTATGTATGGAGGTGCTTGGGCATCTTATTAAAGATAAATGTAGTGAGAAAAGTTGGATTCCTGTTAAAAGTTCTAAAAGTGATTTAGCAATTTCTCATTTGTTCTTTGCTAACGACTTAGTTTTTTTTGCCAAAGCAGATCACATAAATTGCTCAACCATTAGAGATGTTCTTGATGAGTTTTGCACCCGGTTAGGCCAAAGCATTAGTAACAGTAAATCCATGGTGTTTTTCTCTCCTAATGTTGATATTGATACAAGGGAATCATTGTGTGATATTTTGAGTTTTAAGTCAATGCCTAACATAGGCAAGTACTTAGGCTTTCCCATTAAGCACCAAGGCACTGGCAGCCAAGATTTTAACTTTGTGCTAGATAGGATCAAACAAAAATTTTATGGTTAGAAGGCAAAACTCCTATCAATGGCGGGAAGAGCTATTCTTATTCAAGCCTCAACTTCTACGATCCCTGCATACACTATGCAGTGTGCAGCCTTGCCAGGGAAATTGTTGAAAATACTGATAGGATTAATTAAAATTTCTTATGGGGCTCTACAGAAACGACTAAAAAGACTCATTGGGTGGAGTGGCATAAAGTCACTAAATCTAAAGTGAAGGAAGGTTTAGGTCTTCAATCGGCAAGAGGGTAGAACCTAGCTCTTCTTGCAAAACTCAATTGGAGGTTCCACGTAAAAAAAGACTCAATTTGGGCCAAAGTGCTTAAGAGCAAGTATTGCTCGAATTGAAGGTTAAATTCCAGGAACAGTGACAATCTTCTTTGTTCAAGGGTGTGGAAGGCAATGAAAAAGGGTTCAACAATTTTCAAGAAAGACACGAGATGGATACCGGGATGGGATAGCAAGCTTAGCCTTTGGCATGACACTTGGACCTCGAGAGGCCCTTAGAGGTTTGTCATCCATGGCCCTTTGTTGGCGGAAGAGGAAACTTTGCTTGTCAAGGACATTAAGGGACCTTGTAGGTGCGATTAGTCCAAATTGTCCTTCCATCTCCATGATTACATTCTCAAGGAGCTGAAATCCATTCCTCATTCCACTATGGATTCAAGCAAGGAAGACAGGTTAATTTGGAGTGGCTCAAACCGTGGGGAATTTGAACTCAAATCTGTGTATGCTTTGGTTATGGACTGTCAAGAAACCCAGCCATACTTCTCAGGTTCGTGGGTCTGGAAGATGGAGTTATTGCTGCGTATTAAGTTTTTCATTTGGATGTGTCTCCATAATAGCATTGGAGTGGGTGTTTATTTAGCTAGAAGAGGTTTGAGGGAACTCAAAACTTGTCAAATTTGTCAAAGGGAGCTAGAAACTATCCTCCACAAGTTTCGTGACTGCATGGTGGCAAGAAATACCTAGACACAACTAGAAATTAACCCCACTGAAAAATTATTTGAGGAAGATATGCACCAATGGTTCAGCAGAAATTGCAAGGACTCCACATGCCGAGTAGGAAACCATTCTCCATGGAGAATTATTTTTGCCTTTGTCTTTTGGTTGATATGGAAACAGAGGAATAACATGGTGTTTAATAATTGTCCCTACAAATCCAACCTCCATAAAGACATCATCTTTAGCGCCTCAGAGTTCCAGTATTGTGCCTTAAGTAAAAAATGCTAGTGGGAGGAAGGTGAAGCGAATCCGACGGGAAAGACCGCAACAGGGATCAATCCATCATAACACAGATGGAGCTTCTAGTAGGAACCCGGGCATGGCTAGGTATGGAGGTATCATAAGGAACGAGCGTGGCGAGTGGATTAAGGGCTGCTCTAGAAATACAGGAAGATCAACCAACTTTACTGCAGAGCTATGGGCCCTCAAAGATGGCCTTACTCTTTGCAAAGAACTTAATCTGTGTATTGTTGATATTCAAATTAATGCTAAAGCTATTGTTGAGCTTCTTGCTAACCCCCGCTGCTCTAACAATGATGTTGTTCCTATTCTTGGTGATTATTGCAGGCTTTTGATCAGTCAACTTCCCCAAGTCAGGCTCGGTCATTGCTATCGCGAAGCCAATAGTTGTGCTGACTCCCTAGCTAAGAAGGGGATTTCTCAAGATAGAGATTTTATTTTGTACGATGATCCTCCTATGGACATTTTAGAGCTTATACGCTCGAACAACATTGGGTTGTATCATAACAGGCTTTGTCCTGATACTTTGGTGTCTCCTTAGTTTTCTTTAATGCATTTTCCAGTTCATCAAAAAGAAGAAGTTTATATTCAAATTGGTTTGGATGAGACTCCTCAAAATCATGAGTGGCATATGCTAAATTAGACAACTGTGCTACTCATGTAAAACTCACATGAACAATTTAAATTAAAATTAACATCGTTTACTTCACACCAAATTTAAGTTAGGTTTTTTAACATCGATAAATTTGGTGTTGACAACATTTAGTTTAAAAGGATATAGACAGTGATTCAAACCACTTACTATCATATATATATTTTTGGATTTTTTTTATAATGGGCCTTGTTATAAAAGGGGTAAGACCTTTTTGTAATGAGGGCCTTAGGCTTAGGCCTTGACCAAGCACTATTTGATAGGAGATTAACTCTTTTTTTCATAAATCTTGCCTTCAACGAAATAGGGAGACACCAAAAAATCATATAGTGTAAGAGCCCTCACATCTTTTGTCTTCCTCTCTCACTTTAATCTTAAAACATGGCTTGCTCTTGGCTACTTGTCCATTGAACCTTTCCAAGTTTAGAAATGGATTGGATCCACTAGTATAAGGATTTTTAGTCATTTGTTCTGATTAGCTAAGCTACCTAAACCACTTTCCTAATGTTTGTTTTCTTCATTGAACCTAACCCTACGTTACCACTTGATTAGTAAGGAAAAAAACCCTTTACTAAGAAAAAAAATCGCTCAAAAGTAATTATGTTTCCTTTAGGGTTTGTAAGGAGCTGCACTTATTATGATCAACCAAATAGCTAGTGTAGTGGTTTCAAAGATTTCATCAGATTTATGAAGTCTTGTGTTTAAGTGTGTGTTTGGCACCCATTTAAAAAGCCAGCTTATTTTACAATTCATAGGTCTCATTGTACTTTTTGGTACTATTCATGGATTCCGCTATACTATTTCAACTAACTTTTACCTTTATTTATAGTACTTTTAGCAAAAAATTTTCAGTTTCAACAAAATAAGTAGATCCCAAACAAACCCTAAAACTCTTAGCTAGCATCTTGAAACCACCCCAATGAAGTCATTGCTATATTTACTTAGATGCTAAAATACTTTGGGCACTTACGATTGGGATGAAAAAAAAATTAAATAAACAAATAATTACTCATTATAACAATTACCATATATTTTTAGGAAACAAATTGGTTTAGAGTTTTTGTTTATTTTTTAAACCTCTTGCTATCATATATGTTTTGACATTTTTTATTTTAATTTACTATAAGGGTGGGGCATTCTTATTAAAGGGATGAGGCATTTTTGTAAAAAGGGCCTTGAGCAAGTTTTATCCCAACACTGTCTAGTATGAGAGAAACTTTTTTTAAATATAAAATAAAATAAATATCTATCTCCAACAAGAGGTGACACCAAAAAGTGCTAGATATATTTCAACCATTTACTTTTGTGATTAAGTAAAAATGAACAATATACAAATACACACACACATACACACACACACATAAGCAAAAACACAAAAAGATGTGATAGGAAAAACAATAAATAGATACTGCATATATAAGAAGAAATCTGTAAGAATTGGAAAAACTCACAGACCATATGTGTGAAGGATTGATTATGCCTTAAAAAATATACTTGTTATATATTTATGTGGGCGTTATCTTCTTATTACTATGCTTAATTTGTATAATTAAGCAATGATTTGTATTAGTCTCTATTATTTATCTTTACATAATTTTTTGAATAAGATGTCATTCATTATGTATAATTTTTTACTTTTAGGAAATTATGTGAGAAATATGAGTTTACATGAATTTGTGAGAGAATGGAGGCCAAACTAGAATTAAAGTGGAGCTAAAAGACTATGCTTAAATGTCTAAGGAGGTGTAGCTGGAGTACTTGGGTCATCTACCACGTTTGGAAGCTTAAAATAAGGAAAGAAATCAAAGAGATAGAATCTGAAAAGGAAAAATCAGATTTGAGCATTGATTGGTATTTTGGGTGTATCTCTCTCTTCAAAAATCCAATTGATACAAGACCAAATGAATTGGGACTGCAACTTAAATATCTACAACTTTCCAGTTTTGAGTTCTTTGAAATTCTCAATTTTTGAAGGTTGAAACTAACTCACAAGTTACTGCTGTAAACTTGGATGAAAATTAAAATAGTAAAAAAAATTTTTCTTTGGACCCTGGGACGTTAGGGTTTTGAAGGGAGGCTGTGTAGAACGAATTTTGGAGAGAAAAACTTGTATTTTCTTTTCTCTAATAGTAGCCTAAACTCTTTGCTAGGACTAGGGGTTATGTTTCTTCTATACGGTATAAATATTCAGTGTGATTCTTTCTAGGATTTTTTCAACAACAAATTTCATTGTTCAATTAGATTTCTTTTGATGTATTAGTTATTCCATATTTTAAATAAGTTCAATCATGTTTTTTTTATTATTTAGATGAATTTCTAATAGTTTCAAATAAAAATTAGGTTTTAAAGTGAATGAGTTTTTTATAAAAACTTTTCTAACTGCATTATTAAGCTAGGTTATCATGCATTCTTGAATTGTTTCAGTTCAACTGAATCAAAAGTGTTTAATTGTATAAGAACAATTAATTATGAAATATATAATTTCTTAGGTCACAAAGAATTTCATATCGATATAGAGAAATACCCCAATGCCCTAGTATTTACATTATTAACTTAAATCAGTTATCATTGTTATTTTTGTTTACAATTACCAGGCAAAAATTATTCTTCATCTTCACCAAAAGTTTTTGTTTAATTATATTATTTTTGAATTTATCCTACTTCTCGTGGTTCGACCTTGTTACTTCGAGAATTATATTGCTACGATCCCTTGCACTTGGGAGTGAGCAAGCAAAGATGAATGAAACAGATCAAGTTTTGTATTTGACATAATCTCTTTAAAGCAGATTCCACCCCTCACACAATCTATGATGCTTTGAAACTCACAGACATCTATCTTTTAGGATAAAATGATCTACAGCATGGGGAAAAAAAAGCACACAAGGTTCGTGCTCTTTAAACTAATCTATATCTCTTTCTCTCTCTTCAAATGAGAATGCACAAGATATTTTCTCTTTGGGAGAGTTTTTTAGAGAGTAGTTTTTATGAATGAGAGACTATTAATTTATATATGTTAGTGAACAGACACATTGTTCAAGAAAAAACTATTATGCAAAGACTAATTGACTAAAAAAATAAAATAATTAAAATATTATTATTTCAACAAGAGGGTCCAATCCACATATGCCAAAGCCCAACCCAATATCTAGCCCATAATCATATAAACTCATATACTATCTCTTTCCTTTACTATGTGAGACTTCAAGATTTTCATCACTTTTAATAACGTCTTCAAGTAAACATATTAAAAGTCAATTTCTTTTTCACTCCATACTCTTTATCCAACAAAAGGTTGTATAATGTAAGAGTGCTCACATTTGTTGTCTCCCTTTATCACTTGAATTTCAAAATCTAACTTGTTATCATATGCTTGTCCTTTGGATCATTTGCCTACTTAGAAATGGATTCGAACCACTAATATCCTTTAGTCCTTTACTCTAGATAGTTGAAGCATGAGAACCACTTTCCTTATGTCTATCTTCTTCATCAAATAGCACCTTACACTACCATTTGACTAGTAAGAGAAAAACCTCACAGTTTGAAAAAAACTATATATTTTTAGGAAAGAGTTTAGCTTCAAACTGGTTTAGAGTTTTTGTTTATTTTTTAAACTTCTTACTATCATATATATTTGGTCAAATTTTTTTATTTTTTTTAATTTATTATGGGGGTGAGGCATTGTTATTAAAGGGATAAGACCCTTTGTAATAAGGGCCTTGGGCTTAGGTTTTAACCCAATAATGTCTAACATGAGAGAAGCTTTTTTAAAATAAAATAAATAAATAACCGCCTCCAACAAGATAGGGTGACACCAAAAGGTCGTATAGTGTAAGAGTGCTCACATTTTTTTTGTCTTCCTCTATCACTTGAATTTCAAAATCTAACTTGTTATCGTCAGCTTGTCCTTTTGATCATTTGCTTGCTTAGAGCATCATTATTGGTGGAGACATATAGCTATAATGCTACTTTTACCTCATTAAACTACAAAATATTGTGCACATTGGTGGTGCCAAAGCCAACAAAATTAGGCTACATGCTACAGTAAACAAGTACTATTACTATAGTAAGAAGCCAAATGCCTTTAATATATATTTTATTCTTTTCTCCACTTTTTCTTTTCTTTTAGCTCATCTCTCTCTCTCATCCCTCTTTGCCCAACTTCACCAATTAAGCCCCAAGCTGCCGCCGCCGCATATCTCTCTTCTCTCTATGCTATGATTGATTCCTAAATTTTACCAAAAGTTTGTTTTCTACCCTAAATTTTAATAAATTCATCTTTCATCCATAAACTATTAAAAATTTTATCTTTTATCTCTAAATTATTAAAAAAATTTTATTTATGTTCTTAAATTTTACTAAGAGTTTGTTTTTCATTCCTAGACTATTGAAAAAAATTATTCTTTTATTATTATTTTTGTCTTTAAACTATTGAACTTTTTTTTTTTTTTATTAATAAAGTTTGGGGAAGTACAAGGATGAAAAAATAAACTTTTTTACAAAGTTTAAGGCAAAAAATATAATTTTACCCAAAAAAAAAAAAAAAAAAAGTACCCCCATTAATGCAACCAAAAATCCGATAAGGCTATAAAACCCCCTCAGAGAAAAACCTCACTGTATTCATTCGTGTGTGAAAGTCCTGAAAAAAACCTAACCCCTCTTCCCTCGCAGAAACTTTGTATCGTATCAAAGATTCAAATGGGCAAGAAACGCAAATCAGCCTCCAAAGCCGAAGAAGCGTCTTCTTCTTCTAAACCTAAATTGCTCAAAATCCAACCACCACCACCGCCCGCAGAAGAATCTGAAGAAGAAGAAGAAGAACACGCTGAATCAGAACCAGAAGAAGTAGAAGCAGAAGAAGAAGAAGAAGAATCATCATCATCATCTTCTTCTTCATCTGAATCGGAAGAAGAAGAGGAAGAAGAAGAAGAAGAAGAAGCGGCAGCAGTAGCAGAAGAGGAATCAGATGACAAATCTTCTTCTTCTTCTTCATCATCGGAAGAAGAAGAAGACGAAGAAGAAGAAGAAGAAGAGGAAGACGATGATTCGAAGCGAGACAGTATCAAGAGGCTCCTAGAGCCGTTCGTCAAAGACCAACTCATCGCGATCCTCAAAGAAGCCGCGTCGAAAACCCCATCGATCATCGAGCACATAACCAAGACCGTGGACGCCGACCCAATCCAGCGCAAAATCTTCGTCCACGGCCTCGCTTGGGACACCAACTCCGAAACCCTAGCCGCCGCGTTCAAACCCTTCGGTGCAATCGAGGAGTGCAAGGTGGTCACCGACAAAATCACCAACCGATCCAAAGGCTACGGCTTTATCCTCTTCAAAACCAGCGCCTCCGCCCGCAAAGCCCTCAAGCAACCCCAGAAGAAAATCGGCCCCAGAATGGCGGCCTGCCAGCTCGCCTCCTCCGGCGGCAATCAGTCCCAGCAGCACCAGCAGCCGCCGTCTCAGCCCGCCCCTGTAAGCGGCCGCAGGCTTTATGTGGCGAACGTGGGTCCTCACATTGCTCCGGAGAGGCTCAGGGCCTTTTTTGCCGAGTTTGGCGAGCTCGAAGACGGGCCAGTGGCATTGGGTGGATTGGATAAAGACACAGGTAAGTTCAAAGGGTTCGCTATACTTGTTTACAAGAGTGTGGAGGGAGTCAAAAAGGCATTGGAAGAACCGGTGAAGTTCTTCCAAGGTAACAAATTGCAATGCTCTGTTGCCACCGAAGGCCGCAGTGTTAATAAGAATAATAGCAGTAACAGTAATAGTAATATTAATGATGCCAAGCCCAATAACGTTGTTGCTACTAGTGTTGCTGGTGTTGCTCCTACTCTTCCTGTGGCGGCATTTAACCCGGCATTGGCTGGTCAAGCTTTTAATCCCGGTCAAGCTTTTAATCCCGGCCAAGCTTTTAATCCCGGGGCGGTTTTTATGGCCCAAAATCCAGCAGCCTTAGGGGTTTTGAATTTGAACCATGTCGGGTTTGGGTTTCCTGGCGGCGTGTCGCAGCCCTTGAACAGGGTTGGAAATGCTCCTAATCCTATGGGATTGACTCAACTCAGTGCAGGCTTTGGTGCACAGCCTCCTATTAATAGTATAAGCCCTTCTGTGATTGGTAGTTATGGTGCTCAAGCTGCTCTGCAAGGTTTGGGCGCGTATCAGGGTTCACAAATGGCTCAATCTTCGGCAGTACCGAGACCCCAAACTGGTACTGGACCCGTTGGAACCATGCCATCTTATTTAGGGCGCTAGGTAAGACATCTACCACACCCATTTTGTTAAATGTTTTCGTGTCTTTCATAATTTTAGGTTGTGTTGTTACTTCTTAATATGGATTGAGTTGATTTTGGAATAGATTACAAACTTGGTTTTCGTGACCTCATTGGGGTTTCTTGTTGAACATTAGCAATAGTAAAAAAATGCATGCTTTAGATGATTTGCTTTCTTGTATAAATCTGAAATTTTTTCTTATTGTGCAGTTTAGTGCACTTAGATTATAATTGACCATGCTTGAGTTTGCTGTTAGAACTAACTTTTGACTTTTGAGTATGTCTTCTGAGGTCTTCTCATACTTTGGGCAACTATCGCAATGTTGTGTGTGAACTCATGAGTGTGCACCAAGTAATTGTTTGTAAGAAATAAATTTGTTTGAACAGGCTTATTGGAAGTTAGAAGAACTGAAGAGAGGAATACCAGAGGAGCACTATAATTAGTTTTAATTGTGAAAACAAAGCTAATGCATTGTGGGGAAGTATCTGAACTATAGCTTACTGGTAGTATTAGATAGAATCTTAAGAGCGGATTCCTGGGAAATTGTATAGTATCGTTGTTTCTTTCAAACTAAATAATGCTTGTAAATCAACCAGTGGTGCTGTGCAGGGCTAAGGTCAGGCAATGGCTTAACTGTCCTGATGGAGTGCCTGTGGCCCCTTATCTGTATCTAGGCTCTTTAGTGGATATAGGATCTATGTGGCCAAACCTAGGCAGGGTAGCCATGGCCTGTCACCACCGTTTACCATTTTTATTCAGCAAAAAAAGAAAAGTCACATAAATACTTTATTTTCATCTTTATATTTGTTACTGTCTTTGGTAATATTTTTTTTGGATAATAAATTGCATTAGAAATTTGAGAAAGAGTAACTCAGTTCTTAAAGATAGAATGCATGCTGGGTACATACCCAACTATCCCTAAGTAACTATAAAAAATACAGGGATATTTTAAAGTCTACAAAATTAGATGGCCTGCCCTCTTCTACTATTAGCCAAGAGTGTTAACAAATATCTATTTGACCCTATCTATTGGCAACTCACGCCAGTCAAAAGTTTTATTTCTTGCTCTCCATGGTCCTTATTAAACATGATGGTTTTAAATCCAAACTCTATCTTTGGTACTCTTACATATAGAGATTCAAGTGTAGAGATACGTGAACTACCCAACATCATCGCCTAGTGGTTAGAGTCTTGGTATGTGGTAGGTCTTGATTTTAAACCTTTCCGGATGACAGTGGGATGCTAGTTTGGATTAAGGACTATTGCCTTTTATTACCTGAAACCATCAGGGTGGGGCTCAGGTCAGGCTATGCCTCAACCCACCTGGGGTACACCTGCTATCCCCTCACAGAGGAACTATTATTGCTATGGCTGGTACCCCCTCATTCAGATAATAATATAACTTTTTTTTTTTATAGGTAAAAGCTTATTATAACTTTATAAGTCATTCATTGTGGATATTGGATTTTTTTATGTTAAATCCAAATATCCAATCATAGATTTTTTTCATTGACTCATCACCCTTATGTCTTGTATGTATTGTCTGTTTCAATAATTGTGAAATGGAAGAATGTTGTCCATTTGGATTCAGCATTTTGTTGAAAGTTGGTCAAAGTATAATTGTACCTAAAAAATTGTGAGGCTTTCAAAAGCTGTATTAAGCAAATAAGTTAAAAGAAAAAACTGTATGTATATGACCTCCATTTTTTCCCCTTTTCTCAAGAGAATTGGCATGATACAATTTTTAAGAAAATATAAGTGTTGCTTACCATCCAGGTCAATTACTTCTTAGATAGTTAATGATGCTTGCTTTTGCAACTTGTTGGATTGCTGTAATGACCAAAAATTTGGGATTAAGGTTTGGTTATTGTTATTTCGTTGTTGTTTAAAGTTAGGGGATTGCTGATTTCAGGTCTTAAGTCAAAGCCATGAGACACAAAAACAATGATTGATGCTGGGACTCCAATTAAGGTGAAGCTGAGGTAAAATGTGATGTGTTATTTGCTTTAGGTTGTTATTGGGCCTTGCAATGACCTGCCTGTAATTTTGAAGGACTTTTGTGAAATCATTCTGACAGTTGCTCTATGAATTTATTGAGCTCTCTCTCTCTTGCAGTGTCATTTGTTCTATTAATATCTCGTTTGTCTATTGAGTTATACACGCACACACATTTTAAATGAGGGGAGGGGGAATCTGAACTTCAGATAGATGTTATTATTGAACAGGAAAACAGGAAATATTATTGGATTTTAAGGGTTGACCTTTTAAGGCTACATTTCTGCCTTAGCCTGTGGGGGCTTGAAATTTATAGTTTATTTTGTGTTTTTAAGTTGGTTAAACTGGCTTGGGTATCTTATGGTGGTGATATCCTTCTGCAGTTCTGCAAAATCTTTTATTTGCCCTTGCCAATTTCTGCTGGCTAATTGGCCTGGTTTGCATTATGGATGGCCAAGAAATAAGAATGTTTACAAGGTTATGTATTTGTTCACTTGGTCGCCAGAATTGGCCTTTGAAACCTTTTATTTCACCTTATTAGGCATAGCAACATTTGGCCATCACCTAAGAGTTAAATGCACTGTATGGTTGCATTAGATAAAGTGTCTTATATCAACGTCATAGTTATTAAGATCACGATCTAGATTGCAGTATCTTATGATGCTTGATCGTGAGATCGATTCAGGTTGTTGCATATTCAGTTATAGAATGAAGTTGAAGAATCACAAGCTAGAACTTGGGATTGCATTGCATTGCTATCCCAAGGATGATCCTAGATGATTCTATCATAAGCTGAAATCATCTTTTTCAACCAAAATAACGTCCTATGCCATATTATGCTTCTCAAAAGAGGTGTTATGTTTACAACATTTTTACAACAAATTATAGGTGGTTAGTTATTATTGGTTCAAATTTGAATCTAATACTAAGATTACTTTTTTGCTCTAATAATAATAACCAGTAACAACCTGTCGTCTAGGATTTGTTGTAAAAATGTTGTAGATATATAATTTCTCTTCTCAAAATGCCTAGCAACAACACCATTCACGCATTTTAAAATTCAATTCAAGTGAACAGAAAATTGAAAGAAAAAGGAAATCACAAACTCAGAGAGAGTGAAAGAGAAAAGGTAATGGTGAAGATGATGTTAATGCAATGATGGCCTCCTTGAGTATGTTGAGGAGCATGTCAACGGCCTTGATGATAACACACTTTTCAGAAGGTGTGGTTGCCAATGATGGCTTCAAGCTCACTAGTTTCACTGTCAAATTATTTGAAAATAAGGTGTGGTTGTCATTGTCAATAATGGCTTCAAGCTCGCTGGTTTCATTGGCTGAGTATTAAGAATGGGGAAGAATGTTTGAGAGTCTTTTGAAGGCAATCATCAAAAGAAAAATGTATAGTTGCAATCTATGTGTTGATCGATCCTATTTTTAGAAGGATATAATTTTGAAATTTTGTCCTTTTAAAACAAAGTTTTACCTGAAAATATCTCTTCTAAGTCGTTGGGTGAAAGCTTATAATATTGTCTAAGAGCATTCTCATCAAAGGCGAGATAAATGCTAAAAGCTATTTTTAGCAACAAAATCACTAAAAAAGCTCTTTTATCAATGGTGTTAAATTTTATATTTTTTAGCACTTTGTTATAGTAAGATCTTATTACTAACATTCTAAGAGCATTCTTATCAAGAATGCTATAAAATTTAGCATATACTATCTTGAAAACTAACTTTATAAATTATAACATATAATACATCACTTTATAGTATTTCCTACATTAAAATTTTTATTTTTATTTTATACTTCATTTAAATATTATTATTTTTATTCATTTTTATTCTACCTCTTTCTCTCCTCTACCTTTTTCTTTCTCAACCCAACAATTCTCAATACCGTCGGTTGCCATATCCACCCACCCATACCACAATCACAACGTTCACCCACCATCGCCACCACCAGCCAAATCCACCGCAACCACAAACAACAGCAGAGAAAAAAAAAAAAAAAAAAAACCTTCACATGCACCCACCACATCCACATCCATTGTCGGACCCCAAAAAAAATCAATAGCAATTGGACCAAATCAACATCAACATCCACCCACCACACCCTTCATCAACAGTAGGCAAAAAAAAAAAAAAAAAAAAAAAAAAATCAAAATCAGTCGAACCAAATCATGGATCTTCCAAAGAAGTCCAAGGAATAAGGTTCGCGTTGGTGAGCAAATGAGTTCACTCGATTCTTGTCAGTGACCCAAGAACATGACCCACGACTGTTGGTGACTCAAAATCAAGATCAAAACCATGACCTAGTAACACCGCACCGTGACCATCAGACCACAACAGACCACATCGGACCCATGACAATCAGACCACCATTGCTAGACTAGAACCATCGCCGAATCACATCCATCGGGAGAGAGAAAAGAGAAGTGAGAAAAGAGAGGAGTTGTGAGAATAAATTTTTTTTTTTACAATCTACTGGAACTTGGTGCTAAATTTTTTAAGATTTAGCATGTTTGATGAAAGTGTGTTTTTATCATTTAAGGTGCGAAAAATGCTAAAAAATAGCATTTAGCATATTTAGCACATTTGATAGGAATACTCTAATGTAGCAAGTTGCTACTCATTTTTTATTAATTTTTATTCCCCTTCTCTCTCTCCCCTTAGATCTCACTCTCTGTTCTCTCTCTCAAAAAAAATAAAAAATGATATATAAATAATATTTTAATGAAGTGGTAAAAAAATAAAAGTTTTGATGTTAGGCATACCGTAAAGTGATGTGTTAAATGCTAAAATTTTTAAAACTCTTGATGAGAATGCTCCAAGTGTATCAAATGTCATATTTCGTTAAAACATTCAAAAAAGTTACATGATTTTTAAGTAGGTCACTTGATTAAAGATACATGTAGATTGACTTTTAAGCTAATAGGTAGCCGGTTGTAGGAATTTTCATTCAAATTGTACCAAAGAAAAAATAATCTTTAGATTAGTAATATGAGTTAAGCGGCACCTTTGGGATTTTTCAAAAACCATTTTTTTTAAAATATAAATTTAAAATACTATTTTCCTTCATCATTTTAAAAATTATTGATTTAAATAATTTTAATAAATTGTGTTTATAAATATATAATATTTCTTTAGTTAGTACTAGTAGAGCCTTAGAGCCTTAGAGGTGCGGCATAGAGTATGTAAATTGAATTAAGTCAAATTTAAATTTCTCCAATTATTTTTTAACACCTGTGGTGATTTATTCCTTTTTTTTTTTTAAATGAAAAATAGAATCTTATGATCATTGATTTGATCTACGAGACTGTTTCATTGATCTTATGTGGAATATCGATTTTAATCACTATATTTTCAAGAAACCTTATAGTAATATTTTCTCCTGGAAAAGAAACAACATGAATGAAAATTGACTTTATAAGGCACCTTCAAGAAAAAGAAGAAGAAAGGAAGAACTGAAAAAGAGATAATTTGGGAGAGAATTGAGAAAAGTTATTACTTATTTCTTCAATGATGAAATGCTATGGATTTCGAAGTATTTATAAAATTCATTTGCAAAGTCTCTCTTTTTTTTTTTTTTTTTTTTGAGAAAGTCATTTGCAAAGTTAAAACAACCAACAAACAAGTAATTTGGTTCCATTCCTGCAATCTATTCTAAGTCGGGCTAGGCTCTTCTTGCAAATCTTGTAACTAATCTTGTGCACTTCAATATATATTATGGAAAGTAAAGAAATAAATAAAATAGTGTAATAAACGTGATGTGTTTAACTCTACTACTTTACATTATGATACTTTGTATTTTTTTTTTTGGAAACAATGATACTTTGTATTTAAAACAATGATAGTATTTTCTTCTTATACATGATTAGGAAAAAATTTATTGATTTCTATACCCTAGAAAAGAGCAATTTCTTGTATATAATGAGAATATAACAATAAATCTTTATAAATTATAATCTTTCAATAAAACAATATTTGGCTAAAAAGCAGAAAAAACATTATCTATAATAACTTCAATCCATTTACTTTTTTATCATCTTTACCGAAAAATTGAATTCTTGTCAATCATTTCACTCTTCATCATTATCGTATTTTCTATTATATCAATTTTTTTTTTTACTCTTAACAAACAGACCAATCCAAACGTTGTGCTCACCATAAGGCATAGAATTGTGGGTTAGCGGCTCCAAAAATGTTTTTCAAAATGTTGATTAAAAAAATTTAATAAAAATAAAACTTAAATATATTAACATCACAAAATAAAATATACTCAAATACATCAAATTTTAAAATTTCATTTCACGAGATTTTATATTTTGAAATCATTGTATGATATAATAGTTTTATTATCAATGTTATTTGCTACATTTTTTTCAATACACACAACCAAGCAATTATTAAGCTACTGGTCTCCCATACAATTACCAATATATTGCCAAAACGAGTAAAAAAAATGTATTATCTTTTTGAAAAAATGTATCACATAAATCTAACAATTCAACTAAAAACTAAAGCAAGTTGTAAGGGCACGTTAGCTTGGAAAACCCAAAAGCGAAAAAGACTCAAGTTTAAAGAGCCCAAAACAATAAATTTGTAGAGTGTGGATTAGAAACTAAACTCCAAGGTGTTAGACAATAATCACAGTAGGCTAAATGATATTTGAAAGCATGAATAAACAATTTAATGCAAAAGAAAATCCTCGACAAATTTTGAAAATGGTAGTTCTTATATATTTCTCTTAGGCTTAAATACAATTACAGTTTTTCAGTATACAACTTTTCTCTCTCTCTCCCTCCTCCCCCCTGTAATGATGTTTCTCTTCTTTATATTACTCTGTTTTACTTCGTCTTAGCCCTCCACATGTAGACCAAATTGCTGGTGTTGATCCATCTCCCTCCTAAGAGTTAAATATGCGTATGGTTGCATTAGATAAAGTGTCTTATGTCAACGTCATAGTTATTAAGATCACTATCTAGATTGTAGTATCTTATGATGCTTGATTGTGAGATCGATTCGGATTGTTGCATATTCAGTCATAGAATAAAGTTGAAAAATCACAAGCTAGAACTTGGGATTGCATTGCATTGCTATCCCAAGGATGATCCTAGATGATTCTATCATAAGCTCAAATCATCTTTTTCAGCCAAAATAATGTCCTATGCCCTACTATGCTTCTCAAAAATGCCTAACAACAACACCATTCATGCACACCAAAATTCAATTCAAGTGAACAGAAAATTGAAAGAAAAAAAGAAATCACAAACTCAGAGAGAGGGAAAGAGAAAGGGTAATGGTGATGATGATGTTAATGCAATGATGGCCTCCTTCAGTATGTTGAGGAGCATGTCAACGGCCTTGATGATAACACACTTTTCGGAAGGTGTGGCTGCCAATGATGGCTTCGAGCTCACTAGTTTCACCGTCAAATTATTTGAAAATAAGGTGGGGTTGTCATTGTCAATAATGGCCTCAAGCTTGCTGGTTTCATTGGCTGAGTATTTAAGAATAGGGAAGAATATTTGAGAGGCTTTTGAAGGCAATCATCAAAAGAAAAATGTATAGTTGCAATTGTCTGCCATGTGGTGACCGATCTTATGTTTTAAAGGATATAGTTTTGAAACTTTGTTCTTTTAAGACAGTTTTTCTCGAAAATATCTCTTCTAAGTCATTGCATGACAGCTTATAATACCATCCAAGTGTATTAAATGTCATATTTCATTAAAACATTCAAACAAGTTATATGACTTTTAAGTAGGTCATATGATTGAAGGTACACGTGGATCGTCTTTTAAGTTGTTAGGTAGTCGGTTGAGGCAATTTTCATTCAAATTGTTCCAGAGAAAAAATAGTGTTTAGACTAGTAATATGAGTTAATCGACAATTTACGGATTTTTCAAAAATCATTTTTTTAAATATAAAGTTAAAATACTATTTTCCTTTATCATTTCAAAAATGATTGATTTAAATAATATTAGTAAATTGTGTTTAGAAATTTATAATATTTCTTTAGTTAGTACTAGTAGAGCCGTAGAGGTGTGGTGTAGAGTGTGTAAATTGTATCATGTCAAATTTAAATTTCTCCAATCAATTTTTAACACTTGTGGTGATTTATTCCTTTTTTTAAAATGAAAAATAGAATCTTATGATCATTCATATGATCTACGAGACTGTGTTTATTGATCTTATGTAGAATATCGATTTTAATAACTATAGTTTCAAGAAACTTTATAGAAAAAATTTTCTAGGGAAAAAGAAACAACATGAATGAAAATTGACTTTATAAGGCACCTTCAAGAAAAAGAAGAAGAAAGGAAGAATTGAAAAAGAGATAACTTGGGAGAGAATTGAGAAAATTTATTACTTATTTCTTCAATGATGGAATGCCATGGATTCCGAAGTATTTATAAAATTCATTTGCAAAGTTTTTATTTTTTTTTTTTTTTTGAGAAAGTCATTTGCAAAGTTAAAATAACCAACAAACAAGTAATTTGGTTCCAATCCTGCAATCCATACTAAGTCGGGCTAGGCTCTTGCAAATCTTGTAACTAATCTTGTGCACTTCAATATATATTATGGACAGTGGCGACTCTAAGATTATTTTCTAGGGGTTCAATCAAAAACATAAATTATACAAAATTTTAAACAAAAGATAAATTAAATATATTGACATCACAAAAAAAAAAAAAAAAACTTTAATACATTAAGTTTTACAATTTCCTTCTACGATATTTCGTATTTTGAAATTATTGCATGATATCTTCATCATTAATCCTACTAGGTACATTTGTTTCAATATACACAGTCAAACAATCATTCATGCACTAATTTCTCATTTGATTGATTTATTTAAAATTTCTTAAGAGTTAAAATCTAAATGAGCTTTTTCTTAGGTTTAAGATTAGCAAATTCTACTTTTGTTGTTAGGCTAATTAAAATTTTTTCCCTACATTTTAGATCAAATTAATTTGTTATTGAGATTTTTCTTTGTGTTTAAAAAAGTCAAGATATTTTTAAGATGATTATATTTAAGTTTATCTCAGTTGGGCTTAAGGTTAGAGTGCTCAAATTTTTATTTTAAGTGTCAAAACAGGAAAAATAAAAAATAAAAAATTATAATAATTTTTAATTTTTGGTTCAATTCAGGGGGTTCACCCCCTGGGCTCCAAGTGGAGCAGCCCCTGGTTATGGAAAGTAAAGAAATAAATAAAATAGTGTAATAAATGTGATGTGTTTAACTACCTACTACTACTTTACATGATGATACTTTTTATTTAAAACAGTGATAGAGTTTCATCTTATACAAGATTAGAAAAAAATTAATTAATTTTTAAATAAAAAGTATATCAATAACTTAATAAGTAAAGATTTATAGTGTTTCTTTTAAATAAAGATTTATAGTGTTTCTTTTATATCAATTGCTTAATAATTTTTATACCCTTAAAAAGAGCAATTTCTTATATATAATGAGAATATAACAATAAATCTTTATCAATTATAATCTTTCAATAAAACAATATTTGGATAAAAACCGGAAAAAACATTATCTATAATAATTTCAATCCATTTACTTTTTTATTATCTTTACCGAAAAATTGAATTCTTGTCAATCATGTCACTCTTCAATCATTATCGTATTTTCTTTTATATCAATTTATTTTTTACTCTTAACAAACAGACCAATCCAAACGTTGTGCGCGCGATAAGGCATGGAGTTGTAGGCAATACCAGCCGCCCCAGGAATTATTTCAGTATAGTCATTAAAATTTTTTTTATAAAAATAAAATATGAATATTTTAACATCACAAAATAAAAATATAGTCAAATACATAAAATTTTAAGATTTCATTTCACAAGATTTCATATTTTGAAATCGTTTTGTGATATGATAACTTCACTATTAATGTTATCTACTACATTTTTTTTAATATACACAACCAAGCAATTATTAAGCTATTGATCTCTCAGTCAATTACCAACATATTGCCAAAACGAGTAAAAATATATTAAAAAAAATGCATTATCTTTTTGAAAAAATATATCACATAAATTTACCAATTCAACTAAAAACTAAAACATGCACTAACAAACTCGATATTTGGAAAGTGTGCATTTGTTTTTATAAAAAATAGCAATTTTAAAATATGTTATTTGAAAACAAAGTTTAAAAAATCACAATGAAACATTAAATTTGGACTTTTAGGCTAATTTGTTTGTTTAGACAATTTTTAAAAAGTGCTACGTTTACAATATTTTTGAAATACTTTCACAGTAGAGCCTAAACGATAAGTTTTTACTCGTTCTAATTTGAACTTACCACTAAAATTATTTTTATATTTACCAGTAACAACCTATTACTTAGGATTTATTATAAAAATATTGTAAATATAATGTTTCTTATAATTTTTTTGGTTCAATGATCAACGGACCAAAATTTTGAAGAGATTGAATTTTATTTTTAATAGACTCAATTGTTACCAAGAGTATTCAAGTTTTTTTTATTTTTTTTTAAAGCGGTCAAAGTCCCATTTATTTATTTATTTATTTTTGAAAAAGACTCATATTAATTTAAAATTCAATTTTTTTATAAGGTATAGCCGTCCCTGGTAACACTCACTGATGTCTACTTCAGAAGCGTGTACAATGTTTATTAAAAAAAATATTAATAATTAAAAAAAAAGTGTGTACAGTACATTGTACCTAACCGTAACAGAAAATACTAGACTTACCAGTACACCGCGCTTAAGAAAAAAAAAAAAAAAAACCCAAACAAAACAATTTGGGGGCTCTGTTGCGTTTTCGACTCTGAATTCGCTTTCTCTCATCAGTTATGTAAAATTGTGGCGTGTTGTGCAAAATATGTACATGTGATTATGATATATGGTACTACGTAGGCGAAGACACCGTACGTGGGATTTTGATGATGTAATCTTTAATGACAAGACACGGCTTTAACGTTTGAGATCGGCGGTTCATTCCAACATTATCTTCCTTTTTCCAATCTTCCAGGTAGATTTCTCTTTTTTTCTGTTCTTTTGTTTTTTTAAAAAATAATTATAATCTTTCTCAAATTTTGGCTCTATATCACAATTCCACCACCTTTTGCTTTTTACTTTTTTTACAATGGTTTCAATTTCTTAATACTTTTGTTTTTAGTATGGTTGGATTTGCGGAATTTGAGTAAAATTGTGTGTTCATCTTTCAAAATAGAGATTTTGATGATATGGGTATTTTGCTTTTTTGTTGTTGTTGTTGGGAAATGATAGGCTGATTGTTTACTTAATGGGGATTCAAACAATGGGTACTCAAGGAAATGGGCAACAAGTACAACAATCTCATCATTTACAGCCATCTCCATTGACAAGGCAAAGTTCATGGTATAGTCTCACCCTTGATGAAATTAAGAACCACTTAGGTGACACTGGGAAACCGGTGGGTAGTATGAATCTTGATGAGCTTCTACAGAATGTGTGGACCACTGACATGGCCACCATTGCTGGGGAAGCGAATCAAATTCAATCCAATGAGAACACCTCTTCCTCTTCCTCGTCCTCGTCTCTCCAACGTCAGGCCAGTTTAACATTGGCGAAGGCGTTGAGTGGGAAGACGGTTGATCAAGTTTGGAGAGAGATTCAACAAGGTCAGAAGAAGAGGTGTGGTGGTGGAGACATAAAGGTTCAGGGTCTGGATGATACAAATTCAAGTATGACCCTTGGGGAAACCACTTTAGAGGACTTCCTGGTACAAGCAGGGCTTTTTGCCGAACCATCTATAGCTCCTCCTCCTCCTCCTTCAGGGTTGGGGATTGTTGAGGTTGTGACCCCTCAGAAAATGGTGTTGTCATCATCCCCTTCATTTGGTACATTATCGGATACACCAATGCAAGGACAGAAAAGGGATGCTTCTGATGCATTTGAGAGGATTTTGGATAGGAGGCAAAGGAGAAAGATCAAGAATAGGGAATCGGCTGCACGCTCACGTGCTAGAAAACAAGTAGGCTTCTATCTAGAGATATTTGTCATGCTGGCTTATCCTGTCCTTTTTCAACTACGCGTGACCATTGCTGATTCATGTGAAATTGTGCAGGCTTACCATAACGAACTGGTGAGTAAGGTTTCACGGCTAGAAGAGGAGAATATTAAGCTCAAGAAAGAGAAGGTAAGAAACCTTTCATCGGCATCTCACAGTTTATTTGTTGTGTATTTTTATTGTAGATGCTTTTATTTTATTTCTGTTGGCAGTTAGTTTTAATTTCTGTTGTTATTAGAAAAGTGAGTATATCAATTCAAGGCTTTCTGAAGTTGATTAGGCTTTAGCATTGCATTCTGTAAACAAGCCATAATTAGTGTGACTTGTTGGTGGCCTTCTTCATCTTATAAAGATAGTAGTAACTTGCTGGCACACAAAACTATTTATATGATTTCTAACTTAAATGGATCCTCTTCCCTTCGCAGGAATAGAGTGGATAATGACATAGTGGGTTCAGGACTAACTGAGTACATGTGTAACTTATCAATAAAATAAAGTCATTTGAATTTTAATTAATTTGATAGTTTATTGTGACAAGAACTTTCATGTATGGAACAAGTAAAAGAAGGAATTTTTTCACAGACATATATAATGGTTGATTTTACTTATACTAATAGTTGGATTTTGACTAATAGTAACAAAAAAGAAAGGACGATTCTGTGGCAAATGTGGACTGCTGTCATCTATTATTAATATGGCATTAGTATGGATCTTAATTATCAATAAAGCAACTGTAGATGGGAAAGGGACATGTAAAATATGACCCCTACAGAATTTGAAAATGTGATACCAAAGAAGAGTTTGAATTTCATGATGATGTAGTGTGATTATAATGAGAAACAGCGTTGAACATATTCGAACCTTCTGGTTTATGTACAACTAAATTAGTTTGTTGTATTGAGATCGTAATAAATATAACCTGATAGAAAATTATTCTAGGAAAATGTTGCTTTTATAGCATTGTTTTTATTCCTTTTTCTTGGTTTCTTTCCATCTTGCAATTGTCACTTCCCCTAGTATACTCTATTTTTTCAGTGTTGGTTTGAGTATGGTCAGTTCACTGGAGGACTGCCCTGCCAATTCGAAGTTTTAATTCCCAAGGCTTTAAAGGAAAGAGCCTTGGACAAGGTTTTTTTATTTTTATTTTTTATTTTTAGGAGAGGAAGTGGCCATGAGAGTGGTTTTCCTATTATCTCTGAACTAGTTGTAAGGGATGTGTCTGCCCTGCCAATTCAAAGTTTTAATTCCCAAGGCTTTAAAGGAAAGAGCCTTGGACAAGGTTTTTTTTATTTTTATTTTTTATTTTTAGGAGAGGAAGTGGCCATGAGAGTGGTTTTCCTATTATCTCTGAACTAGTTGTAAGGGATGTGTGTACATTAGCTTCATGAAAGATTAACGTTGGTGACCTATGGGAAATTCTCCTGCATGGATGTAGTTCTAATCCCGGCAGCTGAGGTGGCATAGTGACAGGTGGGAAAGAGGCCTTGGGCAGGCCTATTCTAAGACAGGCAAGGGCCGGATAAAAGGTTTTCCTATTATCTCTGAAAGAGTTGTAAGAGATGTGTGAACATTAGCTTCACAGAAGATAACATTGGTTACCCACATGATGGGAAACCCTCCTGCACTGAAGTAGCTTTAATCCCATCTACTGAGTTGGCATAGTGACAGGTGGGTACAATAATAACAAAAACAGTGGAAGATACTGCAGTAGTATATTCAGTTGTTTGTATAAGTATTTGAAAGGTTTCCGAACTTCCAGAAAATTTTTTTATAATTAATTTTGGAAATGGGTTTCTGTACTAATTGGGTTTGGGTATCTTTGTTGATGAGAATTTTTCTGTCAATAATGCATTGTGTGCACTTAGAAAGCTGTTAGTTATTGGCAATAATGGTTCATTGTGGCATGAATATGATATAAACCGGTCATCCCTACATCATTTAATTTCTTTATAGGATCTAAAATGAAGTGAAAGCGAGATTGACAGAAATCTTTCACTCTTTAGTAGATGGACTGGAATTTATGGGAGTTTCTTCTCCAGGTGTTATTCTAACATCTCATTTTGTGGACATGGACAATAGTGTAATGTTTTGCTAAAGACATGGGAAGTACGTGACAACTGATGCAGACAACAAAGAGACTGAGTAGAAAAAAAGGTCAAGTACCAAAAATCATAGAACTTTGGTCTAGTTTCAATGTGGGGCCTGATTGGCATCTTTTTAGGCTACTTTAATTACTATTGACTCTCAGTTTTAAATCTCTTGTTTCTATTTTTTTTATTTTTTGGGAATAAAATGAGAGAAGTCTCTTCAGGTCAAATTGCTTCTTGTTTAGTTTTAAGTCTCCACATTCCGTATATAGTACCCATATAGAGTTTTACCCAATAATTTCTCCATTGGTTTCGAGAACTTGATTCTTGTTTTGGGATTGGCCTTGATTTCTGATGCAAATTCTTCCTTTATTGGATTTTTACCTTTCTCATATTCATTTGACTTTGTCATCACGGTATCATGCCGCTCTGCCCCTCCCACCATTACTGCTGCTGCATATGAACATGAACTCGGTCATGTTATTTTGAATTGACACCATCACTGTAGTGTTATTAGGCACAAGTGGATGAAACTCTATGCTGGGAATACATTGCGTTTTGCTCAGGTTCAATCTGCTTTCATTACCCTAAACCGAAGCCCTGCTATCCGCTCCTCCTCCATCCCTCCAGGATAGTGATAGTCCTACTCTGGCCACCTCCACTTAGTTCAGTCACTGCCAGAAATTGCCCAAAGGCATTGAAACTGCATTGGAAAGTGAAGGCAAGACCTCAAGTTATTTGGTTTGGTCGTCATCGAAATGGTCATATTTGGTTAACTATTCCCCGTTGCTTAATGTGGTGTCTTTGGAGAAAGAGAAATAGTAGGAGTTTTGAAGATAATGAGAAATCCATACCAGACCTCAAGTTATTTTTCTTTAGAAATTTATTGGATTGGTTGGCTGCTATGCCAAACCAATCATTCCTTTCTTTTCTTGATTTTCTTGATTCTTGTAATTTTTATACTTGATTGTTGACCCCTTGTACACTCCCTGTGTGCTAGGGTGTTCATTTTTTTTTTTATCAATAAAACTTATTAAAAAAAAATGTCTTGAGGAAAAGGAGGGGGTGGGGGGTCGGTGTTTAGTTGTGTTGTTGGGAGTTGACCTTTCTAATATTTAGGGTTCCCACAAAGAGAACACATCTGTCATTTGCTTTTATATTATGGCGATCAACCATTCCAAGTTGAAATATGTCAATGTGGCAACAAGATTAAAATACATCAAATGCAGACTTCTTTTGTTTTTGTTTTTATCAAACAAGATTGAAGTATTTCTAAGTTGAGCTTCCATAAACAAAGTTTTGTTTGCCTGCTGGATGTGATGATTCTTTGGAGAGTTTTTTTTTTTTTTTTTTTTAAAGCTTACAGTATGGCATTAACCTAGTGGGAGGTTTTGGTGTAATTTTCATAGAGGTCTTCTGGTGATTTGATTGTTGTCAACTTGATAATGGGCTTTGTCCTGACATATTGGTGGACTTCCAGCTTACATGTTTGAATCATGACATCTTTATACTGCTGGGCATCCCCAGTTCTAGAGCAAAAACAAAAAACCCGAAAATGAAGCAAACTAGGGACTGTATACTCAATATTGAGGCATGAAGCAACTGGTTTCACCCTCAACACAAATCAAATCATAAAATGGAAAGGTACTAAACTGGAATGAAGTGCTACATGAAGTCTAGCACAAACTTTATTGGTTGCCTTTTCTTTGGACAATGATATACTTACTGTGGGGATGACTTCAACAAGGGAAGTAGAACTTTGTTGATGAAGATTGATTTGTGGTCCTTGTGAGGATGGCCTGAGAGTTGTGGGAGTTCTTTCCCATCAATTAGCACAAACCATTCTCCCCTTGAAGAGTGGATAATTTATATATTGTAGTGTAGTCATACTGCTGCTCCTTTCAAACTGTGGATTGACCCCCGTTTTTCATTGCACATGGTTTTACTTTACATATGCATCTAAAACTCAGTTCATTCCCTTTTAAGGAATTGTAATAACAAAATTAAATTCTCATTTGATCAACTGCTACTATCATTTCCAATGAATGGATGTTTGTGTTGTCTCTCATTTGTTTACATGGTCTCATAACTAATCAGTTGTGATTGGCTGGATCACTGTTGCAAATAATTTATGGAGTTAAAGGTTACACTATAATGGCTCCCCCCCCCCCCCCCCCCCCCCGGAAAAAAAAAAATAATAATAATAATCAAAATGCCTTCAACATGCATTAAGAGTAAGTAAATTGATTTTAAAAGTACTTGGTAAGTGAAGTTTATTTTGTTACTTCATGTTGGTATTTGTGCTTATGAATGTGAATGTTTACATTAAAATGCAGCTACAACTAGGAGTTTGTGCATATAGAAATGTACGCATTTCAACTTACTATTTACTTCTAATTTGTTGTGTTTGTGTTTCTGCATGTGTTTATATGCATAAATTCATAGATAGAGATACATACAAGTATGCATATATACTCGTGTATTCTTAAAATACTACATTAGCACATGCCAGTGTCTAAATACAAATATACATGTAAATATACATGATTTAGTGGCATCTTAATATCTCTTATAATTAATACTGGATTTTCAAGCTAATGTGTCACCTTTCTTATGACTTCACCTGCTGAGTGTATATGCTTGTCCAGCAAATTGGTTGAGCATGTTTGGAGCCACACCAGAACTGGAGCAGTGAACTGGTTGTTGGGTCACTTGACTAGTCAATTAGGCCAGCATAGATATGAATATGATACTACTGTCCTTAGCCTACTGTGGAATGTGATTGTAGTATGTTTACAGCTTTGGATTCTATTAAATGATAGCAACAGTTTGTCGTATGTTAGGTGCTTTGCTTTTTTGTCTTCTGAAAAATTGTGATGATTTACATTCCACCCTATATTTTTTGATAAGTTACATTCAACCCTAATTATAGCAGCTAGCATGTATGGCATGTAGTTGGCTAGTAGCATTTATCCCAATTCAAATTGTTCAGAAACCAAGCAGCCAGTCATGCCATTCTAGTTTGCAAAACCACAACTTTAATTGGTTTGAGATTTCCAGTTTCACATAGTAACATGCCCCAACTGTTCGACTTCCACATTTACTTCAAAGACTTAAAAGTAATTCAATTCTTAGAACTGGTGGGACTCTATTTTCCATAATAGGGACATTAACATGTCTCATTATTCAACATCTATGATGGCTGTACTTGTTTATTTTTTATGCATGCCCCTAGTTTATTGACTATATTTTTCACTATGTTAATTTCTTTAGTTAGCCATCTGATATTTATTTACCAGGTGCAATTAATTTAACATTTAATGCTTTCATTCTATTCTGTTATTGAATTCCTTAGATGGAAGAGTTATTGATTGCTGTGATAAAAAAAGAAGCAGCCCCTAGACACGTTGTTATGCATATGTTCTTTTTGTCCTTGGTAGATGTTTCTATACATATTCTTTTATTTAAAGAGTTTGTCATTCTTACACTTTTTATTGTTTACTTTCATCTAATATGGTTTTCTTTTCTCCTGCAGGAATTTGATCAAATGTTGTCTTGTGAACCACCACCTGAAACAAAGTATCAACTTCGAAGAACTAGTTCAGCCTCCTTCTGACATCATCTCGGTGCTGAGGATTTAGAGTTCACCAATGTTGGGACTGATGTTGGATTGCTGGTGCAGCTGCTTTGGGATTTCTTAATCAGACTGCTTCTTGTTGCTGCCACTGTTTATATGCATCCTCCCCATCCACCATTAGGTTTTGGTTTTATGTAGATCTATAATTAACTGATTTTGAAATATATATATAGTGCCGCAAAAGTGCCATATCAAGTTCTATCTCTGTTTTGCTGGAAACCATATCAAGAAAGAATTGTTTCCTTGTTAGTTGAGATGCACATTTGGTATGATTACAACATGAATGTATTAGCTTGATCTTAGCCTATATCCTGTAAAGTTGGGTTGCAAATTCGAAAAAATGAAGCCCATTTAGCATTTTGAAGTTTAGGATTGTAATAAAATATTCTTTAAGAAACTTGTCTTATATCCATGGTGAGCTAGCAGCTGCCTATCGGCAAAAGCAGGAACTTTTTCATTAGTTTTTTCTAATTTTTCCTTTCTTCTTCTGCTTCTCTCTCTCTCTCTCTGAGTTCATTAGTTGTTCAAAATCTCTTGAAGTAAGTATTCTAGATCCTGAAGAATATGGCACTCATTGTTCAATACTCATGCTATAATATTCTACATTGAAGAATCCTACATAGACAATAAATTTCAGAATTTATTGAAGTGATAAATTGTGATCAGTTCAACATCACTTTCACGTGGGATCACCATTGACATCATTTTTATTGTACACCAGTCACTGCCTATTACCTTAGTAGTTGTGAATAATGTTGTAAAATTTGTCATGGCATTAGAATTATTGTTATACACCAGTGCATCAATTGTATTGGTTGATGCAGTTTGTATTTATCCAAAAGTTGCCATTTTATCTTCTGCCTTGTATTTTAATTGAAAGCCTCTCTTATACGCAAACTTGGACTGAGGATTAGCCAATTAGGTGATATTTCTTGTTTGTTTTAATTTTTGCTCTTTGGCCCTTTCTTTCAATTACGGGAGTGTTAAGTCCTAAAATGACGTCACTTACATATTAATATATATTATATGAGTCGAGTTTAAATTACGCCGGTTGTAACTCTAATTAATACACCACTCAATAACTTATTATTAAATTCATATTTTAAAAATCTTATTGGTAGGGTACATGTTTTATATGTTCTTATCATACATGCCAATCGAATGTTATTTAATATTCAACTCATAAACTTATTTTTTATACATTATTTTAAATTTTAAAAAACTTAAATATTTAGTGGTACAACCCATATATATATATATATATATATCATTTATTTGACTCTAATAATAAATTAGAAAACTCATCATCCTTGAGTCAAACTCATCATTTATAGAGAGCAAGTTGGTCTTAAACTACTTGCAGCTAACAGGCTAACTAACTAATTTCATTTACACTACCGCACACCTTTAGTATGGCGGTCCTCTACAAATATAAGTGTTTATGAGAGTGTGAGAAGTGAGGCTAAGATTTAAGTTTTTCGGAGAAAGTTTTACACATATATTATAGGTCTGTTTGGATACAACTTATTTTGTTAAAAACTGAAAATTGAAAATACTGCAGTAAAATAATTTTTAAATGTGTAAAAAAATTACTGTTCACTCTTTTTTACTGTTCATGTCTCATGAACAGTGCACCAGACGCTGGTTAAAAAAAAAGAAGGCTGAAAATGCGCAAACCTTACAAATATAAACGTGAATGTGAATCCAAATAGATACTATATGCATTTAGATTAAATTCTATCTTGTATTAAAAAACAAATAAGCGCACGTAGGAGGAATAATAAAAGATATTGAAAGAGGAAGAAAGAGAAAAAAAAAAAAAACAGAGTGGATTATCCAGTCCTGGATATTCTGTCCGTAGTCTACAAAGAAATGAGTCAGACACACGTAGGATTTTTCTGCGTCGCGTGCGCGTGATTCGGTGAGAACCGCAGGCACGCACGGCACTAGAGACTAGAATAGTGCACGTCTAATTAATTTTTCCTTCCCAGTGTCAATATCCGTAAATAAAACCCCAAAACCAGCCTCATTTCATAGCTCTACACAAACCTCTAAAAACCCATTTTTTCATTTCGAAATATAAAAATTCATTTCAGTCACCTCGAGCTGCAACAACAACAACAACAAACGTCCCCACCTCCTCCATTAACAACAAAGCTCTTTCCTCTCTCTCTCCCTTTTCGCTCTCTTATCTGTTACAATCTAAGGGGCAGATAAATGTTAATTTGATACTGACACAAATATAAAAAAAAAAAATAATAATTAAATAAAAAGAAATATAAAATTGACCGTACATATATATATATATATTTGGTGGATCTGCAGTTTCAACTGCAATTTTTTTTGCAATGGGAAACGCGAACGGTAGAGAGGAAGAAGTTGGGAACGGGATTGAGGAAGATGAATCGCTATCGTTGACGGAAACCGGAAGATCCAACGGTCGTGAGATGGGATTGAGTTACAACCACGCGCAGGTTCAAGGGCGCGTGGCGTCTTCGGAGTCGATGGGAAACATCAACAACAACAACAACACTCCTCCTCACAGCCCTGGCCGCTCTCCTTCTCCTCTCTTATTCGCTCCTCAGGTTTCTTTCTCTTTACTTTTTTTTTTTTCCTTTCTTATTTTGGGTACCAAAATCAACTATCATCATTTATTACCGTTTTGAGACTCTCTCTACTTCATTTATTTATTTTGGATTGGAAGGGTTGTTTTCATTGACATAATAATAGATTTCATAATGTGATTTTCTTTTCTTTTTTTCTTTTTAATTTTAATTTTATGTATTTATTTATTTTATTTAGTTATGGCAAGTGACTTCCAAAAAACAAAAAAGTGGGTTCGAGTTCGGGAATCAGTCTCTCCAAACAAAAATTAGGTGTAGGGCTGCTACCAATAAAACCCCTCTTAGACCCCACAAAAGTGAGATTCGACGAATTGAATCAATTTGGAATTATTATTATTTTGATATGTAATGTAAGATTTTTATTCAAATCATAAGAAAGAATCAGCCAAGTGAATACAGCTGGGGACCATAACAATCAAGTACATAAGTTACAAACATTTATCGAGTCGTAGGTTGAAAAAAAATGGAATGGTTTCCAAAAATGGACATCCAATCAATCCGTTTGGAATGTCAGAGTAGATTTGGCCCAAAATTAGTCTATTTTCAGCCAACTTTACTCTACTCTTCCTCCTCAATCCAAACGGGCCCTAAATTTCTTCAGTTTGTTTTCTTTTTGAACTCTTGTGACATCTGTCCTCACCGAGTATTTTGTAAATGAAACTTTTTTGAACATTCTCTTATATCAGCTAATTGCCCATTGGATAGAGCAATCCGATTAGGTTTCGCTACATTGTATTAAAGAGTAAAGACAAACAGTTATCTTGCTCGAACTTAATGGCTTTATTATAAAGAGGTTGACAAATGTAATGTGACTATCAAAAGTTCACTAGGAAGTTTGTCCTTGGCTTGCCGATGAGTCCTCTAATTGTTATATGCAATTAATGCTAATTATTTGTGGATGTCATGTATAGAGTTGTATATGTTGCACATTTTCCTCCTTGGGGCATTATGTGTTTCTTCTTCTTCTCAATTTAAACTGACTCTCTCGTGGATCTTTGAAGATTTTAATGTAAAAAGTCACAACGGTCTCTCTCGTGGTCCTTTAGTTTTGATCATTCGATAATTGAGAGAGTGGGCGTTTGAACCTTGGACTTCTCCTAGCCTTTTAGTGCCAATGAACAATAAGAGTTTTGTTCCTAACGAAATAATGTACTGTCACTTTTTAAGGGTTCCTTCAAAAATATTTTCTTAATTTTTTTTTTTTTTTGTCATCTGTGAGAGAGGATTGTGCATGTGTTTGTTTCATGATCTTGAATGTGTTCATCTATTTCTCGATTAATTATCATCTGCAAATTCAAAATGCCACGTGGATTGGCAAGACTCATACACTTCAGGTGTACTTGTGCTAATTAAATTGGTAGATTATCTCATAGTAGGCCTTTGGTCTTTCTTATTGAAAAAAAAAAAATGATACTTGGTGATTGAATTTCCTGTTTGATGCTGTCAAAGTCTAGCTTCACGTAATAAAAATGTTAGATATACAAGTTGATCTCAATCATTTCTATCTAATTAGTCTGTGTATATCACTAAGCATGCAGAGTGATAAAAATGTTAGATACACATGCAGGTTAACTTCTTTTCTAGTGCTTTCTAGGCCATATAGAGTGATTCCCCTACTAGCTGAGAGAATATATGTGTTGGCCTTGATTGGAGTCTTCTAGCATGCTTATCCTACGTCATGCATGTGTATGTGGATGGCACCGAAAGCCAAATCTGATGCTCATGCTACATATTGACTCAATACCACATATTTTTTTGCTTCCCAAGCATCACCATTGTTCATTTGGGTCCTTGGGACTAAGTTGTCTCTATCCTGCACTTATTTATTTGTCTTTGTGAGTTTCTTGGGCCTCTGCTTTTGAATCCCAAAGGATCTATTAGCAAAATTTTACAACTCAGCAGCAGCACTACAATGTATCAAAAGATGGTCCACCGTCTCCCCCCTACATCGACACATGCAAAACCAACTCACTATTGAATACCCCTCTTGATAAGGTTCTCACAAGTGAGAACCTTTCCTCATCCCATTGGCCAAATAGAAAAGACCAACTCCACAACTACTACATGCCTCCATAATCATGTTTCGTCCTCCCCAAAACTTCCCAGCCACTCTGCCAACAGAGCTTGATTAAAGATTGTTAGCCTCCTAATTCCCAATCCTCCATTTGCATTAGGGATATTCACCTTATCCCAACTCACCAATTGATGTTTAAATTAATCTCACAAGCCACCCAACAAGAAATTCCTTTGCAACCTTTTAATCCTATTAGCCACATTAGTGGGGATAGTGAATTAGGACAAATAATATGTTGGTAAAATCGAAAGAGTACTCTTCAATTATGTCATCCTCCCCCCTTTCAACAGCTAAAGGCTCATCCAACCAGCTATCACGTTCTCAAAATGAAGTTCCCATCTGCCTCATGTCCTGCACGTGGAGAGAGATGCTTAGACCTTTGTAGGTAGTGAACTCTCAGTGTTGAATTTGACACCCATCTTCCATCGATAAGATAACTCTTGGATTGAGTGTCGGAGACTAATCACTTCTCTTTCACCTTTTGCTAAATTTCTTGGAGCTTTTAAACTCTGGGAGTTAATATTGTCTTCCTTTTATGGTTTATTATACAATTCCCTTGTACTACGATTACGCTTCTATTTGCTTGTCTCTAATAAATTATCTTACTTTTCTGTGACTAGGATTGAAAAAATTATCCTGTACCCTTCCTATTCCCTCTTTCCCAGAGAGAGAGCACTTGAAATCAATGACCACATTTAAAATGTATCAGTAATAATAATAAGAATAAAAGACTACATTTAAAGTGTGAGCTTGGATGAGTCCTGTTTGTATTGTTTCACTTAATATGCATATAATATGCCATTCCTTATGCACATTCAACCTTCTATTCCCAGAGATGTAATCGGATCATATTTAGCTAGAATCTCTTCTTCGTAGTAAGTACTCTATTTTGGAACTAGAGATTGTTAACCAAAAATATTTGTGGGACATGTGATGCACATGGAGATTAATTAGTCCACGTAAATAATTGACTGCTCTAGCATAAAGAATGTGAAAATATATTCTGACAACAGAGGCATCCCTTTTATTTTGCCCATGCAAAGTGATCCCATGTGTAATTATACTTAGCACCACTTTTCTAACCAGCACAGAAATGGTCAAATTCTTCTCTTCCTGCTGAAACATTTAAAATGTTTAATCAATTTGGGAGTACATATGAGTTTATTAAAAGCGACAGATATGCTTTTATCCTCTTTGCTGCTGCTGCTAATTTCATTTTCATTCCTCAACTGAAGCAGTGTGGCTTGGCCGGGAAAATAAAAATAGTATGCTGGGGCTGGAGGGAGGGAGAGAGATTACCTTTTTGGTTAGTCATCCTTCACTCTGATTAATTGCATGGGAACCAGTGAGGAAACCACATGCCAGTCAATCTATTTGTAGTTTGTTTTAGCAACCAATTTGGTAGTTAAATCAGTTATATGTGTAATCTATCAAACCTCTCCTTGATTAGTCGAGGGAAAAAGACCTTTAGGAAACAAAATTATGATTCTGTCAAAAAAAAATTGCAGACTTTGGCTCTGATTGGCAGTCGCACAATTTGGCTCTGACTTATGCTTTATACTTTGGTGTATTTATCACCAAAACAGCCATGTTGAAACAAAGAAGCACTAGGAGTCCACCTAGAATATGTCTGCACATCATTTATAAAATCCAAAGATTGTGATGATGTATTACTTGGTACCAGAATCCAAATGTAAAGTTGGTGGTGACAAAGGATGCTGACTTGGTGTTAAACCGATGATCCAAAATTGAATTAAAGATGGTTGATTGCATATTCAAATGTATAGGCAAAAGGTTAATGTGCAAAGCATTGAGGGGTTGAATTTGCTTCCTCTGTATGCAACCCAGCTTTGGGATTTCTCCTGTTTTTTAGATATATGATACATCACAAATGGTAAAATTAACTCAAGTTACTATTTTTTTCCTCCCTCCAATCTATGATCTGAACCATGCAAACATTAACATCAAGATCTCTTAGGAACTCTTAAGACTGAAATAAGTGAATTTTATCTGGATTTTTACAATTGTTCCATGTAGATTTGCAAAATTTTGGTCAGTAAAATGCACATTTTGTAGAGCCCACGAGGGTGTGGGCCAGTTAATAAGGATGACAGACAAATCCCATTCCAACTAGAGTGCCCTAGTTCAATCCTCCACAACATACCCTCATTTACCTGATACTTGTGGTCTGAGGGCAATTGTTGGTATTTGAGATTTACTTTCCAGGGGTGGATCCAAAGGGCCCTACCTTGATGAGATTTTGTGTCAGTAAAAAAATTCACATTCTTTAAAATTCAGGTGCTTTTAGATTATTTTAGTAATGGGGTCTATCAAATTTCTCTTTTTATTTTTTGAACTGCACCTAATGTCCAGAATATCTCTGAGCGTGTACATATATATATATATATATATATATATTATGTGTTACTTCCTCTGTCCCATTTTGTTAGTCCTTTGTATTCCATTTGGAGAAATCACTAAAATATGGTCATCCTTGGAAAAGTCAATACACATAATATCAATAATGTATCTAACCTTTTCTTTGAAAGACAATTTATTGATGTTCCCTTAAAAGAGCTGAATCTTTTGAACAAGAACAACAATATGCAACTAAGGGAGAAGTATTTTATATCTAGATAATATTGTGGCTACTAATTTCCTTTATGAGCATTGAAATGCTTTGTTAAGAAAAGATTGAAGCCACGACAACACCATTGGTAATGCGTGACGCATCATAGATTGCTTCTTTCTTTTCTTCTTTGTGGATAAGTAGGCCTTCATAGATTGGTATTATTTCCAGAGTTTTCTGAATCTTGAAGCTGAGAATGTTCAAGTAAATTATGGATTTGTTTGATTTGTTCTCTCAACATAATCTCTTTTATCTAAAGTTTGGCCGACTTGCTGCCATAGTTTTTAGGGAGAATTCCAAAATGCTATTGCCTGGTGGGTTGTGACCACAGAGTTTAAGCAATTGGAATTGTAGTATGCACGTACATGGTGGATGTGTGTGTGGTGCAAAAGGCAATCCTGGTGCAATGTGGTTGGGATTGTATTTAATTGTTTGGCTTTCCAAGGCCTTGGAATGCTACCTGGTGTTTCTAGAGCCATAGAAAGCTGCAAGAGGTTTGTAAGGTATAGATAGCGTTCACTTAAAATGAAGGTATAAAAAATGGACTGGAGGGTGAAGATTTTAAGTCATTGGACATTTGGACCACAAAACCTGTTGAGAGCCGTCTGAAAGTTGAAACCCTTTGGTTTCACTTTCCAGGAACTTTTGCTAGGAAACTTTCTTGAAAATGAGATTTACTCTCTCTCTCTCTCTCTCTCTCTCTCTCTCTCTTATATGGGGCTTTAAAGAATTAGACTATTTTGAACACCCCATTGTGCTTCACATAGCATTTCACCACACAAGTTTGCAGCGAGATATGGAAACGTCTCCTGAATCACAGAGGATAGACCTAAATGAGGTCCCTGCTCATGTTTTTGGATGCTCAGATTGTGATGGTATGAATAAAGTTAAATTTATGAAAACCTCAATGAACTGGATTCAAAATCTTTGCATATCATCATGGGCCTGAACCATCTTAATGAGATTGGATTTCATCATGATAAAATTTCACCTATTCCGGTTCAATATAATTGAATGGTGATTGGACTGGCCCTGTATATTCATTTCTATTCATTTATAATCATGATTATTATTCACCGCATGCTGGCTTCATATTGCATTATAAAGTTCTTTGTTGCAGTATGGATATTTTCACTTGATGTTTAGAAATTTTTATATTGGTCTCTTGGAGGATTGTAGTTGTGCAGGAGCTAAAAGATTGAAATCCACATTTTTTATTATATTGGTAGAGATTTAAATTTCAGTTTCTGGTCAGAACATTAATCCTTTCTTTTGTTTCTGTTATTTACAACGGTCTTATTTACATGATATCTTTGGATGCCTTGGATGATTATTCCTAGTTCAAATGAACATAGTAGTAAGAGGGTGACCCAGATGCTTTACTGGTAGCAAAGGTAGATACCATTGTCATAGAAGCACTAAGATATGGAAGGCGGTTCATTGTGTGATTTTTGGGCAATTTGGCGTGAGTGTAATAGCAGAATATGATGGTGTCGAAAATCCTAATCATGTCATCAAAAAATGTGCGTAATATTTTTAGCTATCCATGCATACCTGCTCTGGTTAATTCCTAATTGATATTTAAGGGATGCATACAACTGTGCAATTGATCACATGCATGCCTGCTCCTGTTAATTCCTAGTATGGAGCTAGCTGCATAATATTTGTTAGCTATTAATGCATTTTTGTGCATGGAGAAAATCTTCAAGTTAAACTGCCTCTGTGGAATAGTCAGTTGTTTTACTGTAAAATTAAGGAGAGAAAAAAAAAAAAAAAAAAAAAAAAAATCTGAATGTTATTTTTATGTTGCAAACTAAGGAGCTTCACATTGGCTTTCAAAGCTGATGGGATGGTTTTCTTTGGTGCATTTGCAGCTGCCTGTAGCTCCCTTGCAAAGGGGTGATGGTTTGCCCTTTTTCAATAATATATGGCAAAATGAATCTCAGGGAGTTGTTGATCAGCCTCCTGAACGAGCAATCCCCTCCATGATTACATGGAACTATGGTGGTAACAATGTGGCTGTGGAGGGATCTTGGGACAATTGGACATCTAGGTAAAATTTTAATCACTTTTGATCATAAAGATGTAAACAATGACTTTTATCCCATCTGGCGAAAACTATGAACTGCTTTTTTTGGCTTATATATCCCAAATATGGACAAAGTATGCTACATGTAGTTACATCTTTTTGCAGGAAAATGCTGCAGAGATCTGGTAAAGACCACTCAATTCTTCTGGTCCTGCCAATAGGTATATACCATTACAGGTTCATTGTTGATGGTGAATGGAGATACAACCCAGATCTCAATTTTGCACCTGACGAAATGGGCCATGTTTGTAATCTTCTCAATGTTAATGTATGTATCTAGCTTACCCTTCATTTGTCATCTATATTCTTTTGGATTTTCTTTTCTTCATCTTACAGACCAAATTATTCAGTTACTGGATGTAAAATGGAAGGTGGGTATGAGGTGTGGAGATGTTATGCAAGCATGTACATTGGCTGCTTGAAATGATCTGGGTGCCATAAGTGGAAATGGAAGTTACACGCAGACACAAACATATATATAGGCAGTAGGTTAATCAAGTCCTATTATGTAAGCATAACAATAGTCGCAGTCACCAATTAATTTATGTGATACAGATCAAAGATCTGGATCACCTTTACTTGGTCCATTTTTCTACTTGCCTAGGAAAATGTGTATTTCACATTAGTTAGTTAATTACCAAATTGTATTTAAACAGCTTTTGTGGGATGATTTCAATCTTTGGACTTCCTTTCAAACAAACTTTCATTTTATCGACTTCATTTTTCATGGACTTCTTTTTTTAGCGGATCTCCCATGAATAGTGTGGGTTGACATATTTGCATACACTACTACTACAATCATCTGTATTTTGTTTGTTCACTTTTGTTGTTTTATGCAGGATAATGTGCCTGAAAACCTTGAGAGTGTAGCCGAGTTTGAGGCTCCACCATCACCAGACTACAGCTACAGTCAAGCTTTACCAACGGAGGAAGATTTTGCAAAGGAGCCGGTGGCTGTTCCACCCCAGCTGCATCTTACTGTGCTGGGTATGGAAAACTCAGATGAAGCTTCTTCTTCGAAGCCTCAGCATGTTGTGCTTAACCACCTATTTATAGAGAAAGGATGGGCTTCTCAGTCTGTGGTTGCCTTGGGACTAACCCATAGGTACCAGTCCAAATATGTCACAGTTGTCCTCTATAAACCACTCACAAGGTAAATGTCACTTTTCAAGTCCAACTCTGTAAAGCAAAAAATTAATAATGCTTTTACAGTTAATTGTGAAGACGTTTTGATTCATGACCACCATGTTTTGTTCTGTCACGCAGCCCCACGCTAACATCAAGCATTTGCTTCTGGAACTTTTTTCTATATGTAAATAGTGAAAAAACTTGTCAGCATTTCACATCTACATTGTTTATCTGCTCCTCCTCACCTTTTTCAAAAGAAAGTGGGCCTGGCTCATTATCATGCATATGCTCGACCCTCTTTCGACCCGTCTTTTTTTAATGAACTGACAGTTTGAAAGATAACATTATACAAGACTACTACAAGTAGCAAGTTTTTGAGGATCACAGAAGTAATCAAAATACATATATTTAAACTACACAAGATTTTACTAAACCAAAAACACTTGATAGAATAGATTTGAAATGACATCTTACCTCTCATTATTTAAAATCCACATATTAATAATAATAATAATAAGGCTCAGTCCTAAATTTTCCTGTCACCTCACACATGACCATAAAGAAATTTTGGAGATGGTGGTGAGGCCATGTGTGAGGTGGTAAGCAAATCTATATTCTAATGGTAATGTGAAATTGTTGTGAATTCAATAGGAATAAAGTTTGTTATTTCATTCCCTTTTCCAGTCATTTTAAACTAATGATTGAAATCCAAACCATTCTGATTTTAATTTCTTCTATTCCCGTAGTCCGATTATTAAAAGGGAAAGACATTGCATTGATTCAATTCAATACTTTTGAGATTTTATTAGTATAGGGTAGTCTTACATGCAATGCCAGTTATTGTACATGCCAGAGAGAGAAGTGGCAATTGTGAACCATGACATGAGCCATGAGTAGTGTTGCTGTTAATTAAAGGATCCAACATTCGCGATTACGCCTACGACGACGTTTCTTGCCGTCATTAACCTTGTCTTCCTTTGAGACACCGCCACCCTGTCCCCGGTTCTTCTCTGCCGTTTTCCTTTTTCTGAAATTAAATTGAATTTAGTAGAGACATCAAATTACCAGCCCTTTCTTTGACATGTACAAAAATCTCGTTAACTATCATTTGTTATTTTATCAAGGACTAAGCCGAAGGCCATCAAAAATCAAATAAAACCATGTTTTGTTTCTGAGAGATGGTGCCATTGCTCATTACCACTAGTGACTTTTGATGCGCTCTAGCTAGTTTCTTGCTTCTTTTTATCTGATATAACGATTGACAACAAATCCTGTGACAGGCACTATATAGAATTATAGATGTTCCACTGAAACATATAGGGAAGTGACCGTTTTCAAGCCACTGGGCCCAGATAATGCGGCCCGCAATGTTTAAAATATTCTTTTTAGGTATTCTTGATTTTTTGTTTTTTTGTGTCCGACGTATTCGTGTTCAGTGCACTAATAGAATACACTGAACAAAAGTCGTGACCCTTTTTAATTTTTATT
The DNA here is from genome assembly GCA_032878915.1 of Castanopsis chinensis. Taxonomy (NCBI): domain Eukaryota; kingdom Viridiplantae; phylum Streptophyta; class Magnoliopsida; order Fagales; family Fagaceae; genus Castanopsis; species Castanopsis chinensis. Next base: position 1,473,917 of record JAVQMG010000084.1, read on the forward strand.
AATGTTTGATACTTGCTATCATTATAAGAATATTAGCATTATCTTTTAGCACAAAGATGCCATGTGATAAACCTTCCTTTTGGGACAAAATTGACTCTCACCCTTATTCTCACCCCATAGTATGTTATCCTCCACAGAATATATCTGGAAAAAGACTTAGAGATACCCGTCCACAAGTGTCGAATACCGTATTCAGCATTGACAATTAGATCCATTTTCCCCAACTTTCTTTTCGACCAACTTCCTTGGTATTCTTAAAATCTGATTTTCCCTCTTCGCACCTTTTTCATTCTACTGGTCATACAGAAAAGGAGAACAACTTTTCCAGCTCGAATCATTTGCATTGCTATTGAGACATAACAGGGATGGTTATCAAAGAGATATGAATCCATACCGGTTTGTATCCAATTTCTTACAGGATTTCTTTGTCCAAGACAATATTGGAACAGATTGAATTTATTTTTCAAGTTGAATTACCCAACTTGGGGCATAGGCAACCAGGCTAGATTCTTTTTCTTTTTTCTCGTCTCAATTTTTCTGGCTACCTTCCGAATCTAATGCCCACGCAACCACCCAAAAAAAAGTATTTGAAAGGCCAAAAAGAAAGAACAAAAAACAAAGATTCTAAAGCCACAGGTGTGCGGAATCACGACCAATATACGCAATAGGTCTTTAGAGCGACAAATATACTAAGCGTCAGCAATAAGATTTTTGGTGAAAACCTACCAAATGAATCCATATGGGGCCAAAATAAGGGCCCCCCCTTACCGAGTATAATAAATTCCTAACACTTTCAGAGGCGAAAACACAAACACGGAACCCAACTCTTGAAAATGATTCTAAGATAAAACCAAGCCATCGAGATTTTTTTTTTTTTTAATAGGTAACCATCGAGAAATTTTCATTGGTTCAGGTTTGATTTTCCAAACCGTGGAAAGTAACATCTAACATCCCGAAAACGTATCAAATCTTCTTTGGTCCTAATGAAGCCAACAAGCTAGATAGGACAAGTAACTCCATAAAAATCACAAAAATAAAAAGCGGGTGAGGATCCTTAGGAACCCTACTCGCAATAACGTCCCCACCTTCAACGAAGTTTAGTTTTCTCAAGCAAAAGAATAATTTATCCAATAATGCCATTCAGCATAAATTACTCGTTCATAGCTAAGACTCTTTTAACTCTTGAGCACCATAAGTCAAAAGGAATTATGGAAACCTCTATTTTTTTTTTTTTTTTTGGGTGTGATTATAAATGCACCAAGTGAGCTTTGAACTTAGACCTTACCTTTCCCTTCACCCCCTTTCTTTTAAAGGAGGAGGTGGTTCGAGTTCGAGCTTTATCGGCTCATCATGGAACCTCTATGATGTATCTAGATCAAAACGAAAGGATTAAACATGAAGGCATGCTAGGCACATGCACACATGCATAAAGAACAGCATAATAACTGACTGGCACTAACCTTCATCAAGCAGATAAAGATCATGATCTGGCTTTCCCTAAGGAGATGATTTCAAAGTAAGGAAACACTATGTGCGTGTGTGTGTGTGTGTGTGTGTGTGTGTGTGTGTGTGTGTGTGTGTGTATGAGAGAGAGAGAGAGAGAGAGAGAGAGAGACATATCAGATACAAAACCTGATAAAAATTCCTCTGGTTGGGCAAAGAAAACTTGAATTGACAACCAAAATTTTCAGTTTGGATAAATAATAAAGGATCATACAATAATACACTGATGCAATGTCCCCAGAAAACAGAACATACGAAGAAAGGAAGATAACTTCAAATATTAACAAAATTAGTCACCCCATAAGGAAAACATCAGATTCATCCAATTGTTCTAGGTTCATAATATCAAAGGTAGAAAGTAGAAAGAAAAATAACAAGAGTAGAGTAAAAGACACTACAACCAAGCTACTAAAACAAGAGACAGAACAAACAAGCAGATACTAATGAACAGTGACACAAATAATGCAAACAAGAAGAAACAACCAACCAACCATCCAAAGCTAATGATGCCAAAAGATGTCCTAGTGGGAAATAGAAATCTTGTCAAACTTATCTGCCCCGTTCCCTTTTATGTTTTTTTTAATGCTTTCTCAGTTTTTAGTTTTAAAAGATTGGTCCTCACTTGGCCATCATGACTTTGACAAACTCCTCATAGTTGATCTGGCCATCACCATCCACATCAGCCTCACGAATCATCTCATCAACTTCATCATCGGTCAGCTTCTCGCCAAGATTTGTCATTACATGGCGAAGCTCAGCTGCAGAAATGAAGCCATTCTGGTCCTTGTCGAACACACGGAAGGCCTCCTTGAGCTCCTCCTCTGAATCAGTGTCCTTCATCTTGCGGGCCATCAGGTTAAGGAACTCTGGGAAATCAATGGTACCATTTCCATCTGCATCGACCTCATTTATCATGTCCTGCAGCTCTGCTTCTGTTGGGTTCTGCCCCAACGACCGCATTACGGTCCCAAGCTCCTTGGTAGTGATACAACCTGTAGTTAAAATTTTAAGAAATATATAACATTGTCAGCATTAAATCTAACTAGGCAGATACTGTTGATGCAATTTCCAATAAAAAGAAAATTTAATGCTATGTCAGCTCATTAAGCCAAGCTTCACTTCCCAATACATAATCTAAAAAAGAAGGCTACTTTTCCAATTGCTTCCATATTATCAACGACACATCAGGCCATCAGCAATTTGAGATTAACATAAATGCTTATAAGTCATGAGCAATCTGAGATCAACGTTTTGAACACTTAATTATAAATTGAAATGAAAAGGCATGTTGTACGCATCTTTCCCGTTATTTTCTGACTAATGAACTAATCGATAGCGTACAAGCTCCAGAACCAATCATGATAAACCCTCAAAGTCACTTTCAAAATCTCTCAAGAATGCAAGATAAAGTAACTGGTTCTTTCCAAAATTACCTAGTTCGTTATTAGAAAGTCCTATAGAACATTTGGTATAACAAACACTTGAAAAGAAATCTGCGTCAACCTAATATCTTTTCCTTCAATATACGACCTTCCATTTTTGTGAAGAAACTAACACTACATAGTTCATATTTCCTGCGATCCATGTTTCCTAATCTTAAGATTGCAAGCATAGAGCCAAATATGGATAAACATAGATACATATCTAGCTTAATAAATTCACAAATTCATGCATAAATAAGCACATCTTTGCGTCTAAGTTTTTGAAGCATCAGTATAAACTCATAAACTTCGCATTTAAACTCGTTAAAATTGAATTAGGTATCCTTTGAAACTGAATCAAGGATTAATATAACAGAGATCCTAATTCGATAGACGGATAAAAGTGCATAAAGAACACAATACATCGACGCGGTTACTCTGCAGCAAAAACCTAATAATTTTCCTAATATGCAATTCATGTAGAAACACAGAAAAAGAAAAACACAAATCACGTTCGAGATTCTACAACACCATGACAGCTAACAAAACAGTTCAATTTTCCAAAAATCAAAAGCCATAACCTAGAAAAAACCATCGAAACAAATAGTCTCAATACCAACAGATCAACAACGAGAAATAATTAACCAAAAAACAACGAAATCTCTGCAGATCAAAACACGAATCGACAATAATCAAACCCTAGATCAACCACAAGATATTAAATGTTAAGCGAAAAACAGAGCAATTAGATCTGAAATCAGAAAAAGAAACCTCAAAAAAAAAAGTAAAAGAAAGAGAAAAAGAGAGAGGGATCTGAGAAAAGAGACCATCGCCGTCCTTGTCGAATAGGCTGAAAGCTTCCTTGAACTCGGAGATCTGATCGTCAGTGAGTTGATCGGCCATTTTTGTTGCTTTAAGAATACGAAGAGAACGAGAGCAAGAGCGAGAGAGAGAGAGAGAGAGAGCCTGTGTATGTGATTTTATGAGTCACGAAAATGATTTTGTGTGTGACTCTGTGTGTGTGTGTGTACAATCTCCGATTAGGGAAAGTAATGGAGGGCTATATATATAGATATAGCAAAAGTTAAAAAAGAAAAAAGAAAAAAGAAAAGGGCCCCAATTCCAAGGCCAAGGCCCAATTACGAAAGCATCTGATTCTCTCTCATCTTTCACGTAAACAAACGCGTGTGATCCTTTTTTCTCCGACTACTTTGCTTTTTTTACTATTTTACCATTTTACCCTCTACTTTTTCGGCCTTTTCTGATTTTTATTTCATTTATGTTCACTTTTTCTTTGGACTTTTTTGTACTTTAGGTTTATTTTACTTTAATTTTTTTTTTTGGGCTAAGATGGCTGCATATTCCTTGTTCTCTTTGACAAGCTTTTGATGTCTATTCTATTCTATATGTAGGAACTTTTTTTTATAAAATAGAAACCGTATAGAATAGAGGAGACTTCTCTAGTCTTCTTTTATTGTATTGAATATTGATAAACATATTAGCCTTTTTAAGTTGGTTTATCTATTTCTTATGATAATTTCAAATGATTATTAGATTCGACATCAAAAAATTATATAGGTTTATCTAATTTTGTCAAATTAAAAATGAGTCAAATGAACTAGACAACACATTATTCAACAGAAAAATTGAAGTAGACAAACCCATATTCTTTTAAGTCAAAACTAAATTTTATTAAAGCAAATTAGTTAAGATAAATCATTTATTAGTGGTATTAATAATTTACCATAAATAGAGTTTTAATTGTAGTATTTGGTAAGAATAAAGTTTTAACTAATAGCATTTGGCAAATTATGGTAATAAAGTAATTTGAAGTTATTGCCCCCATTTGGCAATCAATTGATTCAACAACACAAAAAACAAAAAAAGATTTTTATTTTTTTGAGAAATAATTACAACATACTGCTGACCCCGCAACTTGAACCCTTTCCCCCCTAGACCCTTAAGCTTTTGTCATTTCGGTCCTTTAACTTTCAGCTTTATCATTTCAATCCTCTAACTTTCAGTTTTGTCATTTTAGACCCCTAACTTTCAATTTTTGTCAATATAGCATTCTGTTAAACCTCAGTTACTTGCTACCGTTAAGTGAGCCAAAACAACACCGTTTAGTGAGCCAAAACAACACCATTTTGGCTTTTTTTTTTTTTAATTTCGGAATTAAAAGAAAGTAAAAAAAAAACTATAAGTGAAAAAAAAAAAGAAAGAAAGAAAACATTGAAGGGGATGACGTCATTCCCCTTCCCCTGAAATCAAAACCATAACACAAGATGAATTTCTAATTTTGAGGAAAACTGGGTCGGTTTCAGAGAGAGAGAGAGAGAGACCAAGTCACCGAAGGTAAGGTCGGTACTGCAAGTTCATTCACCCTTTAAGATCGGTCCGCGGTGAAGCTGACTATGCATAATCTATGATGCACGGACACGGACACGGACACGGCGATACGGCAATTTTTGAAAAATAAGGACACGACACGGCATGGACACAGCAATTAAATAATTAATTAAATTATATATTTAGGCATATTTTTTAATATTTTTAGACCTAAAATACATTTATGTCTAAAATTTAAATTATGTAAGAACTACAAATAAGCAAATTAACACCCAAAGTATTACAATAATATACATAAAATTTTTAGAGTACAAACCAAAAGTTTAAATAGGCTACATTCAACATCAAACTAGAAATATAAAAGGAAACTAAGTTTTAAACTTTCAAGATTACCATAGAATAAGAAGTTCAACATCAAACTAAAAACATAAAAGGATAACTAAGTAATTCCATCATTTGATTTTTCACTTTCAGCATTCATTTTAATAAATCACCTACAATATTTAAGTAATTTAACTTTAATAAATAAATAAAACTATAACATTAACATCTAACAACATTAACACATAATATAACAAGCTAAATTATATTTATATCCCACTCTCACGGTTACTGTGTAACCGTGAGAGAGGGATTAAAAAAAAAAAAAACATTATAACTTAATAAGTAATAACTTAGAAGGCAGTAAGTCACCCAACCAAATGCCAAACAAATATCTGAAGAAGAAAAAAAAAAAAAAAAACAGAGAGAAGCTTAATGGTCGGACCTGAGTTGTCCGCGCCGAGAGAGAGAAAGAGAGAGAGATCGGACGGTCAGGGACGGCGTCAACATCGATGCAGCTGGCCGATCGGCCCGACCTAGCTCCGGCGAGGGACAGAGGGCAACGGCACAGCGGGCAAGGTCAGAGGGAGGAGAGGACGAAGGGAGAGGTTGAGATGTGGGTTTTGGGCTTCTAACTCCTAAGTTCTCACTTCTCAGACTTTTGTTTTAGGGTATATCATGAGATCAACGGTTCCGGTAAGTCCATCTGTCAAAATCTGTGATTTTTCCTTCTTTTTTTTTTTTTTTCACTGCTGGCGTGTCGGACGCATCGGCGCCCCGTCGGAGCCGTGTCGGCGACGCAAAAAAAAAAAAAAGGACGCGTCTCGGACACCGGAGTCCGGCGAATCATGCCCATTTCGGTGTCCGATATGTGTCGGACACCGACACTTCGCCAGAATTGCCGTGTCCGTGCAACCCAGTGCATAATCATTAGGCCAAGGTGTCGGTGGTGCCATCGGCGGCGACTCTGGTCATCAAGGCACTGAAGGAGCCAGAGCGTGACCGGAAGAAGACGAAGAATATCAAGCACAGCGGGAATATCTCCCTCGACAACGTTGTTGAAACCGCCAAGGTTACGTGCCCTAGATCCATGGCCAAAGGCCTCAGTGGGACCGTCAAGGAGATTCTCGCCACGTGCATCTCTGTGGGTTGCATGGTCGATGGGAAATACTCTAAGGATTTGCAACAGGAGATCTCCGATGGTGACGTGGAAGTCCCTCTGGATTGAGTGAGAGATAGAGGTTCTTCTATTTTAATTTTGAAAAAAAAAATCGGATATTTTGGTGAATTTTGAGATATTTCAAGGTAATTAGCTGATATGGATGGATAATTATTTAGTTTTTCTTATTTTAAATTATGGTGATTGTGTTTGATTCAACTATTTTTGTGGTTAATTTTGCTTTTGTAATTGTTTGTATTGTTTGGTTTGATGTGTGGTTGTTAGCTCTGTGTGGAAGACCTTGGCTTGATAGTATGATTTGATAATGTTTTTCGCATGCTGGTGAAGTGACCTTAGAGGATAGTTCCATCTGCAAACACCTTGGTCTTTCAAGGCCTCAACTGCACCAATACTTGCTGCCACCATCCAAGAAGCTTTACTTGTTGCACCTATACTTCTTTCTTGCTCTAAACTGGAACTGAAATAAATGGGAATTTGGAAGTTCGAAAGATGAAAAATAGACTTTGGGTTTTGAATTTTGATTTCAGGGAAAGGGGAAAGACGTCGTCCCCTTAAATGTTTTTTTTTTTTTTTTACAGTTTTTTTTTCTTTTAATTCTGAATATTAAAAAAAAAAAAGTCACTTTAACGGCAGCCAATAACTCAGGATTAACGGAATACTACATTGACAAAAATTGAAACTTAGAAGACTGAAATAACAAAACTGAAAGTTAGTGGACTGAAATGACAAAAGCTGAAAGTTAGAAAGTTAGTTTTGTATTTTTGCCAATAAATCATCATCGTATTATATGATACTTTGTCTTAGCCAATAAACCAAAATTATAAGATACAAAATAAATGATGTTATTTAGAATTATTATGATAAGTTATCGTTTAGTTGTTTTATAAAAATTATAATAAAAAAATAAATGAAAATAAAAACACATAAAAGATTGGTAGATGCATGTTGACTGGGGGTGACTCTAGGTGTGGAAAAGAAAGTTCGAAACGTGAAAACTCGTAGGTGGATGAAATGGGCTATGTATGGCGTGGAGTAAAGGATAAGAAAATTGCAAGTTCAGGGGTAGGACATTAAGCACATGTCCGAAGAATCAAGTGGAATTGTATTTTAATAAATAATTTAAAATAAAATGTTGTACCCCTGTATGGAGCTCTCACTTTAATGAGATGTGAAATATGTCATAATAGATAATGCTATGCTCAATTTATTAACAACGTTCTTAAAATCCCTCTGATTTTTGTGGAAGTTATTTGTCATCGTGCTAAGGCTTGACATCTTGATAGACGATTTAGATGTTAAAGTTGAAATAATCTATTTAAGAGACTTTTTTTTTTTTTATAATTAGATATTTACACTAGGGAGATGAAATCTAAATCATAGACATTTTCGTCATAAATACTAAAATGTATTAGTTGAATTATCAAACTCTTAATTCTTAAAAAGACAAATTCAATATGAATCAATATTGTCTATTAAAAAAACAATTTCAACAGGGAAAAATATCAACTCACATTATAAAAATATAAAATCATTGTCAAAGTCATTACAACAACAGCAACAATAAAGTTTTAGTCCCAATTGTTTGGTTTCGTTGATCCTTAATAAATTAGTCGAGATCGACCATATGTATTAGATTTTACTCAATCCTATTATACCCAAAGTCATACTTTCTATTATTTTCTTAATTGTCACGCCATTTTTTACTACTTTTAATAATATTATATTTAGTCCTCCTCTACCATTTTTTGTCCCACGACTTACAGGAACACATTTTCTCACTAGTGCATTAGTTGTTCACCTCTGAGCATGACCAAACAATCTCAAGCCACCAATTCTCATATTTTCATTAAGAAGGGTCATCTTTAAACATAACAAAATGGGTCAAAATTTATTGATGTGACCTAACCTGAACCTTAATTTTTTGACTTGAAACAAAAAACAAGTTAATCCATGACTTGACTTTTTTTTTTGGGGGCCAACCCGACCCAACTCGACCCAAGATCTAACCCATGAACAGACTCATTTTTTTAGGTAAACAAAAAATGACAATATTAATTTAATTGTTTGTTGTAAGCTTTATAGTGCATAAGTCAAATTCAATTGGTAATATAATGGACATTATTATTATTATTATTATTTAAAAAGAAACATAAAATATTTTACATTTTTTTTTGGATAATATCATTCAAATATATATATACATATATATCATCTAGATGACTCTAAGGAAACAATTGAGACTTCTACATAATTGTATGCAAATGAATTGAGAGATGAATGGTTAAGGCATTTTGTAATGAGTAAGATTTTTAGATATCAAGTAACAAAGTACATGTCAATATAATTTGGTTATAGTAGAGTTAAAAAAAATATTTAAAATTATAGACATGCATGAGAAACATTCATAAATGTGAAAGAGTGAAGTCAAAGTATATCAATGAAATTAGCATAAATTATAGATGCTTAGGTCTATTTTTTAACAAATCATATCAATAAATGGTTTTTCAAAATAAATTATGATATATCTTGGAGTGTATGTTACTTAATAATGAAATGATATTCATAAAAGATACCCTATATAAATAAGTAACTAATCAAACTTTAATGTATATTCTCAAATTGAATTAGAGTCCCAACCACAATTGATATTTGATTATAAAATTAGTTTTCAAGATTGTAAATTTCTGATATATTTTTATTCATTTTCAAATTAGTTATTCAATAAGGCATTTGTAATTTTGCTTTATATTTTCAGATGTTGATATTGTGTAGAAATAAAATTTTTTAATTTGTTTTACTTATCTTTTGTGCTATTTTGTTTTGGTTAGTAATATTGGGATTTGTATAATTTTAAACTTATTGAACAAGTATTAATTTGCTTAATTGAGCTCATTCTTAATATGAGTGGTAAATTCAAAGTAATGCATTTTAAATCAAGTAATTTATTGCATGACTTTTCAAATGGGAAATACATTTTAAAAAAATTCACGTGAAATACGGGTCAATCCAGTCCAACTTGTAACCTAATTGGCTCGACCCGTTTCTAACCTGCTTAAAATGGCCTGATTTTGACTCACAACGAAACTGACCCAACCTGACCTGCTAGTTTTTAGTCATTTCTATCTTTACACAAGTTTTGCCTTTTCAAATATTATATTTTTGAATATTTTCAGTTTTCTACGTATCTATGTAAACATTCTTATTTCTTTCACTCGCATTTTATGAATATGTTACTTTTTAACCACCATCATCCATAAACACGATTTCAAAGAATTTACAAAAGAGGAGGTCATTTTGCCAAATTAATTTAAAACAGTACTACTATTTTTGCTAATAAATTAATAACAAGGTAGTAGTAATTTGCTAAATAAAAAACCCCGGCAAGTTGTTTTAACAATTGGCTCGGCATAATAGCTGTATGGTGTGTGTACAATCGTGTTGGGTGGCAAAATTAGACATGACCCACGAACCCTACACGATATGAAATTAGTAAGTTATGGGTTAAGGCTTAATAAGTTCGTGTCATATTCAGATTGATGTGACTGACTTGTTTAATAAACGGATTGGGTTAGTGTTCATCACATAGAACCCGTTTGACCTGTTCGACCCATTTAATTAAATGGCATTTTAACAATATACCATTCAAACCCTAGGTATATAAATTTATTAGTTGTGATTTGTTTTATTGGACATATTATGATTAATTATTTGTAATAACGAGTTATGTTTTAATTTTGAATGATTATTTGTGATGTAGTTACTTATTAGTTCTGAATTTGATATTAAAAATATTTATTTATTTGACTTTTCATAGTTCATATCAATTTAGTTAATACTAAAATTAGTTTTTTTTATTTAAATTTTTATAAAATCTGATAAACAGATTGACACGATTGGCCCATTTAATAAATGGATTATGTTAGGGTTAATGAATCTTAACCCGTTTAATAAATACGTAGGGTTAGAGTTGACCTATATATTCAAATACTCATGAGTTGACACGATACGAATCCGACATGCAAACAAAAATTGTCTCCCTTACATGTCCATGACTCTGTTTGTCTAGATGCTTAACAGTTAACACCCTGGGTAAAACCCAGACCCATTTCTTATTATTATTTTATTATACAAAATCGATCAACTTAGCAAGCAGGGAGTGACTCAATTGACTGGTTTGAAAAAAGCAACTGAAGGGAAAGGAAAAAAAAATGGAGAGGCTATCGAACGCATTTTCAGTGCTAGAGCTAGTCGCTGAGGATGATGATCAATTGGAACCTGCTTCAGCCTCAGCCTCAGCCTCAGCCTCAGCCTCAGCTTCTTCTCGACCCAAAAAAAGACTACATAAAGATTAATAGCGAAAAGCTGAAGCTGATGCCAAATAAGCTAAAGCATACTTGTACCTTTAAAAATTTTGAAAAAGTGAAGAGAAACGAGAAATAATGAAGTTTTAAAAAGCTGTATATTAAAGTTAAAAGCTAAAAACTAATGTTAAACTCACCATAAGACTCAAGGTCTTACTTTACCTTCTTTTTTTTTTTTTTTTAACCAACGATGCTATAACACCCACCAAAAAACAAGAGACCAAAATAAAGGTACTCTAACAAAATTGGTTACACATAAGACACTTAAGACTCCTGTTTTGGGCTTAGAACCCTGCTTTAAACATCATTAGTGTTGACACCCAAATTTCTACCTTTGTCAGTAACCCTCTTAGACAAGCAGAACAGCGTTTATACAACCATCATTCTCAGGGTTGTTTGTCACCTGAGCATATTTTCCTGCGGAAACCACAAAACTAATGAGACATGTACTGATGGGAGTTGAAAATAAAAAATATGGATAACACTGCCAAGTTATAAAATCTAGAGGACAATCTTACCCCACACAACTTTCCCAGCAGGTGTAACCAGACCCAACTCACTGACATTCACCTGAAATTCACAATAACAGGGGAAACAAGCCATGTAAGCCTACTATGTTTGACTGGTTTTCAATGGACTAAAGACATTAACATTTTCAGGAAAACAGTACCTCAATGATGGTTCCCCTTGTCATCACACCAAGAGAGGTATACATCTGACCATTAGGATTTTTCTTTACTCCGATAATCTCAAGATTGAAAGTGCATTTCAGTTCAGGGTGAGTCACATGAGCTTTGGTGAACCGCAACCCCGAAGGACGAATAAAACGCTCATACTTCGGGGGTTTTCTTGTAAAAGCAGGACCCACAAATGTCGCTTTTGTGATCATCCTCTTCCATTGCTTGGCTGCAAAAGAGATCAGGCTTAGAGTGCCAGCAGTTTTGCTACTTGATTCACGTTTTCATCATAACAAAACAAAAATCATTGTATTTTTTTTTTTTTGGTTGATAATTCGATAGCTAGGGGTGGGAGAGGGGAGATTTAAACACTAGATGTCTTCGTTCGAAACACACAGAGGTGTCAACAAGTTGAGCTACAAGGATCTTGGCCAAAGATAATTGTATTTTTACTCTTAAGTCAGCCACATCTAAGAAATTCTACAAGCTAATCTATGAAAAGATCAACTACAATAGACACAACTCTTTACTTGCATAGAAAAATCCACAAAATCCACACACACACAGAGTCCAACAACAAATGTCCTAGAGTTAGCCACAATAATTGAGTATGAAAGTTAAGAAATATAACCAATCCAACTGTCCAAGTCAACAGATTCAAATAAACTGAATATCATGAACTGCACACAGACAATTACTGAACTTCGCCAACTAATAAATAAAGGTGAGAAAACTAAAATGAATCATACAGTAGCTTCATATAAATTACAAAGTATATCTTCTAGCACTTCTAATTACATCTTCTTATCATAAGCCCAAATTGTACAAATAAGATTAACACAAAAAAATTTAACAAATCACAATTTCAATATTAAGAAAAATAAACAGAAGACATGAAGAATGTGAGTTAAGGAAAACTTACTCTTTCGTTTACCAGTTCTGAGCACTTTGAACATTTCATCTTCAGCCACAGGCCTCACCTGAAGAAGGAAAATAAATTCCAGTCATGAAGTTTGTCCAATTACAGGTAATACAAAAGCCCAATGAAGGGATATTGCAGCATAACCAACCTGATTCACCCATACAAATATATACCTGCCAATGCATGCACTCACACACGCACAACACAACTACAAGCAAATTTGTAGAGGTGCAAAATAGACACGATGACGCAAGAAAAGTTGTTCTTACCTTGGGTAAAGGAACTTCCCATTTCCCAGCCTTCTCTTTCCTTTTTTGCTTAATGGTATTGCTGAGAACCTATTAACATTGTAATGTCAGATTGATAAACAGAAAGGAGTGTCTAAAACATCTGTCTTTGAGATTAAAGGTGTAACTATACTTTTGCTCGTGTAGTGCTTTCACGATCCAGCAGATAGGCAGGAACAGCTCCTTTTGAAACATCATCATCCACTTTGCGCCTGGTGGAGGATTCCTCGTGCATAGCCAGTCTGTTTTCCATGCCAAAAATAAAAACTTATTATCTAATATCTACCACTAGTTAACTAAAGACAACTTGCTCATTATGGAAAAATATGTGATAGATCGTGAATCACAAGTTGTGTTAAGAAGAGGGATAGAGTAATGTCTCAGAGCAACAATTGGTTTTCGAATTCAGATTGGTTGAAGAGCAAGTGATTGAGCTTAAACGTGCAAATATATACTTGTGCAGGGTTTAAGTGGTTTTATAAGGAACTTCCACTAATAGACGGATTAAGAAAATAGAAACTTCTGTACAACAGTGATACCATCCAACAAAAACAAAACACCAAACATATTGAATCACTGTAACATTCCCCAATTTTTATACATAATTCGATAGTTAAAGGAGGAGGGATTTAAATTCTGGATGTGTTTTTTGGAAACACCAGGAAGTGCCAATTGAGCATATTCCCAATTTGTTATGCCACCACAACAATATACTTGAAATTTCAACCAAGATATCTCAAAAAATCCCAAAAATTCTTACTGATATTAGCATTTTTTCCCAAGTTACGAATAACACCACGACCATATTCGTAGTTAAATTATCACAACATAAAATGGTTTATCACTCTCAAAAGACCAAATAACTCATCTTTCACACACAAAATCAGTATCATTCATTTAACATATAACATTTCTTATCGATTCGATCATTTAACCCAACACCACACATTCTATATAAAAAATAAAAAATAAAATAGACAGAGCAATAAAAAAAGCACTCACGTTTTCTTCATCTGAGCCTTCTCAGCATAACGTTTCTTGGCAAACATCTTGCCCTTAATACCCAGAGCCTGTTTCATTCACAATTCAACCCCAAACCCAACAAAAATTCATCAATCAATAAACTAAAAAAATGATAAATTTAGCTCCAAATTCAACAAAAACATTTTAAATTTTATATAAAAAAATTAAAATTAAAATGACCTTCTGGGCAATCTGAGAGCGCTTGTGGACTTCACGAGCTTCTTTCTTGCGCTTGCGCTCGAAGTGGTCGAGTCGATACCCATATCTCTTTCTGTGAAGATCTATGTAATCTCCTTGAGGCTAATTTTATACAACAACAACAATATCAGTACACAAACTTATGTATGAAATCAACAAAGGAAACTGTAATGTGAGAGAGAAAAGGTTGAGAAAGCGAACCATGGTGACGATGAGTTTCAGAAGCTTGGGTTTTAGAGATTGAGTTTGAGTGCTGAGAAGGAGAAAACCCTATAGTCGGTGGTTTTGGGGTTTCTCTCCAAATAGTTTGGAAAGAAACCTTAAGCTTAGTCATATATTCTTTTTCAGGTGTGAATTTTGAAATTTTAACCGTTAGGTTGCCCATGTTCTTATTAGTCTATCCTTTATGCTTGTAAATTTTTACAAACTCAAAGATCAATTGCTATGTCATCAAATAAATGTTAAAATTTCAAGTTTTTGTAATATAAAATTGTGTATAAAAAATAAGTTCATTGATCACATAGTAAATAAAATCCGATTTGAAAAAAATTTAATATGCATGTTAGGAATATAAGGAACATAAAATTTAACGGTTAGATTTTCAAAATTCACATTTAAAAAAAAGATATATGATAAGTTTGAAGGGTTTCTCTCCAAACTAGTTTGGAGAGAAACTTTTTTCATAGTCGGTGGTTTTGGGGTTTTAAAGGATCCGAAATGGGTTTAAATTTTAAAAGGGTAAGCTGAAGTTATTTGGATTTTATGCTCGGAATTTCAAAATATGAATTTTATTTTTTACACAAGATCTACAATAGTCCATGTGCGTGAAACTTTTTTTACAAACTTGAACCTTGGCTTAGAAGTATTAGGATTTTTCTCCTAAAAGTTTGGAGTGTATAAATTTTACGTCATAAAGTTTCAGAATTCATTATAGTCATGAATTCATGATGACAAAGTCTTCAATGTTAATAATTCATTGTCAAAATGCTTGTAATTACAAATTTACAACTTCAAAGAGAGATGGATCCTAAGGGCATTCTCATTAGCTCTTCTATAAAAAAAGTGTCATTTTAACACACTAAAAGCCTATTTTATTATTTTACCACACCATTTTACAATTCACTATTTATCACATCTTTTATTCTTTGATTCTAAATATTAAAATAATATATACCGCACATTAAATAATATATTTTCTCAAAACCTAGCAAATATGCAAATGTACAGCTAGTGGCAGTCGCCACCACCCAAGAACCAACGACCACCGCCACAACCATCGCCACAAACTACAACCACAGTCACCAGAACCTCTAACAAATTTTCAAATCCAAAAACCTCAACAAATTAAAAAAAAAAAAAAAAAAAAAAACTCAAAATCTTCAACAAAACCCTAACCCAACAGATCAATCAATGACCAAACTCAACCAACCATCGGCGGCGAGAGCTGTGGAGGACGACAAGCAAAGATCGGTGACTGCCACTGGGCGAGCAGAGTTTTAGATCGGTGAGCTCTGCTTCAAATCGGCAAGCTAAGCTTCAGATCCTCGATGACCCCGCCGTCGGAGTCTCTCCAGCGTATCTGCGAATATCGAATCAAAATCGCCTTCTTCTTCGTGACAGGAAAAGAAATAGAGAGCAAGAGATAGTGACAAGGGAAAAAAATGGAGAAAGAAGCCCAGAGGCGAACAGAAAAAAGAAAAAAGGGGGAAAAAAAAAACTTGAAGCCAGTGAAGATGATGGAGAAGAAAGAAGACGAAAAATGGAAGAAGGAGTGACTGAACATGAGGAACAAGCAGAGGAAGAAAGAAGGAAAAGTAAGAGAGAGAAGAAGGAAAAGTAATAAAAGAAAAGAGAGATATGAATAAAAAAATAAATTTTTTAACATATCTGTCCATACCGTTCCATCTTTGGAACAATACTATAGCATGTCTCAAAATTTTGAGACATTTGACACACCTCATGATGCTCTGTTTTTGGTGTTTGGTGTGGCAAATGCCAAATATTTAGCATCAGGTGTTTGACATTTGGCACACCTGATGAGAGTGTTTTAAGGAATAGGAATGGCAACGGTTCGGGTTCGGGCCGGGTTTCTTTATGGCCGAACCCGACTCGCGGGCCTAAACCCATTACCCGGACCCGCCCCGATTAATAAACGGGCTTTTTTTTTTCAACCCCAAACCCGCCCCGCCAAGCCTCGCGGGCTCCACGAGCCTTATCTGTCATGCCCAACCCCAAATCACAACACAAACACAAACGCAAATATCAAAAACACAAGTTTTAGATTTATGGATTTCCCTTTCAAAACCACAACCATAAACACAAACACAAATCTTAACACAAATACAAACACAGATTTCATAAACACAAAAATTTCATATTTTCCCTTTCCAAATCATAAACACAAATACAGATTCTAAAACAAACATAAACACAGACTTCACAAACACAAAATTTTCAGATTTTCCATTTCAAAATCACAATTACAAACACAAATCCTAACACAAACACAGATTTCTCAAACACAAATTTCAGATTTTCCCTTTCAAAATCACAAACACAAACACAGAAATCCTAACACAAACTTAAACACAGAAATCACAAATACAAAAATTTCAGATTTATGATTTTCCTTTTCAAGATAAAAAACACAAACACAACACAAAAATTATAAACACAAACAAAGAAAAACAATGAAAGACGAAATGAACCAAAAAAGAAAAAAGAAAAATCATGGGCTTGAGGCTGAACAAACAGAACCGTGATGTTGAATGAAGCTATGAGGTCGTGAGGTTGAGCGAGGCCGTGAGAGAATATTTGAGCAAGGCCGTGAGGGGGGGCCGGTGGCAGCGCATGAGAGCTTGAGGGAGTGGGAGAGAGGTGCTGCTGAGATGAGACTTGAGAGCTTGAGAGAGAGAGAGAGAGAGAGAGGGGCGGCTGAGTGAGAAGAGTGTATGTGGGTAGGGTTTGATATTAGTGGTATATATATATATAGTCAGGTATTTTTGTAATTTTACTTAAAGTTTTAACGGGTCGGGTTGGGTCCGGGTTCAGGCCGAATTTTTAACAAAACTCGTACCCGACCCAAACTCGCTTTAGGTTTTTTTTTTTTAAACCCAAACCCGGCCCTATTCTTTATTGGGCAGAATAGGGCCGGGTAAAATCCTACTCATTAGGGTCGGGCCGAGTCGGGCCGGGCCGGGTATTCGCGGGTTGGGCAAAAATTACCATCCCTACTGAGGAACACTAAAGAGTATATATTTTAAGTCTATACTGCTAAAAATTTCATTCCCACAAAAGTAACAAAAAAAATGTCATGGACCGTGTCATCATTCTCCTTAAGTACCAATGTTCCTATTGTATTTAAAATACTAATAAAGTTAGATTATTTAGAGAGACTGTTTAGGAGGAGTTGGAGCACTGAGTAAGAGGATGGAAAGCTCTTAAGTTTGCTAGTTTGGTCTTATTTTTTAGTTTAGTAACTTCCACTTAAGTTTTCACACTTTGTGTAAGTAGACAAGTAGTGTTAGTAACTTAGTAGTGTTCTTGTCAGTGTATAGTCAAATCAAATATCTTGATCTCTCACCATCAGTCCGATTTTAATATTTTTCTATTTGCTTTGTTTACTTGTTTTCCTTTTATTTTTACCTTTGTTTTTTAATTTTTATAAAATAAATATGTTGTTATGTGACTCATGCCATTATTTACTCTTATTGACTACCAGCAATGCAGTAGGTTGCCAACTTGCCATGTTTTGTTTATGCACCTAGCACCTAAGAGTATAGTCCATATATTTTTTAGCATGAAAAAAAAATGATCAGGTTACCGGTTAGCTAGTTCGGATTATGGGTTAATCTGTATTTGCTTCGGATTAAAAAATTTAGGTTCAAATCAAGTATTTTTCGGTGCTAGTTCGAGTTGGATCAAAAAATTCTGACCCGTTTTATTATGATTAAGTCTATGGTCCGTGTGAGCCAGTATAGGCTAATTGGGATTTTGATTGAGAGTTACTGTGTGCTTTTATTTTTTATTTTTTATTTTTTGAAGTACTAGTCGTTTTAACAATTGGCACGGCAATATAGCCGTATGACTCAGCTTGTCTTGCTGAACACACCGGTTACCCAGACCCATTTTATTATGAAATTTTACTACATATTACGAAATCGATCAACTTATTTAGCAAGGAGTGAGTGACTGAGTTGACTGGTTTCAAAAAAAGCGACTGAAGTGAAGAAAAAGAAAAAGAAAAATGCTATCGAACGCATTTTCGTTGCTAGAGCTAGACGTTGCCGATGGATCGGAACCCGCTTCAGCTTCAGCCTCAGCCTCTGCTCCTTCTCGATCCAAAAAAAAAGGCTCAACCAGCTCTAGCAAAACCAATACCAGTACCACTCGCACTAACACTCAAGGTTTTTACTTTACTAAAACTCACTTTTCTTTATTTTTACTTTTAAGATTTCGTTGTTGTTGTTGTTGGGGATTATTAGATTGTTAAGCCTTTTAGGGTTAGGGTTATGGTTCTTTCTTGAACGATCCATTGATTTATTCAAGTTTCTTTTTATCTACAGATAATGAATCTAATAAAACTTTTGAGTGTTGTTTAGAATAATGCACAATTGAGGTGACCAAAATGTAAAATTGTAAAGAAATGAAAAAAAGAAAAAGAAGAAGAAGAAGGAGAATAAGAAGAGGTATTTATTTCCTCTACTGAGCCAAGTAGTTGCATTAAGCAGGAGAAGAACTGTTGCAAAGTTCACGGACTGCTCGTGGTTACTTTAATATCAACAGTTCTTCGAGGACCACGTTAGAGTTGTGGCGAAAGTTGTGGCAGCACACAAAAGTTGTGTCACTAGACTTTCTCTTATATCAGGCATCAACTAATAAAATTCTCTGGTGCGTACAACTTTGATGGGAACCAAAATGGCAATCATAATCAAAGACGCAAATCCTTGGCTGAACGATACTCTAATTCTAACTCGAACCAATTAACAATGAAGCAGTGAAAATCTCATGTGGTAGAATTTTCTAGCACGTAGAAAGTGGTTCATCTCCTCCTGGGAAGATGCTTGCTTATTACGAAAATAGTAATCACTTTCACCTTTAATCTTTTGGAGATTAGTTTTTGAAATTTTAGGAAAATCGTCTGGATAGTTCGGATAATGAAGATATGGGGCCACTAATCCATATGGGCCTTTATGAATATTTTGGAAAACTAATTTTTTGAAGACCTTATTTTTATTTTACTTTTGAGGGCAAGAATAAAAAGCATGATGGTGGCATGAATGTACAATTTTTGATGTGGCTTTATAACTCTAAGACAAATATCAATTTATTTGTCTAATTGTCTATCAATATGTTATTATTCGTTAAATGTCATTTACTAATGAAGTTTTTATTTATATATAAAAGAACTATTATTATATAAGAAGTATATGTATGCTAATTGGATATTGTTTGGCAAAGTTGGTTGAGTGATTGCATAGCTTGTCATACTAATGATATATTTTGTTGAGGCAGATAAAAGTGAGAAGAAAGTTAACAGCCATGACGACAAATTGCCCCAAAAAAATGGCAAACAGAGTGAAGAAAGTCCAGTGATTCGTTCAGTAGATTACAAGTTGCCCCTTGTGTGGATTGACTTGGAAATGACTGGTATGTATATGTTGTTGATTACATAAAATAGATATACCTGTAGACCATTTGCAGTGACTTTGGATTATTTATTTATTTATTTATTTTTGGTACCATTTATAATCCTTATTGTGGTGCACCAGCATGGCTCAGATGTGTGCACGTGTGTTTGTGTGTGCGTGTTTTTTATTATAAATTTTAAAACCTTTTTGCTATTTTTCTTCATCAATTTGAAGAATCGAGCATTGGTTTTAGCATTGATGATAACAATCAACATTTGTTGCCAAAACATAAATTTGTTTTCAAGCAAGAATCACCAAAGCAGTCAGAGTTTCAGTATATGAATAAATTTGAGATAGGGAAAATTGGAACATAAATGATTTGTAAAAAGGAGACTCCTTAAATGAGGAATTGAAAGGTCCAAATTACCACAAAGTAAGCTATTAACTATGATTTGCAGAAGATGCAGCCTTAGCTTGGTTGATTGTTTTAAAATGATTTCTGACTTACTCTAACTAATGCTATGGGCTTGGCAAAAGTCTTGTCTCTTTTTGTCGCATAAGTGCTTACTAGCTATCTGGCAAGGGAGTCAATTTGAAAAATCATACTGCTATGAAGATGGCGTTGATCTAGATCTTGGAAGAAAGTTTTGTGAAATTTAATGGTGGTTATGCTGAATTTTTTTCCGCATGATCAAACAAAGAGATAATATTTTTCAGTGACATATAGGTAATATTGTAAGTACAATAAGGCGGAGGAGTAAGTTTTTCATTGGTGCAGGAGCAGGAGGTCATAGGCAGAAAGGTCTGCATTGTTTGGCATTCCACTAGATTGTGGTGGGTAGAAGCCAAGCACAAGGAGATTTCTTCCAACTTGGGGAGAAATGATGTATGAAAATATATAGAAAGGGAAAAAAAAACTGTTTCTTAAGTAACAGTCTAAGTAAATCTCTCTCATTGTGCTTTCCATTGGCTTTGGGGTGACACTAGAGCTGCCGTGTAATGAGGGTAAGTTCTCTAAGGGGATGCTGTGACCGTTGAGAGAGTTTGCGCATGGAACTAAATTAAGTTAGGATTTTGAGTCTTGAGAGGCTTTTTATTGCTGGAGCTTTATTAAATTGAGAAGATGCAGTCTTCACAAAGCTTCATCTTGGGATGTAAGTGTGTCCAAAAAAGGGTAAAATGCAGGATGTATGAAGAGGACATAATTGGTTATGTTGTATGGGAGCCTAAACCTTGGAAAACAGTGGGCTTTTTAAGGCCCTGCCAAATACTACTTGAGATTGCTCACCCCCTTGAAATTTTAAGTTTGATCGAGAATGAAGAAAAACTCTTGCTATACACTTAGCTTTTCCTCTTTTGTAGGACATAATAATAGAGAGCATGTAAACATGCTGTATTTCCATTGTTATATGCAGATTTTTGGGTGTCAGAAATGTAAACTCTTAAGCCTTTATATTTATATTAAGTTTGAAGAAACATTTTCATAGTTGATAGTCCTACGATCCCTTGATCTGATACTACAAGCTGATCGTGAAGTCTCTCAAATCTCAACAAATGTCCGTAGGATCCCAATTTTAAAAACCTTTAATTAAACATAAAATTTTCACTTCTTGTTTGTATTACTGTAAATTTTTTTTTTCTTTATTAGTAGCCTCGATTATGCATTTTTTTGGATGCTTTGCATATGCCTTAACCCTTTAAATTGCCTAAGGGTGCCTTGGCTGTAAACATAATCTGTTTCTGAAGTCAGTCATCTGCTGACACAATTATGTCCTTACCGAAAATTATCTTGGCCGCGAAGACCGTTGTAGCTCAATGGCATTGACTAGCGATCAAAAAAAAAAAAAAAAAAAAAAAACCTCAATGGCATTGTCTGGTCTCCTTTATTGAGGAGAACTAGGGTTCAAATCCCCCCTCCCCCACTTATAACAATAAAAAAAATCATAAATGTATTGGCTCAGTGGCATGTTTTAAAAACCATGGAGTAGATATGATATGGGAAGTGCAAAAGGAATTTTACTTTTAAATTTTAATCTAGTCTTGTTTAATCTTATGTCGATTGGATTTTATTTTAGAGTGGATTATGGTGGTGCTGGGCCATACCTCCTTTTTTGTTTTGGTTGTGAGTGTGTGTGGGGGTTTTTTGTTTGGTGATTGAGGGGTTTCATCCTTGATGTAAATTGATGGTTGAATTTCTGGTGGTGGCAAGGTGGTTGTCCGTGAGGTGAGGTGTTCACGGTGGTGCTGAGATTTTGGCTGATTGATTTTTTTTTTCTCTGGTTTTGGGTTGATCGGTGATGATGCTTCGAATGGATCATAATTTGCTTTAATACCAAAATTGATGCAGGACAAATCAAAACTTCAACAAAAAAAGTGTTAAATAATAGAACCTAGGAGCCAGCACCTAGGCTTACTTGGAGTCAACACTAAGCGAGGAAAACCATTAGGAGCCAAGACTTATGGTTGGCTAGAGTTGGCACCAAACCATGGAGACAATTTCAATTGAAACTGTATCCATGAAAATAATCTCTCAAAGATTGGAGTACAATATTTGTTTATGTAGACATACTAAACTTAATTCTAACTGATGTAGGAAACCCTACTTATTGAATGACAAAAATACCCTAGACTTATCCCCAAAAAAAGACCTAATTAAATACTGGGTCCTAAAATAAAAATACAATTGATGTCCAAAAAGAAGTAAAAATAAATCTTTTCCTGTGTTTACCTCGTCAATAAGTCAATCTGCCATACCTAGGTGCTGAATCCTAGGATTTTATTATTATTATTTTAAGATTTCTGCTCTTCAATCTTATTGTTGCATCTGTTTTTGGTTTATACTAGGGTCAGGTCCTGCCTCAAGATACTTTGGGCTTACTTGGGGAAAAAGAAAAGAAAAGAGAAAGTAGATTTTGCGTCATTGTATTATTTATTTCCTCTATGTTTCTTCAGTCTCTTGATTTTTTACTTGACTTCAGAATCACTTAGGGCCCATTTGATAAGAGATTTCTAGTAACGTTGTTGTTGTTTTGTGATAATATGTGTAATGTTGTTTAATCACTGAAAACTGTTGTTTAAACAACAGTACCAAACACCCCCTTAACTATCCCCCCAAAAAAGAAGAAGGAAAAAGTAAAGTATAAATAGCTCTTCTGTATGTTAAGTAAAAGGAAAGTTTACAATGTATGCTCAACGAATTACTTAATTATGATTTAATTTTAAGAGTTTACTTATGGTTTGGATCAGTCCAACCAAAATATTCTTTTCTTATTGAATTTTCATATTTTCTGTTGTAGTGCTCAATTTGCAAGCTAAATGGTTAGTTGCCTATCAATGCAGTTTCAAAAGAATGTTTCAAAATGATTTGTAATTTCTCATTAGTTTTCTTCTGTGGCATGCAGGTCTAAATGTTGAAGTTGATAGAATACTGGAGATTGCTTGTATCATTACAGATGGCTATCTGACCAAATCAGTTGAGGTATATTCATCTTTGCCATTGCACATTCATAAATACTGTTGCATATATATTTTGTTCTTTGTATTGCTTTCTGTTGTATATATATTTTGTTGTTTGTATTGCATTCTTGTATTTTTATTTTTATTTGTTTTTTTGATTTACTACTCTTTATATTGTGTGGTTATTATGCACTTCCCCCCCATGTTTTTTAGCAATGCTATTATCTTATCCCTATATTATCTTTTTGATAAGTAAGACTTCATTGGATAAGTAAATAGATTTTAAAAAAGATACTGACCAAGTACATGGGATGTATACAAAAGGAAGCACAAACATAACAACAAACAAAGAAAGAAAAAGAGAGCAGTTATAATGGGTTTTTGCCATATGGTTGATTAATTATTAATATAGTTTAATTTAGATGAAACTCAATTACCCCAAAACCACTTACCAAAAAAAAAAAAAAACTCTATTACCAAAATAACAAGTGGTTTATTGATTGTTAAATTTAAATTCTACTGCACCCACCCAAGATTCTATTACCAAAAATTTCAAGAAATTTAAAATAAAACTTATTATGAATTTAATTATTTGATCATCTATCATAATTTTGTGTGTTAATATAACAAAAGTTACCTTCTACATATCGTGCTTGCGCCATGTAACTCAACATATGTGTTTCACATCATAAAATTAGTGTGATTTTGCCATGTGGCTCATTTGCAAAAAAATTGTTAATTTAATCTAAGTGAAACTCTCTTAAAGTTTCAAGCGGCTCACTAATTATTAAGATAGTATTGGTTATACAAGTAAAATATTTCTTTAATACACATAATTTTTAATAAATCCATGTATTACGAGTGACTCGGGCTTATTGCTGGTGATGTATAAAAGGAGGTAGCTTCCCCTCAATAGATTTCTGCTCTCTGTTTCAAGCTATTTAACTTTTTGTCTTCATAGTTTAGTCCTGACAAATATGAGAGAGAGAGAGAGAGAGAGAGAGAGAGCTATGTGCCTAAGAATCAAAACATTGAGTCCATGTACCCAAAATATGTGTTAACAGTATAAAATCTTATCCTATGCTCCCCAAATGTGTCCTTGGGATTGAATCTTGATGTTATGGTGACAGGTGTTTCGGGAACTTTTGGGTTTTATTGCCATTTATGTCATGCACATCGTCCTGGCCATTGGAAGGTCGAAATCAACAAGAAAATTGTGAGAACATAAAATGGATTCCCAAACAATGTATCAATAACATGTGTGATTGAATTCCTAGAATTTGAAGTATTGTTGACCGATGATTTAGGATCAGACACAGGACTTTTGACTTTGACAAAATGGTCTTCATCCTCTGGAAACAAAATGCTTTATAGACTTTCCAACTCATGATTTAGGAAAACACTATTCTGCTTACAATACCAGGAATAAGGTGATAGGCCATACTTTTTTCGTTGTTTGTGGCTGTTTTGTATTGCATTATAATAGACATTCTATTAAAGGAAGGATATTGGTTGTGCTATACTTGTCAAAAGAACCTCCCCTCCCCACAAAAAGAAAAAAAAGAAAAAAAGAAAAGAAAGAAAAGAAAAATGGATGTGCTATATCATCTGCACCCAGTCATGTCTTTACTAACAAGGATCATTACATATGTGATTCTCTCCTATCTAATTTTTTCAAGAATTTTTCATCTTTTAGGGTCCTGATTTGGTCATCCATCAAGATAAAGAGTGTTTAGATAAGATGGGAGAATGGTGTCAAAGCCATCATGCAGCTAGTGGTAAGTGCTTCATATTGTGCTTTGACACTGTTTCTTATATATTCTCTCTATTAGCTGCATCTTCTGTATGCATGTCATGCAGGGAACCATGACTGATAGTTTCAAATGAATTTAGGGTTGACAAAAAAGGTGCTTGAAAGTACAATTAGTGAAAAAGAGGCTGAAAATCAGGTTTGTTTAAATTTTACTTGGTTGTGAGCTTTCTTTCATATTTATTTTACTTTAATCATGCATTCATTTATCAACAATCTCAATAACAATTTTATGCTATGTCAATTGGTCTTGACAGCCTGTATTGTCCTTCACTATCATGTTTTAATACATTGAGATAGATCACAGGACTTGTAGGTACTTTTTTCACCCAGCTTCCACCAAATTTTGGTATGTTTTGCATATGAATTATGTATGTAACTTGCAAAGAAAAAATGCATATGGTGGCTTAAGACAAGCAATTGGATATTTAGTTCTTTGAGAAGAAAACCATGTGGAAAATCGTTCATTGCTTTTGATATTAACATTTTTTAAGGTAATAAAACTTTATTGAATAGAGACTACTATTCGTGAGTCTCCAAGCACAACCCAATCTAACAAAGTACCAACAAAATAGGCTAGAATCGGGTCTCTTGTTCTCTCTGTACCCTCAAACTATGGTGGAATATATCATTCATATGTGAGATTGAGTACCATGTAGTTCTTTTTCTATAATTAGATAGTTGGGAGTAGGGGGAAACCCTTGACACTTAATTGTCTAATGCTTTGATCTATACTTAAGATATTAACGTTGGGGGACAGATTATAAACAATGGGAACAAAGAATTTCCCTGGTTCTTTATTGATTTGAGAGATCACACATTAAAAAAACCAGAGGTATAATTCTTTCCCTGGCCCCCTTTGTTTGGTTTCACCAAATTTAGGCAAGTTTTGCATGTTTTGTGCATGTACCTTGCAAAGAAAACATGTAATGCTGGCTTAATATGGGATGCTGAGAATGAACTATTTTTTGGTAGTACTAGTTGGTTATAGGTATGTGCTTATTTTTTTTAATGGTTAATTTTGCTAGTATTATTATCAGACTTCAAAGAGGTAATTAAGAAGAGAGATGAATGATCAAGTGGATATGTTTGCATGCATTTCCACTGCACCCATATCCTCTTCTAAATGGTACGTTGTCTAGACTAACCAGAATGCCCATAATTTTATACTGGGCTTTACCTGTTTAGTTTATCTTTATGCTGTATTTTGCTGAAACAAAACAGCCTTTCTTTGAAATTTGGTAAAATACCCTCCTTAGTATGGAACACAATCAATATGTCCCCTTGACTATCAAAACTTGCTGTAACAAAGAAAAAGGAACTATCAAAACTTTCAATTTACACCCTCTGGTATGGCTGATGTCAATGTCATCTCTCTTTTTTTTTTTGATGACGAGGAACCCCCTCATGGCATGGGCCAGTGGGACCAACCTGGAGGGGCAAGCCCTGGATTTGTACACACCCCCACTAAGCAGGCATTGGGTAAATCGCAAAATGCCTCAGTTAGTAGTTAAACCGGAGATTTCTGGGTTTACAATTAGTCCAGACATCTCCCTTACCACTGAGGCACCCCCAGGGGGGGGGGGGGGGAATGCCATCCTTACATTATGATTTCTCACTACTGTGCCATTAAGATCCCTGAATCAATGTTTTTGACATCTATGGGTAATTCAGGCTGTTGTGGTACATGGCTTGGGTAATTTTGTGGCAGTAAGAGGCTGACTGGGTCAGGCCAATGGCTGGTTTGACCATGGGTTTGGGTTGAAATTTTGAAAGATGCCACTACTTCCTTTTATCTGTGTGAAAATGTGAAATGAGAAAGGCCGTAGATAAAAAGTTAATAATTTGGATGAGCTTGTGCTCTCCCTCTCATTCCCTTTGTGCTCTCCCCACTTTTATATCTTTAACTTTCCTTCAATTCCTCTCTAGCCTTTTCATCTTTGTTCTTCTCCACGGGTTCTTTTCTTTCCTGCTGTTACTCCCGTTAGCTGAATGAATTACTAGACATTACCATACCCAACATCTACATATCTCTATAGTGCGCAGGTTATTAGATGGGTGGTCCAAATTTTAGTCATAAATGAAGCCAAAATCTTGTGCCATGCAGGATTAATGACATCCATTATTTAAATGTTTGGAATTATTATTAAATTTGTCTTGGAAACATCTTATTGATAATTAGTTCTCTTTTTCCCTTCTGCTCTGAATTCATTTAGAAATAGATTGTATTAGTTTGTTTCCAAGCTTTACCGTGGCCTTGTATTCTTGTGGGAATGTAACTTCAAAACCTTAACACTATACTTGATTGCTTTGTTTCCATTTTTTATTCTTCTAGTATTATGTAATAATATGCTTGAACACTGCAGGTTATGGAATTTGTAAAGAGAAATGTTGGTACGCACACCCCTTCTTTGGCAGGAAATTCCATTTATGTTGATTTTCTATTTTTAAAGGTAATTGAACACAATATTGTCATATAAATTTTCCTCACTATTCACTTACCTGCTATGCTATTTACAAAGTGTTTGGTCTAAAAGCGTAGTTCTTTTCACTGGAGTCATGACTGCGCATGAACTGTGAGGGATGTCAAAATTTATTAGCCCTGATAGGAGCTTCAGCAAATGCCAAAATTTAAGATTTTATAGGTTTACCAATATGTGGGGATAATTGCATGGCCTTTATATAACTTGAAGTGAAAAGGCCATATGATGTCAAATCTGATATGGAATGGTTATATTCTTATGATTCAAAGAATTAAGCAAAGTTTAATGTGCTTTTATTGAACTTTTTACCACCCCAACTAAAAGAGAGTAGAAAAAAACTATAATCAGCACTTCTAATCCATAATTAAGCCATCTTAGATGATGTTATCCCACCAAGCAATGGTCATGATGGTGTTTTTCATCAGCTAATCATTCTTGGTTCCATTCTATTATCCTGGGAACTCTCAGTAAAATCTTGCAGTCTCTCTTCATGTTTGGTTATATAATCACTGGGAATGTTTCCTCTCCTGGCACTATTGTGGCCTTAAGTGATACAGACAATTTTGAAACTATCTTGTAGAGAATAAATGGGTTTGGGTTTGCAGGTCTGCTCCACTGTTCTGATTTTTGTGATCACAAATAGGTTAGTTTGAAGATTTCATTCTGCCACCCTGATAAATCCTAAATTCAACGCTTAAATTACTATTACGTTTTAAGGTATATCAATGATTGATGAGCTATAAAAATGCTGCATCAATTAGATCTTGCTGTAATTTGGCAAATGAAACCTCTGAAGGCTGATAAGGGAGGATATTATTCAATAGCTCTTACAGTAGGACTGTTTAAGCTCTTCTTGGAAAGCATTAGAATTTATGAAATAACTTACCAAAATCTTCATAAGAGCTTCCAAATTGTCAACTCTTTGAGATCTCCACCTTAGTTGAAGTTCAATCTCCTTCAATTCTTGGAATCCTTTTCTATGTGAAGTCCCAAATTGATATCAGCTCTATTACCAATTGGTGCAACCAGAAAAATTCTATGGCAACTAGATCTTGTTTTAAAGAGCAGATGAAGCCTAGTAAATAATCTCAATATGAAGGTAAACTGGTTGATTTTCTTAACAAATGTTGTAGCCCAACTACGGGCTAGCTTATGTTTTGTGTTTTCGGATTTGGTAACAGGTAAATCTTGCTTGAGATGAGAATATTCCTTATGTACACTTGAGTGGCTAACCATATTAATTACTTGCTAAATCTAGTATTAATTGTGCATCCTCATGGCTTGTCTAGAACCATATTTTGGAAACATGGTCTTATGCTATCACCTTGATAATGCCTGTGTTTTTACTATGTTGAATAGGTGATGTATGTCTTGTATATTTTTATTGACTTTAGTTACTAAGGTTACGGATTTGGCTTACCTCTAGTACTTTTTCAACTGAATATCTAGTTAGTTTTTTCTTGAGATAGAATGATGTGGTAGTGGGTTTTAATTTCCATATTTTATTTAGTTAATAATAGGTGATGTGGCAATTTCTCATTAAAACAAAAGGAGATTCCTTTTAAAAAAGTACTAGAGATAAGCCAAATCCTAAGGTTACATTTTCTCTTGGCCTAACCATGTCTTTGCAGAAATACATGCCAGATTTGGCTGCTCTGTTCTCTCATGTGGTTGTCGACGTTAGCAGTGTTAAGGCTTTATGTGTTCGATGGTATCCTAAAGGTGAAAATCTTACATTACCAAATGATTATTAAATTTTAGTTTTGTAGCATTCTTAATGGCATGTTGTCTCTTTTTGGTTTCATTCTGTTCTTCATTTGTTTTATTACATTAATAACTGGAAAATTTTTAAACGGGCACAAGATATTTTTGACAAGTCAATCTGGTAGGTTGCTACCTAGTTGGCCAATTTAGGATGTCAGTGCTTTATGCACTCAACACACTGCATAAGTTTGACCCTGTTTTAATTTTTGAATTAAATTCATATGATTAACTTGTGTCTACTATACCAACAAATATATTTTGTCATATAAGTTATATATATGATGCAAAATTGATGTAAAAGGTACTAAACCATAACAACAGATATGTTTGTAAATTCTTCGTCGATCTTCAGGTGACATGTATTGAATGAAAATAAACGTCTGTCTATTTTAAATTATTGGTCTTCAGTCATGACCTTTCTTTCTGTCTTGTATTTTTTCACTTTTTTCCCCTTTTATTTTCTAGATTTATACAAAAATTTTAGAGGATCACTCTGATTCTTTTAAGCTAAGAATTATGCTGTTGGGGGTTTCCAAAGCCCAATAACCACCTCTGTGAGAGAGAATCTTGACTTGGGTCAACAAAAATTTACACATTCAATATGGGATTAAATAATTCCTTAACATTGCCCTGGTGTTTTCTGGATGTCCCTTGGGTCAAAGAACATTGCGTAACTGATGTCTTAGAGTCTAAACCCTTGGTGTTTTAACAAGATAATATGTTAGGATACAATCATTCCTTAGTAAGCAGTATCAAGATAAATAGGTAAGATATATGATTTCCCTAAAATTTATATTAATTTACTGATGGGACATTCTCCTACCTTCCCATCAGTTTTAGTTTGTGTTTGTGCATGAATGAGCATTTGTCATTGTATTGTCCAGGTGAGCTATTTTCATATTTTAAGGCAGTAAAGTAGTTTATTCATTTAAATGTCATCATTTACACAGACAACAAGAACGCCCCTATAAAGAAAAGCAAACATAGAGCTTTGGATGATATCAGAGAAAGCATACAGGAACTTAAATACTACAAGGACAATATTTTCAAAGCATCCAAATCTAGGAAGTGATGCAAAAAAGGAATTGCAGCAGATCGATTCTTTTAGTTAATCGTGCATGTACTTTTGGGGAAATTAGTCATCTACAATTGATCATTGCTTGTACAATCTCACTTGGGGAAATTAGCCCCTTCAATATTTCTAGATGTTGATCGTTGCAGAGACATGGCGTTTCTCTGTTATTTTATGCAATTTACAAATGTTTCATGGGCTGTATTTTCATTTAATCGTATAGAAGTTTTAAAATCAGAAGTTCTGACCAATTCCTATTTGCTGACATTTCTTTGCAAGTGGCCGCATCTTCATATGATGCTACATGCGTCAGTCCCAATTGCTATTTTGTGGTTAGTGTTTGTGCACGAATGGGCATTTATGTTGTGTCGCTTGAGCTATTTTCTTATTTTAAGCCAATAAAGTAGTTTTTTTTTTGGGGGGGTTTAAATGTCATCATTTACACAGACAAGAAGAATAAACCTTCAAAGAAAAAGAATCATAGAGCAATGGATGATATCAGAGAAAGCATAATGGAACTTAAATACTACAAGGACAATATTTTCAAAGCATCCAAATCTAGGATGTGATGCAAAAAGAAATTGCAGCACATGGATTCCTTTGTGGGAAAGTTTCAATTTCAAAGTGCCTCCATTTTCTCTAGGTAAAATTGTCAAGAAGGGTTCAGCCATGTTGTAAATTGTGCATGTTCTTTTGGGTTCAATACTCTAATTGATCCTTGCTTGTACATTCTCAATTGATTTTGTATTGGAAGCAGATAAATAGGGCATTGCCCTAATATTATATGCAATTTACAGACGTATCTTGGTATGTATTTTCATTTGACCAATGGGAGTTTTAAAATCAGAAGTTTTGACCCAATTCCTTTTTTTTTTTTAATTATTTTTTTGGTTTGATATATCAATAGATGGGGGCGGTGGATTTGAAATCTGATGTTTCTAATGAGGTGTCAATTGAGTTACAAATTCTTAGCTTTTGTTTGGTTATTTTTGGTGGTATTTACATGCAACTATGCAAGTAGAAGCATCTTCATATGAGGCTGCATGAGTCGGTCTTAAAGTAGAAAAGGAAATGATCATTAATTGGTTCGTATCAAATGGAAGAGGCAATGAGAAGCATTTTTATATAGATTTACGGCTTTTGTGGGCTTACTAGCCATTCACGTATTCTATGTTTTACCTTTAGTCCTTATTGTTTTGAGAAATGATATGTCAACAATAGTTTCACGAAAAAAAAATTATACGTAACAAGTTGTTACGGGTGAGAAAAAAGTAATTTCAGCAGTTGGTTCAAATTAAAACCAATAACCTTTGAGAGTTTAAGTTGATTGGTCAGGTTTAGCTATATCTTATTAAAATAAAATAAAAGCAATATGAATAATATTATCCACTCAAAATTTCATTAAAATAGAGATTTGGATCGAAGTGGAAGTAAATGGTATAAAGTGGACTAAGTAGACTGAGGTACCCGAATTTTAAATAATCATTCGGGTTTGATGGGTAGAGGAAGGGTCGTAAGAGAGGGAGCAATAATGAATTGAAGTAAGAGTAATGAAAAAAAAAGTGTAGAAGTTCTTCTAAATAAAAATAGATAAATGTGTAAAGATAAAGTATGTGTAAAGTTAAAACTGTCTAAGATATTATTAGAAAAAAAATCATCCAAAATGAATTTTTAAAACCAATTAGTTAATATATTTAATATTATCAAAAAATTGAAGGAACAAATTTTTAAAAAATTGTGACATAACCAATGATGTGATTCAACAGAAGTGTATAAATATTAAATATTATGCTCTTCAACTTTTAGATATTATATAGATATAGGTTATTTACAAATATTCAAACCCCGTGCTAAATTGAGATCATCCCTTAGGGCCCAACATTTTGCCATCATGGTATCTATGATACCAATGTTTTTAGAAAAATTGTTTATCCAAATACCCTTGTTAATTTATTAGTCTTTTTACAGAGATAACAAAAATTCACAATTTTACAATATTTATAAATTAGTATATCATCTCGCACATGGATCAAACACAATGGTGAGGGCTTAGATTTTCTTCAAGATGTCATGGTTGTGGGATCAAAGTCTAAACCTTCCATTACTCTCTTATTCGGAGATGTCCAAATTTTGCTAACAAGTTATGGGGAAATACATCTTTCTAATGTATGTGGTGGTTGAAAAAGGTTCCCAGCTCAGAACTAGTCATATTTTTGATCTAGTCTTCCCACTGGAAGTTAGAAAGAAAAATAAAATTCTGGAGTAGCTTTTGCAAACTTATTTATATCCCAAATGTCAGTAACTAAAGGTCAATCCCTTTTGGGAAGTGCAACAGGTGCTCAAAAGTCAAGACTCAAGAGCATTCTTTTAAGTTATTTTTGTTGATTTTGGAAGAGGTGAGAGGACAAAGAAACACGAAAAACATTATATATATATATATATATCTTTTCACCTTTATTTATTTATTTTTTTTGGTAAGGGTTGAGCCAGATTTAAGCCACACTAAACACTAGAAAATACAAAAAAAAAAAAAAAAAAAAAAAATCAAACAAAATGTTTTGGTGGAAACAAATTGAATATTAATGCAAATTGAGCAATGTTACATTAACAAAAAAAAATTTTGACTATA
Source organism: Castanopsis chinensis (assembly GCA_032878915.1). Taxonomy (NCBI): domain Eukaryota; kingdom Viridiplantae; phylum Streptophyta; class Magnoliopsida; order Fagales; family Fagaceae; genus Castanopsis; species Castanopsis chinensis. Next base: position 1,507,003 of record JAVQMG010000084.1, read on the forward strand.
TTTTTTATACCAATTAAGTTGACAAATTTTTATTAGTTCTCATATGAGTTTATTATTAATATCACTTTTTTACATAATACTAACAATATGTCATATCACAAAATATCCAATTTGTTGTCAAATTGGTTGTGTAAGTGGATTTTCACACCTGGATTTGGTTCAACAGTTGTCTTATATATAATAACCTTGTAAAAGGAAAAAAAACCTTGTTTAAAAAAAATATAAATAATTCAAAAGTAATTTTTTAAAGAGTAAATCAAGCACTGAGAAGATGAAATGAAATGGGTAAAACTTTTTTATTTTTTATTTTTTTTTAAAAGCTTAAGGGTAAGTGTAAAATTTATTTTAACACACCGTAGAAGAAGACAACACCTAAATGTCAAGAAGAAGCCAATGGTATATTGGACTACTGATTGTCCAGGACGCGTTGACAAATCGTTGAGTAAACAAACAAACTTAACGCATCAAAGAAAAAATCCTCCTCATTCTCAAAGCTTTAAAAAAAAAAATTCACTTTTTCCTCTCTCAGTCTCAGCTCACCAGGTAAGCTACTTTGCTCCATTTCTCTGTTCTGTTTTTTTATTCCAATCAAGAATACACAATCCATTCAATTACTGTTTTCTCATATCACAAATTTTTTTTTTTTTCACTCTTTGTTTTTTTGTAGGTGCTTCATGCATGTCAACAAAGTGTCTTTACATAATCCTACTTGAAGATCATGGTAATATATATATATATATACATATATTTTTGGGTATCTTTCATGTGAAATCTGCATTGAATTAAAAAAAAAAAAAAAAAAAACGATTGTTGTTACAGAATTTCATAGCTGGAGTTTTCAAGCCACCGTGTAATGTTTCAATCTCCTTTGCTGATGGAAGAACTCGCCAGCAGGTAAATCTTATTTTAATCACTTCTTTTTTTCAATATTTGATTTTTTATGAACTTTCGAATTAGGTCAAAAAATGCATTGGCAACTATCTGTTGAGTTGTAATGGATGATATTGCTATATTACTGCATATACTTGTAACTTTAAAAGCTGATAGGAAATGATGAATTTATAATCGATTAACCATTGTTTTTAACTGCACGGACTCCACTTAATAAGTGGGGCCCAACGCGTGTTTTAAATGGGAGGCGGAGTGAAGACAGAGTTCGAACTTAAAAGACCTATTTGCTCTAATACTATGATTAAGTGCTGTGTGTTCCTAAAGCTTAAGTCATTAGGAAATTGTGGATTTTAACCAAATAGCCATAATGCTAACACTAGGCCTGTGATGTATTGAAAATCCACTACACTTCAAAATGGATCCATGAATCAGTAGGCTGTGAAGGCTTCATTTCTGCTCAACCAACCTTGTAACAAATTTTGTTTTTTTCACTTTGTTTTTCTTTGGTTAGCATGCTTTGTTTCTTTTTCTGAGAACAACTATAGTTTCTTTCGATTGAAGTCTGTTGTTGTGAGATGTACGGTCATGGATTATTTAAAAATTTGGGTCATAAATAGATTCTAGTAAATGTGAATAAATAGTTAATACCATATACAAATAAACTATACTGTCCTTATTTTAACAGCTGATTAATCAATTTTATTGTTTAGTGCAAATTTTCTGTTCAGTTTCCATTCCTCGTTAATGGTCAGATCTCTTCAGAGATCCCAAGGTGAGAATTAGGGAGTCATTTGCAAACAGAAGATAAGAAATTGTTTAGATTTTTTTTTTTCTTTTTTCTTAGATCCCTTTTAGTTTCAGGATTATACACTCAATAGATTAGTCATTTCAGAAACTCCACTAAGCTTCCCTGACTGTGACAGCGGTAAACTCTATTAACCCATAATGTTAAAAGTATAACTTATTTTTTCAATTTTATAAAAAAACTAAAAGATAGGAGAAGAAAGGTTATTTTCATGAGAACCCTTTCTTCCCTTGGTTTCAATGGGTTCGGCTTCTTGACTGTGTTTTATCCTCCACCAGTCTTCGGTTTTGCCAATATTTTCTTAGTTTTGTATTCAAGCCTCTTTTCCTTTTTTCCTCTCTTATGGGGTCCAAATTTTCTTTGCCAAGTCACTTCGGCCAATAGATTGATTGTACCTCAAAGAAAAAGAAAGGATGATTGAATGTGCAATCAATCCATAGAAACTGGGGTCAATGAATACACCAGTGTACTCTAGCTCAAATGACACCTCCTTTCTCATAAGAGTAAGGTAGAAGGTGTGGGTTCAAGACCCAATGGGTGCATATGTAACTTACTAATAGAAAATATTCATAGAGAGAGACTGAAGAAAAATGCATCTATGACACCCACTGTCTCCAATCTACTGATTCCTTATAGATTTTTTTGTGAAATGACACAATTTGCTTCCTAAACTTTTCTTCATCATTATATATATATATATATATATATAGATAACATAGGGAACGTTTCTAAGGAAGAGCCCTTTGTGATTCCCCTATGTGAATTCACCCCAATGAAAAATCTGCTGTTATTTTTGTCTTCTTTTAACTACATAACTTAGATTTCGTTTATCAATTTTACTTAAATGCCTTTAAAACATTTGTACAGATGCATTGGCCTATAAATCTCAGTTTGTTGGGTCACTATTTTATTGGCTGGTCTTGGATAGGAGCAAACCTTTGTAGTTGTATGATTTTTTTGTTTCCTTGAATGTGTAATATGTTTTTTCGAAACCTTTGGGTATACATCCAGTATACTTAATTGGTTTCCTATGTTTTTTTTTTTCTTCATTTTTTTCCCCTGGTTTAATGAAATATTACCTATTAAAAAAAAAAAACAAAGCCAAATTTAAAATTTTGGGAAATTATCAAATCTACCACAAAATTACCCCTAAATGTAGAGTTTTCGGATGTCTTCAATGCCAAAGACGGTAACTAAATATGGTCCAAGTTGCCAAAAGTTCTTGTCTACAAGGTCAGACCTATTAGTGATTACATCAGTAAATCATGTAATTGACCTTGAAAATCATCACTGCATCACATATGTTCACCAGAAGCTGTTCCTAAATTAATTTATTTTCAAGCATTTGCATTTTCAAATTCTATCCTTTTTTTTTACAGGTTCCAATAAAGAAGGACAATGGTCAAACTGTTATGCTTCCTCTGTTCCAAAGTCAAGAAAACATTGTTGGCGAGGTATAGTTGGTTATTGTGCTTTCCAATCTTACGAAGAGTTATTACCGAAGAGTTTTACTGACTATACACAGGTACAAGCATAATATGGGAGGTTAATTCTTGCTCTTGTTATCTCAGGTTCTTGTAGAACCAACTCAAGGGAAGAAATTTGAACATAATGGTATTAAAATTGAGCTCCTCGGTCAAATAGGTGTGCTTCCTTAGCTTCAAGCTTTCGTTTTAGATTTCTAATTAGTTGGAGTTTTTTATTGAGAAGAGACTACTTCATGAGCGAAAAAAACATGAAGCAGACTAAATAAACATGCTAATCTGCTGTTGTCACAAACTCATGTCCTACTTCATTGGTTAATTTAATTGATCAATTCTGGTTCTATGTATCTATTTTGATCAGTAATAATACTTCATTGAAAAATTGAAATCACGAGGAACCAAAGCACACAGGCTTTACCAGCAACACAACTAAACTATGATGCATGGAAACTTCAACTATCAAGCAAATCAACCAACAAATTGAAAGTAAAGACACCCAAAGCGTTGGTCCACTCAAGCAAAGTCTGGAAGAAGGAAATCTTCAAGTCATGCATCGATCTCTCACTTCATTAAAAAATACAAGCATTCCTTTCCTGCCAAATACCATACATGAGGCAATGAGGGATCATACTCCAAATCACTGTAGATTTATGCATGTTAAACTTGCTAGCCCAAGTTGATAAAAGCTCCACAACACCACTCAGCATAACCCAATGGACCCCATATAATGAAAGCACCATATAATTCTAGTTCTTTTTTTTATTGTAAATATTTGAAACTGAAGTGGATTCTTACTGAAGTGGACTCTATAAGGTTAAACACTTGGAATTCTTAGATGAGGGAAATCATATCCAAGATATAGTAAATTGAATATGGATAAGATCTGCTTAGTACCATTGAGAAGAGGGGAAAAGAAAAGAGTAGAAGATTCAGAAGTGTTTTACTTTAGTTCTTTTAGGGCTGGCTCTTTGTTTCACTAGAATAATTATGGGGTCTAGTGAAATCTTTAAACATAGTTCAGTCTCTGGTTTTAAATTAGTCTGAAGTTAGTATTATGTAATGTACATTATTTTAATCTCAGATGACATATTCTGTTTGAAAATTTTAGCATTATATTTTTACTTTTGTTTCCCATTGGAAAGGTCAATGGGTATAGGGTTAGTTTATCATGTGCATTATTTGAGCTTTTGGGACTATTCCTGTATAATAGGTATTGCAATGTTCTGACTGTATTGTTTTCTTTCGCCTCATTGCAGAGTTGTATTTTGACAGAGACAACTTTTATGATTTTACTTCCCTTGGTGAGTGTATTTAAGATTGTGATTCTACAAAATGATCAATAATTAAATTGCTATACTATACCACCATTTTGTGAACCAGAAACCTATACTTTATCTTTCATCAGGATAATCATTTCTAACTTTTGAAAAGTCCACCCCCCTCTTCTTATATTTTTTTAGAAAAAATTTTGAGGGGCTATGATTGTCATTTTCCATTAATTAATTAGTTTTTTTATATATTCCAAATAGGCCACGACTCCCATTATTTTTTGTGCAGTGCGTGAACTTGATGTTCCTGGTGAATTATATGAAACGAAAACATATCCATTTGAATTTTCTACTGTTGAGATGCCTCATGAATCATACAATGGAGTCAACGTTAGGCTTAGGTACGCTGTCATCTAACTTCTACTATGAGAAAGAAATTTGTTTATTAGAGATTGTATATTGTTCTCAAGACTGTTGTTTAACCCTTACTGGTTTCTCTCTCTTTGCTAAATCTTCTATTTCCCTTCCCCTTAGAAAAAGTATCCTGTGTTTCAAGTTTATAGTCATCATGATAGTAGCTAAACCTGGAGTGTTATTCTGCTTTGTCTTATGTGGATCTTTTGGCAAGAGGGAAATAATTGTAATTTTAGTTGGGCTGAGCTCAATTGGAATATAATTGAATCTATGCTTTTGAGGACATGATTGGAGCAATGATTTAGGCAGCCTATGTAGTGACTGCAGTGTGTTAGATAATTTAGTCGTATATGAGGCGACTACCCTCCTAGAGATAAAGGAAGAGAAAAATATTTGGGATTATATTTTGCTTGCCTCATTTTATTCATATCGATCCTTTTATTCATATCGATCCTTAAATACACTGAACTGGAATTCAAATTAACAAGATAACTCCTAATCCTATCAGCTAGAGTTCTACCACTAGATAGACTCCATCCTAACAACAACTTAATTCAAATAACAATCCAATTCAAATAACATATTATCCTAACACACAACTGAATTATAAAATTCCAATGGTAACTACTACTTGAGGCAATATCTTGATCCTACTAACTTATCCTTTAGCCACTGTCTGACTCAGCAACCCCTTCTAACTCCACGTGTCCTTGGGACATAACAGCCTGCACTTTCCATCTTTTTTATTTTAAAATTGTATTTTCATTTTGAGTATCAGATTTTACTATGTTGGACAAATGTATACCTCCTGTGTACTCTTATTTATTCTTTCTTCAATAAAATTTATATTTAACTGGAAAAGAAGCAGAAAGAAAGAACTGACCCTTTGAGTGTTTCTGGAAATCTCACAGGTATATTTTGAAAGTAACAGTTGGTCGAAATTATGTCGCTAACATGGTGGAGTACCAGGAATTTGTGGTAATTTATTCTTGATTATGTAAGCAATATATTGAATTACCATGAATTTGTGATACTATGGAGCATTTCCTTGATTGTCATACTATTTTTGTGAATCCATTTTACTCTATTTTATAAAGTGTTTAAAATATATGAAAGATGTTACACATGTTCAATCCATGAGATTATTACAGTTCTCTTTTTTCTTGATATACACATGTTATATGCCTTGAAGGAGAGAAGTTGATTCTATAGTTAATTTAAAGAAAGACATACAAGAGCGCGATATTTTGCAGTTTGTAATTAAAGACTTTGTTTTTCTTTTTTCTTTTTTTACTAGATGTGATTATTATGTAATGACATGTAGTTGAGCTGGTTAAACCAGTTGAGCTACTTTGTTCTATCTACTTAAACTTTGCCTAGTTTTGGAGCTCAGCACTAATATTCACAGTTTTTCTTTTATATTGATTTTTTTTTTCTTTTTTTATTGGTGATTTTTTTAAAGTGACGGTAAGAAAAGTTCTCTCAACTTGTGTATATCTATTATTTCACTTTAAAAAGTAAACCAAGAAAAACTCTGCTGCTGCATTCTTTAATCTCATTGCTTGAATCTTCTGAAGATTCTAGTCCTTGCTCAGGATTGCTATAAAATAAGATTGTATTTTCTACATCCATTTATATGTATTAAGCATTTAAGCTCCTCAAAATTCCTCTACTGCAGATATTTAAATGTATAGAATGAGGGTATTGCCAAGATACTCTATTTCGTATTTACTTCTTTATTATTTTTTGAATTATCTTTTACTGCTATGTTCTGAATCAGGTTCGCAACTACACTCCACCTCCACCAATCAATAACAGCATTAAGGTTAGAATTGTGATGCTTTTGCTTTATGCATGGGTGCATATGTTATATAACTGGGTTACACAAGATGCCTTCCTGCTCCTGTAATCTCTAGTGTCCCGATACTTTCAAATATTTACTTTCTTCAAACAGCTGATACTTGCTCCAACTGCTCCCATAATATCCAATTCCTGTTACTTTTGATGTTTACTTGTCACAAGTAGTTGATAGTTGTTCCAACAGACAGCATTGAAACCTCCATCTTATCCTTTGAACGTCACAAATGCTTGTGTACTTTTAACACATGATTTTTTCATAGCCTTCAGTCTTGGTGCTTTCTCGTTATTGTAATCACCCATGTCAATATCTGTGATTCTCTTTTGGTTTTAATTTATTTATAGGGAAGTTGTGGGGAGGAGTACACATGTAATTTGGTAGTTGGTCTGCTGATATGGTTCAGAAAATGGAAAAAAATCTTTTTCCATAATGCTCCCATTTGTTTATGTTGATGCTCATGCAGATGGAGGTCGGAATTGAGGACTGTCTACACATTGAGTTTGAGTACAATACAAGCAAGTAAGTATAAATGAAGGTCATGTTAAAATAGTCAAGTTTAATATTTTCTACAGAAGGAACTAGGAACTTTTGAAACTTCTAAATGGTACTCAAAATATTTGAAGGTATCACCTGAAGGATGCCATCCTTGGAAAAATATATTTTCTTTTGGTGAGAGTCAAGATTAAAAATATGGAGCTTGAGATTAGGCGTCGGGAGTCAACTGGATCAGGGCCCAATACATACGTTGAAACCGAGACCCTTGCAAAATTTGAGTTGATGGACGGTGCTCCTGTCAGAGGTACACACAGTTACATAGTGTATAACACATGATCTGATTTATGTCTTGTGGAACTCTTCTGCAATGATTCTCACAGAGAAGCCTTTACCATTATGCTTCTCATGTTTTGGTCTTTCCTTGCTATGGCTGGTCTCAAAAAAAAAATTTTTAATGATATTTAATTTGATTGTGATTCTGGCATTCCATCTGTGATGCTACAATTGCTTTCACATGGTTGATGGTTTCTACACTGCTTAATATTTTTATCGCATGGTTGATGGTTCTATCATTCTGTGCAACGACTATTTTGTTATTTAATAATTGGGTGCATCCACTAATGCTCTTACAGGAGAATCAATTCCAATCAGACTTTTCCTTAGTCCTTATGAACTGACGCCAACATATCGCAACATCAACAACAAATTTAGTGTGAAGTACTTTTTGAATCTGGTTCTTGTGGATGAGGAGGATCGGCGGTATTTCAAGCAGCAAGAAATCACAGTCTATCGGCTTCTTGAAAATTAACTATTTTCTCAACTTAAAGCAGTTCAAACATTTCGTGATGAGAAAGGAGCAGCACATGCTAATGGCACCAGTTAGTGGAGCCCTAGTATGGTTATTTAAAGGATGAGTTGGTGGATTCATCTCGGTGAGCTGTTTATGTAATTGCCAATTTATACACGGATGATAACTTGATGATTTTGCTTTTTCTTGAGATTCAAACACCTGTAAAATTACAGCAGTGATTTTTTGTGATTTCAAAATTTTGTAGTTTTGGTTTGATAGGGGTATCTCAGTATGCTTTTGTCTAAAAATAAATATTTTTGGGTGATGTTAGAGCATTCTTATCAAACATTGTAAAAAATTTAGCATTTACTCTTTCAAAACCTATATTTATAACATATACAATACCACTTTCCAATCCAACCTATATCAAAACCTCTATTTTTATTACAATTTCATTTAAATAATGTTTATTTATTATTTTTCACTAATTTTTTTATTTTTCTTCTCTCCTTTGTGGGCCCCATTGAATAAAAAATAATTTAAAGTTTTGCAATTGGTGAATAGTGTCATTTCAAAAATGAGATGGCACTATTCATCAATTGCAAAAATTTTGCAATATAAAATGTTTGATGGAGGGGTTTAAACCTTTCAAATGCTAAAAAAATAAGATTTTTAGTATTTGAAAGGTTTGATAAGAATGCTCTTATATACTTATATGTGTGTTTCTACACATGCTCCTCTATCATTCTATTTTTCAATTTGTGTTTTATTTAGCGCCTTTTTCCCTTAGGCTTGTTTTAGCATTCAAAAATTTAGAGTGGAATAGAGAATAAGGAATAAAAATTATTTAGCCGCTGAAAGTTTATGTTAGAACATATGTGATTCACGTTAGAAACATATGTTAATTTAAAATTGACTAATCCTCTGACAAAACGCATTTTACTTGTAATTTGATAGATTTAGGATGTATTTAATACTTCAAAGAACAAGAGTTCAAGTTTAGTATTGAAGTTATGCAAATCTGTCCAAGAAACAGTGAAGAAGTGTTGATTTATTAAAGCTCAACAATTGTTCGACAAATACTATCTATCGAGGCTCGATAAATACTATCTATCGAGAATTACGAAATCAGAATTTTCAAAGCTGATTTTTGGCCCATGCTGACATGTATGTGTAGGGTTTCTTTTCTTACAACCCTAGACATATATAAGACTTATTTTAAAGGCCGTTACATATGAGAATACAAGGACAACACATGCAAAAGGTGACCGATATCTTATTCTCTCTAAAATAAGCTACTATGTCTTTGCACCTTAGGGTTTTGTAACTAAGTGCTTCTTGATCTTCATTGTTGATGACGTGAAGAACTTTGCAATCAACGTCTTCTTTAAGTTGGTGAATTAGTAGTGTACTGGGAGTCGTGCATCATTAGTTAGTCACGTAGTAAGATCTATGCAAAATGGTGGCATTCATATATTAAAGAGTTCAGAGGTTCTGAAGCAGTAGAAGGTTTCTACTGCAAGTTCATATACGAGGATTGTAGGGTCTAAGGACAAATGTTTTGTACTAAATCTGAAACTTTTCTTTATTTTAGTAGATTACTTTTCGGGAAGGTTTCTCCCCAGATTTTTTACTGTAAAACTAGTTTGTTTCATTAGTTTTCTTAAGTCATCATATTTTGTTTTGTTTAATTTTCCGTTGTGCATGATTTTGACATGATATTGATGTTTGTTTGTTTTAATAAGTTTTATTCATAATAAATCTAATTAACAATTTAGGTTTAAAACTTGTTAATTTTATCAATCGGGGTCTAAATTTTCCAATAGTTTATAGCATTCATGTGAAATTCTCAAGATGATGCTTCTTTGACGACCAAATTCTCACTACATTGTGGACCTAACTATAAGATTTTTCTTTCTGCAGTTATAATCAATATGCACAGGACTTGTCAAATTAATTATTTTGAGCTTCCTAATGTATGGTGCTACTATTATTAGATCTGAAAAGGAAGCTTCTCAAGAATGCCAAATTTGTACAAACATGACACATTGTGAGAAATATTATTGTACTATTGAGGTTACAATGATGCTAATTCACTTTCTAAAAGACATTCCATCTTTTCCTCAGTTTGGAAAATAATGGGTTTTTTTTTAATGGGTAGGAAGCAAAGGTAGTTCTTGTATAAAGCTGCAAATCATTCACAGTGATGAGCACATGGTTGATGAGCACATGGTTGATGAGCACATGGTTGATATGTGCAAAATCCTTGGATTGTGGACATGCATCTACCGTATGGGTTCCACCATAGCCTCAATGATCCATCCAACTTTCATAGATTGAAGGTAGGACCAAATGCTGGTTTCAACATAATGTTTCTTCTGCTCTAAGAAAATACATTTATCATTTATGATTCACATGGTGATGGTGTCGTACCTGGGGGATAAAAACAGGGCAAGAGGAAAACTCAGAAGAAGTGATTGATCCAAAATACACAATTCTCCTATGGTAATAGAAAAGGACTAGGCAATTAGCAATCATGAAAAGAAGACAACCGTACAATTATTTCAAACTTTGTGTTTTGTCATGTGTGCAGCAGGGACGTAGTTACCGACTGAGTGTTAGGAAGTTAGGACACCAGCGGTGAGAGAAAAGTTAGGATCCAATAGGCCTATGCATAGGTCTATTGGATGCGATAGGCCTATGCAATACATGAATAATGCTGTAGGTTACTGTATGAGAAGATTATATAGAATGTTTAAAATATTTTTAAATAATAACGTAAAGTAATGTTGTGATAACTTAAAAATATTTTTGTTAAATTAATGATATATTAAAAAAATGTGAGATGAAAAGCTAAATGAAAAATTACTCTAACAAAGTTTTACATGGCATAACTGCATGGTCTCTCACATGAGATTTTTACTCTCTTATATAAAATTTTAAAAAAACCAAATAAAATACTTTATATATGCACTGCATATGTATAGATAATTAATGTGTATTTACTTCATCGACACATTCAATGAACTAAAAATTTGACATAAATGCAAGCTTTGATAAGGTGGACTAAATGAGAGAAACTCAAGAAATGTGTCACTATCCCATGATCTTTCACATGAGATTTCTGCTTTTATATATACTAGCTTGTAACCTCAAGCATATGCATAGATACACTTGAAGATATACAATAAGATGCATATTATTATTCCTATATATATAATTTAAATACTATTGATAGTCATTCTTATATTTTGTTAACTCTTTAAAAAGTCTTGTAAAAATATTATTAGATATAAAACGTAAATTATTTATATCTATTTTTATTTTTTTTATTTGTTTTACTTCTTAATTTTTTGTTATTGTGAATCACTTTTTTTTGTTACGGTTCATTTATTCTAGACTCTTTAGTTTTTGTTACTCACTTGAATGAATATTTATAATGTGGTTCCATATTTGATTCTAAAATTGGGAAATAAAACTCTTTCTAAAGATAAATAATTTACATTAACTCACCTAGAAATTAAAAAATATATAGATAGGACATGTGGCGCAAAATTAGATAATAGTTAGAATCCAATTTGAAATTTAATTGAATTTTCTTTCAGCTTTACCTATTAATATATATATAGATGACTTATAAATTTCAATTTTTTTTTTAGTTATATGATTATGGTTTTTATGGTTTATTATATTGGACTCCTCATTTTCTACACTAAATTAACTAATTTGGTACAAAAATTTAAAAATTTAGATTAGATAGGATACGTAGCGCAAAATTGAACTTTAATTGAAATTAAATTTTTACACTAAATTAACTCACTTTGCACAAAACTCTAAAATTTAAATTACATGAGACACAGGATACAAAATTATACTCCAATTTAATTCTAATTTGAAATTTAATTGGATTTTCTCTTTGTTTTACCTATTATTATATATATAGACTAGTGTGTAATTTTAAAAAATTAGATGGAACACATGATGCAAAATTAAACTTTGATTTAGAATCTAATTGAATTTAGACTCTTTGATTTTGCATCTAATAATTCACTTAACACACAAATTTAAAAATTAGATGAGGCACGTGGCGCAAAATTAAATTCCAATTTATAATTTAATTGGTTTTTCTCTTAGCTTTGCCTATATATTTCTTCTCCTTTTTTTTTTGGTTGAATAAATACTTTATTGCTCAATCCAAAAAATGGGAGAAACAAAAGAACTGGGCCAAATTCCATCTCTATCCAAAGCTCGCAAAATTGAAGAAGACAAATTTGAGATGGGAATTGGCTTAGTCCAGCTTACAAGAACTGCTCATTGGGCAAAAAGATCAGCAGAGACATTGTCTGCCCTACAAACAAAAGAAAATTTTACATTAGTAAAATACTTTACAAAATACAAAATATCATCACATAAAATTTTAATACTCCAACGGAGATTAACATCTTCTCCTAACATGTTACTTACAAGCCCACAATTTTACCTAGAAAAAACTTCGCTTTTACTATATATTAAACCAATTGATAGTCTTATTCACTATTTTCATGTAGCAATGATACTACCATACTCAAACAAGTGGATATTGGTATGACAAACACATCTAGTTCTAGATTATAACATAAATCTTCATAGTCCAATACGTGCCAAAACTAATAACTTTGTCTTTTTGTTTGACATTTGGAGAAGCAAATCTTGGAATTATTGTTTGAAAATTCGTCAGTGCAGTAATTTTCGAGTTATGATCATTTAGTCTTAATCACTCCAAACAAAAATTTCTAATTCTGTCGTTGAATATAGATGACAGAAACAGGTTACTCAGTGTACACGCAAAAACTTTAATATTAAAAAAAAAAATATCTTAAAAATAATATGTGCACTAACACATCTTATATATATTGTCAATTATAGTTAATGAAGTTGAGATAAAGAGATCAATTTAGATTATTTTTAAACTTCTTTAGTTTCTATTTAGCCACAAAAAGAAGGGAAGTGTACACATCTGTGGTAGGTCCTACCCTCAGGCTGGCATGTGCTGACAGCCTACGTGTCTCATAACCTGCGTTTGCCCACTGCTCAGTTGATTGAATTCCATGTCATATTGTATAGCAATATATACCAACCAATCTATATGATTGACTCTGACACACACACACACACACACACACAATATATATACCATAAATATGAATGATAATAAGTGATGACACCACTAAATTTATTATATATACTCACATTTTTTTTAATAATATAATACTACCGCTAAAATATCAAAAATATAATACTACCACTAGTGACTCCACTTGACATTGTACGGATTTTATTTTATTTTTTTATGGACACAAATGGTTTTATTTAATCCATTTTACATTCTTCTTCATTCATGTGCTATTGGTGAAAATAATGGATTATAATGAAATGGGCCATGAGGTGCCACAGACCTCACCTTAGCAATATGAATCATCACTACTGTAACCAAGATATCAAAGATCTCATCCGAACTTCTCAAAAGAGCCAACAGATAGTAAACCACATATAATCGCCCATGCATTTTTTGTTCATCAAAAAAATAAATAATGAAGTGGGCCGTAGCATATCTATAGTCAAGTAAATAAATGAAGTGGGACATAGCATATCTATAGTCAATAAGCACAGACTGTGTGTCAGTGACGTGTATGTAGCTCCTAACCGCTTCTTTTACTGGTCCTTGAACTTCCCTCATGGAATGGGGTGGACTTGGAGGCCACTCGAAATTACAAAAGATCTTTCAGTGGGTCATGTACTTTATTACTGTGCTTCGAGTCTTCATAATCAATATGAATATCAATAATAGTAGTGTCATTTCTCATTGTTAAAATAGATAGTTCAATTGGTAAAGAATTGATAATATTTATAATCAGAAGTCTATTAATAGAAATTAAAAATGTCTATTAATAGCAAACTAAATATCTTATAAATTTAATCCATATTAAATGGAAAATGTACAAATGAACCTAAGTGAACCGAAGAGACTGAATATATAAGAAAATTTCTCATTTTTAAGTCATCTATTATGCCTTTGATTTGGCATGACATATGCTCTCTCTCTCTCTCTCATTATTGTGCCAGGGATTGAAAGCTCAGTTGCTTAGAATCCTTAGATCTCAAATCTTGCACTTTAATTCTTATATTGACTTATCAACGATCTTGTTATTAGTAGCATCTCTCCTCTTTTGGAAGGAAAGAGGTTGAAACCATCATACATTTATGCTTGGACCACAAGTCTAACCAAAATCTCAAGTGATTTATATTGTTTAGTACCTTTCAAAAGCTAAGAGTTTCCACTTTAGCCATCGTGTGTGTAAACTGTCCTCTCATTTTTGTGGTTAAGGCTTGAAGGTTCATGTGCTTAGGTTACAAGTATTGTAGTTCAATTCTTATGTTAGCCTATTAATGATCTTGTTATTTGGTAGTACCTTTACATTTTAGGATGGTATCAATTCATAGCATGAGAGAGAGAGAGAGAGAGAGAGAGAGAGAGGGAATTCCTCTGTTGAACAACACTTAGTATAACAAATGTTAGTATAAGACTGCCTAGGCTCAAGAAAACAAAGCATGAAGATGACCACAAGTGTACCAGATAGTCATAGTAAGGCGATGGATGGGGAAAACAAAAAATTACACATCATTCTTACTTCATCACCTCAAATTAAGGTTGATCTCTTTGATTGTAAAAAAGTAAAAAAACAAAAACAAACATTGCACCGCTATGCTTTCCAACATTAATAACATGGAAAACAATAGGTAAAACCCGCGTCTTTCTCATCTATGGAGGTCAAAAAACAAAAGGAAAAGAATGAGCTTATAGAACAACATTTACCAAGGCAGCTGAATGGTAAATCATTAAGGATACACAACACAACAAAAGCAGAAACTAAATGTTATTTCATTTCTTGCATGTCTTCCTCAGTTTTCCAAACAACATCCTCCAGGCAGGTTGAGAGGTTTTTATAAAACTGCGCAGGAAAAATAAAACAGTAGTTTAGAATTTGGATATGTCAACACCAATGTTCTAATTATTAGGCCTCTGAATTTATAAAGATAGAGCTGCAGCCACTTGGTTGTTTTTGACAACAATTGACCCTCACATGGCAGATTAATGTCCTGAATTCACCAACAGCCATAACTAATAAGAGAGAAAGCCTACTTTAGATATGGTAAATCTCACCCGCCTTCAGTTCTCTCTCTCTCTCTCTCTCTCTCTCTCTAGCAACTACTCCCTTTCAAGTTTAGAGTAATATACTCTCGGAAACATAATGATTACCTCAAAAAGTGAGAGAAATGAAAATATAATCGATGGAAAAGCAAAAAAACAACAGGAGGATACCTTATGAAACTCCAAGGTGTCCCCTTTTGCTTTCCGCACCTCAACCATATGAAGAGAAGGTGCCACTTGAAATATCTGATTAAAATATAAGAATAGGTAAAAATAACAAAAAGATTAAAACAATTCCAGCTAATGAATAACAAGAAGACTAATTGTCATGTACCTCTGTGGCAACATTAAGGTTTCCCTTTCTTCCAGCTTTCACGTTTTCAAGCCTCATCTACAAGATTTAATAAGATACATATTAATTTAGTCCAAAATGCATAATAATTATAAAATTTTAAAAAATATGAAAATACCACAAATCCTCGTTATATATATATTTTTTGATAAGTCACAAATCCTTGTTATATAAGCGCTAGTTAAGTCTGTTGACTACATTTTGCCCACCTTGTAGTTCTTCTTGTGTACATCAAAACCAAGAGGCTTTGCGGCTTCTTCAATCTTACTGATGATCTCATTGGCAGGGCATTTGGATGTGAACCTTGTTTCTCTCTTAAATGCCTGCATGAAATGACATCATGACAAACCCCAACATTAATACAGAGCAATACTTTTTTATCTTAAATTTTTCAAGACATGTTAATTATTGCCTCACTGACCAAATTAATGGTCTGCCTACCAAAGGAAACAGATATTTGTTAAATCATATGCACACAGAAGTATTAAACAAAATCCTCCTTGGGTCTATTTTACAAAACATAAAAGCACAAAAATAACTTTCACAGCTGATAGTTTCCACAGGTCATGCATTTGCAGAATCATGTACTCAATACAGAAACCTTTCTCACCAAAGTTTCCAAAAATTCCTAGCACAAATAACTTTAAAAATAATAGAAATAACTAATCTGAATTCAAAGACGAATGTTGAGCCAAAACTGAATGAGAATCTTTTATCATCACTTAAGTGTCCTTGTTAACAAAGCCTTCCCAGCTCAATTTATTATCAGTGATAAACCCATCACAATATAGTTTAGATTCCCTTCCCAATTTTTTTTGCAAAGTGACCCTTCTTGAAATATTAGTAGTCCAGTCCCTCCTTGAAGAAGAATAAACGAGGAGAAAGATGAAAGAATACAAGAACCTATGATCTACAAAATTATACTGATTTTTTTATTAGCTCTATTTTCCTTGTGAATGGAATGGAATTTCATCAACCACCAAACTTTCCCAAATCAGGAGTAAAAACAAATAGTCGATCACCACTTAAAGGAAGATATTAATTTCATGGCAATACAGAGAGCATATTTTTAACTTGCGAACCTGTTCTATATCAAACAAATTTGAAAGGTTTAGCCCTTTTGACATTGAAATTAACTCAAATGCGTTCATAGCTACTGGTTGCTCTTCCCTCTTCTCCATCACATGGTGCTCCTGTTACAATAACAAAAACACAGTTTTTGATACAAATACTCGTTAACAACAATGCAGCAAGCTTGTTATAGTAATAGTCATCTGGAACATACTTCTGAGTCTTTAAAGACAGCTTCCACATCATCCAAATTTGTATCCTCCTTTTCTTCAAACACAGGAGGCTTATAGTCTCTCTTAAACCATTCGTCTTCCAATATTTCAGATACAGTAATACGCTGCCATAGATCACAGAAAATCAGAGAAACATATATCTAGCTAGTTGTGAAAGACAGTTACAGAAATCATATAAATTTTTTTATTAATGGTAATTTTTGCAAGTTTTGGTGGCAATGTGAAAAGCACAATTACAGTCCATTTTCATTTTATTTTTGTTCTTATTTTTTAGGTCGGAGGGGGGGGGGGGGTGGGGTGGTGGAGGGGGGGCAGAAATCATCTGCTTATGGTTCCAAAGGTCAGACTACATAAGTGCAATATGGTTAAAAGAATCACACTGATACATATGCAGTTGGAGACAGAGTTTGTATAAGGCAATACTTGGGCACTAACTAGGGAATCTAATACGTTAAAATACAAGAGAAAAAGCAACTCTGTCACCCTCAATATTTTTTTTTTCTTTAAGAGTAACCCTTCAAACATTATTTTTGAGAAACTGTTATGATGCCTTTTGGAGAATTTAGAACAAAATAAAGGAAACAAGAAGATGAAGCAGATAGAATAATACATTTTAATTGTTAATTTGCAGGTTTCTTGGTTTGAATCCCCAACTGTTGTGCCTACTAAAAGGAAAACATTAAATGAAGTATATTACAAGGAACTTAAAAAAAAATGAAACAGCACAAGGTGTAACTCCTTTGTTGTATACTCACAAGCTACAATAGGCACCATGATAAAATAAATGTCTAATTTTCATTTATCATCATAGTCAATTGCTAACACTAATTGATGATTATTGTCATCAGATAAACCAAAGCTAATGGTCAAGAAATAAAGCACAAATCTAGATCTGTAAAGTTTTGGTTTCTAGATAATCCTTGATCTTGTAACATACTTTTTGTTGCTTATAAAGAAACTGTTAAGATTTCTCCGGAACAAGTAACATGACCTAGAGAAGTATAACTATAAAACCATTTTGCTCATGTATGTAAGCCCACACAAGTACATTGGTTCTCAAAGAACCATACAATCTAACAAGACCTCCATCAAACGCTAGGGATGCCAATATTTGCTCAGAAGCATTCTTGCATTGTTTGTCTAGACAAACTCTGGCAAGTGGCATCCATCATACATCCTAGATTATGGCAAGTATTAGGTAGGCTGACAAGAAAGAGTTAATGCCTTGACAGCCTATATGCATATATAATTGAACTTCTTAGAACAATCACAAGGCATCCTAAGTTCCTAACAATGGTGAATGTAGGACAAACAATGTGAGAGATAACCTACACATCTCAAAATAATAGACAAAAAGAAAAGCATTTATCAATATGAATAACAATGAAAAAGATTAATCATAAACTTCCAGATTTAAATAAGCAACCACATAACCAAATTATCTACAACCTTTGTAACAAAACATAAGAGTATTAGCCATAATAAACCTATTGCAAATTCGCTCAAATTCAAACTAATGATTATACAATGTGCAAAAGCCTAGTGGTAAAATCAAAAATGGAAAATAAATAAATACAAGAGAGAGGAAGCCTGAACATGCCTGACTTTCAGCACTGCAATAAGAATTTAGTATAATTGGCCTTTACTACCTCACCAAATAATTGATGGGTACTTTCTCAATCAAATAGCTTAAGCACATACAAGTACAACATCCTTCGCTGTCTGGGTGAACTTGAACAGCTCCTGATATTGGAGGGTTTGTTCAACTAATGTACTTAAAGCAAGATAGAATGTTTGATAGGGTTTCATTTGTCCAACAGAAATGTTTGTCATTGTGCTCAGCTTTTTTTTGGTGACTGCAGAAAGTATTAGTTACAGGATTCCCTTTCTCAACCAAAAAAAAAATGTCACAGGATTCCATGACTTAAAATTATGACCACTATATATTAATGAAGTGCGTGTCAATGTATGTAATGATATTCTTGAGAACCTTGAGTTTGTACTTCAAGCTTCATAATCTTCTAATTTAACAGTCCTATTGAAAAGTTAGGTTTCAGTGTGAACTGCAGTCCTTACCAACAATGATACTATGAAAATCAGAGTTTATTCTTAAAATGTTTAAGGTGCAGAAGAGCCACAAATCATCAATAGAATGACACTGACAAGTTTACTTACAGTCATAGGGTTGGGATCCAGGATTCGAGTTATCAATTTCATTGCACTGAATGACAGCCAAGGAGGGCAATTAAATTCAGCAGCTGAAATCTGCACATAGAGAAAGTGGGTAATATATAGAAGATGGAAAACAATATGAGGATTGTGATAAAGAATTGATAAAAGGCTCACTTTTTTATACAGGGTCATAAGATTAGGATCATCAAAAGGCAAGTAACCTGCAAGCAGTACAAAGAGTATTACTCCACATGACCACAAGTCTGCAGTTGCCCCATCATAGCCTCTATCATTGAGGACCTAAACAGAAAGATCATATATTGTCATGAAATAGGAACAAAGGTGTATAAAAATATAAGCATGATATGAACAGTCCACACCTCAGGAGCAACGTAATTTGGTGTTCCACAGGTAGTGTGAAGTAGGCCATCATCCTGAAAGATTTAACCATACAGTAAGAAACAAAAGCGACATTCAACGCTAACAATGGATGAAGGTCTTAAGCAAGAGAGCGAGAGAGAGCAGCAATGTAGTTACCAAAGTAGTACATTGCAAACCTTGGAAATACAAACAAAAATTAGATCTTAACTATATTTTATTTGACAGATAAATTACAAATTAATGGAAGGAACACTAATAACTTAACCCTAACACCAGATACATTTTTCCTTCTTCAGAAGCTTCAGAATCTCCAGGCTGTTCTAATATGTATTTATTTATTCAATGAACATTATCTTTGTATATCATTCAGCACACTTCAGCAGTCCAGGTTTCTCCAAGTACAGAGGAAAAATGGGGTCCATGATAGAATTTTGTTAAAATAATTATTTGAAGAAAATTAATTTCAATTTGCAAAAAATTAGAAGGGAACTCCTTCAATAGAATAAACTATGTGCATGAGAGTGGATTAAACCATTCATTCATCAAATAAGACATTAAGTTACTAGATAAAATGATCTAGGTTTTTCTTTTTGTTGCTTTTGGCCACAGTAATTTTAAATTAAATATTGAACTTTGAACCAGGGAAGAGTTAAACTTGGAATTAAAACACATATGACATAATATAACTAGGGTGGCCGTGTTTGATAAAGAATTTAGGTTGCTAGTTATATTATGTCAAAACATAATGTATAACCTTGATAAAGAATTTAAACTTGGAAGGTGTTGACATCTATGTATAACCTAGCATGTGTTAAAACCTTGCTGTCATGCCAAAACAATAAATCTATGTATAGCCTTTACATGTTCCAAATTACTTAAAACAAAGCTTTCAGTGTGCACATTTAAGCTATCCTCACTTTTAAAAGGTTTCCACCTTTATCACAGTACAACCAAGAACCATTTGCTTTCATCTTCTTCTCTAATACACATTTAATAATATCACTATCCTTCAATGCCAAGCTTAAAAATGACAATACAGATAACAGTAACAAAATCAATACAATATCTGAAAACAAAAGACGAATGAGAAGTTCAGAGGAAACAGCACTATATTACCCTGACTTGTTGGGACAGTGCACTCAACCCGAAATCAGAAACTTTGAGGTTTCCATACATATCCAACAGCAAATTTTCTGGCTGCAAAACAAGCCATAAAAATGAAAGAACATTATGAAGCAATGAATCTTTCCTGCAATATTAACTGATTCTGGCAGAGGGAGTTAAAGACATTACACACCTTGAGGTCTCTGTGATAAACACCCCTGCTATGGCAATAATCAACTGCATTAATAAGCTGCTGAAAATATCTGCGGGCCTCATCCTCTCTCATTCGTCCATGGTTTACCTTCACAACGAAAGACATTTTCTTTAGAAATTGTTCACTATCTTAAATATCTAATCCAAGGACAAGAATGAGAGAGAGTAACACAGAATGTTTGATAAGCAAATGGGAGCTGTGAAACTGGAGTGATAACTCTAATGTATTATTCATGGACCCCTTACAATTGATTGGCAAACCATTGTATAGAAGAGGAACAACAGAAAATTCAACAACTCACAATCTTATCAAAGAGTTCTCCACCAGTAACAAACTCCATAACAATGAATATCTTTGACTTGCTCCCCATCACCTGAAAAGTAAGAAGAAAAAATAAAATAAAAAACAGGAAAAAAAATTATTCAGACAATAAGCAGGATAAGGAAAGCATTGGAATATTATCGAGTAAGATGTGTTGTTAACTAAGTGGTAAAGTTTCACATTGGATACTAATGATAAGAATGAGGAGTTAATAGCAAAAGTAAGCCCAAACCGATTGGCTTATGATTTTGGGTCAAGTGGTGTCCCTGTATGTTATATTAACAGAAACGTAACGCCGAATTCAAGAGCTGTCTTTAAAGACTTGTATAAAATAATATATTTCAAGAGTCCGGCAGCGTGATACTCTTTCCTCTCACATAACATTGGATCACACACTAATTTTCTGTCTTTATAATTTCTTACAGTTAACAAGTTCATGCAATTACCAAAACAATAGAGGAAAAATAAAAAAAGAAAGAGAGAGAACCTCGTATAATCGAACGACATTGGGATGCTTGATTAACTTCATTGTTGCTATTTCCCGCCTGATCTGTAACATTATGGCAAAAAAAAGAGAAATCACCAATGGTGTGTGTGTGTGTGTGTGTGTGTGTATATACATACATAAATAATAAAGCAATCAAGAAATGAATGAGGGTACCTGTTCAGCCATCTTGTGTTTGAGAACCTTCTCTTTGTCAAGGATCTTAAGAGCCACAGGTTCTCCAGTCTCAGAATTTCTGGCAAATTTCACTTTGGCAAATGTCCCCTCACCAATTGTTCTTCCAACCTCATATTTGCCTACCCTCCTCTTCACTTTTGGTTGACTCATTCTCCACCTTAATTCTACTGTTTTCAACTACTGTTCTTTGAGGTAGCTACTTCAATAAATCTGCCTCAAACACATTACCAAAACACCAGTGAGTTCTATGAATCAAAATCATCTTTTGTTTTAATTATGATTATAGAGTCACTATTATAATTTCTGCATGTCACTAACATTATCTCCTATAGATCAAGAAATCCAAAACAAAAATCCAACAAAAAAAGAAGCAAGATTCACTATCTCCTATAGGAACCTCAAACTTTTTTGCCCACAAGAACCAAGATCACAAAAAACAAACCTTTTTTTCTTTTTCTTTTTTCTCAGTTTTTAAGAGTAACAAGAGCAAGAGCAAACCAATAATGTTTGATTTCTTATAACGTAAGATGACTACTCAAGACACGAAAGGGGCAGGACAAGACAAGAGAAGAGAGAAACTAATCACCTTCTTCCGTACTACAACAACCGGAAATTCAGTACAAATCCGAACTAAGAAAAAGAAGCAAAAGAAGAGAGACCCAATATAGAAACAAGAAAAACCCAGCAGAGCACACCACCAACTAGTCTTGAAAATATGCCAGAACCCTCAAACTGTAAGAAAAACAGTTAAACAAAAATTGAAAGTAAAACAGGGAGGTTCTTGAGCTAGTGAAGAGTGGTGAAGGGCTTTAGATAAGAGATCAGAAAACTCAGAATAAACCCATTAACAAAAGAAACAAATTGGGATACAAAGAAGCTTAAAATAATTCAAAGAACCAAATCAGACACATATTTATAATAGAAACAAGATCATGAATTGTTTATTAGAAGCAGAAGGATGATGACGATGACACAACAATATAATATATATAAAAATATATGAGAGAGAAAGAGAAAGAAAAAGAGAGAGAGAGAGAGAGAAAAAAAAGAGGATATACTTGTGGTTTTAGAGATAAGAAGAAAGGAGAGGGGCAAAGGTTATTGGGTCTGGGTGAATACTGAAGAAGCTTTCTTTTTATTTGAGTTTTGCTTTCAAAGTGAGTGTATATATGAATGATAGATTTGGATCATTTCTGGAACTGTGTGTACTTTGTAATTCTGTATCACTGCTAACAAACAAAACTAACGCGGTTACAATTATTAAATGGAATTAAAATAAAATTTAAGAAAAAATCTCATATTTGGAATATGAATCTTGTTATTGTCGATTTGTTGTTGGTATTGGTACATGTAATTTTATATTTCTAATAAGGGTATTATAGTGTGTGTCTAGCAAACACAATTAGTTGAAAGAACTCTATCGATCTTGCGTGTGTAATAGTAATTAGCGTTTTACATGTATAAAACGTAGTGTTTTGAAAGTTTTAAATAAAATATTTTACCTTCTATCTTATCATTCGGCATATGTAATAGTAATTAGTATTCTACATATATGAAAGGTAGTGGTTTGAAAGTTTTAAATAGAATATTTTATTTCTTTCTTATCATTCGGCGCTTGTAACAATAATTAGCATCCTAATCTTCCGAATCTTTTGTCCAAAATATTTTACTCTTTGTCTATAAAAGAAAACTCAAAAATCCCACATACAAATATACTAAAAGAGTGGTGGACTAAATGTCCCTAACTCAAAATTCGCATTTGAGATATTTTAATAGTACGGTGGACTAATTGTTTGAATTAGGAATACGAGAGTTAACACGTACTCAAATCTACATATACTTAAAGATATTAAAATTCAATCAAAAATTGGGTTAGTTGACAGCCAAAATGTTATTTGGACATAAAGACCGACGTGCATTCAGCATTACTCAAATTAAGAGCTCTTAATTTACGTTTAAGCCTCTAGCATCACCTACCATTCAAATAACCCAGTTAAGTCCATATTCAATTTATGTTTAAACGTTGCTATTTCCCGTTAGAGAAACACGCATTAATTTTTACACTCACTCCAACTACGTGGCTTGGCATGGTTTAACTGTACGGAATTTAAAATTGTGAAAATTCGTGCACGTCTGCATCTGTATCTGTCTCTGTTTCTGTATATGCAGGAAGAGAATCTGGACCACGTGTTGAATGTTGTGGTTTTTCTTTTCTTTTCTTTTCTTTTCTTTTACATTCAAAATTTCCACATACCACTACCAGTCAGCTGTCAAGCCTACTCAGCACGCCAACTCTTAATCCGTAACGGCAACAACATTTACATCAACATATCTCTCTCTCTCTCTCTCTCTCTACTTGCACATTTTTTTACTCTTGAATTATTAGTTTATTTTTTGTCAATTTATTTTACTATTTAATTTATTTTTTTTACTATTTATGAGTCTTATTATACTTTTTAGTATTATTTATAAGTGTCACTGTACTATTTCAACTAATATTTACCTTTATGTATTTTCAATAAAAAATTTTCGATTTCAACTAAAATAAGCAGATATCAAAAGATATATTTTTTCTTGTTTTTTTCTTTTCTTGTTTTTAGATAGGAATATATAGGAAGCACAATTCAAACTTCTCAGTCTTCACATTCAACAATAACGTACCATCGTTATTATAATTGTGGACTTAAAATGTATTCTCGAACTTCGTTTTAAACGTGAATTTATTTTACAACAAACAGTCTATATATTAATTAATTATCAAGGGAATAGCAAGAATTATGAAGGACCTCAAAAGTAGTTGGAAGTTTGAACTCCTTAATTTGGGGAGCTACAGAGTAGAATGAAAAAAAATTATTAGATCTGTTGGAGGATTGTAAAAAATGGTCCTACCTACTCCTCCTAACGAATAATCAAATTTCTAAGTTTTCACATTCAACAATTACGTGTCATTATTATTTATTATTATTGTGGACTTCTGGTTCCTAAAATTAAAATATATTTTCAAAATTCGTTTTAAACGTGCATTTATTTTACAACAAACAGTATATTTATTTATTGAGAAATGCTACGTCCACAACATTTTTACAACATTTTCACAACAAATCATAGATGGTTAGTTGTTATTGGTTCAAATTTGAACCTAACAATAAAATTACTTTTTTGCCCCAACAATAACAACCAGTAACAACCTACCACGTAAGATTTGTTGTAAAAATGTTGTAGAAATGTTGTGGACATATCATTTCTCTTATTTATTAATCAATTATCAAGGGAATAGCAAGAATTATGAAGGGCCTTAAAAGTAGTTCGAAGTTTGAACTCCTTAATTTGGGGAGCTTTAGAGTGGAAATCTGAAAAAATTATTAGGTCTATTGGAGGATTGTAAAAAATGGTTCTACCAACTCTTCTTATCGATAATCAAATACTGTTATTTATGTAAATATTACATCATTTGGTGATTTTTTTTTTTGCTCATTAGAGAGTTGACTTACACATTTGTATAGGTGGCATCGTTTCATTATTAGGTCCTCTGAAAGACTATAAAAGTGGTCCTCCATAATTTTTTTAACTAAAATAAAATATTGTTATTTATACAAATATGATATCATTTGGTAATTTTTTATTTTGTGCACGCTAAAAAGTTAATTTAAACATTTGCATAAGTAACATCGTTCCAGACTTTTTACTAGTCAGAAAGACCGCTTCAACTGTCCTCGTGTGTAATTGATAATTACCTCACAAACCTGGTTCTGTTTCATAATTTTCATTACTTCCTATGTGCCTAAACGGCCCATCTCCTCTATCCCAAAGTGGGTCTTCTGCCCTTCCAGTGAAGATGGGCTGGGCTTTTTTTTGTAATGTTTAACTTGGTTTTCCTTGTTCAATGATATTTGTCTAAAAAGGGGATGTCCCTTGTGTTAAAAATCATCTTTTGCTTCCGACCTTTCTTTTCTTACTTCAAACTCTGTGACTACTATCCCTTTCAAGCATTGTAACTTTATAACTACTATCTTGTAAGTGTTTTATCCTGTTATCAAAGAAGCTATATTTTGCTAAAATCTCAACATAACTAGTTTAAATTAGTGAAATGTATTAACATAAGAACATGGCAACAGTATGTAATTTTAAAGGAGATAAAATTTAAGGGCATAACAAAATTCACAACAAAGAGAGGTGAAATGTTATGAATTATGGTGGCCCTAAATGTGTATGAGATCTAAAGTTTTATCTCTTGTTATGGAAAACTCTTCCTTATTTCCAAGTGGATGAATGAGTATTTATAGTTTTTTTTTTTTTTTTTTGGATAGAAAGTACATTATAGTTATTAAGTATCAAAGTACATTAAATGCTAAGTGTAAAGGTCAACGTTTTCATTATAAAAAAAAGAGTAAAAAGATCAAAGATCACATGTGAAGTCCTTGTGTTCTGTTTATCTGAGGTTGTGAATTCAAATAGTGGTAAGTTTTACTATTAGTTAGATGATTCTACGCCATGTCAAATTTGAGTTTAAATGGGCCAAGAAGGTACAAGTGGTGCAAACCACTTTTTTTTTTTCACTTAACAGGAAAAAAAATTTGAATAAATATCATGGACAAAATTTAGTTATAGGACTAGTTGTAGCCTTAAGTTACAACTTTATTCAATAGAATAAATATTAATACATATTTTGAAATTCTACCTATTTTAATTGCATATTTTTTACGATCTTAAAACATATGTCAAATTTTGTGTTAATCAAATATTATTTACCATATGATCTATAAGCTTATATTTTATGCAAAATTTTAAACCACAAAAACTTACAATTTAAATAATTTATTGATGGCATAGTTATTAATTTTTAATTTTCTAGAAATTTTGCAAATATAGAGAATATAAAAAGAATATGTAATCTAATAGTGGATTTTTCAAAATTCACTTTCAATAAAAAGATATTGAGTGATATTGTAACTTAAAGGTATAACTAATTTTGTAACTAAACCTTATTAGATTTCTTATAGTCTGTTTAGATACAGATTATTTTGTTGAAAATTAAAAATACTGTAGTAAAATAACTTTTAAATATGTAAATAGTTCCGTATGACCTATTTTTAATATATTTTTTTTAATAAAATGACCGTGGGTCTTGTAAACAGGGTACTTTGTCTCTTAAAAGTTGAAACGCATTCATTAAATAAATTAAAAAAAAGGCAATACACAGACGCAAGAAAATAATCCCTATCCAAGCTTATACTTTTTTGCGATTTGAATCCAAAACAAAGCAAAGTAAATTAGGTATCCATCAATTCTAGACTAGTCATGTCATTATATATTGCAAAGTCAACAATCATAATTACAGAGAAGATTGGAGAAGGATGACAAATAACTTCAATAACTATGTCATCAATAAATTATTTAAATGGCCCTAAATGTGTATGAGATCTAAAGTTTTATCTCTTGTTATGGAAAACTCTTCCTTATTTCCAAGTGGATGAATGAGTATTTATAGTTTTTTTTTTTTTTTTGATAGAAAGTACATTATAGTTATTCAGTATCAAAGTACATTAAATGCTAAGTGTAAAGGTCAACGTTTTCATTATAAGAAAAAGAGTAAAAAGATCAAAGATCACATGTGAAGTCCTCGTGTTCTGTTTATCTGAGGTTGTGAATTCAAATAGTGGTAAGTTTTACAATTAGTTAGATGATTCTACGCTATGTCAAATTTGAGTTTAAATGGGCCAAGAAGGTACAAGTGGTGCAAACCACTTTTTTGTTTCACTTAACAGGAAAAAAATTTTGAATAAATATCATGGACAAAATTTAGTTATAGGACTGGTTGTAGCCTTAAGTTACAACTTTATTCAATATAATAAATATTAATACATATTTTGAAATTCTACCTATTTTAATTGCATATTTTTTACGATCTTAAAACATATGTCAAATTTTGTGTTAATCAAATATTATTTACCATATGATCTATAAGCTTATATTTTATGCAAAATTTTAAACCACAAAAACTTACAATTTAAATAATTTATTGATGGCATAGTTATTAATTTTTAATTTTCTAAAAATTTTGCAAATATAGAGAATATAAAAAGAATATGTAATCTAATAGTGGATTTTTCAAAATTCACTTTTAATAAAAAGATATTGAGTGATATTATAACTTAAAGGTATAACTAATTTTGTAACTAAACCTTATTAGACTTCTTATGGTTTGTTTGAATACAGCTTATTTTGTTGAAAATTAAAAACACTGTAGTAAAATAACTTTTAAATATGTGAATAGTTCCGTATGACCTATTTTTAATTTTTTTTTTTTAATAAAATGACCGTGGGTCTTGTAAACAGGGTACTTTGTCTCTTAAAAGTTGAAACGCATTCATTAAATAAATAAATAAAAAGGCAATACGCAGACGCAAGAAAATAATCCCTATCCAAGCTTATACTTTTTTGCGATTTGAATCCAAAACAAAGCAAAGTAAATTAGGTATCCATCCATTCTAGACTAGTCATGTCATTATATATTGCAAAGTCAACAATCATAATTACAAAGAAGATTGGAGAAGGATGACAAATAACTTCAATAACTATGTTATCAATAAATTATTTAAATTGTAAATTTTTGTAATTTAAAATTTTGTAAATATAGAGAATATAAAAAGAATATGTAATCTAATGGTAGATTTTTAAAAATTCACTTTCAATAAAAAGATATTGAGTGATATTCACTTTCAATAAAGGTACAACTAATTTTGTAACTAAATTTTATTAGACTTCTTAGGGTATGCTTGGATATAGTTTATTTTGCCGAAAACGGAAAATACTGTAGTAAAATAATTTTTAAATATGTAAATAGTATCATGAGACCTCTTTTTAATATTTTTTTTAATAAAGTGACTGTAGATCTTGTAAACAGTGTATTTTGTTTTTTAAAAACTGAAACGCATTCATAAAAAAAAAAATTAAAAATTAAAAACATAAAAAAAAAAAAAAAGTAAAACTCAGACGCAAGAAAATAATTCCTATGCAAACATATACTTATTTGGGATTTGAACCCAAAACAAAGCAAAGTAAATTTAAGTATCCATCAATTCTAGACTAGTCATGTCATTATATATTGCAAAGTCAACAATCACAATTGTGGAGAGTATTGGACAAGGATGACAAATTATCTTCCGTTATGGTAGTCAAGGTTAGCAGGTTATCATCTTTGTTCGTTCAAACTTTACGGCGATACTTTCCTTGACATATCAGTGTCACAGGATTATAACATGAAAGAATGCTACACCAATAACCACACATACAAATACAAAGAACTCTGAGCAATAAAGCATCGAGCCTGCAAGGTCCATGACTCATGATTACAGTGTGTTTTTTGTCTTATACCACTAAGTAGATTCCCATATGCTTTATCTTATTCCATTAAATATACGTACATGAAAATTTACTGATATTAAGAGCATTTATAACAGTGAAATTAAAAATTTAACTTTTTAATTTTATAAAAAGTTACTTTATTTATTTTACTTATTTATTTTACAAAACATGCTGCACCAGTAGATCTATTTTAGCTTTCAACACAATAAAATAATATAAACATCACAATAAAATAATATATCTACTACAATAAAATAATATATTTACTACAATAAACAATAATTATAACCACCCTACCGTTGCCACTACTGCCGCCACTGCCGCCACCGCTGCTGCCACCGCCACAATAATCTTTATTTTTTCTTCCTCTATTCATTCTCAACAATTATATTTTTCAACAAAAAGTATTACATCTACAATATTTTTTGCAATACTTTCACAAGAATTATAACAAAATTTTATATGGAAAGTTGTTACTAGTTCTAATTTAAACCTACCACTTAAATTATATTTTTACTCATCAATATTAACTAATTACTTAAAATTTATTGTGAAAATATTGTGGCAATATTTTTAAATTCCTTGTTCTTTGCCTTTCTTTCATCCTTTCATTTCCCCTTTTATTTATTTTTTTTTTCTCTTGCATTTTGTCCACCATAGACGTATACCCGTAGATTCCGTCCTCTCTCTTTTTTTTTTCTTTACTTTCCCCTTTCTCCAAAACCTCCCTCACTCTTTCTTTCTCTAGCTCTCATTTTCTACTCTTTTTTTTTTTTTTTTTTTTACTTTTTCTTTTTCTTTTTCTACTTGATTCCATAAATTCGGCGGTGGCTGAGCATGGTGGGTCGGTAGAGTTGCTATGGTTTGGGTCTAGGTCCGTGTAGATCGGTGGTGGTGGTGGGTTTGCTCATCGGTGGGTTTTTTTTTTTTTTTTTTTTTTGAGCTGGGTTTGGTGATTGGTGGTAGTGGGTTGATCGGCGTGGGTCTGAGGCTGAGAAGGTTAATCGGCGGTAAGCTTAAGACGGTAAAGATCGGCGGTGGAGAGCGGTTGAGAGCGTTTGAGAGCGTTTGAGAGCTTTGAGAGAGTTCGAGAGCGTTTGAGAGAGTTGATCGACAGTGGGTCGGTGACGTTGAAGATGGCAAGGGCCGGCGGTAGTGAGCTTGAGAGAGTGAGCCTGAGAGAGTTGATAATTTCAGAAGCAGAAAAAATGGGAGTGACTGAGAGAGAGAGAGGCGTGAATTAATTGTATTCAGTTTATATTATTTTAATCATGTGTACTGTAGTAAACTGAATAAAAAATTATTTTTTTCTTTTAGCTCTATGCTACAGTATCCATGTATCTATACATGAACACTGTAGCAATTACGCTAAAAATTTTACCTATACCTCCACTGTTGTAAGAGGATTTTTTGTGTTTTGGTGAAGCTAAAATAGTTATATAGCTATTTAGCTCCATTGCTGCAAGTGCTCTAAGAAGGGAAAAGAAGAGAAATGAGGGGAAAGTTGTGGATTCTTCTGTTTGGTTAAAGAGAGAAGAAAAAGACACTGAAATTATTTTCCCTGGGGCCCACATTTTACAATTCGCCCATTTCGAGCTTATTTGGAGAGAAGCAGTGGAATAAAAAATAAGTGGACTCCACATATTTTAACTACTTGTGAACCAATTATATATTTTTGCTCATAACTTTGATTCATATTTTACATTTACATTGGCATAAAAGTAAAATGACATATATTTTTCATTTAGTTTCCTTTCTCTTTGCAAACCAAATAAAAAATTCTTCTCCTTCTCAAAAAAAGAAACAAAAAAGCAAAAAAAGCAAAACAAAACAAAAGATTCTTCTCTTTTCTCTTTTCCTTCCCTCCTTATTTCCAAACATACTATTTTATTTCCTCTTCTCTCTCATCTCCTTTCCTTTTACTCATTTCTCTTCCCTCATAATCGGTTACATTTTGGTGGTAGGCTCAATAGACTTATATGACGTATCATAAACCTAGAATTTTTAAGTTTTATCAATCACATTATCAATTAAAAGAATTTTCAGTGTTTCATAAATAAGAACATCGATTCCTTATATCAAATAAAGAAATCAAATATCACTAGTCATTTATAAATTTCGTATTGTAAAAAAAGTTATCATAGTCCAATTATAATGCAAATAATATAACCACATGTTAGTCAATGATATAATCTTAATAGTAAATATGTAGTAATTAAGGACATTTTTTTGCAGACACAAGTCTCTCTTTCTCCTTCTCAAAAAAAAGTCTCTCTTTCTTGTATTTTTCATATACTTTTTATGGTATCAAATTTATGTCTCATATTTTATATCATTAGACTTGACAAATGGATTGGATTGGATATGTTTGTGTTAACCTAATCAGGTAAAAGTCAAATCAAGTTCAAGTTATAAACTTGTTGGACTAAAATGAGTTGTAAGCCTATAATTCTTACTCAGTCTTTGAAGGGTTAGGTCAACCTAATATTATAGCAGGATTACACGTAGAATATGCAAGACAACATTTGTTTAGCCTCAATAATATCAAAATATTAATTGCTTTATTTCATTTTTTCATAAAAATTTTCTTTAAATAGATTGTTAACGAATGCCCTTTAGCATTTCCCTTTTTTAAAAAACAATAATATCTCAGAGAAAATAATTAACACTAAGAACATATTACATAAATTTTATAAAAATAACCTCGTACTATTATTATTGTTGTTGTTAATATTATTATTATTTTACAATAGTGAATTCACGCGATAATTTTGAGAAATTTTTATATAATATAGAAAATTAAAGAAAAATTAGATAAAAAATTGTTAAAAATTGAGTAATTGAAGATTCTTGTTATTGCTTCTTTCATATAATTTTTCTTTCACTTTGTTAATAAATGTATAATAAAAAAAGGAATAAAAAAACAAATATCATAATTTTTTTATTCTAAAAAAAGGTCGACTTCTCCCACTATTTTAACTGAAAAGAATTAGACACCTAACATATCGTAATTGGATGACCACGAAATGAAACACAAAAAATAAATTTTTGGTTGAACTAAAAAGCCTCTAATATTGTGTTCACACACCAAGAAACAAAAAAAAGAAAGAAAGAAAAGGAGAATTCATATTTTTCCTTATCCAGTAAATCCTCTCCCAGAGGCAAGCTCCGTTGACTGAGCGTGCCTATATGACTTCAATTTTGCCACAGCCGACTCTGTGATAGGCTAACGGTCAAAGTACAAACATGTCGGTGGAGCTTGGAATCTTTGGATGGCGTTTTTGAGCCTGTACTGTGCGTTTACGCCTCTGTTGGGCCCGCATATTAGTCAGAACTTACAAACTTTTTATTTCAGCATAATTTTCATTAAATTTAAGTTTCACGGTATTATATACATATTTAAAAATTATTTTTTATAATATTTTTAATTTTTAACAATAAACAGTATCAAAATAAATCTTAATCTATTTATTATTTATTATTTGTTAATTTATTTATTTTTAGAATCCTACGTCTAAATAGTATAAAATTTGAGATTGGGACCTGCAGCAACAGAAAAAGTTTCGTTATCTGTGTATAATAAAAATCAAGTCATTTAGTAAGGTAATGTCCTAGGGATGTTTGACTATATATAATTTTCTTTAAAGAAATGAATTCTGCTATTTATAATTTTATATCTTGTAAAAAAAGATGTTGTATACCTAATAATGTTGTAGATGGCATCTATAAAATAAATTATACTTCACCGAAAGTTCTCTGGACACAAAATCATAAAATAATCTATATATCTCTCTATATATTAATAGTTAAAACAAAGAAAAAATTTAATTAAAATTTAATTTTATGTCACATGTCTTTTTTAATTTTTTAATTTTTATGTTCAGTAAATTATTAGATGTAAAAATCAAAGAATCTAAATTCAATTAGATTTTAAATTGAATTTTAATTGAAATTCAATTTTTCATCATATATTCCATTTAATTTTTATAACAAGTAAATTATTGAGTACAAAAATTAAAGAGACTAAATTTAATTAAATTTTAAATTATATTATATATATAAATAAAATTTACAATCAATTTTCGTGAGTCCAAATACAATGTCCAAATCATATTTTAGTCATTTACCTTTTTTGGTTAAGCAGTTTAACGAATAAAAGCAGGTAAATACAGCCAGGCCTCAATTTTGCTTTGAACAATCAATTCAGTCAAACTTCAACGACGATATTAAATGGCATTTAATTTCCTTATCATTCAACGAGTGGAAAACAATATAAAATATATTTTCTTTCCTTCCGTTTGACTAAGCTGAAGTGTTGGAGCTGCCTGCTCTCTCGCGAATCGAAAATCGCTTTCAAATGGAAGACCTCGCCTCTCCTTCCTTGACATTTCCTTCTTCTCCCAACTCCTCTTCTTGCTTTCTCCACCACCCCCTTCCACTCCCACCCTCAAACACACCCATTTCTCTTCAACTCAATGATGGGAAACTGCTTCAGAAAACCCGTCAAGTGTGCTCATGCTTCTTCGACCAATTTTACTGGTCAGTCCCTTCTCTTTTTTCTGTTTCTTTTTTTGTTCTCTATGAACTATTAGCTATGTTCTTGGATGGAGTTGTTGATGTTTTTTTTTTTTTTTGGTTCTTTCTGTATTTGTTTGGATGAACAAAACTTTGGGTTATTTGAACGTGTTGGGGGAGATGCTATGGTTAAAAATTTAAAATCAGTCTTGTGTGTTTGTGTGTGTATATATATATATATATATATATATATATGTCTGTATGTATGTATGTATGCTGCTTTGAGAATCAAATTAGCGTTATCACGTCCACTTCATGATGATTAAATGATTTTATATGAAAAGTTATGGCATCTGCTTCGTGATGGTTACTGGTTATTATCAGACCAAGACAGGACTCTCTTCTTTATTTGAGAAAAAGAGGTCTTATGAGTTGAGCTTCATATGTATATGAAACGTTATGACGTCTGCTTTATGATGATTGCTGATTATCATCAGGGCAAGATATTGAAGGATTCTTATCCTTGTTTAAGGAAAAGAGACTTTGCAAGTTGAGCTTTTTATATATAAAGCAGCATGCATATAAGTCAAGCTTTCTTAATATATTTTGCATACATCAATGGAACATCTGTTGTCTGAACATGGGTAGGGGCTTCATCGAAACATAGAAAAAAAAAGGGTTGGGGGGGGGGGGGGCATGTGATGAGACCATGATTTGCTGATGTTAGTTCATTTACGTGTAGATTAGGATGTTTTTTAAAAATCTTGATTCCAATTTTCTTTTAGCATAATGTACTTTATTTCATGATTTTATTTGTAACTTGGAGTTGGAGTACTCTATTTCTCTTTGAAGGAAGTTTTGTTGGTTGCCTTTGACTTTGAGTATTATCTTTTTAAATGTTTCTATCTATTTATTTTATCCTTTTTAGGAAGTACAATTACACAGCCTCCATGCAAGACAAAGGAGGAATTGACCAGTTCTACTGAGCAAACATCTTTTCATTCTTTGAACACATCTTCTATAACATCCAAGACTGATACATCTATTTCCAACAATGTCAAGTCCTTTAACTTCAATGATCTCAAGAATGCCACTAAGAATTTCCGCCCAGAAAGTTTAATCGGAGAGGGAGGGTTCGGGTGTGTCTTCAAAGGATGGATTGATGCAAACACATTAGCTCCCACTAGACCAGGAAGTGGAATAGTGGTGGCAGTAAAGAAACTGAAGCCGGAAAGCTTTCAGGGCCACAAGGAATGGCTTGTACGTGCAATATGAACTGTAAAAATAAGCTATTTTCTTCATTGTTGGGCTTTACCAAAATTTTAACTCTTGTGTCTGTCTTGGACCTTTAAACTTGGCAGGCAGAAGTTAATTATCTAGGCCAGCTTCACCATGAAAATCTTGTTAAACTCATTGGTTATTGTTCAGAGTCTGAGAACAGACTCCTTGTCTATGAGTTTATGCCAAAAGGAAGCTTGGAGAATCATTTATTTAGAAGTAAGTGTATTTCCCACTTTACGAAATTTAATCACCGTGTTATATTTTTACTTTTTTTCTTATAGATTTAAGTGCAACATTTGTTGTACTGGTATGGTACTCCATCGATGGTTTTTTTTTTAAGAGAAAGTTTCAACCTGTGACGTTTGTTCCTGATGATGCTCTTTATCATCAAACCAAAACACAAATAAGTTTTTGGTGTAGACGGAGAATGATCCTCAGATGTCTTATTTAACTATTAGAGACTTTACCAGTTGAGCTAATTGGAACCTACTACTCCATCAATAGTTTAGATAGTTAATTTTAATGAATTTATATACATTCTCAGCTATCCAATAAATTTAAATTCTCAAGGTATTAATGGTTATATACCTTTGTTGATGAGACAGACAAGATGAAATTAGAGAAATTGCAGTTTCATGCGAAGATGCTATGTTAATATTATTTTGCTACTCAATCCTTTTAGACTATGTCTCTGCCTTGGCATATGCAGGGTTTAGGGTAGTCCAAGGCCAAAATTGCCAGGGAACTGACCCTCAACTTTGAAGGGTCCAAGCCCATGTTTCAAGGGGGTACATTTTCCATATAAAAGTTATGGCTAGGTTTCACATGTGTTTGAGCCTGTATTAGAGTCATTTGAATTGGATAGAGGGACAGTTCACTGTTGACGATGTGACCTGGGAGCTCTTGTTCTTCTTTTTTCTTTTTTTCTTTTTTTCACTCAACTGTTTTTGGTAAAACTTTCTTCCCTGTATTGGGCCTTGGGGACTGTAAGCATAAACAAATAAAATAACTGTGCTCATGTGATTCTTTGTATTATTTCTATTTGTTGTTTTTCTCCTTCCCATTAGAACTGTATACCTTGGCATCTTTGCAGTAGAAGATGCTTGAGAGATTGTTCTATAAAGATAATAACTGCCTGTTTACTGTGTTCTTCTCAAAAACAAAGTTAGAAAAAATTATGTTGTTAGTGTTATAGACTGTTGAAATCAGTATCACTTGTAATATGGGTGGTAGCCAGGGGTTATCATGAAACACATGTTGATTGGAATCTAAAAGGAAGAGCTCTAGAAGTCTGCATCTTATAAACTAACTTAAGTTCATTTTTTAAGTACCCCTCTATTTGGAATCCTATAAACTAAGTAACTTAAGTTTGAAAGTTGCTAATTCAGTTTCAATAAGTTCATTTTTTTTTTACCTCAAAAATTAAGTTCAATTGATGTAATTTTTATTTGGTACTATTCAAATTTGCTAGAATGGGCTGTAACTGAGGCCATGAGTTCAATTTTATATTTGGAGTTCTTTTCTATATTGTTTTAGTAATTTCCTAATGGTTTTCTCCAACACACTACGTAGTGATTCAAACAACCATCCATATTACTTTTAGTCGTATGAATACTCAATGAGTCATGTGACTTGTTTAGATTATTCAATAAGTCATGTGGTTTATACATGTGGATAGTTTTATGAATTGCCACGTAGTGGGTTAGGGGAATTTACTTCAAACTATTTTGGAGGAAAACTTTGCTCTTTCCTAAGTGGTTTAATTAGATATCCAGGTCTTTGTAGGAAAAAGGATTGGAATAGCCTATATAAAGTCCTTCATGTAATCTGTCAAATTCACAGAGATTGAGTTTAATAAAATTCCAACAGCAGTCTTAAACCTTTGAGAATGTGATCGCCTAGGAAACATAGATAGATTGAATTTAATAAATCTCAACAGTTCTTTTAGGCTTAAAGGTTGTGATTGCCTTCTCCTTCCTAGCTGTGATTACTAAGGGAACTAGGTGTAATTACCTAGAGTTTATCTTCTTCTTCTTCTTCTTCTCCTTCTTCTTTCTTTTCAATTCACTGTTTTCATATCAAACAGGCAAAAAAAATCCTTCAAGAAACTTAATCTAGTGTGAATTCCTTAAGATATTGCATCAAATTAGTAGCAGCTCTTTCTGTCCTGTGTCAGCTGGCCACTTGATAAGGCAAATGGTAGCTAGACCTCTTCCTTGGGAGACTTAAAAAAGAAATCACTACTGGAGAATAGGGAACAGCATGAATTGATAGACAAACCCAGCAGCATAATGCATGGCCAAACTGCATTATCAATAATATAAATTCACCAGCTAGTCATAGAATAAATTGTTCTAACTACAAGGATCTAGGGCCCTTTTTTAGTCTGAAAATTGGTCTAAGTTAACTAAGGAGGTTATTTGCTGAGATACATTTAAATCAGGATTCTGGTCAGATCCATCATCTTTTTTGTATCTTTTGTGTAGATATTTTTATGTGACAATAATTCTAGTTGTATTTCATAACAAAATGATCAAAATAAACATCTGGCATCCCTTTTACTTCATGCAAGCAAGGGGACAGCTAGGATGATTTTGGAACAGGTCTAGCAATTATGGATGGTGAAATTTCTAGTGGGGTAAATTAGGCCTTTTTTTTTTTTTTTTTTAGAAAATGCAAATAATTTGGGACTAAAGCTTGGTTGTTATTGTATTAGAAAAAGCAAATCAAGGTCATACCTGGATCTGATTCAGAATATGTTCCACAAAAACATGTATCAAAAAAGAAGTAAGAATTTTAAGGGATATTCTGTTTCAAATTAGTTTGCCTTTCTTTAGCTGAAAGAAAAAACTAAGACACACAAGAACTTTTGATGTTCCCAGAAAACAAAGAGAAGTCTCTGGAAATGCTTTTTAGAAAAACTTCCAAGTCATTTCTTGTTTTTGATATTCCTGGAGAACTGTTGTCTTTGAATTGGTCCAACCAAGTCCCAAACTTGCCCCAGGTATCCTCCAGTCAGGGCACGTATGGGGCAATGAAAGTGTTGTAAT
Source organism: Castanopsis chinensis (assembly GCA_032878915.1). Lineage (NCBI taxonomy): Eukaryota > Viridiplantae > Streptophyta > Magnoliopsida > Fagales > Fagaceae > Castanopsis > Castanopsis chinensis. The sequence goes on from JAVQMG010000084.1 coordinate 1,544,938, forward strand.
TTTAACTTATGTGATAGTTACATTAATGTTTTTTATAGGTTTCCTCTGTTTTCATACATTAGTTCTTTCCTCTTCCATGGTGTGATTTCCCCAACCCCCTTTTTTTTTCCTGAGAAAAGCAATCCATTCATCACCTTGATCTAAGTGATATTTTTCTTAATTAATAATACTGGGAGTATTTTTTTTCTTGTTTTGCAGAAGGTGTTCAACCTATTGCTTGGCCTACACGAATGAATATTGCAATTTGTGTTGCACGAGGACTATCCTTCTTGCATAGCTTAGACGCCAACGTAATCTACCGTGATTTAAAGGCTTCTAACATTCTACTTGATTCGGTATGCTTTGCTTAAATGCTGACAGTTTTAATTTGAGTGCTATAAAGCTATACTGCATAGTAATTTTTTGTGCCTAACTGACTAGGTTCAAGTGTTTTGTAGGGTTTCAATGCAAAGCTTTCAGATTTTGGCTTAGCAAGGGATGGCCCAACTGGAGATAATACTCATGTTTCAACCCGAGTAGTGGGAACTCGGGGCTATGCTGCCCCAGAATATGTAGCTACAGGTAGATATTACCTTTTTGTTGAATCTTTAATATGTTTGTCTTTTATCAGTAAGTTACATTTGTGGGTAGGACACAGATAGAGAGAGACTTATTTTTTGTTTCCTAAAGAAGAAGAAAAAAGAAACCAAAAAACTAAAACATAACAAAGAATATCCCATGCTACGCCTATCCTGAACAACTGTGTAGTTTTTGTTTTGTTTGAATATTTATTTATTTTGGCTCATTATTGCTTCATGGAGAGGCTAGGGCCGAAAATTCTGATATTTATTAACCTCCTGCATTGGATCGTAGGCTGCCCCAACTGATATCCTCAAAATTTATATAAGAAGCTTCAGTGAAAGAGTAAGACTAATGTTTCTAAGATCTAGTGCAAGGAACTGCAGCCCAACCCCCAACCAGGATCCTAACAACTTCCCATTTTTGCTGATTTTTTCCTTGATTTTAGATTTAATTCCATAGTACTCTCTTCCCCCAGAAGAGAAGCAGAACATAGCTGCTCTAACTCCTGTAATCTCAGGATTAGAATGCCCTGACATGCTTGACCATGCAATTTTGAATATGCAAAAAAAGAACCCACTAGGTCGCTGCATTTTTCAAAGCCTCACCTTTCTGTTTGTCTTCTGAACGTATAATTTTCATCTTATATATGAACTACAGAAAGCATGGATTTCTTTTCAGCATTTTATGCTTGTGCTTTTTACACAGTTTGTGAAACTTTCCCCTGCTACTGGTTTGTAGAAGCTTGTAGGAAACTTCATGGTTTTAAAATCTAAATTGAACCGGATGGTCCAAACAGCTTTACCATGGATAGACGTAGATATCAATTTTATAAACTTCAGAAACCGTACTATCTAATTATCCAGTAAAAACTGAGCGAACCTCAGTCCGGCTTGCCCCCAGTAGTTAAGTCAAGCTCATCGTGATGAATTTTAAAACAATTCATTGAAACATTATGTCTAAGCTGCTGGGGAGGTGACCAGTGATTCAGTGAGATGGTGAGTCATCTGTCACGTCCCTACTTGCTCTAAATTCTCAAGCTCACCATGCTCTCTTGCCCACTTATGAGACAACTGATTGGACAAGATTCCTTTATTTATCTTTCCCCTCTCTCTTCGCTTCCTTGTCATGTACATATCTGGATATATCCATCACCCCTAGTCCCCCTACTATCTTTCTTCCAGAGGAAATTTCTTACATTTCATAGGAAAAGACTAGGTGTTGAATAGCAAGTATTAAATACTTAAACCCTCAGCATAACAAGACCCCTTTTATCCTAAATTTGCCATCAATTGTCAAAGATCAAATATTAATTTTTACACTCATAATATCTTGTATCATAACTTCATAACTTTTGCAATAACATAATTCATTTGATTTTGCACGTATTTTAAGAAAGAGTAAGAGCAATATTGAAATGTTTATAAAATATAATGACAATTATGTGAGAATGTGTGTGAGGTTGATTTTTTAAACATCCTATGTTAACCAAATGGACAATTTTTCAGGGATGGTGGAAACATGTCAATACTATTTCGTGTAAAACTTATCATTATATATATTGTGGTATGAACTAATATAATTTCCATAGCACATGCATTTCATAGCAAAAAAAAATGTATGCTATGTAAATATGTTCAACTTTAAATTTAACGTTTCTTATTAGTACTAAGTGTGATGGTTAAAGTGGATTTGGATTACTTGTGATGTTATTTTTATTTGTACTATTATTTTCCTCTCTCAAGGAATAGAGAAAGGCAAGTACGCATGCATTATGAGTAAACTTTCCCAGCTGCTCTTTCCTTTTGATGAACTGGTTTAAACCATACAGGTCACCTGACCCCAAAGAGTGATGTGTATAGCTTCGGTGTCGTCTTATTAGAGTTGCTATCAGGAAAACGGGCTATGGATGATGATAGACCAGGGTCTGCTGAGGAAACCCTGGTAGATTGGGCAAAGCCATTTTTGAGCGAGAGCAGACGAGTTTTGAGGATTATGGATACAAGGTTGGGGGGCCAGTACTCGAAAAAAGGAGTCCAAGCTGCAGCTGCACTTGCATTGAAATGCCTTCACACAGATCCCAAAAATAGGCCTCCCATGGTTGATGTGCTAGCCTCGTTGGAACGACTCCAAACATCATCACATTCCCCAAGGACCCCCCAAACATCATCACCTTGCCCAAGGACCCCCCAAGGCACGCCAGACCATCACAGGGACCATCACAGGGACAGGGTCAAGCCATTGAGCCACTCCCGCTAGACAGCCATTGAAGTTACAAAATTCAGTATGACCTTTGTTCCTAGCATGCAGGTGCATTTGTTCTTTTGCTACGTAAAACAATTCTGCAGAAGACTTGTTACACACATGTGCAACTTGAGTGTGTCTACTGTTTTGGTATCTTCTTGTGACCAATTGATTATTCCATGTAAATAAAATTATATTCTTTCTTCCTCTTGTATTAAGAGAATAAATGCATAATGATGAAGATCATAGTTTTAAAATTTGGATCAAACAGAGAATTCTAATAGGGAGTGATTTTTGGTTTTGTAGTTTGAGAAGGGTCTAATCGCTAGTTGGATTGATAATACCATAAATAATTTAATTAATATGTATGCTTTTTGAGATATAATTTTAGTGGATGAAACTAGACGTTGAATTAATGTTTAAATTAGAAATTTGGTGTTTAAGTTAAAAATTCAATAAGATAATTGAGAAGATAATGGCTTGCAGTAAATTTAGAACTAGAACAAAGTAGATGAAATGTAAGTTTAGTAAAAAACTAAAAATAAAAACAAAGATTTAGACTACAAAATTTGATTGTTAAGAGCTATCAAAAAGGCAAAAAGCAAGAGTTTCCGATATTTTAGATCAATAATTCAAAAAGATGGAAAGATTGAAGAGGTGAATCATAAGATAAGAATAAGGTGAGTGAAGTGGAGAAGTGCAACAGGAATTTGTGAGTATTGTATGATTATAAAATATCATTAAGTTAAAGAGAAAATTGTATTAGACTGCTAGAAGATTAGCTGTGGTATTAAATGTTGTTAAAAAAAAAAAACATTATTCATAAAATGAGTGTAACTAAAAGAGAATTTTAATATGAATAAATGGTAATAATACACTGAAAGTTTGGATTCAGAACATGGATATTTGCTTAAAAATAAGGGGGATCTTTAGTGATGATGTAAGGGCCCTCATTTAGGTCCCATTAATTTCAATAGGGGTCTCCAAGGATAGATCGCAATGAAACATACTACATTGCCTACAGTAGAGTACACTATAGGCCTCATGGGCTAGGGTAAAGATTAGAAATTGCCACTCAATTTTAAATAGATTGAGAATCACTTTTAACCATTTACAAAAATATTAAGAAATTTACAAAAATCTTATTCTTAATAGTTGAGAAATCAAATTTAACTATAACTTGTAAGGACACGATTTACGCCACAGCCTAAATAGTATAGACAATGGCCTAAAGAGCCCAAAACAATGAATTTGTTAGAAAGTGGGCTTGATATTGAACGTTCAATGAGTTAGTTGATGGGCTAGTTAACGTCCGAACAAGCACAACAAATAGTTTAGTTAAAGAATAATAATGATCCTCGATCAAATCCGAGAAAGGTCTATCCTTATAGGTATATATATATATATATATTTTTTTTTTGGACTTATACAACAATTATAGTTCTTGAGTATACAGTAATGTTTTTCTCTTTCAATCTCTCATTCCTTTATGTCATGGGGTTTTTCCCTTTTATATGTCCTTCTCTTCTTTCATCTCAGTTTTCCATGTGTAGATCAGATAGCTAATTTTTATGATACTTGTCTCATCAGCACATTCTTAAGTCTCTATTCAGGTATCACCTCCACATTAATGTGACCAAGGAGTTAGCTGCAAAGTATTTAATGCGGAGATAACAGCTTTCTTCTTAGATATTTCCCAACTCTCTTTTGTCTTATCACTCTCTGATTTTTATCCTTGCCAGCACGATTGCCCGATGCCTTATTCTTGATGAAGGGTTGAACCTTAAACCTCTACTCTGTTTAGTTGAGGAGTTATTTCTCCTTGGACAACATTTCTAGCTCCTTACGACCAGACTCCTTCCACGGCCCATTAACCTGTATGTCTTCATTAATATTTATCTGTCCTCAAGCTATCTGATATCCTCGGGCACAGCCCACCTCCCAATACATATATCTATGCCCTCCATTCCTACACATAACCAATCCCTGTCTATACCAAAAAATTAATTGGTATCTTAATTTGATTATAAAGAACTATTATCAGGAGCGAACGCTATAAATTGAAATATTAATTTAAAGAGTAAACTCGAGCAAATGGCCCAGAAGTAGAAAAGGGTGATTTATGACCTAATAGAACCATGCCCGAGGAGTGTTTTCGGGCCCAGTTTAAAAGGATTCGTGTAACCCAAGCCGACCAAGCACTACTAGCAGACCAGAGACCCGAGACGAGAGAGAGAAGCAAAGCAAGGCAGGGTTTTAGAAACACACAGAGTTTGCTTTCCTTCATCACTCTCTCTCTCTCTCTCTCTCTCTCTCTGTATTGTACTGTATATCCATATTGAATGGAGTTATAGGAGTACAAGGAAAAAAAAAAAGAGTGTGAAAAAATGAATACAGTAATTAGCCGAGCATTTGCCAAAATCGCCTCTCCATCTCCAACCCTTTCCACACAAAAATGGCAGCATTACGCCACTCTCTTCCTTCAATCTTACACTTACGCCACCACCGCCACCTCTAAAACCCCTAGACAACATCAGCGCCGCGGAGGAGCAGAGAGTTCGAGTTCAAGTTCAAAATCAAAATCAGAATCAACGGCGGAGGTTGAGGCTGCGGCGGCGACGGCGACGGCGAGGTCGAGTTCGGAATGGGCAAGGCCGAGCGAGATTCCATTCCAAACGAAGATAGTGAATTCGGTGAACGTGATTGGTTATGTCCATGTTCCCGTTCAGTTCGAAGCATCTCCTGATGGCAAGTGCTGGGCTGGCACTGTTCTTACTCAAACTCACCAAATTTCCTCTCCTCCTTCTTCTCCTGACTCTCCTCCTCTTTGGTATGAACCAAATTAGTAATTTTCTCTCTGGTTTTTTTTTTTTTTTTTTTTTGCATTAAATAGTCATGATTTTATGTTACACTAGTTGCAATTGCTTTTGTGATACTTTGAATTATATGGATTGGATTGGATTGGATAAATGTGTGTTTGCGTGGCGAAACATGTGTTGAGTCTCCTTATTGGGTGCTTACTAGGTTGAACTGGCTATTATAATAAGTGTGATTATGAGAAACCCCAATTGTAACTTGACTAGTGACATGTGTTTCTGAGATAACCAAAAGTGGCAACAATATCGGCTGGGGATCATGCCTCGTGATGTGAAGCGCGAACATTTCATTTAGGGTGTCATATTGGCCGTTTTATGTTGTACCCCGTGTTGGTGCTTGGTAGGCCACTAGTTTGAATCTCTTCTTACGTCTTCCCTAGAGTCAAAAGTTATTCATTTATACTTTTTTAAAAAGGAATTTTGAAAATAAGGTTCACAAATGTAGTTAGTTTCCTTTCCTTCTCATATATGAATAGTTTGCTTATATGGGGTTTTTTTAAAAATTTTTTTTTTTTTTAATATGATGCTTTTATTGGTAGATGGAGCAAAGATTGGGATCTGATTTAGGTTTGAGAAGGATTAATCTTGATAGGTGGCTAACTTTTGAGACTGTTTTAGACAAACTAGGTTGATTTTCAAGAACGTTTGCTATGTGATTTAATTCATTTCAAAGTTTTCAGTCTGAGTTGTACTGGAATAAATGTATTTGGTGAATTTGCTACAAGCTAATTTTTGTTAGTATTAATGCTTCGATTTTAATTTTCTTGACCTATGTTATTCTAGTCAAGGCATTGCCTAGTTGTCATTGCTAGAGTTGATAAATTTTCGTTGCTTGCTTGTTAATTTAATTTCTTCATTCTATTAATTGTCTTGGGGGGGTGGGGTGGGGGGGGGGGGTTGTTTGTTAGACTTTAAAAAATATATATTTTTGCTAAATTTTGTATAGAAAGTGCTTTATGATCTTAGGTAACAATACTTATAAAAAAGAAAAATGATTGTTGGTAACACCATAAAAAACACCTAAAAATCATTTTTTAGCATTAAAGGACGCCTTTTGGACTCAATAATCTGTACCAAATGGACCCTTCGCAATCTTTTCATAATTATGTCTTGTATCATTTTTCCTTCTTAGCAAGACTGTCTTCTTTGTTTTCTCATTTATCAGGATTCCGATAATTTTTGAGGGCGATTTGGCTCATATTGCTGCTTGCCATTTAAAAGAAAACAATTTTGTTCATGTAACTGGACGACTGAGTGCAGATCCCCCTCATTTGAATGAAAATCAGGGTCAAGCCAATATACAGGTATGACCTAGCTGGATCTTTGCAGTGAACATGCAAGTCTTGTGACTGCAAATGTGGCCACATAGACTTCATTTAGATTTTGGCATTTTGAGAATTTATTTAACACTAATTGTGGTTTTGACTTTGGTTAGTCCTCATTACTGTGTGAGAGGTAACAAAGTATTTGTTTCCACAAAATTATAAATACTTATGTGGTGGTGCTATGTATAAAACTAAAAATTAGGGTTGTGCACTTGTGCCCCTTTATTGTCAAATTTTTATACATCTTACAAGGGGAAAAAAATTTAATTTTTTATAGACAAGTTACACAGGCATTTAGTGGTTTGTGAACCTACGACCTTACCCTCCATCCCACTATTATGGGAGGAGGATGTTCCAAATGAGCATAGCTCATTCACATGTCAATAGACTAGGAGATTGCAAACTGAACTTTAAAATTGAGCCGAGTTATTTCACTGTGCACTGATGCACCCTGCATTAGTGCACAGTGATTGGATTTGGTTTTAAACTAGGGAAGCATCATAATTCAGGCTTTCAAAGCAAGCCGCTAAAAGGTAGCTACCTTTATTGTTCACAGGCACTGTTCACTGGCTAGAGCAGCAATCCAAAACTTGGTTTTCTTTTTTAATTTCAATCCCAAACCTTCTTACCCTTTTGGACAATTCAAGGTCAATACATTGTCTTTTTTAACAAGTAATAATGAATTTTATCAAAAGGAGAACTCTAAAATGATCAAAGTCTCCTACTTATCAAAATAATAATAATAATAATAATAAATGATTAAAGTCTCCTACTTACCCAAAAAGAAAAAGGATTAAAGTCTCCTAAAGATTGAGGCTGAAGGGATCCATTAAAATTTAAAACTACTATGCAATTACAAGATATCCTACCAATTGTAGTACAATATTCAAATAAATAATGGAAAAGGCTAGTTATAATCTCAATAACCATTATATCTACTACTTCAAAATTTCAGTTATTCCCCTCTCCAGATAGTCCACATAACACAATGAGACACAGCATTGCAAATAAGACTATTATTATGGCGACCATACAACCCTGTCCAACAAGCATAGACATCTAATAACTTCTCAAGCATCACCCAATGAATCCCCACTGCAGAAATACAAGCAACCACATCCTAAGGCCCATGCATTGTTGTTAAGAGTAAAACTCCTTTATTTATGCATATAGGGTAGAGACAAGCTACTATTGCTCATGTCTCTCTTTTAATGAGATTTTATTATTGATTTTAATTATACGTGTTGAATCTGACATCCAATATTTGACAATGTCAGGTTATGGTGCATAGCCTCAACTTTGTCCAACCGTCTTATCAAATGAAGAACAGCTCAAAATCTTCTGAACAAAAATGGTCCCTAAAACGTTTAGGTAAATCCATATATCTGGTTCTCAGTCCTATGATGTGTGCTTGCTACCTTAATAATTATTTGGAAACTTGCATCACATTACTAATAATTTGGATACTAGCTATGCACTCAATGAGCTTGGCTTTTTCATGTTTAGTGCCTTAATGTTCCCACAGCTTGGAAGAGAGGGAGGTGGTACATTTGATAGCCAATATAAAACTAGTCATGTTTTATTTAAAACGACTTCAAAATAAGTGTGTAAAAGGAATTTTTCTAATAAGATGTAGGGTACCAGCAACAGATGGTTTTCCGGATATTGTTTCTTGGAAGGTTTTGATGGCCCAAGGTTGGGAAAAAAAATATATGAGGGATTAGGTTTAGAGGCTGGAATTTTTATTTGGGTTTTAATAGATTGAGTCTTGATGGGTTTATGTTGTTAAAAACCAGAGTTTGCAAGGCATCTTTGATGGCTGGTGTTTTGTGGCTTCTGGATGGTTAGGGTAGAAAAGGTGGTTAAAGGTTTGCAAAGTTAAAAGGGGAAGGAAAGTGGTTAGTTTTGGAGGTGAAAGAAGCAAGAAATATCTTTGGGTAAGCTGAGAATAATATTTGGAATTTTTAATGAAAGGATGACCTAGTAGGACACTTTTCATTAAGAAAATTGTAATAAGATAGGCTTTTAAATTAGCATGACCACAAAAATTACCTAATAACATGATCTAAAAAACTAAATTCTAGATAGGTGAATAAATTTTTTTCTAATGAAACAAGCCTTCTGTAAATAGGGAGTGGAAAATTCAAGTCCAAAGGCTTTTGTAAATAGGGAGTGGAAATCTCAAGTCCAAAGAATGTGCTAAAGACCAGAAGTCATAAATGTTCAGGCAATTTTAGTATGATCAAAATATGAACTGCATTCATTTTTCATATGACATTGATGTGCAGTTGGTGTCCGTCAAGCCTGTTATTGAGACCACTGGTGATTCCAAGGTATTTAAGAAGATTTTTAAAAGATGGCTAAAATTTTCTCCTTTTGTACAGAGATATGACCATGTTGATAGTCTGACAAATCTGCACAATTATCCTTTAGTACAGGACTCCATTCATTTCCCCAATTCTGTCTGTATAGTCTGACAATTCTGCAAAAAGTCGGCCAATGATGCACCAAAAGGTTATCTTCATGTCTACATACCAAAACTTTTTTTTCCTTTTTTTTTTTTAAGGACTAATTACAAATTACTTATTTGTGATTTGACTGAAATTTAAGTTGTCTATCCATGGTTTGAAATTTGACACTTAACTCCCCCGAGGTTAGCTTAGTCAGGATTCTGTTATCCACCACCTTTGTTAAAAATGAAGCCAAATATGCAATTTTGCTCCCCTTTTGTCTCTCTTCTCCAAAAAAAAAAAAAAATCAAAGAGATCAAAAAGTGACAGTTTTGTAAAAATTAAGAACAAACATTACCACCACTATAGAAGCCTCTCTCTCCATATATAGAAGCTTCTATTAAGAATCAATAGATCCAGCAAAAACAAAAACAAAAACAAATTCCTTCATTCATTTCTAAGCAAACAACAAAGCCATAGCATCTAAAGCTTAAATCAAACCCAAAAAATACCCATAAAAAAATTTTGACTTCAAAGCCAAACCAAAAACCCAATCCAAGAAATCAAACCCAAAACCCAATCCAAGCACCACCGTGAACCACCCCTCTCTCCTCCGATTTGCTAATGTCCACCACCACCACCATCACCTGGTCACACCATCATAACCAGAACCCCAACTCAGTGAACCACCAACACCCTTGGGGTTTGAGAGAGAGGGAGAGAGGCAGACCTGCCAATCTTCGTTTGAAGCTACCTTTCTCTCTTTCATCTCATTGCTGGAACTCCTTGGCTAAAAGTGAAACCCTTTGATTCTTTGCCGCTACTTTCAATTGGAGGAGGTTGGGGTTTGTGTTGGGTTTGGTTTTTAGGGTTTATTAATGGTGGGTTTGGGTGAATTTTCTATATGGTTTGTTTGTGTTTGTTTTGCGTCTGAAAATGGGTTGGATTGAAAGGTTTAGATATAAAAAGCTTGTGGGGGAGAAGATGGAAATGAGATATAGCTAAGGGTTGTTCTTAATTTTTACAAAACCCTCACTTTTTGATCTTGTTTTCTCTTGTTCTTTTATGTTTTTTATGTTTTGGGAGGAGAGAGACATAAAGAGGAGCAAAGTTACATATTTAGCCCTAATTTTAAGGGAGGTGGGTTACGGAACCCTAACTAAGATAACCTCATGTGGGTAAAGTACAAAGTTTCAAACTAGTGGTAGGCAACTTAAATTTCGGCCAAACTATAAGTAGGTAAGTTGTAACTAGCCCTTTTTCAAAAGAATGCCCATGGACCAAAACTACATCCCCCCAGCCAAGAAATTTGAGAACTACATAATTGCTCAGCTGTGTGCGGTTTTGTTTGGGCCGTATCCCCATAAGGTTTTTTTTTCCTCGGGACATGTACACAGCAGTGTCAGTGTGGTATCCGTGTCCGACACGTCCATGCTTCCTAGCTAAGGTCTTAAACATGATAAGCCTAGCCCAAAAATACACAGATGCGCACATGAAAGCACACTGCCTAGGTGAGCAACTGATGACTTATATCACATGTCCAATGTTGAATGCTGACAGCATGATGCACCTCATTTTGTGCTTGGTCAGAGGGATCTTGCTAGCGTGGCTGAATCAAGGCCATGCCGAAGTTTGTGGTTGACCTTCTAGCAGGTTGGCAAGGGAAGTTTGGTCGTCATCACAACAATATTACCTGGATGGTTGTCCTTTGTAACAACTAGTTTTCCTAGACTGCAGGGGTTGGGGATTGATTTTTGTGCTGTAATCTTGTGGAAAGAGCTATTGTGAGTGTGAATTTGAAATCTTCACTTTTGAAAACATGTGGAATAATCATTGCAAAGTGGCGTTGCATGTGTAAATTAAATGTGCAGTTAATGGGTTGCTTATTTCTTCGCTGTAATTTCTCGATAGAGTTGTAGTCTCTAGGATTCCCTTTGTTTGGGGCCATGTGGGTGATAGCAAGAATGGTCTTGTGCACACTTTTTGAGTTTGCTGATAAAAAAATATGCTAGAGAATTGCTTTTATTTTGTGTGTTTCTCTTGTATACTTATTGAGCACTTTGGTTGTGTCCCTCACAGTGCTTTTTTATTGAAATTTATTATTTATCAAAAAAATTTAAACCTTTTTCCTTTGATCAGTCTGTCCACTGTTTGCATTTCTATTTACTGCAGAACTGTGGATCTTTTAATTGCAAAAATTTCTCCATATTAGATTTTTTTCTTCTCTTTAATTTAGACTTTCCTGATCCTCCCCAAAAAAAATCTGGTGGAAAATCTGGTGTCCTACGTCAGTAACAAGCACTTCAAATTTGACATATCTATCTGCATTATATTTTGTACATACAGAAAAATTAAAAGCAAATTGCATGATGTAGCAAATATTAATGCTTATTAAAAGTCCAGGTTCAGGTGTCAGTTTATTGAAGAACAAACATAAATGCTTCATTACCTTGCCTTTTACAACCTTCATTTTTTAGTGATATCTTCTTTTCACTGTAGCAAGTGTGAAAAACGAGGATGATATTAGCCAATCATGGAAGTTAGTTTCCCAGTCCAATCTGCGTGACATCAGGTTGAAAGAGGTTAGAGTAGTTGCTTTGTTCACGTGTGTGCTTGTTTTTTTTCTATTTTGGTGGTTTCTTTTTGCCCTCCAGGTAATTGATAATGATGTCCTCATTTAGTTGTGTAATTTGCTTGTAGGACAATCCAAAAGTTGCAGCATTTGAACAGAAGGAAGATGACCTAGTAGTCGGTATTGATGATTTAACTCCCTTATTGGTCAAAAAGAAGCTTGACTCGATAGAATTCGGTATTATGATTCAACTCCCAAATTGGTCAAAAAGAAGCTTGACTCAATAAAATTTGATTGTAAAACTCAGTTACAAAGTTTGAGAAGTACTTACCATATGCATTGAAAACTCTGTTTTAGTAACTGGGTGAATTGGTCGTGTCAAAATGTTTAGAATGTTATTACTGATTATATTCTTGATTCCAATCACGAAGTGGGGACTAACTCATTTTACAGCTGATGTGAAGAGAAGTGAGGACTCTAAAATTAATTCTTGGAGAGAGCTTGTTGATGATCCAAAACAATGGTGGGATAATCGTGATCGTAAGCGCAGTGGATCGGTGTGGACCCCTCTCTTCATGTGATTGTGTTGTCCGATTGATTTTGTTGGTGAAATGTATGACTTTCTTGTTTTCTTTACAGGCAAATCCAAAGAGTCCTGATTTCAAACATAAGGTTGGTGGTCAACCACTCTGGCTTAACGATGCACCAAGTTGGGTTTTGTCAGAACTTGATAGAGTGGAATTTGATGTGAAAACTCAAAAAGTGGAATTTGATGTGAAAACTCAAAAAGTGGAATTTGATGTGAAAACTCAAAAATCAAAACAAGTGAAGCAGCATAGAGGTGAGCACGGAAACTTTTGGCTTGGCGAGAAGACAAAAAAATAATAATAATAATCACTTGTTTAAAAGAATAAAAGAGATATATCTCTTTATCATTCTTACAATGATTTCATATAAAATCAGGAAGATTTCTTCCTTCATATGATTTATTTTTTCTGACATCCATTTTGTTTCTTTGAGGTCCTAAAATTCAAAATTATCAATCTGGTTTTTCAAAATATTCATTCTGTCCTTTTCTTTTTAAGTAATGGCTAAAGAGAGACTTGTGATCTTGTGTTTGACATTGTCACTACTACTGATTTAGGTGAGGAATCATGGAAGGACTTGGTGCAAAATCCAATTAAATGGTGGGACAATAGATTGAACAAGGTACTACAGGTGCTGATTATCTTTTGGTGTTTCTTTTTCAACTATTTTATCTCATGCCTCTTCATTTCTGTTCATAGAGGAATCAAAGAGCTCCTGACTTTAAGCACAAGGATACTGGTGAGGGGTTATGGCTCGATGGTTCTCCTGATTGGGTGCTTCCAAAGTTGCCGCCTCTCAAAGGAAACAAGGTATGACAAATGGCTGATACAGTGCTGTCTAGAGTCCTGGCCAGAATGGGAGTTACGAGGTGATCAGGTCTTATGCTGATTTCTCAGTTGAATATCTGACTTTTTGTGCTGGCTATCTTGATTGGTTGAAGTTTTCCAAGACAAATACATCAAGAAGTCGAAGAGAATACATGCTTTTTGTCTTTTCATTCAACTCATGATAGTTGCTTTGAGGTGTACATCTCCATTCCAGTTGATCATCTTAGTTGCATCCTTTGAAGTTTGAAACCAGAGTTAGTGTGACAAGAAAGTATGTGTACCTTGTCGAACTATGACAGTGACAGTTTACTATTTTACCTGTTTAGGAATATTCTCAGTTCAATTTTTTTGTTCTTTTAAAATCAGTTTTACCTACCCCAAAAAAAAAAAATCAGGAACACATTTGCTAAGTTGGGACTAAAATATATTTTCATTTTGAGGGAGGGGGGGGGGGGATGGGTGTGAATTCGTTTGGAAACAAATATTAGGCTGTTAATTTTAAAAGTAAAATTTTAAACTGACTAAAATTGTCAACAATCATAGTTTTAGAATTAATGTTTCCTATATTTTTATTTGATTTGTTTGGCATAATCTCATTTCTAAAAAGGTTTTGAACAGACTCAATTACCGTTATGACCACTATCTACATACCATGTGGACTAGGTGCCTGCAAATGGTTCATCTCTCACACTGCTCTTTATTATATTACAAGTTACTCTCCCACACGACTGATAAGCTCCTCAAGATCTGGAGGCCACTCTCTTTTGATTAAATAGTCATTTTAATTCAAAACTATAATTAGGTGTGGACAACAATCATCTATCCGAAGCTGATGGTAATGATGGAAAACTGCAAAATTTGCTAATAGAATCTAGATTTGTTGTTATGACTACTTGAGAGAATAGTTAGATTTTTTTTTAATCAAAAAGAAAAGTTCTAAAAAAATTGGTTGGGTCACAAGTTGGATTAGGTGAGCCTGCAAAACATAGGTCGGGTCATGGGTTAACTTACATTTTTTTCATTTTTTTCAGGTTAAAAAATTTTTTGAGCTCAAGTCGGCTCAAGTCAAATCAATTTTGAGCCGTTTTGTCATGTCTTGATAGTTGACACCCTTATTTTTGGGTTATAGTAAAATGATCTTTCTTTTTTATTAAGAAAAAAAAAAGAGTAAACCTCTTCAATAGATTCACATGACATGTTACGAATACCTTATTGTCAAAAAAAAATTTAAATACAAATTCCTTAACCATATTTCCTCCTTGGCTATGGGGCAAACTCTCATTAATTAATTAATTAATGTCTACTTAAAAACAACCCCATAATAAGATATGGAAATTGAGCCAAGCATGTGCAAGATCCAAGGGTACAATTAATTGTGTATGCGGGTTGGGCCTTTTTACTCAATTTCTCTCCAACTAAATGGGCTACTTATTAAGCCCCACTCTGTTTCACTTTACGTATTATTTCTCGCAACCCATTAATTCTTACTTCACAAAATGGTTTTATGATCCATTGACTTCACTTTTACAGCCCATGCTCTCTCTCTCTCTCTCTCTCTCTCTGGGATGAAGAAGGAAACTTTCTAGTTGGTGTGAGAAAAAGAGTGAGCAGTGTAGCCAATGCAAAGAAAAAATGAAAATGGTAGCAATATGACAGGGGATAAAGATTGGTCTGAAATTTGGAGAGAGCATTTTTGTGCATTCACTATGTACATTATCTCTCATAATAAGTGGGTTACACAAAGATGTTTATGTAGGGTGCATGAGAAAATTATTTTTAAAATTGGGATCCTCTCAATTTTAATGGAATAAGCAAATAGATGTCACATTGTCAGCCTTCTTATGAAACATCAAAAATATGAAAATAGTAAATGTGGAATTTGGAATTCTATTTTGTACATAGAAGTGCAAATAGACCAGCTCGTCAACTCGCCTCTTATATAGATTCAACAAATCCTTGTTGAGGATAAGAATTGTAATTCAGGTTTACCATCATAAATAAAATTTTCTCATATGAAAAAAGAGAGTAAAAATAAAGAATGGGGCACATAAAGCTTGCAATCAGTGTGACAAATACTTGAACAGATACATCAATTTATAATCAATTGGTAAAAGAATTTAGAGTACTTATCAATTTATTTTGCTTGCACTCAGTGTGACAAATATTGAGATTTAAATTGTCTATTTACATAAAAATACGTCTCCAATTTCAATTGCAAATTCTCAATGGAATAGAGTACTTATCAATTTATTTTGCTTGCACTCTATTGGTACTCCTTTTCTTTATCACTAGCGCTCAAATCCTCCACAGCTTCCAGTGATGTACCGTGCTTGTTCTTCTTTGTTCTTTTGATTCTTTCGTATCTGTGTTTCCTCCTCAGTTTTGATGAACTTCCAACAGTGACTTCGCCAAGAACCTTTCCACACCAAGAACAACATCTGCAAAATAATCACAGATTCATTGATGAGAACAAATGAGAAAAGAACTCTGAGGCATTAAAATAAGTAAAAAAAAAAAAAACCATAAGGAGCAGTCTTTGTTTAAAATGAATCTATTTCGTGGTATACTCAAGAAGTGAACTTGAAAGGAGAGGAAAGAGGGTCATGTCAAAAATACAATTCTTTCTTTGATTCATGGGGAGAGTTGGCTTTTTGTCATATAAACTTGTCTAAAATTTCCCTGAGATATACAGTTAGAAATATATTATAGAGGATTTAAAATGAAAACAGACTCTATATACAGCATCCCGTCTTAGAACCTTGTTTTTCGTAACCAATTAATAAATAAGAACAATTAATGTGCACATTTTATACACACACACACACACACACACACACTTGTCTCAATAGTTAGTACTTATATTGGACAGTGTTACAGGAGGTGGTGTTGGTTTTGCCTCAGAGAAGATCTTATTGTAATGAAGACCAAAAAATAAACCCCCAATAACACAAATTAATTTGGATAAGAAAGGAATATGCAAGGAAATAAATTAATAAAAATCAGAGCCTGCTTAAAAATAAAGTTTTCTGGCTTTGATTGATTTCAAAGAAATTCAATCCTAAAACACTTATCAAGTGTATGTGGTAGAAGTGAAAGGAGGGGAAAAAGGGTCTAACAAGATTTGTAAGAAGCTAGCCGTGAAGTACTTACATCAAGTCACCACAGCATTCTGTCCTGCAGGCTTTGAGACAATGAGTGCACCACTTCTTTTTGCTTTCACTCGTCTCCGAAATTGAAGAACAAGAAGAAGAATCTAGTTCTATTAAAGCATGCTTGTTCTTCTTTGCTCTTTTGCTTGTTCTTTTTGCTCTCAATCTAGAAATTCTTGAGACACTGACATGACCCAAAACCTTTCCACATGTAGAACACGCCCTGCAATGTAACAGTTTAATCATGAGAAAAAGAGTGCTCATGTTTTTGTAGTTAGTGTATCTCAGTGCTCTTTACATTGTTACTAATTTCATTAATGGAACTTCCTTTTCTCAGTACCTATATTATATATTGAAACATAGTGATGCAAATAAGGTTTTAAAAGAACAGAATTAAGAAGCTCTGGAAATACTTACGTGAAGTCACCAATGCTTTCTGTCCTGATGGTTTTAAGACAGTGAGAGCACCACATCTCTTTGAAGCTAAAGTTGTCTGACCACCTTAAACACACAACAATATCAATCAGCCTTTGTTATTGTATCACATAAATCACAATTGACACATGTGAAGGAATATTAATTATTCTTGATTTTATCTAATCAAGGAATCCTCATAGAACAACTGTTGTGTATATAAATGCATTCTTTTATACATAGCATGTCTTTGTATGGAAAATTATATAAACACAGAGATTCTATGCAAAATAATTCTTGTTCTTTCTCTACCAGGTTACTTCAAAAGTCTTTAAAACTAAATTAGAACTAAAACACTCTGAAAGCAAAACATGGAATATGCAAAAATTTCCAAATATCCAAAGGCAAGGTACCTAATATTTTACAAATATAGTACATACCCTTGAATGATCTGATTGTCTTCAGTAGCTTGATTGAATACTTCATTGCTTTCATGTATCCCATAAATTGAAGAAGAAGAAGAAGAAGAAGAATCTATTCCCATTGTACCATGCTTGTTCTCCTTTGCTCTCACTCTAGAAATTCTTTGGACACTGACATGACCCAAAATCTTTCCACATGTAGAACATGCCCTTCAATGTAACACACCTTAATCCCATGAGAATCAAGATTAAAATATATATATATATATATATATATTCTCTTTAAACTTTATCAACCTTGAACTATTAAAAGGGCATCAAGAAACTTTCTTTCTTTCTTTTTTTCCCCCTCAGTACATATAATATATTGAATCAAACTGATGCAAATAAGGTTTAAAAAGAAGAAAGATTAAGAGGGTTTGAAGGTACTTACGTGAAGTCGCCAGTGCTTTCTGTCATGATTGTTTTGAGACAGTGACTGCACCATTCCATGTTGTTGTTGTTGTTGTTGTTTCGCTTTGCTACTACTATTTATAAGGAGAAGGAATGGATTCAGAAGCAAATAAATTGTGGAGAGAGTGAGAGAGCTTGGTTTTGGTTTTCCTATTACTTTGGGACCAAGATTCTTATAAAGGCGGTGCTAGAGCCTAGAGGCCAGTCAACGTTTCTTGAGACCACAATTCCTTAACCTAGCAAACAGCTTTTATTTTTTTATTTTCAATTGAATAAAAAATTGTTGTACGCTTATTAGTGCAGTCCAAAAGTCATTAGGTGGTGGGTGTTCCTTTTTTATTATTATTACTAGTCGCGAACTTGCGCATTGTACGTGATAATTATTTTTATGATAGTTTTAATATATATATATTTTTTTTTTTACATTTTAAACTAATCTAATAATGAGTAATATATTTCATAATTATATTTTTATTTATTATAGAAACAGTCATAAATGTAATATAGGAACAATCCAAAATAACAAAAAAACGTAAACTAAAAAAAATTAATAAAACTTAACAATGATTAATTGAACCAATATTAGGATAAAATTTTATTTTTGATAATCTATTAAAATTATTTTCTTTGTAGAAATTATAATTTCAGCCACCCAAAACATATTATCAAATAAAAAATTATTAGCAAAATCAAAGAATTAAATTTCTATACATGCATTGTTATAAAATAATAATAATTAAAATAAAAAAGCAAAAGTTAAAATTTGTCACCTATCTGATTATTTTCATCTGGCTAACCTTTGGTTTTCTTTAAATGAATGACATTATAAAGTATTTCTAATACAACTATTAAGAGTATTTTGTCCACCACAGAGGATTAGAAAATAAACAAAAATTAGTAAAGTCTCATAGTTTAACATCTAAATTGAGCACTATAAAATATCAAGCTATGTAACAGAATAAATATCAAATTATCCAAATCTTGTTATGTAATAGAATAATATTATATTTTTATATGATATATTTAACTCTTTAGAACGCAATAGGATAACATTTAACGATCAAAGAAAATAAAAAATAAAAAAACAACAACAACAATTTAAAAAACAAAACTAAATCGCATTAACCCAAAATAGAGTTTAAAAGAATATAAAAAATTTATCAACCTAAAGTAGAGATGCAAGAAAAAAAAATCCACCAAAAAACTTAGAGAGAGAGTGAGAACTATTTTTTTTGTGAGAGAAAATTATGCATAGAATAGAAGAGGTAATGTCAAATTTATAGTAAAAGGGTGTGAATAAGAAGAGAAAAAAAAATAAAGGAAGATGAAGGGAAAGAGAAAGAATGATATTAATGTAGATGGTAGTGTGGAAATGAAAAGGTAAGGGAGGGAGAAAGATTGAAGACATAGTGGGGAGAGGAAATGGTAAGGGAGAGAGAAAGGTAGGATAAGTATAGATATTAAAAAAATAAATGTTAAAAACAATTATTAAAGCTTGAAAGGCTTCAACGTTGTTGTTGTTGTATATATATTTTTATTTTTATTTTTTTTAAAGCTGAAAAGGATCACACAAAACCCTAAAGCTAAACTAAAAAAGGTTTTGGGTTGGGCATGATAGTGGAACTATATAAATAAGAGGTGGATTTATTATAGGATGATAGTGGATTTATTATAAATAAGAGGTGGATTTTTATTCTTATTACAGCTGGATTTATTATAGAGTGATAGTGGAAGTAAATAAATAAGTAGTGTGCTGTATTTATAGGGCTGAAAATTGTAAAAATTATTTTAAAATTGTAAGACAAATTATATTTTAAAAAAATGATGTGATAGCTGATGTGGCGCAATGTGAGAGCAGCAGCATTAAAAGCTACGCTTCAGCTTTCAGTAATATATATAGATATAGATTAGTTTTTACTTGGGGAGAAATTTTTTTTTTTTTTTGAGAAACAAATACACACACACATACATATATATATATATATATATATATATATAGGGAAAGAGGAATGAAGTAAGAGAATACACTTACACACTAACACAAAAACTGCATACTACTTGGGGAGGAAGACTAATAAAACATACGCAGATTCTTTTTCCTTTTTTTTTTTAAAAATCCATTGAGAAATTTCTTCATAAATTTCATTAATGATTTTTTTTTACCAATGAATATTAAAAATATTTTTCAAAATACCACCTCATAACTACGTAAGAACTAACTTGAGTCTGGTTGTTACTTTATTATTATTATCTTTATCTATATCCATAATATACTACTATTTATGTGTTTGTCGTTGGTTGAGTATTTCATTACATCCCTAGCTTTTTTAATGATTACAAGACGCGAATTAGTGAATTTGACGTGAATCAGCGTAAAAAATTATGACACTGAACTATATATATATTTCTTTTTTAATATTACTGATTTCACGTTGTAAATCTTAATAGTTATTTTTATAGATTTCTTTTTATTCAATCTTTCTAAAATTTCATGAAGGCTTATTTTGGTTTTAATATATATATCGGCAGAGGAGATTTGAACTAGGTTTATTACTGTTAAAATAGAATATAACATTACTTCTAAAAAAATAAAAATAAAAGTGTCCAGCCATGACACAATTGTTTTTTTTACTCTTGACTAGTTTATCACTGTTAAAACAGAATATAACGATAAACAATACATGTAAAAGTCCTCCTTTGAGAGATAAACTTCAATCATGACAAGGTCTTCCAACCGACCAAAAGCACCCTCAAATCTCAATCCATGAACAAATAACTGAGGAGAAACATTATTGGCATTTTCTCACAGAACAAACTACATAACCAGAATCCTTCACTGAACATGTAACGTCCTTCAGTGCAGATTCCAATTCTGTTCTTACTTTTGTTAGAACTTCAAAAAACAACTAATTCGCCAACCAGATTAACTTTATTCTTGGAAACGGTATCTCAGTGTTACAGATTTACAGTAATCACGTACACATATAACGCTTAAATGCCTTTGGATAGTAATCAAACAAGTAAAATTAGTAAATCTAAACGCATCCATTTATGTTTGCATGAGTTCCTATCAAGCTTGCCACAACTAGGAAACAAAATCTGCTGCTTAACTAGGCAAGCCTATCATAATCACCACTCACCAGCATCATTATATCACACGAATATTGGATGCTAAACAAATCAGTGAGGTAAAGATTAGCGAAGTTATTCTTCCTCCGAGAAATGAAAAAACGTTTTCTACTACACAAAAAGAAAAAAGAAGAGAAAATACAACATTGGAGGACCAACTAAAAGGAACCCACGTATATCCTTAAAAAAAAAGGATTAGCACCTGGCTGTTTTGCAGACAAGTATCCTAAACCATGCCCCTCAACGACATACACATTGCACTAACACAAAAACACCCTTTACACAAGCAAAACTCTACAATTTAGTATCTAGTTTTTACTGCTTTTGGGCAAGTATTATCCATGAAAACATAGCAGATTTTGACAATATAGAACGTATCTGTTCTCTTTCGCATTTTTTTCAACATTATCACCTGCATTTACAATACAACTATCAGACATCAGCTTCTTTGCCTGACTCTCCTGCCATTGGTATCACCACCATCTGAAAGTTGTGCCCAAACACTCCGAGATTTTGCCCCTCCACTGCTGCAATCCTCTTCACAACCTGCAATTGTCTTCAGAAGCTCTGACTGAAGTGCAGGGCAGTTTTCTTTTAGATACTGGAAACCATCTGATCGCATCACAGCTGTAATAAGAAGGCCAAATGGAGAGCAGAAAATGAATATATTTACTATAAGGGAAAAACAATCATAAGAATAAGGGGAATCATAATTCTGTGTTCAATCATAATGCATTTTACTATTTTTTTAACTTGAAATTAATATTAAATGCCCCCAAAAATATATATTTAGAAATACTAATTATTGTATTGCCACCATATCATATCCTAGTTTTGCAAGAACTGTTGTATCACCATTTTTGTAGCATTTAACATTCTTTTTTATAGGTAATAACAGTTTTATTGATAAGAAAAGTGCTATGTGTTTACTATCATGCTTATGATAGTAGACTCATTGCACTTGAAGCAAATACAAACAAATTAGAGGGAAGAGCTAACAAAAATAAGGAAATAAGACACGGAAATACAATGCGAAAAACCCCAAATACGAGACTACTCAAACAAAGTCCTAACTAGCAAAGACTTCAACAAATCTATAGGTCTCTCAATGTCCTCAAACGTTCAAATATCGCGTTCCTTCCAGATTAACCACATAAGACACGCTAGTACCATATTCCAAACATTTGAAGAATAAGTCCCCAACCAATTTCTTTATGCAAACAAGAGAGAGACAATTGTATTCAGCATCACCCACTAAACCCTAAACATAAGAAAGACTTACTCCACAAAGTATGAGCAAACTTACAATGGAGCAAAAGATGATCCATAGTTTCCTTATCACGACATAGGCAATACTTATCCAAAAAACAACATAGGCAACACCAATTAACAAGAGGCAAGTTCTTCTTAACAAGGTTATCTATTGTCAGAATCCCACACCTATCAACTGTCCATAAAAAGAAAGACCACCCTTTTAGGTCCCTCAACACACCAAATGCTCTGCCAAGGGAAAGAAACAGAAGGTGCTTCCAATAATGAATTATAAAAAGAGACTTATAAAAAAAAAATTATAAAAAAAAAATTATAAAAAGAGGGCACATCAAAAACACCACTATGAGTCACTGCCAAAATCAGCAATCTCAAAATATAGTAACATACGATCCATAGTCTCCACTAGCTTTACACATACGACAGAAATCCACCAATGTAATACCCTCTTTGACAAGATTATCAATTGTTAAAAAATTTTCTAGTCATGTCAGCTAAAAGACCTATTTTTCTTCCTTAAGTGTTCTCATCAATAGTGTAGGACTTCACACTGATCAAACCAGCCCACAAGAGAAAACGTCAGAAGTGCCAAACCTAAACTTATATCCAGGAACCTTGTTCAAGCTGGCGCCTGACCTAATAGCATTGAATATCATCTGAGGTTGCCAAACATGGCTTTCAAGACAGTTATTGACTGCTGGCTACCTGAAAGTAGCCTTCCCATGGACCAAATTCAAGCAAATTAGGCCTAATAAGATCCAGTAAACCATCTAATGAAGTCCACTCCTTTTCAGATAAAGAATCTTTATTCCCAAAAAGCCCCTTTGTCTCATCATGTATTAGTGAGAACTAAAGAGTAAAATGGAGAGAGCAGAGACGGAGCTCCTACCAATATCACACATCATCTGAGATTGCCCAACACGGCTCTCAAGGCACTTCTTGACAATTGGTTACTTCTTAGTAGCCCTTTTCCCATGGACCAAATTCGACCAAATAAAATCCAGTAAACCATTTTTTTTTTTTTGATAAGTCAGTAAACCATATATTTGAAGTCCGCTCCTTTTCAAATCTAGGAATCTTTAATCCCAAGAAATCCTTTGGTCTCATCATATCAGTAGGAGTAGAGTAGGATTGAGATAGAGAGAGAGATAATAAATTTCAATGGAAAATAGTTCAAAACCCACAGGTCTATCACGTAAATTCTTGGTGTCTTTAAGTCCTAACAGGACCCTGTGCTTGTGGGGCAGGGGATGGGGTTTGGAACTTCCATATTGTCTACACCTAATGAGGGCGTTTTACCATTGACTCAGAATACGTTTTCCCTTGACCACCTCTCCCCAATGCAACAGACATTGGGAAACTGATGCAGGACAAACACCAAAAGCAATTGCAATAAAACAGACAAAGAAGAAGAGGTTAAAAACCTAGGAGTCTAGGGTTGTTTGGAGTTGGACACCAAGTGAGATAGAAACTTAGGAATCAGAACCTAAAGTTGGCTGAAGTCAACACCAAAACATTGAAAAAATTCAAAGAGAAGTTGTATTGTAAAACTGTAAACAACAGAGAACTCTGGGTGTGCTTATATAAAGTATTGAACTTACCTAACATAGAGAAGAAACAATTGTGACCAATTAATATATTCCAATAACCTAGTAAGAAAAGGAAAAAAGTCCCTAGACCAAGTAGGAAAGGAAATAAAAAAAAATTACAATACAAGTAAATAAAAATTGAAACCCCTATATTGAATGAGATTTATTTAATCAATTGGGCCAACTGGTAGCAGGCCTTCAACATCCAGCCATGTGATATAGGAAATACTTCTGGTATCTGCCCAGAAAATGTTTTCCACAAACTAATTGAACCTTACCAAAAGTGCTCTTAGGACTATTATGTTTAATTAAGAGAACCACAATCAATCCAGCCTATAAAAGGAATTAAGGAAGAGAGGCAAAAATTTATATTGAAACATAAAAGGTTCACCCAACACTGCAATCCACACAAAACACAACTTTCTTCTGAACTTCGCTATTTCAAACACACTTCCATGGAAAATGCATTCAAATAGTGCCTCTTAGACATTCGTAATATGTTCAAAAACTAAGCTTACCATTGCTAGTAAGTCTCCATCTCATACAATCAGCTCCACCCTCCAAAGAATTATGAGAATATACTAACTCTGAGGGAACAAGTCCCTCCAACTCCCAATCATGTAAATGAAAATTACTAATAAATCTCTTGAACTCAACATGGAAGACACTAAAGCATCATTATCCTTCATAGTCAAATATAAATCATGATATATTTCCTTTAACGCTCTATCACCATATCACGCATCATACCAAAATCAAATTCTTGTACCAACCCTTAGTATGCGTTTGGATTGGCATTTTTCAACAAGTCCGTGCATCTGCATTTTTTTTGGGGTCCATGGATACTATTCATGGACCCACAAAAGTCAGAAAAACACAATTTTCTCTCTCTTTGGGTCCTACAACTCTATTCACACATTTAAAAATTATTTTGCTACAATGTTTTCAGCAATAAGTTTTCAATTTTCAACAAATAAGCGGTATATAAACACACCCTTAATTTACAAAATAATTAAGTCGAGAATTTCCCCCACCCACCTCTAATTCCTCTCCAAAGACGACACCCATGTGGCCTACACACATCCAAAATAGTCCAACCACTCCCTACACACACCTAATAACACTTCTCTAGAAGTGGTCACTCTCTTCTCCAAACCTCCAAAACCAATTGCCCTGCAAGACTTGATTAAAAGTGCTCATCTTCCCCACACCCAACCCTCCATGTGTTATCAAAAATAAAACCTTACTCCAATCCATCAAATCATATATATAGCAAAAGTCTATGCTAAGGCTCCACCATTTGTCATGATTAGAGCATCCACTGCTTGAAATGTGGCGATTTCTTTAATCTATTCAGAACCATGTAGACTAACACTTCATGACAAGTCTGCAAATGTAATACATCAAATTTATTGACCTTATACGTGCCATGTGTTAAGGAGCTTAAATGCATTTATTTAGCATCATTTTTATGTCCAAGTTTATTCTTATCTGTGAGCATTAATTTTAAATTTGTCCAATCAATTTTCCTAACCATTTCTTTTTGAGTGGCTATTTATTTATTTACTTTTCTAAAACTGCATTAATTGGTTGCGCATTTATAATGCTGACTATACATACTTCAGAACAACGTCGTTTTGAATTGTACGTATTGCTACAAAATATGGTGAGGAATGCAGTGGCTGAACTTCGGGATCAGTAAGAGCACCTCAAGGGTGTAGCCTGTGGAAGAGTATTAAGGTAGGATGGGCACATTTTAGCAAAATTTGTCTTTTGAAGTGGTAGATGGCACTCAACCAAGGTTTTGTTTGGTGTAAAAGTCATTGTCTAAAGGAGTTGTACCTTGACTTGTACGCTTGCTCATTTGATCAAAATGAATCAGTCCAATCAGAAATGGAGAGTCCGTGGTTGGGAAGGCCCAGATTTGGAGTGTGAGATTTCATAGAAGTTCATGATTGGAAGTTGCAGTCAGTTGGTTCTTTCTTAGATCTATACTCCAATATCCCTAGGAGGGAGGGGTGTGACAGGGTGATATGGAAATTGAAAGAGAGCAATGAATTTATTGTTCGCTTTTATCGTGAGGCTCTCTGTGGTGCACCAAATAATTCTTACCCATGGAAGACTGTTTGGCATGTTAAGGCTCCCAAGAGGCTCTCTTTCTTTGTTTGGACCACAGCATGGGAGAAATTTCTTACTTGTGATAATCTTATCAAGCGGGGATTTAACTAAGTTAAGTGATCTTGTATGTTCTGGTATGGTGGAGAGACAATAGATAACTTGTTGATTATTGTGGTGTTGCCTATGATTTATGTAGCCTTGTGTTTAGAACTTTCGGGGCTCATTGGCTGTTACCAAGGAGGGTGGTCGATACTTTGTTTGGAAAAAGAAATTGGTTTGGGATACACTCTTCGGCAATCTAGAACATTGTACTGCTATCTTTAATGTGGCTATTATGGAAGGAGAGAAATAATCATATGTCTGAGAATACAAACAGGTCTCAAACAGATCAATGAATCAACTGGAAGCACTGTTGGTGCGCACTTAATTTGATTGGTCTCAAGTATGGGGGTCTTACAAATTGTGACACACTTATAGGTTATAGAGTGCTTATCATCATGAGCACAATGTAATCTATTTTATTGGTTAGAATTATAGTCAAATGATTAAATTCACCATTTCAAAGTAATAAATCCTGAGTTCAATCCACGTCTCCGCACTACATCCTATTTAAAATGTTAAAATCTCAAGCCTTGAGCCTCACTTATTAAGAGGGAGTTTAGGCCCACACATGAGGGAGAGTGTTAGAATTATGGTTAAATGATTATATTCATCATTTTCTAACAGTTTAAACTTCTGAGATAATCGCTAATTTATCAATATTAATAAATTTTCTTACCTTTTTTTTTTTTTTTTTTTGAGGTGGAAACTCACCAAGGCAAGACCCTTTGGACCCAACCCTAGGGAGTAAGCCACGGATACAAAATCCCACCCACCATAACCATGTATTGGGTAATCCAGGATAACTCCCAGTGGGGATTGAACCTCGAATGTCTGGGTCCACAATTGTCACAAGCCTCCAACCACTAGGTTGCAATGGTTGCATCCTGACGGGTTAAATTTTCTTACTTATCAAATATATATATATATATATAAGGCAAGAAATCAATGTATTACTAAATGTTATCATAAAAATGACAATCTAAAGCTGTTGATGGTAAATATATCACAATTAGGAAATAAGGCAAAAACTGAAGTTGGTTTCTTCCTAAAACTATATCTATATAGCAAGAAATTAGTGTTTTGTTGTTTGACGATAAACAACAGAAAAAAATTAATACTTACAAATAAGGATTCAAACTTGAACCTAAATACGATGCTAAATAAATGCATTTATTTCATTCCACATGTATACTCCTAACTTTGTTGTGCTTCTTTGAATTTAGTGGTAAGTAATTTCTGTAATTTTTCTAAGGTTGTTTGTCAGTTAAAGCAATTATCAGGGGTTTTTTTTTTTGAAATAAAATCTTTTATTAGAATAAATGACACATAACACGATGTGTACAAACCATTTTCAAAGAATGAAATTATTGGTTATCGGTAACGCCTTTCCTTGTTCTAATTTATAAGGGCACCTTTTGCAGATTCAAGAATTTTAAAAATGTTGACAATATATTTTGTCTTATGAAGGCCATATGACAAAATTCACAAATTTGTGTTGATAGAAATCCTGATAAGTATGTATCTTTAATTTAAAGCACTAAAATTTAATACAAAAGGCTATCCGAATGGAAAAATTTGGTGGGTTTTTTCTTTTATCAAACCATTTGGTTTCAAAATCTTGAGCAAAAATATGTACCATTCTATTTAATCAAACAATTAAATGGTTTACAATATTGTATACTTATCACTAATAATCCCATGCATAGGGCAAGTTACAATATGGTGATACTTTACTGCCCCCTACCCCACAGAAAGTGTCATGGTCTCTCTCCATTCACTTAGCCACCTGAGTAGAAATAGAAAACAACAATAGGAAATAAATAGGGAAACTAGAAAGTGTTTTCTTGAAAAGGGTAAGATGAGCCCCCCTTTAAAAGGTACAACTTTTTCCACTCTAATGGCCATTTTTATATCCTTCAAGAACTGTATTCCAACCCATAGATACCTTGCATGAATCACCCAAAGGCAATACACAAATAAGTCATCTACAATGAACCCACCTTTTTTTTATAAGTACTAAAAATTTTCTTCCAAATCCTGTAATACTTCCATCATCTTCAAGCTCTCTAACTGAGCTGCCTCTATTTCATTAATGGCTGAAAAAAACAAACCATCTACCTCAGGTCTCCAATTCTCAGGCTCACAATACATGTTGCTATAAAATTGAACAATGTTTTCCCAAAGTGCCTCTGTATCAGACAGCATCACGTTACCAACTCTAAGGTTGTTGATGGCATTGTACCTTCTATGAGAGTTAGCTAGACGATGGAAAAATCCCATATCCTTATCCCCTTATTTCGAGTAGAGAACCCTTCATTTTTTCCTCCAGCTTACTTCTTCCAGCAGTAAAAGCAAATCCAACCCCAGTTTTGTCTGGATCAATTTGATTTCTCTCACCATCAGACAGTCCTCTCTCTCCTTCTAGCACATCCAGCTTATGAACCTGGTTTAACTGCTCACAAGAAAGCAATGCAGCCAAGTCCTCCACACTCCCAACCTCCCCCACTGGAATTATATCACTCCTGCTCAAATTTACTTCCAACTGATACAGCTTCAAAGCACAAAAGCATAGATTACTCTCAAGTGCACCACCGATAAAATGGTATCATCTGCAAACAAAAAGTGAAACACTAACAAAGCTTTGGAGGTGCCTCTGCCCACTCTAAACCCATCCAATAAACCTCCCTCCACAACTCTCAAGAGCATGTGACAAAGAACTTCCACCGCCAGAATAAACAACAATCTATAACCATGAACCTCCAACTCCTGAATGAAATCTATGGGAAAATCTAGTGTTTTTTTTTTCCCCTCCTTAACCACTATGAACTTTTGACACCATAAGATCTCTTCAAGTGAGCCTAGGTTTCACAACTTTGCTTCAACTCTTCTCTACTAACTTCATCATCTCAGGACAAACCTTCCTATCCCCTATTTTGTATCTAGGAACACAATATCAGCTAACGGCCTTTTTTTTTGGTAACCCCACATCTCCAAACTCTTGCTTATTCCACACCTGCAAATCCTCCTTGAGCGCCTTGAGTTTGTTGGCAAAAACAAAACTCAAGCATCCTTGAAAGTTATAGCCATCCAACAGGCCTTTTACCCGATCCAAAAAATACAAACCTTCAAATTTGAAGAAGAATCTTCCCATCCTCATACCACCATTGTCCAAAAGAACACCAAAATGGTCCAAAAATAGGCAAGGAAGTAACTTCTGTATACTCCTATTCCATGGATACCAAAAACCTATTGATCTGAGACATGGACAGATTGTCTTGGTTGCTCGACCATGTATAAAAGCCTCCTTCAAAAGGTATATCAATTAAATTCATACCTAAAATGAACTCTGAAAGTCACATAATAGAAGCAAAAAAGCTAGTACAACCCAGCCTCTAGCTAGGGAAGCAAACCACTTTAAAACCCCCAACTACATACAAAACTACTTTCGTCTTTCATAAGCTCCAGCCTACTCCTCCCACAACCCTCTCCTAGCACTGTCTTCCACCTTTACCAGGTGAAAATCCCTTTTATTAGATTCCTTCTAGCCAATTTGAAAGATATTTAAGCTCAAATGCTTTTTGATACTTAATCTCAGATCTGTCCCTATTATTCATCAAAAAAGTCTGTCCTTAATTATGTGAATTTTAATGTAAAGGATTTTAATAATTGTCAAAAAAATATATGTGTAGGACATTGTATTTTCTTCTTGTTTGCTACCCAAAAAAAAAAAAAACATTCCCCTATACTTCAAAAAAATATACATATTTAATGTTTTAATAACTGAAAATAAGATATACATACACACATACATGCAATCACGCACACACAGATAAAGATATATAACATCACATATATTTGCAGTCTCAGCCTAAATTGAAAAGGCCATATGAATAGACAGATAAGAGTACTAAAAATCCACAAAAAGGCCCAGTATTTGCAACAACACAACCTGGAAATGTAATTTGCCAACTTCTTACAGAAAATTTTGAAGAAACTACTTCCATTTTAGTTGTTTCCCTTAAACCAAGAAGTAACAAGAGTTGATAGCAAAAGAGAACAACCATTTTTAGTCATAGCCAAAATCCCTAAAAACATGCTTGAATATAAAGCTGTCATGTCGGCTGAGTTTGGGGTTTCTAAACAGTCTCAAGAAAACCTTGCTATGCATCAACATCAACACCTTCGCTAAAATACAAATTGTTGTGTAACTGTTAACAAGGCAATATTCTAGTCAACATTAATGAATTCATGTAAAAAAAAATTATTTTTTTACTCCATAATCTTTACGATAAAACTTTAACTATGAAGAAAATACTTCATGTTAAACCGAAAAATATACCTGCAAGGTTTTCAGAAGCAAATCTGAGGCAAACATCTTTTAATTCGGTGGCGTGATAGCGGTCAGCTAAGGCGAGAATTTCAGCAACGGAATTGACTGATATATCCTTGCAGAGGTGAGACTCACACATCATTCTAAGCCTCTCCAAACCATACCGATCGGCTGCTGCTAACAACTTAGCTGTCAACGTGTCTGATACCGGGGACGTACAAGACGAGCTTGACGACACAGACTCCACTTCTTCTGTAAGGGAATCTCTGTATATAAAATGTAGCATGGCCTATTGGACATACCATGACAAGCAGTAGTGAACTGTAAAATACCACCACAAGAGCACAAGTGCTGACCCATGCCTCAACACTAACACAAACACTGACAGAAATGAAACAACAGTTATATTTATTTTTTTCTTTTTTTCTTTGTTCTTTTCTTTTTTTTACCTTAAAAACCTTAGGTTCGAGGTCGGTTACAGCAATCTCCTGCTTATCTTCCTCCAAGCCATCGAAAAATTCAGATCGAAACAAAGGGGAACGAGCCGAGAGTACTAGCTTATGAGCACGGAACTTTTGCCCTGCCACATCGAAAGTAATATCGGAAGCTTCCATATTTTCTAATAGCACACCAAAATGTGTTCCAATATCGGACTCTGGAACCCTAATTGAATGTAATCGCGGACAATCCGTGGCTGAAACCACTACTCCAACAGTACAGTTTATTTTCAAGCAATCATCCTTCAAATAATCTGAGCTCTCAAGCAAATTTCGTCTAAAAAACCTCTTGTATCCCCTAAATTACACACATACGAAAAAAAAATTTCTAAAACATGTTGATTATTGATCAAAAGCTTAATTCAAACAGTGAATGAAATTGGAATGGAATGGAATGTACCGTACCACATGCTACCGCGATATTTGAGAGTGTATGGACCGCTTTCGAGTGCGCGATCGAAATGGCTATGGACTTTGTGTTTTCCTTTGCCGCTTTGATCAACTAGGGTTAATTCGAACAAGGCTCGGACGTCGGTGCCTTCGCTGGCGAGCGCGATGAAGACCGAAACGTAGGCGGAATTGTCCTCGGGGTTTTTCCCGTCGGGATAGAAATATATCGCCCACTGATATCCTCCGACGGTGAAATTGTCGCTGGCGATGTGCTTCCCTACTCCCATGCCTTTGGCCAACGAGTAGCCTTGGATCACGAACTTGTGCGAACCGTTCACCGTCTCCGTCAGCGACCGCGACTGGCTCGATGGACTTGTCTCCGCCATTTTTTTATCTAGGGTTCAGCTCATAGAAATCTGAAATCGGAAATTGAAATTGAATTCTCAATTTGAGAGAGAGAGAGAGAGAGAGAGAGAGAGATAGGGTTTTCTCTTTGGGAAGAGAGGAAAGGGGGGGGGGTCACGGTGCGTGTCGGAGATGGAAGTGCCACGTCATGGTGAGGAGGGTTCTCGAGGTTATTTTATCTGAACTTTGGGGTACGGTGAAATGACTGGATTGTCCCTGTTTTGTTTTGGTGAAATGACGAGGGAGTACTGTGATTTTGTGACGTGGAGAGGGGTTTTGTTGGTTTTAGCTCGGAGTACTGCTTTGGTACTCGCGCTTGTTTAATGTTTGTACCGTTTCTGGTTTTTCCGTTACGGATTGTCAAAGTCTGAAAAAAAAAAGAAAAGGAAATTAATACGTTGCCAGTTCGTTTTATGTTTAAGCGGTAAAAATTAATTTCTAATTTAAAGTTGAAAATGTCTTTTTTAAGGATGTATTCGAAACAGCTGATTTTGTTAAAATTAAAAACTTTTTTTTTTTAAAGTATCATAAATAAAGTTAAAAGTTAGTTGAAATAGTACATTGAAATTAAGGATGGCAATGGAGCTAGGCAGGGCCAAAGGATGGGATCTTTGCCCCCGCCCTGCATAGATTTTTCTTGCCCCATCCCTGCTCCGTCCAGCCCTGCAAGACGGGAAAAATTTCTTGCCCCATCCTCACCCTGCAAAGACCTACGAAGCCCCGCCCTACACAGTAAAATTTTATTTCTTGTTAATTTTTCCTACAACTATTACCATTTTTTCAAACAAAATGACATGTTTCAATATTAAAAATATACTTGAAATTATAAATAAATTTATCCCATCAAATCAAACTAATTTTTAGCAAAAACTAAATAATATTATCTAAATATTTAACAAGACAATGTTACAAAAAAAATCTCATAGTATGACACAATAAAATAATCCAAACTCCTAATAAGATGATGATATTGGTACCTTACTTCCAACTTTGCTAGAGAGAAAAAAGAGGTAGAGTCACGTTAAGTAGAATAAAATAAGATGATGATATTTTTGTTTAAATAGTAGGGTTTTATAGTATGAAAAAATTACAACTTAATCCTTATTAACGCGGGGCAGGGCGGGGTGAGTCTAAAAAGTGTAAACCCATTCCCGCCCCACCCCGTGGTGCGGTCTAAAATTTTGCTCCATCCCCACCCCATCACCTTTGCGGGGCAGGGAAAATCCGCACGAGGCGAAGTGAGGAGGGGCGGGTTAAAAAGGGCAGGGAAAAATTGTCATCCCTAATTAAGACTTATAAATAGTACCAAAAAGTACAGTGAAACTCATAAATAGTAGCAAAAATAAGCTGAATAGTAAAATAGGTTTACAAAAATAACTGTTGTCAAACACACACTAAGGGTCTGTTTAAGCTATTTTGTTAAACCTGAAAACTTATTGCTGAAAAAACTGAAAATAAAGGAAAATTTTAACTAAAATAGTACAGTGGGATCATGAATAGTATCAAAAAGTGTAGTGGAACTTATGAATAATAACAAAAATAAGCTGAATAGTGAAATGATTTTCATTGGTATCCAAACAGAGGCTAAGGTAACGTTTGGATACAGCGTCTCACCCTCACGTCTATGTTTTTGCAGTTGTCCATCCTTGTTAGGACCCACGTGTGCTGTACAGTTTGTCCATTCACGCAGTTCAACCATTGTGCACCGTGCATGTCTCAACATTTAGTTGTGTAAAGAGTTTGTCCATCTTTGCTGGGACCCACGTGTGCACTATTTAGCCTTATTTTAAAGAGAAAAATGCAAAACTGACCCTCTAATTTTCACATTCTTTTTCATTTCAGTTCTCTAACTTTCAGTTTTGTCATTTTAATCATTTAACTTTCAATTGTTATTAATACAGGATTCCATTAAAATTCACTTATGTCCTGCCGTCAAACTGTTAAAACGACGCTGTTTTGCATTTTTTTTAAATTCGAAATTGAAAGAAAATAAGAAAACTTTGGAAAAAAAAAATTAAGAGTAGTGTGGGGGAAGATAGCTCAAGTTTCTATGCTCAAGCTAGCTTTTTTTTTCTTCACTCTTTCTAGTTTTGTATCTCTTTCTCTAGCTCAAGAAACACTAAGCCGTCATTGCTTGGAGAACCCCCCAACTCTTAACTCAACCTATGGAGCTAGGTTAGTAAAAGATATTGAAGGCCTCAAAGACAGTTTTGTAGAAGTTTGGAAAGAAGCGAAGGAAAAGTAAGGAGGTGGGAGGTAAGGCAAGGCAGAGCAGCAAGTGATGGTGGCGGTTTACACAGTTAGCAGAGCATTAGTCCTCAACTCAGACAGCAAGGTATGGCAAGGGACTAAGACGAGGAGGTGTGGCGAGGGACTCAGTCCTCAACTCTCTCTCTCTCTCTCTCTCTCTCTCAAACTGACCCATTATCCCCAAATTTACACGGTTAGGATTTGGGTGTTCTTCACTCTTTGTTTTGACGTCATTCCCTTTTTTTATTTTTTATTTTTTTTCAAATTTCTCTTATTTTCTTTTAATTCTTAATTTAAAAAAAAATGCATAACAGCGTCGTTTCAGTAGTTTAACGGCAGGACATAATTGGTATTTAACGGAATCCTGCATTGACAACAATTGAAAGTTAGAGGACTGAAATGAAAAAATGTGAAAGTTAAAAGGTCAGTTTTGTATTTTTGTCTATTTTAAAATTATTTGCTACAGTGTTTTCAATTTTCAGCAAAATATGCGCTATCCAAACAGACCCTATGTATGCGTTTGGGTTAGGATTAAAAATTAAAATTATTTAACTATTCAGCTTATTTTTGTTACTATTCATGGAGTTCATTGCACTTTTTGGCACTATTCATGAACCCCATTGTACTATTTCAACTAATTTTTACTTTTATCTACAGTATTTTCAACAATAATTTTTTAGTTTTAGCAAAATAAGCGGTATCCAAACACATTCTAAGTGTCAATTTGGATAGCTTATTTTTTGACAACTTATTTTACATTTTAACTTATTTTTGTTATTATTTATGGGTCCCGCTGTACTTTTAGGTACTATTCATGGGATCTCACTATACTATTTCAGCTAACTTTTACTTTTATCTACAGTATTTTCAATAAAAAGTTTTCAGTTTCAACAAAATAAGTGGATCCTAAGCAGACCTTAAATATGCGAATTGGCTTAATTTATGATGAAAAAATAAAAATAAAAATCACTTTCATTGAATTTGTAATTTATCAACCACATTTTTACAGTTTCTATGTTTGTTGTTTTAGTTCAAAACATGGTTTTGCACGTCTCAACATTTAGTTGCGTAAACAGTTTGTCCATCTTTGCTGGGACCCACGTGTGCACTATTTAGTCTTATTTTAAAGGAAAAAATGCAAAACTGACCCTCTAATTTTCACTTTTTTTTTTCATTTCAGTCCTCTAACTTTTAGTTTTGTCATTTCAGTCATCTAACTTTCAATTGTTGTTAATATAGGATTTCGTTAAAATCCACTTATGTCCTACCGTTAAATTGTTAAAACAACGCCGTTTTGCATTTTTTTTTAATTCAAAATTGAAAGAAAATAAGAAAACTTTGAAAAAAAAAATTAAGAGTAGTGTGGGGGAAGATAGCTCAAGTTTTTGTGCTTAAGCTAGCTTTTTTCTTCTTTTTTTTTTTTTTTCCCACTCTTTCTAGTTTTGTATCTCTTTCTCTAGCTCAAGAAACACTAAGCCGTCACTGCTTGGAGAACCCCCCAACTCTTAACTCAACCTATGGAGCTAGGTTGGTGAAAGATATTGGAGGCCTCAAAGATAGTTTAGTAGAAGTTGGGAAAGAAGCGAAGGACAAGTAAGGAGGTGGGAGGTAAAGCAAGGTAGAGCAGCGAGTGATGGTGGCGGTTTACACGGTTAGCAGAGCATTAGTCCTCAACTCAGATAGCGAGGTACGACAAGGGACTAAGATGATGAGGTGTGGTGAGGGACTCAGTCCTCAACTCTCTCTCTCTCTCTCTCTCTCTCTCTCTTTCTCTCTCTCAAACTGACCCATTATCCCCAAATTTACACAGTTAGGATTTGGGTGTTCTTCACTCTTTGTTTTAACGTCATTCCCCTTATTTTTTTATTTTTTTTTTTATTTTTTTCCAAATTTCTCTTATTTTCTTTTAATTCCGAATTTAAAAGAAAAATGCATAGTGGCGTCGTTTCAGTAGTTTAATAGTAGGACATAACTGGGTTCTAACGGAATCCTGTATTGACAACAATTAAAAGCTAGAGGACTCAAAATTAGAAGATTGAAATGAAAAAATGTGCAAGTTAGAGGGTCAGTTTTGTATTTTTGTCTATTTTAAAATTATTTGCTACAGTATTTTTAGTTTTCAGCAAAAAATGCGGTATCCAAACAGACCCTATGTATGCGTTTGGGTTAGGATTAAAAATTAAAATTATTTAACTACTTAACTTATTTTTGCTACTATTCATGGAATCCATTGCACTTTTTTGGCACTATTCATGGACCCCACTGTACTATTTCAACTAACTTTTACTTTTATCTACAGTATTTTCAGAAATAATTTTTCAGTTTTAGCAAAATAAGCAGTATCCAAACACACCCTAAGTGTCCATTTGGATAGCTTATTTTTTGACAACTTATTTTACTATTTAGCTTATTTTTGCTATTATTTATGCGTCTCACTGCACTTTTTAATACTATTCATGAAGTCTCACTATACTATTTCAGCTAATTTTTATTTTTATCTACAATAATTTCAGTAAAAAGTTTTCAGTTTCAACAAAATAAGTGGATCCCAAACAGACCTTAAATATACGAGTTGGCTTAATTTATGATGAAAAAATAAAAATAAAAATCACTTTCATTGAATTTGTAATTTACCAACCACATTTTTACAGTTTCCATGTTTGTTGTTTTAATTCAAAACATGGTTTTGCAAGTCTCAACATTTAGTTACGTAAACAGTTTGTCCGTCTTTGTTGGGACTCACGTGTGCACTATTTATTCTTATTTTAAAGGGAAAAAATGCAAAATGACCCTCTAATTTTCACATTTTTGTTCATTTCAGTCCTCTAACTTTCAGTTTTGTTATTTCAGTCATCTAACTTTCAATTGTTGTTAATGCAAGATTCCATTAAAATCCACTTATGTCCTGTAGTTAAACTGTTAAAACGACGCCGTTTTGCATTTTTTTTTTTAATTTGAAATTGAAAGAAAATAAGAAAACTTTGAAAAAAAAAAAAAAATTAAGAGTAGTGTAAGGGAAGATAGCTCAAGTTTCTGTGCTTAAGCTAGCCTTTTTTTTTTCACTCTTTCTAGTTTTGTATCTCTTTCTCTAGCTCAAGAAACACTAAGCCGTCACTGCTTGGAGAACCCCCCAACTCTTAACTCAACCTATGGAGCTAGGTTAGTGAAAGATATTAGAGGCCTCAAAGCCAGTTTACTAGAAATTGGGAAAGAAGCGAAGGACAAGCAAGGAGGTGGGTGGTATGGCAAGGCAGAGCAGCAAGCAATGGTGGCGGTTTACATGGTTAGCAGAGCATTTGTCCTCAACTCAGACGGTGAGGTACGACAAGGGACTAAGACGATGAGATGTGAGGGACTCAGTCCTTAACTCTCTCTCTCTCTCTCTCAAACTGACCAATTATCCCCAAATTTACACGGTTAGGATTTAGGTGTTCTTCACTCTTTGTTTTGACGTCATTCCCCTTATTTAATGGCAGGACATAATTGGGTTCTAACGGAATCTTGCATTGATAACAATTGAAAGTTAAAGGACTCAAAGTTAGAGGATTGAAATGAAAAAATGTGAAAGTTAGAGGGTCAGTTTTGTATTTTTGTCTATTTT
The DNA here is from genome assembly GCA_032878915.1 of Castanopsis chinensis. NCBI lineage: Eukaryota > Viridiplantae > Streptophyta > Magnoliopsida > Fagales > Fagaceae > Castanopsis > Castanopsis chinensis. Next base: position 1,582,496 of record JAVQMG010000084.1, read on the forward strand.
AAAATTATCTGCTACAGTGTTTTTAGTTTTTAGCAAAATATGCGTTATCCAAATAGACCCTATGTGTGCGTTTGAGTTAGGATTAAAAATTAAAATTATTTAATTATTTAGCTTATTTTTTTTACTATTCATGGAGTCCATTGCACTTTTTGGCACTATTCATGGACCTCACTGTACTATTTCAACTAAATTTTACTTTTATCTACAGTATTTTCAGCAATAATTTTTCAGTTTTAGCAAAATAAGTGGTATCCAAACACACCCTAAGTGTCCATTTGGATAGCTTATTTTTTGACAGCTTATTTTACTATTTAGCTTATTTTACTATTTAGCTTATTTTACTATTTAGCTTATTTTTGCTATTATTTATGGGTTCCACTGCACTTTTTAGTGCTATTCATGGTATCTCACTATAGTATTTCAGCTAACTTTTACTTTTATCTATAGTATTTTCAGTAAATAGTTTTTAGTTTCAATAAAATAAGTGGATCCCAAACAGACCTTAAATATACGAGTTGGCTTAATTTATGATGAAAAAATAAAAATAAAAATCACTTTCATTGAACTTGTAATTTATCAACCACATTTTTTCAGTTTCTATGTTTGTTGTTTTAGTTCAAAACATGGTTTTACAATTTAACTAAAATCATGCTTTGAATAAATAATTTCAATTGAGGTGACGCACAAATTCTATACATGTTAAAGTGGTTTTTTGAGGCCTTTTCACTTATCCACAACTTTTCACCCATTTACTTTATTTTCTTCGTTCTTAAAAATTAATTCACCCAAGTTTTACTACTCCTCTTGCATTGACAATCCGTTGAATAAATTAAATATCATGCTTAACGACCTATATTTATCAATTACCTTTCTTATGTAATATTTATTTATTTTTTAAAAAAAACTGTAATATTTATTATCAAACTTCAAGTAATCAGATTAACCATGGGACTTTTTAGAATTGGAGGGAAAAATAATCAATACATAGCAATTATGGAATTTGGTAAAAAATTAATTGTATTATATTTAAGATCTTGTTGAACATAATTTTGATAAAAGATACTAAGTTTCTCTATTTGTGTGCGTGTTTGTGCATGCGTGTGGTGGTTTGTTTTAGCTAATGAATCAGTACCACAACTAGGCCCCTAAACAATTTTTTTTTTTTTTGGCTCTATCCTTGACGATGAGATTGTTAAATCATCATAAACTTTACCAGTTGAGCTAACTGATTCGTGTTTTAATTTGATGGTAAAGAGTTATCATCAGGAGCGAATGCCATAGATTGAAACTCTCTCTAAAAAAAAAAAAAGGTTGTTAAAATTGTGTTTAACATGTTGTAATTGATGCCTCACTTAAAAGAGTTTATATTAATTAGTAGACAAAAAACAAATGTTGAATACATAAATCATTAATATAAATGTGGAGCTTCTTACTAAATGTGATGACGAAGAATTACAGCATACAACAATGGTTGCGGCAGTCACACAACCCCTTGCAACACGAGAGTATACATTATCGTTAGTACTTTACAAAATATGCCAACACTAGTTGAAGTATATGATCTCATCACTCAACGGCAGTATGATCCATTCGAACCAAATCCCTTTTCATATTGTTGAAAGTACGGTGGTGAACGATATATTTATTAGTGTAATTGCATATTTTATTCTTTGCACAAGTATCATATGTGCCCATTCATTCGTGCATCCCCAATAAGTGAACAATAAAATAATTTCCAAATGTGGAGCTTCTTACTAAACATGATGACAAATAATTATGACATACAACGATGGTCATGGTGGTCATGCAACCTCTCGCAACATGAAGGTGTATGCTATCCCTAATTCCTTACAAGATATGCCAACACTAGTTGAAGTATATGATCTCACCACTCAATGCAAGTATGTTCCATTCGAATCAAATCCTCTTTCATATTGTTGAAAATATAGTGGTGAATGATATATTTATTAGTGTAAATACATATTTTATTGCTTGCGCAAGTATGATATGTGCCCGTTCATTCATGCATCCCCAATAATTGAACGATAAAATAATTTTCAAATGACTAAAGAGTTTTGTCATCTAACATGTTTCCTAAACGAAATTATCTAAGACTTCACATCCTCGATTATTTCCAATTATTGAATTATCACTAAATAATTACAAAAATAAATTATATAAAAAAAGTTCCAAATGAAGACGTTCATCTTTATTTTTAAATTTAGGGTAAAATACATCCTAAGACTTTTAAAAAATGACTATTATTATTATTATTTTTTGGAGATCCTATTCGTTTTCCATAAAAGCCATACAAATACCGCCAATATTTCAACCTTCCCCGGTCTCTATCTTAGAAAAAGAAAAAAGAAAAAAGAAAAAAAGAAGAAAGAACAAAGAATCTCCAGTCATCTCCCCACAACCGCATTCACAGTGCGCCACTTCAGTCTCCAAACCATCACACCTCCATTTTAAGCCCCCCCTCAAGCCACAATTCTCATTCAAACCAAACCTCAAACACCTTACCTGCACTACACAAACCCAATCTCCTCGCCAACCACCACGACTCTCACCTCTACCTTTCTCGATCACCACTCCCCCACAAACCACCGCTCCACCGCCGTGACCTCAAGGTCCTCACCGTCGCCGTCGCCGTCGCCGTCGCCTGAAGCTTTGGGGGTAAGGTAACTCTCTCTAATGCCTCTAAACCATTTGATTATCGGTTTGACTGGACGCATTGATTTGTGCGTGATCAAATTTTATATTTCATGAGCTTGCTTTACACTATATACTAGTCTTATGGGCACCACTTTTATCATTATTTCTAATTTTCTTAGTTCATTATTTTTTGAATGCCCACATGGATGAGTAGCCTGAGATTTTTATTTTTTTTGAGAGATTGTTTTAACTTATGGCGTATGCTTGTGATGATTGCTCTAATTAGTTTTTGGTGTAGGCGGGGATTAAATTTAAATTCTGATTGTTTAAGGTTTTTATTTTTATTTTTTTAATGCTAATGATTTACTCACAATTTTCTGACTCTATGTGTGCATTTGTCTTGGCAGTTTCCCTCTAGACTTTTTCATTCTACAGTATTTGGTTTTTGCATTTCAATTGTGTGTAATAGAGGTTTTGTTTATTGCTATACTTGTTCAAAGATATAGCCAATGAGCTCTAGCTCAACTGGCACTCCTTCCCTTACAAGTTCTAAGTAGAGGGTGAGGTCACGGATTCAAACTTTAAAGACCCATTGGGTGCGCGTGTAACTTACCAAAAAACAAAAGAAGAAATAGAAAAAAAAAAACTTGTTCAAAGATACGAGTGGCATTGCATTTCAATTAGATCAGAGTTCTTAAACTGTACTCTTCTCTAACTATGTTGTCATGAAAAATGGGTAAAATCAGAATGGAGGACACTTCTAAGCTCACTGAATGTAGAACCAAGTCAATGATGGTTTCAGCAGACGAGGCTCTCCAAATAGTGTTGAGTGTGGCTCAACGTCTACCGCCTGTGACTGTTCCCCTTCTCGATGCTCTTGGCAAGGTCTTGGCTGAGGATATTCGCGCACCTGATCCCCTGCCCCCCTATCCAGCTTCTGTTAAGGTAATTAATTTCGAGGAAGATTACACTTTTGCCACTTGTGGTTTGGGTTGCAATTACCCCAGGTCTTATTGTACTGCTTTTGGTTCATAAGAGTTAATGTATTTGGACTGAAATGAGGAAGCTATTGCGTGTCTTTTAATTTTTTTTCCGAGACATTTAATTTATACATTCGAAATTTAATGATTTGAGGGTAGAAAAGTATTAAAGGATTGACTTCTAGTAGGTAAAATGCAAGTTTTAAACACTAGGTTGGCATATCAAACTTGACCCAAACCAAAGTTTGATATATATATATATATATATATATATTCTAAAGAATTGAAATTCTATACTAAATCTAGTTCATGCATTAATTTTGGAATCATTGATGATGTAGATCATTTTTTGGGCAGGATGGTTATGCTGTAATTGCTGCAGATGGGCCAGGTGAATATTCGGTTATTGCTGAAGCAAGAGCTGGGAATGATGGAGTTGGAGTGATTGTGACTCCTGGAACTGTTGCATATGTAACAACTGGAGGTTGGCTATACTTGCTTTGAATTTGTTATGCATGATTGTGAGATTTTATTGATATAAAAAAGAAAAAAATTCATTTTCTTAAGCTTTTGGGACATGTACCTGTGCATATGAAAATTAGAGCATCAAGTCTCAAAGTTAGTTCATTTGGAATGTTAAAGTACAAGTAACACCATGCTATGTCAAATAAGTTGGTGTAATACAATGTGGCTGGAATATGGTGCTTTAAGAAAGATAGTAAAGTACTTATAAAAATAAAGGTAGTAAAGTATTACCGATGCAGGATAGCTTAGTAGTCTCAACTCTCAAGTTCGTATACTGCCTTTCAAATTAAAGGTACTGGAAATGCTCTAGTGATGAATTATAAATAGAAAATGTAGATGAAGAATTTAAGAATTAGGCTTTCATTAAATTAAAATACTCAAACTCACTTGATGGGAAGGACCTTCCGCAGACCTAAGTAACGTATATAATAACCATATAGTCCAGATATGTTACCATAATGGAATGTTTGTAATACGTACCTAGGGACTAGGTTGGAACCCAAGAAAGATTTTGGACAGTAAGTTTCTTCTGGAAAATTGTCAACATCACACACATATAAAAGTACTCATGAAGAGATCCTTTATATTTCTGCATGAAGTTTTCAATCTTATGTACAATAACTGTCGTAACTTAAAAACTTAAAACACCATATGCCATGATATCTGAAACCATAAAGAGTTAAGTCTGTTAGATGTTGCATGTGCTGCCCACATACTAAAATACTGTAATTAAAAATTTGGAAGCTACCTTCTCTTTTCACTTTTGCATCATCAATTTGCTAATTATTCTTGAATCAAGTTTGAAAGACCTTTTCAATACAAAGATACCGCTTGACAGATGAATCAGTCCTAATCTTATGTTAGTTAGATGTACTGTGGTAAATTTAAGTGTTGTCTTTTGCAATGGTTAGGGTATTGGAACATTAAAGATATCCATCTATATCCTAAATTGTGGTAGCTCATAATTGTCCAAAAAAATAATGTTTACCTAATAAAATTTAAAAGTTGTCATAGAAAATTTCTGTAGCCATTGAAATTACATTTAATCTCCAGATATTTCAAAGTATTCATTAGCAAGTTGAATTTCATTTTTCATATCAATATATGATCCCTCCATTCCCTTCTTTGATTCTGTTTTCTCCCAGGACCAATACCTGATGGTGCTGATGCAGTTGTTCAAGTTGAGGACACTGAGCAAATTGAAAATGCTTCGGTTGAATCAAAAAGAGTAAAAATATTGGTACAAACTAATGAAGGTGTTGATATACGCCCAGTGGTATGATTCATTATTTCTTTAGAATAATGCTCAATATTTTATTGAAATAATTATTCAGTCAACTATTTTTTGATAAATAAAACAGTAGAGATAAAAATCATTCAGAAAATTATGAATATATTTACATTTTCTTATTACTTAAAAAAAAAAGGGCTATGGCCCATCAACTTTTTTAACAATGTGGTTGTAGCATGAGTAGTTGTTACTAAATTTAGATGAGTTGATTCTTGCAACAATGCCAACTCCTAAGACACATTAAGATCCATGGCTTTTGGCTTTTTGCAAACAGTTATTCTTGTGTACATGGTTTATAAATTGTTAGTTAGGAATTGATATCAGATTTTTTTTGGTCACCCATTTTCTGTGCCTTTTTTGACTTTATTACTTATAAAGAACATGTTTTTTTAAACACATCATAGAAGATGCACGCAGAGCAGAGGAAAAGAATGTTTTATCCTTAAGGAAAATTTTGGACTAGAGGGATTGTAAAATCTATGAAGTGTCACTTATCAGTTTTGTTACTGAAGGATACATTTCCCCCCCCCCCCCCCCCAAAAAAAAAAAAAAAAAAAAACTCGTAGGAGTTACAATTGACACTTCCACATGGTTTTGTCTTCCTTCAATATGATCCAATAAAAGCCCAAATTATCATGTGTGTAGCATCATTTTTTTGTTTGAGCTATCATATGTTTAATTTGACAAGTGTTTGCCAGGGATGCGACATTGAACAAGATGCCATAGTTTTAAAATCTGGAGAAAGAGTAGGTGCTTCAGAAATTGGCTTACTTGCTGCCATGGGGGTAACGATGGTGAAGGTAGTAATACTACTTATTTTGTATTTTAAAATATAGTCAAACTCTGACCTCTGGTGAGGATATAGTGTACAACCATTTGTACTTTTTTTTTTTTTCCAAAAAATTTCTAATGTTGTAATGTAGGTATATCCTACCCCGACAATTGGTGTGCTTTCTACTGGAGATGAGCTCTCAGAGCCAGCAACCAAGTTTCTCAGTCGTGGCCAGGTACCACACTCTACTCCAAACTGCATATATATTTTTTTAATAAGTAAGACCAATCCGATTGTTAATTGATATAAAGAACTTCAAACTGCATAATTTGGGCTCTCTCTCTCTCTCTCTCTCTCTCTCTCTCTCTCTATTTCTTATTATTTTTCTTGATAAGCCTTATAGTTGTTAAAGGGCTCAGAATGCTTCTTTGTTATAAAAGGGAATATATTCACATTGGTTTTTCTGTCCAAAACTTACACTATGGGGCTCATCTGAGGTTCCTAAAATGCATTGGATTTTTGGCAAGGTTAGCTTATATCTTTTATGTCATTTAGAAGTCAAGCTCATTGACCCATTGCAGATTCGGGACTCCAACCGTGCAATGATACTGGCTGCTGCAGTACAACAGCAGTGCAAAGTTCTTGACCTTGGCATTGCTAGGGATGATGAAGATGAACTTGGGAGAATCTTAGATACTGCTTTATCTGCTGGGATTGATATTCTTCTAACTTCTGGAGGCGTTTCCATGGGAGACAAGGATTTTGTCAAGCCATTGCTTGCGAAGAGAGGGACAGTGTATTATAGTAAGGTAGACCGATGTTCTATTCTTTTTGGGAATTTGTCTGATGCAACTTGTACTTTGGTAGTTGGAATGAACTGCTCAGTATCATGATGTGTGAGACTTGATCCAGATATCTGGAGTTCGATTAGCATAGATATATAAATATATTATTGTAGTTTGATATTCGATTGGATTCAAGACCAATTAGGTGCATGTGTAACTAACCAAATAGGGAATGCATGATTGCATTTTCAGGTTTTCATGAAACCAGGGAAACCTTTGACATTTGCCGAGATCAATTTAGAACGAGCAGAGAGCATAATGCAGAAAAAAATACTTGCATTTGGGTTGCCAGGGAATCCAGTGAGCTGTCTAGTTTGTTTTGATCTTTTTGTGGTACCCACCATTCGCCATCTTTCTGGATGGGGAAACACTCATCTTTTCAGGTTGCTAAAGCTTAAAAATGGAGCGCTCTTTCTCTCTTCCCTTTCAATTTTGTTAATCGCGATTTAGTAGAGTGATTGATAGTCATTTGCTTTTCTTTTTATAATATGTAGAGTGCAGGCTCGTCTTCAGCAGCCCATAAAGACAGATTTAGCTCGACCAGAATTTCATCGTGCCATTATTAGGTGGGAAGTCAATGATGGCTCAGGCAATCCTGGGTAAGTTCCTTTGATATGGTGTCATTTAGGATAGGGAGTGTAATACTTTTACGGCTGAAGTATGAAGTTGATCCTTTGTAGGAAATGATTTCCTATTTGACTTTGCCTCGATTTTGTTATTTATTTCATTTTCTGCTCCCAATTGCATTAGTATAATGGATCCATTTTTTCTATCAGTTTTGTTGCTGAAAGCACTGGTCATCAGAGAAGCAGCCGGCTTTTAAGTATGAAGGCAGCTAATGCTTTGTTGGAGTTGCCAGCAAAAGGCAGTGTCATATCTGCTGGGACTTCTGTTTCAGCAATTATAATTTCTGACCTAAGCAGTACTTCCATTTGCAATAGTTCCTTATCATTTGATCCAACTTCTGCTTCCAAAGGAAGTTCATCTCAAGAAATAATTTCAGATGAGTCTCAGAATGCTGAGGTCAGAGTAGCTCTTCTTACAGTGAGTGATACTGTTGCATCAGGGGCTGGGCCTGATCGAAGGTATTGTACTACAAGTTGCTTTCTCTATGTTTTGACCATTTTTGTGTTTTTCTCCTTGAAAGTAGAACCTTTTTATTATAGCTCCCTCCCCCTGGTGGCTAGTTTGACTGTAAAACACTTAACCCCTTAAAATCAGATTGTGACACCTGATGGTACTGTTGTTGTATCTGCCAACTGTTATGAAAATTACACATGTGCACTGCTTAATGAGATTGTGGCACATTCTCATTCCATGTTTATAACATCTGTTACACATCTTCCTGAATTAGTTTTTAAAAAATAAAAAATAAAAAATTAGAAAAAATGCTTACACCATAATTCAGGAGTCTAATGCATAACATGGATGATGATGTGGCATGGTGACATGGCACAAGGCCAGAAAATCCTAAGGGCTTAATTTCACGTGCTATATATTTATGGTAGTAAATTCCACATGTGCCAAGTTTGTTGTAGTATTTAACATTTGGAGGGAAAATAAGCTAGTGGCACTGCGCATGCTAGATTTTAAAAATTTGTTAGAAGTAAATGCCAATGTGCTTTATTAAACTTGTATTATGTGATTAATAAGTTACAATTGTATTTTAACATGTGATAAATGTGAGTTAGTTATGGATGATCTCATCAGCAATAACTAACTTCTAGCTATAAATATCCATGTACATGCATTGTAGAGGGAGATTGATTGTAAGTAAATTTAAAATTTTTTCAGATTTGAGTTTATATTGAGGTGTGAATTCCCTCTCTTTCTCTACCTTCCCATTTTAGCTTTAGAGTCTTTGTGTGTGTAGAAAATGCAAGTATTAAACTCATTGCATCACACCACCACCATATTCTCATACAGCTCCCTCCCTCTCTCTCTCTCTCCCTCTTTTCATTTTTCAAAGCCCAGTTTTAAGCTTATTTCAAAATTTCTCAAATTCCCTAAGAGGTGAATAATGAGAAAATTAAATTCATACCGGTCATCAATTCACTTGAAAATCCAATAAGAAAAATATCATAATATGTTCATGAATTACTTAAGTATACCAATCCAATCCTAGAACACATTAGAACAATCTAGAGGTTGTCATTAGATGATCAAGGTGTGCTGACGTTAGCATTTGTACATTGCTGACTTCAACACCAACACGATCACTAGATTCCGGCAACCACATGATATGAGTTGCTGGCCTCCCCTGGTGATTATGTTGATCCATAGTATTTTGAAGCCATCTTATATGATTTTTTAATATTTTTCAGTTGTTTTTTTTTTGGGGGTATTTTTGGCACTATTTTTTTTTGTTTATTTGTGATTTCGGAGTTAGTATGCTAGTTATGTGGCTTGGGTTTACTCCCATGGGGCCTGAATATGACTTAGGAAGCCCTTAGTGATGGTTGTTTGCTGATGCAGGGGGTTTGGTGGATAATTTTGTGGATTTTGATACTTTCAAAGTTTTGCGCGTTCACAAAATTTCAATCTAGATTTCCTTGTTGATTTGTTTCTGGCTTTGGGAAGTTTGGTCAGCCTTAGAGAATGAAATTTTTTGAATGTTTGTTGCAATTTTACTCTGCGGGGCTGTTGGTTAATTTGTGAAGTTTTTTTTTTTTGGGTGGCTTGGGTTAATGCGTGTGCTCTGATTTGGTAGATTTCATTTGTTTTGGATTAATCATTCTTGTTGAGTTTTGTTAGTGTTTTATGTTTGCTTAAATGTGTTTGATATGATTGAAGAAAAATCTCTTGCCTTGGGTGATGATATGACTAACTCTATTTTTTTGGTCAAATGTTACAATTTATCTGACGGAGAACCCTACTTTTAAGGAAGGTTTAACTTATGAGATCTGGATGAGTGAGCAGTCAATTGTTATGGGATGGTTGTGGCATTGCATGTAATCAAATTGCTACTATAATTGAATTTAATGACTCTTTTTAAGAAGATTTGAGACTCTATTGCAGAATTTGTTGTATCAGAGTAATGTTTCTCGTGTTTATGAGATATATGAAAAGATTTTCACTACTAAACAGTCTGAGAAACTGTTTTTTAAGTATTATAGTAATCTTAAGAAAAGTATGGAATCAATTACTACAATACTGACCTTTTACTACTAATTTAAAGCAACAGAAGCAAACATTGGGAGGACTTAATGATTGCTTCTTTGTTTTTTGGTTTAACTCTGTTCTAAATGGGTTCAAAGCCTGGATTCTTGTTAGTGAGACCTTATCTTTAGCTGCTAATACTTATTCTTGATTATTGTGCTCATCCTTGGGACAAAACTCCACGGTGAATGGCACCACTGTCAGTTCTTTAGAGTCTTCTAATTTAGTTTTGTGTAGTGGAAGCTGTAATATTCTTTTGGTGATTTTCATAGTGGTTGTGGAGGCTGTGGCGTTTCGTTGTGGTTCTCATGGTGCGATCATTGTGGTGGTACCAATTATTGTAAGTTAAAGCGCGAGCTGTACTTAAGCGCAAATTCCTTCTAGACCCTATGCGCAAAGCGCACACTTGATTGAAGTGAGGCGCCCATTTATAAAAATATAATGTAACAAATTTGAAAATAATTATTAATGGGTGATACAACAGTCAAGTGATCAAGTAATCATGTAAGTTGAAATATAATTTTTTATATCATTCTTTTAATTACTTATTCACTTAATGACTTAAAGAGTATTAATCAATATAAGTCTAAGTGCATAGTTTAAGTTCCGACAAAAGTTGTATTCTTTCTCTGGGTTGATTCATTGGGGTTGATCTTAACAACAGATAACCTGAGGAAGTGAAACATTGTATTGGTGAGTTGGTAACTTGGTGTTGTATGTGTAAGGTTAGTGGGGAGACAGTGGGTCACTTGCTGTTGCGTTCTCCCATTGTAAGAGAATTGTAAAATATGGTTTTTGCTCTCTTTGGGGTCTGGCGGTTGATGCCTGGAATAGTTGTTGATTTACTAGCTTGTTGGAAAGGTCGATTTGGGTGACATTGGAATAGTGCTATAGGAAGGCTATCCCTCGTTGCTTACCATGGTGCATATGGAAGCATAGAAAGGAAAGTAACTTTGACAGGTGTGAGAGGAGAATTCTAGAGTTGAAAGCTTACTTTTTAAGAACTCTATTTAAATGGGTGATGGCATTGAGAAGTTTCTCATGCTCAAACTTATTAAAGTTCATTGATTACTGTAGCATGATATACATCTAGTAGACTTCCTGTGTACTTGATGCTTTTCTAGTTTCTAATAGATGAAAGAAAGTCTAAGTGCACGGTACATTATGCGTTCAACATCAACGACTGAAGTAACTTAACAATTGTCACAAATAAATTGAATCATACTTTCTTTTTTCATGAATGAACTATGAGTTTTGGGACATTGAACTTTTGGTATGAAGCAGAAAATCCAAGGGAATATGTGTAAAGGTGGAGGAGTGGGCCTAAGTGTATAGTAGCATACTATAAAATTGACTTTTATGTGCCAAACCAACGATATGTTTCTATGGTATTAACATCAGATGGCTACAATTCATAATGTTTTTTATATTTTTATTTTCAAAAAATTTTAACAAGCTCAGAAAACTGCACTTTGAGCTTATTGAACATGCTCCAAAAGGCACGCTTCTTCAAATGCACCTTGCTTTTAGAGGCAAAAAGCCCTAGGGCTTTGATGCTTTGCACTTAAGTGCGCTTTTATCAATATTGGTATCAATCATAATGAGCCTTTGTAAGGTAAAATATGACAAGCTAGATTATGTGCATCAGGTCATTAATAAAACTGCACTACCACAACCCACTACTCTGTTTTGGCATGCAACTCTTGCTTTTGATTGTTATGATGCATTCACTGCTCTGATTAGCGAGCTCGTTCAACAATTGTGCACCAAACTTCCCTCTTCTTCCATTTTTAAATTAGTTCATTCAGGTAATGTTTCATGAGTGACCAATTCATTCCCATCTTGGGTCATTAATTCCGATGCTAACAAACACATATTTGGTATATCATCCTCCTATTCTTTTTAGATTTTTAAACACTATTTCATTCTAGCAGATCATTTGATGCGGGAAGCACATAGAAATTTTTACTTTTGAATTAGTTTAATTTAATTTTGGAAGTACATTGTATTTTTCTTTGTAAATTGTATTTTATTTTAGGTATCATTAGTTGGTTAGGTATGTTAGAATTATGGTTAAATGATTAAATTCATTATTTCCTGGTAGCTTAAAATTTTGGGAGAATTAATAGCTTATCAACTATTGCACCAATAATGGCTAATAATATCCTTGGATATTTCTATTTGCTGAGTTTTCTTCCTTCTAATGATTTCCAACTTGGAATTGGAAGGTCAATGCCAAAGCTGGAAATGCATCTGGATACTCCTTTTTGAATGATTGTTTCAAAAAGGTCACTTAATTGATGCCAAAGCAAAAGAGCGAAGTTGATGTTGCTCCTTGTTAAAGTGGAACATTGGAAGCACTAAATACTTTGCAACAATATGTTTGTGATAGCTTTGGAGCTCAGCTCAATAAGCTCTTGCCAATGCATACTCCCTCCCACCCCCTTTTCCCCCAAACCATCCCCAATAACAAAGATGCAGGTTGCAACTTAGTATGTAACTATGTTTTTGTGTCAATGCTTAACGCTTCCCCACTTGGTATTTGTGAAACTAGGGCTGTGGTCTCCAAGGGTCATGTAAATAGCTGATTGTTGGCAAATGTTGTGAATTGCTGTGACTTATGCTGGACTTGCTTATCTGAAATATATGAAAACTTGAATTGACTACAATCCTTATTCTGAAGCAGTTTCCATTTTTATTAAGAAGCATTTCTCATCTGAAACCAGTGACTTATAGCGAGTAGGTTACTTTTTTTTGTTCTTGTTTTGGTCGAGAAGCTGAAGTTCTGGCCATAAATTTGACATTTGTACTTATCTTTTTCCCTCAATTTGTGCCTCCACATCTTAAAATTCAAATTATTTTTTGAACGTTTTCAAATCTTCAGTGGTCCTAGGGCAGTTTCTGTTGTAAATTCATCATCAGAAAGGTTAGGAGGAGCAAGGGTAGTTGCAACAGCTGTGGTTCCAGATGAAGTGAGCAAGATTAAGGATGTTCTACAGAGATGGAGTGATATCGACAAAATGGATCTGATTCTTACCCTTGGTAAGATTCTGGTCTTTCTTCCAGCTTTCATTTCCTTGGATGAATGTATGATAATATCTTTATCTTTTTCTCCAAAAGCTTTCTTCCTTTTTATGACAAATATTCTCAATGAAGGTGGCACTGGATTCACCCCAAGAGATGTAACCCCTGAAGCAACAAAAGAGTTGATTGAGAAAGAAACGCCTGGTCTCATACATGTAATGACACAAGAGAGTTTAAAGGTATTGCCAATTTATGTATGTTTGTTACTAATTCGGTACTTTTGTGTATAAAGGGATGAATACTTGTTTACATTTCTGTTTGTTATTTTGGTTCCTTGATTTGAAAGGAATTTAAATTGCTCAAATGGCACTTCCTCCTCTTGTGAAAGCAAGATGGAGGATGAGGTCATGGGTTCATGATCCACTGAGTGCATGTGTAATTATTAATCTTTTATTATTTCCTTGTGGAAATTTTTTTAAAATGAAGTCTTGATCAGAGACTGATTTGTGGGAAATTTCATATTTTTTAATAAAAATAAAAATAATAATAGTAATAATAATAATTTTATTATTATTATTATTATTATTATTATTATCATCATCATGTTTTTACCTTTTATTCTAATCTGATTTTCACTGTTCTCTGCTATATAAAACACTCTTCCTTTTAGCACTATAAAGGGACCCTCGTGGTACTTTTCTGCATGGGTATATTTGCTCCCTATCAGTTTGTAGAAAAAAGGTTTTTTTCTTTGTAGTAAGTAATAAAAATGTATTACAAGAGCACAAAAGATATAAATGATGAACAGAAATTTAATAACATCTAAATTTCAACATAGAAGAAAAAAACAAGCATTTGTTGCAGCTATCCATCTGTATAATTTTCTAAGAAATAGGGGTGTCTTGAACTGCAGTTTCTTGTCTTTTAAATGCATAATAGTTTTGTGTACGCCAATTTAGTATCATTTTAATCTAAAGGTGTCAAAGTATTGAGCCAACGAGCCTCATCAATGATTGTTATTCTTAAATGCTACCCATAAACCCCCTTTCCCCACCAAAATAAAAATACGTATTTAGTTGTTGAAACAACGGACCTGTTACTCTATATTAGTCCTTTAATTGAAATCCATTTATTAAATTAATCTTATCTGTTACTGATTTTCTCCCCTTTGTCTTTTCTTAAACAGGTGACACCATTTGCTATGCTCTCACGCTCTGCAGCTGGAATACGGGGATCATCATTGGTAAGGCCACTAATTATTTTGTTCCCTAATTTCTTATCATGATGGTGTATTAGTTTGCCCTTTTGGAAAGTTACCTCAAAATGATGATAGATTTAGTTAAGAACCTATCTCCATTGCAGATAATCTTGATAGCAATGGTATTTGACAGCTTGTGAGGTTTTATGAACAATATTGTAGTTAATAATTGTCATTTTAAATGCTATTTGAATTGCTATTATAAGATGCCATGTTATTTCAAATGGGATGATTTAATTTCTTTGTGGATGATCTTGATAATCTTTTACATTGCATGTTAAATGTATGTATCACATGAATCAATATCATCACCTAAATTTTCTGCTTCATAAGTGCCAATGATCTTTGGACCAATGGCATCTCCTACCATTGCAAACAAGGGGTTGAGGATGTAGTCATAGGTTCAGTCCTGTACTGGTGTAGTGGTGTTTAGTTGTATTTGCAAATCCAAAAAAGAAAAGATTTCTGGGGTTTCTTTGTGGAGGAATATTTGAAGCAGTTGGGAGAGATTTCAAAGCATGCGAAATTCATTGTTAGGAATGGAATTCAGATTCCATTTTGGCATGTTTGGTGTGTAGATGTGTGTTTGAAATCTCCATTTCCTGATTTATTTGGCATTTCAGTGAATAAAGGGGCTATAATCTCAGTGCACATTCATTGAGAGAATGGGGTGCTTCATTGGTGTGCAACTTTTTCTCATGCTTTACATGATTCGGAGTTAGAATTTTGTATAAAACTTTTATGAATTTCTTTATAAGAATCAAATTTCTGAGAAAGGTATGGATAGGATGGGGGTCTATATCTAATTTGATTTGATGTCTACTATTGGGCTTGGCCAGGGGAATCCAGATTGGATTTTCCTTGGAAGTCAACATGGAAGATAAATTCGACAGAAGGAGATGGAAATACAAAGTTTTTTTACCGGTTGGCAAATTCACATATGCTGTCAAATCACACTTGGAGGATGGAGATGGATGAGTGGCTCCTAGTAGAGCAAAGAGAGGTTAGGGAGGGGATAACCCGTTTCTATGAGAACCTATATAGTGAAACAGAGCTTAGGTGATAAAGAGTGGACGTGATGCAATGCTCCTCTATAAGTAAGAAGCAGAGTGGTTGGTTAGAAAGACTATTTGATGAAGATGAGGTATGTGGAGCTATTACAGGAATGAATGGAGAGATGGCCCCTAGATCAGATGGTTTTGCTGTGCATTCTTCCAAAAAATGATGGGATGTGTCAAGGGAAGATGTAATGCAATTCCTTTAGGAATTTAATGGGAGGGAGTCCTTTGAAAGGAGTATCAATGTGTTTCTTATCAAAAAGAAAGGAGTATCAACGTGTTGTTCATAGCTAATGTTTCTAAGAAAATTGGTGCTAAAAATATCAAGGATATTTGGCCTACCAGTTCGGTAGGGAGATTGTATAAGGTTTTAGCAATGGTGCTAGCAAACTGTCTGAAATGAGTAGTGTCAATTGGTGTATGACTCATAGAATGCTTTTGCAAAGAGATGTCGTATCCTTGATTCGGTGTTGATACTTGATAGTAAATGAATGTGTGGATGGTGGAGAAGGTCTATGATCATGTCAAATGGGGATGTCTTCTATACATGCTGGAGAGAGAGGGTTTTGGGGAGAAATGGAGGAACCGGATTCATATATGCATTTCTTCTGTGACATTCTCAGTCTTGCTTAATGGGTGTCCTTTTGGATGTTTCCCTACCTCATAGGGATGCTTTTCAGGCATATTCAGGCATTGAGATATTTGTTTTAGTTTGAAGTAGTTATGGGGTTAAGGGCAATTTTAAATAAAAGTGAAATGGTGCGAGTGGGAGAAGTGATTGAGTTGGAATTTCGAGCAACCATTATGGGATGTAACTCATGCAAGGTAAGTGCACTTCCTATGACTTATTGGGGTCTTCCTTAAGGGTCTAACTTCAAGGCTACTTCTGTTTGGAATGGTTTAAAAGAAAGGACTGAAAGGCCATTGGCAGGGTGGAAAATACTATATCTTTCAGAGTCCCCATTGTCGTAACTATTGAGTTATAATAAAAAAAAAGGGGGGGGGGGGTGTGTGGGGGTAGAGTTACTCTCATCAAGGGCACTCTTTTAAGTGTGCCCTCATAGTTTGTCTTTATCTATGATCGCTGATAATGTTGCTAATTGGTTGGAAAAGCTGCAGTGGGATTTCTCGTTGGTGGGCTTAGGGGAGGAGAGGAAAGTTCAGTTGATAGACTGGAAGCAAGTGACACTACCTGTGAGAACAGGATTTTAGGCATTAAAAGACTAAGTACCTTTAAGCACGCATTGCTGGGTAAGTGGCATTGGTGCTTCACTCAAGAGAAAGGTCATCTTTGGAGGTGTGTAGGACGTATCAAATATGGGGAGCAAGATGGGGATGGACATCCAAAGAAGTATGAATGTCAAATCAGAGTGGGATTGTCAAAAGGGACTAGAGCAGACTGGGAGTCATTTTACAAATTGATTAGATTCAGAATTGGTGGTGGTGTGAGAGTGAAGTTCTGGCAGGATGTTTGATGTAAGGATGGGTCTCTTAACTCTTAACTTGTTATTCTCAGATCTCTTCCGTATAGCAGTAATAGAAATGTTGTGGTGAACGAGCAAATGGATGTTAGGGGAGGGGGAGCACATCCAGTATACGCAAATGATGGTTTTCATTTGTTAATAAAATTCAATTGTTACCTAAAAAAAAGACTCACAAGAAGGTACAATTTTTCATTTGGAAAATGTTTCATGACAATAGATAACTTTCATAGGTGCAGCATAATTATTGTTAGATTGGTGTTGCATGTGTGAGGTTGTTGGGAAAATGTTGATGATCGCTGTCTAAATTGTGTTATAACTGCGGAGGTTTTGGTCTTTGGGTTTTGACTTTTTTGAAGTATCTTGGGTAATGTCATGATCAGTGAAAGAGCTTGCAGCTTTGATCGGGAGGAGATGTCTAGAGAAACCATATTTCAGAGGTGTGAATTTAATCTCCTATGGTTGATGTGGAGTATATGGAAGGAATGATATTACAGGATATTTGAAGAAGTTCAGACATCAATACTTCAATTAAGGCTTTTATTTCTGATATCTTTATTTGAATGGCTAAGAGACATTGGGAACCTTTCTTGTACTCTTATTGATTTTTTTAGATCTTTGTAAATATAGATGTTAATTCTTGTGGGTGCTCTTGTACATTCCCCGTGTACCAGGGCTTTGCCTTTTGTTCTTTCTAATAAAATTTTATTACTTATTAAAATTATAAATAACTTGGTTGTCAAGGTGTGGTGGTTCTATTGCCTTGATATAAGTTTCTTTACATTCAGATCATCAACATGCCTGGGAATCCAAATGCTGTTGCTGAGTGCATGGAATCTTTGTTGCCTGCCCTAAAACATGCATTAAAGCAGATAAAGGGTGATAAAAGAGAGAAACATCCCCGTCATGTCCCTCATGCACAAGCAGCACCTGTAGATGTGTGGGAGCATAGTTATAAAATGGCATCTGGTGGTGGCAAAGAGCCTAGTAGTTCTTGTTCCCATTGAAGAAGTATTGTGGAGGAGCAGAAAGCATGTAATTTCTAAATTTAATGTTGGTGTACCTTATATAGAATGTGATACTGCATGTTTACAAATTTTGTTTTTAGTTTAAACTAATTACTCAACATTTTCTATTTTTCTTCTTTGAATACTTCATTCAGTTATTTGTTGCAGTTTCAGTGTTTACTTATTTGTTGAAGGCTATGCACACGTGCGCGCGCATACATTTTTGTAGATATAAGTTCTGTTTTGTTAAAAAGGAGGAATTACTTGACACCTTTTTCCAGCTTGCTATGTCTTTTTCCAATTTCCTTTATAAACATATTTGTCGGTCCAAATTCTACAAATCTAATACCCTTTATAACTATGTGATGTCACTTCCATTAAAAAGAGGAAAGGTCTTGGTTTCAAACCATAGGAGGGGCGGTATTTCGGTAGGGATGGTTACTCCGATTTTTAAGCCTACTGTTATCGTTTGATTGATAAATTATATAAGATTAAAGAAATGGGAAACGAGAATGCACTTATTCCCCTTAGAAAATGGTTTAAATGTCAAAGTAATCTTGAATTACTCCACAAAGATCTTGGATGTTGTGGACCATGATGTCAATAATAAATAGTGAGAAGTTATTCTTTTTCTTTTTTGGGTTTCAATTTTAATTTCCCAAGGCGATCAACATTGACTCCATATCTCTTTGCACGGATTATAGATGAGCTCGCTAGATCGATTTAGGATGAAGTCCCTTTGTATGCTTTTTGCAAATTATATAGTTTTAGTGGATAAGACTAGATATAGAGTTAATGTCAAATTAGAAGGCTTTAGACTAAGTAGGATTACAACAGAGTAAGTTTAGTAAGAGAACAACAATGGAGAGGTTGTTTGACTTGATGGTCGAGTGATACCAGAGAGTGATTTCTTTTGATATCTTGGATCAATAATTCATAAGGAGTGAGAGATTGAAAATGATGTGAATCATAGGATAACAGTAAGGTGGATGAAACAAAAAAAAAAAAAAAAAACTGCATTAAAAGTATTGTGTGATTGTAGAATACCTATTATGTTAAAGGAAAAAATTATGACTAGTTATGTTGTATGGTTTTGAATGTTGGGCTATTAAGAAATAACATATTCATAAAATAAGTGTAGTCAAAATGAGAATGTTAAGCCGTATAAACTGAAATCTGGAAAGATAGGATTCAAAATGAAGAAATTCACTAAAAGGTGAAGTGGCCTTTGTTGATCAAAATATAATAGAAAGTTGCTTGAGATGGTTTGGTCATGTGCAGAGGAGAGTGATTAATGCAACAATAAGGAAGAGTGGGCTGATTCAAGTCAAAGGAACGAAAAAATATAGAGGAAGACTTAAAGTAACATTAATAGAAAAAGTAAAAACGGACATGTCAATTAAGGAGGTAATTGAAAGTATGAGATAGATGGCGGAAAAGAATACATTAGGATGACCCTGATTAGTTTGTTTAGGACCTCCGACTCAAAGCCTTGGCACTAAAGCTTGGTTGTTGTAATTTTAATTTCCTGGGACAATGTTAATGATTGGTCTTAACCATTGCTTAATATGGTGTCTTTGGATTGAGAGAAATAGTAGGTGTTTTGAGGATATTGAGAGATTCATATTAGACCTCAAGTCATTTTTCTTTAGAAATTTATTGGATTGGTTGGTTGCTATGCAAAATCAATCATTCTTTTCTTATTTTGATTTCCTTGATTCTTGTAATTTTTGTATTTGAGTTGTTGACCCCTTGTACACTCCCTGCGTACTAGGGTGATCCTTTTTTGATATCAATAAAACATATTACTTATCAAAAAAAAAAAAATGATTGGTTTTAACCATATCCTTATTGGGGCTTCTAAAAGCATATTGTTGTAAGCCTTTTTTAGTGTTTTATGTACCTCTATGTGAATATGAAATGCTCTGATTTAAATCCATGTTTATGAACTTTTAATTAATTCCTGTTTCTTGAGGATTGAAACTCTCTAAAATAACATCGTGTCATTGTATCTTTTCTGGAAAATGCTAATCTGAACAGTATTTCTTTATTCAATCCAAACTTTCCCATTTGTATGCTTCATCTTACTTTCAGTAAAGCATAACAGTCATGTTTTGACTTTTGAGTGTGCTTGGTTTCCCTTTGAAGTTACTAAAAGATGCAGAAGCTAAGTTCACCCTTGAAGCTCCAAGTCTTTGGGTTGTGAGGGAGGGCAGGTATGTAAACTTTTTAATTGAAGTTGAGTTATATCTGCTTTATCAATATGTTTACAATTGAATTTCACTGTATTTGGCCTTAATATATGCTCGTCTTAGTAATGCAATAAGAACAATAACCTTTATTGCAAACTTAACAAACTCGGTAAATTTTTTTTTTACTTTCTTTCTTAAATCAAAGCTGATGATGCCGAATTCCACCAGTGAGTTGCACGGTCTTATGTGGCGAACGATAAGGGCCTGCGAGAAGACAAGGAAGGACCTGGAAGGGACACCGGTGTGGTGCCGGCCTAAAACCCTCCGAAGGTCAAGTCAGGAACCCCGCTAATAACTCAAGAGCGCTAGAGTTCAAATGAGTGTGCGTACCTTGATTTGTGAGGGTTCTGGCGTATTTATACTTGTATAGACCTATTGACCTTTTTCCTTGTAGGGGTACCTTACCCTACGGGACCCAGGCGTGTGGATCAGGCAAGCGCTACAGTACCCTAAATGGGCCGCGATCAGGCCTGTTTGGGAAGTCCCCTGAGGCCCAGCATCCAGTGAACAGGATATATTCCAGGTCACCAAATATCTTCCTCTTCAGCTGCCCCCCATTCCATGAATCCGTCACCCAACATGACGGGTCCATGGAATCGGTTATCCAACCCGTCGATCACCTGGTTCGTCACCTCTTACGACGGATATAAGGGATATGTAGATCCGTTCCATAGAATCCGTCATGCACCTGTCGCGGGTGAAGTGACAGGTCGGGACAGGTCATAAATGCTCGAGGACACGCGGCGCGCCTAGATTGCCGGATAACTGGAACCGAGGCGTCTCTTCGTTAGTCGTGCTGCTATTCCTATATATTCATCCCTGGCTCCAGTCACTTTCGCATTTTGGAGAAATCTTTGTTGATCAGAGCACATCCGTCATCCCTGCAATCGTCGACACAAAACCAGCCGTTTGGTGAGACCGTCAACCTCATACCGTCGCCCCCATACTCGTAAGTTCACTTACTACTTTCATCCCCATTTTTCTTTGGAATCTTAGTCCGTCGTCAGTATAGATCTAGAGTCTTAGGTTTCCTTTCCGTCATTTGTAGGTGTCAGATGTCTAGTGAAGCTTCCAGCGGTCAATCTTTTGTCCGTGAGGGAGCAGGATATGACGAGGCTTACCCGTCAGGTCAGGGAGACCGGGGTTCCTCCGTCGATGTCAGAGAACCGTCGTCCAGCTCTCCTTCCTCTACGGAAGATGAAGGGCGAGGAGAGAACGGGTCAGAATATGACTCAAACGAGGAACTAGAAGTGATAGATCCTTCCGTTCAGCCAGCTATTGGCGAGGACGGCTCGAGGAAGTTCATCCTGCCCCCCGAGTGGACGGTGAACTACTTCACTTCCACCATCGCTCTGGCGCACTTCAATACCCTAAGGGAAAAATACCAAATCCCAAACTCAATAACAGTCCGTCTACCCTTTAAGAACGAGAGGTGCTACTACGAGGGACTGGAGGACGTCGGCGTGTACGAACAAATGCTCAAGGCCGGCCTTCGCTTTCCCCTAAACGCCCTGCACCGTCAACTTCTCCAGTATCTGGGTGTGTCCGTCACCCAGATCTCACCAAATGCCTGGAGGGTGTTCTTGAGTGTTGAAGTTCTGTATGGTGTCATGTCCAAAGGGACAAGGCGGTTGACGATGGAGGAGTTCTTCAATTGTTACCGTCCGGACGAAATTGTAAAATCAAAGGGAATGTACAGCTTCGTGGCGAGGAGCCCGTTGCTTAGGTTGGTGTCAGAGACCCCCGACTCCAACCACAACTGGAAGAGTAGGTTCTTCTTCCTACAAGGGGACGAGTGGATGGGTCGTCGTGACGACCCCGATTTTGCACCCGTCGATAAGACATGGGGCATTGTACCCCCGTCGGGTATGTGATTTATTTTGGCCCGTCTTGTATCATCTGCGTGCCATTTGGTTAACTAACCGTCTTCCTCTTTGCAGCTCGCAGACGGACGGACGTCACCGTCGAGCAATTTGGCTTCCTTGAGTCCATCTTTCAAAAAACCGAGCTGTCGGAGAGGACCTGGGCCAAGCTCGTCACTCTCAACACCATC
Source organism: Castanopsis chinensis (assembly GCA_032878915.1). Lineage (NCBI taxonomy): Eukaryota > Viridiplantae > Streptophyta > Magnoliopsida > Fagales > Fagaceae > Castanopsis > Castanopsis chinensis. The sequence goes on from JAVQMG010000084.1 coordinate 1,604,856, forward strand.
CACTGGTACTGTGACGGACCCGAACCCTCGGAGGCCGCTATTAAATACGACGAGGGAGTTCGCAAGCGTAAGCCTTCTTCCCCGTCGTTGTTTTGTCTCCGTTCTTATGTCCGTCATATGAATTAACCGTTCGTCCTTTGCAGAAATGGACGACGCTAAGAGACGAGCTCTAATCAAGCAACAGGCCGCCCACAAGAAGAAAGACGGGGGTGATCATCCCTCCAAGGGGCCAGAGAAGAGAGGGCCAGAGAGAACAGACCGTCCCGTGAAGAGGCCGAGGCTGGTGACGGGGCTTCCGGCCGTCCAGGGGGGCAACGAGCCAACTCCTAGGCTTGGTCTCGGCAAGGGTAAGGGTCTTATGACCAAACCTGCCACCGTCCAGGAGAAGGCTCCCATCCTCCTTCGGGAGGACTCACAGTATGCTCTTGCCCAGGTCACCTCGATCATAAAGGAGGAAGACTATGAGGACCTAGGCAACCACGCGACGGAGGCCATGGGGGAGACGGCTCTATTCAACCTCACCCAGGTAATGTACCCGTCTAGGTAAATCCTGACTTGGTCCGTCGAGTGTGTTTGCGAACTAACTTTCCGTTATTTTTGAGTGCAGACGGTGCTAATGGCTAAGGGCCTGATGGACCGTTGCCTGAAAAGTGAAAAAGCACTGGAGCGGGCACGGTCCAAGGGTAGGGCCTTGACGGAGGAGCTGGACAATATGAAGCTCTGGAGGGCCCGTCACGAACAGAAACTGAAGGTGACGGAGGAGGCTCTTAGGGCATCGGAGAAGGAGGTTGAGCTCTTGAGGGACTTGGTGAAAACCAAAGACGAGGACATCCGTCGGGCTAAGGCCGAAGCCGTCCAGGAGTACCGGGATTCGGAAGCATTGCTGAAGGAGCTCGGTACTTCCTTCGCCGACGGGTTCGACGACTGCCTCCGTCAAGTGAAGGCGTCGTATCCAGAACTTGGTGTTGATCACATCAACATCGATGCCGGAGGTCAGACCCCAGCTCACGCCGCCGATTCGGAGGGAACAGCTGAGCTTTTTGGCGAGGCTACCAATGAGGCCCCTCAACATGGTGATGACGCCACCCGTCCTCACGAGTCCGACGGTGCCAAGGACCAGGCCGACGCCCCCCAAATTCCATGATTGCCCTGCCTTCTTTTTATCGTTTTTCTCTTTTTTTTCTTTTAGGAGTAATTTGTAATTTATGGACAACTTGTTGGTGTAATTTTACACCCGTCGTGTATGCTTTACAATATATTCAAGGCTTTTATTCACCCGTCGTATATTTCGCATGAATGTATTGAATGCTTTTAATTATTTTGCGTATGTACAAAGAGCAATCCGTCGACTTTATGAATTGCAAGAATAATCCGTCCACTTATGCGGCCTTTGTAGCTAAATTAATTGTTTAAATGACCCGTCGACCAACTCAAGGATTTTGCAGCTCATGGGCTTTGAGAGCTTTGTCCGTCCACCTTTTGGGCGGCTCGTCCCCCTTTGTGAACTTTTTAGATTAATAAGCTTTATAGACGGTCCGTCCACCTCGTGGACTTGGTAGATTGCGTTCCATGTTTTATATGGTCCGTCCACTGTGTGGACTTTGTAGATTATGACCATTTTAGATGGTCCGTCCACTGTGTGGAACTTGTAGATGTTAGATAGTCCGTCCACTGTGTGGACTTTGTAGATTATCCCATCATTTAGATGGTCCGTCCACTGTGTGGAACTTGTAGATTTTAGATAGTCCGTCCACTGTGTGGACTTCGTAGATTATCCCATCATTTAGATGGTCCGTCCACTGTGTGGACTTGTAGATTTTAGATAGTCCGTCCACTGTGTGGACTTCGTAGATTATCCCATCATTTAGATGGTCCGTCCACTGTGTGGACTTGTAGATTTTAGATAGTCCGTCCACTGTGTGGACTTCGTAGATTATCCCATCATTTAGATGGTCCGTCCACTGTGTGGACTTGTAGATTATGACCATTTTAGATGGTCCGTCCACTGTGTGGAACTTGTAGATGTTAGATAGTCCGTCCACTGTGTGGACTTTGTAGGTTATCCCATCATTTAGATGGTCCGTCCACTGTGTGGACTTGTAGATTATGACCATTTTAGATGGTCCGTCCACTGTGTGGACTTCGTAGATTATCCCATCATTTAGATGGTCCGTCCACTGTGTGGACTTGTAGATTATGACCATTTTAGATGGTCCGTCCACTGTGTGGACTTCGTAGATTATCCCATCATTTAGATGGTCCGTCCACTGTGTGGACTTGTAGATTATGTTTTCATTGTGGATTTAGGTATCATGCAAACAAGAGTTGCAAAAACTTCTGCCATTGTGTGTAGAATCTTGAACAAAGACTTGCCTTTAGGCGTTCCGGCAGTGCCGTAGGAAACAAAATTACAAGCATCACAAAAGGACACAACATTGTCTGTCGTCGTCTTCTACTGATAATATTTCTTTAGGTGCTCCGTATTCCAAGGGTGGCTGAGTTTTTTCCCGTTTAGGGTCTCGAGGTAGTATGTCCCCTTCCTGTGCCATGCTGTGACCCTGTACGGTCCCTCCCAGTTTGGTCCAAGCTTCCCCTGGGTGGAATCCTTCGTAGAGCCGAGCACTCTCTTTAGGACAAGGTCCCCGACCTGGAAGTCTCTGTGTCTAACTTTGGAATTGTAGTGCTTAGCCATAAGGTCCTGGTACCGCGCAATTCTCTGTTCTGCAGCTGCTCTGACTTCGTCCACTAGATCGAGCTGGAGGCGCATGGCTTCATCGTTTCTTTGCTCATCGTGGTTCCCAACGCGGTAGCTTGTAAGACCTATTTCGGCTGGTATGACAGCCTCTGATCCATATGCCAAGCGGAACGGCGTTTCTCCCGTCGGTGTCCTCACCGTCGTCCTGTATGCCCACAAGACGCTTGGTAACTCGTCCGGCCATATGCCCTTTGCCCCCTCAAGCCGAGTTTTGATGATCTTCAGTAAGGATCGGTTTGTGACCTCGACCTGTCCGTTGGCTTGTGGGTGTGCGGGTGACGAATAGTGGTTTTTTATCCCCAGCTGGGAACAGAATTCCCTGAATGCTTCATTGTCGAACTGTTTGCCATTGTCTGATACAAGGACTCGCGGTATGCCGTACCTGCAAATGATGTTCCTCCATACGAAACTTCGAACATTTTTCTCTGTGATGGTTGCTAGAGCCTCAGCCTCCACCCACTTCGTGAAGTAGTCGATGCCGACCACTAGGAACTTAAGCTGTTTTGCCGCGATCGGGAAGGGGCCCATGATGTCGAGTCCCCATTGCACAAACGGCCATGGGGCTGTTATGGGCGTGAGCTCCTCTGTTGGTTGCCTGATGAGGTTGCTAAAGCGTTGGCATTTATCACAAGACCGGACGTATACGTCGGCGTCCTTCTGCATTGTCGGCCAGTAGTACCCTGCCCTGAGGAGCTTATGTACCAAAGACTTTGATCCCGAGTGGTTCCCGCAGATCCCCTCGTGGACTTCCCTCATGACGTAGTCAGCCTCTTCGGGAGTTAGGCATCTCAAATAGGGTTGGGAGAAACCCCTTTTGTAGAGCACACCTTTCATTATGATGAATCGAGATGCTTTGACTCTTAATTTTCTAGCAGCCTCCTTACCGTCTGGCAACAGGCCGTCTTCCAAGTACGCAGCTATAGGGGTCATCCAACACCGCTCATCGTTCACTTCCTGCACCGTCGTACCGTCTATCGTCGGGGATGCTTGGGTGAAGGATAGTACTTGGTCTGGGACGACCAATGTCTCTGCTGAAGCTGCCTTGGCAAGCTGGTCAGCCTCTTGGTTTTCATCCCTAGGTACCTGAATCAACCTGACCTGGAGGTTGCTCATTCGATTCTTTACTTCGTCGAGATACTTCATCATTCTCTCGCTTCTGCACTCATAATCGCCATTAATCTGGCTTGTAATGACTTGGGAGTCGGAGTGGACCTCCATTCTTACGGCTCCAGCTGCAGTGGCGATGTCCAACCCTGCAATTACGGCTTCGTACTCGGCCTCATTGTTCGTTGCTGAGAAGGACAGACGGACCATGCACTTAATCTGGTCCCCTTCTGGTGTGCGGATTACCACACCGACTCCTCCTGCGTGTTTAGTAGAGGATCCATCCGTGTGAACCGTCCATGCGGGGAGTTCGCTTGCCCCCGGTTCTGTTGCGGCGGTGAATTCTGCAATGAAGTCCGCCAGGATTTGTCCCTTCATCGCGTTGCGGGGTTGATACCGAATGTCGTACTCGCTCAGCTCGATCGTCCATAGTGCCACTCGCCCCGCAGCTTCTGGGCTACTCATAGCCCTTCTCAGGGGCTGGTCGGTCAACACATTTATTACGTGTGCTTGAAAGTATGGCTTCAGCTTTCGCGCCGCGGTCACCAACGCGAAAGCCAATTTCTCCATCGGGGGGTATCTCTTCCGCCCCCCTGAGCGCTTTGCTCGTGAAGTAGACGGGCTTCTGAATCCTGTCCTCTTCTCTAATGAGGGCCGCACTAACAGCGGCCGGGGAGACGGCAATGTACAATATCAGCTCTTCACCCTGCTTGGATGGGCTGAGTAGTGGGGGAGAGGAGAGGTACGTCTTCAAGTCGTCGAAAGCTTTCTGACAAGCGTCCGTCCATTCAAACGATTTCTTCAATGTGCGGAAGAATGGTAGGCACTTGTCTGCTGCCCTTGAAACGAACCTGTTCAGGGCCGCTATCTTGCCATTCAAGCTTTGGACCTCCTTCGCCGTCCTCGGGGGAACCAGCTCTACTATCGCCCTGACCTTCTCTGGGTTGACCTCAATGCCCCTTTGAGACACCATGAAACCCAAGAATTTCCCGGCCGTCACCCCGAATGCGCATTTGCTGGGGTTCAGCTTCATGTTGTAGGACCGCACGGTGTCAAAGGTCTCTTTCAAGTCGCTCAGGTGGTTATACTCACGGGCGCTCTTCACCAGCATGTTGTCCACATAGACCTGGACATTCCTCCCAATCTGTTGTGCGAACATCTTGTTCATCAATCTCTGGTACGTGGCCCCAGCATTCTTGAGGCCAAAGGGCATTACCTTGTAGCAAAAGAGCCCTTGACTAGTGACGAACGACGTTTTCTCCTGATCCTCCTCGTTGAGTCTGATCTGATTGTAGCCGGAGAAAGCGTCCATGAAACTCAATAGTTCATGTCTTGCCGTCGAGTCCACGAGCGTGTCAATACGCGGCAGGGGATAACTATCCTTTGGGCAGGCCTTGTTCAGGTCCGTGAAGTCGACGCACATCCGCCACTTCCCATTTGCCTTCTTGACCATGACCACGTTTGCAAGCCAGTCTGGATAGTACACCTCTCGTATAAAACCCGCCTCCTTCAACTTTTGGACTTCTTCGGCGATGGCCCGGTCTCTCTCTGGGGCGAACACTCGTTTCTTCTGTCGGATTGGAGGGAATGATGGGGACACATTCAGCTTGTGCACTATGACCGTCGGGTCTATCCCCGGCATGTCCTCATGACTCCAGGCGAATACATCCTGATTCTCCCTCAGGAAGGTAGTTAGGCTTTGCCGCGACGAGGGGCTAGTCGTCGTGCCGATCCTAGTGATCCGGCCAGGCCTTGTGCCGTCGAGTACTATTTCTTCCAGCTCCTCGGCTGCTTCAGCTGTGACTCGCTGTCCCTCGACATTCAATGCTTGCAAGTGATCATCCATCTCTATCATGGCGAGATAGCATTCTCTTGCCGCAGCTTGGTTCCCATGGAGCTCTCCGACCCCATATTCGGTGGGGAATCTAACCATCAAGTGGTAAGTCGATGTCGAGGCTTTCCATTTGTTGAGGGTAGGTCTCCCCAGGATCGCGTTGTAGGCGGATGAGCAATCTACCACCAAGAAGACCACGTCCCGGGTGACCTGCTGTGGGTAATCCCCCACCGTTACAGACAAGGTGACGGTTCCCAGGGGATAGACTCTCGTTCCGCCAAAGCCGACGAGGGGGTAATTGGTTGGGACAAGCCGATCTCTATCTAGCCCCATCTGTTGGAATGCAGGGTAGTAAAGAATGTCCGCTGAACTCCCGTTATCAATGAGTACTCGATGTAGGTTGTACTCCCCAGCTCGTATGCTGACCACGAGGGCATCGTCATGTGGATGGTGAAGGCGTCGGGCATCTTCCTCCGAAAAACCAAAGGTTGGTACTTCTGCCCGTGCGAACCTCGTGGTTACGCCCGTCGTCTGTACGCTCTGTACCATCCGTAGGTAGGCTTTGCGAGCCCTCTTTGACGGTCCGTGAGTACCGCCCACGATCATCCTTATGTCCCCAATGGGTGGTCTTGGGCGCTCATGCTCCCGAGGAGGGAGCTGGCCCTGTGGTGGATTCGTCCCTTCCTTGCTGACAAACCTCTGTAGCCTCCCTTGCCTGATGAGCGCCTCGATCTGTTGCTTCAAGTCATAGCACTCCGTCGTATCGTGGCCGTGGTCGCGATGGAAGCGGCAATACTTGTTTCTTGATCTTTTGTCGGGATTCCCCTTCAGCTTCCCAGGGTACGCTAGGGCTTCCTCATCCCTTATTTGCATTAACACTTGGTCGATCGGGGCCGTCAGAGGGGTGAAGCTGGCAAATCTCTGCACGGGCGGCCTCGGGCGTCTATCATCCCTTCTCTCATCCGTCCTAGGCCTTTTCCGTCCTCCCTCATGTCGTTTCTCTTCCAGCCTCTCCCTTTTCTTCGGCTTACCCTCTCTCGCTATTAGCGCATCTTCTGCGTTCATGTATTTCGTTGCCCTGTATAGTACCTCGGACATAGTCTTCGGATCATTCTTGTACAAGGAGAAGAGGAACTTGCCCTTCGCAGCCCGTTGGTAAAGGCCGCTACTTGTATCTTGTCGTCCGCTTCGTCTATAGAGAGCCTCTCTGTTGAACCGTGTTATGTAGGATCTCAGTGTCTCGTCCTCCCTCTGCCTGATACTCATCAAGCACGCTGTTGACCTCTTATACCGGTGGCCCCCTATAAAGTGCGACACAAATTGGGCACCTAACTCCTTAAAGGCACCAATTGAGTTGGGCGTTAATCTGCTGTACCAAACCCTCGCGGATCCCTTCAGCGTAGTAGGGAAAGCCCTACACATAATCTCGTCCGGCACTCCTTGTAGGTGCATTAGGGTCTTGAAGGACTCCAAGTGGTCCAAGGGGTCCTTGGTTCCGTCATAGCTATCCATCGTAGGCATTCGGAACTTCGGGGGTAGAGGGCACGAAGTGACATGCACCGTGAAGGGTGAATCGGTCCGCTGGACCAGGTCGTCGAGGTCACTGGACACCCGTCCTTTGAGGGCGTTCATCATCACGGCCATTTGTTCCCGCATCTCCCGCATTTCTGCGGCGACGTGGGGTGGTAAGGTTTCAGAAGGGGTCGTCAGGCTAGCATCCCGCCTTTCCTGTCTGCTTGGCGCGTTACTTCCCTCTGGGGCCTCATCATCCCTCCTTTCTACGCTTGTTCCTTCCTCTTGAACTCGGGGGGGCTCATCCCTCCGTCGTAACTGCTCTTCCAGATCATAATTCCGTTTGGTCAGGCGTTCGACCGCTGCTGCTAGCGTTTGGACTTGTTTTTCCAATGCGGTTGAGCGAGGTTCGTCGCCTGGGTTGTTAGTTGTTGCCATCGACCTCGTGAACACCATGCAACTCTTTGTCTTAGGAATAGGACAACGTTTGATCGTCCTGGCGGTTCCCACAGACGGCGCCAACTGATGATGCCGAATTCCACCAGTGAGTTGCACGGTCTTATGTGGCGAACGATAAGGGCCTGCGAGAAGACAAGGAAGGACCTGGAAGGGACACCGGTGTGGTGCCGGCCTAAAACCCTCCGAAGGTCAAGTCAGGAACCCCGCTAATAACTCAAGAGCGCTAGAGTTCAAATGAGTGTGCGTACCTTGATTTGTGAGGGTTCTGGCGTATTTATACTTGTATAGACCTATTGACCTTTTTCCTTGTAGGGGTACCCTACCCTACGGGACCCAGGCGTGTGGATCAGGCAAGCGCTACAGTACCCTAAATGGGCCGCGATCAGGCCTGTTTAGGAAGGCCCCTGAGGCCCAGCATCCAGTGAACAGGATATATTCCAGGTCACCAAATATCTTCCTCTTCAAAAGCAATTACCATAATTTCCTTAATTCCTAAGGTGTTCTCATCTTACTTAATTCAGATAGGTTTATAGCGATTATTTTTAAAGAAAAAACAAGTTTTAATAATTACAAATTGAGAAAAATTGACATTCATGGGTGTATGACTATCAGTCAAATCATAAAGCAGTAGATGGAGTTTCTAGAAAATGGTCTTTTTTTTTTCCCTTTATTATCATTTATAATCTGTTTTAGCTTGTGAAATTTGAAAGAAAAGAATGTTTGGATGGATATTATATTAAAATAAATATTGACAAATTGGTGTTGCATGTGTAAATTCAGTGGTGGGTTTGTTTGCTTGTTTGCCGCAAATTATAAATTCGCATAGATTCATTATTTTATTTTTACCATTTACAAACTGTCACATAACAAAATTATAATAAAATTGTGAAAAAATTTGGGTCAATAAACTTGCTCGGACTAAAATGTTTTTTTCTTGCCTTTCACTTTTGGCATCCACCATTTATTATTCTCATAATAATAATTAAATAAAAGTGGCTTACAGGAATTCTATAAATAATAAGGGTCCCACTTCACCAACTCAGCCAGCCACCAGCACAAAATTCCAATTTGCAAGAAAAAGATAAAGAAAATTAGTGTGTGTTTTTTTTTTTTTAGAAATGAAAATTGGTGCGCTATTCTGAGTTGAACATTTAAAAGGAGGGGAAAAATCTGGTGCATTTCTTCTGTTCTAAGATTTGGTAGGATTGAGCATTGAAATCTGACTTAACAGATGAGATCAATTACCGAATGAGACAAAAAGTTTGCTGGACATACTTTCTTATGATAACCTTTCAGTTTTTACTTTTTAGCTAATTTAAAATAATATTGGTTTAGAATTTTATGATTTCCAATATTTTGATAACACATCTTAGAGATATTATCCAATCTCTTTCTTTTTAATATGACCAGTAAGCTATCCTTACAATGTACAAATAATGTTGTAATTTTTTATGTAAAATAATGTTAGAGAATATGTATTTGTATTATGGTATAATTGTTATAGAACTTTACTAATAATGAGTTTATTATAAAAAGTAACAATTATAAATTATACACTCATATCTATTATAATTATTTAATTGAAATAATGAGAAGAAAAAAATACTTTTGAGGAATATTATAAAATAAAAGTTGATATAGAATGTGTCTTCCTCTTTGTCCTTAATTATAAAACAAAATACAAATCACAAACACTCATGATCAATCACATCATTTACAAAATCCACAAATTCATAATACTCGAACTTAGCATCAAAATCATAATTGCTGTTGTCACTTGTCACTCAATATAAAATGCAAAACCCCCTTCCTTAGTTGTAGTCAACTCATTCGGGTTATGATTAGATAACTATGTTAGAGCTAGATATGTGTCATCGAAAGATTGAAGGTAAATGACATCATTTTTGGTCTGTGTGTATTTAACATGAGATGGTATGAAGAGTAATAAGTGGGTATATATAATGTGGTAGAAGTGCAAAATGTGAAGATGATGAATTAAAATGCAAAGATTTTTGTGTGTATGTGTAAGGGATGCAAAATCTTGAAACATTGAACTAAATGATACAAAGAATATGTATTTTTTAATTAGAAATGTCTTGAAAAATTGAACCAAATGAAACAAAAAAAAAAAACAATATTTAATTTGTTCTTATCTTTGATGTGACACTTGAAAATATTCTCTTTACATAGAATTCGCTACTTAGCAGAACCTCATGCTTTTCACATGAGGTCTCTGCTTTTATATATATATACTACTGTGTAATCCCGTGCATATGTATGGTTACATTTAAAAACAATCACAATTACATATACACAATTTAAAATTTAATTAGATCTAGACTCTTCTGTTTTTGCATTCAGTAATTTATTTGCCACAAAAATTAAAAAATTAGATGGAACACATACACAAAATTGAACTCCAATTAAAATTCAATTTAGAATCTAATTGAATTTAGACTCTATTAATTTTTGCATCTAATAATTCACTTGACATACAAATTTAAAAATTAGATGAGACACGTGGCTCAAAATTAGACTCAAGTTTAGAATTTAATTGGATTTTCTCTTAGTTTTGGCTATTTTTTTTTTGTGTGTGTGTGAGACTTATAAACTTGAATTGTTGTTAGTTATATATAAAAAAAGCTCATAAATATAAAATTATTCAAAAATTATATTTTTTTTATGGTTTATTTATATTTGACTCATTGTTTTTTATACTAAATTAACTCATTGGACACAAAAATTAAAACACTTAAATTAGATTGGACACATGACACAAAATTAAACTCTAATTGAAATCTCATTTTCACATTGAATTAACTCGCTTGGGACAAAAATTTAAAAACTTAGATTAGATGGGACACATTACACAAAATTAAACTCTAATTGAAATCCAATTTTTATATTGAATTAACTCGCTTGGCACAAAAATTTAAAAACTTAGATTAGATGGGACACATGATGTAAAATTAGACTCTAATTTGAAATCTAATTGGATTTTCTTTCAGTTTTACCTATTATTATATATATAAATTGATTGATTGATATTGATTGATTGATTATTTAGGGCATGTTTAATGTTGATTACAACATGAATAGTAATATTTATTATTGGATTTTTTTTTTTTTTAGAAAAAAATGAATAGAAGGAGACAACTTGAGTTGACGTCTTCCACCTAAATTAGGTAATCTTTACTACTAGAAATAACTATTCTTTAAAATGAGTTGTAATCTTATAAATTTATTTATAGGTCTGGTTATGAGTCATAATCTTAGAATAAAACTTAAGATTTATTTTAAGAAATATCTTACTTATACAATTATATTCCCTATAACATAATATATTTTAACTTTGAGAGAGAAATGGGTTATTTTTTGTAGATTAGTTTTTATAATTGTTACATGGATATGAAAATTTTGTTTATTTGAAAATATATTAATGTTATAAATTATTACAATCACTAAAGAATAGCTATTATAACCCTTTTAGAGAGGAATAATTATTTCTTATTTTAAAGAATAACTCTTTATAAGAATGACTATTTCTAATAATAAAAACATAACTAAACTACTAAATAACTAAACAATATGAATAATTATTACATTATAGTGCTTATTACAGTCTACCAAATATGCCCTTAATTTATTAAAAATGGTATAATAATAAATTGGAAGTGAAAATGACCCTATATAACTATTTTTCTTACATGTTAACAATATGTATGTTGCTAAGAGCTTTATTATTCAATGGTATTATTAGGTTTCCGTTATAAGAAAAATCATGATTTAAATCCTTCATCTTTCACTGATTGTAGCCTAATTAGCACTTTTCGATATTTTCAATTTATATCTTAAAAAAAAATTATTCTTAAAAACTCTCTTGCATAATGCAAGTTACAAAAAATAAAAGGGGAATCCTCTATTTCGTTTCAACGTATTCGATTAACAAAATTTAATTATTCTTCATATAATGGGAGACCATGATAAGGTCTATGAACGCACCTTCATTGTAACCTTACTCTTGTGTGTTACTAGTCCATTTCTTTTTCTTTTTTTGGTAAAAGAAATGTACGCACCTCCATTTATTTTTATTTGTCGTCTATCGCCAAATAAGATTTTCAAATCTTCCTACGTTAAAAACCATTTGATATCTTGAGATAATGATAAAGAACAATCATCATGAAGAAAATATTTTAGATTGAAATATTATCCTATTAATTTTTTATATTTTAAAAATGGTAAAATTTATTTATTTTTGAATAGGAATGTGCTTTTTGATCTCCCCTACGCTAAAGAGACCTATTTTGTGTCTTCACTTGATGAAAAGTATTATGAAGTAGACCTACACCATTAAATCAAATCCCATCATCATATATCTATAATAATACTATAAAATAAAAACAAAAACTCTATTAGACTTTTGGAATGTAAAAAAGTCCAGGTTCGTTTGCTCAAGAAAATATAGATATGTTATCCAATATCGTCTTTTTCGTGATAGCTTTTATGATATTTTGGTGTTATTATTATCTCTCCGCAAACACTTGAACCAAAAGTTGGTCAACTATAATTCGACCTTTTGTACCACGTAGAATTTACACAATAAACCTTTCCTTTTTTTTTTAGATAAACTTTTCATTTTTCATTGTCTTGTAAGTTGTAACTAAAGGTTAGTTTGGTAACGTTGTTTTAGTAATATTATTTATATTTTTTAGAAATATGTATGAGTGAAAAAGTATGTGAAAATACGTATAATGTTTAAAAACTGAAAACTGTTACTTAAAATGCCATACTAAATCACCCTTTAATATTCACTTCTCTCCGTAAAAGAACTTAGTTCAAATTGATTTATTGTTATAATAATAGAGGAAATTGATGGTCAATTATGCAATTTATCAAAAATTTCTCACTCCTCTTTGCTCATATATTTTGTGATGGACCCAGGGGAAGTATACATCAGAGTGGGTTTGAAATATTTTCAATGAAAAAACCAGTTCCACCCCAAAATACCATAACGACTTTCAACATAGGTTAGTAAAAGGTCACTAGGATAAAGCTATGACACCTTTCTTTTTATATTATTATTATTATTTTTTTGATAAAAGGTTAGAAACTTGGACACGTTCTTTGACTCCACTAACATTAAATAATTTGATTAAACTTTTCCGTACACAAACAAAAATATTAAAATACATATTTTTTAGGAAAATTAAAATACATATTTAAAAACTACTTTACACTAATTTGCTGTTTTGGACTGACAATTAAAAATAATTATTATTTAACAAACCCAATAAATTATATTAAATTAAATCAAACCGTATTTATTAAAAAAGGGAAAAAAATCTTATAAAAGCTATTCAACAAAAAGAAATAAAAAAAAGAGAGAATTTTTGCGTCCATAATATTTTCAGAATACTTTCATAACAAATCATAAGTAATAAATTGTTATTAATTTTAATTTAAATATATCACTAAAATTACTTTTTACTTATCAATAACAACCTATAACACCCTATCATATATGATTTATTATAAAAATATTATGAACATTATATTTTTTAAAGAAAAAAATAATTAATTTAATTAATAAAGTCCCTAGTTATTAAACAAGAGATATAATATAAAATTCAAACTCCGCAAACAAAAAAAATCAGTTGATATTGGAGTGTGATTATAAAAAGCAATTATGATGTTATAAATATATTTTCTATTCTATTTATAAAAGAATAAAAATAAAAGGGAACTAAAAAGAGAAATAGAAGACACCTTTTATAAAAAAAGACAAGAGATAATAATAGCAAAAAAAAAAAAAAAAATGAAAATAGAAGTGATACAACAACAGCAAGGGTTGGGGAGTTTAGAAGTATAAATGAACCAAGTCTCTCTGCACAGAGTTGTGCAGCTCATATCTCTCAGGGTTATCTCAAAGCCTTCTCTTTCTCTGTCTTTCTCTTTCCCTGCTAAACGTCCCTCGTTCCTACGTTTCTCTCTCCTCACTAGGTAAAGCTCTGCATTCAATTTCTCCATTTCCATTCTTCCCATCTCTGCATCTTCTTCTTGCTGTGTGTTCTCTTTCTGTGTATGTTTTCTTTTTGGTTCTCGAGAAAATTGGAGGAAATACATGAATCAGTGATCTGGGTTTTTTGGATCTTCCCTTAAAGTTTTGATTTTTATACTTTTTTTTTAATGGTTACATGGAACCCAAATGAGTGAATTTGATCTTCAAGTGTTTAAATCTGGGGTTTTGGATTTATGTTCATTCAGATCTCTGTTTTTGAACAGTTTAGATTGGATTTTAGTATAATAAAAATAATTTCTTTTTTCATTTTTCTTTCCTTAAGATTGCTAGTAGTGGGTGATTCATGGATTGGATTTGAACTTCTGAGAGTTTGTAGTAATGGGATTTAATTGGATTCAGTGATTTGGCTGTGAAATGATTATTATTTAAGTTGCATCTTTTATTGCTATTTGCTATTATGAACTTAGAAACTAACAAAAAATTGATTTGGCTTTATTTACGTTATTCCTTTCTGATTTTGCTAAGCTACATGTTTTATGTGCATTCAGTGCAATGTTTAGTGTCAGAAAAATGGAGATTTATCTCTTATCAATTTGTTCTTTTGTTTTGTTTGTTGTTCTTGGCGGGTTTACGTTGTACTTATTTTTTTTCTTCATACTACATGCCAAATGTGATAGTATAACATTAGTGGATAAGCATACAAGGAAATCAGATTGAAATTTCTACTGACTTTCTATAAATAAAAAACTTTCTTTTGACAGCAAAGGCTCCCTCCCCCGAGTTTCTTGGGACAGCCAAGCCTCCCGCCCCCTCGCATTTCCTTCCATCAAGGAGACTTATGCCTCAACGGATAAACCCCGTCGATTTCGATACGCCAAGGATAGTTATACCTCCAGAGACAGCCCTCTTCGATCTCGATTCACCAAGGGGAGTTAAACCTTTTAATGGAAATCTGGAGGCCCAGATGCCTCAACCTGTAGCTTCTCTTCCTCAACTTGCAAGTCCTTCTCAACCAGCAAACAACAACCGGCGCTCAATTTGTATGGCATTTGTACAGGGAGTTATAAGTGGGATTACCCATTTTTTTTGCGAACTGGTACAAGATTGTGTGGGATGACATATAAGCAGGCCGGCCCTGTGGCCTGCTTAGATATTATATTAATATAAATATTGACAAATTGGTGTTGCATGTGTAAATTCAGTGGTGGGTTTGTTGTTTGCTTGTTTACCACGTTGCTCAATTTGTTAATAATTGTGGTCGTTTATTTTTTTATTTTTTCGACTGTGAAGATAGGAATTTCATTATTATAAAAACTAGTCGCGGACCCGCGCACTTTGCGCGTGATTATTTTTTAAGGTGGTCTCATTATTATTATTATTACTTTGTAATTTGAACTAATTTAATGAAAAGTAATGCATTTCATAATCATATTTATCACAAAATAATTTTTTATTATTATAGAATTGTTTTATTTAAAATCTGAAACCTGAATTTTTAGATCTCTGAGTTAATTAAACACGTTTTGCATACTACATGTAAACCTTCTTTTCCATAAGAGTTGAAATTATGTGGGCAATATTTTTTTCTATGGAAGTTAAAAAAAGTAAAATTCACCTTGTCTTGATGTTTTCTAAAGTTAAATTTGGTGATTCTCTTTCAATAATTGTGAAAATTCCAAGTAATAATTCAGAAGGCAATTCATGTTACATGTTCATGCTTTGCTTGTGTAATTGTAAGATTGATTTAGGTTGTAATTTATAAGTTAAACAAAGTGGTGTATATCCAAAAAGGCTTAACTCTGTTATTTAAGATATTGAATATGGTGTTGTGTGTGATTTATAGAGTAGCAACAGTTGTAGTAATTAAAAATTGGTTTTTTCATTATCTTTTAAGTTAAAAAAAATCTCCTTCTCAAAAAAAAAAGTTAATAAAAACCTTACATATATATATATATATTTTTTTTTTTAAAATCCTTTACATAGTTTTTTAACGTGAATCTTTACATATACTTTAATAAGTAAAGTCTATACATATCATTTTCTTAGATACATAAAAAAAAGTCATCTATTCCATAATAATAGTGGCTAATTAGTTTTTTCTTGATCTCATTTATAACGTTTCTTACTATTATCATATTTTATTGGCTGGAGATTTTTATAATAGAGGCATTAAATGAGAGTTAAATTCTTAGAAACTTTCATTAGATTTTAAAAGTTGTGGTGTGTGAAGAATATAAGCATTTAAATATATTTTTTTATATTTTATTATTTATAAATAATGTTAAATGAAATGTCAAAAAAAGGATTTTGAAAATTTTCATCTTTATTTCTTATATATTTCTATTATTACTGAAGAATGTCTTCCTTTTAGTTTTGATAATAAATATGATTTTCTAGATTAGAGTTTTATCAGTTTCAAGTTTGAATTTTGTACGATTGAATTTAATTGTTGATTATATGATTTAATTAATTGAATTTAAAGATTTATTTATTTGCATTGTAAAGTTTTTAATAACATTCGTAAGGTCATCTTTAATTAATTTTTTACTTCTTTAGCCATCAGCCTTTTCTTTTTCCAATTAACGGTTACTAATTAATTTATTTAATTGACGTTTGATTTCTTTTACTAATCTCTTTCTCTCTCTTTGTTAACATCTTATTGTTTTTCCAAATTTAATGATAATTCTAATGTACTAAATATGCAATTGTAACGTTTATTTTTATTTTATTTTATTCCATTTTGCTACCATGAAGTTAGTATATCCATAACTATGAGTTTATTTTAGGATATGTTTGGTTTGATATTATTATTATTATTATTATTATTATTATTATTATAAATTTAGTGTTTCTAAAATAGCATGTGTCTTGTATTCTCTTTACTATTGATGCATTGTAATGTTTTATGGGAATACTTTATAAGAAATTTTTTATTCTTTTTTTTTTCAATTGAGTGTTTCTAAATTGATATATTTTTTGTATTTCATTTTTCCATTGATGCATTGTAACATTTCATTGGAAGACTTTATAAGAATAATTTTTATTTATTGAATTTAAATAAAATATTATACATTTAATTTTAAAAAAATGAGACAAAATATAAATAATTATGATATGAAGGATGTTGCTAAATTTAAAAGTTGAATAAAATAAGATGAGAAGAAAAATAGTAAAAATGAAATGTATAGCAATAAACACCATATTAATTTAGTTTTGCTATGTAGTAAAATAATATTATATTTTTATATACTATCTTTATAATGCAATAATATAACATTTAACAACCAATGAGAAAAAAAAATAACAACATATAACACAAAACTAAATCATATCAAGCTGGATTACCAGTCAATTCCAATTTTAGCAAACTGATTGTCTTCTAGTAGTCTAAAACTGATTTCTGCAATGCATTTGGTGGAGCTTTCAATATTGCACCAATATATTTTGATAGTCAACCTGTTACACTAAAATAATATATATATATATACCAAAACTGAAGAAAAAAAAAACTATATATATATATATATATATAGAGAGAGAGAGGCTTTTGCGTGTGGAAAAATAGAAATTATGCATGGAATAAGAGTGGAAATGACAATTTTATAGTATAAGGTTAAGAATAAAAAGACTAAAAAATAAAGGAAGATAAAAAGATAGAATAATAGTTGTAGTGCCTGTGGGCCCAAATCACGTATTGAGCCGGCCCAAAGGCCCCCATAAAGAAGAAAGTCCAACCCAACAGTGCGAAGTGATTCGAGGACATAATAATTCCATCTTGCGAGGCCGCGTGACAAAGGAAGTTGCCATGCATGAGCGTAGCACCACTAGACATGACGTCCGAGAATGATATTGTCTTCGGCAGCAATCTGCCGAGGATAATATTAGTGGCCTGGAGGTTCAAAGACTCCCGTACTAGGGACCGTGGATGCAATAACTGAAAGAACGAGGACAATAGTTAAGGGAATTTGATAGACAAATATCCAATAAAAAGCTGCTACCACCGCATTGAAGGCATTTTACCTACCTCTCTGACCGCATTAATGGTGAAGTGACTCCTGAGTATTAGAGTTCAATCCTACCATCACCACCAGAGATGAGAGTAAGAGGGAATGATGGGACAAGTATCCAAAAAGGAAACACCTGGACTACACATGGAGGAAAGAAGAAACAGAGAGAGGCCTATAAAAGGAAAAGGAAGAAGAAAAGAAAAAGGGGGAGAGCAAAAAAGAACTTGTAAAAAGCCCTAAGAATTGTCCTCGGCATCAATATACACAATTCAATATTACATCTTTGTATGAGATTAGTACATGAGTTTTATGATTTAATCTGACTTTTGTGTTATCTACCGTCTAAACAACCTAGATTAGGAGCCCACTCTCTATAAATTTATTGTTTAGGGCTTATTAGTCTGGTCAGAAAGTCTAACTTTGGTCCAGCTCGATTTGTGCTCTTACAATAGTAATATTGAGAGTAGTGGGGATATGTAAAGTTAAAATGGAATAAGAAAGGTTGAAAAAAGTTAAGATAGAGAGTAGTGGGGATATTAAAAGGTAAAATAGAATTGAAAATTTAATAATGAATAAGAGTAGTTAAAAATAAGATAAATTTAATATGATATTTTGATTGTAATATAATAGAGTTTTTAATTCAATTTAGATGTTAAAAAATTGTATAAAAATTAGAAAAAAAATAGATAATGACATGGCTGTTGACGTGGCTTAACGTGAGCACAACAACATTAAATTATGGAAATACTTTATAAGAGAAATTTTTATTCTATTTTTTTTTTTTAATTGAGTGTTTCTAAATTGATATTTGTTTTGTATTTCATTTTTTTATTGATGCATTATAACATTTCATGGAAAGACTTTATAAGAACAATTTTTATTTATTGAATTTAAATAAAATATCATACATTTAATTTTAAAAAAAGAGACAAAATATAAATAATTATGATATAGAAGATGTTGCTAAATTTAAATGTTGAATAAAATAATATGAGAAGAAAAATAGTAAAAATGAAATGTATAGCAATAAACACCATATTATTTTAGTATTGCTATGTTATAAAATAATATTATATTTTTATATATTATCTTTATAATGCAATAATATAACATTTAACAACCTATGAGAAAAAAAAAATAACAACATATAACACAAAACTAAATCATATCAAACTGGATTACCAATCAATTCCAATTTTAGCAAACTGCTGATTGACTTCTAGTAGCCTAAAACTGATTTCTGCGATGCATTTTGTGGAGCTTTCAATATTGCATCAATATGTTTTGATAGTCAACTTGTTACACTAAAATAAAATATATATACCAAAAACTGAAGAAAATATATATATATATATATATATATATAGAGACAGAGAGAGAGACAGAGAGAGAGAGAGAGAGACAGAGAGAGAGAGAGGCTTTCGTGTGTGGAAAAATAGAAATTATGCATGGAATAAGAGAGGGAATGACAATTTTATAGTATGAGGTTAAGAATAAGAAGAGTCAAAAATGAAGGAAGATAAAAAGATATAATAATAGTAATATTGAGAGTAGTGGGGATATGTAAAGTTAAAATGGAATAAGAAAGGCTGAAGAAAGTTAAGATAGAGAGTAGTGGGGATATTAAAGATAAAATAGAATTGAAAATTTAACAATGAATAAGAGTAGTTAAAAATAAGATAAATTAAATACGATATTAAAAAATTGTATAAAAATTAGAAAAAAAAATTGATAATGACATGGCTGTTGACGTGGCTTAACGTGAGCGTAGCAATATTAAATGCTACGCTTTAGCTTTTAGTAATATATAGATTGGACTTTGACCCCCTGTAAGTATACAGTACCCAAGGCCTTATATAGCCGTTGGTCTTGGAAAAAAACCATACAAGTGAAAAGAGAAAAACACGTATACCCTAGGAGCACTAACCCTTTAGGTGCTGAACGTGTTGGCCCTCCCCGTGCTCAGCTTGGTTTTGCTGTGTGCCGACTCAGCCTCTGGTAATCCTGTAAAAGATTCATAGCATCCTGTAGGATGTCCTCTGGTTGGGTCTGCCTGTCTTCGAAACAGTAACTGTTCCTGGTGTTCCAAATGGCCCATGCCATCATCGCTCATGCTTCCAATTCTTCCCCCATGAACTTCTCTTCCAGGTCATGAACTAGTAGGAAGAAACTTTGCGACGTCGCCACACACTTCTGCAGTCTCCCATGTGCCCTGCCCACACGTTTCTGGCCAGAGGACATTCCCAAAGTGCATGCCTAACCGTTTCATCGGTCTGTCCGCAAATTGGGCACAATGGATCTATTGGAACTTTCCTCCGGTAAAGGTTTGCTCGGGTAGGGAGTATGTTATTGCATGCTCTCCAAACGAAATTCCGAACTTTGGGTGGTATGTTCAGCTTCAAAATCCTGCTCCAGAACCTCTTCTCATCCCCTACACTTGAGTGCTAGCCCCTGATTCGCGGTGCATACGGAGTGCCACCTGGTAGGCTGTTTTGACCGTGAACTGTTGTGCTTTATTTTCTTTCCAGCATAGTTTATCTCGGGCATGTGTGTTGTTAAGCTGGATGCGCAAGATGGTGTTTTGCGTGGACTGCCTGAAGGTGGCTTGTATCAAAGGGTGGTTCCATTGCATGGTTTGGTGGTCGATGAGGTCACCTACTTTTAGGTTGGTGTTTGCTCCTGGCTTAAACAAAGGAGGATGGGGCAGCCAATTTTTGTCACTAACTGCAATACTCTGCCCATTCCCTATCCTCCATATAGAGCCTTCACTAATTAAGTCCCTTGCAGCAAGTAAGCTTCGCCAAACAAATGATGGATTGTGGCCTAACTCTACCTCCATGAAAGAGCACCGAGGGAAATATCTGGCTTTGTACACTTGATAGAAAAGGGAATATGTTCCGGTGACAAGTCGCCAAGCTTGCTTAGCTAGCATAGCAAGGTTAAAAGCATGAAAATCTCTAAACCCCATACCTCCCTTCTTTTTGGGTGTGCACATTTTCTTCCAATTAATCCAATGAATCTTCTTTTCACTCCTAGTTTGTCCCCACCAATAATTGGCCAAAATTGAGTTAACACCATCACACACCTTCCCAGGAAATTTGAAAATGCTCATGGAGTATGTGGGGATTGCTTGGGCCACTGACTTGATCAAAATCTCCCTACCTGCCTTTGATATGGTTTTTTCCTTCCACCCCATCACCTTTTTTGTTATGCTTTCCTGGACCTCCTTAAACGTGCCAACTTTTGATTTACCCCCAACCATGGGCAACCCAAGATACTTTTCACAGTTATTCATGACTTGTGCTCCCATCAAGTTCCGTATCTCATCTTTTTGCCTACGGCTTGTATTTTGGCTGAAAAAGAGTGTGGTTTTGGCTCTATTTTTGGCTTGTCCTGAGGCCTCGTCATATTGTGTAAGGATATCAAGTAGTTGGCGACATTCCCCACTCTTTGCTTCACAAAACAGTAAGCTGTCATCCGCAAAGAAGAGGTGAGAAATACATACCCCACCCCAACAAGAATAAATGCCCTTCAACCGATTAATGTCTGCTGCTTTCCGAATCAAGGAGGACAGCCTCTCGGCACAAAGCAGGAAGAGATATGGAGATAATGGGTCACCTTGTTTGATGCCTCTGGTTAGTGTGATGAATCCCTTTGGTTCCCCATTAATGAGTATGGAGTATGAGGCTGTTTGTATTATTTCCATAGCCAAGTTTACCCATTGTTCAGGCAGCCCAATCTTCATCATAATCCGCCGGAGGAATTCCCACTCCACTCTATCATAGGCTTTGCTTATGTCTAGCTTGACCGCCATGTGTCCGATCTTCCCTTTCCTCCTATTCCTCATCCTATTAAGCATCTCAAAGGCCATAGTAGTATTTTCTGAAATGAGTCTATCGGGGATAAAAGCACTTTGAGCGTCAGAGATAACATTAGGTAAAATGGGTTTTACCCGGTTAGCTAGTACTTTGGATACAACCCGTGATACAACATTGCTCAAACTAATGGGGCGAAATTCTGTGATAGACTATGGGTCATTTTTTTTGGGAATGAGTACAATATGTGTGAAGTTCATTTTCTTCAAGGGTCTACCAGATTGCAGAACAGATAATACAGCAACAGTTACATCATGCCCAACAATATGCCAATATTTTTGGAAAAAGAAAGGGGACATACCGTCTGGTCCAGGCGATTTTGATGGGTGCATACTGAAAAGAGCCACTCTTACCTCTTCCTCAGTGTACAGTTGAGTCATATGGTTTGCCATATCCTCAGTGACTACTTTGTCTACTGCCTCCAAGACCCTTTCCATGTCATTAGGATGGGAAGTGGTAAAAATTTCAATATAGTATTACTCAGCAATGTCACTAACTCTGCTCAAGTCTGTCTGCCATATCCCCTCCCTATCTTGTAGCCCTTCGATCGTGTTTTTCAAATGTCTTTGGCTTGCCTTATGGTGGAAGAATTGGGTATTCTTATCTCCTGCTTTGAGCCACAGTGATCTAGAGCACTGCCTCCAGTACACTTCTTCATGGTGCAGCAAGGTATTAATCTCCCTTCTCAACTCGGTGATGCGGTGTAGGTTCTGCCCATATCCATGTTCAACTAATTCCTCCAGCTCTTGCTTCTTTTCATTGAGCCTATGCCGTGTGTTACCAAAAGCTACTCGACTCCAAGCCACCAGGTCCAATCGACATTTCTTGATTTTCTCAAAAAGACGGTTCATGGGGCTGCCCGAGGGTAAAGATTGGGTCCATGAGTTTCGGATCACTTGCTCACACTTCGGGTGAGACGCCCACTTCTCTTCAAACTTGTGGAGTTTGTGTCAACGTGGAGGGGTAGGAGCAGAGACCGGTGTTGTATCCAACAAGATCGGATCATGATCGGAATACGTGGTTGTCAAATGAACCACCTTTGCCCTCGGGTGCAACTCCGACCAAGTGACCGTTGCACACACTCTATCCAATCTCTCCTCCACAAATGCTTCCTCATCTCGCCCATTCCGCCAAGTATACCTGTATCCACTATACCCAAGATCAATTAGTTCACACAGTAGTAGGGTACGTTAGAATTCTAGCATGGGAGGCAATGGCTTTGGCTGTCCACCATTTTTCTCCTCCAATCTCAAAATCTCATTAAAATCTCCTAAGCACACCCATGGAAGTGTTGACCGACTACATAAGTGACGAAGAAGCCTCCATGTCTTTGGGTTTTGTTGTTCATCGGAATAGTCATAAATTCCCGTTAGCCTCCATAGTTGGCCAGAAGGAGGGAGAACCTGTGCGTCAATGTGGTGTGGGGAGTAAGTGTTTGTATCAACGGTGGTCGTTCATTTTTACTAGCGCTATGCATAGGCATTTTTACTTTCATTTTTCTTTTACTGGCAAATTTTGGTTAAAATCGATATATTTATTTTTTTTTATTTTAATTAAATATAATAATATATTTAATAAATTACTCTAAAAGCATAGTAGTCCAGTGATAAAATTTATAGAATATAAATATCTTACATTTTAGAACAATATAAATTGAACTTATTAACAAATAACCATGCAAATTGCCCATAATTATTGACTTTTAGAGGAAATCTAAGTCTAAAACTAGTTTTTAATTATTTCATGCAATTGCAAATCAGAAAGAAAAAATTTGCCTGTTATTGTCTCTTGTATGTAGGGTCTGAATGCTAATTTTGTTAAATTATCTTAGTGGTTATCAGTTTTTAATGCGTAATATTTTTTGATAGGTAATAAGTTTATTGATATCAAAAAAGGGAGAGCACCCTAGTACACAGGGAGTGTACAAGGGGTCAAACAATCAAGAACAAAAATTACAAGAATTTAGGAAATCAAAAAAAGATAAAAGTGATTGGTTCCGCAATGCAGCCAGCCAATCCAATAAAATTCTAAAGAAAAATAGCTTCAAGTTTGATATTGATCTCCCTTTATCTTCAAAGTACCTACTATTTCTCTCTCTCCAAAGACACCACAATAAGCAATGGGGAACACTCAACCATATATACCCATTTCGATGACAACCAAATCCACATTGCCAACATGCTAAAAGCCCCACTACAGATTGCAACATAACCCAGCTCACTCCAAACAATCTGAACACCATAACTCACATATCTATTGCAATCGGACAATGAAAAAAAAGATGATCAACCGATTCACCATTACACTTGCACATGTAGCACCAATCCAATATCCAAATTTTCCTTTTTCATAAATTGTCAATCGTTTAGCATTTCCTTAAAGTAGCAGTTCAAATAAAGAAAGCTACTCAAGAAGGAATCTTCTGTTTCCAAATATTTTTCCAAGAAAAGCAATAGTCATTAGAGCCCACTAAAAGACTATAATAATCTTTAACCAGGAAGCCCTTCTCTCTATCAAGTTTCCAGCACATCTTATCCTCACCAAACCCTTTCACCGAAGCACCATAAATGGTATCCATGAAACCGGCTAGTGCCTCTAATTCCCGAACATGCACACTCCTAAAGAAACTTACATCCCAAAAAAGGACTCCATTATCAAGCTTCATAAGCTCAGCCACACTAACCTCCTTGTCTCGGCAAACTCTAAATAATTCAGGATAGCTAACTGCAAGAGAAGTCTCACTACACCAATGGTCTTGCCAAAATTTCACCCTAGACCCATCCCCTATATCATATAGAATGTGGTGAGAAAGAGGTCATCCCCAACTAATATATTTCCACAAGCCAACACCATATGGATCATTAACAGGCCTAGTACACCAACCACCCCATTCACAGCTATATTTCACCTCTATCATTTACCTCCAAAGGGCAGACTCTCCATCTTAAATCTCCATAGCCACTTCCCAAGCAATGCTTATTAAAAAGTCTTACCTTCTTTATCCCCAAGCCACCCGAAGCAATGAGACTACAAACAGTAGCCCATTTAACCAAATGAAATTTTGGTTCATCTCCATTGCCACCCTATAAGAAATTCCTTTGAAGTTTCTCAATTTGGTTAGCCACGGCTATTGGAATAGGAAATAGAGATAGAAAATAATTGAGTAAATTAGATAGATTGCTTTTAATTAAAGTGACACTACCTCCCTTAGATAAGTACAAATATTTCCATCCTGCTAATCTTCATTCTATCTACTCCAGAATTGGGTTCCATGTTGCCTTATTCTTGAATTTAGCTTCTAAAGGAAGACCCAAATACTTCATTGGAAGTGTACCTTGTTTACAGCCAAGGACATTCAACAATAAATCCAAATTATGCACTATACCAACAGGAACCAACTCTGACTTACCCAAATTTATCTTTAGACCAGAGACAGTCTCAAACCAAATGAGGATCATACGAAGAAACAGAACCTAATCCAGATTAGCACCACAAAAAATCAAAGTGTCATCCATAAAGAGAATATGAGACATCGCCAATAATCTTCCCTCTACACAACCCACAACAAAACCTGACATGTGACCATCATGGACAGCTTTATCCAACATTCTACCAAGGGCTTTCATAACTATTACAAACAGCAGAAGGGACAATGGGTCACCTTGTCTCAACCCCCTGGAACTCTCAAAAAACCCACGAGGAGAGCCATTTATCAGAATAGAGAAACGAACTGTAGATATACAAAAGAATATCCACTGCCACCATTTAGCAGAGAACCCACCTTTTTCTAGTAACTGCATAAGAAATCCCCACTTTACATGATCAAAGGCCTTTTCAACATCTAATTTACAAAGTAGCCATGGCAACCCAATTTTTAATCTACTATCAAGGCATTCATTAGCAATAAGTACGGGGTCAAGAATTTGCCGGTTCCTCACAAAAGCATCCTGTGAAGCTGAAATTATATCATCCATGACTGTGCGAAGCCTGATGGCTAAGACCTTAGTAATGATTTTATAAACCCCCCAACAAGACTAATGGGGCGAAAATCCTTAATTTCAATTGTTTCATTTTTTTTAGGGATGAGAGTGATAAAAGTTCCATTCAAACTCTTCTCAAATTGACCTTTAGCATAAAAATGATGAAAAACAACCATAAGATCAGGCTTGAGAATTCCCTAGCAAGCTTGGAAAAAAGCCATTGGAAACCCATCCGGTCCAGGCGATTTATCACCATTAAAATTCTGAATGACCTTAAAAATTTCTGTCTTATCGAAGGGTCTATCTAGCTAATCTGCATTATCATCGGATATCCTTGGAAATACCAAGACTTCTAGAAACGGTCTATCAACTTGCTCCTCAAAGTAAAATTTCATAAAGAATTGAGTAATACAATCAACAATCATACCTTGATCGGAAGGCAAGATTTCATCAACCATAAGGCTCTCAATACCATTATTTCTTCTATGGGAATTAGCCATTCTATGGAAAATTTTGGTATTTGGGTCCCCCTCCCTCAAATGCAGCACCCAGTTTTTAATGCATAATATGAGTCTGTGTTCAATATCTAATGAAATGTTTTTTTTTGTTAAAAACATTGCTGCATTTATTAATGTGCTTTTTCAAAAGACTCAAACTCTACAATACAATATATTTTCCATCATCATTGCAGAGTGAAACTATTGCTAAAAAATACTTTGCTAATTCGTTCCATTTGTTTTTTCCCCATTAAGCTTCATTTCTCATTTCTTTGTGAAATAGCAATAAAAGTTTTTTCTAATGGCTCATCTAGGTTGTATCTTGGCATGGCCATTGCACAATAGTTCTTTTATTGAAATCTCTATTTTTAGTAAAACATACTTAAATCAAGTACCTTGCATATTTTTTATATATTAACAAGGATAAAATTTCTTGAAATTAGTTTTAACGTTAAATACATCCGAATATGTAAAATTATACAGATCGCATGTTTATGAATTTGTCTACTGTGTATATCTTCAATTTGGGTACCATATAACTAGGACTAAACTTTCTTTGAGTTTCAACTTTTATATATTATATAAGATTAGGTAATTTTAGAGGTGACATAGGTGATGCGTAGAAGATGGTGAACATATTTTTCTTATTGGAAAGGAATGTTTGGATGGGATAGAAGCAGTTTTATTTTGAAGTGACTTGGATGATGCTTACAAGATGGTCGACGTTTACTTTTGTTGGAAATGAAAGTTTGGGTGAAATACAGGAAGTTTTTATTTGGAACACTATGCTCTTTGTCTTGGGGATGGTTTGGAGAGAGGAATGATCACAGTTTTAATGGGTGGAGATACCTATTCTGGATCTTAATTCTATTCTTATGTACATTTGTTTTAGTGCGCTAAGGTGTTTGGCAATGTTTCAGTTGCTTCTTTTGTGGACTTTAGTTACTTTAAATCTCTTTGTTTTATCGCTAGGGAAATTCTTTGTATACACTTCCTGTATACTTTGGATTTTACTTTGTTAATAAAATATTGAGAAAATTACACTTAACCCACCTGCGGTTTGCCCAAAAAACACTTTACCTATTTGGGGTTTAAAAAATGACACTTTGCCCTGTGAAGCACGGGTGTGTTTTGGGACTCGAGTGCGGGTGCGGGTGCGGGTGCGGGTGCGGGTGCGGGTGCAGGACTTAGCAATTTTTGAAAAAGGTGGGTGCGGGTGCGACGGGACTCGGCAATTAAAAAACTATTAAAAATATTTTTATTTATATTTTCTATATTTTTACTATTAAAATATTTTTAAAAAACATATTACTATGCCTTGATTCACAAAACAAAGAAAGAAGAAGGCAAAAAACACAAAACAAAACACAAAACCAAAAAGAAAACACAAAAGAAGCAACAAATATTCAAAATAAAATTGAGGAATGACAGATTTAGGGCGTTTTGGCCTCATTCAAAGCCGATTTTGGCTGTTCCGGCATGATTCAAGGCCGATTTCGGCCTGTTTCTACCGTTTCGGTCTGTTTCGGTGGCCAGCTGATACGGCACGATTATGGCTGAATCTGCCCGGTTTAGCGTGAGTCGGTGCGAATTGAGTTGAGTCGGCGCGAATTTGTGAAAAAAAAAAAAAAAAAGCTCAGATATGGCACCGACATGCGGGCAATCGCGTTGAACGCTGCGTCCCGTGTCGGGTTGTGTCGGACTCGGGTGTAGCACCCTTCCAGCCGCGTCCGTGCTTTCTAGACTTTGCTCACCTGTGGTCTAATCCGTTAGCAAAACGTTACCCCACCTCTAACCCTGTCGTTACTCTAACACCAATTCACTCAAAAACACAATAGCAATTGAATCAAAACTCCTTTCTTTGAAAAAAAAAAAATTTCCTTGTATAAGTACACTCCCTAGTCCAGATTGTGATCCACTCCATCAAGATAAAAACTTAAAACTCTTAGCATCAAGAGAAGTTGGCAGCCGATCATAACCCATATGAAGGATCTTGACTATTTTCTCTCTTGATTTAAACCATAGGTGCGTTTTTGATAATTAGAGTTCTTGATTTCTTTTTCAAAAGTTGCTGGTAGATTTTTTTCTTAATTGCTGGCAGATTTCTACTGCAATTTTGATTTATTTTGAAGTTTTTTTGAAATTTGTAGCTTATTGCTGGTAGATTACGTTTTTGAAGATTTTTTTTTTCTTGTTGGTAGATTACGTTGTTAATTTGTCTTGGTATTTGCTGGTAGATTTTTTTTTTTTAATTGCTGGTAGATTACTTAATGTGTAGCATGTTAATGGAAAAAAGTTTTTTGAGAAATTGGGTCTATGCTATACATTTTTTTTGCTCTGTGCTATATATTTTCGCTGACTTCTCATTAGAGTTTTGATCCAATATTTGTGCTCCACCCACCACGTATTGTCGTGCTTCACCATCTAATTCTATTTCTAATGGGCTTGCTCATATTTACAGCCTTTGTTGACTTTTCATACACGTACAAAAACAGAGCAGGTCAATGATTACTATTATCTTAATGTGTAGCGTATTAATGATTTTTTTTTTTTTTGAGAAATTGGGTCTGTGCTATACATTTTCTGCCAAGAACGAAAAAAGAACTATTGTTGTTATCTGTGCTATACATTTTCTTGGGTCAGTGTTTGTGTGTGTAAAGGTTGGTTTGAAATTTGCAAGATATGCTCTGTTATGAAATTGCAAGTCATGCTTTGTTACGGTTTCTCAGAGGAAAGAGTTTTGATTCAATTGCTATTATTTTTTTTGAGTGAATTGGTGTTAGAGTAACGGCAGGGTTAGAGGTGGATAACGTTTTGTTAACAGATCAGATCACAAGTGGACAAAGTGCAATTTTTTAAATTACAGGTGGGTAAAGTGTTTTTTGGACAAACCACAGGTGGGTAAAGTATAATTTCCCCTAAAATATTCATATTTCCAATTAAGAAAAGCTGTAGGGAAATTTTCAAAGTTGGTTCTCAAATATAATACACTTTCCCATAGTGATAATGACAAACACTTAGTTTCATGTATTGATTTGTATAGTCTACTGTTTGCATAATATGTTACAACTTGATTTGATCTGTCCATGTTCCTCGTCTTACTTAATTTTGGTAGACTTTGGATGTTGAACTGAGATAATTTTTATCTTTGAATTTTGTTGAACTCGGCTGCCTGTCAATTGCTTCCTAGTTTAACTTGAATGAGTATGTTTCAAGTACTTTCTATATGGTCTCATAATTAATAAAACTGGGGTGACTAGCTTTATGTTTCATTGCTCATGAGTTTTGTGCTTGATTAGGCCTGACTTGTAGCTTTATTAGATCAACAGAAGATAGGAGATTAGCTTTGGTTGTAAGCATACCCATACAATTGAAAATGTCATCTTACGAAATTTGTTTTCGTAGGTGTTCTCTCACTCTCTGTGTGTGTGCACATGCATGCCTTTATGCGTGTGAGCAGGAGCCAGGACGGGGGACATTTCTTTCTAGGAATGCTGAGATTATCATCAGTGCAACCACATATCCTCAAACCTGTCGTATGAAGATCTCATTTTGGTATGTGGAAAATTTTTAATTAAAAGTATAGTTATGCCTACCCATTAAGGTATAGCATAGTAGTTGGAGGCTTGGGATGAGTTGTAGACCTAGGCATCCTGAGTTCGATCTCCGCTAGAAGTTTCCTTAGATTACCTGATAGATGGTTCTACTGGGTGAGATCGTGTATCCGTGGTTTACTCTACAGGGGTGGATCAGAGGGCTTTGTTTTAGTGAGGTTTCATGTCATTTAAAAAAAAGAAAAAAAAAAATATAGTTACATCCTGCCAAACTTTATAAAATTAAGGTATATCATGTCATCATCAGCTTGGGCTGAAGTTCCCTTCCTTGACTACCGATGCTTTATGATTACACTTCTCGCTTTAATGTTGTAAAAGTAGGTATTCTGTATAAGATGTTAATCATTCTAATATCTGTAGAAAATTAAAGCAAAAGACCTAACTGAAAAGGTTTGCAGTATGTTATAACAATGCCACTTGTTTAAATAGTCGTGGATTTAATAATGCCACCTCCAGTATGACCTGTCTTTCTGTGGCTAGATCGTTGTACTAATTTATTTATGGACAAAGTTTAGCTACAAAATTGGTTGTAGCCTTAGGTTATAAACTCACTCAATATCTTTTTATTGGAGGTGAATTTTGACAAATTCACAATTGGATTACATATTCTTTATATATCTTCTATGTTTGAAAAATTTCAAGAAAATTAAAGATTAATAGCTACGTCATCAATAAAATTTTAAATTACAAGTTTTTGTAATCTAAAATTATGCATAAAATATAAGTTTATAGATTATATAGTAAATAATATCCGATTAACGCAAAATTTGACATGTGTATTAAAAGTGTAAAAAACATATAATTCAATGGTTAGATTTTCAAAATATACAATAATATTTATTTTATTGCATCAGTTTGTAACCTTAAACTACAACCAATTATGTAGCTAAACTGTGTCCTTTATTTATTATCCTTGATGTCCTTGAAAAATTAAATCAAACTTATCCCAAATTTTAAATATGATAATATAGAGATTATTTGGTACATGTGTTTAAATAAATATTTTTAATTTTTAAATAATATTATTCAAATTTTTATACACTTTTACACTCATAAGTATTTTTAAAAAAAATATAAATAATCAATAATGCAGAACGGTCCTTAATTTACTAAAAAAAAAATTATTTTGTTTTTCCAAAGCACGGTACTCTACTTTTAATGAGGGGGCGGCGGCTCAAAGCCCAAGGCCCTCCAATTAAGAAAGCCTCATCCCAATATAAAAGCAATGCCATCTTGTGAATGAATAATTTTTTTTCCCATCTTAATAATCGCTTTGGTAGAGACATATTTAAAAAAAAATTAAAATTGATAAATCTAATTTAAATCGATTGAATTGGTCATATCATCACAAAAAATAAGATATTAACAAAATCTATAGGCAAAATTTTAATTAATGATTTTTGTATAAAGAAGCGATAAGTATTTAAATATTATCTTGAGATGAAAATTAATAACTACAAAAAAAAAAAAAAAAAAAATTCTCTTTTTAAAATTTTGCCTTAAAACTCTAAATTGTATCGAGCAAACTCTGTGATGTGTATGCTTCATCCCTGCATTAATGTCTATTTTGGGTGGCTTTATTTGTATACTTCTGGTGTTTCGATCTCTTGCAAAGAGAGTGGGTCCTGAGAGCCTGGAGCAATGCTTCGATAGCATATAAGTTTTCTCCCTCTTATGGGGGTTGGTTTTAGTGGAGTCCTCATCGTTATTGCAATATTGCATCAAAAGATGTGGAACCCACCCCTAATGGCAATCAAGATATTTGTTGGAATATCCAGTCGGCTCAAAGAATTTTCAGCCAGATCTATAGACAGTGTGAAGCAGACGATTAAAAGAACAAGTCTAGTCCACAAATTTTGTCATAATTTTGCTAAGTGTGATTGATAAGTGGTGAAATTATATACTTGCATAGATTTACTATTTTATTTTTACCATTTATGAATTGTCACATAACAAAATTATAATAAAATTATGAAAAAATTTGTGTCAGTAAACTTGCTCGGACTAAAATGTTTTTTTCTTGCCTTTTACTTTTGGCATCCACTATGTATTATTCTCATAATAATAATTAAATAAAAGTGGCTTACAGGAATTCTATAAATAATAAGGGTCCCACTTCACCTACTCAGCCAGCCACCAGCACAAAATTCCAATTTGCAAGAAAAAGATAAAGAAAATTAGTGTTTTTCTTTTTTTAGAAATGAAAATTGGTGCGCTATTCATTGTCAAGTTTTAGATTTTTTATTTTTTTTATAATAATATTTTGAAAGTTTGAGTAATATGCATGCAACTTCGTTTTCAGTGAGTGACTACCATCACTTGCCCACCACTTCATGAAATGATTCTGAGTTGAACATTTAAAAGGAGGGGACAAATCTGGTGCATTTCTTCTGTTCTAAGATTTGGTAGGATTGAGCATTGAAATTTGACTTAACAGATGAGATCAATTACCGAATGAGACAAAAAGTTTGCTGGATATACTTTCTTATGATTACCTTTCAGTTATTACTTTTTAGCTAATTTAAAATAATATTGGTTTAGAATTTTATGATTTCCAATATTTTGATAACACGTCTTGGAGATATTATCCAATCTCTTTCTTTTTAATATAAATAGTAAGTTATTCGTGCATAATGTTGTAATTTTTTATGTAAAATAGTTTTGGAGAATATTGTATTTGTATTATGGCATGATTGTTATAGAACTTTATTAATAATGAGTTCATTATAAAAAGTAACAATTATAAATTGCACATTCATATTTATTATAATTATTTAACTGAAATAATGAGAAGAAAAAAGTATTTTGGAGGAATATTATAGAATAAAAGTTGATATAGAATGTGTCTTCTTCTTTCTCCTTAATTATAAAACAAAATACACATCACAAACACTTATGATCAATCACATCATTTACAAAATCTACAAATCCATAATACTCGAACTTAGCATCAAAATCATAATTATTGTTGTCACTTGTCACTCAATATAAAATGCAAACCCCCATTCCTTAGTTGTAGTCAACTCATTCGGGTTATGATTAGATAACTATGTAAGGGCTAGATAAGTGTCATCAAAAAATTGAAGGTAAATGACATCATTTTTGGTCTGTGTGTATTTGATGTGAGATAGTAAGAAAGGTTGTGGGTGGGTATATATAATGGGGTAGAAGTGCAAAAGGTAAAGATGATGAATTAAAATGCAAAGATTTTTGTGTGTATGTGTGAGGTATGAAAAGTCTTGAAACATTGAACTAAAGGATACAAAGAATATGTATTTTTTAATTAGAAATATCTTGAAAAATTGAACCAAATGAAATAAAAAAAAAAATCAATATTTAATTTGTTCTTATCTTTGATGTGGCACTTGAGAATATTCTCTTTGCATAAAATTATCTATTTGGCAGAACTTCATACTTTTTCACATGAGGTCTTTATTTTTATATATATATTATTGTGTAATCCCATGCATATGTATGGTTACATTTAAAAACAATCACAATTATATATACACAATTTAAAATTTAATTAGATCTAGACTCTTCTGTTTTTGCATTCAATAATTTACCTGCCACAAAAATTAAAAAAATTAGATGAAACACATACACAAAATTAAACTCCAATTAAAATTCAATTTAAAATCTAATTGAATTTAGACTTTTTAATTTTTGCACCTAATAATTCACTTGACATACAAATTTAAAAATTAGATGAGACACGTAGCTCAAAATTAGACTCAAGTTTAGAATTTAAATGGATTTTCTCTTAGTTTTAGCTAAGTGTGTGTGTGTGACTTATAAACTTGAATTGTTTTTAGTTATATATATAAAAAAAAAAAAGCTCATAAATATAAAATCATTCAAAAATTATATATTTTTTATAGTTTATTTATATTTGACTCATCGTTTTTTATACTAAATTAACTCATTTGACACAGAAATTAAAAAACTTAGATTAGATGGGACACATGGCACAAAATTAAACTCTAATTTAAATCCAGTTTTTACATTGAATTAACTTGCTTGACACAAAAATTTAAAAATTTAGATTAGATGGGACAAATAACACAAAATTAAACTCTAATTGAAATCCAATTTTTATATTGAATTAACTCGCTTGGTACAAAAATTTAAAAACTTAGATTAGATGGGACACATGGCGTAAAATTATACTCTAATTTAATTCTAATTTGAAATCTAATTGGATTTTCTTTCAGCTTTACCTATTATTATATATATAGATTAATTGATTGATGATTGATATTGATTGATTGATTATTTAGGGCATGTTTAATGTTGATTACAACATGAATAGTAATTTTATTATTGGAAATGATTTTTTTTTTTTTGGAGAAAAAAAATGAATAGAATGAGGCAACTAAAGTTGACGTCTTCCACCTGAATTAGGTAATCTTTACTACTAGAAATAAATATTCTTTAAAATGAGTTGTAATCTTATAAATTTATTTATAGGTCTGGTTATGCCGTTATGAGTCATAATCTTAGAATAAAACTTAAGATTTATTTTAAGAAATATCTTACTCATACAATTATATTTCCTATAACATAATATATTTTAAATTTGAGAGAGAAATGAGTTATTTTTTGTAGATTAGTTTTTATAATTGTTACGTGGCTATGAAAAGTTTGTTTATTTGAAAATATATTAATGTTAGAAATTATTACAATCACTAAAGAATAACTATTATAACCCTTTTATAGAGGAATAATTATTGCTCATTTTAAAGAATAACTCTTTATAAGAATGACTATTCCTAATAAAAAAACATAACCAAATTACCAAACTACTAAATCACTAAACAATATGAATAATTATTACATTATAGTGCTTATTACAATTTACCAAATATGCCCTTAATTTTTTAAAAATTGTATAATAATAAATTGGAAGTGAAAATGACCTCATATAACTATTTTTCTTACATGTTAACAATATGTATGTTGCTAAGAGTTTTATTATTCAATGGTATTATTTGGTTTCTGTTATAAGAAAAATGATGATTTAAATCCTTCATCTTTCACTGATTGTAGCCTAATGCAAGTTAAAAAAATTATCTAATGGGAGATAATTATTCCATTATTCTTCAAAACTCTCTTGCATAATGCAAGGTACAAAAAATAAAAGGGGAATCCTCTATTTCGTTTCAACATGTTCGATTAACAAAATTTAATTACTCTTCATATAATGGGAGACCACGATAAGGTCTATGAACGCACCTTCATTGTAACCTTACTCTTGTGTGTTACTAGTCCATTTCTTTATTTTTTTTGGTAAAGTTACTAGTCCATTTCAATACTTGAGTTTGTGGCACATGATGATTCACACTTTAACATAAAAACCTAAGTGAAGTATTGTTAGGTACAGCTTTGTTGCAAAGCTAATGTGATAATAATGTAGTTTGATAGGTGTTTCTCAAAAAAAAAAAATGTTTGAAAGATTTAGGTTTCTTTTACTTTGAAAATGTTTTAGCGCATGGGTTATAACCTATTTATAGCTAATAAGAGAAAGACATGTTTTAAATGGTTAGTCATATTATCTTATTCTTTTCCCTTTCTAAACTATAACAATCAAGAAATGCATAATCTACTAAATAATATCCTTAGAAGGTTTTTTTCAAGAGTTGAAAAAAATAAAGAAAAGAACATCAGTAGTATTCTACTTTTTTTTTGAGCAAATAATAATACTTATTACAAAACACATGAAAATAGTAATATAGTATTTTAAACTGGGTTTATAATACTTTAACCAGAATATAACTACAAAAGGGCCTAACCTTTGTAGTTATAGACTGGGGTTATAAATAACGAACACTAGACATACACAACTAATGTGGGACAAACATTCTTTTGTTTTAAACCGGGTTTATAATACATTATTTAACCAGAGTGCAATTATAAAAGGGTCTAACCTTTGTGGTTGTAGACTGGAGTTATAAATAACGGACACTAGACACACACACAACTAATATGGGATAAACATCTATTTTTTTTAGCAAATAGTGATATTTATTAGAACACACACAAAAATAATAATATTAATGCTTTAAACCGGGTTTATAATACATTATTTAATCAGAGTATAACTACAAAAGGAACTAATATTTATAGTTGTAGACTAAGATTATAAACAGTGGACACTAGACATGAAGTTTAATATGTATATTTAATTATGTTTATTCATAAATTTATCGACATAAATTTATCTACATGTATGCATGTAATTACAAAATAGCTTTTTTAATTTTAATTTTGCCTTGGACTATAAATGAGGTTATAGTCTAATAAAACTAATGATAAACACGTTGTAACACATGCAAATCAAATTAATATTGGATACGAAATCTATTGGATACCAAATCTAGAAAACCTAAACCCTTCATAAATTCTATTAGACTTAAAAATTTAAATCTTATACCCACTTAAAAAAAAAACCCTAAATCCATCTTCATTCTATTAAAGATGAATTACCATTGCACACCCTTAGTGCGACGGTCACTCCACAAGTATAAGTGCTTGTGGGTGTGGGGGGCAAGAGTCGAGGTTCAAGTCACCAGGAGGGAGCTTAACATACAAATACACTTAGAGTAGGCTAGAGTAGAATTCTATCTTGTATAAAAAAAAGATGGATTAAACTAGGAAATTTGCTAAGCTCAATTTATTGTTATCCCTATGTTCTAATTGATTTGCACATCAAGGCCTAAATTAAACTATATAGTCATTTCGATAAATAATTATCAATTATGGATCATTATGGTAGGTTATGGTTTGCTTAACTGATAAAGTTTAATGAGTTATAGTTAACTCAATTGGTGAAGTTTATTTTGTCGTTTAGTGCCAAATAAGATTTCCAAATCTATCTACGTTAAAAACCATTTGATATCTTGAGATGTTGATGAAGAATAATCATCATAAAGAAAAGAAAATGTTTTAGATTGAAATGTTATCCTATTAATTTTTTATTTTTTAAAAATGGTAAAATTTATTTATTTTTGAATAGGAATGTGCTTTTTGATCTCCCCTACGCTAAAGAGACCTATTTTGTGTCTTCATTTGATGAAAAGTATTATGAAGTAGACGTACACCATTAAATCAAATCCCATCATCATATATCTATAATAATACTATAAAATAAAAACAAAAACTCTATTATACGTTTGGAATGTAAAAAAGTCCAGGTTCATTTACTCAAGAAAATATAGATATGTTATCCAATATCGTCTTTTTCGTGATAGCTTTTATGATATTTTGGTGATATTATTATCTCTCCGCAAACACTCGAACCAAAAATTGGTCAACTATAATTCTACCTTTTGTACCACCTAGAATTTACACAATAAACCTTTCCCTTTTTTTTTTTTTTTATAGATAAACTTTCCATTTTTCATTGTCTTGTAAGTAGTAACTAAGGGTTCGTTTGGTAACGTTGTTTTAGTAACATTGTCTGTATTTTTTAGAAATATGTATGGGTAAAAAAGTGTGTAAAAATACGTGTAATGTTGTTTAAGAACTGAAAACTGTTACTTA
Organism: Castanopsis chinensis; assembly: GCA_032878915.1. Classification (NCBI taxonomy): domain Eukaryota; kingdom Viridiplantae; phylum Streptophyta; class Magnoliopsida; order Fagales; family Fagaceae; genus Castanopsis; species Castanopsis chinensis. The sequence goes on from JAVQMG010000084.1 coordinate 1,642,054, forward strand.
AAATGCCATACTAAATCACCCTTTAATATTCACTTCTCTCCATAAAAGAACTTAGTTCAAATTGATTTATTGTTATAATAATAGAGGAAATTGATGGTCAATTATGCAATTTATAAAAAATTTCTCACTCCTCTTTGCTCATATATTTTGTTATGGACCCAGGGGAAGTATACATCAGAGTGGGTTTGAAAAATTTTCAATGAAAAAACCAGTTCCATATCAATATACCATAACAACTTTCAATATAGGTTAGTAAAAGGTCACTAGGATAAAGCTATGACACCTTTCTTTTTATATTATTATTATTATTTTTTTGATAAAAGGTTAGAAACTTGGACACGTTCTTTGACTCCACTAACATTATATAATTTGATTAAACTTGTCCGTACACAAACAAAAATATTAAAATATATATTGTAAGGACTCAAATCAAGACTAGATCTAAGTACGTGACAAGACCGGCCTAAATAGTTTGAATAATAGAATTTATAGAGAGTGGGCTTGAAACCTAGATTTCTTAGGACGGTAGAAAGCAATGGCGTTGGGTTAAGTCCACAGCAGGCGTGCAATGGGCTGGTGGAGTAATTTTGGCTTTACTCAGACGTAGGCTGAGGAGTCTCTGTCCTTACTTCCTCTATACTATTTGGGAGAAAAGTCTTCTTCTTTTAGGACCCCTTCCAATGGCCTCCTCTTCTCCTTTTATACTCCCCCTCTTTTTTGTTCCTATTCATGGAGTCATAAATGCAAATCCCTTTCCCATCCATTGTGTTTTTGGAAACTGTCCATCGTGGCCATAAGGCTGATCACTGTCCTCTCAGGGGTCACTTTCCTATTAATACGGCCAGGCGGGTAGGTGGAAAACCTTTAATGCGGTGGTAGCAGCTTTGTGCAGAGCACGTTTCACTAGTTCTCCTTTTCGGTGTCCCGTTGAAGTGTAACATGGTTTGTTAAGCTTTAAGAGTCCTTCCCTAGGCGTCATGTTGCACTCTTTGGTCCTCGTTTCTGTTGTCCGAGGAGACATTCTCCTCGGACTCTCCCTAATTGGTCAGTGTTCTAATCGATGGGCTCCTGGGCCCTTAATTTAGGCGACCTTATCTTTGTCTTGCAGCCCTTTAATGAAGTCAACATTCTCGGACAAGGCCCAAGGCCCACATTGGTATTTTGACATTTTTACCCACACACATATTTTTTAGGAAAATTAAAATACATATTTAAAAATTACTTTACACTAATTTGCTATTTTGGACTGACAATTAAAACTAATTATTATTTAACAAACCCAATAAATTATATTAAATTAAATCAAATCAAATCGTATTTATTAAAAAAGGAAAAAAAAAACTTATAAAGCTACTCAACAAAAAGAAAAAGAAAAAAAAGAGAAGTTTTGCGTCCATAATATTTTCAGAATACTTTCATAACAAATCATAAGTAATAAGTTGTTATCGATTTTAATTTAAATATATCACTAAAATTACCTTTTACTCATCAATAACAACCTACTATGTATGATTTGTTATAAAAATATTATGAACATTACATTTAAAAAAAAAAAAATTAATTTAATTAATAAAACCTTTAGTTATTAAACAAGAGATATAATATAGGATTCAAACTCCGCCAACCAAAAAAATCAGTTGATATTGAAGTGTGATTATAGAAAGCAATTATGATGCTATAAATATATTTTCTATTCTATTTATAAAAAAGTAAAAATAAAAGGGAACTAAAAAGAGAAATAGAAGACACCTTTTATAAAAAAAGACAAGAGATAATAATAGCCCAAAAAAAAAAAAAAAAATGAAAATAGAAGTGATAGAACAAAGGGGTTGGTGAGTTTAGAACTATAAATGAGCCAAGTCTCTCTGCACAGAGTTGTGCCGCTGATATCTCTCAGAGTTATCTCAAAGCCTTCTCTTTCTCTGTCTTTCTCTTTCTCTGCCAAACGTCCCTCGTTCCTTCGTTTCTCTCTCCTCACTAGGTAAAGCTCTGCATTCATTTTCTCCATTTCCATTCTTCCCATCTCTGCCTCTTCTTCTTGCTGTGTGTTCTCTTTCTGTGTATGTTTTCTTTTTGGTTCTCGAGAAAATTGGAGGAAATACATGAATCAGTGATCTGGGTTTTTTGGATCTTCCCTTAAAGTTTTGATTTTTATACTTTTTTTTAATGGTTACATGGAACCCAAATGAGTGAATTTGATCTTCAAGTGTTTAAATCTTGGGTTTGGGATTTATGTTCATTCAGATCTCTGATTTTGAACAGTTTAGATTGGATTTTAGTATAATAAAAATCATTTCTTTTTTCATTTTTCTTTCCTTAAGATTGCTAGTAGTGGGTGATTCATGGATTGGATTTGAACTTTCTGAGAGTTTGTAGTAATGGGATTTAATTGGATTCAGTGATTTGGCTGTGAAATGATTGTTATTTAAGTTGCATCTTTTATTGCTATTTGCTATTATGAACTTAGAAACTAACAAAAAATTGATTTGGCTTTATTTACGTTATTCCTTTCTGATTATGCTAAGCTACATGTTTTATGTGCATTCAGTGCAATGTTTAGTGTCAGAAAAATGGAGATTTATCTCTTATCAATTTGTTCTTTTGTTTTGTTTGTTGTTCTTGGTGGGTTTACGTTGTACTTATTTTTTTTCTTCATACTACATGGGTTGAATGCAGGTTTTTTCAATTTGGTACAGACTTGGTGATACATTTGTCTTGATTTGTAATTAACATTGTGGTGCATTTGTCTTTAAATATAAACCATTGAATATGTTCTCTAAAATCAATTATGCATTTGTTTTTTTTTACTGTACTTATATTTTAATTTTTTGAAAGAACTATTCTGGGTTTGTTTGCAAATGTGATAGTATAACATTAGTGGATAAGCATACAAGGAAATCTAAAGTTTGCATTTTTGGCTTATGGTGGAACAGAGCTATGGCATCCCACATTGTCGGTTATCCCCGTATGGGACCCAAAAGAGAGCTCAAGTTTGCCTTGGAATCCTTTTGGGACAAAAAGAGCAGTGCCGAGGATTTAAAAAAAGTGGCTGCGGATCTTAGGGCTTCCATCTGGAAGCAGATGGCTGATGCTGGAATCAAGCACATTCCTAGCAACACTTTCTCATACTATGATCAAGTGTTAGACACTACAGCCATGCTTGGGGCGGTTCCCCCTAGATATGATTGGAGTGGTGGTGAGATTGGCTTCGATGTCTATTTCTCCATGGCTAGAGGGAATGCCTCTGTACCTGCCATGGAAATGACCAAGTGGTTTGACACCAACTAGTAAGTAATATATCATTATTTATGTTTCAACTCTCAAGAATGTTGGTAAGTTTGAAGAACATATAATTGTCAATGGTGTAATGGATATATGCTTATTGATGCAGCCATTACATTGTCCCTGAATTGGGCCCAGAGGTTAAGTTTTCTTATGCATCTCACAAGGCCGTAGAAGAATTCAAGGAGGCTAAAGCTGTGAGTTTTTAGATACTGCTGTACTTCGTATATGCATAAAAGACTAGTGTTTATAAAGTTGGAATGACTGCATTGCTATAGTTGTTGTTTACAACTAAAAAGGTATTTGATGCAATCTTTAAAATCAAACTGCTGCAGCAGAATTGCTTGTTGCAAACTCTATGAGTGTGAGGTCAACTTATCACATTATATATGTGATACACAGTGGAAGAGTGATTGCCCCTGATTGCCCTATCCTCCAACTGAATTATAATAATAATATCACAAATTGACATTTTAGGATATATTTGCTCTGACTTAACAAGGTTGAGGGTATATGAGGCGTGTTATATAATTATGGGAGCAATTTATAAAATTTTCAAACTTACTAACATGGGATGTTGTACATATCTTTCCCAACTTGAGGATCAGTCTCTTATCATATTACCTTTGTAAGTGACGAATGTATTTTTCCTGTTTGAATCCTGCCACAGAATAGCCAATAATAAGTACTCTGACTTCATGTATCCTCTATGTTTAATGTTAAATGGGAGCTCAAAAGCTGATTGGATGTTTCCAACTATTTGTTAATTTTGATTTGTGTGTGTGTGTGTGTGTGTGTGTGTGTGTGTGTGTGTTGATTGCCACTTCTCATTAACTTACTGAATTCATTCATGGTCTTTGAATCAAAGATTATGCAGCTTGAAATTGATACTATTCTTGGTTCACCAATGTTCTTCTGTCTATGCAGCTTGGAGTTGATACCGTTCCAGTCCTTGTAGGCCCTGTCTCCTACTTGTTGCTATCGAAACCAGCAAAGGGTGTGGAGAAATCCTTTTCTCTTCTCTCCCTAGTTGACAAGATTCTTCCAGTCTACAAGTATGTATTTATCATTTCAGTGACATTGGTTTGTTTTCATATGTCCCCTGTATTAATGATTTTCATTATGCAGGGAGGTTGTGGCTGAATTAAAGGCAGCTGGTGCTACTTGGATCCAGTTTGATGAGCCCACTCTTGTTTTGGATCTTGATGCTCATCAATTAGAAGCCTTTACTCATGCCTATTCTGCACTAGAGTCATCTTTAGCTGGATTACATGTTGTGATCGAGACATACTTTGCTGATATTCCTGTTGCTGCATACAAGACTCTCACCTCATTGAAGGGTGTAGCTGGGTATGGTTTTGACCTGGTTCGTGGAACACAAACACTTGATTTGATCAAGGGTGGATTTCCTTCAGGAAAATATCTCTTTGCTGGAGTTGTTGATGGAAGGAATATATGGGCCAACGATCTTGCAGCTTCCCTCAGTACTCTGAAGGCTCTTGAGGGCATTGTTGGTAAAGGTATTCATCATTGAGTGTGTTACTTAATGATTCCAAAACATAGTTAATCTACTGCAAGTAAATTTATGTAATCTATAATGTTCTACAGACAAGATTGTGGTCTCAACGTCCTGCTCTCTTCTTCACACTGCGGTTGATTTAGTGAATGAGACTAAGTTGGATAAAGAGATTAAGTCATGGCTTGCATTTGCGGCACAGAAAATTGTCGAAGTAAATGCCTTGGCCAAGGCATTGTCTGGACACAAGAATGAGGTACTCTTTTCTGCTCATTGTCTGGACTGTCTTTTGGTTCTCCCACTTAATTATAACAAGAATTTCAAGAAGTTGTGGCTTCTTGATTTGGAAAATTTGTTTGTCTTTTTTTATAGAAGTTTTTCTTTTAAGTTTATTTTCTAATCTAATTCCATTTAGATAGGTGACCATATTTGAGCACTGTATATCATCCCTTCTTTTATTGGATGAATTATATGTATGGTTTTGCAATAATATTTTAAGCTCATCAAGAACTAAAGGATTAAGATTTTAATGAGCCAAAAGAATAAGAAAAGAAATTGGTTTCCAATTGAAAAATGAATTCCAGACTCACTCTATGGTGCTGCAATATAATTGCAATTGATCTCCTCCATATTCTCACCTTTTGAGGTGTGCATACACACACAGACAGCAAACACATACATAATTATATGCATACACTTTTTTTGTTGTTGGTAAGTTAAATAGATACACACACAAATGTGTGGGTTTTTTTTTTTTTTGGGGGGGGGGGGGGGGGGGGGGGTGGGGGGGAGGGGGGTGGGGGAAGGAGGGTTGGGGGATGTTTAAAAATGTGTTGTGTTTTTGGAAAGCTTCCTCGTCAATTTTCTAAATTTACTGATATGGCTTGCTTTCTCTTAAGTATATTTTGTTGATAAATTTCAGTGGATAGTCTATTACAGACAGTTGGAGTACTTTTTAACTTCTCATTTCCTTTATATCTCCAGGAATTCTTCTCTGCTAATGCTGCAGCTCAGGCTTCGAGAAAATCCTCCCCAAGGGTTACAAATGAGGCTGTCCAAAAGGCTGTAAGTGCTTGTGTGCAATTTTATCCTTAATGTCTAGAATTTCATGCAGTGTCAGCATATTCTTAGCTCTGACTGCTCTTCTCTCTTGATTAGGCTGCTGCTTTGAAGAGTTCTGAACACCGCCGGGCAACAAATGTGAGTGCCAGGCTGGACGCGCAGCAGAAGAAGTTGAATCTTCCAAGTCTTCCTACAACAACAATTGGATCTTTCCCACAGACATTGGAACTTAGAAGAGTCCGCCGTGAGTACAAGGCTAAGAAGTGAGCATTCTGCCTGTATAAAATGTGTGGTCTCCCCTTCTGATTTTAATTTTATTAGGTTTGTTATCTAAATCAGTCTTCCTGCTATTATTTTAGGGTCTCCGAGGAAGATTATGTGAAGGCTATGAAGGAGGAAATTAACAAAGTGGTCAAGCTGCAGGAAGAGCTTGACATTGATGTTTTGGTACATGGAGAACCAGAGGTGAGTTAGCATTTAAATTGAACACCTTGGTGGTTTTACTAGACCACTTGTTTTTATTAGGTTTTTTTTTTTTTTTATAATTTATTTTTTATAGTCAAAATCTTATTTTTGTTGTCAATATATCTTGCAAATTCAGAGGAACGACATGGTTGAGTACTTCGGAGAGCAGTTGTCTGGATTTGCCTTCACTGTTAATGGGTGGGTCCAATCTTATGGGTCCCGTTGTGTGAAGCCACCAATTATCTATGGTGATGTGAGCCGCCCCAAGCCCATGACCGTCTTTTGGTCTTCAATAGCTCAAAGTTTTACCAAACGGCCCATGAAGGGAATGCTGACTGGCCCTGTTACCATTCTGAACTGGTCATTTGTGAGAAATGATCAGCCCAGGTAAATGAATTTGAAACAACCTTGCCTTCTTATTTTGTACATCTTTTGTGTTTCATGGGGTTAATGCTATATATCACCCTGTCTCTAGATTTGAGACCTGCTATCAGATTGCTTTGGCCATCAAGGATGAAGTTGAGGATCTTGAGAAAGCTGGAATTACTGTCATCCAGATTGATGAGGCTGCTCTGAGGGAAGGTTTGCCTCTTAGGAAGTCTGATCAGGCTTTCTATCTAAAGTGGGCTGTTCACTCCTTCAGGATCACCAACTGTGGTGTTCATGACACAACACAGGTTCATCTCACTTTTCCAACTTCCTTTTGTCTTAAACTAGTCTTAGATACATAATAAGTGAGAAAGATTTGTCATGGTGGGCAAATTTGGTATGCTGAGTTAAAATAGAGCAGAATAAAAATAAGTACTAGTATAAAATCTGTATTACTACTAGGAATAAAATTAGTACTCTAACTGTCCAGTAGAGCTTAAAATTAGTAGTAATATGCTATTAAAATTATATATAAATTTATCAATTTTTAATGATATTTGTTTAATTTAATAAATACTACATAATTTAAATGTGAGATTATAAAATATTTTTATAATTAAATACTATACAAAAACAACAACCAATTAAAAGGTAATAGTGTTTCTTATTGATGTTGAAATGTAGAATTCAAACACTAAAAAAATTGAATTTTGACTGCATATTAAGAAAAAATTGGGTGGAACTGTTAACATTCTTTTGTCTTGGACAGATCCATACCCACATGTGCTACTCACATTTCAATGACATTATTCACTCGATCATAGACATGGATGCCGATGTTATCACCATTGAGAACTCCAGATCAGATGAAAAGCTTCTCTCAGTCTTCCGTGACGGAGTGAAATACGGTGCTGGCATTGGTCCTGGTGTGTATGACATCCACTCACCTAGGATCCCATCCACTGAAGAAATAGCCGACCGAATCAACAAGATGCTTGCGGTCCTGGAGAGCAACATTCTCTGGGTGAACCCTGATTGTGGTCTCAAGACACGTAAATATTCCGAAGTTAAGCCTGCTCTTAGCAACATGGTTGCTGCCGCCAAACTCCTCCGCACTCAACTGGCAAGTGCTAAGTGAAGTCCGGAATTTGCATAAAAAAGAAAGCTAGTCTTGCGTTTGAGAGATGTCTTCTCTTCGGAAGTCTGGAAGTCCAAATAATGTGTGGTTTTTTGTTTAAGATGACGTTCTTACTTTTGTGTGGTTGTATTCTGGGTGTTTTGTTTAAGTGGATCCATGATATATATATAATGAAATCCAGTGACTTCTAAAATGGAGGCCCTCAACCACGGCTCCAATCTTCATAACTATTTTTAAGATTTATTGAAGGAGGAATATAAAGAAAATAATAACAATATAAGGGTCTGTTTGGTTCAAAATTTACTATCACTCAATATTCATCGCTCAATTTTCATCACTGATCACTTAAAATACCTTAATTTTTTCAACTCACTGTTTGGCACTTTACCTCATACCAGTTTTCAACTTCAAAACCGTGGGACTCACACACTGACGTAACCTAGTGATACTACTGTTATTACCCGCTTCTTTAACAAAAAAATACCTTCCTCTCTTACTTCTTTCATCCTCTCACCTTCATTTATGTGACTCTCCCCCTTTCCTATCAAATTTTTTTGTCTATTTCTCTGTCTTTATCTCTCCTCTCTTCCCTCTATATTTGATATATTTTTTTTTCCACTCTTCTTTGTTTTTCTCTCTCTTCTCTGTTCCTTTCTCAGCTGTTTTTGGTTGGTTTGAATCGGTGGTAATTGGGTTTAAAGTGGTGGGTTGTTTCAGTGGTAGGTTCGGATTGGTGATGGTGGGTTAATCGGGTTTTTGGTGCTGGGTTACGCTGGAGATCGGGTTTGAGATTGCATTTTTGGGGTTGGGTTATGGTGGAGATCAGTTGGCGTTTCAATGGTGTGGATCGGGTTATGGGTCACGGCGTTGCTTGAATCGGTTGGGGTTGGGTTATGGTGGAGATCGGTTGGTGTTTCAGTGGTTTGTTGTAGTGGTGCTGTGGCGGCCCTGGGTTTGTTGTGGTGGTGCTTGCAACATAGAAGCTTTGGGGTGGGTTGAATCTGTTGGGGTTGGGTTAAATCAGTTGGGGCTGGTTTTGTGTTTCGGTGGCGTGGATCGGCGATTGGTTTTGTGGGTTGATTTTAGTGTTTTGGGCGGTAGCTGAGTTTCAATTTCACGGTGGTTGTTGGCGGCGCTGGGTTTGTTGTGGTGGTGCTTGCAACGGTAATGTAAAACAGCCTCTGAGCGGACGTGACAACACAGAAGAAATGGGCCCCACAGAGTCCAAAAATTTACCATTGTGCCACTGAGTTTTGAATCTCAATTTTTGAAAACACCAATTTGGTGTTTTCAGTTTTCATCACTCTCACTCAAAATTTTTGAGTTTGAGTGATAGAAAACAAGATTAAGAAATCAAGCCAAACAGCCAAACTGGTGTGGGTCTCACGTTTTTTCATTACTGAGTTTTGAGTGATAGCACTCAAAACAAGCCTAAACTAAACAAACCCTAAATAATTGGAATATGGTAATCATTGTAGTATTGGCTCAAGTAAATCCATCTCTGACTGAAGCCTATATCCACAACAATAATATTATTTAGAAGAGCCCATTCTACTGTGTTGATCGTATCTAATTTTATTGCCATTTGACTGTCTCAACCTATGTTTTGGATTGCAAGAAATGCATAGCTTCAAAAAAGCAATCAATCAACATATTGAGGAATGTTACTTTTTCTCAAAAAAAGAAAAGAAAAAGATGAGGAATGTTAGGACCCGTTTGGTTTAGTGCTAACTCAATTTTCATATATCAGTTTTCAAAACCCATAACTCAATCCCAAAACTCATAACTCAATTCTCAAACCTCATATTCACTCAAAAATTGCAAAACTAACATTCCTCATCTTTTTCTTTTCTTTTTTTGAGAAAAAGTAACATTTCTCAATATGTTGATTGATTGCTTTTTTGAAGCTATGCATTTCTTGCAATCCAAAACATAGGTTGAGACAGTCAAATGGCAATAAAATTAGATACGATCAACACAGTAGAATGGGCTTTTCTAAATAATATTATTGTTGTGGAAGTAGGCTTCAGTCAGAGATGGATTTACTTGAGCCAATACTACAATGATTACCATATTCCAATCATTTATATTGTTATTATTTTCTTTATATTCCTCCTTCAATAAATCTTAAAAATAGTTGTGAAGATTGAAGCCGTGGTTGAGGGCCTCCATTTTAGAAGTTACTGGATCTCATTATATATATATATATATATATATATTTATATATATCATGAATCCACTTAAACAAAACACCCAGAATACAACCACACGAAAGTAAGAACATCATCTTAAACAAAAAGCCACACATTATTTGGACTTCCACACTTCCGGAGAGAAGACATCTCTCAAACGCAAGATTAGCTTTCTTTTTTATGCAAATTCTGGACTTCACTTAGCACTTGCCAGTTGAGTGCGGAGGAGTTTGGCGGCAGCAACCATGTTGCTAAGAGCAGGCTTAACTTCGGAATATTTACGTGTCTTGAGACCACAATCAGGGTTCACCCAGAGAATGTTACTCTCCAGGACCGCAAGCACCTTGTTGATTCGGTCGGCTATTTCTTCAGTGGATGGGATCCTAGGTGAGTGGATGTCATACACACCAGAACCAATGCCAGCACCGTGTTTCACTCCATCACGGAAGACTGAGAGAAGCTTTTCATCTGATCTGAAGTTCTCAATGGTGGTAACATCGGCATCCATGTCTATGATCGAGTGAATAATGTCATTGAAATGTGAGTAGCACATGTGGGTATGGATCTGTCCAAGACAAAAGAATGTTAACAGTTCGACCCAATTTTTTCTTAATATGCAGTCAATTCAATTTTTTTAGTGTTTGAATTCTACATTTCAACATTAATAAGAAACACTATCACCTTTTAATTGGTTGTTGTTTTTGTATAATATTTAATTATAAAAATATTTTATAATCTCACATTTAAATTATTTAGTATTTATTAAATTAAACAAATATCATTAAAAATTGATAAATTTATATATAATTTTAATAGCATATTACTACCAATTTTAAGCTCTACTGGACAATTAGAGTACTAATTTTATTCCTAGTAATACAAATTTTATACTAGTACTTATTTTTACTCTGCTCTAATTTCAAGCCAAACACTTAAAATTGTGTGGAACCCATGTATTTTAATAACTTAGTTATGAATTTTCAGTCATATGACTCAAAACACACCTAATCCAAACAGAGCCTTAACGTGAGAGGCCTCAGAGCTTCTGGAAAAGCCTGATTTGGGGCCCCAACTCACGCTAAAAAAGTATGCATGGGAAGTGTGTTAGACCCCAAAGTTGACTGGACCATTGTGAAGTGTGAAGTTTGTTTGAGTTTCCTTGCAGGTCATGCAGCCCATAACAGAGGACCCATATCTTTTGGTCACAATCTCTTCCTAGAGTAGACTCGCATTCTTCATCCTAATCGTACATTCGTACCCATCATAATATGCTTCTTATAACATCACGCTAGCTAGTTATTAACTCTCAAACTTAGCCAAAAATAGGATTTTGGATAATGCTGAAATATATTCTTGAATACTCAGCAATTTGTTTTTGTTAGAGACACTAGGTGGTGGACAAGGTTCTAAGTTTCATTTATCACTCTATCAATTGGTTCATAGTTTTTCAAGATACCTCATAAGAAATGATTGGAATAGTCTGGTCAAAGGCTAAGACACCACTTTTTTACTAATATATATATATATATATGTATGTATATATATAAATTTAATTTTATTAGTAAGTTTGGCTGCAAGAGAAAATGAGAATGAGATCAAATCAATTACATAAATTGTATTAGATGTGATCGATCATCTAACCAATTGTGTAGAATAAATAGTCAATATGTTAAGAGTTTTGTAATCTAGTTATACAAGTCGTAGACCCATGTAACGCGTGAAAATAAATAATTATTTTGTAATTGTAATATAATGTATAATTTGTTCTCTAAAATTTGTTGAAAATAATTTTTTTTCCGTAAAAATTAAACAATTGCTATTTGGTTCAATTAGATCTACTTCTGTCCCATTTGATCCAATTAAGTCTACTTTAGTCCCATTCAATCCAATTTGGTCAATCTCGATCAATTTTGGTCCCATTTAGTCTGTTTTTTACTAATTGGTCATTAAATTGATGCTTTTTGTAGGTTGTCTTTTCATGTTTAGCTCAAAAAATCATTTTTGGATTGAAAAGTATAAAATTTTATTATATTTGGACTAAAATCTTTAATTGTGAGTTTTTTTAAAAATAGACATTAGAAATTAGAAATATGAGGCCTAAAAATGCAATAAAAGTGATAAATATTCAAAAGTTATATTTGGTCCACTTTGGTCATATTCCGTCCATGTTGTCCTCTTCAGTCCACTTTAGTCCTATTGGGTCTTTTAGTCCACATTCGTCCTATTGTATCCACTTCAGTCATATTTAGCCCACATTAGTCCTATTCGGTGTATTCCATTCAGTTCGGTCCTATTCGGTCCAATATAGTCCAAATTGATCTTGTTTGGTGAATTTGTTCTATTCGGTCCATAATGTTCACTTTGGTCCTAATCTATTCTTATTAGGTCCAATTCAGTCCCCTTTGTTCTTATTCGGTCTAAATTAGTCCACTTTGTTCTATTCAATCAACTTTAGTTCTATTCAGTCCACTTTGTTTCCATTTGGTCCGCTATGATGATATTTGATTCAATTTGTTCCTATTCAATCAATTATGACCACTTTGGTCTTAATTTATGCATTCAATCTTATTCAGTCCATTTCGGTCTTATTCGATCCATTTTGGTTCACTCTGTTCTATTCAGTCCACTTCGGTTCTATTCGATCCACCTTGTTCCCATTCGGTCCACTTTTGTTTATTTGGTCCATTTTTGTGCACTTAAATATAGGGAAAATACATATTCTAAATCCAAATTTAATATATATATATATATATATATATATATATATTGTAGTGCCCGTGGGCCCAAATCACGTATTGGGCCGGCCCAGAGGCCCCCATAAAGAAGAAAGTCCAACCCAACAGCGCGGAGTGATCTGAGGACAAAATAATTCCACCCTGCGAGGCCGCGTGACAAAGGAAGTTGCCACGCATGAGCGTAGCACCACTAGACATGACGTCCGAGGATGATATTGTCCTCGGCAGATTGCTGCCGAGGACAATATTAGTGGCCTGGAGGTTTAAAGACTCCCGCACTAGGGACCGTGGATGCAATAACTGAAAGAACGAGGACAATAGTTAAGGAAATTTGATAGACAAATATCTAATAAAAAGCTGCTACCACCGCATTAAAGGTATTTTACCTACCTCTCTGGCCGCATTAATGGTGAAGTGACTCCTGAGCATTAGAGTTCAATCTTACCATCACCACTAGAGATGGGAGTAAGAGGGAATGATGGGACAAGTATCCAAAAAGGAAACACCTGGACTACACGTGAAGGAAATAAGAAACAGAGAGAGGCCTATAAAAGGAAAGGGAAGAAGAAAGAAGAGAGGGAGCGGGAAAGAACTTGTAAAAAAGCCTTGAGAATTGTCCTCTGTATCAAGATACACAACTTAATATTACATCTTTGTATGAGATTAGTACATGAGATATATGATTTAATCCGAGTTTTGTGTTATCTAACGTCTAAACAACCTAGATCAGGAGTCCACTCTCTCTAAATTTATTGTTTAGGGCTTATTAGTCTGGTCAGAAAGTCTAACTCTGGTCCAGCTCGATTTGTGCCCTTACAATTGGCGCCGTCTGTGGGAATTCTTGAGTTTTGGCGCAGATAACGTGATGGCGGGTTTGAATCCAGACCATGCAGAATCTCTAGGATCTCAGCATGAGGATCCATTCCAACAGTTAGAGCATATGGGAGATCGAGAAGGCAGTGTGCACTCGGGGCGAACCGCTGGTAATCATCCGCAGGGCAGAAGCAGGGGCTCTAGTGAGGCAAATATTAGGGCCATGCAGAGGGAGATTGACCAGCTGAAAAGAAAGTTATGTCGGGCCAAGCGTAAACGGACGCCTTCCATATCTGACCCTTTATCAGATGACTCCCAGAACAGTGGCTATAAGCCGAGGTCGGGAACTCCTCCTAGCGAAACTTTCTCTTACCAAGAAGGAAGTCTCCATGATATGGCGAGCAAAAAATCCCTTCCCAGGGGCTCAGGTAGCAACGCCATGGGGAAAGCACTGCTCCAGCTTTCCAAATCACCTTTCACACGTCGTATTGAAAGAGGAAAACTCCCCCGTCGGTTCACGCAGCCAAACTTCACCATCTATAATGGCAAAACAGACCCAGTGGAGCACGTGAGCCATTTTAATCAACGCATGGCGGTCTATTCACAGAATGAAACCTTGATGTGTAAAGTCTTCCCCTCAAGTTTAGGACCCGTTGCGATAAGATGGTTCAACGGCTTAAAAGCGAACTCCATTGATTCCTACATGGAACTTACAATGGCATTTAGGTCCCGTTTTGTTACATGCAGTAGAGTACCTCGGCCTTTAGACTCGTTACTATCCATGGCCATGAGAGAGGGCGAGACGTTGAAAACTTACTCGGATAGATACTGGGAGGCATTTAACGAGATTGATGGTGATTTTGATGAGGTGGCGGTCAACACCTTTAAGGTCGGCCTTCCAGTTGAACACGATCTAAGGAAATCCTTGACCAAGTAGCCGATAAAAACGGTTCGTCGGCTTATGGATCGTATCGATGAATATAAGAGGGTTGAGGAGGATCAACTGCAAAGCAAGGGGAAAATGAAGATTGTCCCTCAGGAGAGTAGGGATTTCAAGGCAAAGAGATACAATAGCAAATGGCCGCGGAGGGATTTTACTAGCCAGACTAGGTCAGCCCCACCCCAGATAGTGAACGTTGTATTTCGTGAGCCAGTGCAGCAAGTGTTGGAAAAGATTTGCCGAGAACCGTACTTCAGGTGGCCCAATAGAATGATAGGTGACCCCACGAAACGTAATCAGAACCTCTATTGCAATTACCATCAAGATAAGGGCCATACCACAAAAAACTACAGGAACTTGTGGATCTACCCGGATCAATTGGTGAAAGAAGGAAAATTAAGGCAATTCATAGATCGGCCTAACGAACAAGGAACACAATCTGGTTCTGTGAATCAAAGCAGCAACACTATGAGACCCCTACTAGGTACGATCAATGTCATCTTTGCCGTGCCAGGTCGGACCGGGTCTTGCCCCACCAGGGTAATGTCAGTGTTGCGCCCCTCCGCCGAGGACCTCAGTTCAGAGCCAAAGAGAATTAAGAAGAATCCTTTGCCCGTTTTGGGATTTTCTGAGGAGGATAAGTTTGGCACTATTCAGCCGCATGACGATGCGTTAGTCATCACGCTAAGGATAGGAGGGTATGACGTAAAGAGGGTGATGGTTGACCAAGGGAGTGGGGCTGATATTATGTATCCGGATTTATTTAAGGGGCTTAATTTGAAACCTGAAGATCTCACAGCCTACGACTTCCCGTTGATAAGCTTTGAAGGGAAGGCTGTCATTCCGAGGGGGTTGATTTGACTACCTGTACAGTCAGGACCAGTAGTGGTAGATGTGGATTTTATCGTGGTGGACGCTTACTCCCCTTATACAGCCATAGTGGCAAGGCCGTGGTTGCACGCCTTGGGGGCAGTATCATCAACTCTGCATGTTAAGGTGAAGTTCCCGTATGAGGATGGAGTTGAGGAGATAGTTGGTAGTCAGTCCATGGCGAGGCAATGCATAACAGCAGCGATTATACATCAGACAAAGCAAGAAACCCAGACTTTGGCCGAGAGGAGTTTATAGCAACTAATGTCCTCGGCCAAATCAGAGGGGGCTGAGGTTGAAGAGTCTAGATGTGAGGATTTGGAGAGGGTGGTTATTGTAGATAATACAGAGAAATTCTTCCAGGTAGGAAGTCAGTTGCCCCTGCAAGAGAAGGAAGACCTAGTTGTGTTTTTGAAACAAAACATCGATGTGTTCGCATGGGACGCTTATGAAGCTCCAAGGGTTGATCCGGGATTTATTTGTCATCATCTCAACGTTAGTCCGACCGCGATACCACGAAGGCAACCACCTCGGCGCTCATCCAAAGAGCACTCCGACGCTGTTAAGGAGGAGGTCCAGAAACTTAAGAAGGCAGGAGCAATTAAGGAGGTGTTTTACCCGGAGTGGTTGGCCCACACTGTGGTAGTGAAGAAGAAGAATGGAAAGTGGAGAGTATGCGTAGATTTTACAGACTTGAATAAGGCTTGTCCCAAGGACTCATTTCCAATGCCCCGCATAGATCAGTTGGTGGATGCTACTGTGGGTCATCCTCGGATGAGTTTTTTAGACGCTTTCCAAGGATACCATCAAATACCCTTAGCTCCAGAAGACCAGGAGAAGACAGCTTTTGTCACACCCATAGGGAACTATCACTATAAGGTGATGCCCTTCGGCTTGAAGAATGCCGGGGCTACCTATCAAAGAATGATGACACGGATGTTTGAACTGCAATTGGGAAAGACGATTGAGGTATATGTAGATGACATGGTGGTTAAAAGTAAGACTATCTCGGCTCACATACCAGACCTGGATGACACCTTCCAAATGCTGAGAAAGCATAAGTTACGCCTCAACGCATCCAAATGTTCATTTGGAGTAGGATCTGGTAAGTTTTTGGGTTATATGGTTACGCATAGAGGAATTGAGGTCAACCCCGCTCAAGTCAAGGCCATCAATAGCTTACAACCACCTCGGAACCCGAAGGAGGTGCAGAGGTTGACTGGGATGACCGCTGCCCTCAACCGGTTCATCTCAAGATCAACTGATCGGTGCAGGCCATTTTTCCAATTATTAAACAAGTGGAAAGGGTTTGAATGGACAGAAGAGTGTGCTGTTGCTTTTCGGCAACTGAAAGAGTATCTTTCACATCCTCCTATTATGTCTCGGCCCGAAGTTGACGAAGTCCTATTCGCATATATTGTGGTCGCGGTCCATGCTGTTAGTTTGGTGTTGATAAGGGTCGATGGGGATGTATAGAAGCCGGTTTACTATGTGAGTAAGTCCTTGCATGAAGCCGATGTACGTTATCTGCCATTGGAGAAGGCAATCCTAGCCGTACTACATGGTACACGCAAGCTCCCCTACTATTTCCAGTCTCATACGGTGGTTATTCTGACTCAGCTTCCCCTCAAAGCTGTACTCCGAAGTGCGGATTATACAAGCAGGGTTGCAAAATGGGGAACCATCTTGGGCTCCTTTGATATCAAGTATTTGCCACGCATATCAATAAAGGGTCAAGTCTTAGCTGATCTGGTTGCGGAATTTGCTGAGCCTACAATGGAAGATAATGTCATGGAGACTGACATGGATAAAAAATTAGTTGGTATGATTGCATGTAAAGATCATGTGGGGTGGACTGTTTATGTCGATGGGGCTGCCAATAAAAGCGGATCCGGGGTGGGTTTGGTAATTACGACCCCAAAAGGCCTCACACTGGAAAAATCCTTAAGACTAGGATTCTCAGCTACTAACAATGAAGCCGAGTATAAGGCTTTGCTAAAAGGGATGGAGATGGTCCATAAATTGGGAGGAAAAACCATGCAAGTGTTCTCAGACTCACAACTTGTTGTAGGCCAAGTGGAGGGAAAGGTAGAGGCCAGAGATCCGAGGATGCAGGAATACTTGAGTCAAGCCAAGATGGTACAAAGCAAATTCGAATCCTTTACTTTATCTCATGTCCTTAGAAGTAGCAATGCACATGCTGACTCCCTAGCAACTCTTGCCACGTCGTTGTCGCAAGGACTACCTCGGATTATCCTAGTTGAGGACTTACCCAAACCCTCGAGAACGATCGGAAATGTTATCCACGTCCATCATATCAGGGTGGGGCCTAGCTGGATGGACCCCATCGTATCCTTCCTCAAGAATGATGTTCTGCCCGAGGAAAAGGTCGAAGCGGACAAAATACGTAGGAAAGCCTCTCAATTTTGGCTAGCCGAGGACCATAAACTCTATAAACGGTCATTCTCTGGCCCATACCTGTTATGCATGCATCCAGAGGCGACGGAGCTGCTTCTGGAAGAATTACACGAGGGAATTTGTGGAAGTCACACAGGGGGAAGGTCCTTAGCTCACAGGGCTCTAACACAAGGATATTGGTGGCCCAATATGCAACGGGAGGCTCAAAGCTATGTGCAGAAGTGTGATCAGTGTCAAAGGTTTGCACCGAACATTCATCAGCCTGAGGGTGTGCTCAATCCTCTGACGAGCCCCTGGCCCTTTGCACAGTGGGGACTGGATATCGTGGACCCCTTCCCGAAGGCACCTGGAAATAGAAGGTGGTTGGTTGTCGGCACTGACTATTTTACCAAATGGGTTGAAGCCGAGCCCCTAGCCAATATCAAAGATGTCGATGTGAAGAAATTTGTATGGAAGAACATTGTCACTCGATTTGGAGTTCCACGTACCCTTATTTTGGATAATGGTCTACAATTTGATAGTAAAGCATTCAGGAAATATTGCTGTGACCTCGGCATAACTAACAGGTACTCCACACCAGCTTATCCGCAAGGAAATGGGTAGGCCGAGGCGGTCAACAAAGTTATAGTTAATGGTCTTAAGAAGAGGTTGGATGACGCCAAGGGAAGATGGGTGGAGGAATTACCTCATGTTTTATGGACATATCGGATCACCCCACGCCGATCAACGGGAAAGACCCCCTTCGCAATGACTTATGGCGCCGAAGCTATTATCCCATTGGAAACCGGTTTTCCAACAACAAAAACCAGTTCCTTCGCTCCGGAAAGTAATGATATGCTATTAGAAAGAAGCCTAGATCTAGTGGAGGAAAAGAGAGAAGTTGCCATGATCCATTTGGCTCAATATCAACAAAAACTGAAGCAGGGATATGATTCGAATGTAAATTCGAGACCGCTTGCGCTTGGAGACTTAGTGTTGAGGAAAGTAGTGGGTAATACCAAAAATCCAGCGTGGGAAAAGCTCGGACCTAATTAGGAAGGACCGTATCGCAGTACGGCAATAGCTGGAATAGGAGCCTATTACCTTGCAGACTTAGATGAAAAGGTTGTGCCTCACCCCTGGAATGTAAGTAATTTGCAACGGTATTATTATTAATAAAATGCACTTTTGTCATTTTAATCTTGTCGCTGTTGTTTTGTACACACTATTACAATGAAATTAAGGTTAAGCCGGGTCCTCAGATCCTCTACCTTACGTTGAAAACAAACACAAGGTTACGCCGGGTCCTCAGATCCTTTACCTTACTTTCAAAGTGAAAACAAGGTTACGCCGGGTCCTCGGATCATCTACCTTACTTTGAAAACAAAAACAAGGTTACGCCGGGTCCTCGGATCCTCTACCTTACGTTGAAAACAAACACGAGGTTACGCCGGGTCCTCGGATCCTTTACCTTACGTTGAAAACAAAGATAAGGTTAAGCCGGGTCTTCGGACCCTCTACCTTATTCCTAAATGAAAATAAGGTTAAACCGGATCTTCAGATCCTCTACCTTAAGTTAAAAGTAAAATAAGGTTACGCCGGATCCTCGGATCCTCTACTTTAATCTAAAAACGAAATTGAAGTTACTTCGGAACCTCCAAAGGCAAGTGCAGGGACAGAGGTTGGATTACATAAGTTCTTGTCAAAGCACCTACGCGTTCTATAAAAACGGGTACGTATTAGCAATAAGTGCCTCAAGTTTGTATTTCATATGATTTTGCTTGTTATTGAGTGTTAATGGTCCAAGTGTGGAAAATGTTAGGAATGTTGATGCCTATCGTTTTAATATGCTAACGTGAAGATAGTTCTTGAGCAAGTCATAAATAAATAGATTCCACATTAATACACTACTTTTTAATGTCCTGCTCGTTATCAAAATTAAAGAAGGATCTGTAATCATCACTTAAAGTATTTGCAAGTATATGAATGGCACGAATTTCCCTTGTCCTTACTTAACCAGTGGTAGGAAGTTATAACTATATGCCATGAATCCAAACTGTTATCTTGCCATATTACACGTGTAACAATGGAATAAGATGCCAACACCAAACATAACACAAAACAACAGATTAAGCTGGAAATTCTTTTCATTAAGTGAAAGATTTGTCAGTACATTTATAACCAAATTGTTAAGTTACAAAAGAAGGAAAGTAAAAACTGAAACTAAGAAATAAAAATACAAAGCCGAAAGCAACAAAAAAGAAAAGGAAACAGCTAAGACATAAGGGATTATGGCTTGGACTGGATCTGGTTTTTCGGATCAGCAGGAGGCACCACTGAGGCCGAGGACCCCCCAACCATTTCCTTGGGCTTTATGGGCAAAGTCGCCAGGACTAACTCCATTGTACCGCTAACCTTCGGGTTGGGGGGCAGCTTCTTTGGGGCGATTGGAAGTTGAGGATTATTAGGTTAAACCTCGGCTACAATATCCTTTGCAGTACCTGCTTCCAACTGCACCTCAGCCGTGGAAGAAGCAGCATCATCCTTGGCTTGACCAAGAGCGGCTACTCGAATTGCCGGAGGGACATAGGCATTCTCTACCTTCCACAGAGGAGAGGAAGCATCCACCCCAGCTTGGGAAAGAGTCTCCTTCCACACTTGGAGGCAGTAATCCCTACAGACCTTTGGCACTTGAGCTTTGAAGGTGTCAGTGGTTTCTGCCACCCCCACTTTATAGCCGCTCTGCTCTGCCTCGTCAACCATAGCCTCGGCTTCCTGAACCTTGACCAGTGCCTCTTCCTTGGCCTTAAGAGCCTCCAGCCTGGCTTCCTCGGACTTTGTAAGGTCTTTTTTGAGATCCTCCACTAGCTTCTTAGCCGAGGCGAGGTCTTCGTTGGCACGTTTGAGTTGCAACCTTTGACCCTCGGTCTGCCTGGTAGTGGTCTTCAGTTGGGCCTCCAGACCTGACCTCTCGCTCTCCACTTTACCCAGGCTAGTGACTACCTCCTGCAGATCGAAGCGTCAGAAGCGGATTGCCTTACGTATGCGTGTATCGAAACCCTCATTCCTCTTCACAGAGTAGAAATAAGGATTTCGAGGGGCTATTGTAGTGCCCGTGGGCCCAAATCACGTATTGGACCGGCCCAAAGGCCCCCATAAAGAAGAAAGTCCAACCCAACAGCGCGGAGTGATCCGAGGATATAATAATTCCACCCTGCGAGGCCGCGTGACAAAGGAAGTTGCCACGCATGAGCGTAGCACCACTAGACATGACGTCCGAGGATGATATTGTCCTCGGCAGATTGCTGCCGAGGACAATATTAGTGGCCTGGAGGTTCAAAGACTCCCGCACTAGGGACTGTGGAAGCAATAACTGAAAGAACGAGGACAATAGTTAAGGAAATTTGATAGACAAATATCCAATAAAAAGCTGCTGCCACCGCATTAAAGGCATTTTACCCACCTCTCTGGCCGCATTAATGGTAAAGTGACTCCTGAGCATTAGAGTTCAATCCTACCATCACCACTAGAGATGGGAGTAAGAGGGAATGATGGGACAAGTATCCAAAAAGGAAACACCTGGACTACACGTGGAGGAAAGAAGAAACAGAGAGAGGCCTATAAAAGGAAAGGGAAGAAGAAAGAAGAAAGAAGAGAGGGAGCGGGAAAGAACTTGTAAAAAAGCCCTGAGAATTGTCCTCTGTATCAAGATACACAACTCAATATTACATCTTTGTATGAGATTAGTACATGAGATATATGATTTAATCCGAGTTTTGTGTTATCTAACGTCTAAACAACCTAGATCAGGAGCCCACTCTCTCTAAATTTATTGTTTAGGGCTTATTAGTCTGGTCAGAAAGTCTAACTCTAGTCCAGCTCGATTTGTGCCCTTACATATATATATATATATATATATATATATATATATAAATCTTAAACTTGTGATATCTAAAATCTTAAGTATAATATTTATTGTTGCTATACTTTTGTTGAGCCACATTAATGTAGCATTTCAGTCTACTTTGGTCCGATTAAATGTAAGTGAAAGTCTTTCTAAACCTTAAGGCCATGAACATACAAATCCAATCTTTAGGATGGTTACTCATTTGTTTTAATGTCATTACTTTTAAATGAATTGCATGGGGTTAATATACCTTCAAGCAATATATATATATATATATATACATATATAAATTATTTAAATAAATTATTCAAATTCTTCATTCTCTTAAAAGAGATTATTATGACAATCAAAATTCATAATAAACTTATATCGAATATGTATAATTTCTTCTCTAAATCTTATTGTAGATAATTTTTTCTCTCTAAAAATTGAATAATTTTAAAAAGCAATTTCCATCACTCTATTTTTACAAATATATAATTTTATCCTTTTTTTTTTAATGTTTTTGATTGATATTATTCTTTTATGAAATGGTCCATATTCTTCTAATTATTGTTATTATGCATTATATTTTCCTAATTTATTTTGGCATAATTCAAATTTTTAAGTTTTGAACTTATTATTCAAATCCTCATTCTCTTAAGGAGATTATTATGATAATCAAAACTTATCATATAATTATAATTGATATTACTCAAATAATTAATAACTAGTATATAACCCATGCTTACATATAAGAATGATGAATTATAGTGGTGCTATTAATGTTAACTCGGGTTATTAAACATATAGGACATTAGTTCAACAAGACATTTGGAGGTACTAAATTGGTTTTTACTTACAATTTTCATGATATTGATTATGTCAAATTTCTCATTACTTTGCAATTACATATATAATTTTGAAAGTCACTATTGAATACTATATATACAATATCAATTCACAATCATTGTTTGTGAAATTCTACTAAATACAACACAAAATAAAAGAATAAATTTGTCCAATAATATCTGCTAAATTGAATGGGGAAAGGTAAATGAGATCGTTTATCTCAATTATAGTTTGTTACATTCAAGATCTTTGCAAACAAAATATCTAAATAGAAATAGTATAAAAAATATGGTCATTAGTTTAGAGAAAAAATAACAACAAAATTTCAAACAATTTAATATATATATATATATATATAATGAAATCCAATTTTGACACAAAATCCAATTAGACTTGATGGTTTATTTATAGTGGACTCATCATATTCTACACCGAATTAATTTACTTGGCACAAAAAAAAAAAATAAAACACTTAAATTATGTGGGACACGTGGTAAAAAATTAAACTCTAATTGAAATTAATTTTTACATTGAATTGACTCACTTGGCACAAAAATTAAAAATTTAGAATAGATTGGAAATGTGGCGCAAAATTAAAGTTTAATTGAATTCCAATTTAAAATCTAATTGGATTTTCTCTCAAACTTTGGCTTTTAATATATATATATATATATATATATATATATCACACACTCTCAACCTAAACTTGTACTGTGCCATTCTTAAGTATCTACTCTCAACCTTAAAAGGCTTGGATATCTCTAACACAAAAATTCAGCAGTATTCATGTTATACTTAAATAATGTCTTAATAACACAATTTTAGTTTAACATCAAATTCTAAATAATGTACATTGTGGATGCTTTTTTAGGGGGGGGGGGGGGGGAGTGAGGGTGAAGTTAGAAGATTGTTTTATCATATCAATATAGATTTACTTCTTTCAACTAGGGACGGAGGCATTCATTGACCAGGGGGGGCAGTGGCCCCCCTAATTTTTTTTTTTAAAAATATATTAATATATATATATATATATGCATTAATTTTAACAATTTTGTTCTATAAAATTACATGTTAGCCCTTAACAATATCACTGAATTTTTTTAGAGTAACGTTAAAGATACAAACTTATTTACAATATTTTTATAAACTGTTGAGGTAAAAATTCTTATTGGTTTGCATCTGGGCCTATTACTTGCATCACTTTTTTACTTATCAATAATCACTCACTATATCATTAATATACTTCTAACACTTTTCTCATTTTAAAGGTCATTAAAAAAATTTATAGATCTAAAATCTAAAACAACATCTACTAGCCCAAAAACATTTGTGCAATAACAAAAATCACCAATAGCAAAGCTAAAAAAAATTAAGTCTAATTAACCAATTTTATTCAAATAAACAACTGTCCTTTGAAAAGTTTTAAATAGAATAATTTTGTCTTTACCTAGCAAATGCACACATTAAAAATTCAAAAAAAAAAAAAAAAACCTCCGCAGCTAAGAAGCCGCCAAACTAGAGGTCAGAGTCGTCCTCCTTAACTTAAAATCTTGGTTCCGTCCTTGGTTTCAACAATTTTAGTTTAACACCCAATACTAAATATACATTGTGGATGCTTTTGGGAGGGGGGGGGGGGGGGGTGGGGGGAGTGAGAGTGAAGTTAGAAGATTGTTTTATCATATCAATATAGATTTACCTCTTTCAATTTTCCTTTCAAATACCCAAAAGCCAAATATCTATTTACAATTTTTCCATTGCATTCCCTTAAGTTGGAGGCTTGGTTGGACCATAATAGCCCATCGTTTGAAGAGCTCGGCTTGACGTTTTGTGCCTTTGGTTTTTGCTTGTGGCACAAGTTGTGCCTGTGATTGGTTGTTGTGGCATGTGGGGACACTCCACCAACCACAACTTTCCATGCTCTTTTGTTTCAAGAACCATCAGTTCAAGACCATTAGTTGAGAGAGAGAGAGAGAGAGAGAGAGATAGAGAGAGAGAGAGCTTGAAAATGATATCAATAAGTATTTGGTCATTTGATTGACTTATTGTTGGATAATATGAAGAATGCTTATTTGGAATTGAGATAGTTAATTATGTTTTCTATTATTTATGGAGATATTTTATTATTTTATTTAATCGTGTAGCCTTTGTGTGTACAAATGTGTGCAATGGAAACCGCCCTCTCATTTGTCTTTCTTTGTAAAATATGATTGTGCAGGATATTAAAATAAAAAGTTATGATTTGAGCCGAAGTGAGGTAATGGCAACTAAATGGTCAATATAAGAGAATGGGTCAAATTCTTGGTTCAATTTTTGTGTGTGTGGACCTAATCTTCCATGAATTAATTGAAACAGTAATATCAAAAAGTCAATGAAGAAAAGCTGATGTCCTGGTTTATTCAATAATAGAAGTCACTCTTCACAGTCTGCAAAGAAAACTTAATAAAGAGCTCAAGTTCATCTTTACTTAAACAAAATGCTCCACATGCAGAGCTTCTCTACCAGTAGATTTGTCATAATACAGTTTATCATTTATACCACAAAGTGTATCACTTGTAAACTCATCAAACTGGTATGGCTGTACAACTATCATATCTTCTCTCCTTGTTGCTTCTTATTCTGTTTCTGCCATATTCCACCACTGCTCAAACTTCCAGCAACCAATCTCTGGGCTCATCCCTTACTGCACAGGAAAAAGACTCTTATTGGGCATCGCCTTCTGGTGACTTTGCTTTTGGTTTCCAACAAATTGGAAAGGGAGGCTATCTACTAGCCATCTGGTTCAACAAATTACTTGGAAAAAACCATTGTCTGGTCAGCCAATGGAGATTATCTTGTGCCAGGAGGATCCAAGGTTGAGCTTACTAAAGATGGCAAATTTGTACTCAATGACCCAACAGGCAATGAGATATGGACAGCTGACTTAGCTGGTCCAGGAGTTGCCTATGCAGCCGTGCTTGACACCGGAAACTTCGTGCTGGCAAGCCAGAATTCTAGCCTTTTGTGGCAAAGTTTTAATTATCCAACTGACACAATGTCACCTTCACAGACACTGCGTCTGGGCAGCAAGCTTGTTGCTCGTTACTCAGAAATGAATTACTCTAATGGAAGGTTCCAGTTCCGACTACAAACGACCGGAAGTCTAGTGCTACAAACTAGAGCTTACCCCATGGATTTTTCTATTACTGATTATTGGCCCAGGCCAGACGAACCTGTAGGCAGCGGCTTTCAGGTGGTCTTCAACTCCTCTGGCTCTATAACCTATTAGCCTTTACAGCAAGAAATGGAAGCATTGTTAAGAATATATCGTCAATTCCTGATTCTACGCAGGACTTCTATCAAAGAGCAATCATGGAATATGATGGTGTTTTAAGGCATTATGTCTACCCAAAAAGCAGCTTAATGTCCAGGAGTTGGTCTTCTTTGCCAACCTTCATACCTTCAAATATATGCAATTTTGTGGTACTAAGCGAGGCTGGTAATGGAGCTTGTGGAGAGAACAGCAACTGCGTGCTCGATGACCACAGTCAAAGACCAAAATGCCTATGCTTAGATGGATACACCTACATTGATCCAGAAGATGTTATGAAAGGTTGCAAACAGAACTTTCTTCCACAAAGTTGTGATGAAGCCTTTCCAGAATCTGATCTTTTTTATTTTAAATCAATACCGAAAACAGATTGGCCCGGCAGTGATTATGAAACCATGAAAGGCCAAAATGAGGATTTGTGCAGGACAGCTTGCTTGAGTGATTGTCAATGCGCTGTTGTCGTTTACAGAAACGAGGAGTGTTGGAAGAAGAGAGCTCCTTTGTCAAATGGGAGGATGAATACCGGCTTTACCAGAAAAGCTCTGACCAAAATAAGAAAGGACAATTCTACTTTGAAGCCTCCAGGTGCAGATTTGAAGAAGAAAGATCAATCAACTGTGATACTCATTGTGTCAGTGCTCCTTGGTAGCTCAGTGTTTCTGAACTTACTCTTCCTGTTGGCTGTCTTTCTGCTTGTTTTTCGTTTCAAATATTGGAAACCAAAGGCCCTTAAGCCATACCAAGTCCTGCCAGGCATGAATTTGCGAAGTTACACTTATGAGGAAATAACAGAAGCCACAAATGGCTTCAGGGAAGAGCTTGGGAGGGGTGCCTTTGCATAAGTTTATAAAGGGGTTCTACAATATGAGGACAGATAACTAGTTGCTGTTAAAAGGATGAATGATATGGTGAAAGAAGGCAATCAGGAGTTCAAAGCTGAAGTGAGTGCTATTGGTAGAACAAACCACAGAAATTTAATTGCTAGGATTCTGCAATGAGGGGCAGCACCGTCTTCTTGTATATGAATTCATGAGTAACGGTTCGCTGGCAAGCTTTCTATTTGGGGTTTCTCGGCCATATTGGTACCAGAGAATTCAAATTGCATTAGAAACTGCAAGAGGTCTCTGTTACTTGCATGAAGAATGCAGCACCCAGATCATACATTGTGATATTAAGCTGCAGAACATCCTCCTTGATGACTCTTTTACAGCTAGAATTTCGGATTTTGGATTAGCCAAGCTTTTGAAAACAGACCAGACTCGAACTACTACAGGTATTAGGGGAACTAAAGGGTATGTTGCCCCAGAATGGTTCAGACACATGCCTGTTACAGTTAAGGTGGATGTTTATAGCTTTGGCATTTTGTTGCTAGAGCTCATTTGCTGCAGAAAGAGTTTTGAGGCAGAGGCACAGGATGAGGATCGGATGATACTAGCTGACTGGGCTTATGGTTGCCATAAAGAAAGGAAACTGGATCTGTTAGTGGAGAATGATGAGGAGGCAATAGATGACGTGAAGGGAGTGGAGAATTATGTGATGATTGCAATATGGTGCATTCAGGAGGATCCATCACTAAGACCAACAATGAAGAAAGTGGTACAGATGATGGAAGGAGCTGTTGAAGTCTCATTTCCTCCTAGAGTCCTAGTCCATCCTCATTTATCAGTTCACTCTAAGTCCACTAACATAAATTACTTAACTAGTTGTTTAAGTCTTTATGCATGTTTAATTGTCACTATTACTACCTTAGCAAGTCAATTAACATCCAGGAATAATGTACTTGAATGTATAATAATTATATGTATGTCCCAAGATTGTCTCAATAAAACAACAACTATTCCGTGTCAAGTAATTCTTTATGTAAAGAAAGAAATGGTAGGGTGAAAAGGAATCACGATCGTTCAGTCTTTGTTCCTAGTAATCCTTTATATTAGAAAAATGATATTTTGTATTGTTTTATGATATGAAGAGTAATACTTGCTGTGCTAGCGTCTTTGCTTCTATTTAATGGACAAAACAAAGGTGCAACCCTGAGACATAGTGCAATCTGCAAGAAATTACAACTTCGAAAATGGAGGTCACTATTTTCAATCTTCCCGTCCCTTTCTCTTGAGGCTAAACTCATTGACTCTAAAAGTAAACTTTTTATGCATGTGTATTAGTACAAGCTATCAATTGATGTCTTCTTTTTTTTTTCTTTTCTATTCTTTGAGGGACATTTTTCTATATTCTATACATAATATTCCAATATGAATTAAGAACAGAATTGGGAAGGGAAAATGCTTGTTTGGACCAAAAGTGGGACTAAAATTTCATGAAGCTTAATAAAGAAAATACTGGATGGTGAAGCCTACAGCACCAATTGGTTGGAGTCCCAAAAGCAAACTCACTAGATGCAAGCTTATGTTTGCATGTGTTTGGCCAAAGTGAATGGGAAGCAGCCAAAGAAGGAACAAGTAATGGATACAGTATGATAACACAAAAGCCATGGCTAGAAGACTTGACTTTATTATGCTACACCAAAGATGGTAGCATAGAGTAAACCAGAGTCTTATTATTTTTGGAGATCAAACTGAACTGAAAGCTTTCAAACGGTTTGTGGAACCACTGAACTGAAAGGTTAGGACTTCATCCTAATGGGCGTAAGCTCAAGTTCATATCAACTTCTTTGACAATGGACTTACTAGCTCTCTGATGTCAATTTGTCTTGCTCCTGTAATCAAACAAAAAAGATGTGTGAAAGTTGACGAACAGAGTCTAGTTGACTTGGTAAATATATTAAGATCAAAATTTCATGTTCTTCAGTACAAAATGTATTTGTTGATCTCAGTAGCCTATATAATGTACGTAGTCATCAGTCACCATACTACTTAGGCATAAAAGTATAGTGCCAAAAAAATTAAGATGTGACAATTCCCAAAATCCAAATACTGCAAAATGTTTTCTGAAGCGAAGATACCATAAATCTTAGGAATGAGTAAATATATTAGTGAATAATCACACGAGATCTTTATTTTTATTTTTTTATTTTTTTTATTTTATCGATGCTACCAGTCCCATTCAGTAAAGCAACATATCAAACTAGGTTAGACTCTACAAATGACACTTGCTTTTTTTAGTCATGATACATACAATTACTAATTTTATAAATGTTAAGTCATAGTTACGCTTAAATCTACTGCAACTTGATATAAGATATTGTTCGTGGTCTAAGGTCACCATTTTCTCACTAAACCTGAAATTTCCAAACAAATAAAAAAAATGGTGATGCATTTTGGATTCTTTCAGACACTTCAACTCATATCTCCCCAGTCCATTTAAGACCTTCACCAGTTGTAGCAGCAAATAAAATAGACACCACCCTTTCATTTGTCTTTCTTTCTTTGTTTTCCTTTTTCTTTTGACAAAATGGTTACGCAGGATATTAAAATAAAAAGTCTAGAGGCAGTGACATAATCCATCTTACTTTGGTATTCTCTCAATAGTCAATATGAGAGAATGGGTCAAATTCTTGCTGCAATTTTATTTTTCGTGCCTATGGACTTAATTTTACATGAATTAATTCAAACAGACTCATAAAAATGTATAAATAAATAAATAAACTAATTGAAACAGTTATATCAACAAGAAGTTAAGAACGCTGAATCATCATAAAGTAAATGAAGAAAACCATATGTCTTGGTTTCTTCAGCATCTAATTGGTTGGGACTACAAGGTCAGTACCTTGTAGTCCCAGACCAAGTTATAATTTCCCAGAAAAGAGAAGTCATCCTTCACAGTCAAGAAAACATAACAAAGGGCTCAAGTTCATCTTTACTTTGACAAAATGTTCCACATGCAGAGCTTCCTCTACCAGTATATTTGTGGTAATACAGTCAATCAATTATACTACAAAGTTCATCACTTACAAGCTCCTCATACTAGTATGGCTTTACAAGTCTCATATCTTCTCTCCTTGTTGCTTCTTATTTAGTTTTTGCCATATTCCACCACTGCCCAAACTTCCAGTAACCAATATCTGGGCTCATCCCTAACTGCACAGGAAATAGACTCTTACTGGGCATCGACTTCTGGTGACTTTGCTTTTGGTTTCCCACAATTTGGAAAGGGAGGATATCTACTAGCCATCTGGTTCAACAAATTACCTGAAAAAACCATTGTCTGGTCAGCCAATGGAGACAATCTTGTGCCAGGAGGATCAAAAGTAGAGCTTACCAAAGATGGCAAATTTGTACTCGATGATCCAGCAGGCCTTGAGATATGGAAAGTTAACTTAGTCGGTTCAGGAGTTGCCTATGCAGCCATGCTTGACGCCAGAAACTTCGTGCTGGCAAGCCAGGATTCTAGCCTTTTGTGGCAGAGTTTTGATCATCCAACTGACACAATGTTACCTTCACAGACAATGATTCAGGGCAGCAAGCTTGTTGCTCGTTACTCAGAAATGAATTACTCTAATGGAAGGTTCTAGTTCCAACTACGATTGAATGGAAGTCTTGTGCTTCAAACTAGAGCTTACCCCACGGATTATTCTTATGCTGATTATTGGCCAGAAGAACCTATAGGCAGCGGCTCTAGGGTGGTCTTCAACCAGTCTGGCTCTATAATCTTTACAACAAGAAATGGAAGCATAGTTAAGAATAAATCATCAATTCCTGGTTCTACGAAGGACTTCTATTAAAGAGCAATCATGGAATATGATGGTGTTTTAAGGCATTATGTCCACCCAGAAAGCAGCTTAATGTCCAGGAGTTGGTCTTCTTTGCCAACCTTCATACCTTCAACTGTGATACTCATTGTGTCAGTGCTCCTTAGTAGCTTAGTGTTTCTGAACTTACTCTTCTTGTTGGCTGTCTTTCTGCTTGTTTTTCGTTTCAAATATTGGAAACCAAAGGCCCTTAAACCATACCCAGTCATTCCAGGCATGAATTTGCAAAGCTCCACTAATGAGGAACTAACAGAAGCCACAAATGGCTTCAGGGAAGAGCTGGGGAGGGGTGCCTTTGCAAAAGTTTATAAAGGAGTCATAGAATATGAGGACAGAAAACTAGTTGCAGCTAAAAGGATGAGTGATATGGTGAAAGAAGGCGATCTGGAGTTCAAAGCTGAAGTGAGTACTATTGGCAGAACAAACCACAGAAATTTGGTCCAACTGCTAGGATTTGGCAACAAGGGCAAGCACCGTCTTCTTGTATATGAATTCATTAGCAATGGTTCTCTAGCAAGCTTTCTGTTTGGGCTTTCGCAGCCATATTGGCACCAAAGAATTCAAATTGAATTAGAAACTGCAAGAGGTCTCTTTTACTTGCATGAAGAATGCAGCACCCAGATCATACATCATGATATTAAGCCACAAAACATCCTTTTGGACGACTCTTTTACAACTAGAATTTCGGGATTAACCAAGATTTTGAAATTGGACCAGACTCGAACAACTACAGGTATTAGGGGAACTAAAGGGTATGTTGCTCCAGGATGGTTCAGATACATGACTGTTACAGCTAAGGTGGATGTTTATAGCTTTGGCATTTTGTTGACAGCTCATTTGCTGCAGAAAAAGTTTTGAGACAGAGGCACAGGATGAGGATCGGATGATACTAGCTAACTGGGATTATGATTGCTATAAAGAAAGGAAACTGGATCTGTTAGTGGAGAATGATGAGGAGGCAATAGATGACGTGAAGAGAGTGGAGAACTATGTGATGATTGCAATATGGTGCATTTAGGAGGATCCATCACTAAGACCAACAATGAAGAAAGTGGTACAGATGATGGAAGGAGCTGTTGAAGTCTCATTTCCTCCAGGTCCATCCTCATTTAGCAGTTCACTCTAAATCCTCTAATATAAATTACTTCGCTAGTTGTTTAAAGTCTTTATGCATGCATAATTGTCAACATAATTAGCTTGGTAAGTCAAGTAACATCCAGGAATTTTGTACTTGAATGTATAATAATTTTATGTATCTCCCAAGTAATTCTTTATTTAAAAATTTGTATCAAACAAAAAATAAAGGGGGGGAGCTAGATAAAGTTTTCCTTTAATACTGCAAAAATTTATCTTTCCTATCGAGTATTGAACCATGATAAACTAATACAAAACCCAAAACTTAATGCCATCATTCAAATGGATTAAAAAATTGAGTAGGATGCCATGGGAAAAAAATCGCCTCACATGCAGAATCCCTCTATCAATTTTAAAAAACTCCGATGGACAAGGCCAGGGCAATGAATAGTGGCTAAACTTAGCAAGATCAAAAACTACCCTCTTACACCTTTGTAAAACTTCCTTATGATGTAATGTCATATAGAGATTATATGAACATTTAGGCATATTCATCAATGCCATGCAGGGATCTGTAGATGGGGTATAGAAGGATTAAAGGTACAAAAATTGAAAAAGAAAAATAAAGAACGAAATGGTAGAGAGAGAAGGAACCATGATCAAATAGTCTTTGTTCTTAGTCATCCTTTATATTAATGAAATGATCTTTTGTTTTGTTTTATGATATGATGAAGAGTAATACTTGCTGTCCTTGTTTCTTTGCCTCTCTTTTATGGAAAAAAAGGTGCAACCCCAAGACATGGCACAATCTGCAAGAGATTAGGCCTTATAAAATTCAGATCACTAGTTTCAATCTTCCCCTGCCTTTCTCTTGAGGCTAAACTCATTGACTCCGAAAGTGAAATTTTTTACGCATGTGTATCAGTAGAAGCTATCAATTGATATCTTTTTGTTTTTTTCTTTGAGGGACATTTTTTATCTATTCTATACATAATATTCAAAAATGAAATTAGAAAAGAATTGGGAATGGAAAATGCTGATTTGAACCATAAGTGGGACTAAAATTTTCATGCAGCTGCATTAAGAAATTACTGAATTGACATGAGATTACATATCTCTACATTGAAACAAACAAGCTAGTATCTAAAACAGTACACCTAAGTATGCTTCAAGTGCTAGACTAAAATAGTACAACCATACATGGTTCAGTACTAGTGAGGAACATGCATTGATGCATACCCATTGGTAATTGATTATACTGAAGTAGTTTATTTTTTTGATAAGCTGACTATACTGAAGTAGTTGGAAAAGGACATGTGGGCACTAAAACTTCAGTGGCATCTTCCAACATTTGCAAAACATTCTTCATGGAAGGTCTTAGCAATGGATCCTCCTGAATACGCCAGATAGAAGTTGTCACAAACTTCTCCACCCTTTTCATGTCATTCGTTGCCTCCTCATCATTTTCTACTAGCAGATCCATTCTCCCTTCTTTGTACTTATCATATGCCCAATCAACCAGTATTATTTGATTTTTATCCTCTACACTTGGTTTGACATTCTTTCTACAACAGATGATCTCGAGCAATAAGACACCAAAACTGTAAATGTCCACCTTTGGTGTGATAGGTCTATTCCTGAACGACTCGGGCAACATAACCTTTGGTTCTTCTTATCATTGCTGTGGTTCTAGACTGGTACATCTTCAAAAGCTTAGCTAATCCAAAGTCAGAAATCCTTTCTGTATAAGAGCCACCCAAAAGTATATTTTCAGGCTTGATGTCACAATGCATAATCTGAGTGATGCACTCTTCATGCAATTAATGGAGTCCCTTTGAAATTCCCATTGTAATTTGCACTCTTTGGTACCATCCCGGTCTTGAAGATCCAAAGAGGAAGCTTGATAGGGAGCCGTTGCTCATGAAATCATAAACTAGAAGTTGATGTTGGCCCTCATTACAAAATCCTAGCAAATTAACTAGATGTTTATGATTTGTGCGGCCAATTGCATTCACTTCTGTCTTGAACTCTTGCTCACGTTCTCTCACAATCTTGTCTAAGCGCTTGACTGCAATGAAATTTTCATCATCTACTGTTAGGACACATTTGTACACTGTTGCAGAAGCACCACTACCCAATATTCCTTGAATCCATATGTTGCTTCTTCTAGCTCCTTGTAAGTGAAATTCCGTAGGTTCATCCCAGGCGTTGATGGGCAGGTTTGTGGCATGACTGAGCCTGTTTGAAGCATTTTTTTACTTTTTTTGCATCAATCGTGAAATGACCATAACAATTGCTAGCAGTAGCATGAAGTTCATTAATACTGAACTTCCAAACAGTAGTGCTCCATTACAGGACAATATTGAGTGACAGTTGTATTGTTCCTCAATTTGATAAGACCTTTCCCTCCGATGCTGGGGTTGACAAAGCCATTGAGAGAGGTTGTTTTTTCTTCCAGCATTTCCCATCTCTGAACACGGCAAGGGCACAAAAACAATCACTTAAGAAAGAATTTCTGCATGCATCCTCACTGACTATTTGATAATCATGGTCATTGGGTGGACAATCCATGTTAATCAACTCTGTGACTGTGATATAGAAATGTTGATCTGACTGCTCCAATCCTTCATCACAAGTTTGCAGAGCAAAGTTCTGCTTGCATCCTTTTACCTTGTTATCTGAATCCAGATAAGCATAACCTGGTAGACAGTTGCAGATTGGTTCCTGATGATCACCTAGTGTTCAATAGCTATTGAATCCACAAGGTGCTGCGCCACCATATAGTGAGAAGGCCTGGCATATATCTGAAGGAATGTTAGTTGTAATTGACCACGCCAGAAGCCACCCTCCAGCAATTGTGCCATTGGCCTTGGGGTAAATGTATTGCCTGAAAACTCCATCATAATCTAAAGTTCCTCTCTGAAAGAAATCTGTTGTTGAAACTGGGTTCTTTGATATAAGGTCCAGTAGAATTCCATTTCTTGCCATAATGTAGATGTTGCCAGATTGGTTGAAAAGAAACTGAAAGCCAGTACCCATTGTATTGCTTTCCCAATACTTCTCACAAAATTATGTGTGACATCAAAAAGGGACAGTACAAGACCTCCATCGGATTGCAGAAGAAATTGGAAGTTTCCAATTGATTAATTTGTTTCTGATACACGAGAAACAAGTATGCTGTCTTAATTTAGTACCTGAGTTGGCAATATGGTGTCAGTTGGAGAGTTAAAGCTTTCTCATAAGTTGACATAATCTTGTCTTGCAAGCACAAAGTTCCCAGTGTTGAGCATGGATACATTGTTAACTCCACTAGCAGCAACATCAGCAGCCCAAACCTGCTGCATATTTGTGTCGGAGAGAACTAGCTGGCCACCTGTTGTAAGCTCAACTTTGGATCCTCTTTGGACTAGACTATTTCCATTGGCTGACCAAATTATGGTTTTTTCTGGGATTTTGTCAAACCATATAGCAACTAAGAAGTTTATAGCAAAAATTGGTTGGAATCCAAAAGTAAACTCACCAGAAGGTGAATTCCAGGAAGAGTTATCATCAAGAGCAGTGAGATAAGATCCCAAGCTATTTTTTGCATTAGTTTGAGCCAAAGTGGAAGGGGGAAGCAGCCAAAGAAGGAACAAGTAATGGATATAGTGTGACAGAGCAAAAGCCATGGTTAGAAGTGAGTTTGTTATGCTACAACAAAGATGGTAGTATAGAGAAAACCTCAAATCTTATTATTTTTGGACATCAAACTGAACTGAAAGCTTAAGACGCAATACTCCCCAAAATCCAAAGGATAGCAAGAAAGTTTTCTGGAGCAAAGATACTATAAATCTTTCCTGAAACGAGCAAATATGTTAGTGAATTATCACATGAGATCTTTAGTTATATTTTTATTGATGCTACACGTCCTATATGGTGAAGCACCATATCAGAGTAGGTTAAGACTCTACAAAATGACACACTTTTTTTTTAGTCATGATTGATACAATTACAAATGTTTCAAATAAAGTCATAGTTCTGATAATATATATAAAGTGGCATTAGAATCCACTGCAACTTGATATAAGATATTATTCTTGGTCCAAGTTCACCATTTTCTCTCTAAGCCTAAATTCTGCAAAGAAATAAAAAAATTACTTAGCATTTGTCAGACACTTCTACTCATATCTCCCCAACCCATTCGAGACCTGCACCAGTTGTAGTTGTTGATTTATCTGCATTGCAAGAAGATCTCATTTGAATGACCTGATCAAATTTCCAAGATAATCACTTTAAATAGCATTTGCAATGAACATTGACATTACATTTTAAGTCTTCCTTTTAATAGTCTCATAAGCAATGTAATAATTTATTTTGAACCAAAAAAAAAAA
This sequence comes from Castanopsis chinensis, assembly GCA_032878915.1. NCBI lineage: Eukaryota > Viridiplantae > Streptophyta > Magnoliopsida > Fagales > Fagaceae > Castanopsis > Castanopsis chinensis. The sequence goes on from JAVQMG010000084.1 coordinate 1,678,028, forward strand.
GAAGCAAAGCCTTTCATCAACTTGAGGTCCTGAAGCATTGACCTCGACTTGAACAAAAGGCTAATTTTCCACTTTCATTGCATATGTTGAACAATCATTGCTCGAGCTTAGATTGACTTCTTCAACATATTAAGTTGCAGTAGAGCCCTGTAGAACCAACACAAGGCTGCTGTGGATCACACTCTTAGGACTATACATTGGTCCTATACTTGAAACAAAGACAACACAGCAACAAATGAACAAATATATGCAAAGTGAAGAAATTCAACTATAACTTCAAGCATATGTACCAGATGAGTTTCTTTGATAACCCATTATGATAGAAACCATTACGCAGCTCTTCCGTAGGTACTGCTTTTTTTCCTAGCTAAGACTGTTTGTCTCCCGAGATTTTCTCCGTTTCCTAAGCGTCATCTCTGTAGAAAGTAAATTCCTTGCAACCTAACATAAGATATTGTTCATGGTCTAGGGTCACTATTTCTCACTAAACCCTGAGCTCTCCAGAGATATAAAGGGTGTTGCATATTGAATTTTTCAGATTCAAGACCTTCACCAGTTGTTGCCATTATTTCATCTCTGCATTGCAAGAGAAAATTCCAGTTGCATTGCATGACCTGATCAAATTTCCAAGGCAATCACTGTAAATAGCATTGAACCAAAATCAAAATTACATTGGCACTCTTCCTCATTATAATCTCGTAAGCAACGTAATAATTTATTCTGAACCATAAAAAAAGAAAAAGAGAAAGAACCAAAGCCTTACATCAACCTAAGGTCTGGAAGCATTGACGGTGACTTGAACAGCTTATTTGGAATTGTATTGCATATGTTAAACAATCATTGCTTGAGCTTAGATTGAATTCTTTAACATGGTAAGTTTCAATACAGCCCTATAGAACCAAGCTACCGTGGATCACACTCTTAGGACTAGACATTGTTCCAGGACTTGAAATAAAGAAATAAACATCAACAGATGAACGAACATGCAGAGTGAAGAAATTAAATGATAAAATGATAAGTATATGTACTAATGCATAAAACAGTGTTATCGTTTTTAATGACAATTAAATTTAATATAGTTATGCGTTTGCATTTTATTGAAAAACCTAATATACTATAGATAAGGAATAGGAATTGTACCTAAGTTTTGCCAAATAGATAAAACCCATTATGCAGCTTTTCTAAAGGCCAAAGGTTTCTGCTTCAATTGCTTCCCCAACTCCAATTGGAGCTATTCTTGCACTCAAATATTAAAAAATTTATATACCTACTGTTTGGTCCAGTCTGGTCCAGTCTAGTCTATTTTGGGGCCGGGATCAAAACCCACAATATTTAAAATTTATTGAATCTATTAATAATTAATGGTCCAGCATGTGAGTCTTTTTTACAGTCCTAAAATAAAGGAATTGTGAGCAATTTCTCAATAGCAGTATAAAGGAAGGCAATTTATTTTTGGCCAAATATTCAATCTTTACGGAAAAATATTATTGAGAAGCTCCTACTCGAATTTATTTAGGTATGTAACCCATTTTTGAACTTTGAGTCCCAGCAGCAAACTCGAGTTCCTAAGGGCTACATACGTAAATAACTTGGAACTCAATTTGCTAAACTTGATTTTCATTTGGAACTCAAGTTTCTAAAAGAACTACATATACCTAATAACTTGGAATTCAGTTGGCTAAACTCGATTTTTATTTACAACTTGACTTTAGCAATAGGGGCTACAAACCTTTAAAAAAACCTACAAGTTGGAACTTAACAGATATATCAAACAGTGTCCTCCTCTCCTCTCCTCTCCTCTCCTGCACCGTCTAACTCACATAGTTTGATATCATAATTCATTCACCCTGCCCTTGATGTCACTCACTCGCTGGTCTTGTTGTTTAGTCCTTGATTCAGTCTCATGTCAATCACAAGCTTCATATACAAAAGAGGGTTATGACTCATTCATGGGTTTGGATTATCTATCTGCGTTCATAGGGCACTTCATTAAATAATGAAAACACTGCTTCTGAAGTCATTCAATATGTTCCCAAATTGGTTCGCTACGTGTTTGCATAAATGCCTGAAAGAGAAGGCTTTGCGACCCGGCAAACAAGTTCATGCAACATTGTTGACTAGTGGGATGGACATGAAGGTGTTGTCTATGAACTCAAAGCTTGTTGGGATGTATGCAAGTTGTGGTGATGTGAGGTCTGCGAGGATGGTGTTTGATAACATTCAGAACGCCAATGTTTTCGCGTTGAATTGGATGGTATTGGCTTGTGCGTTTAATGGGTGTTATGAAGAGGCAATTGGGTATTTTTGTTTGATGCAAGAACTGGGAAATGTTGGTAATAAGTTCACTTTTTCGATTCTGTTGAAAGCGTGTGTTGGCTTAATGGATGTAAAGAAGGGGAAAGAAGTTCATGCTGTGGGGAAGAAGATGGGTTTTGTAGATGAGGTGTCAGTGGCAAATGCTTTGATTGATATGTACTGTAAATGTGGAAGAGTTTGTTATGCTCAGAGGGTGTTTGATAGGATGGTTAACAGAGATGTTGCTACTTGGACTTCTATGATTTGTGGGTATTGTAATATAGGAAAGACTGGAAAAGCTCTTGATTTGTTTCAGAGGATGAAGTTAGAAGAATTAGAACCAAATGATTTCACGTGGAATGCGATGATAGCTGGTTATGCTCGGGGTGGAGATATTAAAGGAGCATTTGCGCTTTTCTCTAGAATGACTAGAGAAAGGTTGGTTCCTGATTTGGTCACTTGGAATGCAATGATTTCTGGTCTAGTGCAAAGCCAGCGAGCTGGCGAAGCATTCAAGTTGTTTCGGGATATGTTGGTTTCAGGGATTAAACCCAATCTTGTGACCGTGACAGGATTGCTCCCTGCATGTGGATTGACAGGTTCAATGCAAAAAGGAAGAGAAATTCATGGATTGATATACAGGATGGGGCTTGATATTAATATCTTTGTTGCTAGTGCACTTATTGACATGTACTCAAAATGCGGCAGTGTGAAGAATGCTCAAAATGTCTTTGACAAGATTCCTGTCAAGAATATCGCGTCATGGAATGCCATGATTGGTTGCTATGGGAAGCATGGCATGGTTGAATCGTCAATACAGTTGTTTGAGAGGATGCAAGAAGAAGGAATGCAGGCAAATGAAGTGACTTTCATTTGCATTCTTTCTGCATGCAGCCATAATGGTTTAGTAGAAGAAGGTTTGAAGATATTTAGGTCCATGAAAGAGAGTTATGGGATTGAGGTTGGAAAAGAGCATTATGCTTGCGTTGTTGATCTTTTGTGTCGGTCAGGGAGGATGGTAGAAGCTTATGAGTTGGTGCAGGAGATGCCAATGGAAGTGCCAGGGTCAATTGTTGGAGCTTTCTTCAATGGCTGTAAAATCCATGGAAGAAAAGATCTGGCTAAAACAATGGCTCAGGATTTTCTGAAGATGGAGTTGAAGAAACCTGGAGGTTATGTGACACTATCAAATATTTATGCTGCTGATGGTGATTGGGAAGAGGTTGAGAATGTAAGGAAGATGATGAAGGAAAGTAAGAAGCCTGGTTTTAGTTGGGTAGAGAAAAGAAATGAGTTTGTTGGAGAGGGAAAAGAAAGTGATGAAGTTGAAATGGGAGCAGGTATGTGCTCTACTTTTCAAATTATGAATGAGATTATAAATTTCCAATGAAACTATATATTTGTATATGACGTAGGTCAGAGTTATATAACTTATAAAAGTGTGTGAACATTGGAAAGCTAAGGTGACCACCGAGAACTACTTTCACATTAACCTTTTCTGTGCAGCAAGTAGAAGAATTAACAATAGACAATGGGTATTACCCTCAATTTTCCCCCCAAATGAAATTGTAGGAAGAATCAATAATCTCTGAGAAAGAAGGAAATGTGTATCAATTAATTTACTAACGTTCCCTTTCTTGGCTTGGGCATTCCTCTGAATCTTATAATTTTTCTCTTATGTGCAGACAAGATCAAAAAGGACAAAAACGATGGAGAGCTAGATTCTACCGGACCTGGTGGTTAAACAATTAGAGTTAGTGGGGCTGCCATTTGAGTACCAAATTCTTTTTTTTCTTTTACTTTTCTTCTTCCTTCTAAGAAAATTATTTCAGCAAGTGTAGACTTCAAATATAAATTTATTCGGGGACATAAACGTAAAAAAAAGGAATTGAGACAAAAATAATCACTAGGGATCTCAGCATACCTGTTTTCCAAATCAGAAGGCTTTTTGACATTTGTACACTTTAGTTTCAAACTTATAAGAGTATTACTGTTTCTTTGGAGTCTGGACGAATGGAGATAAGAAGTTGTGCCATTACATGAGTGTCATTTTTTCTTCCACACCATTTATGGATACAAACTCATTATTCATCATAGTGTAGAAGGAAACTAGATTCCCTGATGTTCATATCTGTGATGCAACTACTTCTTGGTAGGATTTATGTCATGATGTAATTATAAATAACCACGCCATTTAGTGCCTGTCATCTATATGATATTTCAACCCAAAATATGCATAGTTTCTTTCTTTCTATAAGTATTGATGCTCTCCGCGCTCTCCCCCCCCAAAGTTTGCTTGGCACAGGTTTGAAATCAGTTCCTTCTGCGTTGTGTTCTGTTGAAAACACCACATTTCTTGACAGTGGCATGAAATTGAAAATTTTGCATTATGCTTGGATGGAAGGAAATGGAGGGAGAAGACAGGAGCTAAGAAGGGAAGCTGACCAGAACTAAACCCATCTCCCTCTGTTCCGAACATACCCTTAGGGACAGATTTTTTTAATAAACTTAGGGACACAGATTTAGTGCCTTGTTTTCTCCATGACTAAGTTTTGATTCATACCTTGAGTTGTCATAAGTTGTCTCCTAATTTTATGGAAATTGGCTTATGGTGCTTGTACTAGAGCATACTAAGGATACCTTGTCTTTGTCTAGATGCTATTAGATTGAATATGAGTGTTGAGTTGTGTGGGCATGTACTGGGTTGAATTTGACTATACAAGTGATTATAAAGATTCTAGTCTATATAGTGCATATGCGGCTAGCATTTTTCTTGTGATATCTAGAATTGTATGGATTGGGTTGGATTTGATACGAATATAGGTTGCAAGGGTGTGTGCTAATCCAAACACGTAGCACTATGTAAGTGATTACAAGGTATCTTGATTGTAACTTGACTAGTCATTTTATAGTATAGTAGGGGGAAACCAAATTGGGTTCCACCAAAACTTGGATTTATCTTCTCAAACTTAGGCTTGGGATTAGCACTCCATTTGTTTCTGCACAAGATGGGTTTGGCAAGGGCAACGGTGTAGGATGGTCATAGCCGCGGCAGCTGTGATGGTGATGAGAGCGGCAATACTGATGGTAGTGATAAGGTTGAAGCTAGTGTAGTGGCGGTGACAACCAAGATAAGTCTTAGTACTGACCATGACATTGGCAAGTAGTATTGGCATAAGAAAAGGTAGGAGGGGTTGAGATGCTTTTGGTCAAAATAAACGGAGCATTAGTAAATATACAGATTTGGATTGACCCGTGAGAGGCGTATAAATCCTAGATAAATTTTCTTTTAGCACAAGGTAACCTGCCCGACGTTAAATAGAAGGACTTTTTGATTTTATTGGTCACCCAAAATGAAGAAAGAAGAAAACTTAAAAAGGCACCTTGAATGGTCCAGCATCTTGTTGCCTATACATGCAATTGTCCCATTCATTCGTCCCTTTGTAATTTCTTTCGTCGGTTTTTTTTTTTTTTTTAAAGAAAGATTGAGAACTTCACTTTAAAAAGAAAAAAGAGTATACAGAGAAAACAATATGTTGGATATTGTCAATGGTACTGACCATTCATACACTTGTTAGTGTATATTTGACTCTTTTTAGTGTATAAAGGAGAACTTGATTACTTTTTTGGGTTTTTGTTAATTGGTGTTCTTATGCTCTAGTCAAAGAAAGCTTCAAACAACCCCCACTTACATTAGGAAGTAACAAAAACTAATAAACAAATGTTATTTAATTTGAAAGTGGCTTGACTCTTTAAAAAAACCAATTGATTGTACTAAAAAATTCAACCTATATGAGAGCACAAGGACACCCATTATCATGACGTTTTTCTTTATATGAAATGATTTATTTATTTTTGGTCCAAGAAATAATTTATTTTTTTCAAAAAAATTAATTTATATCTTATCTACCAAGGAATAGAATTTGAAATCTTATATATAGACCATATATCAAAGGATTGTGTGGTTTCGGCCAAGGGTCCAAAGAAGGAAAAATTATTAGAAGAAAAGTAGTTTGATATTTCTTTTGAGGTTTAAAGGATACTTATAGCTGAGAGCCATGTAAATGAGGTTGAAGTTTGTTATCATAGAAGAAGTGATACCAAAATTTATGGTATCTCAATAAATGATATGATATAAGAACTTCTACTATCACAAAACTTATTTTTGCTTTTATATACGGATAGTTTGGGTTGCAAGAATTTGAACCATATATGTTTTTATTGAAACTACAAGATTCTCGACGTTACAAAACACATTTGAATAGCCAACATTTACTATCGACCTTTTTGCATCATAGACTTCTTCATACACGGGAAAAAAAAAAAGGTCTGACAGCTTATATTATATAACTGAGATGGTTTTAGGCTTTTAGCCCATGAAATTTAACTCTTAACAAAAAATTATCAAATAGTTATATGGCTAAGATGATTGTGGCCGATTATGCCATCTTAAAAAAAAAAAATCCGAATAATGACTATATGTTGTGGAGAAGTGACTTTGTTTGTCAAACTTAATAGTCATAGAGACTAATTTAGAGGTAAAGTTTCCACTCAAACAGAGTTCAAGCTCCCTATTCCTTTAATAAGTTCTTATAAGATTATCAATTCCAAGACCCAATTGATATGAATAAAAAAAAGCAGAGTGGGTTTGAAACTGGGAAGGGAGGGAACCAAGGACCCTCCAACACCATTTCCAATATTGTGACCCATTAGTAATAAGTAAAAAAAAAAAAAAAAAAAAAAAAGTGTCTTCTTTTAAAGAGGGAAGCAAAGAATTAAAGGAAGAAATTCTAACATAGTACTATGTGTACTTTAAGAAAGATAGAATCTAATTCCTCAAAAAAAAAAAAAAAAATTACAATATCTTGGACCAATTTTTTACATCACACCTACACTGTGCCTCCCATACCCTGGGTTGTGGTCTAGGGGTCCATGTAGTCACAGTGGTCTGGAACATTGTACACAACAACACAAAAATGTTTCGAGAAATTCATATGTGAAGGACGATTTTGATAATGGACCACCCAAAATAAATGTACTAGGTTACACGAAGAGTAACCTGTATGAGCAGATAAAAATTTAACCGGATGACTTTCAAATCGCTATCCTTTCAATGAAAAGCTGAAAACACAAAGTTACAAAAACAATACAATGGGCTTGCATATGAGACTTCAAGCAAGTCAAAAAGGTTGATTTGAATCTTCTTTCTTTCTTATCCTTTCTGACCCCAAAAAATAAAAAATAAAAAATAATCTAAAAAATTACCAATATTTAAAAGATGAAGTTGCTACTTTCATAATCAATCACGTCTCTAAGGTGCTGTCATACATTAATATTTCCACTTAGTTAGGTGGTGTTATATGTCATAGTTTATTTTGTTTTTCACGTGGCATAGACATGGTTCAGCTAATTAAGTTGAGAACACAACTTTTGCAAAAAAAAAAAAAGAAAGAAAAGAAAAGTGTAATTGTGGTCCTTATGATACAGCGTAGTTGTAACTTACAGTGAGTTCTAAATTCATATATATTATCATGTAAAACAAAGACAGATAGGGTGAGTCTTAAATTAAAAATCTTATTGATGAGGAAATAAAAAATGGTAATGTCACCTCTTAAGTTGAATAAGAATTAGGTCTCAAAAAAAAAAGTTGACTAAGAATTACTCCTCTAGTCCCTTCTAGTGGCTAATTTAGGGCATTTTTTTTTTTAAGATTCTTCAAGTGGCTCAAACAAAGTGTTTCAGCTGTTAGACCAAAAAATGCAAGAAGGAATATGCATTTGATTTTGATTTTTGAGGTGGGTTTCCTCAGCTTCCTGAAGGCCATGGCAAAGCCAATATTGTTTTCACAATTTACTTATTCTGTGGGTGAAAAAAATAGATAACTTTGGTGTTTGCAAATAAAGAAATATAAGACATGGTATGCACTAAGCAAGGATTACCTAAGAAAAATAAAATAAAATAAAATCAATACTCAGTTGAGAGGATCAAAAAAACCTATATATATATATATATCATGAAATATATAATATTCAAAAGTATAAATGCTCTAAAATTCCTTGAAGCATCAATTCTGCATAAATTGACCATTTTTTGAGAGAATACATGACTAGAATTGTCATAGTTTTTTATTTTTTTATTTTTTTTCAGAGATAGTATTGTCATAGTTGATAGTACATTTATTTAGAATAAGACAAATGTATCCGTGAGTGATTTTGGTAAATATCAAATCCCTGACCTTAGTGAGGTACACAAAGATGTAGGCATAAAATAAGGGTAGATTTGTTGTGCAAAGTAAATTTTGTTGGAATAGATTAGGATTACAAACCCACCTCTCTCTCTCTCTCTCTCTCTCTCTCTCTCCAAGCCCATTTTTTCTCCTCTAAGCCTAATTAAGAATAGACACGTTATACCATTGCGTACTCTTAGTATGTGATCAATTTATAAGTATAAGTGCTTATAAGGTGTGGGAGATAAGGGTCAGAGTTCAAATCTTCAAGAGGGAGCTTCACACACATATACATTTAGATTAGGTTAGAGTAGAATTTATGTTAAGGACATATTTTATGTAATTGGTTAATCCTTTGACAAAATGCATTTTACTTGTAATTGAGTAGATTTAGGATAAGTTTAGTACTTCAAGAAACATGTTGTTCAAGGTAAGTATTAAAGTCATAAAGATTGGATCAAGAAACAAGTGAAGAAAAGCTGTTCATTAAAGCTCGACAGATACCTCGACAGAAATAATATCTGTCGAGACTTAATGAAGAAAGCTCGACAGAAGCTTGATAGAAGTTGAATCTATCGAGATCTACGAAATTAGAATTTCTAGATATGATTTTCGACCCATGTTGAAATATTTGTATAGGGTTTTTTTTTTTTTTTTTCCTCTCACAATCCTAGACATATATAAGGCTTATTTTAAAGGCTGTTACATTGGGTATGCACATTGAGAACATATGAAAAAGTGACCGAGTGCCTTATTCTCTCTGTAAGAAGTTACTGCGTCTTTTGTGTCTTAGGGTCTTGTAACTAAGTACTTCTTGATCTTCATTCTTGATAAAGTGAAGAATTTTGCAGCCAACAACATCTTCTTCAAGTTGCTGAAGTTAGTCACGTACTGAGATCGGTGCATCATTGGTTAGTCATGTACTGGAATTCGTGCAAAAGGGTGACGTTCATATATTGAAGAGTTTAGAGGTTCTGAAGCAGTAGAAAGTTTATGCTGTAAGTTCATTTACGAGGATTGTAGAGTCTAGGGACAAAAGTTTTGTACTAGATCTGAAACTTCTCTTTATTATAGTGGATTGCTTTTCAGAAAGGTTTCCTCCCAGCTTTTTTACTGTGAAATTAGTTTTATTCATTGGTTTTTTTGAGTTGTCATACCTTGTCTTATTTATTATTTCACTGTGCAGGATATTGACATGATATTGATGTTAATTTGTTTTAACAATATTTATTCATTATAAATTTAATTAACAACTTGTGTTTAAAACTTATTAATTCTATTAATTAGGGTCTAAATTTCCCAACAATATATATATATATATATATATATAAAATAGCTACATTATCCTTTTCGATTAATCTTATATATACAAAAACAAGATCAATCTTTTTATTTTTCTCACCACCCTTTATCTGTTAGCACATCAAGTGGCCGCAATAATACAAGTGAATCCCATTTTTTTTAAGCAATGTCCAATCTTACTCTTAAAAAAAGGAAAACATTTTTCACAAGTGAATGGGGGACTAATAAGTTAGACATAACCCATAGCCATTGATAAATCATCCTTGTTTATATACATTAATTATGTGACTCAAAATTTTCATGAAATTAAGTTTAAAAAGCTTGTAAAAAGATATTAGAATCTGGATTTTTCAAAAAAAAAAAAATCACTAAAAAGACTTTGGATCTTTTTAAATAATAATAATAATAATAATAATAATAATAACATATTATTAGAGATAAATTACAAATAACAATTTTTAATTTTATCCAAAATTTAATCTAATGCTGTAATTTTTGATTTATTTATTTTAGTCCTATATCTTTGACTTTTATTCAACACTGGTGTATAACATGTGCATATGCATGATATAATTAAAAAAAATTACAATTACACACATATATGGATTCATATTATACTATCTATCTCTCTTATTTTTATTTTATTTTCTTTTGGATATACACATGAGTTTACTCTTTCTTTTTTTGTTTATTGAGTTTTTGATGATTTATTTATATTAGACCTTTTTGTCTTTTGCACCACATTAACTCACCTAGAACAAAAGCTTTTAAAACTTAAATAAAACACGTGGCACAAAAGTAAACAACAATCGAAATCCAATTTAAAACCTAATTGGATTTTCTCTAAACTTTACCTCTCTCTCTCTCTCTCTCTCTCTCTCTCTCTCTCTCTCTCTCTCTCTCTCTCTCTATATATATATATATATATATATATATATATAGATTTGTCATTTGATCCACTCCATTAAGTGGGTGGCTGTTAACTACCCCTAAAACAATGTTGTTTTCAAGATAAAAAAATACTAGCAAAAAAATATTATATTTTAGACACTTAACAGCTCATTGTAAAGGAAGGGGATGAAAGGACTATACCGAATACAAAAGAAAGTAATAAAATTGTAATGAAAAAAAAAATCATAAGCTATAGGACTAAATTGAAATTTAGGCAAACTTATTTGTAATTTAATTTAAGACTGATAGGCCAAAAGTGTATTGACCAATTTGACAAATTAATTAATTAATTAATTAAGTCAATTTAACATGCAATAGCATGGTAGCACAAACAAATCACCAATTAAACTAAACGTAGTGGAAAATAAATTTGACATGGCGTTTTGTTTACAAATAGAGAAAACCTCCGAGGTAAAACTCCACTGGGTGAATTTAAGGTCACCACTCCCAAGAATATACTATTATCAATCACAAGCGGTTACAAAGTAAAAGGATTCTCAGTACTTAATACCAACCTACAGTTGAACTCTTACCCCAATATCTAATTGGACTTGTATTGTAGCAGTAATTTCTTTGTTCAATACACGAATCCCAATATGTGACTAACCAATAATGCACGGATCGCAGTACGTGACTAACACACCAACTTGAAAAAGATGCTGGCTACAAAATTTTTCAGTTCATCAGCATGAAGATAAAGAAGCTCCTTGGTCACAAAACCGTTGGCTCAAAGACGCAGTAGCTTTTATAAAGAGAATGATGAACTAGGGCAATTTCTATCTCCGGTCACAATATGCGTGTATTCAGTTTTCAATACTCTTGCATCACTTATGACGGCCCTTATAATAATCCTTATATATGTCTAGGGTTGTGAGAAAAGAAACCCCACATAAATACTCAAGGATATGTGTGTAATTAGAACTGAAAAGTCTGATTTTGTAATTCTTGACAGATTCAGCTTGTGTCGAGTTTTTGTTGAGTTTCTACATTAAATCTCGATGAATAGTCTTCTATTGAGACATTTGTCGAGCTTTAATGAACATCACTTTTCACTTGTTTCTTGGACAGAATTGCATGGCGCTAACACTTGACTTGAATAACATGTTTCTTAAAGTCTTAAACCATCCTAGATTTACCTAATTACAAGTAAATTGCATTTTATCAAAAGATTAGCCGATTACATCTAAAATGTCCCAAACAAAGACTTTTATCGATTTATAATAAGTTTTGTTTCTGAGTGCATTAGGATGTAGCTTTTTTTAAAAAACATTTCTTTTGCTTAAAACTTGAAAGTTTATTTATTATTTGTTAAAATTGATTAAAAGACTTTTAAAAAGGCATGCATAAACAAATAAACAAAAAAAAAAAAAATTAAAATAAAGAGTTGTTGTCAAAGAAACTAAATTTCTTTTTAATTTCAATGCCATCAAACCCATGTTAGAAAATATAGTAATGAGCCAAGGGTTATTACACAAGATATTACAAGCCAAAGATTGAAATAGGTAGACATTCGAAGAGAGAAAGCTTAACATGGAAAAATATTTAATTACATGACATTTTTTTTGAAGATAATTAAATTATATAGCTACTTATCTTCATCTAAAAATGTTACATTTACAAACAATCCAAAAAAGAAAAAAAGAAAAAAAGAAAAACTCATAATTGTTGAAATCAATTTGGAACACTTAAAATTCAAGTTATTGGTGTCCTTTGCGTGCCTAAAGTAGTTACAAATTGATGTCGTTAGGTTTCACTTATGGAGACATATGGCATCAAAGTTAGTACTTTTTAGTTTGTAGTTTGACGTTTTTACCTATTACTGTGTTCTGTTTTAGATCCACACAACAACAAAGACCCCTTAAACTTGGGTTGAGAGTCCAACAATTTATAGCTCTTTGGCTTTGGAGGGCATGGCTTACTTCTGAATCTCACTCATTTACCAAAACACCCCCTTTGTTTTCAATTTCTTACACGCGTATCTCAGTACACACTACAGAGAGAGAGAGAGGGATAGAGAGTCACACACAGCCTACAAAGCCAATCAACAACAAATATCTCTTCAGCTCTCATCTCTCTCTCTCTGTGAAGCATTCTCTGTTTCATTTTTTGGACAATTTATTTGAGAGGAGCCAACATGCTGTACCTTATGTTCTAATCCTTATTCCATTCGAATCTCAATGTTTCTTGATCTGGGTATCCAATATTTCACCCTCAGATCATAGTTTTTTCCATTAAAAATCCTTTTTTTTCCTCAGCTTTCACTGTTGCAAGACAAAAAACCCATCTGGGTCTTGCTCTCTCTTTTAAGTTTATATGGGTGTTTAAACAGATTCAAAGTGATGGATTTCATGTTGAAGATGCAAAGAAGCTTTTTTTCAAACCTGGTTAGTATCATTTCATCTCTCCTCTCTCTCTATATATATGTTGGTTTTGTGCTTGAAATATTTTTGTTCCTTTGTTGTGCCATATATTGCTTTTATTCTTGCTATTTCTGGGGTTTGAAAGTTGAAAAATTGATTGTCTTTTGTTTGATTTATTTGGGTTCCATCAAGTTCATGTTTTGTTTTGGATCTTTACTTTCCTGGTTTTTGAGATTTTGCTTTGTTATCAAAGCTTATTTTTTGATTCTTGGATTTTCGGGATATAGTAATTTCTAGTGTTTATTTTTTCCTTTTTTCCCTAAGTTAGTCTTTGTAGGTATGTTACTTTTCTTCAAGATTTTAGTTTCCATATGATTTGTGTTCTTGTGCTTTAATGTTTTGAGAGTAAACTGACACAAATTATTTAGTTTGTAGCTGAAAAAGCAGAAGTTTTATTGTTTGTTGTTCATTTTCTAATTGACTTTAGTAAAAGGAAAATCATCTGAAGGCTGTGATTGTTTTAATGAGAATACAGAAAACCATAGGTGGTATTTATCAATTTTGAGTTTTTCACAAATTTTGACCTTAGAGAACAAACCTCTTCTCGCACTGTTAAGCTTGCTCAAGTTCATCTTTTGGAAGCAAAAAACAACAGAAAACTGTGTGATTAAAAAACTGGATTCCGATTTAATTTTTTGGCAACTAAATGGAGAGCAAGGAAGTTTTGTAGTCAGATATTATTTTTAGACAGTTCATATGCAGCTCATAAGCTATTGTTTCAATTTATAATGAGATTAATCCTGCCCTAGCATTAATCCAGATTGAATTGAGTGGCAATGGCTATATCTCTTCTTTATTGATAGGATTTCCATCATTTGCAGTCTCTGGCAAAGTAGACAATGGCAAGGCACCGAACATTTTGTTTCTCCAACATCCATCCATCATTAATTATCTCAATCTGCTTTCCCTATTCACTGGTACATTCTGTGCTGCAACTAGCTGCACCTTTACTAGTAAGGGTGGGTTAACCAGCTACTTATACAGCTGTTTTTGTTTTGGTTGTCTGTTTTCTATATTTGAAGAAGCATGCTGAAAACACAATATCTACTACAGGGACATTGAAGTGCATGGAGTTAGCATCACCCTTTCTCTTTTGTTTTTGGAGGGGGGGGGGGGTGTGGGGGAGTGGGGATTGGGTTTATTGGTTAATTACACCTGCATTCAATGGGGTCATGAACCCATTACCTCACCTTATATCCTGTTCTTATGCTGGAAGGAGGTGCTCTAGTTCAAAATTTTTATCATCTTAATTAATTCTATATAAGAGAAAAGTAACACCCCATATTCTTTTTGATTCCTAGAAGTAGTCCTTGATGGATGAGAGAACTGTTTATTGCAAGTGCCATGAATGGCAATATGGATTCATTTGGACGATGCTTGAATGTACCATAAGTCTTTGTTATTGAAAGCTAGTGTATGTGTGCTGGTTGCTACTTGGTACATTTATGGCATTACACATTTATGGGATCTGCTATTATGTTTCACCATTTGCTAATTTGTATGCCTTTTCGCATATCTTTTTGTTTAATTTTCTTCGCAGAAAAAAAACTTGATGGAATGATAAGATTATTACATTTTCTGGATGTGTCCAAATTCATCAGAATTTTATTATACATTTATTGATTAGATTGTGTATATTCTTAGAAGTTCATCTTAGCTATATTGACACCTTTGTATGTGTTTTTTTTTCTCTAGCAGAAATCTGCTTCATTTGTATGAGTTATTCTTTTGTGGTTCTAAAAAGATGGGTAGGGGTAGAGGAAAGGGGAAGAAGTTAACTGTTACCAATCATGAGGATGGTGGAAGTGGTGAGGAAGAGAAAATTCCTGCACAGAAGAGGAGGGGAAGACCTCAAAAACCACTGAAGGATGAAATTGATGAAGAAGAAGTTGAAAAAATAGAGGAGGAAGACAGTGAGAATGCAAAATCTGGTACTCCAAGCAAAGAAATAAAGAGTCCTGCAGCAACAGAGAATGGAAAGAAGAGGAAGCGAAACTCGCATGTAAAAGAGAAGGCAGATTCTGTGAAGGAGGAAAATGGTAATGGAACCCGATCAAGCACTGATGATTCAATTAAGTCCAATGGATTTCGGCTTAATGGAAGCAGGCGGAAAAGCAAGCCTCGTCGAGCTGCCGAAGCAGGTGTTGAGTGTAAGTGAGACTAAGGGTTCTCCCATTTGACACTACCGGATTGCGGGGTAGGAAGTGAGACCTAGTAAAACTCTAGTTTCCTAATGCTTTTTTGGTTTTTGTTCCTTATCCTTTTTGGTAGTTCCTTTCATTGATTCCTTTTTTATTTAAATTTGTGAGAATTCAGAATTTATTCTGCTGGTTGTAATTTTCCATAATGCTATTATATTTTATGTTTTCACTGGTTTTTGTATTATATAAATATGCATGACATGTTTAAGCAGTTTCTATTTTCTTCTATCGTTCTTACAAATAATTCTTAGATAGGCTCAATTTGGTAAAATAAGTAGATCTGCATTCTGTGCTCTGCCATATATAGTTCTGCCCTCATGATATTGTTTTCCCTGTCTTGTACAACATAACTAATAAAGTATTAATGTCTTCCTTAATTTGTTGGGTTAGAAATTTTGGTATTTTTCCAATATCTTACTCTACCAATGATTGAATACTACTTGAACTCAAGACAAATCATTTCACTTCAAGTTTAGCCTTTTTGGTCCATGATTTGATCTTGGGCTCACATTTGACCGTTCTTTCTTATCTCCATTCTACATATGTTTGTGTGGGTGGAATTCATTTACTTTTAGACTTACTAGATAATTAGTCCATCCATATCTTCTTACAATCCTTTAGCAAATGTATTAAGCTTTCATCAAGAGAGTGGTTATGCCATGTTATAGATATGTTTGTTGTTTGATGCATCTTGAGTTATTAGGAATATGATTCAATTTGATGATAAATGAAGTTTCTTATGAAAGTTGTATTGCCTTGCTCTATAGGATTAATTGAAGACAAAAAAATTGGTGGAGATGATCAACCAAGGTCACTAATAAATAGGTTCCCTAGAAAATATTCAATGCTAAAATATTTCCACTTGAAAATTACATATCTGTAATCTAAAAGCACTTTATACACTGCTTGAATAGTTGAAGAGAAGATAGAATGGAAGAGAAGAGACTAACAACATGAAATTTCAGAAACCATGTTTGATTAATTAATGTAGATGTTTTGGACTAGTATTATAGTTTTCTCGTGCTAGGTAGGACCTATATTTTGTTGAGCAAAAATTATATTCACAGTTTTACTTTATTTTGCAGTTGAATCACATTGGGGTTTTTCAAATACCCTTTTGAGGTATCTTATGAGTTGCTTCCAGTACATATTTCATGTTTGTTACAAGCTTCTTGTTTGGGTTATTTGTAGGTTCTTTGAAATAGTTGTGGCTTTGTTTGAGTTCCACAGTGAATTAATGATGATCTTTAGTTCTTGGCAGAATGGGAGTACTCAGTGCCCTTAGATTGGAACCCAATAGCGTTGACTCCATTGAGAGTGGATTAAAAAGTCTTTGCAACCATTTTTATACCCAGATACCATAGTTCAAGGTGCAAAGCTAGTAGAGGCTGCTTTATAAGTTTACAGCGCAGATGAAATATTTTTAGAAATCCTAGCTTTATTTGTTTTCATTTAAACTTTATATTGTAAATGTTTTCCATGGTTTTCTATGTTTGGTGTAACAGAAAATTGCTATTCAATGGAAAACATTTTCATGGTCAACAAAAAATTACACTGAAAGGACAAAAAATCACAAAGCTCCTCCCTTTCCCTGCACTCCTCTCACCACCTTGGTTACTACTAAAACTACTGTTTATCAACTCATTTGAGGGTTTTTGGCTGGTTGTTCTTGCCACAAATATTTTCTATTAAAAACATTTTCCTAGCAAGAAATGTTTTACACCAAAGCAAATAGAGTTTAGTCGATATAATACGGTGCCTTGATGATTATTGATGATAACTCTACATTATTTTTGAGGCATTGAATAGGCCTGCATTCTTGCTCAGGTGAGTTATTTTGCTGAAGTAGTACTTTCATAGCAATATGGGTGTCATTGTTTTGTTGTGAAATGGTACACGTTAGTTTACCTTTCTTATAAATATTATATGAGTATTGTCAGATCTAAAAACATGATTCTGAGCTGTCTTTACTCATACAAAACACTGCTAATATGTGATAAATTTGAAAACTACAGGAGAAATTGGAATGTGGATTGTGAACAGTTCCACTGCAGGGTGTTTTGACATTGGCCTTGCCAAAGGATTTTGACGTTGAATTAAATTTTCTTTATAGATCATTGATGGGTGAAAGTTGTTTTTGTCTAAGTACTTGGTTTTTCCTGAAAAACTGTTACTCCTTTGTTTAATATTGTTGGTCCTATGAATCCTATTTTGAAAATAGCTTAGAGCTCTTCTATAGGCTCTTCAAATACAATTTTCTCTCTATTTAGGAGAGTAACAAGCAAATTTGGCCCCAACAGACTGTTTATTTAGTAGAAATGTTTTTAAAATGCTACAGTGACTCCACATGAAGAGCCTCTCTTTTTATGATGAATCAGAATGTTTATTAGCAAACAAACCAGAATACAAGGCATAGCTCTGTAAACCCTTAATTTAATATTTTCCCCAACAACAATAAACAATCCCAAATACAAGTTATACAACATCAATAAAATCCTCCACACCTATCTAGCCTTGAGGGCTTTTGTTGCGTATCTGGCTTTGAGGGCCTTTGATGAGTGAGGTGGTGGATAACGGCAAAGGAAATGTGAACAAGAACCGGTGCCAGCAATACCATCAGTAGCCCCCAATCACAATGCGCCACGAGGGCAATGTTGTCGCTGTGGACCCAAATTGTTTGCAAAGAATTTGAGTTTGACGATTGTTGCTAATACTCCTTGCTCCTCCTTGGCCTTGACAGCAGTGATGGAGCCGGTTGTACCCTTAGTCTCTCGCTCTGGTTCCCCTTCCGGTGGAGGAATTGATTGTGGAGAGCTCGGAGAATGAGACAAATGGCAAAGGGGGAAAGAGGCTCCCCTAGAACAAGTGTTGCGAAGGTTGGGTCAATCATGGGTGTATAGTCTTTTAAATAAAATGTATAAATTTACAAAATTACTCTCTTTAATTTAAACTTCTAAGTAGATGAGGGGTATTGATGTTTTAAATAAAGTTAAGATTTAGTTATGAAAGTTACCAATATCGTGTTTATTGACTTATTAACGAAAATCATAATTTATGACATTTTAAAATAGAATAGATAACCGACAATATTTGATGAAGTATAATGAATTGATGATGTAATTATTTGAACAATTTTTTTTTTTTGATGTCATTTGAACATTGAATCTTGACCTCCTTGAAATTATATAGATTTGTAAATTTTTTTGCAAAGAGTAGATTATTTATGACTAGATATTGTGAAAATTTCAGGTTCTGGTTCAAGCTTTGATGCCTCCACTACTGTTTAATGTGAGGTCTTGACAATGGGTCAAGTGCAGGTTGTTTAAACTTTAAACATATGAGGTACTCCTACAAACGTGAGCAGCGGTTGTTGTAATGGCCATTCAACCTCATTTTCCAACTATTTAACAATCAAGCTTTAGTTTCAATATCAAAATGCATAAAAAAAACCAGGCTTGACTTTGTGGGGCTCAGGGAAAATAAGGATTGTGAACTATTAAGCTGGGACAGTGAATCCAAATTGAAGAAAGTTGACGAGTAACACTGAAGCCCCTAAAGTGGGACGAGGAATAAAGCTTTTGAGTATGTCCTAATTGTAAACATGTGATTCTGAAGGATTCTGGATTCTTATTGCTTGGTAATGTTCCACAAGGCTTAAGAAATTGTACTCCTTAAGGCTTGTGAACAAGCTTGATCTCTTCCCAAGCCATATGGGCCTTTACTTGAATTGATTACTTGTGCTTGGATAGGGTTAGGCTTTTGAAACATAGTTCTTCACCACTATGGAATCGAGATAAACTCTTGGGCTTATTCATAGTTCAAACTTCAACCAATCAATTGTGAAGTAGGCCCTATTCTCTCTCTTGCAAAAAGGCTCTTGATATCATGCTATTCTTTGAGGAAAAGAGACCCCATTTCAATTATTTATGCCAACTTGGTTTTAGACATGTTCTTGGAGCCCAATCTGAACAATTGGGCTCTATATCTATAGAACCATAATATATATTATTTTGGGTCCAAATTTAGATTTCATATAAGGCTATAAGTTTCTTACTTTCATCATTATTTTTCATCCGTTATATCTATTTTCTACTTCTCGAATCAACCTTTTTCTATCCCCGGTTTAGTACTCCCTCACTTGTAGCCAAAATAAATAAATAAATATTTCAAATCTTAGAGGGAAAGTGAAATTAGATATGAAGTTTATAATAAAATGTATTAGAACTTAGAAGGGAAGCATCACCCTCCTTATCCTTAGCGTAGAAATGTAGAGATGTCTCTGATCTTTTTTTTTGAGAGAAAAGATGTCTCTATCAAGTTCCACATGTTTTATTATTTTAATAGTTTCATTATTTTCACCCTATGTTATGCCTATGGAGGTGACTAAAATAATCCATAATATATGCATTTTCCACATTTGTGATGGCTTCGGTCTTTTTTACATTTGCAGACAATTCAATCACAATTGACAAATTGACATAGAAGTTAGATTATTTTAATTGTTATAAATATTTATTGCATGTCACATGATAAACGACTGCATGACCAATCAAAACCTTGACCAATCGATCAATTCCTACGTGCAATGAGACTGCTGAAGTTTATTCTTTATTGGTACATTAACATGTAACAAAATCTTGTACATGATTATTTTGGTTCTATGATTAGCTGGTCGTTGAAATGTAAGTTATATACGTAGTCTATTTATTTATTTATTTTTTGGTGAAAAATACGTAGTCTATTTATAATATTATAAGGTAGAGGTCTATTTAAGATAGATATTTCTCTGATTTAGCTAGGTTCAAGTGCAATCTTTTCACGTAACCTAAGCACCTAACTTGACTAGAGTTTCGTTTAATATTGTACCTTTCACTTCAAGTTAAACCATATTTAGCCTTTTTTTTTTGGTTATTGACCGAAGTAATTATCAATTTTTGTCTTTTAGACACAAATGGTAAACGACCTTCGTTGTTTAAGTTTTATGAAAATATGCGTGAGTAAAAAAGTGTGGAAATATGTGTTGTGGTGTTTAAATAATAGTTCTTGTTGTTTAAATACTGTTACCAAACGGGCTCTAAGAATTAGAAAAATGTACATAAGAATTAGAATACAGTTTATCATCAGTGTTTAAATCATTTTAGAAATTACTTTAATTCTTTTGAGAGGCTTTTCGATCAACCTATTCTTTTATTCTCCTCCATTTCACCCTCATAATTAAAAAAAAAAAAAAATGGTTAGAGACTCAAAACATGTTTTATAGTTAAAAAATAAATGAAATTGTGATTTTAAGTCATGATTTTTAAATTTCAATTGTTTTTTAAGTACATATATGGTAACTTTTATCAATGTTTCTGTGTAACGGTGCAAGTAGAAATCTTTTTATTATAGGCACACCTATTGAGAAAAACAAGTGCTATTCAAATCGTAATGAGAAATGATATGTCCACAACATTTTCACAACATTTTTACAACAAACCTATTGGGCCTACAAAAAAGTAATCTTAGTGTTAGGTTCAAATTTAAACCAATAACAACCAACCACTTATGATTTGTTGTGAAAATGTTGTAAAAATGTTGTGGATGTAGCATCTCTCAATGGTAATAATAGGCTTGAACCTTTGGGCCTACAAGTGACTAAACTAATTAATATTTTGATTAGTATAATAATTACGTGTGAATAATATAATTAGTTAGGTAATGGAGTCTTATAATATATAATAATAATAAGAGTTAACCTTTTAATCAAGTTGTATCCATATTTGTTATTTAACTTCATAATTGAAGTTTAGCAAAAAAAAAAAAAAAAAACTTCATAATTGAAGTTTGCCCAGAAGCACTGGCATGCCGCAAAGCACTAGAATTTGCTGTGGACATTGGCTTCACTGAAATGGTTATAGAAGGTGATTGTGTACAGGTGATCAATGCAATCAAAGCAAGCGGGGTCAACTTATCTCGGCTAGGCCATGTGATTGAAGACATTCAGGTGCTAATCTCGGGTCTTAGATGGACAGAAGTTAGTTGGGTGAATAGAAGTGCAAATCTGGTTGCCCACAGTCTAGCACGCTTTGCAAAAAATATCTCAAATGATGTAATCTGGTTGGAGGACCCTCCACAACCGGCTCTAGAATCTCTGTATCATGACTGTTTAGCTATTATGAAATGAAAGTTTGGTTCCAGATTCAAAAAAAAAAAAAAAAAAAAAAAAAGAAGTTTGCCCAAGATATTCTCCCCAGTCCCCACACTAACATTACTAATATTTATTATATCATAAATGACGGCCACTTTTATTAAATTTGCTTTCCATTTTCTTTTCATCCCTTTTTTTGGGTAAAAAAAAGGCATATGCATTGAAAGTTGAAACTAAACCTAGCATCAAATGCCCTGTACGCTGTGCCCCACATATATATTTTTTTAGCCAAAACTAGCATGAAAAAACAAGGTGCCCATTTTCCAGGCATCAATAATTCAAAGTCTGCTCTGTTTTGCATATGGGATAAACATCCATGACTTTTAGATTGCTGAGTCATAGAACTCTATGACCACAAGATCCGAATATAAAATGGCCATACATGACTAGCTTTTTCTAGTGAACATTCTTCTCATAACAAAACCAGCGGAATATTATTTTGATAGGGACATATGTGTGTGTATATATATATATATATCTAATACTGTACCTAATGCATAAATGTATTTGGTTTCTCAATAAAGAAAAGAAGAAGAAGCAGAAATGTATTTTGTTGGATGTGTGAAGTTGCGCATTAATTATCACCAACGAATTGACTGTGATTTTGTCGTTGCCAATAAACTCAATTAAGATAGACAGGACACAAATAACTAGCTAGTAGACTAGTACTCCTTTGTCTTTCTATATCTTCCCGTTCTTTCAGGCAAGGTTGAAATACAAGACACATAAAATCAGTGGAGTAATTATGATTTGTATAGGTGAACATAAATCGTTGAACCAGTACACATTTATAATATAGAGAAATGATAACCGACACCAGAAGGTTTCGTTAAGGGTGAATAATTGTGGGGGTTTAATTACCTAATAAAAAATTTATATAAATTAATGAAATGACTGAAAATAGTATTAAAGTGATAAGTAAAACTTAAAAAATTGACTTTATTATCTCAACACTCTATAAAATTAGTGAAAAATCTGACAAAAAATTAGATTTATTGATATAAGGTTGTTTCTTAACGAGCACCACATGGTGCTTGTTGAAAAAAATAGTACATATTTATATATAACATAGAAAGAATATCAAATTATATAATTTGGCCTAAGCTGATGCTGTAGTTTTTTTACACTGGGATAAGGAATAAAGAGATTCTCAAAAAAAAAAAAAAGAGAAAAGATTAGGAATAAAAAGAGAATAATCGCTATATCCTTTGTCACACAACTCCTTAAATAATTATGTTTTGAATATTTTAAAAGGAAAAAAAATTTTCAGTTTTGAATATCACAAACTTAAAAAAGACCAAATATAAAATTAAAATAATTTAAATTTGAAATTGTCATATAGCATTCCACATAATAACAAGGAACCATGTTTGAGGCTAAGATGGCAGACCAGCCAATAATATTAATGAACAAATTGAAACTGGCCAAGCATTCTCCATTACCCTGAATCTTTTGGATTTGTTCCTAAAAATGATCAGGTGGTCACATTTACATTTGAGATTCTTAACTTTTTAAAATTCATTGGCATAGAAATTCAGTAAGAAAAGAAAAAAAAAAAAAATCATCCTTATCATAGAAATAACTGGAATTTTTTGTCAAAGAATATTGAGCGGTAAAAGTAGCTTTTTAACATATAGGGTCCATTTGATTAGGCATTTTAGGAGATTAGAAGAGCGTTTTTAAAATTTAAAATTCTGTTTTACAATCACAACGTACTCCTCATAATTTTTTTAACAAATAATTATTTTAAATTCAAAACATAATTTTTCAAAGACTTATATAAACGCACCCACAGCTTGGTATTATTTTTTTGGCATTTGACAATACCCATGTGTGTGTAGAGAGTTTATTTATCGTCTGAGCGAGAACTTTATATATTGAAATTTTGGGTTTATATTGTCAAGTTTTAAATTGGTATTAAGAGTTTTTTTTGGATGTATCAGGATTTGGGTAGAATAGTTTGTGTTTGTTATGGGGTTTAAGAATGTTAGTATTGTGAGAGTTTCTGAGTTCGATTTGTATAATTTGAATGAGTGTGTAGTAATAATCCATAATACTGATAGTAAATTTTGATTATTGTGGTATGTTGAAGGTAAATACTTTGATAAAATCATATTAAATATTAATAGTTGCAATGATTTTTTTTTTATATGACTGTTTTCAGTCTCAAATTTCAACAAGAAGGTGCTAGAGGTTTTCGCTGCTGCAAAATTATTAGCAGCACATGGCAAAATTTTCTCTTACATGTTTTTCTCCTTTTAGCTAATCTTGGTCTGTGTGGAATTCTGTAATGTACAAATACTAAAATTTTCTGTAAAAATTAAAAGTTTCAAATTTGGAGGCTTTGATTATAAGCATTGAAAGAGAAGCTAATGACTTGTACACAAACGACTATTGTTTGTAGAATAGTTGTATATAGGATAAACATTAAAACATATATGACTTTTACAGCTGAGGCTGATACATTTATCAACATACTGAAAATTTGGGGTACTTCATGATTTCAGACTTGGCTATGACTTTCTCTTGTTAGATTAAATAAACATCATCTTATATGACCAGAAAGAAGAGTGTTAAATTGAATGAATAAATTCATCATCTTTTATGAGTCATCTTGTTTGGTAAAGCTAATTAACCCTTTCATTAAAAAAAAATAAAAAATGGTGTATGATTATTGTTTTCTTCTTTTTTTAGTATATGAATTCAAAAAATACAAACAGCACAAAGTTGGAAACATGGGATAAACAAGCAAAGCAAATCAACGTCAAAAAACAATAGAAGAAACAAAGCACAGGTCTATTTCACAAAGTGAGGCAGAAAAAAAAATCGTTTACTGCTTCAAAGAGAACAGTTTTGTTTTGTTCCTTCATGTGGTCACATCAAACATGAAAATTATGTTTGCTATACACATCAATCAAACAGGAAATTATTTTAACATCAATCTTATGCATGCATCTTTACCCAAAGCCTCACTCATGACTGAAGTATATATCTACTCAATTTAGCTGAGCAATATTTTCAAGATTCCCAAGACCTGTGTGAAGACTTTAAGAGATACACGCCCGTTTAGTAGAGGAATTTGAATAATGTTATTTTTAATTTTTTGAAATATATGTGGGTGAAACAGTGTGTAAAAATGTGTAAAGTTGTTTAAAAACTAAAAATGCGTGAGAGAACAGTATACCAAACAGTTTCTTTAAATTATTTCCAGCAAATGCATCAGTATCATTCAAATCAGTTCAATTATTTCCAAACAGTCATGCTTATCAGTCCACTTTCGCTTTCATCTACAAATCACTTA
The DNA here is from genome assembly GCA_032878915.1 of Castanopsis chinensis. Lineage (NCBI taxonomy): Eukaryota > Viridiplantae > Streptophyta > Magnoliopsida > Fagales > Fagaceae > Castanopsis > Castanopsis chinensis. The sequence goes on from JAVQMG010000084.1 coordinate 1,702,911, forward strand.
GTATCAGTTCCACAATAATTTTTTATTAATTAAGACAAGTTTTTTTCAACAAAATTATCAGTCCAACGAAGCACAAGAATCAGTCTTATCTCTCTTCGATTAAGAATTATTTGAGCTTTTCATTATTTGGTATCAGTTATCCAATAGAAGAATCAAAATTATTCAAACTTTTCACTATTTGCAATAAGAAGAATCAAAATTATTTAAGCCTACCACTGTTTTTATCAGTTTTGCAGATCATGTACTTATAAATTATGTGATAACTCTTTATCACTTTGGAAAGGTAAGAGTATAGTTTGCACTGTTTTCATTCTAGAAAAATTTAATTTGTCATGATTTGAGACAAACTTTTCAGAAAAAAAAATCGGTGAGTAATTTTATTTAATATAAAATAATAGTATCATTATTAGACTTACAAATGAAATAAAATTTAAATGATAGTTTAATAGTAATCAGCCCAAAAAAAAAAAAAAAAAAAATCCCTTATTTATAAGAAAAATGTCGGTGGGTAAGACACCCGTACCACTTGTAACATGTTTATAATTAGAGGCAACTTACTGTAACTGTTTACGTACGTTATCTATCACGTGTACAGAATCGTTTATAAAGTGTACAACATTGTCATTAAAAATAAGCAAAAGAAAAGTAAATTGTAATCAACGTCAATTGAAGAGTTTGCAGTTCAATAATATTCACATGAGCGCATGACTAACAATAATTGTACAGTTTTGTATCAAAAAAAAAAAAAAAATTGTACAGTTATATTTTAATTTTTTTAAGAGATAGTTTCAATCTACAATGTTCGCTCCTAATAAGAGATTTTTATCATTAAACCAAAATATAAATTAAAAAATAAGAGATTTTACTAATTAAGTTGACTGAAATTTACTACGATAATTGTACAAGTTTATTTTTTAAGTTTTGTTTTTGGTACAAAATTCACGTGGACAAATAAAGCAAATATTTAGATAGTCTTGGAACACTACTTCAGTCTCTCACAAATGGGTTGGGCCCCACACATGAGCCCCACTATGGGTCGCTTTTATGAGAGCCTAGAGTAGTGCTCCAGGACTAAGTATTGCCCAACAAATGGAGAGGAATCAATTTAAAGTGAAAAAAAAATGCATACTATCTAATTAGAAACTTTAAAATAATGCTTTTATACATCTAGTATGTTAGAGAATGAAACCCTAGAAAAGACATGTCATCATTAGCTAAAAATCAAATCTGAGATTTCAAGATCTATGTAGCTCGATAGATCCAGAAGGATCGGGGTTTATTAAATCTCTAATCAAGTTGCTTTCTCTTCTACAAGTGTGTGTAGCGAAGAACTTTGCATTTAACAAGAAGTTTCAAGTTTCTTGATCTTCAAATCAAAAAAGAAAAAAAAAAAGTTTCTGGGAGTTAGTCATAAATTGAAGATTTGTGCAATTAAAGTGTTTACAAGATCAAGTCTAATTGAAGATTAGCTTTAAGGGTTCTACTGTAAATAGGTACTTTGGGATAGGATAGAAGGGTAAGATTCCTTGTACTTGATTAGTAGATTCTTGGAAGGAGTAACTTGAAATTCACCTGGTAGGGTTTTTGCATTGTGAAAGTTTTTTCCGTTAGACAACAAATCACTTTGTCAAATTTAGTTTCCACTGCAATCTAGATTAACATTGTGATTTGTTGGTACCTCCACTAAATTTTATGTAATTTGATTTAATTAATTAACTTGGGCAACTGAATTATTTAACTGAGGTCAATTTATATCCCAATATAAATATATAAGAAAATATATCAAGAAATGTGTCATTTTATCCAAGTCTAGATGTCTAATCAAAATTGCTAATCCAGATTTTGTAACAATCTTAAATTACAAAACTTCCATTTATATGCCAAACTATTCGTATAAGGATTCCACTTATAATGGAGTTATTTACCGTGTTGAAAGACCTTTGCTTTACTTGATTGATTTGCATCGTAGTAAGAGGTCCTTCAGTGGAAACATGATAGGCTAAAGATTAGGTACAATATCCTGGATCTGGACCCGCTGAAACGCGACACATGATGTGAATTTAGAAGTGATAGTTAACAGTTAATTGGGTTATAATAGTGCATGAATTTAGAAGTGATAGTTAAAGATTAGGTACAATATCCTACTTTGACATTTTCTTGCGGAAAAGTTCAAAGAATAATAGTGCATGATTATTGTCTTTTTCTTTTTTAAGCTATGAATTCAAAAAAATACGAAGTTCACAAATTTGGAAACGTGGGGTTAGACAAGGCAAATCAACTCCAAAAAACAAAAAGAAGAAACAAAGCACAGGTCGGTTTCACAAGGTAAGGCAGAAAAAAACATAGATCGTATTCTGCATCAAAGAAGAAGAAAAAAAATATAGTTTTGTTTTGTTCTTCATATGATCACATCAAACATGAAAATTATGTTTGTTATACACATAAAACAGGAAATTATTCCCATCAACAAAAAAAAAAAAAAAAAAGAGGAAATTATTAACATCGATCTAATGCATGCATCTTTTAACCAAAGCCTCACCCATACCATCATGACCGAGTTTTTTTTTTTTTTGAGAGAGAGAGAGAGAGAGAGAGAGAGAGAGAGAGAGAGAGAGAGAGAGAGGCATCTACTTAGAATAAGCACAATATGTAAACGAGCTTCTGTTATATTTTAAATTTCCAAATGATAAGAGAAAATTAATATCTTATTTATAAAATCTTTGAATTTTAAAATTTTCATATTTTTAAAAATTATCTACGAAACTTAAGTTAATTGATAAAATAATAAATAGTTAATTTTATATCTACACAAAATTAAATTCAGCAATATTTTTAAGATTCCCAAGGTACGTTTGAAAACTATCGAGAGTATCAGTTCCTTTGAATTGTTTCCAGCAAATACTTCGGTATCATTCAAATTAGTTTAATTATTATTTCCAAACTACATGTCATGCGTGTCAGTTCATTTCAACAAATCATTTAGTACCACTTCCACAATGATTTTGTATAAGACAAGTTTTCTTCAACAAAAGTATCAGTTCAATGAAGCACAAGAATCGGTCTTGTCTTTTCAAATAAGAATTAATCAGGCTTTTCATTATTTTATATCAGTTATCTAGTAGTTAGAAGAATAAAAATTATTCAAGTTTTTTACCATTTGCTATCAGAAGAATCAAAATTATTCAAACTCTCCTCTGTTTGGTATCATAATTGCAGATTATGTGACAAGAACTTTCTAAGAAAGAGGAGATTCATTAATGGTTTTTTTTTTTAAGAGGATCGTAATTCATAAAAGATTAATTAGTAAGATATTCATATAACATAAAACCAAAAACATCGAAAAATGTTCAAAAATGACTGAAACACTTTCAGTTTTACCTCTAAATTTATCGAATTAAAAAAGACTATGAAACACTTACAATTTTTCCCTCTAAACTTATTAAAATATGACAGTTCTTGTTATCGGTACTTACATGGTATATAAATTTGGGATCTAGGTCTTTTATATAAATGGATTAAAAAAAAACAGTGATATATTATTAGTGCCCAATCTCCCTCAATCTCTAATGTATGTGGTCAAGAGTTTTATAGTTTAGTTGCAATGATTTATCGCATTTTTATATAAGCAAAACTATATATGGTTTAAGTCCTCACTCTCCAATTTGTAATAATTGAATTATTTTTTAGGAAAAAAAAACACTAATATATGTGGGCTAATGACCTTTAGGTCAAATGACATTTCTTAGAATTTTAGCGTCCGTTTATTTTGATGAAACTAAAAACTTTTTGCTGAAAATACTGTAGATTAAAGTAAAAATTAGTTGAAATAGAACAATAAAACTCATGAATAGTACTAAAAAGTGTAACAAAACCCATGAATACTAGAAAAAAAAAAGTTGAAGTAGTAAAATAAGTTGGCAAAAATAATTCATGCCAAATACACACTTTTAATATTCACATATCCAAATCCTCCCTCCGAACTTAAAATCTACAAATAAATAAATAATGTATATGAGGTATTTGTCTTTCAATTTTGGAGTCATCTGTGTTATAATTTGGATAGGGATGAAACTATAAGTTTTGCAATAAAGTATAGGTTTCAAAAAATTTGAGACATATGTAGTAATAATGATTGTTTACATCACCACAGCCACAACTTCCAATTTTAACAAATTACTGAAAAGTTATGCAAAATATAGCAGCTTTTTTTTACATGAAATAATAGCATAGTAATTACTTGAATTCAAATGGGTAAAAACTTTGTCTGTGTGTAAAGTTTTTTCAAACTGGCTGTGTCTCAAAAGAGAATGAAAAAAAGAAAGAAAGAGGAGCATAATTCTTTAGTGGTAGATAGGTCATGCACAACACCGGTCAATATATATCTCATGCCCTACACAATTTTTTTTAAACTATATATATATATTCATTCATGAAGGTTTTGACTGGTTAAACATGAGTGTTTCTCCCAGCAAAGTTGTGGAAAATAGAAATTTCAATGGGTACACAATGCTAGCTTATCCATATTTTTAGTAAACAAGACTTTCCCGTTGGACTTTGAGTTTTTGAGTTGTGAGATGGAAGAGATATACGCATAGACTCAGATGCGAGTTTTGCCAATTTTTCTGACACACGCGCTTTGAATCAAAGCCTTTGATTAAGCTGGTTCGTTGTAAGTATTTGCAATGTCAATTTTATACAAATTGGTAGGAGGAAATAATAAACTAATTAAGTTATTCTTTGGTTGTTCGTTTGCACCCATCGTTTTAATTGGGTATTTATTTTAAAGAATGAATTCAATCAAACTTCGATGGTGCATTAATTAACTGGACCATTAGCAACTGGACTACATAAACCCAAAAAACACGTGTTGCAAAGAAAGATTGGCATATTGGCAACTTGTTCACTAAACTATGAAAATTAAACCAAGGATTGCTATCTTGTACATTAAACTAAGAGAATTTTGAATAAAATATCTATCTTTATGAATGGCCTAAAATTATATAAATCTCTCTCTTTGCAACAGAAAATCAGTTGTGGATCGAGTAGACAAGAAATCCCTTACAGATTTTGGACACAGTCAGCTGAGCTTCGTGTGGATCTGATGTGCATGGTTGGCAAAGCCTATTATTTTAATTATCTAATTTTTTAATTGGATCATGCATGTTGAGAATTTTTAAATTAATAAAGAAAAAGTCCCACCGACAGCAGAAGATGGATCAACGTGGGAGGAGTGAGAGGCTCTTTGGATGCACAAAAGGGCAGCTTAAAACTAAAGATGCCCTTCAATTTCTTCAAAATGTTTGTGGGATTTTTTTTTTGTGTGCATTTAATATCATTTTTGTAACATTTTAGTTAGTTATCAAGTTTACAAAATTATTTAGCAAACTAGCATTTCGAGTGTCTACAACTTGAGTTCAAAGATGGAACTCGAGTTTCTAAGACTTGAGTTACAAGTGATGACAATCTGACATGGAAAAAAAAAAAAAAAATCTACTTGGAGCTTGAGTTTCACTATTCTCTACATACATTCGTTCCTCTTCTTCTTCTCCTTCCAGATTTGGCTATTCTTCTTCTTCTTTTTTTCCCTTCCGGATTTGGTTCTTCTTTCTCTTCCTTCCGGATATGGTCCTCTGTTCTTCTTTTTCTTCTTCTGAATTTGGTCCTCTGTTCTTCTTTTTCTTTTCTCTTTAGATCTACTTCTATAGAACTTGTGTTTAAAAAACTCGAGTTCCACGTAGATAAATTGTTTCACATTAGCACTAGAACTCGAGTCTTAAAGGCTTGAGTTTGTCACTAAACTCAAGTCTCAAAGACTCTAGATGTTAGTTTTTTAAATGGTTTTAAAATCATGATTACTAACGAAACAGTTGATAAAAATTAAGAGAGATGCTACGTCCACAATATTTTTACAACATTTTCATAACAAATTACATGTGGTTAATTGTTATTGGTTCAAATTTAAACCTAACACTAAGATTACTTTTTTGCCTCAATAATAATAACCAGTAACAACTTGCCACTTAGGATTTGTTGTAAAAATGTTACAAAAATGTTGTGGATATATCATTTATAAAAAATTAATGCTAGTTTGAAAATTTCCCCCTATTTGTAGGTATCTAATATATGGGTCCCAAGCTAGTACACTACGCGTATCTAGCTCATCCTATATATTATTAGATCAAATCATTATGAATTGAAATAAATATAAGATAAGATTTATATCTGACATGTGAGGTCCAATACTGCGAGTGTATAAGATCAACTCACTGTATATTTCTGGAAAAAAAAAATCACTTTATATTTAATATTTTATTCATCTATTAAATTCTGTTCACGATTCTCTAAAAAAGGAAATTCTGAACCATGCTTGTATAAAATGCTCTACAAATAAACTTCATTAAGACATTGTTAACCAAAATAACCATTTTAATTTTAAATTGTATTATTATTTTTAGTTACATTGAAAGAACCTAATGTAAATAGGAGGTATTTTTTTGACAAATTACAACTTACCCACCTATGATTTGCCTGAAATTTAAGTTGCTTATCCGTAATTTAAAATTTGATACTTTACCCATTTAAGATTTGACCAAAATCTAAATTGCCCATCTGTGGTTTGAAATCTAAAACCTTCTGATGAATAGTTTTTGATCTTGTATTTTTATGTTTTTTGTATTTTTGGAGGAGTGAAACATAAAAGTGAAGCAAAACTATATATTTAGCCCTATTTTTAACAGATGTGGGTTATAGAAATTTAACTAAGTTAATCTCATGTGAATAAGGTATCAAATTTCAAATTACAGGTAGACAATTTAAATTTCGGCTAAATTACATGTGATATTGTAATTTGCCAATTTTATTTTTTTGAGTTTTTTTGAGAAGATAAACAGGAGGTTACTAATGGACAATGATTTTATTTCCAATGCCATATAATAATTTCAAGTGCTGATAAAATTTACTGTGTGCCATCGCCTGTCCTTTTCCTAGTTTCTTTTTTCTTTTTCATTTTTCCCAGTTCCGTAATCATTTCGATAATATATTGCTACTCTATAAAAGGCCATATATATGGTGGTACCTAGACTAACCAAGATATCAGTTATGGAGTTTCAAGGCTATAAACTCTTAGGCTTCCTACTTCTGCTTGGCTCTTTGAGTCATAGCATTGCTGTTGCACCAAGAAATGTCACTACTTCACTCAACCGGAACAGTTTTCCGGCCGGCTTCATTTTTGGGACAGCATCGGCTTCTTACCAGGTAAGTCCTTGGTTTTGCACATATTTGTATGATATCTAATGGAGTTTTGCTTCAAGTGTCCTGAGAGTCTGAGATATCATGCATAACGCATATGTGCAAATGTGTATTTAAATTTCAGTATGAAGGTGCAGCTAAGGAAGGAGGTAAAGGACCAAATATATGGGATACTTACACCCATAAATATCCAGGTCTCTCTCTCTCTCTCTCTCTCTCTCTCTGCGCACATATGCTTACCCTCTATCTCTAAAAGTTACGCACTGAACTCATGACTTAAGTTAAAAGTCTAGACTTCAATGCATTTTGAACAATGTATGAATTCACACAGTGTGTAATGAAACTACCTACGATTAAAAAGTTAATTTCATTTTTTTGAGTAAAATACAGAAATTATTTTGAGGTTTGAGTTAATGTCAAGTATTATTAATTTTTGTTCGAAAATATTTAATTTTCTCCCTTACACAAAAGTCACTTAACGTCATTGAAAAATTATGTTGTTCCTCTAGCTTCCTTCCTCACCTCTACAGGGACAAAGTTAGGAATTATTGTTTGGAGAGCCAAATTGCAACACTAATATATTTATTAAGACAACTTTCACATATACACATATGCGTGTGCATGTGCGCGCGCGCACATACACACACATATATATACACGCTTTTTTATTATATACACACATATATATACACACTTTTTTATTTGGTAAGTTATATATATATACACACACCCAACAAAAAAAAAAAAAAAAGAGCTTAGCATTTTCAATTAAATTTTTTTTTGATGGAGATCTTTCATAAAATAAAATTCATTTTTCCCATTTTTATGGTGAAATTATTAAAAAGTTTCATTTTAAATACAAATTATTAAATTTTATACTAAAGTAAGTAAATTTTTTTTTTCAATTGAACTAATGAAAATTTCAAAAATATGAATGATTCAAAACTTGGAGGAATAAGTTAGGCTTCAAATATATTTAAAGCTACTTTACTCTAACCCATTATGTGGCAAATAAAGATACATTTCATGTGTAGTTTTAGTGACAATTTTTTTAATGAGTCAATGACTTATTAATCGTCACATAACAGGTTGAAAAAGATAGATTCAAACATGTTAAATACCTAATTTAATAAAATATTTAATAGATATAAGAACATATTTTAGAATAAAAAATAGAATTGTGAAAAATAAAGTTATATCTCTATAACTATTAGACCAATTATTTTTTTAGAGTATTATTGGACTAATTCAAATATTTAGAGAGGCTAACTTTTATTTTTGTAGACTAAATTTTGAAAACATTAGAATAATTGTATATATATTTACCCTTATACATACCTTTGCCCCTGCATTTTTAGATACCATTTATTTACCATTGACTACCCAAACACTTCTGCAATCATATAATTGCCATAATGTAGTCATTGTAAGAGTAAGGTTATGGAAGGAAAGCCTTTATAACCCATCACACCATTACAGTTAAAAATTGTTAGTTCGAATAGGAACAAACTTAATTATTGCTCAAACAGTCTCACACTCTCACGTCACATAAGAGTAAAGATTAAGTTGGTGAGTACAAATACTACATGCACAAGCTTGCTTTAATTTTTCATATATATTCTTACAGTGGTGGGGGACCACTGTAAGAACTTGTCTTGGGGCTGGCTTGAAAACCATGCTCTTGCCATGGTTTATAAAACTAAAGGTGTGTTTAGATACATTTTATTTTGTTGAAATTAAAAAATTATTGTTGAAAATGTTGTAGATAAAGGTAAAAGTTAGTTGAAATAGTATAGTAGGATCTATAAATAGTGTCAAAAAATGTAGTGAAGTCTATAAATAATAAAAAAAATAAACTAAATAGTAAAATAATTTTAATTTTTAATCCTAACATAAAGGCACACTAAACCATAATAAGAGGCAGGGGGCCAAATTACTTTTTTTTTTGTGGACGAGGCTCATGACACAATTTCTGCTAAATTGCTGTAGTTAAATTTCGACAAGTACTCCGTTGAACCAACTTTTTAAGACCGGACAAAATTGATACCAACCCGATAAAAAAAGAGTATGGATATAAGAATTTTTGGACTCCTTAGAAAGTTTGAAACCGACCCATGGATCGCATGAGTTGGCCTATTTTATTTCAAATGGATTTTTAAAATTATTCAATTTAATTTTGTTTTTGTTTTTTCTGAGTCTGTGTTAAATTTTTATCCTATCTCACATTTTCACTGTTTGTTGGTTTCTTTATTTCCTATTTTTTGCCTATGTTTTGTTTTTCTCACAAAAACTTACAAATGATTTTTTCACACTTTAAAGTTCACCCATAAATGTGTAAATTTAAGAATTTAACTTTTGTCATGAGTATTTTTGTTTTTTTTTTTAAATTATTTTATTTTATGTGTATTTGTTCTCTTGAAAGGAAGATAAATACAATATTAAAGTGATTCTTTTTTATGTTTCATTAATTTTGGCTTATGAAAAAAAGGATCCTATCGAGTTTGACTTGTGGCTTGAAGTAAGTCATAACAAAATTTACATCTTCTAAATATAAGATTTGTGATGAAATTACAGATAAGATAGCAGATGGAAGTAATGGAGATGTAGCTGTGGATCAATATCATCGCTACAAGGTACATGAACTGACGAACATAACATAAAATGAAAATCAAGCCTCACCCATTCGTGTTTGGAATTTTCTGAGGTTTTAAGGCCCATCCTGCTTACAAAATTTGATTTTTCCAAATATTGAGCCAAACTAATAATTACAAACCGGAAAGGAATTTAAACTATTTTTGGTAAATATTTATTTATTTACTTTTGTTTTTGTTTTAGGAAGACGTAGGGATTATGAAGGAGATGAATTTAGATGCATATAGGTTCTCAATCTCATGGGCCAGAATTTTACCAAGTAAGATTATTTGCATTAATATTTACTTTTAGATTTATGAGGTATTATTGAGTATACATCAGGACTTGAATCAATATAATTATGCCCTTCTATGTTTCTAACAATTTTATCATGGGGTCTAATTTCAGAAGGAAAACTTAGTGGTGGTGTAAATAGAGAAGGAATCAAGTACTACAACAACCTCATCAATGAGCTTCTAGGAAAAGGTCAAGATTCAATCTTAAAATTTCATCATATCATCAACTTATTTTACTTTTACAGTTCATGATTTAATTTTTTTCTATTAATGAATGCAGGTTTAAAGCCCTTTGTGACAATTTTCCACTGGGATCTTCCCCAAGCCTTAGAAGATGAGTACGGTGGTTTCTTAAGTCCTCACATTGTGTAAGTGACAGAGTCACCAAATAATCTGCACCTCTTCTCCATCCATTTATAGACTTTTTTCACACATTTATCATATCATAATTAATATTTAAATGACTCCCATTTTTAGGATAAAATAAAAAATATTGAGGACCCATAAGGATACTAAGTGAATTTAATTATTTAACCATTATTTTAACACTCTTAGAGTTTAAGTAATAACTAAATGGTAACGATGTATTTTATGGTATCTTATGTTTATGATTTAGACTCCATCTCCCTTTCCCATGCTATCTATCTATCTATCTCAAAAAAACCAAAAAAAAAAAAAAAAAAATTTCTGCTCTCTTTTGGTCTTAGAACCTTTGTTAGGTGGGGCACAATGTGGGGTGGAGCATAACATAAGAGACTGAAGCAGAGATAGATTCAATCTCAATGCCATGATAAAAAAAAAATAAATTACAATTTGTCTCAAAAGGTTAAACTACTAAGGAAAAAAAATGAATTCAATTATTTAATGATTATTCTAACATACACATCTAATATTTAGGGATGATTTTCGGGACTATGCGGAACTTTGCTTCAAGGAGTTTGGTGATCGAGTAAAGCATTGGATCACACTAAATGAGCCATATTCCTACAGCAGTGGTGGTTATGTAACAGGGCAGTTAGCACCTGGTCGATGTTCTGCTTGGCAAAATCTAAATTGCACTGGGGGGAACTCAGGAACAGAGCCATATTTGGTGACACACCACCAGCTGCTTGCTCATGCACTCGCGGTTAAAGTGTACAAGCAAAAATATCAGGTTTGACTTATCAAACTTTAACATAAAGAAACCAAATATTTCCATGTTATTACTCTAAAAAGATACTCATTGCACATGATATTCATATAATGAGTATCTCTTAGACCACATGAATGTCAATTTCTAAATATGATTAAGTGAAGTTTAGTTAAATTAACTAATAAAGTCTGTTACCATCGAATAAGAGATCTAAGATTTGAATCCCGCCTACACTAAAAATCAAATGATGTCTTAGTCGATGATATGAACAATCATAATGAAATTGATACCATAGGTTAAAATTTTAATGTATCTATTAAAATACTTTGATAAATATAGAAATCTCAAGCATAAGCTCTGAGTGTCTCAATAAATGTTAACAATTCACATGCAGGCAGCACAGAAAGGTGTTATAGGGATAACACTAGTGAGTCACTGGATGGTGCCATACTCTACTGCGAACGACAACCAGAATGCGGCACAACGTGCCCTTGATTTCATGCTGGGATGGTAAGTTCTGCTTGCTGGTTTTCATTTTACATTTTATATATATAATTTAATCCTTGCCCTTTGACAAACTTAAATATTTCTACCTACAAAAAAAATCCCAAAATGAACTAAATTTCTTTTTAAATTCTAATAAATATACAAAAGTTATTACATCCACATAGCTTGTACAAATTTATTCAAGTTATGTATGTACAAATTTAACAAATCAATATTTAGCATAAATGTTAAATATTCCATTGTTATTGCAGGTTTTTGGACCCATTGACAAATGGTGACTATCCACATAGCATGCGATCTCTTGTTAAAGACCGATTACCCAAGTTCACCAAAGAGCAGTCCATGCTAGTAAAAGGGTCATTTGATTTTATAGGATTAAACTACTATACTGCTTATTATGCAGCTTATGCACCTCAACCAAATGGTTTAAAAGCAAGTTACGCGACAGATTCTAGTGCTAATCTTACTGGTAAGTACAAATTCAACATTCGAAGCCATGCTTATGAGTTTCTTATGTATCTAAAATAGGAATACTAACTAGAACATATTTTTTCTTGTTTTCGCAGCTTCACGCAATGGGAAACTCATTGGTGCTCCGGTATGCACTAGCCAATTAAATACATGTCAACATTTTTGTTCTAGTACTTAAAGAGGAAAAAAAGAAACAACATTTTTGTTTTAGTTTAATGAAGGTCCTCAACTATCAATTTAACCAACTAAATACAATCAATTTATATGACAAATAATGTTTGGCTCTAAACATGTTTGAATCTATCTTTTCTAATTCATTTTGTAGAAAATTATAAGACTATTCTTGTCCATTATTTAAACAAGTCACATGATTCATTAAAAAATTCATATGACTAAAATTACACACGGATAGTCTCTTCAATTATTACATCATGAGTTAAGCAATATAGCATCAAACATGTATGAAACCAAAATTTTTTCTTTATATTTTCTTTTTTTGTATTTAAAAATAAAGCACATTGTGTTTAAGCTTATGTAGTTACGTTAATATCCCTAAATAATCGCAGGCTGCTTCAAGTTGGCTTTATGTGTATCCTAGAGGAATTCGAGATCTTTTGCTCTACACAAAGAGGAAGTACCATAATCCACTAATTTACATCACTGAGAATGGTAATTTCCTCTAAATTTTTTTAAAATTTTATTTTATAATCCGAAATTATTAGGTTTCCATTTGATGCTAAATTCTCCTAACTATATTTATAGGAGTTGATGAGTTCAATAATGCCACTTTGTCGCTTGAGGAAGCCCTTGCTGACAACCAAAGAATTGAGTATTACCATAGCCATCTTTGGTACCTTCTTAGGGCTATCAAGTAAGTGCTTAACATTAACAACTTTAAATAATATAATTATATAACAATCTAAACTAAAATAGATCTCTCTCTCTCTCTCTCTCTCTCTCCCCGCAGAAATCTAACTAGCATTGATTTTTGTTCTATGGTATAGGGATGGCGTTAATGTAAAGGGATACTTTGCTTGGTCATTGTTGGACAACTTTGAGTGGAGTTCAGGTTACACCGTTCGATTTGGAATCAACTATGTAGACTACAAAGATGGGTTGAAAAGACACCCAAAACATTCAGCCCATTGGTTCAGGAATTTTCTCAAAAAGTAGACATGGACTATGCTCGTATTATGAGCTAATAATTTCTTCTCCAAATAATAAACTGAAAATAATTTTTTCTCCATTTGTAAGAACTTTGAATTGTTTAATCGGTATCTATGTACGTTTCTCAAATTATTGTTAAATAATGACTTAATAAGAGGGCACTCCAACTGATTTGGATTTTCAATGAATTAATTTTGCCATCTTTTACCTGTTTCGAAAATCTCCAAGAGTGTGAGTACCTACCTAGATACTTTTGAATTATTTGTTACATTGGAATGTTTATGTTTGAGTGCTATGGTTGCTTAAAGCATAGAAGTCCCACATTTTTAACTTTTTAATTAATACTCTACCTAATGCAAATCCTATAAGCAAATCATTTATATTACGAAAATGATAGCTTGTATTGGAACTAGACACCATTAGGAAGGCTGGAGCCTCCACCCTGTCTAAGCGGTAGAATTATGTTTCTTTTTCTCTGTGAATCTCTTTGAGAAGGAATTTCTGTTGCCTCTTGTACGTAATAGGTTTACTAGCTAGTAGGTCTCGTGGGTTTGTCTTTCATGGGACTTGGGAACAGTTTAGCTCTTAGAAGATGGAGGACATTCACAAGGAAATAGAGCAAGCTCTCTCTTTCTGAAAGAGAAAACAAGGGATAAGATCACGAAAAGGATTCCAAATTAGAGAAGTTGGAGACCATAAATTACTTTTTTAGTTTTGTTCTAAATAAGAGGTTGTTGTAGGTCCAGTGCCATTGGGCACTGGACCTGTTGAAATGGTGACATGTGTCCACTTTTGGACACATGTCACCATTTGACTGGGTTCAGTGCACTGGATGCACTGGACCTAAATGGCTAAATCAAGTCTGATTTAGAGAAGATGTTAATGTGCGAGCTGTGGACATTTGACAATCATGATATGCCCATTATGTTGCACTACCATGATTCTTTCTCAAAATAATTATAACTTATAATAAAAAAAATACATGTAATACAAACACTTTGGGAAAAAACACCATTTATTTATTGTCTTCTAAAAAAAGACACCATTTATTTAGGTTTTGTCAATACTTACTTTAAAAACCATAGAATCCCAAATGCTATTTTCATCAACTTCAAGAGACAGAGATAATGAGGGGCTGTTTGGATGGCAAATTTTCATAACTCATAACTCTGTTTCCATAACTCATAACTCAAAAATGGTGGGACGCATAGCAAGAAGTTTGTTTGGGAGCACCATAACTCTGTTTCCATCACTCAATTTTCTGATTTTTAAGTTATGAGTTATGGAAATTGAAAACACATTTTGGCTATTTTCAGTTTCTATAACTCATAACTCAATGGCATTTTTGTAATTAAACACACATGGGAGACCCACAGCCGCAACTTTTGACCAGCTGACCTTTTTTTTCACTGGGTTTGGGTGATCTGGGTACTAAAAAAAAAAAAAGAAAAGAGAAAAAGCTGCATAGATTGACAGGAATGGGACCCATAAATAGTGTGAAAAATATTGAGTGATGGAAAGTGAGTGATGATGCCAAACGGGTATGGTATTTTAAAGTGATGAGTGATGAGTGATAAAAATTGAGTGACGGAAATTGAGTGATGAAAAAAATTCATCCAAACAGCCCCTTAAGCTCTTAATGAATTTTTTTCCCTTTGAACTTTCAACATGAACATAGAATCATAGATTATGGTTTTACATCACTTTATTATAATAATTATTATTAATTTTTTGAGATATGTTTTCTAATTACCATTCAACATTTGGTCCAATTCGGTCCATATCTCCCATTCAATTCACATTAGTCCAATTTGTTCCATTTTGGTCAACTTTGGTCCAGTTCATTCCATTCAGGTCTATTCATTCCATTCTGGTCCAATTCAGTCTGTTTGGTCCACTTTGGTTCTATTTAGTCCAATTCGGTCCACTTCAATGTACTTACTTAAGAAAGGAAAAATACATATTTATGTTGAGATTTGGTTAAGTCTTTAATAGTTATACACCAAAAACTGATTGGTATCTTAATCTGATGATAAAGAGCTATCATTAGAAGCGGACGCCATAAGTTGAAACACTCTTAAAAAAAAAAATTATTTGAGTAATATTAATTACAAGTTATAAAAATTAGAAGGATATAGACCACTTCAAAAAAAAAAAATAATATCACATAAAAACACCAATAATGATTAAATTATATATTTGTAAAAATAGAGAGAGAGAGAGAGAGAGAGAGAGAGAGAGAGAGAGAGAGAGAGAGAGAGAGAGAGAGAGAGAGAGAAATATTTACAAACCGGAGTTTATACCTGATACAGAATATACAGAAATTTATTTTCTTCTCCTTGATTAAAAAAATAAAATAAATCCCACAATACAAGCAAACTTGAGTAATTAGAGTGTGTTAGTAATTGGATTACACAAATTGATACCCAACTCTCTTCTATTTTTCGGTTCTTTTTTTCTTTGAGGGGGGGGGGGGGAGGGAATTCTTCAATTGCACGTCTTGGGAGGAGGAATCGATGTAATATTGAGTAGAACCCAAACTTTACCCAAGCAAACACACTATCCTTCTCCAGTTTGCCCATATGTTTAAACCACATCAGCCGACGATTTTCCTTATTATTTCAAGTGCCCTCTCAAATTACTTCTCTTAGTACATTAGTAATTTTCACTATTCTCCAACCCATTTGTTTTCTATTTATTTACTTGAATGAAATCAAATGCAATATGTTTTCCAGAATTTCCCTTGTCAAATCCAACCTCAACCCACAAATCAAAATCCAAATCAGATGCTACCCATAATCCAATTCCACTCCACCAGTAGTTAGCTCTAAACCCATTTAACCATTACCACAAAAGTGTCAATCTAATCACATCAAAACCAATATAACAGCTATATAGTTCAAAATTGAAACCCAACAAATTCAACTATGCCAAATAAACTTCGCTAATCAGCAAAATGCCAATCAAATTCCACATCAAAACAGATATGAATCAAACTAAAGCCAAAGAAAAAAAAAAAAAAACTTAAATAGTTTCAAATTCAAAATCAGTAATCTTAGTTAGAGCAATTACCTTTCACTAGGAACCCTAGAACCATTGAAGCCCGGAAGCAAATCATCAAAATTCGGCACACTCTTCCTCTCCTCCCTTTGCGATCGCTTTACATTTACGCGCGAACCCTTTGACTCACGCTCTACCTTCCCGAACCCCCCTAGAAGATTGTTAAACGCATCGCTCCCACTACCGCTCGATGATGAAGCTGAAATCAATGTGAAAATGTTAGTTAAAATCCTTCTCATATCAAGAGGGGGTGGTGGAAAATGAGAAGCCTTTCTTGATGTAGGTGTAGAATGTATGACCCCATAATCCATTGGTTTGAGTCGAAGGGAGAGCGTGAGAGAGAAGGTGAGAGACCGGGTTAGAGAGAAAGAAATCTGAGGTTTTTATTTATTTTTTTTATAATAATTAATTTATACCAAACTTGTAGCTTTAAACGCAGCTATAGACATGCTTTAAGCCACATTTCAAAGAAATGCAGCTGTAGCCAAGCTATAGCGGTGTTTTCAAAACGCGGCTATAGGCCTTTAAATATATATATATATATATATATTGATGATGCCGAAATCTTTAGTAAGTCACACAATCTTTGCACGCTCTAGATAAAATCTGCAAAATAAAAACGAAGATGAAGACCTTACAGAGAGTACCGGTGTGGTACCGGCTAAATACCTTCCAAAGGTTAAGTTAGAGAACTTTCACAACTCTAGAGTGCTAGAGCTAGGGGAAATTGTGTGTACCTTGACTTCTAAGGGTTTTGGGCTTTTATAGTAGTGTAGAACCAACTTTTGTTTCTTGGCGAAGAGGAGTTTTTCCTTGTAGGGAAGATCCTCATAAATGTACATATTTTACGGGATTCTTTCCATATGGAGATTCTGTTGACTAGGGTTAATTGTGAAGCATAAGACGTTTCCATTTGAAGTTCCTTAAGGAGCAATTAAACCACGTGGGTGCCACTTGGCTCTGCCATCGTCCACTTTGTATCCGTTTGCTCTCTCATCCGTTCATCATGGAGAGTCCATCCACCTTCAACAAGTTTCATTGTGCTGCTTCCTTCCCTTTGATCGTCCACAACCTAGTGTAGTCACTCATGGCAGGTTCTGTAATATGAGACCGTCTACTTTAATTTTATTCTCTTTAGTTGCCCCCTCACTCTATGGGTCAATTTTATTTCACAGACGGACCTGTAGAGTGGCAGTTTAACTCAACCCTTAGGAAATGCATTCTAATTTGACAGGCTAGCCTAGTGCCATTAATGCAGTAGGGGCACGTGGCATATTTCTAGTGGTTAATTGCTCGTACCGAAGTGTCCTTTCATCTTTCGTGTCAATCCCTCTATATATATTTGTTGCTTCTCCCTCTCATTTTTACTTTCCACAAGAAATTTTCAAAGCCAGAGCACTACCATTTACTTTCTTTTCAGCTTTGTCTTCTCCGTCACTTTTTGGTGACCGTTCACTTGTTGCGACCGTCTGCTATGCTGCGTCCATTGCCTCTTTAAATTGTTCAACTGGTAAGAATCCGTTGCCTTTCACTGAGTTTTCTTTTGGTTCTTTAGTTTAAATATTGCTTGCCTATCGTCTACGTAGACCTGTAGAGTCTTAGGGATTTATCCGTCATGTATAGGTGATAGATGTCTTGTCAGGCGTTGAGTGATCAATTTTGTGTCCGCGAAGGAGCGGGCTACGATGAGGTATATTCGCCTGGTCATTATGACCCCGACACCTCTTATGATGAAAGGGATCCGTTTACCAGTTCTCCTTTAGAGGAGGATAAGGACGAGGACATGGTCGAATTAGAGGGAGGTTCAGGTGGTGACTCAAACAGTTTAGATGTAGTCTATATTGATCCTCCCGTCCAGTTAGTTTTAGGTCCAAACAGCCTTAGGGATTTTATCTTTCTCCCGTTGTGGACGGTAAACGATTTCAATTCTACCGTCAAATGAAAACACTTCAATTCCCTTAGGGAGAGGAACCAGATCCCCATTAGCATCCCTATCCGTTTTCATTTTAAGTCTGAAAAGTGTTACTACTAGGGGGTTGAGGACGTCGGGGTATATGAGTAGATGTTTAAGGTGGGACTTAGTTCCCTCTAAGTGCTCTTCATAGTCATCTTCTTCAATACCTGGGGCACCTAAATTTCTCGGAATGCATTGAAAGTGTTCCTTGGTGTTGAAGTCTTATATGAAGTCTTGAGTGACAAGGAGCATAGGATGACGGTGGAGGAGTTCTTCCACTCCTACTGTCCATATGAGATCAGCCAGTCCAAGGGTATGTGTAGCTTCTTACCAAGGAAGCTTGTACTCAGGCCAGTGTGTGACATACCTGACTCGAACAGAAACTAGAAAAGCCAATATTTCTTCCTCTAGGGTGACGATTGGATGTGTCAACCCAACGATCAGGAGTACATGCCCGTAGACAAAACTTGGGGCATAATGTCTCCGTTTGGTTTAAATTTTGTTTTTTACTTATCGTTGTTGGTCTAATGTCTTTTTCTTTTGCAACTCGAGACCGTCCAGAGGTGACTTTGGAACAGTGGAGCTTTCTGGAGAAAATTTTTGCAATTAAATTGAAGAAGAGGACGTGGGCAAAGCTAGTCACCTTGGACACGATCCATTGGTATTGTGATGGTCCTAAACCTACAGAAGCTGTCCGTCGCTTCAACAGCCAGGCACGCAGACATAAGTCCGTCGTTCTTTATTTTCTCCTTTTATTTCTTGTAATTTGTCTAACTTTTCTTTTTTGTCTACCTTAATGTAGAAGTGGAGGAAGGCAAGAGGAGAGCTTTTATAAAGCAGTAGGCTGCTACAAAGAAGAAACAGGAAGGAAGCCTGCCTCCTAAGGCCGTGGGTCAGGTCAACCCGTTTATGAAGAGGAGATCGTCGAAGAAGACTGACTGTCATCCTAAAAAACCAAAAGACATGGTAGAGACAACCGTCAGGGCCAAGGCTGAAACGAAGAAAACGCCCACTCTGCTCGGCCTAGGGAAGGGTAAGGGTCTTATGATGGGTCAAGATCCCGTCACACAAAAACCACCCGTCCTCCTCCATGAGGACCCTCAGTATGCCCTTGAGTAGCTTTCATCCATTTTTAAAGCCGACGATTACGAGGACTTAAGCAATCATGCAACAGAGGCTATAGGGGAGACGGGTCTCTTTAGCATCACACAAGTAAATATGTCCGTCCCTTTCCTTTTTTTTTTTTTTTTTAAATTGTCTCCTTACTTTTCTAACCCTTTTTTGGTTTCTGCAGGGGATGCTAATGATGAAAGGGTTGATGGATTGTTGTCTATCCCATGAAACGGCATTGGACCATGTAAGGGTGAAGGTAAAGGCGGCGGCAGTGGAGCTGGAGGAGCTGAAGGCTTGGAAGGTGGTCCAGGAGAAAAAACTTGCTGCATCAGAGTAACTCTGGGGCTAATTGGAGAAGCAGACGGAGGTTCTGAGGATAGTCCTTGAAGACAAGGAAGGAGAGATCAAAAACGTCAAGGATCATCTCCATTAGGCTAAGGAAGACGCGATACAGGAGTATCATGACTCTGATGCCCTCCTAGTGGAGCTCGACGGCTCTTTTGTGGATGGCTTTGAGGACTGATTTTGTCAGGTCAAGAGTTTCCTGACCTGGACCTGTCCCACATCTCTATTGACCCCCAGGCCCAGACTCCAGCCCAGCCCAGCCCATCTACTCTAAAAGCACCTACGAGCTGTTCACCTATGACACAGTTGTTGACCCTTAAGGTGACGGGGAGACTACTCCTATAGACAAAGCCAAATCTGTTGGGGATGAAGGCATCCACTTGAGGGGGAGCATACTACCAGAGGGAAGGACAGAGAGGACCCTGTGGATCAAGAGTGGATCTTTCTTTTTTCATTTAACTTTCCTTTTATACATGTAAAGATTTTGGGAGAACAATTTTTCGGTTTAACTGTTGCCTATTTTAGGCCTTGCATGTAGCAATTTGCCCTTTATCGAGCTTTTATAATATTTTAATATTTGGTGTCTGTATTTTGATCATATACCTACCAATATGTGTTTGCAATATATTCGTCCACTTATGGACTTGATAGATTCAAATAATTCCTTGGGACGAACCTGTCCGCTTGAGGATGTAATGAATGTGAGTCATCCCGTTAGGATGAGCTCGTCCGCTTGTGTACGCAATAAGTATAGTTCATCCCCTTAGGACGATCCCGTCTACTTTTGTGGACTTATGGAAGTGCCAGGCCACAAACGCGTTGACCCCTTGTGATAACTTAGATTAATTAATTAGCTCAGTTATTAATTAATCAAATTAATCATGCAATATCACGTGGTAGCACAAACAAATCACCAAACTACGTTAAGCAGCGGAAATTAAATGACACGGTGATTTGTTTACGAATGGGGAAAACCTTACGGCAAAAACGCCACCGGGTGATTTAAGGTCACCACTCCTGAAACTCCACTATTATCACAACAAGCAGTTACAAGCAAGGAATCCTAGTACCTCACCAACCTACAGTTGAACTCTTACCCCAATACCCAATTGGACTTGTTCTGTAGTGACAGTTTCTCATTTCAATTCACGGCTCCCAAGTATGTGACTAACCAGATGCGCGGATCCCAGTACGCGACTTCAAACACCAACTAAAGAGAGAGAGTTGTTGGCTGCAAAGTTCTTCAAATCATCAGAGATGAACTAGGGCATGAACTTTGTCTTTCAGATCACAAATTGCATGAACAAGAAGTTCTGAATGAATGTGCAACTTGCATCCTCATTGACGGCCCTTAAAATAATCCTTTTATATGTCTAGGGTTAGGAGAAAAGAAGTCCCAAAGACACACTCACGGATTGGACTTGAAACAGAACTGAAAATCTGTTTTCTTTAATTCTCGACAGATAGAGGTGTCGAGAGGTGTCGAGAAGCTGTCGAGGCTCGGGGAAAAACAGCTTCTTAAAGCTCGATAGATGCATGTGTTGAGGTATGTGTCGAGCTTTAAAAACTGACACTTCCTTGCTTGTTTCTTGGACAAACTCTGACGGCTTCAACACTTAATCTTTAACCCAAGTTTCTTGAAGTGTTTAACACATCCTAAATCTACCCAATTACAAGTAAAGTGCGTTTTATCTAAGGATAAGCCAATTACATAAAATAGCGACATATGTTCACAGACTTGAACTACATATGTCCTAACAATCTCCCCCTTTGGCAATCCGTGACAAAACCACAACATACAAATGAAGATATGAGAGAAGTCGTAAATCACTCAACTCATACTCACTTGTTACATACAGTAAAATCTATCCTAACACAAACTCTTGAAAAACTTTGCAAGAAGAGAGTTTATGGCAAGAAGACTTTGACAACCTGTATTTCTGAAACACTTATAAACAAAACACATCAAGGCATCTTTATGTGAAACAGAAATAATAGATTGCGTACAAGTAAAGAAACATGTGTATAAAGATAGAAAAGAAACAACACATGTAAAGGTAGGTGAAAGAAAAACATACATCATCATCATATATAAGAAGAGAATAAATACAATGTATGTCAATACATGATCAAAGTATCTCTAAAAAGACAAGAAAAGAAAAAGAAATACATATGATCACCTCACTACATCCCTCAATCTACACTCCCCCTAGCAAAAATGTCCTATGCTAACACTCCCCTTAAGCATGACTACTCTCATACAGACCAATCTACTCCCCCTTTTTGTCATGAGTGACAAAGGGTAGGTCATGTAGACATCTCATCCGAAGAGCTCACATCTCCATCATCATCATCGTCAGAAGCATCATCGTCATCGCCATCATCATCAGCCTCAGTCTCAGTCGACACATGAGGTGGCGGAGGAGAAACCTCTGGTGCAAAGCCGCCCATGGTCGCCTGTCGCCTGGCAATGCGACCAACACGGACGTTCACCTGATACAGCTCCGTGGAGAGTGTATCTAGGCGAGCATCCATACGCTGAAGCTGCGCCATGATGTCTCCTAATGTGACGTCGCTCGAAGAAGAAGAAGCAGATGCTCGAGCGGATCTGGAGGTGGTCGGACGGGTGGAAGGAGTGGCACCGTCGGACTGTCTCGATCTAAACTGTGCCTCGCTACGTTTTACGGTAGCGGCGTCTATGGCAGACATGACATGGAAAGGATCGGACGAAGGGAAAGGGACGGAAAAACAGTGAAGAATCCTCGTGATAGCAGAAGGGAAAATGAGTTTATCACGGGTGGCCGTATCTCTATAGACATCTATGATGGAAAAGATAAAGTGTGAAGGAAAGTCTATAGATAGATCCTCTAAGAGGGACAACAAAAACCGAGCACGAGGCTCTGTGATAGAGTTGTAGTGAGAGAGTGGGTGCAAAACAAAGTCATCACCATGTTAAGGAAACGAGGACCTTTAGCAAAAGGTCGACATGGTGTGTACATATGATCTCCCCAAGAGGAAGGACGCTCACAAAACGCCGAGATCATCTCGTCTTTGGACACAGTCCAGAGACGCTCACAGCTAGGGTAATCAGGATGATCCACCTTAGGGACATGAAGAACCTCAGAGACTAACTCTGGGGTGACAGCAAAGCGCGTACCTCGGACGCAAGAGTAGAAAAGAGGTACTGAAGAATCTATCCTGTGGATGTTGGAGTAAAACTCCTGTATCAACACGAGTGGACATGTGACCGGGACGTCACACAGTGGCTCCCAAGCCCGACTGTGTATGACATCGGGAAGGTCGGTGTCGGCAAAGTCTGCCAGGACAACGTGGCGTTCCGAATGAACACCTCGTTTAGAGAAGTTCTCCGGGAAGTCCTTATGAGCTTTCTCATCACGAAACTGGACAGAAAGAGGAGTAGAATCTGAGGAAGACTGTCCCTTAGAACGCAGAGGGTTCTGGGATGGAATGGACTTACGCTTAGGTGCCATAGACACTACTAACACAACCATAGAGAGGGGGAAAGAAGAAGAGACACACAGAAAAGTTCCAAACAGTTCAATATAGATAGAATATACTGAAAAGAAAGAACGTATGCATGAAAATGCATGAACATGTGGCATGCAACAAAAAAAATCATGGGCTCAGCCCAATCCAAACCTAACAGCACACAATAGATTTGCACACATCTAAATGCATGACAATACAATGAGAATGCTAATGTGATGCAATGCATGTGGTTTTGAAGATCAAATCTATAAAACCAACCCAAGAATTTCATGAAAACCCCAACAATTTTGAAAACTCCCAAAAATTTTCAAAAACACAAAACCTAGGGTTTTAAAACCATGAAATGCATGAAAATGAGAGATGAGATGCTTACCAAGTGATGAAGATCGCGAAGAACACTTGAGAAAGCCTTTGAAAGAGGTTTGGAGGGAGAGAGAAGAGTTTTGGAAGAGAGAAAGGTGTTTTTCGAGCGAGAGAGATCGAGCAAAATGAGAGGAAAATCGCGAAGAATCAACTTATACACCTTCAGTAATTCTCGATAGATGCAGTTATCGGGAGGTATCGAGGTAGCTATCGAGGTATGTGTCGAGAAATACATGTCGACAGATGAAGCTATCGAGATCATGTATCGAGGCAGATGAATCAAACAAGAAGGAACCTCGATCGATCCAGAAGCTATCGAGAAGCTATCGAGCAGACAGAAAGTTTCTCGATCGATCCAGCAGGTGTCGAGGTATCTGTCGAGACTGCGATAGGACAGAGTCTAAGAAGCTCGACAGATAGCTATGTGTCGAGAGGTATCGAGGAGGTGTCGAGATGCCTTTAAAAACAGTTTTTCAGAAGAAGAAAAACACAGACATGAATGCAATCATGCATGTAACTCAACCAAAGATCCAATCAACACATTAAGCTCTCAAAATCATCTCTCAACAAGAATTTTGATGCACATGTATCTCAAAACACACACACACACACTAAACAAGTCTAACCAATTTTATATTTCAAAAACAAGTCCAGACAGTTTAGTGAGCATACATTAAAGCATGTAAACCTTGTGATGGCCAAATCACATTGTACCTGCACATGTATCAAGAATAGCAAAGAGTATTGCGTGTCGTGTGTGAAAACATTGCAAGATTGCATAAGTCTTTCAATGTTATGACGATTTGAGATATGAGAAAATCACTTTAACTCACACACAATCATAATCGTTTGATAGGGACTATCACCTTCGAGGTACATCCTATAACTCCGACATCTCCTAGAAAACACGCTTGCAACCATATTTTAAAGCATTTTTGATCTTTTTACTTTTTATATCTTTGCATATTTTCTTTTAACAAGCATATCATGCATGGGCATACAAGAGAAAGAAAAGAAATACCCAATTATGTTAAGCTTTTGACATTGCACTTTTGCTATGCCGAAGCATACAGATGTCATATTATGATTGGCGAGTAACAGTGGTGAGATGGTTATTTATGCCTTTCTCTTAGGATTTTCTAGTTCAACCCGTCAAAAAGAGTGATACGAGTGTTAACAAGAAGAGATTACTTAACCTTACTCATCACAAACAAAGAGCTACAAAGCTGACTTGCTTAGTTGTGCAGAAGAATGCTCATCTAAGCTACAGGTGATACAAAGTTTAGAAAACTCTGTTTCAATGGCCATTTTAAAAGTTCACATGAACTAATGCACACAAACACACACTGTTTTTGTATTTTTCAATTTTTCAATTTTTTTTTATTTTTATCAGAAAAGCAAAAATAAACCACAAAAATGAAAACACACAAACAAAAACATGTAAAGCAAAACAATGCATAAAACTAGACTAACTCAAAACAGTAAAGAAACACACAAGTAATGCAACACACAAAAAAAACAGGAGAGAGAAGAAGAAGTGACTGAATTCACTTAGATCCCTTTGCCTTCCACACCTTGAAAGAACCTTTCCTTTTGGTCGACTCTTGAACTGGTGACGAGGGAGAAGAGTTTAAACCGTTCACGTTTGAAAGGAACATGAGGGCTTTAAGAATGTCTCCAATAGGAGCGAGAGAAGACTGAAGCTGATTCTGGCACCCAGATGCTATTGTGCCATTGCTCTGTTGAGTGGCACGCCACTTATAGCAATTTGGTCGAGTGTGGCCGGCAACACCACAATGATAACAGAGATGTGGCTTCTTCTGTTTGGCCTTTTGAGAGTTAGTCTTCTTAGTCCTAGGGTTTCTAGATTCCTTTTTCTCAATTTTAGGGGGTGCTCCTAGGATGGACTTGCCCTTGTCTACGTTCTTACTAGCTAATTCAGTTTTAACATTCTTTTCTTCATTTTCAATGTTATTAGCAGGTGGAACAAACACAGTAGTACTAGAAGTAGGAGTATTAGAGAGAGAGAGAATTCATACCCCAATCCAGTACGATATGAAAAATATTTCTGAGCACTCAGCATCTCGTCCAGTTTTGCACTTGACGTCCTCTCCAGTTGTGCTCTGACTTGAAACAGCTTCGCTTCAAGCTTCTTGGTCCTCTCAACCAAGAAATTGTTTTCGAACCTCAGTGCTCCAATGGTTTGGTTTGATTTGCTTCATCAACCTTTGTGGACAGCTCCTCACGGTTGAGTTCCACATCACTGAGCTTTTTGGTGGCTAGCCTATAGAGTTTCTCATGCTTCTCAGAAAGCTTGTATAGCTTCTCATAGGCAGTATGGACATCATCTTGATCATCCATAATCTCACACTTGGAATCCACCAATTCCTTTTCTTCATCCACTTCTTCAGTAACCCCATCAATAGGATTAATCGTGGCAGTGAAGGCATTCAAGATTCCGTCGTCTTCATCTTCGGAATCGTCCTCGGGCTCTGTGTCGCTTAAGGTAACAGCAAGTGCCTTGCTCTTCCCTATGCTCTTGAGGTACGTAGGACACTCTTGTTTCATGTGTCCAAAGCCTTGACACCCAAAGCATTTTGGTCCAGTGGGAACAGTGTACTGACCGCCATCCTTGACATCCTTCTTCCCCTTATCTGAATTCTTGAATTGTGAAGAACTGGATTATCTACGGTCTTTGTTGAAGCCCTTTCCATTTGCATTCTTCATAAACTTCTTGAATTGCCTTGTAATATAGGACTTCATTTTGGAGTCTTCATCATTTGAAGAATCATCCGTATCACTGCTCTTGGCCTTTAGTGCCAAACTCTTGCCCTTACTTGACTTGCCTAACCTAGTCAGCCCTAACTCATAGGTTTGCAAGTTTCCAACCAGCTCAGTCAGAGGAATTCTGTCAATATCCTTTGACTCCTCGATCGCCGTGATCTTAGCATGGAATCTCTCGGGCAGTGATCTGAGCACTTTCCTCACTATCTTGGGTTCAGGGATGGTTTCCCCAAGATTAAAGGCTGAGTTTACTACGTCCTTGAGCTTGGCATAGAACTCATCAAACGACTCATCCTCTTCCATCTTAATTTCTTCAAAGCGTGTGGTGAGCCTTTGTAGCTTTGAATCTTTGACAGCCTTGGTGCCCTCATAGGTTGTTTGGAGGATGGTCCATGCTTCCTTAGCAGTTTCGGTTGAGGAAATTTTCTTGAACTCCTCATTGGTGACTGCATTGAATAGGGCATTCAATGCTCTGCTGTTGAAGTTTGCCGCCTTGATCTTAGCATCATCCCAGTCGGCCGGCGCTTCTGTAGGCTTGGTCCAGCCTATCTCCACAGCTTGCCACACCTTCTCATCTAAAGACTGCAAGAAAGCTCTCATGCGTACTTTCCAGTATGCATAGTTAGTGCCATCAAATAAAGGAGGTATAATAAGAGATTGTCCTCTATCCATGACAGCAGGGGTCAAATGGATCACACACAATGGATTAAACCCTAATCAGAGTGTGCTTGCTCTGATACCACTTGACAGGCCACAAACGCGTTGACCCATTGTGATAATTTAGATTAATTAATTAGCCCAGTTATTAATTAATCAAATTAATCATGCAATATCACGTGGTAGCACAAACAAATCACCAAACTAAGTTAAGCAGCGGAAATTAAATGACACGGTGATTTGTTTACGAATGGGGAAAACCTTACGGTAAAAACGCCACCGGGTGATTTAAGGTCACCACTCCCGAAACTCCACTATTATCACAACAAGCAGTTACAAGCAAGGAATCCTAGTACCTCACCAACCTACAGTTGAACTCTTACCCCAATACCCAATTGGACTTGTTCTGTAGTGACAGTTTCTCCTTTCAATTCACGGCTCCCAAGTACGTGACTAACCAGATGCGCAGATCCCAGTACGCGACTTCAAACACCAACTAAAGAGAGAGAGAGTTGTTGGCTGCAAAGTTCTTCAAATCATCAGAGATGAACTAGGGCACGAACTTTGTCTTTCAGATCACAAATTGCATGAACAAGAAGTTCTGAATGAATGTGCAACTTGCATCCTCATTAACGGCCCTTAAAATAATCCTTTTATATGTTTAGGGTTAGGAGAAAAGAAGTCCCAAAGACACACTCACAGATTGGACTTGAAACAGAACTGAAAATCTGTTTTCTTTAATTCTCGACAGATAGAGGTGTCGAGAGGTGTCGAGAAGCTGTCGAGGCTCGGGGCAAAACAACTTCTTAAAGCTCGATAGATGCATGTGTCGAGGTATGTGTCGAGCTTTAAAAACTGGCACTTCCTTACTTGTTTCTTAGACAGACTCTGACGGCTTCAACACTTAATCTTTAACCCAAGTTTCTTGAAGTGTTTAACACATCCTAAATCTACCCAATTACAAGTAAAGTGCGTTTTGTCTAAGGATAAGCCAATTACATAAAATAGCGACATATGTTCACAGACTTGAACTACATATGTCCTAACAGAAAGTGAGTCATCCTTTTGGGATGAGTCTATCCACTTGTGGACTCAATAGATATAAGCCACCCTTTTAGGATGATCCCGTCCACTTTGCGGACTTCGTAGATATAGGCCACCCTTTTAGGTCCCGTCCACTTTGTGGACCTAACGGATATGAGTCATCCCTCTAGGATGAGCCCATCCACTTGTGGACTTCATAGATATAGGCCACCCTTTTAGGATGATCCCGTCCACTTTGTGGACTTAGTAGATATGAGTCGTCCCTCTAGGATGAGCTCGTCCACTTGTGGACTTCATATATATGGACCACCCTTTTAGGATGACCCCGTCCACTTTGTGGACATAGTAAATAATAATCCCAGTAAACATACGCACGACATATTTGAATAACTCCTCTTATTGTGAAAAACATGCATGTAGAAATTGTTCTTAAAAAGAAATAAAAAACTGCCCTTCGGGTTTAATCAGTATTGTCAATGGTAAAAATTATCTAAAAGGAAGTAAACTGGAAATGAGGAGTGTCATTGTTTTTGCCCTTGTCTACTGGCAGTATTTTTTTAGGTGCTTCGCATTTCATGGGTGGTACAATTTTTGCTAGTCTAGCACCTCCAGGTAGTAGGTACCTCTCCTTTGCCATGATGGGATCCTGTAGTTTCCTTCCTAATTAGGTCCTAGCTTTCCCTCTGTTGGATTTCTCATGGCACCCGTTGCCTTCCTCAAGACGAGATCCCCAACTTGGAAGTCTTTGTTTCTAACTTTGGAATTGTAATGCTTGGCCATGAGGTCCTGGTATTGTGCTAACCTTTGCTCAGCCATCGCTCTAACTTCATCCACCAAATCAAGTTGAAGGCACATAGCTTCATTGTTCCTACTCTCATCATGATTTTTAACTCTGTAGCTTGTAAGTCCTACCTTAACTAGGATGACTGCCTCATTTCGGTATGCTAGTTGAAATAGAGTCTCTCCTGTAGGAGTCCTTGCCGTTGTTATGTAAGCCCATAAAATGCTTGGCAATTCATCTAGCCATATTTCCTTTGCCTCCTCGAGCTTAGTCGTGATGATTTTGAGCAAGGATCAGTTTGTGACCTTGACTTTTCCGTTGGCTTGAGGGTGGGTGGGTGATGAGTAGTGATTCTTGATTCCCAACTGTGAGCAAAAATCCCTGAACGAATCGTTGTTGAACTGCTTCCCGTTGTCTAAGACCAGTACCCTAGGTATACTGTACCTGTAGATGATGCTCCTTCATACAAAGCTTCATACATTCTTCTCTGTGATGGTGGCCAGTGCTTCGGCTTCCACCCATTTGGTAAAGTAGTCTATACCAACTATTAGGAATGTTAACTGCCTAATTGCTGTTAGGAACGGTCCTATGATATCCAACTCCCATTGAGCGAAAGGCCATGGGGCCGTCATTAGGGTGAGCTCCTCTGTTAGTTGCCTGATGAGGTTGCCAAACCTCTGACACTTGTCACAAGCTTTGACGTACGCATGGGCATCCTTCTGCATGGTGGGCTAATAGTATCTTACCCTAATTAGTTTATGCATTAAAGACTGCGATCCTGAATAGTTCTCGCATACTCCTTCGTGGATTTCTCTTATGACATAATCTACTTCCTCAGAGTTAAGACATAGCAGGTACGAATGGGAGAAGCCCTTTTTGTACAAGATGCCTTTTATTAGCACGAACTGCACTGCCTGTGCCTTCAACTTCCTAGCTGCCTTCTTACCGTCTGTTAGCATACTGTCCTTTAAGTAGGAGGTTATTGGTGTGGTCTAGTTGTTTTCGGAACCTACCTCCTATACACTGACGCCATTTATTAATGGTAAATTTTGAACAAAGGATAGTACTTGGCTAGGGATAAGCATGTGTTCTGCTGATGTAGCCTTGACGAGGCAGTCAGCTTGTTCATTCTCCTCCCTTGGGATTTGAACGAGCTTTGCTTGGAGGTCGTTCACTCGATACTTCACTTACTCCAGGTATTTCTTCATCTGTTCACCCTTGCATTCATAATCACCAATTACTTGACTTATGATTACCTGAGAGTTGTAATACATGACCACATTTGTAGCTCCTGTCGCTCTGGCTAGGTCTAGCCCTGCTATTAGGGCATCGTATTTTGCCTCGTTATTGGTTGTAGAGAAGTCGAGTTGGATCATGCATTCGATCTTATTGCCTTCTGGAGAATGAAGTACTATGCTAGCTCCGCTTGCCTGTTTGTTGGACGATCTGTCCGTGTAGATACTCCATTGTAGCTACACTTCTGTGCCCTAGTCCTCTGTGTTGGTGAATTTTGTGATGAAGTCAGCGATGACTTGCCCTTTTATGGCCGTTCGTGGGCGATACTGTATGTCAAATTTGCTCAACTCAATCGCCCATAGCGCCATCCATCTAGCTGCTTCAGGGCTGCTCATTGCTCTTTGTAGGGGTTTATCTGTCAAGACAACCACAATGTGGGCCTGGAAGTAGCGTTTGAGCTTATGAGTTGCAGTTACCAATGCGAAGACAAGCTTTTCCATCGGGGGATACCTTTCTTCTGCAGCTTGGAGTGCCCGGTTAGTATAGTATACAGGCATCTGTACCCTACATTCTTCCTTGACTAAGGCTGCGCTGACAGCTACCGGGGAGATGGCCAGATAAAGGTATAATTCCTCTCCCAGTTTGGAGGGACTTAGTAGCGGTGGGGAGGAGAGGTATACTTTTAAGTCTTCGAACACTTGTTGACATTCAGTCATCCATTCAAACGACTTTTTCAACGTACGGAAGAGGGTAGGCACTTGTCTGTTGCTCTTGAGACGAACCTATTTAGTGCGGCTTTTTTACCGTTGAGGCCCTGCACTTCCTTGATGTTCGTTGGCGGCGTTATCTCTAGGGGTGTTCGCGGTGCGGTGTGGTGCGGTTTTGAGCCATTTTTAGCATTGCACTTTGCAGTGCGGTTTAGCTAAAACCATAACTGCACTGCACCTTATTTTTGTGGTCACATATGCGGTGCGGTGTGGTGCGGTGCGGTGCGGTGCGGTGTGGTTTAAAGTTTAGCCAAAACCATAACTACACTGCATCTCATTTTTGCGGTCACATATGCAGTGCGGTGTATAAGATGCGGTTTGAATGATTTGAAGTTGGTATATTTTTCAAAATTTGGGTTTTTTTTTACCCAGCTTAAAACTAATTTTTCTCTTTATTTGGTTCCAAGTTTTAAACTATTGAATTAGTTTTTCTTTATTTTGAATTGGTTTTCCTAATCAACACTTGCTAGGATTATCAAACTTTTTTTTTTAACTAGGGTTATTAAATTATTAATAATATATTTAATATTAAAAATAATTAAAAATATTAATATATAGAGAGGGTGCGGTGCGGTGCGGTGCGGTGCGGTTATATCATTTTGCGGGTGGTTTTGGTGAGGTTTTTGCGGTTTGTACGGTTTATGCGGTTTGGTGAACATCCCTAGTTATCTCCATTATTTCCTGTATCTTGTACGGGTTATCCTCAATGCCTCTTTGGGATACCATAAACCCTAGGAACTTTCTAGCCGTCACCCCAAATGCATATTTTTTCGAATTTAGTTTCATATTGTATGAAAGAAGGGTATCAAAGGTTTCCTTAAGGTCGTCTTCCTGTAGGCTCTTCACTAACATTTTGTCGACGTAGACTAAACGTGAACGTTCCTTCCAATCTGATGTGCAAACATCTTGTTCATCAACTTTTGATACGTGGCACCCACGTTTTTGAGTCCGAATGACATTATTTTATAGCAGAAGAGACCCTGGCTGGTAACAAAAGAAGTCTTCTCCTGATTGGTTTCGTCTAGCTTGATCTGGTTGTAACCAGAGAATGCGTCCATGAAGCTTAGCTGCTGGTGTCTTGCTGTCGAATCCACCAAGATATCAATTTGTGGAAGAGGTAGCTATCCTTGGGGCATATCCTTCACTTCCCGTTGGCCTTGTTGACCATCACCACGTTGGCTAGTTAGTCGGGGTAGTATACTTCTTGGATAAACTCTGCTTCTTGTAACTTGCGAACCTCTTTTGCTATGGCCTTGTCTTGTTCTTACACAAATAATGGCTTCTTCTAAAGGATGGGAGAGAAAAAGGGCAACACGTTTAGCTTATGGACTATGACCGAAGGATTGAGGCTCCAGGCGAAGATGTACTAGTTCTCCCTTAGAAATGATATGAGTGCCCGACGGACTGGCAGGCTAGCAAGAGTACCTATTCTTATCGTTCGCTCGGGATTAAAGTCATTAAGGAGTATCTCTTCCAACCATTCAATTGGTTCTGCCATCGTCCGTTGTTCTTTTATACACATGGTTTGTAAATGGTCGTCCATCTCTAGTATGGCAATGTCGCATTTGCGTGTTGCTACTTGATCTCCTCGTACCTCTCCCACTTCGTATTCGGTGGAGAGTTTGATCATTAGGTGGTAAGTGGAGGTTACGGCCTTTCACGAATTAAGGGTAGGACAGCCCAGTATGGCGTTGTATGCAGATGAACAGTCTACAACCAGGAATGTAACATCCTTGGTGATCTGTTGAGGGTAGTCACTGACAGTTACAGGCAAAGTGACATCATCGAGTGGGTAGACTTTTGTTCCTCCAAATCCAATGAGTGGTGCGTTAGTTAGAATCAACCGTTCTCTCCCAATCCTTATTTGCTGGAAGGCAGGGTAGTAAAGTATATCAGCAGAGCTCCTGTCATCCACCAAGGCCTGTGAGTGTTGTAGTCCCCAATCTGTATACTTACTACAAATGCATCGTCTTGTGGGTGGTGGAGACTTGGGCAATCTCCTCTATGAACCAGATTACAGGGTTATTGATGTGCACCATCTTCAGAACCAAACCTGCCAGTTGGATGTTTTGAACCATCTTGAGATAGGTCTTGCACGCCTTTTTGGTCGAACAGGAAGTTGTGGTGCCTTCTACAATCATCCTTATATCTCCTATGTGTGGTTTGGGGCACTTGTTTTCTTTCCAGGTGCCTTGCTCTTGTGGTTGGTCTGTCCTTTCTTTGCTGACGTACCTCTGTAATTTTTCTTATCTGATCAGGGTTTCTATCTGCTGCTTCATGTCATAGCAATCAGACATATTGTGGCCATGATCTCGGTGGAAATGACAG
This sequence comes from Castanopsis chinensis, assembly GCA_032878915.1. Taxonomy (NCBI): domain Eukaryota; kingdom Viridiplantae; phylum Streptophyta; class Magnoliopsida; order Fagales; family Fagaceae; genus Castanopsis; species Castanopsis chinensis. Next base: position 1,736,305 of record JAVQMG010000084.1, read on the forward strand.
TACTTATCTCTGTACCTCTTGTTAGGGTTGCCTTTTAGCTTGGCAGGAAATGTCAAGGATCCTTTCTTCTTGATTTGCATCAGGACCTGATCGATTGGGGCAATCGGTGGGGTGAAACTTGCGAACCTTCTAGTGGGGGGTTTAAAGTGCCTATCCTCTTGTCCATCTCCCGTCCTTGTGGCCTTCAGTCCCCTATCCTGTCGTGTTTCTTCTTGTCTTTCTCTCTTCTTGGGCTTTTCTTCTCAGGTAAGCAACACTTCTTCTGTGTTCATGTACTTAGTAGCCCTGTAAAGTACATCCGACATGTTTTTGGGTCGTTTTTGTATAAGGAAAATAAGAACTTCCCCTTTTGTAACCCATTGGTGAACGTAGCCACGAGTATCTTGTTCTCAGCTTCATCAATCGAGAGGGCCTCATTGTTGAGCGGGTGATGTAAGACCTCAATGTCTTATCCTCCCATTGCTTGATATTCATCAGGCACGCAGTAGACTTCTTATACCTGTGGCCCTTGATAAAGTTCGAGGTAAACTGGGCACTCAACTCCTTGAAGGTATTGATTGAGTTTGGCATAAACCTGCTGAACCATACACTTGTGGGCCTCTCAATGTAGTAGGAAAGGCTCGGCACATGAGGGTCTTGAATGACTCTAGGTGGTCCAAAGGATCCCTTGATCCGTCGTGGCATATAGAACTTCGGCGGGAGGGGTAATGAAATGACGGGTGTAGTGAAGGGTGAATCCGTCCAATGTACCAGTTCATCGTGATCGCTTGATACCCGTCCTCTAAGGGCATTCATCATCAGATCCATTTGTTCCTTCATCTTCTGCATCTCTATGACCAAGTGCGGTAGGGCGATATCTGTGGTAGTCGGTCTACTCATGGCATTGCTGCCTTCTAGCCCTTCTCTATTCTACCTACTGTTGGTGTGCTGAAGGCTGTCTCCCTCCTGCTCCTCTTCTTGATTTCAGAGTTCGACGTCTTTTTGGAGCAACTGCTCTTCTACGTCATGGTTTTGCTTGGTGAGGCGCTCAACAGCCGTAGCAAGAGTCTAAACCTATCTCTCAAGGGTAGTGGTACGTGGTTTGTCTCCTTGGTTATTGTTGATGGTTGCCATCGAGTGAGTAAGCACCATGCAACTATTTGTCCAGGAAGCAGTAATATGGCTTAGGACCTTCCCACAGATGGCGCCAACTGATGTTGCCGAAATCGTCAGTAAGTCGCATGATCTTTGCAAGCTTTAGACAAAACCTATACAACAAAAACAAAGAAGAAGACCTTAGAGTACCGGTATAGTACTGGTCAAATACCTTCCGAAGGTTAAGGTAGAGAACTTTCACAACTCTAGAGTGCTAGAGCTGGGGGGAATTATTCGTACTTTGACTTCTGAAGGTTTTAGGCTTTTATAGTAGTGTAGAACCAACTTTTGTTTCTTGGCGAAGAGGAATTTTTCCTTGTAGGGAAGATCCTCATAAATGTACATATTTTACGGGATTCCTTTCGTATAGAGATTCTGTTGACTAGGGTTAATCGTGAAGCACAAGACATTTCCATTTGAAGTTTCTTGAGGATGAATTAAACCATATGGGTGCCACGTGGCTCTGCTACCATCCATTTTGTATCTATTAGCTCTCTTATCCGTTCGTCATGGAGAGTTCGTCCACCTTCAACTTATGGCATACGGAACTTCGACGTGAGGGGGAATGAAGTGACAGGTGTAGTGAAGGGTGAATCCGTCTGATGTACTAGTTTGTCGAGATTGCTTGATACCTGTCCTCTGAGGGCGTTCATCATCAGATCCATTTGTTCTTTCATCATCTGCATCTCTGCGACCAGGTGCGGAAGGGTGATATTTGTGGCAGTCGGTCTACTCATAGCGTTGCTGCCTTCTGGCCCTTCTCTATTCTGCCTATAGTTAGTGTGCTAAAGGCTATCTCCCTCTTGCTCCTTTTCTTGATTTCGGGGCTCGGCATCCCATTGGCGCAACTGCTCTTCTAGGTCATGGTTTTGCTTGATGAGGCATTCAAAAGCTGCGGCAAGAGTTTGAACTTGTCTCTCAAGGTTGGTGGTATGTGGTTCGTCTCCTTGGTTATTGTTGGTGGTCACCGTCGAGCGAGTAAACACCATGCAAATTTTTTTCTAGGAAGCGATAATATGGCTTACGACCTTCCCACAGACGGCGCTAGTTGATGATGCCGAAATCGTCAGTAAGTCACACGATCTTTACACGCTCTAGACAAAACCTGCACAACAAAAACGAAAAAGAAGACCTTACAGAGAGTACCAGAGTGGTACCAGCCAAATACGCTTCAAAGGTTAAGTTAAAAAACTTCCACAACTCTAGAGTGCCAGAGCTGGGGGGAAATTATGTGTACCTTGACTTTTGAGGGTTTTGGGCTTTTATAGTAGTGCAGAACCAACTTTTGTTTCTTGGCAAAAGTTAATTTTTCCTTGTAGGGAAGATCCTTATAGATGTACATATTTTTCGGGATTCTTTCCATATAGAGATTCTGTTGACTAGGGTTAATCGTGAAGCACAAGACATTTTCATTTGAAGTTTCTTGAGGACGAATTAAACCACGTAGGTGCCACATGGCTCTGCCATCGTGCACTTTGTATCTGTCTGCTCTCTCATCTGTTCGTCATGGAGTGTCCATCCACCTTCAACACGTTTCATTGTGTTGCTTCCTTCCCTTTGATCGTCCACAACCTAGTGTAGTCTCTAATTACAGGTTCTGTAAAATGAGACCGTCTACTTTAATTTTGTCCTCTTCATGTATATTTTGTTCAACCTATAGCTGCAATTAAAACACGCAGCTACAGGCAACATTATAGCCGCGTTCTTGTAAAACACAGCTTTAAGTGTACTTATGGCTGCGTTTTCTAAATGTGGCTGTAGGACTTTAAAAAAAAAAAAAAAAATTGGGCTAGATCTGTAGCTGCATTTTTCAAACGCAGCCATAGGCCTTACCCAATAAAACGCCGCTGCAAACACTAAAAATGCGGTTATAGAGCTGTCCTATAGTTGCGTTTTTTAAAATGCGGCTATAGGTTCATAATTTTAGCCGTAGTTATAACAAATGTGACTAGAAAAAAGCCCCTATAGCTAGCGTTTTTTGTAGTGAGAGTTGCACCTTTTTTTGTACCTTAGATTTTTAATAAAATCAACGGTTGAAAAAATAGTATTAAATGATTATTACTTTCCACCTTATTTTCCTAATTAATAATAGTTTTTCTCTATCCTCATTTACTGCTTTCCATAGTCTTCATTGGGTGTTGTTTAACTGTGTCTCTTTCTTCCTAAAATTGCTGGATATATATGAATCTGTGCAAAAAGTAAAGACTAAAAAAGTTCAAATTTTTCTTCTCTCAAAATCCTTGGGTGTCAGTGAGTAAGATTTAAAGATATATAATTTGTGATTTGATAAGTACACTAAGTGTGCCAGAACTGGCCCTAAACAATTCACAAAATGAGCAAGAGCCTTGTGGTTTCCAGTTTCAACACATTATAGCAAAAACACATGACAAAACTCAAATCTATTGAAGATAGGGTGGATATGAGATCAAAAAATAAAATAAAGAAGGAAGCAGGACGAGAAGAGTGTTTATGTAAAGAAAGCATTAGATCTTGTGGAGTGCCAGTCAATGAGAGAAGATGGCAGTGTCAAAAGTGTGTTCTATAATAAGAATAATTTTCATTACTAAGAGCTTGCAAAATTTTTTTATTTTATTTTATTTTTTTAAGGAAGAAGGACACAGTTAAACTACACGTAAGGAGGTCTATGGAAAGTTTTCTCAAAAAAAAAAAAAAAAGGAGGTCTATGGAAAGTAATAAATGAGGATAGAGAAAATATGTTATTAATTAAGTAAATGAGGTGGAAATCCTTAATCATTTAATGCTAATTTTTCAACCGTTGGATCTATTAGAAATCTACGGTACAAAAAATGTGTAACTCTTAAAGAGTTATACCAGGTGTAACTCTTAAGGAATTATATCAGGTGTAATTTGAACTCATCTATATATATAGAGGATCTCCTTGACTGTTTATTATATCATAAGTTTCGGCCATTTTTTTATTAAATTTGCTATTCTTTTTCTTTTATTCCCTTCTTTTTTTTTTTTTGGGCCCGGGGGGGGGGGGGGGGGGTAGATAAAGGCATATGCATTGAAACTAAACCTAGCATCAAATGACCCATATGCTGTGTCCCGTAGATATATATTTTTTCTTAGCCAAACCTATAGCTAGCATGAAACAAAGATGCCCATTTACCCTGGCCAGGCATCAATAATTCAAAATATGCTCATTTTTGTTTATGGGATAAACATATATGACTTATAGATTGCTGAAGATTCAGAGAACTCTATGGCAATTTGTCCACAAAATCCGAAGGTAAAGTGGACCATTAAGGATAATTCAAAATACGTTTTTCGTTGGATGTGTGAAGTTGCATATCAATTATCACCAATGAATCGGATATGGTTTTGTCGATGCCAATAAGGATAAATAATGTATCGGTGAACATAAATCCAACAAACATAAATTGTTGAACTTGTACACAACTACACATTTATCTATAGCACAGAATATTAAATTATAACGTGGTCTAATCTGATGCAGTAGTTTTTAGTTTTTTTTTTTTTTTTTTTAGCAAAAGGTAAGTAATATTTATAGATAAAGTAAATCAGTTTGAAAAATATCATCCAAATCAGGTGGAAGATCTTCTATCCATACATCAAGATTTGCAAATTGCTTCTAGCAAGGAAATGAGCAGGTTAATTACCTCCCCTCTTAGTATGCCTTAAACTCCACTTCTGTAGGGAACTTGATAGGTGGCAAATTTCTTCTATACAGGGCCATACATGGTCTTGCATGGTCCCTGGCGGTTGATAGCATTAATGGCCATCTGGCTGTCTCTTTCAAATTCCACTTGGAAAATACAAAGCTCCCTTGCAAAGTACACTGCCACAGCTTCCACTAAATCCAAAAAATGTGGCAACTGAATTCAGGGCCGCCCTAGGCTTAGGCCATTTAGGCCATGGCCTAAGCCCCCTGATATAGAAAGACCTTTAAGTATAAATACAAATTCTCTGTATTATATTTTGTATTTTATTTTATATTCTACCAATCACAATTTGTCATATATTTATTTAACTTTCATTATATAATAGTCAAAGTTTGAAATGGAAAAAAATAAACACATGACAAGTTACGATTGATGGAATATAAAGTGGAACACAAAATGCGGTACAGAGGATTAGTATTCCTCAAAATGCGAGGTCTTTTTTTTTTAATTAAATAAAAAAAATGTGAGTTAGGTGTACATGTTCCACCAATCACAACTTGCCATATATTTATTTAACTTTCATTATATAATAGCCAAAGTTTAAAATGGAAAAAAATAAACACATGACAAGTTACGATTGATGGAATATAAAGTGGAACACAAAATGTGGTACGGAGGATTAGTATTCCTTAAAATGCAAGGTCTTTTTTTTAATTAAATAAAAAAATGTGAGTTAGGTATACATGTTTTTCTCACTCTTAAGAGGGTCTAAAATATTAAAGTTATACTAGAAGATAGACAAAAAATATTAGAGTTGTACTAGTATATTAAAAGTTTTGTTACAAAGGTCCTATAAATTGACGAGCTAATAATTCAACACTCATTGATTCTCTTGTTGAAGGGAAACCTCATTACCACATTGGTTTGTAAGTTTTTTGTACTAAAATTTGTAGTAAATTTAGCATTTCTCCACCTTAAAAAAAGCATTAATAGATATACAACCCATTCACCATTAAATGAATAAAAAATGTTAACGCTAATACAAATTTTACAACCAAAAACTTACAAATTGAAGACAGGAATATGATCAGTGTCACTTAAAAAATATAATAAATAAATGTTTAAATAACTTTTTTTTAATTAGTGATATGTCAGTTTGTAAAACTTATATAGTAAGTACTGAAGAGGAAAAAATATGATATGACGGATATAAGGAGGACGGACCCTTTGTGGACGGACGTATGTGACCCATGGCAGGGGCTGGGCTACAAGGTCTTTTAAAGAAAGTTAAACTTGCGGTTTACGTTAAGAACTACCATGGTTTTGCTTGACCTACACGCCTAGCCCTAATAAAGAAGAATCCTATAAGGAAAAGGATTAACCACGAGTTACTCTCCTAGAAGGAAAGGACTTCTTAACCAAGGCATGGATTTCGGCTTTACACTACTATAAATAGTCCAAAACCCTCACAAATTAAGGTATGCATAATTAACTCAACTCTAGCACTCTAGTGTTGAAAATAAGGTTTCTAGCTTGACCTTCGGAGGGTTTTTGGCCGGCACCACACCGGCGCTCTCTGTTAGGTCCTTTCTTTTTGTTGTGTAGGTTTCTATTTCGCTCTTGTGAGGACCGCATAGCTTACTGGTGAATTTCGGCATTATCAGTTGGCGCCGTCTGTGGGAAATATAACGGGGTGATCAAACATTGCCTTATTCCTGAGACAAAAAGTTGCATGGCACTTACTAGATCGATGGCAACAACCAACAACCAGGGCAACGAACCGCAACGACGGCGTTGGAAAGACTAGTTCAAACACTCGCGGCAGCGGTCGAACGTCTGACCAAACAGAACCACGATTTAGAGGAACAGTTATGATAGAAGAACGCACATCCTAGAACGCAAGAGGAAGATCAGGAGGGAACGAGCCCTGAAAGGAGGAATCTCGAAGGACCCGAGGGTAGTAGTGCTCAGAGCAGACTGGAGAGACGAGATACCAATCGGGTAGCTATTTTAGAGAACCTACCACCCCACATCGCCGTAGAGATGCAGGAGATGAGGGAACGAATGGACGTGATGATGAACGCCCTCAGAGGGCGAGTATGTAGTGACCTTGACGACCTAGTCCAGCGAATTGATTCGCCTTTCACGACACATGTCACTTCGTGTCCTCTTCCCCCAAAGTTCCGTATGCCTCAAGTGGAGAGCTACGATGGAACCAAAGACCCCTTGGACCATTTAGAGTCCTTTAAGACTATAATGCACATTCAAGGGATTTTGGACGAGATTATATGCAGGGCTTTCCCTACCACATTGAAGGGATCTGCAAGGGTCGTGTATAGTAGGCTGACATCAAATTCGATCAGCACCTTTAAAGAGTTAGGCGCCCAATTCGTGTTACACTTCATCGGGGGTCACCGGTACAAGAAGTCCACGGCATGTCTGATGAGCATAAGACAACGGGAAGATGAGACACTGAGGGCGTATATAACACGGTTCAACGAAGAGGCTCTTTCGATAGACGAAGCGGACAATAAGATACTAGTAGCAACATTTACCAACGGGCTGTGAAAAGGTAAGTTCCCCTTCTCCCTGTATAAGAATGATCCAAAGACTATGTCCGAAGTGCTTTACAGGGCGACAAAGTACATGAACGCGGAAGACGCGCTGATGGCAAGGGAAGATAAGCCTAAGAAAAGGGAGAGGCAGGAAGATGCATGGTCAGAGGGGGGCCGAAAGATGGCAAGGACGGGAGAATGAAGGGAGGATAGACGCTCGAAACCGCCCATAGGAAAATTCACAAGCTTCAGCCCTCTGACAGCCCCGATCGACCAAGTGTTGATGCAAATAAAGGATGAAAAAGCCTTAACATTCCCTGGTAAGCTGAAGGGGGATCCCAATAAAAGGTCAAGAAGCAAGTACTGCCGCTTCCATCGTGACCACGACCACAACACATCTGACTGCTACGACCTGAAGCAACAAATCGAGGCACTTATAAGGCAAGGGAAGCTGCAGAGGCTTGTCAGTAAGGAAGGTACGAATCCACCACGAGACCAGCCCCCCCGACGAGAGAACGAGCGCCCAAGACCGCCAATTACAGACATAAGGATGATTTTCGGGGGTAACGTTAACACAGGGTCGTCCAAAAGGGCTCGTAAAACTTATTTACGAATGGTACAGAATGTCCAGATGACGGGCTTGACACCAAAGATGGCACGAATCGATACCCCAACCATCGGCTTTTCAGAAGAGGATGCCTGACGTCTTCACCATCCACATGACGATGCGCTCGTGGTCAGCATACGGGCAGGGGATTACAACGTGCATTGGGTACTAGTTGATAACGGAGGTTCAGCAGACATTCTTTATTACCCCGCATTTCAATAGATGAGGATTAGTAGAGAGCAACTAGTTCCAACCATGCTCCCCTCGTCGGATTCGGAGGGACAAGAGTCTACCCCCTTGGCCCTGTCACGTTGCCCGTAACGGTGGGAGATCACCCACAACAAATTACTAAGGATGTGGTTTTTCTGGTAGTTGATTGCTCATCTACCTATAATGCAATCCTCCGACGGCCTACTCTTAATGCGTGGAAAGCTATAACTTTGACTTATTATTTGATGATAAAGTTCCCTACTGAATGTGGAGTCGAGGAGCTACGTGGGAATTAGGCCCCAGCATGTGAATGCTATGTTGCCATGACGAAGATGGACGACCACCTACAAACACTAAATGTCGAAGGACAAAGGGCTACGACTGAAGCGGTGGAAGAATTGGAAGAAGTATCACTTGACGACTCAAGGCCTGGACGAACCACGAGAATTGGTACAATGGCCACTCAATCGGTACGAGAAAGCCTTACCACGTTCCTAAGGGAAAATCGGGACGTCTTTGCACGGAGTCATGAGTACATGCCGGGAATTGATTCGACAGTGATAGTACATAAGCTGAACGTGTCACCTTCATTCTCTCCCATCCGATAGAAGAAACGAGTGTTCGCTCCAGAAAGGGACTGAGCTATCACCGAGGAAATCCAAAAGTTGCAGGGAGTAGGCTTCATACGTGAAGTACACTATCCAGACTAGTTAGCAAACGTAGTGATGGTTAAGAAGGCGAATGGGAAGTGGAGAATGTGCGTTGACTTCACGGATCTAAACAAGGCTTGCCCAAAAGACAGTTATCCTCTACTGCGTATTGATACCCTAGTAGATTCAACTGCAAAACATGAGCTTTTAAGTTTCATGGACACGTTCTTCGGCTACAATCAGATCAAACTAGATGAAGTTGATCAAGAGAAAACTTCATTTATTACAAGTCAAGGGCTTTTTTGCTATAAAGTAATGCCCTTTGGACTCAAAAATGTTGGGGCCACGTACCAGAGGTTGATGAATAAGATGTTTGCACATCAGATTGGAAGGAATGTGCAAGTTTACATGGACGACATACTGGTAAAAAGTGTTCGCGAATGCAACCATCTGAGCGACCTCTAAGAGACTTTCAACACCCTTCGGTCCTACAACATGAAACTAAACCCCAGGAAATGCGCATTCGGGGTGACAGCAAGAAAATTCTTGGGTTTTATGGTATCCCAAAGAGGTATCGAGGTCAACCCAGAAAAGGTAAGGGCAATAATGGGCTTGGCTCCCCCAAAGACACTGAAAGAGGTCCAAAGCTTGAATGGCAAGATAGCCACCCTAAACAGATTTGTTTCAAGGGCCATGAACAAATGCCTCCCATTCTTTCGCACATTGAGGAAATCATTTGAATGGACGGACGAATGCCAAAAGGCCTTCGAAGATTTGAAGACATAACTCTCATTTCCGCCATTACTTAGTTCGTCTAAGCAAGGTGAAGAACTATTTCTATTTGTAGCCGTCTCCCCAGCAGCTGTTAGCGCGGCTCTCATTAGAGAAGAAGATAGAATACAGAGACTTGTATATTTTACAAGTAGAGCGCTCAAAAGAGAGGTACCCGCCGATGGAAAAATTAGCCTTCGCATTGGTGACCACGGCCCGAAAGCTCAAACCGTACTTTCAAGCGCATGTCATAAACGTTATGACAAACCAGCCCCTAAAAAGAGTGATGAGTAATCCCAAAGCTGCGAGACAAATGGCATTGTGGGCGATCAAGCTGAGTGAGTATGACATTCACTATCGTCCTTAACCTGCAGTAAAAGGCCAAATCCTGGCGGACTTCATTGCGGAGTTTACCAATATGGAGGACCAGGGGGCAGGTGAACTTCCTATATGGAGTGTTCATATGGATGGATCCTCTAACAAACATGCAGGTGGAATCGGTGTGGTAATCCGCACACCCGAAGGAGACAAGATCAAATGCATGATCCGTTTGTGCTTTTCAACAACAAATAATGAAGCAGAATATGAAGCCCTAGTAGCAAGATTGGACCTCGCTATAGCTGCAGGAGCTAAAAAAATGATTGTCTACTTTGATTCCCAAGTCATCACCAGCCAGATCAATGGAAGTTACGAATGCAGAAGTGAAAGAATGAAAAGGTATCTCGACGAGGCAAGAAGTCGAATGAGTAACCTCCAGACCAAGTTGATTCAAGTTCCAAGGGAGGAAAACCATGAGGCTGATCAGCTTGCAAAGGCAGCTTCCGCAAAGCCAATGATCGTTCTCGACTAGGTATTATCCTTTGTTCAAATTTCACCACTAATAGATGGTACTGGTGCGCATGAGGTAAGTAGCGAGCGTTGTTGGATGTCTCCCATAGCTGTGTACTTAAAGGATGGGCACCTGCCGGACGATAAGGAGGCTGCGAGGAAACTAAGAGTTAAAGCTTCCCGGTTCATTATGATGACGGATGTTCTATACAAGAGGGGTTTCTCTCGACCGTATCTAAGATGTCTAGCTCTTGAAGAAGCAGACTATGTCATGAGAGAGGTCCACGAGGGATTTGCGGGAATCACTCAGGATCAAGGTCTTTAGTGCACAAGCTTCTCAGGGCAGGATACTACTGGCCAACAATGCAGAAGGATGCCAACATATACGTCAGATCCTGTGATAAGTGCCAGTGCTTTAGCAACCTCATAAGGCAACCAACAGAAGAGCTTATGCCCATGACGGCCCCATGGCCGTTCGCATAGTGGGGGCTCGACATCATGGGCCCGTTCCTGATAGCGGTAAGGCAGTTGAAGTTCTTAGTGGTTGGCATTGATTACTTCACCAAATGGGTGGAGGCTGAGGCTTTGGCCACTATCACGGAGAAGAATATCCATAGCTTTGTATGGAGAAATATTATTTGTAGGTATGGCATACCAAGGGTGCTGGTTTCAAATAATGGCAAGCAATTCGACAACGACGCATTCAGAAATTTTTGCTCCCAGCTAGGGATAAAGAACCATTACTCGTCACCTGCTCATCCATAAGCCAACGGACAAGTTGAGGTCACAAATCGATCTTTGCTCAAAATCATTAAGACTCGTCTTGAGGGGGCAAAGGGTATATGGCCAGAGGAATTACCAAGTGTCTTGTAGGCGTACAGGACAACGGCAAGAACACCGATTGGAGAAACACTGTTCCGTTTGGCATATGGTAGTGAGGCAGTCATACTGGCAGAAGTTGGGCTTACAAGCTACCATGTTGAAAATCACGATGAGCACAAGAACGACGAAGCCATGCGTATGCAACTTGATTTAGTGGACGAAGTCAGGGCAGCCACAGAACAAAGATTAGTATGGTACCAGGACCTAATGGCGAAGCATTACAACTCTAGAGTTAGGCACAGAGACTTCCAGGTTGGAGATCTTCCCCTGAGGAGAGTACTCGGCGCTACAAAGGATGCCTCCCAAGGGAAGCTTGGACCGAACTGGGAAGGACCATACAGGATCACATCATGGCATAGGAAGGGAACATACTACCTAGAGACCCTAAGTGGAAAGAAGCTAAGTCACCCATGGAACTCAGAGCACCTGAAGAAGTACTATCAATAAAAGACGGTTGAAAACGACACCGGCAGCACTACACTCCTCACATCCAGTTTATCTTTTCTAGCATATAAATTAATTATAATTCTTACAGTACTTTTAAAAGCCTAAGGGCGACTTTATTATTTTTATGAATAATGTTCTACGTATCCATTATAATAAGAGGAGTTTATCATACGGAATGTATTTTCACCAACTTCCATGATATTTACAAAGTCCACAAAGTGGACGGATCATCCTAAAAAAGGATGGCATTTACAAAGTCCACAAAGTGGACAGATCATCCAAAAGAAGGGCGAATTCACAAAGTCCAAAAATGGACGGATCATCAAAGAGAAGGATGATATTTACAAAGTCCACAAAGTGGACAGATCATCCAAGAGAAGGATGACATTTGCCAAGTCCACAAAGTGGATGGAGCATCCAAAAGAAGGATGATATTTTAGTCCACAAAGTGGATGGATCATCCCAAAGAAGGATGATATTTAAGTAGTCCACATGGTGGACGGATCATCCCAAAAAAGGATGATATTTACAAAGTCCACAAAGTGGACGGATCATCCAAGAGAAGGATGACATTTGCCAAGTCCACAAAGTGGACAGAGCATCCAAAAGAAGGATGATATTTTAGTCCACAAAGTGGACGGATCATCCAAAAGAAGGATGATATTTTAGTCCACAAAGTGGACGGATCATCCCAAAGAAGGATGATATTTAAGTAGTCCATAGGGTGGACGGATCATCCCAGAAAAGGATGATATTTGTAAAGTCCACAAGGTGGACGGATCATCCCAAAGAAGGGTGATATTTACCAAGTCCACAAAATGGACGGAGCATCCAAAAGAAGGATTATATTTAAGTAGTCCATAAGGGGGACGGATAATCCAAAAGAAGGATGATATTTACAGAACCTATAAGGTGAACGGATCATAGAAACAATGAAAAGCAATTAAGGCATTCATGTGAAAAAAATGCGACGGATGAAATTACTTAAATAGATTGTTTACAAAAGATACATATGATGGTTAAAAATTACATAACCAATTGTTCTCCCATAAAAAAAAAAATCAACTATTCTTCAACTTAGGGGGCATCAGCTGGGGTGCCAGAACCGTTAGGAGTAGGTTGACGGACATCATCATGGACGGGTCCAGTCTCATCGTCCCCAAGGGCCTCATCTTCATCAAGAACTTCACCAAAAAGTTCAGTAGTCCCCTCAGAGTTGACAGGGTGAGCAGGTGTCTGGCCTCCGACATCAATGTTGATGTGAGAAAGGTTGAGGTCCGGGAATGACGCCTTTACCTGACGGATACAGTCGTCAAAACCATCGGCAAAGGATGTACCCAGTTCCATCAAAAGAGCATCTGAGTCTCAATACTCTTGGACGGCCTCAACCTTCGCCTGACGGATGTTGTCGTCATTGGCCTTCACCGTCTCCCTCAGGTACTCGACTTCTTTCTCCAAGTTTTTTGAGCTTGCTCGGACAATTTTAATTTCTCCTTGTGACGGAGCCTCCAGAGCTTCAGCTCGTCAAGCTCCTCCCCCGTCGTCCTGGCTTTGGCACGAACGCGCTCCAGGGACTTCTCGGGAGCCAAGCAGCGGTCCATCAGCCCTTTTGCCATTAGAACCGTCTGCGTCAGCGAACAAACAAATTAACACATAAGTATGACGAATCCTAGCAGAGCAAGTAGTTGATGGAAATATTACCTTAGCAAGGCTAAATAAAGCTGTCTCCCCTATGGCTTCCATCGCATGGTTGCCAATGTCCTTGTAGTCCTTCTCTTTGATGATAGATGTCAACTGAGTAAGGGCATATTGAGGGTCCTCTCTAAGCAGGATGGAAGCCTTCTCCTTGACGGGGTCAGGGTTGGTCATAAGACCTTTACCCTTACCCATTCCCAGCTTGGGGGGCAGCTTTGCTATAGCCTGGACGACTGGCAGACCCGTCACCAGCCTTTGCTTTTTGCTAGGACGGTCCGCCTTCTCTGGACATCTTTTTGTAGATGGGTGGGACAAACCCGTCTTAGGTGGAAGATCACCCCTAAGCTTTTTCTTGTTTGCGGCCTGTTGCTTGATAAGGGCTCTCTTTTTAGTGTCGTCCATTTATACAAAAAAGTAGACGGTAAGGAGACATTAAGAACGCAATAAGTCATGTTAGGACATATGTAGTTCAAGTCTGTGAACATATGTCACTATTTTATGTAATTGGCTTATCCTTAGACAAAACGCACTTCACTTGTAATTGGGTAGATTTAGGATGAGTTTAACACTTCAAGAAACAGTGGTTCAAGGTTAAGTGTTGAAGCCGTCAAAGTCTGTCCAAGAAAAAAGCTAGGAAGTGCAAGGTTTTAAAGCTCGACACATACCTCGACAGATACATCTATCGAGCTTTAAAGGAGCTGTTTTGCCCGAGCCTCGACAGCTATCTCGACACCTCTCGACACCTCTATCTGTCGAGAATTAAAGAAAACAGATTTCCAGGTCTGTTTCAAGTCTAATCCGTGAGTGTGTCTTTGGGACTTCTTTTCTCCTAACCCTAGACATATAAAAGGATTATTTTAAGGGCCGTCAAGAAAAGAGATCACAAGATACAAGTTGCACATTCTTTGAGAACTTGTTGTTCATGCAATTTGTGATCTGACAGACAAAGTTCGTGCCCTAGTTCATCCTTGATGATTTGAAGAACTTTGCAGCCAACTCTCTCTCTCTTTCTAGTTGGTGTTTGAAGTCGCGTACTGGGATCCGCGCATCTGGTTAGTCACGTACTTGGGAGCTGCGCATTGAAAGGAGAAACTGTCACTATAGAACAAGTCCAATTGGGTATTGGGGTAAGAGTTCAACTGTAGGTTGGTGAGGTACTTGGGATTCCTTGCTTGTAACTGCTTGTTGTGATAATAGTGGAGTTTTGAGAGTGGTGACCTTAAATCACCCGGTGGGGTTTTTGCCGTAAGGGTTTTCCCCATTCGTGAACAAATCACCGTGTTATTTATTTTTCCGCTGCTTAACTTAGTTTGGTGATTTGTTTGTGCTGCCACGTGATATTGCATGTTAAATTGATTAATAAATAACTTGGCTAATTAATTAATCTAAGTTATCACAAGGGGTCAACGCATTTGTGGCCTGTCAAGTGGTATCAGAGCAAGCACACTCTGATTAGGGTTTAATCTATTGTGTGTGATCCATTGACCCCTGTTGTCATGGATAAAAGTCAGTCTCTCATTTGAAGAGAACTGTGATATCAAATACATCTTGTTTTTCTAATCTCCCTTCCTTGAGTGTCTCAGAAAATACAAGTCTAAAAGTTATTTGATTCTCTCCATGATGATTATTGGAAAAGATCTCAGTTTGTATAAGCAGGAACTAGACTGTCTCAAATTCAAAATGTGCCAAGGAGTATGTCTGAACAGAGTTAAAGTGAAGGCCTGGCTCGAAGAAGGCAGATGAGAGAAGATACCATTCCCACTGATCTGTTGTCTAAGCATGAAGTGTGTTTCATGATGAAGTCCGCCTTTAAAGTGATGGACACGTGCTTATGGTACCTTGATAGTGGTTGCTTAAGACACATGACTGGAGACCGATCCCTCTTCAAAGTCTTTGAGTCTAAGAAAGGTGGAAATGTCACTTTTGGTGATGGGAGCAAATCACAGATAAAAGGGAAAGGAACTATCTCTCTACCTGGACTACCAGACATTGCAAATGTTCTCTACGTGGATGGCCTAAGAGTGAACCTGTTGAGTATAAGCCAGATATGTGATCAAGACTTCATGGTGTTATTCTCCAAAGGAAAATGCCTTGTTATGAATGAATCTGGAAAGAAACTCATAAGTGGTGTACGTACTCTAGACAACTGTTACGGATTGGTACCTGATGCTGACATTGTATGCAATAGTATTCGGTTGCCAAATGAGGACTTGAGGCACCAACGGATGGGGCATGCTAGTTACAAACATCTTTCTATTGTATCTAAGCATGAATCTGTTCTAGGGATGCCAAAGCTGAGTAGGTTGAACAATGTTGTGTGTGGACTATGTCAACTTGGGAAACAGACGAAAGCTAAGCATCCAAGCACTCAGACATCAGCTACATCCAGACCGTTGGAACTATTGCATTTAGATCTTATGGGTCCTACAAGAACCGAATCTCTTGGAGGTAAGAGATACATCATGGTTGTAGTAGATGACTTCACCAGGTACACTTGGGTTATTCTTCTACGATCCAAGTCTGATGCTCCTGAGCACATTGAAGCACTGTGTACAAGACTACAAAATGAGAAGAACCTGAAAATTGACCGAATTCGAAGTGATCATGGTAAAGAATTCGAGAACTCATACATGGAGTCATTCTGCACAAGATCAGGTATATCTCAAGAATTCTCTGCTCCCATTACTCCTCAGCAGAATGGTGTAGTAGAAATAAAGAACAGGGTTATCCAGGAAATGGCTAGAGCCATGTTGCACAGTAAGGATGTGGCTAGAAATTTATGGGGAGAAGCAGTTAACACTGCATGTCACACAGTGAACAGAGTATACTTCAGACCCGGCACCAAAAAGACTCCATATGAGTTGTGGAAAGGAAGAAAGCCAAATGTGAAGTATTTCAGAATTTTTGGAAGCACCTGTTTCATTCTAAAGGATAGAGAGAATGTAGGAAAGTTTGATTCCAGAAGTGATGAAAGGATATTTCTGGGGTACTCTACTACAAGTAAGGCTTATCGGGTATATAACAAGAGAACCATGAAAGTCATGGAAACAGTGAATGTTGTTATTGATGAGTCTTCAGATGTCAATTCTGAGAAAATTGATGAGGAACTTCCTAAAGAGATTCTCCCTCCAGAACCTAGGAGAGCTCCAGAGCTCATGGAACAAGAGCCTGCATCCCCAAGTACTCCTGGTACTCCTAGTGTTGTAGAAGAGCCAGCAGACATTCCTACATCACCAGATTCTGAGTGTCATGAAGACAAAGGACCTTCCTCCAGAATCAAATTAAATCATCCTCTAGAAACTATTGTGGGAAACATGAATGAACTCACATTGCGGAAACGCACAGTTGATAAATGTGTTGCTAACTTTGTGTCATACTCTTGTTATTTGTCACAGGTTGAACCCACTAAAGTTGAGGAAGCACTTCAGGATGAAAGTTGGATAGAAGCAATGCATGATGAACTGCTTCAGTTTCAGAGGAATGATGTGTGGACCTTAGTTCCCAGACCGGAGGGCGAGCATGTCATCGGCACCAAGTGGATATTCCGAAATAAGACTGATGAGGAGGGCAATGTAATCCGTAACAAGGCTCGACTTGTAGCTCAGGGATACACTCAGATGGAGGGTATAGACTATGATGAAACATTTGCCCCAGTTGCTCGTATGGAATCCATCAGAATCCTTCTCGCCTTAGCATGTCACTTGAAGTTCAAGTTATATCAGATGGATGTGAAAACCGCCTTCTTGAATGGATTGCTTAAAGAGGATGTTTATGTGGCTCAACCAAAAGGTTTCATTGATCCTCACTTTTCGGATCATGTGTTGTATCTCAAAAAGGCCCTCTATGGATTAAAGCAGGCACCTAGAGCTTGGTATGACCGATTGACTCAATACCTGATATCCCATGGTTTCACAAGAGGAAACGCTGATCAAACTCTCTTCATCAAAAGAAAAGCTGGTGAGCTGGTGGTTGCTCAAGTCTATGTTGATGATATCATCTTTGGATCAATAAAGAATGAGCTTGCTCAAGAATTTTCAAAACTCATGCAAGCAGAGTTCGAGATGAGCATGATTGGAGAGCTGTCTCACTTCCTTGGACTGCAGATTCGTCAACAAGGTTCAGGTATATTCATCTCTCAATCTAAATATGCTAAGAATCTTGTGAAAAAGTTTGGTTTGGAATTTGCTAGTTCTGTTAGAACCCCCATGAGCCCAAATGTTAAACTCACTGTTGACATGTTAGGTAAAAGTGTAGACTCTTCACTTTATAGAAGCATGATAGGTAGTCTTCTTTACCTTACTGCTAGTAGACCTGACATTAGCTACAGTGTAGGAGTGTGTGCTAGATATCAGGCTAATCCCAAAGAGTCACATATGACTGCTTTAAAAAGAATCATCAAGTATGTCAAAACTACTGCCAACTTTGGTGTGTGGTATAGCAAAGACACGAATAATGTCTTAGCTGGGTATTCTGATGCTGATTGGGCTGGGAATGCTGATGATAGAAAAAGCACCTCAGGAGGTTGTTTTTATGTGGGAAATAATTTGGTCTCTTGGATGAGCAAAAAGCAAAACTCCATCTCATTATCCACTGCTGAAGCTGAGTACATTGCTGCTGGAATAGGGCCCTATTATTTTGAAGATCTAGATGAAAAGATTGTATCACGTCCCTGGAATGTAAATAACCTGAGAAGGTATTATTATTAATGAAATATTTTTCAGTTCTATATAGCCTATTACTTTATGCGTTATATTCATTGTTTCTCTAAGAATCAAATAGAACTTTGGTTATGCCTGACTCCTCGGACTACATACCTTGGGAAAATTGATATCTTCTATTATCTCCAAGTGCCAAATAGAACCTTGGTTATGCCTGGCTCCTCGAACCACATACCTTGGGAAAATTGATATTTTCCATTATATACAAGTGTCAAACAGAAATTTGGTTATACCTGGCTTATCTCCAAGTGTCAAACAGAATCTTGGTTATGCTTGGTTCCTCGGACCACATACCTTAGGAAAATTGATATCTTCCATTTTTTCTCTAAGAATCAAACAGAATCTTGGTTATGCTTGGCTCCTCAGACCACATACCTTGGGAAAATTAATATCTTTCATTATCTCCAAGTGTCAAACAGAACCTTGGTTATGCCTGGCTCCTCGGACTACATACCTTGGGAAAATTGATATTTTCCATTATCTCTAAGTGTCAAACAGAAACTTGGTTATGCCTGGCTTATCTCCAAGTGTCAAACAAAATCTTGGTTATGCCTGGTTCCTCAGACCACATACCTTAGGAAAATTGATATCTTCCATTGTTTCTCTAAGAATCAAACAGAATCTTGGCTATGCTTGGCTCCTCGGACCACATACCTTGGGAAAATTGATATCTTCCATTATCTCTAAGTGTCAAACAGAACCTTGGTTATGCTTAGCTCCTCGGACTACAGACCTTGGAAAAATTGATATCTTCCATTGTTTTTCTAAGAATAAAATAGAATCTTGGCTATGCTTGGCTCCTTGGACCACATGCCTTGGGAAAACTGATATTTTCCATTATCTTCAAGTGTCAAACAGAACCTTGGCTATGCCTGGCTCCTCGGACCTTATACCTTGGGAAAATTGATATCCAACATTTTTCTAAGTGTTAAACAAACCTTTAGTT
Source organism: Castanopsis chinensis (assembly GCA_032878915.1). Taxonomy (NCBI): domain Eukaryota; kingdom Viridiplantae; phylum Streptophyta; class Magnoliopsida; order Fagales; family Fagaceae; genus Castanopsis; species Castanopsis chinensis. Next base: position 1,755,395 of record JAVQMG010000084.1, read on the forward strand.
ATGTTTGATTCCTCGGATCACCTACTTTAGGTAAACTAACACTTCAAGTTATTTCTCTAAATGTTGAAGTTCATATTGACCATGGTTTGTCCCTTTGATTGCATATATTGGGAATTCTCATTACAATGATCTGGATAATTGAAAGTCTATGAGCATCATTTAAAGCATTTGTAAGCATGACATGTATATATTTGTGATTTAGACATTATTGTTGACTTAGTAATTTTTAATTCTTGTTAGATAGATGAGAGGGTTTTATCCCTTATGAAGACAACAAAGTGGGAAATGTCTTTTTATCCCCTTAGTTAAGTATAAAAAGAAAAAAGAAAAATAAGAATTAAATTAGGAAAGGATGTAAATGTAACTACCACGAATAAGGAAATTATAATTTTCATTAATTTGATTCTTGATAGGAGAAAATTTGCTTACAAAAACCTAATTATATAGTTACAAAAGAAAAAAGAGTTGACTAAAAAAAAAAAAATAATAATAATAATAAAAATAGTAATAAAAATAAAAACCCTAGGAATCTAAATCTTGGATGTAGGGTCATCTTTCTTCATCGTGGGCTTTACCTCTTTGGGCTTGGGCTCTACCTCTTTCATTTTGGAACTTCCTTGGCCTTGGCATCCTGTTGGGCTTTGGCATCATCCTTAGCCTTGGCAACATCTTTGGCTTCTGAGGGGGCTTTAACTTCTTTGCATTTGCCTTTATCTTCACCCACTTCACCTTTTTGACCTTCATCACTGGTCTGGGAGGATTTTTCAGTGGCTTCAGGGGGCAAAGGAAGGCCCTTCACAGCCAGAGGCTATACCGAAGATTCTGAGACAGTGATAGGGGTAATCGGGATCTCATGAATATCGGGATGGTAGTATACTTTCCCCGGTTGCCAAAACTCCGAGGAGACAGAGACCCCTGCAAGGTTAAAGGCTTTCTCCTAAGCCTCTTTGCAGTAATCCCTACACACCTCGGCCAACTCCTTAACTAGTCGGATCTCAGTTTCTTCTATTCCTCGATTATAGGATGCTTGTATTGCTGCCTCCGCAGTCTTCTTAGCTGCTCGAGCGGTGGCTTTGACTTTCTCCAGCTCAGCCTTAAGGACCAAAACCATTTTCTATTGAGTGGCAAGATCTATCTCTTTGAGATGGAGTTGTTTACGTTGATCTTTAGCCTACCTCTGAGTACTCTCTATGCCGGATTCAGCGCACTTCTGCACTCTCTCCTCGGCAATCAATTTGATAGCCAGCCCTTTTTTCTCTTCCTGCAAAGCTCCTGGGGCTTTGATGGTCTCGATGTGGGCTTGGATCTCGGCGTTGGTCTCCTTTTTAGTGTCCTTGATCCATTCCTCAGCAATAAAGACTTTCTGGATAGCCTGCACAAGAATAGTAAAAATTTTGTAAAAAAAAAAAAAATCATGATAAAAAGTGCTTTAATGTTTACTTAAATAATGTGAGAGTAAAGCTTACCATGTCAAGGTTCCTTTTCAGTGACATGAAGAGGTCTGGCTGCCTCATACGCTTTAGAGCGTCCATGTCCTTTTGTAGAAGGAGAGGCTGCTCCAGAGCTATAGCGATGTATGCCGAATGCCCTCTTGGAAATTCTCTAATGGAGGCATTCAATGGGATGGCAGCCCCCTCTACCTCCAGTTGAGGAGCCCAAATATGTTGTTGGCGTCCCTCAAGAGTAGTTGTCTCCTTCCTATTATCTGCAGGAGCAACATGTTTGTCCTTGGCCACCTTTTGTTATTTGGCCCCCTTTTGAGGGATCTCGCCCTCTTCTACTTGTTGCTCTTTCCTTTTCTTCTTTAAGTCTGGTATAGGGAGCAGGCCAGTTGTGGTTGTGGGTGGGGGAAGGTTAGGTGGTAAGGTGGGCGGAAGTTGGGTTTTTGGGGCCTCTTTGGAAGACGACCTTTTTTGCCTACCAGCCATTATATCTCTTAAACCCTTCCTCGGATTCAAAGCCATCGATTCTTCCTCAGCCTCCCTATCTACTTCGACAAATATCAAAGGAGGAAAATTGGCTGTTAACCTGTTGGGTTCACTCTCGGAGTCTGAGAGATTGATAGGATTAATCCACTCCTCTTCTTCCTTCTCTAATTGAAATTTGTCTATTTCTTCCTCGAGTGATAGGCGTGAGGAGGAATATTCCTCCTTAGAGGCTGCTACTTCGGCACGTACAGGGGGGGATTGCTGCTATTGGGCATGCGAGAAGGAAAAAAGGAGATTCGTCTGGCAGTTCTCGTGAGGCAAGAAATCCTGCTTTAGAGACAACTATTCTTCTGCATCTACTGTCGTCCGCTATGATGGCATTGCCTATTTCTTGAAAGGTGGTTGACATGGGTTCAAAGCCCAAGATAAGATGGACCACCCTCAGCTGCCCGTCTTCACTCACAAACACCTCGGATCTTAAAACACTGTTAAGGTCCTTGACGTTGGATAGACTCAGACGGGGCGCTACGTGTTACCTGCCTGCAAAAACATTCGAGAAGCCAATCATGGTCAGACCAATAACATTCGCCACAAAAAGGAATCTAATGTACAATAAAAATATGAATGATAAAGTTAGAAGAACTACACCCTGTGCCAAAGGGCCTAACCCTATGGAGTCACACCTGGTGTTCCCTCCTTGACTGGACAGTGAATTCAGTCGTGCCACTCCTTGGAGGCGATTAGGTAGTCGTCCTTCATACCTTTGTTAGATTTGGGAAGACAAGATACAAGCCTAACAATGTTAGACCTAGACTTGAGGTAATACCCCGAGTTCGTAAGTGAGCGACACTCATACATGTTGTGCCATGTGAATCTCAAACCCATCTGCTTATTGAGAGCGTCGACACTACCTAAGATTCTAAATACGTTAGGTGCACATTGGTGCGGGCACAACCTATGGTTATATAGGTAATCTCCAGTTACAACCCCCATGGGAAGTGTCATTCCTCCTTCTAAGAATGCGATTATGGAAATGATGACTTCTCCTTCTTTCCTATCAGTATACATTTGGTCTGGGGCGCAATATCTCAAACCAGCTCGTGGGGGAATGTGTTATTTGGCTTTAAAGCCCTCCATACTAGCAGGAGTATCTACTAGGTCTTTGAATCTATCCATTTAAAAAAAATAGAAATGAAGATTTTGAAAAAGGGGAAGAAAATTAATAGGCTGAGAAGAATGGCCGAGGAGAAAAAGAATTTAAGAGCGTGAAAACTTACAAGGGAAAGAACGGATTACTCTTCAGGCACTTTTTAGGAACTAGGAGAGTAGAGGATTCTTAAGGGTTGATTGGTTTGTGAAATAATGAGAAAATTATATCCTTCCAAACGTTTTATATGAAAGGTGTGATAGTGCGGGAGTTATCTCGCTAAAAATTCGGGGCAAGATTCTGAATGTTGGATTTACATCCCATCGTTGAACATGGAGGACAGGGCGCCGCCTGGAGCATTTAATAGGGGCATTGCGGGCCTCGAAGCGTCAGAAATAGTTTCAAGAATGGGAAATGGCACTCTCACGTGTGAAAATTTGAGAAATGTGTAGAAGTTGTCACGTTGGGTCAAAACCCCAATTTTCTCCTCAGATAGAGGAGAAAAATGAAGTTTTGAGGGGCTATTGTGGGGATAAAAGGCCCAAGATACATTTTTGAGCCATAGGCTTGGTTCGAGGATGCTTACTTGGCCAAGGATGGATTAATGGTAATAATGATATCAAACTTGCAGACCCAAGAGCAAATATGGTGGACAAAGCGAATGTAAATAATCCGAGAAGGGGTACATCCTCAGCTAAATGTAATGAGGATCAGGTGGTACGTCGTGCTGATTAGAATGATGTTTTGGAAGGTCTTAGGGATAAGGACATGTTTCATAAGGGCACAAAGAGCAAGGGCGGTTGGGAAATATCTCAGAGAAAGCTGTTGCCACCACATTGAATGCTCTGTACCTAAGTCTCTGGCCGTATTAATGAGGAAGTGATATTTGAACATTGATTCTCAACCTTACAACTATTACCTAAAAGACTTCAGGAAGCTGATGGGACAAGTATCTATGTTAGCAGTCTAGATCTACACGTGGAGAGCAAGGATGAAGAAGGGGATGAAGTATAACAAGGAAGGAGGCCCTGGAGAAGGGGGGATCGAGAGATAGAAAGAAAAACACTGTAGACTGAATATTGGTAATCAATCTTTAAGTGAGAAGAAATATAAGCACTTGGTTCTTGGCTTGAGTCTGAGGATAAGTTTCGTCTTATAAACTCGTTCATCCTTATTGTTTTGTGATCTTGGGCCATTGTTGTTACTGTTTAAGCTCATTAGAATTAAGATTTCTGACTCATACTCTATAAATTTATTGTATTGGGCTCTTTGGGCCTATACTCTCCTTCTTGATGGGCCTAGGCACGAATTTTGTCCTTACAATTAGTATATGTAAAGATGATTGTTTACATCACCTCAGCCACAACTTCCAATTTTGACAAATTATTGAATAATTATGTAAAATATAGCAGGTTTTTTTTTTTGTTTTTTTTGTTTTTGTACATGAAATAATAGTATAATAATTACTTGAATTCAAATGGGTAAAAACTTTGTCGGTGTACAAAGTTTTATCAAACTGGCTCTGTCTCAAAAGAGACGGAAAAAAAGAAAAAAGAAAAAGTAAAAAAAAAAACGAGCAAAATTCTTTAGTGGTAGATAGGTCATGCACAACTCATTATTCACGGGTCGATATATATCTCATGCCCTACACAATTTGTTTAAAGTTTAAGCTCTAGATATATATATATATCCATTCATGAAGGTTTTGACTGGTTAAACATCAGTGTTTCTCCCAGCAAAGTTTTAGAAATTTCAATGGGTACCCAATGCTAGCTTATCCATATTTTTAGTAAACAAGAGTTTCCCGTAGGACTTCTGAGTTTTCAGTCGTGAGTGATGGAAGAGATATATACGCATAGACTCAGATGCCAGTTTTGCCAATTTTTCTATGACACACGTGCTTTGATTAAGCTGGTTCATTGTAAGTCTTTGCAATGTTAATTTTATACAAATTGGTAGGAGGAAATAATAAACTAATTAAGTTATTCTTTGGTTGTTTGTTTGCACCCATCGTTTTAATTGGGTATTTATTTTAAAGAATGAAGTCAATCAAACTTCGATGATGCATTAATCAACTGGACTATTGGCAAATGGACTCGTTCATATAGATTGACTCCATAAACCCAACAAACATGTGTTGCAAAGAGAGATTGGCATTCTGGCAACTTGTTCATTAAACTATGAAAATTAAACCAAGGACTGCTATCTTGTTCATTAAACTAAGAGATTTTTAAAAAAAATATCTCTTTATTAATGGCCAAAAATTATAATCTCTCTCTCTCTCTCTCTCTCTCTCTCTCTTTGTGTGGATGGAGTAGACAAGAAATCCCTTAGAGTTTGGACCCTGTCAGCTGAGCTTTGTGTGGATCTGGTGTGCTTGGCTGACAAAGCCTATTATTTTATCTAATTTTTTAATCGGATCATGGATGTTGAAAAATTTTAAATTAATAAAGAAAAAAGTCCCACACACAGCAGAAGATGGATCAACGTGGGAGGAGTGAGAGGCTCATTGGATGCACAAAAGGGCAGCTTAAAACTAATGATGCGCTTTAATTTCTTCAAAATGTTTGTTGGATTTTTTTTTTTTTTTTTTTTTTTTTTGCGCACTTATCATCATTTTTGTAACATTTTAGTTAGTTGTCAAGTTTGCAAAATTATTTAGCAAACTAGTATCTCGAGTGTCTAAAACTCGAGTTCAAAGATGGAACTCGAGTTTTTGAGACTTGAGTTACAAGTAATGGCAATCTGACATGGAAAAAAAAAAAAAAAAAAAATCTACGTGGAACTCGAGTTCCACTATTCTCTACATACATCTGTTCCTCTTCTTCTTCTTCTTCCTTCTAGATCTAGTCCTTTGTTTTTCTTCTTTTTTTCCCATCCGAATTTGGTTCTTCTTCTTCTTCCTTCCAGATATGGTCCTTTGTTCTTCTGAATTTGGTTCTCTGTTTCTCTATTCTTCCTTTTCTTCCTTCTTTAGATCTACTTCTATAGAACTTAAGTTTAAAAAACTCGAGTTCCACGTGGATAAATTGTTCCACATCAGCACTAGAACTTGAGTCTTAAAAGCTTGAGTTTGTCACCAAACTAAAGTCTCAATGACTCGATATATTAGTTTTTTAAAAGGGTCATTTGATTTTATAGGATTAAACTACTATACTGCTTATTATGCAGCTTACACACCTCAACCAAATGGTTTAAAAGCAAGTTATGCGACAGATTCTAATGCTCATCTTACTGGTAAGTACAAATTCAACATTCGAAGCCATGCTTCTGAGTTTCTTATGTATCTAATATAGGAATACTAACTAGAACATATTTTTTCTTGTTTTCGCAGCTTCGCGCAATGGGAAACTCATTGGTGCTCCGGTATGCACTAGCCAATTAAATACATGTCAACATTTTTGTTCTAGTAGTTAGAGGAAAAAAGAAACAACATTTTTTTTTAAAGTTTAATGAAGGTCCTCAACTATGAATTTTACCAACTCAATACAACTCAATTTATACGACAAACAAAGTTTGGTTCTAATTTCTAAACATGTTTGAATCTATCTTTTCCAATTCATTTTGTGGAAAACTATATGACTATTTATGTCTATTATTTAAGCAAGTCACATGATTCATTAAAAAATTCATATGACTAAAATTACACATAGATAGTCTCTTCAATTATTACATCATGGGTTGAGCAATATAGCATCAAACATGTATGGAACCAAAATTTTCTTTATATTTTATTTTCTTGTATTTAAAAATAAAGCACATTGTGTTGAGGCTTATGTAGTTACGTTAATATCCCTAAATAATCGCAGACTGCTTCAAGTTGGCTCTATGTGTATCCTAGGGGAATTCGAGATCTTTTGCTCTACACAAAGAGGAAGTACCATAATCCACTAATTTACATCACCAAGAATGGTAATTTCCTCTAACTTCTTTTTTTATTTATATTTATAATCCCAAATTATTAGGTTTCCATTTGATACTAAATTCCCCTAACTATATTTATAGGAGTTGATGAGTTCAATAATGCCACTTTGTCGCTTGAGAAAGCCCTTTTTGACAACCAAAGAATTGAGTATTACCATAGCCATCTTTGGTACCTTCTTAGGGCTATCAAGTAAGTACTTAACATTAACAATAGAAAGTTTGATTTACCAATGAAGCGGTCTTTTTTTTTTTTGGTTGAGATAAAAGCTAGAATTATTATTAAGAGGAAAAAGTCAACAACAAAAATACAAACCCAAAATCTCAACCGAACAATCTAAAATAAAATAGATTTCATATCCATAGATCTCTCTCTCTCTCTCTCTCTCTCTCTCTCCCTCCCCGCAGAAATATAACTGGCGTTGATTTCTTTTCTATGTTATAGGGATGGCGTTAATGTAAAGGGATACTTTGCCTGGTCGTTGTTGGACAACTTTGAGTGGAGTTCAGGTTACACCGTTCGACTTGGAATCAACCATGTAGACTACAAAGATGGGTTAAAAAGACACCCAAAACATTCATCACATTGGTTCAAGAATTTTCTCAAAAAGTAGACACAGACTATGCTTGTAGTATGAACTAATAATTTCTTCTCCAAATAATAAACTGAATTAGGGCACTCCAACTAATTTTGCCATCTTTTACTTGTTTTTGAAATCTTCAAGAGTGTGAGTACCTACCTAGACACTTTTGAATTATTTGTTACATTGGAATATTTATTGAAAGCTTAATTAGTGTGAAAACACTAATGCTTGTTCAAACCTCAATTTTAAAATTACGGGTAGATTGCTTTTATCTAATTTATCAAAGTGCGGAATAAGAGTAAATAAGTGCAATAAACTGGTAACTCTACTCTAAGCCATACTCAACCACAATGAACAATAAAAGAAAAGCTTAAAGAGTAGGGAAGAGAGATACAAATTCAAGATAACACCAAGACATGTTATCGAAGAGGATACCGAAGAACTTGGCAAAAAATCTCTTCGTAACCCTCCAAGTAGAAATCGATTTACTAGTGAATAAGTTGGAGTACACGAATAGCAAAAGACTCTCCAAGCCTAGTCTACTACATGTACTTGAGCCATCCAAGCACCTGCAACAAACAGACTTCTCGGAGTCTTGTCTTTACTAGCTTTTCAGATCTTGCTATTCAGCCCGATTGCATCCGCCATTTAATGGCTCATTCCAATGCTTTCCAAATGCATCAAAACTTGACTCAACACTTATATTGGATGAGGTAAGTGTTTGGGCTTGATAAGCCAAAAATGTATTGATCCTTTTAGCAAATTAATTATTCAAGTTAATTAATTAAGTCAATTTAACATGCAATGGTGTGGTAGCACAAACAAATCACCAACTAAGTTAAATGCAGCGAAAAATAAATTTGACACAGATAATTTGTTTACGAATGGGGAAAACCATCGAAACAAAACCCCACCAGGTGAATTTAATTTCACCACTCCCGAGAATCTACTATTATCAAAACAAGTGGTTTCAAGTAAAAGGAATCCTAGTACTTATTACTAACCTACAGTTGAACCCTTATCCCAATACCCAATTGGACTTGTATTATAGTGGCAATCTCTCATTTCAATGCACAAATCCTAGTACTTGACTAACCAATGATGCACGGATTTCAGTAAGTGATTAACTCTTTTGCACGAATCCCAGTACGTGACTAACACACCAACTTGAGGAAGATGTTGGCTGCAAAATTCTTTAGTTTATCAACATGAAGATTGTTAGGGTACATTTTCTTTTTACACCTAATTTTATTTGAATACCGCCTATTCTATTTAAAGCCCAAAAATTCTTATGCTTGACAATATTTGAAAAGCCCATGATTTAAATTCATGGCAAAACAATTTTATCAATGGAATTCAAATCAATAATCAAAGCCCATGGTTTAAACCCATGGAAATTTATCGAAAGCCTAATTCTCATTAGCAACATCAAAGCCCAATTCTCATTGGCAATATCAAAGCTCAGGTCTCGCTGGCAATATTTAAAGCCCAATTTTTGTTGGCAACATCAAAACCCAATTCTCATTGGCAAATATTAAAGCTCAGCTCTCGCTGGCAATATTTAAAACCTAATTTTCGTTGACAACATCAAAACCCAATTCTCATTGGCAAATATTAAAAGCCCAACTTACGTTGGCACTATTAAAAGCCTAAGCTAATTACTTGGCACTATTTTATCACAAGTCCAAGGTTATTAATATTTGGCAAAATACTATCATTTCACTTAAAAGTCCAATAATGAACAATACTTATTATAATATTACAAGCTCATGGAATTTATGAATGATTTATTCTCAAAACCCATGGCAATCATCTTATAAAAGCCCATGGAAGGTTATGATTATTTATCTTAGACCCATGAAATTTATTTATTTCATATCATATTATAAACTCATGTTCACTATCTATCTTACATCACAACATTCATAATATTTATTTCCAACACTCATGGTAAGTATTCAAACCCACAAGCTCATCATTTAAATTATGATGCGATTATTAGAAATCATGGACATTATTTACAATATGGAATTCATCATAGTAAATGTTATTTACAAAGGTATTTTGAAACTTGTCCTATTGTTTCAAACATTACAATTAATTGCCTAAAGACCCATTGCAAGTATCTATAAGAACCTAAAGAATATCTACTAATAAAAGTTCGTGAGGAAGGAAAACCCATGCTAACATGTATTGTTGATTTTGTAGGATGCACACAACCTAGACCAAAGGAACCAGGCCAGGAGAAGAAGCCCAATCCAAGAGATCCTAGCAAGAGGCAGAGGGCTGGAAGTGGGCAAACAACCCTTGTTCATCCTTGACCAAAAGTACAACAAGAGAACCAAGTCCTTAAGGATGAACTAGGGGCTGTCCCATCAATTTTTGTCACTCTCTACCTGATGTGAACAATACCCAAGGCTTGTAACATCAGCTGCAACCTAAAGGATGATAGGACTTTATCACATTCCTCAAGACTGCAGCTCCAGTGGAAGGAGAGTTGAAACCAAATTATCCAAGCACTAGCAAATTGATGTTATAAATGTTAAAAATGTTCAAGACATGATTCATGTCCTAAGCCCATGAATCCTAAAGGGGAAAAATTGGGAACATGTGGTTTGGAGGGCATAAATGGACCTCCAGCAGAACCCCCTAGAGTAGGCTTAGAATTTGACACCTGGTTTTTGGTGTTGAATCTTACTTCTTGGGAACTAAATTTCAGTTGCCGCATTAGGATTTGTTCTTGACACATGCCATAATCATATTATTTAGCTCAGCCCAGAAATGATGGCATTAAATGCAAAGCACTCTAAAATCTCATCATTACCCAAAGAAGCAAGGCAGCCCCAAAAGCAAATCTCTCATTTTTAGGCCAAATCCAAGTTATTACTTCAGCTGTCTTACTCCCTTGAATCAGGCCTATATTTTTTTGGATTCTTGTTAATTAATGCTTCTCTAAACTCCATTATAAAAGCATAAACACTTAGCTTACAAACAGGACATAGCTACCCCCCTCTGAGGCTTTGGATTCGTTTGCCATTTTTGCTAGTGATTTAGCTCTCCTTAAGCTCACCACTCATCATCTTTAGCCTACATTCATCTAATCTCAGACATTCTTCTCCCCCTTATACAATCACAGCTCATAAATGTCTTCCAACTAGCCACAAACAATCCATTACTCACCAAAAGCTTCAATCTTAGTATTAATCTTATCCCACTCTCTCAAAACAGCCCATATTCACCTCGTTCATGCTTTTTAAACACACACTCACCAAAATGTTAGTTTAATACTTGTTGCACTGAGCTAGGATCTCTCTTTCCCTTCATTCCATCTTATTTTTCCTCTTTTATTTGTAATTATGAAGCTTTTAATCATTGTTTATTATTATTATGATGAAAGCCATAATGCTTTGGATGCTATGAAAGTTTTTCCTTATGTTGACTTAATAATAATGAGGAAAACATATGATTTTTACCATGTAAACACACTTATTAACTTGAAATTACCTTACCGCTGGAGGACTGATTTGAACTATGACGTTGTAAAAAGGACTAATAATATAACAAACTAACAATAGTAACGTGTTTATTGGGCTTTATTGTTGTCTTCTTGTTAGGGTGCAGCCTATCTCTTGCTTGAGTGGACTTCCACAACACCGAAAGCCTTTGGGCTCTATGTCAAGGGCCAATCGCCGAGTTTCGGCTTAGCTACCCTATATTCTGTTTGGGAACATCAAAATTTTCCCCTCAACAAAGATCAAAAAACTCATTGGTTACAAAACCCTTTGGTGTAAAAACGTAGTAGCTTCTATAGAGAAAAAGATGAATTAGAGAAATTTATGTCTCCGGTCACAATATACGTGTAGGGATACCAAAAGACTTTGAGACATCTCTTAAAATAATCCTTATATATGTCTAGGGTTGTGAAAAAAGAAACCCTACACAAATACTCAAGGATATGCATGAAATCAAATCTGAAAATTCTGATTTCGTAATTCTCGATAGATATAGCTTTTGTCGAGCTTCAACATTAATCCTCAACAGATAGACTTCTGTTAAGACATCTGTCGAACTTTAATGAACAACACTTCTTCACTTGTTTCTTGGATAGATTTGCATGGTTTTAACACTTGACTTGAACAACATGTTTCTTGAAGTCTTAAACCATCCTAGATTTACCCAATTACAAGTAAAGTGCGTTTTGTCAAAAGATTAACCAATTACATCAAATATGTCTCTAACAGGGCTAAAAACCTATTAAGAATGTAGAGATGGAGAGGTAAGAGTAGAGGAAAACCAAGAGAAAATGTGTAGATGATTGTGGATATAACAATATCTAACTCTTAAGTGTTTTTGCTAGGGTTTTCTCTCTAAAAGCACTCCTTACATTTCTTGGGTAATAAGGGTATATATAGTGTAGGTAAAGAATTTGGTAAAACACTTTTTCTTTTTGCCAAACAGAGAGTTTCATGGGTACCTTGCGAGATGACCTCCCTCACAAAGTACTCGCGAATATGTTAGCCTGACATGACTCTTCAGCTTCTAGTCATGTGCTTCACACGTGACCTTTTGCAGGTTACGTTTCTAAAGAGCTTCTCGTGAGCTAGTCGCAAACTGCACTGATTCTTCTTTGTCGCTTGGTTCTTCACCAATCTCTCACACTCATCCCTTACAAATAAACTCACATAAATACAAGGAAATGATTGAAGAAAATACAATCAAATTAGCACGGAATTAAAGCCAACAAAGGCTATATGGAAATCACAACTTTACAATGTGTGAGTCCTATGATTACTTATGCACAAAAGTCGCACAAAAGTCCCACATTTTTAACTTTTAAAATAATAATCTACCTAATGCAAATCCTATAAGCAAATCATTTATATTACGAAAATGATAGCTTGTATTGGTACTGGACACCATAAAGAATGCTGGAGTCTCTTCCCTTTCTAAGCAATAGAATTGTGTTTTTTTTTTTTCCTCGTTAAAAAGGAATTTTTGTTACCTCTGGTACGTAATAGGTTTACTAGCTAGTAGGTCTCATGGGTTTGTCTTCCATGGTACTTGGGAACAGTTTAGCTCTTAGAAGATGGAGGACATCACAAGGAACTAGAGCAAGCTCTATCTTTTTGAAAGAGAAAGCAGGGGATAAGATCACGAAAAGGATTCCAAATTAGAAAAGTTGGAGACCATAAGTTACTTTTTGAGTTTTGTTTTTAATTAAGAGACTGATGTAGAGGGGTTAGACTTAGGTTCAGTGTCCAACGGCGCTAGACCTGTTGAAATGGTGACTTGTGTCCACTTTTGGATATGTGTCACCATCAAACCTAATACAGTGTACTGGATGCACTGGACCTAAACCAAGTCCGATACAGAGAAGGTGTTAACGTGCAAGCTGTGGATGTTTGACAATCATGATATGCCCATTATTTTTCACTACCACAATTCTTTCTCAAAATAATTATAACTTTATAATAAAAATACATGTAATACAAACATTTTGGGTAAAGACACCATTTACTTATCTATTTTCATATATACTTATCGGAAAAAACTATCATTCCACTACTGTTTTGATATCCATATGCTAATGTAGTATTCAAGGTTAGGTTGAAGGGTCCAGTTCCAATCTTACTTTAAAAAACCATATGCCATTTTTATCAACTTCAAAAGATAGAGATAATAAAGCTCTTAATAAAAGTGTTTTTTTTTTTTTTTCAACATGAACATAGAATCACAGATTATGGTTTTACATCACTTTATTATAATAATTATTAATTTCTTGAGATATGTTTTCTAATTACCATTCAACATTTGGCCTAATTCGATCCATTTCTCCCATTTAGTTCACTTTAGTCTAGTTTGGTCAACTTTGGTCCATTTCATTCCATTCGCGTACATTCATTCCATTCCGGTCCAATTCAATTTATTTGGTCCACTTTGGTCCCATTCAGTCTAATTCGGTCCATTTCAGTGTACTTACTTAAGAAAGGGAAAATATAGATTTATGTTGAGATGCGGTAAAGTCTCTAATGGTTAAATAAGAGATCTAGGCTTTAATCTCCGTCTATATCAAAAACTTATTGGTGTTTTGGCCTGATGATAAAGAGTTATCATCAGGAGTGAACGCTATAGGTTGAAACTTTCTTAAAAAAAATTTATTTGAGTAATATCAATGGTAAGTTATAAAAAGTAGAAGAATATGGACTACTTCAAAAAAGAATAATATCACACAAAAACTCCAAAAATGATGAAATTATATATTTGTAAAAATAGAGAGAGAAATCACTTTTAGAAAATCACTTTTCATATCCAAAAATAAATGTTTTCTACCTCTTGTATCATTTGGGCAGTGAGACTGCTATGTCGGTTGAACTTCACCGTGTAAAGATTGAACTCAATAGGCCATTAGTTTACTATATGTATGATTCTCCAATTTCTGCTCTAATTAGGCGGGCACAATGCACATCTTGATTTTTGGAGGGTGAGTAATTTTTAAATATATACCCATTGTCTATCGAAAGAAGAAGAAAATGAAGAGTTTCCCTTTAATTTGTTAGCTACCATGGATTTTGTGCTGGGTCAGGCCCTATTGATGGTCGATCCAACCTTTGCCAAAATTATAATAATTTCTTATTTAATGTGATGAGATGCTACATAAGTTATAACGACCCATGTGTATGTACATTTTTTTTAAAGTTATCAATATTACTTCTTTTTAAAATAAATAAGAAAAAGTTATCAAAATTACTACTTAGCCATGTCCACAGATCCATGCTTGCCTATTCCAAAACAGGAAATGGGATTTGTTATTTCCTAGAGGCCACCAAGAAAGAACCTTATCCATTCAAACTACTGGTTTCCTTCTTCTATGGCTTCCTTAATTCAGTTTCTTCTTCTTTGTCGCTCTTTTATTTATTTATTTTTTTGTACCTTACCCACATATCTCCAGCTCAGAGATTTCACATACCAAATGATCTAACTCCTCACCCTCACCAAAGATGTTACAAGTTACAACCCTCCAATACGTGTCCAAAATTCATCATGGCACTCCACTTGTTCCAGTCAATCTTGTAATATCATTGTGTTTTCTAAAACTTTATTTTGATGAGTTAATACGTTTTAGCATTGTATTTTTGAGTAACTCAACACAACTTCACAAGTAGTCTCTCTTCCTCTTATATCTTTGGTTTGATTTTTTTTTTTTTTTTTGAGTTAATACATATATGGTTATTTTGAATATGAGAATTAAATTTATATCAAAATAAAATATTGATGAACTTGATTATGCATTTGGGTGTGCCTATCATTTGTACAATATTAAGAGCAATTTTGTTATGATTTGTTTTTATTATCATGATAATCTCCTTTAAGAGGATGTTGAATTTGAATAATTTATTTGAAACTTAAAAAGTATATCTAACTTCGAAGAGTATGGACCACCTCATAAAGGAAAAATACCAATAAAAAAAAAAAAAGAATCATATATTGTTAGAGATAGAAAGATAAAATATTTTTAGAAATTATTTAATTTTTAGAGAGAATAAATTATTTTTAACAAATTTTAGAGAATAATTATATATTATTTTATAGTTACAAAATAATTATCTACTCCCATACATAAACCTACAACTAATGGTAATAATAGGCCTGAACCTTTGAGCCTACAATTAACTAAACTAGTATTCTGATTGGTATTATAGTAACATGTGAATAGTATTGTACCCATATTTATTATATAAACTTCTTAATCAAAGTCTACCTAAGATGTGGGTTCCAGATAGCTCAATTGGTAAAGTCTCTGATGGTTGTATAAGAGATCTGGGGTTCAATCTTCGCCTATACCAAAAACTGATTGATGTCTTGGTCTGATGCTAAAGATTGAAAAATTCGCATTAAATGGTTAAGGATTTCCACCTTATTTACTTAATTAATAATGTATTTTCTCTATCCTCATTTATCACTTTCCATAGACCTCCTTAGGTGTTGTTTAACTGTGTCCCTTTCTTCCTTAAAAAAAAAAAAAAAAAAAACCTTTTTGCAATCTTTTAGTAATGAAAATTGTTCTTTTTATAGAACACACTTTTGACACTGCCATCTTCTCTTATTGACTGACACTCCACAAGATCTAATGCTTCCTTTACATAAACACTCTTCTCGTCTTGCTCCTTCCTTTATTTTATTTTTGATCTCATATCCGCCCTATCTCAAATCAGTCATGTGCTTTTGCTATAATGTGTTGAAATTGGAAACCACAAGGCTCTTGCTCATTTTGTGAATTGCTTAGGGCCAGTTCTAGCAGACTTAGTGTACTTATCAAATCACAAATTATATATCTTTAAATCTTACTCACAGACACCCAAGGATTTTGAGAGAAGAAAATTTTGAACATTTTTAGTCTTTAGTCTTTGCTTTTTGTGTAGATTCATATATATCTAGCAATTTTAGGAAGAAAGAGACACAGTTGAACAACACCCAATGAAGACTATGGAAAGTAATAAATAAGGATAGAGAAAAACTATTATTAATTAGGAAAATAAGGTAGAAAGTAATAATCATTTAATGCTATTTTTTCAACTATTGAATTTATTAAAAATCTACGGTACAAAAAAAGGTGTAACTCTTTTGGAGTTGTGGTGTGCATTTGTGTTAGAACCCTTTTTCCTCTCCCCTATGTGTGTTTGTGTTTGTTTCTTAAAAAAAAAGGTGTAACTCTTAAGAAGTTACACCAGGTGTAACTTTAAAGAATTACACATTTTTTAAATCATTGGATTTAAGTAGATTCAACGATAAAAAAAAGATCCTTATTAATACTAATATTCTAATTAAACTCATTTATTATCCTTTATTTAATACATTCCATACCTATCTCCAAACCAAAAAAAAAAAAAAAAGTCTACGTCTCTCTCTCCTCCATAATCACCACACCAATTCCAGCTAAAATAGACTAGGATAAATAAAAAGCTCCTTCAAAGTTGCTTTGTAAAGGTCTTCACGAGGAGGGTTCCATTTAATTATTTTCTTAGGTTGTTTTTTGTGTACTTCCAGGAACTCGTGGAGGAGTTCTTTTGCTTATGATGAGGCCTGTTCACCTAACGCCTATGTGAGTTTCTGTTCATCTAATCACACCTTTTTTTTTTTTTTTTTTTTTTTTTTTTTTTTTTTTTTTTTGAGAAGGAAATACTTTCAGACTTTTATTCAAGGGGCTTTAAATTAGCCAAAAAAGCAGCATCTAAATCTAGTGGAACAGACTCTATCCAGACTTGTAACGGGAAGGCAAGTCTTGTTCTCTAAGCTAAGGCGTGTGCTCTGCATTGCCTTGCCTATTGACATGAGAGAAAGAATAGCTTCGTAACAAGCTAACATAAGACAAAGTGTCTTTTATAATATGACCAACAGCTGATTTTTCCATACCACTACTACGTAAGGACTTCACTACAATCTTTGAATCACCCTCAAAACAAGATTGCTGGAAACCCCGTTTCTGAAACAAAGACTGCGGCTCTTTTTGCTGCCAGGAGCTCCAAAGTCACAACTGAAGGTGGTTTCTTGATTTTTTCACACAAAGCGGCCATAACTTGATCTTCAGAATTTCGGATGACTACACCGAGGCAGGCTTCATTCGATTCGTCGAACATTGCTCCGTCATAATTTGGCTTGAAGTAATCCTGAGATGGAGGACACCAATGCTTTTGAGAAGGATGTCTACTGCCCCTGGAGTGATTTTCTTGAGTTCCCTAAGTCTTGAAGCTTTGAAGATAGTCTCGTGCGAAAACTGCAATTCTGTCCAGTGGCAAAGAAGGCTCTTGGAGGCAAGATTTGTTTCTGCGGTGCCAGATAGACCATGCTGTGATGCTGAACAACGGAAACATGTGAGGTTTTTCTTGGATCAGCTGCACTAAATCAGAGAAAGAACCTGAGGCAACTATGTTTTTGTCTACCCAGCCAAAATCAGTTGCCCAAACCGTTTGCACCTTCTCACAGCCCCACAAAGCGTGGAGAACAGATTCATTATCCCTTGAACAGAGATGGCAGATGGGATCGATAGGAATGGCTCTTTTCATCACATTTTCTTTTGTGGGCAGAGAATTTGTGCATGATTTCCATAAGAAATGTTTGATTTTTCCCGGTACATTTAGTTTCCAAATGTTCTTCCAAAAAGATTTTTATGCAGCAAAGACTAGCGGTCTGATAGCATCGAGGGCAGCAAATTTCATGAGACTTTTGTACCCTGATTTCACAGAGTAATTACCTGATTTTTCTTTAGGCCAAATGAGGACGTCAGGTTGAGGAATGGTACACAGAGGTAGGGATTTTATAAGTGTAGCTTCAGGCGGATTGAAACACAGATCAATGAGGTGAGTATTCCACCAACCTGTTTGGGCATCAATGAGTGTATCCACCGTGGAGTCAGGTGCTAACAAATTTTGAGGGGAAACCACTTTGCCTTCTGGTGAATTCAGTAACCAACAGTCATGAAAGATCCTTATAGACTTACCACCTCCAACCCTCCGAGCTTCCTTCTTAATAAGTTTTCTAGCAAACAAAATACTTTTCCAGGCAAAAGAACCCGATGATGACTTTGCTTCAAAGATCGAACTGTGGGGGAAATATTTAGCTTTGAAAACTTTGTAAAATAGGGAATTTGTATCATGGATTAATCTCCACACTTGCTTGGCCAACATTGCTTCATTGAACTTACATAAGTCTTTAAAGCCTAAACCCCCCTCCGGCTTTGGTTGACACAAAACTTCCCACTTCTTCCAGTGAATATTTCGTCTCTCCCCCCTTTGACCCCACCAAAATTTCCGGATGAGCATCTCTATGTCTTGACATAGGCCTATAGGCAATCTGAAACAACTCATAGCAAAAGTAGGGATGCCTTGTAACACCTCCTTCAAAAGAACTTCCTTCCCAGCCTGAGACAATAATTTTTCGTTCCAACCTTGCAATTTACTCCAAACCCTATCTTTTATATAATTTAGACTTGCCTTTTTTCTTCTACCAACCACTGCAGATAACCCGAAGTATTTTCCATATTCTTTGATCTTCGGAACTCCAAGCAAAATTTTTAATAGATCTTTTAAGGGTTCGGATACACCCTTGCTGAAGAAAAGATTGGTCTTCTCCGAATTTATCTTTTGTCTTGAAGCCCTTTCATACTTTCCCAAAATTTCTTAGATAGTATTGACATCCTCAGTTTGAGCTTGACCAAAAATTAGGTTGTCATCTGCAAAAAATAAATGAGATATTCTTGGGCCATTACGACAAAGAGAGATGCCTTCCACCTCCCCTTCATCCACTACATGTTGGATTAGACCACTTAGGCCTTCTGAGCAAAGGAGAAAAAGGTAGGGGGAGAGGGGGTCTCCTTGACGAATAGCCCTTGTTGGAATAATATGACCTTTTGTTTCCCCATTTACCAAGACAGAATATGTAACAGATTTAACACACTCCAAAATCCATCTAATCCATTTACTATGAAACCCCATTTTTTCCATGATCTTTTGCAAAAAAATCCACTCCAATCTATCATAGGCCTTACTCATATCTAATTTCAGCGCCATGTGACCCACTTTTCCATACTTCTTAGTCTTCATGTGGTGGAGTTTCAAAAGCAACCAAGATATTATCCGAGATTTCTTTGTCAGATTGAAAAGCACTTTGTATTTTAGAAATGATCTGAGGCAAAATTCTTTTTGATCTATTAACCAAAACTTTTGAGATAAGCTTATATAGAATATTACATAATGCAATAGGTCGGAATTCAGTAATAGATTCAAGACTCTTTACCTTAGGAATAAGAGCGATGAATGTATGATTCAGACCTGAAGAGATATGGTTAGAACTGCCTTGACCACGTCGTCATTGATACTTGACCAATAGTGATGGAAAAAGATTGGGGGCATCCCATCCGGTCCAGGAGCCTTTAAAGGGGCCATTTGTTGCAAAGCTATCTCCACTTCAGTTTGGGAAAATGCGGAAATCAATTCTGAGTTCATCTCCTCACTGACCACCCCCTGAGTGTGCTGCACTACAACTTCAATATTGTCAGGTGCGGAAGAAGAAAACAGGTTTTTGTAGTACCCCGCGGCCAAAGCTGCAATCTCATCTTCACCCGAGACCGTCACTCCATTTGGACCTCTAAGCTCTGTGATAGTATTTCTCCTAAATTTTTGGGAAGCCCTGTTGTGGAAATAACCTGTATTTTTGTCCCCCGAGACCATCCAATTGTCATGAGCTCGTTGTTGCCACAATTTCTCTTCCATTCTGAGGAGATCGTTAACTTCAAATTTCAATTGTAGGAAAAATTCCATACTGCCCCCCCTCACTGCTGCTGCTTCAGCCAATTCTAAGGACCTTTTCTTTTCCAACAAAGTTTTGGAAATATTACAGACAGAATCTTTACTCCATCTACGTAGATGATTTTGACAATTCTCAATCTTTTTCATCACTTCTATCATGGGTGGACCCCAAGAGACCTCTCTCCATGCTGCTGTAACAGTATCGTGACAGCCCTCATTCTCAAGCCATAATTGCTCAAATCTCCATAGCTTTTGTTTCTTAGCTGCAATTCCATCAGGGAGAATAAAAATAGGACATTGATCCGAAGAAACACAAGAAAGAGTCCGGACCTTTGTTGCTGGAAAAAGAGAAAACCACTCCGCTGTGCACACAGCCCTATCCAATCTTTCCCAAACAGACCCTCCATTTGGATAATGCTTAAACCATGTGAATTTTTTTCCAGTGAAGCTGAGGTCAAACAACCCACATTCATCCAAGGCTTCACGGAAAATCTGCATTTGCCCGTAGGGTCGTAAACGCCCACCCAATTTTTCATGAGGCTTGAGGAGCTCGTTGAAATCACCTGCACATAACCAAGGTAACGAGCACTGCCCATTTAAGTCCCTCAATAAATTCCAAGATTCAATCCGAAGCTGAGTTTCAGGTGCTCTGTAAAATCCCATAAACCTCCACGCATTTTCTTTACCACCATTGATTATAACATCAATATGATTTAAGGATGCTGATTTGACTTTCAAGTCGAAGTCCCTCTTCCAAAATAAAGCCAAGTCACCACCATGAGTAATTTTTGGCAGTCCATGGTAATGACCAAACTTCAAAGTATCGTGAATAAATAATAGCCTTGCTTTATCCAGTCATGTTTTGGCTAAAAACACCACTGTAGGATCTTGTGCTCAAACTATATTCCCGAGCTCATGAACTGTGTGTCGGTTCTCAAGCCCACGACAGTTCCAGCATAAGAGATTCATCATTCTTGGCAGGGCTGAGAGCCAGCTGCTGCCTTATCCATGGAGATTTCCTTAACACCTTTGGACCCTGACTTCTTTTTTTTCTGCGGCCCATGATGATTAGATTCGGGCTGTAACAAACGTTTGTTACCTGAGAGTATCTTTTTTTCTTTTATTTTATCTATAGCAGCCTGGTGAACATGTGACCTTTTTGCTGAGGTGGGCTGTATTTCTTGGGGAGGAGCCTCATTTATATTTGTGTTATCTGTTGAAAGTGATGGGGGAGTCATAATTTGACGGCAAAGTAGGATTTTTTAAAGAGAAATGATATGTTCACAATATTTTCATAATATTTTGACAACAAATCCTAAGTGGCAGGTTGTTACTGGTTGTTATTGTTAAGGCAAAAAAGTAATCTTAGTGTTAGGTTGAAATTTGAACCAATAACAACTAATCACCTGTGAATTGTTGTGAAAATATTGTAAAAATGTTGTGGATGTAGCATCTCTTTTTTTAAAAACTGGATTAGCTGAAGTATAGGAGGGAATAAACTCCCTAGGCATATCTAATCACACCTTGGTGCTGTATTTTCTTAGGTTATTTTTACCCTATGATAAGGAATAATATAGTACAATAATCCCAACATATCCTTTGTCACACACTCATACTACTCAAATAATTATGTTTTGAATATCTTACAGGGAAAAAATAAATAAATTAGTTTTGTATATCACAAACTTAAAAAATCCAAATATAAAATTAAAATAATTTAAATTTGAAATTGTCATATAGCATTCCACATAACGAGGAACCATGTTCGAGACTAAGAAGGCAGACCAGTAAATAAGGATTTAGCAATTGATTTTGACTTATCATCGCTTAATATACATGTACAAGTTAGTTTTTAGACCCTTGAACAAACAATGTTTAACAAATTTGATGCGAAGTTATTAATTAAGTCATCTATGCAAGCCGTAAGTTAAACATAAATCAAACATATCAGGTATCAGAAATCTAAATAATACAAGATATGATGACCAGTGGCAACTCTAGGAAATTTCTTCAAGGTAGTTATTAAGAAACTTAATAATAATAATTGTAAGGACGGATAAAGGGTCCAGAAATGGATATTGGACCGTGGGCCATGTCCGAGGACATCAAGGGTCCGTTTGGATACAGTTGAAAACTGAAAACTAAAAATATTGTAGCAAAACAATTTTTAAATGTATGAATAGTACTGCGGGACCCATTTTTAATAAAAAGTTGTTGAAAAAGTGAGTGAACAGTGCACGCATAGTGCATTTTGTCCCCTCCACGTCTGAAACGCGGCAGAAAAAAAAAAAAAGGCTGAAAAACGCTGAACGCTAGACGCGTTTAGCTGTATCCAAACCAAGCCCAAGTTGTCCGAGGACAAGTAAGTACTAATGAGGGCATACAAGTCAGTAGTCTGCGAAAGAAGCCTGGTCACAAGTGATTGGAATTCTAGTTCGAGGAGAAACACCTCCTCGGCTAAGTAGAGTAGAGGTCAAAAGCTCGACCTCTGGTTAAGAGCAAGGCACCATACGATTATGTTGGTAAGGATAAGTATCAGATGGAGATAAGACCAAGGAAATGTGAGAAATATCTAAAAAGAAAGCTGCTACCACTGCATTGAATGCTCTACAACTAACTCTCTAGCCACATTAAAGTGGAGGTGATACCTAAACAGTAACCTCCAGCCTTACAACTACCCATAAAAACTTTAGGAAGATGCTGATGGGACAAGTATAAAAGCTAGCAATCTGATTTACATGTGAAGGGTTGAGATGAAGTGGGGAAGGAGAATATAAAGAAGGAAATCTCCATTACAAGAGGGGTAGGAGTAATCTATGGAAAAATCACTATACACTTAAGAACTGTAATTGTGTTCAAGTTCAAGAAATATATATGAACTACCATCCTCAGGCCTTACTAAGAAGGATTTTCTTTGCACAAAACTATTTATTCCTACTTTCAAGTATCATTAAGCCTACCGTAATTATTGTCCGACTCATTGGAGTTCAGTTTTTAGCTCATTATCTACAAATTTATTATTTTGGACTCTTTGGGCTTTAGTCCTTTTCAATTTTGGGATTTGAAGCCAAAAATTGTCCTTACAATAATAATAATAATAATAATAATAATAATAATAATAATAATAATAATAATAATAATAATAATAGTAAAACTTGAATATATCGACTTCACATAAAAAAACATGTAAATACATAAAGTTTAAAATTTTTATATTATGAGTTTTTATATTTGGAAATTGTTGTAATGATAACTTCATTATCAATGCAATCAACTACACCCTTTTCAATTTACATAATTAAGCAATCATTCATCTATCGACATCTAGCCTAAATAAGTAACTATATAAACAAAATGCATCATCTTTTTTATTTTATTTTATTTTATGATATATTTCAACTAATTTTTGTATTCTTTAAACCAATAAGGATTGTGTTGATGCAACACTCCACTATATTTTTTATAGGGAAATCATGGCTAAGAGGTTGACAAGAATTGCTTTGTAAATATGCCCTTCTTATTTCTCATGATCGTTAAAATGCCTCATATCCTAGAATCAAAAATAATATTATTCAAGTCAATACAAATTTAATTAGAAGATTTTTTTTTTTTGGAGAAAGTTTCAACCTATGATGTTTATTCTTGATAATTACTCTTTATCATTAGTATGGTAGTTTTATACTTGTATTGTAGTTTCCGCTTGCTAGGTAAGACCTATTTTTGTTGAGCAAAAATTATATTCACAGTTTTACTTTATTTTGCAGTTGAATCACATTGGGGTTTTTCAAATACCCTTTTGAGGTATCTTATGAGTTGCTTCCAGTACATATTTGATGTTTGTTACAAGCTTCTTGTTTGGGTTATTTGTAGGTTCTTTGAAATAGTTGTGGCTTTGTTTGAGTTCCACAATGAATTAATGATGATCTTTAGTTCTTGGCAGAATGGGGGTACTCAGTGCCCTTAGATTGGAACCCAATAGCATTGACTCCATTGAGAGTGGATTAAAAAGTCTTTGCAAACATTTTTATACTCAGATACCATAGTTCAAGGTGCAAAGCTAGTAGAGGCTGCTTTATAAGTTTACAGCACAGACGAAATATTGGCGTAACAGAAAATTGCTATTCAATGGAAAACATTTTCATGGTCAACAAAAAATTACACTGAAAGGACATAAAAAATCACAAAGCTCCTCCCTTTCCCTGCACTCCTCTCACCACCTTGGTTACTACAAAAACTACCGTTTATCAACTCATTTGAGGGTTTTTGGCTGGTTGTTCTTGCCACAAATATTTTCTATTAAAAACATTTTCCTAGCAAGAAATGTTTTCACCAAAGCAAATAGAGTTTAGTCTATATCATACAGTGCCTTGATGATTATTAATTGATGATAACCTTACATTGTTTTTGAGGCATTGAATAGGCCTGCATTCTTGCTCAGGTGAGTTATTTTGCTGAAGTACTACTTTCATAGCAATATGAATGTCATTGTTTTGTTGTGAAATGGTACACGTTAGTTTACTTTTCTTATAAATATTATATGAGTATTGTCAGATCTAAAAACATGATTCTGAGCTGTCTTTACATACGAAACACTGCTAATATGTGATAAATTTGAAAACTACAGGAGAAATTGGAATGTGGATTGTGAACAGTTCCACTGCAGGGTGTTTTGACATTGGCCTTGCCAAAGAGTTTTGACGTTGAATTAAATTTTCTTTATAGATCATTGATGGGTGAAAGTTGTTTTTGTCTAAGTACTTGGTTTATCCTGAAAAACTGTTACTCCTTTGTTTCATTTTGTTGGTCCTATGAATCCTATTTAGAAAATAGCTTAGAGCTCTTCTATAGGCTCTTCAAATACAATTTTCTCTCTATTTTTTTTTTTTTTTTTTTTTTTGAGAATCAATACGGTACTTTTTATTAAAGGAGGCCAAAAAGATAAGCTTGTAATACAAATGAGCTATCTAGTGGTACATCTTTCATCCAGACTTGAAATTGAGAGACAAACTTAGCTCGCCTTGCTAAAGAGTGAGCTAGAGCATTACATTGCCTTATAACATGAGTATAATTAACTGATGATAGATATGAGGAAATAAACTGAATAACTTTAACTAAATGACTGAAGCTTGCTAATGAGTAAGAGTCTTTCTGGAGTGCTGTGATGAGGACTTGAGAATCGCTCTCCAAAACAATGTTTTTGAAGCCCGTTTCCACAGCTAGTTCAAGTCCTCTTAGTGCTGCCAGTGCTTCAACCTCTATCACCATAGAGGGCAGAGGGATGCGTTCAGAGAGAGAGGCCATTACCTGTCCATGCTCATTCCTAATAACAACCCCTCGACCCGCTGTATTGTCTGCAGCAAAAAGGGCTTCGTCCACATTTACCTTGTACTGGAAAGGACCTGGTGGCTGCCATCTTGTTGGTGGACATCCCGCAGGTTCCATTCGTGCGGTGTTGTGGTGTAAGAAGTCCCTCAAACGTTCCCTAGCTTGTTGCAACAAGTGGTCCAAAGTTCCAACATTTTTTCGTAGCCAAAGGTTGTTCCTACGAGTCCACAGATCCCACACCACCATGGCAAACAAAGCAGGCTCTTTATTTTCTACGAAGACAGTCCCCAAGAGATCAATAAAAGACATAGCTCTTTTTAAGTTGTCGTGGCTCCATTGTGGCATTTTTTACTAGAGTTCTTCTAGCTTCGGACAGCTGTACAGAGCATGCTTCACATCTTCCTTGTGTTCTTGGCATAAATCACAACAAGCATCTTGAATAATCTGACGACGAAGGATCTTTATTGCTCTCCGAACTAAATTCTTGACTTTGTTAAGCACGGGAAGGTTCCAAATGGCTTGCCACAGTGGTTTTAAACTTTAAATCTCAGATTGTCCAGGTTGTGCATTCTGAAACTCCCTTTGCAGAAATTGATATCCGGATTTGACTGTGTATACCCCTTTTGGATTATAGGGCCATGTAAGCACATCTGGCTGATTTGTGTGACACGGGTATTGTTTTTATGGTCTCCACTTCAAAGCTGAGCAACATGTTCTCCATTACCTCAGTTTTCCATTGCTTCTGCACCGGGTCTATCGGTGAGTCCACTTTTGCTATTGTCAAAGCTTCAGGCCGAGGGGATAACACCCTAGGAGAGTGTTTTCTAGGCAGCCATCTATCCTCCCATATATCAACAGACTGTCCATCTCCTATCCGCCATTTTGGTCCTCTTTTAATAACTTCTTTTCCTCTAAGTATACTACGCCAAGCATATGAAGCTGAGCTGGGGTTGGCTGCCTCCATGATTGTGCTATTCGGAAATTTTTTTTGCCTTAAACACCCTATAAAACAGTAATGTTTTGTTATGTAGGAGTCGCCAAGTTTGTTTTGCCAATAATGCATCATTGAACCTTGCTAAATTCTTAAATCTCATTCCACCTTGTGTCTTGGGTTTGCAAAGCTCTGCCCATTTAATCCAATGGACCTTTCAACCCTCTCCCCTTTGCCCCCAAATTTTTTTTTTTTTTTTTTTTTTTTTTTTTTTTTTATTTTTATGAGAGCCTTAATTTCATGACATAACACAATTGGCAATTTGAAACATGACATTGTATAAGTAGGGAGTGCTTGACCCACAACCTTGATTAAAACTTCCTTTCCCACTTGTGAGAGCAATTTCCCTTCCCTTCCTTGTAACTTTTTCCACACCCTTTGCTTTATGTTGTCAAAGCTCTCCTTTTTCTTCCTTCCGATAAAAGATGGTAGCCCCAAGTACTTCTCATATTGTTGGACCACTAGAACTCCTAGAGCTTGCTTAATTGATTCTTGCATATCTTGGGATGTGGACTTGCTGAAGAAGAGGGTGGTCTTATCCCAGTTAATCTGATGCCCAGATGCTTTCTCATATGTATCCAATATCTCCAACAACTTTTGACAGTTATTATCTTGTGACCTGCAAAAAATAAGATTGTCATCTGCAAAAAGGAAATTGGTTAGTTTGGGACCATTACAGGAAATAGAAACTCCTCTAATTTCTCCCAAATCTTCGGCTTTTTCAACGAACCATGAAAGCCCTCGGTGCATAGTAGAAAAAATATATGAGTAAAGAGGGTCTCCTTGGCGTAGCCCTCTAGTTGGTACAATGTTCCCATGTGGCTCAAAATTGAATAAGTGGCTATGGATATGCATCCCATCATTAGCTTCACCCAAGCCTCACAAAACCCCATCTTTTTCATCAGTTTTTCCATGTAAAACCATTTAATCCTATCATAGGCTTTACTCATCCAATTTAAGTGCCATATAGCTTGTATTCCCTGTGTTATGATTTCTCATGTAATGCAAAGTTTCAAGAGCAAAAATAATTGTTGGAAAATTTAGACTCCGGTTAATAGATTTAACAAGTTTTAAACCAAGTTGTTAATTAGATTTATTATGCATAAAAATTGTTAAAACAAACAAACATTAATATCATGTCAATATCATGCACAGCGAAAAAGTAAATAAGACAAGATATGATGACTTAGGAAAACCAAAAAAACAAACTAGTTTCACAGTAAAAAACTTAGGGGGAAACCTTCCTGAAAAACAATTCACTATAGTAAAGAGAAGTTTCAGATCTAGTACAAAACCTTTGTCCCTAGACTCTACAATCCCGTAGATGAACTTACAGCAAAAACCTTCTACCGCATTAAAACCTCTAAATTCTTCAATACATGAACGCCACCCTTTGATGCACGGATCCCAATATGTGACTAACTTCTTTGCATGAATCCTAGTACATGACTCACTCAGCAACTTGAGGAAGAAGAATGTTGGCTGCAAAGTTCTTCACTTCATCAACAATGAAAATCAAGGAGTACTTGGTTACAAAACTCTAAGGCGCAAAGATGTAGCAGCTTCTTTCAGAGAGAATAAGGCATCAGTCACCTTTTGCATATGTTCTTCTTGTATTCTCTCACCTGACGGCTTTTAAAATAAGTCTTATATATTTCTAGGGTTGTGAGAAAAGAAACCCTACACAAATACATAGGCATGGGCAGCAAATCAAATATGAAAAATTGATTTTTGTAATTCTTGATAGATAGAATCTGTCGAGAGCTATCGAGACTCATTAAACCTTGACAGATAGCTATCTGTCAAGAGCTATCAGGAATCTATCCAGCTTTAATGAACTACCCTTCTTCACTTGTTTCTTAATTTAATCTTCATGGCTTTAATACTTGGCTTGAACAACATATTTTTACCCAACTACAAGTAAAGTGTATTTTGTTAAAGGATTAGCTAATTTCATAAAATGTTGACATATGTTCCTAGTATGAATCACATATGTCCTAACAATAATATTATCAGAAATCAAACGGTTTGTCATAAAAACACTTTGATGTTCAGACACTATATTGGGCAGCACATTTTTCAACCTATTTGCTAGAACCTTAAAGTATACCATATAAAGGACATTACTAAGAGAAATAGGTCGATATATTTTGAATTTTTTACTTTGGGGATTCAAGTAATAAAGGAGTGACTAAGTAAGGGTGGAATAGTGCCGCTATTCAAATGCATAAGAATAGCATTTGTCACATCACTTCCAACTAAAGACCAATAATTTTGATAAAAAATTGGGGGCATACCGTCTAGTTCGGGCAACTTTAAAGATGCCATTTGTTTGAGAGCAACCTCTACCTCATGTGCTGTGAAGTCCCCCATTAAATCTAAGCTCATCTCCTTAGTCACCACATGTGGGATTTGCTCCAATACATCATCAAAGCTGGTCGGGTTTGAAAAGGTGAACAACCCTTGATAAAAATCCACCACCGTGTCTACCATATTTCTCGGATCAGTGCACCATTTGCCCTCTCTATTATATAATCCCTTACTGTAGTTTCGACGTCTACGTTGAGAAGCTTTGCTATGAAAATACCAGGTATTTCTATCTCCATCTCTAAGCCACTGAATTTTAGACCGTTGGGACCACATTTGAACTTCACGGTCCAACAGCAGATTAATTTCTTGTTCAAGCCTTCTCACCCGAGCCACATTACCTCCTTTACTGGCTGCCAATTCAGCCTTGGATAGAAGTTTTCTATTTTCCTTTAATTCATGTCTCACACTCCCAAAACTTGTCTTACTCCACTCCGAAAGTGCTTACCCATAGCCCTTAATTTTTTTAATCACCCTATTGCAAGCAGTAGCCTCAATATCCCTTTTCCAAACCACTTCAATAGTTGCACCACACCCTTGCTCGGCCATTCACATTTGCTCAAACCTGAAAGGTTTTTTCTGGTTGCATTCCATACCTTCTAACCGAATCAAAAGGGCTTTATGGTCAGATGCAGTCAAATCCAAATGGTACACCTTTGTATCTGGAAAAATTGAGAACCAATCGTTTGTTGCAAAAGCTCGGTCCAAACGCTCCTATACTGTATAGTTCTCAAAATGCTTATGCCAAGTGAACATAGGTTCCACAAAACCCAAGTCTATAAATCCACATTCATCTAGTACGTCTCTAAATGCTTGCATTTGTCCATGTGGTCGTGTTCTTCCCCCAATTTTTTCTGATTGCTTTGTTACCTTATTGAAGTCTTCTGCACACATCCAAGGAGCCTTTCCTTTTGATTTCAAACTTCTCAACCTCCCCCAAGCTTCATGCCTTTTTTGAGTGTTCGGTTCACCATAAAATTCCGTAAAAACACCATTCCCCTTCATTATTTTTGTTTATTGTACTATCTATGTGGTTCTTTGAAAAAATCTCAATTGTTAAGTCATAATCCTCCTTCCAAAAAATCACCAAACCCCCAATTTTATTTCTCCTAGGAGTTACAAATTTATTCTTCATCTTTAAAAGATCTTGCACTAACACTAACCTTGCTTCATCTGTCCATGTTTTTGCTAAAAACACAACAGAGGGATCTTTTGCCCACACCATCTCTACAAGCTTATTTTCTATTTGTTGGTTACCAAGCCCTCGACAGTTCTAACATAAAATACTCATTGGTTTTGGTAGGGTTGGGAACCAGCCTCTACTAATATCAATTTGTTCTTCTTACCCCCCCTGAGAAACCCTTCTCTTCTTTAGTAACTCAGATTGGCCTTCATTGCTATCTCCCCTTCTATTTTCTCCCACAAGGTCCTTCATTACAAAATTTGTCCCCATATCTGTTCTGCTTAACCTTTTCCAAGTTGCACCTTCTTCTGTTGTTTGAATTATGTTTTCGTTGATAGCTGACAGTGGCACACGTGTTAATGGCATTGAAAGTTGAGGCTACTATGCATGTGGGTTTTAAGTGTCCACAGGTTGCTCATATGTAAGTAATAAGGATGCTAGCAAGTTTTCCTTACTTGTGTCGACTATATTTTTGGCTGTTATAGTTATCTTGGGATCAAACCTTTTTAATTCATAATCAATCTCCTCGATTCTCTCCTCAAATATCTCATTGACTGATTTGCTCTCCCTTAAATTTGTTGATTCAAATTCAAATTCCCTGGGATCCCCATATCAGTGGAAATTGGTCTTGAATATTGCGGATTATCCTCCTGAAAATATGCAACATTATTATGCTATTGCGTATTGACTGTGCTTTCCTTTTCTAACATGATTATCTCTGGCGAAGGCTTCCCCATACGCACCACGACCACCGGTGGCTTCCTCGCTGTTGGGGGTGGTGTAGCAAATGGTTCTTTTCCCCCTTGAGTGTAAAATCCAGGGACCTTAATCACGTGTTTCCTTGATGGAATAAAAGGCGGTGCACTAATCTATGGTCCAAATTGTTGAGAGTCCCTTGACAAGCTTCCTTTTGATTCAATCCATCGTTCGCAATCCTTGGCATCATGCTTAAGGCAGCCACACTTGTAACATATATTTGGGAGTCGTACGTATTTAAATGACACCCATAATTCCTTACCAGTGTTAAGAGAGATCACACGACCATGGCACAAAGGTTTGGAAATATCAATGGTGACTCTGATTCTAATAAAACCATCCCTTTCAAACTCGTTCTCATCAGACATCACATTTACTGTTCCAATGGCTTCACAAATCTTTTCAGCCACTCTTCTATTCCTGAATCGGATTGGTATATCATGAACCTGCACCTAAAAAGTGGCCCATTTGAACTTGATCTCTGTCAGGTCCACCTCTTTATCATAATTTTACAGCACCATTAGGTGCTTGTCAAAACTCCAAGGCTCTGTTGCTACAATCTTTTCCATTTCACTTTTATCATCAAAGGTGACAAGGACTATGCTCCAATTTGGATAGCGTCTACATCTTGCGTCTGGCATTTCCTTTTTTTTTTTTTTGAAGCGCATTTCAGCAATTTTGAGAGATTCCAGTGGGTCCTATGCACTGTTCACGAGACCCACAAACATTTTTTTCAACAAAACTTTCATTAAAAATAGGTCCCACGGCATTATTCAAACATTTAAAAATTATTTTGTTACAGTGTTTTTAGTTTTCAGTTTTCAGCATAATAAGCGGTATTCAAACACATCTTATGTGATCCCTTCCCTTTGAACTTTGAATCCGTTTTTTGTTCTCCATATCGGTGTGAAAGTTTTTGCGATAGCATCTAGATTAAGAGCACACTTGGTTAAGAATTTTACTGGCAAAATGTGTTCTACCTTTACCTGTTCTTCCGTCAACCGAAGGTCTGAACCTTCGTTTTTTGATAATGTAAGACAGCTCCAGGATTTGGTTAGGTCTTTCATTGTTTCAGGAAAGATAAAACTAAAAAACTATATCCCAGTAACCCACAATAAAAGAACCCACAAAGCCTCATAGGTAAATTTGTTACCTAGAGGTACTACTACACCTTCAAAGAAGGGACTGCAATTCTACTACCTAGGAGAAGAGGAAAGACCCACTTCTACTAGCGAAGAGAAACCTTTCTATTTTTTTTGGTGTGTCAATGTTAGAGTTTTTATTTTTTTTTTATTTTTTTTATTTAATTTTCTCTCTATTTAGGAGAACAACAAGCAAATTTGGCCCCAACAGACAGGTTATTTAGTTGAAATTTTTTTAAAAGGCTACAGTGACTCCACATGAAAAGCCTCTCTTTTTATGATGAATCAGAATATTTATTAGCAAACAAACCAGAATACAAGTCATAGCTCTGTAAACCCTTAATTTAATATTCTTTCCAACAACAATAAACAATCTCAAATACAACATCAAGAAAATTCTCCACACCTATCTAGCCTTGAGGGCTTTTGTTGAGTATTTGGCTTTGAGGGCCTTTGATGAGTGAGGTGGTGGATAACGGCAAAGGAAATGTGAACAAGAACCGGTGCTAGCGATACCATCAGTAGCTCCCAATCACAAATGTGCCACGAGGGCAATGTTGTCGCCATGGACCCAAATTGTTTGCAAAGAATTTGAGTTTGACGATTGTTGCTAATACTCCATGCTCCTCCTTGGCCTTGACAGCAGTGATTGAGCCGATTGTACCCTTAGGCTCTCGCTTTGTTTCCAACTCGTGTTTTAAAAAGGTGGAGGAATTGCTTGCGGAGAGCTCGAGCTCAGAGACTGAGATAATGGCAAAGGGGGAAAGAAGGTTGCCTAGAACAAGTTTTGCGAAGGTTGGGTCAATCATGGGTGTATAGTCTTTTAAATAAAATGTATAAATTTACAAAATTGCTCTCTATAATTTAAACTTCTAAGTAGATGAGGGGTATTGATGTTCTAAATAAAGTTAAGGTTTAGTTATAAAAGTTACCAATATCGTGTTTATTGACTTATTAACGAAAATCATATTTTAGGATATTCTAAAATAGAATAAATAACCGACAATATATGATGAAGTACAATGAATTCATGATGTACTCATTTGAACATTTTTTTTGATGAACTAATCATTTGAACATTGAATCCTGACCACCTTGAAATTATATAGATTTGTAAATTTTTTTGCAAAGAGTAGTTTATTTATGACTAGATATTGTGAAAATTTCAGGTTCTGGTTCAAGCTTTGATGCCTCCACTACTGTTTAATGTGAGGTCTTGACAATGGGTCAAGTGCAGGTTGTTTAAACATATGAGGTACTCCTACAAACGTGAGCCGTGGTTGTTGTAATGGCCATTCAACCTCATTTTCCAACTATTTAACAATCAAGCTTTAGTTTCACTATCGAAATGCATATAAAAAACCAGGCTTGACTTTGTGTAGCTCAGGGAAAATAAGGATTGTTAACTATTAACCTGGGGCAGTGAATCCAAATTGAAGAAAATTGACGAGTAACACTGAAGCCACTAAAGTGGGACGAGGAATAAAGCTTTTGAGTATGTCCTAATTGTAAACATGTGATTCTGAAAGATTCTGGATTCTTATTGCTTGGTAATGTTCCACAAGGCTTAAGAAATTGTACTCCTTTAGGCTTGTAAACAAGCTTGATCTCTTCCCAAGCCATTTGGGCCTTTACTTGAATTGATTACTTGTGCTTGGATAGGGTTAGGCTTTTGAAACATAGTTCTTCACCACTATGGAATCTTGGGCTTATTCATAGGTCAAACTTCAACCAATCAATTCTGAAGAAGGCCCTATTCTCTCTCTTGCAAAAAGGCTCTTGATATCATTCTGTTCTTTGAGGAAAAGAGACCCCATTTCAATTATTTATGTCAACTTGGTTTTAGACGTGTTCTTGGAGCCCAATCTGAACAATTGGGCTCTATATCTATAGAACCATAATATATATTATTTTGGGTCCAAATTTAGATTTCATATAAGGCTATAAGTTTCTTACTTTCATCATTATTTTTCATCCGTCATATCTATTTTATACTTCTCGAATCAACCTTTTTCTATCCCCGGTTCAATACTCCCTCACTTGTAGCCAAAAGTAAATAAATAAATATTCCAAATCTTAGAGGAAAAGTGAAATTACATATGAAGTTTATAATAAAGTGTACTAGAACTTAGAAGGGAAGCATCACCCTCCTTATCCTTAGCGTAGAAATGTCGAGATGTCTCTGATCTTTTTTTTTTTGAGAGAAAAGATGTCTCTATCAAGTTCCACATGTTATTATTTTAATAGTTTCATTATTTTCACCCTATGTTATGCCTATGGAGGTGACTAAAATAATCCATAATATGTGCATTTTCCACATTTGTGATGGCTTCGGTCTTTTTTACATTTGCAGACAATTCAATTACAATTGACAAATTGACATAGAAGTTAGATTATTTTAATTGTTATAAATATTTATTGCATGTCACATGATACACGACTGCATGACCAATCAAAACCTTGACCAATCGGGCAATTTCTACGTGCAATGAGACTGCTGAAGTTTATTCTTTATTGGTACATTAACATGTAACAAAATCTTGTACATGATTATTTTGGTTCTATGATTAGCTGGTCGTTGAAATGTAAGTTATATACGTAGTCTATTTATAATATTATAAGGTAGAGGTCTATTTAAGATAGATATTTCTCTGATTTAGCTAGGTTCAAGTGCAGTCTTTTCACGTAACCTAAGCACCTAACTTGACTAGAGTTTCGTTTAATATTGTACCTTTCACTTCAAGTTAAACCATATTTTGCCTTTTTTTTTTTTTTTTGGTTATTGACCGAAGTAATTATCAATTTTTGTCTTTTAGACACAAATGGTAAACGACTTTCGTTGTTTAAGTTTTATGAAAATATGTGTGAGTAAAAAAGTGTAAAAATATGTGTTGTGGTGTTTAAACAATAGTTCTCATTGTTTAAATACTGTTATCAAACGGGCTCTAAGAATTAGAAAAATGTACATAGGAATTAGAATACAGTTTATCATCAGTGTTTAAATCACTTTAGAAATTACTTTAATTCTTTTGAGAGGCTTTTCGATCAACCTATTCTTTTATTCTCCTCCATTTCACCCTAATAATAAAAAAAAAAATAAAAAAAATGGTTAGAGACTCAAAACATGTTTTATAGTTAAAAAATAAATGAAATTGTGATTTGAAGTCATGATTTTTAAATTTCAATTGTTTTTTAAGTACATGTATGGTAACTTTTATCAATGTTTCTGTGTAACGGTGCAAGTAGAAATCTTTTTATTATAGGCACACCTATCAAGAAAAACAAGTGCTATTCAAATGGTAATAATAGGCTTGAACCTTTGGGCCTACAAGTGACTAAACTAATTAATATTTTGATTAGTATAATAATTACGTGTGAATAATATAATTAGTTAGGTAATGGAGTATTATAATATATAAGAATAATAAGAGTTAACCTTTTAATCAAGTTGTATCCAAATTTGTTGTGCGCACCCAAAATCGGCGACTGGGCCTGGGGTAAGTTGGGCTCACAATCTATTTGTATGGTAGGCTTTTAGCGTTTCCTGCAATGGGGTGATTCCTTGCTAGACTGCCCCTTGTGTTTCCATCTTCTTTTTCCTCCTCCTTCTTTTCCTTTGTCTCCTTTTTCTCTCTCCCTCGCACCCCCTTGCTTCTGATACCCCATCGTCTATTTATAGCCACAGCTTGCTGGTTTGCTGCGGCCACCCTCTGGTTTAGTGGATGGAGAGGTCCAATGTCATCTTCTTTTAGTGGTGAGCATTAATGAGCGTAAGGAGGACAATGGTGGCATCGGAACTTGATTCCATTGTCACGTTCGTTTCTCGGCAGAAAAGCTTTCAGGGTGGGCGGCAATGCACGGTATGGCGACCTGGGCGGTTGATCGGCAGAACCCGGCGAAACCACGAGCATCAGGCGCAGACTATGCGCGGCTCGCTCCTGCCGACCATGTATATGATGGCTTCGCTTTCGGCCCCCCTTTTTTTGGGGCGCCTGCTGTATGCTAGGTTGGTTTGGGGTGAAGCCCTTTGTATTGATCAGGGTCGGGGCCCAAGAGGGGGTAGCTGTTCTCGTGGGCCTAGGTTTAAACGGGCCTGGGGCGTGGCCCGTACGGGCAGCTATCCTTGTGGGCCTGAGGGTGGCTGGCCTATGGGGTCAATGCCCATACATTTGTTATTTAACTTCATAATTGAAGTTTAGCAAAAAAAAAAAAAAAAAAAAAAAAAAACTTCATAATTGAAGTTTGCCCAAGATATTCTACCCAGTCCCCACACTAACATTACTAATATTTATTATATCACAAATGACGGCCACTTTTATTAAATTTGCTTTCCATTTTCTTTTCATCCCTTTTTGTGGGTAAAAAAAAGGCATATGCATTGAAAGTTGAAACTAAACCTAGCATCAAATGACCTGTACGCTGTGCCCCATATATATATATATATATATTTTTAGCCAAAACTAGCATGAAAAAACAAGATGCCCATTTTCCAGGCATCAATAATTCAAAGTCTGCTCTGTTTTGCATATGGGATAAACATCCATGACTTTTAGATTGCTGAGTCATAGAACTCTATGCCCACAAGATCCGAATATAAAATGGACATACATGACTAGCTTTTTCTGGTGAACATTCTTCTCATAACAAAACCAGCGGAATATTATTTTGATAGGGACATATGTGTGTGGATATATATATATATATATATATATATATATCTAATACTGTACCTAATGCATAAATGTATTTGGTTTCTCAATAAAGAAAAAAAGAAGAAGCATATATGTGTTTTGTTGGATGTGTCAAGTTGCGTATTAATTATCACCAAGGAATTGACTGTGATTTTGTCGTTGCCAATAAACTCAGTTAAGATAGACAAGGACACAAATAACTAGCTAGTAGACTAGTACTCCTTTGTCTGGCTATATCTTTCTGTTCTTTCAAGCATGGTTGAAATACAAGACACATAAAATCAGTGGAGTAATTATGATTTGTATAGGTGAACATAAATCGTTGAACCAGTACACATTTATAATACGGATTTGGATCCGGTGCAATACCTAGGGTATTGCACCGGGTGCAATTCACCATTTCCTCTCTCACAATTATTTTTTACATTTTACTTTTTAAACTTTTACTTTTTACTTTTATTAACTTTTTTCTTAAATTTTTTTAATCAATGGTTGAGATTGAAAGTTGCTTTTTGCAACTATCAATCTCAACCATTGATAGCAGTTGCACCCGGTGCAATACCCTAGGTATTGCACCAGATCCAAATCCTTATAATACAGAGAAATGTTAACCGCCAGAAGGTTTCGTTAAGGATGAATTATTGTGGGGTTTACCTAAGAAAAAATTTATATAAATTAACAAAATGATTGAAAATAGTACTAAAGTCACAAGTAAAACTTAAAAAGTTAGCTTTATTAGCTTTATACTCTATAAAATTAGTAAAAAATCTGACAAAAAATTAGATTTATTGATATAAAGTTGTTTCTTAACGAGTACCGCATGGTGCTCGTTGAAAAAAATAGTACACATTTATATATAACATAGAAAGAATATCAAATTATATAATTTGGCCTAAGCTGATGCTGTAGTTTTTTTACACTAGGATAAGGAATAAAAAGATTCTCAAAAAAGAAAAAGAAAAAAAAGATAAGGAATAAAAAGAGAATAATCCCTATATCCTTTGTCACACTACTCCTTAAATAATTATGTTTTGAATATTTTAAAGGAAAAAAGTTTTCAGTTTTGAATATCACAAACTTAAAAAAGACCAAATATAAAATTAAAATAATTTAAATTTGAAATTATCATATAGCATTCCACATAATAACAAGGAACCATGTTTGAGGCTAAGATGGCAGACCAGCCAATAATATTAATGTACAAATTGAAACTGGCCAAGCATTCTCCATTACCCTGAATCTTTTGGATTTGTTCCTAAAAATGATCAGGTGGTCACATTTACATTTGAGATTCTTAACTTTTTAAAATTCATTGGCATAGAAATTCAGCAAGAAAAGAAAAAAAAAAAAATCCTTATCATAGAAATAACTGGAATTTTTTGTCAAAGAATATTGAGTGGTAAAAGTGGCTTTTTCACAATCTTAAATTACAAAACTTCCATTTATATGCTAAACTATTCGTATAAGGATTCCTCTTATAATGGAGTTATTTACCGTGTTGAAAGACCTTTGCTTTACTTGATTGATTTGCATCGTAGTAAGAGGTCCTTCAGTGGAAACATGATAGGCTAAAGATTAGGTACAATATCCTGGATCTGGACCCGCTGAAACGCGACACATGATGTGAATTTAGAAGTGATAGTTAACAGTTAATTGGGTTATAATAGTGCATGAATTTAGAAGTGATAGTTAAAGATTAGGTACAATATCCTACTTTGACATTTTCTTGCGGAAAAGTTCAAAGAATAATAGTGCATGATTATTGTCTTTTTCTTTTTTAAGCTATGAATTCAAAAAAATACGAAGTTCACAAATTTGGAAACGTGGGGTTAGACAAGGCAAATCAACTCCAAAAAACAAAAAGAAGAAACAAAGCACAGGTCGGTTTCACAAGGTAAGGCAGAAAAAAACATAGATCGTATACTGTATCAAAGAAGAAGAAAAAAAATATAGTTTTTTTTTGTTCTTCATATGATCACATCAAACATGAAAATTATGTTTGTTATACACATAAAACAGGAAATTATTCCCATCAACAAAAAAAAAAAGAAAAAAAAAAGAGGAAATTATTAACATCGATCTAATGCATGCATCTTTTAACCAAAGCCTCACCCATACCCTCATGACCGAGTTTTTTTTTTTTTTTTGAGAGAGAGAGAGAGGTATCTACTTAGAATAAGCACAATATGTAAACGAACTTCTGTTATATTTTTAAATTTCCAAATGATAAGAGAAAATTAATATCTTATTTATAAAATCTTTGAATTTTAAAATTTTCATATTTTTAAAAATTATGTACGAAACTTAAGTTAATTGATAAAATAATAAATAATTAATTTTATATCTACACAAAATTAAATTCAGCAATATTTTTAAGATTCCCAAGGTACGTTTGAAAACTATCGAGAGTACCAGTTCCTTTGAATTATTTCCAGCAAATACTTCGGTATCATTCAAATTAGTTTAATTATTATTTCCAAACTACATGTCATGCGTGTCAGTTCATTTCAACAAATCATTTAGTACCACTTCCACAATGATTTTGTATAAGACAAGTTTTCTTCAACAAAAGTATCAGTTCAATGAAGCACAAGAATCAGTCTTATCTGTACAAGTTTTTTACTATTTGCTATCAGAAGAATCAAAATTATTCAAACCCTCCTCTGTTTGGTATCATAATTGCAGATTATGTGACAAGAACTGTCTAAGAAAGAGGAGATTCATTAATGGTTTTTTTTTTAGAGGATCGTAATTCATAAAAGATTAATTAGTAAGATATTCATATAACAAAAACCAAAAACATCGAAAAATGTTCAAAAATGACTGAAACACTTTCAGTTTTACCTCTAAATTTATCAAATTAAAAAAAACTATGAAACACTTACAATTTTTCCTCTAAACTTATTAAAATGTGACAGTTCTTGTTATTGGTACTTACATGGTATATAAATTTAGGATCTAGGTCTTTTATATAAATGGATTAAAAAAAACAGTGATATATTATTAATGCCCAATCTCCCTCAATCTCTAATGTACGTGGTCAAGAGTTTTATAATTTAGTTGCAATGATTTATCGCATTTTTATATAAGCAAAACTATATATGGTTTAAGTCCTCACTCTCCAATTTGTAATAATTGAATTATTTTTTAGGAAAAAAAACACTAATATATGTGGGCTAATGGCCTTTAGGTCAAATGACATTTCTTAGAATTTTAGCGTCCGTTTATTTTGATGAAACTAAAAACTTTTTGCTGAAAGTACTGTAGATTAAAGTAAATATTAGCTGAAATAGTAAAATAAAACTCATGAATAGTACTAAAAAGTGCAACAAAACCCATGAATAAAAAAAAAAAAAAGTTGAAGTAGTAAAATAAGTTGACAAAAATAATTCATGGCAAATGCACACTTTTAGTATTCACATATCCAAATCCTCCCTCCGAACTTAAAATCTACAAATAAATAAATAATGTTTATGAGGTATTTATGTCTTTCAATTTTGGAGTCATCTGTGTTATAATTTGGATAGGGATGAAACTATAAGTTTTGCAATAAAGTATAGGTTTCAAAAAATTTGAGACATATATAGTAATAATGATTGTTTCCAATTTTAACAAATTACTGAAAAATTATGCAAAATATAGCAGCTTTTTTTTTACATGAAATAATAGCATAGTAATTACTTGAATTCAAATGGGTAAAAACTTTGTCTGTGTGTAAAGTTTTATCAAACTGACTCTGTCTCAAAAGAGAATGAAAAAAAGAAAGAAAGAGGAGCATAATTCTTTAGTGGTAGATAGGTCATGCACAACACCGGTCAATATATATCTCATGCCCTACACAATTTTTTTAAACTATATATATATATATATATATATATTCATTCATGAAGGTTTTGACTGGTTAAACATGAGTGTTTCTCCCAGCAAAGTTGTGGAAAATAGAAATTTCAATGGGTACACAATGCTAGCTTATCCATATTTTTAGTAAACAAGACTTTCCCGTTGGACTTTTGAGTTTTTGAGTTGTGAGATGGAAGAGATATACGCATAGACTCAGATGCGAGTTTTGCCAATTTTTCTGACACACGTGCTTTGAATAAAAGCCTTTGATTAAGCTGGTTCGTTGTAAGTATTTGCAATGTCAATTTTATACAAATTGGTAGGAGGAAATAATAAACTAATTAAGTTATTCTTTGGTTGTTCGTTTGCACCCATCGTTTTAATTGGGTATTTATTTTAAAGAATGAATTCAATCAAACTTCGATGGTGCATTAATTAACTGGACCATTAGCAACTGGACTACATAAACCCAAAAAACACGTGTTGCAAAGAAAGATTGGCATATTGGCAACTTGTTCACTAAACTATGAAAATTAAACCAAGGATTGCTATCTTGTTCATTAAACTAAGAGAATTTTGAATAAAATATCTATCTTTATGAATGGCCTAAAATTATATAAATCTCTCTCTTTGCAACAGAAAATCAGTTGTGGATCGAGTAGACAAGAAATCCCTTAGAGATTTTGGACACTGTCAGCTGAGCTTTGTGTGGATCTGATGTGCATGGTTGGCAAAGCCTATTATTTTAATTATCTAATTTTTTAATTGGATCATGCATGTTGAGAATTTTTAAATTAATAAAGAAAAAGTCCCACCGGCAGCGGAAGATGGATCAACGTGGGAGGAGTGAGAGGCTCTTTGGATGCACAAAAGGGCAGCTTAAAACTAAAGATGCCCTTTAATTTCTTCAAAATGTTTGTGGGATTTTTTTTTTTTTTGTGTGCATTTAATATCATTTTTGTAACATTTTAGTTAGTTATCAAGTTTACAAAATTATTTAGCAAACTAGTATTTCGAGTGTCTACAACTTGAGTTCAAAGATGGAACTCGAGTTTCTAAGACTTGAGTTACAAGTGATGACAATTTGACATGGAAAAAAAAAAAAAAAAAATCTACTTGGAGCTTGAGTTTCACTATTCTCTACATACATTCGTTCCTCTTCTTCTTCTCCTTCCAGATTTGGCTATTCTTCTTCTTCTTTTTTTCCCTTCCGGATTTGGTTCTTCTTTCTCTTCCTTTTGGATATGGTCCTCTGTTTTTCTTTTTCTTCTTCTGAATCTGGTCCTCTGTTCTTCTTTTTCTTTTCTCTTTAGATCTACTTCTATAGAACTTGTGTTTAAAAAACTCGAGTTCCACGTAGATAAATTTTTTCACATTAGCACTAGAACTCGAGTCTTAAAGGCTCGAGTTTGTCACTAAACTCAAGTCTCAAAGACTCTAGATGTTAGTTTTTTAAATGGTTTTAAAATCATGATTACTAACGAAATAGTTGATAAAAATTAAGAGAGATGCTACGTCCATAATATTTTTACAACATTTTCATAACAAATTACAGGTGGTTAATTGCTATTGGTTCAAATTTAAACCTAACACTAAGTTTACTTTTTTGCCCCAATAATAACAACCAGTAACAACTTGCCATTTAGGATTTGTTGTAAAAATATTATAAAAATGTTGTGGACATATCATTTATAAAAAATTAATGCTAGTTTGAAAATTTCCCCCTATTTGTAGGTATCTAATATATGGGTCTCAAGCTAGTACACTACGCATATCTTGCTCATCCTATATATTATTAGATCAAATCATTATGAATTGAAATAAATATAAGATAAGATTTCTATCTGACATGTGAGGTCCAATACTGCGAGTGTATAAGATCAACTCACTGTATATTTCTGGAAAAAAAAAATCACTTTATATTTAATATTTTATTCATCTATTAAATTCTGTTCACGATTCTCTAAAAAAGGAAATTCTGAACCATGCTTGTATAAAATGCTCTACAAATAAACTTCATTAAGACATTGTTAACCAAAACAACCATTTTAATTTTAAATTGTATTATTATTTTTAGTAACATTGAAAGAACCTAATGTAAATAGGAGGTATTTTTTTGGCAAATTACAACTTACCCACCTATGATTTGCCTGAAATTTAAGTTGCTTATCCGTGATTTACAATTTGATACTTTACCCATTTAAGATTTGACCAAAATCTAAATTGTCCATCTGTGGTTTGAAATCTAAAACCTTCTGATGAATAGTTTTTGATTTTGTATTTTTATGTTTTTTGTATTTTTGGAGGAGTGAAACATAAAAGTGAAGCAAAACTATATATTTAGCCCTATTTTTAACAGATGTGGGTTATATAAATCTAACTAAGTTAATCTCATGTGAATAAGATATCAAATTTCAAATCACAGGCAGACAATTTAAATTTCGGCCAAACTACAGGTGAAATTGTAATTTGCCCATTTTATTTTTTTGAGTTTTTTTGAGAAGATAAACAGGAGGTTATTAATGGACAATGATTTTATTTCCAATGCCATATAATAATTTCAAGTGCTGAAAAAATTTACTGTGTGCCATCGCCTGTCCTTTTCCTAGTTTCTTTTTTCTTTTTCATTTTCCCCAGTTCCGTAATCATTTCGATAATATATTGCTACTCTATAAAAGGCCATATGGTGGTACCTAGATTAACCAAGATATCAGTTATGGAGTTTCAAGGCTATAAACTCTTAGGCTTCCTACTTCTGCTTGGCTCTTTGAGTCATAGCATTGCTGTTGCACCAAGAAATGTCACTACTTCACTCAACCGGAACAGTTTTCCGGCCGGCTTCATTTTTGGGACAGCATCGGCTTCTTACCAGGTAAGTCCTTGGTTTTGCACATATTTGTATGATATCTAATGGAGTTTTGCTTCAAGTGTCCTGAGAGTCTGAGATATCATGCATAACGCATATGTGCAAATGTGTATTTTAAATTTCAGTATGAAGGTGCAGCAAAGGAAGGAGGTAAAGGACCAAATATATGGGATACTTACACCCATAAATATCCAGGTCTCTCTCTCTCTCTCTCTCTCTCTCTCTCACTGCGCACATATGCTTACCCTCTATCTCTAAAAGTTACGCACTGAACTCATGACTTAACTTAAAAGTCCAGACTTCAATGCATTTTGAACAATGTATGAATTCACACAGTGTGTAATAAAACTACCTACGATAAAAAAGTTAATTTCATTTTTTTGAGTAAAATACAGAAATTATTTTGAGGTTTGAGTTAATGTCAAGTATTATTAATTTTTGTTCAAAAATATTTAATTTTCTCCCTTACACAAAAGTCACTTAACGTCATTGAAAAATTATGTTGTTCCTCTGGCTTCCTTCCTCATCTCTACAGGGATGAAGTTAGGAATTATTGTTTGGGAAGCCAAGTTGCGACACTAATATATTTATTAAAACAACATTCACACACACATATATATATACACGCTTTTTTTATTATATACACACATATATATACACACTTTTTTATTTGGTAAGTTATATATATACATGCACCCAACAAAAAAAAAAAAAAAGAGCTTAGCATTTTCAATTAAAATTTTTTTTGATGGAGATCTTTCATAAAATAAAATTCATCTTTCCCATTTTCATGGTGAAATTATTAAAAAGTTTCATTTTAAATACAAATTATTAAATCTTATACTAAAGTAAGTAAAAATTTTTTCAATTGAACGAATGAAATTTTCAAAAACATGAATGATCCAAATTTTGGAGGAATAAGTTAGGCTCCAAATATATTTAAAGCTACTTTGCTCTAACCCATTATGTGGCAATTAAAGACACATTTCATGTGTAGTTTTAGTGACAATTTTTTTAATGAATCAATGACTTATTAATCGCCACATAACGGGTTGAAAAAGATAGATTCAAACATGTTAAATACCTAATTTTATCAAATTTTTAATAGATATAAGAACATATTTTAGAATAAAAAATAGAATTGTGAAAAATAAAGTTATATCTCTATAACTATTAGACCAATTATTTTTTTAAAGTATTATTGGACTAATTCAAATATTTGGGGAGGCCAACTTTTATTTTTGTAGACTAAATTTTGAAAACATTAGAATAATTGTGTATATATTTACCCTTATACATACCTTTGCCCTTGCATTTTTAGATACCATTTATTTACCATTCACTACCCAAACACTTCTGCAATCATATAATTGCCATAATGTAGTCATTGTAAGAGTAAGGTTATGGAAGAAAAACCTTTATCACCCATCACACCGTTTAAAAATTGTTAGTTCGAATAGTGACAAACTTAATTATTGCTCAAACAGTCTCACACTCTCACGTCATGTAAAAGTAAAGATGAAGGCTCCGTCCGTTTGGAGAGAAAATAGGGGAGATGGAAAACTAAGGGTGAAAAATAGGCATTTTCTACTGTTCGTTTGGAGAGAAAATGCAGGGTGGATGGAAAACCCGGGAGGAAAATTTTCCTCCCGGGCCCACATAAGTTTTCCTCCCAATTTGGGAGGAAAATGTGGGAGGAAAACTGGTGCTTTGATGAGGACCGGTCTTGACCAAAGTTATTTTACCAAAAAACCCCTCCCACCCACCAATGTTGACCACTTTATTTGCCTCTTCTCTGTCTCTCTCTCTTTTTTTTTAAACGTGACCTGATCTACTCTTTTTTGTCCTCATTATCTATTGGTTCTTGTTGATCAAACAGTGATGTCCGTGTCCATGGCCGAAAGCTCCTCTTTTTATTATTGTTTGTTTGG
Source organism: Castanopsis chinensis (assembly GCA_032878915.1). Lineage (NCBI taxonomy): Eukaryota > Viridiplantae > Streptophyta > Magnoliopsida > Fagales > Fagaceae > Castanopsis > Castanopsis chinensis. The sequence continues at coordinate 1,800,369 of JAVQMG010000084.1, forward strand.
TTCCTTTTGGGTTCAAATATATATATATATATATATATATGTATATATATATATATATATATTTATATATAATTTTTACACTATTATATGTACACTATTATAATTTTTACATTATAATAATAAAAATAATAATATAAATATATATAATATATATTTCTTATATATAAATATATATATATAATATAAATAATATCTATTTCTTATATATTTTATAACAAGGGTATAATAGTCATTTTATATACATTACATTTTCCATCATTCCCTTTTTCTCTCCAACCGACCAAAAAAGTTTTTCACCCTCTCACTTTTCCACCCCTTCAACCGAAAACACAGGAGGGAAAACTAAAATATTTTCCATCCTCCCACTTTTTCATCCTCCCATTTTTCCACTCCTCCAACCGAACGGACTCTAAGTTGGTGAGTACAAATACTACATGCACAAACTTCCTTTAATTTTACATATATATTCTTACAGTGGTGGGGACCTCTGTAAGAACTTGTCTTGGGGCTGGCTTGAAAACCATGCTCTTGCCATGGTTTATAAAATTAAAGGTGTGTTTAGATACTTTTTATTTTGTTAAAATTGAAAAATTATTGTTAAAAATGCTGTAGATAAAAGTAAAAGTTAGTTGAAATAGTATAATAGGATCTATAAAGAGTATTAAAAAGTGCAGTGAAATCCATAAATAATAGAAAAAATAAACGGAATAGTAAAATAATTTTAATTTTTAATCCCAACATAAAGGCACACTAAAGCATAATAAGAGGCAGGGGGCCAAATTACTTTTTTTTTTTGGACGAGGCTCATGACACAATTTCTGCTAAATTGCTGTAATAAAATTTCGACAAGCACTCCGTTGAACCAACTTTTTAAGACCGGACAAAATTGACACCAACCCGATAAAAAAAGAGCACGGATATAAGAATTTTTGGACTCATTAGAAAGTTTGAAACCGACCCATGGATCGCATGAGTTGGCCTATTTTATTTCAAATGGATTTTTAAAATTATTGAATATAATTTTGTTTTTGTTTTTTCTGAGTCTGTGTTAAATTTTAATCCTATCTCATATATTCACTGTTTGTTGGTTTCTTTATTTCCTATTTTTTGCCTATGTTTTGTTTTTCTCACAAAAACTTACAAATTATTTTTTCACACTTTAAAGTTCACCTATAAATGTGTAAATTTAAGAATTTAACTTTTGTCATGAGTATTTTTGTTTTTTTTTTTTTAAATTATTTTATTTTATTTTATGTGTATTTGTTCTCTTGAAAGGAAGATAAATACAATATTAAAGTGATTCTTTTTTATGTTTTATTAATTTTGGCTTATGAAAAAAAAGGATCATATCGAGTTTGACTTGTGGCTTGAAGTAAGGCATAACAAAATTTACATCTTCTAAATATAAGATTTGTGATGAAATTACAGATAAGATAGCAGATGGAAGTAATGGAGATGTAGCTGTGGATCAATATCATCGCTACAAGGTACATGAACTGATGAACATAACATAAAATGAAAATCAAGCCTCACCCATTCGTGTTTGGAATTTTCTGAGGTTTTAAGGCCCATCCTGCTTACAAAATTTGATTTTTCCAAATATTGAGCCAAACTAATAATTACAAACCGGAAAGGAATTTAAACTATTTTTGGTAAATATTTATTTATGTACTTTTGTTTTTGTTTTAGGAAGACGTAGGGATTATGAAGGAGATGAATTTAGATGCATATAGGTTCTCAATCTCATGGACCAGAATTTTACCAAGTAAGATTATTTGCATTAATATTTACTTTGAGATTTATGAGGTATCATTGAGTATACATCAGGGACTTGAATCAATATAATTATGCCCTTCTATGTTTCTAACAATTTTATCATGGGTTCTAATTTCAGAAGGAAAACTTAGTGGTGGTGTAAATAGAGAAGGAATCAAGTACTACAACAACCTCATCAATGAGCTTCTAGGAAAAGGTCAAGATTCAATCTTAAAATTTCATCATACCATCAACTTGTTTTACTTTTATAGTTCATGATTTAATTTTTTTCTATTAACGAATGTAGGTTTAAAGCCCTTTGTGACAATTTTCCACTGGGATCTTCCCCAAGCCTTAGAAGATGAGTACGGTGGTTTCTTAAGTCCCCACATTGTGTAAGTGACAGAGTCACCAAATAATCTGCACCTCTTCTCCATCCATTTATAGACTTTTTTCACACATTTATCATATCATAATTAATATTTAAATGACTCCCACTTTTAGGATAAAATAAAAAATATTGAGGACTCATAAGGATACTAAGTGAATTTAATTATTTAACCATTATTTTAACACTCTTAGAGTTTAAGTAATAACTAAATGGTAACGACATATTTTATGGTATCTTATGTCTATGATTTAGACTCCATCTCCCTTTCCCATGCTATCTATCTATCTATCTCAAAAAAACCAAAAAAAAAAAAAAAAAAAAAAAATTCTGCTCTCTTTTGGTCTTAGGCTCACCTTTGTTAGATGGGGCACAATGTGGGGTGGAGCATAACATAAGAGACTGAATCAGAGATAGATTCAATCTCAATGCCATGATAAAATAAATAAATTACAATTTGTCTCAAAAGGTTAAACTACTAAGGAAAAAAAATGAATTTAATTATTTAATGATTATTCTAACATACATGCCTAATATTTAGGGATGATTTTCGGGACTATGCGGAACTTTGCTTCAAGGAGTTTGGTGATCGGGTAAAGCATTGGATCACACTAAATGAGCCACATACCTACAGCAATGGTGGTTATGTAACAGGGCAGTTAGCACCGGGTCGATGTTCTGCTTGGCAAAATCTAAATTGCACTGGGGGGAACTCAGGAACAGAGCCATATTTGGTGACACACCACCAGCTGCTTGCTCATGCAGTCGCGGTTAAAGTGTACAAGCAAAAATATCAGGTTCGACTTATCAACTTTAACATAAAGAAACCAAATATTTCCATGTTATTACTCTAAAAAGATACTCATTGCACATGATATAATGAGTATCTCTTAGACCACATGAATGTCAATTTCTAAATATGATTAAGTGAAGTTTAGTTAAATTAACTAATAAAGTCTCTTACCATCGAATAAGAGATCTAAGATTTGAATCCTGCCTACACTAAAAATCAAATGATGTCTTAGTCGATGATATGAGCAATCATAATGAAATTGATACCATAGGTTAAAATTTTAATGTATCTATCAAAATACTTTGATAAATATAGAAAATCTCAAGCATAAGCTCTGAGTGTCTCAATAAATGTTAACAATTCACATGCAGGCTGTCACGACCCAAACCCGATACCCGGATTTGTGACCATGACCGGCATGCTAATATCAAGTTTAAACCTGATATTAACAAGAACCAACTTAACTTTTGACAAAAGCTTTCACAAAAGCTTTCCTCTTTCTTTTCATTCTTTGTTTCTTCACTTAAATGATATAACTTTTCACTGGACATTTAGAGCATCTACATTGTACTTCAAAGAATGGCATAGTCCACCAGTTACTCAAATTGTGAACTTCACATAATACATCTCTTAATACTTTAATGTACACAACTTTCATTAAATCCTAAAATACACAATACTGTATAACTAAATATAGAATTGCTAGTTTAGGGTCTATACTTTTAAAACTAAAACCATCTCCTTCCAAAACTTGACTAAGGCTCCCTCTGCTCCAAAATAAAACCTGTTGACTGAAAGGGTGGAAAGGGTGAGCTACACAGCTTAGTAAGGGTAAGATACATAAGAATTTAATAAGAATGCATATAAATCAAATCATTTCATTTTACTATTATTCAGATATGAGAACATCTTTTCATGCATAGTATTTTATACTATTCATAATAATAACTTATATGTTTTTCTTAGGAAAATAATTGTTCTCATTTTCTTATCAGAATAATATTACCAAAACCTTTCAAGCTGAATTTCTTTTATTTCTTACAAAGTCACCAAATATAGTATTGATTGTTTAAAATCATGTATATGTATATATATATATATATATATAGTCTTATTACAAAATAGTCATTTTGACTTAAATCAGATAATTGGTAACTTTATCTTAGATTAGAAATATCTTAACAAAGAAGAGGCTTTTCTTTATAAACTTCTTTTCATAAAATATTATAACTTTCATAGTTATAAAACTTAACGTTTCATAAGGAATAGATATCTGATAACTTTTTTAACGTAAACTTTTACTTTCATCAGAAGCTTTATCTTTATAGAATGCTAAAACATTTTCATCAGATTCTTTATCTTTAAAGCATAACAAAATTTCAGAAACTTTTATCTTTAAAGAACAACTTTTCTTTTCATCATAAACTTCTTTTCATGAGAGCTTTTAACTTTTCATAATGCATTTAAATAATTCATTCTCTCATGATCAATAAAATAAAATAGTTATTCATAATATATTGGTTAGTCCATATATGATAAATCTGTACTTATGAGCGCGGACGTACCGCCATCCTCAATGCATACTTTAATTGAGCGCGGACGAACCGCCATCCTCAATACATATTTTGATCGAGTTCAGATTACCAGAGGACATAACCCGAAAATATTTCATACTTATACATCATACTGAAATTCATAGTTTGCATAATATTTCACAATAATAGCATTTCAATTATTTTCTTTAAACATCATGTTCGTGGAATTAGTAATGGCATCAATATGCTTAAATTATATACATAAGGTTTCGAAAGTTCACGAACACATTTTTGTCTGAAACATGATTATATGCCATATCTCTAATCAAAAACCCTTTTAATGCATCATATACTTTAAAATAACCTCATGACTTACCAAATGCCCATATAACTTATCCCTTACCTGGAAGCAGAGGAACCGAGAGCCTACAGTCGAAGGAGCTTAGACTTGGGTACTGGTAAAACCTAAACCAAATATCAAAGCTTATTACTATCAATTACTCCTTATCATAAACTTACGCATTCATTTCAAAGCCTATCTCTTAAAATCAAGAAAGTCCTAATCCCACCTCCAAGAGGTTCCCACAAACATATTATGCACACATCAACAAAGGATGTCCAAACTAAAGAAAACCAACATTCTCATATTTATGTCATATCTCCGGTGGAGCCAACTTCATTTCAAAAAGGTGCTTTGAGATTAGGGCGATAATGCATGCATAAACATAAACTCTTTTAAGCATGGTCATGTAACCATATACACTCACATGAACAATTTGATGGTTCTCCTTTGTGTGCCGAACCTTGAACCAAGGTATACAAAATTAAACTATGATCTAGACATACCAAATGATGAGTATAATAAATTATAGCTCAAATCATTCACCCTAACTTTAGAATTAAATCCTTAAACTTAGGCATGTCCCTTACTGTTCTCTGTTTTATTCCAGCAGCATATGCCTCATTTGTAAAATATAAAAGGGCTATCTAAACACATCAAATTCTCATGAAATTTTACAGAACAACTCCTATGGATGTCTATTAATTACCATATAAATTTCGGAGTCAAAGTATAAAACCATAATTTAATAAAAATCATACAATCCAGCATACTCAAAACTGTCCTGACATAATTTCATGCAACTTAGAAATTACACCATTATTTTTATGTTCATCCAAATGCTGTGAGACCACTTCCATAACAACCATACATGTCTTAGGATTCATAGGAATTATCCCTAGCATTCAAATTCACTATATACAATTTAATACCTAATTTATCATGCATAAACACAGAATCTGTCACAGTGACAGCTCTGAAACGTTTTTCTTGTAAATTCACAAACAATTACCAAACGATGGTATTTTCCTATGAAATTTAATACACACATACTAGACATATCATATAATAATCTCCAATAAACCTTTCACCCATAGCTGTCCTAGAAAAATACAGAATTTAAAATAACCAAACAGGTTAACAGTGAGTGCAATTCTTAACAAGTTCATAAACTAATACTCAACAAGCTTCAATTATTGAATCAACTACCCATATAAAAAATCATATAACCATCACTCAAGTTTAAAATGAACAATAGACTAAAAGAATTAGATTTTCTCCTTACCCTAAGCATGGTTCATGGAATGATTGAGCTAGACTCACTCTAGCTTTAAATTGGGAACAAAAGCTTGAGAAGAATTGAAGAACTCTTTGGCCTTGCTGCTGGACCCATAAGTGTGAGAGGGAGAGAGAAGTTAAGAGATTTTCTTTCTTTTGGTATTGATCCGTGGAAATGAAAGAGGGAGAGAGTTTCTTGAGTCTTCTTTCTTTGAGAAAGTCAAGGAAGAGATAAAGGTGCAGCCAATAAGAACAAAGAAGGAAGAAAACAAAGAAACAAAGCAAGAAAGACCAAGGAAGTTTCAGCCGTGTAAGTCCAAGGGAAGAACAAAGAAATAAAACAAAGAAAAAGGAATGGGAAAGAAGAACAAGTGATGACCCTTTTGGTGTAGTCAAGAAGTCAAGGAAAGTGGCTTGAGTGGAAAATGTGTATGCTAAGAAGAAAAATGGGCTGATCACTCATCTCACTACTTTTCAAAATAAACTTTCCACTCCTCCAAAACCTTATATTCTATAAAGGCCCAAAGTATAAAATAACTTTGCACGTAAACCTTTACCTTTATACTTAATTCAACACCAACAACTATATATATATATATATATATATATATATATCTCTAATAACTTAACCACTTAATATAATTTTGTACGTACTTATACTTAGTATATATATTTATAATACAAATAGTCATTTCAATTACTTATAATCCTTACAATTCCTATTCAATGGCATTACAAAAATAATATGTTTATTAAATACTCTTATATTAATTTTAGAAAGAAAGTGGCTTAAAATAGTAATTAATCATCGAACACATAGTTTAACTATTACGTTGGGTCGGGGTGTTACACAGGCAGCACAGAAAGGTGTTATAGGGATAACACTAGTGAGTCACTGGATGGTGCCATACTCTAATGCGAACGACAACCAGAATGCGGCACAACGTGCCCTTGATTTCATGCTGGGATGGTAAGTTCTACTTGGTGGTTTTCATTTTACATTTTATATATATAATTTAATCCTTGCCCTTTGACAAACTTAAATATTTCTACCTACAAAAAAAAATCCCAAAATGAACTAAATTTCTTTTTAAATTCTAATAAATATACAAAAGTTATTACATCCACATAGCTTGTACAAATTTATTCAAGTTATGTATGTACAAATTTAACAAATCAATATTTAGCATAAATGTTAAATATTCCATTGTTATTGCAGGTTTTTGGACCCATTGACAAATGGTGACTATCCACATAGCATGCGATCTCTTGTTAATGACCGATTACCCAAGTTCACCAAAGAGCAGTCCATGCTAGTAAAAGGGTCATTTGATTTTATAGGATTAAACTACTATACTGCTTATTATGCAGCTTATGCACCTCAACCAAATGGTTTAAAAGCAAGTTACGCGACAGATTCTAGTGCTAATCTTACTGGTAAGTACAAATTCAACATTCGAAGCCATGCTTATGAGTTTCTTATGTATCTAAAATAGGAATACTAACTAGAGCATATTTTTTCTTGTTTTCGCAGCTTCACGCAATGGGAAACTCATTGGTGCTCCGGTATGCACTAGCCAATTAAATACATGTCAACATTTTTGTTCTAGTACTTAGAGGAAAAAAAGAAACAACATTTTTGTTTTAGTTTAATGAAGGTCCTCAACCGTCAATTTTACCAACTAAATACAATCAATTTATACGACAAATAAAGTTTGGCTCTAAACATGTTTGAATCTATCTTTTCTAATTCATGTTGTAGAAAATTATAAGACTATTCTTGTCTATTATTTAAACAAGTCACATGATTTATTAAAAAATTCATATGACTAAAATTACACATGGATAGTCTGTTCAATTATTACATCATGGGTTTAGCAATATAGCATCAAACATGTATGAAACCAAAATTTTTTCTTTATATTTTCTTTTTTTGTATTTAAAAATAAAGCACATTGTGTTGAAGCTTACGTAGTTACGTTAATATCTCTAAATAATCGCAGGCTGCTTCAAGTTGGCTGTATGTGTATCCTAGAGGAATTCGAGATCTTTTGCTCTACACAAAGAGGAAGTACCATAATCCACTAATTTACATCACTGAGAATGGTAATTTCCTCTAACTTTTTTTTAAATTTTATTTTATAATTCGAAATTATTAGGTTTCCATTTGATGCTAAATTCTCCTAACTATATTTATAGGAGTTGATGAGTTCAATAATGCCACTTTGTCGCTTGAGGAAGCCCTTGTTGACAACCAAAGAATTGAGTATTACCATAGCCATCTTTGGTACCTTCTTAGGGCTATCAAGTAAGTGCTTAACATTAACAACTTTAAATAATATAATTATATAACAATCTAAACTAAAATAGATTTCATATCCATAGATCTCTCTCTCTCTCTCTCTCTCTCTCTCTCTCTCTCTCTCTCTCTCTCTCTCTCTCTCTCTCTCCGCAGAAATCTAACTAGCATTGATTTTTGTTCTATGGTATAGGGATGGCGTTAATGTAAAGGGATACTTTGCTTGGTCATTGTTGGACAACTTTGAGTGGAGTTCAGGTTACACCGTTCGATTTGGAATCAACTATGTAGACTACAAAGATGGGTTGAAAAGACACCCAAAACATTCAGCCCATTGGTTCAAGAATTTTCTCAAAAAGTAGACATGGACTATGCTCGTATTATGAGCTAATAATTTCTTCTCCAAATAATAAACTGAAAATAATTTCTTCTCCATTTGTATGAACTTTGAATTGTGTAATCGGTATCTATGTACGTTTCTCAAATTATTGTTAAATAATGACTTAATAAGAGGGTACTCCAACTGATTTGGATTTTCAATGAATTAATTTTGCCATCTTTTACCTGGTTCAAAAATCTCCAAGAGTGTGAGTACCTACCTAGATACTTTTGAATTATTTGTTACATTGGAATGTTTATGTTTGAGTGCTATGGTTACTTAAGCACAGAAGTCCCACATTTTTAACTTTTTAATTAATACTCTACCTAATGCAAATCCTATAAGCAAATCATTTATATTACGAAAATGATAGCTTGTATTGGAACTAGACACCATTAGGAAGGCTGGAGCCTCCACCCTGTCTAAGCGGTAGAATTATTTTCCTTTTTCTCTGTGAATCTCTTTGAGAAGGAATTTCTGTTGCCTCTGGTACGTAATAGGTTAACTAGCTAGTAGGTCTCGTGGGTTTGTCTTTCATGGTACTTGGGAACAGTTTAGCTCTTAGAAGATGGGAGGACATCACAAAGAAATAGAGCAAGCTCTCTCTTTCTGAAAGAGAAAACAAGGAATAAGATCACGAAAAGGGTTCCAAATTAGAGAAGTTGGAGACCATAAATTACTTTTTTAGTTTTGTTTTAAATAAGAGACTGATGTAGGTCTAGTGTCCAGTGGCACTGGACCTGTTGAAATGGTGACATGCGTCTACTTTTGGAAACGTGTCACCATTTGACTGGGTTCAGTGCACTGGATACATTAGACCTAAATCAAGTCCAATTTAGAGAAGGTGTTAATGTGCGAGCTGTGGATGTGCGAGCTGTGGACGTTTGACAATCATGATATGCCCATTATTTTGCACTACCATGATTCTTTCTCAAAATAATTATAACTTATAATAAAAGAAATACATGTAATACAAACACTTTGGGAAAAAACACCATTTATTTATTGTCTTCTACAAAAAGACACCATTTATTTACGTTTTGTATATACTTACTTTAAAAACCATAGAATCACAAATGCCATTTTCATCAACTTTAAGAGACAGAGATAATAAAGCTCTTAATGAATTTTTTTTCCCTTTTAACTTTCAACATGAGCATAGAATCTTAGATTATGGTTTTACATCACTTTATTATAATAATAATTATTAATTTTTTGAGATATGTTTTCTAATTACCATCAGAACATTTGGCCCAATTTGGTCCATATCTCCCATTCAATTCACATTAGTCCAATTTTGTTCCATTTTGGTCAACTTTGGTCCAGTTCATTCCATTCGGGTCTATTCATTCCATTCTGGTCCAATTCAGTCTATTTGGTCCACTTTGGTTCTATTTAGTCCAATTCGGTCCACTTCAATGTACTTACTTAAGAAAGAGAAAATACATATTTATGTTGAGATCTGGTAAAGTCTCTAATGGTTATACACTAAAAACTAATTGGTGTCTTGGTTTGATGATAAAGAGCTATCATTAGAAGCGGATGCTATAAGTTGAAACACTCTTAAAAAAAAAAAAAATTGAGTAATATTAATTATAAGTTATAAAAATTAGAAGAATATAGACTACTTCAAAAAAGAATAATATCACATAAAAACACCAAAAATGATAAAATTATATATTTGTAAAAATAGAGAGAGAGAGAGAGAGAGAGAGAGAGAGAGAGAGAGAGAGAGAGAGAGAGAGAGATATTTACAAACCGAAGTTTATGCCTGATACAGAATATACATAAATTTCTTTTCTTCTCCTTGATTAAAAAAATAAAATAAATCCCACAATACAAGCAAACTTGAGTAATTAGAGTGTGTTGGTAATTGGATTACACAAATTGATACCCAACTCTCTTCTATTTTTCGGTTCTTTTTTTCTTTTTTTCTTTAAGGAGGGGGAGGGAATTCTTCAACTGCACGTCTTGGGAGGAGGAATCGATGTAATATTGAATAGAACCCAAACTTTACCCAAGCAAACACACTATCCTTCTCTAGTTTACCCATATATTTAAACCACATCAGCTGGCGATTTTCCTTATTATTTCAAGTGCCTTCTCAAATTACTTCTCTTAGTACATTAGTAATTTTCACTATTCTCCAACCCATTTGTTTTCTATTTATTTACTTTAACTTGAATGAAATCAAATGCAATATGTTTTCCAGAATTTCCCTTGTCAAATCCAACCTCAACCCACAAATCAAAATCCAAATCAGATGCTACCCATAATCCAATTCCACTCCACCAGTAGTTAGCTCTAAACCCAATTAACCATTACCACAAAAATGTCAATCTAATCACATCAAAACCAATATAACAGCTATATAGTTCAAAATTCAAACCCAACAAATTCAACTATGCCAAATAAACTTTGCTAATCAGCAAAATGCCAATCAAATTCCACATCAAAATAGATATGAATCAAACTAAAGCCAAAGAAAAAAAAAAAAAAAACTTAATAGTTTCAAATTCAAAATCAGTAATCTTAGTTAGAGCAATTACCTTTCACTAGGAACCCTGGAACCACTGAAGCTCGGTAGCAAATCATCAAAATTTGGCACACTCTTCTTCTCCTCCCTCTACGATCGCTTTACATTTATGCCCGAACCCTTTGACTCATGCTCCACCTTCCCGAACCCCCTTAGAAGATCGTTAAACGCATCGCTCCCACTACCGCTCGACGATGAAGCTGCAATCAATATGAAAATGTTGGTTAAAATCCTTCTCATATCAAGAGGGGGTGGTGGAAAATGAGAAGCCTTTCTTGATGTAGGTGTAGAATGTATGACCCCATAATCCATTGGTTTGAGTCAAAGGGAGAGCGTGAGAGAGAAGGTGAGAGACCGGCTTAGAGAGAGAGAAATCTGAGGTTTTTATTTATTTTTTTTATAATAATTAATTTATACCAAACTTGTAGCTGTGTTTAAAGGAACGCAGGTATAGACATGCTTTAAGCCACATTTCAAAGAAATGCAGCTGTAGCCAAGCTATAGCGGCGTTTTCAAAACGCGGCTATAGGCCTTTAAAATATATATATATATATATATATATTGATGATGCTGAAATCGTCAGTAAGTCACACAATCTTTGCACGCTCTAGGCAAAATCTACAAAACAAAAACGAAGAAGAAGACCTTACAGAGAGTACCGGTGTGGTACCGGCCAAATACCTTCTAAAGGTTAAGTTAGAGAACTTTCACAATTCTAGAGTGCCAGAGCTGGGGGAAATTGTGTATACCTTGACTTCTAAGGGTTTTGGGCTTTTATAGTAGTGTAGAACCAACTTTTGTTTCTTGGCGAAGAGGAGTTTTTCCTTGTAGGGAAGATCCTCATAAATGTACATATTTTACGGGATTCTTTCCATATGGAGATTCTATTGACTAGGGTTAATTGTGAAGCATAAGACATTTCCATTTGAAGTTTCTTGAGGAGCAATTAAACCACGTGGGTGCCACTTGGCTCTGCCATTGTCCACTTTGTATCCGTTTGCTCTCTCATCCGTTCATCATGGAGAGTCCATCCACCTTCAACACGTTTCATTGTGTTGCTTCCTTCCCTTTAATCGTCCACAACCTAGTGTAGTCACTCATGGCAAGTTCTGTAAAATGAGACCGTCTACTTTAATTTTATTCTCTTCAACTGCCCCCTTACTTTATGGGTCCGTCTTATTTCATAGATGGACTTGTAGAATGGCGGTTTAACTCCACCCTTAGGAAATGCATTCTAATTTGACAGGCTAGCCTAGTGCCATTAATGCAGTAGGGGCACGTGGCACATTTCTAGTGGTTAATTGCTCGTACCGAAGTGTCCTTTCATCTTTCGTGTCGTTCCCTCTATATATATTTGTTGTTTCTCCCTCTCATTTTTACTTTCCACAACAAATTTTCAAAGCCAAAGCGCTAACATTTACTTTCTTTTCAGCTTTGTCTTCTCCGTCACTTTTTGGTGACCGTTCACTTGTTGCAACCGTCTGCTATGCTGCGTCCATTGCCTTTTCAAATTGTTCAACTGGTAATAATCCGTTGCCTTTCACTGAGTTTTCTTTTGGTTCTTTAGTTTAAATATTGCTTGCCTATCATCTACGTAGACATGTAGAGTCTTAGGGATTTATCCGTCATGTGTAGGCAACAGATGTCTAGTCAGGCGTTGAGTGATCAATTTTGTGTCCGCGAAGGAGCGGGCTACGATGAGGTATATCCGTCTGGTCATTATGACCCCGACATCTCTCATGATGAAAGGGATCCGTTTACCAGTTCTCCTTCAGAGGAGGATAAAGACGTGGACATGGTCGAATTAGAGGGAGGTTCAGGTGGTGATTCAAACAGTTTAGATGTAATCTATATTGATCCTCCCGTCCAGTCAGTTTTAGGTCCAAACAGCCTTAGGGATTTTATCTTTCTCCAGTTGTGGACGGTAAACAATTTCAATTCTACCATCAAATGAAAGCGCTTCAATTCCCTTAGGGAGAGGAACCAGATCCCCGTTAGCATCCCTATCCGTTTCATTTTAAGTCTGAAAAGTGTTACTACTAGGGGGTTGAGGATGTCAGGATATATGAGTAGATGTTTAAGGTGGGACTTAGTTCCCTCTAAGTGCTCTTCACTATCATCTTCTTCAATACCTGGGGCACCTAAATTTCTCTGAATGCATGGAAAGTGTTCCTTGGTGTTGAAGTCTTGAATGGAGTCTTGAGTGACGGGGAGCATAGGATGACGGTGGAGGAGCTCTTCCACTGCTACTGTCCATCCGAGATCAGCCAGTCCAAGGGTATGTGTAGCTTCTTACCAAGGAAGCCTGTACTCAAGCTAGTGTGTGACACTCCTGACTCGAACAGAAACTGGAAAAGCCGATATTTCTTCCTCTAGGGTGACGATTGGATGTGTCAACCCAACGATCAGGAGTACATGCCCGTAGACAAAACTTGGGGCATAATGCCTCCGTCTGGTAAGTGTCCGTCTGGTTTAAATTTTGTCTTTTACTTATCGTTGTTGGTCTAACTGTATTTTTTTTTGCAGCTCGAGACCGTCCATAGGTGACTTTGGAGCAGTGGAGCTTTTAGGAGAAAATTTTTGCAATTAAATTGAAGAAGAGGATGTGGGCAAAGCTTGTCACCTTGGACATGATCCATTGGTACTATGATGGTCCTAAACCTACAGAAGCTGTCCGTCGCTTCGACAGCCAGGCACCCAGTAAGTCCGTCGTTCTTTATTTTCTCCTTTTATTTCTTGTAATTTGTCTAACTTTTCTTTTTTGTCTACCTTAATGTAGAAGTGGAGGAAGGCAAGAGGAGAGCTTTTATAAAGCAGTAGGCTGCTACAAAGAAGAAATAGGAAGGAAGCCTGCCTCCTAAGGCCGTGGGTTAGGTCAACCCGTTTATGAAGAGGAGACCGTTAGAGAAGACTGACTGTCATCCTAAAAAACCAAAAGTCATGGCGGAGATAACCGTCGGGGCCAAGGCTGAAACGAAGAAAATGCCTACTTTGCTTGGCCCAGGGAAGGGTAAGGGTCTTGTGATGGGTCAAGTTCCTGTCACACAAAAACCACCCATCGTCCTCCGTGAGGACCCTCAGTACGTCCTTGAGTAGCTTTCATCCATTATTAAAGCCGACGATTATGAGGACTTAAGCAATCATGCAACAGAGGCTATGGAGGAGACATGTCTCTTTAGCATCGCACAAGTAAATATGTCCGTCCCTTTCCTCTTTTTTTTTTTTTTTTTTTTTTTTTTTCAAATTGTCTCCTTACTTTTCTAACCCTTTTTTGGTTTCTACAGGGGATGCTAATGATGAAAGGGTTGATGGATTGTTGTCTATCCCATGAAATGGCATTGGACCATGTAAGGGCGAAGGCAAAGGTGACAACAGTGGAGTTGGAGGAGCTGAAGGCTTGGAAGGTGGTCCAGGAGAAAAAACTTGCTGCATCAGAGCAACTTGGAGAAGAAGATGGAGGTTTTGAGGATAGTCCTTGAAGACAAGGAAGGAGAGATAAAAAATGTCAAGGATCATCTCCAACAGGCTAAGGAGGATGCGATACAGGAGTATCGTGACTCTGATGCCCTCCTAGTGGAGCTCGACGGCTCTTTTGCTGATGGCTTTAAGGACTGCTTTCGTTAGGTTAAGAGTTTCCTGACCTGGACCTGTCCCATATCTTTATTGACCCCCAGGCCCAGACTCCAGCCCAGCCCAGCCCATCTACTCTAAAAGCATTAAGGAGCTGTTCACCGATGACACAGTTGTTAACCCTCAAGGTGACGGGCAGACTAGTCCTATAGACAAAGCCAAATCTGTTGGGGTTGAAGGCATCCACTTGAGGGGGAGCAGACTACCAGAGGGAAGGACAGAGAGGACCATGTGGATCAAGAGTGGATCTTTCTTTTTTGATTTAACATTCCTTTTATACATGTAAAGATTTTGGGAAAACAATTTTTCGGTTTAACTGTTGCCTATTTTAGGCCTTGCATGTAGCAATTTGCCCTTTATCGGGCTTTTATAATATTTTAATATTTGGTGTTTGTATTTTGATCATGTACCTATCAATATGTGTTTGCAATATATTCGTCCACTTATGGACTTAATAGATTCAAATCATTCCTTGGGATGAACCCGTTTGCTTGAGAATGTAATGAATGTGAGTCATCCCGTTAGGATGAGCTTGTCCGCTTGTGTACGCAATAAGTATAGGTCATCCCCTTAGGACGATCCCGTCTACTTTTGTGGACTTAATGAAAGTGAGTCATCCCTTTGGGATGAGCCCATCCACTTGTGGACTCAATAGATATAAGCCACCCCTTTTAGGATGATCCCGTCCACTTTGCGGACTTCGTAGATATAGACCACCCTTTTAGGTCCCGTCCACTTTGTGGACCTAATGGATATGAGTCATCCCTCTAGGATGAGCCCATCCACTTATGGACTTCATAGATATAGGCCACCCTTTTAGGATGATCCCGTCCACTTTGTGGACTTAGTAGATATGAGTCATTCCTCTAGGATAAGCTCGTCCACTTGTGGACTTCATACATATAGACCACCCTTTTAGGATGACCCCGTCCACTTTGTGGACATAGTAAATAATAATCCCAGTAAACATACGCACTACATATTTGAATAACTCCTCTTATTGTGAAAAACATACATGTAGAAATTGTTTTTAAAAAGAAATAAAAACCGCCCTTCGGGTTTAAGCAGTACTGTCAATAGTAAAAATTATCTAAAAGGAAGTAAACTGGAAATGAGGAGTGTCATTGTTCGTGCCCTTGTCTACTAGCAGTATTTTTTTAGGTGCTTCGCATTTCATGGGTGGTACAGTTTTTGCTAGTCTAGCATCTCCAGGTGGTAGGTACCTCTCCTTTGCCATGATGGGATCCTGTAGTTTCCTTCCCAATTAGGTCCTAGCTTTTCCTTTGTTGGATTTCTCATGGCGCCCGTTGCCTTCCTCAAGACGAGATCCCCAACTTGGAAGTCTCTATTTCTAACTTTGGAATTGTAATTCTTGGCCATGAGGTCCTGGTACTGTGCTAACCTTTGCTCAGCCATCACTCTAACTTCATCCACCAAATCAAGTTGAAGACGCATAGCTTCATCGTTCCTACTCTCATCATGATTTTCAACTCTGTAGCTTGTAAGTCCTACCTTAACTAGGATGACTGCCTCACTTCGGTATGCTAGTCGAAACAGAGTCTCTCCTTTAGGAGTCCTTGCCGTTGTCATGTAAGCCCATAAAATGCTTGGAAATTCATCTAGCCATATTCCCTTTGCCTCCTCGAGCTTAGTCGTGATGATTTTGAGCAAGGATCGGTTTGTGACCTTGACTTTTCCGTTGGCTTGAGGGTGGGTGAGTGATGAGTAGTGATTCTTGATTCCCAACTGTGAGCAAAAATCCTTGAACAAATTGTTGTTGAATTGCTTCCCGTTGTCTAAGACCAGTACCCTAGGTATACTGTTCCTGTAGATGATGCTCCTTCATACAAAGCTTCATACATTCTTCTCTGTGATGGTGGCTAGTGCTTCGGCTTCCACCCATTTGGTAAAGTAGTCTATACCAACTATTAGGAATGTCAACTGCCTAATTGCTGTTAGGAATGGTCCTATGATATCCAACCCCTATTGAGCGAAAAGCCATGGGGCCGTCATTAGGGTGAGTTCCTCTGTTAGTTGCCTGATGAGGTTGCCAAACTTTTGACACTTGTCACAAGCTTTGACATACGCATGGGCATCCTTCTGCATGCTGGGCCAATAGTATCCTGCCCTAATCAGTTTATGCATTAAAGACTGTGATCCTGAATAGTTCCCGCATACTTTTTCGTGGATTTCTCTCAAGACATAATCTACTTCCTCAGAGTTAAGATATAGCAGGTACGGATGAGAGAAGTCCCTTTTGTACAAGATGTCTTTTATTAGCACAAACCGCGCTGCCTGTACCTTCAACTTCCTAGCTGCCTTCTTACCGTCTATTAGCATACTATCCTTTAAGTAGGAGGTTATTGGTGTGGTCTAGTTGTTTTCGGAACCTACCTCCTATACACCGACGCCATTTATTAATTGTGAATTTTGAACAAAGGACAGTACTTGGCTAGGGATAAGCATGTGTTTTGCTAATACAGCCTTGACGAGGCAGTCAGCTTGCTCGTTCTCTTCCCTTGGGATTTGAACGAGCTTTGCTTGGAGTTCGTTCACACGATACTTCACTTGCTCTAGGTATTTCTTCATCTGTTCGCCCTTGCATTCATAATCACCGGTTACTTGACTTATGATTACCTGAGAGTTGCAACACATGACCACATTTGTAGCTCCTGTCGCTCTGTCTAGGTCTAGCCCTACTATTAGGACATCGTATTTCACCTCGTTATTGGTCGTAGAGAAGTCGAGTTGGATCATGCATTCGATCTCATTGCCTTCTGGAGAATGAAGTACTATGCCAGCTCCGCTTACCTGTTTGTTGGATGATCCGTCCGTGTAGATACTCCATTGCAGCTGCACTCCTGTGCCCTGGTCCTCTGTGTTGGTGAATTTCGCGATGAAGTCAGCGATGACTTACCCTTTTATGGCCGTTCGTGAGCGATACTGTATGTCAAATTTGCTCAACTCAATCACCCATAGCGCCATCCATCTAGCTGCTTCAGGGCTGCTCATTGCTCTCTGCAGGGTTTATTTTGTCAAGACGACCACAGTGTGGGCCTAGAAGTATGGTTTGAGCTTATGGGCTGCAGTTACCAACGCGAAGACAAGCCTTTCCATCGGGGGGTACCTTTCTTCTGCACCTTGGAGTGCCCAGTTAGTATAGTATACAGGCTTCTGTACCCTGTATTCTTCCCTGACTAAGGCTGCGTTGACAGCTGCTGGGGAGACGGCCAGATAAAGGTACAATTCCTCCCCCAGTTTGGAGGGACTTAGTAGCGGTGGGGAGGAGAGGTATACTTTTAAGTCTTCGAACACTTGCTGACATTCAGTCATCCATTCAAACGACTTTTTCAACGTACGGAAGAGGGCAGGCACTTGTCTGTTGCTCTTGAGACGAACTTATTTAGTGCGGCTTTTTTACCGTTGAGGCCCTGCACTTCCTTGATGTTCGTTGGTGGCGTTATCTCCATTATTACCTGTATCTTGTATGGGTTAACCTCAATGCCTCTTTAGGATACCATAAACCCTAGGAACTTTCCAGCCGTCACCCCAAACGCATATTTGTTCGGATTTAGTTTCATATTGTATGAAAGAAAGGTATCAAAGGTTTCCTTAAGGTCGTCTAAATGGTCATCTTCCTGTAGGCTTTTCACCAACATTTCGTCGATGTAGACTAAACGTGAACATTCCTTCCAATCTGATGTGCAAACATCTTGTTCATCAATTTCTGATACGTGGCACCCAAGTTTTTGAGTCCGAATGGTATTATTTTATAGCAGAAGAGACCCTGGCTGGTAACAAAAGAAGTCTTCTCCTAATTGGCTTCGTCTAGCTTGATCTGGTTGTAAGCAAAAAATGCATCCATGAAGCTTAGTTGCTGGTGTCTTGCTGTCGAATCCACCAAGATGTCAATTTGTTGAAGAGGTAGCTATCCTTGGGGCATATCCTTCACTTTCCGTTGGCCTTGTTGACCATCACCACGTTGGCCAGCTAGTCGAGGTAGTATACTTCTTGTATAAACTCTGCTTCCTGTAACTTACGAACCTCTTTTGCTATGGCCTTGTCCCGTTCTTACGCAAATACTTGCTTCTTCTGAAGGATGGGAGAGAAAAAGGGCAACACGTTCAGCTTATGGACTATGATCGAAGGATTGAGGCTCCAGGTGAAGATGTACTGGTTCTCCCTTAGAAATGATATGGGTGCCCGACGAACTGGCAGGCTAGCAACAGTACCTATTCTTGTCGTTCGCTCGAGATTAAAGTCATCAAGGAGTATCTCTTCCAACCATTCAATTGGTTCTGCCATCGTCCGTTGTTCTTTTATACACATGATTTGTAAATGGTCGTCCATCTCCAGTATGGCAATGTCGCATTTGCATGTTGCTACTTGATCTCCTCGTACCTCTCCCACTCCATATTCGGTGGGGAACTTGATCATTAGGTGGTAATTGGAGGTTATGGGCTTTCACGAATTAAGGATAGGACAGCCCAGTATGGTGTTGTATGCGAATGAACAGTCTACAACCCAGAATGTGATATCCTTGGTGATCTGTTGAGGGCAGTCACTGACAGTTACGGGCAAAGTGACATCATCAAGTGGGTACATTCTTGTTCCTCCAAATCCAACGAGTGGTGCGTTAGTTAGAATCAGCCATTCTCTCCCAATCCTCATTTGTTAGAAGGCAGGGTAGTAAAGTATATCAGCAGAGCTCCTGTTATCCACCAAGACCCTGTGAGTGTTGTAGTCCCTAATCCGTATGCTTACTACAAGCGCATCGTCGTGTGGGTGGTGGAGACTTTGGGCATCCTCCTCTGTGAACCAGATTATAGGGTTATTGATGTGCGCCATCTTCGGGACCAAACCTGCCAGTTGGATGTTTTGAACCATCTTGAGATAGGTCTTGCGCGCCTTTTTGGTCGAACAAGAAGTTGTGGTGCCGTCTACAATCATCCTTATATCTACTATGTGTGGTTTGGGGCACTCGTTTTCTTTCTAGGTGCCTTGCTCTTGTGGTTGGTCTGTCCTTTCTTTGCTGATGAACCTCTGTAATTTTTCTTGTCTGATAAGGGTTTCTATCTGCTACTTCAAGTCATAGCAATTAGACATATTGTGACCATGATCTCGGTGGAAATGGTAGTACTTATCTCTGTAACTTTTGTTAGGGTTGCCTTTTAGCTTGCCAGGAAATGTCAAGGATCCTTTGTCCTTGATCTGCATCAGGTGATCGATTGGGGTATTTAATGGGTGAAACTCGCGAACCTTCCAGTGGGGGGTTTGGAGCGCTTATCCTCTCGTCCTTGTGGCCTTCAGTCCCCTATCTTATCATGTTTCTTCTTGTCTTTCTCTCTTTTTGGGCTTTTCTTCTCAGGTAAGCAACGCTTCTTCTGCGTTCATGTACTTAGTAGCCCTGTAAAGTACATCCAACATGGTTTTCGGGTTGTTTTTGTATAGGGAAAGCAAGAACTTCCCCTTCTGTAACCCATTGGTGAACGTAGCCACGAGTATCTTGTTGTTAGCTTCATCAATCGAGAGGGCCTCATTGTTGAAGCGGGTGATGTAAGACCTCAATGTCTCATCCTCCCATTGTTGAAGCGGGTGATGTAAGACCTCAATGTCTCATCCTCCCATTGCTTGATATTCATCAGGCACGTAGTAGACTTCTTATACCTATGCCCCCTGATAAAGTTCGAGGTAAATTGGGCACTCAACTCTTTGAAGGTATTGATTGAGTTTGGTGTAGACCTGCTGAACCATACACTTGTGGGGCCTCTCAATGTAGTAGTAAAGGCTCGGCACATGAGGGTCTTGAACGACTCCAGGTGGTCCAAAGGATTCCTTGATCCGTTGTGGCATACAGAACTTCGGCGGGAGGGGGAATGAAATGACGGGTGTAGTGAAGGGTGAATCCGTCCAATGTACTAGTTCATCGTGATCGCTTGATACCCGTCCTCTGAGGGCATTCATCATCAGATCCATTTGTTACTTCATCATCTGCATCTTTACGACCAGGTGCGGTGGGGCGATATTTGTGGCAGTCGGTCTACTCATGGCATTGCTGCCTTCTAGCCCTTCTCTATTTTGCCTACTGTTGGGGTGCTGAAGGCTGTCTCCCTCCTGCTCCTTTTCTTGATTTCGGAGTTGGACGTCTTTTTGGCGCAACTGCTTTTCTACGTCATGGTTTTGCTTGGTGAGGCGCTCAACAGCCGTAGCAAGAGTCTGAACCTATCTCTCAAGGGCAGTGGTACATGGTTTGTCTCCTTGGTTATTGTTGATGGTTGCCATCGAGGGAGAAGCACCATGCAACTTTTTGTCTGGGATGCAATAATATGGCTTAGGACCTTCCCACAGACGGCGCCAGCTGATGTTGCCGAAATCGTCAGTAAGTCACATGATCTTTGCAAGCTCTAGACAAAACCTGTACAACAAAAACAAAGAAGAAGACCTTTCATAGAGTACCGGTATGATACTGGTCAAATACCTTCCGAAGGTTAAGTTAGAGAACTTTCACAACTCTAGATTGCTAGAGCTAGGGGGAATTATTCATACTTTGACTTCTGAAGGTTTTAGGCTTTTATAGTAGTGTAGAACCAACTTTTGTTTCTTGGCGAAGAGGAATTTTTCCTTGTAGGGAAGATCCTCATAAATGTACATATTTCACGGGATTATTTTCTTATAGAGATTTTGTTGACTAGGGTTAATCGTGAAGCACAAGACATTTTCATTTGAAGTTTCTTGAGAACGAATTAAACCATGTGGGTGCCACGTGGCTCTGCTACCGCCCACTTTGTATCTATTAGCTCTCTCATCCGTTCGT
This sequence comes from Castanopsis chinensis, assembly GCA_032878915.1. NCBI lineage: Eukaryota > Viridiplantae > Streptophyta > Magnoliopsida > Fagales > Fagaceae > Castanopsis > Castanopsis chinensis. The sequence continues at coordinate 1,822,116 of JAVQMG010000084.1, forward strand.
CATGGAGAGTCTGTCCACCTTTAACTTATGGCATACGGAACTTTGACGTGAGGGGGAATGAAGTGACGGGTGTAGTGAAGGGTGAATCCGTCCGATGTACTAGTTCGTCGAGATTGCTTGATACTCGTCCTCTGAGGGCGTTCATCATTAGATCCATTTGTTCTTTCATCATCTGCATCTCTGGGACTAAGTGCGGAGGCGTGATATCTGTGGCAGTCTGTTTGCTCATAGCGTTGCTGCCTTCTGGCCCTTCTCTATTCTACCTACAGTTGGTGTGCTAAAGGCTATCTCCCTCTTGCTCCTTTTCTTGATTTCATGGCTCGGCGTCCCATTGGCGCAACTGCTCTTCTAGATCATGGTTTTGCTTGGTGAGGCGTTCAAAAGCCGTGGCAAGAGTTTGAACTTGTCTCTCAAGGGTGGTGGTACGTGGTTCGTCTCCTTGGTTATTGTTGGTGGTCGCCGTCGAGCGAGTAAACACCATGCAACTTTTTTTCTAGGAAGCGATAATATGGCTTACGACCTTCCCATAGACGGCGCCAGTTGATGATGTCGAAATTGTCAGTAAGTCACACGATCTTTACACGCTCTAGACAAAATCTACACAAAAAAAAATGAAAAAGAAGACCTTACAGAGAGTACTGGAGTGGTACCAGCCAAATACGCTTCAAAGGTTAAGTTAAAGAACTTCCACAACTCTAGAGTGCCAGAGTTGGGGGGAAATTATGCCTACCTTGACTTTTGAGGGTTTTGGGCTTTTATAATAGTGTAGAACCAACTTTTGTTTCTTGGTAAAGAGGAATTTTTCCTTGTAGGGAAGATCCTTATAGATGTACATATTTTATGGGATTCTTTCCATATAGAGATTCTGTTGACTAGGGTTAATCGTGAAGCACAAGACATTTCCATTTGAAGTTTCTTGAGGACAAATTAAACCACGTGGGTGCCATGTGGCTCTGTCATCGTCCACTTTGTATCTGTCTGCTCTCTCATATGTTCGTCATGGAGTGTTCGTCCACCTTTAACACGTTTCATTGTGTTGCTTCCTTCCCTTTGATCGTCCACAACCTAGTGTAGTCTCTAATGGCAGCATCTGTAAAATGAAACCGTCTACTTTAATTTTGTCCTCTTCATATATATTTTGTTCAACCTATAGCTGCGATTAAAACACGCAGCTACAGGCAACACTATAGCCGCGTTCTTGTAAAACGCAGCTTTAAGTGTACTTATGGCCGCGTTTTGTAAATGTGGTTGTAGGACTTTAAAAAAAAAAAAAAAAAATTGGGCTAGATCTGTAGCTGTGTTTTTCAAACGCAACCATAGGCCTTACCTGATAAAACGCCGCTGCAAACACTAAAAATGCGGCTATAGTGCTGTCCTATAGTTGCGTTTTATAAAATGCGGCTATAGGTTCATAATTTTAGCCGCATTTATAACAAATGCGAACAAAAAAAAGCCCCTATAGCTAGCGTTTTTTGTAGTGAGAGTTGCACCTTTTTTTGTACCTTAGATTTTTAATAAAATCAACGGTTGAAAAAATAGTATTAAATGATTATTACTTTCCACCTTATTTTCCTAATTAATAATAGTTTTTCTCTATCCTCATTTACTACTTTCCATAGTCTTTCATTGGGTGTTGTTTAACTGTGTCTCTTTCTTCCTAAAATTGCTGGATATATATGAATCTGTGCAAAAAGTAAAGACTAAAAAAGTTCAAATTTTTCTTCTCAAAATCCTTGGGTGTCAGTGAGTAAGATTTAAAGATATATAATTTGTGATTTGATAAGTACACCAAGTGTGCCAGAACTGGCCCTAAACAATTCACAAAATGAGCAGAGCCTTGTGGTTTTCAGTTTCAACACATTAGAGCAAAAACACATGACAAAACCCAAATCTATTGAAGATAGGGTGGATTTGAGATCAAAAAATAAAATAAAGAAGGGAGCAGAACGAGAAGAGTGTTTATGTAAAGAAAGCATTAGATCTTGTGGAGTGCCAGTCAATGAGAGAAGATGGCAGTGTCAAAAGTGTGTTCTATAAAAAGAATAATTTTCATTACTAAAAGCTTGCAAAATTTTTTTATTTTATTTTATTTTTTTTTAAGGAAGAAGGACAGAGTTAAACTATACCTAAGGAGGTCTATGGAAAGTTTTCTCCCAAAAAAAAAAAGGAGGTCTATGGAAAGTAATAAATGAGGATAGAGAAAATATGTTATTAATTAAGTAAATGAGGTGGAAATCCTTAATTATTTAATGCTAATTTTTCAACCGTTGGATCTATTAGAAATCTACGGTACAAAAAAGGTGTAACTCTTAAAGAGTTATACCAGGTGTAACTCTTAAGGAATTATACCAGGTGTAACTTGAACTCATCTATCTATATAGAGGATCTCCTTGACTGTTTATTATATCATAAGTTTCGGCCATTTTTTTATTAAATTTGCTATTCTTTTTCTTTTCTTCCCTTCTTTTTTTTTGGGGGGGGATAAAGGCATATACATTGAAACTAAACCTACCATCAAATGACCTGTATGCTGTGTCCCGTGTATATATATATATATATATATATATATATATATATATTCTTAGCCAAACCTATAGCTAGCATGAAAAAAAGATGCCCATTTACCCTGGCCAGGCATCAATAATTCAAAATATGCTCATTTTTGTTTATGGGATAAACATATATGACTTATAGATTGCTGAAGATTCAGAGAACTCTATGACAATTTGTCCACAAAATCCGAAGGTTAAGTGGACCATTAAGGATAATTCAAAATACGTTTTTCGTTGGATGTGTGAAGTTGCATATCAATTATCACCAATGAATCGGATATGATTTTGTCGATGCCAATAAGGATAAATAATGTATCGGTGAACATAAATCCAACAAACATAAATTGTTGAACTTGTACACAACTACACATTTATCTATAGCACAGAATATCAAATTATAACGTGGTCTAATCTGATGCAGTAGTTTTTAGTTTTTTATTTTTAGCAAAAGGTAATCACCTCCCCTCTTAGCATGCCTTAAACTCCACTTCTGTAGGGAACTTGATAGGTGGCAAATTTCTTCTATACATGGCCATACATGGTCTTGGATGGTCCCCGGCGGTTGATAGCATTAATGGCCATCTGGCTGTCTCTTTCAAATTCCACTTGGAAAATACAAAGCTCCCTTGCAAAGTACACTGCCACAACTTCCACTAAATCCAAGAAATGTGGCAACTGAATTCAGGGCCGCCCTAGGCTTAGGCCATTTAGGCCATGGCCTAAGCCCCCTGATATAGAAAGACCTTTAAGTATAAATACAAATTCTCTGTATTATATTTTGTATTTCATTTTATGTTCCACCAATCACAACTTGTTATATATTTATTTAACTTTTATTATATAATAGTCAAATTTTGAAATGGAAAAAAATAAATACATGACAAGTTACGATTGATGGAATATAAAGTGAAACACAAAATGCGGTACAGAGGATTAGTATTCCTCAAAATGCGAGGTCTTTTTTTTTAATTAAATAAAAAAAATGTGAGTTAGGTGTACATGTTCCACCAACCACAACTTGCCATATATTTATTTAACTTTCATTATATAATAGCCAAAGTTTAAAATGGAAAAAAATAAAAACATGATAAGTTACAATTGATGGAATATAAAGTGGAACACAAAATGTGGTACGGAGGATTAGTATTCCTCAAAATGCAAGGTCTTTTTTTTAATTAAAAAAAAATGTGAGTTAGGTGTACATGTTTTTCTCAATCTTAAGAGGGTCTAAAATATTAAAGTTATACTAGAAGATAGACAAAAAATATTAGAGTTGTACTAGTATATTAAAAGTTTTGTTACAAAGGTCCTATAAATTGACGAGCTAATAATTCAACACTCATTGATTCTCTTGTTGAAGGGAAACCTCATTACCATATTGGTTTGTAAGTTTTTTGTACTAAAATTTGTAGTAAATTTAGCATTTTCTCCACCTTAAAAAAAGCATTAAAAGATATACAACCCATTCACCATTAAATGAATAAAAAATGTTAAAGCTAATACAAATTTTACAACCAAAAACTTACAAATTGAAGACAGGAATATGATCAGTGTCACTTAAACAATATAATAAATAAATGTTTAGATAACTTTTTTTTAATTAGTGATATGTCAGTTTGTAAAACTTATATAGCAAGTACCATTAGCTCATTTAGTTATTTTAATAAGTTAGAATTAATAATAGATTTGAAATAAATATATAAATTTAATATATATAAGAAAAAAATAGACGGTGCAAAGGATTTTTGTTTTTTTATTTGATTGTTTTCAATCTCAAATTTCAACAAGAAGGTGCTAGAGGATTTCGCTGCTGCAAAACTATTATCCGCACGGGGGCAAAATTTTATCTGACATGTTTTTCTCCTTTTAGCAAATCTTGGTCTGTGTGGAATTCTGTAATGTACTAAATACTAAAATTTTCTGTAAAAATTAAAATTTTCAAATTTGGAGGCTTTGATTTTAAGCATTGAAAGAGAAGCTAATGACTTGGACACAAACAACTATTTTTTCTAGAATAGTTGTTTATAGGATAAACATATATGACTTTTTACAGCTGAGGTTGATACATTTGTCAACATACTGAAAATTTGAGGTACTTCATGATTTCAGACATGGCTATGACTTTCTTATTAACTGAACATCATCTTATATGACCGTGAAAGAAGAAGAGTATTAAATTAAATGAATAATTTCATCATTTTCTATAAGCTATCTTATTTGCATAGCTAATTAACCCATTCAACAAGAAAAAGTTTGCAAAATCGAATTTCTTATGATTTCGTCCCTTTTTGGTCAACGTTTTGATTTAATGCAGTCCTGTTCAACTAAAAAGAGAGAGATATATATATATATATATATATATATATATATATATAAAAGAGAATAAAAGATAAGAGTAGAATTTTAATTTTTCCTATATTTTTACTTTCAAATTAATTGATTTTAAAAAGTTTTAAGTTATTGATGATGATGCAAAAAATCGTCAGTGAGTTGCACAGTCCTCACGTGTTCTAAACAAAACTTGCTAAACAGAAACAAAGAAAATCCTACAGAGAGTACCAATGTGGTATTGGCAAAATACCTTTCAAAGGCTAAGTTAGAGAGAATTTCTACAGCTCTAGAGTGCCAGAGCTGGGAAGAATTACGCGTATCTTGGTTTGTGAGAGATTTGGGGTTTTTATAGTGGTATCGAGCTGACCTCCATTTCTTGATGGAGAAGGAGTTTCCTTGTAAAGGAGATCCTCGTCAGTGCTCATATATCATGGGATTTTTTCCTTGTAGAGATTCTGGGTGTGAGATGCAAGACATTTTCATATTAGGTTTCTTGGAGACCACTTAGGCCATGTAGGTGTCACGTGGCTTGGCTACCTGTCTCCCTCGTGTCTGTTCATCTTATTGGAATTCGTCCACTAAGAAGAATCTGTCTGTCCTTCTGCCTTTCCGTTCGAGAAATAATTCCCTTTACCAGTTCTTTGACTGTTAGGCCATCTAGACCGTCTCCTTTGGCAACACCGTCGCTTATGACTATCTCTGTTAATTGGATTCATCTGCCTTAGGATTTATCCTTATCACCTGCCCCTCACTCTATGGGTTTGTTGCTTGGTATCCCAAACGGACACGTGGAGTGACGGTCTCACCTAGTTCTAGGGATTCGTGTTTTGATTGACAGATTAGTTGAGAGTCATAAATGCTAGGGGGACACGTGGCATAATTTCAGTGGTTGGTTACTTGGACCAAAGTGTCTCTTCGTCTTCCGTGCCATTTCCCCTATATATATGTTGCTTCTCCCCTTCATTTCTTCTTTTCGCAACAATTTTCCAATGTTAGAGGGCCACCGTCACCTGTAGGAATCTGTCACTTTGTCTCCTCCGTGTGTCCGTTCACTAAGCCGTTTCTGTCCCTTTTCTGCACTGTACAACTGTAAGTGCTCTCCATTCGATACACGCATTTTTTCTTTTCTTGTTTTCTTTAAGTATTATATGTCCGTCGCATATGCATACCTATAGAGTCTTAGGAGTTTATCCGTCACGTGTAGGTGTAATAGATGTCTAGTGAAGCGTCGAGTGAGCAATCGTGTGTCTGCGAAGGAGTAGGCTATGATGAGGTTTACCCGTCAGGTCAGGATGACCTTGACGCCTCTTATTCTAAATGGGTTCTATCTACCAACTCACCCTATGAGAAGGAGGATGAGGACTCGGACGTGGACGGGTCAAAGAGTGATACAAGTGGAGACTAAGACAGCAAGGAGAACGTTGAATCCCCTATTATATCTGTCATTGGCTCTAATGGCTTTAGAAAGTTCATTCTTCCCCTTATGTGGACAGTCAACGATTTTAACTTGACCATTAAAAGAAAACACTTCGACACCTTATGAAAGAGATATCAGATTCCCGTCGACATCCCCATCCGTCTACCTTTTAAGTTTGAGAAGTGTTATTACTGTGGTGTTAATGACGTCGGGGTGTATAAGCAAATGTTCAAGGCAAGATTTAGATTGCTGTTGAGTCCTCTCCACTGTTGCTTACTAGAGTACTTGGGACTAGCCGTCACTCAGATTGCTTTGAATGCTTGGAGAATCTTTCTTGGTATGGAGGTGTTGTACGGGGTTCTAAGTAAGGAGAGACGTTATCTAACTATGGAGGAGTTCTTCCATTGTTACCATCCCTTTGAGATCGTCAAGTCTAGGGGGATTTATAGGTTCCTGCTGAGGAAACTGTTGCTTAGGCTAGTGTACGAGACCCCTGATTCCAACCGGAACTGGAAGAACTAGTATTTCTTCATCGAGGGAGACAACTAGATGTGCCACCCTGCTGAGTGGGAGAGCATGCCCCTTGTTGATAAAACTTGGGGCATAATGCCTTCATCTGGTATGTGTTCGTTTGCTTAAATGTCATCGTTTACTTATTTTGTCCGTTTTACTTGTTAGTCTAATCGTTTCTTTTTGAGGTCATGACTGTCCAGAGGTTAATCTTGAGCAGTGTAGCTTTTTGGAGAAGATCTTCAAAATTTCACTAAAAGAGAGGACTTGGAAGAAGCTCGTCACTTTAGACACCTTACACTAGTATTGTGAGGGTCCTAAGCCAATAGATACTGCCTATCACTACAACGCACAAGCATGCCAATGTGAGTCCGTCGCTTATTTCTTACTATTTTAGTTCCTCTTGTAATTTTTTTGACTTTTTCTTACCGTTCCCTTTGTCGCAGAAATGGAAGACAGCGAGAGGAGGGCTTACATTCGTCAACAAGCCACCGTGCAGGCAAAGAAAAAGAAAGAAGATGGCGAGCCTCCTATTGGAGTGACGGGCTTAATCAAGCCGTTCATTAAGAGGAAAACAACAGACAAGGTTGACTATTCGGCGAAGAAGCCGAAGGTGGTCCTTCTTATCATTGGGGAGATGCCCCTGGCTACCCAGCTACCTCCTCTACCCTGTCATAGGATTGGGAAGGGTTTGATGACGGCTAAAGGTCCCGTCGTTGAGCAGCGCCCCCCCTCCTCTGTGAAGTTTCGCAATACGCCCTTGGCCAACTCTCGTCCATCATCAAGGACGACAATTATGAGGACTTGGGAAATCAAGCAATGAAGGCCATGGGGGAAACCGGCCTATTCAGCTTGGCTTAGGTGTGTGATCATCCCCTTTTCCCTTCTGTCCTTTTTCCTTTTATGTTTCAATTACCTTCATCTTTAACCATATATTTTACTCTTGTAGGGGGTGCTGATGATGAAGCGACTAATGGACTAATGCATGGCCTATGAGAAGTTGGTTGACCGTTTAAAGGAGAGGGCCAAGTCTATGGAGACAGAGCGGAATTAGCTTAAGGCCTCGTGGGAGGTTCAGGTTAAAAAACTTGATGTGACGAGGAAGGCTCTAGAGGAGTCGGAGACTTAGGCTGAGGCATTGAAGAAGGTACTCAAAGACAAGGAGGGGGATCTCCTTGTTGAGGAAGCAAGTTCGTCAGGCCAAGGAGGATGGGGGAACAAAATTTCATAACTCCGACGATTTCCTTACCAAGATAGATGGCTACTATGCTAACGGCTTTAATAAATGCCTTCGTTAGGTCAAGGCCCTTTTTCTTGACTTGGACGTGTCTCCTTGGATGATGTGGCCCAGACCTCAGCCATATCTGTCAAGTCTAAAGGCACCGACGAGCTATTTGAGGATGATCCTACTTCTGATGCTTAAGGTGACTGAGGAGCTGCTCCCTAGGATGGACAACCCAAACCCGTCGGCGATGAGAACCATCTAGTTGAGGAGGCCCCTGTTAACCAGCCCTAGTTTTTGTATACTTTATATATGTTTTATTCTATTGTGGAAATTATTTTGAGAACAATGGTTGTGTAATCTTAACATTGCTCACAAATTTTTGGGTTTTTAATTTTAAGTTTATTTGCTTCTACTTTTATTTAAAAGGTTGTAATTTGTCGGCTTTGTAGGTTTTAGATCACTTGCTTTAGATTCAGACCTTAGGAATGATTCGTCTCTTTTATAAGTGGGATGTACCCATCCATACGAGTACTTATATAAAATTTCAAGGTACCCTTTAAGATTCCTTGCATCCGTCCACTCCTAAACACATAAATTTCAAGGTATCCCTTGGGATGTACTCGTCCCCTCATGGACGTAAATAAACTTCAATGTATCCCTTGGGATGTATCCATCCACTAATGGACTAATAAATTTCGCGGCATCCCTTGGGATGTATCCGTCTACTTAAGGACTTAAATAAATTTCTAGGCATCCCTTGGGATGCATCCGTCCACTTAAGGACTTATAACTTTCAAGGCATTCCTTGAGATGGATCCGTCCACTTATGGTACTCATATAAATTTTGATGTATCCCTTGAGATGTGTCTGTCCACTTATGGACATAGTTGTGGATGTGGTTTTGTAGAAATGTATATATATGCATGGTTTATCTGAATAACTCCTTTTATTATGATAAATACATCTAGAAGCCAAAAATTGTTCTGAAAAAATAAAAAGCTGCCATTTAGGCTAAAAAGTACAATAGATAATAAAAATTAACTAGAAAGAAATAAACTAGAAATAAGGAATGGTGCTCTGTATGCCGTCGTTTACTGGCAGTATTTCTTTAGGTGCTCTGTGTTCCATAGATGACGCAACTTTTGCTCGTTGAGCGTCTCTAGGTGATAGGCACCTTTCCTCAGCCACGAAGTGATTCTGTCGAGTCCTTCACAATTGGGTCCCAGCTTCCCTTGAGAGGGATCTCTTATAGCGCCCATAACCTTCCTCAAGACGAGATCTCCAACTTGAAAGTCCCCGTGTCTGACTCTGGAGTTGTAGTGTTTGGCTGTAAGGTCCTATTATCGTGCTAACCTTTGTTAAGCTGTTGCTCTGACCTCGTCCACTAGGTTAAGTTGTAGGCACATAGCTTCGTCGTTCCTACTCTCATCATGATTCTCCACTCTGTAGCTTGTGAGTTTGACCTCAGCAGGGATAACGGCTTTGCTCCCGTATGCTACTCGAAATGGTGTCTCTTCTGTAGGTGTTCTGGCCGTCGTCTTGTACGCCTATAGTACACTTGGCAACTCGTCTGGCCATATACCCTTTGCCTCCTCGAGCCAAGTCTTGATGATTTTGAGTAAGAATTGGTTCGTGACCTTGTCCATTGGCCTGAAGGTGGACGGGTGAGGAGTAACGATTCTTGATTCCCAACTATGAGCAAAAATCCCTGAATGACTTATTGTCAAATTGCATTCCATTGTCTGAGACCAAGGCCCTAGGGATCCCGTACTTGCAGATGATGTTTCTCCAGATGAAGCTTCTTACGTTTTTCTCCGTGGTAGTGGCCAGTGTTTCAGCTTCTGCCCATTTGGTAAACTAGTCTATACCGATTTCTAGGAACTTTAGCTGCCTTGCTGCCATAGGGAATGGGCCCATGATATCTAACCCCCATTGGGCAAAAGGCCACGAAGCTGTCATCGAGGTGAGTTCTTTTGCGGGCTGTTTAATAATGTTGCTAAACCTCTAACATTTGTAGCAAGCTTTGACATAGGCTTGGGCATCCTTTTGCATGGTAAGTCAATAGTATCCTGCCCGAATTAGCTTGTGCACTAGTGATCGTGACCGAGAATGGTTCCCGCAGATCCTTTCGTGGACTTCCCTCATGACATAATTTGCTTCTTTGAGGCTTAGGCATTTTAGGTATGGTCGGGAGAAGCCTTTTTTCTACAAGACATCCTTTATCAGGACGAATTGTGCTGCCTGAACTTTCTTCTTCCTTGCTACCTCTTTACCATTAGGTAATGTGCCGTCTTTCAAGTAGGAAACTATCAGTGTGATCCAGTTGGTTTCGGTGCCTATTTCCTATATACCGACTTCATCTATCAAAGGTGAAAGCTGAACAAAAGAAAGTACCTTCCTGAGGATAATCATGAATTTTGTTGATGCGGCCTTGGCAAGACGGTTACCTTGCTCATTCTCTTCCCTTAAGATTTGACCAAATTTTGCTTGAAGGTCGCCCATGCTTTTCCTTACTTGCTCCAGGTACTTCTTCATCCGTTCGCCTTTACATTCGTAGTCACGGTTCACCTGACTTGTGACCACCTAAGAATCGCAATAAACAACCACACTTGTGGCCCCTGCTGCTTTGGCGAGATCCAATATTGCCATTAAAGCTTCGTACTCCGCCTCATTATTGGTCATGGGAAAGTCGAGACGAACTATGCACTCGATCTTGTACCCTTCTGGGGAGTGGAGTACTATAACTGCTCTAACAGCTTGCCTGTTAGATGATTCGTCTATGCGGATACTCTATTGAGGGTGCTCTTTTGCCTTTTGGCTTTCCCTATTAGTGAACTCTACAATGAAATTAGCGACTAACTGTCCCTTCATGGCATCATTCGACCAGTGGCTTCAAGATTACTCGTTGCTCTCCATAGAGGCTTTCTGTCTAAACAACCACCATGTGGGCCTAGAAATATGGTTTGAGCTTGCAAGCTGCGGTTACCAAGGCGAAGGATAGCTTCTCCATCGGGGTGTACCTCTCCTATGCGCCTCGGAGCACTAGGTTAGTCTAGTATACGGGCTTCTGCACCTTGTCTTCTTCTTTGACTAAGGCTGCGTTGACGGCAGTTGGGGAGACGGTCAGGCAGAGAGATAGCTTTTCCCTAGTTTTGGAAGGACTTAGCAACGGTGGGGAAGAGAGGTATTCCTTTAAGTCCTCGAATGCTTGTTGACACTCTACCGTCCACTCAAAAGACTTTTTCAATGTGCGAAAGAAAGGCAAGCATTTGTCCGCTGCCCTTGACACGAACCTGTTCAGCGCTGCTACCTTACCGTTGAGGCTTTGAACTTCTTTCATGATCCTAGGTGGTGCCATCTCCATTATGGTTTAGATTTTGTGTGGGTTGACTTCAATGCCCCTCGAAAAAACCATGAACCCTAGGAATTTTCCAGTCGTTACCCCAAATGCGCATTTACTTGGATTGAGCTTCATGTTATAAGGGCGGAGGGTATCGAAGGTCTCCTTGAGGTCGTCCAAATGGTCATCTTCCCGTCAACTTTTCACTAGCATGTCATTCACGTAGACTTGGACATCTCTCCCAATCTGATGTGCAAATATTTTGTTCATGAGCCTCTGATATGTTGTTCCTGCGTTTTTTAGACTGAATGACATCACTTTGTAGCAGAAGAGTCCTTGAATGGTAATGAATGAAGTCCTTTTCCTGATCAGCCTCGTCCAGCTTGATTTGATTGTAACCAGAAAATGTATCCATGAAGCTCAACAACTGGTGTCTCGCTGTTGAGTCTACTAGGATGTCGATCCGCGGGAGTGGGTAGCTATCTTTGGGGCATGCCTTATTTAAGTTCGTGAAGTCTACACACACCCTCCACTTTCCATTAGCTTTCTTGACCATCACTGCTTTGGCCAGCCAATCAGGATAGTACACTTCTATTATTAATTTTGCTTCTTGCAATTTGTGAACTTCTTCCGCTATAGCCTTGTCTCGCTCTTAGGCGAACACTCGCTTCTTCTGACAAATAGGGGGAAAAAAGGGTGATACATTCAATCTGTGAACCATGATTGAAAGGTCAATCTCGGGCATGTCTTTGTGGCGCCAGGCAAAGACATCTTGGTTCTTTCTTAGGAATGCCATGAGTGCTTGACGGATTGCTGGACTGGTGAGGGTGCCAATCTTGGTCATTCGCTTAAGTTTGGAGTCATCGAGAAGTATCTCCTCCAACCTTTCAACGGGCTCCGTAACCATCCGTTGCTTTTCTATGCTTATGGTCTATAAGTGGTTGTCCATCTCTAACATTGCTATGTAGCACTTGCGTGTTGCCACTTGGTCTCCACGTACCTCTCCTACTCCATACTCAGTGGGGACTTGATTATTAGGTGATAGGTTGAAGTCACGGCCTTCCACGAATTAAGGGTAGGCTGGCCCAGTATGGCATTGTAAGCTGACGAATAGTCGACAACAAGGAATGTAACATCCTTAGTAATTTGTTAAGGGTAATCACCGATCATCACAAGCAATGTAACTGCGTTAAGGGGGTATACTTTTGTTCTTCCAAACCCAACGAGTGGTGCATTGGTTGGTACGAGCCATTCTCTCTCAATTCTCATCTATCGGAATGCCCATTATCAGCAGAGCTCCCATTATTCACTAGGACCTGGTGAGTGTTGTAGTCCCCTACTCGTATGCTATCAATGAGTGCATTGTTGTGGGGGTGGTGAAGACGTTGAGCATCTTACTCTGAGAACCTAATTATAGGGTTGTCAACCCGTGTTATCTTTGGAACGAAACCTGTCAGCTGGATATTCTGAACCATCCTAAGGTAGGTCTTTTCGACTTTCCTGGATAAGCCAGATGCTGAGGTGCCTTTTACTATCATCCTTATGTCCCCCAAGGGGGGTCTGGAGCGCTCGCCGTCCCTCCTACTAGCCTGCTTCTGTGGCTGGTTGTTATCTGCTCTTTCTTTGCTGACGAATCGTTGCAGCTTCCCTTGCCGGATGACGGCCTCAATCTGCTGCTTTAATTCATAGCATTCAAATGTGTCGTGACCATGATCATGATGAAAACGACAATACTTATCGCTGGACCTTTTACTGGGATCTCCCTTTAACTTGTTAGGCCACATTAAGGTTGTATAGTCCTTGATCTGCATCAAGACTTGATCGATTAGGGCAGTTAGTGGGGTGACGTTTGTGAACCTTCCACTAGGTGGTTTGGAGCGCCTATCCTCCTGCCGGTTTCCAGTTCTAGTTGTATTCCGTCCCCTGTCCTATCGTGTGTCTTCTTGCCTTTACCTCTTCTTGGGTTTTTTCTCTTAGGCCAGTAGCGCGTCCTTTGCATTCATGTACTTAGTGGCTCAATAAAGCACATCTGACATTGTCTTCGGGTCGCTTTTGTATAAGGAGAACAAAAACTTCCCCTTTCGCAATCCATTGGTGAACGTAGCAACAAGTATCTTATCATCAGCTTCGTTTATCGAAAAGGGCTTCTTTGTTGAAACAGGTTATGTAAGACCTCAGTGTCTTGACCTTCCGTTGCTTGATGCTCATCAGGCATGCAGTGAACTTCTTATGCCTGTGCTCCTCGATAAAGTGCGATACGAATTGTGCACTTAGCTTCTTGAAGGTACTGATGGAGTTGGGTATCAACCTGCTGAACCATACCCTTGTGGGACCCTTTAGCGTGGTTGGGAAAGCTCGGCACATGATCTCATCCTCAACACCTTGTAAGTGAATGAGAGTTTTGAATGACTCCAGGTGATTCAAGGGATCCTTAGATTTGTCATAGGCTTATATCTGCAGCATACGGAACTTTGGTGGAAAGGGGAATGAAGTGATGGGTGCAATAAAGGGCGAGTTAGTCCGGTTGACCAACTCGATGAGGTCGTTTGACACCCTTCCCCTGAAAGCATTCATCATGAAGTCTGTCCTCTCCTTTATCATCTACATCTTTGCAATCATGTATGGTGGTGCCATATCTGCGATGGATGGACGGCTGGTGTCTTGTCACTCTTGTCTGCTCAGGGCGTTGCTGCCTTCTGGTGCTTCTTTGTCATTTCTTTTGGCGCTGGTATCCTCTTGCTCCTCCCTATGATTGTTAGGTCTCGTGTTCCTTTAGCGCAGCTGTACTTCCAAGTCGTGGTTTTGCTTAGTAAGGTGTTCTACAGACACGACGAAAGTTTGTACTTGCCTTTTGAGGGCAGTAGTGCGTGGTTCATCTCCTTGGTTGTTGTTGGTTGCCATCAAGCGAGTAAGTACCATACAACTCTTTGTTTGGGAAGTGGGTGTATGTCTTCTACTATGATCTTGTTCTTTCCCATAGACGGCGCCAACTAATGATGATGGAAAAAACTGTCAGTGAGTTGCGTAGACCTCACGTGTTCTAGACAAAACCTGCGAAACAAAAATAAAGAAAACCCAACAGAGAGTACCGGTGTGGTACCGGCCGAATATCCTCCAAAGGCTAAGTTAGAGAGAATTTCTACAACTCTAGAGTGCCAGAGTTGGGAAGAATTACACGTACCTTGGTTTGTGAGGGATTTGAGGTTTTAATAGTGGTATAGAGTTGACCTCTATTACTTGATGGAGAAGGAGTTTCCTTGTAGAGAAGATTCTCTTCAGTGCTCATATATCGTGGGATTTTTTCCTTGTAGGGATTCTAGGCGTGAGATGCAAGATATTTCCATATTAGGTTTCTTGGAGACCATTTAGGCTACGTAGGTGCCATGTGGCTTGGCTACTCATCTCCTCATGTCCGTCCATCTCATTGGAATCCATTCATTACGAAGAATCCGTCCGTCTTTCTGCCTTTCCGTCCGAGACACGATGCCCTTTACTAGTGCTTTGATTGTTAGGTCATCTAGACCGTCTTCTTTGGCAACACCGTTGCTTATGACTAACTTTGTTAATTGGATCCGTTTGCCTTAGGATTTATCCTTATCAGTTATAATCATGAACTTTTATTAATAATCAGCTCAAAATTTAAGAGGCACTAAATAAAATTTAAATGATAGTTTAATAATAATCAGCTAAAAAAAAAAACCCTTATTTATAAGAAATGTCAGTAGCTTAAACCACCCGTATCTATCATGTGTAACATGTTTGTGATTTGAGGCAATTACTGTAACATGTTTACGTACGGTATCTATCACGTGTACAGTATCGTTTACAAAGTCTACAACATTGTCGTTAAAAAGAAGCAAAAGAAAAGTAAATTGTAATTAATGTCAATTGAAGAGCTTACAGTTCAATAATATTGACATGAGCACATGACTATCAATAATTGTACAGTTTTTTTTAATAATTTTTTAATAGATAGTTTCAATCTGTAGCGCTCGTTTCTAATAATAATTTTTTATCATTAAACTAAACTATAAATTCAAAGATGAGAGATTTTACTAGTTGAGCTAATTGAAATTCACTGCAATAATTGTACAAATTTATTCTCCATGTTTTGTTTTTGGTACAAAATTTCATGTGGACAAATGGGGAAAATACTTAGATAGTCTTGGAGCACTCCTTGAGTCTCTCATAAATGGGATGGGCCCCACTATGGGTCTTCCCTTTATGACAGCCTAGAGTAATGCTCTAGGACTATCTAAGTATTGCTCGACAAATGGGGAGGCATCAATTTAAAGTGGAAAAAAAAATGCATACTATCTTTTGAGAAAATTTTAAATAATGCTTTTATATCATCCAGTAGATTAGAGAATGAAACCCTAGAAAAGACATGTCATCATTAGCCAAAAATCAAATCTAAGATTTTAAGATCTTTGAAGTTCGATAGATCTAGAAGTATCGAGGTTCATTAAAACTTTGATCAAGTTGCTTTCTCTTCTACAAGCGTGTAGTGAAGAGCTTTGAACTCAATAAGGA
The DNA here is from genome assembly GCA_032878915.1 of Castanopsis chinensis. NCBI lineage: Eukaryota > Viridiplantae > Streptophyta > Magnoliopsida > Fagales > Fagaceae > Castanopsis > Castanopsis chinensis. Next base: position 1,838,024 of record JAVQMG010000084.1, read on the forward strand.
GTTTCAAGTTGCTGGGAGTTGGTCATAGATTGAAGATTTGTGCAATTGAAGTCTTTACAAGATCAAGTCTAATTGGAGATTAGCATAAGGGTTCTACTATAGATAGGTACTTTGGGATAGGTTAGGAGGGTAAGAATTCTTATACTTGTAACTGCTTGTTCTTGATTAGTAGATTCTTCGGAGGGGTGACTTGAAATTCACCTGATGGGGTTTTTGCGTTGTGAAAGTTTTCCCTATTAGGCAACAAATCATTTTGTCAAATTTAATTTCCACTACACTCTAGATTAGAATTGTGATTTGTTGGTGCCTCTACAAAATTTCATGTAATTTGATATAATTAATTAATTTGGGTAATTGAATTTATTTGAAAGTTGAATTAATTTGAAAGTTCAAATAGCGTGTAAAACTCTAATGAACGTTTAGACCCCCAATTCCAAAATTACCAACACAAGCTTATACACAAGCAATATATGTGCAGAATGATGAATATAAGCTAAACCCAAATTGGTAACACACTCTAAACTATAATTAATTACAAAAATAGCAACAATTAAAAGGTAAAGAGAAAGGGAAGAGAGATGAAACACAAAGACAAAACGCTGATGTGTTATCGAAGAGGAAATAGAAGAACTCGGCAAAAGACCCTCCAAGCGGTCAATAATCCACTAGAGAATGAAGTTGGGATACATGAATTGCAGAAGACCCTCCAAGCCTAATCTACCCAGTGCACCTAAGCCCTCCAAGCTTCTTGCTTCACTAGGGTTACGCTGAACCTTGTTTTCTCTAGTTTACCGGATCCTGCAATATGCCTATTGTATTAACCAAATGAATCGGTCCCTTCTGAACTGCTCCTCAAGCACCAAAACACCTTCTCACTGATATAGGTATGGTGAGATAAGGATTTGACTAAATGTACCTTTCAAGGATATGACAATGGAGAGGGTGAGAGTAGAGGAATTTGGAAAATCAAAGGATGAAGATTGTGGATGAGTCAATCTTGTTTTTCTCTAGGGTTTCTCTCTCAAAATTCTCTCTGGAAGCTCTCAACATTTCGTAGGTATAAAGGTATTTATAGTAGGGTGTATGAGGAATGTGAAACGTCAGTTTTCATTCAAACAAGGCATTCTGGCGACTCGACCTCGCGACTGGAACGAGTTGTGAGCTAATTGCCTTGCAAGACTGGAAGTTTTGTCCTGTAGTTCTCCAGCTATTGCGACCCTTCAGCTCCCCTGCATGCTCCACATGTGTGTCACCTTTGGTCTGGACCCATTGAGATACGATGCAGGCATGATGTGAATTTAGAAGTGATAGTTTAACGCTATCCTACTTTTACATTTTCTTGCGGAAAAATTTAAAGAATAATAGTGCATGATTATTGTCTTTGTCTTTTTTAAGATATAAATTCAAAAAAATACAAAGTCCACAAATTTGGAAACGTGGGGTAGACAAGCAAAGCAAATCAACTCCAAAAAACGAAGGAAGAAACAAAGCACAGGTCTGTTTCACAAGGTGTGGCAGAAAAAAACATAGATCGTATACTTTATCAAAGAGAACAGTTTTGTTTTGTTCTGTTCTTCCTATGATCACATCAAACATGAAAATTATGTTTGCTATACACATCAAACAGGAAATTATTAACATCGATCTAATGCATGCATCTTTAAACCAAAGCCTCACCCATACCCTCATGACCGAGTTTTTTGAGAGAGAGAGAGAGAGAGAGAGAGAGAGAGAGAGAGAGAGAGAGAGAGAGAGAGAGAGAGAGGACATCTACTTAGAATAAGCACAATATGTAAACGAACTTCTTTTGTACTTTAAATTTCAAAATGATAAGAGAAAATAATCATCTTATTTATGAAATCTTTGAATTTTAAAATTTTCATATTTTTAAAAATTATGTACAAAACTTAAGTTAATTGATAAAATAATAAATAGTTAATTTTATATCTACACAAAATTAACCTCAGCAATATTTCTAAGATTCCCAAGGTATGTTTGAAAACTATCGAGAGTACCAGTTTCTTTGAATTATTTCCAGCAAATACATCGAAGGCACCCAATAAATAGTAACCGCTAAATTAATTATGTGACAAGAACTTTCTAAGAAAGAGGAGATTCATTAATGTTTTTTTTTTTTTTTTTAGGATCAAAATTCATTAAAGATTAATTAGTAAGAGATTCATATAACATAAAACCAAAAACATCGATAAATGTTTGCAAAAATGACTGAAAAAGTGTTACATCTAAATTTATCAACTTAAAAAAGACTATGAGACACTTACAATTTTCCCCTCTAAACTTATTAAAATGCGACAGTTCTTGTTTTTGGTACTTACATGGTATATAAATTTAGGATCTAGGTCTTTTATATAAATGGATTTAAAAAAAAACAGTGGTATATTATTAATGCCCAATCTCCCTCAATCTCTAATGTATGTGGTCAAGAGTTTTATAGTTTAGTTGCAATAATTTAGGCGAAAATGGGCAAATGCCCATTTTGAGCAAAAAAAAAAAAAAGAAGGCAAATGCCCCATTTTCCAAACTAATTAGGGAAATGTCCCTATTTTGAAACTCGATTTTCTCAAAATCGAGTTAAAAAAAAAAAAAAGAAATTATAGAGCCCTATAGCGACGTTTTGTAACTCGAGCTCCATGAACTTGAGTTCTATGCAAGTTTTTATTTTTTATTTTTTATTTTACCTATAACTCGATTTCGTGAAGCTCGAGTTCCAAAATGCTGCTATAAGCTCATTACAACATCGCTATAGGCTCTTTAAAACGTCGTTATAGGGCTTAACTCAATTTTGAGAAAATCAAGTTTCAAAAGAGGGGCATTTCCCTAGTTGGTTTGGAAAATGGGGCATAATGCTATTTTTTTTGCGCGAAAAGGGCATTTGTCCATTTTGGCCCAATAATTTATCTCTTTTTTATATAAGCAAAACTATGGTTTAAGTCATCTTTCTCCAATTTGTAATAATTGAATTATTTTTAAGGGCAAAAAAAAAAAAAAAAACTAATATATGTGGGCTAATGACCTTTAAGTCAAATGACATTTCTTAGTATTTTAATATTCACATATTCAAATCCTACCTTCCAACTTAAAATCTACAAATAAATATTGTATATGAGGTATTTATGTCTTTCAATTTTGGAGTCATCTATGTTATAATTTTGATAGGGATGAAACTATAAGTTTTGCAATTACGAATAAAGTATAGGTTTAAAAAAAATTGAGACATTTCATAAAAAAAAACCTTTTAATTCCAATTGAATAAGCCCAATGACACTTTTAAAAAAAATGAGATAAATCATTAAAAAATAATAATAAATGTTATGCTAGTGATTGGTGTGGGGATAAAAGGCCCAAGATACATTTTTGGGCCATGGGCTTGGTCCGAGGACGCTTACTTGGCCGAGGACGGATTGGCTGAGGACGGATTGGCTGAGGATGGATTGATGGTAATAATGATATCAAACTTGCAGACCCAAGAGCAAATATGGTGGACGAAGCGAATGTAAATAATCCGAGAAGGGTACATCCTCGGCTAAATGCAGTGGGGATCAGGTGGTACGTCGTGTTGACTAAAATGATATTTTGAAAGGTCTTAGGGATGAAGACATGTTTCATAAGGGCACAGAGAGTAAGGGCAGTTGGGAAATATCTCAGAGAAAGCTGCTGCCAATGTATTGAATGTTGTGTATCTAAGTCTCTGGCCGCATTAATGAGGAAGTGATATCTGAACAGTGATTCTCAGCCTTACAGCTATTACCTAAAAGACTTTAGGAAGGTGCTGATGGGACAAGTATCTATGTTAGCAGTCTAGATCTATAAATGGAGAGCAAGGATGAAGAAAGGGATGAAGTATAAGAAGGAAGAAGGCCCCAGAGAAGGGGGGATCAAGAGATAGAAAGAAAAACACTGTAGACTGAATATTGGTAATCAATCTTTAAGTGAGGAGAAATATGAGCACTTGGTTCTCGGCTTGAGTCTGAGGATAAGTTTCATCTTATAAACTCATTCATCCTTATTATTTCGTGATCTTGGGCCTTTGCTGTTATTGTTTAAGCTTATTAGAATCAATATTTTTGACCCACACTCTATAAATTTATTGTATTGGGCTTTTTGGGCCTATACCCTTCTTCTTGTTAGGCCTAGGCACAAATTACGTCCTTACAATTGGCTCTGTCTGTGGGGATCTTGGATTTTTAGTGAGTCTGAAGTCTGTTTATGGCAAATTCAGGTCCACACCAAGTAGAGTCTAGGGGGTCCCAACATTAAGATGACTTTCACAATCTTGAACGAGCTGGAGATCGGGAGGGAAGTGTAAATATCGCCAATATGAGCAAGAGTCAGTCATGAGGTGGAAGCAGAGTCTCCCATGAAGGGAATGCCAGGGCCATGGAGTTGGAAATTGACCGTTTGAAGAGAAAGTTTTGTCACGAATGACGAAGGCGGATAGCTATAGGCCAAGGTCGAGAACTCCCTTTAGTAAGTCTTATTCGTATGAAGAGAGTAGCCCTCATAATCGCAGGAATAGGAATTTGTCCACTAGGGGCTTAAGAACTGATGCTATGAGTAGGGCACCAAATTAAATTTCTAAGTCACCTTTCGCACGTAAGATTGAAGGGGGAAAACTTCCTCGGCGTTTCACTCAGCCAACATTCACCATGTATAATGGTCGAATTGACCCTGTGGAACACGTAAGCCATTTCAATCAAAGGATGGCTGTGCACTCCAAGAATGAGGCGTTGATATGCAAGGTTTTCCCCTCCAGCTTGGGGCCTGTCGCGATCAGGTGGTTTGATGACCTAGAATCAGGGTCTATTAATTCCTTTAAGGAACTTACTCGGGCGTTTGGATCTCGCTTTATTACATGTAGTAGAGTCCCTCAGCCTTTGGATTCTTTGTTGTCTATGGCCATGTAAGAGGGTGAAACCTTAAAAACGTACACAGATAGATATTGAGAGATGTTGAATGAGATTGATGGGGATTTTGATGATGTGGCCATTAGAAATTTCAAGGTCGGCTTACCAGCCGAGCATGGTTTAAGGAAGTCCTTAATTGGGAAACCAGTTAGTAGTGCGTGCCAGCTTATGGACCAGATTGATAATTATAAGCGAGTTGAGAAGGACCAACAGCTAGGTAAAGGAAAGACGAAGGTGGTCTCTCAAGATAGGAGGGACTTCAGGTTGGACAAGTATAATGATAATCGTCCTCGGCAAGACTTCACTAGGCAGACTGAGGCTGGTATTGTGCCACAAGCCATTAACACGATGTTCCGAGAGCCAGTTCATCAGATTTTGGGGAAAATCAAGAATAAACCGTACTTCAAATGGCTTAACAAGAGGAATGAGACCCCACAAGATGTAATCAGAACCTTTATTGTCAGTACCACCAGGAGTGCAGACATACCATCGAGAACAGCAGAAATTTGTGGTATCATTTGGAGTAATTGGTTAAGGAGGGAAGGTTGTAACAGTTTCTATATAAGCCCAATGGGCAAGTCGGTCGCACAGGCTCAGGTACTAAAGGGAACACCTCTTAGAGGCCTCCGTTGGGCACCATTAATGTCATTTTTGCGACTCCTGGAAGGGTGGATTCGTGTCCTTCCCGAGTAATGAATGTGGCTCAGCCATTATCCAAGAACTCTAATCATGGGCCGAAGAGAGCTAGGGTTGCACTGCAATTGGCATTGAGTTTCTTGGAGAAGGATAAGTTTGGAACTATACAGCTACAAGATGATGCTATGGTGGTCACACTTAGGATAGGGGGTATGACGTGAGGCGTGTTATGGTGGATCAGGGTAGTAGGGTGGAAATATGTATCCCGACTTGTATAGAGGTTTAGGATTAAAACCAAAAGATTTGACTAGTTATGATTCACCTCTAATTGGTTTCGATGGAAAGAAGGATATCCCAAAGGGACAAGTCAAGTTACAGGTACAAACAGGGTCAGAAGTTGTAGAGGTTAACTTTATAGTGGTGGATGCATATTCTCTATACACAGTTATTGTGGCGAGACCTTAGCTTCATGCCATGGGAGCTGTCCTTTCCACTTTGCATTTGAAGGTAAAATATCCATCCAGGGACTAGGTTGAAGAGTTGATGAGAAGCCAGTTTACGGCGAGGCAGTGTATGGTGGCTGCAATTAGACATCAGTCTGGAGTTGGGTCCTCGGCATCAGATGATCATGATTTGTAGCAATTAAAGGAGCCGAGGTTATTAGGGGATCTATCACTAGAAGCAGGGTGTGAAGCTTTAGAGTGAGTTGCAATAGGTGATGATAAAGAAAAGTATTTTCAGATAGGCGCCCAGCTGCCTCCTTAGGAGAAAGAAGAATTGGTGAAGTTCCTTAAGGGAAACCTTGATGTCTTTGCTTGGAATGCTTATGAGGCTTCGAGGGTCGATCCGAGCTTCATTTGAATGTCAACCCCGCTGTGGTACCAAGGAAGCAGCCATCTCGGCAATCATCTAAAGAGCATTCTAAAGCTGTCAAAGAAGAAGTAATTAAGCTCAAGAAAGCAAGAGCTATTAAGGAGGTATTTTATCCTAATTGGTTGGCCAATACAATGGTGGTTAAGAAGAAAAATGGCAAATGGTGGGTATGCGTAGACTTTACTGATTTGAATAAGGTGTGTCCTAAAGATCCTTTCCCCATACCTCGCATTGATCAGTTGGTGGATGCCACGGCTGGGCATCATCGGATGAGTTTCCTAGATGCTTTTCAGGGTTATCACCAAATACCTTTGGCTTTGGAAGATCAAGAGAAAACAACCTTCGTCACTCCTACTGGAAACTATCATTATAAGGTAATGCCTTTCGGTTTGAAGAATGCAGAGGCTAATTATTAAAAGATGATGACTAGGATGTTTGAATCATAGTTGGGGAAGAGCATTGAAGTTTATGTAAATGACATGGTGGTAAAGAGTAAGATGGTGTCTGAGCATGTTGGGAATCTTAAAGATGTCTTCAAGACACTAAGGAAGTATAAGTTGTGACTAAATGCTTCCAAATGCTCTTTTGGTGTGGGATCCGGTAGATTTCTAGGCTTCATGGTTACACATTGTGGAATCAAAGTTAATTATGATCAAGTTAAGGCAATCAACAGCTTGCAGCCACCTCATAATCCTAAGGAAGTTTAGAGATTGACAAGAATGATGGCTGCTTTAAATTGGTTTATTTCTCGGTTCGCAGACAGATGTAGGTCTTTCTTCCAATTGCTGAATAAATGGAAAGGATTTGAATGGACTAAGGAGTGTGTACATTTTTAGACCCCTTAAACACAATCAGATTAACCTAGTTATTTAGTCAAGTGATTAACTTAGGTAAATTATGCATATCTAGGGAGGATTTAACCTAGCTATCCTCAAGGTAAACTGAATCCACTATGAAATAATTGAGATTTACACAATAGCGACTTAGACCACTAACATCCTATTGCTATCTCGAGTAGGAAACTTACTACCATGACCACGTGATAGCTCCGAGTCCACGGACTACTTCTTTCTTAGATTCCTAGCAAGCACAAGCACTCCTGCTTGTATATCTTTAAGCTATTGAATCTGTAACTGAATTGATCGCCCAGCTCTTGACATCAACCCTAAGTGTATGTGAAGGCAAACATCTTTAGATCTCACAAAAGGTTCACACACACAGCATAAAGAGCATTTACGTACAAAACCCTAGATCTACAAAAGAGACACACTCTTCTCTCTCTGAAAGCTCTTCTGCAAATGTGCTTAGGGTTTCCTTTATATACTAAAAGAAGTAGATTTGAAACTCTAATCCTTAATGAGCTTGAACTGCTGTTTGGGTCAACTTAAATTTCTACAGAAAATTCCAGATTCCAGATTCACGATTCTCGATCAATTGAGTCTATTCTTCGATCGATTGAGCTTTGCAGAAATAGAATAGTAATTTCCTGCAATTACTCGATTCCAAACTTACATTAAACCAAACTTTGAGCAAGTCTAAATCTAGGCTAAATGTTTTAATCATGGTTTGCCAACATAATACACATTGAAGTTCTAATACATTAGTCCTTAAGGTCTTAGAACTTAACAGAGTGTGCTTTGGCTTTTCAATAGCTTAGAGAGTATCTTTCTCGGCCACCTATTATGTCTAAGCCTGAGGTAGATGAGGTATTGTTTGCTTATATCGCTATAGTTTCCCATGCTGTCAGCTTGGTATTAATAAGGGTTGACAATAGTGTTTAGAGGCCAGTCTATTATGTAAGTAAATCGTTGCATGTAGCTGAGATTTGCTACTTACCACTGGAAAAAGCCATTTTGGTAGTGGTGCATGCCACACAAAAGCTTACTCATTACTTCTAGTCTCACAAAGTTGTGGTCCAAACCTAACTCCCACTCAAGTCTCTACTTCAGAGCGTTGATTATACGGGAAGGATTGCCAAGTGGGGAACAATTCTGGGGGCTTTTGATATAAAGTACATGCCACGCACCTCTATGAAAGGTCAGGTCCTTGCTGACTTGGTGGCTGAGTTTGCTGAGCCTTCATTAGAAGAACATACGAAAAGATTGGACATGGATGAAAAATTAGTTGGCATGTTCACCCTGAAGGAATCTTTATCGTGGATGGTGTATGTGGATGGTGTAGCAAATCAAAGAAGATCTAGAGTGGGGCTGGTTATAATATCCTTAGATAAGATCATCATTAAAAAGTCTTTGAGAATGAGTTTTTCAGCCACGAATAATGAAGCCGAGTATGAAGCTCTGCTAATAGGGATGAATATGGTTCAAAAAATGGGATGGAAGAATGTAGAGATGTTCTTAGATTCAAGGTTGGCTGTAGGCCAGGTGGAAGAGGAGCTTGAAGCCAAAGACTCGAGAATGCAGGAATATTTGAGTCAGGTTAGATTTTTGCAATCAAATTTTGAATCTTTCACTTTAGTGCAAATCTCTAGAAATAGGAACACTCATGCCGATTCTTTAGCCACCTTAGCAACGTCTTCGGCACAAAATTTACCTCGGGTTATTTTAGTGGAAGATTTGTATGTGCCTACTAAGATAAATGTAGGCGTAGTCCGTATTCATCGGATCAAAGTGGGACCTAGCTGGATGGACTCCGTTGTGTTTTTGGAAGAAAAATCTGAATCTGACAATGTATGTAGGAAGGCTCCTCGATTTTGGTTGTCTGAGGATCAAAAGTTGTACAAGCACTCTTTTTCTAGACCATATCTGCTGTGTATGCACCCTAAAGCAACAAATAGAAGAATTGCATGAGGGAATTTATGGAAGTCATACCGGGAGAAGATCCTTATCTCATAGAGCCCTTACTCAAGGATATTGGTGGCCTAATATGCAGAAGGAAGCACTGGAGTATGTAAAAAAGTGTGATCAGTGTCAGAGGTTTGCTCCCAACATACATCAACCAGGAGGAGTTCTCAATCCTTTATCCAGTCCTTGGCCTTTCGCTCAATGGGGATTGGATATTATAGGACCCTTCCCCAAGGCAGCAGGGAATAAGAGATTTCTGCTGGCTAGCACGAATTACTTTACTAAATAGGTTGAAGCCGAGCCATTATTGAATATCAAGAATCTGGACGCAAGAAGATTTGTCTGGAAAAATATTGTCACCCGGTTTGGAATTCCTCATACCCTTATCTCGGATAATGGCGTTCAGTTTGGCAGTAAGACCTTTAGAAGATATTGTTGTGATCTGGGTATTACAAATAGATATTCTACTCCGGCTTATCCGCAAGGGAATGAACAGGCTGAAACTGTTAATAAGGTAATTGTTAATGGAGTTGAGAAGAGGTTGGATGATGCTAAGGGGAGGTGGGTGGAAGAGTTGCTACATGTCCTTTGGACCTATAGGACTACACCCCGTAAGTACATTAGAGAGACCCCTTTTTCAATGGCTTATAGGGCTGAGGCGGTAATTCCTTTTGAGACAGGTTTCTCAATGCTGAGGTTGAGCTCTTTTAGTCCGAACAACAATGACAACTTGTTAGAGAAAAATCTAGATTTGGTTGAAGAATGAAGAGAAAATGCTATGGTTCAGCTAGCATACTACTAACACAAGCTTAAACAAGGTTATGACTCGAACGTGAAGCTAAGACCACTAGTGCCAGGGGATTTAGTGTTAAGGAAATTTTTGAGCATGACAAAAAATTCAGCTTGGGGAAAACTAGGACCAAACTGGGAAGGGCCATATCGCATCACCTCAGTAGCTGGAATAGGGGCCTATTATCTTGAAGATCTAGATGAAAAGATAGTGTCACGTCCCTGGAATGTAAATAACTTGAGAAGGTATTATTATTAATGAAATATTTTTCAATTCTATATGGCCTATTACTTTATGCGTTACATTCATTGTTTCTCTAAGAATCAAATAGAACTTTAGTTATGCTTGGCTCCTCGGACCACATACCTTGGGAAAATTGATATCTTCCATTATCTCCAAGTGTCAAATAGAATCTTGATTATGCCTGGCTCCTCGGACCACATACCTTAGGAAAATTGATATTTTCCATTATCTCCAAGTGTCAAACAGAAATTTGGTTATGTCTGGCTTATCTCCAAGTGTCAAACAAAATCTTGGTTATGCTTGGTTCCTCGGACCACATACCTTGGGAAAATTGATATATTCTATTTTTTCTCTAAGAATCAAACAGAATCTTGGCTATGCTTGGCTTCTCAGACCACATACCTTGGGAAAATTGATATCTTCTATTATCTCCAAGTGTCAAACAAAACTTTAGTTATGCTTGGCTCCTCGGACTACATGCCTTGGGAAAATTGATATTTTCTATTATCTTCAAGTGTCAAACAGAAGCTTGGTTATGCCTAGCTTATCTCCAAGTTTCAAACAAAATCTTGGTTATACCTGGTTCCTCGGACCACATACCTTGGAAAAATTGATATCTTCCATTGTTTCTCTAAGAATCAAACAAAATCTTGGCTATGCTTGGCTCCTCGGACCACATACCTTGGGAAAATTGATATCTTTCATTGTTTTTCTAAGAATAAAACAGAACCTTGGCTATGCTTGGCTCCTTGGATCACATGCCTTAGGAAAACTGATATCTTCCATTATCTCCAAGTGTCAAACAGAACCTTGGCTATGTCTGGCTCCTCGGACCTCATACATTGGGAAAATTGATATCATCCAACATTTTTCTAAGTGTTAAGCAAACCCTTAGTTATGTTTGATTCCTTGGATCGCCTACTTTATGTAAAGTAACACTTCAAGTTAGTTCTCTAAATGTTGAAGTTCATATTGACCATGGTTTGTCCCTTTGATTGCATATATTGGGGACTCTCATTACAATGATCTGGATAATTGAAAGTCTATAAGCATCATTTAAAGCATTTGTAAGCATGACATGTATATATTTGTGATTTAGACATTATTGTTGACGTAGTAATTTTTAATTCTGTTAGATAGATGAGAGGGTTTTGTCCCTTATGAAGAAAACAAAGTGGGGAATGTCTTATTATCCCCCTAGTTAAGTATAAAAAGAAAAAAGAAAAATAAGAATTACACTAGGAAAGGATGTAAATGTAACTGCCATGAATAAGGGACTTATAATTTTCATTAATTTGATTCTTGATAGGAGACAATTTGCTTACAAAAACCTAATTATATAGTTACAAAAGAAAAGAGAGTTGACTAAAAAAAAAAAAAAATAAAAAAAAATAAAAATAGTAATAAAAATAAAAACCCTAGGAATCTAAATCTTGGATGCAGGGTCATCTTTCTTCATCGTGGGCTCTACCTTTTTGGGCTTGGGCTCTACCTCTTTCATTTTGGAACCTCCTTGGCCTTGGCATCCTCTTGGGCTTTGGCATCATCTTTAGCCTTGGCAACATCTTTGGCTTCTGAGGAGGCTTTAAGTACTTTGCCTTTGCCTTTGCCTTTATCTTCACCCACTTCACCTTTTTGACCTTCATCACTAGTCTGGGAGGATTTTTTAGAGGCTTCAGGGGTCAAAGGAAGGCCCTGCACAGCCAGAGGCTATACCGAAGATTTTGAGACAGTGATAGGGGTAATCGGGATCTCATGAATATCGAGATGGTAGTATACTTTCCCCGGTTGCCTAAACTCCGAGGAGGCAGAGACCCCTGCAAGGTCAAGGGCTTTCTCCTAAGCCTCCTTGCAGTAATCCCTACACACCTCAGCCAGCTCCTTAGCTAGCCGGATCTTAGTTTCTTCTATTCCTCGGTTATAGGATGCTTGTATTGTTGCCTCTGCAGTCTTCTCAGCTGATCGAGAGGTGGCTTTGACTTTCTCCAACTCAGCCTTAAGGTCCAAAACCATTTTCTATTGAGTGGTAAGATCTATCTCTTTGAGATGGAGTTGTTTGTGTTGATCTTTAGCCTACCTCTGAGCACTCTCTATGCCGGATTCAGCGCTCTTCCACTCTCTCTCTTCGGCAATCAATTTGTCAGCCAGCCCCTTTTTCTCTTCCTGTAAAGCTCTTAGGGCCTTGATGGTCTCGATGTGGGCTTGGATCTCGGCGTTGGTCTCCTTTTTAGCGTCCTTGATCCATTCCTCAGCAATGAAGACTTTCTGGATAGCCTACACAAGAATAGTAAAAATTTTGTAAAAAAAAAAAAAAATCATGATAAAAAGTGCTTTAATGTTTACTTAAATAATGTGAGAGTGAAGCTTACCATGTCAAGGTTCCTCTTCAGCGACATGAAGAGGTCTGGCTGCCTCATACACTTTAGAGCGTCCATGTCCTTTTGTAGAAGGAGAGGTTGCTCCAGAGCAATAGCGATGTATCCCGAATGCCCTCTTTGAAATTCTCTAATGGAGGCATTCAATGGGATGGCAGCCCCCTCTACCTCCAGTCGAGGAGCCCAAATACGTTTTTGGCGCCCCTCAAGAGTAGTTGTCTCCTCCCTATTGTCTGTAGGAGCAACATGTTTGTCCTTGGCCACCTTTTTGAGGGATCTCGCCCTTTTCTACTTGTTGCTTCTTCCTTTTCTTCTTTAAGTCTGGTATGGGGAGTAGGCCAGTTGTGGTTGTGGGTGGGGGAAGGTTAGGTGGTAAGGTGGGCGGAAGTTGGGTTTTTGGGGCCTCTTTGGAAGACGACCTTTTTTGCCTACCAGCCATTATATCTCTTAAACCCTTCCTCGGATTCAAAGCCATCGATTCTTCCTTTGCCTCCCTATCTACTTCGGTAAATATCAAAGGAGGAAAATTGGTTGTTAACCTGTTGGGTTCACTCTCAGAGTCTGAGAGATTGATAGGATTAATCCACTCCTCTTCTTCCTTCTCTAATTGAAAATTTTCTATTTCTTCCTCGAGTGACAGGCGTGAGGAGGAAGATTCCTCCTTGGAGGCTGCTACTTCGACGCGTACAGGGGGGATTGCTGCTATTGGGCGTGCGAGAAGGATAAGAGGAGATTCGTCTGGCAGTTCTCGTGAGGCAAGAAATCCTGCGTTAGAGACGTCTATTCTTCTACGTCTACTGTCGTCCGCTATGATGGCATTGCCTATTTCTTGAAAGGTGGTTGATGTGGGTTCAAAGCCCAAGATAAGATGGACCACCCTCAACTGCTCATCTTCACTCACAAACACCTCGGATCTTAAAACTCTGTTAAGGTCCTTGACGTTGGATAGACTTAGATGGGGCGCTATGTGTTACCTGCCTGCAAAAACATTCGAGAAGGCAATCATGGTCAGACCAATAACATTCGCCACCAAAGGGAATCTAATGTACAATAAAAATATGAATGATAAAGTTAGAAGAACTACACCCCCTGCCAAAGGGCCTAACCCTATGGAGTCACACCTGGTGTTCCCTCCTCGACTGGACAGTGAAGTCTGTCGTGCCACTCCCCGGAGGCGATTAGGTAGTCGTCCTTCATACCTTTGTTAGATTTGGGAAGACAAGATACAAGCCTAATGATGTTAGACATAGACTTGAGGTAATACCCCGAGTTCGTAAGTGAGTGACACTCATACATGTCGTGCCATGTGAATCTCAAATCCATCTGCTTATTGAGAGTGTCGACACTACCTAAGATTCTAAAGACGTTAGGTGCACATTGGTGCGGGCACAACCTATGGTTATATAGGTAATCTCGAGTTACACCCCCTATGGGAAGTGTTATTCCTCCTTCTAAGAATGCGATTATGGGAATGACGACTTCTCCTTCTTTCCTATCAGTATACATTTGGTCTGGGGCGCAATATCTCAAACCAACTCGTGGGGGAATGTGGTATTTGGCTTTAAAGCCCTCCATACTAGCAGGAGTATCTACTAGGTCTTTGACTCTACCCATTTAAAAAAAAATAGAAATGAAGATTTTGAAAAAGGGGAAGAAACTTAATAGGCTGAGAAGAATGGCCGAGGAGAAAAAGAATCTAAGAGCGTGAAAACTTACAAGGGAAAGAACGGATGACTCTTCAAGCACTTCTTAGGAACTAGGAGAGTAGAGGATTCTTAAGGGTTGATTGGTCTGTGAAATAATGAGAAAATTATATCCTTCCAAACGTTTTATATGAAAGGTGTGGTAGAGCAGGAGTTATCTCGCTAAAAATTCGGGGCAAGATTTTGACTGTTGGATTTACATCCCATCGTTGAACATGGAGGACAGGGCGCCGCCTTGAGTATTTAATGGGGCATCGCGGGCCTCGAAGCGTCAGAAACAGTTTTAAGAATGGGAAATGGCACTCTCACGTGTGAAAATTTGAGAAATGTGTAGAGGTTGTCGCGTTGGGTTAAAACCCCAATTTTCTCCTCGGATAGAGGAGAAAAATGAAGTTTTGAGGGGCTATTGTGGGGATAAAAGGCCCAAGATACGTCTTTGGGCCATGAGCTTGGTCCGAGGATGCTTACTTGGCCGAGGATGGCTTAATAGTAATAATGATATCAAACTTGCAGACTTAAGAGCAAATATGGCAGACGAAGTGAATGTAAATAATCCGAGAAGGGGTACATCCTGAGCTAAAGGCAGTGAGGATCAGGTGGTACGTTTTGTTGATTATAATGATATTTTGGAAGGTCTTAGGGATAAAGACATGTTTCATAAGGGCACAAAGAATAAGGGCAGTTGGGAAATATCTCAGAGAAAGCTGTTGCCACCACATTGAATGCTCTGTACCTAAGTCTCTAGCCGCATTAATGAGGAAGTGATATCTGAACATTGATTCTCAACCTTACAACTATTACCTAAAAGACTTCAGGAAAGTGCTGATGGGACAAGTATCTATGCTAGTAGTCTAGATCTACACGTGGAGAGCAAGGATGAAGAAGGGGATGAAGTATAAGAAGGAAGGAGGCCCTGGAGAAGGGGGGATTGAGAGATAGAAAGAAAAACACTGTAGACTGAATATTGGTAATCAATCTTTAAGTGAGGAAAAATATAAGCACTTGGTTCTCGGCTTGAGTCTGAAGATAAGTTTCGTTTTATAAACTCGTTCATCCTTATTGTTTTGTGATCTTGGGCCATTGTTATTACCGTTTAAGTTCATTAGAATTAAGATTTTTGACCCACACTCTATAAATTTATTGTATTGGACTCTTTGGGCCTATACTCTCCTTCTTGTTGGGCCTAGGCACGAACTTTGTCCTTACAATTGGTATATGTAAAGATGATTGTTTACATCACCGCAGCCACAACTTCCAATTTTAACAAATTATTGAATAATTATGTAAAATATAGCAGGTTTTTTTTCTAATTTATTTTTTTTACATGAAATAATAGTATAATAATTACTTGAATTCAAATGGGTAAAAACTTTGTCGGCGTGCAAAGTTTTATCAAACTGGCTGTCTCAA
Organism: Castanopsis chinensis; assembly: GCA_032878915.1. Taxonomy (NCBI): domain Eukaryota; kingdom Viridiplantae; phylum Streptophyta; class Magnoliopsida; order Fagales; family Fagaceae; genus Castanopsis; species Castanopsis chinensis. Next base: position 1,853,780 of record JAVQMG010000084.1, read on the forward strand.
AAGGGAAGGAAAAAAAGAAAAAAGAAAAAGAAAAAAAAAACGAGCAAAATTCTTTAGTGGTAGATAGGGCACAACTCATTATTCACGGGTCGATATATATCTCATGCCCTACACAATTTGTTTAAAGTTTAAACTATATATATATATATATATATATATATATATCCATTCATGAAGGTTTTGACTGGTTAAACATCAGTGTTTCTCCCAGCAAAGTTTTAGAAATTTCAATGGGTACCCAATGCTAGCTTATCCATATTTTTAGTAAACAAGAGTTTCCCGTAGGACTTCTGAGTTTTCAGTCGTGAGTGATGGAAGAGATATATACGCATAGACTCAGATGCCTGTTTTGCCAATTTTTCTATGACACACGTGCTTTGATTTAGCTGGTTCATTGTAAGTCTTTGCAATGTTAATTTTATACAAATTGGTAGGAGGAAATAATAAACTAATTAAGTTATTCTTTGGTTGTTTGTTTGCACCCATCGTTTTAATTGGGTATTTATGTTAAAGAATGAAGTCAATCAAACTTCGATGATGCATTAATTAACTGGACTATTGGCAAATGGACTCGTTCATATAGATTGACTCCATAAACCCAACAAACATGTGTTGCAAAGGGAGATTGGCATTCTGGCAACTTGTTCATTAAACTATGAAAATTAAACCAAGGACTGCTATCTTGTTCATTAAACTAAGAAAATTATTAAAAAAACATCTCTTTATTAATGGCCAAAAATTATATAATATCTCTCTCTCTCTCTCTCTCTCTCTCTCTCTCTCTCTCTCTCTGTGGATGGAGCAGACAAGAAATCCCTTAGAGTTTGGACCCTGTCAGCTGAGCTTTATGTGGATCTGGTGTGCTTGGCTGACAAAGCCTATTATTTTATCTAATTTTTTAATCGGATCATGGATGTTGAAAAATTTTAAATTAATAAAGAAAAAAGTCCCACACACAGCAGAAGATGGATCAACGTGGGAGGAATGAGAGGCTCATTGGATGCACAAAAGGGCAGCTTAAAACTAATGATGCGCTTTAATTTCTTCAAAATGTTGGTTGGATTTTTTTTTGTTTTTGTTTTTTGCGCACTTATCATCATTTTTTTAACATTTTAGTTAGTCGTCAAGTTTGCAAAATTATTTAGCAAACTAGTATCTCGAGTGTCTAAAACTAGAGTTCAAAGATGGAACTCGAGTTTCTGAGACTCGAGTTACAAGTAATGGCAATCTGACATGGGAAAAAAAAATCTATGTGGAACTCGAGTTCCACTATTCTCTACATACATCTGTTCCTCTTCTTCTTCTTCCTCCCAGATCTAGTCCCTTGTTTTTCTTCTTCTCTTTTTCCCTTCCGAATTTGGTTCTTCTTCTTCTTCCTTCAAGATATGGTCCTTTGTTCTTCTGAATTTGGTCCTCTGTTCCTCTATTCTTCTTTTTCTTCCTTCTTCAGATCTACTTCTATAGAATTTGAGTGTAAAAAACTCGAGTTCCACATGGATAAATTATTCCACATCAGCACTAGAACTTGAGTCTTAAAAACTTGAGTTTGTCACCAAACTCAAGTCTCAATGACTCGATATATTAGTTTTTTAAATAATTTCAAAACCATGCTTACTAACAAAATAGTTGATAAAAATTAATGCTAGTTTGGAAAATTTCCCCATATTTGTAGGTATCTACTATATATGGGTCTCTAGTACAGTACACACACCTTGCTCTTCCTATATATTATTAGATCAAATCATTATGAAGTTGAAATAATAATAAGATATGATTTCAATCTGACAAGTGAGGTCCAATTCTTCCTATATATTATTAGATTAAATCATTATGAAGTAGAAATAATAATAAGATATGATTTCAATCTGACAAGTGAGGCCCAATACTGCGAGTGTATAATGATCAACTCACTGTATATTTCTGAAAAAAAAAAAAAAAAAAAACTCATTGTATATTTAATATTTTAATCATTTATTAAATTCTGTACACGATTCTTTAAAAAAAAAGAAATTCTGAACCATGCTGGTATAAAATGCTCTACAAATAAAGTTCATTAAGATATTGTAAAAAACCATCTTAATTTTTAATTGTATTATTATTTTTAGTTACATTGAAAGAATTTAATGTAAATAGGAGGTATTTTTTTTTTGTTAAATTATAACTTATACACGTGTGGTTTGGCTGAAATTTAAGTTGTCTGTTTGGGTTTAAAATTTGATACTTTACTCACTTAAAATTTGACCAAAATTTAAATTGTCGACCTGTGGTTTGAAATTCCATAACGCATGCAAGTGTTCTAATGAATAGTTTTTGATTTTGTATTTTTATTTATTATTTTTTTTTTGTATTTTTGGAGGAGAAAAAATAAAAGTGGAGCAAAATTACATATTTAACTCTATTTTTAATAGATGTGGGTTATTGAAATCCAACTAAGCTAATCTTAAGTGGGTAGTATATCATATTTTAAACCACAAATTGACAACTTAAATTTCGGCTAAATTATAAATGAGTGAATTGTAATTTTTCCTTTTTTTTTTTTGTTGAGTTTTTTAAGAAGATAAACAGGAGGTTGTTAATTGACAATGATTTTATTAAAGAAGCCATATAATAATTTCAAGTGCCGATAAGATTTACTGTGTACCATTGCCTGTCCTTTTCCTGGGTTTATTTTATATTATTTTTCAGTTCTGTAATTAATTCGCTAATATATTGCTACTCTATAAAAGGCCACAAGGTGGTTCCAAGAATAACCAAGATATCAGTTATGGAGTTTCAAGTCTATAAACTCTTAGGCTTCCTACTTCTGCTTGGCTCTTTGAGTCATAGCATTGCTGTTACACCAAGAAATGTCACTGCTTCACTCAACCGGAACAATTTTCCGGCCGGTTTCATTTTTGGGACAGCGTCGGCTTCTTACCAGGTAAGTCCTTGGTTTTGCACATGTTTGTATAATATCTAATGGAGTTTTGCTTCAAGTGTCCTGAGAGTCTGAGATATCATGCATAACGCATATGTGTCAATGTGTGTTTAAATTTCAGTATGAAGGTGCAGCAAAGGAAGGAGGTAAAGGACCAAGTATATGGGATACTAACACCCATAAATATCCAGGTCTCTCTCTCTCTCTCTCTCCACTCACACTACACATATGCTTACCCTCTATCTCTAAAAGTTACGCACTGAACTCATGATTCACACCATGTGTAATACTACCTACGATAAATAAGTTCATTTCATTTTTTTTTTTGAGTAAAATACAGAAATTATTCTGAGGTTTGAGTTAACGCCAAGTATTATTAATTTTTTTTCAAATATATTGAATTTTCTCCCTTACACAAAACTCACTTAACAGTTAACATCATTGAAAAATTATGTTGTTCTTCTAGCTTCCTTCCTCATCTCTAAATAGTATTTATTTACCATGACTTCCCAAACACTTTCGCGATCATATAATTGCCACAATACAGTCATTTGTAAGAGTAGGGTTATGGAAGGAAAGTCTTTATGATCCATCACACCTGTGAGTTTAAGAATTGTTAGTTCAAGTAGTGACAAGCTTAATTATTGCTCAAACAGTCCTACACTCTCACGTTATACAAGAGTAAAGATTAAGTGGTTGAGTATAGAGACTACATGCACGAGCTTTTTTTAATTTTCGAAAAAGTCTAGTGCTACAACTTGTGTCATAATTTGTGACACAACTTGCCCATGTGGTGAGTTGTGATTGGACGAGAGGTGTCCTCACATGAACCCACCAGCACCTCTCCACCAACCACAACTCGCTACATGGGCGAATTTTAGCACAAGTTGTGGCACCATAACTGCTCTTAATTTTTCATATATATTCTTACAGTGGTGGGGGACCATTGCAAGCATCCACATTAGTATGTGCAAAAGTTTTTCTATTTTGTACATCTAAAACTTACTTTTTCAGTTTTACACATTTACTTTTACAAAACACCCACATTAGTTTGTTTATTATATATATTTATTCAAATAAAATATTCATTTCTTTAACACTGTGAACAGTAACCATGAGAGTGAAGTGAGAAAGGAAATGAGAAAAAGAGAGTGAGGAGTGAGAAAAAAAGAATAAAAAAATTATTTACACCGTGAATAGTAACCGTGTATATATGTACGGTTATTGTTCATTTACAAGACCATTGTGTATATTTATACATTTTTACAAAAACTGATGTGGGGGATTTTTGGGTTAAAATGTGTAAAATTGATTACTTTTTATATTTTAGAAGGCTAATCATGAGCTGGTGTGGTTACTCTAAGAACTTGTCTTGGAGCCTAGTTTGAAATCCATGTTCTTACCGTGGTTTATAAAACTAGATAATAATATGAAGCATGGGGCCAAATTGATTTTTGTTTTATATGTTTTTGCTTAAACAAAAAAGCTTTGACTTCAAGGCGATACAGATTTACAGAAATCAAACCATGTGGTTTCAGCAGCTTTAGGGGGAAGAAGGGGACATAGATGAAAGCTACGAAATTGCATTTCTGCTAAATTGTTGTAATAAAATTTCGACAAGTACTTCTCCGTTGAACCAAATTTTTTTGGACCGGACAAAATTGACACTATCCCGATTAGGAATGGCAACGGGTCGGGTTCGGGCCGGGTTTTTACATACCCGGACCCGACCCGCGGGGCAAAACTCGAGACCCGGACCCGACCCGATTATTAATCGGGTTTTTTTTCCAGGGCCCAAACCCGCCCCGTCGGGCTCCACGGGCCCCGCGGGCCCCGTTTATCTCTTGGGCCCAAATCTAGCCCAACCAAAAAAAAAAAAAAATTTGAAGCCAATTACAATTTTTTTTTAGATTCAAACCCATTTAGTCAAGTCCACAAGGTTACTAATATGATATATATATATATATATATATATATTCATATATATAAGAGGGGGTTTAGTAATTTAATATAACCGGGTTTTTATCCGGGCCGAGTTTCGGGTCGGGTTTCGGATTTTTTTAAAAAACCCAGACCCGACCCGGATCCGCTTCGGGTTTTTTTTTAAAAACCCATATCCGACCCTATTCTTTATCGGACCGGGTAAAATCTGGCCCATTAGGATCGGGCCGGGCCGGGTATCCGCGGGTCGGATCTAAATTGCCATCCCTAATCCCGATAAAAAAAGAGTATGGATAAGATTTTTTGGACTCATAAGAAAGTTTGAAACCGACCCGTGGATCACATCAGTTGGCCTACTTTATTTCAAATGGATTTTTTAAATAATTTAATTAATTTTTATTTTTTGTTTTTTCTGAGTCTGTTAAATGTTAATCCTATCTCACATTTTCACTGTTTGTTGGTTTCTTTATTTCCTATTTTTTGCCTATGTTTTGTTTTTCTCAAAAGAACTTAAAAATTCTTTTTTCACACTTTAAAGTTCACCCATAAATGTGTAATTATAAGAATTTATGCATTATTTAACTTTTGTTATGAGTATTTTTGTTTTTGTTTTATTTTTTATTTTATGTGTATTTGTTCTCTTGTTAGCATTGAAAGGAAGATAAATACAATATTAAAGTGATTCTTTTTTATGTTTTATTAATTTTGGCTTATGAAAAAAAAGAAAAGGATCATATCGAGTTTGACTTGTGGCTCAAAGTAAGGCATAACAAAATTTACGTCTTCTAAATATAAGCTTTGTGATGAAATTACAGATAAGATAGCAGATGGAAGTAATGGAGATGTAGCTGTGGATCAATATCATTGCTACAAGGTACATGAACTGATGAACATAACATAAAATGAAAATGAAGCCTCACCCATACGTGTTTGGAATTTTCTGAAGTTTTAAGGCCCATGCTGCTTGCAAAATTTGATCATTCCAAATATTGAGCCCACTAATAATTACAAACCGGAAAGGAACTTAAACTATTTTTGGCAAATATTTATTTATTTATTTATTATTATATATATTGTGGGTACTTGACTCGCACACAAAGGCGTTTGTTCGCTTTGGGGAGCCAGGCCCTCACGAATTTGTTCTCCCACCCAAGTGCAGGTCCCAGAGCCTCTTTGGAAACGGCTAGTTAGCCTATCCTCAAGGATTAGAACCCCACATCGGAAGGAGAACCCTCCCACTAGCGCTTTATATGCTTCTGGAGCTTGCACTAGTGTACCACTCCTCACACATGTGTGAGGAGTGGTACACTAGTGCAAGCTCCAGAAGCATATAAAGCGCTAGTGGGAGGGTTCTCCTTCCGATGTGTGAGGAGTGGTACACTAGTGCAAGCTCCAGAAGCATATAAAGCGCTAGTGGGAGGGTTCTCCTTCCGATGTGGGGTTCTAATCCTTGAGGATAGGCTAACTGGCCGTTTCCAAAGAGGCTCTGGGACCTGCACTCGGGTGGGAGGACAAATTCGTGAGGGCCTGGCTCCCCAAAGCGAACAAACGCCTTTGTGTGCGAGTCAAGTACCCACATATATATATATATATATATATATTTTTTGGTTTTAGGAAGACGTAGGGATTATGAAGGAGATGAATTTAGATGCATATAGGTTCTCAATCTCATGGCCCTGAATTTTACCAAGTAAGATTATTTGCATTAATATTTACTTTGAGATTTATGAGGTATAATTGATTATACATTAGGGACTTGAATCAATATAATTATGCCCTTCTATGTTCCTAACAATTTTATCATTGGGTCTAATTTCAGAAGGAAAACTTAGTGGCGGTGTAAATAGAGAAGGAATCAAGTACTACAACAACCTCATCTATGAGCTTCTAGGAAAAGGCCAAGATTCAATCTTAAAATTTCATCATATCATCAACTTATTTTACTTTTATAATTCATGATTTAATTTTTTCCATTAATGAATGCAGGTTTAAAGCCCTTTGTGACAATTTTCCACTGGGATCTTCCCCAAGCCTTAGAAGATGAGTACGGTGGTTTCTTAAGTCCCCACATTGTGTAAGTGACTAAGTCACCAAATAATCTGCACCTCTTCTCCATCCGTTTATAGACTTTTTACATACAGTTATCATATCATAACTAATATTTAAATGACTCCCATGTTTAGGATAAAAGAAAAAATATTGAGGACCCATAAGGATACTAAGTGAATTTAATTATTTAACCATTATTTTAACACTCTTAGAGTTTAAATAATAACTAAATGGTAACAACATATTTTATGATATCTTATGTCTATGATTTAGATTCCATCTCCCTTTCCCATGCTATCTTTCTATCTCAAAAAAACCAATAAAAAAAAAAAAATTCTGCTGGTGGGGCACAATGTGGGGTGGAGCATAAGATAAGAGACTGAAGCAGAGATAGGTTAAATCTCAATGCCATGATAAAATAAATAAATTACAATTTGTCTCAAAAGGTTAAACTACAAAGGAAAAAAATTAATTTAATTATTTAATGATTATTCTAACACACACGTCTAATATTTAGGGATGATTTTCGGGACTATGCGGAACTGTGCTTCAAGGAGTTTGGTGATCGGGTAAAGCATTGGATCACACTCAATGAGCCACATACGGTTCAGCAATGATGGTTATGTAATAGGGCAGTTAGCACCTGGTCGATGTTCTGCACTGAGGGGAATTCAGGAACAGAGCCATATTTGGTGACACACCACCAGCTGCTTGCTTATGCAGTCGCGGTTAAAGTGTACAAGCAAAAATATCAGGTTTGACTTATCACACTTTAACATAAAGAAACCAAATATTTCCATGTTATTACTCTAAAAAGATACTCATTGCACATGATATAATGAGTATCTCTTAGACCACATGAATGTCAATTTCTAAATATGATTAAGTGAAGTTTAGTTAAATTAACTAATAAAGTCTCTTATTATTGAATAAGAGATCTAAGATTTGAATCCTGCATACACTAAAAATCAAATGGTGTCTTAGTCGATGATATGAGCAATCATAATGAAATTGATACCATAGGTTAAAATTTTAATGTATCTATCAAAATACTTTGATAAATATAGAAATTCTCAAGCATAAGCACTGAGTGTCTCAAAAAATGTCAACAATGCAGGCAGCATAGAAAGGTGTTATAGGGATAACACTAGTGAGTCATTGGATGGTGCCATACTCTAATGCGAACGACAACCAAAATGCGGCACAACGTGCCCTTGATTTCATGCTGGGATGGTAAGTTCTGCTTGCTGGTTTTCATTTTACATTTTATATATATAATTTAATCCTTGCCCTATGACAAACTTAAATATTTCTACCTACAAAAATGTTGGGAAATTTAGACCCTGGTTGATAAAATTAACAAGTTTTAAACCCAAGTTGTTAATTAGATTTATTATGCATAAAACTTGTTAAAACAAACAAGCATCAATATCGTGTCAAATATAAGTGCAGTGGAAAAGTAAATAAGTCAAGATATGATGACCTAGGAAAACCAATGAAACCAACCAGTTTCACAGTAAAAAACTTGGGGGGAAACCTTCCCGAAAAGCAATTCATTATAGTAAAGAGAAGTTTCAGATCTAGTACAAAACCTTTATCCCTAGACTCTACAATCCCCGTAGATGAACTTACAGCAGAAACTTTCTACCGCTTCAGAACCTCTGAACTCTTCAATACATGAACGCCACCCTTTTATGCACGGATCCCAGTACGTGACTCACTCACCAACTTGAGGAAGAAGAATGTTGGCTGCAAAGTTCTTCATTTCATCAACAATGAAGATCAAGAAGCACTTGGTTACAAAACCCTATGATGCAAAGACGCAGTAGCTTCTCTCAAAGAGAATAAGGCTTCGGTCACTTTTTGCATATGTTCTTTTTGTATTCTCTTATGTGACGGCCTCTAAAATAAGCCTTATATATGTCTAGGGTTGTGAGAAAAAAACCCTTACACAAATACATAAACATGGGCCGAAAATCAGATCTGAAAATCTGAATTCTCGTAACCTCGATAGCTGCTCGATCGATCGAGAAGCTGTAGAGCTTCATTCATTAAATCTCGATAGATAGCTATCTGTCGAGAAGCTATCGAGCAGGTGTTCAGCAGGTGTCCAGCTATTTGTCCAGCTATTTGTCCAGCTTTAGTGAACACTTTTTCTTCACTTGTTTCTTGGTCCAATCTTCATGGTTTTAATACTAGACTTGAACCATCATGTTCTTTGAAGTATTAAACACATCCTAGATCTACTCAAATATAAGTAAAGTGCGTTTTGTCAAAGGATTAGCCAACTACATAAAATATGTCCTTAACAATCTCCCCCTTTGGCAATCCGTGACAAAACTACAACAAACAAATGAACATATGAGAGAAGTTATAAATCACTCAACTCATACTCACTTGTTGAATACAATAAAATCTACCCTAACACAAACTCTTGAAAAACTTTGCAAGAAGAGTGTTCATGGCATGAAAGACTTTGACAATCTGTATTTCTGAAACACTTTAAACAAAACACATCAAAACATCTTTGTGTGAAGCAGAAATAATAAATTGCATACAAATAAAAAAACATGTGTATAAAGATAGAAAAGAAATAACACATGTAGAGATAGGTGAAGAAAACATACATCATCATATATATACCACTTGATAACTACTATGTTATATGTAAAAATGGTCACAAGACCTAGGTACATGAACAAGGAGGTAAACACTCCTCCTAACAAGATGAAACACAACTCCCCATTACAAGGGCATGTATTTCTCCCCTTAGCTTGTAGAATCTTAAAGAAAGAAACTATAAATTTTCCAATATCTCCCTCTTTTTGTCACGATTGACAGAGGGTACAGGAAGCTATAAAGTTTTACCCGAGAAACATAAAGATGATCAAGGGGGCACAAAGAATCCATAAAAATGCATGAATGTAATGAAAGAAGATGCTATGGATGACAAGATAAGAGAAACATGCAAAACAAAGAAAAATAAAATGCATGCAAGGATAACTTGTTCGATCGGAAGGCGTCGAGAAGCTATCGAGCCAACCTTGATGGATTGAGAAAATGTCGAGGATCTATCGAGCAGACAGAAGATATCTCGATCGATCCACCTAGCTATCGAGAGATGTTGAGATTGCGATAAGATGCAACTGAAGAGCTCGACAGATAAACCAAGTATCGAGAGGTGCCGAGGAGGTGTCGAGATTGCTTGAAAATAGTTTTTTAAGAAGGGAAAAGCACAGATATGAATGCAATCAAGCATGCAACTCAACCAAAGATCCAAACAACATATTAACCTTTCAAAAACATCTCTCAACAAGAAAAATATCATGCATTTTGATCCAAAACACACACACACACTAAACAAGTTTAACCAATTTTTATATTTTAAAAACAAGTTAAGACAGTTTAGTGAGAATACATCAACACATGTAAACCTTGTGATGGTCAAATCACATTGTACTTGCACATGTATCAAAAATAGCAAAAAATATTGCGTGTTGTGTGTGAAGAACATCGCAAGATTGCATAAGTTTCTCAGAGTTATGATGATTTGAGATATGAGAAAATCACTTTAACTCACACACAATCATAACCATTTGATGGGGACATCACCTTCGAGGTACATTATATAACTCCCACATCTCCTAGAAAACACGCTTGCAATCATATTTTAAAGCATTTTGTTCTTTTTGCTTTTATTTCTTTGCATATTTTCTTATATTAAGCAAACCATGCATGGGTATATAAAAGAGAGAAAAGAAATATCCAATTATGTTAAGCCTTTTGACATTGAACTTTTGCTTTGCTTTGTCAAAGCATACAGATGTCATTGACATTGCACTTTTGCTATGTCGAAGCATACAGATGTCATTTTATGATTGGTGAGTAACAGTGATGAGATGGTTATTTATGCCTTTCTCTTAAGATTTTCTAGTTCCACCCATCAAAAAGAGTGATACGAGTGTTAAGTACAAGAGATCACTTAATCTTACTCATCACAAATAAAGAGCCACAAAGCTCACTTGCTTAGTTTGTGCATAAGAATGCCCATCTAAGCTACAAGAGATACAAAATTTAGAAAACTCTGTTTCAATGACTAATTTAAAGTTCACAAGAACCGATGTACACAAACACACTATTTTTGTATTTTTCTAATTTTTCCTTTTTTTTTTTTAATTTTTTATTTTAAAAACAAAACAAAATAAAATAAAAACTAAACAACCAAACAAAAACAGACAAACAACATGAATGCATGAAAGAAAGATGCATATACATGAGAGCACGATAGAAAGGTGCAGATGCATGAAAGTATGATTTCAAAAGCAGATAAGAAATCAAGCAAAGAGAGTCCTACTTTAGATAGAAAGAATTAAAGCAGAGGACAAACAGAAAAGACAATTAAGTCTTAGGCTCCTTTCTCACCCACACAGCACGAGTCTTTGGCCGTGAAGATGAAAAGGCACGTGTCCTATTATGACTACTAAATGACATAGAAGAATTAAAATTCTCTTGAAATTGAGTTAAAAAGCTCAAGGCTTTTAATAACTCTCCAAACAAAGGTGTAGGTCCTTGAGAGGAAACCTGTAACCGTTTGGACAATTGCTTATGAGGATAAAACTTGAAGCAATTAGGACGGATGTGTCCAAAAACACCACAATGGTGACAAACATGAGGTCCAACAAAGGATTTAGAATTAGACAAATCAGTTTTGGATTTCATACCTTTATTACCTTTCTCAGATTAAAGCACAATGACAATCCTTGATCCAGAAGCTGTGGAAGAGGAGGGGCTGTAAGAGATAGCATATCCTAAGCCAGTCTTTTTTGAGCTAGGCTTTTGAGCACTTAAGACCTCATCAAGCTTTGCACTAGACATCCTCTCTATTTGAGTTCTAGCTTGACTAAGCTCTACCTCAAGATTCTTGACCTTCTCTTCTAATGAGGTGTTCTCCATAACAAGAGTCTCAACTAACCTTGTAGTCTCATCTAGCTTGACCAACAAATCAGCTTTTTCAGTTTTTACTCCATTAAACTCTTTCCTACAAAGATGAGAAGTTTTTTCAGATTTTATGAATTCAGTGCATAGCTTATCATAGGCTTCCTAAAGGGTCATCTTCTTGGATACTTCATCATCAGAAGAATCCTCACTGTCACTAGCACTTTTCACAATCACCTTATCGATTGAGGCAGCAAAGGCTATAACATGACTACATTCATTCACATACTCATCAGAAGAGTCATTCTTAGTGTCACTCCAAGTAGCAATCAACCCTTTATCTTATGACTTCTTGGCCTTTTCCCTCATAAGGTAGTTTGGTCACTCTATCCTCATATGACCAAAACCCTTGCATTCATGGCATTGGATGAGGGGTTTCTCATTCTTACCCTTCCTAGAGGATTTAGATTTCTTAAGAGGTTTGCCCTTATACTTTTTCCTAAACTGAAGAAGCTTGATAATCTCATCAGTTATGAAGGTTAGATCCTCATCCTCATCCTCATCCTCATCATCATCTTCATCTTCATCTTTAGAGTCCTCAATCTCTTCCTCTATACCCGTAAGAGCCAAATTTTTACTCTTTCCACATTTTCCCATTGAGCCTAATCGCATCTCGTAGGTTTGAAGGTTCTCTACAAGCTCAGTTAAAGGAATTTGATCAATGTCCTTTGCTTCTTCAATGGCAGTGATCTTGGGATGGAATCTTTCAGGTAATGACATAAGGATTTTCCTAACAATTTTGGATTCTACTATAGATTCTCCAAGGTTGAAAGCAGAATTCACAATATCCTTTAGTTTAGCATAGAACTCATCAAAGGTCTCATCCTCTTCCATCCTTATTTCTTCAAAACTACTAGTGAGTCGTTGAAGCTTCATAGTGTTTACTGCCTTGGTACCTTCATAGGTGGTCTCAAGAATGGTCCATGCTTCCTTGGCAACTTCTGTGGATGATATTTTCTTGAATTGCTCATTGGTCATCCCACAAAACAAAGCATTCAAGGCCCTACTATTGAAATTTGTCGTTATGATTGTTGCATCATCCCAATCCACTGGCAATTCCTTTGGCTTAATCCAGCCAACTTCAACAGCTTGCCATACCTGTTCACCTAGAGCTTGCAAGAAAACTTTCATACGAACTTTCCAGTATGCATAATTAGTTCCATCAAATAAAAGAGGAATAAAAAAAGATTGTCCACGATCCATGAAAACAAGGGTCAAGTATCACACTCAGGAAATTAATCCAATCAGAGTGTACCCTGTCTGATACCACTTGTTGGGAAATTTAGACCCCGGTTAAAGAAGAAGAACTTTGCAGCCAACATTTTCTTTATATTTTCTTTTCTTGTATTTAGAAATAAAGCACATCATGTTGAGGCTTATGTAGTTATGTTAATATCCCTAAGTAATCGTAGGCTGCTTCAAGTTGGCTCTATGTGTATCCTAGGGGAATTCGAGATCTTTTGCTTTACACAAAGAGGAAGTACCATAATCCACTAATTTACATCACCGAGAATGGTAATTTCCTCTAACTTCTTTTTTTATTTATATTTATAATCCCAAATTATTAGGTTTCCATTTGATGCTAAATTTGCCTAACTATATTTATAGAAGTTGATAAGTTCGATAATGCCACTTTGTCGCTTGAGGAAGCCCTTTTTGACAACCAAAGAATTGAGTATTACCATAGCCATCTTTGGTACCTTCTTAGGGCTATCAAGTAAGTACTTAACATTAACAAATAGAAAGTTTGATTTACCAATGAAACAGTCTTCTTCTTCTTCTTCTTCTTCTTCTTCTTCTTCTTCTTCTTCTTCTTCTTCTTCTTCTTTTTTTTTTTGAGATAAAAGTTAGAATTAATATTAAGAGGAAAAAGTCAACAAAAAAAAAAAAAAACACTTATAAACCCAAAAACTCAACCGAACAATCTAAAATAAAATAGATTTCATATCCATAAATCTCTCTCTCTCTCTCTCTCTCTTTCCCTCCTTGCAAAAATTTAACTAGTGTTGATTTCTTTTCTATGTTATAGGGATGGCGTTAATGTAAAGGGATACTTTGCCTAGTCATTGTTGGACAACTTTGAGTGGAGTTCAGGTTATACTGTTCGATTTGGAATCAACCATGTGGACTACAAAGATGGGTTAAAAAGACACCCAAAACATTCAGCCCATTGGTTCAAGAATTTTCTCAAAAAGTAGACACAGACTATGCTTGTATTATGAACTAATACTTTCTTCTCCAAATAATAAATTGAATTAGGGTACTCCAACTAATTTTGCCATCTTTTACTTGTTTCTAAAATCTTCAAGAGTGTGAGTACCTACCTAGATACTTTTGAATTATTTGTTACATTGGAATATTTATTGAAAGCTCAATTAGTGTGAAAGCACTAATGCTTGTTCAGACCTCAATAAGAGTAGATAGCAGAATAAGAGTAGATAAGTGCAATAAACTGGTAACACTACTCTAAACCATACTCAACCACAATGAACAATAAAAGAAAAGCTCAAAGTGTAGGGAAGAGAGATTCAAACACAAGATAACACCAAGACGTGTTATCGAAGAGGAAACCGAAGAACTTGGCAAAAAATCTCTTCGTGACCCTCCAAGTAGAAATCGATCTACTAGTGAATAAGTTGGAGTACACGAATAACAAAATACTCTCCAAGCCTAGTCCACCTCATGTACTTGAGCCATCCAAGCACCTGCAACAAACGGACTTCTTGGAGTCTTGACTTTACTAGCTTTTCGGATCCCGCTATTCAGACCGATTGCATCCGCCATTTAATGGCTCATTCCAATACTTTCCAAATGCATCAAAACTTGACTCAACACTTATATTGGATGAGGTAAGTGTTTGGGCTTGATAGGCCAAAAATGTATTGACCCCTTTGAAAAATTATTTAATTAATTATCGAAGTTAATTAATTAAATCAATTTAACATGCAATAGTGTGGTAGCACAAAAAAATCACCAACTAAGTTAAATGCAGTGAAAAATAAATTTGACATAAGTGATTTGTTTACGAATGGGGAAAACCACCGAGATAAAACCCCGCCGGATGAATTTAAATTCACCACTCCCGAGAATCTACTATTATCAAAATAAGCAGTTTCAAGTAAAATGAATCCTAGTACCTAATATTAACCTACAGTTGAACCCTTAACTCAATACCTAATAGGACTTGTATTGTAGTGGCAATCTTTCCTTTCAATGCACAAATCCTAGTACATGACTAACTAATGATGCATGGATCTCAGTACGTGACTAACTCCTTTGCACGAATCCCAGTATGTGACTAACACACTAGCTTGAGGAAGATGTTGGTTGCAAAGTTCTTTAGTTCATCAATATGAAAATTGTTAGGGTACATTTTTTTTTTTACACCTAATTTCATTTGAATACCACCTATTCTATTTAAAGCCCAAGAATATTTATGCTTGACAATATTTGAAAAGCCCATGATTCAAGTCCATGGAAAAACAATTTTATCAATGGAATTCAAATCCATAATCAAAGCCTATGGTTTAAACCCATGGCAATTTATCCAAAGCCCAACTCTCATTGGCAACATCAAAGCCCAATTCTCATTGGCAATATCAAAGCCCAGTTCCTGCTGGCAATATTTAAAGCCCAATTTTCGTTGGCAACATCAAAGCCCAATTCTCATTGGCAAATAACAAAAGTCCAACTTATGTTGGCACTATTAAAAGCCCAAGCTAACTACTTGGCACTATTTTATCACAAGCCCAAGGTTATTAATACTTGACAAAATACTATTATTTCACTTAAAAGTCCAATAATAAACAATACTTACTATAATATTACAAGCTCATGGAATTTATGAATTATCTATTCTCAAAACCCGTGACAATCATCTTATAAAAGCCCATGGAAAGTTATGATTATTTATCTTAGACCCATGAAATTTATTTATTTCATATCATATTATAAACTCATGTTCACTATCTATCTTACATCACAACATTCGTAATATTTATTTCCAACACTCATGGTAAGTATTCAAACCCACAAGCTCATCATTTAAATTATGATGCGATTATTAGAAACCATGGACATTATTTACAATATGGAATTCATCATAGTAAATGTTATTTACAAAGGTATTTTGAAACTTGTCCTATTGTTTCAAACAATACAATTAATTGCCCAAAGACCCATTGCATCTATAAGAACCTAAAGAATATCTATTAATAAAAGTCCATGTGGAAGGAAAATCCATGGCGACATGTATTGTTGATTATGTAGGATGCACACAACCCAGACCAAAGGAACCAGCCTAGGTGAACAATCCCAATCCAAGAGATCCTAGCAAGAGGCAGAGGGCGGGAAGTGGGCAAACAACCCTTGTTCATCCTTGACCAAAAGTACAACAAGAGAACCAAGTCTTTAAGAATGAACTAGGGGTTGCCCCATCGGTTTTTGTCACTCTCTACCTAATGTGAACAGTACCCGAGGCTTGTAACATTAGCTGCAACTGAAAGGATGATAGGACTTCATCACCTTCCTCAAGATTACAGCTCCAGCGGAAGGAAAGCTAAAACCAAATTATCCAAGCACCAGCAAATTGATGCTATAAAAGTTAAAAACGTTCAAGACATGATTCATGGCCCAAGCCCATGAATCCTAAAGGGGAAAAATTGGGAACATGTGGTTTGGAAGGCATAAAGGGACCTCCAGCGGAACCCCCTGGAGTAGGCTTAGAACTTGACACTTGGCTTGGGGTGTTCAATCTTACTTCTTGGAGACCAAATCTTAGTTGCAGCATTAGGACTCATTCTTGATACATGCCATAATCATATTGATTCAGCTCAGCCCAGAAATCATGGCATTAAATGCAAAGCACTCTAAAATCCCATCATTACCCAAAGAAGCAAGGCATTCCCAAAAGCAAATCTCTCATTTTTAGGCTAAATCTAATTTATTACTTCAGCTGTCTTGCTCCTTTGAATCAGGCCTACGTTTTTTTGGATTCTTGTTAATTAATACTTCTCTAAACTTCATTATAAAAGCATAAGCACTCAGCCCACAAACAGGACACAGCTACCCCCCTCTAAGGCTTTGGATTTGTTTGCCATTTTTGCTGGTGGTTTAGCTCTCCTTAAGCTCACCACTCATCATCTTTAGCTTACACTCATCTAATCTCAAACATTCTTCTCCCCGTTACACAATCACAGCTCATAAATGTCTTCCAACTAGTCACAAACAACCCATTACTCACCAAAAGCTTCAATCTCAGTATTAATCTTACCCCACTCACTCAAAATAGCCCACATTCACCTCGTTCATGATTTATAAACACACACTCACCAAAATCTTAGTTTAATACTTGCTGCACTGAGCTGGGATCTCTCTCTCCCTTTATTCCATCCTATTTTTCCTCTTTTATTTGTAATTATGAAGCCTTTAATCCTTATTTATTATTGTTATGATGAAAGCCATAATGTTGTGGATACTATGGAAGTTTTCCCTTATGTTGACTTAATAATAATAAGGAAAACATATGATCTTTACTATGTAAACACACTTATTAACCTGAAATTACCTTACTGTTGGAGGACTAATTTGAATTATGACACTGTAAACAGGACTAATAATATAACAAACTAACAAAAGTAACGTGTTTATTGAGCTTTATTGTTGTCTTCTTGTAAGGGTGCAGTCTCTATCTCTTGCTTTGGTGGACTT
Organism: Castanopsis chinensis; assembly: GCA_032878915.1. Lineage (NCBI taxonomy): Eukaryota > Viridiplantae > Streptophyta > Magnoliopsida > Fagales > Fagaceae > Castanopsis > Castanopsis chinensis. Next base: position 1,871,391 of record JAVQMG010000084.1, read on the forward strand.
CCACAACACCGAAAGCCTTTGGGCTTTATTTCAAGGGCCCATCGTTGAGTTTCGGCTTGGCTACCCTATATTCTATTTGGAAATATCAAAATTTTCCCCTCAACAAAGATCAAGAAACTCATTGATTACAAAACCCTTGGCGTAAAAATGCAATAGCTTCTACAGAGAAAAAGATGAGCTAGAGCAATTTATGTCTCCGGTCATAATATACGTGTAGGGATACCAAAAGACCTTCAGACATCTCTTAAAATAATTCTTATATATGTCTAGGATTGTGAGAAAAGAAACCCTACACGGATATGCATGAAATTAGATATGAAAATTCTAATTTCGTAATTCTCGACAAATATAGCTTCTGTCAAGCTTCAACATTAATCCTCAATAGATAGGCTTCTGTTAAGACATCTGTCGAACTTTAATAGACAACATTTCTTCACTTGTTTCTTGGATAGATTTGCATGATTGTAACACTTGACTTGACCAACATGTTTCTTGAAGTTTTAAACCATCCTAGATCTACCCAATTACAAGTAAAGTGCGTTTTGTCAAAGGATTAGCCAATTACATCAAATATGTCCCTAATAGGGCTAAGAGCCTATCAAGAATGTAGAGATGGAGAGGTAAGAGTAGAGGAAAACCATGAGAAAATGTGTAGATGATTGTGGATATAATAATATCTAACTCTCAAGTGTTTTTGCTAGGGTTTTCTCTTTAAAAGCACTCTTTACATTTCTTGGGTAATGAGGGTATATATAGTGTAGGTAAAGAATTTGGTAAAACACTTTTTCTTTTTTTCAAATAGAGAGTTTTGCAAGTAACTCGCGAGATGGCCTTTCTCGCAAAGTACTCGCGAATATGATAGCCTGGCATGATTCTTCAGCTTCTAGTCATGTGCTTCACATGTGACGTTTCGCAAGTTACTTTTCTCACGAGCTTTTCGCGAGCTAGTCGCGAACTGCACTGATTCTTCTTTGACGCTTGATTCTTCACCAATCTCTCACACTCATCCCTTACAGGGAAATGATTGAAGAAAATACAATCAAAATTGGCACGGAATTAAAGCCAACAAAGGCTATATGGAAATCACAACTTTACAATGTGTGAGTCCTATGATTACTTATGCACAAAAGTCCCACATTTTTAACTTTTAAAATAATAATCTACCTAATGCAAATCCTATAAGCAAATCATTTATATTATGAAAATGATAGCTTGTATTGGAACTAGACACCATAAAGAAGGCTGGAGTCTCTGCTCTTTCTAAGCAGTAGAATTGTTTTATTTTTTTTTTTTCCTCTGTGAATCTCGTTAAGAAGGAATTTCTATTACCTCTGGTACGTAATAGGTTTACTAGCTAGTAGGTCTCGTGGGTTTGTCTTCCATGGGACTTGGGAACAGTTTAGCTCTTAGAAGATGGAGGATATCACAAGGAACTAGAGCAAGCTCTCTCTTTTTGAAAGAGAAAACAAGGGATAAGATCACGAAAAGGATTCCAAATTAGAAAAGTTGGAGACCATAAGTTACTTTTTGAGTTTTGGTTTTAAATAAGAGACTGATGTAGAGGGGTCAAGCTTAGGTTCAGTGTCCAATGGCGCTAGACCTGTTGAAATAGTGACTTGTGTCCATTTTTGGATACGTGTCACCATCAAACCTAATACAGTGCACTGAATGCACTGGATCTAAACCAAGTCCGATACAGAGAAGGTGTTAATGTGCAAGCTGTGGATGTTTGACAATCATGATATGCCCATTATTTTTCACTACCACAATAGTTTTCTCAAAATAATTATAACTTTATAATAAAAAATACATGTAATACAAACATTTTGGGTAAAGACACCATTTATTTATTGTCTTCTAAAACAATAGACACCATTTACTTATTTATTTTCGTATATACTTATCAGAAAAAAATCTCATTCCACTACTGTTTTGATATCCATATGCTAATGTAGTATTCAAGGTTAGGTTGAAGGGTCCAGTTCCAATCTTACTTTAAAAACCATATGCCATTTTTATCAACTTTAAGAGATAGAGATAATAAAGCTCTTAATAAAGGTCTTTTTTTTTTTTTTTTTTTTTTTTTTTTTTTTTTAACTTTCAACATGAACATAGAATCACAGATTATGGTTTTACATCACTTTATTATAATAATTATTAATTTTTTGAGATATGTTTTCTAATTACCATTCAGCATTTGGCCTAATTCGGTCCATTTCTCCCATTTAGTTCACTTTAGTCCAGTTTGGCCAACTTTGGTCCATTTCATTCCATTCGGGCCCATTCATTCCATTCCGGTCCAATTAAATTTATTCAATCCACTTTGGTCCCATTCAATCTAATTCGGTCTACTTCAGTGTACTTACTTAAGAAAGGGAAAATACAGATTTATGTTGAGATGTGGTAAAGTCTCTAATGGTTAAATAAGAGATCTAGGCTTTAATCTCCGCTTACATAAAAAACTTATTGGTGTCTTGGTTTGATGATAAAGAGTTATCATCAGAAGCATAGGTTGAAACTCTCTAAAAAAAAAAATTATTTGAATAATATCAATGGTAAGTTATAAAAAGTAGAAGAATATGGACTACTTCAAAAAAGAATAATATCACACAAAAACACCAAAAATGATAAAACTATATATTTGTAAAAATAGAGAGAGAAATCACTTTTAGAAAATCACTTTTCATATCCAAAAATAAATGTTTTCTACCTCTTGTATCCTTTGGGCAGTGAGACTGTTATGACGGTCGAACTTCATCCTGTAAAGATTGAACTCAATAGGCCATTATTTTACTATATGTATGATTCTCCAATTTCTGCTCTAATAAGGCGTGCACAATGCACATCTTGATTTTTGGAGGATGAGTAATTTTTAAATATATAACCATTGTCTATCGAAAGAAGAAGAAAATGAAGAGTTTCCCTTTAATTTGTTAGCTACCGTGGATTTTGTGCTGGGTCAGGCCCTATTGATGGTCGATCCAACCTTTGCCAAAATTATAATAATTTCTTATGTAATGTGATGAGATGCTACATAAGTTCTAACGACCCATGTGTATGTGCATTTTTTTTAAAGTTATCAAAATTGTTAGGACATATGTAGTTGTTCAAACTTGTGAACATATGTCGGTATTTTATGTAATTGGCTTATCCTTAGACAAAACGCACTTTACTTGTAATTGGGTAGATCTAGGATGGGTTAAACACTTCAAGAAACAGTGGTTCAAGTTTAAGTGTTGAAGCCGTCAAAGTCTGTCCAAGATACAAGCAAGGAAGTGCAAGATTTTAAAGCTCGATAGATAACCTCGACAGATACATCTATCGAGATTTAAAGAAGCTGTTTAGCCCGAGCCTCGACAGCTGTCTCGACACCTCTCGACACCTCTATCTGTCGAGAATTAAAGAAAACAGAATTCCAAGTCTGTTTCAAGTCCAATCCGTGTGTGTGTCTTTGGGACTTCTTTTCTCCTAACCCTAGACATATAAAAGGATTATTTTAAGGGCCGTAAAAAGGGCTGCACAAGTGAATAAGCAGAAATCACAAGATACAAGTTGCATCTTCTCTCTTCATGCAAATTGTGATCTGTGAGAAAAGTTCGTGCCCTAGTTCATCTCTGATGATTTGAAGAACTTTGCAGCCAACATTCTTTCTTTCTCAAGTTGGTGAGTGAGTCACGTACTGGGATTCGTGCAAAGGAGTAAGACGCGTACTGGGATCCGCGCATCACATTGGTTAGTCACGTACTGGGAGCCGTGCATTGAACTGGAGAAATTGTCACTACAGAACGAGTCCAATTGGGTATTGGGGTAAGAGTTCAACTGTAGGTTGGTGAGGTACTGGGATTCCTTACTTGTAACTGCTCGTTGTGATAATAGTGGAGTTTCGGGAGTGGTGACCTTAAATCACCCGGTGGGGTTTTTGCCTTAGGGTTTTCCCCATTCGTGAACAAATCACCGTGTTATTTATTTTCCGCTGCATAATTTAGTTTCGGTGATTTGTTTGTGCTGCCACGTAAATTTGCATGTTAATTTGATTAATTAATAACTGGGCTAATTTAATTAATCTAAATTATCACAAGGGGTCAACGCGTTTGTGGCCTGTCAAAAATTACTTCTTCTTAAAATAAATAAGAAAAAGTTATCAACATTTCTACTTAGCCATGTCCACAGATCCATGCTTGCCTATTCCAAAACAGGAAATGGGATTTATTATTTCCTAGAGGCCACCAAGAAAGAACCTTATCCATTCAAACTACTGGTTTCCTTCTTCTATGGCTTCCTTATTTCAGTTTCTTCTTCTTTGTTGCTCTTTTATTTATTTATTTTTTTGTACCTTACCCACATATCTCCAGCTCAGAGATTTCACATACCAAATGCTCTAACTCCTCACCCTCACCAAAGATGTTACAAGTTACAACCCTCCAATACGTGTCCAAAATTCATCATGGCACTCCACTTGTTCCAGTCAATCTTGTAATATCATTGTGTTTTTTAAAACTTTATTTTGATGAGTTAATACGTTTTAGCGTTGTATTTTTGAGTAACTCAACACAACTTCACAAGTAGTCTCTCTTCCTCTTATATCTTTGGTTTGATTTTTTTTTTTTTTTTTTTTGAGTTAATACATATATGGTTATTTTGAATATGAGAATTAAATTTATATCAAAATAAAATATTGATGAACTTGATTATGCATTTGGGTGTGCCTATCATTTGTATAATATTAAGAGCAATTTTGTTATGATTTGTTTTTATTATCATGATAATCTCTTTTAAGAGGATGTTGAATTTGAATAATTTATTTAAAACTTAAAAAGTATATTATAACTTCAAAGAGTATGGACCACCTCATAAAGGAACAATACCAATAAAAAAAAGGAATCATATATTGTTAGAGATAGAAAGATAAAATAATTTTAGAAATTATTTAATTTTTAGAGAGAATAAATAATTCTTAACAAATTTTAGAGAATAAATTATATATTATTTTATAATTACAAAATAATTATCTATTCCCATACATTACGTAAATCTACAACTAATGGTAATAATAGGCCAGAACCTTTGGGCCTACAATTATCTAAACTAGTATTCTGATTGATATTATAGTAACGTGTGAATAGTATTGTACCCATATTTATTATATAAACTTCTTAATCAAAGTCTACCTAAGATGTGGGTTCCAGTTAGCTTAACTGGTAAAGTTTCTGATGGTTGTATAAGAGATCTGGGGGTTAATCTCTGCCTACACCAAAAACTGATTAGTGTCTTGGTCTGATGGTAAAGATTGAAAAATTAGCATTAAATGATTAAGGTTTTCCACCTTATTTACTTAATTAATAACATATTTTCTCTATCCTCATTTATTACTTTCCATAGACCTCCTTATGTGTTGTTTAACTGTGTCCCTTTCTTCCTTAAAAAAAAAAAAAAAAAAAAAAAAAAAAAAAAAAAAAAAAAACCCTTTTTGCAAGCTTTTAGTAATGAAAATTGTTCTTATTATAGAACACACTTTTGACACTGCCATCTTCTCTTATTGACTGGCACTCCACAAGATCTAATGCTTCCTTTACATAAACACTCTTCTCGTCTTCCTTCTTTCTTTATTTTATTTTTGATCTCAGATCCGCCCTATCGTCAATAGATTTGAGTTTTGTCATGTGTTTTTGCTATAATGTGTTGAAACTGGAAACCACAAGGCTCTTGCTCATTTTGTGAATTGCTTAGTGCTAGTTCTAGCAGACTTAGTGTACTTATCAAACCACAAATTATATATCTTTAAATCTTACTCACCGACACCCAAGGATTTTGAGAGAAGAAAAATTTGAACTTTTTTAGTCTTTGCTTTTTGTGTAGATTCATATATATCCAGCAATTTTAGGAAGACGGAGACACAATTGAACAACACCCAATGAAGACTATGGAAAGTAATAAATAAGGATAGAGAAAAAATATTAATAATTAGGAAAATAAGGTGGAAAGTAATAATCATTTAATGCTATTTTTTCAATCGTTGAATTTATTAAAAATATACGGTACAAAAAAAGGTGTAACTGTTTTGGAGTTGTGGTGTGCATTTGTGTTAGAATCCCTTTCTCTCTCTCCTGGTATATGTAACTTGAACCCTCTCATATATATATATATATATATATATATATATGAGATAGGTTCAAGTTACATCTGATATCTGGTCCCCCTCCCATAAAGGGAGGGGGACCAAGTAGCAGGTATGGGAAGCACAACTGATAATAGTAAAATGAGGCACCAGAGCCGGCCAAGCAGTTATATCAAAATAATTGAAAATAAGGAAAGCAGTTATATCAAAATAATTGAAAATACTGAAAACATAAATATTAAGACGGTAGAACCAGCCAAGCAGTTATATCAAAATAATACAATTGAAAGTAAGGCGGTAGAACCAGCCAGGCAGTTATATCAAAATGTAATTGCAACTGATAATGGCGGCAGAGCCAGCCAAGCAGTTTTATCAAAATAATCAAAGTATTGAAAACAGAAGGGTTTATTGAAAGTAGTTCAAAACACTTACAGCAGTAGTAGTAGTTACAAGATTACAGTGATCAACAGGGATAGTAGTACAAGGCTTGAAGGCTAGTCACTAATTTAGTTACAAGCTTTGTGGGAAGTAGTGAGAATCTCTAAGTGTTTAGGAGTCACTAAAGAAGTCCTAAAGGTAGCTCTCAGACAACTCTGAAGTAAGCTTACAAAGAGGAATTCTTACACAGAGAAATTCTGAGTTTTAACAATAAGGGACAACCCCCCTTAAATAGGCAAAAAAAAATAGTGAATAGTAAAAGTGAATAGTGACATGAATAGTAAAAGTGAATAGTGACATTTTTACTATTCATATCAGGACCCGTGAGGGGTATCAAAAACAGTAGAAAGCTTCAGGAGCGCCTTTTTAGGAGTCAAAAGTATCTTGTTGTGGAGTGCCACCAGTGGTCAATAACCACAAGTAGAGAATTATTTTCAGATAAATAATGGTCAAGGCATCATCATTATTGGCGTAGGTTGGCGTGTAGTGCCAAAGTAGTCAGGATGAAAGTTGGTGAATGAGCATGCGTAGAATTGATAGTGAGCATGATAGTGGTGCCATAAAGAAGTCAAAGAAGTCAATCATGTAGCATGAAGCATTATTGGTGGCATGAAGCATTATTGGTAGCATGTAGCATTGTTGGCCTTTTGTGCTGTCTAGGCAAATAATCAATGGGATCCAGTAGAAGCTCCTTTTGAAGGATAATCCCAAACCTGGCAGGGGTCCCATGGGGGATCTTCATTACACTCATGACCATGATAGGTGCAATATTTGTTGCAGAGCCCACAATAAAACATAGGATCATAAACAGGATCTCTTGTGAGAAATATTCTTGGGTTAGCATGGCTTGTCCATTGAAGATGGCGGACAGCTGAAGCATAAGGTTTGTTTATGAAAATAGAAATTCTATCTGTGCTGCCAACAAAATGGTAATCTTTCCATAATTCCTGACTGACATCTAGAATTTGATTATTGAAATAACTTCTCCAACATTCAGCAAGAGCAAATGGCTATTTGTGGGAAACATAAGTATTGCCATCATACCATTGGCCTTGGTAAGTATATCCGTTAATAAGGACAAGGTGTTTGGAAGGTTGAACATTCATCCAATCATTTATCATCCATTTTGGCAAAGTACTCCAACATCGAATAGTAACAAGAGGGCCCTCATTTTCAATAGTTTTCTTGATGATATCAAGGAATTGACTAATTTGGCTATGGTCCGTTATTTTATGAACCGTATGAAGCCAGATTCAAACATTTGGGATAACCAGAAGGGATCACCAAAAATATTTTTCTTAGAATCATCCTCATAATTGATCAAAAGGCCAGGAAAAGGGTGGCTCTTCTCATGGACTCTGAGACTATGCTTGAAATGTTTTTCCCATTTCTTTTTTAAGTAAACACTGTTGGGACCATTGGGTTCCATAAGGGTTGGAGTGATCAAAATCAAGATTCTGAAGTATTTAAGCCAAAGATCAAGATCCTTGGTCATAACCTTACTTTCAAAAATACGGGCTTGTATTTCTGGAGGCAAGTTGGCGACAGCACTTCTTATGGCAAATTGAGACTTAGAACTCAATCGTGCATAATTAGTACCCATTATGGTCTTATGATCATCCATTGAATGGATTTCCTCCTTGCCAAGGAGTTGACCAGTAAAAAGATCAATATTTGAGTCAACATGGTGCATTTCTGGGGTTTCAACAGGGTTGCTCCTATGAGCCTCATTTTCTAGATTAAGGTTAATAAGGTAGTCATTGTATACTTCATTTTGGGCTGTGAGGTTAACAAGGTGTATTTCAAGAGCCTGAAGGGTTCTTTTGAATAGGTTTTTTTGGTTTGTTTTAAAAGCAGCTTGGAGATTGTCAAGAATGAATTTTATTGAATCAGGCAAATCACTATAGATTCCACTGTGGAATTGTAATTCTTTTGACAAAACTTCCTGTAGAGCAATAATCATGTCACTACTGGAGTAGGCAACCTCTGCCGGTGCATTCTCCTGAAGGGATGTTGCATATCTGGATGTTATTCCAGAAGATGCGCCTTCATGCATTACAAAAGATTGTCCCGCTGGGAGTCCTTTGTCTTGAGGATAGTCCTGTACAGGAGCTTTCCCCTTGTTCCTCTTCTCTGCCGAAGAAGTCATTACCTTCCACTTATGTGGGGTTTGAATATTTTCTTTCTCCTGCTGGGCAAGGAAAGAAGCATTAAAACCCTTATAAGTTTTGCTTTAAATTCATCATTTAAATATGAAGCGTTAAAACCTTTGAAAAGTTTTGCTTTAAATTTATCATTTAAACATGTTGGTACATATATATGTTGTGCAGGACAGCAATAGGAAGAAGTAGACCCAGAGGAATAGGATTTTCGAATGTTGTTGGGGAATATGGTTGACCTAGGGGACTTGTGGTTCCTAGTAGGGTTTTCTTTAACAAATTTGGAGCAAACATCATGTAACAATTTATTAGAAAGCCGTTCAATAATTTTTTTATACTTAATTTCTTGCTTAAGGAAATTAAGATGCTTGACTTTATCATGAATAAGATTAAAGACATCAATCTCAGCATTTTTTGAACAAAATTTGAACTTCACTTTCTGTCCAAAGGGATCAGTAGTAATTCCATCATGTTTAACAAGAAAGGGATACAAAGAAGCAATGAAAGGCAATCCAAGTATCACTTTATTAGTCATATTTTTAACAAGCACAGAAGGTATTTTAAAACAAACATCAAAATGGCAAACATGGGCATTGCTCAATTCATATTTAATTTTCATTTGTGTGCCATTAGTAGATACCAATCTTTCAATTGATTTTTCAAAATATTTAGAAGAGTTCAAACCTTCTTGAATGCAATTAACATCAGCACCAGAATCAATCATGGCAATAGTATCAAAAGCATAATCATGTGAAACAACAATTCTAACTTTAGTAAACCACTTCGGAGGCATCATGTGTTTAACAAGAGCAAGTTGATTATCATTCCAAGTAATTAGATTATCAGGAATCAAGTTATCAGAATCATTACCAGAAGGAGGAGTTTGTTGAGAAGATCCTTCTCCATCTTGGAGCTCATCATTATCAGACAGATTTTTATCCAAATTTTTATCAATTTTAAGAATTAACAGTTCTTGCTTAAGATCAACATTATCTTTTTTAATGTTTTTAACACCATTTTTTAATTGAATTATTTCTTGTTTAACAGTATTGATTTCTTTTTGAAGATCATGAACAGTTATTTCTTTAGACCTAGTTTTATTAAATCTTTCTAAAGTTTCTTCAAAGTTAACAGGAGCTTTAGGTTTTTTAACAGTTTTCTCTCTTGTTAAGTTTTGTTTAAACTTATCAAGGAGTTCTTTCTGAAGCATAGAGTTTTCACTTTTAGCAATAGTGGTTAATAGCAAATGTTCTTGTTCTTCTTCTTTGGTTAACACATTAAGGGATTTCATAGCATTACAACAAGATCCTTTACAACCAAATCTAATATTAGGAGTTTCAGAAGAATCACAAGACTGATAAGACGAACCTGATGAGGAGGAGAAATCCTCTTCAAAAGACTCACTTGAAACAGCAGATTCAAGGATCTGAAACAGTTCATTTTGATCATTATCATTAATGTTTAACATTTTTAATTTGTTTTTCAGTTTACCAGGCTTTTGGGTACAGTCTTTACTGAAATGGCCAAATTTGCCACAGTTAAAGCATTTACCTTTACCTAATCTTTGTTTAACATGTTTTCTAAAAGTGGGTTTCTTTTCAGAAGAATAATAATCATTGGGTTTAACAAAACGGTATCTTTTATGCTTTTTATGGGAATAACTTTTGTAAACCTTATCATGTTTACTTTTTCCTTTTTGCCTGGAAGGGGCAATGGGAGGTAAACCATACTGTTTACAGAAATTACCCATTTCATATTTAGCTTTTTTCTTATTTTTTAATTGTTGCCGTAAATATTTTTCATCATTACACATGTTAATACCAATTTTTTTAATAGTACTGAAAATATCACCATAGGTTAGATTATCATAATCAATAGAATCACTTTTACCCATCAGTTCTTGTTTTACCTTATGAGCAAAGATAGGAGGAAGGCCATCAATAAACTTCTCTTTCCAGTAAGCTTTTTGGGAATCATTCCGAAGCATAACCCTGGAGAGAAAGACATCTTGGTACCATCTATAATCAGACATAGTAGGACATTTCAAATTATTCAGATAATCAGAAATGCGAGATGAAATATTTGATGGAGTACCAACAAAATGTTTAAGAATAGTATAGACCAAGGTATTGACACCATCAGGAATACCTCGTCCAATATCTTCATCAAAAATAGGCATACCATCATCATCTTTTTTAACAGAATGTTTAATAAGTTCTCTAGATTCTTCTGTGAGATGTTTATCCCACCAACCATGAAGAGTACCAGAAAATCCAGTGACAAGCAAGTTAACAACATCAGGATGATCAAGATCATTATGATTGTTCATGTATGCAAAACCAACCATAGACATGTGAGTAAGTTTGTTAATAATTTCTTGTTCAGACAAACCATCAATATTCCATTCATACATTTTATCAGCAGAAACAGAAAACTGAGTTTGAAAAGATCTTTCTTCAAACTGCATATCAGGAGGAGTAGGTTTTGGATACCAGTTTTTTGTAAAAGTCATGGAATTGGGTTTTCCAATAAATCTTTTAATTTCTGGTTGCAAATCATCAAAAACATTTTCATATGAAACATGAGAAGATGATTCAGAATCTGTTGTTTCTTCAAAAACAAGTTCTTTTTCATTTCTTGAAATAGCACAAGCAGCACATTTAGATGCAGAAGCCTGCTCGGTTTTAACTTTTAAATCAGAAAGCATTTTTTCAACTTTGTCAAGAGTTGAATTTTGGGAAGCAACTAAGTCAACAGTTTTACTCTGAGAAGTTTTGAAATTAATTTTTTCTCTTTGATCGCTCAAATCAATCAAAAGAATCTCGGGTTTTGGAGCAACAGTTTTTTGAACAATTTTTTCTTCAATACGGTCAAGCTGTTGACTAATGATGTGCAAAGATTCATTAGCAAAATTGTTTTGTTCAATAATAGCAGAAAGAGGGGTTTTATCATCAGCAATTTTGAAAGGAGAAGCTTTCACTTCAACTTTCTCATTAGCACTCTGGCAAGTGATTAAAACAGTTTCAAGAGGAGGATGACTAGACCGAATAACGTTTTTGTCAGGTTTAACAAAATTAGATTTTCTGATAACATTTAAATAATTAGTATGAACATCATTTTTTGAAACATAATAATTTTCAAGATAATCAAAAAACAAAATATGTTTTCCTTCTTCAACCATTTTTCTTTCCATTTCCTTTTGACTCTGTCTTTCTCTGACTGAGCAAAAGTATCTTGGTAATATTTCCTTTTGGGACAATTCTTTAACAACATAAATTCATTATATAGAAAAACCATATCATATTCAAAAGGTTCGAGTCTGGTAAGAACTCGGAGCTGATTATGAAGAATAGGGGTTTCAATAGGAGGAAAATCAGTAGCAGAAGGAGCATCAGATTTTGCATCATCTTCATCTTCATCAACAGGTTTTGTATTATCAGAAGGAAATTCAGTTTTGGTTGAATAAAAAGCATTGCTAACTTGGGAGGTGTTGCTAGCAACTCCTTTTAGCTTTAAATCTTGTTTTCGAAAATTCTTTTTCAAAAACTCATCAATTTCATGATCTCTTTTAGCAAGACTTTTAGATCCAGCAAAGGAATGTCTTCCTTCGTTGATTCTCAAAGGCTTGTTTTGAGATAAACATGTATCATCATCAAAATGTATTTTAACAGTGCCATCAGCAAATTGTTGAATATGAGTAAGATCAAGTTCATCAAAAACGGGTTTAACAATTTTAACAGGAGGTGTTTCATTTTCCAAAGTCCATTCTTTAGGAAGATTAATATCTTCCCATTTAATCATCTTAGGAACACGAATTCGAGCATCAGGAGTGGAACATTGAATTAGCATAGTATTACCAGCAGGATCTCTATCTTTAGAACAAGGAGTTAATTGAGAACCAAGCAAACGATAGTAAATACGGTAAATAAGAGCAAAAGGTCTACTACCATCATCCATATCATAACCAGATGTTAATATGTTCAAAGTTAAAGCTTTAACAATATTAGGATCATCTAGAGCAATAGCAAGATCAGGATAACAATCAAAGTAAACAGGGCCATCATACAAAGAAGCAGTAATCATGCCAAGAATACTATCATTAAATTGTCTAAATCTAGCATCACGTAAACACATAAGCACAGAAGCATTGATACCTTTTCTTGTTAAAGGTTTAACAGCCACTTGAACAAGTCCAATGGGTAAATATTTAACTTTCTTAGTCACAAAACTGTTAATATCTTTTCTAGAAAATAAACAGCATTTTTCATGAAGCTTAGAAATAGAAAAAGTTTGTTCAACAGTTCTAACTCTATATTCTGAGAAAATGGTATTTTCAAACCAACCAAGTTCGTAAACAGATTTAGTAGAAACTTTGGGAATATTCCATTTTCTAAAATCAGGGTACTCACTCTTTTCTACAGCATGATCTTCTTCATTCACAATATCAGGAGGACAACCAGTCCTGGAGCTAATAGAGGAATTGGATCTCCACATTCTTTCTATAACTATCCTAGTTATAACACTCAATTATCATGTTTTTCTCGCAACCGTTGCATTTTGTAACACATACCGCAATCAACCCTTTTTCCTCTCACGCCCTCGACGCCTCTCTCTCGGCTTACACGGGCCTTACTGTTCGGACTTGGGAATTCACTTTACGACTACGGTGGCGCCAACGACGGCAAGATCGACACAACAACAGAGGGTCACAAGGTCAGATAGGTACAGGAAAAACAGAGAAACACAACAACTCTACCGGCGGCCAAGGAAAGAATGGCTCTGATACTATAAAGGGAGGGGGACCAAGGCGCAGATATGGGAAGCACAACTGATAATAGCAAAATGAGGCGGCAGAGCCAGCCAAGCAGTTTATATCAAAATAATTGAAAATAATGAAAACAATACAATTGAAAGTGAGGCGGTAGAACCAGCCAAGCAGTTATATCAAAATAATTCAAAGTATTGAGGCGGCAGAGCCAGCCAAGCATTTATATAAAAAATAATCAAAATATTGAAAACAGAAGTGTTTATTGAAAGTAGTTCAAAACACTTACAGTAGTAGTAGTTACAAGATTACAGTGATCAACAGGGATAGTAGTACAAGGCTTGAAGGCTAGTCACTAATCTAGTTACAAGCTTTGTGAGAAATAGTGAGAATTTCTAAGTGTTTAGGAGTCACTAAAGAAGTCCTAAAAGTAGCTCTCAGACAACTCTGAAGTAAGCTTACAAAGAGGAATTCTTTCACAAAGAGAAATTCTGAGTTTAACAATAAGGGACAACCCCCCTTAAATAGGCAAATAAAGCAGTGAATAGTAAAAGTGACGTTTTTCACTATTCATATCAGGACCCGTGAGGGGCATCAAAAACAGTAGAAAGCATTGGGAGCGCCTTTTCAGGAGCCAGAAGTATCTTGGCGTGGAGTGCCAAAAGTAGTCAACAAGGGAATCATTTCCAGTATCTTGGCGTGCAGTGCCAAAAGTAGTCAACAAGAGAATCATTTCCAGGTAAATCAATAGTGCAGGCAACATCATTATTGGCCTTTTGAGCTGGCTAGGCAGAACAGGGAATCAATCAATTTGCTCCTAGATCAGGAGTATCTTCTTCTTCATCATAATCTTCATCACGGCTGAACCACTCTTTGGGAAATGGTTGGGGATGAGGGAAATAAGGGCTTGCAGAAATAGAACCCTCATCTGAGCTTTTAGAGGCAGCAGCTTCTTCTTTAATTTTTCTTTCAAGGAGAATACAAAGAGCTTCCTTACTTAAATCATCAAAAGGAGAGCTGTTTTTTATAGGTTTGCTGGAAGAAGAAGGAGAATCAATTTTCCTATCCTGAAGAGCAGGGGAAAGTGTCCTGGGTAATGGTCTGGAAACAGTGTCAATAATATGTTGAACATATCCAAACTTATCCCACCATTTAACATACCAGCATCTGGTAAGAACATCATCATTCTTCTCATACTGCCATTTTAAAATCCAAGGAACTCTAAACTGTTTAACAAAATGGAGGAGAGTAGGGAATTTGGCATTATGAGCATCAGTCTTGAAATTGCTTTCAAAAGATCTATAGCAGTTAATAGTGGTTCAGGAAAAATATCAGTAACAGGACCAAACTGAGTCCACCATCTGTTGAACCAGAGAGGTAAAGCAGTGCCAGCATCAAACTCTTTGTCAAAGTTAACAAACCATGAATGAGTCATTGTTTCATTCTGGTAAAGCATGAATCGGAACCAAGCAGTAATATAATCATAATAGGAGTATGGAACAGAGGATCTTGTCAACCTTCTTAAAAAGGCAGGGGAGGGGCCCCATTCTCTTTCAGAAATGAAGTTCTTAATGTAAACACTGTGGTAAATAATTTTGGATTTATTGGTGAGATCATAAATTGTTTTGATCAATACAGCATCTTCCTGTCTCAAAATCTCAGAATAGTATTCTAGTTTTTTATCAAAATGTTCCAGAATCCAATGGAACAATGGAGGGAAATAAGATCTGGCAATTTGGAGGGGGTTCCTAATTGTAGACCTATTTGGTTCAATAAAAAACAGATTTTGAAAATATTGCTTTTTAACATACTGGGCAGTATTGGCTTTCTTGGGGTAAATAGTTGTGACTGGTTGGTGAACAAGGGTCAAAGCATAAGGATCATAGGCTGAGGCCAAAACAGAAGAGTAGTTTGGCTTAGGAATTGTTCCTAAGGGAGTAAAACGGTTAACAATTTTGGAAGAAGAGACTGGTTCCTTTTCTACTAGCAGTTTTTGAGGTTCAACAGGGTTTTTTTCTTTAGATCTACCCGCCATTAGAATTCTGCAGGAATTCACGAGTGAGAAAATCAGGGACACTATTCAAGGACCCTTTAATAAAATCAATGTCAAAATCAAAAACACTTAAAATAGCTTGCCATCTAGCAAAAATATGTTTTAAAGCAATATTTTGAACATCTTTTTCAATAACATATTTAGCACTTTTGCAATCTATCCATAGCAAAAACTTTTGGTTTAATAAATGTTAGGACATATGTGGTTCAAGTCTGTGAACATATGTCGCTATCTTATGTAATTGGCTTATCCTTAGACAAAACGCACTTTACTTGTAATTGGGTAGATTTAGAATGGGTTAAACACTTCAAGAAACTTGGGTTCAAGGTTAAATGTTGAAGTCATCAAAGTCTGTCCAAGAAACAAGCAAGGAAGTGCCAGTTTTTAAAGCTCGACACCTACCTCGACACATGCATCTATCGAGCTTTAAGAAGCTATTTTTCCCCGAGCCTCGACAGCTTCTCGACACCTTTCGACACCTCTATCTATCGAGAATTAAAGAAAACAGATTTTCAGTTCTGTTTCAAGTCCAATCCGTGAGTGTGTCTTTAGGACTTCTTTTCTCCTAACCCTAAACATATAAAAGGATTATTTTAAGGGCCGTGAAAAGGGATGCAAGTTGCACATTCATTCAGAACTTCTTATTCATGCAATTTGTGATCTGAAAGACAAAGTTCGTGCCCTAGTTCATCTCTGATGATTTGAAGAACTTTGCAGCCAACAATTCTCTCTCTTTAGTTGGTATTTGAAGTTGCGTACTGGGATCCGCGCATCTGGTTAGTTACGTACTTGGAAGCCGTGCATTGAAAGGAGAAACTGTCACTACAGAACAAGTCCAATTGGGTATTGGGGTAAGAGTTCAACTGTAGGTTGGTGAGGTAATGGGATTCCTTGCTTGTAACTGCTTGTTGTGATAATAGTGGAGTTTCGGGAGTGGTGACCTTAAATCACCCGGTGGGGTTTTTGCCGTAAGGCTTTCCCCATTTGTAAACAAATCACCGTGTCATTTAATTTCCGCTGCTTAACTTAGTTTGGTGATTTGTTTGTGCTACCACGTGATATTGCATGATTAATTTGATTAATTAATAACTGGGCTAATTAATTAATCTAAGTTATCACAAGGGGTCAACGCGTTTGTGGCCTGTCAAGTGGTATCAGAGCAAGCACACTCTGATTAGGGTTTAATCCATTGTGTGTGATCCATTTGACCCCTGTTGTCATGGATAAAGGACAGTCTCTTAATTGAAGAGATCTGTGATATCAAATACATCTTGTTTCTCTAATCTCTTTTCCTTGAGTGTATCAGAAACTACAAGTCTAAAAGTTATTTGATTTCTTCCGTGACGATTATTGAAAAGAATCTCAGTTTGTACAAGCAGAAACTAGACTGTCTCAAAATCAAAATGTGTAAAGGAGTTTGTCTGAACAGAGTTAAAGTTAAAGGCCTAGCTCGAAAAAGGCAAATGAGAGAGGATACCATTCCTACCAATTTGTCATCTAAGCACGAAGTGTGTTTCATGATGAAATCAGCCTTTAAAGTGATGGACACGTGCTTGTGGTACCTTGATAGTGGTTGCTCAAGACACATGACTGGAGACCGATCCCTATTCAAAGTCTTCGAGTCTAAGAAATGTGGAAATGTCACCTTTGGTGATGGGAGCAAGTCACAGATAAAAGGGAAAGGAATTATCTCTCTACCTGGATTACCAGACATTGCAAATGTTCTCTATGTGGATGGCCTAAGAGTAAACCTGTTGAGTATAAGCCAGATATGTGATCAAGATTTCATGGTGTTATTTTCCAAAGGAAAATGTCTTGTTATGAATGAATCTGGAAAGAAACTCATAAGTGGTGTACGTACTCTAGACAACTGTTATGGATTGGTACCTGATGCCGATATTGTATGCAATAGTATTCGGTTGCCAAATGAAGACTTGTGGCACCAACGGATGGGGCATGCTAGTTACAAACATCTTTCTATTGTGTCTAAGCATGAATCTGTTCTAGGGATGCCAAAGCTGAGCAGGCTAAACAATGTTGTGTGTGGACCATGTCAACTTGGGAAACAGACGAAAGCTAAGCATCTAAGCACTCAGACATCAGCTACATCCAGACCTTTGGAGCTATTGCATTTAGATCTTATGGGTCCTACAAGAACCGAATCTCTTGGAGGTAAGAGATACATCTTGGTTGTAGTAGATGACTTCACCAGGTACACTTGGGTTATTCTTCTACGATCCAAGTCTGACGCTCCTGAGCACATTGAAGCACTGTGTACAAGACTACAAAATGAGAAGAACCTGAAAATTGACCGAATTCGAAGTGATCATGGTAAAGAATTCGAAAACTCATACATAGAGTCATTCTGCACAAGATCAGGTATATCTCAAGAATTCTCTGCTCCTATTACTCCTCAGCAGAACGGTGTAGTAGAAAGAAAGAACAGGGTTATTCAGGAGATGGCTAGAGCCATGCTGCACAGCAAGGATGTGGCTAGAAATTTATGGGGTGAAGCAGTCAACACTGCATGTCACACGGTGAACAGAGTGTACTTCAGACCCGGCACCAAAAAAACTCCATATGAGTTGTGGAAAGGAAGAAAGCCAAATGTGAAATATTTCAGAATTTTTGGAAGCACTTGCTTCATTCTAAAGGATAGAGAGAATGTAGGGAAGTTTGATTCCAGAAGTGATGAAGGGATATTTCTGGGATACTCTACTACAAGTAAGGTTTATTGGGTATATAACAAAAGAACCATGAAGGTCATGGAAACAGTGAATGTTGTTATTGATGAGTCTTCAGATGTCAATTCTGAGAAAATTGATGACGAACTCCCTAAAGAGATTCCCCCTCCAGAACCTAGGAGAGCTCTAGAACTCATGGAACAAGAGCCTACATCTCCAAGTACTCTTGGTACTCCAAGTGTTGCAGAAGAGCCAGCAGACATTTCTACATCACCAGACTCTGAGTGTCATGAAGACAAAGGACCTTCCTCCAGAATCAAATTAAATCATCCTCCAGAAACTATTGTGGGAAACATGAATGAACTCACATTGCAGAAACGCACAGTTGATAAGTGTGTTGCTAACTTTGTGTCATACTCTTGTTATTTGTCACAGGTTGAACCCACTAAAGTTGAGGAAGCTCTTCAGGATGAAAGTTGGGTAGAAGCAATGCATGATGAACTGCTTCAGTTTCAGAGGAATGATGTGTGGACCTTAGTCCCCAGACCGGAGAGCGAGCATGTCATAGGCACCAAGTGGATATTCTGAAATAAGACTGATGAGGAGGGCAATGTAATCCGCAACAAGGCTCGACTTGTAGCTCAAGGATACACTCAGATGGAGGGTATAGACTATGATGAAACATTTGCCCCAGTTGCTCGTATAGAGTCCATCAGAATCCTTCTCGCTTTAGCATGTCACTTGAAGTTCAAGCTATATCAGATGGATGTGAAAACCGCCTTCTTGAATGGATTGCTTAAAGAGGATGTTTATGTGGCTCAACCTAAAGGTTTCATTGATCCTCACTTTCCGGATCATGTGTTGTACCTCAAAAAGGCCCTCTATGGATTAAAGCAGGCACCTAGAGCTTAGTATGACCGATTGACTCAATACCTGATATCCCATGGGTTCATAAGAGGAAAGGCTGATCAAACTCTCTTCATCAAAAGAAAAGCTGGTGAGCTGGTGGTTGCTCAAGTCTATGTTGATGATATCGTCTTTGGATCAACTAAGGATGAGCTTGCTCAAGAATTCTCAAAACTCATGCAAGCAGAGTTCGAGATGAACATGATTGGAGAGCTGTCTCACTTCCTTGGACTGTAGATTCGTCAACAAGATTCAGGTATATTCATCTCTCAATCTAAATATGCTAAGAATCTTGTGAAAAAGTTTGGTTTGGAATCTGCTAGTTCTGTTAGAACCCCCATGAGCCCAAATGTTAAACTCATTGTTGACATGTTAGGTAAAAGTGTAGACTCTTCACTTTATAGAAGCATGATAGGTAGTCTTCTTTACCTTACTGCTAGTAGACCTGACATTAGTTACAGTGTAGGAGTGTGTGCTAGATATCAGGATAATCCCAAAGAGTCACATATGACTACTTTAAAAAGAATCATCAAGTATGTCAAGACCACTGCCAACTTTGGTGTGTGGTATAGCAAAGACACGAATAATGTCTTAGTTGGGTATTCTGATGCTGATTGGGCTGGGAATGCTGATGATAGAAAAAGCACCTCAGGAGGTTGTTTTTATGTGGGAAATAATTTGGTCTCTTGGATGAGCAAAAAGCAAAACTCCATCTCATTATCCACTGCTGAAGTTGAGTACATTGCTGCTGGTAGTTGTTGCACCCAACTCCTATGGATGCAAAAACTCCTTCATGATTATGGTATTCGTCAAGAACATCTCACCATCTATTGTGACAATACCAGTGCCATCAATATCTCTAAGAATCCGGTTCAACATTCTCGAACCAAGCACATAGAGATTCGACATCACTTCATTAGGGACCTTGTCGAAGATGGTGTACTCACCCTTGAGTTTATCCACACCGATGACCAAAAAACTGATTTGTTCACCAAACCTCTGGATAGCAAACGTTTTGAGTTCCTTCGTCAAAACATCGGTGTCATCTCCATGGATTGATCTCTTTCTATTCTTCTTCTTCCTCATGCATATGCATCTAGTTTTATGCATTGTTTTGCTTTACATGTTTCTGTTTGTGTGTTTTCAGTTTTGTGTTTTATTTTTGCTTCTCTAATAAAAATAAAAACAAAATTGAAAAATTGAAAAATACAAAAACAGTGTGAGTTAGTGTGCATTAGTTCATGTGAACTTTTGAAATGGCCATTGAAACAGAGTTTTCTAAACTTTGTATCACCTGTAGCTTAGATGAGCATTCTTCTGCACAACTAAGCAAGTGAGCTTTGTAGCTCTTTGTTTGTGATGAGTAAGGTTGAGTGATCTCTTCTTCTTAACACTCGTATCACTCTTTTTGACGGGTTGAACTAGAAAATCCTAAGAGAAAGGCATAAATAACCATCTCACCACTGATACTCGCCAATCATAATATGACATCTGTATGCTTCGGCATAGCAAAAGTGCAATGTCAAAAGCTTAACATAATTGGGTATTTCTTTTCTTTCTCTTGTATGCCCATGCATGATATGCTTGTTAAAAGAAAATATGCAAAGATATAAAAAGCAAAAAGATCAAAAATGCTTTAAAATATGGTTGCAAGCGTGTTTTATAGGAGATGTGGGAGTTATAGGATGTACCTCGAAGGTGATAGTCCCCATCAAATGGTTATGATTGTGTGTGAGTTAAAGTGATTTTCTCATATCTCAAATCGTCATAACATTGAGACACTTGTGCAATCTTGCGATGTTTTCACACATGACACGCAATACTCTTTGCTATTCATGATACATGTGCAGGTACAATGTGATTTGACCATCACAAGGTTTACATGCTTTAATGTATGCTCACTAAACTGTTTGGACTTGTTTTTGAAATATAAAATTGGTTAGACTTGTTTAGTGTGTGTGTGCGTGTTTTGAGATAGATGTGCATCAAAATTCTTGTTGAGAGATGATTTTGAGAGCTTAATGTGTTGATTGGATCTTTGGTTGAGTTGCATGCATGATTGCATTCATGTCTGTGTTTTTCCTCTTTTGAAAAACTGTTTTTAAAGGCATCTCGACACCTCCTCGATACCTCTCGACACATAGCTATCTGTCGAGCTTCTTAAACTCTTTCTTATCGCAGTCTCGACAGATACCTCGACACCTGCTGGATCAATCGAGAAACTTTCTGTCTGCTCGATAGCTTCTCGATAGCTTCTGGATCGATCGACGTTCCTTCTTGTTTGATTCATCTGCCTCGATACATGATCTCGATAGCTTCATCTGTCGACGTGTATTTCTCGACACATACCTCGATACCTCCCGATAGCTGCATCTGTCGAGAATTACTGAAGGTGTATAAGTTGATTCTTCACGATTTTCTCCTCATTCTGCTCGATCTCTCTCGCTCGAAAAACACTTTTCTCTCTTCCAAAACACTTCTCTCTCCCTCCAAACCTTCTCCCAAGGCTTTCTCAAGTGTTCCTCGCGATCTTCATCACTTGGTGAGCATTTCATCCCTCATATTCATGCATTTCATAGTTTTAAAACCCTAGGTTTTGTGTTTTTGAAAATTTTTGGGAGTTTTCAAAATTGTTGGGGTTTTCATGAAATTATTGGGTTGGTTTTATAGATTTGATCTTCAAAACTACATGCATTGCATCACATTAGCATTCTCATTGTATTGTCATGCATTTAGATGTGTGCAAATCTATTGTGTGCTGTTAGGTTTGGATTGGGCTGAGCCCATGATGTTTTTATGTTGCATGTCACATGTTCATGCATTTTCCATGCATACGTTCTTTCTTTTCAGTATATTCTTCCTATATTGAACTGTTTGGAACTTTTCTGTGTGTCTCTTTCTCTTTCCCCCTCTCTATGGTTGCGTTAGTAGTGTCTATGGCACCTAAGCGTAAGTCCATTCCGTCCCAGAACCCTCTGCGTTCTAAGGGACAGTCTTCCTCAGATTCTACTCCTCTTTCTGTCCGGTTCCGTGATGAGAAAGCCCATAAGGACTTCTCGGAGAATTTCTCTAAACGAGGTGTTCATTCGGAACGCCACGTTGTCCTGGCAGACTTTGCCGACACCGACCTTCCCGATGTCATACACAGTCAGGGTTGGGAGTCACTGTGTGACGTCCCGGTCACTTGTCCACTCGTGTTGATGCAGGAGTTTTACTCCAACATCCATGGGATAGATTCTTCAGTACCTCTTTTCTACTCTTGCGTCAGAGGTACGTGCTTTGCTGTCACCCCAGAGTTAGTCTCTGAGGTTCTTCATGTCCCTAGGGTGGATCATCCTGATTACCCTAGCTGTGAGCGTCTCTGGACTGTGTCCAAAGACGAGATGATCTCGGCGTTCTGTGAGCGTCCTTCCTTTTGGGGAGATCATATGTACACACCATGTCGACCTTTTGCTAAAGGTCCTCGTTTCCTTAACATGGTGATGACTTTTGTTTTGCACCCATTTTCTCACTACAACTCTATTACAGAGCCACGTGCTAGGTTTTTGTTGTCCCTCTTAGAGGATCTTTCTATAGACTTTCCTTCACACTTTATCTTTTCCATCATAGATGTCTATAGAGATACGGCCACCCGTGATAAGCTCATTTTCCCTTCTGCTATCACGAGGATTCTGAGCCGTTTTTCCATCCCATTCCCTTCGTCCGATCCTTACCATGTCATGTCTGCCATAGACGCCGCTACCGTAAAACGTAGCGAGGCACAGTTTCGATCGCAACAGTCTGATGGTGCCACTCCTTCCACCCGTCCGACCACCTCCAGATCCGCTCGAGCTTCTGCTTCTTCTTCTTCGAGCGACGTCACTGTAGGAGACATCATGGCGCATCTACAGCGCATGGATGCTCGCCTAGATACAATCTCCACAGAGTTGTATCAGGTGAACGTTCGTGTTGGTCACATCGCCAGGTGACAG
This sequence comes from Castanopsis chinensis, assembly GCA_032878915.1. NCBI lineage: Eukaryota > Viridiplantae > Streptophyta > Magnoliopsida > Fagales > Fagaceae > Castanopsis > Castanopsis chinensis. The sequence goes on from JAVQMG010000084.1 coordinate 1,894,482, forward strand.
GCGACCATGGGCGGCTTTGCACTAGAGGCTTCTCCTCCGCCACCCCATGTGTCGACTGAGACTGATGATGATGGCGATGAATATGATGCTTCTGACGATGATGATGATGGAGATGCGAGCTCTTCGGATGAGATGTCTACATGACCTACCCTTTGTCACTCGTGACAAAAAGGGGGAGTAGTGGTCTATATGAGAGTAGTCATGCATAGGGGGAGTGCTAGCATAGGACATTTTTGTTAGGGGGAGTGTGGATTGAGGGATGTAGTGAGGTGATCATATGTATTTCTTTTTCTTTTTTTGTCTTTTTAGAGATACTTTGATCATGTATTGACATACATTGTATTTACTCTCTTCTTATATATGATGATGTATGTTTTTCTTTCACCTACCTTTACATGTGTTGTTTCTTTTCTATCTTTATACACATGTTTCTTTACTTGTATGCAATCTATTATTTCTGTTTCACACAAAGATGCCTTGATGTGTTTTGTTTATAAGTGTTTCAGAAATACAGGTTGTCAAAGTCTTCTTGCCATAAACTCTCTTCTTGCAAAGTTTTTCAAGAGTTTGTGTTAGGATAGATTTTACTGTATGTAACAAGTGAATATGAGTTGAGTGATTTATGACTTCTCTCATATTTTCATTTGTTTGTTGTGGTTTTGTCACGGATTGTCAAAAGGGGAGATTGTTAGGACATATGTGGTTCAAGTCTGTGAATATATGTCGCTATCTTATGTAATTGGCTTATCCTTAGACAAAACGCACTTTACTTGTAATTGGGTAGATTTAGGATGGGTTAAACACTTCAAGAAACTTGGGTTCAAGGTTAAGTGTTGAAGTCATCAAAGTCTGTCCAAGAAACAAGCAAGGAAGTGCCAGTTTTTAAAGCTCGACGCCTACCTCGACACATGCATCTATCGAGCTTTAAGAAGCTGTTTTTCCCCGAGCCTCGACAGCTTCTCGACACCTCTCAACACCTCTATCTATCGAGAATTAAAGAAAACAGATTTCCAGTTCTGTTTCAAGTCCAATCTGTGAGTGTGTCTTTTGGACTTCTTTTCTCCTAACCCTAGACATATAAAAGGATTATTTTAAGGGCCGTGAAAAGGGATGCAAGTTGCACATTCATTCAGAACTTCTTGTTCATGCAATTTGTGATCTAAAAGACAAAGTTCGTGCCCTAGTTCATCTCTGATGATTTGAAGAACTTTGCAACCAACAATTCTCTCTCTTTAGTTGGTATTTGAAGTCGCGTACTGAGATCCGCGCATCTGGTTAGTCACGTACTTGGGAGCCGTGCATTGAAAGGAAAAACTGTCACTACAGAACAAGTCCAATTGGGTATTGGGGTAAGAGTTCAACTGTAGGTTGGTGAGGTACTGGGATTCCTTGCTTGTAACTGCTTGTTGTGATAATAGTGGAGTTTCGGGAGTGGTGACCTTAAATCACCCGGTGGGGTTTTTGCCGTAAGGTTTTCCCCATTCGTAAACAAATCACCGTGTCATTTAATTTCCGCTGCTTAACTTAGTTTGGTGATTTGTTTGTGCTACCACGTGATATTGCATGATTAATTTGATTAATTAATAACTGGGCTAATTAATTAATCTAAGTTATCACAAGGGGTCAACGCGTCTGTGGCCTGTCAATAAATCACTTTGAAATTTTGAGATACAGAGAACAATAGTTAAAATCTCTTTCTTTATAGTACTATAATTTAGTTGTGCAGTACTCCAGACTCCACAGTAGAAACGTACAATTTGCTCGAGAGAATTTGGAGAAACTCTTTGTTTTAGAATGCCATCATAACCGATGTCAGAGGCATCAGTCTCAACAATTTTGAAAGCATTAGCAGTAGGAATACCAAGACAGGGCAAAGTTTTGACATGAGATTTGATTTGTTTAACAAGAGAGGTATGGACGTCAGTCCAAGGAGGAGGATTATTTTCCAACCGATCAAAGAGTGGTTTGCACTGTTTCCTCAAATCTTTGTAGAAATTAGCAACATAATTTAAGGAACCGAGAAACCTTTGGAGTTGAGTTTTATCAATGATTTCATCAGGGAATTTATCTGCAAATTGAATGGCTCTATCAATAGGATGGATTTGACCTTCAGAGATGTCATATCCGAGGAGCCTGACTTTGGTTTGAAACAATTTGATTTTCTTAGTTGAGACAACAAGATCATTTCTTTTTATAGTATCTAGAAACGAATACAAATGTTTCCAGTGCTCATCAATAGAATTGGAGAATATCAAGAGATCATCAATGTAAACAATGGTAAAATGACTGAAGGAGTTAAATATGTCATTCATAATATTCTGGAATTCACTAGGGGCATTTTTTAACCCAAAGGGCATGACATTCCACTCATAGTGACCAAAAGGGGTGGTAAAAGCAGTTTTGTATCTTTCTGCTTCATAAATTTGGATCTGCCAAAATCCAGATTTCATATCAAATTTTGAGAAGACAACAGCATCACTTAACTGATGAACTAAATCATTCTTGTTAGGAATAGGGTACCTAATCCATTCTAAAACTTTGTTCAAAGGTTTGTAATTGATTACTAAGCGAGGAGTGCCTCTCTCAAGTTCAGCATTTTTCTAGACATAGAAAGCAGCACATGACCATGGAGACTTGCTCTTTCTAATCAGTTTTTTCTTAAGTAAATCACTTATTTCATTTTTACAAAATTCAACAGTTTCATCATTAATTTGAATAGGTCGGGCTTTAGTGGGGATATTCTTTTCACTAAAGTCTTTGACATAAGGCAAATCAACCACATGCTTTTTTCTATGCCAAAAGGCATTAGGGATATCAGAACAAATATCATTCATCAAGGTTTTCTGAAAATTATCAATTTTAGATTGTAATAATTTATCAGAAAGCTGTTCAACAATTTTTTTGTACTTAATTTCTTGTTTAAGGAAATTAAGATGCTTAACTTTAGCATGAATAAGATTAAAAGCATCATTGTCAACATGTTTTGAACAAAATTTGAACTTCACCTTTTGTCCAAAGGGATCAGTAGTAATTCCATCATGTTCAACAAGAAAGGGATACAAAGATGCAATGAAAGGCAATCCAAGTATCACTTTATCAGTCATATTTTTAACAAGCACAGAAGGTATCTTAAAACAAACATCAGAATGGCAAACATAAGCATTGTTCAATTCATATTTAATTTTCATTTGTGTGCCATTAGCAGATACCAATCTTTCAGTTGATTTTTCAAAATATTTAGAAGGGATCAAACCTTCTTGAATGCAATTAACATCAGCACCAGATCAATCATGGCAATAGTATCAAAAGCATAATCATGTGAAACAACAATTCTAACTTTAGTAAACCATTTTGGAGGCATCATATGTTTAACAAGAGCAAGCTGATTATCATTTTGGGTAATCAGGTTATCAGAAATATTACCAGAAGGAGGAGTTTGTTGAGAAGATCCTTCTCCATCTTGGTGCTCATCATTATCAGACAGATTTTTGTCCAAATTTTTGTCAATTTTAAGGATAAATAATTCTTGTTTAAGATCAATATTATCTTTTTTAATATTTTTAACATCATTTTTTAGTTGAATGATCTCTTGTTTAACATTATTAATTTCTTTCTGAAGATCATTAACAGTTATTTCTTTGGATTTATTTTTATTAAATCTTTCCAAAGTTTCTTCAAAGTTAACAGGAGCTTTAAGTTTTTTAACAGTTTTATCTCTTGTTAAGTTTTGTTTAAACTTATCAAGGAGTTCTTTTTGAAGCATAGAGTTTTCAATTTTAGCAATAGTGGTTAATAACAGATGTTCTTGTTCTTCTTCTTTTGTTAAAACATTAACAGATTTCATAGCATTGCAGCAAGATCCTTTACAACCAAATCTAATATTAGGAGTTTCAGAAGAATCACAAGACTGATAAAACGAATCTGATGAGGAGGAGAAATCCTCTTCAAAAGACTCACTTGAAACAATAGATTCAAAAATCTGAAACAGTTCATTTTGATCATTATCATTAATGTTTAACATTTTTAATTTGCTTTTTAGTTTACCAGGCTTTTAGGTACAGTCTTTACTGAAATGACCAAATTTGCCACAGTTAAAGCATTTACCTTTACCCGATCTTTGTTTAACATGTTTTCTAAAAGCAGGTTTCTTTTCAGAATAAAAATCATTGGGTTTAACAAAACGGTATCTTTTATGCTTTTTTTGGGAATAACTTTTGTAAACCTTATCATGTTTACTTTTTCCTTTTTGCCTGGAATGGGCAATAGGAGGTAAACCATACTGTTTACAGAAATTACCCATTTCATATTTAGCTTTCTTTTTGTTTTTTAATTGTTGTCGTAAATATTTTTCATCATTACACATGTTAATACCAAGTTTTTTAATAGTACTGAAAATATCACCATAGGTTAGATTATCATAATCAATAGAATCACTTTTACCCGTTAGTTCTTGTTTTACCTTATGAACAAAGATAGGAGGAAGGCCATCAATAAACTTCTCTTTCTAGTAAGCTTTTTGGGAATCATTCCGAAGCATAACCCTGGAGAGAAAGACATCTTGGTACCATCTATAATCAGACATAGTAGGACATTTCAAATTATTCAAATAATCAGAAATGCGAGATGAAATATTAGATGGAGTACCAACAAAATGTTTGAGAATAGTATAAACCAAGGTATTAACACCATCAGGAATATCTCGACCAATATCTTCATCAAAAATAGGCATGCCATCATCATCTTTTTTAACAGAATGTTTAATAAGTTCTCTGGATTCTTCTGTGAGATGTTTATCCCACCAACCACGAAGAGTACAGAAAATCCAGTGACAAGCAAGTTAACAACATCAGGATGGTCAAGATCATTATGATTGTTCATGTATGCAAAACCAACCATAGACATGTGAATAAGTTTGTTAATAATTTCTTGTTCAGACAAACCATCAATATTCCATTCATATATTTTATCAGCAGAAATAGAAAATTGAGTTTGAAAAGATCTTTCTTCAAACTGCATATCAGGAGGAGTAGGTTTTGGATACCAGTTTTTTGTAAAGGACATGGAGTTGGGTTTTCCAATAAATCTTTTAATTTCTGGCTGTAAATCATCAAAAACATTTTCATAAGAAACATGAGAAGATGATTCAGAATCTGTTGTTTCTTCAAAAACAGGTTCTTTTTCATTTCTTGAAATAGCACAAGCAGCACTTTTAGATGCAGAAGTCTGCTCGGTTTTAACTTTTAAATTAGAGAGCATTTTTTCAACTTTGTCAAGAGTGGAATTTTAGGAAGCAACTAAATCAACAGTTTTACTCTGAGAAGTTTTGAAATTAATTTTTTCTCTTTGATCGCTCAAATCAATCAAAGGAATCTCAGGTTTTGGAGCAATAGTTTTTTGAACAATTTATTCTTCAATACGGTCAAGCTGTTGACCAATGATGTGCAAAGATTCATTAGCAAAATTGTTTTGTTCAATAATAGCAGAAACAGGGGTTTTATCATCAGCAATTTTGAAAGGAGAAGCTTTCACTTCAACTTTCTCATTAGCACTTTGGCAAGTGATTAAAACAGTTTCAAGAGGAGGGTGACTAGACCGGATAACGATTTTGTCAGGTTTAACAAAATTAGATTTTCTAATAACATTTAAATCATTAGTATGAACATCATTTTTGGAAACATAATAGTTTTCAAGATAATCAAAGAACAAAATATGTCTTCTTTCTTCAACCATTTTTTCTTTCCATTTCCTTTTGACTCTGTCTTTTTCTGACTGAGCAAAAGTATCTTGGTAATATTTCCTTTTTGGACGGTTTTTCAACAGCATAAATTCATTATATAGAAAAACCATATCATATTCAAAGGGTTCGAGTCTGGTAAGAACTCGGAGATGATTATGAAAAATAGGAGTTTCAATAGGAGGGAAATCAGATCCAGAAGGAGCATCAGATTTTGCATCATCATCATCATTAGGATTTTGAGTATTATCAAGAGGAAAATCAGTTTTGGTTGAATAAAAAGCATTGCTAACTTAGGAATTGTTGCTAGCAACTCCTTTTAGCTTTAAATCTTGTTTTCGAAAATTCTTTTTCAAAAACTCATCAATTTCATGATTTCTTTTAGCAAGACTTTCAGATCCAGCAAAGGAGTGTCTTCCTTCGTTGATTCTCAAAGGCTTGTTTTGAGGTAAACATGTATCATCATCAAAACGTATTTTAACAGTGCCATCAGTAAATTGTTGAATATGAGTAAGATCAAGTTCATCAAAAACGGGTTTTAAAAGTTTAATAGGAGGTGTTTCTTTTTCCAAAGTCCATTCTTTAGGAAGGGTAATGTCTTCCCATTTAATCATTTTAGGAACACGAATTCGAGCATCAGGAGTGGAACATTGAATTAACATAGTATTACCAGCAGGATCTCTATCTTTAGAACAAGGAGTTAATTGAGAGCCAATCAAACGATAGTAAATACTGTAAATAAGAGAAAAAAGTCTACTACCATCATCCATATCATAACCAGATGTTAATATGTTCAAAGTCAAAGCTTTAATAATATTAGGATCATCCAAAGCAATAGCAAGATCAGGATAACAATCAAAGTAAACAGGACCATCATATAAAGAAGCAGTAATCATACCAAGAACACTATCATTAAATTTTCTAAATCTAGCATCACGTAAACACATAAGCACAGAAGTATTGATACCTTTTCTTGTTAAAGGTTTAACAACCACTTGAACAAGTCCAATGTGTAAATATTTAACTTTCTTAGCCATAAAACTGTTAATATCTTTTCTGGAAAATAAATAGCATTTTTCATGAAACTTAGAAATAGAAAAAGTTTTTTCAACAGTTCTGACTCTATATTCAGAGAAAACAGTATTTTCAGACCAACCAAGTTCGTAAACAGATTTAGTAGAAACTTTAGGTATGTTCCATTTTCTAAAATCAGGGTACTCACACTTCTCTACAGTATGATCTTCTTCATTCACAATATCAAGAGGACAACCAGTCCTGGAGCTAATAGAGGAATTGGATCTCCACATTCTTACTATAGCTATCCTAGTTATAACACTCAGTTATCATGTTTTTCTCACAACCGTTGCATTTCATAACACATACCGCAATCAACCCTTTTTCCTCTCACGCCCTCAACGCCTCTTTCTTGGCTTACACGGGCCTTACTGTTCAGATTCGGGAATTCACTTTACGACTACGGTGGCGCCAACGACGGCAAGATCGACACAACAACGAAGGGTCACAAGGTCAGACAGGTACAAGAAAAACAGGGAAACACAATAACTCTACCGGCGGCCAAGGAAAGAATGGCTCTGATACCATAAAGGGAGGGGGACCAAGGCACAGATATGAGAAGCACAACTGATAATAGTAAAGTGAGAAACAGGTATCATCATCAAAACGTATTTTAACAGTGCCATCAGTAAATTGTTGAATATGAGTAAGATCAAGTTCATCAAAAACGGGTTTTAAAAGTTTAATAGGAGGTGTTTCTTTTTCCAAAGTCCATTCTTTAGGAAGAGTAATGTCTTCCCATTTAATCATTTTAGGACCACGAATTCGAGCATCAGGAGTGGAACATTGAATTAACATAGTATTACCAGCAAGATCTCTATCCTTAGAACAAGGAGTCAATTGAGAACCAAGCAAGCGATAATAAATGCGGTAAATAAGAGCAATTACATCTAGTGTAACTCTAAAGAATTACACATTTTTTAAACCATTGGATTTAAGTAGATCCAACGGTCAAAATAAGACCCTTATTTTATTTTTATTTTTTTGAATACAAGATAGAATTCTACTCTAGCCTAATCTAAGTGTATATGTGTTTGAAGCTCCCTCTTGGAGACTTGAACCCCGGCCCTTACCCCCCACACCCCACAAGCATTTATACTTGTGGAGTGACCATCGCATCAAGGGAATGCGGTGGTAAATAAGACCCTTATTAATACTAATATTCTAATTGATCTCATTTATTATCTCTTATTTAATACATTCTATACCTATCTCTAGACCCAAAAAAAAAAAAAAAATCTACGTCTCTCTCTCCTCCATAATCATCAGACCAATTCCAGCTAAAATAGATTAGGATACATAAAAAGCTCCATCAAAGTTGCTTTCTAAAGGTCTTCACGGGGAGGGTGGGTTCCATTTAATTATTTTCTTAGGTTGTTTTTTGTGTACTTCAAGGAACTCGTGGAGGAGTTCTTTATATATATATATATATATATATATATATATATGATGGGTTCAAGTTACACCTGGTGTAATTTTAAAGAATTACACATTTTTTAAACCATTGGATTTAAGTAGATCCAATGGTCAAAACAAGACCCTTATTAGTACTAATATTTTAATTGATCTCATTTATTATCTCTTATTTAATACATTCCATACCTATCTCTTAAAAAAAAAAAAAAAAAAAAAAAAAGTCTACAGCTCCCTCTCCTCCATAATCACCACACCAATTCTAGCTAAAATAGATCAGGATACATAAAAAGCTCCATCAAAGTTGCTTTGTAAAGGTCTTCACGAGGAGGGTGGGTTCCATTTAATTATTTTCTTAAGTTGTTTTTTGTGTACTTCCAGGAACTCGTGGAGGAGTTCCTTTGCTTATGATGAGGCCTGTTCACCTAACGCCTATGTGAGTTGCTCTTCATCTAATCACACCTTGGTGTTGTATTTTCTTAGGTTATTTTTACCCTATGATAAGGAATAATAAAGTACAATAATCCCTATATATCCTTTGTCACACACTCACACTACTCAAATAATTATGTTTTGAATATCTTACAGGGAAAAAGTAAATAAATTAGTTTTGTATATCACAAACTTAAAAAATCCAAATAAAAATTAAAATAATTTAAATTTGAAATTGTCATATAGCATTCCACATAACGAGGAACCATTACCAGTAAATAAGGATTTAGCAATTGATTTTGACTTATCAACGCTTAATGTACATGTACAAGTTAGTTTTAGACCCTTGAACAAACAATGTTAAACAAATTTGATGCTAAGTTATTAATTAAGTCATCTATGCAAGCCTTAAGTTAAACATAAATCAAACATATCAGGTATCAGAAATCTAAATAACACAAGATATGATGACCAGTGGCGGCTCCAAGAAATTTCTTCAAGGTGGTTATTAAGAAACTTAATAATAATAATTGTAAGGATAAACGATCCAGAAATGGATACTGGGCCAAGGGCCATGTTCGAGGACATGAAGTTGTCTGAGGACAAGTAGGTACTAACGAGGGCATACAAGTCAGTAGTTTGCGGAAGAAGCCTGGTCACAAGTGATTGGAAGTGCAGTCCAAGGAGAAAAACCTCCTCGGCTAAGTAGAGTAGAGGTCAAAAGCCCGACCTCTCGTTAAGAACAAGGCACTAGACGATCATATTGGTAAGGATAAGTATCAGATGGGGATAAGACCAAGGAAAGGTGAGAAATATTTAAAAAGAAAGTTGCTACCACTGTATTGAATGCTTTACAGCTAACTTTCTAGCCATATTAATGTGGAGGTGATACCTGAATTATAACCTCTAGCCTTACAACTACCCACAAAGACTTCAGGAAGGTGCTGATGGGACAAGTATGAAAGCTAGCAATTTGATTTACATGTGGAAGGCTGAGATGAAGTAAGAAACGAGAATATAAAGAAGGAAATCCCCATTGCAAGAGGGGCAAGAGTAACCTATGGAAAAATCACTATACATTCAAGAAATGCAATTGTGTTCAAGTTTAAGAAATATATATGAACTACCATCCTCAGACTTTGCTGAGGAGGATTTTCTTTGCAAAAAACTGTTTATTCCTGCTTTGAGGTATCATTAAGCTTACTGTAATTATTGTTCGACTCATTGGAGTTTAGTTTCTAGCCCATTCTTTACAAATTTATTATTTTGGGCTCTTTGGGCTTTAGTCCTTTTCAATTTTGGGCTTTGAAGCCAAAATTTGTCCTTACAATAATAATAATAATAATAATAATAATAATAATAAAACTTGAATATATCAACTTCACATAAAAAAACATGTAAATACATAAAGTTTAAAATTTTTATATTACGAGTTTTTATATTTGGAAATCGTTGTAATGATAACTTCATTATCAATGCTATCAACTACACCCTTTTCAACTTACATAATTAAACAATCATTCTTCTACCGACATCTAGTCTAAATAAGTAACTATATAAACAAAATGCATCATATTTTTATTTTATTTTATTTTATGATATATTTAAACTAATTTTTGTATTCTTTATTTCTTTAAACCAATAAGGATTGTGTTGACGCAACGCTCCACTATATTTTTTATAGGGAAATCATGGCTAAGGGGTTGACAAGAACTGCTTTGTAAATATGCTCTTCTTATCTCTCATGATCATTAAAATGTCTCATATCCTAGAATAAAAAATAGTATTATTCAAGTCAATACAAATTTAATTAGAAGATTTTTTATTTTTTAGAAGAAAGTTTCAACTTATGCTGTCTATTCTTGATAATTACTCTTTATCATCAGTATTGTAGTTTTATACTTGTATTGTAGTTTCCGCTTGCTAGGTAAGACCTATTTTTTGTTGAGCAAAAATTATATTCACAGTTTTACTTTATTTTGCAGTTGAATCACGTTGGGGTTTTTCAAATACCCTTTTGAGGTATCTTATGAGTTGCTTCCAATACATATTTGATGTTTGTTATAAGCTTTTTGTTTGGGTTATTTGTAGGTTCTTTGAAATAGTTGTGGCTTTGTTTGAGTTCCACAGTGAATTAATGATGATCTTTAGTTCTTGGCAGAATGGGAGTACTCAGTGCCCTTAGATTGGAACTCAATAGCATTGACTCCATTGAGAGTGGATTAAAAAGTCTTAGAAACCATTTTTATACTCAGATACCATAGTTCAAGGTGCAAAGCTAGTAGAGGCTGCTTTATAAGTTTACAGCACAGACGAAATATTTTTAGAAATCCTAGCTTTATTAGTTTTCATGTAAACTTTATATTGTAAATGTTTTCCATGGTTTTCTATGCTTGGTGTAACAGAAAATTGCTATTCAATGGAAAACACTTTCATGGTCAACAGAAAATTATACTGAAAGGACATAAAAAATCACAAAGCTCCTCCCTTTCCCTGCATTCCTCTCACCACCTTGGTTACTACAAAAACTACTGTTTATTAACTCATTTGAGGGTTTTTGGCTGGTTGTTCTTGCCACAAATATTTTCTATTAAAAAAATTTTCCTAGCAAGAAATGTTTTCACCAAAGCAAATAGAGTTTACTCTATATCATACAGTGCTTGATGATTATTGATGATAACCTTACATTGTTTTTGAGGCATTGAATGGGCCTGCATTCTTGCTCAAGTGAGTTATTTTGCTGAAGTACTACTTTCATAGCAATATGGGTGTCATTGTTTTGTTGTGAAATGGTACACGTTAGTTTACTTTTCTTATAAATATTATATGAGTATTGTAAGATCTAAAAACATGATTCTGAGCTGTCTTTACTCATACAAAACACTGCTAATATGTGATAAATTTAGAAACTACAGGAGAAATTGGAATGTGGATTGTGAACAGTTCCACTGCAGGGTGCTTTGAAATTGGCCTTGCCAAAGGGTTTTGACGTTGAATTAAATTTTCTTTATAGATCATTGATGGGTGAAAGTTGTTTTTGTCTAAGTACTTGGTTTATCCTGAAAAACTGTTACTCCTTTGTTTCATATTGTTGGTCCTGTGAATCCTATTTAGAAAATAGCTTAGAGCTCTTCTATAGGCTCTTCAAATACAATTTTCTCTCTATTTTTTTTTGAGAATCAATACGGTACTTTTTATTAAAGGAGGCCAAAAAGATCAGCTTGTAATACAAATGAGCTATCTGGTGGTACATCTTCCATCCAAACTTGAAATTAGAGACAAACTTAGCTCGCCTTGCTAAAGAGTGAGCTAGAGCATTACATTGCCTTATAACATGAGTATAATTAACCGATGATAGATATGAGGAAATAAACTGAATATCTTTAACTAAATGACTGAATCTTGCTAATGAGTAAGAGTCTTTCTGGAGTGCTGTGATGAGGACTTGAGAATCGCTCTCCAAAACAATGTTTTTGAAGCCCGTTTCCACAGCCAGTTCAAGTCCTCTTCGTGCTGCCAGTGCTTCAACCTCTATCACCGTAGAGGGCAGAGGGATGTGTTCAGAGAGAGAGGCCATTACCTGTCCATGCTCGTTCCTAATAACCAACCCCAGACCCACTGTATTGTCTGCAGCAAAAAGGGCTTCATCTACATTTACCTTGTACTGGAAAGGACCTGGTGGCTGCCAGCTTGTTGGTGGACGTCCCACAGGGTCTATCTGTGTTGTGTTGTGGTGTAAGAAGTCCCTCAAACGTTCCCTAGCTTGTTGCAACTAGTGGTCCTAAGTTCCAACATTTTTTCCCAGCCTAAGGTTGTTCCTACGAGTCCACAGATCCCACACCACCATGGCAAACAAAGTAGGCTCTCTATTTTCTACGAAGACAGTCCCCAGGAGATCAATAAAAGACAAAGCTCTTTTTAAGTTGTTGTGGCTCCATTGTGGCATTTTTTACCAGAGTTCTTCTAGCTTCGGACAGCTGTACAGAGCATGCTTCACATCTTCCTTGTGTTCTCGGCATAAATCACAACAAGCATCTTGAATAATCTGACAACGAACCAGGTTCTCCTTAGAAGGCAAGGAATTTTTTGCTGCTCTCCAAACCAAATTCTTGACTTTGTTAAGCACGGGAAGGTTCAAAATGGCTTGCCACAGTGGTTTTAAACTTGAAATCTCAGATTGTCCAAGTTGTGCATTCTGAAACTCCCTTTGCAGAAATTGATACCCGAATTTGACTGTGTATTCCCCTTTTGGATTATAGGGCCATGTGAGCACATCTGGCTGATTTGTGCGACACGGGTATTGTTTTTATGGTCTCCACTTCAAAGCTGAGCAACATGTTCTCCATTACCTTAGTTTTCCATTGCTTCTGCACCGGGTCTATCAGTGAACCCACTTTCCCTACCGTCAAAGCTTCAGGCCGAGGGGATAACACCCTAGGAGAGTGTTTTCTAGGCAGCCATCTATCCTCCCATATATCAACGGACTGTCCATCTCCTATCTGCCATATCACTCCTCTCTTAATGACTTCTCTGCCTCTAAGTATACTACGCCAAGCATATGAAGCTGAGCTGGGGTTGGCTGCCTCCATGATTGCGCTATTCGGAAATTTTTTTTGCCTTAAAACACCCTATAAAATAGTGATGTTTTGTCATGTAGGAGTCGCCAATTTTGTTTTGCCAATAATGCATCATTGAACCTTGCTAAATCCTTAAATCTCATTCCACCTTGTGTCTTGGGTTTGCAAAGCTCTTCCCATTTAATCCAATGGACCTTTCAACCCTCTCCCCTTTGCCCCTAATTTTTTTTTTTTTATTTATTTTTTTTATGAGAGCCTCAATTTCATGACATAACCCAATTGGCAATTTGAAACATGACATTGTATAAGTAGGGAGTGCTTGAGCCACAACCTTGATTAAAACTTCCCTTCCCGCTTGTGAGAGCAATTTCCCTTCCCATCCTTGTAACTTTTTCCACACACTTTGCTTTATGTTGTCAAAGCTCTCCTTTTTCTTCCTTTTGATAAAAGATGGTAGCCCCAAGTACTTCTCATATTGTTAGACCACTGGAACTCCTAGATCTTGCTTAATTGATTCTTGCATATCTTGGGATGTGGACTTGCTAGAGAAGAGGGTGGTCATATCCCGGTTGATCTGCTGCCCAGATGCTCTCTCATATGTATCTAATATCTCCAACAACTTTTAACAGTTATTATCTTGTGACCTGCAAAAAATAAGATTGCCATCTGCAAAAGGAGATTGGTTAGTTTGGGACCATTACGGGAAATAGAAACTCCTCTAGTTTCTCCCAAAGCTTTGGCATTTTCAACAAACCATGAAAGCTCTCTATGCATAGTAGAAAAAAGATATGGGGAAAGAGGGTCTCCTTGGCGAAGCCCTTTAGTTGGTACAATGTTTCCATGTGGCTCCCCATTTATCAAAATTGAATAAGTGGTTGTGGATATGCACCCCATCATTAGCTTCACCCAAGCCTCACAAAACCCCATCTTTTTCATTAGTTTTTTCATGTACAACCATTTAACCCTATCATAGGCTTTACTCATCCAATTTAAGTGCCATATAGCTTGTATTCCCTGTGCTATGATTTCTCATGTAATGCAAAGTTTTAAAAGCAACCACAATTGTTGGGAAATTTAGACCCCGATTGATAAATTTAACAAGTTTTAAACCCAAGTTGTTGATTAGATTTATTATATATAAAATTTGTTAAAACAAACAAACATCAATATCATGCACAGCAGAAAAGTAAATAAGACAAGATATGATGACCTAGGAAAACCAATGAAACAAACTAGTTTCACAGTAAAAAACTTAAGGGGGAAACCTTCCCGAAAAGCAATTCACTACAATAAAGAGAAGTTTTAGATCTAGTACAAAACCTGTCCCTATACACTACAATCCTGTAGATGAACTTACAGCAGAAACCTTCTACCGCTTTAGAACCTCTAAACTCTTCAATATATGAACGCCACCCTTTGATATACGGATCCCAGTATGTGACTAACTCCTTTGCATGAATCCTAGTACGTGACTCACTCACCAACTTGAGGAAGAAGAATGTTGACTGCAAAGTTCTTCACTTCATAAATAATGAAAATCAAGAAGCACTTGGTTACAAAACCCTAAGGCATAAAGACTTAGCAACTTCTTTCAGAGAGAATAAGGCATCGGTCATTTTTTACATATGTTCTCCTTGTATTCTCTCATGTGACGGCCTTTAAAATAAGCCTTATATATGTTTAGGGTTGTGAGAAAAGAAACCCTACACAAATACATAAGCATGGGCCGAAAATCATATATGAAAAACTGATTTTCGTAATTCTCGATAGATAGAATTTGTCGAGAGCTGTCGAGACCTCAATAGATAGAATCTGTTGAGAGCTGTCGAGACTCATTAAACCTCGATAGATAGCTATCTGTCAAGAGCTATTAGGAATCTATCTAGCTTTAATGAACAACCCTTCTTCACTTGTTTCTTGGTCCAATCTTCATGGTCTTAATACTTGGCTTGAACAACATGTTTCTTGAAGTATTAAACACATCCTAGATCTACCGAACTACAAGTAAAGTGTATTTTGTCAAAGGATTAGCCAATTTCATAAAATGTTGACATATGTGATGAATCACATATGTCCTAACAATAATATTATCAGAAATCAAACGGTTTGTCATAAAAGCACTTTGATGTTCAGACACTATATTGGGCAGCGCATTTTTCAACCTATTTGCTAGAACCTTAGAGTATACCCTATAAAGGACATTACTAAGAGAAATAGGTCGATATTGGGAGATATATTCCGAATTTTTTACTTTGGGGATTAAAGTAATAAAGGAGTGACTAAATGAGGGTGGAATAGTGCCCGTATTCAAATGCATACGAATAGCATTTGTCACATCACTTCCAACTAAAGACCAATAATTTTGATAAAAAATTAGGGGCATACCGTCTGGTTTGGGCAACTTTAAAGGTGCCATTTGTTTGAGAGCAACCTCTACCTCATGTGCCGTGAAGTCCCCCATTAAATCTAAGTTCATCTCCTCAGTCACCACATGTGGGATTTGCTCCAATATATCATCAAAGATGGTTGAGTTTGAAGAGGTGAACAACCCTTGATAAAAATCCACCATTGTGTCCACCATACTTCTCGGATCAGTGCACCATCTGCCCTCTCTATTATATAATCCCTTAATGTAGTTTCAGTGTCTACGTTGGGAAGCTTTGCTATGAAAATACCGGGTATTTCTATCTCCATCTCTAAGCCACTGAATTTTAGACCGTTGGGACCACATTCGAACTTCAAGGTCCAGCAGTAGATTAATTTCTTGTTCAAGCGTTCTCACCCAAGCCACATCACCTCCTCTACTTGCTGCCAGTTCAGCCTTGGATAGAAGTTTTCTTTTTTCCTTTAATTCACGACTCACACTCCCAAAACTTGTCTTACTCCACTTTGAAAGTGCTTCCCCACAGCTCTTAATTTTTTAATCACCCTGTTGCAAGCAGTAGCCTTAATATCCCTTTTCCAAACCGCTTCAATAGTTGCACCACACCCTTGCTCGGCCATCCACATTTGCTCAAACCTGAAAGGTTTTGTTTGGTTGTATTCCACACCTTCTGGCCAAATCAAAAGGGCTCTATGGTCAGATGCAATCATGTACAAATGGTACACCTTTGTATCCCGAAAAATTGAGAACTAATCGTTTGTTGCAACAGCTTGGTCCAAACGCTCCCATGCTGTATAGTTCTCAAAATGCTTATGCCAAGTGAACATAGGTCCCACAAAACCCAAGTCTATAAATCCACATTCATCTGGTACGTCTCTAAACGCTTGCATTTGTCCATGTGGTCGTGTTCTTTCCCTAATTTTTTCTGATTGCTTTGTTACTTTATTGAAGTCTCCTGCACACATCCAAGGAGCGTTTCCTTTTGATTTCAAACTTCTCAACCTCCCTAAGCTTCATGCCCTTTTTGAGTGTTCGGTTCACCATAAAATTCGGTAAAAACGCCATTCCGCTTCCTTATTTTTGTTTATTGTACTATCTATGTGGTTCTTTGAAAAAGTCTCAATTGTTAAATCAAAATCCTCCTTTCAAAAAATCACCAAACCCCCTGTTTTATTTCTCCTAGGAGTTACAAATTTATTCTTCATCTTGAAAAGATCTTGCACTAACACTAGCCTTACTTCATCCGTCCATGTTTCTGCTAAAAACACAACGGAGGGATCTTTTGCCTACACCATCTCTGCAAGCTTATTTTCTATTCGTTGGTTCCCAAGCCCTCGACAGTTCCAACATAAAATACTCATTGGTTTTGGCAGGGCTGGGAACCAGCCTCTACCAATATCAATTTGTTCTTCTTACCCCCCTGAGAAACCCTTCTCTTCTTTAGTAAATCAGATTGGCCTTTATTGCTATCTCCCCTTCTTTTTTCAGCCACGAGGTCCTTCATTACAATATCTGTCCCCATATCTATTCTGCTTAACCTTTTCCAAGTTGCACCCTTTTCTGTTGTTTGAATTATGTTTTCATTGATAGCTGACAGTGGCACACGTGGTAATGGCATTGAAAGTTGAGGCTACTATGCATATGGGTTTAAGTGTCCACGGGTTGCTCATCTATGAATGATAAGGATGCTAGCAAGTTTTCCTTACCTGTGTCAGCTATATTTTTGGCTTCTATAGTTATCTTGGGATCAAACCTTTTTAATTCATAATCAATCTCCTCAATTCTCTCCTTAAATATCTCATTGACTGATCTGCTCTCCCTTAAATTTGTTGATTCAAATTCAAATTCCCTGGGGTCCCCATATCAGTGGAAATTGATCTTGAATATTGCGGATTATCCTCCTGAAAATATGCAACATTATTATGCTATTGCGTATTGACAGTGCTTTCCTTTTCTGACATGATTATCTCTGGCGAGGGCTTCTCTGTACGCACCACGACCACCGGTGGCTTCCTCGCTGTTGGGGGTGGTGTAGCAGATGGTCCTTTTCCCCCTTGAGTGTAAAATCCAAGGACCTTAATCACGTGTTTCCTTGATGGAATAAAAGGCGGTGCACTAATCCATGGTCCAAATTGTTGAGAGTCCTTTGAAAAGCTTCCTTTTGATTCAATCCATTGTTCGCAATCCCTGTTATCATGCTTAAGGTAGCCACACTTGTAACATATATTTGGGAGTCGTTCGTATTTAAATGACACACATAATTCCTTACCAGTGTTAAGAGAGATCACATGACCATGGCACAAAGGTTTGGAAATATCAATGGTGACTCGGATTCTATTAAAACCATCCCCTTCAAACCCGTTCTCATTAGACATCACATTTACTGTTCCAATGGCATCACAAATCTTTTCAGCCACTCTTCTGTTCTTGAATTGGATTGGTATATCGTGAACCTGCACCTAAAATGTAGCCCACTTGAACTCCATCTTTATCAGGTCCACCTCCTTATCATAATTTTGTAGCACCATTAAGTGCTTGTCAAAACTCCAAGGCTCTGTTGCTACAATCTTTTCCATTTCACTTTTATCGTCAAAGGTGAAAAGGACTATGCTCCAATTTGGATAGCGTCTACATCTTGCGCCTGGCATTTTTTTTTTTTTTTTGAAGCGCCTTTTAGCAATTTTGAGAGATTCTAGTGAGTCTTGTGCACTGTTCATGGGACCCACAAACATTTTTTTTTCAACAAAACTTTCATTAAAAATAGGTCTCACGGCACTATTTACATATTTAAAAATTATTTTGCTACAGTGTTTTTAGTTTTCAATTTTCAGCAAAATAAGTGGTATCCAAACACATCTTATGTGAGCCCTTTCCCTCTGAACTTTGAATCTGTTTTTTGTTCTCCATATCGGTGTGAAAGTTTTTGCAATAGCATCTAGATTAAGAGCACACTTGGTTAATAATTTTACTGCCAAAATGTGTTCTACCTTTACCTATTCTTCCGCCAACCGAAGGTATGAATCTTCGTTTTCCGATAATGTAAGGCAACTCCAGGATTTGGTTAGGTCTTCCATTGTTTCAGGAAAGATAAAACTAAAAAACTGTATCCCAGTTACCCACGAAAAAAGAATCCACAAAGCCTCACAGGTAAACTTGTTACCTAGAGGTACTACTACACCTTCAAAGTAGGGACTGCAATTCTACTACCTAGGAGAAGAGGGAAGACCCACTTTTGCTAATGAAGAGAAACCTTTCTATTTTTTTTGTAGTGTCAATGTTAGAGTTTTTATTTGTTTTATTTTTTATTTAATTTTCTCTCTATTTAGGAGAGTAACAAGCAAATTTGGCCCCAACAGACAGTTTATTTAGTTGAAATTTTTTTTAAAAGGCTACAGTGACTCCACATGAAAAGCCTCTCTTTTTATGATGAATCAGAATGTTTATTAGCAAACAAACCAGAATACAAGTCATAGCTCTGTAAGCCCTTAATTTAATATTTTTTCCAACAACAATAAACAATCTCAAATACAACATCAAGAAAATTCTCCACACCTATCTAGCCTTGAGGGCTTTTGTTGAGTAATTGGCTTTGAGGGCCTTTGATGAGTGAGGTGGTGGATAACGGTAAAGGGAATGTGAACAAGAACCTGTGCTAGCGATACCATCAGTAGCTCCCAATCACAAATGTGCCACGAGGGCAATGTTGTTGCCGTGGACCCAAATTGTTTGCAAAGGATTTGAGTTTGACTATTGTTGCTAATACTCCATGCTCCTCCTTGGCCTTGACAGCAGTGATTGAGCCGATTGTACCCTTAGGCTCTCACTCTGGTTCCCACTCGTGTTTTAAAAAGGTGGTGGAATTGATTGCGGAGAGCTCGAGCTCGGAGAATGAGAAAATGGCAAAGGGGGAAAGAGGATTGCCTAGAAGAAGTGTTGCGAAGGTTGGGTCAATCATGGGTGTATAGTCTTTTAAATAAAATGTATAAATTTACAAAATTGCTCTCTTTAATTTAAACTTCTAAGTAGATGAGGGGTATTGACGTTCTAAATAAAGTTAAGGTTTAGTTATTAAAGTTACCAATATCGTGTTTATTGACTTATTAACGAAAATCATATTTTAGGATATTCTAAAATAGAATAGATAACCGACAATATATGATGAAGTACAATGAATTCATGACGTACTCATTTGAACATTGAATCTTGACCTCCTTGAAATCATATAGATTTGTAAATTTTTTTGCAAAGAGTAGTTTATTTATGACTAGATATTGTGAAAATTTCAGGTTCTGTTTCAAGCTTTGATGCCTCCACTACTGTTTAATGTGAGGTCTTGACAATGGGTCAAGTGCAGGTTGTTTAAACATATGAGGTACTCCTACAAACGTGAGCAGTGGTTGTTGTAATGGCCATTCAACCTCATTTTCCAACTATTTGACAATCAAGCTTTAGTTTCAATATCAAAATGCATATAAAAAACCAGGCTTGACTTTGTGTGGCTCAGGGAAAATAAGGATTGTTAACTATTAACCTGGGGCAGGTGAATCCAAATTGAAGAAAGTTGACGAGTAACACTGAAGCCACTAAAGTGGGACGAGGAATAAAGCTTTTGAGTATGTCCTAATTGTAAACATGTGATTCTGAAGGATTCTGGATTTCTATTGCTTGGTAATGTTCCACAAGGCTTAAGAAATTGTACTCCTTTAGGCTTGTAAACAAGCTTGATCTCTTCCCAAGCCATATGGGTCTTTACTTGAATTGATTACTTGGGCTTGGATATGGTTAGGCTTTTGAAACATAGTTCTTCACCACTATGGAATGGATATAAGCTCTTGGGCTTATTCATAGGTCAAACTTCAACCAATCAATTCTGAAGTAGGCCCTACTCTCTTCCTTGCATAAAGGCTCTTGATATCATTCTATTCTTTGAGGAAAAGAGACCCCATTTCAATTATTTATGTCAACTTGGTTTTAGACATGTTCTTGGAGCTCAATTTGAACAATTGGGCTCTATATCTATAGAACCATAATATATATTATTTTGGGTCCTAATTTAGATTTCATATAAGGCTATAAGTTTCTTACTTTCATCATTATTTTTCATCTGTTATATCTATTTTATACTTCTTGAATCAACCTTTTTAAATTCTAGCATTTTGCCCCTATTTTGTAAAAAAATTGACAATATGCCCCTGTTTTGAAACTATTTAAGTTCATGCCCTTGTTTTGAAACTCGATTTACTCAAAATTGAGTTCAGCGTCATTATAGGTCCTTGAAACATCGCTATAGGCCAAAAAAAAAAAAAAAAAAAAAAAAAAAAAAAAAAACTTACATGGAACTCAATTTAGGAAAAATCGAGTTTCAAAACGTCGCTATAGGTCCTTAAAACGTTGCTATAGGACTCTTTAAAATGCCATTATAGGGCTGAACTCGATTTAGAGAAAATCGAGTTTCAAAACAGGGGCATGAACCTAAATAGTTTGAAAATAGGGGCATATTGTCAATTTTTTTACAAAATAGGGGCAAAATGCTAGAATCTCCCCTTTTTCTATCCCCGGTTTAGTAATCCCTCACTTGTAGCCAAAAATAAATAATAAATAAATATTCCAAATCTTAGAGGGAAAGTGAAATTAGATATGAAGTTTATGATAAAATGTATTAGAACTTAGAAGGGAAGCATCACCCTCCTTATCCTCAGCTTAGAAATGTAGAGATGTCTCTTATCTTTTTTTTTTTTTTTGAGAGAAAAGATGTCTCTATCTAGTTCCACATGTTTTATTATTTTAATAGTTTCATTATTTTCACCCTATGTTATGCCTATGGAGGTGACTAAAATAATCCATCATATATGCATTTTTCACATTTGTGATGGCTTCGGTCTTTTTTACATTTGCAGACAATTCAATCACACTTGACAAATTGACATAGGAGGTAGATTTTTTTTTTGATTTTTGAGAAGCCATAGAAGTTAGATTATTTTAATTGTTATAAAATATTTATTGCATGGCACATGATACACGACTGCATGACCCGTCAAAACCTTGACCAATCGATCAATTCCTACGTGCAATAAGACTGCTGAAGTTTATTCTTTATTGGTACATTAACATGTAACCAAATCTTGTACATGATTATTTTGGTTCTCTGATTAGCTGTTCGTTGATATGTAAGTTATATACATAGCCTATTTATAATATTATAAGGTAGCGGTCTATTTAAGATAGATATTTCTTTGATTTAGATAGGTTCAAGTGGAGTCTTTTCACATTCTCAAAAAAAAAAAAAAAAAAAAAAAAAAAAAAAAGTGTACTCTTTTCAGGTTGTTTAAAACTGTAACCTAAGTACCTAACTTGATTAGAGTTTCATTTAAGGATAAAACTTAGATATAGTACCTTAAATACCCTTTAAAACACTTGTCCACTTACTAACAGTGATACTGCTGTTTCCTTCTCCATTTATTTCTTTTCCTTCTTTTTTCCCCCTGTTTCAGACTAAAGCATTCTTACTCTTGAACTCCCACCAAACACTCTTTGATCCTACCGTTCTCTCTCTCCTTCTCTGTTCTTCTCTTTCTCTCTTTCTTTCCCTCTCTCTCACTCAGATTAGATGAAATAGATGAATCCGGCTCTCTGAATTCTCTATCTTGCTTTGCTTTCACAGATTGGTTGGCTGGCAAATTCGTTGGTATGTATTGGCTAAATCTCATTATAGGGTTTCAATTCCAGCTGGGTTTGTGTTATTTTGAGGTTTGGTAGAGTTTTTCTTTGTTGATTATGATCTGGGTATCAATTTTTGTTATTGGGTCTATGTTATTATTGCTTTGGTTTGTTTTTTATTTACGTTTTCAATTATAGTTGCTGAGTTTGAGTTATTTTGAGGTTTGGAAGAGTTTTCCTTTGGCTATTTATGATGAAGGTTTCAATTTTGGTTAATGGGTTTTTCTTAGTATTGCTTTGGTTAATTTTAATTTGGGGTTTCAATTATAGTTTCTGGGTAAGAGCAACCTTAAACAATTTACATCGATCTGAATTTTTTTATATATACAGTGAGGTAAACTAGAGGAACATAGCTTTAGCAATATTGCTACACTTTGGTCCAAACATGATATACCTGTTAATGTAAAATTTAAGATTCCAGGGTGATATTCTGTATCAACTAACGAAGGGAATATAATATATATAAGCCGCAAAGGAGGGGCTAACTAGTTAATTTGTGCTAAGTTTCACCTTGGATGCGCCTTTTAAGCACTATTCTTGAAGTGATGGGCAACTGTAGAAAATTTTACCAATGCTAATGTAATGATGTTCTGCTACTTTTGAGTTCTTGGAAACATATCTCCAGTTTGAGAATTAATGGTTTTTATGGGAAAAAACAGAGAGCCAAGGATAAATTAAATGGTTCTTTTATGATTCTTTTAAGGTTCTTAACTGTTGACTTATTTGCTTAAGCTATTAAAGTATAAAATTATTTGAGTAAATTGAATGCCACATTGTTTTTCTAAGCCAAGCTAAGAACTATCTCAAAAACATTACAAAAACATATTAATCATACAATGAGGGGGAAAAAAAGGGAAGAAAAGGGTGTGGTGCTTTAATTTTTTTTTAACCAAAATCTGGTGAAAAGTTGTGTAACCCTTTATTAGTATGGTCCCACACCAATGGTTGTTGTGTTTAGTACTCATTTTACAGAGTGGTTAATTTTAAAATATGTGGAACCTAATAAGTTGCATTTGTTAATTTACAGGTTATGGAGAAAGATGGGAAGAGCAGCCTTGAAGAAGTTGTGTTTATTGATTTAGAGGAAGATACAACTCCAAAAATTGGAGAAAATGAAGATACTAAAGAAGATATAACTCCAAAAATGGGAATGGATATTGATTTAGAGGATGAGGCATATCTATATTATAATATATATGTTGGATATGTTGGATTTAGTATTCGTAGAGATTGGCTGAAGAGAAGTAAGGCAAATAAAACAACTATCATATCTCACAAGTTTTGTTGTTTTAAAGTTGGTTACAAGAAGGAAGTTGCATATGATGGACAGAAATCTAGAATGGAATTAAGATGTGGTTGTCAAGCCCAAATGGTTATCAGTCATCAAAAAAGTGGTAAATATCGTATTACCCTTTTTGAAGCGAAACACAATCATGAAGTTGTAACTCCACGGAGTAAACACAAATTGCCATCACAAAGGAAGATATCAGCTGCCCAAGCAGTTGAAGCTGAATTAGCAAATCGCTTTGGGATTGGGCAAAAAATAGTTTTTGAGTACATGAGTAAACAAGCTGGAGGTAGGGAAAATCTTGGTTTTACTCTTAAAGATATTAGTAATCATTTACAATCTAAACGAATGAAGGAAATGAAAGAGGGAGAAGCATTTACCCTTATTCATTATTTTGAGATGAGGAAGTTTGAAAATGCTGCATATTTCTATGAGATACAGTTGGATGTTGATGATCAAATAACTAATAGATTTTGGGCAGATCCTAAAATGGTTGTGGATTATGATTTATTTGGTGATGTAGTTTGTTTTGATACTACGTATCGAACCAATAAAAACCATCGTCCATTGGCACCTATAATTGGAGTGAGTCATCATAGACAAACTATGGTCTTTGGTGCTACATTGTTGTATGATGAAATAGCTAAAACCTTTTCATTTTTATTTCGAACCCTCTTAAAAGCAATGTGTGGAAAGAAGCCGGTTACAATTTTTACTGATCAAGATCCAAAAATGGCTAAAGCAATTGCAGAAGTGTTACCAGAATCTCATCATCATTTATACCGATGGCATATATATCAAAATGCTCTCAAAAAACTCAATAGGTATTTTCAGAGTTCAAATTCATTTGTTGCAGAATTTAAAAGTTGTATATGTGATCATGAGTATGAGGATGATTTTTTTCAAGCATGGGAATCAATGTTAGATAAACATGGTCTTCAAGAAATTAGCTGGTTGAAATTCATTTTTGAAGTTAGAGAAAAATGGGCAATGGTATATGGTAGAAATCATTTTTGTGCAAATATAACAACCACACAATTGAGTGAAATCTTCAATAGTTGCTTGAGACATTATCTAAAGTCAACCAATAATGTGCTGGAATTTTTTAGCCATTTTGAAAGGTTACTTGAAGACCTACGCCACAATGAGTTGGATTCCAATTATGACATGAGCCAACATTTGCTAGTTTTGAGAGTGGAAATGCTTTTATTGAAGAACTCAAAGGATGTTTACACACCCAAAATCTTTAATTTCTTTCAAGAAGAGTATAAGATGTCTTTGGACATGGTTGTTAATACATCCTATGATATTTCACCATTGTTTGAGTACAAGGTTTGCATGTATGGGCATACTCGAGAACATAAGGCTATCTTCAATTCTACAGACCAAACAGTTGTTTGCAGTTGTAACAAATTTGAGTTCGCTGGGTTTTTCTGTAGTCATGCATTAAAGGTGCTAGATATTCAAAGTATAAAACTACTTCCTTCTTGATACATTTTGAAGAGGTGGACTAAGCAAGCGAGAGTTGGATGTGTACTAGATAGCTATGATTGCATTGTGAAAGAAGATCCTAGTTGGATATAACAAATTGATACAAAAATTTGTGTCGTAATGTAGTTAACATTACAAGTAAGGCTACTAAAACTGAAGAAGCATCTATGTTTTTTGCTAAGAAAATGGTTGAATTAAATTATGATGTCGAAAGGATTTTGAAAAAAAAAAAAAAAAAAACCAGATTTACCTTCCAAAAAAATTGGGATGGATCCTTCTCATAATGAACATATAGATGTTGCATCTGTCATAACAGCTTATAAAGCAACTGGGATTAAGAAAAAAATAGGCACATCTCGTGTTAAAGGTTGGCCTAAAAGTTTTATTGAAAAAGGATCAAGGAAAAGGAGGCATCCTTGTGGAGAAACTCCTGTGACAAGTACTATTGTCAACATCCCAGCTTCTTTATCTGTTGACTATACACAAGTAACACATGTAATTTTCTTGCATATATATATATATATATTCTGTTTTAGACCTTTAAATGTTATTTTCATACTTAGATGTGTCTTATATTTTGTTTTATTTAAGGAAAGAATCTAAGTGGTGCTTATTTCTTTTGGAAGTTATTATTATTTTGTTTTTGCTTAGTTCTTATTCTATTTCAATTTTACTTGGAAATGGTAGGCATCAAGCATTGGGTTTGGTTATTCTGCAAGGGATGGCGGTACTGATAGTCATTAGATTCCGTGGATGTGTACTTAGTGTGGTG
The DNA here is from genome assembly GCA_032878915.1 of Castanopsis chinensis. Taxonomy (NCBI): domain Eukaryota; kingdom Viridiplantae; phylum Streptophyta; class Magnoliopsida; order Fagales; family Fagaceae; genus Castanopsis; species Castanopsis chinensis. The sequence continues at coordinate 1,920,363 of JAVQMG010000084.1, forward strand.
GTAGTATCTACAGCTTACCATTAACAAGGTATTTTAAGCATATCTACATTTTTTAGTACATATGAAAATTTCAAGAATTAGGCTATACACTATCTATAGATGTGATTAATAAATCCTGAGTTTTTTTCTTTGGCAGACCATTGTGTTCTATAGCATGGGCATGGAGTTTAGTGTGCAAGAAGTTTAGTGTGGCTTTGGATGAATCAATCATTTTTTTGGCATGGGCAAGGAGTTTAGTATGGCAGACCATTGTGTTCTGTAGCATGGACAAGGAGTTTTCTTGGCAGACCAATATATCCTGAGCATGTGATCAATAATTTGTTTACTAATTGCTACAAGTGACATTACTTTGTTTTGTTGTCGTGTATCAATTTATTTACTGATGCGTGTTTGGGGTACTTTTGTTGTTATAACTTATCAAGTGTAACTTCTTTACTATTGGATACTTTTTCTGGTCCAAATTCACTACTGGCTTTTTGATTATTTGAACTATTTTTGCCTTACTTTATTTATTACAATCATCTCAAACTTGAACTATTTTTGCCCATACTTCAAGTACTGCCACATTTTTCTTGATACACAGTGTCAGGTCCTGCTGCTGCATGCAATAGGGAACTGCTATTTTTCCCTTTGCACTGGTTTGTCTACACTAGGTACTGTTGGATTTTTGCACTCTGCACTAGTTCCTTTGCACTGGATACCACTGGATTTCTGCACTGGATAGCTGTTGCCTGCAGCGCGTGGGTTGTTGTTTTATGAATGCAATTGCATCAATTACGCTCATTGAATAGGTCTCCTTGTGTATCTGATGGTGAAAGTGGTAATAAATACATGTGTACTTGCATCATTCATTTATTTTGAGCTGAATATTGCCAATTGTTGTACGTGTACAATTTTTTTGTGTGGATTATTTAATTAGTGTACTTGAAAATCTTAGGGTCTTCTTGGTTTTGGATGAAGGTTGTACTTATTAGATCATAAATGAATGTAGCCAATTGCTTTACTAGTTATATGCTTTGCCTTCAAGATCGTATCTCCACTTCATGCAAGACCCACTGGGAAAAATAGTATCTACTTTGGTATTTTGGATGTTAGAAACTTGAAAGAAAGCATTGTATTTTTCATTCATCATGTAAAATTTGCATCGATATATTTCTCAGCTTAACAACATGTCCAACCAATACTAAACTAACAATATCATTTCACATCACAGAAAATTATTCTCATATACACAAATATGCACTTCCACACAAATGTACTATACATCTATACACACAGCTCTTAGTTCCCACTATTTTCTTTAATTGTAGGCAAATGAAGGCTGGTGTACTCTTTTTATAAAGGATGAGGCAACCTGTGGTGAAGATAGAGCCAAAACTCACAATAAATTCAAATGAAATGGCGTAAATGCCCCACTTATAACTCAAAAAAAAAAAAAAAAAAAAAAAACTTAGTTTTGATAATAAAATGAAGTAAATAGTGTTTTATTATTGTGAACTCACATTACAAATATCACATGGCTTATTGCAAAAGAGAGTACACTAAAGTAAAAACAAAATTCACTAATTAAATACAATGCTTATTGTGCAATTTTTAAATAACTTGCAATTGTACAAAATGATTTGAATGTATTCAACATCTTAAGTCCTATTGTCTATTCAATCTAACACGTCTTTCTGCCGTTTGAAATGGTTAAGCTGCAAATCACTTTATGTCTCCATGTTGTATAAGTCTTTCGTCCAAACAATGCATATATTTTTGGATATTATAATTGTTTCTTTTAGTTCTCCTACTGGGCTTAATACTGATGCATCTTGATACTAAGATATTCTTTCCAATCATATAATAGGATCAGTCCGATTAATGAACTTGATCAACTCATTTTGGTGAATGAGAATATATTTTCTGGGCAAGCTTTAATAGACCAGGAATGAATGGTCAATCCTTGAGATGCATCCCTCATAAATCCTGAAGTGGCAAACTTTGACGATTTGTCTGCCTATGCACAAGTCAGAACCAAGGCAAAATGAGAAATATTAACAAAAATAGTCAAAAAATGGTAAAATTTCATTTCTAAATAATCAAACAAAGTGTATAACTATACACACAATATTTCAAGAATAATAAGTGCCAACAAAATTTTTGAACCATGTTTTGAACTTTAGCTTGTAAACAATTAAACCTCCATTTGGAAAAGAACATATAATTGTGAATCTTGAGATCCATTGTCATTCTTTAATTTTTGGTCAGAGGATGAATTATATTAATTCAGCCAACTCAAATTGGCTTCACCAATAAAATATAAAAGTTATATATGAACGAATAGGTGCAAACCCTAAATCAGCAATGACAATGCTAACACTATCTTCTAATCGTTAGTCCTGTAGGGCATATGCATTTTTAGGTCATTATAACTTCCCAAGTAAAATACCTTACCAATCTGTGTAGATTAAAAAAAATGATCATTTAATTCATTACCAGAACTGCTTGAGCCAGTGCTTCACAAATCACAAGCTAGCTAAAATCAAAACAAGGGGAAAGTTAACACTGCCCATGTTTAAAATATAAATGAAAAGAAAAGAATATGCAATTTATACTAGCTTTAAGGTTGTATGGGACCAATTTACTAAGTACTAACACTACACTTCAACATCTCCATGTTGTCAAAGTTGATTTCTAACAAAAGCAACTGCATTTAAGCTGAAAAGCAATATAAAAAATGTTAAGCAACTGCAAACCAGCCAAGAAAGACTACAATTTAAAGGATTGTCAAATTCATTATCGACAGGAAATACTATATTTCTATAATCATCAAGGAAACATTCTTCTCATCAAATTGGTGTTCAAGTAACATTGAACAGCATTTTAATTATTTGGGGAGTTTTTCACATCTGATATGGATAACTATAATTTTCACATCTGGAGATATGTTTCCAAGAACCCAAAAGTAGCAGAACATCATTACATTAGCATTGGTAAAATTTTCTACAATTGCCCATCACTTCAAGTATAAAGTATAGTGCTTAAAATAATTAGAAAATAGGCGCATCCAAGGTAAACTTGGCACAAATTTACTAGCTAGCCCTTCATTTGCGACTTATATATATATATATATATATATATATCATGTTCCATTCGTTAGTTGATACAGAAAATCACTTTGGAATCTTGAATTTTACATTAACAGGTATACCATGTTGGACCAAAGTGTAGCAATATTGCTAAAGCTATGTTCCTCAGGTTTACCTCATTGAATATATAAAAAAATTTTGGTCGATGTAAATTATTTAAGGTTGCTCTTACCTAGAAATTATAATTGAAACCCCAAATTACAATTAACAAAAGCAATACTAAGACAAATCCATTAACCAAAATTGAAACCTTCATCATAAATAGCCAAAGGAAAACTCTTCCAAACCTCAAAATAACTCAAAATCGGCAACTATAATTGAAAACCTAAATCAAAACAAACCCAACAGCTAGAATTAAACACCTATAATGAGATTTAGCCAATACATACCAACAAATTTGCTAGCCAACCAATCTGCGAAAACAGAGTGAGATAGAGAATTTAGAGTTGGATTCGTCTATTTCATCTAATCTAACTGAGAGAGGAGGAAAGATGGAGAGAAAGAGAAGAACAAAGAGAGAGGGAAAGAACGGTAGGAGCTTGGCGTTTTGGGTTTTTGGTGTGGGAAGTCTTTAGTCTGAAATAGGGAGAAAAAAAGAAGAAGGAAAAGAAATAAACGTAGAAGGAAACGATGGTATCACTGTTAAGTAAGTGGACAGCTGTTTTAATTTTAAAAGGGGCACCTAAGGTATTGTATCTAAGTTTTGCCCCCTAAGAAATCTAGAAGATCTGAATCCATTCAAATGGTAAAAATAGGCTTGAACCTTTGGGCCTACAAGTAACTAAAATAAATAATATTTTGATTAGTATAATAATCACGTGTGAATTGTCTAATTAATTAGGTAATGGAGTCTTATAATAATAATAATAATAATAATAATAATAATAATAATAAGAGTTAACTTTTTTTTTTTTTTTTTTTTTTGAGAAATAAGAGTTAACCTTTTAATCAAGTTGTCGGCCACTTTTATTAAATGTCATAAATGTAGGCCACTTTTATTAAATTTGCTTTCCTTTTTCCTTTCATCCCTTTTTTGGGGTAAAAAAAAAAAAAAAAGGCATATGCATTGAAGCTAAACCTAGCTTGGAACTGTAGGGGGTTTGGGAACCGGCGTAGAGTTCGTGCTCTTGAGAAGGTAGTGTCTTCTAAAGATCACAGTTTAATTTTATTAATGGAAACAAAGCTTGTAGTTTCGGAAATGGATGGAATTAAGGAAGGTTTGAAGCAAACTCGAGGGATGGTTGTATCAAGCAAGGGGCAGAGTGGGGGTTTAACACTCTTGTGGAAAGAAGAGCTGAAGGTGGATGTTCAATCCTATTTGAACAGCCACATTGACGCGATTATTGGCCAAGGGGAAGATGGGCAGTAGTGGCGCTTAACAGGCTTCTATGGAAACCCAGAAACAAGTAAGCGAGAGGAATCGTGGCTCTTGATTAAGTGGCTTTCTAGCTTAAATTCCTTACCATGGGTCTGCCTCGAAGATTTTAATGAGTTGATCAATGGAGGAGAGAAGGAGGGTGGCAATTCTCGCCTAGTGAAGAAAATGGAAATTTTCTGTGAGGTAATCAATTCTTGCAATCTTCGTGATTTGGATTATACGGGACAGGATTTTACTTGGAGTAGGTGGTTGGGAAACAAAGGGTGGGTCAGGGAAAGGTTAGACAGAGCATTAGTTTCAACAAATTGGGCGGATAGATTTCCTCAAATGCGGCTTCATCATAAACCCGATTCCTCATCTGACCATTGTATCCTGGTTCTTAAGGATGTCCAGAAAAACAATAAGAAATGGCGTCAGAAAAAACTCTTCTGTTTTGAAGAAATGTGGCTTAAGGAAGGATCCTGTATGGATGTGGTGGAAGAGGCTTGGGTTAGAGGAGCGAGTAAGGATTCAGAAGCTCCGCTTTTCACCTGTTTGGATGAATGTAGAGCTCCCTTGTCCTTTTGGAATGATATTTCCTTTGGGCATGTGGGTAAAAAACTAGCAACTCTGCAGGCTAGACTAGAGGCCCTAAAATGCAATAAGGGGACCACAGTTACTATGGAAGAAATTGAATACACAAGAAAGGAAATAAACCAGCTACTGGAAGTGGAAGAAGTCATGTGGCGCCAAAGGTCGCGCATCAGTTGGCCGAAGCATGGAGATAAAAACACTTCATTCTTCCATACAAAAGCATCAAGCAGTTACCAACGTAACACCATTCAAGGTGTGTTGGATGGTGCGGGGTGTTGGCAGAGCGAGGAGGAGGGGATAGGCAGAACCTTTGAGGATTACTATGTGAACCTGTTTACCACATTCCACCTAGAAATAAGTGAGGAACTTATCCACTCTATCCACAAGAAGGTGTCGAACCTAATGAACCTCCTCCTTTCTCGAAATTTTTTGGCCTCTGAAGTGGAAATTGCCTTGAAATAGATATACCCCACCTTTGCCCTAGGTCCTGACGGAATGCCTCCAATCTTCTACCAAAAATTCTGGCCGATGGTATGCCCCATTGTCACTAAAACTGTCTTAGATTTTTTAAACTTGGGCATCACTCCCTTGAACTTCAATGAGACACACTGTACACATAATTTTCGTAAAAGATGAATCACACGATCACGAAATAGTTTAACAAATAATCAACTTGTATTTGATTTGTATATATGTGAGTACAATCCTCTATGTGAATCTTTACAATGAAAGAGTACAATAAACTTCTTTGATTCGATCTCCAAAAAACTTTACAATCCAATAGGGCTATGAGGCTTGATCTTGAATCGTGCTTTGATGTCTCCAAGTTGAATGAATGTTTGAACGTGCTTGATTTGATGCAAGGGCCGTTGGCTTAATCTCGAACTAGATTGAAGGAGAATCCCTACTTTGATTTGAAGAAGTAGGAATAAACCTTGATGAAAAATGAAATGCTTGTAGACTTAGAGATGACTCTCTATTTTGACAGAGTGTCAGTAGGGTTTTCTCTCTTAGTTTCTCTGCCTTTTTTCATATGAGAAGCCCCTATTTATAGGCAACTCAATAGTATTTAATTTACAATCTCCTCTCAGCATTTATTGAGAGTTGAATTATGAATTTAATTTTTGGTATTTTATTTAATAAGAACCTTCTATATAAGTCTTTTCTTCTGATGCTGCCATGTGGCTGTCTTCATTTGGTGTTGTCACGTGACTTGATTTCATTCGATGATCGTCCACATCATTAATTGAAGATTAACTTGATCACAAATATTTTATCATGAACAATCGGACGGTTGTGAATACATCATAAAATTTTGATATCTACAAATGCCCCCACTTCAAGATTCGGCTTGGCATCTTTATGATGCAAAGAAGACGGGGCTTGAAGTATTCTTTCATTTTATTTATTTATTTATTTTTATATCTTTTATTTATTTATTTATTATTATTATTTTTTTTTAATGATGGGCTTGGCTTTACGGGAACACAAGGCTCTCCTCCAAGGGAAATATGGGCTTCTGTCATCCCAATGTTGTATATTACAGCTTTACCATCCAAGATGTCTCTTGGTTGCACCCTTTTTTTTTTTTTTTTTTTTTTGGAATACTGGGTTTTCACTTTCATGGGCTTGGTCACACGCAAGGAACATCCTCTTTGGAGTGCAAGCCTACCTTAGTTTTGTTAGGCAAGTTGGTGCCGCAATTGTCTTGTTTAGCAAGCATGTTTTTTTCTTCAGCCGCACTCTCGTGAATCACTAGGCTTCTTGCGAGTGCCACCTCTATAAAAGGAGGTGAGGTTTTGTGGGTTAGAGGCAATTGAGCGCCGTTTTTTTTTCCTTGAGTATTTTTTTTTCCTTCAGCCGTAGCAGGCATTCTTCCTCTTTTTTCATTCTTTCTTGTGCTTGTCTTTGTATTTTCCTTATTATTATTTTGTGTAGAACGACTTGATTCACTCTGTGCAGGTCATCAATTGCTCTTTTCTGGACTACCTCCATTGTGCTGTTCGCTAAAGCTCAAAGCAAACTGCGGCGTCATATCCTTCTCCTCTTGGTGTCCAACGAACTCGAGCATTGGCGGCTTCATCATTGATCAAACTTCTTGAGTTGGCGCTGAGTCCAGAGCTTTGTTTTGCCCTTCGACTGATATGCGAGCATAGGTGCGTAGCTTTGTTCGCGTATCCGTCGTCTCCCCCTCGCAGCTGTTGGCGCAGGAGCATTGGTGGCTTTATTATTGATCAACCTTCTTGAGTCGGGGCTGAGTCCAAAGCTTTGTTCTTCCCTTCATCTGAGTATCCAATGGATCGCGCTTACTGCCCTCCTTCCAGAACCATAGGTGCATAGCTTTGTTCGTGTATCCGTCGTCTCCACCTCGCAGCTGTTGGTGCCGGAGCATTGGCGGCTTTGTCATTGACCAACCTTCTTGAGTCGGCGCTGAGTCCAGAGCTTTGTTCTGCCCTTCGCCTGAGTATCCAACGGATCGCGCTTACTGCCCTCCTTCCAGAATAATAGGTGCGTAGCTTTGTTCCCGTATCCGTCGTCTCCAACTCGCAGTTGTTGGCGTCGGAGCATTGAGAGAGTCACATATCGGATTCAAGCACCAATTGTCATCTCTTGGAGGCAATACTGCAGCGAGATTCCTGCTTCATCTCTGAACTACTCTCCTCTTCTTTCAACATCTTATCGATTCGAGCATCGGCGGTTTCATCCTGGACTTTGTGATGCTGCCTTCCTCTTAGACTTTGTGCTGCTGTCTTCATCTTCACGTGACAACCAAGGTGCACACTAAATACACGCCTAAAGCTTCAATGCCCCCACGCGGACACATGGCTTCCTTGTAGCCTTGGATTTCAACGCCACGCCTAATAACCAATAAGCTATGAACGTGGTTTTTCAAGCTTGGATAGTATACATGCAAGCCTCTACGTGTCCTTCTCTTCACATGCACCTATGGTTATTTCAACGCCTACACATGATGTTTGCATGTTAATATTGAATGAATGGTTTGCTTGTGGTTTTTGAATCTCAATGTCACGTGCCTCCCTTTATTTATTATTATTATTTTTATATCAATTTATTAGTAACGAGCATTTGAACGAATAAGTTATTTATCCTTTTCTTTGATTTGCTGTTAGGTGTGTCAGGTGGTTCAGGTTTGTCAACCTTTTGCTCGACTTGTGATTCTTCTACATTTGCTCCAGTCTGGAGAAAGGCATTGTCTTGAAAGTCCATCCACTTGGTAGCAGTGTCCCTTCATTCTCGTCTAATGCCATTCCTCGTCCTCTAAGTCTATCTCAATGGTGGGTCGAATCATCTCACGAACTCTATGGCCCGACTAGAAGGGACTCACATGTCGTTTCGAAGACGTTTACTTTGGCCTCTAACCTTCACTCAACCACGGAATGCATCGATCCATTTCCTCTCCTTGGTCATTGGATAAGCGCGGGAGAAGTGCAATGGGCTCTACCTTCTTCCAAGACTCCTCCACTCCAATATAAGGGTGAGTTTTTCTACCTCCCTAAATATTAGGAGTGGCTAGAAGACATATTGAGCCGCAATACTAAAGCCTTAAGTGATGCCAATCTTTACAAGCCACTACTTGCATCGTTATTCACATATGACTGGAACACCCATGTCTTGTAAGCCTTCCTAGAGTGTTGGTGTATGGCTATGAAAACATTGCACACGTTTGTAGGAAAGGTCTCCATTAGCTTATGGGACTTACATTCGATTGGTGGGCTTACCATATACAACTCATTTTACGAAGAGGTCGTTCCAAACTTAAAAGACATATCATCTCTCCCCTCATGTTGTCGTCATCTATTTGCTGCCTTCCATCACCTGAGTCTTGAGCTTGGTGGTTCGCACTTGGTCACTACAGCCGCATGGGTGAAGTTTTGGTTCCGTGGTGAGTTTAAATATCAGAAACCACTGACTAGAAGGTCAATGGAGAGGAATGCAAGAGCCAAGTAATCTCATAACCCCTCTGGTAAAATCGATGCTCCCCAGAATTCTGGCTAAAGAAGACGAGGCTCCCTTCGATGTGCTCAAAGTGGAGAGAAGGCTAATAGAAGAGACTTGGTTAGTTGCTTTGATCTTGTGTTGGCTGTGTGAGTTCGCTCTTCCCGATGGGAGACCAAACTTAATCAGGCTTGGTGTTTCCAAGAGCGCAAGTGCTTTGGCTCGTGGTAAGAGATATTGCCTTGTAGTCCTAGTCCTAGCCAACATTTATAGGGGCTTGAATGAAGTTGTGTCTTCTAAGACTCCTAGTAAATGTGATGCCACTTTTCCTGCACACTACTTGAATGCTTGGTTGGCCGAATACTTCGATACTCACTTTGAACTTGAAGGGTCTCGCTCCAAGGCTGTTCTACGCATGTTTAGATACTCCGGAGATGGTGTAGCCAAGTATTACAATGAGGTTACGACCCGTAAGCTATTTTGTGCCGTTAATAGCTTCAAGTTTCATCACTTGGGCCTTTTTAAATGCCATCGAGAGATTCTGATGGATGATAACAAGCTACCTAGCTCTTATGCAGATTACTTCATCAGCCAACGCTCTAGCTACTTGGCCTCTCATCACGGAAGTATATGTATAGTTGAACCATATAGCCCTCATCGCTTTGGTCAACAGTTCAGTTTCAATCAACATATCCCTGGGGAGCTTAATGAGGACTTTCGCACCATCACCTTAGAGCTAGCAGTGTGCTTTTGGCCTTAATGTCTTCGTCTTGTTACTAGTTCAGAGTTCTTGATCCCTGCCTGCCTATCTGAGCACAGGGCTCTGTGTACGAAGGACTTTATGAATTGGTGGGCTAGAAGATCTGATGGTTTCTATTCAAGTGGGACTGAGCAACCGATTGGGAATGTTAACCCGAGCAAGATAAAACTCAAAATAAGATAGCCTAATGAAGTAGTTGAACCCATTAAGCGCCAAAGCGATGGGAAGCTATCTTTGGGGATTTCGGAGGCTACCGACGAGTCTTTAGGAAGAGCATGTGTGGACAAGGCACATTCTCCTAAATGCGGACCCTCTTGCATAATCTCAACGCCTCAAGACGTGGAAGTGACCAAGGGTAAGGATGTGTCAGATTCCAAAAGGAGTAGTGGCAACTCAGATTCTCATTGGAGACGCAAAAGGCAAAGGGACAATCCTAGCAAGAATCTAGTTCATGAGGGGGTCACCCAGGCGACTGACCGTGGTGTCGATATGGATCTACTTCTCAACTCTTCTGGTGGCAGTGCACAACTGAGTCTTAATTCTCTTTTTGATGATTTTGATCTTGAATCCATTAAGGACCTTTGTCACCTTTACGATGACCTTGAAGCTATTTCTGGTATCCAAGAGCTTTTTGAGAATGAAAATCTTGGTATTCTTCCAATGCAGGATGACGATTATCCTTCAAAAAGAGCAGGAGAGAAATGCACACTAGTTGCCACTAGCCCTTCTACGAGTGAGTTTTCCATTCAAGGTCTGACGGCCTTTGATTTGGCTACTAAGGAAATTGATCCATCACGTTCGGGGAGGACTAATGCCACTCTTTCTTCCGACCCTATTCACAAGCCTTCAGGGGACGTGACTTGAAATAAATCCATTCTGTGTAGTTTGAGCATCCCGGCCACTTCAATTGTCTCAAAGTTTGAACCTGATGATTTGATTTCGAAGGCCGATTGACAGCGTACAAAAACATTAGGAAGGGACCTAATTAAGAAGGTCGTCAAAACCCCTTTTCCTCTTGTGACTTCATTTAGGGATGGAGTCAAGAAGATCCTCCAAGTTATCACATAAATAAAAGTTGTGGATGCAATGCCTTTAAGAGAGCGTATTTTGAAATATATGGATGATGCAGACCGATATTCTTCTCTCCATCATGCTCTTTCACAAGGTATCGCGTTTGAAGTCAAGTAATGGAAGCTTACCGACACTCGGCATCGCCTCACTCTTGCCCTCGACTCGGAAGCCATTAAGATCAATCAAAAAGTTGCAATCAAGGCAAACTTAGACAAGGCCCTAGCTAGAGAGATTGAATTAAAGAAGGAACTTGAGTTGCTTTCAATGCAAAAGGCAGAGTTTATAGAGTTGAGCACCCTCTGTGATGCAGAGCTAGCCCAGCAACAAGTGATCATTTATCAAATCAAGGGGGAGGTTTTTGAGATTGAGGCTACTCCAACCTTAGAAGCCTCTGATGATGCAAAACTTAGAGAGCTATAAGAGTTACTAGAGACTAGCAAAGAGGAGTTGAGGCATTTAGATTGGATAGGTTGACCTCTTTTTATATATATATATATATTTTATATTGATGTAGTCATTACAATGTAACGACCCCTATCTCATTATTAATAAAGAAATTCATTTATTTCCAGATCAATGCTTGCTCCTTCTTTCTTTTCGTTTTTTTTTTTTTTTTTTTTTTTTTTTTTTTTTTTTTTTTTTTTTTTTGTATGAGCTAATATGATCAATTTTTTTAGAACATCCATTTTTTTTTTTTTACGACTGTGTCTAGCAAAGGATTCTAGGCTGCTTACGTACCCAAAAGGAATCAAGTCATAACGTAGTTCAAATGACTTAAATTTTTTTTTTTTTAAAGGAACATATGCGACTGAACTTAGTAATGAATACCAAGCTGCCTACGTACTTAAAAGGGATCAAGTCATAACGTAGTTCAAGAGAGTAGTTTTTTTTTTTAGTCCTTTACTTTTGCCTAGGTTTCCTCTTTCAAGCTTTTCAACCTAGCGGGATTTATTTTTTATTTTTTATTTTTTACTTTTTTATTTATTTTTAGTGGGCAGTTTAAGATCTTACCGAGGAGCAACTCCAGTATTTCATGCATAGTATCGCTTCAAGAACTTTGCGTTTATGGGACCTACCCTCAGGCCATCTTCGTTGACTATCTTATAAGTGCTATTAGTGTAGACCTCCTGCACGACATAGGGGCCATCCCATTTTGATGCGAACTTGTTCCCAGTCTTGTGAGAGATGCTGATGGGTCTTCGCATTGCAAATACTAGGTCCCTACTTGGAAAGATCGAGGTCGGACTCTCTTGTGGAAAGCTCGCGAAAGCCGTGCTTGGTAGCATTCAAGACGTTGTTGAGCTTCTAATCTCTTTTCATCAAGTGCTTCCAACTCTTCAAGTCTTAAGCACGCATTTTCTTCATTTGTGAGCCCTTCTTGGAGAGCAATTCGAAGTGATGGAATTTGTCGCTCCAAAGGTAGGACTGCTTCAATACCATATACTAATGAATATAAAGTGGCTTGCGTGGGTGTCCTGTATGTTGTTCGGTATGCCCATAAAGCTTCTCCAATATTTTCGTGCCAATCCTTCTTCGAGCGCTCTACTACCTTTTTCAACAAATTGCAAAGCGTCTTGTTGAAAGCCTCAGCAAGACCGTTGGCTGGTGCATTATACATGGATGACTTGTATTGCTTGAACTCAAACTTCTCGCATAGTTGAGTTACCAAACTATTGTAGAATGGCTTACCGTTATCAGTGATGATACAGCAAGGGACACCATACCGATAGATCAAGTGACTTCGGATGAAGTTCACCACATTTTCCTTTTTTACTTCCCTGAGAGGTATGGCTTCCGGCCATTTAGAAAAATAGTCGGTCACAGCTAATATGTACAGATGACCCCCTGACGACTTAGGTAATGGTCCTAGAACATCGAGTCCTCATGCATCAAAAGGCCAGGATGCGACTATAGGGTGCAGGGGCTCCGGCGAGTAATGGATGTAGTTTGCATGAAGCTGGCATGCTTTACATGCCTTTGCATAGTCTATACAATCCTTGACCATGGTGGGCCAGTAATAACCCATTCGTTTTATCCGATGATACAATTTGGGGCCAGACTAATGGGCGCCGCACACTCCCGAATGAGTTTCTTCCATGGCTTGATCACCTTCTTCCTTGCCAAGACATCGTAAGAATAAACCGTCAAAAGACCTCCTGTATAAAACTAATGTGTGCTTGTAGTGTATAAAACGAGGCGCCCTATGCCGTAGCTCAGTCCTGTGGTGGGGATCCTCAGGTTGCTTACCATGTTCCAAGTAATCAATTAGGGGTTGCCGCCAATCCTCATCCTCTACCATAGAAATTGATATGGGATTCATCTCACACGCATATTCTTCTGTGTAAGTGAGCACCCAACGGTTGCAGATAGGGACATTTGCCTTTTCACCCTCTAAAAAAACCAATGTGGTGGCTAGGTGGGCTAGAGCATCTGCCATCCTATTCTCATTTCTGGGGATATGCTCCAAGGAAACCCCGTCGAATTGCTTAATTAGTCGTCTAGCCATTTGAAAGTAAGGAATCAAACCCTCATGTTTAACTTCATAGTGTGTCAAAAGTTGATTGATTACCAACTTGGAATCGCCATAGACTTCTAAGTACGAGATCTTCATATCGAGGGCCATTTGGAGGCCGACAATAAGGGCTTGATACTCAGCCACGTTGTTTGAAGATGGTTCACTAAGCGCAAAGGCGAATGGTAACACTTGTTTTTGTGGCGACAAAAAAACAACCCTAGCAGCGAATTCTTCTTGCCGCGCAGCCCCAGTGAAGAACATTATCCAAGGTGGGAGGACTTCAATGTACAATACATCTTCATTTGGAAAATCATCTGAGAGCTCCCAATCGGCAGGAATAGGATGATCGGCAAGGAAATTTGCTAGTGCTTGCCCCTTGATGGCCTTTTAAGGCACATACGCAATTTCAAACTCTTGAGAGGCCACAACCCATTTCGTCAACCGTCCAGACATGATTTCCCTAGACAAGACGTATTTTACTGGATCTATCTTTGCAACCAAGTGTATTACGTGCGCTTGCATGTAATGCCTTAATTTTATAATGGAGAAGAAAAGTGCAAGACACATCTTCTCTATTGGAGAATACCTCAATTCTACCTCAATTAGCTTTCGACTAAGGTAATACAATGCTTTCTCCTTCTCTTCTTCATTTTTCTGAGCTAAGAGGGCCCCAAGTGATTGTTCTTGTGCAGCAATGTAGAGCACTAGAGGCTTTCCTAGCATAGGTACTCCTAAGACGGGCGGGTTAAACAGATACCTTTTAATGCTCTCAAATGCATTCTGGCAAGCCTCATCCCATTCAAAAGTGGCATCTTTCCTCATCAATCGACTGAATGGTTGACACCGTCCTGCTAGATTCGATATGAAACGTCGAATGTATGCAAGATGGCCTTGTAAGCTTCGGAGCTCTCGTAAGTATTTTGGTTTGGGCATCCTTAGGATAGCATCTATTTTAGATTGATCCACTTCAATACCTCAATGTCGAACAATAAAGCCTAGAAACTTCCCAGACGTGACGCCAAATGCGCATTTGAGAGGATTCATTTTGAGTTGGTATTTCCTTAGTCGATTAAATACAATGCGTAAGTCCTGTAGATGACCCTCTCTTTTCTTTGTCTTAACAACTAGATCGTCAACATAACATTGAATGATTTTGTGGAGTATGTCATCGAAAATTCGTTGCATTGCCCATTGATATGTTACGCCAGCATTCTTAAGCCCAAAAGGCATCACCTTATAATAGTAGATCCCCTTTAGAGTTCGAAAAGCGATGACCTCTTCATCCTCGGGTGCCATTCGAATTTGGTTGTATCCTGATGAGCCATCCATGAATGATAATGCTTCATGACCAATAGTCGCATCAACCATGAGCTCTGTATTTGGAAGTGGGAAGTCATCCTTTAGGCATGCTTTATTCAAGTCTTTAAATCAACACAAACTCGAATTCGTCCATTTTTCTTTTTGACAGGGACAATGTTCGCAATCCACTTCCGGAATTGTACCTCCCGGATGAAACCTGCCTGGTCGAGTTTGTTAACTTCTGCCTCAATTTGTGGGAGGAGTTCGGGTCGAAAGCGGCGTTGGGCTTCCTTGATTAGGCCCAATCCCTGCTTTATTGCTAACCGGTGAACTGCAAATTTTGGGTCTAAACCTGGCATCTCCTTGTATGTCTAGGCGAACACATCTTTGTACTCCATTAAAAGCTCAAAGTATTTGCGTTCTTCCTCCGGTGTCAAAAGCAAACTCACGTAGATTGGGTGAGGTTCCTCGTCAGTCCCTAAGTTTAATTCTTTGAGCTCATCTACAGTTGCTTGCCCCCCGTCTTCTATTACCCGATGGGCTTCATTTGGTTCATCATCTGATGCGTCTGATTCGGAATCGGTTTTCATTGTCACGTGGCAAGAAGGAAGGACTAGTGTCTCATGATCCTCCTCCCCATCATTAACTTGCTTCTCGAGCTCTCGTGTGTGCATAATAGTACGCCGCTTTACTTTAAGGGAGTTTCCTATACTAACTTCTACAATCAACTCACGTTTCATGAGCGAAGGGATAATGCTGTAGGCTTCGGTGCCATTTCTCTTTTGTAGGCCACTTTTCCCCTCCTTGGGTTGTGCGGTGTCAGTTGAGCTACTCATAGACTAAGCCTTTCAAATGCTGACCTATGTGTACGTGAGGTTCCTTCTTTTGTAGGGAGAGAAATGCTTAATCTATTAAATGCTGATTCTCGAGGAGCAAATGTTCCTAGATAGTCAAATACATAAGGTCTTGACATAGGCTTCAGCTTCCCTTCCTCCTCGACTTCAAAGGTGATGTGTTATGGTGTCGCCTTTTTTCCTTTCTCTTTGGCCAAGATTCGAACTGGCTCTTGTAATGAATACCCCAGCCCGGTTCTAGGAATCTCGATCGCATAGCCCTGTTGCTTCAGTTTGCTTTGGGTTGAGTTAAGCCCATGTGACTTCTCTTCCACGTAATCTGAATAAAATTGCCCCAATTGTGGAGGATTTTTTAAATCATAGCCTGATTTTGCCAAAAGTTTATATGCTTTAGGGTCGAAACCCTCTTTTGTTATTTTGATTGGAAATGAATCTTTTTCAACAAGGTTACTCGTAGCTTTAGTGAAACCTTTGAGTGGGGATTTTGTGGATGCCACTTGGTCTAACTTCGGTAATGGCAAGGTGAAATCATTTTTAAGAATAGCGATATCTTCCTTTTGGGTAGACTTTTTGCACTTATCCTTAGTCTCCATCGTCAACCCGAATGAGGATTGCCCTTCCTTTTGTTTAGACACAGGCACATATCGTACGACCATGGGTGCCTCTTTCTCCTCTTCATAAAACTTTGTCTCACTTCAGAGTTAGGTTGGGGACCTTCTGTTAGAGGCTCACCTCCTTCCTTACGTTTTTCCTTCTTCTTTTTAGTAGAATCTTCTTGTGGTACATCGTAAGTTGTGTCGCAATCCAAGTAAAACTTGGCGTATGCAAAGTGAGATTCTGCTGTTGTAAATGGTTGCAAATTTGCTGTCACCACCTTTATTTACTTGCCATCACAATACTTGAAGCATTGGTGTAATGTGGAAGGTACAACACCATTCCCATGAATCCATGGTCGTCCTAACAACAAGTTATAAGAAGTCTTTGAATCGATCACATGGAAGAGAGGTCTTGCTTTCAACTCATCAATAGTCACATCTAACAAAATCATACCGATGGCCCTTTGTCCTTCTTGGTTGAAACCTTGGATGACGAGTCGAATTTTGGATAACTCTTCCATGGATATGCCTAGGCGTTTCATTGTTCCTTTCAGCATTATGTTGACGGCAGACCCATCGTCTATGAGGATGCAGCTTACTTTTTCCCCCCGTGTGTAACCTGAGACAAAAAGTGGTCGATTGTGTGGTTTGGAGCCTAATAGGAGATCCTCATCAGTGAACGTCATCTTGTCATGGCAGTGAGCACATAAAGCAACTGCTTCTTCCGAGGCATGAGTTTCACTTCCCTCTTCCTTGGTTCCTTTGGTTTCTTCAAGGTTCACTTTTTCCTCCTTTTCGGTAATGTCTTCTTGATCATCAGCGTCATGGCAATAGAAAGTGGTTGTCATTACGCCCTCTGTAAGAAAGCCTTCAGGGAAAAACTCAGGCAGCGTAACCGACAAGGGGCCTTTCTTTTGTAATAACTCATTCGAACGAACCCCCTTCCTTTGTTTATTCGGACCGTTTGTTTCCTTCCCCTTAGGAGCAACTTTTGAATCGCTAGCTTGAAGCTCCCTTTTCTTGTAAGGAGCATGGGGTTTTAGGTTACACTATTTTTGAAGTCTCTTGTAGGTCACCAAAGTCCAACCCTCTTCGTTGCCTACCAGTTCGTTGTCAACTCTATCATCATCTTGAGAGCTGAAGCATGACACACGCATGGGCTTAAGCGTTCCAAATTGGATGTGCTTGTAATAGGCCTTTGACGTTGATAGGAAGGTGGATCGCACTTCCGTTGGAGTTGGTGACTTCACAAAAATTAGGGATCTAACAGCGAACGTAGCATGATTTGCCTCAGCAGTCTCATCTACGTCTAAAAGTATTTTACCCTTCTTTGCAAGCCTTAGGATAAGGTCCTTCAAAACAAAACATTTTTCCATCGGGTGACTTACAACTCGATGGTATATGCAGTATTTTGGGTTGTTGGTACACCCCATTTCCTCCTAACGCTTGCATTCCGGAAGCTTGATCACATTTTTCTCTAATAAGTCCTCGAGCATGCCTTGGACGTCAGCATCTGGAAATGGATACGCCTTTTCTTCCATCTCCTTCAAAGTCAATCGACGCTTCTCCCGCTCTTGCATTGGACCAGCCCTTTTCTCGATTCTTTTATTCTTCTTATTGGAGATCTTCACAGGCCCCATAGCAACAGCCATAGATTCCTTAACCATGGATATGGAAGACTTATCCCCCCTCCTCGTATCTTTCTTCTCTTTACGTTGCTCATTAACAGGTAAGCCTTTTTCTCCATGGCTAGACAGGCTAAGCTCCATGTCATGGGTTCAAGTAGCAAGTTCTTCAAAGATGTAAGGTTTGATTCCTTGGAGGATGTAAAGCAACCCCCAGTGTATACCTTGGATGCACATCGCCACTCTTGAAGACTCTGAAAGGAAATCTTTGCAGTCGAGGCTCAATGAGCACCAACGATTAATGTAGTCTATCACTGGTTCATCTTTCCATTGCTTCGTGTTGGTCAATTCTAGCATGCTTACAATACGTCAGGTACTGTAAAAACGGTTCAGGAATTCCCTTTCCATTTGCTCCTAGCTATCAATAGACTTAGGCTCAAGGTCCATGTACCAATCAAAGGCGTTTCCTCAAAGAGTACGCACGAATTGCTTCGTAAGCAAGTCCCCATTCGTACCGGCATTATTGCAAGTCTCAATGAAATGAGCGATATGTTGCTTCGGATTCCTTTTTCCATCGAACTATTGAAACTTAGGAGTTTGGTAACCTGTTTTGAATACATCATAGAGCTTTGTGGTGCCCCGCCATATTGAGCTCGAATGGTGTTCGTTATCATGTCCTATAACTGCTAGACCACCAGCCTTCTTTGGAGAAGATGTGTGAGCATCTTGGTATGTATGCTGATGCGTTTGAGAATGGTTTTTCCTAGACTCCCCTTGATTCTGAACGTCAAGCTTGTTCATAAGCGTGGCGATTTGAAGGTCCTTCTCCTCCACGGTCTTGGTAAGCTTAGCTATAGCATATCCCATTTCAACAATCTTTTCGTCAATGGTAGCAGTCTTCGTCATCCTAGCCGCCATGGCTATTGTATGAGGAGAATTCTCTGAGAAGATAGACGAAGTGACTTCTTGGGGGGATCCTTGGGAAGAACCTAATTGTGAGGCCTTACTCGACCTAGCATCTGATGCAGAAGAGTGATATTCGCTCCCTATCATTGAGTCCTCTGGAGCGAATGTTGAATCTCCTCTCCTAGGGGAAGTATGCTTGCTTGTCCTCAAAGTGTTCAAGAAGATGACAGTCTTTCGCTGGGCTGGGGCACTTATGAGTTTGGTCACAGGAGCCTTTCCCTCAACTTCTTGTGACGTGAGGAGCCTTATTGCCTTAGCTTTGTTTCGAGTCATGGGACGTGTGGAAGTACTGTTGCTTGTTGAGCCCCCAACGCTTTTGGTAACATTCTTGGGAACCTAAGACTTCTTCGAGGCCATTGAACTTGGTGAGTTGGAGAGTTGAAGATTTCTAGGATGGAGAAAGAGATGAGATGCAGAGAGGTCCCACTTGGGCGTTCCAGAAATTTGTACATACAATTTTCGTAAAAGATGAATCATACGATCACGAAATAGTGTAACAAATAATCAACTTGTATTTGATTTGTATATATGTGAGTACAATCCTCTGTGTGAATCTTTACAATGAAAGAGTACAATAAACTCCTCTGATTCAATCTCCAAGAAACTTTACGATCCAATAGGGCTATGAGGCTTAATCTTGAATTGTGCTTTGATGTCTCCAAGTTGAATGAATGTTTGAACGTGCTTGATTTGATGCAAGGGTCGTTGGCTTAATCTCGAACTGGATTGAAGGAGAATCCCTACTTGGATTTGAAGAAGTAGGAATAAACCTTGATGAAAAATGGAATGCTTGTGGACTTAGAGATGACTCTCTATTTTGACAGAGTATCAGTAGGGTTTTCTCTCTAAGTTTCTCTGCCTTTTTTCATATGAGAAGCCCCTATTTATAGGCAACTCAATAGTATTTAATTTGTAATCTCCTTTCAGCATTTATTGAGAGTTGAATTATGAATTTAATTTTTGGTATTTTATTTAATAAGAACCTTCCATATAAGTCTTTTCTTTTGACGCTGTCTTCATTTGGTGTTGCCACGTGGCTTGATTTCATTCGGTGATCGTCTACATCATCAATTGAAGATTAAGTTGATCACAAATATTTTATCATGAACAATCGAACGGTTGTGAATACATAAAATTTTGATGTCTACACACACATTGTTCTAATACCAAAAGTAAAAGAACCAAGAAAGGTGATGGACTTCCGCTCGATAAGTCTGTGTAACATCGCTTATAAAATTGCATCTAAGACCATTGGCCAATAGACTAAAGCAAGTCCTACCTCAGCTGGTGTGTGAGAACTAGAGTGCTTTTGCGGCTGAAAGGCTCATTACAGACAACATTTTGGTGGCTTCGGAGACAATGTACCACATCAGCCAGAAAAGGAAGGGAAAGGTGGGAGAGATGGCCTTGAAATTGGATATGAGCAATATGATAAGGTGGAATGGAGATGTTTGGAGCGGATTATGCATAAGATGGGTTTCCGGAGAAATGGGTTTCCCTTGTCATGCAATACCTTAGCACAGTCACCTATGCCATTAGAATTAATGGGGCCCTGAGGGGTCACATCATCCCTTCAAAAGGGTTGTGCCAAAGGGTCCCATTGTCTCCCTATTTATTCCTCCTTTGTGCCGAGGTTCTTTTGGCAATGCTCCACAAAGCAGTGTATGAGAAGAGACTAAGGGGGGTTTCAATTTGTAGAAGGGGGCCAAAAATTTCCCACCTCTTTTTCGCAAATGACAGCATAATCTTTGGGAGAACTACTGAAATAGAGGGGCTGAAAATTTTGAGAATTCTCAAGGTATATGAGACCTCTTCAAGGCAGCAGCTAAACAAGCATAAAACTTTTTTATTCTTCAGCAGAAACACAATGGGGGAAATGCAGAACAAGATCAAAACAATGTTTGGTGCCTAGGTGATTAAGCAACATGAAACTTACCTCGGTCTTCCTTCCCTTATCAGGAGATCCAAAACGAATTCTTTTGCTCAATTAAAGACAAAGGTGGCTCACAAGCTGACCAGATGGAAAGAAAATCTTCTTTCAGCTGCTGGTAAAAAAGTGCTTATCAAGGCCGGGGCCCAAGTCGTCTCGGCCTACACTATGAGTTGCTTTAAGCTCCCAGATAACATCTATGATGACCTCACTAGCATGATAAGGCAATTCTGGTAAGGGCAAAGAAAAGACGAGATGAAATTGGCTTGGGTGAGCTGGGAGAGAATGTGCCAACCTAAGGAAAGCGGAGGAATGGGATTTAGGGACTTGAAAAGCTTTCATAAGGCACTCTTAGCAAAACAAGGATGGAGGCTGCAAACAAACACTCAATCTTTGTTCTTCAGGGTGTTCAAGGCAAAGTACTTCCCGGATTGCAAGTTTATTCAGGCATCTATTGGTAAGCACCCATTGTTTGCCTGGAGGAGCATCATGTCTGCCCAAGCCATAGTAGAGAAGGGTAGATGTGGGAGAATGGGCAACAGTAAAAGCATCCAAATAGGGAAAGATAGTTGGCTACCCTTCAAGTCCTACCCTTAGATTCTCTCTCCACTGCTGGACTCTTGGGCAAGTGCAAAGGTTAGTGACCTCATTGTAAAAGAATTGGGGGAGTGGAACTCTGTTGTGGTCAGGCAACTCTTTAAAGCCGAGGAAGCGGACTTTATTCTGAGCATCCCATTAAGCCTAAGACTCCCCATGGATAGGATTAAGTGGAGGGGCACAAAAAATGGGAAATTCTCTGCCAGCAATGCTTACCACAGTATTAGAGAGATGGGGAACAACAATGGGGAGGATTGCTCTGATGGATCGGGAATGAAGATGGTCTGGAAATGCTTATGGAATTTGATTCGGAGTTTTTCCTGGAGGGCCTACCGCGAAGCTCTAGCAATCAAATCAAACTTGGAAAAGAGGCAAATCACAAAGGACGATATTTGTAGAAACTAGCCTGCATTTATTTTGGTTCTGCGACTGGTCAAAGGAGGTCTGGAGCAATAGTAAGGCAGTGTTTCCTTTCTTGATTGACAGTAGATGGAGTTTTATTGATGTTGTGTGGCAGTTGGTGAACCACAAACCAATATGCTCGGGTTTAATGGAAAAAGTCCTTTCTTTATGTTGGGAAATCTCGAAGGAACAAAACATAGTCCGCAACGGGGGTAGGCATTGTGCAAGAAAATCCTTGGTCAGATGCTCTGCATCTTTGGTGGAAGAGTACAGAGTGGCAAATGTAAGGGAGTGCGGTTTGAACCCAACAGTGCACGTCAAGTGGCACCCTCCAGACCCCCCTTGGTTCAAAATGATGGTGGATAGGGCGGTATTCAAGGACCAATGCGCTACTGGTTCTAGGATGGTGATACAAGATTCTCAAGGATTGGTATTGGCGGCTATGAGCAAGAGAATCCCAGCCACTTTGGCAGTGCTTGAAGCTGAGGCAAAATCCATGGAAACTACTGTCCATTTTGCATGGGAGATGGGGTTCAGGGAAGTCTACTTCGAGACGGACTCATGTTCCCTCAAGAATATTCTAACAGGCATCTCGATGGCCCTTGCTTCTATAGAAACAATCACGGAAAGTATATTGGCCCAAATGGACAAGTTTTGCTTCGCCTCTTTCACTCAATTCAAATGGGACGACAATAGGCCAACCCACATCTTAGCCCAATTTGCAAAACAAGTGGGTGATTTTGTTGTATGGTTGGAGGAAACTCCCAATCCGATTGAGGACGCGTGCTCTCAGGATGTATCTCGCACCTTTTCTAATGATTTATAAAATTCCAGTATTCCAATAATTAAAAAAAAAAAAAAAAAACCCTAGCATCAAATGACCTGTACGCTGTGTCGCATATATATTAAGAGTTAACCTTTTAATCAAGCTGTATCTCTATGGCTTCTCAAAAAAAAAAAAAAAAAAAAAGTTGTATCTATATTTGTTATTTAACTTTATAATTGAAGTTTGCCCAAGATATTATCTCCCCACACTAACATTACTAATATTTAGTTTTTGCTAACGAACATTACTAATATTTATTATGTCATAAATGTCGGCCACTTTTATTAATTTACTTTCCTTTTTCTTTTCATCCCTTTTTTTTGGTAAAAAAAGAGGCATATGCATTGAAACTAAACCTAGCATCAAATGACCTGTACGCTGTGTCACATATATATTTTTTCTTAGCCAAAACTAGCATGAAAAAAAAGATGCTCATTTCCCAGGCATCAATAATTCAAAGTCTGCTCATTTTTGCCTATGGGATAAACATATATGACTTTTAGATTGCTGAGTCAGAGAACTCTATGGCCGCAAGATCCGAAAATAAAATGGACTTCATTGCTTCAATGTTTGGTAAGACTTTTCTGGCGAACACATGCTTCTTATAACAAAGCCAGCGGAATATTATTTTGATAGGGATATATATCTAATACTGTACGCATAAATGTATTTGGTTTCTCAATAAAGAAAAAAAAAAAAAAAGCATGAATGTATTTTGTTGGATGTGTGAAGTTGCGTATTAATTATCACCAACGAATCGACTGTGATTTTGTCGTTGCCAATAAACTCAATAAGGATAAACAAGAACATAAATAACTAGCTAGTAGACTAGTACTCCTTTGTCTGGCTATATCTTTCTGTTTATTCAGGCAAGGTTGAAATACAAGACACATAAAATCAGTGGAGTAAATATGATTTGTATAGGTGAACATAAATCTTTGAACTAGTACACATTTATAATATTGGGAAATGTGAACGGATACCAGGAGGTGTTCATTAAGGACGAATTATTGTGGGGTTTACCTAAAAAAAAAATTGTATAAATTAATGAAATGACTGAAAATAGTACTGAAGTGACAAATAAAACTTAAAAAGTTGGTTTTATTAGCTCAACACTTTATAAAATTAGTAAAAAATCTAACAAAAAATTGAATTTATTGACATAAAGTTGTTTCGTAGCAAGCACCGCATGGTGCTCATTGAAAAAAATAGCACACATTTATATATAACATAGAAAGAATATCAAATCATATAATGTGGTCTAAGCTGATGCTGTAGTTTTTTTACACTGGGATAAGGAATACAAAGATAGTCAAAAAAAAAAAAAAAAAAAAAAAAGGATTAGGAATAAAAAAAGAACAATCCCTCTATCCTTTGTCACACTACTCCTTAAATAATTACGTTTTGAATATTTTAAAGGAAAAAAAAGGAGGCCTAGAGCAATAGTAATGAAGTGTTTCGTTTCTCGATTGACAGCAGATGGAGTTTTATTGATGTTGTGTGGCAGTTGATGAATAAAAAACCAATATGCTCGGGTTTAATGGAAAAAGTCCTTTCTTTATGTTGGGAAATCTGGAAGGACCAAAACACAGTCTGCAACGGGGGTAGGCATTGTGCAAGAAAAACCTTGGTCAGGAGCTCTGCATCTTTGGTGGAAGAGTACAGAGCGGCAAATGTAAGGGAGTGCGGTTTGAACCTAGCAGTGCACGTCAGGTGGCACCCTCCAGACGCCCCTTGGTTCAAAATGAATGTGGATGGGTTGGTATTCAAGGACCAGCACGCTACTGATTCTGGGATGGTGATACAAGATTCTCAAGGATTGGTATTGGCAGCTATGAGCAAGAGAGTCCCAGCCACTCTGGCAGCGCTTGAAGCTGAGGCAAATTCCATGGAAACTGCAATCCATTTTGCGTGGGAGATGGGGTTCAGGGAAGTCTACTTCGAGACGGACTCATGTTCCCTCAAGAATATTCTAGCAGGCATCTCGGTGGCCCCTACTTCTATAGAAACAATCACGGAAAGTATATTGGCCCAAATGGACAAGTTTTGCTTCGCCTCTTTCACTCATGTCAAATGGGACAGCAATAGGCCAGCCCACATCTTAGCCCAATTTGCAAAACAAGTGGGTGATTTTGTTGTATGGTTGGAGGAAACTCCCAATCTGATTGAGGATGCGTGTTCTCAGGATGTATCTCGCACCTTTTCTGATGATTTATAAAATTCCAGTATTCCAATCAAAAAAAAAAAAAAAAAAAAAAAAAAAAAAAAACCTAGCATCAAATGACCTGTACGCTGTGTTGCATATATATTAAGAGTTAACCTTTTAATCAAGTTGTATCTATATGGCTTCTCAAAAAAAAAAAAAAAAAAAAAGTTGTATCTATATTTCTTATTTAACTTTATAATTGAAGTTTGCCCAAGATATGATCTCCCCACACTAACATTACTAATATTTAGTTTTTGCTAACCAACATTACTAATATTTCACATAAAAAAAAAAAAAAAAAAAAACATTACTAATATTTATTATGTCATAAATGTCGGCCACTTTTATTAATTCACTTTCCTTTTTCTTTTCTTCCCCTTCTTTTTTGGTAAAAAAAAAGGCATAAGCATTGAAACTAAACCTAGCATCAAATTACCTGTACGCGGTGTCGCATATATATTTTTTCTTAGCCAAAACTAGCATGAAGAAAAAGATGCTCATTTCCCAGGCATCGATAATTCAAAGTCTGCTCATTTTTGCCTATGGGATAAACATACATGACTTTTAGATTGCTGAGTCAGAGAACTCTATGGCCGCAAGATCCGAAAATAAAATGGACTTCATTGCTTCAATGTTTGGTAAGACTTTTCTGGCGAACAAATTCTTCTTATAACAAAGCCAGCGGAATATTATTTTGATAGGGATATATATCTAATACTGTACGCATAAATGTATTTGGTTTCTCAATAAAGAAAAAAAAAAAAGCATGAATGTATTTTGTTGAATGTGTGAAGTTGCGTATTAATTATCACCAACGAATCGACTGTGATTTTTTCGTTGCCAATAAACTCAATAAGGATAAACAAGGACACAAATAACTAGCTAGTAGACTAGTACTCCTTTGTCTGGCTAAATCTTTCTGTTTATTCAGGCAAGGTTGAAGTACAATACGCATAAAATCAGTGGAGTAAATATGATTTGTATAGGTGAACATAAATCGTTGAACTAGTACATATTTATAATATTAGGATGTGTTAATGGGCACCGAAAAGTGTTAATTAATGATGAATTATTGTGAGGTTTACCTAATAAAAAAATTGTATAAATTAATGAAATGACTGAAAATAATACTAAAGTAACAAGTAAAACTTAAGAAGTTGGCTTTATTAGCTCAACATTCTATAAAATTAGTAAAAAATCTAACAAAAAAATGAATTTATTGACATAAAGTTGTTTCTTAGCGAGCACTGCATGGTGCTCATTGAAAAAAATAGCACACATTTATATATAACATAGAAAGAATATCAAATTATATAGTGTGGTCTAAGCTGATGTTGTAGGTTTTTTACACTGGGATAAGGAATAAAAAGATTGTCAAAAAAAAAAAAAAAAGGATAAGGAATAAAAAGAGAATAATTCCTATATCCTTTGTCACACTTCTCCTTAAATAATTATGTTTTTAATATTTTAAAGGAAAAAAATTTCAGTTTTGAATATCACAAACTTAAAAAAGACCAAATATAAAATTAAAATAATTTAAATTTGTAGTTGTTATATAGCATTCCACATAGTAAGAGCATTGTCATCAAGTATGTCAAATGCCAAATATTTGGCATTTGACATACCAAACTCTAAAAAACCACTTTTATCAAGTGTTTTAATTGTCATAATATTTGACATTGATAAACAGTGCAATCTCAAATTTGAGACCGCACTGTTCACAAATTGTAAAATTTATATTATTTTTTTATTCAGGTGGGGCCCGTTTCTTTTAAAGAAAGAATAAAAATTGAATGAAGTTGTAAAAAAAATGAATAAAAATATTAAAGAAAGAATATTTAAATGAAATTGTAAAAAAAAAAAAAAAAAATGGAATGTTTGATGTTTGGTATTTTGTAAAATGAGGTGTTAAAATTGTAAAAGTAATGTTTTGAAATTGTAAATGCTAAAATTTTTACCATTGTTGACGAGAATGCTTATCAATGAACCATGTTTGAGGCTAGGATGGCAGACCAGTCAATAATATTAATGTACAAATTGAAACTAGCCAAGCATTCTCCATTACCCTGAAACTTTTGGATTTGTTCTCAAAAAATGACTCTTTTCACTTTTGAATTTCTAATAACATGTTGAACAGGTGGTCACATTTACATTTGGGCTTCTTATCTTTTTTTCAAATTCATTGGTATAGAAATTCAGAAAAAAAAAATTATCATAGAAATAACTGGCATTTTTTGTCAATGAATATTGAGCAGTAAAAGTGTCCTTTTCAAATATATAGGGTCCATTCGATTAAGCATTTTGGATATGATGTTTTTCTTTATTACAAAAATAAGAAAGATATGGAATGCAAAATTTAAGGAAAAAAATAACAATTGTGGTGGTTTAATTGGCTTTTTATTATACTATGACAAGGTTAATTTTAAAAACTGAATTCATAAAATAGTACAACCATGAATACAAATTTCAAAATGGACCGTTCAATATTAATGATGGCAAAGAAAAGAAATGGACCCCTTTTTTTTGTTTTTTTGTTTTTAAAATGTCTAAAGATAAGGACCACTTTTTTACGTACAAGAAATGTGTGATATAAAAGGACCATTCACACTCTCTGAAGTTGAAAGAAAATAACAATTATGGGTGGTCGATGAATTATGTACGTCTATTATGCAATGAACCCGGCCGGCGATTGAAATGAATGGTCCATTATTGGAGTTTTTTTTTTTTTTTTATTGGCATTATTGGAGTTTTGTTTTGTTTTGTTTTTTTCTACCTGTAGCTTATTAGACATGTTAAACAAATAAAAGATTTTGTAATTTTCTTGAAGTCTATATCACAAGGATTGCTCCAATAAACATCGACCACGTACGTTTAGAACGGAAAAAACTCATTGTGACGTGCTGTCATATCTTATTGTTCACATGCAACCAATCCTAACCATTCATGAATTCTGACAAATATCGTCCAAATTTCATTATAACATTTAGGGGTTAATGGCACTTTCCCCTCTTAACTGTAGGGTACTCCCCTCTAAACTTTGAAACCGAGAAATAATTAATCTCTTTGAAATATTGAAAATAACCAAGTTATTTCTTTTCGCTACAAAATTCCGTTAAATTTGACTTTTTTTTAATGGATATATTTTTCAGAAAAAGATTGTACATTATTCATATTAAAATGCCCATTAAACCTCTCATAAACACTAAAATACCAACTTTTCTATATAGATCAAACAGCCCGTGGACGCATTATTATCAATGAAAATGGAGGTTGGGGAGACCCTCCGCAACTACGCTAACCGGTACTGGTAGTTGTATAACGAGATCGGCGGGGGCAATGAAAAGATTGCAGTGAGCACTTTTCGTATGGGGTTGCCTAACGAGTCCGGACTGAGGGAATCGTTGACGAGAAGGCCTCCTGAGGATATGAGGCAATTGATAAGGTGTATTAAGGAGTATAAACGGTTAGAAGATGACCGGTTACAGAACAAGGGGAAGGCCCCGGTCATAACATATCCTCGGAACATCGGTTTCCAGCCCAGACCTCGGAAGGATCTGAGGATTCAAGAGCCCGGGACAGGAATTGGAGGAGTGAATGTAACTTTTAAGGAACCAGTGCATAGGATTGTCGATTGAATCAAAAATGAGTCGTACTTCAAGTGGTTGAATAAAATGCCGGGCGACCTGTCAAGGAGAGACCAGAATCTATATTGTACGTACCACAAAGATAAAGGGCACACTACTGAGCAGTGCAAGATATTGAAAGACCATCTAGAACAGTTGGTGAAGGTTAGGCATCTGAAAGAGTTCGTGGTAGCAACAAGGAATCAGGAGGCCGAGCAGGTTGATCGGCTGCGCGGAAATCCTCTCCCACGACCTTTGGGGATAATAGAAGTCATCCACGTAGTCCCAAAGAGCGTTTCAGCGTCTAGTACAAGGGGAATATTGGCCGTGGCACCAGCGGAGGGGTGTGCAAGCGAGCGTCCTCCTGAAAAGAAGTTAAGGTACACTAAACAACCCATCGCTTTTGACGATGACGATATGGAAGCCACCATCCAGCCACACGGCGATGCATTGATAGTCACGGCCCGCATAAGAGGTTTCCTAATAAAAAGAATAATGATAGATTATGGGAGCAATGCAGATGTGATGTACCCCGACTTGTACAGGGGGCTTGGGCTGAGGAAGGAAGATTTATCCAAGTATGATACATCATTGATGGGGTTCGACAGCCATATGGTGATTCCAAAAGGGCAGATCTCACTCCCCGTCAGTATGGAAGGTAAGGAAGTAGTTGTAACGTTCATAGTGGTCGCATCCTTCTCCCTGTACACGGCAATTCTCGGAAGGCCATGGATTCATGACATGGGGGCTGTACCTTCCACCCTGCACGTAAAGGTCATGTTCCGCACCGAAGATGGAATCACGGTGGTAAGGGGCAGTCAACAGGTCACCAAAAAATGCGTAGTAGCCGCTACCAAACAAGAAGTCGAGCAAAAGGAATCCATCAAGAAGGGCCCTTTATAGCAACTACAGCAACCCCAAGAGGAGGTGGGGACCAGCTGCACTGAGGACCTGGTGAAAGTGAAGATCCTACCAGACGGTGAAAGGAATTTTCTGGTAGGGGCGAGCTTGAGAGACAAAGAGAAGGTGGAGTTGTTGCTTTTGCTTGTGTAAAATGTGGTCGTGTTTGCTTGGAGTTCGTATGCAGTGCCTGAAGTTGACCCCGAATTTATAGTCCATAGGCTTAATGTGGATCCTTCATGCCCTCCTAAGAAGTAGAGACCAAGGAGATCAGCTAAAGAGCATGTGGAAGCCATCAAACAAGAAGTTGGGAGACTGAAGGAAGTAGGGGCCATAAAGGAAGCTTTCTTTTTAGAGTGGCTTGCAAACACTGTGGTTGTAAAGAAGAAGAATGGTAAGTGGAGGGTATGTGTTGACTTCACCGATTTGAACCGAGCATGCCCAAAGGATCCCTTCCCAATGCCGAAAATTGATCAATTAGTGGATGCAACGTACGGGCACCCGAGGATTAGTTTTCTGGACGCTTTCTAGGGTTATCACCAAATTGCCTTAGCCACCGAGGACTAGGAAAAGACTGTGTTCATAACTCCCGATGCCAATTATCATTACACCATGATTCTGTTCGGATTGAAAAACACAAGAGCCACTTATCAATGAATGATGACAAGGATGTTTAGGGATGAAATTAGGCGTACGGTCGAAGTATACATTGATGACATGGTGATAAAAAGAAAGCAGGAAGAGCAACATGTTAACGACCTTAATGGGGTGCTTGAAATACTCCGACGACACCAACTGCGTCTCAATGCTGATAAGTACATTTTCGGGGTAAGGTCCGGCAAGTTCTTGGGCTACTTAATCACCAAACGGGGAATCGAAGTTAATCCGGATCAAATTGAAGCTGTGAGATGTCTTAAACCACCAAGCAGTCCGAAAGAGGTTCAAAAACTGACGGGTATGTTAGCTACACTTAATTGATTTATTTCCAAATTCGCTGATTGGTGTTGACCATTTTATCAGCTTTTGAAGAGGTGGAAGGGATTTCACTGGGACGAGGAGTGTGATAGGGCCTTCTAGGACCTAAAGGACTACCCTAGGCGGGCGCCAATGTTAACGGCCCTGAAACCCAGAGAAGAATTATATATGTATCTCTCAGTATCTGAACATGCCGTGAGAATAGTTTTGCTGAAAGACAGTGGTGTGAAGCTACCAATTTACTACATAAGCAAAACACTTGTTGACGCTGAGACAAGGTATTTACCACTGGAGAAATTGGTGCTGGCCCTCTTGCACTCCACCCAGAAAATTGCCCCATTACTTCCAAGCTCACACCGTTCATGTTTTGACCTTGTATCCTCTGCAGTCATTGTTGAGGAGGTTTAACTTTACGGGGAGAATAGCTAAGTGGGGGACTCAGTTGGGTTCTTTTGACATTAGATACAAGCCGAGGAACTTGGTGAAGGGCCAAGTTCTAGCAGATTTCATCGTCGAGTTTTCGCCGAAAAATATGGAGAATAAGGCTAGAACATTCATTCAGATTGGGTTTTAAAGCCTCTAATAATGAGGCCGAGTACGAGGCACTACTGGCCGGACTGAGAGTTGTCTCTAACTTGGGGGCTAAGGAGGTGGAAGTATATTCAGGTTCCCGGCTCGTAGTTAACCAAGTACGGGGGAGTTTTGAGGCCAAGGATTCCTGAATGGTTGAATATTTGCGGGTAGTGAAACAGACTAAAGGCCATTTCTCAAGTGTAAAAGTAGAGCAAGTTGCCAGAGGGCAGAACCGTCACGCTGACTCCCTGGCCACATTAGCGCCATCAATAGCTAGTGAAGTACCCCGACTAATTAGGGTGGAATTGGTGAATGAATCGAGCATCAACGCGAGGACAAGAGTCACACGAATCACCACTACTGGGAACTGTTGGATGGATCCAATAGTCGAGTTCTTAGCAGAGAGCTGGGTACCTGAGGATGAGAAGGAAGTGGCTAAAGTATTGCAGAAAGCCTCTCAGTACTGGCTTTCCACAGATCAGAAGTTATATCAAAGATCCTTTGAAGGCCCGTATTTACAATGTTTGCACCCTAGCATGACTAAAGAACTTCTGACCGAATTGCATGAGGGTGTGTGTAGCAGTCACATTGGCAGTTGTTCATTTTCTCACCGAGCAATGACTTAGGGATTTTGGTGGCCGCAAATGCGGAAGGACCCCCTCGAGTATGCACGAAAGTGCGAGCAATGTCAAAGGCACGCCCCAACAATCCATCAGCCTGCTAGGAATCTAAATCCCATTAGTACCTCGTGGCCCTTCGCTCAATGGGGGCTGGACATAGTTGGACCATTTCCTCAAGCAAAGGCTAATCGAAGATTCGTGTTGGTTACGGTGGATTACTTCACAAAGTAGGCAGAAGCGGAGGCGCTAGCAAACATCCGAGATGTTGATGCCAAGAAGTTCGTATGGAAGAACATTATAACGAGATTTGGGGTACCAGAATCCCTTATATCGAACAATGGGCTGCTTTTCGCAAGTAATGGCCAAGCTGAGGCCACCAATAAGGCCATCATCAACAGATTGAAGAAGAGGTTAGAGGGTGCCAAAGGTAGATGGGCCGAGGAACTGCCAACTGTCCTATGGGCATATCGGACAACGCCGAGAAGATCCATGGGAGAGACACCTTTTTCTCTAACATTCGAGGCAGAGGCTATCATTCCAGCCGAAGTAAACCTGTGCAGCACACGAGTCATTGAGTTCGCTCTAGCCAAGAATGAGAAATTGATGTTCCCACAGCTAAATTTGTTGGAGGAGCGTCGTGAAGTGGCGACCATTTGGCTAGCGGAGTATCAGCAGAAGCTCGCCCAAAGATACAACAGAAGCATGAGGAGAAGGGAGTTTGCCGTTGGAGATCTAGTGCTTCCTAAGGTTGTCGGGAACACACGAGACGTGAATGCAGAGAAATTAGCCCCGTCTTGGGAAAGGCCCTACAGGGTTACTGCCATTGCGGGTGCAGGATCATACTATTTGGAAGATCTGGAAGAAAAACTGCTTCCTCCGCCATGGAACGTTCATAACTTAAAGAAATTCTACCACTGACCGGTTTTACTCTAGAATGCAAATTGAATGTAATTGTGCGTATAGCTAGTACGTGTCAATATAATGATATATGTTCATACGGTTCAGTTAACTCTATTATTGTCAATTTATTATTGCCGGCCAACAAATGTATAAAGGATTGCGTAGGTCAAAGTAGCTTGTTCCACATCAAGGACAGAAACCTATCCTCAGTTCGATCTTATCACCGAGCAGGTGGAAACCTTAAATTACAATCCCTAAAGACAGAAACCTGTCCCCTAACCCATGTGGCCGAGCCTGATGGATAATGGGCTCCACAGAATTTTTTGCCTTCGTGAAGCCTGCATTATACCATTTATCCTCCCAGGCCTCAAGAACATCTTTTAAGCCAGCAATCTGGTCGGCCTAAGCCAAATTTAAGCTGTCCGCTGTTGCCAATTTCAGTTCGGTCTCTCCCAATTTGGTCGCCATAATTGTCAGCTTCTTCTCGGCCGCCAAACGGGCTTTCTCGGCATCTATAGCTTTTCTTTCAGAAGCAGTGGCAACTTCGTCTTTCTCCTTGGCCATAGTCTCGGTAACGGCCTTAAGCGCCCTTTCCTGATCAATAAGCTTGGTTGCCTCTTTTAGTCTCTCATCGATGACGCAGGTCAATTGCGCAACCTTAGTACACAATGATAATAGGGCGATGAGAAAAGGATAAAATGAAATAAATATACACCTAATTATTGCAACTTATGAAGAGGAGGGTATAAGAAATTACCGTAATGGTGTTCCATTGCAGCCATCTAGCCAGCGACTCATCGTCACCATCCAAGAAAAAGCAGACATCCTCATATAGAAGAAGGCCTTGCACCAAGCCCTGGGCTACTCGCCCACCTTCACCCTGTGCCCACAGCCGAATGGCGGAGGTTGCCGGCAGAGGTTTGTCACCCAACATAAGGACGAGCCGCCAAGCAACCTCGGCTTGAGAGGAAGAGGCCACATTGGCCCCGACCTGAGCCGTTGGTTGAGTAACGCCTGTTAACTCTTGGCTTTTATGGCCAATTTTTAAATGAGGCGGGGTCTTCGGTGGGCATAGACCAAGACGGGAGTACTTTTCTCGGCAGCCCACTTCCTTTTCTTGCCTTCGCCCGCAGGGAGAGCCTGTCCCTTTCCTTAAGGGGATTGAGATTGAGCCACGGAACTAGCCCTAGGAAAAAACCAAGCAAGGGTCATTGTTCTCTTTTTCACCATTCTCTCTACTGTTAAGGACTTGGTGCCTAAAATGCCGATCAGCACGGTTGCTCCTCCTTCGGCCGCTTCTCCTTCGGTTGCTTGAACTTGGGCTTCGTTCCCTTCTACGGCAACATGTCCCTGCTCTCTGAGAGCCTAGGATACTCGCTCGGCTGACTTGTCCCTAATTGGGGCAAGATCTTCAGCGGTTATGTAGTGAGGACTGAGATCTCGGGCTTTGCCGGTGGTCAGAGAGGGAGGGAGGAAGTTGGCGTGCCGGACGTCGATATAGGACAGCAATGAGCTGTCTACCAAAAGGGCTTGGCTAAAGGGTTGCCAAGTTTGGTACACAGGGTTGCATCCGAGTATGAGGAGCGATGCCTGGAGCTGCCCATCGATGTGGACGAATATCTCGAACTTAAGCATGAAGTTTAGGTCTCTTACGTTCACCACTCTAAGATCCTGAGTAAATACTTTACCGTCTGCAACAAAGAAGTACGGTGGGTCAGTATCCAGATAATAAATAAATAAATAAATAAAAAGAGAAAGGGGAAAAACAAATTAGTAGTATGTACGAACCTACTTCGCACCGCGAGAGGGGGCAAGGGATGTCACCAGCAAACTAGTTGCCGAGCACCCGGACAAACTCTCTAGCAAAATTCCTGTTAGAATCAGGTAGGCATGAAATTATTTGTACCCGAGTATCTCTGACCTTCAAATAATAGTTGGTTTCCTTATTCCCTCACAAACTGTACATGTAGTTTATATCATGATGGCTCAATTTCAGGCCATATATCTAATTCAACCTACTGACACAACTAACTACTTGGTAAAAATTGGGAGGGAGTTGGTCCGGACACAAACCATAAAACCTAAGGGTATCAAGTAGGAAGGCATTCACAGGGAACCTAACTCCCCCCTCTAAGATTGACATTAAAGGAAAGAAGGCGGTGTTAGAACCCCTGTAGAGAGCAAATTCGCTCTCATGGCAGTATGCCACATCCACATCATCAAGGATATTGAACGTTTGTCTAAAGGTCGCTAAGGACGCTTCAGTATTGAGAAGGTTAGCATAACCCATCCTAGACTTTAAGATTGAAGAAAGAAACTAAAGTAAAGGAGAAATGTGGAAAACTTACGCTGGACTTTAAGAGAGAAGGGTATTCTGGGCTGAAGGAATAATACACGGATGAATACTCGGCAGAGAAGGAGCTCTAAGAGTAAAGATTCCAAAGGTAAAAGAGTGGCTTCGAATGAATTATTTATAGGAATGAAGAAGGAATAAATAAATGTGGTTTAATGCGTAAAGGGCGGGAAACCTTGCAAATCCCCATATTAACTGCCACATGCGTGTCGCCTTGGTTCACGAACCGTCAGGCAATAATGGCAACTAAGCCAGCAGTCATGCACCACACCTTTTTAGGAATGTATTAATGAACCTTCTGAACCACCTCACGCCTGTCCACTCAGTGTCTCAAGTAACACTTGACTCTTGTCCTTTACTCGTGCCCGGTAACCAACCACGAGTCAAAGGGGGGCTATTGTATGGAGCACTATTCCCCTGTAGGCCCAATACCCTCAAAACCCTGCATAATGAAGCCCTGTACAAGCCCAGAACTTGTTTGGGTCTAGAGTCCTAAAGTGTCCTATGCGACATATACTCTATTGCATCCATGGACATAATCCGTGGAGGCCTCGGCACTCAATTCAAATCCGAAAAATGCCGCAAAGCTAATTATGGCATTAACTACGAAGGTAAGATTCTGCTTGTTCGGAGAATGTGGCTCTCCAAGGAGATAGGCCCTTGTGAGCCCAGTGGAGCCTAAGGAGTATCGCTTCCGAGCAATCCATCCAACGGTGGGATCAGATCTAATATCACCCTCACCGCCTCACACTCACAACTAAACATCCACTTAAGAGTAATGGCATTGGACCTTTCTTCCATTACCTTGGGAGTGCCGCTGCTGGGCAGTCCATCTAACAGTGGACCTAATTCCAAAGCCACTCCCACCTTCCCACACTCACAACTGAACATCCACTTAGAGGAAACGATACTGGACCTCTCCTTCCACTCACTAGGAAGATAATCATGGCTTTCCCACTAACCTCATCTATAAATAGGAAAGGAAAACTCAATACAAGGGGTTGGTTTTTTTTTTTTTTTTTGGGGGGGGGGGGGAAGGAGAAAAAAGAGGAAGAAAAGAAGTTGATCACTCAGGAGAAAACGTTGAGAACAGCTTTGGAAAGATACACATTTAGGTTGCCGAGCATAAAACTACCCATTGTAGGAAACTCAAAAGCCCACCATATAAATAAATTGTGAAGCCCAAAATATAGTTCAAGCCCATTAACTACATCTTGGGTACGCACATATATATATATATATATATATATATATATATTGTTAGATTTTAAGACCTTAAGGACTAATGTATTAGAACTTTAATGTGTATTGTGTTGGCAAACCATGATCAAAACATAGAGTCTATGTTTAGGCTTGCTAAAAGTATGTTTTTATTGTAAAGTTAGAATCGAGTAATTGCAAAAATTAGTGGAAAAATTTTGCAAGCCTCGATCGATCGAAAATTAGATTCGATCTATCGAGAATTGTGCAAAATTAATTTTCTGTAGAATTTCCAACTCAGCCTAAGCCCGTTTGACCTATAGGGTTTTATGTTTTACTTCTTATATAAAAAGAAAAACTCTAACTATGTTTTAGAGGCTTTTGACGTGCTGTGTGTTGAATATCTTGTGAGATCAAAAGGTATTTACCTTCATACACACTTAGGGTAATCAAGATCAAGATTGA
Source organism: Castanopsis chinensis (assembly GCA_032878915.1). Classification (NCBI taxonomy): domain Eukaryota; kingdom Viridiplantae; phylum Streptophyta; class Magnoliopsida; order Fagales; family Fagaceae; genus Castanopsis; species Castanopsis chinensis. The sequence continues at coordinate 1,956,658 of JAVQMG010000084.1, forward strand.
TATCAAGAGCTTGACGTTCGCTTCAGTTGCTACATAAAGAACTTAATGAAGATCTGAAATCTTTGAGTGGAGTCTCAAAATCACAAGTAGGAGAACTTGTGGTTGCAGTGGATCAAAGGAAAGAAATAGTCCATGGACTTGGAGCTGTCACGTGATCGTGTTAGTTATGAGTTTTCTACTCGAGGTAGCAATAGAATGTTAGTGGTTTAAGTTCTATTGTATAAACTTTAATTCTTTTATAGTGGATCTGTTTTGCTTTGAAAATAGTTAGGTTAAATTCTTCCGAGGTTTTTTATCGGTTTGGTTTTTCTGGATCATTAGATTTTTGTGTTCTTTATTTTTCCGCATTATATTTATTTTACACATATTAGTTTAACTTAGTGTTGATTAACAAACTTGTTAATTAACTTAGCTTAATATTAGGTTAATCATATTATGTTAAGGGGTTTAAAACTTTACATATATATATATATATATATATATATTACGTTTGTCTTAACTTATTGTGTTTGTGGCATGCCCATCACACAAACAAAAACAATAAATACGTGTTGTAATTAATCGACAATGATCTTATTTCCAATGCCATATAATAATTTCAAGTGCTGGTAAGATTTACTGTTTACCATCGCTGGAGCCTGTCCTTTTCTTCGTACTGTTTTTTTTCAGTTCCGTAATCAATTCGATAACATATTGCTACTCTATAAAAGGTCAACAGGTGGTACCTAGAATAACCAAGATATCAGTTATGGAGTTTCAAGGCTATAAACTCTTAGGCTTCCTACTTTTGCTTGGCTCTTTGAGTCATAGCATTGCTGTTACACCAAGAAATGTCACTACTACACTCAACCGGAACAGTTTTCCAGCCGGTTTCATTTTTGGGACAGCGTCGGCTTCTTACCAGGTAAGTCCTTGGTTTTGCACATGTTTGTATAATATCTAATGGAGTTTTGCTTCAAGTGTCCTAAGAGTCTGAGACATCATGCATAACGCATATGTGCCAATGTGTGTTTAAATTTCAGTGTGAAGGTGCAGCAAATGAAGGAGGTAGAGAACCAAGTATATGGGATACTTTCACGCGTAAATATCCAGGTCTCTCTCTCTCTCTCTCTCTCTCTCTCTAGAACGAATGATTTACCAACGAAACAGTCTTTAAAGATAATAATACTATAATTATATAATAATCTAAAATAAAATAGATTTCATCTCTCTCTCTCTCTCTCTCTCTCTCTCTCTATATATATATATATATATACATATATATGCTTACTCTCTATTTCTAAAAGTTATACACTATCTAAAATGCACTGACCTCGAAACTTTGAGTCGTGAGTTCATGACCTTTTGAGTAAAATACAGAAATAAATCCAAGATTTGGGTTAATGCCAAGTATTATTAATTTTTTTTCAAAAATATTTGATTTGCCCCCTTACACAAAAGTCACTTAACATCATTTAAAAATTATGTTGTTCCTCTAGCTTCCTTCCTCATCTCTAAATACTATTTATTTGCCATTGACTACCTAAATACTTTTCGCGATTATATAATTACCACAATATAGTCATTGTAAGAGTAGGGTTATTGTAGGAAAGCTTTTGGGGCCCATTACATTTATGAGTTTAGGAGTTGTGAGTTCGAATAGTGACAAACCTACTCGTGAGAAGTTAGTTTGAAACTGACCAGTGAATCACATGAGTTAGTTTGAAGCCGACTCGAGGGAAGACGTGGATTTAAAAAAAAAAAAATATAATATAATATTTTGTTTTTTCTAAATCTGTTTAATGTTAATCCAATTTCACACTTTCACTCTTTGTTAATTTCTTTATTTCCTTTTTTTTTTTATTAAGATTTGAATGCTTTAAAGTTAACATATAAATGTGTAAATTCAAGAATTTAGGCATTATTTAACTTTTTTTTTGTGTGTGTATTTGTTCTCGTCTTAGTATTGAAAGGAAAATAAATCCAATATTATAGTAATTCCTTTTTATGTTTTATTAATTTTGGCTAATGAAAAAAAAGAGGACCATACCAAGTTTGATTTATGGCTCAAAGTAAGGCATAACAAAATTTACATCTTCTATATATAAGATTTGTGATGAAATTGCAGATAGGATAGCAGATAAAAGTAATGGAAGTGTAGCTGTCGATCAATATCATCGCTACAAGGTATGTGAACTAATGAACATAACATAAAATTTGATTAATTATTCCAATTATTGAGCCAAAATAATTATCACAAATCAGAAAGGAACTTAAAGAATTTTTTGTCAATATTTTTTTTTTTTTTTGTTTTTTTTTTATTTTTTTTTTTATTTTTTTATTTTTTATTTTTGTTTTGTTTTAGGAAGATGTAGGGATTATGAAGGAGATGAATTCAGATGCATACAGGTTCTCAATCTCATGGTCCCGAATTTTACCAAGTAAGATTATTTGCATTAAACTTTACTTTGATATTTATGAGGTAATATTGAGTATACATCAAGGACTTGAATCAATATAATTATGCGACCCTTTTATGTTCTTCAAATTTTTATCATGGTGTCAAATTTCAGAAGGAAAACTTAGTGGGGGTGTAAATAGAGAAGGAATCAAGTACTACAACAACCTCACCGATGAGCTTCTAAGCAAAGGTCAAGATTCAATCTTAAAATCCGATCATATCATCAACTTATTTTACTTTTATAATTTATGATTTAATTTTTTCTATTAATGAATGCAGGTCTAATCCCCTTTGTGACAATTTTTCACTGGGATCTTCCCCAAGCCTTAGAAGATGAGTATGGTGGTTTCTTGAGTCACCACATTATGTAAGTGATTGAGTTACCAAATAATTTGCACCTTTTCGCCATCTGTTTATAGACTTTTTACATATATTTATCATATCATAATTATGATTTAAATGACTCCCATTTTTAGGATGAAAGAAAAAAATATTGAGGACCCATAAGGATACTAAGTGAATTTAATTATGGCATCTTATGTGCATGATTTGTACTCCAATTCTCTTTCCCATGCTATCTATCTATCTAAAAAAAAAAAAATTATTCCACACTCTTGTTTGGTCTTAAATTTAATTATTTAACGATTATTCTAATATACACATCTAAATGTCTAATATTTAGTGATGATTTTCGAGACTATGCGGAACTCTGCTTCAAGGAATTCGGTGATCGAGTAAAGCACTGGACCACACTAAATGAGCCACATATGTTCAGTAGTGGTGGTTATGCAACGGGGCAGTTTCCACCAGGTCGATGTTCTGCTTGGCAAAATCTAAGTTGCACCGGTGGGAATTCAAGTACGGAGCCATATTTGGTGACACACCACCTGCTACGTGCTCATGCAGAAGCGGTTAAAGTGTACAAGCAAAAATATCAGGTTTGACTTATCAAAATTTAACATAAAGAAACCAAATATTTCCATGTTACTCTGAAAAGATACTCATTGCACATGATATAATGAGTATCTCTTAGACCACATAAGTGTCAATTACTAAATATGATTAAGTGAAGTTTAGTTAAATTAACTGATAAAGTCTTTTACCATCGAATAAGAGATTTGAAATTCAAATCCTACTTGCACCAAAAATCAAATGGTGTCTTAGTCGATGATATGAGAAATCATAATGAAATCGATACCATAGGTTAAAATTCTAACGTATCTATCAAAATACTTAGATAAATATAGAAAATCTCAAGCATAAGCTTTGAATGTCTCAAAAAATGTTAACAATTCACATGCAGGCAGCACAGAATGGTGTTATAGGGATAACACTAGATAGTTTCTGGATAGTGCCACTCAATGATTCGATCGAGAACCAGAATGCGACACAACGTTCCCTTGATTTCATGCTGGGATGGTAAGTTCTGCAAGCTGGTTTTCATTTTACATTTTTTATAATTTAATAATTGCCCTTTGACAAACTTAAATATTTCTATCTGAAAGCTCAGATTTGTACTAAAACACAAGAGTTTATTCAGACTCCTAATTAAAAATTACGGCTAAATTGTTTTTACTCTAACTTAAACAAGGTGCGGAACAAGAGTAAATTTCAATAAACCGCTAACACTACCCTAAGCCATATTCATCTACCATCAACAATATAATGAAAGCTTAAAGTGTAGGGAAGAAAGATATAAACCAAGGAAGTCAATACCGTACCGGAGGCTGTACCGGTTTGGCCACCGGTACGATATATTTCGGATACCGGTCAATACCGGTGTACCGTTTCGGGTTTACCGCTATTTTATATATTTAATATGTATACACACATACCAAATCCAAATTAAGTAAAAAAAATTAGAGAGATCAAAGGTTAGGTGAAAAAATGAAATTATTTACAAAATAATTTCATTATTGATTATTTTAGAGACAAAAACTGCCACAATTACCAAAAATAAAAAACGCAACATTTTGTGTTTCGGTCCGGTACGGTCAGTACGTAGCCAGTATGGCCGAAATTCGCCGGTATAGCCGGTACACTGCCGGTACGGCCGGTATTTTTTCCGGTACAAAATAGAAGTGTACCGGTATCGATGCACTGGCCGATACGGTATGTACCGGCCGTACGGTATCGGCCACACTGATGTAAACACAAGATAACACCGAGACGTGTTATAGAAGAGGAAACCGAAGAACTCGGCGAAAAACCTCTCCTTGACCCTTTAAGTTGAAATCAATCCACTAAAGAATAAAGTGAGAGTACATGAATAACAAAAGACCCTCCAAGCCTAGTCTACCCCATATACTTGAGCCCTCCATGCTCCTGCTACTAATGGACTTCTCGGAGTCCTGTCTTCTTTAGCTTTTCGGATCCCACAATTCATCCCGATTGCATCCGCCAATGAATGGCTCCTTCCAATGCTTCCCAATAGTACCAAAATCTCACTTGACACTTAGAATGGGTGTGGTAAGTGTTTGGACTAACAACCTTTCAAGGATCTAGAGATGGAGAGGTAGGAGTTGAGAAAAACTACAAGGAAATGTATAGATGATCTTGGGTATGACAATCTCTAACTCTCAAGTGCATTTGCTAGGATTTTCTCTTTGAAAAGCACTTCCTACAATTCATGGGTAATGAGGGTATCTATAGTGTGGGTAAAGAATTTGGTAAAGCAACACAACTTTTTGCCAAACAGAATGTTTCGTGGGTACTTCGCGGGTTGGCCCTTCTCACGAAACACTCACAAACCTAACAACCTGGCGTGACTCTTTAGCTTTTTGTTATATGCTCCATGTGTGGCATTTTCACGGGTTGCTTTGCATGAGCTACTTGCGAGCTAGTAGCGAATTCCACTTATTCACCTTTTGAAGCCTGATTCTTCACCGATCTCTCGCACTCATCCCTTACAAATAAACCCACATACATACAGGGAAAATAATTGAAGAAATTACAATTAAATTTGGCACAGAATAAAAGCCAATACAAGATAGTTGGAAATCACAACTTTACACTATTTACAAAAAAATCCCTAAAAGAACTTAATTTCTTTTTAAATACTAATAAATATACAAAAGTTATTATATCCACATAGCATGTACAAATTTATTCATGTATGTACAAATTTAACAGATCAATAGTTAGCATAAATTTTAAATATTCCATTGTTATTGCAGGTTTTTGGACCCATTGATAAATGGTGACTATCCAGATAGCATGCGATCTCTCGTTAAAGAACGATTACCCAAGTTCACCAAAAATCAGTCCATGCTAGTAAAAGGGTCATTTGATTTTATAGGATTAAACTACTATACTGCTTTTTATGCATTTTATGCTCCTCAAACTGGTGAAGAAGCAAGTTACACGACAGATTCTCTTGCTAGTCTTACTGGTAAGTACAAATTCAACTTTGGAAGTCATGCTTATGAGTTTCTTATGTATCTAATATAAGAATACTAACTAGAATATATTTTTTCTTGTTTTCGCAGCTGTGCGCAATGGGACCCTCATTGGTCCTCCGGTATGCACTTGCCAATTAAATACATGTCAACATTTTTGTTCTAGTAATTAGAGGAAAAAAGAAACAACATCTTTGTTTTAATTTAATGAAGGTCCTCAACTATCAATTTTACCAACTCAATATAACTCAATTTTACGACAAAGAAAGTTTGGCTCCAAACATGTTTAAATCTATCTTTTTCAATTTGTTTTGTGGAAAATTATAGGACTATCTATGTCTATTATTTAAACAAATCACATGATTCATCAAAAAATTCATATGACTAAAATTTCACATGGACAGTCTCTTCACTTATTGCATCATGGGTTGAGCAATATAGATGGAACCAAACTTTTTTCTTTGTATTTTCATTTCTTGTATAAAAAATAAAGCACATTGTGTTGAAGCTTATGTAGTTATGTTAATATCCCTAAATAATTGCAGGCTGCTTCAAATTGGCTGCATGTGTATCCTAGAGGAATTCGAGATCTTCTGCTCTACATAAAGAGGAAGTACCATAGTCCACTAATTTACATCACTGAGAATGGTAATTTCCTCTAACTTTTTTTTTTTTAATTTTATTTAATAATCCCAAATTATTAGGTTTACATTTGATGCTAAATTCTCCTCACTATATTTATAGGAGTTGATGAGTCCAATAATGCCAGTGTGCCGCTTGAGGAAGCCCTTGCTGACAACCAAAGAATTAAGTATCAGCAAAGCCATCTTTGGTACCTTCTTAGGGCTATTAAGTAAGTACATAACATTAACAACTTTAAATAATATAATTATATAACAATCTAAAACAAAATAGATTTCATATCCATAGATCTGTGTGTGTGTGTGTGTGTGTGTGTGTGTGTGTGTGTGTGTGTGTGTGTGTGCAGAAATCTAACTGGCATTGATTTTTGTTCTATGGTATAGGGATGGCGTTAATGTAACGGGATACTTTTCCTGGTCATTGTTGGACATGTTTGAGTGGAATTCAGGTTACACCATTCGGTTTGGAATCACCTATGTAGACTACAAAGATGGGTTAAAAAGATACCCAAAACATTCAGCCTATTGGTTCAAGAATTTTCTCAAAAAGTAGACACGGGCTACGCTTGTATTATGAACTAATAATTTCTTCTCCAAATAATAAACTGAAAATAATTTCTTCTCCATTTGTATGGACTTTGAATTATGTAATTGGTATCTATGTACGTGTCTCAAATTATTGTTAAATAATGACTTCATAAGAGGGCACTCCAACTGATTTGGATTTTCAATGAATTAATTTTGCCATATTTTACTTGTTTTGAAAATCTCCAAGAGTGTGAGTGCCTGCCTAGATACTTTTGAATTATTTGTTACGTTGGAATATTTATGTGTGAGTGTTATGGTTACTTAAGCACAGAAGTCCCACATTTTAAACTTTTTAATTAATAATCTACCAAATGCAAATCCTATAAGCAAATCATTTATGTTACGAAAATGATAGCTTGAATTGGAACTAGACACCAAAAGGAGGCTGGAGCCTCCACCCTTCCTAAGCGGTAGAATTATGCTTCTTTTTCTCTGTGAATCTCTTTGAGAAGGAATTCATGTTACCTCTGGTACGTAATAGGTTTACTAGCTAGTAGGTCTCATGGGTTTGTCTTTCATGGGACTTGGGAACAGTTTAGCTCTTAGAAGATGGAGGACATCACAAGGAAATAGAGCAAGCTCTCTCTTTCTGAAAGAGAAAACGAGGGATAAGATCACGAAAAGGATTCCAAATTAGAGAAATTAGAGACCATAAGTTACTTTTTTAGTTTTGTGTTTAAATAAGAGACTACTGTAGGTTCAGTGTTAAGTGGCACTAGACCTATTGAAATGGTGACATGCATGTGTCCACTTTTGGACATGTGCCACCATCTGACTGGGTCCAGTGCACTGGATGCGAGTTGTGGACGTTTGACAATCATGATATGCCCATTATTTGATTTATATTATGAGGTTATTCATGATATATGTCTTTTATTTTATGTTTTTGTGAAATCAAGAAGTTATTTTGTTTTACTTGTATTTTCCACACATGCGTTTATGTGTTTGTTGAGTTTTTCAGGTTTATACAAGTTGATTCAGTCATGCTGCTGTCTATACTTGCAACTGATAGATAGTAGCGAGGTTGAATTGTTTTTGGTTGGGCAATTTTGTTATAATGGGCTGTTTTTGTAACTTTGAGGTTTTTGTAACTTTGAGCATTTTGTTCTATTATGTGTTTTGTCACGGATTGCCAAAGGGAGAGATTGTTAGGTTTTAAAAAATTAGGAACTAATGTATTAGAACTTCAATATGTATATGTTAGCAAACCATGATCAAAACGTTTAGTCTAGATTTAGGCTGCTCAAAGTGTGTGTCTATGTAAAGTTGGAATTGAGTAATTGCGCGAAATTACTATTCAATTTTGGCAAGGCTCGATCGATCTAAAATTAGACTCAATTGATCGAAGATTGTGCAGAATGTTTTTCTGCAGAATTTTCCAACTTAGCCCAAGCCCATATGATGTGTAGGGTTTTATGTTTTATGTCTCATATAAATAGAAAAACCCTAGCCACGTTGTTTGGTTGTTGTTTATGCTATGTGTGTGAATCTCTTATGAGATCTAGAGGTGTTTGCCTTCATACATACTTAGGGTTATCAAGATCGAGATTGATGTCGAGAACTTGGTGATCGTTTCAATTGCTGCATAAAAGAGCTTAAAGAAAAAAAAGTGGTATACTTGTGGATGCTATGGATCTGAGAAAAAAGTAGTCCGCGGACTCGGAGCTGTCACGTGATCGTGGTAGTAAGTTTTCTACTCGAGATAGCAACAGAATGTTAGTGGTCTAAGTCGCTATTGTAAAACTTCAATTATTTCATAGTAGATCTGTTTTACCTTGAGGATAGCTAGGTTAAATCCTCCCCAGGTTTTTTACCAGTTTGATTTTTTTGTGTTATCATATCGTGTGTTCTTTATATTTCCGCACTTCTTTGCATGATATGATTTACTTGTGTTAACCTAGATTTGAATAATTTACCTAAGTAATCACTTGGCTAAATAACTAGGTTAGACAACTTGTGTTTTAAGGGGTCTAAAAACTTACAAATATGACATCAAACATGTATGGAGCCAAACTTTTTTCTTTATATTTTCTTTTCTTGTATTTAAAAATAAAGCACATTGAGTTGAAGCTAATGTAGTTACATTAATATCCCTAAATAATTGCAAGTTGCTTCAAGTTGGCTGCATGTGTATCCCAGAGGAATTAGAGATCTTGTGCTCTACACAAAGAGTTATGTTGAGATAATACAAATTTAAGTTGAGATTAGGTAAAGTCTCTGATGGTCCTACACCAAAAATTGATTGGCATCTTGGTCTGATGATAAAGAGTTATAGTTAGAAGTAGATGCTATAGGTTGAAGTTCTCTAAAAAAAATTATTTGAGTAATATTCATTGTAAGTTTTAAAAATTAGAAGATTATGGACCACTTCAAAAAAGAATAATATCACACAAAAACACCAAAAGTGATAAAATTATATATTTGTAGAGAGGGAGAGAGAGAGAGAGAGAGAGAGAGAGAGAGAGAGAGAAATCAATTTTAGAAAATCACTTTTCATATCCTAAAATAAATGTTTTCCACCTCTCATATCCTTTGGGCAGTGAGACTATTACGTCAGTTGAATTTGATCATGTAAAGATTGAACTCAATAGGCCATTATTTTACTATATGTATAATTCTCCAATTAATTGAGAGAATTAAATCAAGGACAAACAAACAACACTCACCTTAGAGAATATTTTCTCACCCATATAGCACGAGTCTTCGGCTTTGTAGGTGAAACTCCATGTGAAGCAGAGTGTATTTGAGGGATTATATCAATCTTCTAAGAAATACAAAAATCTTGTAGATTCCTTTCACAAGCCAACAAGCTTAAATTTTTCAAAAGCATATGAAACAATTTATTTGGACTTATGGAAGGAGAAATATCATCACATATCCTAGATTGAAATACAGAATGCTTAAATTTCAATTTATGACAATTAGGATGAATGTAACCGGAGACACCACAAAAGTGACAAATAGGATCAAATTTAGGAACATCAGTATTCCTAGTAGCAAATCTAGTCTTAGATTTTGGCTTTTGCCACAACAAAGAACAATTGGGTCTAATATGATCGACAACACCACAAAGGTGATAGGTAGGCACAAAAACAAATTTCTTATGCTCTCTAACAGTAGGTTTAGACATAGGTTTAGAAACTTCAACGTCTACATCAGAACTTTTACCTTTTTTTTAACCTAGCAAAATAAGCCTTTTCTTTATTATTTCTCTTGAAATGAGGGATATAAACTTTTTCAGCTTTAGGCTTAACAGAAACAAAAACACTTCTGTTATCAACAGCTAGCTTGGTACTAGTCAAATATTCAATTTTAGTTTTAAATTCAACTAACTCTTGTTCCAAGCTTTTCATCTTCTCATCTTGAGAGGAAATTTGATTTCTCAAAAATTCATTCTTTTTATTAGATTCATCTAATCTCACAATTAATTCCTCTTTTTCAAGATTAGCCAATTTTAACTCTTCTTTAAATTTCTTAGCAATTTTCAAAGATTTAGATAATTCCTTACGAAGAGTTTCACAAGCATCAGAAAGATCAACTGAAACAATAGTGCCATTTTTATTCAAATCATCAAAAACATGAGCAGAAAGACACTTCAAATTATCCATGATAACAGGGATCAAAGATCAACTCTTAGATCAAAAGATCTAAACACTAGAGCTAACCTGGTCTGATATCACTTGTACGTTTTTAGACCCCTTAAAACACAACCAAATTAACCTAGTTATTTAGTCAAGTGATTAACTTAGGTAAATTATGCAGATCTAGGTTAACACATATAAATCATATCATTGTAAAGTGCAGAAAATAAAGAACACAACAATATGAAAACCTAGGAAAACCAAACCGGTAAAAAACTTGGGGAGAATTTCACCTAGCTATCCTCAAGGTAAAACGAATCCACTATGAAAGAATTAAAGTTTATACAATAACAACTTAGACCACTACATCCTATTGCTACCTAGAGTAGGAAACTTACTACCACGACCACGTGACAGCTCCGAGTCCACGACCACGTGACAAGAACTTCCGCTTGTATATCTTTAAGCTCTTGAATCTGCAACTGAATTGATCATCAAGCTCTTCACATCAATCTAGATATTGATAACCCTAAGTGTGTGTGAAGGCAAACACCACTAGATCTCACAAAAGATTCACACACACAACATAAAGAGTAACCTTAAAACGTGGCTGGGATTTTCCCTTTTATACTCGAGACAAAACATAAAACCCTACATGTAAAACGGGCCTGGGCTGGGTTAGAAAATTCTGTAGAAAAAAAATCTGCATGAGCTTCGATCGATCGAGTCTAATTTTCAATCAATCGAGCCAAGCAGATTTACACAATAAATCCTGCAGGACACTCAATTCCAACTTTACACTTAAACATACTTTGAGCAAGTCTAAAACAAGACTAAACATTTTGATCATGGTTTGTCAACATTACAAATTGAAGTTCTAATACATTTAAACCTAAAGTCTTAGAACCAAACAAATGTCCCCATTTGTTAGGATGTGCGCCCTTAAATCCTATTGTATGATGCTATGTATGACATTATGTATGACTTAATGTTATGATTAATAAACTCATTTTATTATTATCTAAAATAATGATAACATGAATATTTGGACATTATCATATAGTCCATGAGATGCATAGTAAGTGATTTATGTGATTTAGTCATAGAAGATATAAGTTACAAGTTCTTTGTAAACTCAGAATTTAAATTCGTAATCGGTGATGAAATTGGGCATTTCATCTGCGAAGACTATAACATATTAACTAAGATGATTTGTCTTGATCATAGAAGTGGAACTTCTAGTTGGTATGTTGATAAGTTTTAAGAGTTAATACATATTGAACTGGACCGCTGTGAGATTTATTATTCTCCTAACGATTGTCAAATGAATAATAAATCTCACGACTTCTATTTACATGAACTCTTAATCCTTAGAGAATAATGGACCTGATCATGAAGTGTCGATTGCTTTGATATACTAGGAGTGAGATCTAAAGTAGTAATTAAAACCTCAGTATGTTGGGCAGCCACATTTAGTGTTAATGAAATATATATTCTCATGATGGAATTCATAATCTCTTAACGGAGATGTAAAATATTCCTTCAAGATAAGTTTAATGGTTTTGATTATTCAAAGCACTTTAGTAAGAAGTTACTAAAGTATATATTTATGAAATTGGATTTCATAAATATATGACGAATAACTTAAAGGATTAAACCGGGTACTTAGCAATTAAGATATAGTAATTTTCAAAGTAACAGTCTATATTCATGATTTTGTATTACTACGAATATTTTATGAAGGGGGTGCATGTATAATAAAGTCTTAGGATATAATTTATTAATAAGGCCTAGAGTACAATTATATTTATGTAGTGGTATTAAATATAATTAATGGTAACTTTGAAATTGTCAAGAGTTGACAGAAAAGCCCAAGACTCATTGGAGCTAGTGTCTTATTGGTCCCTTTTAGTCCTACTCCAAGCCCAATTGGAAAGGCCCAATAGGTCGGCCCAATAGGTTAGCCCAATTAAATAATCAGTTAGTTATAAAGAGAAAAACATACAAAAATTTTTATTAGAGAAAAAAAAAAAAAAAAAGATACATCATTGTGAAATGGTGTGTATGTGTGAGTGAAACCACTCGATAATTCTCTCTTGGAAACTGATTAAGAAACCAAACTTCTTGGTTGTAAAGTAGAATTGGAGTGAAGATTAAAAGTGTTCCTAAGTACTTTTAATCTTTTGTTTTGGATTTCACCACACCAAGGTACGCTATATTGTTCTTAAATTTTGAAATTTACATAGTGCATGTTATCAATCATGAATGAAATAGATCCATGTTTGTTGCTTCCGATGTGTGTTTTGTATGAGGCACAAAACCAGATTTTCCAACAATTGGTATCAAAGCCAGGTTTTCATATCATGATTGTCTAGCATGTGATTGGATTTTAGAATAAAAGAAAAACGATTTCTTGATGATGTTCAACGTTGCTTCAAGTATAGTTATTGAAAGTTATTGAGATAACCGTTCATGATGATAACCATTGTATTACATCTTGGTTTGTTTTAATGGTGCCGTGTCCTAATTGTAATTGCCAAGGTTATCTTATTTATTGAATGGTATTGATCAAATGCTGTGTTCTAAGTTTTGTCAATGGACATCTTAGTTATTAAACGGTTTGGGATTGAAAGGCACTATTTCAGATTGAAAGGCATTGTTTCATGGCCCACAGTTGCATTGGTTATCATTAAGGAATCACTTGAATCTTTGTAATGTATTGTAGATCGAATGAAACGTGCACTATATATTGTTATAAATGTCGTGTGCACTTTGATCTTGCACCTTTTGTATTCTTATTGTACCGCTTGGTATGATATACACCAAGTAATTGTCATGTGCCTTGGAAGAGTTGAATCCATATATTATATGAAGGATTCTAACAATCTGTAAGTTATATATATAATGTAATAATCATATATTACATATAATAATCTGATTATTATATTATATATATAATATAATATAGTTTTATAATGTAATATGGGTTTATTTTACATTATATATATTTATATATATTAATGCTAGGATTATGAAATTTATTCCTAATGAGATTAGGATTATGTTTTCAAAGTGTCTAGCATTATTATGGTTCTTGATCTTAAAAACCTTTAATGTAAAATATCTAGTGAGAGAAAGATACAAGGGTTGCATCTCACGGCCTCCATTGTTGGTTCATAGTAGTGTGAAATATATACTTTGTCTTTGCCTTTGCCTTTGCCTTTGCCTTTGCTTTGAGCTTAGCATTCCATGCAGAGAGTATTTATTTCATGGTCCTACAAGATTGAATTTCCTGGTTTATAATGGTTTGATAAACACCTTGTCTTAGTTTCGAGCTTTGCATTCCATGCGGAGGGTGTTTTTATCATGGTACTACAAAATAAGCTTGTTAAAGGGAGAAATGTGGCTACACATGATTCTAGACAATGGTATGCACTAGACTAAGTATTATAGCATCCTCTATGCCGAGTTCTTACTATTATTACTTAGAGGCTAAATGTAAAACAACATATTATTAGTGTTTGATAAGAGTTATCATGATAGTACTAATAATGAGAATAGTTCTCAATCAATGATAGTATTTAATGTTCACTCTATGCTGAGGAATATTGAATATGAGATTGGGTTGTCATTGCATATATTATATTGTGATTTTATTAAGGTTTCATACTATATGTTTATATGCTAAATTGATAATTTTGAATTTACTTATTATATTCTTGTTTATTATTTTCAGATTTGATCATGTCATCATTTAGCCCACTTGTTACTATCAATAACCAAAACAAACTGACTGGATCCAACTATGTTGACTAGAAAAGAAATTTGGACATTGTTCTTACAGCTGGAGAGCACAAATATGTGCTTACTCAACCATGTTCTAGCTTTTCATCATTAGATGCTTCTCTTGAGGAAAAACAACGATATGATAGTTGGCAGAAATCTAATGAGATGGTCAAATGCTATATCCTAGCATCTATTTCAAATGTTCTATAGCATCAAATGCAGGATGTAGAACTAGCTTCGGACATTATGCTAAGTCTAAAGGAGATGTTTGGTGAGCAAGGCAGAAAACTATGAGGCAGATTTATAATACCAAAATGGCTTAAGGTACTTCAATGAGAGAGCATTGTCTTAGGATGATCTTTAATCTGAATACATTGGAAGTTTTAGGTACCAATATTGATAGAGAATCCTAAGTGGATATGATACTCTAGTCACTACTGGAATCATTTAAGGAATTCAGACTTAATTATAATATGAACAAAAAGATTTATTCCTTGTCTGAATTAATGAATGAATTGGTAGCAGTGAAAAGCATCCTTGGTACTTCTAGAGTTGAAGCCAATGTCGGTGAAACTTCTACTTCTCAACCTAAGTCGAAAGGCAAGGGTAAGAAGAAGAAGAAGAAGAAGAAGAAGAAGAAGAAGAAGAACTTCACTAAGCAAGATGGTAAACAAATTACCTTAGGAGTTGCCAACAAAGGAAAGAAAACTAAAGGAAAGAAAACCAAAGGAAAGTGTTTCCATTGTGGTGAGAAATGACATTGGAAGAAGAATTGTCCAACATTCGAGGCTACCAAGAATAAGGATATGAAAAGTTCATTTCTTCTTGAAATATGTTTGGTACAGAATCTCATGGATTCCTGGTGTGTGGATTCAGGTTGTACTAATCATATCTGCAATTCTTTGTAGGGGTTCAAGAGACCAAAAAGTTGAATGAGGGAGAACTATTTCTTACTTTAGCTGATGGGAGCAAGATTCCAGTTGTAGCTGTTAGAGTGTTTAATTCATGCTTTAAGTTTAGAGTTTTAATATTGGAAGATTGTTTGTATGTACCTAATGTTCGTAGGAATTTAATTTCTGCAACTTACTTAGGTAAACATGGATATTTTGTTATCCTCAAAGACAATGTTGAAACAAAGAAGGATAAAATGTTTATCTATTCTGGCAATGTTGTGGATGGTCTTTATATTTTAACTCCTGACAAGCATGAATTATAAAATTCTGAATTAGATAATAATTCACATGTAAAATCATTAAAGAGAAAATTTCCTTCTACTCTTGAAGCATATCTTTGGCACTTGCCTTTGGGTCATATTAATTCAAACAGAATTCAAAGACTTATCAAAGATGGACTCTTAGGGCCCATGGACTTTAACGGTTTTCCAGTTTGCGAATCTTGTTTGGAAGGTAAAATGACCAAATGACCAAATGACCAAATGACCCTTTAATGCAAATGGTAGAAGAGCCCAAGACTTGCTAAAACTAGTACATTCAGATGTATGTGGTCCTATGTCAATCCAAGCAAGAGGTGGCTATGAGTATTTCATTACTTTCACTGATGATTACTCTAGATTTGGTTATGTGTACCTAATAAAACGAAAGTCCGAAACTTTTGAAAAGTTCAAAGAGTTTAGGGCTGAAGTTGAGAATCAATTAGGTAAACGCATAACGGCCATTCGATTTGATCGAGGTGGCGAATACCTTCTTGGGGATTTCAAGGATTACTTGACTGAATATGAAATTATATCCTAGTTAACTGCACCTGGAACTCCACAACAAAATGGTGTAGCATAAAGAAGGAATAGGACTCTTTTAGATATGGTTAGATCCATGTTGAGTTATTCGACTCTACCAATTTTCTTTTGGGGATATACCTTAAGTACTGCAATGTATCTTCTAAATTTAATACCTTTGAAGTCTGTTCCTAAAACATCTGTAGATTTGTGGAATGGGCATAAGCCTAGTATGAGACATCTCCATATTTGGGGTTGTCCAACACATGTGTTAAAAGGAAAGTCTAACAAGTTACAGTCTAAAACAGAAGTGGTTTTCTTCGTAGGGTATCCAATAGGAACTATTGGAGGTTTATTTTATAGTGATAAGGATAATAAAGTGTTTGTTAGCACAAATGCCAAAGTCTTGGAAAATGACTACATGAATACTTTTACTCCTAGAAGTAAAGTTGTCTTAGATGAAATGAAAGAACCTGTAGTTGAACAACCAATAGATGAAACTAGGAATGATGTGGCTGTATTGGATACACCACAAGACATTACTTATGAGATGACTAGTACACAGGTACCTCGTCGTAGTGGGAGAATTGTTCGGCCTCCTATAAGATTTATAGGTTTTGGAGAAACTTATGAAGCTATCCCAGAAGAGGTTGAATCGGATCCCTACACTTATGAAAAGGCAATGAATGATATAGATGCACATCATTAGGTCCAAGCTATGAAATCTGAATTGTATTCTATGTATTCCAATCGTGTATGAGATCTTGTAAAGGCGCCTAACAGCATTAAACCTGTTGGTTGCAAATGGGTTTACAAGAGGAAGAGAAGGATAGATGGAAAGGTTGGGACCTTTAAAGTAAGACTAGTGGCAAAATGGTATACATAAAAAGAAGGTATTGATTATGATGAAACTTTTTCACCAGTAGCCATGCTTAAATCTATCAGAATTCTCTTATCCATTGCTATTCATTATGATTATAAGATTTGGCAAATGGGTGTCAAGACTACATTTTTTAATGGCAATCTTGAAGAAATCTATATGATGCAACCGGAAGGTTTTATAGCAAAGAACCACAAGCATATGGTATGCAAGTTGAAAAAGGTCCATTTATGGACTTAAGCAAGCATCTAGGTCATGGCACATTAGATTTGATCAAGTGCTTTATGTTCTTAGTGCTTTATGTTGATGATATTCTACTCACTAAGAATGATGTAGGGGTAATGTCATCAGTAAAAGTTTGGTTGTCAAGCCAATTTGATATGAAGGATTTGGGTGAGGCTAACTTTATTCTAGGGATCAAGCTTTGGCGAGATCACAAGAATAAGATGTTAGGCTTATCACAAGTTCCTTATACTTTTGCAGTGGGAAGTCTCATGTATGTCATGCTTTGTACTAGACCGGATATTTGTTATTCAGTTGGTATGGTTAGCTGATATCAATCAAATCCAAGACCAAAACATTGGCAAGCTGCAAAACATATTCTCAAGTATCTTAGGAGAATGAGAGATTATATGCTTGTTTACCGGTGTGAGGATTTGATTCCCATTGGCTATACAGATTCAAATTTTCAATCGAATCTAGATTTCAGAAAATCCACTTCAGGATATATTTTCACCTTGGGAGGTGGAGCCATAAGTTGGAGGAGTGTTAAGCAATCTTGTATTGCGGACTCCACCATGGAAGTTGAGTACATTGTTGCTTGTGAAGCAGCAAAGGAAGCTATTTGGCTCAAGAAATTCCTTTCAGATCTTGGTGTTGTAAGAATGGAGCAAGTTCCCATCACATTATTTTGCAACAATAGTGGAGCGGTTGCACAATCCAAAGATCCAAGAAATCACAAGAAAAGAAAGCACATTGAGAGAAAGTATCACATTATTTGAGACTTTGTTGCTCGAGGAGATGTAGTAGTAGCAAAGGTTGATAGTGCAAGTAATTTAGGAGACCCTTTTACTAAAACTTTGCTACAAAGGACTTTTGAGTCACATTTGGAGGGAATGAGATTTAGATTAGTGCACAATAGTCTTTAGGGCAAGTGGGAGATTGTTAGGATGTATGCCCTTAAATTCTATTGTATGATGCTATTTATGACATTATATATGATTTAATGTTATGATTAATAAAATTGTTTTATTATTATCTAAAATAATGGTAACATGAATATTTAGACATTATCATATAGTCCATGAGATGTATAGTATGTGATTTATATGATTTAGTCACAAAAGATATAAGTCACAAGTTCTTTGTAAACTCAGAAATTACGTTCATAGTTGGTGATGAAATTGGGCATTTCATCTGCGAAGACTATAATATATTAACTAAGATGATTTGTCTTGATCATGAAAGTGGAGACTTCTAGTTGGTATGTTGATATGTTTTAAGAGTTAAGACATATTGAACTGGATCGCTGTGAGATTTATTATTCTCCTAACGACTGTCAAATGAATAATAAATCTCACGACTTCTATTTACATGAACTCTGAAATCTGAGAGAATAATAAACTTGATCATGAAGTGTTGGTTGTTTTGATATACCAAGAGTGAGATCTAAAGTAACGATCAAAACCTCAGTACGTTGGGCAGCTACATTTAGTGTTGATAAAACATATATTCTCAAGATGAAATTCATAACTCTTAATGGAGATATAAAATATTCCCTTCAAATAAGTTTAATCGTTTTGGTTATTTAGAGTGTTAGGCCTAACCACTTTAGTAAGGAGTTACTAAAGTATATATTTATGAAATTGGATTTCATAAATATATGATGAATAACTTAAAGGATTAAACCAGGTACTTAGGGATTAAGATGTCATAATTTTCAAAGTGGCAGTCTATATTCATGATTTTGTATTACTACAAATATTTTATGAAGGGGTTGCATGTATAATAAAGTCTTGGGATATAATTTATTAATAAGGCCTAGAGTGTAATTATATTTATATAGTGGTATTAAATATAATTAATAGTAATTTTGGACTTGTCAAGAGTTGATAGAAAAGCCCAAAACCCATTGGAGCTTGTGTCTTATTAGTCTCTTTTGGTCCCGCTCCAAGTCACACACTAAAACCCAATTGGAAAGGCCTAATAGACCAGCCCAATTAGATAATCAGGTGGCGTTTGGATAGGGATTTTCAGCGTCTACGTTTCCTATTTCACGTTTCAGCCCTTTTTTCAGCCTTTTTTTATTCACGCGTTTTCTGCTTTTTGGAGACAAATAACACTGTTTATCACCAATTCACGCACTGTTTTGACACTATTCACATACTGTTCAGGTCACTTTTAGCAAATTAAAAAGAGTATAACACATACAAAGTTTCAGTTTTCAGTTTTTTATACCCTCAGTTAGTTATAAATAGAGAAACATACAAAATTTTTTATTAGAGAAAAAAAAAAGAGAGAGATATCATTATGAAATGGTGTGTATGTGTGAGTGAAGCCACTCGATAATTCTCCCTTGGAAACTGATTGAGAGACCACATTTCTTGGGTGTAAAGTGGAATTGGAGTGAAGATTAAAAGTGTTTCTAAGTACTTCTAATCTTTTGTTTTGGATTTCATCACACCCGAGTACGCTATCTTGTTCTTAAATTCTGAAATTTATTAGTATATGTTATCAATCATGAATGAAATAGATCTATGTTTATTGCTGCTGCTATGTGTTTTGTATGAGATAAAAAACCAGATTTCCCAACAACATTATCATAGTCTATGAGATGCATTGTTTGTGCTTTATGTGATTTAGTCACAGAAGATATAAATCACAAGTTTCTTGTAAACTCAAAATGTAGTTCGTAATCGGTGATGAAATTGGGCATTTCATTTGCGAAAACTATAACACGTCAACTAAGATGGTTTGTCTTGATCATGGAAGTGGAGACTTCTAGTTAATGTGTTGATGTGCCTTAAGAGTTAAGACATATTGAACTTGACCGCTGTGAGATTAATTATTCAATCAGCAACTGTCACCTGAATAATTAATTTCACGACTTCTAATTTCATAGACTCTCAATCCCGAGAGGGTAGTGAACCCGATCATGAAATGTAAGTTACTTTGATATATTAGGAGTGAGATGTAATATTCACGGTCAAAACCTCAGTATGTTGGGTAACCACACTTAGTGTTGAGGAAACATATATTCTCAAGATGGAATCCATAATCTCTTTTTATAAAGACAACGAAATATCTCCTTGAGATAAGTTTAACGGAAACTGGTTATTCAAGACGCCCACTTTAGTAAGGAGTTACTAAAGCTTATATTTATTAAAATTGGTTTTCAATAAATGTGAATAACTAAAATATTAAACTAGGTACTCAAGGATAAAATAGTTGTTTACAAAGTGACAGTTCTTTATGACTTTGTTCACTATGGATATTTCATGGAGTGGTCAAATGATATCATTAAAGTCTTGGGATATAATTTATTAATAAGGCCTAGAGTGCAATTATATTTATATAGTGGTATTAAATATAATTAATGGTAATTTTGGACTTGTCAAGAGTTGACAGAAAAGCCCAAGGCCTATTGGAGTTAGAGTCTTATTTGTTCCCATTGGTCCCATCTCAAGCCACAAACTAAAGCCCAATTGGGTAAGCCCAAAAGGCCCATCTCAAGCCCAATAACATATTATTGCCCAAATGCATCACAAATCCCAATCTAGACTCCTAACCTAGAAGTTGCAAGAAGAGGTAGAAGATCTTGATCAAAATGTACCTGTCTTTCCTGAAACACTCAAAAGAACACATCAACGCATGTGTGGAAAATACAAGTAAACCAAAATTAAACTTCTTGATTTCACAAAACATAAAATAAAAGACATATATCATGAATAACCTCATAAATATAAATCAATAATCAAATGTACCATATATGAAACAAGAAACAATAAAACAACTAAACAAGAAACAAAATGTCTCATAATGTCTCCCCCTACATACACAACCCATAAAAAAAATACATCAAAGCAAAAAAATTGTAAGCCAAAGCAAAAAATACATCTTAAAGCTCCTAGATACAATCTATAGTCTCCAAAACTCAAAAACTCCCTCAATCTCTATATCTATGTATGTACTCCCCCTTTTTGTGACAAATTGCCAAAGGGCAATCAAGAATCACCATCAAAAGGTGGAGCATGTGGAGTAGAACCTCTAACATGCGTCAAATTTGCTCGTAGGGCCGTAACCTCATTGAACAAATCCAACAAAAGTTGTACATGCGCCACCTGAATAGTCACGACCGTATCCAAAGTGGCACGTTTAGAGGAGTTGCTCGATGTAGTCAGAGGAGGATCCACGGCAGTCTACATATGTCTCAGTAGAAGGATCATTGGAAGGAAGAGGCCTAGATGCATCACTTGTAGAAGACTCGACTCTAGGGCATTTAGAGCTAGCTTTCAATTAAGCTTCTCTTTGCCTAAGAAAGGTGGCACCTATAAGAGCTATGATATGAACAGGCTTGGATGCGGGGAAAGTCCTCTAATCCTAAATCCAAAAGAATCCTATGAATGAAAATCGAAAAGAATAAACCATGGGAATTGGCACTACTCGTATGAACCTCAACAAGTGAGCTAATGAAAAGAGATGGAAAACTCATAGGAGCATCAGTGACGAGAGCATACAAGAATGCACATCTCTCAATGGGAATAGTATGAAGGTGAGAGACAGGCCAAATACTATGACAAGAAATCCAGAAAAAAAAAAATAATTGGCCTCAGTAAGCTTATGGGAAGTGATACGATGATCAGTAAGAGCAGGGACCACTACCTGAGGAGTAATGACATACTCTTCACCGCTTATCCAACTCTTCACAAACTGAATATTGGAATTATCAGAGTGGACAGAAAGGTTCGAATAGAACTCTCTAATTAAAGCAGCTGGAGGAGAATGCTCGACCTCTAAAAGTTGTAACCAACCCCTACGCTCAAAATTCCTACAGATCTCTCGATCAGGCACATCTAGAATGACCCTACGCTCAGCCCAAACCGACCTAAAGATGTTCATTTTCTCATAGGTTTCTTAGTTCTTAATGGTTCTAAACCTATCACTCTAGAACTTAGGGGTAGAAGGTGTGGTGGTTTTCTTGTTGGCCCTAGTCTTCCTAACCATGATGCTAAGGGTTTAAAAGAAAGGAAAACAGAAAACAAGAAAAATCCAAAGGCAGACTGCATTAGAGAGTGATAGGCCAAAAACATATTGACCCCTTGTGATGGATTAATTGATTAATTAACCAAATTTAATTAAATAATCAATTTAACATGCAAACGCGTGGTAACACAAACAAATCACCAATAAACTAAACTACAGTAGAAAAATAAATTGAAACGGTGATTTGTTTACCAATGGAAAAAACCTTCAAGGCAAAAACCCCATCGGGTGATTTTAAGGTCACCATTCCCGAGAATCCATTATTATCACAACAAGAACCCTTACCCCAATACTCAATTGGACTTGTTCTGTAGTGAAAATCTCTCATTGTATTGCACGGCTCCCAATACGTGACTAACCAATTGCGCGGATCTCAGCACGCGACTTCAATCACCTAGTTGAGAAAGATGTTGGCTGCAAAGTTCTTCAGTTCATCCTCACAATGAAGAACAAGAAGATGCTTGGTTACTAAACCCTACAGTGCACAAACACAGAAACTTCTTCGCAAAGAGATAAACTAAGGCAAATTTTTTTTTCAGTTACAAATTGCTTGAACAAACTTTGCTCAATGCTTGTGCAACTTGCGTCTACTTTTACGGCCCTTAAAATAATCCTTTTATATGTCTAGGGTTGTGAGAAAAGAAGGCCCAAAGACATATCCACGGATTGGAATAAAAACAAAATCTGAAAATCTATTTTTCTTAAACCTCGACAGCTAGAGGTGTCGAGATGCTATCGAGCAACTATTGAGTCACGGGGCTGAACAGCTTCTTAAAGCTCAATAGATGTAGCTGTCGAGCTCTAATGATAGGCACTTCTCAGCTTGTTTCTTGAACAGAATTGCATGGCTTTAACACTTGATCTTGAAACCTTATTTCTTAAAGAATTAAAAACATCCTAGATCTACCCAAGTACAAGTAAAGTGCGTTTTATCAAAGGGTTAGCCAATTACATAAAAGAATGACATATGTTCTTAACAAGTAAACCACATATGTCCTAACATTCTCCCCCTTTGGCAATCTATGACAAAACCACAATAAACAAATGATCATATGAGAGAAGTCATAAAACACTTAACTCATGCTCACTTGTTGAATACAATAAAATCAATCCTAACACAAACTCTTGAAAAACTTTGCAAGAAAAGAGTTTATGGCAAGTAGACTTTGACAACCTGTATTTCTAAAACACTTTAAACAAAACACATCAAAGCATCTTTGTGTGAAGCAGAAATAATAGATTGCATACAAAAGAAAGAACATGTGTATAAAGAAAGAAAAGAAAGGAAAGAAACAACATATGTAAAGATAGGTGAAGAAAAACATACGTCATCATATATATATATAGCAAAAATAAGCACAATGTATGTAAACATGGTCACAAGACCTAGGTACAAGAACAATGTATCTCTAACAAGAAAGAAAAGAAAAGATACAAGTAATCCTTACTACATCCCTAAAATAAAAACAAATACTTCCCTTAACAAAAATCTCCTATATCCTAACTCTCTCCCTAAGAATGACTACTCTCATATCCAAAACTACTTCCCCCTTTTTGTCATGAGTGACAAAGGGTAAGAGTGTCAAGTAGATATCTTGTTAGAATTGGAAGAGCTAGCATCTCCATCCTTATCATCATCATCATCGCTGGAACTATTATTAGATGTCTCAGATCCCTCTAAAGAAGGAGAGGGAGACTCAACAAAACCACCAAGGTGAGCTTAGTGTCTAGCAATGCGGCCAACACGAGTGTTCACCTAATACAACTCCGTCGAAAGTGTATCAAGGCGAGCATCCATGTGCTGAAGCTACGCCATGATCGCATCCAAAGTCACACCACCCGCTGAAGAAGAGGGAGTGGAGGTAGAAGGAGAAGCTACTGAACTGGACCGCCTCGAACGAAACTGCACCTCACTCTGTTTAATGGTAGCATAGTCAATGACACACATAAAGGAGAAGTGGTTGGATGAGAGAAAAGGAATAGAAAAATGGCACAAAATCCGCGTGATAACAAAAGGAAAGATGAGCTTATCACGGGTTGCCGTATCCCTATACACATCTATGATAGAAAGAATAAAATGTGAAGGGAAATCTATAGAAAGATCCTCAAGAAGGGATAATAGAAAACGAGCATGAGACTCAGTGATAGAGTTGTAGTAAGAGAGACGATACAAAACAAAAGTCATCACCATGTTCAAGAATCTAAGACCTTTAGCACAAGGCCGACATGGTGTAAATTAACGCTTACCCTAATCAGTTGGGCGCTCACAGAAGGCAGAGATCATCACTTCTTTGGACACAGTCCGTAGACGCTCACAACCGGGGTAGTCAAGATGCGCAACCCTTGGAACACAGAGCACATCAGATACCAACTCTGGTATGACTACTATGCGTGTACCTCAAACGCGAGTATGAAAGAGAGATACTGAAGTATCAGTTCCATGCATGTTGGAGTAGAACTCCTAAATTAGCATTGAAGGACATGTGACCGAGATGTCACACAGTGACTCCCATTCCCATCTATGAATGACATTAGGAAGGTCAGTGTCGGTGAAATCCGACAAAATAACTTGGCGCTCTGAACGAACACCTCGTTTAGAGAAGTTCTCCGAGAAGTCGTTTTGGGCTTTCTCATCACGGAACCGAATGGAGGAGGGAATAGGATCAGATGATGAAGAGGTCCTAAAACGAAGAGGATTCTGGGACGGAATAGACTTACATTTTGGTGCCATTGATGCACTAACATAAACAAGAGAGAGAGGGGGAAGAAAAAAACACTCAAAAAAGTTCCAACACAGTTCAAGTATAACAAGTATATTGAAAGGAAAGAACGTATGCATGAAAAATGCATGAACATGTGATATGCAATATAAAAGACATCATGGGCTCCACCCAATCCAATCCTATCAGCACACAATCAAATTGCACACATCTAAATGCATGACAATACATTTATAATGCTCATGGAATGCAATGCATGAAGTTTTTAAGATCAAATCTATAAAAACCATTCCCAAAAATTCACAAAAACCTCTTTGATTTTCAAAAACCCCAAATTTTGCAAAAATCCCAAAAATTAGGTTATAAAGCATGAAATGCATGAAAATGAGGGATTAGAGACTTACTAAGTGAAGAAAAACTTGAGTAAGCTTGAAAGAAACTTAGGAAAGAGGTTTGGGGTGAAAAAGATTGATTTGGTAGATGAACAGACACCTACAAATTGAGATAGATCGAAAGAATGAAGTCCGGATTGTGTTTGAACCTATATATAGAACCTCAATAAAGCTCGACAGATAGGGTTGTTAAGAGGTATCAAGCTAGGTGTCGAGAACACAGGCGTCAACAGATGTAGCTGTCAAGGAGGTGTCGAGGAACAAAACATCCGACATGAAAAGGAAGCTCGATTGATCCACCAGCTGTCGATAAGCTATCGAGATTGTGATAAGATGCAACAGAAGAGCTCAATAGATAAGCCAGGTGTTGAGATAGCTTAAAAACAGTTTTTCAAGAAGAGAAAAACATAGATGTGAACGCAATCAAGCATGCAACTCAACCAAAGATCTAACAACATTTTAATCTCTCAAAAACATCTCTCAACAACAACAAAAAATTAAGGATATAGATCTCAAAACACACACACACACACACACACACACACACACACATACACTAAACAAGTCTAACCAATTTTATATTTCAAAAACAAGTTATGATAGTTTAGTGAGCATACATCAACACATGTAAATCTTGTAGTGGCCAAATCACATTGTACCTACACATGTATCAAGAGTAGCAAAGAATATTGCGTGTTGTGTGTTGAAAATATTGCAAGATTGTATAAGTGTCTCAATATTATAACGATTTGAGATATGAGAAAATATTTTTACTCACACATAATCGTAACTATTTGATGGGGACTATCACCTTTGAGGTATATCCTATAACTCCCACATTTCCTAGAAAATACACTTGCAATCACATTTTAAAGCATTTTTATCTTTTTTCTTTTATTTCTTTGCATATTTTCTTTTATTAAGCAAACCATGTATGCGTATAAGAGAGAAAAGAAATACCCAATTATGTTAAGCTTTTTAATATTGCACTTTTGCTATGCCGAAGCATACAGATGTCATTGACATTGCATTTTTGCTATGCCGAAACATAAAGATGTCATCTTATGATTGGCGGGTAACAGTGGTGAGATGATTATTTATGCCTTTCTATTAGGATTTTCTAGTCCTTCCCATAAAAAAGAGTGATACGAGTGTTAAGTATAAAAGATCACTTAACCTTACTCATCACAAACAAAGAGCCACAAAGCTCACTTGCTAAGATACAAAAGATACAAAGTTTAGAAAATTCTGTTTCAATGGCCATTTTAAGATTCACAAGAAATGATGTACACATACACACACTGTTTTTATATTTTTCAGTTTTTTTCAATTTTTTATTTTGAAAAAAAAAAACAAAATAAAAACTAAACAACCAAACAAAAACAGGAAAACAACATGAAAGCATGAAAGAAAGATGCATATGCATGAAGGTATGATAGAAAAATGCAGATGCATGAAAGCATGATTCCAAGAAGATAAGAAATCAAGAAAGAAAGTCCTACTTTAGATAGAAAGAATTAAAGCAGAGGACAAACAGAAAGACAATTAAGTCTTAGGATCCTTTATCACCCACACAGCACTAGTCTTTGGCCTTGAAGATGAAAAGGCGCATGTCCTAGTATATCTACTAAAGGAATTAGAAGAATTAAAATTCTCTTGAAATTGAGTTAAAAAGCTTAAAGGTTTTAATAACTCTCCAAACAAAGATATAGGCCTTGGAGAGGAAACTTGTGACCATTTGGACACTTACTTTTGAGGATACAGCTTAAAGTAATTAGGATGAGTGTGTCTAGAAACACCACAATGGTGACAAATATGAGTAGTTTTAGAGCTACTCGGCACCCTAGAAGGAGGTCTAACCTTAGAGATTGACAGAGACCCCAACTTAGGACAATTTGGCCTAATATGACCAGTAATATGACAATGATGACAAGTAGGGACAAATTCAGAATTTTTGTTCAACCTAGGAGGAGCTTTAGACATAGGTTTAGAAACTTTAACATTAACATCAGATTGTTTACCTTTGTCTATTCTAGCAATATTAGCCTTCAACTTTTCATTATTCCTTTTAAATGGGGGAATATAAAAATCTTTTTCTTTTGAGTTAGACTTAACAACAAGTTTGGCACTAGGTAATTTTTCAACTTCAGTTTTAAATTCAACTAGTTTCTCTTCCAAACTCTTTATTTTGTCCACTTGAGATGAAATTTGATTTTTAAAATTCTCATTCAAATTATTGGCTTCATCCAATTTTGCAATCAAATCATCTTTTTCAAGTTTGACCTTTTTAAATTTAACTTTTAATTTTGTAGAACATTCAAGAGATTTCATACAAAAATTATAAAGCTTGCAATAGGCATTTTGAATATCATCATCATCATTCAACAAAAGATCATGCAAATCAAAACAATCAAGAGTTTCCCTGACAACAGGGGTCAATGGATCACACACAAAGATTAAACCCTAATCAGAGTGTGTCTGCTCTGATACCACTTGATAGGCCAAAAACGTATTGACCCTTTGTGATGGATTAAGTGATTAATTAGCCAAATTTAATTAATTAATCAATTTAACATGCAAACGCGTGGTAGCATAAAAAAATCACTAATAAACTAAAGTGCAGCGGAAAAATAAATTGAAACGGTAATTTGTTTATGAATAAGGAAAACCTCCAAGGCAAAAACCCCACTGGGTGATTTTAAGGTCACCACTCCCGAGAATCCACTATTATCACAACAAGCAGTTACAAGTAAAGGAATCCTAGTACCTTATATCAACCTACAGTTGAACCTTTACCCTAATACCCAATTGGACTTGTTCTGTAATGACAATCTCTCCTTGTATTGTACGGCTCCTAGTACGTGACTAATCAATTGCATGGATTCCAGTACGCAACTTGAATCACCAACTTGAGAAAGATGTTGGCTAAAAAATTCTTCAGTTCATCTTCACAATGAAGAACAAGAAGATGCTTAGTTACAAAACCCTGCGGTGCACAAACACAAGAACTTCTTCGCAAAGAGATGAACTAGGGCAAACTTTGTCTCTGATCACAAATTGCTAGAACAAACTTTGCACAATGCTTGTGCAACGTGAGTCTGCTTTTACGGCTCTTAAAATAATCCTTTTAAATATCTAAGGTTGTAAAAAAAGAAGGCACAAAGACATATCCACGGATTGGAATTAAAACAGACCTGAATATCTTTTTTTCTTAAACCTCAACAGCTAGAGGTGTCGAGATGCTGTTGAGCAGCTGTCGAGCCTCGGGGCTAAACAGCTTTTAAAAGCTCGATTGATGCAGTTGTCGAGCCAGCTGTCGAGCCAGCTGTCGAGCTTTAATGACTGGCAGTTCTAAGCTTGTTTCTTGGACAGACTTGCATGGCTTTAACATTTATCTCGAAACTTTGCTTCTTGAAGAATTAAAAACATCCTAGATCTACCTAATTATAAGTAAAGTGCGTTTTATCAAAGGATTTCCAATTACATAAAAGAATTACATATGTTTTAACAAGTGAACCACATATGTCCTAACAGAGAAATTAGAGTACAAAAATCACAATAAATAACAATCTATATGATGCATGTAATGAATGCACATATGACGCATGCTCTAATGCATTGAAATTTGTCCAATTTTACTTTGTAAACCATCAATTGACTTGAACATAGTGTTAGGATTAGTACTCTTAAATCCTATTGTATGATGCTATGTATGATATTATGTATGACATGATGTATGACTTAATATTATGAGTAATACAGTTTTTTTATTTTTATCTAAAATAATAGGAACATGAATATAGGACATTATCATATAGTCCATGAGATGCATAGTATGTGATTTATGTGAAAAGTTACCGAAGATATAAATCACAAATTCTTTGTAAACTCAGAATTGTAGTTCGTAGTCAGTGATAAAATTGGACATTTCATCTGAGAAGACTATAACATATCAACTAAGATGATTTGTCTTGATTTGTCTTGATTTGTCTTGATCATGGAAGTGGAGACTTCTAGTTGGTACGTTGATATGTTTTAAGAGTTAAGACATATTGAACAGGACCACTGTGAGATTTATTATTCTCCTAACGACTATCAAATGAGTAATAAATCTCACGACTTCTATTTACATGAACTCTTAATCCTGAGAGGATAATGGACCTGATCATGAAGTGTAGGTTACTTTGATATATCAGGAGTGAGATCTAAAGTAATGATTAAAACCTCAGTATGTTGGGCAGCCACATTTAGTTTTAATGGAACATATATTCTCGAGATGGAATTCATTATCTCTTAATAGAAATATAAAATATTCCCTTGAGATAAGTTTAATGGGTTCAGTTATTCAGAGAGTTAGGCCTAACTACTTTTATAAGAAGTTACTAAAATATATATTTATGAAATTGGATTTCATAAATATATGATGAATAGCTTTAAAGGATTAAACTGGGTACTCAAGGATAAGATGTAATAATTTACAAAGTGGCAGTTTACATTCATGACTTTATATTACTATGAATATTTTATGAAGGGGTTGTATGTATAATAAAGTATTGGGATATAATTTATAAGTAAGGCCTAGAGTGCAACTATATTTATATAGTGGTATTAAATATAGTTAATGGTAACTTTGGACTTATCAAGAGTTGACAGAAAAGCCCAAAGCCCATTAGAGCTAGTGTCTTATTGGTCTCTTTTGGTCCCATTCCAAGCCACGCACTAAAGCCTAATTGGAAAGGCCCAAAAGGCTAGCCCAATTAGATAATCAGTTATAAGGAGAGAAATATACAAAATTTTAATAAATGAAAATGAGAGACATCATTGTGAAATGGTATGTATGTGAGAGTGAAACACACTTTTATTCCCCCTTGGAAAATTGGAGTGAAGATTAAAAGTATTCCCGAGTACTTCTCATTCTTGTTTTGAATTTCACCACACCAAGGTACATTCTCTTGTTCTAGAATTCTGAAATTTACATAGTACATGTTATCAATTGCGAATGAAGTAGATCCGTTAATTTTCTGCTATGTACTTGCATATTTCCATCACGTAGAGTTTTAGTTCAAAAACCCTAAATTTGAAAAACCCAATTTCAAAAATTTAACCAAATTGATCAATTAACCATTATAGTTAGGAAACATCATATAATGACTTAATTTATCAATATCACAAGTCAATTTCATCAAATTAATCTCAATTGAACAAAATCCCCAATTTCAAAAAGTTCGAAGCCTTAGAATTTCAATTTTCCTTAAATCACAAAATTGATCAAATTAATACATGAGGATCATGTTTATATCATCTAAGAACAAAAACGCATTGATTAAAAAGGATTAAAAACAAGTGAAATAAACAAATATCCCTAAATTGCTTTGTTCAAAATTTGAATAAAAATGCATAAAACATGTGATTAAATTGAAAATGGAAGGGTATAAAGGACTTACCAATGCTTGAGGACAAAAACCTTGGAGAAAATTTTGGAAGAAAATGACAAAAAATCTTAGATTAGATCGGTCGAGGAGAGAAAGTGAGAAAAGGTTTGGAAAAGCTTTTGAAATATTGAAGAACACGTGAGGAGAATCTTTTTATAAAACTCAACTTTCGAATTTCAATCGGTCAAAATTGAGCTTCGATTGATCAAAAAATAGATTCAATCGATTGAGCACCGATCGAGCCAGTAAGATTCAAACCAAAATTTTAAGTGCAATTTCAATTAGTCGAGAAATAGTTTCGATCGATTGAAAATATGGAAAAAGAACATTTTTGAAAAACAAAGGAAATTTTATGTAGAAACCACTTAAACCACTTTATTTCATGAATGAAATGCATGAGATGAGTTTAAAAGTTTTTCAAAAACACTTGAATTCAACTCAGATCTTCCAAAAACAAGATTTTCACACTTTTTGTCCCCAAAACTCAAACATTAAAACATATTTTGTATCAAAATCAAGAAACATATAATCTTAGATGACCAATACAAATTCACACACAATATCATGTACTAAGTTTAGTAAAGAATGACTTGTGTAGTGTGTGCAACTAGAATAGGATGAGATACATGTGAGGTGATATGTAGATAGTAATTAATCACAATTTCTACATTATTCATCACATAGGTTTGAAAGAGACTATCACCTAAAGAGTTAAATCATATAACTTTCACATCTCCTACAAAACAAGCTTTCAATCATGTAAATTTCTTTTTTTTTTTTTTTTTTTTTTTTTGCCTCATAATGTACACACCATTTTTTTTTTTTTTTTTATCATTGTGAAATTGATATTTAAGCCAGATAATGTATACAACAATTTTATTTATTTGTGTCATCTTTATTATAGCCCAACAATGTACACACCAATTTTAATATTAATCTGAGGTTACACTTTATGTTCCTTTTGTGCATGTACTACACTTTCTCAAGCACAAAATCTTATGATATGCACTAAGGTATTCATGATTGGCTAGTAAACAGTGGTGAGATAGTTATCTATGCCTTGGCTAGTAAAATTAAGCTCATCCAAGCTAAACAAGGTACACAAGCATGTTATGTAAAGATAATAGGCCAACCTTCCAAGATATATGATATAAAACACATTTTTCTTTCCTCCTTTTTTTTAAAGAAATAGCAAAAACAACCTATCATGAAATGCAACAATGTAATGCAATGCAAGTCCTAAAAGCAAAAATAAAACAAAACAGCAAAAGAAGAATGGTCACAAAAAGTATTGAGATGAAGTGCAAGGACCATGTCAGAAAGATTCAATTAGATTGAGCCTTTTGCATTCAAAACTTTTTAGATGCAACTCTGGCTTTGGAGTTATTATTCACATTAGAATGATGAGCAACTCTAGGATTGGTATAAAGGTTTAACGTTTTTACCAATTCACCAATAAGTACCATAGGTACTTTTGGCTTATTTGCTCGCTTTGCCGCTTGCAACTTGAAACAATTTAGATGAGTATGTCCACCCTTTTCACAAAAATGACAAAGCCACAAAGGTCTATCATGCTTCTTATCTGTAGGGAGGTTAGGATTCTTAAGCTTAGACTTTTTAAGATCAACTCTAATCTTCCTAGGAGGTGATGTAACTTCTACTAATTTGATAGTCTCACTCTTGGGGGGCTCAAAAGAAGGAAAAAAGTTTAAAGTTTATGGAATGAGTGTCAGACATCGAGATGCTATCTACAAAACCTAGACCATTTTTGTCTAAGGGAGACTTCTGAACACTCAACCTGTGATCAAGTTTAGAAGTAGCAGACCTATATGTTTGTTCTCTAGCAACAAATAATTCTAGTTCCAAGTTCTTAATCTTATCAAGCAATAACATGTTTCCAGTCTTCACCTTATCAATCAAAGCATTGGCATCAAGTAATTTCAACAACAAGCAATTTTAACAACAAATCTTTCTTATCAAGTTCAAGGGAGGCAATTTTCTTTAAACCTAAGTCAACATTCATTGCATCCTTTGCAGCAACCTTGCATAGCTTATTGAAAGCTTCTTGCAAATTAGCACATTTAGAGAGTTCCCTATCAGAAGGGTTCTCTTCAATCACAACACTTTCATCAACTATGGTAGTAGCTGTGAAAGAAATGAAGTTTTCATCTTCATCACTACCAAACTCATGATCAAAAACTTCATCATCATTAAGGGTTATAGTCATAACTTTACCCTTTGATCTCAAGAATGTTGGACATTCAGATTTCACATAACCATACCCTGGACAACCAAAACATTGTTGACCTATATAGTTACTAGAGGTTTAACTAGCTTTCTCTTTTGATTTATCAGTATTATTAACCTTAGTTGGTTCATTCCTCTTAAAGTTTCTAGATTCAGCATTATTTTTACCTCTTACCCTTCTGTTGTTATTCCTGAGAAAGTTTCTAAGTTTCTTAGCAAGATAAGCAATCTTTGTAGAAGAGAGTTTATCATCAAATCCATTCTCATCAACATCATCAACTGACTTAAGAGCCATTGATTTGTATTTGTTTGTCTTGGGTAGGTCTAACTCATAGGACTGGAGAGATCTTACAAGCTCATCAACAAGGATGGAGTCCATATCCTTGCTCTCAATAATGGTAGTCACTTTAGGTCAAAAGTCCTCAATCAAAGATCTAAGAATCATCCAAACAATCTTAGGTTGATAATAAATTTCACCCAAATTATAAACAGAGTTAACAATATCATTCAGTTTAGCATAGAATTCATCAAAATATTCATCATAAGACATTCTAATGCTTTCAAATCTAATAGTTAAATGTTGCAATTTACTAATCTTAACTGCCTTTGTGCCTTCATACACAGTTTGAACAATATTCTATGCAATATGAGCAATCTCAACATTTGAGATTCTCTTGAATTCCTCCATAGAAACAGCATTAAAAATAACATTCCTGACTTTGCTATTAAAAGCAACTACTTCTTTTTGAGAAGTTGACCACTCACTTACAAGAGTAGTCGGTTTCTCCCATCCGTATTCAACGGAGTTCCACACTCTCTCATCAATAGATTTCAAGAATGCTTTCATCCTTACTTTCCAGTAGGCATAGTTGTTCCTATCAAAGTGAGGTGAGATAAAAAAAGAGTGATCATATTCCATGACAACAGGGGTCAAGGATCAACTCTTAGATCAAAAGATCTAAACACTATAACTAACCTACTTTGATAACACTTATAGGTTTTTAGACCCCTTAAACACAAGTTTTTTAACCTAGTTAATTGAGCAAGTGAATAATTAGGTTTATTATTCAGATTTAGGTTAAAACAAAACAATCATACTATGCAAAGCAGCATGTAAATAACACAACGATATAATGACCGAGGAAAACCAAACTGGTAAAAAACCTGGGGAGGATTTAACCTAACTATCCTCTAGGTAAAAAGCAAATCCACTATAGAGAATCAAAGTTTACAACAAGACTTAGATCACTAACATCCTATTGCCACAACATGTAGAACTTACTGACACGACCATGTGCAAGCTCCAAATTCACGGACTCATTCTCTATTAGGCCTTTGCAATACAAGCACCCACACTTTTGACTTTAAGACTCCACTAAAAGGTTTTGGATCTCCTTAGACATTGATCTTGTATGCAACAACTTCAACAATTTTGGATCTTGAGATTCTTCAAGGAATAACATCGATAGAAGACTTTAGAGAGTTTTTGAGTACAAAATCCTAGATCTACAAAAGAGGCACAAGATGCACTCTAATATCTCTAAAAAGCTCTAAAAAAAACCCCTCTAAGGTTAGCTTATGATGTCCTTTAAATACTAGAAAAAATGGATTGCGATTTGGGCTTCAAACAGATAAGTTATGGCCTTTTTACGTTTCCTGATTTTTGCTGATATGTGACTTTCGATCGATCGAATCTAATTTTTTATCAATTAAGCCTTGTAGAAATTGAATAGTAATTTCCTGCAATTACTTCATTCCAAACTTAATTTAAACCAAACTTTGAGCAAGTCTAAACCTAGACTAAATGTTTTTATCATGGTTTTCCAACATATACAAATTGAAGTTCTAATACATTAGCTCCTAAAGTCTTAGAACCTAACAAAAAAGATCTTTGATGCAAAACGTTTGGTTTTAGTCTTTTAGATTTGTTTCACCCATTTTGCAAAACTGTTACACAACTGGTTTAATCAACCGATTCTCGATTTTTTCGGTTGAACTTCCTATTACCGGTTATTTATGATTTTTCTTTAATTTCTAATTTTTATGAATAATTGGACCAAATTGATGTATGGTCACAATTTAACCAATTGAACCAATCGGTCTAATCCGGTTTTTAAATCCATGATTGAAGGGCAACTATGATGACAAATATATTGCACATGTTTTTTTTTCTTCTTCTTTCATCTCTATTTTTTTTTCTTTTCTAAATAGATAAGGACTGACTAACATATTGCATTATTGCTTATCCTTTTCCATGTTTTTTCTTTTCTTTCATCTCTATTTTTTTCTCTCCTAAATAGATAAAAAGGACTGACTAACATATTGCTTATCCTTTTTCATGTTTTTTCTTTTTCTTTCATCACAAGTTTTATCATAGTTTGACTAACATATTGCTTGTCCTTTTCCGTGTTTTTTTTTTTTTATTTTATTTCATCTCTATTTTTATCTTTTCTAAATAGATAAGATTATGTAGTGCTCCTCTAAAAAAAAAAAAAAGGCAGAGTCTACCTAGTACTAAACACACAAAAAACCACCCAAAATCAATTATGGCATTTCAAAGCTATCTAGTATTAGGCCTCCTAGTTCTTCTTGGCTTATTGACTAATGTTAATGTCGTCCGTTACCCTACTTCACTCAACCGGACTAGTTTTCCCGAAGGTTTTATTTTTGGGACAGTAGCAGCGGCTTATCAGGTAACTAAGTCACAATTTTCTCTATGTTAATTTGTATCACAATTTTCTCTATGCTATTATGTGCACATGTATTTTTTCAAATTTCTAGTATGAAGGAGCAACAAAAGAAAATGGTAAAGGACAAAGTATATGGGAAACTTACACTCATGAACATCTAGGTCTCTTTTTCTTTTTCTCTCCAACAATATGAAATTTCAAAGTATGTGTAAAGTTGTTATTTACAACTATTTTGTGTTGGCTTTAATTCTGTGCCAAATTTGATTATAATTATATTCAATCATGTTTACCCTGTATTTTATGTGGGATTTTATTGTAAGGGTTATGTGTGAGAGAGAGTGTGAAGACTCAAGTTTTTATTGAAGACCAAGTGGATTTCGCAAGAAGTTTCGCGAGAAGCCTTCCTGCAAAGTGAGTCACGTGCAAAGCACATGACTAGAATGCAAAAAGTCATGACAGCTAGTTTTTGCAAGTAATTCGCGGGTAAGGCCTCCTCACGAAATACCCGTGAAACATTTTGTTTTGCTATTTTGGCATATTTGCTGCACTAGATATGTCAAATCCTTCGAGCTATAGATGAGACGGTATGGGATTCCATCGAGAATGGGTATGTTAGACCCACTACTGCCAAATTCGAATGGGATAATCCAGCTCTTACTTTGGCAAATGCCAATAGCAAAGAAATTAACGCTATTTTTTGTGGTTTGTCTACTGATTAATTTCACAGGGTATCTCATGTGAAAAAGGAAGCTTGGACCATTCTTGAGACTACCTATGAAGGTACCAAGAAGGTCAAGGACACAAAACTCCAAATGCTTACTACCCGATTTGAAGAGTTAAGGATGAGCGACGATGAGTCGTTTGATTCATTCTATGGAAAGCTCAATAAGATCGTGATTGCCAAGCTCAATCTCAGAGAGTAGATTAAGGATGCTAAGGTGGTGAAAAAGATTTTGAAGTCCTTACCGGAGAGCTTTCGTGCAAAAGTCACAGCTATAAAAGAGAGCAAAGATTTGGATGAGATCAAGATTTAAGAACTCATTAGATCTCTCCAAATATATGAGCTCGGACTACCTTCTCACAAGCCAGGCAAATCACTTGCTGTCAAAACCATCAATGAGAGAATGGATGACTCTTCCGAAGAAGATGATGTGGAGAAGGAGGTAGCATTCCTTGCAAAGAATTTTCGAAAATTTCTTAAGATGAAAAACAGTGGGAAGTCTTTTAGCAAAGGAAAGTTCTCATCCTCCAAAGGTGATAGGAAGGAGTTCAAGAAAAAATATGGGAAGGATTCTTAATCCCCTCAAGGAATCATGTGCTACGAATGCAACAGCCATGGACACCTCGAGAAGGAATGTCCCAACTATTTGAGAGGGAAGGGTAAAGTGCTTTCCACTACCCTTAGTGATTTCGAAAGCTCAAATTCAAACACGAAAGGAGATGGTGATAGTGACAAAAATTATATGGCCTTCATGGCAATTACCTTCGTTGACTCTAAGGATGATTTGAGCAATTTGGTTGATGAGCTTTATATGTATTCGGAAAGTGAAGAAGTTGAAGGTTCAGATGATGAGGATGTGTGCCTCAATGAAGGTGAGAAGAACCTTCAAGAAGTCTATGATGCTTTGTTAGAAGATTGTGGCAAATACGCCAAGGATACGAACAATGCCATGAAAAAGATGAAGAAAATTGAAGAAGAGAATAGGCACACCCTTGTGCAACTTAAGAAAGTGAAGTGTGAAGTAGAAGGGCTTAAGGGAGAATTGGTGGAAGCCTATTCTAAAATCAAGTTTCTTGAACTTGAAATTATTTAAGAAAATGTCAAGGTTGAGCACATTTCCACCAAGAAACTTGACAGTGTGCTATCTTCAAAAAAATCTTTACATGATAAGATCGGTCTAGGTTATACCGGTGAAGGAAGCTTTAGCAGCGAACCCAAAAAGGAAGTGAGGTTCGTATCAGCCAAGAATGTAGAGAAACTCAAAGAGGTGAAACCCCTGTTGTTGCAAAGAGAACCATTGACACAAAACCAAAGGGGACCTCAAGTGAAGCATTGTTGTCATCATTGTAGCGTACTTGGGCACACAAGACCAAATTGTTTCAAGCTTTATGCACTTAAGAAGGCTAATTCTATTTGTGGCCAAGAAAGTTCAAGAAGAATACCAATGGGAGCACAAGCTAAGTGAGAAAGTGAGGGACAACTCATTGGAGATGTTATGGAAATGTTGAAGAACATCTCACTATGCCTTGCTAGCTTCACCCCGAGGTTTGAAAGTTATGTTGGTCGTACCCCTCCATCTAAGGATTTCACCCAAAACACTCGTAAAGTGTGGGTGAAGAAGGGTACTCATGCATGATCATCCTCTATGCCCATGCATTAATACTTCCAATGTTTTAGGGTCATAGGTTCATACATCATGACATATACAATCTTTTTATGTCATTGCTTCCGGTTTTTAGCATGTTTCTTTTACAAGTCTATTTTTGTACTTGTTGTTATTGTTGATCTTACTTTACATATTCTGTTTTTGAGTGTGTTGAAAAATTCAAAAACCCATAAAAATTGAAAAAATCTCCAAAAAGTTGGATCGCTTGTGTTATGTTTATCACATATGAGTTTGACCTAGTACCTTTATACTAATGGCGTAGTGCATTTACAAGCTTAGCTTGTCATGTATGCACATCTATCTTTGTGGGAAAAATCTTAACATCTATGTGTGATTATTGTAAATCGATCTTCAAGCTTGTCATGAATGACTAGTCAATAGTCTTGATGGTTTTGATAAATGTATAGACTTGTGCCTATATTTCTTTCCACTTTTTATGTTTTTCCTATTTAACTCCAACCAATGTCAAATCTCGAAATGAGATAATGAGCTGCAAAAGCCGTCGCATATATTAGTATTTGACTGGGAAAAAGGGAAAGCGACTTGTATTGAAATGTATGGTGCCCAAAAAGCCAAAGGCTTACTCTTAAAATGGAAATATCAAAAATCTCAGGCATCGATCTCAAAATGAGATGTATTATTCATAAATGATCAAAAGTTATGAATTGAAAGAAGCCAAAAAGAAAAGCTTCAAAGATATGTAATCATTTTCTTGTGGGAGGTCATATATGTTTATTTCTATAATTGAGATAGACCACTTGACTTAGTACTAGTTGTGTATGATTTGATTGAATTGATCATTGAAAATTCACTCTAGACTATGGACTTTTCCACATTTGATACACATACACAACACACAAGTCTACAGTTCAATGAATACTTATTTCATTTGTGTGATTGTACATGTTCAAATTTGATGTGTATAATCAATTGCTTGTTGATCAAACCCAAAAAGATTTTTGAGTATTTTATATGTTTTTTAAAGTGTTTTTATGCTTTTGTGTTTTGAGTTTCTGTTCATATTGCATTATTAATGTTTTTCATCAAAAACTCCTTTAGAGGCATTTTTCTCGAGAAGCTCGCGAGTAAGCTCTTCCCTCAAAAATGAGATAGGAAAAACTTGAAAACACAGAATTTTCAAAAAGAAACTTTCGCAATTGTCTCGTGAGTAAATCTAACCCACGAAAATTTTTTGCTTTATTGGCATTTTTCGCGAGTAATTTCACGAGAAGCTAACCAGCGAAAAATGCATGTTTTCAGTTTTTAAGGGCTAATCATGACCGTTTTTCAAATATAAAAAACATTGCCTCCCTCGAGCCTCTCTCAACCCTAAACCTATTTTCACTCAAAAACACAACCAAAACTCAAGAAAAATCTTCTCAAAGTCATGTCTAAGGTATGTTTGATCACTCTTTTCTCTTTATTTCCTTAGATTAAGCATTAGATTTTAGGTTTTGCTTAAGTTGGGTAAATTTTGGAAAAAGGGTTAGGAAACCTTAAGTTTTGTGAAAATTCTTTCAATTTCTTAATTGGGCTCTGTCCCAATTGCTTTGTTTGTGTTTTTGTTGGTCCCTTGTGGCATTTAAACATATATTTAGGCAAGATTTTCATATGTTCATGCATTATTTACATGTTAGTTGTGTTTGTGCATACCAAGTGTTTGATAAAATGCCCAAATGACATTTTGGTGTTGTTTTGGACTCTGAGGAGTACCAAACTTTGGGGATTACCATGATTATACATGTGTATCGTGTTTTGATCATTGGTTGTGTGTTTTACACATTTTGACCCAAATGTGCTTAGTCATGCCTTGATCATGCATCACATATGCACACCACATGCACACTTGATGTGCACACTTGATGTACACACTTGTTCACTTGTCATGTTTTGCATATCACTCATGCTAGATACATGTTGTTACATGTTTAGCACTCATAACATGATCTTGTGACATTGTTTATGTTTTGTTTAGGACTTTGTGTTTGGTTTATGAACTAACTTGGTACTAATTAAGTTTGTTTTGTGTTTTTGCACTTGTGTCTTTGTGTTTTTTTTTTTTTTTATTGTTTTTGTAGATGTCTCCCTTCAAGAAATCAGCTGTGAAAGGGGTTAGTAGCAAAGGGAAAGAACTCGTGATTGATCTTGATAGTCTCACTCCAAAGTCAAAGAAGACTCGTCCATCAATAGGGTTTTATGATACCGAAAAGTTCAAATCAAAAGCTGCATTTCAAGCCTACAAGAGCTATTTCAAAGAAGCCCCTCTGTTGGTTGAAAGGGCGGTTAAGCAAGCGTCTCTCCTTGAGACAAACATTCCAAAATGGTTTGCCTTTAAGGATTGGAACTACCTTCTAACCAGCTTTGATGAAACATACGAAAAAAATGGTGAAGGGATTCTATGTAAATGCCACTTCTGAAGGGGATGAATTGAAATGATGGGTTAGAAGGGAAAAAAAAAACAAATAATTTTTTTAACAGTTTTTCATATAATCCATAAAAATTGTATAAAAACTTTTCGAAAATGGTTCTTTAATAAACATTGTAAGTGCATATACCCATATTAATAATGGGTTATTGTTGGGTACTCCAGGACATGGTTGTCAAAATCACGATCTAGATCGTAGGATCGCACGATTTTATGATCCCACCTCACCAAAACATTTAGGATCGCACTAGGATCATAAAAATGGTAGGATCGTACGTAAGATCATGTAGGATCGTAGGATCGTATGGGATCCTACCGAACCTACCAAAAACATAAATTTTTTGTTTTTTTTTTAATGGGATAATTTTTTTGTTTAGATGAAGTTTGAGTTTCCAGAGGCTTTTGAGCATGATTCAAATGATCTTTGAGATATAGAAAAATGATTTGAATAATTTCTCTTTAAATATTCTTTGTATTCAAATGTTTAAGTTCTTGGAGATTTGGAATTTGATTCCAGCAAAGTTTCAAGACTTCTGAATATGTTTCCATGTGATTAAGGAAAACCTCTATTTA
The DNA here is from genome assembly GCA_032878915.1 of Castanopsis chinensis. Lineage (NCBI taxonomy): Eukaryota > Viridiplantae > Streptophyta > Magnoliopsida > Fagales > Fagaceae > Castanopsis > Castanopsis chinensis. The sequence goes on from JAVQMG010000084.1 coordinate 1,997,832, forward strand.
TAGGAGTATTGGTGTGGTGTGATGATACATGATTAGCTCTAAGTGTTGACACTTATCATAATTTAAATGGATGGACTTTTATGTCTTGTTCTCCAATAAACATATGACATTATTTGATTAGTAAAAGTGTCTTAATTTAAAATAACACATGACAATATTTAATTAAACTGCTCTTATCAATTTCAATTAAATATCAACACGTGTCACAGTGTGATTGGTTTTTAGGCATTGTTTATAATTTCTATTAAATGACACTTGGAATATTTTCATTGGTCTTTTAATAGTGACAATGAAACCCACCAAGTACCATGTGGCGTTTTGTAATTGGCCGCTTTGAATGTATTATATGGACTTCATGGTATAGCGCTGTAATTTGTGATTGGTCAATAAAATTTCCTTTCTACAAAGTAATTCCTTATTTTTCTAGGCTAAAAATGCCAATTTTGACATTTTAGTATCCAAATTGGTATTTTGACACTAATATCGAAGTTAGACATAATATGTTATCGAAATTTTATATTAATGCCAATAGAGGGTTGGCTGAGTTGGTTAGGACTCAGCCATTTCAATGAGTAACAAGTCTTTATTTAATTCAAATACTCAAACATTTCCAAGATCAAATATGTAGTTTTAAGGACTCAAAATAGTTCAAATATTCAAACGTAGTTCATATTCTTAAAAATCTTATGACTACGATCACGCTATATCCCTGTGATTGGGCATCATAGTACCAATGACTGAGTTATCTCATTCAAATACATATATATATATATATATATATAATCATATATTCAATATTCAAATATATTTGGATAATTCTATATTCTTTACTTTCATTCAATATAGCCAAAAAAAAAAAACAATTAAATGAAATAAATCTTATATTCAAGGCTCATATATATTTGTGATAATCCTTTACTTGAAATTAGTAATACAATAGATATAAAAATTCTCACAATTATAAACAATTTTTAGTAGTTAAAAATGCATTAATATAAGCAAAATAAAACCAATTAGGATAAGGTTACTTACCTACAGAAGCCATACCAAAAGGAACTTCTCCCTAACACTTTTTCTAAAATCCTTAGATAACACCTGATTGAAGTATTGCTGTGTGAACTTCCTAGCTCCCTAAATGTAAGGATCTGCCATCTTTTGTACCTTTATAACATGTGGTACAAGAACTCTTAGATGCATGGTAGGCCTCAAACATTTTAGCAGTAAGTGAATGAATATGTGGTTCAAGAGAGGTTACAAATGTCAACCATTGTTCCATCATACTTGGTAGCCATTTAGTCATCATTGTTTCAATGTAAGGCTTAGCCCACTTTTCAACTTGACCTTTATTTTCCTATGCCTTTTGGATTAGCAAATCCAAGGCTGGCCTTCCATGATCATTCCAGTGAGTCACTATATAGGACTAGAAATAGCGTAAATGGACTACAAGCCAACGTGGAACCCACCATCTATGGATCTTCACTAACTCTTCAGATATTGAAGTAGCCTTCAATTTCGCTATCAGTATCTCTTCCTCCGCCACTTTCAGAATGATAGGCCAAAAACGTATTGACCCCTTGTGATAGATTAATTGATTAATTAGCCAAGTTTAATTTATTAATCAATCATGCAAACGTGAGGTAGCACAAATAAATCACTAATAAACTAAAGTGCAATGGAAAATAAATTGACACAATGATTTTTTTACGAATGGGGAAAACCTCCAAGGCAAAAACCCCACTGGGTGATTTTCAGGTCACCACTCCCGAGAATCCACTATTATCAAAACAAGCGGTTACAAGTAAAGGAATCCCAATACCTTCTACCAACCTAGAGTTAAACCCTTACCCCAATACCCAATTGGACTTATTCTATAGTGACAATCTCTCCTTTTGATGCACGGCTCCCAGTACGTGACTAACCAATTGTGCGGATTCCAGTACACGACTTCAATCACCAACTTGAGAAAGATGTTAGCTGCAAATTTTTTCAGTTCATCAACACGATGAAGATCAAGAAGATGCTTGGTTACAAAACCCTAGGTGCACAAACACAGCAGCTTCTTCACAATAGAGATGAATTATGGAAAACTTTGTATCTAGTCACAAATTGCTTAAACAGACTCTGCTCAATGCTTGTGCAACTTGTGCTCTCAGCTGCGTAACCAGATACGGCCTTTAAAATAATCCTTTTATATGTCTAGGGTTATGAGAAAAGAAGGCCCAAAGACATATCCACAGATTGGAATCAAAACAAATCTGAAATTCTATTTTTCTTAAACCTCGATAGATAGTAGGTGTCGAGATGCTGTCGAGCAGCTGTCATGCCATAGGGCTGAAACAGCTTCTTAAGCTCGATAGATGCTAACTGTCGAGCTAGCTGTTGAGCTTTAATGATAGACACTTCTTCATCTTGTTTCTTGGACAGACTTGCATGGCTTTAACACTTGATCTTGAAACCTTATTTCTTGAAGTATTAAAAACATCATAGATCTACCCAAATACAAGAAAAATGCATTTTGTCAAAGGATTAGCCAATTACATAAAAGAATGACATATGTTCTTAACAAGTGAACCACATATGTCCTAACAATCTCCCCCTTTGGCAATTCATGACAAAACCACAACAAACAAATTAATATATGAGAGAAGTCATAAAACACTCAACTCATGCTCACTTGTTGAATACAATAAAATCTATCCTAACATAAACTTTTGAAAAACTTTACAAGAAGAGAGTTCACAATAAGTAGACTTTGACAACCTATATTTCTGAAACACTTTAAACAAAATACATCAAGGCATCTTTGTGTGAAGCAGAAATAATAGATTGCATAGAAAAAAATAAGAAACATGTGTATAAAGAAAGAGAAGAAACAACACATGTAGAGATAGGTGAATAGAACATACATCATCACATATATATATCTAAGATAGGCACAATGTACGTAAACATGGTCACAAGACCTAAGGTACAAGAACAATGTATCTCTCTAAAAGAAAGAAAAGAAAAAGATACAAGTAAACCTCACTACATCCCTCAAAACCAAACATTCCTCATAACAAAAATCTCCTATATACTAACTCTCCCCCTAAACATGACTACTATTATAACCAAAACTACTTCCTCTTTTTGTCACAAGTGACAAAGGGTAAGAGTGTCAAGTAGACATCTCGTCAGAACTGGAAGAGCTAGCATCTCCATCCTTATCATCATCATCATCCCTGGAACCATCATCCATAAGCTGCACCATGATTGCATCCAAAGTCACACCTCCCGCTAAAGTAGTGAGAGCGAAGGTAGAAGGAGTTGAAGGAGAGGGAGGAGCTGTCGAACTAGACCGCCTCGAACAAAACTATGCCTCGCTCCATTTAATGGTAGCATAGTCAATTGCACACATAACGGAGAAGTGGTTGGATGAGGGAAAAGGAACAGAAAAATGGCATAAAAGCTGTGTGATAGTTGAAGAAAAGATGAGCTTATCACGAGTCGCCATATCCCTATATATATCTATGATAGAAAAGATGAAATGTGAAGGAAAATCTATAGAAAAATCCTCAAGAAGGGACAACAAAAATTGAGCACGAGGCTCTGTGATAGAGTTATAGTGAGAGAGAGGATACAAAACAAAAGTCATCACCATATTCATGAATCTAGGACCTTTAGCAAATGGCCGACATGGTGTAAACTGATGATCGCCCTAATCAGCTGGGCGCTCACAAAAAGCAGAGATCATCTCATCTTTGGACACAGTCCACAAACGCTCACAACCGGGGTAGTTAGGATGCGCAACCCTTGGAACACAAAGCATATCGGATACCAACTTCGATGTGACCACTATACGCATACCTCAAACACAAGTATGAAAGAGAGGTATTGAAGAATCAATTCCATGCAAGTTGGAGAAGAACTCCTAGATTAGCATGGAAGGACATGTGACCAGGACGTCACACAGTGACTTCCATTCCCGACTGTGAATGACATTGGGAAGGTTAGTGTTGGCAAAATCCGACAAAATAACTTGGGGTTCCTAATGAACACCTCGTTTAGAGAAGTTCTCTGAGAAGTCCTTTTAGGCTTTCTCATCACGGAACTGAATAGAAGAAGGAGTAGGATTAGAGGACGAAGAGGCCTTAGAACGAAGAGGGTTCTAGGACGGAGCAGACTTACGTTTCGGTGCCATTGACGCACTAACGCAAACTAGAGAGAGAGGGGGAAGAAAGAAACACTCAGAAAAGTCCCAAGACATTTCAAATATAACAAGTATATTGAAAGGAGAGAACGTATGCATAAAAAATGTATGAACATGTGACATGCAATATAAAAGGCATCATGGGCTCAACCCAATCCAACCCTACCAGCACACAATCAAATTGCCCACATCTAAATGCATGCTAATACAGTTATAATGCTTATGTGATGCAATGTATGAGATTTGAAACTCATTTAGGCAAAAACCTATCCCAAAATTTTAACAAAGACTCCTCAATTTTGAAAAACCCAAAAATTTTCCAAAAACCCCCAACACTTAGGTTTCAGAACATGAAATGCATGTAAATGAAAGATTAGAAACTTACCAAGTGAATTGAAAGATGCTTGGGAAAGAGGTTTAGGGTGAGAGAGAGTGATTTAGGAGGTGAACAGACGTGAACAAATCGAGAGAGATTGAGAGAATGACGTCTGGATCATGTTTGAACATATATATAGAACCTTAGTAAATCTCGACAGATAGAGGTGTCGAGAGGTGTCGAGACAGGTGTCGAGCTAGGTGTCAAGAACACAAGCGTTGACAAATCCAGGTGTCAAGAAACAAAACATCATACACGAATAAAAGCAGCTCGATCAATCCACCAGCTGTCGAGGAGCTATCGAGAGGCCAAGAGATTTCTCAATCGATCCACCTAGCTATTAAGAAGCTGTCAAGATTGCGATAAGAAACATCTTAAGAGCTCGACAGATAGCCAAGTGTCGAGAGGTGTCGAGAAGGTGTCAAGATGCTTAAAAAAAAATCAAGAAGAGAAAAACACAGATATGAATGCAATCACACATGCAACTCAACCAATGATCCAAACAACATTTTGAACTCTCAAAATCATCTCTCAACAATAAAAATGATAAGCATTTAGATCCAAAAACACACACACACACACATGAAACAAGTCTAACCAATTTTATATTATAAAAAAATGTTAAGATAGTTTAGTGAGCATACATCAACACATGTAAACCTTGTGATGGTCAAATCATATTGTACCTACACATGTATCAAGAATAGCAAAAAATATTGTGTGTTGTGTGTGAAAAACATCGCAATATTGTATCAGTGTATCTATGTTATAACGATTTGAGATATGAGAAAATCACTTTAACTCACACACAATCATAACTGTTTGATGGTGACTTTCACTTTCAAGGTACATCCTATAACTCTCACATTTCCTACAAAACACGCTTGCAATCGTATGTAAGGCATTTTGTTCTTTTTTCTTTTTATTTTCTTTGCATATTTTATTTTATTAAGCAAACCATGCATGAGTATATAAAAGAGAGAAAAGAAATACCTAATTATGTTAAGCCTCTTGGAATTGCACTTTTCCTATGCCGAAGCATACAGATGTCATTAATATTGCACTATTGCTATGCCGAAGCATACAAATGTCATGTCATGATTGGTGGATAACAGTGGTGAGATGGTTATTTATGCCTTTCTCTTAGGATTTTCTAGTCCTTCCCGTCAAAAAGAGTGATACGAATGTTAAGTACAAGAGATCACTTAACCTTACTCATTACAAACAAAGTGTCACAAAGCTCACTTGCTCAGTTGTGCATAGAGATGCTTATCTAAGCTACAAAAGATACAAAGTTTAGAAAACTTTGTTTCAATGGTCTTTTTAAGGTTCACAAGAACCAATGTACCCATGCACACACTGTTTTTGTATTTTTCTGAAATTTTCAATTTTTTTTTTATTTTTAAAACAAAAACAAAAAATAACTAAAATTGAAAAACTAACAACCAAAAACATGTAAAACAGAACAAAGCAATGCATAAAACTAGACTGACTCAAAACATTAAAGCAAAACCCACAAGTAATGCAAAAACAAAAACAAATAGGGAGAGAGAGAAAAAAGTGATTAAATCACTTGGAACCCTTTTCCTTTCACACTTTGGAAGATCCTTTCTTTTTTGCAAACCCTTGAACCGGTGATGAGGGGGAAGAATTTAAACCGTTCAAGTTTGAAGGAATATGAGGGCTTTGAGAAGATCTCTAAGAGGAGCAAAGGAGGATGGAAACCGATTTTAGTTTCCCGATGCTATCATTTTATTGCTATTTTGAGTGGCTAAACACTTATAGCAATTTGGTTGAGTATGACCAGCTGCTCTACAGTGATGACAGAGATGTTGCTTCTTTTGTTTAGGCCTTTAAGAGTTAGCCTTCTTAGCCCTAAGGCTTTTAACTTCTTTCTTATCCTACTTAGGGGGTGCTCCTAAGATAGATCTACCCTTATCTATGTTCCCACTAGCTAATTCAGTTTTAACATTAGTGTTCTCAATTTCAACATTATTGCTAGGAGGAACAAAAACAGTAGTACTAGAAGAAGTAGTATTAGAGGAAGATAAATCATACCCTAAACCTGTTCGATCTGAAATAGATTTCTGAAAACTGAGCATCTCATCGAGCTTAGCGCTTGAAGTCCTTTCCAACTGAGCTCAAACTTGGAATAGTTCTGCCTCAAGCTTCTTAGTCTTCTCAGTCAAGAAGTTATTCTCAAACCTTAGTACTCCAATAGTTTGATTTGCTTCATCAAACTTTGTGGAAAGCTCTTCACGTTCAAGCTCCACATCACTGAGCTTCTTGGTGGTCAACCTATACAGCTTCTCATGCTTTTCTTAAACCTTGTATAACTTAGCATAGGCTGTGTGAATGTCATCTTGATCATCCATCTTCTCAAACTTGGATTCCACCAATTCCTCTTCTTTATTCACATCTTCAACAATCCCCTCAGTAAGATTGACTGTGGCAGTGAAGGCATTCAAGATTCTATCATCCTCATTGTCGAAATCATCTTCAAGCTCGGTGTCGCTTAGCGTAACAGCAAGTACCTTGCTTTTCTTAATTGTCATGAGATATGTTAGGCACTCTCGTTTCATGTGTCCGAAACCTTGACACCCAAAGCACTTAGGTCCTGTAGGAACAGTGTACTGACCACCATCCCTAGTATCATTCTTCCCATTGTCTTGGCCTTTGAGCTAAGAAGAACTAGATTGCCTATGGTCCTTGTTGAAGCCCTTTCCATTGGCATTCTTCATAAACTTCTTGAATTGCCTAGTGATGTAGGACTTCATCTTAGAATCTTCATCGTCTGAAGACTCTTCTGTCTCACTGCTCTTGGCCTTCAGTGCCATACTCTTGCTCTTGCTATACTTTCCGATTCTAGATAAACCCAACTCATTGGTCTGTAGATTTCCAACCAGCTCTGTCAAAGGAATTTTATCAATATCCTTTGATTCCTCAATCGTAGTGATCTTAGCATGGAATCTTTCGGGCAGAGATCTGAGCACCTTTCTCACAATCTTGGGTTCTGGAATAGTTTCTCCAAGATTAAAGGCAGAGTTCACTATGTCTTTGAGTTTGGCATAGAACTCTTCAAACGACTTATCCTCCTCCATCTTTATCTCTTCAAAACTTGTAGTGAGCCTCTGTAGTTGCGAATCCTTGACAGCCATTGTTCCCTCATAGGTTGTCTGGAGGATGGTCTACGCTTCCTTTATTGTTTTAGTGGAGGATATCTCCTTCAACTCCTCATTCGTGATTGCACTGAACAATGCATTCAATGCCCTACTGTTGAAGTTTGCCGCCTTGATCTTAGCCTCATCCCAATCCGCCGGCGCTTCCTTTGGCTTGGTCCAGCCAATCTCTACAGTTTACCACACCTTCTCATCTAGAGACTGCAAAAAAACTCTTATGCATACTTTCCAGTATGCATAGCTAGTTCCATCAAATAAAGGAGATATAATAAGAGATTGTCCTCTATCCATAATAAATAGGGGTCAATGGATCACACACAAGGATTAAACCCTAATCAGAGTGTGCCTGCTCTGATACAACTTGATAGCCCAAAAATGTATTGACCCCTTGTGATAGATTAATTAGCCAAGTTTAATTTATTAACCAATTTAACATGCAAACGCATGGTAGCACAAAAAAATCACCAATAAACTAAAGTGCAGCGGAAAATAAATTGACACGGTGATTTGTTTACGAATGGGGAAAACCTTCAAGGCAAAAACTTCACCGGGTGATTTTAAGGTCACCACTCCCGAGCATCCACTATTATCCAAACAAGTGGTTACAAGTAAAGGAATCTCAATACCTTCTACCAACCTACAGTTGAACCTTTACCCCAATATCCAATTGGACTTGTTCTGTAGTGACAATCTCTTCTTTTTTTGATGCACGGCTCCTAGTATGTGACTAACCAATTGTACGGATCCTAGTACGTGACTTCAATCACCAACTTGAGAAAGATGTTGGCTACAAAGTTCTTCAGTTTATCCACACGATGAAGATCAAGAAGATACTTTGTTACAAAACCCTAGGTGCATAAACGCAGCAGCTTCTTCACAGTAGAGATGACAAGGGCAAACTTTGTCTCTGGTCACAAATTGCTTGAATAGACTTTGCTCAATTCTTGTACAACTTGTGCTCTCAGCTGTGTAACCAGATATGGCTCTTAAAATAATTCTTTAATATGTCTAAGGTTATGAGAAAAGAAGGCCTAAAGACATATCTACGGATTGGAATCAAAACAGATCTGAAATTCTATTTTTCTTAAACCTCGACAGATAACAGGTGTCGAGATGCTATCGAGCAGCAGTTGAGCCACGGGGCTGAAACAGCTTCTTAAGCTCGATAAATGCTAGCTATCGAGCTTTAATGATAGGCACTTCTTCAGCTTGTTTCTTGGATAGACTTATATGACTTTAACACTTGATCTTGAAACCTTGTTTCTTGAAGCATTAAAAACATCCTAGATCTACCCAAATATAAGCAAATTGCGTTTTGTCAAAGGATTAGCCAATTACATAAAAGAATGACATATGTTCTTAACAAGTGAACCACATATGTCCTAACACAGAAGATGTTCAGCTTTACGAACTCTAGTCTTCTGTTCATCACCAATTTTTTGAAGATTTTCTAGTTTTAAATTCAGTTCATGAATCTTCTTCTCAGCTACGTTTGCCTTGGCTTCCAACACATCTTTTTATCAAATTTTGTTTTTCAATTTCCTTTTTAAGTCTGCCAACCTGCCAAGAACTATTGAACTTGAAGCATGTGTGCTACCCCCCATGGGCTCTTTAACATGTAGTGATCCTTTTTACTGGAGCAAAAATACAACGCTATTTGATTTCTCTTCAATGATTCTTTCCATCTCTCTGATACCCTCATCCTTGCTTCTTAATTCACGGTTTCTCTCTTCAACGCTAGAGTTGAAATCTCGGAGTTAAGGTGGTGAAGCGAAGATAAGTGTAGTGGCTCCGCGGTAATTATGGTGACATATGAGGGTGAGAATATGGAAAAGGAAAAGGAGAAGAGGCAGAAGAGGAACTTCTTGACCACCATTACAAGACTACCTGCACAGAGTTCGAGTCTTCACTCTCCTAATGGAAATAGATTATCACAGTCTCCTCCCACAAAATATCCCCCCATATACGTTGACTTAATAAGCTTATACAGGTAGAGTTTCAGCCCTATTTTTCTAAAAACTCCCTTATAATCCTATCATATGACAAGAACATCCACTATCAAGATAACATAAACAAGAATTGAACATTTTCATAGCGGTGTGCACAAACAAGCAAGCATGAAATAAGCATTCTTGATATTTAAAAAGAAAATCATCTTCATTTTCTATTCTCTTACTAGATTGAATTCTCTTTTTAAGATGATCAACCTTGTCAAACAATATTCTATTTCTTCTTTTATACTTCTCAATCAATTAATTTGACTCACATAGACTATTGTGTAAAACATGGTTCTTGTGTTCAAGATATTTAGCATGTGAACAAACATTCTAGCATGTTTCTTTGTTTTTAATAACTTTAAGAATTCATTGTTAGGACAATCTTTAAAAATACTCATAGTGTCATTATCAAAAACATTTGCACCACAATTCAACATAGCCTTTTCCATAGTTTCAAGGGGTCTAGGATCACACTAAGGATGTAGAAATCCGTCAAAGTGTACCCCCTCTGATACTAATTGTAAACTCACTTAGTTTATAAAACACTTGTGAATGTTTAGTTCCCCAAAAACAAATTTTCCAAAGCAAGCTTATATTCAAACAATATATGTGCGGAATATGAAATATAAGCAATACCCAATATAACAAACTACTCTAAGCCATTAATCAATCACAACCAACAAAAATTAAAAGCTCAAAGTAAGGGAAAGAGAGATGTAAACACAAGATAACATCGACACGTGTTATCGAAGAGGAAACCAAAGAACTTGGTGAAAAACCTCTCTGCCGCCCTCCAAGGGGTAAATGATCCACTAGAAAATCAGTTGGGATACATGAATAGTAATAGACCCTCCAAGCCTAATTTACCCAATGCACATAAGCCCTCCAAGCTTCTTGCTCTAACAAGATTACGCCAGACTGTGTCTTCTCTAGTTTTTCGGATCCTGCAATCAACCCATTGCATCAACCAATATGAATTGGTTCTCTCTTGAACTGCTTCCCAAACACCAAGAACCTTCTCACTACTCTGAATTTGGTGAGGAAAGGATTTGGTTTCTGATCCTTTCATGGGTATGACAATGGAGAGGTTGAGAGTAAAGGAATTTGGAGAATCAAATGTATAAGATTGTGGAGGAATCAATCTTGGTTTTCTCTAGGGTTTCTCTCTCAAAATTCTCTCAGGAAGTTCTCTCTATCTCTCTCTCTACATTTCGTGAATACAAGGGTATTTATAGTAGGATATGAGATGGAATGTGAAAAGTCACTTTTCAGCAAAATATGGTGCACTAGCAATTCACTTTGTGACTGGGATGAGTTGCGAGTTCCAGCTGTCCTGGCTCTTCAAGTTCCTGGATGCTTCACACATGTGCTTCATTTTGGCGAGTCACCACTCGCAAGTCACCTTTTTGTTGCACACTCTTAATCAAATCTTCACACTATCTCACACACAACCCTTACTTTATTTCTGCCTAAATACAGGGTTTCTAAATGCTAGATTACAAGCAAATTTGGCACGGAACAAAGCCAACACATAGTTTAATAAATTCAACTTTACAAAAGCTATCTTTTCCAATTCATTACATGACAAATTATAAAATTATCTATGTATTATTTAAACTAGTGTTCAACCCGCGCAATGCGCGGGATCATCAACTTAAAATAGGGAAGGGGGTGGATGGTTAGTTGTTCAAATAATGATGTTAATGTGTAGGTGTTCTTCTAAAAGACAGACATAACTTAACATCAACACATGATCTAGAGAAAATGTTAATTGAAATCTCATAAGTTCTAACTAATTGGTTTAAGGTTTGTATTCAAGAACTACCTAAATAAAATTGATCAATTGTTTTGAAAAAAAAAAATGCTGCATGATAATTATACAACTCAATAAAATTTTTTGGCTGAATTATTATATAAAAAGAAATCACTATATAAGCACTAAAAACCTATAATTTGAGAAAACCCAAGCAAGATATGCCAAGTATCCTCTATCATTGTTACATAAAAGCAAGGTTCTTGATGTGTCCTAATTACATAGCATTTTATATGTGTATGTCTATCTCTGTCTATATGTGTAATGAATATTATGCTGGATTCATTGCCAAGAACATAAATCATAATCAATGGTTACTATAGATTAGAAGGTTTATATATATAATTTGTTCATATCATAAAAAAATCTTGTAATTGTAAGTGAGGCTACTAAAGCAAGCTGCTAACAATATTTTAATATCACCTTTTTTAAAAAAAAAAAAAAAAACATGAAAATAGAATGTGTCACTTCTCTTGATTCTTCTAGCCATAAAATCATCAAGTGCCCAAGCCATCAAGACCGCCCATAGCTTCTCATCAATCAAAGAAGTCACCATGCATGATATCTAGCTAGCTTTCAAGCAAAACCAACTCACCTCCAGGAAACTCGTTGAGCTTTACCTTAAACAAATAAGCGGACTCAACCCAATTCTTAAGGGTGTCCTAGAACCCAGATGCACTATACCAAGCTGATAAAGCTGACCATGAGGCCCAAAATATGGAGTTTGGACCATTCACTCAACACACAATTTTCTGCAAGCCATATATATATATATATATATATATATATATATATATACATACACACACACACACACACACACATAAAATATCACATTCTCTCTAACAGTACCCACATTTATGATTCCACACCATCCAGCTGATTGCTTTCACATGTTAAAAACATGGGAAAAATAGTACTAAGTTGAAAATTTCCATATGATCATTGACAGATTGGCATAGCAGTCAAATTGGTTCATTTTGCAAACTTCAAAGATTACTATTACTTATGAAGCACTACTAATTAATACGACGTTTATGTCCCTTCTTCAACTTGGATTTTAGCCCAAAATATGGGGTTTGGACCATTCATTCAACACACAATTTTTTGCAAACAACATATATATATATATATATATATATATATATATATATAGACACACACACACACACAAAATATCATACTCTCTCTAACAGTACCCACATTTACTATTCCATATTATAATTGACAGACAGATTTTAAAATGGTCTTTAACCATGATTAGATGTCCATATTTTATTGGTGTAGTAGCCCAAAAAAAAAAAAAAACGTAATTATGCAAATAGAGTAGAATATTAACTAAAATCTAAGAGATAATCAACTTTGTATATAAAACATTACACTTTCAAATTTCAAAGTTCTACAATTTCAATCACTTTTCAAAAATAGCAGAACAAGTAGGATGGAAAACATAAACTGAAAATTAAATTGAATTCTGTATTACACATTCTCTTTCTATTACACATTATGCTGTTAAATATGACAGCAAATCAACTTCTCAATTTCATAATGTCTTCCTTTATTTTAACTCAATAAGAAACTTTGGAAGTGTACTATCTTACATAGGTCTAAAGCAAATTAGAGAAAAGCTAAGATGGATGGATATTATGTAAATCTCCAACAACAATAACATTTTTAAAAAAACTGCCAATACACTGAACCTAATAGCTTGAGCAGTTCAAAAAATAATAGATACCAAGTCTAATAGAACATTTTTGAAATAAATATCAAGAAGGAAAAAAAAAAATAATAGTAAGCATTCCAGTAATTCAAAACAATAAATCAAAAGAGAAATAATAGTAAAATTAAATACTAGGAAGGAAAAAAACAAAGGCAAGAATAGAAGTGGGTGTGCTATATATGTTTAAAATCATGAAATCTGGTGTAAAGATAAAATTAATTCAAGTGTATTCTCTGAAACTTGAGATCTGAATTAAAATTTAAAAATCAAATTTTAATGCTAAGATAAGAAGCTAGTATGGGGTAATTCTTCTGGATTACGTCATAAACAACCATCCAAACCCACAAAATATTCATCCAGCAGGTACAAAGTATTAGTCATCAATTCCATGTGAAGATGGTTTTCTAGTACGTATAGTGAAATACTTCAATTTAAATTATTCAGCCGAAATCGGTAAACAAAAATCTTTACCCAAAACAAAAGCTCAATCACCCAAGTTTTTTTCGAACTCTTATTAAAAAATCTTATCAGATTAATATGGAATTAAAAAGAGTTGAAGTCAAATAGATAAGAATGATAGTTAGGCTGCCCTAACCTGTCAGCTTTATTCAGCAATGTTTCTTGAGAACACCTGGTGAATGTTATAAATTTGTCTAAACAGAGGTAATTCAAACAATAAATACATAATGGATAGAAAGGAAATGCAGTGGTGAGAAGTTTTAGGAAAAAAAACTATTTGAAGTAAAAAAAGAGTATGCTGACCTTTTATTTATAATGTTGCAGAGAAAAGATGAGGCAGAGTAGCAAATAATATGGTAGTCACAGTAACTTAACCAGTACATTTAGGTTACTCTTCTAGAAAAAAAAATTAACAATACAAAGAAATACATAAAGATTCACAAAGTAAGGTAGTATATCCATTTGTTTGTCTGGCTTGTAAGAGTGTTATTTATAAAATAGATTGAAATACATTAGGCTTCAAATTTTTTTCTTCTTTTATGACTAGGTCTTCCATCTTCAGTAGTTATAGGAGCAGTTAATTCAGGTCTTTCAATAGATGTTTCTCCTATTTCTATTTTTTGACCGGCTATGTACTTGTCCTTCCTTGATTTTCTTACAATTTCCTCCATTGTGTCCTGCAATAATTTTCATTCTTATGTATCAGTTAGAGTAATGTTTAAATCATATAGTAAGCAAAGTGAAGTAAGTATGCTTCAATTACCTGATGTTCTTCAACTTTACGTGAGTTTTGAAGCTATCAATAATATAAGTTAGATTGTCACTTATGTTGGAAATGATAGATTTTACTCCATAATTATATATAAATTTTACTGACATTTAAATTGTGTAGATAATACAAATTCAAATGAATATGGAGTACACAACTTTGAAGAAGATATCAAGGGACAAAGATAACTCTATAGTGAAAGTTAGATTTTTACGAATGTGAGATGCAATTAATATAGCAAATAACCATAATCTGATCAGCCTCAATATGATATTGGTTGACAAAGAGGTAAATTCGTAATTGATTTCCTTTTAGAATAAAATTTACTAATATTATTTTATTAAAACTTGCAGCCAGTCAATGTAAATTGGTTGTTATGTACAGCTCCTATTGATTAAGGGATAATTCATTTGAAATGTTCGTAGGGAACATTGATACATGCAAGCATTAGAAAGAATCTTGCTCAAAGTTATCGTCCACAACTAAATGAAGGGAGCATATATACAATTACAAATTTCTTAGTTGAAGAAAATAAAGGGAACTATCATCCAGTACATAACAAACTAAAAATACTTTTATTTTTATGAGAAATGATGAAGTGTTCTATAAGGCTACTGGAACATTTGCTGTATAACTCCAAAAGAGCATTTGTTGCTATAACCAAATCAATAAATTCCATAAATAGACCCATGAGTACAGAATGTTGACCAATAACTTTGAGGGCCCAAAACTTAAATTCTGCATTTTGATTGAACAGTACACTAAGACAACAAATAATCAAGTGAAGTTCATGAAATACAATGCCTAAAAATGAGTGTAAATATTAAAGTATGAAAATGCATAACTGAAATAGGCAGGAAAATTTTCTAACATGTTCCCAATTTTCCTGAAGTTTCAAAAGATACTGATAATATGTGAGACACTCAACATGATGTACAACAACAAACTTTTATCAAGGCCTTTGTTTTAATAATGCCAATCACTTCAAAGAAAAAACATCATTTGTGAGATATAGGAAAAAGATGACCATAAGTCAAGTTAAATAACATAGACCAAAGTCTGGAATTCACTATAGCAAAAACTTAAGTGCCAAATCTGTTTTACTTGGTAGTATTAAGCAATGACCATTCACCAATTTAAACTCAAGCATCAAGATTGATGCAATAATCTAAATATATAAAAATTGCGTAGAATATTGTTAACTACTGCAAGTAGTCATATGCAAAAGAACCCAACATTTGCAAATCATAGGGCATAGAACCAAAGTCTTATTAATCGGATTTATGGATTTAACAACACATAAAACCATATTTTAAAAGAAAAAACCAATTACAACAAAACTTTAATCTCAACATGAAAACATAACAGAACTAACAAAAAAACCCAAAAATTGAACATGCATA
Source organism: Castanopsis chinensis (assembly GCA_032878915.1). NCBI lineage: Eukaryota > Viridiplantae > Streptophyta > Magnoliopsida > Fagales > Fagaceae > Castanopsis > Castanopsis chinensis. The sequence goes on from JAVQMG010000084.1 coordinate 2,013,737, forward strand.
ATAGAATGAACAACACATTCATCACAGGAAAAACAACATCAAAAGGGCCTAAAAAAAAAATGGAACATAATAATAACAAAAGCGAATATATTGAATTGAACAAAAAAAAAATTCAATCAACACAACAATCGAACAAACCAAACTCAAGAAATTGTAAAAATAAATTGGAAATTAAGGAAAAAGGTAGCAGATTGGCATCAGTGGAGGCAAAAATGCATTTTAATGTTCAATCCCTTCTTATTTTCTATGTTCCAGGGTTTAATTTTTTAAAATCAAAGCAACTGCAAACAAAAAACTTTAAATATATACTGCAAAAACCGTAACAACAATGGTAGAGAAGAGACATGGGAAACGAAAATATAAAAAGGGGAAAATATTTCAACAAAAAATTTAAAACAACACAAACGAAATGACAGAACTTTATTTTTTTGGCAACACATAAATCCATGTTCTTCAGCACCAAATCGATTTCACTTTGAGAGAAATCATCAATAAATATATACTCTATAGTAATTTTCATAACCCTAGAAATGGTAATTGAATAGAAAACCAAAAGAGGGGAATAAACATGCCTACCTTCTGAATCACTTCTGAATCGCCTATTGTTGCAAATGACGAATAAAGTTTTTCAGCTTTCACTGTTGCAGAAGACGAATAGAGGCGTTTTCTTGTTCGCTTCCTTTTGGATTTTCTTTTTAAGTATGCTTGTTGGCCTGGAACACAATATGTTGATCTGCGTGTCTATGGAGTTGCAGCGAAGAAGTGGAAGTCGGAGTGAATCTGAAATTTCAATCAGGAAATATGGCGTTTGCATTTTAGGGTTTGTGTTTTATTTTTATTTTTGGTAGATAAGCAAATTGGTGTTTTTATTGAAATAGGGTTTGTGTGTGTTTTTTTTTTTTTTTTTCTTGTGGATAAGCGGCTTTTTTTTTTTTTTTTAATAGAAACACGTTTGATGAAAGTTAGCCTCTCCAAAAGCACCATATAGTATTTTAAAGAATAAATTGTATACGTGGCAACATTTTAAGTGGCCTTTTTTTCCTAACATGACAGCACCTCCTTAAAGGCTTCGGCATTTATATATAGTACTAGCATTTAACCCGTGCAATGCATGAGATCATTTTATATTTTAGGCTCACCTTTACATCACTCACACCATAAAACTCCTTTGATAGGTTAATCTGCGAGCCATGGATGTTTGACAAACACTTTGTTCTATTTTAGAGACATGATGATACCTCCCCTATCAATAGCCTAAAGTTTAATAAGGCAACTTCCTGGGTTCAATAGCATCAGTTCCATAACCTGCCTGTTTGGAATTTGTCTTTGGAGGTGGTCGAGGAACTTGGAAAGACTTTGGGTACAGTTGTTTTGTCTCAAGACAAATAAGAGATGAGGGGAGGGAACTTTTTGTGTTTTTGGAAAATATGACAAAATAAACAAGTTTTGCAACAATATAAACTCTAAAAAATTAGCAATTACAAAAATAAATAGATAGAGTTAGAAAATTCTCACAAATTATAGAATCACGCAAAATGTGTTATTCTTAAAGGTAAGGTGTCACCCAGAGTAAAACTCAGTGCGAATGGCTCTCTTGGCCGAACAAACGTCCTAGATTAGACCATAGTGATTTCTTAAAAGTTGAACGTACACTCAAATAAGAAGAACTAAGAACAACATTATTTATTTTTGCCTTTCTTTACATCCAAACAAGTGTATAAAAATCTGTGGGAGAAGAGAAAAACAGAGGAGTGGAGGAGTTGTGGAGTGTTGCTGGAAAAGAAAAGATGTTAATAGGAAAAAGAGGGCTGAAGGGTATTATAAGCCGAAGGAAAAGAAGGAAAAGTGGGCTAGCTCCAATGATTGCTGTGCATGCCGACGGGCAGCACATGAAATGCCCCCAATGGGCTGCTCGGGTATTGCCCAACAGGCTGAACAGAATTAGGCTGGATGGAAAAGAATGGAGAAAAAGATACATCCCAAGAGTGATAGAGAAAAGCCTAAACCCAACCCAAGCCCAACTATAACAAACTAATTCCATTATGAAAAAAAAATTTAACTCCAAACATGTTTGAAACTATGTTATTCTAACACATTATGTGGCGATGGAAGGGATCATTTATGTATAGATTTAGTCACAAGACTTTTTTAATGAATCATGTGACTTGTTTAAATAATACACATAGATAATTTATCTTATAAATCATCACGTAATGAATTGGAAAAGATAACTTCAAACATATTTGGAGTCAAACTTTATCCTTTAATTTATATATGTAAAATTGGGTGAGGCCTTAATTGTTGAGAGAGAGAGAGAGAGATAGAATTCTCTATATTTCGACATGTGTAACAGTATAAATAGAACGAAGAAAACTCATATGTTTGCTGCACCTATAGTTGAGTAAAAGGTTCTACTAATGCTTAGGTAAATGGTGAAGTCTCACCCTAGATAATAACTATAACTCCTTAATTAAAGTCTCTACAAAATGTTATCTCCTGGACACGAACATTGTTAATGTCGATGTGGTCATGACAAATCGACAACTCTCTAGCTATCATAGTTTATTATATCACAATTCATAAGTACTTTGGTTCACTTTTGTTAATTTTTTTTCCGTAATATCCACATCAAATGAAAATGACTTGTAGGCTGAAATGGGCATTTGGTAGCAAAATGTCTCTGTTCAGAAACTATTTAGTCATATGCCCCTATTTTAAACTCGATTTTTAGAAAATCGAGTTTCAATGAAAAACTCAATTTTTAGAAAATCGATTTATAGGCAAAAAACTTAAAAAAATAAAAAATAAATAACATGAAACTCTAGTTCCATGTAACATTTTACAAGTAACTCGATTTTCATTAAATTGAGTTTTTCATTGAAACTCAATTTTTTAAAAATCGAGTTTCAAAACTGGTGCATTTTACTAGATAGTTTCAAAACAGAAACATTTTGCTATTTGTTTGGAGCAAAAGGGGCAAATGCCCATCTTGGCCAATACCTATATCTCGTATTTTTTGTTTCCTAGCCAAACTTAGCATGAAAAGATGATGCCCATTTAATTCCCAGGCATCTACTCATTTTTGTTTATTATGGGATAAACATATATGACTTTTTGATTTTTGAGGCAGAGAATATCACCACAAAATCCGAAAATAAAATGGACTTTATTGCTTCAATATTTGATAAGATTTTTCGATCCAGTGAACATTAATTCTTCTTATAGACAGTGGACTATTACTTTCATAGGAATATATATCTACTGTACATGGTGCATAAATGTCATTTGTAGGATCTGTCGAGCTGCATATAACTAAGCAATCGATTATAATTTTGCACATAATCAAAGAACTAGTAATCTAGTACTCCTTTGGATGGCTATCATTCTGCTTTTTCATGGCAAGCTTGAACTAGAAGACAAAGCATAATCTTAGGTAAACGCATGCAGGCCTATAAATCCACCTAACATAAATTGCTGAATAGAAGATATGATAAACGTTTGTACAAATTCATATCATAGAATATAAAATTAAATCTGATGCCATAGATTTTACTCCATGATAAGGACTAGATCTAGTAGGATCCCATCAAAGAAAAAAAAAAAGACTAGAGTAGGAGAACTCTTGAATGTCTTTCAGGAAAAAATTAATAAATCAGTTTTGAATATCACACACTAAAAAAAAAAAAAAAAAAGATGAAGAAGAAGAAGATCAAATATAAAATTAAAATAATTTAAACTTGATATTGTCATATAGCATTGCACAATGCACATAACAGGGAACCATGTTTTGAGGCTAAGATTGCACACAACAAGACCAGTCAATAACATGGTTTTCAGACCCGGACCGTTCATTGAACCGTAAAAGAGAGAGGTTCAAGGTTTTTGAGGTCGAACCGGGGTCGAACCGTGATGACGTCATAATTCATTTAATAATTATTTAAATTATAAATAAATATATTTAATAAACAAAAATTAAAAATTTAACTAAAATAATCCAAAACAAATATAGATAGTATTTTTTATTACATAACTTTCATAATACAAATAAGAATTATTAAATTCTAAAAAAACATAAATAACTATTGAGTTTTTAAATTATTTTTAATTCATAACAAAGTACACTTTAGTACCCAATAATTTTTGTTTTATAAAACTGGATAAAATAATTAAGAGGCAAATTAATTTATTTGCTCATGCCCAAGCCCAAGCCCATTTGAGTGCGGATAGGTTTTTTTCCCAACTCTCCAAGCCATTTGAATGGTCAATATTCACCACTTATTATGAATTAAAAAAAAAAAAATCAAAAGCTAGATCTGCAGTTATTTAAATAGTCAATGTCCATACATTTAAAAATTGTTAAAATTAAATAAATAACAAAACCAAAGGAGGAAGTGGTTGACTGCAATAAAGCATGCAATAAGTGTTCAGCATTAAAGAATTTTACAACATTTTTAGCAATACTTTCACAATAAAATTGATGTGAAAAGTTGTTACTAATTCTAATTTGAACCTATCATTAAAATTATTTTTTTACTTATCAATATTAACAAATAATTATCTTTTACTTAAAATTTATTGTGAAATATTGTGAAAATATTGCGATAAATTATAATTTTTTATTCTTTTTCTTTCTTTCTTTGCTACGGACCACACGTTTTTTTTATTTTTTTTTAATTTTTTTTTCTCTTACTTTTTATCCTCCACACGTTTCCCATCCCATCCCATCCCATCCCATACCCACTCCTCTCAAATATCTGATCTGACTCTTTTCTTCTTTTACTTTCTTCTTTTACTTTCTTCTTCTTTTACTTTTCTTTCTTTTCTTTCTTCGTCCTTTACTTTTCTTTCTTCGTCTGTATATGCTCTTTCTCATTCTTTTCTTTCGCTCTCAAAGTCTCACCCCATCAGGCCGTCACACAAAATCCAGTGGAGAACAAAGCCAGAAATCTCCCTCTCGTCTCCAGTTCCCTACTTCCCTTCCTCCTCCAAAGTCCATTGACAAAGATCTCCCCTTCTTGCTCAAATCCCTAAAGTCCATTGATGAAGATCTCCAAAGTCCATCGACGAAGATCTACCCATTCAAAATCATTGGCTCGTCCAGATCGCTGTTTTCAACAACAATCTCTCCTTTTCTGTGATTTTTTTTTTTTTTTTTTTTTTTTTTTAGGTTCAGATTCAAAGGGAACCGTGAGAAGCGGTCGGATCACGGTTCTCAGAACCGTGAGGTCCGACCGCGGTTCTCACGGCTCCCTGCTTTTTTCCGTTGAACGGTTTTTGATGCTAAAAGAACCGCAAAGAGGAACGGTTCGAGGTTTTTCCGGTCGGACCGTACGGTCCGGTCCGGGTTTCACAACGTTGGTCAATAATGGGATTTTGCAATCGAATTTGACTTATTAACACTTGGCCCATCATGCTTGACTATAAGACTCTTGAACATTTGAGTTGTAAAAGTGGTTTCTTTAAAACGTTGTTTGGTAGTTCCTTTTTAGATTGAATGATACCCATGTGTGTTGAGAGTTTATGAGTTTGTGAGTTTATTAGTAAAATTTGAAATACTTCGTCTCTTACTTGTTAAGAGTAAAATTTGAAATACTTCGTCTCTGATTATAATAAATAATGATCTTATTCTTCTTCATCTTTTTTTTTTCTTTTTCTTTTTTTTTAGAATCAATAATGAACTCGTCTGATATGCTCAATGTACGTTTATAGACCTCTTAAAACACAAGTTGTTTAATCTAGTTATTTATCCAAGTGATTAACTTAGGTAAATTATTCAAATCTAGGTTAACACAAGTAAATCATATCATTGAAACAGTGCGGAAAGTAAATAACACAACGATATGATAACCCAGGAAAACTAAACCGGTAAAAAACCTGGGGAGGATTTAATCTAACTATCCTCAAGGTAAAACAAATCCACTATGAAAGAATTGAAGTTTGTACAATAGAACTTAGACCACTAACATTCTATTGCTACCTCGAGTAGAAAATTTACTATCACGACCCCATAATAGCTCCGAGTCCACGAATTACTTCTTTCTTTAATCTACAATAACTACAAGTTCTCCTACTTGTGAATCTTGATCTTCTAGAATGTTCTTTATGTAGCAACTAAAACCACCATCAAGTTCTTGACGTGAATCTTGATCTTGATAGTTCAAAGTGTATGTATGAAGATAAACACCTCTAGATCTCACAAAACATTCAACACACAATACTTCAAAGACGTTAGAGAGTTTTTGGGTACAAAACCCTAGATCTACAAAAGAGACACACTTTTCTCTCTCTTAAAAGCCTTTTAAAAACGTGTTTAGGGTTTCCTTTATATACAAAAAGAAGTAGACCTAAAACCTTAATCTTTAATGGTCTTGAACTGCTGTTTGGGCTTAATTAAAATTCTGTAGATACAACTCTCGATCGATCGAGCCTGTCTCTCGATCGGTCAAACTAGGCAAATTCTGAATTCTTCTTTCTGCAGCTTACTTGTTCTTGAATCTTGACTTGTATTACCTTGAGCATTGTCTAATAATACATATAGACTCTAAGATTTATACCTAGACAAGTTTGTGTTCACGATTTGCCAATTGTTCTAAACTTTTAAAACCTAACACTCAAGACCAAATTATTGTAATTAAATTTGATGTCACACACTTATATTGTCGCAACCATGCCACTACCCTTAGTCCAGTGGGTTATTCTTTATTACTAAAATTATCTTTGCAATTTTCTTTAAAAAAGACTGAATCATTGAAAGGTATGGTATGCCTGACAATTTGCACTTTTTTTTTTTTCTTTCTTTCGATTGTTTAATCAATTAAATGTTTTACTCAATAAAAAAAGAGAAAAAGAATTCAATCAATTTCTGTGTTGCTCTTCTATAAATAAAAAACTACAAAGCCACACACCGTAACCAAAATCACTAATGGCATTTCATGGCTATCAACTCCTAGGCCTCGTGGTTCTTCTTAGTTCATTGGCCAGTAGCATTAGCCATGAAACTGCATCATTCAATCGAAGTACATTTCCGGTAGGTTTTATTTTTTGAACAGCATCATCATCTTACCAGGTTAGTCTAGGTTTCCTATATGTTTGTATGAGCTTTTATTCGTGTATCATAGGATGTCAAGTACCATGATACATATAATGTGCTAATGTGTGTTTAAATTCCAGTATGAAGGTGCAGCAAGTAAAGGAGGTAGAGGACCAAGTATATGGGATACTTTCACACATAGATATCCAGTTGTTGAAGATAGTATTCAAAGTCAGAATGGAAAAATCCATGGTGTTTTGCTAATAAGATGAGCAAGCATAGTAGTTGGCACCTTCAAATATCTAAGGGAAAAATGCTCATATACCCCCTAAACTTTCAACTACTAGCCAAAAGACCCCCTCAACTTTTTTATTGGCCAATTTACTCCTTTAACTATTCACAAGTGCCAAATCAATACTTCAGTTAAACACACATTAAAATACTAACGGAATAGCACATGTCACTCACGTGACTTTAAAATGCAAACTTAAAAAAAACCCAAACGTCCAAAACGCACCGGAAAGAGGAGAAGAGAACCAGGTCCGGCAGGGAGAGAGAGAATCCACGCCGTTCAGAGCCACTGCCGAGCTTCTCTCCGCCATCTCGCCGCCCTTGTCCCGGCGGCACCTTGGTGGTTCCGCCGCACTGTTCAATCTGGGTATGTCTTCTTCTTCTTTTTTATTTCCTTCTTACGTACTGCTATTGAAATCTTCTAAGAACTTTTATTTTTTTTTAATCTTCATGTACGAATTTTTATAGTAGAAATTCTTGTTTTGGTTTAATTTTTACGTTGGGTCTCTGTGAAATTTTTGGTTTTTTACAATCTCCATTTGCCTTTCACCAACTGTTGCATTTGAGTATGTCATAAAGCTGTTTAATTAAATGTGTGAGAGAGATATGGCTATACAAGGCTTGGAATTCAGGAGTTGCTGAACCTAAAAAGGTATCCATGGTGTCAAAGTAGGATTGTCCCTTTTGCTTGTATCATTTTTTTACCATATGAGGCCTTTGTATGATGGTGTTGGAGGGAATGCTATGTGGGCAGTTATGAATTTTGCCGTTGTTTTTTAATTGACAGTGGGTTAGAACTTGGCACTCTTTTCTTCTTCTTGTTTGACAAATATGGTAAGATTTAATAAGTCTTACAAAGCCTTCCAACTATAATCAACATAGTTCAGCCACATGACAGAAATGCACGAGTGAATTGATAAAATAAGATAACATTTGGTTCTAAAATACCAAACCACAGCCTCAGCCCTCAACTATGTCAAATTCTTAAAGGAGAGTATAGTATCTATGGACATACCCACAAAAGTCTGAGTTACTAGTTCAACTTTTTTCCTATGCTAGAAGCGAATATGGAAAACTACTGTAAAGAAAAACTATTGTTGTGTACGTTTCATGTTTATAAAGCTATTTTCAATTCAAAAATAATGTTGGCCATAGGCTAAAGATACAATACCTTCAGCTGCTGGAATAGTAAGTCACAACATGTCAAAAAACTGAAAAAGGAAAAGAACAAATAAACAAAAGCATGAGAAAGTACCTCAAGCTTTCTTGATTGAGCTTCTGCTTTTGCATTTTGTAGGTTGACCCAAGCTTGAATCTTTGCTTCTTCTCTTTGATACCTGTAACCCAAAATCAAAATTGGTACCAAGATACTGCATAATACAAGTAAATGTTGCAACTTTACAACCCAATTACCTGAGATAGAACTTAGTCTTTTCCTCTTCTTCCCGTGCAGCAACTCTGGAGTCTGAAACACTTTTCCTGCACCCATTATCTTCCTCAAAATGCCTCAAGCTCTTTGATACTTGCTCTTCCTCCCCTTCCCTTGAGCTCCAATTCGACGTGACCGAATCATATTGATTCCCAAGTTGAAACTTAGCTAAATGGCACTCTTGCAGCTGGGAAATGTCAATGGTCTACTGACTAAGCCACCATGTTAGAGCAGTACTACTACTAGAACTAGAAGTCTAGAACTAGTTTCTGAAGTAGAGATTCATATTCCAATATCATTGCTTCTCATACTGCTTCTCAGTTCAGTTAAAGGTTCATTCATGTGCATAATCCATTTATAAATGGTAAACAATGATATTGATTAGTAACAACCATGCATATTATAATATTTTGAATTATGTGAATTGAATTAGCAGCAATCATGCATATGTGCATGTGCAAATTGTTATATTTTTTTCCCACTATTCTCTATATTGTTTTTTTTTTTTTTCTCCAGCTCTTCTATTAATGTTCTTGTTAATTTTGTATTGTAGCCATGGATGAATGTCCACTGTCACTCCCTGGAAATTCACCTTCTATGCCAAATGTACAAGCCCCTCAATCCCAATATGATTCTATTGAGGCTGATGGCCAATTTGAAATTGTTAATGTTCCAATTGATGTGGAGGATGATGAGGATGACGAAGATTACAATTTGAGTGATTTTTCTGAATCTGATGATGATATAATTGAAGATTTTGGTATGGAGGATGATGGAATCAATAGAGCTATTGGAGGCAAGCAACTTGAGGGAGTTTGGAATGGTGAAGGAGATTCAGATCATGGGGATAGTGATGAGTTAAGGAGTGCAGAAGCATCATCTGATGATGAAGGGAATTCAAGGCCTAGGTTCCCTGAGTTTAACCAACGCATTGGCATGGAGAATGTACAGCTAGTGAAGGATCAAAAATTTGTATCACATGTCGTCTTCAAGGAGGCACTAAAGGAGTGGTGTATTAAAGAAAAACATGATTTTGAGTATAAGCACAATGATAAGTGGAGAGTGACAGCTGTATGTAAAAAAAAATGTGGTTGGAAGATACATGCATCCCAAACACAAATGGGAGATGCCTTTCATATCAAAACTTTTAAGAGCATTCATACATGTGGCAAGGATCATAAGAATAGTAAGATTTCTTCAAGGTAGCTAGCCAATAAATATTTGCCATTCTTTAGAGATGATCATACTTGGACAGCAAATGCATTGAAGGGTGCAGTGTTTAGGGACTATGAAGTTGATGTGACTTTGGACCAATGTTATAAGGCTAAGAGAATGGCCTTCAAGATGATACATGGTGCTGAGGAGAAGCAGTATGAGAGACTTTGGGACTATGCAGCTGCTATTAGGAAATGGAATGTGGGTAGCACAGTGAAGATACAAATTGCGAATGATGTGTTTGAGAGAATGTATGTTTGTCTTGATGCTTGCAAAAGGGGATTCTTAGCAGGTTGTAGGCCACTTATTGGGATAGATGGTTGTCATTTGAAGGGGACAACAGGGGGCCAGTTGTTGGTTGCTGTTGGGAAGGATGGGAATGATAATATCTTCCTAATCGCTTATGCTATAGTTGAAATTGAGAATAAAAGCTCTTGGACTTGGTTTCTACAATGTCTATTGGATGACATCGGACATATGGATGAGAATGGATGGGTCTTTATCTCAGACCGATAGAAGGCAAGACACAATTAATGTGCATGTGAATTATTTATTTATTTTTTAAAAATATCATGATCTATAACTTGAATTTGAATTACTAATGTATATTTGTGTATTTTTTTATGGTAGGGATTAGTAGAGACCTTTAAGGATTTAATGCCTAATGCAGAGCACGGATTTTGTGTTAGGCATTTACATGCAAATTTCAAGAAGGATTTTCCTGCAAAGGTACTCAAAGATGCAATGTGGAATGCTGCTAGGGCAGTAACAAAGAATTCTTTTGACTTCCACATGGATGAGTTGAAAAAGCTAGATGTGAAGGCATATGAGTGGCTTGTGAAGTTAGATGTGAGAACATGGAGCAGACATGCTTTTAATCCAAGAAGCAAGAGTGACACTCTAGTAAACAATATAGCAGAGTCTTTCAATGCTTGGATTTTGGAGGCTAGGGATAAACCAGTGTTGACATTGATGGAGATCATAAGAGTGATGTTGATGCAAAGGTTGCAAACCAAAAGAGATCATATGAGAAGGTATGAAGGGAGGGTTTGTCCAAGAATCTATAAGAAACTTGAGAGGATAAAATGCGAGGTTGGACATTGCATTTCTCGTTGGAATGGAGAGTCCAAATATGAGGTGGATTATATTTATGGTGGAAGATATGTGGTGGACTTGAATGAGAGGACTTGTGGTTGTGGGAGATGGGGATTGAGTGGAATCCCATGTTTTCATGCTGCTGCTGCAATAATTGAGCATGGAGAGCAACTTGAGACTTATGTAGACATTGCTTACATTAAGGATACATTCCTAAGTTGTTACCAATGGATGGTAAGCTCACTTCCAAGCCATGAACAGCGGCCAAAAACACCCTATGACCCAATCAAGCCCCCAAAATTTACAAAAGAAAGTAGGCAAGCGTAAGAAGGTAAGAAAGAGGAAGGCAGGAGAACCTATTAATGCATTTAGAGTGAGCAAGAAAGGAACTGCCATGAAATGTGGGAATTGTTTCCAATGGGGCCATAATTAAAGAACTTGTAAAGCTCCTGATAACCCCAACAAGAAGGCTTATAAAAAGAAAAAGAAAGGGCAATCAGGACAATCATTTACATTTGGAGCTAAAGGGAGTAAAAAATTATCGGTAAATTTCAAGTATTACTTTGTTGAACTTTTCATCCAAATTTCAAGTACTACTTTGTTAAACTTTTCCAGCCTTTTTGCATTTTTATAGGGTACTCAGCAATCAAATATAGGTACTCAACAATCAAGTCAAAATCGTACAAAGGACAACACTGGTGGAAGTAAGAAGGATAAGGGAAAGGTTAAGGTCTAGTGGCAACAAGAAGATAAATAATTTTTTAGTTCAATATTTTATTTAGTGATACACAGCCTTCTAAAAATACTGATGGAACTAGTATACTTTTATTTTTCAATATTGCTAGAAAAGTGTAATTATTGATTTATTGGGTATTTTTTTTTTTTTTTTGGCAAACAATATACCATTTGTAAACACTCATTTGATATTTCAATTCATGGCATATTGAGATCCTTTTTAAGTCAATATTGCTAGAAAAGTGTAATGATTGATTTATTTTTTTAGAGTTATTGCATAAAGTTCAATTCATGGCAAATTGGGACATATTCATTTTTTGGTGATGGTGTAAAAGCTATGAGTTTGAGAATTGTTGGTTCCACATTAACCCTTTATTCACTCAAGCCAAACTAGAACTGATGCTAATGGCTAATATTTAACATGCGGCTCAAATGCAAATTTTGTCCAAGTAAGTTAATATTTTCTAACTAAATGTGTAGAAAAACCATATCAATTATCTTAAGTTAAAGGAAGAATCAAATAGAGAGAAGAAGTATGCATCAACCAAATCACTCATACAACTTGAATCAAAATAAAGAGAAGTAAGATCATCCCAAGATTGTTTACTTTCCTCATTGACTACTTGAATTATTACAGTGTCAAATCTACATCACACAACTCAAACCCTCCACAGCAGCCTCTCAATTTAATGGTTGTAAAAGAACCTATAACAGAAGGGGGACATATCCCATTGGCTTCTATTTTTCATCATTCCTCTATGACTTGAAACCTTTACAAGTATCAATGGAAGAAGAAAAAAAATCTAACTATACATTTCTTCCATCTAAAAAATAGAAACAGACTTCATATTTCTCGCAGTCACAAGGTTCCTAAACAAGGCAAGCTTGAATTTTGCCAGGCCTGCTAACTGGTCAACTGCATCAGCAATTCCTTCAATTCTTCCAACAATCTCAATCAACAAATATACTAAACTGGCCATTGGGAAAACATCCATGAGAGATGGTATGGCAGTTTTTGGGATAGTTTCTCTGTTGGCCTCATTGGGAGCATGTAGTGTTGATACTGTGGGTCCAATGAAAGAATTAGGAACAGAGTTCAAGGAGTCCTGAAGTTTTTGAACAGCAAAATTCACCTCTCCAATTAATAATTCTATCTTGGATGATTTGGTGAGAGTTTTCATTATAATGACCAATTTTTTCACGGATGGAATAAATGGAGAGAAAGTTGCTGCTGAGGCTGAAAATAAGACAAGTGATATATGTGTTAGTATTTTGGGTAGTAGCAAGTAAAGAACTTATCAAATAAGACAACTGATGTGTTAGTATTTTGGGAAGAAATATATAATAAGTAGAGAAATTTTCAAAGAAAACACACACCTAAAAGAGACAAATTAATGAATTCTCATACAATATTCATTCTGAATTATGAAATTAAAAGATAAACACTCAAGTTGGTCTACCTCCAAGTTATACACTTCTGCTACGCCCATAAGCTTATTTAGAGATGACTCTGTAATTGTTTGCTCATCTTTGTTTTGTTCTGAAAATTGTTGGCAACCCTTTCCTCACTTCACAATAGGCAACATAGATGCAGCTTCTTTTGAATCATCCTGTTATGATCAACAGAAAATATTTATGCTTGTGACATGTGACTGTCTACATTCCTGATACAGTACTTTTTATCCTTTTCTTTTCTTTTGGATAGTGCATCTCTACATGCATGAAATTGATGAGAAGCCAATAACACTAATGCATATATTGGAAAATCAATAAATAAAAAAGAGAATGAGAACAATCGTACATACTTCTAGATTTAGAAGGTGTTTCCGAGAATCAAGTTCTACCGGAGTAAAGTCAGCCTGATTGAAGCAAACAGAAACACTATTAATGCAACATAAGAGACACACAGTGAATATAAATGTCATCACGAGACTAATGTGCTGATATAGAATTCAATATAGTTTGAGTTTGTTCCCCATTTTCTATTGGACACAACTCTACCATTTTCTTGAATTGACCACCTTTGTTTGAGTGTGTTCCCCAAATTCAATATAGTTTAATATATGCTTTACTCTTAAAGAAATAAGTAGAAAACTAGGAGTCATCATGTCCACATTTACACTTGTAGCACCTGCACCATAATGTTGTTTGTGTTTATAGAACTAAACGTTGTGATTATAATAAACTAAACCATATTTGTCAAAACAGGAAGAAGAAAAGAGTGCCAAGTACTAACCCACTGTCGATTCAAAAACAACGACAACAGTCATAACTGCCCACATAGCATTCCCTCCAACACCATCATACAAAGGCCTCATATGGTAAAAAAATGATACAAGCAAAAGGGACAATCCTACTTTGACACCATGGATACCTTTTTAAGTTCAGCAACTCCAAAATTCCAAGCCTTGTATAGTCATATCTCTTTCAGACATTTAATCGAACAGCTTTATGACATACTCAAATGCAACAATTGGTGAAAGGCAAATGGAGATTGTAAAAAGCCAAGAATTTCACAAAGACCTAACCCAAAAATTAAACCAAAACAAGAGTTCTACTGTAAAAATTCGCACATGGAGATTAAAAAATAAATAAAAGTTCTTACAAGATTTCAATAGCAATAGGTAAGAAGGAAATAAAAAGAAGAAGAAGACATACCCATATTGAATAGTGAGGCGGAACCACCAAGGCGCCTCCCGGAAAAGGGCGGCGAGATGGCAGAGAGAAGCTCGGCAATGGCTCTGAACGGCGTGGACTCTCTCTCTCTCTGCCGGACCTGGTTCTCTACTCCTCTTTCTGGTGCGTTTTGGACGTTAGGGTTTTTTTTAAGTTTGCATTTTAAAGTCACGTGAGTGACATGTGCTATTCTGTTAGTATTTTAACGTGTGTTTAACTGAAATATTGATTTAACACTTATGAATAGTTTAAGGAGTAAATTGGCCAATAAAAAAATTGAGGGAGTCTTTTGGCCAGTAGTTGAAAGTTTAGGGAGTGTATGAGCATTTTTTCCAATATCTAATATTTGAATTTATTCAATTCTCTTTATTACAGTTTATAGTACATACCGGCAATTTATATAATTACTTTTACTTCTTCACATTGGTTTGGTTAAAAATAAAAATTATGAAATGCAATGACTCAATGACTTTATTCAATGCCTTTCTCTTTTATCGTGGCTTTGAATGATTCTCCTAGAGAGTCATGTACGTCTTTTTTCTCATTTTTAATTTAGAGATGTGGCTACCACCCATGTTGCATGGCGTGGGTGGCGCATTAAACAATGGGCGAAGGCCTTCGAGTTCTCAACAATCTATTTTACGAGGCTACTTACCCATGATGGTTATGAGAATGTATTTCATGCGTCGGCAAAAAATCTGTCTCACTGACATGTAGGCCCTTCACTTATGGGGCCCACTTATCAGTGAGACAAAGGTCATATGCACTTGGTGTATACAAAACTCCTGCGATGGCTAGAGTTATCACAATAATCCCACTCTAACTATTCTCACGTAAATTTAACTACTTGTATGTCTCACTTGGTTACAAGTCTATGTTAACTATCTTAGTAGGACCGTTCGTGTCTTGGGGCCTTAAATAAACAAATGATTTTTACATAGCTTTTGTAAAATATGAAAATGTTGGCCCTAAACTAGTACTGTTGATGAAACTTTAAGTACCATTAGACTACCAACCATCATGATTTTCATTTTTTATATTAGAATAGTTTACTTAAACTGTACATTCTTCTTTTAAGATGAAAATAAATTGAACAAAAAAAGTCAAAAAACAAATTTTAAAATCAGAATACAAATTTGTCCCTTTTTTTAAAAAGCAAATTTGTTCATTTTACTGTTTGGACCTTCACTATCAAATAAAAAAACTAAAATGTACTTACTAAAATAAAAACACAGAGTTGTCCGAATTATTGTGGTGAGGCATATGTATTAATTCAACTTATGGCCAGCGCATAAAGATTCTTTACTTATCTTCTAAATCTTAATTTAATTTTTTTTTTTTATAAAAAATTTCAGATAAGATAAGGATGGCAGTAACGGAGATGTGGCTGTTGATCAATATCATCACTACAAGGTATGGTGAAAATAATAAAAAATTAACTGAAAAAAAAAAAAAAAAAAAAAAAAAAAAAAAAAAAAACTCCTATTAATCCCTATGTAGTACTTACCTTACTTTTGTGTTTTGACTTCTCTATATTTTGAAGGCAGATTGTGTTCGTCACAATTTAAATTTTCCAGTTTTTGAGCCTGACTAAATCCAAGATAATTAAGGAACTTAAAGACAAGTGTAACAATTTATTTTTCTTCTTATTATATGTTATAGGAAGATATTGGGATTATGGAGGATATGGGGTTAGATGCATACAGGTTATCAATCTCTTGGACCCGTGTATTACCAAGTAAGAATCTCTTTAATTTGTGGAAATCTTTAATTTGTTAGATAAAATTTCAGACACAGAAATAAGTATTGAAAGCAATATTTTCTTACCCTAATGTTCCTAACAATTTCATTTGAGGGCTAATTTCAGATGGATAGCTAAGTGGGGGTGTGAATAGGGAAGGAATCAATTACTACAACAAACTCATCAACGAGCTCCTAGACAAAGGTAATTGGTTCTATCTTATAATTCCAACAGCTACTATCAGCTTTTTCTTTTTCTTTTTTTTTCTTTTTTTCTTTTTTTTATCTTGTGCTTAAATTTGAGGAAATCAGAGGACACAACTTTTGTGTCACTACATTAATTTGTCACAATTCTAATGTGGTATACTTTGAAAGGTGAGTAAAAAAAGATGGGTCTAGCTATGTGAAAATGATAAACAGCTACTCATAATGTGCCACATCAAAATTTTGGTGAAAGGTTGTGACAAAAAAAATTATGGTCCTAGAGGAACTTCTTATATAGAGCAGAATTACCATAATCCACAAATCTACATCACCGAGAATGGTAATTTCTTTTAAATATTCTATCAATTGCATTTGCATAAGGCCAGTAGAAATGAAAATTTAGAATGTAGTATTTATTACTTGTTTGTCCATTTGAAGCTAAATATTCCTGATTATACTGTAGGAATTGATGAGCTCAACAATGCCACCTTGTCGCTTGAGGAAGCCCTTGTGGACAACCAAAGAATTGATTATTACTATAGTCATCTTTTGTACCTTCACAGTGCTATCAAGTAAGTACTTAATTAACAAGACTCTCCAAGACACACATTTACACACAAATCTAACTAGTTCTGACTTTTTTTTTTTTTTTCTTTTTTTTTTTTTTCTATTTTTAGGCATGGTGTCAATGTTAAGGGATATTTTGCATGGACATTATTGGACGATTTTGAATGGAACTCGGGTTACACTATCCGATTTGGAATTAATTTTGTGGATTATGAAGATGGGTTCAAAAGATATCGTAAGCTTTCAGCCCGTTGGTTCAAGAATTTTCTAAGCAAATAGTCAGGTCGATGTTCTTATTATGTATTACTATGTGAACATTGGACTGTCTCCATTCAATAATTAAACTGATGATCATTTTCTTTTGTCATTGTTCTTTTTGTTTGCAAAGTCAAATATGGATTACCTGAGTACCTGCTACATGAGAGATTCTCCAACTGTTATGGTCATACTCATACTAGTTCAACATTAATCTTGTGATTCTTGTCCCAAAAAATAAAAGTTACAAGAGGGTCCTATATATATGGGTCAATTGTTTTTGTTTTTTGTTTTTTAAATGCGAATATATGGGTCAATTAACCTAAGACTAACAGTATAATCGTATAAAGAAGATAGTAATGGGAGTACTATAGTACAGAGAGTATACTAGTATAATACACAAAGTATAACGTGCCTATATGTAATCTTGGGCTTGAATATTCTAATGTGGCTTCTCAAATTCAAGATGGATTTTGGAAAACTAGTTTGAGTTTGGACACAAGATCGATCACAAAAACATCCTGGGAATGTAATTTGGTGAAGAGGTTAGCTAATTGATAATAAATCAGCGTCGACATAATGAAATTGTAGCGTATTGAAAGAGGCGATGACAGAGAAAGAGAATCAATCTGTATATTAATATATAACTTCAAATTTTGGTCATCCACATTTTTTTTAATTAAAAAAATCATAATAATCATGTGACATCTCTCCCTCTCTCTAGGGTAGGGTCAAGAGCATGTTTGGATTAATTTATGTTTTAAATTAAAATTTTTTTCCAAAAGTATAAGAAATTGTTTTGGACATTGAAATTAAAAAAAAAAAAATTTGTTTGGTTAAAAAAATTAGAACACATTTGATTTTAAAAAACCAACAAAATCTAAAATCCAAAAAAAAAAATCATAATTTGTTTTATGCAAATAAGTACACACTTGCCAATTGACATCTCATGAAATTTCTAACAGAGATATCTAAGATTTAAATTGCCACTCCTCTCAGCTATAGAATTATTAAAAAAAAAAAAAACAACAACACAATTTATCTATAGAATCTGCTCATCATCATCTTGAAGAACTTAAAGTTTTTTTCTTTTCTTTTTTTGGGAGGATAATTGTTTTAATAATAAGGGAATGGGGATTCAAATCTTATTTATCCTTGTAAAGAAAACCAGACAATGCCTAAACTGTAAGACTTTTGCCTTGATGGACATAATTTTCAATAATATCAATGTGTCAAAAACTCAAAATTGATGAAATAACTTGTATCTAAATAATATTTCCTATATTATTGTGTTATTGTCCCTAACACATGTAACTATTAAGACAATTTAAAATTTCTTAAAATTGCACTTTTTCTTTTGGTACAAATGGAAATTAAATTATAAATGGGGAAATTAGGTACAGTATAGTCTAGGGTAGCTAATACTCCAAGCTTCATGCCCACACTAAAGTCAGGTCTCCTCAAAAAATTAGAGAAGGAACTTGCAATCATGGATCAAGGCACTGCAAAAATGACAATCAAAGCAAGAGTTAGCACTACCAGTGAAGACTGAGGATAGGTTTTGAATGCTCAAATTGTATGTTATCAGAGAATTTGTGTCCTATTTGAATTTTGCAATCCATCTTTAAAATTGCACTCTGCAATTGTCATTCATTCATAAATATATTCTTCCTTATCTTTTGGACTTTTAGAATTTTGCATGTGAATGGAGGCACCAATTGAAAGGGAACAAAGATATATATAGGATTCTTTCTTCACAATCTCAAAGCTGAAAATACCTACCTATTCTAGCATTAAAAAACTCATTCTTGTAAGGTCAATAAAATATGCCATACACAAATTTTTTTATACAATTGTCATTCATTCATAAAAAAATGCAGTTGTCATTCATGACGATTTGATTGCTTAAGCACGTACTATCAAAATTTTAGAATAATATATGCACATCAATGGTACGGTTTTGAATTTCATATTAGATTTTCTATGGAAAGTTTTGTGCTTTTGCGGTTGGACTTTTCTATTGACGGAATAAATATGTACATGTATCAGCATATTCTCTAATTAACCCTTAAAATATGCAGGTAGATTAGCCAGGTTGATGCTAAATCCTGGCTATGGGTTTAGCCAGCAATGTTTTATTTAGGTTCATTTCTGTTACCATTGCATTCTTGATGTAATGGTCATTTTACAAGTATAAATTTTAATGAGAGTGAGAGGGAAGTAAGGACTGAAATTATATTTTCTAGAAAAAAGTTTTAAAACACGAAATTGATGATATATAATGTACAATAATGAACATGTAAGAATCAATACCCTAGCATACTGCATATAGTTATCTCTTTTTGGGGGGACAATTTTTTTTTTTTTTTTTTTTTGTTTAATGGAAAGAATCTTTTATAACTTGGAGGATATCTATAACTGTACGTACAATGTCACACAATCAGTTGAAGACTACTATAATAACTAAAATATTGCCTGTCTTTATCAATCATTTGATTTTTCTTTTTTTTCTTTTTAGATAAATTAGATTATAGTGTTCCTCACTTCCTATATAAAAAGCCAGCAGATAGCACCTAGTGCTACACAAGACAATCAAAATCAATAATGGCATTTCAAGGCCATCCAATCTTAGGCCTCCTAGCTCTTCTCGGCTTATTGATTAATGTCATTGCTGTTACACCAAGCTATGACACTACTTCACTCAATCGGAGTAGTTTTCCAAGAGGTTTTTTTTTTGGGACAGCAGCTTATCAGGTAACGAAGTCACAATTATTTTCTCTATGCTAATTTGTATCATAATTTTTATTCAAATGTCCTGAGATGTCAAGCATATGATGAATATAATTATGTGCACATGTGTATTTTGTCAAATTTCCAGCAAGAAGGTGCAGCAAAAGAAGATGGTAAAGGACCAAGTATATGGGACACTTACACACATAGATATCCAGGTCTCTCTCTCTCCAACGATATGAAATTTTTTTATTTATGAGTAGAACTTATGACACTTGAAAGTTTGAGTTATCAATGAAATATTAAGTACAAGTTTGTCTTTCCATTCTAGATGCTCAATTCTCTGTACAAGAATTGGCGTTATAAATTTTTTGTCTTTGTTCGTGTTTTCCACTGGAGAAAGTGTACACCAAATTTGACAACAAATTTCACATTTGTTAATGTGCCGTATATAATTGATATGCTATAAAGTGATGTTAACAATAATCCCAGTTGACAATGACAATAATGTTGCCACCAATTATATTCTCCCAGCTCAACAAGGTGTGGAAAAAAGTTGTAAAATTGATTGTGCTTAAAGCATTGTACTTTTCACTGGCCTTGACTTTTAACCAGCTCTTGGGCACTAAAGTATTCATTATGGTAGTATTCCACATTTTTACGTACACTTTGTGTTAATTGTCCTGCATGATAGATTGCAAATAGTAAAAAAAAATTAAAAGTTTATGTAATAGTAACAAATAATCAATCACAACTTATACATAAGGTGGCTGTAAAAAAATATGTGAAAGATATAGGTGTTAGCATTATCGCGAATATTTTTGTGTAATATTCTGTGTCTAAGGGCTTACTGTCTTTAAAATGACAAAAAAACAATTACGGAAAATGACATACTCGGCAAGGAAAATGACAGGAGTCAATGTCAGAGCAAACAAAACACTCCAAAACTGATTAGGAAAATTTAACTTCTTCCCATAGAAAAACTAGGAAAGCAATAATGGTAAGAGCCCAGTCGACTCATTATTCTAGCTGCTAAATGATAAATTACTTTATCTATTGTATTTTTTTATTTTATAAAATATAAAGGTTTTATTTTAAATTTTAACACAATAAAATATCATAAAAAATTCAATAAAATAATATATCATTCAACGGAGAAAACACAACCACAACCATCGTCAAAGACAAATATGAGCAACCTAGAGCATAAAAACCAGAAAAATATGAGCAACCCAGATCGAAACAAAAAAAACATGCAGATCGAAACCAGATTAGAAAACCCAGAAAAACAAACAGATCAGAAATATGAGCAAAAACGAGCAGAAAACCAGATCAGAAAAATGAGCGACCAAGATTAAAACCAACAGATCGAGAACAACCAGCCCAAAACACAAAAATTGCCGAAACCCACACCTGAAGAACAAACCCGAAACCCAGCCCAAAATCACGCCGAAACCCATACCGAAACAGAAACACAACCCAAAACTCAGCCCGAAATCCACTCTAAAACACAAACACAAGTGCCGAAACCCATACCGAAACAGAAACACAAACGCCAAAAATGGGTCAGCGATGGAGGCTTGGGACCTGGGGCTTGGGTCGGCGGCGAGTTGAGGAAGAAAGATGGTCGGAGCTTGGCAGGGGAGATGGAGGAAGAGAGAACCAAGAGCTTGGGAAACAAAGGGAGTCTGTAACAGGGAAAAAAATAATAATAATAATAATAATAATAATAATAGGACGTAGAACAAAAAGGTTTTTTTATTAACATTCAGTTACTGTAACAACGTAGATAAAAAATTTATGTATACCATCAGCATTGTAACACTCTTTTTATATATGATGGTGCAAAAAATAGCATTTTAGCATTACCATTGTGAATACTCTAAAGAATGTTGTAACCATTGACCTCGTAAAGGCCATTAGTTGGGCCCCTTTAGATTTATGATGATATTTAATTTAAAACATAAAATAAATTCATTTTTAACAAAGAGGATTTGTCGTTGTTTTAAAAGTCAGGGTCCAACACTTATAGGAACAGTGGCGGTGCCACGTTATGCTCAAGGTGTTCTTAGGAGTACCTTGACTTGAATTTTTTTATATATATATATAATAATTAAAAAAATTTATTTGTTTACCCTTAAAAGAAATAATAGGAACACCCTTAATCAAAATTAGGAACACTCTCAAATTAAAAAAAAAAAAAAATTATTTGTTTTACTTTCAAGCAAAAAAAAAATGAACTAAAATTTGAAAAAAAAAAAAAAATTGTAACAGACCAAAACAACGGACCGCATTACGGCAAGCCCAACATCAAGCCTACGGCAAGCCCACAGCAAGTCCAACAGTTTACAGAGGAAGCAAACCCACGGATTTTCAAAAAAAAAAAAAAAAAAAAAAAAAAAAGCACATTAGAAATTAGAAACCTCAAATCAAAAAATCAGTACATCAGAAATCACTAAAGCTAAAGCAAACCTAAAAACCTTAGAAATCACTAAACTTTAGCGCAAACCTAAAAACAGAGCAACACCAACGCCTCCCCTTAGAAGTTAGATCGGTCCAGTGACTCCAGTCGTAGTCGTCGCCCCTCATCGGATCGGAGAACCGTCCAGTCGCAGTCCAGAGCACATCGTCGTTCATTAGAGATTGCTCGCACATCGTCGTTGTCGCACGTCGTCGCTGTCGCACAGATATCTCTCTCTCTCTCTCTCTCTCTCTCTTCTTTAAAGAGTAACTTTATCTGATTGGCTGAAGCAGTGGAGCTTTTAACTTTATTAATATTTTGCCCTTTTTTTTTACTTTTTTTTTTTTTGGCTTTATCTCATGATTTTTATGATCTTATCCGTTGGTTGGTGTGTGTGTGAGATATGTGTTGGTGTTGGTATTGGTATTGGTATTGGTGTTGGTGTTTGTGTTGTTCAGTTGGTGAGATATTAATTGTTTTTAGTGTAATGTTACTGTGATTGTGAAATTTTCTGATTAGCAGCTAGCTCTTGTGATTGGGGGGCATCAAACAGGCTTGTTTGTTGAATGGGGTAGGGGGTGGGCACATGGAACCAGGTAATTGAGTAAAGTAGAGTAATAATTTTATGTTAGACTAAATTAATAATTAATAATTTAATAATTAAAGCAGTGTAATTGGGTAAAGCAATGTAATTGGATAAAGTAATAATTAACAATTTAATTAACCAATACATTATAAAAGACAAACAAATTAAATTTTGTTAGGCTAAACAACAATTAATAATTTTATAATTAATGAAACTATAATATAACAAATTATAGTTTATAAAAGACAAACAAATTAATGAAACAACTAAACAAAGAAGCATAAGACTTATTAATTAGTCTATTTGCTTGTGAAGTTAGTTTTGATCCTTCCTGTTGCTGCTGCAACAGCACAAAGAAGTTTTTCAACAATGAAATATATAAAAAATGAACTGTACAATCAAATGAGAGATCAGTGGATGAATGATTGCTTGGTTATGTATATTGAAAAATATGTAGTTTGTAGCATTGATAATGAGACTATCATGCAACAATTTCAAAATATGAAAACTTGTAGAAGATAATTGTAAACTTTATGAATTTACGTATTTTTTTATTGTTGTTGTTGTCAATATAGAAATTTTTTTTTTTATTAGATCGCGTAATTTATACTTATTGAGAAACAACTTGGAAAAAATTCCTGAAACCGCCACTGTATAAGAAGCCATGGCTTCATGGTTGATGCAAAAAGTGACATGGGGATTTTTTATATATATTTTATTTTATAGAGTTTCAATTTATGACATCAATTAGTTTTTTATGATTGTGTTTTTTATCATTAAACCAAGATGCTAATTCGTTTTTTATATAAGCGAGGATTGAACCATTGATCTCTTATTAAATCATCAGAAACTTTATCTGTTAAGATAATTGGAATTTTAATATATAGTAAACTCATGAAATTTGACAGTGCTGTTGTTTAGGAAAAAAAAAAAAAAAAACCTCTCTCTCTCTCTCTCTCTCTCTCTCTCTCTCTCTCTCATATATACATACATACATATATATATATATATATATCTTAGGGCAATTTGAAATTCTCTAAAATTTTTAGCATAATTTCATTCTAAGATTTTTACAATTTCAACAATAAGTTAATTAGATTTTGTTACATAATTAATAACTTAAATAAATATCAAAATAATACTAATAATTTTTATATAAATATTGATAAGCTGACAATATCTACACCATTTATTTTGTTTTAACAATTATGATATACTTTCAAGGGGTTTGGCTTACTTTTAGTAATTTTTTTAATGGACATGTTATTTTGTTTTGAATATACATTGACAAATGATATTGACTTTTAATCTCCAGTTTTTATTTAGTTAGTGGGTGATGTGGTAGTCTCTTATTAAAACAAAATGAGATTCTTTTTTAAAAAGTACTGGAGGTTAGCCAAACTTGACTTTGAGGATACTCTTCTCCTAATTGATTTTCTTTAAACAAAAAATAAAAATAAAGAAAGAAAAAGAAGAAGGAGAAGAAGAACACTATAGAGTGTAAACATGTCTATTTTACGGCTCAAATGACTAGTTCTTAGACAATAAAAACCTTTGGTGTTCTCTAAATACGATATTAACTTATTATGAATTTGTACGTAGGATAAAGGATGGTAGCAATGGAGATGTAGCTGTTGATCAATATCATTGGTACAAGGTATGTTACTCCATGTTCGTAATGAAAATTGAAAAGAAAGCGACTCATATTAATTAGCATAGAAGTCGTGAATGTCAAAAGTATTGTAACCCAATAATATAGCTTTGTTTGTTTTAAGTTTCTTTTATAAGTTAAACATGATTCAAATCACCCCTCCCCTGCCTATTGCAGTTAATTATCAAAGAGTAAATCAAAAAGTTCCTAATGAGTAGTGTGTTTTGACTTCTTTTACATTTTTTGGGCCCAATTATGTTTGCCACATTGTACTGTCTTCTATTCGAAAGAAGTAAGCACATCTAATAAAATACAAGATAATCACAATATTAGAAATCTTCATTTAGATTTTTTAAAACAATTTTTATATCTTTTTTGCTATACATTGCAGGAAGATGTTGGGATTATAAAAGAGATGGGTTTAGATGCATACATATTCTCAATCTCATGGTCCCAGGTAGTACCAAGTAAGATTGTCCTTTTCACAGTCCTCTATATTCTAATCTAAAAGGTTAGATCCATCTAATGATCAAAAGAACATAAAAATTTGTACCACGAAGTAAACATCTTAAATTGGAATGGAATGGCTATTGTTTTATGACCATATTATGTTCCTAACAGTCTTATTTGTTGGACTAATTTCAGAAGGAAAACTATGCGAGGGTGTGAACAAAGAAGGAATCAAATACTACAACAACCTAATCAATGAGCTACTAGCCAATGGTCATGATGCATTCTTAAATTCCATCATGTGTCATCATCAACTTATCATGCGCTCTTAATTCGCTATTGTTTGCAATGATTAAATTCAGGTCTACAACCCTTTGTGACCCTTTTCTACTGGGATCTTCCTCAGGCATTGGAAGATGAGTATGGTGGTTTTTTAAGCTCTCATGTTGTGTAAGTGGTTAATTTTTATCTTATGATTGACCATTTTTTTTTCATTGGAATTCTAATTAATATAAATTTCAAAAATTTTATCATGATGATTTTTAAAATTTAAATTAGTGACCCATTTTTAATAAGGAATATGTTAACGTGTAATAGGCTGTGGGCCTTAGGCCATCTTGTTTACTTATATAGCACACATACTTGTACTACACACTCTTGAATAAAACAGGGGCTATTTAATGATTTTTTTTTTTAAATTAATGACCTATTTGTGAGGTTGCTAGCTCATTGTCTAACAAAAATATTGATTTTGATATCATTTGCCAAGATTTAATCATTACAATTTTTTATGTGAAGTTGTGATATGACATGTTAAAATAATATTAACCTACAATTTCAATAAGACATTTAACTTCCATTCATTTGCAATATAACCTTTCTTCCAAGGCACTCCACGTAAGTCAGCTAAAATGATATCGTTTTGAAAGAATATATATATATATATATATATATATATATGAGATATATTCAAGTTACACATTTTCTAAACTATTTTAAATAGATCCAATGATTAAAAAATATACTTATTAATGCTAATATTCTGAATAGGTCTCATTAATTATCTCTTATTTATTGCATTATACCGTTTCTTAAAAAAAAAATTCCTGCATTGCACGTCTCACTATCTCTCTATCTCTTTCCCCTCCACCACTCTTCCACCTCCATAGTCAGGTCATTGGCATATAAAAAAAAAATAATAATAAAAAGCCACTTTGTGCACAACTGGTTATAACAAGGGAAAATTTAATAGTTAAGATAAAGGAAATGCGTTAGATAAAGTTTCTCAAGAAAAAAAAAATGTTCATCCTATATAATTAGTTTTTTATTTTCATTTTTCTTTGACAGACACCTCAATGGAAAATTCTTGATTTTGAAATATATGACATAGCTCAATATTGAACTATACTTATGAATGTCAAATTATATCTTTGTTTTTTAGGGTGAAGTGTGTGTATTGGTTTAATCATCAACGTAATTCGAACTCCATTTGTTGCATGCCTAGTGAATTTTTTATGGGTTTTTAATACAATATATATATATATATATATATATATCTCCATACCAAGATTCATCACAAGTACAGGTGATGATATTGAACTAGTGTTACTATGTTGATCTATGAAGCACGGGTGCGTTTTCGGATTCGGATGCGGGTGTGGGACTCGGCAATTTTTGAAAAATCTGGGTGCAGGTGCAGCAATTAAAAAATTATTAAAAATCATTTTATTTATATTTTCTATATATTTTTACTATTAAAATATTCTTAAAAAACACATTACTATGCCTTGATTCACAAAACAAAGAAAGAAGAAGGCAAGAAATACAAAACAAAACACAAAAGAAAACACAAAAGAAGCAACAAATATTCAAAATAAAATTAAGGAATAATAGATTTAGGATGTTTGGGCCTCATTCAAAGCCGATTTCAGTTGTTCCGGTGTGATTTAAGGTAGATTTCAGCTTGTTTTGGCCATTTCGGTACGTTTCGGCCGTTTCGATCGCCTGTCGAATCAGCCGATACGGCTTGATTCTGGCTGAATATGCCCGGTTTGGCATGAATCAAAGCCGAGTCAGTGCGAATCCGTGAAAAAAAACCAAAGCTCTGACGCGGCACTGACGCACGAGCAACCACTTCGGATGCAACGTCTCACATCGGACTCAGATGCGACACCCTCTCAGCCGCGTCAGTGCTTCATAGATGTTGATACAAAATCCGTTTACAAAAGCAGTAGTTGTAAAGATCTACAATGTTAGCATATACATTATCTAGTTAGTGAAAAAATGAAGTACCATTTGAAAAGATCTGCGATGCTGGACCATATGAAGAAAATGAGCAATGTGGTGATGGAGATGTGAAGAGAAGGGAAAAAAAATTGTACTTGACAACTTCAAAAAGAAACCATATGAAGTGGGTAATGAAATTGTACTTGACAACTTCAAAAAGTGGAAGACTAACCAGTTGTGCAACCAGTAGTTTTTTTTTTTTTTTTTTTTTGGCCAACGTCCTGGCCGTGGAGGTGGAGGAAAAAGAGATAGAGAGACAGAGAGACGTGCAATGGAGGCATTATTTTTTTGAGAAATAGTGGAAAAAAAATTAGAGAGAGAGATGTATACTTTTTTGTGTTTTTTTAGGTTTAGAGATAGGTATGGAATGCAATAAATAAGGAGTAATTAATGAAATCCTAATCAGAATATTAGTATTAATTAGTGTCTTTTTTATCGTTGAATCTACTTAAATCCAATGGTTTAGAAAATGTATAACTCTAAAGAGTTACACTTGGTGTAACTTGAACACATCCCTCTCTCTCTCTCTCTCTCTCTCTCTCTCTCTCTCTCTCTCTCTCTCTCTCTCTCTCTCTCTCTCTATATATATATATATATATATATATATATATAAACTAAGAGCAAGACTTAGGTATAGTACTTAAATGCTGTTTCTTAGATTCTCCTTTTAAGATTCTATCATGTGATTTTTTTTTGTTTTATGGAATGGAAGTATATGTTTTAATTAAGTAGTCACGTAGCTAAATCTTAAGATAAGAATCTAAGGAACAGTATCTAAAGTATTGTACCTAAGTTTTGTCCATAAACTAATGGCAAGATTAAAGCAATTTAGACGAAATGACTAAATTAAAAATATATTAAAATCAAAAATTAAAATGACAAATATGGATTTAATATGTATAAAAGCTTTTTGCTATTTGGATATTTAGACCTTCTAGGTCATATAACTGAATCAGGCAAGCTAAAAATTTCGCGCTCATCGTATAAATGCACAATTAATTAGTGTAAGGCCAATTTCTAAATAGTTTGGGGACTTTTGTATGGTTATGTTTAGGGATGATTTTCGGGATTATGCTGAGCTTTGCTTTAAGGAATTTGGTGATCGTGTTAAGCATTGGACCACACTAAGGCTGTGTTTGTTTTGGCTGAAATACATTTCAGGAAATCGTTTTCCTAAAATCGCCGTGTTTGGTACGTTCAGAATATTGGGTCAACTGAAATTCTTTTCCGCGTTGACCGTAAAATCTACCTCTTCACACGGAAAATATTTTCAGTTCTTATTTTACCTTCAAATCACATTTTCGGACTGAAAACAGAGAGAGAGAGAGAGAGAGAGAGAGAGAGAGAGAGAGAGAGCACGAAGAGAGAGAGAGAGAGAGGAGAGCACGAAGAGAGTGAGATCGCGCTGTCGCCGAATCGGTCAAGATCGTCATCCTCAACCCGACGGCTCCGCCGTCGAGCTTGCGCCGGGCGAGGTCGCGGCGCGAGATCACGCCGATGAGATCGGTGACCCACCGATCTCTCTCTTCCTCCTCCCTGTCTCACCTCCCTCTCTCAGTTAGACCGAATGGTTTGTCCATGGATGTTTTGATTTTTGTTTGTTTAAAAGTTGATAGATTGCAATTTTCTATCATAAAATTTGTTTGAAATGTGAGAAAATAGCTGAGAAAATGTGAGAAATCAGTGGAAAATTTACATTTTCAGAATTTTACCAAACGCTTGAAAATATCTTCCAAAGTATTTTATAAAATGCTACCAAACACCTAAAAACATTTTCTTTTCCCGAAAATATTTTCACCTGAAATTATTTTACATCCGGAAAATATTTTACATCCAACCAAATGCAGCCTAAATGATCCATGGGGCTACAGTCTAGGTGGTTATGCATACGGGGCGTTAGCACCAGGTCGATGTTCTGATTGGCAACAGTTAGGTTGCATCGGTGGAGATTCCGGGACAGAGCCGTATTTGGTGTCACACAATCATCTTCTTGATCATGCATCTGCTGTCAAAGTATACAAGCAAAAATATCAGGTTCAACAGGTTGTATTATTTCTTGTTTTATTTTAAAATGAACTACATTCATTTTATCCAAAAGACAATCTAAGTTACTTCATTTTAAAAACTTCAAAATTTGCAAATTAAATTGCTTCAGTAAGAGTAAACATTTCTCTTTTTGGTTAGTGTGGGTTTGAACTTTAAATTAACTTTTTGTTAATTCAGTTAGTTGACAAAAATACAGTTATCTTAGCTTGAGTATCTATATATAATTAAGCAAGATTTTGCTATGTGCAGGCAGCACAGAAAGGCATTATAGGTATAACCGTAGCTGTAAACTGGATGGTGCCATTTTCTGATGCGAGGCAACACAAAATTGCCACCCGAACAGCGCTTGATTTCATGTATGGATGGTAAGTATACTAGAACTATAAGCAATTTTTCTCTTGCTGTTCATCACTATCAATTTCCCTTTAACATTTTGGCTTAAATATACTTTTGCATACTGGTACTAATACATTACAATTAGCAACATGATCTAATAAGCTCAAATCGATCTATATATTGGTCATCAATCTAGCCAGAAAAAATTGTATTTGTAATGTCAGCAGGACTAATACATAATAATGACACACTTTGATATGTTATTTTAGGATTATTGCTAGTCTAATTAAGAGGACCAAGTCTGTAGGTACATGCATTTTTATTAAACAAGCAAACTAGGCATTGGCAGAGGAAGGGGAAGCTGGGAGATATTCCCATAGAATTTCATTTCCCCCTACCCTCCTGCATTTATAAGTATATAATTTAACATAGCTAGCTCAATAAATCAAAATATATTCAAGATACATTTTCCTAAAGATAGATAAATTTATATAAATAATTAATGCATTATTGTTTCCTCACATATCTCTTGTACCATATTAGTTCATTAATTCAAAGCACATTCAAAAAACAAAAAAAAAAGTTCCTAAAAATAGAAAACTAATCCATATAAAAAAAATAAAAATAAAAAGCTTTTAATTTATTTACCAAAATTAATCTAGAATTTTCTAGTCTATAAATCTTATATTGAGTTCATTTTTATTTTTATACAATGCCCTCAAGATTATCTAAAAATTTTCCCATATCTTTTTTCTTTTCTTTTCTTTTCTCTCTCTTTTTTTATTTTTTAATTTTTTTAATTTTTTTTTTATCTTGCTATTATTTCAAGTTTATTGGTAGTGAGATGAAGTTTTCCTTTAAACTAATTGAACTACTACCAGTCTTGCCATATCTTTAATTTAATTGAACTACACAATTCTTCATATGTTTCAGGCTTCTATTTGACTGGTAGTAGTTGCTTACAAAGAATAGAATTGTGGCAGGTTTATGGATCCCCTAACCACTGGTGACTGATAAGGGTTATCCCAATGACATTATGCTGACGAGCCTGGGACTGACGACCCTAGGGCTGACGACATCAACTCTTGGGCAACCTGAGGCTGACGACCCAAAGCATATGGAGACCTAAAGCTGACGGTCTCAGGACACGAGCAAGCCTGACGCGTAGCCAAGCTGACGGGGACAGACTGACGAGGTTAGCCTCGGCTCCGTCTACAACCTTACTTGACCAACACGCATATATAAATAATTCTTGAACGACACGTCTAAGTATGGAGACTCCTACAAGGACAAGGATTCTAGGAGATACGTGGGATCCAAATATTACTGTCCTAAAAGGAAAAGAGCTCCTTGACCAAGGCTTGAATCTCGGCCCAACGCTACTATAAATACCCCAAGACCCTCTCAAAGTAAGGTACGCACAAATAACTCAACTCTAGCACTCTAGTGTTGAAAGTAAAGGTTTCTAACTTAACCTTCGGAGGGTACTTGGCCGGTACCACGCCGGTGCCCTTTCAAAGGTCTTCACTCTCTTTGTTGTGCAGGTACGTCATCGGGAGCACGTGTGGACCGTGTAGCTTACTGACGATTTTATTGCATCATCAGTGACTATCCACATAGCATGCGATGTCTAGTTGGAGATCGATTACCCAAATTCACGAAAGAGCAATCCAAGCTAGTAAATGGCTCATTTGATTTTCTAGGGCTAAACTACTTCACTGCTAACTATGCAGCCTATTCAGATTACCCCAAATCTGAAAACACAAGCTACATAACAGATTCGCAAGCTGATCTTTCTTGTACAAACTCAAGCATTTGGAGCTTTGATTCAGATTTTCTTATCTAACTCATATATATATATATATATATATATATATATATATATATATACACACTAACAAGACCATGCTCTTTTTTTTTTTTTTCTACTTTTGTTGTGGTAGCTGAACGCAATGGGATCCCCGTCGGTCCAGGGGTGCGTATGACATACATAAGATTATATACATATGTATATATATATATATATTTGTATGCTTGGAAAACATCATTCTCTTTTGTCTAATTATATGTTGGCAAACCAAAATAGCAGTAGTACGTACTTCACAAATTTGAAGTTTTTTTGGAACACTTCTTGAAAATTCTTATGACAAACTCCATTTTCTTGAAAATGAATTTTCAGGCTGCTTCAAATTGGCTCTATTCTATCCAACTGGAATTCGAGACCTTCTGTTATACACAAAGAGAAAGTATCACAACCCACTAATTTATATTACCGCAAATGGTACTTCTCTTTTTACTTTCCAATCAAGGTCACATAAAGTTATGATATTAATGGTAGAAATACAAAATTTGAAAGGAATGATAATTTGGTGTCTAATTAAATCTAAAAATCTGCCACTATATTATAGGAGTTGATGAATTCAATGATGCCTCCTTGTCACTTGAGGAAGCCCTTGAAGACTACCATAGAATTGATTATTACTATAGTCATCTTCACTATCTTCGTAGTACTATCAAGTAAGTAATTAGGAACCTTTTCAAAAAAAAAAACAAAAAACAAAAAAGTAAGCAATTAAGATCTCTCTCCCCCCCCCCCTCTCTCTCTCTCTCTCTCTCTCTCTCACACATAAATCCAATATTTAATATTGTTTTATTATTACCAATCACAATATGCCATATTAAAAATTGTGAAAAAATAAAAATTGATGAGGCTAAAGTCTAATTGATCCTCTTTTTTTTTTTCTTTTTTTCTTTTTTTTTTTTTTTTTTTTTTTTTTTTTTTGTAGGGACGGTGTTAATGTGAAAGGATTCTTTGCGTTTTTATTGTTGGACAAGTTTGAGTGGGATGTGGGTTACACCTTTAGGTTCATCATCAATTATATAGACTACAAAAATGAGCTAAATAGACATCCCAAATTGTCTGCCCATTGGTTTAAGAATTTCCTCAAGAAATAGTGATGACAGATTATGGATGATACCCATGTTGAATTATCTAATAGCATCGAACCATCTTCAAACTATAAACTTTAAGATAATTTATTCTCTATTTTTTTCTTTTATTTCTCTGAATAATGTTTGTATTTAATAAAAAATAATAATATTGTCACTCTTTACGAACTCAAATAATATTTCTTAAATTATATATATATCTCACATGCATGAGAATTCTTTCCCACTTATTTTGGCAATCTCACACAACAACTTTGGAATCTTGTCTTTTGTTGTCAAATTCTCCTCATGACCGTAAGCATCATGTTCTTGAATGCCCCGCAGCCCCGCAGGGCAAAATATTATACAAATACTGGGCTTACTTAAATAAGTGTTAGTTCTTCTGTTTTGTTTGTTTGTATTTTCGTTAATTGAAGTCAAAGACGAGTTAAAGATGTTATTGATCACCTGTATATCTAATTTGTTTCACTTGATTGATCTAAAATCAATTCAAGGGTTTTTAAATTAATTAAGGCAAACCAATGTCTTCAAACCAAGGATTTTTGAACTCAGAAATTTGGTTATGGGAAGAGAAGATATTAGGCACCCCAACTGGTGAAGCTAGGGGGGCTTGGGGGCCATGCCCCCTAAGTTTTGAAAGTTTACGTTAATAATAGTTCTTTAAAAAAAAAAAAAATTATCTTAAAAATTAGGAAAGAACTTAACCACTGGCTCCCCCTAAGATCTTTGACCAAAAAAAAAAATGTATGCACATTTCAGTCCTTAGAAGTAAAAAATCCAGCCTGTTCTATGGACTTTGGCCCGTAAACAAATTTGCAATTAGAAAAAATAAATAAATAAATAAAAATAAAAACTCAAATCCCTTCCTTTTTTTTTTTTTTTTTTTAATACAAGATAGGATTTCCACTCTAGCATAATCTAAGGGTGCGTCCGTTTGGAGAGAAAATAGGGAGGATGGAAAACTAAGGGAGGAAAACAGACATTTTCCACTGTTCGTTTGGAGAGAAAATGAAGGAAGGATGGAAAACCGGGAGGAAAATTTTCCTCCCGGGCCCACAAAAATTTTCCTCCCAATTTAGGAGGAAAATGAAGGGGAGAAAACCATGGGATGGGGGCATTTACTAAAATGCCCCCATCCCACCTGAAGGTGTTTTTTTTTTTTTTTTTTTTCAACGTTCAGTGATTTTTTTTTTCTTTCAACGTTCAGTGACTTGCTTGAACCTTTTGTTTTTGTTTTTGTTTTTGTTTTTTTTTTTTTTTTTCTTTCAACGTTCAGTGACTTGCTGGAACAAAGGTATTACCTGAACGTTTTTTTCTTTTTTTTTTTTTCATTTCAACGACCTGAACGTTTTGTCTTTTTTATTTATTTATTTTTTCTTTTCAAAGTTAAACCTTTTTCTCTCTTTTTTTTTTTTTTTTTTCATTTTAACGTTACTATTAACAAGGGTATAATAGTCAATTTATACCCTCTCACTTTTCCACCCCTCCAACTGGACACACAAGAGGGAAAACTAAATATTTTCCATCCTCCCACTTTTCTATCTTCCCACAATTTTCCATCCTCCCACTTTTCCACTCCTCTAACCGAACAGACCCTAAGTGTATACGGGTGTGAAACTTCCCTTGGAAACTTGAACCCCGATTCTTGCCCTCCACATCTCACAAGTATTTATACTTGTAAAGTGACCACCACACCAAAGGTGCGTGGTGGTTAAATCTCTCCTTAATTAGGATTATTAGTGCTAATTAAATTAGGACTCTAAAATCCAAATAAATGCACATAAATCTTGAAATTAGCTTTACAAAACACTACCCAAACTTCTCAAGTCACGGGCCTTTACTCTTAAAATAAAATCTAAATTTATTACCCAAAAAAAAAAAAATTGTCATTATGTTGTCATCTAAAACCAAGCAAGTGGGACACCAATTAGTGATCCCTTTAAGTCTTTGAGGCCATTGAAGTCCCGAGCAGTTGAATTTAAGGCCTCATTTAGGAGAAGGAAATGGAATGGAACGGAAATGAATGAAAAGATTAATTTAATAATATTCTTCCCTTTCCTTATTTGGGAGTTTTAATATAGGGAATGGAAAGACTATTCTCTTGTTTGGGAGTTTAAGTGGGAATGAATGTAATGGGTAGGAGGAAACACTTATTCCTCTCTATTTTTTTAAAATCTCAAATTTTCATTCCTCCTAAAATTGGGAGGAATGGGAGGGAATAAAATTAGATTTAATGATTTTTTTACTAAAACTCCTAAAACACCCCTATATATTCAACCCCTTATTTTAAAATAAAGGTCTAATAGTAGTATCGTTATAAAATGATTCCATTCCATTCCCTCTATGTTACTCCTGAAAATTCGGATTTATGTGAAAACACAAGAGCTTGTTCAGACTCCAATTAAAAAATACGGCTAGATTGCTTTTACTCTAACTTAAACTAAGTGTGGAATAAGAGTAAATGGGTGCAAATAACCGATAACATTACCCTAAGCCATATTCACCCATTATCAACAATAAAAGAAAAGTTTAAAGAGTAAGGAAAAGAGATGCAAACACAAGATAACACCAAGAAGTGTTATCAATGAGGAAACCGAAAATTTCGACAAAAAACCTCTCCATGACCCTCCAAGTCAAAATCAATTCGGAAACTGAAAAACTCGACAAAAAACCTTTCCACGACCCTCCAATTCAAAATCGATTCACTGGAGAATAAAGTTGGAGTACATGAATAATAAAAGACCTTCCAAACCTAATCTACCCCTTGTATTTGAGTCCTCCAAGCTCCTGCTACCAACTGGCTTCTTAGAACGTTGTCCTCTCTAGCTTTCCAAATCTCACAATTCAGCCCGATTACATCCACCAATGAATGACTCATTCCAAAGCTTCCCAACAGCACCAAAATCTCACTTAACACTCAAAATGGGTGTGGTAAGTGTTTTGACTATCAACCTCTTAAGAATATGGAGATGGAGATGGAGATGTAGAAGTTGAGGAAAACTACAAAGAAATGTGTAGATAATTGTAGGTATAATAATCTCTAACTTTCAAGTGTATTTTTTATGGTTTTTTCTCTAAAAAACGCTCCTTACAATTTGTGGGTAATGAATGTATATATATTATGGGTAAAGACTTGGTAAAATAAAACACAACTTTTTGTTAAATAAAGAGTTTCGTGAGTACTTCGTGGGATAGCCTTTCTCGCAAGACATTCGCAAAAACCTCCAAGCTGGCATGACTCTTCATTTTCCAATCATGTACTCTACACGTGGCTCTTTCGCGGGTAAGCTTCTTGTGAGGCACTCGCGAAATCCACTTGTTCATCATTTTAAGCTTGAGTCTTCACACTCTCTCACACTTATCCCTTACAATTAAAAACCCACATAAATACAAGGAAATATGATTGAAGAAATTACAATCAAATTTGACACAGAATTAAAGCCAATATAAAATATATATAAATTACAAATTTACAACTCCCAAACAAGATTACTTTTATTCCATTCATTTTCATTATTTTCTATTTCTTAATTTTAAAACATCATATCAAGGTTACTTAATTCCATTCCATTCTATTCCATTTCATTCTTTTCCCTTACTTAAATATATTTTCTTCCATTCCATTTCTTTTCTTTCCATTCCCTTATGGTCATTTCATTCTATTCCATTCCCTTATAAACTCTCAAACGAAGTCTAAGTGATGAGCCATACGTCTCTCTCTCTCGTTCTCTGCTGCAACTTCAAGTTTTTCTTTTTGATCCTTTCTGCTACTTTTTAACTCTTGTTTGAGACCAGTTCAAGTTTTTTGGATAGAAGAGGAATGTAGTCTTTGACGTTTTGCTAATATAGAAAAATGTACAGATAATAAATATTATGGTTTGAAGTTAAAATTATCTCTAGACTAGACTAGATTAGACTAGGCTTTATTTTATTTTATATTGTTTGATTGAGTTTGTGGTTTCAATTAAGCAATTTATCATTCAGCAAAAAAAAAAAGCAATTTATCAGTAGACTCTTTTAACAGTACTATAGCAATTTATTATAATTTGATAATAGTACTTTTTTTGTTTTTATTTTTTGAAAAAAATAATACTTTTTTGTTAATTGTTTGTTTAATTGATAGTAGGGGCTTGAGCAATTAAATTAAATGATTGTTAGACTTGTTTATTCTATAGGAATTGAAGATTATATAATTCAATATTCATATTTTCTAATTGTGAATAATTTACAAAGAACTAGCTTGAATCTTTTAAAAGAAAAAGTTTTTTATATTCAGAGGTTAATATCCAATCTTATATCTCAAATGTTGAAACTGCAATTGCTGAAACACCTAGAACAACTCAAAGATTTGAACCCAAAGAAATCAATATTGTTCCTATAAAGCGATTGCTTAGGAATTTAGTTCAAAATCAATTACAAATGATTTTAATGTCATGAAAGAGCATAGGGCACAACTTTGTTGGGTTAAATTTAATTTATGAAATAAAAATATGTTAGGTTTTTTTTTTTTTTTTTAGTGAACTTAAGAACTTCATTGTATTTACCTTGGCCTCTCCTGGGAAAAATTCCTGGCTTTGCCACTGGGCACCCTACACCACCTATCCAAAAGATAGTACATTTTTAAATTTAATTCTAACGTTTACATTTTAGGGAAAACAAATTAAATACTTGGCGTTTGATTTTGATGAATTTTTGTACAAATAATATATATGACATGTAAAAGAATTTACTACGTTGCAAGAAAAAAATACATATGGCTAGGATGTGAGTATTTATTTATTACATACTTAACATACGATTATGTACATAAAATAAAAGATAGGAGATGAAAGATGTTACATTTTAGCACTTTATTCTTCAATTTTTTATTCTCATGCATGAACACAATGAACTAAAACATTAGTGCAAATGGGAGGGGAGAATATATTAGCTTAATAGGGATCCATTGGTTCAATGGATATGAACCATAAACACAAACCTATAAAAAATAAGTGCAATTTCAAAATGTTCAAAAAAACTTGTATAAAAAGAACCATCTAATTTTCTTTTGGAAAAATGAGCATTTTCTTGAACAAAACTTTAAAGGAACCAAACTTTTAAAATAAGCAACTTCCACTTTTTGACCCTGATTTTGGCTGCTGTTTGGAGGTCTTTGGTAGCTCATATTTCTTTAAAATTAGTGTTTTTGGAAAGTTCTGGATGTCTAGTTTTCACAGTGCAAAAAATTCAATAGCACTATTCTTGAAAAATTCATTTCTCCAAATTCGGAGAAAATATTGTCAACCATTTTTATGGAAGGTAGCTAACCCATCGTGCTTCAATTTGTTCCAGGTGGTTCGCACTAGTGGTAGCTGGATTGGTACAGTTTATTGTTCAAAAGTCCCAAAAAACAACCATTTTACCTGAAAATAATATATTTAAGGCAAAAATACATTTTTGGTCCCTACATTTGGGTCAATTCTCATTTTGGTCCATAAATTGATTTTGCTACAATGTAGTCCTTAAAAAAAGAAAATCGATTCTATTTTGGTCCTTGCCGTCAACTCACTAACGGAAACCTCCTACGTGGCAGACGAAATGCCTTACTTGCTGACATGGCGCTAACGTGACCATTAAAATATTACTAAAAAAAATTATTTCGCATTTTTTAAATGCCACGTTAGATTGAAATTAATAAAAATTTAAAACAAAAAAAAAATTAACTCCTCAATTTTAATTTTAATTAAAAAATAAAAAACAAACAAAAAAAATTACTTTTTAAAGATTGAAGCTCTCTGTTCACAAGTATATATATATATATATATATATATATATATATTTCATATGTTCCTTAAAGCTGCTGTGACCAATTTGTGTAGAACTTTCAGCCAATTAAAACACTCATAATGAAACTATAAACACGTCTTCTAAGATTCCATTCAAAACAATTGGTAGAGAATAGCAAGCAAATCAGTTGATTAATAATCAATTGCCACTTACAAAAAAAAAAAAAAAAAAAAAAAAAAAAAAAAAAAAAAAAAAAACCCTAATTTGAAACATAACCCAAATACGAAACCCTAACTCTATCCTCCTTAACCTCCAAAACCATAGAGAGTCCTGCCCTACCTCTTCAAAGCATGAACAACATCTACGGCAGTAACAGTCTTGTGGTGATTGTGCTCGATGTAGGTCACAGCATTGCTAATCACATTCTCCAAGAAGATCTTGAGCATCGCGAATCACGTTATCCCTTAGAACCTTACTGTGCTATTTCGCTCCTCCCTTTCCCAAA
The DNA here is from genome assembly GCA_032878915.1 of Castanopsis chinensis. NCBI lineage: Eukaryota > Viridiplantae > Streptophyta > Magnoliopsida > Fagales > Fagaceae > Castanopsis > Castanopsis chinensis. The sequence goes on from JAVQMG010000084.1 coordinate 2,052,740, forward strand.
CTCTTGCCTCCTTTTCCTCTTCCTAACATTTTTCTCTCTCTATCTGATTCTTTGGTTTTTTTTTTTTAGGGTTTGATTGGTTGTTTTTGTTTTTGATAGGAAGATGGGAGAAAAGGTTGGTGGGTTTATATAAAGGGAGGGGGTGGTGTGGCCATTCGATGAGGAAGCAATCTGTGTGCATTATAAGATCAGTGGGGTGGTGGTGGTTTGATTGTGTTGGTCAGTGGTGGTGGGATCTAGGTTTGACCGTGTGGGTCGGTGGTGGTGCTGGTTTTGGGATCTGGGTTTGATTGGAGTAGTTGGGGAAGAACATAAAGACTTCAATGGTCTTGATTTGTAGTAGATTTGATGGTGCTGGGTTTGATGATCTCTGAGTTGTTGAATTTCAGTTTTCTTTGTGGTTTGATGATTTCGCTGAGGTTTGATGAATTTGGGCGATTGGGTTGTGTTGATGATGCTAGGCGATTGTGATGAATTTGGGTTGATTTGGCTTTGATGATTAGATTGGGTTCATTGTTCTTCATTCTTCTTGTTAGTATTTAATTTAATTTTTTTCTTCTTGTTTTCATTTGTGTTCTAGTGATTTGGGTTTGAATTCTTGGGTTGCTAGGTTTGTGTTTTGGTGATGGGTTTGAGCTCTTGGTGGCTGGGTTTAATTTGGAAAGAATATGAAGAATAAGTTGTAAATTGAAGAACATGAAGAACATGAAGAACATTAAGAAATTTTTTTTTAATTAAAGTTTTTAATTAAATTAAATTCAAGGTTTTTTATAATTTAATTTTTTTTAATTTTCTGACATGGCTTTTAAAAAAATTAAAATGATGATGTGTTATTTAAAAAATGCCAAATAATTTTTTTTAATAATATTTTAATAGTCATGTTAGGGCCATGTCAGTAAGCAGGGCACTCCATCTATCATGTAAGAGGTTTTTATTAGTGGGTTGACGGTAGGGACTAAAATAGAATTGATTTTCTTTTTTTAGGGACTACATTAGTAGCAAAATTGATTTAGAGACCAAAATGAGAATTTGCCCAAAATGTAGGGATTAAAAGTATATTTTCACCTATATTTAATCAAGATTTTGGTATTTTAAATATATTTTATCCATTTTAAATTTGATTTTGGCCAGTGAACTATCATTTCAAAAGAACTTTCATGACATTTAAGATGGTTGAGTATTTATCTTGATCAGCCGGTTGGATCAAAAAGTCAAATGGCAAGTTTGGGAGTTTAAAATCTTGGATGGTCTGTTTTGACATTTGATGAGGATAAACATGACCTTTTTCATGTAGTTCTCTGGTTTTGAAAATGTGATTTTCACATTTTTAGGGTCTAAATCAGCATTTTTGACACATTGATCGAGGTTGGATAAAATACGCTATCGACACCTTTTAATCCCAATTTTATCTAAATAGAGTTTGAAGCAACAGAGTCTGAAGAGAGTGAAACAATTATAAAAATTAATATTAATAGTTAGTTATACTAAAACAGAATAGAAAAAAATAGGTAGTTATACTAAAATAGACGTGAAATTTGTATTTTAAAAAAATGGAATTTAGAGTTGATAATTTGATATGAGTGTTTTCAAAAAATGATTAAATAAAATAGAAAAATGAGTTTTTATGCTAAAAATCTAAAATAGATATAAAATTGATAATTTAAAGAAATAGAGTTTAAAATAGATAATTTAATGTAGATGTTTTAAAAACGTGGCTAAATAAAATAGGAAAAAAATAGGTTCTTATTTTAAAATAGACATAAAGTTTTCCATTTTTCCATATACGATAAACAGTTAGCTGAAAAACAGCTATGATCACTAACATATTATCCATCCAATTCCACTTTTTATCCTTCCTAAATAAATTAGATCTTGTAGTGCTCCTCTATAAAACAAAAACTTTGTGCGACAAGGAAAAAAACAAGCCAAAATCAATTATGGCGTCACAAGGCTATCCAATCTCAGGCCTCCTAGTTCTTCTTGGCTTATTGACTAATTTCATTACTGTTTCATCAAGCCATGAGTCTGCTAGATTCAACCGTACCAGTTTTCCCAAAGGCTTTATTTTTGGGACAGCAGCAGCGGCTTATCAGGTAACTAAGTCAAAACTTTCTCTATGTTAATTTGTATCATACTTTTTTTTTTTTTTTCCAAATGTCTTGAGATGTCAAGCATATGATGAATATTATTATGTGCACGTGTGTTCTTTCAAATTTCCAGTACGAAGGTGCAGCAAAAGAAGATGGTAGAGGACCAAGTGTATGGGACACCTACACTCATGAACATCCAGGTCTCCTCTCTCTCTCTCTCTCTCTCTCTCTCTCTCTCCAACGATATGAAACTTAAAAGTAAAGACGTACCAAGGACCCCCCTCCTGGCCCAGAGAAAAAATGAAAAAAGAAAAAATAATTTGGCCCCCAACCCAAAGGAAAAAAAAAAAAAGAAATTTTTTTTATAGAGTTGCGCTTTCCCTTCTCAAAACATCCAGGTCTCTTCTCTCTCTCTCTCTCTCTCTCCAACGATATGAAACTTAAAAAGTAGGGACGTACCCAGGGGGGCCCAAGCCCCCCTGGCCCAGAGAGAAAAAAAAGAAAAAAAATTTGGGCCCCCTGCCCAAAGAAGAAAAAGAATTTTTTATTTTATTTTATAGAGTTGTGCTTTTCTCTTTCAAAACTTAGTCCTCTTTCCTTTTAATTAGCCTACTCTAACTAGCAACTACTCAACTCAAGAACTTAACAAAAAGAAAATTTTAAAATAAAAAATAAAAATCCTAGTCAACCTAGTATTAGAGTACTAGTATCAAGTGTTCTAAATGCTAAATATTTAGTATGTAGAACATCAAATACCAAAAACACTACTATACGGGACATTTCAAATGCTATATTAAAGTAGAAAAAGTAATTTTTGGTTTTTGAAAATAAATTTTTTTTGCAATAGCTAATGCTCTTAAAAAACAATATTATTTTATGTTTCTTTTTGTTGTTGTTGTTGGCAAATAATTGCATCTTAATATATTAAGAAATAATAATTTTGTTTATTTATCTTCATTGATAGTTTGTTAATATTATATGAATGCCTACTTAGTTTTTTTTTCCCCTTATACTTTGGCCCCTCCTAGTTTGAAATCTTAAGTCCACTCCTGCTTAAAAGTATGAATTACCAATGAAATATTATGCAATATTATGATGAAATTCAATTCTAGAAATAATTATTTTAAGGCGTCTCCATTTCATTAATTTTACGATTAATTTTATATATATATATATATATATATAAATTTCTCAATGTACAAATTATCATGTTATTTAAATTTTGAGTAAAGTAATAGTCTATACAATTTTAGTTTTTTAAAATTTATTTTAAAAATGGCATTAGAAGAGAAAATTGAGAGTGAAAATGAGATGAAGAAGTGAATGGGGCTGGGTTTTGAACTTTTGATTTCGTATTTAACCCAAATGAAACTATTTTTAACATGAAACAAATATGTTCGCTGCCACTTGCAATGCGGTGTGGTTACTTCAATTTGTTGGTGGTTTTGGTCGGTTTGGAGGTGATCATGCAGTTTGAGAAGTTTGGTAAACACCCATAACTACAACAAACAATGCCTATAGTAATGAATTTTTTTTTTTCAAAGAATGTACCTATCTCGTCACCAAAGACATACTAACCCGGGTCTCCAAATGTATTTTGGTTGCCGAATATTTTATAATTGTTAGATTTTGCTACATTATTAATAAAGGTATATTTAAAATTTTTAACAGTAAGTTATTTAGATTTTGCATCATTATTAATAAGTTTAATAAATATCAAGATAATATTAATAATATTTATTTAAATATTGTTGACCCAAAAATATCTACTCCATTTATTTTGTTTTATCCAGATCTATGACTGAGTTTGGGGATAAGTATATACTTATCCCCAATTGCTTTTTTGTTTTTTCAAATGAAAGAAAGAAAGAACGACAACGTAAACGGTTAAACTTCACATTCCTATCTTTTGGTATTTATTTTTCCTCATATTCCCCGCTTTGCCTTCCTTTCTTCCATAACGGAACCCCAAAATACAAATAAGTTTTATATGTTGTGGATGTGAGGCTTAAGTACAAGTTCCATTTTTCTCATGGCTTAAGTTGTATATTACCAGTTTTTTAATGGTAATAAATAAATAAAACAATCCTTTGGTGTTATTTTTTTTAATACAAGATAAAAATTCTACTCTACCATGATCTAAGTGTATATGTATGTAAAACACATTTTTAAAGACTTGAACCCCGGCCCTTACTCCTCATGCGCCACAAGTACTTATACTTGTAGAATGACCATCGCACTAAGAGTGTGTAGTAGTTAGTATTTTATAAACTCAATATCACTGTTTTAAAAACGGGACCAGATCAGCTGGTTCAACTGGGAACCGATTCAGTTCGGTCCGGTTATAAGCCCCAAAACCGGTCAACAACCGAGGTTGAACCGAAAATTTTGAAAAAAACAGTTTGATGCCCGGTTCGATTTTTAAAACCATGCTCAATATTAACTTACAATGAAATTGCAGAACGAATAACGGATGGAAGTAGTGGAGATGTAGCTAACGATCAATATCATTACTACAAGGTATATATGTTGTTTCATGTTCATAATAAAATTTCGCATTCATAATAAAATTGGAAGGAAAACAACTCATATTAATTGGCAACTAATTGCCAAGAGTCTTGTAGCAACTTATAGTTATTTACATTTGTTGCTTTTTTTTTTTTTTTTTTTCATAATATTGATTTTTTTTAGGTTTTGTTTTTTTAAATATGGTCTTTAAATCTTGGCCCGACCTAAAATCCTAGCTTCACCACTAAATATATATATATATATATATATATATATATTAGCTCCTAATTAGCTGTTAATTTTTGTGTTTTGTCTTTTCTACATTTTCAGGGCCTAATTATGTTTGTCATATGCTTTTTTCTAAATACTTAGCATGCCTAACCAAATACTAGATAATCACAATATAAGAAATTTACATTTCAGATTTTTCTAACCATTTATATATGCTGAGATTATACATTGCAGAAAGATGTTCAAATTATGAAAAAGATGAATTTAGATGCATATAGATTCTCAATCTCATGGTCTCGAGTACTGCCAAGTAAGATTATCCTTTTCATAAACTATAAAAGTTTATATCCATAAAATGAAAAGGACATAAAAATGGGTACCATCAATTACACATATTAGGTCGGAGTGGATTGACTATTGTTTTGTGACTTTGTCATGTTCCTAACAATCTCATTTTTGGGACTAACTTCAGAAGGAAAACTAAGTGGCGGTGTGAATCGGGAAGGAATCGAGTATTACAACAAGCTCATCAATAGGCTACTGAGCAAAGGTCAAGAATCAATATTAAAATTCCAAAATATCATCAACTTATTTAACTTTTTATAATGCACACTTTATTTTTCTATTACTGAATGCAGGTATAAAGCCCTTTGTAACAATGTTCCATTGGGATCTTCCCCAAGCCTTAGAAGATGAGTATGGTGGTTTCCTAAGTCCACATATTGTGTAAGTGAATGATTCGCCAACAAATTACCCCCCCCCCCCCCTCCCCCCAAAAAAAAAGAATAATTCACCCAATAATCCCCCCCCCCCCTCTCTTCTCCATTTGATTATAGACGTTTTACATATATTAACCATATCATATATAATTATTTATACTACTACCATTTTTGGATTAAAAATAAATACAAAAGATTGAGCCATTGAGGACATCAATATTGTGTTAACCTACCAGTTCTGTCAACACCTTAAAATTTTAAATTTATCCATTATTCTAATATTTCATATATTGATTTCAAATCCCCTTAACAAATGGGGCCCAATTCATTGGTGGAGCCTAATATATGAGATTTAAAATAAAATAAAAAAATAGGATGTAGAGTGGAGAGACAAGTTCAAACTCAATACAATGATAAAATTAGTAAGTCACCATTTGCCCCCCAAAATGTTAATCTAACATTTATGCATCTAATATTCAGTGATGATTTTCGGGACTATGCGGAACTTTTGTTCAAGGAATTTGGTGATCGGGTAAAGCATTGGATCACACTAAATGAGCCATTCAGCTATAGCAGTGGTGGTTATGTAGGAGGATCGTTGCACCAGGTCGTTGCTCTGCTTGGCTAAATCTAAATTGTACTGGTGGGAATTCAGGGACAGAGCCATATTTGGTGTCACACAACGAGTTACTTGCCCATGCAGCCGCTGTTGAAGTGTACAAGAAAAAATATCAGGTTCGACTTACAAAACTTTAACATATTAAAACCAAATATTTTCAAGTAATGCTAAATGATACTAAATATACGCCAAGAGCCATGTAGCTCATCTTATATCTCCTGGTGTCTCAGATGGAGATATTTAGGATTTAAATTCCCCTCCCCTGAAACCATGTCAAATTTATAATTTTTGGTTAAACTTGGTTTACAAATGATACAAGACCATCTGGATAGCAATTTCTGAAACTGATTTGAACAATTGTAGTGAACTTTAACTTAGATAAATATACAAAATCCCATGCATAAGCTTTGAGTGTAAAAAAATGTTCACCATGCAGGCAGAGCAGAAAGGAGTGATAGGGATAACACTTGTGAGTCACTGGTTTGTGCCATTCTCTGATGCAAAGAAAGATCAGGATGCTGCGCTACGTGCCCTTGATTTCATGTTGGGATGGTAAGTTTTGCTTTATGGATTTTATTTCACATTTTATAATTTAACCCTTGTAGTTTGAAATCCAAATCTTCTTCCTCGCTCTCCCAGTTTCACTTTATGCTTCACTAATAATTTTTTTAAAAGTTTTTTAAAATAAATAAAAAATTTTAAAAAGAAAACATAACACATCCATACCAGCCACCACTATCAACCTTGGCCGACGACGCTGGCAAAAACTCGCCCAAGTCATTAACACTGCCAGTCATAGCCATACTATTTGGTTATAGTGAAAACTGAGAGAAAACAGAGTGAAAGTGCTATTTTAGATTACCAATTGAGAGGCATTATTACATTGAGAAAATTTAGATGCCATGACTAAATTTTTGAACTTGATTTACAAAGATCAATTTTGGTTAGAAATTATAGTTCGATTGCTTGAAATTTTTGTTATTGGGGGTTTTTGACGAAAATAGAGGTGGGAGTAGCCGAATAGGTTAGTTGGGTTTAATTTATGCTTAGAAGTAATGAGAAAGTTGTTTGAATTAAGTTGGGGCCAAATTGAAAATTTCTAGCTTCAGTGTTTGTCTACTCTGTAAACATTACGAATGTGTGATACTGCTTTGGCTATTTGGAAATTTTGGTGTAAATTTTTTTTTTTTTTTCCGGTTTACCACAAATTGGGCTAGGTGGATTTGGTGGCGTGTTTAAGGTTGATTACGTTGGCGATTTGGTAGTGGTGGACAAGTGATGGTGGCTGGTCAATGAGTATAATTATTTATTTATTTATTTTAGGAAACTTGAATAAAAAAGGGCAGAAAATTAGTTTTTACTCAAATAGATGGACAAGTGTCAAGTTTTTATTTGTAGAACATAGAATGGAGTGGGGAAAGTGAGATAAAAGATTTGGACTCTATCTTTTGAAAGATGTAGATTTTTTTTTTTTTTGAGAGAAAACGATAGTAGATTTTATTAATGAAGGAGCATGATATACAATGGGAAAGAGAAAGAAGGACATATGACCCCCTTTTTCTCTTTCACCTCACTAGCATACGCTAGCGTGGCACGATTACATCGTAAATAAAGAAAGAACAGAAAAAGAAACAAAGAAAAAAAAATTCAAAATTTCAAAACTACCGTAAAAAAAGCAAATCTTCTCTTGAATGCCTGGAACACTTGAAAATTTGCCAAACGACACCTTCTTGATATACCTGGACATTAAAAGGAGATGATTTTTTTTTTTTTTTTGGTAGAAAGGTACTCATACTTGGCCTGGCTGCCCAGCAACCTCCATCGATCCCAAATTTGACACAACGCCTTGCTCAATATCCACACTTCTATGTTTCTTTTCTCTCTTAACACCTGTTGCATCCTTGTTACAATTTTCTACTTGCTTCCTTTTATGCCCTAAATCCACATCAGCAGTTGAAGAATTAGAAACAATATGAGCTCTGGCAAGGCTCTTCCAATTCTTCTTAGTTTTCGGGTTCCCAGTTGTAGACTCCTCCTTAGCCTCAACCTTTTTTGGGCCATACATAGATTGGCTCACACCTTTCTCATGATTCCCACTTCTTTTGGGCTGGGCCTTACTCTTGTTCTTGTTTCCTTGTACGTTACCATAACCAACTTTAAAAACTATATCTGATCCCTCAAAAAGCGATGGAGATATTTGCTCACTTTGTTTCCCCCTTAATTCACGGTTGAGAATGACAGCATCCTCGTCCATGACTGCCACCTCAATCAAATCAGAGGAGATCATGCAATTATCTGTCACACAGTCAGTTTGAGTCATTTTTGTACCAGAAAAATATGAGTTAATTTAGATGACATGATTAACCTCCGTGATCAACTCCTAAAAAATGGGAACGTAATTCTTCATCAGGTTTGTATCCTTCTCTACTGTAACACCACCACCTACCGGAGCACCATCAAAGCTATTACCTTTAGGTAGATTGTTCGATGGCATTAAGATCATCTCACTTCCACTTCCGATTGTTGGATCAACCTGCTTATTTACCTTCCAGTTTAAAGAAACTCGATCCTCCTACTTAGCCTGAACATCATCATTTCGTCGCCCTGGGCTGTATCTTGCTTTGTTTGCATTGCCATGATTTTTACGATGCCCTGCCTTCAACCAATCCCCAAAAGGAAGATACCTCTGTTTCCCATCCCTTGAAACAGAGCAGTCTCGCATCTCATGACCAATTCGACCACATTGATAACAAAACCCAACTAAACGTTCATACTTGAAATCAATACAAATCTTATCTCCTTCAGGACTAGCAACAACTCCTCCTCGACGTAATGGTTTGTCCAATGGCAACTCCACCCTTACTCTGAAAAAGCGAGCTTGGTCAGACGAAAAACCTTCGAATCAACATCCAGTACTTTTCCCAAGCCATTGCCAATGTCTCTGCCGACCTCGTCCAATAACAAATCAAAAGGTAAACCCCACACTTGAACCCGCATCAGCATTAGGGAGAATCTAACGAAAGTGGCTGTCATACCTTTCTCCCATCTTCGTAGCACCAGAGGATGATCCTCAAAACTCCAAGGACCATTGGCTAGCACCCACTTGAATTGACTCTCCATTGTAAATTTAAATTGAAAAAGATTATTCCCCACTTCAACAATGCGTAAATCCGAGCCCATCTTCCACACAGACCTTATCAGAGCCTTGGCTGCACGTTGATTAAAAGTTCGTGTAGTGAGAAATTTTCCCAACAAACTGAGGAAACATTCTTCTAGCATCCTTCCCCTCTGTAAAACCCCAACCTTAATTACTTCTCCCTCGTCCTCTGCCAAAGTTATATTTTGCAACTTGTCTATAAAATCCGAATTCATCATGTGATATTCCCTACCGAAACTCAAACAAGAATGGCAGACAAACACTGAAAGTGAAAAAACTAGTCCTCACCGAGAATGTGAGAAGAAAAGTCTCTTCCTAGAGAGAAAAAAAACTCACCTAGCGTGAGAGAAAAATCAGATTTTACGGCTACTTAAGAGAAGGAAATTGATTTTGAAAGACATAGTTAATGGGTACAATTTGTTAATCGTACCCATATCACAAAACAGTGGCAACTTTAAGAATTTTTTTTAGGGTGTTCCTCGACAAGTTTAAATTACACAATCTAATAAAAAGAAATATTTGTATATTGACAACAACAACTATAAAAAAAAGTGTAAATACATAAAATTTACAATTTGCCTTTTATTTTGTTTTCTTATCAAATATTTGTCCATAATTCTAGTAAAAGAATAAACAATAAACTATAAGTTCATTTGAAATTTTAATAAAATTATTAATTATTATTGTTTTGTTGTTTCATTAATTTGTTTGTCTTTTATAAACTATAATTTATTATATTGTTATTTTCATTAGTTATAAAATTATTAATTGTTATTTAGCCTAACATAATTTAATTTATGTGTCTTTTATAATGTATTAGTTAATTAAATTATTAATTATTATTTATTAGTTGCTTTCTCAAATTACTTATTAGTTAATTAAATTATTTTTTAATTAAATTATTATTTGTTAGTTACACTAGCACACACTTTATATGCATTTACTTCCCTCAATTCATATATATAAAAATAAAAAATTCAACTCTTAGCAAAAGGGAGCATGTCTGCACATGGTTATTTTTATAAATTAAAAAAAAAAAATCATCAATGGCCTTTTTGTAAATAAAGCCAACAATTTGAGTAATTAAAATCATAGCACCTTCTTGAAAGTCACTTTCCCATTTCCCAAACCCACCCATGTGACACAAAATTTCTCAACCGAAATGAAGGCAAAATCAAAAGTAGATCTCCCAATGATTAATTATATATTGAAGTCAGGGACAATAGTATTTTTTTTTTTTTTTTTTTTAAAGTCAGGGACAATAGGCGGAAATTTTGCTTGGGTGTAGGTAGCGCCTCTCTCTCTCTCTCTCTCTCTCTCTCTCTCTCTCTCTCTCTCTCTCTCTCTCTCTCTCTCTCTCTCTCTATATATATATATATATATATGATTTTTTAATAAAAGAAGGATAAAGTCTTGAATTTTTTAAAACGCTAAAATAAGTTGTTATTATTAATAAGTATGTGTGTGTTTATATATTTAGAGAAAATCTAATTAGATTTAACTGGATTCTCAATTTTGCTCTACGTGTCCCATTTAATTTTTACTTTTATGCCAAGAGAATTATTAAATGTAAAAACTGAAAAGTCCAAATCCAATTAGATTCTAAATTAGATTTTAATTGAAGTATTTTCTCTCACATATTCATCTAAGTTTTTAATTTTGTGGCAAGTGAATTATTGGGTACAAAAACCAAAGATTTTAAAACTAATTAAATTTTAAATCATATATATATATATGGAAAATGAATGGTTTAAAAAAAATGTAAACTAATACCATGAATAATTTGAACCTCTTCTCTAAAAAAATGTATAATTTAAACTATGCATCTATGATTGTTTTTATCTCTAACCTTGCAAATATATGCACGAAATTATACACTAGTAAGTATATTGAATATAAAAATTATCAAAATATTTTCGTCTACAAAACAATCATAAAAGAACTTAATATCTTTTTAAATTCTAATAAATATACAAAGTTATCTAATTTGATACATACACCTTTCTTTTAATAAAAAATTTAAATTCTTAACACTTTGGAGGGTCAAATAATTCTTTTTCGGTGCCTAACTATTAAATAGTTTCTTTCTAAAAAAAAAAAACTATTAAATAGTTTAATTTGATCAGATATAGGAAATTTCATTCAAATATTTTTCACAATAAAATGCATTTATCTATTTTATTTACCTTTAGCAAATAAGCAATAAGCCAATCACGAAAATGCATCCAAACACACTATTTCTTATAATTTTCTTTTTGACCGTTAGATGAAGCTGTCGCTTTCAAATTGAATCACACTACCTTTTCGGTGGCCTTCTTTAAAATTTGTTCAACTTAAGTATGTAAAAATTTAATAGATTAATAATATGCATAAAGTTAAAAATTTTCTTTGTTATTGCAGGTTTTTGGACCCATTGATAAATGGTGACTATCCGCATAGTATGAGATCTCTCGTTAAAGATAGATTGCCCAAGTTCACCAAAGAGCAATCCAAACTGTTAAAGGGGTCATTTGATTTTCTAGGAATAAACTACTATACTGCTAATTATGCAGCTTATGCCCCTCAAGTAACTGGTGATAAAGCAAGTTACACGACAGATTCTAAAGCTAATCTTACTAGTAAGTACAAATTCAACACCTGAAGCCATGCTTATGAGTTTATTATGTATTGAATATGGTAATAATAACTAGACCGTTCTTTTTCTTGTCTTTGCAGCTTCACGGAATGGGATCCTCATTGGTGCACCGGTATGTACTAGCTAGCTAAGTGCATATCAACATATTTATTCTAGTAGTTAGAGGAAAAATAAACTTAACAATTTATGAAAAACTGTAACGAAAATAGTAGAGCTACCATCAATGGGTCAGCCTTTTAGCAATTTCATAAAGGGTATAGTCAAGCTACAATCAAATTTATAGATTTTTTTTAAAAAAAATTGATATGGTAATAAATATGTGATGTCATATCATTGACAAAATGAATATCTTAAAATTTTTTTAAATATTTTATCTTGCAATTAAAGATAAAAACATTGTGTTTGGGCCTTATGTTAGTATGCCTAAAAAATTGCAGGCTGCTTCAAGTTGGCTCCATGTTTATCCAAGAGGATTTCGAGATCTTCTGCTCTACATAAAGAGCAAGTACCACAATCCACTAATTTACATTACCGAGAATGGTGATTTCCTTCAACTTCATTTTTCGTTTATTATCCCATAAGGTCATGTAAAATTGGAACACTATTGCTAGTTATTAGATCTCCATTTGAAGCTAAATTCCACTAACTATATTTGTAGGAATTGATGAGTTCAATAATGCCACCTTGTCACTCAAGGAAGCCCTTATTGACAACCAAAGAATTGATTATTACGATAAACATCTTCGGTTTCTTCTTAGGGCTATCGAGTAAGTGCAATAGCTCTCTCTCTCTCTCTCTCTCTCTCTCTCTCTCTCTCTCTCTCTCTCTCTCTCTCTCTTATATAGAATTGTAACTAGATTTCACTTCTTTCTTTGGTATATTTAGGGATGGCGTAAATGTTAAGGGATACTTTGCATGGTCATTGTTGGACAATTTTGAGTGGGCCTCAGGTTACACAGTTCGATTCGGAATTAACTATGTAGACTACAAAAATGGGAATAAAAGATACCCTAAGCATTCTGCCCGTTGGTTCAAGAATTTCCTCAAGAAGTAGACACGAACTATGCTCAAATTATGAACTATCTATTTGCATCGGACTGTCTCTAAACAATAAACTGACAATAATTTCTACTCCATTTGTATGCTCTTTAAATTATGTAATTGGTATGGTGTACAAAACTATAATGTAGAAATGCTTGTTAAATAATATATTATCTTATATGTATTTCATAGAAGACACTCCAACTGGTGTAAAGTTTAAACTCCAAGAAGAAGGAAAATGTTATAACTACTATAAATGTTAGACTCTAACATACTTCACCTCTTCCCACAAAAGAAATTTTGTCTCACATTTTTCTATGGAAAAAAACAACAAAACTAGTTTTTTTTTTTTTTTTTTTTTTTTTAAGTAATAAAAAAAGGATACTAAATGGATGAACTTCTTTCATCAATATTGTTTGTTCTATTTAAACTCCTTTTAAAATAGATTAGTTTAACCTAATGAATTAGCCAAGTAGTTACTTAGGTTAATTATGAGATTTAAGTTAAACACATGCAAACATATTACTTAGTGCAGAAAAGTAATGAAGACAGTAATATGATGACCTAAAAAAAACTAATAAAATCAACAGTTTTAAGGTAAAAAAACCAGGAGATGATTTAACCTAACTATACTTTAGGTAAAAAAATCTACTATGATAGAATGGAAGTTTACAATAGATTTAAACCCTAAAACTAAAGCTACTTCTTGTAGAACTTACTAATATGACCACGTGCAGCTCTGACTCCACAAACTCTTCTATCTTGAATTTGCTAAACACAAACTCCATGTTTGTGAAATTGAGATCCCACTCAAAGGTTTCAAATCACCATCAGTAGTAGATCTTTATCCAGCAACTTGTACTTACCAGTTCTTGATTGCAGATCTTGTTTTGATAGATACTTATAGAGTTAGAAGGTTATAGAAACCTCACATATCTCACAGGAGTAACTCATAAGTCTTCCAAGAACTTCTAAAATGTAATTAAGGTTTTCCTTTTATACCTAATAGTGTTGGACTAAAATCCTAAATGTTTTTGCGGGCTTGGGCTTGATTTAAATTTTGCAGAACATGATTTTCGATTGGTCAAACCTATCTTTCAATTGGTTGAGCTTTACAATAGCTTACTTCTTCTTTTTGCAGTTTGACAGTTCTTGAATTTCAACTTGAACAATCTTGAGTAATGTCTAACATCTAATTTAAACATGTTTTTGTTCTTGGTTTCACAACACACAAAAATTTGTAAACTAAACATTTAATCCTAAATATTTAGAACCTAAAAAATATAAACAAACTAATTTGTTGTTGTTGTTTTTTTTTTTTTTTTTTTTTCCTGAAACTTTTGAATATTTTTTTGACATCATGAGAGCTTGCAACACAAACTTTGAAACTTCCACAATTTTCCATATAACCAAAATGTTTTTTTTTTTTTTTTTTTTTTTTTTTTTTTTTTTACGTTTTATTTTTGACCACTCAATTACTTATTATTTTCTGCCTGAATTTATTTGAGATAGGCTTCTTTATCGTACGATTAGGGAGAAAAGAATAAAACCCTAAAGTGGCAAAGGAAGATGTAATTCAACCTATTTTATGTTTTTCTATTGTTGCGTTTGTTTGTTAAGAAAAGCTCATAAATTAGGCTAAGGAAATTCACCCCCCCAAATCTGTGATTATTTTTATTAGGCTTCTATCAAGTTGAGGTTTTTATTGGTTTTTCAAGGTTAATTTTTGTTTGTGGTGTATGTCAGCACGTGGTGAGGACTTTGGACTAGTGTTAAATATCATAGAAACAAGGTCAAACCCTAAAAAGGAAAGACCTAAGACCCTTCTAGTAAATCACTGCATTATCGTTGGAATCACATGGGACTCTAAGATAAATTCATATTGATTGACCAAAAAAAAAAAAAATCTAAGCACATTCGTAAAATGATTTTCAATAGACTGGCCAAAGAACCATTAGAAAATGATTCTCTGTATTTCACTCTTAATTTTTTATTTGCCTCTGTATTTCACTTGGTATGAAGAAAAAATCTATTTGCAGCAAACCATAGTTGTTTATAGACGTTTTTAGGCCCTATAGCTGCGTTTTGAAGAAAACACGGCTATAGACCCTCTTAGAAACGCGGCTATAGGTCTTAGCCTATTCCAGCCCAAACCAGGTCTATAGCCGCGTTTTTTACAAGTGAGAAGACACATTAGACAATGATAGATGACATCAAAGGCCAATTCCTCAGGAGGCTCTTCTTAGGAATTGGATCACTTTCTTCTGTTTCTACTGTTTTCCCCTTTTCATTAGGTTCACAGGATCCTGCTTCTAAAGCTTCATTTGAGTCATCAGGTAATATGCTATTTCCACGATGCGTGTGCAATGTTTCCTGAAAAAATCCACACATTTAGGAAAAGAATATGTAGATGATCAATAATTAAAAAAAAAAAAAAAAAAAGTAGTCTCAAGCAAGTTCTATCTAAAACATAATGAGGTAGGCTAGCGCAAGATGTGAAGTTTTAAAAATGAACTTCTTGCAACTCCTCAGGTTGCTTGAAATTTTGAATCAAGTTTAGATTTTGAAAATGTATAAATCCGCTACAGAAATTTTCAAAGAACTCATTGCCACAAATATAAATATGCAAACAAAAACTAAAACAAAAGAATTGGACGCAAACAATTAATAATAATATTTAAAAAAAAAAATCTCATAAGAACTAAATTATAATATATACCAGAAGCCAGATACAAGCAACAATGACTGCTAACGCAAAAACTGATACACAAAGGCATGGCAAGAAGTACGGAAATCTGCATCATAACCGCATAAACAATACCTCAAGGAACAGTAAAAATGTTGAAGTGAACGTTTCAATTGCATCTTTCTTAAAATATTCAACTGAAAAAAATACACTTACCTCCCAAAAAAAGATTCTGTGGAAAATATGTTGGGATGCTTCTCTGCTGGCTGAATGACAAAATTGGGTAACAACAGTGGAGTAAATAAGTTATGTATGAAGAGAGAGAAATTTGATTACTTAATTAACTATCACATATATCAAAGTCTTCTAGCATAACAATCTTTTTGAAGAATCTTCTTACAAGCTGGGTGTTAATATGATATGGACACCCAAATTTGTGGAATTTTAGCCACATATATGAATTGTTTTTTCCATTTTTCATACATTATACTTCCATTCTCATTTTTCCATTTAAAGGCAGTCTTTTTTTTGTTGCCCAAATGATTTTTTTTATAAACACTAGAACTCAAAAAAATAGAAAATGTAGTTGGTCTCCTCTCTCACTTCTTTACACAATGTCAACTGGGTAAGCTATTAATTCTTATTGATTTTACTCGTTTTCATGTTACAAAAAACAAAACAAAACAAAAACTTACTCTTTCTTGTTGGTCAAACGGAAACTTTATTTATTCATTCAGCATAGTAACTAGGTGAAAAAAAGGGACGTCTACAACAGCACAAGAAATAAACGTACCTGTGCAAGAAATCCTCCCAAAGCTGGGCCAATGATCAATCCTATGCCCCATGCTGTACTAACCTGAAGTTAGTCATAATTCTTAGTTTTGTTGATATGATCCACTTTCAAGAACTCAACATACGTTATACACATAAGTAAGACTCACTGTTGATACTCCTAAAGCTTGGTATTCATCACGGAAAATTCCTGTTACATATGCCTGGTAACAGGGAGGAAGTCAATGTTTGCATATATGGGAAAACTGGATAAGAAAACTGGATTAAGCGAACCAACAAATAAATTGCTAAAATTTGAGAACACAATCAACTTTCTAGTAATTCCTTACAACGTGAAAGAATTATAAAATACTGAAATTGTACCTTTATCGGTCCCAGTAAGCCATTCAAACTTCCAAGAAGAAACCTTGTAGTAACAGCCATCCAGAAATTTACACCAAGGCCAAAGAGAGTGTTGAAAATTACCCTTAGGAAAAAAAAAAATACAAACAAATAGACATTTTAGACATTTTGGAAAAACATTCAAATTTTATTAGCAAATATATTAATTGGGTAATAGTGGTGTGTACTAACACTGCGACAGTCCCTATAATTATAACAGGTTTTCGACCATAGCGATCAGCCACCATTCCCCAGGGAAC
The DNA here is from genome assembly GCA_032878915.1 of Castanopsis chinensis. NCBI lineage: Eukaryota > Viridiplantae > Streptophyta > Magnoliopsida > Fagales > Fagaceae > Castanopsis > Castanopsis chinensis. The sequence continues at coordinate 2,069,859 of JAVQMG010000084.1, forward strand.
AGATGTCAAAGATCTTCCAAGCATAAATGAAGACCCTTCAAGATATTGAGCAGTTTGTTAGGACTACTTCTTAAGGCACTGGAATATCAAGATTTTAATGTACTACAAATGAAGATTAAGTAACGAAACTATTCTCACCCACATAACCAGCATAGTAGCCAATATCTTCCTCTGTTTTTGCAATATTAAAATCCCTAATCTGCAAGTAGGAATTACAAATAAATTCTCAAGAAGTTCTATCATATACAAATGAGTGTAACAATTGAAGTTCAAAAGGTTGTTAAGTTTTGATGATCAAAGGTCTGATTTCTTGAGTTCCAAAGAGAGGAAGAATAAGCATGCCGGATTGAAACAAAATTATTTTCTCTTTGTCTCAAATTCTGATTAAGTTGTGACAGACTCTCAAATACAAAATCATGGAGACGATATTGGCAATGCTGAAATAAAGGAATGGAAAAAGAGACGATATTGGCAATAAGCTGTAAAGAACACAAAGGAATGGAAAAACTGTAAGATGTGTAGACTTACCATGAAATAAAGGAATGGAAAAAGAGACGATATTGGCAATGCTGAAAAGAACACAAAGGATATATTAGCATGAATATATTGCAAATAAATCATGCCAAGCAATGAATTATGATAGTTCATATGAGTGATGCAAAGCATATAATCAAATTAAAAACTACTAAAACAATGCATCCCTTATCCATTTACATGGATAATTTCTTTTCTTTTTTGTTTCTTTACCTTAATGTCCGACATTTTTATTTAATATGTAAAAGCCTAGTCCCAACCTAACTGATAGTCGGAGCACACACATAAAGGGAAGTTTAAGAATATTAATTAAGTGATTAAATTCATTATTTCCTATCAATTTAACCTTTTGGGATAAGTGATACTTTATCATTGATAGACTTGCATCACTATTAAGAATGTATGAGATATCAGTCCAAGTTCAATGTCCATTTACAAGTTGTACTAATGTACAATAGTACTTATATTGCACGTTCTAACTTCTATAATATCCTAAGGTTAGTGTATGATTAGCCTAGGCTCTGACTCAATATATACCCCCAATGGGTTCTTGAAACAGACAATTTTATATGTGAAAGTTGTAGCCACTTAGGGATTTTCGCTATGGAGCTAGGCCATCAAGTCAAACCACACTAATTCTGCTTCAATGTACCTATACAACTTACACCAAAGAGAATAGTAGCGATGCAAAGAAGTACGGGGAGGGAGGTGGCAACAGCAGCATAAAAGTGATGAAGCATCGGGGAGAGGGAGTTCATGGTAGATTGGTAGTAAAGGAAATGCAGAGGAGTGAAAGGGGTCAAGAATGTGTATGAAACACAACCTGAATCCTTTATTGCACCAAACATGTTTTTGTTGACAAAAATGATTGCATCAAACACAATATCATAGTAGAACAAAAATGATTTCATGTACATGTTTCTGCTGACCATGAATTTTTTACTGCCCTAAACATCAAAAATTGGAAAATTATATTTCAAAAAATATTTTAAGCAGAAATAAGTATAAAACAGTGTCATTGACCATGAATTTCTTAGCTTACTAGTTACTAGAATTTTTAGCTTATTTTTGCTATATTCATAGGTCTCATGGCACTTTTTAATACTATTTATGAGTCCTATTATACTATTCAATTAGTTTTTATTTCCTTCTTTTACAAATATTTCAACAAAAAAATTTCAGTTTTAACTCTTCCAAAAACAGAAGAAAATGTAGTTTATTTTTTTAATAAAGTAACTATGTTTGTGTCATAGTCATTAGTCACACTAAAGTAACTTCAGTGGATCTCATCTGGATTCCAAATCCATACCAAGGCATCCTTTTATTGCCAGCCTTTTAAGTAGGGACTTATGTGTCCCCGACAACCCCCTCAATCAAATTTAATTTTTTATAAGATATATATTTATACCAACATTTAAAGTTTAGCCCCCCTAAAATTACACATGGCCCCTAAGACTTTTTTAAAAAAAATTAACAAGGCCCCTAAGAATTCCATAATTTCCATTTACCCAAAGAGACAATACAATAATAAATGATAGACAACTAGTCTATGAGGTGTGGATGAAGGTGATGGTAGGGACACAAAGTGAAGGGTGTAAAACTGTATTTAGGAACTCAGGAAGCATAAGATTGGTCAGAGAATATTTTGCGTGGATGTTTGTTGTCCATAAATTTTCGAATGCACCAAAGTACCAAACATCATAAAATACAGATAATTATTTATTTAAAAAATATTTTACCCTGAAACAAAAAAAAAAAAAAGCTGTTGCATTGGCAGAGAAATTTTAGCAAAATTTAGTAAATAAATAAAATGAACCATTTTAATTGACCCAAACAGGGTATCCTAAAAATAAATAAAATGAACCATTTTAATCCCGTGACTCATGGCCCTCCTTCCAAAAAATATAAAATATGAACAGTATATATATATATTGTTTTCCACGTTTTTGCTGTTTTAACATTTATGTAGCTAAGAATATTTTCTTCATAGGTAGAAATTTAAGGAAAATTTGAGAAAAAAGAGGCTTACTATTTTACTTCAATTCTTAAAGTTGTTGTATTTGTGCTCATTCTTCCAATTTCTACAACAATGAGAACATTTTCTGACTTGAATATTGTCAAAACTTTTTAAAAAGAAAATTGCTACAAAATTGAGTGTATATAATTAGTGACATATGATTTACAGAACCTCAAATTTCATTTTAAAAATAGTTCGTCTATATTGGTTTTATTTTCCATTCATATTTAATATAAAAAATAAATAAATAAATAAATAAACAATCAAACAAACAAACAAAAAACTCCCTTCCATAAGAGTGGCTTTTGAAGGTGACTTTGTGGAAGATAGCTGGGCAATTGCTTTCATAAATACAAAGTTTAGACATTGTACATGCAGAGACATCTTGGTCTACAACGAAACATGAGTGGAAAGCATACAAATAGATACAGAGCATACAAAGTTCAGGTGCATTCTTTTCCCTTTCACATATTTCAATAAATCTATATATTTGACTTTTGTAAAGGGATGCAGTTGCATGAGGAATTTAATGGGTGTCACTACGTTAAAAATTAACAAAAACTAATAAACAAATAAATGGATTTCATTTACTAAAAGATTTAACTCCGTAATTTGTTAAAAAAATGATTAACATTACATACAGAGCTAAAAAAATTAAAGTAATAACGTAAAGCAAACCAACTAAATCATTACATGCATGGAAGTTTTCGCTTTTTTGGAACAAATTCTTTATGAGTCCCACAGCCTCTAAAACTAATTCAAATACTCATTATTAATTAACTAATAATAATAGTATAAGAAATGCTTTTGAATTGTACATATATGTAGTAATCCTAACTGAGTATAAACGTTGTGTAATGTATCAAGACAACCCTCATCACATTAAGAACCAGAATCTTTACTCGGTTTTTTACATTATTTAGTTGGCATTGGAATAAACACTAGACACTTTGTCATAATTGTTTATCTAAGTATAGAAAAAAACATAGTACATTAGATTGTAGACAAACTTTAATTTGTGGGAAAAAAAGAAATAAAAAATTCTTTATTCGGATCATTTCCTGCTTGTCATTCACATAATAAAGATACCAGATAATATATACTTCAGACACAACTCACTGTCGGTGCATCAAATACCTATTCTTCTTAGTGTATCAATTTCTGTCTTCCTTTTTGTTTAAACAAGCTAAGTAGGCTATATTAGCCATTGGGTATAATATATATTTTTCCTTTATGATAATTATTCTTTATTAATTATCAAGACATCAATGATTAGTGTAAATAGAATTCAAACCAAGTTTTATTATTTAACGATTAGAGATTTTATCATTTGAATTAACTAGAAAATAGGTACCCTCTTTCTAATTCTTAAGTGAATAGAGGATTTTAATTTATTTTGACCACTTGTCATAAGAACACAAGAATCACAGAGTTTTTATGAATGTGAAATTGTGAATATGTGAGCCTTCAAGTGAAAGCGGTAGCCTTTTTTTGTAAAAGGACATCTCAGCTGGCTCTTTAGTCTTTGTTTGGAGAATGTTGTGGTTTGAAATTATGTGACCATCACAATCATCTGAGACCCCAATTCATCAAAGTAGAAAATGCTAAGAAAATAAAATCTCCATCCATTTTCTAGAATAAGCTTCTAACAACTCAAAACAACTACATATGATTTTACATTCCTCTTTCATCTCTCCCCTCTTGCTTAAACAAAAACTAAACATATGGCCCAAAGCCCAGATGCAACACCTTATGCATTGTTTGGCAGCTGTGACAATGTAGGAAAAATAAAAGAAAATTCTTTAGATCTTCAAATTTAACTTTAATTTCCTATCTTTTTCTTATTCTCTCCAAGCAACTAAAGGAAGTTTTGAAGGCCTAATAAATCTCATCCAAATTGTACACAAACCAACCATCTCACAGTTATATAATCAACAAAACAACAACGGACAACTACAGCAAAAATACTAGTTGTTAAAACACCCAGTCTCCACACCAAAAAAAAAATACAAAAACAGGTGAGCCTAAAGTTAAGAAAACTGTAACAATCTATTAGCTTCAAACCCATAATTTGAATTTCCATATCAGACTGAACACTAATCATAAAAGCACCATTAAAAAAAACTTAAAACCAATCAACCAATTCAAATTTCAAAATACCAGAAAATCCAAACAAAGGTGAGCATAATTTTGACAAAGCCCAAATGCACAAATGCACAAATCCTAAGTATTCTAATAAAATTAAAAATCGGCAGATCCCTCATTATATTTGGGAAGAAGAAGCTGATTGAAGGAAATTATTTTTATGTTTTTTCAAGTTGATTGAAGAACAATTGTCATACCTTGAATAGTTAAAAAGACATATACTTTTTTACTTCCCAATCAAAATAGTTTTTTCGGGCATTGCCAATCTAACAAGATCCAATAACAATTCATCCCCAGCTGTGGCTTCCTTCTACTGAATTCTTCTAAAATTGAAAACTTTGAAACGAAATCCAATGGGGTTTCAAGTTTCAACACACTCAAAGCCACTAGAGTTTATTCACCATCACATCACGGAGAGTAAAAAAAGAATCTTTACATTTCAGGGACGCGCAAAATCAAATCAAACCTCTAAAATAAACCAATGGAAAAATTAAAAGCGTATGAAAGAGAGAGATAGAGAGATTGAGAACCTTGGAAGTGCCACGAAAGTGAGTCCAGGAGCCCCAAGCAGGGGAATAAGGCTCGCCAATTCAGTAGAAGAACTTGAACATCTTCTTCTTCTTCTTCTTCTTCTTATAGAGGGAGAGAGAGAGATAGAGATACGATCTGTGACTGTGTGCGTGTGAAGAGAGAGATGAAAATGGAATCCAAATCCAATCGGGGAAATTGGAATTCGAGTGAAGAAATAGTACCTAATCAGAAAGACCGACCTACTGGAATGGTTATGGAAGGATGATCGGTACTCAAAATTCTATTCGGGTTTTTTGTTACATGGAGGAGAAGGCGATCCCAAACCAAACTAATTAAATCAAATTCCTAATTCCTACTTTATCTTTAAAAATGAGAGGGGTGGGTTGAAGGTGAGGGTTTGGGAGTCAAAGGGAGAGAGTGAGAGAGAAGCTGAGAAGGTGAGAGTTCGAGATAAGACGTCAGAGAGTAGTTTAGGGGGTTTTTTTTTAAGCTGTCTATTTTGTGCAAAAATGGGGTGGAGAGCCGCGTTTTTAAAAACGCGACCTTAAGTCCTACCCACTTCAACGTAACCTCAACAACACAAAACGCAGCTTTAGGGAGGTCTATAGCCGCGTTTAGAAGCTATATGTCCAGGGTGGAGCTGTGTTTTTCACATTCGCAGTTCAAAGCTCACCCTGTTGCTGTGTTTTGTAAAATGCGGCTTAAAAATGCATTTTTTGTAGTAGTTAACACATACATATGGGGAAACAATTTCTCACACACTGGGGGGGGGGGGGGGGGGGTTGATAAAACATTATGCCCGTGTGCTTGATAAAACAGTGAGCTCATGGACCCATTAATGAGAAGAAAGAAAAGTATACAGGATGCAGTGTAGACATGGTAAAACGGGCAGGTCGGGTCGGTTTGGGTCGGGTCAATCGGGTTGCAGGTCAAAAGGGTCACGGGTCATCTTAAGTGGGTTAAAAATGTGTTCGGGTCAATCGGGTTGCGGGTCGGGTCGGGTCGGGTCGGGTCGGGTCGGGTTAACCCGTATTTCTCACATGCATTTTTTTTTTTAATAAATAAAACAACATGCATTTGTCATTTGAAAAGTTATGCAACAAATTATTTTATATAATTTTGACTTCATCGCTTATATCAAGAATGAATTCAGTTAAACTTATTAATACTTATTTAATAATTTTAAAATTATACAAATCCTAACATTGCTATCTAATACTTATTCAACAAATACACATGTTTTATTTTTACACAATATCAACATTCCAAAATATAAAACAAAATTACAAATGACTTATTGGATAACTCATTTGATAAAGAATAAAAACATATAAGGAATTTACAATCTTGAAAATTAATTTTATAATCTATTATCAATTGTGGTTGGCACTCTATTTCAATTTGAGATATACGTTAAAATTGGATTGCTTACTTATTTGTACATGGTCTTTTTTATGAATATCATATCATTGTTAAGCAACACACACTCTAGGAAATATAATAATTTATTTTGGAAAACCGTTTATTTTGGATATAAATTGTTAAAAAATGAGTCTAAGCATTCATAATTTATGCTAATTTAATACTTTGACTTCACTATTTTTACACTTGTAAATGTTTCTCATACATGTCTACAATTTTAAATCTATATTTTTAACTCTACTGTAACCATATTATCTTGGCATGTACTTTGTTATTTAATATCTAAAAATATTTACTCATTACAAAATGCTCAACCTTTTATCTTTCAATTAATTTGCATATGTAAATGTATCAATTATTTCCTTAAAACTCACAATAAACAATTAAACTACTATTGTCTTAATTTTACTTTTTTTTTACAAAAAAAAAAAAAAAAGTTTTAAAAAAGTGATTCGGGTTACGGGTCGGGTCGGGTTGACCCACAAAAAACTCGAAAAACTCGGGTTGTGTCACGGGTCAACGCATTTTTGTTTCGGGTCAAAAAAATCGGGTTCGGGTCGAGTATTTTTCGGGCCGGGCCGGGTCGGGTCGGCTCGGGTCAGAAAAATTTTGCCCGTTTTGCCATGTCTAATGCAGTGGAATACACCCTGCCCTTAAGCCGCCGCAGGGTCTATACACCAAAGATCCAGAGAAGAGGTTTAACCTCGGCAACAAAAGAGGGAGGTTGGGGAAGCCACCCAAGGATACCTCGTTCGTCAATCTAGTGTTGAGGACCCTCCTCAAAGATAATGGAAGGGGGGAAAGGTGTACTAGTGAAAAGGGAAGTACCTTTTGGAAAGTAAAAAGTGGTGGGTGTTTTGAAAAAATGATTAAATAAAATAAAAAAATGGGTTCTTATGTTAAAAATCTAAAACAGATAAAATAAAATTGATAATTTAATGAAATAGAGTTTAAAATAGATAATTTGATGTAGATGTTTAAATAAAGCGGCTAAATAAAATAGAAAAAAAAAATAGGTTCTTGTTTTAAGATAGACATAAAGTTTTCCATTTTTCCATAAACGATAAACAATCGGCTGGAAAAGTTGTCCAAATCTTTTGTCTCACTCTTCCTACTCCACAAATAAAAACATATCACATGTCCATCTATTTTATTAAATGTTAAATTTATGCCTTATATTATTTCAATTGCCTTAATATGATGGGTTATTTAGCATAAATTTAGCATTAATGAAATAGATAGACATGTGGTATGTTTTTATTTGTAGTGTATATAGTGGAGTAAGAAATGTAGGACAGAAGATTTGGACTCCTGAAAAACGAGAAATTATTGTATACTCCCAGAGTACCTTAAATGTGTACTCCCTCCTCTCACATGAATAGTGAGTCTCACTAATTAAATTCATAGTGAGACCCACTATTCATGTGAGAGGGGGGAGTACGCATTTATGGTACTTTAGGAGCACCTAATAATTTTCCCTAGAAAACAGCTGTGATCACTAACTTTTTATTTGTCCAATTCCACTTTTTATCCTTTCTAAATAAATTAGGGATGAGTTTGGTTCAGCTTTTTGAAACTGGACTTTTTGAAAAAGTAGGGGTTTCAAAAAGCGGGGTATAAAATTGGGTTTTTTAAAAAAAAAAACTGAGTGTTTGGTAAAAGCTATTAGAAAGTGATTTTTGAAAAAGCTGAGTATTGCACATATAAAAGTGACGGTTTGAGTTATAAATTACCAAAAAGGACAATGTATATATGATGGAGTTTATTTCATACTTAAATCAACTACTTAATAATACTTACTAAAAAAAAAAAAACTACTTAATACTAATAATTGTGTGCGCCTAAAGTGAAGCTGGTGGGTCGATTCTCACTTGGGCTCACAATTTATTTATAATGTGGGCTTTGAATTTTCTACTTTGGGTAGTTCACGATGTAGAGACTCAACAAGGACACTACTCTTTGTGAAGTTCTCTCCTTTCGCTACTGCTACGCTTTTGCTATTCTCTCTCCTTCCCTCCAAAATCAAGACCTTTCTCTTCCCTTCGTTTCTCATATTTATAGCCTCATAGCTGGTGGCGAGCTACGATTACTTCTGCAGTTAGTGGCGTTGGAGGTTCAATGTTATCATTGCTAAGTGGATGTTTTAGTTGGGAGAGGGGTGCGTTGGGAGTGGCATTGGAACTGGTTCCCCACTTCAGGAAGGATGTTCGGCGGCAATACTTTTTAAGCTGGTGCTAGATAACTGAGATGTAACATTCCCGGCGAATCATACTTCCGCCCGAGATGTACTTTGCTAGATAATTCTCAGGTTATGAACGATGATGTGTATGCTTGACAATGGCTTGCTCAACGAGTTTTGGGCCAAAGCAAAATGACATAAGGCCTGGTCCTATGGCTTTGTCCGGTTTGGGGCCAAGCTCTAGACGAGAAGGTTGGGCCCATCGACCATACTGTAAGGCTGGAGTTCAGGGCCGAAGGCCCAAATAGGCCTGGGGATGCTAGTGCCGTACGTTAGCCCCCCCTTGATTTGTGCCCGGCCCTTGGGAATAGATTAAGGAAGCCAAGGGACAGACTACCCCAGGGAGTTCAACAGGTTGACATTGGGTGGTTAAGGTCCCCTTTAATGCGCCTAAAAAGGTGCGCAGTATCAATTTATTGGTTCAACTGTCATCATTGTCTGACGGTTCGCGAACCGAGGTGGCATGCATGTGGCAGTTAAGATATGGATTCATAAGGTTTCTCGCTCCTCATTTATTAAGCAGCATTTATCTTTTCCCTCCTGGCTCTTATAAATATTCTGTTCTAAACCATTCTTTCACTTTTACGTTCTCCATTCTCTGAATTTCCTCTCTGTCGTGCATTCATCTGCGCATATCCTTCAGCCCAGAATACCCCTCCTACCTAGAACCCAAAGTAAGTCCTCTACCAGTTTCTTTTATTTTAGTTTCTTCCTTCGATCTTAGAATTTAGGATGTGTTATGCTTACCTTCTAAACACTGAGGCGTCCTTAGCCACCTTTAGGCAGACATTCAACATTCTTGAAGCTATGAGTGTGGCGTACTACCATGAGAGCAAAATTGCTCTCTACAAAGGGTCTAACACTGTTTTTTTTTTTTTTTTTCCTTTGATGCCAATCTTGGAGGGTGGGGTTAGGTTTCCCGTGGATCCCCTCCTACTCAATATCCTTAGGTTTTATGGTCTATGTCCGGACCAACTTCCTCCCAATTTTTACTGGGTAGTCAGTTGCTTTAGTAGATTGAATCAGATATACGGTTTGCAATTCAACCATCACGATATAAACTACTTGTACAGTCTGTGTGGGAGTAAGAAAACCAATTATTACTTGAAAGTCAAAGATATGCGGGTACAACTAATTTCATGCCTACTCGATTCTAACAGGAATTCTGCTGGGGAGTTCGTTCGGGTGAGCGGCAACTGGTTTGCCGAAGAGATCCCTTGCCCCCTCTCTAGGCGCGAAGTTGGTTCGTACCGATTACTAACTTGCTTTTCCTTTTTTGTTTATCTGAATATTGACTTGTGGTATTCCTTTGTTGTAGACGGCAGAGTATTTACCCCGGATCTTAGAGTGGTCCACGTAAGAGATCTGAATTTTGTGCTTAGGTCGGAAATATTCGTTCATACTGACGGGCAACTTTGGGCGTCATACCTCATACTCGGTTGTACCCTCGTGTACAAGACTTGGCAACCCATTAACCAAGCCCTTTCAATAGATAGTCCGCTACTGTCCTATATTAACGTTTGGCATGCTAACTTCCTTCCCCCTTCATTGACCACCGGTGAAGCCCGAGATCTTGGTCCTCGCTATATAACAGCTAAAGAACTTGCCCCAGTCAGGGACGAGTTAGCCGAACGTGTTTCTCAGGCTCCCAAAGAGCAGGAACACATTCTCGTCAAAAGGAACGAAGCCCAAGCCTAAGTAGCTGAGCGAAAGGTAGCTGAAGACGAATAGGAGGCAGGAATGATCATAAGGAAGAAGCTTATTGCCGAACAGTTTCTATCCAGCTCCCAATCTTCGGCGCAGCCTCAACAAGTGCAAGCGCCTGGTCCCATGGTTAAGGGGGGCGAGTCACGCAAAGTTTGGTGCAGGGTCTTTTGTTGCCCGGGGTCGTAAAATTTTTTTCTGAGGGGACCAAGGAGTTGCTTTCTAGGTGTTTGTAGTGGCACACTATAGTGGTAAATTTATACTTGAGCTCCATGTTCCCCCCCCCCCCCTCTTTTTTTTTTTTGGAAATGTTTGCACGGTTGCTTCATGCCCATATTGACCACTATTGCAATATCAGGCTGCACAATTGGCACATGCTCTTGAGAAGAGGCTAAAGGAGCTTACCGAGGAGGCTGATCGGGAAAAGGCTCTAAAGGAAGTCTTCGCTATTACGACAAAGGAAAAGGGGGAAGCTATTGCGGCTACTGAGGAGAAGGGTTGGTCCTCGGAGGAAGCTCTGTTGGCGATGGAGAAAAAGTTGGCTGAGATGGAGAAGAAGTTAGGGGAGATGGAACTCAAATTAGCAGAGGTAGCCAGCCTTAACTTGGCCCAAGCTGATGAGATGGCCGACCTAAAATAGGCCTTCGAGGCTTACGAGGACAAGTAGTACACTGAGGGCTTTGCGGATGCCAAGAATTTCGTGGAACCTGTTTTCTATGAAGCTTGGATGCACGAATTCGGGGAGGGATGGCTAGTTGCCCTCCAGGAGATGGGAGTGCTGGGCGATTTACCTCCGTGGAACCCCGAACAAATTTCGTATCTGGCTCCTGCTCCCCCCATCTAGAGCCAAGCTGACGCGGCCGATGAAGAAGATACTCCGAGCATGGCAAAGCTGGTTCGAGCGATTGATACGCATGTAGAAAGTGTTGATCTTGAAATTACCAGCACCCTCAATGCTCCCGAGAATGAGCTGGCGTAACCACCACTCACCAGCCAACCATCCAAGAATGTCCCTAGTCAGTAAACTGATGATGTAGCTCTTATCCCGTCAATAGATTGTGAAGTTTAACTCTTGATTTCTATCCATTTTTCTTTTTTTAAATTTTCTATTTTCTTCTTGGATTGCCTATGGTCACCGGGCTGTGGTGACTGAACAATGTTTTCCCTTTCGTTTACTTTGTCTTCGCTTGATTTCTTTGACAATGCTAATGAACATTCGATTCAGTCATATGCTATTAGCTGTTTTTGCATGCATAACCAGTTACAAGTTTTCTTTGTAAAAGTGAAAAATTTGATCCGTGCATGTATGGTGACCATGGTCATTTTGAAGGGTTTACCCGTTCCAGAAAGAATTGACTCCTCGGGATAGAGGAGACACCTCTTTTCTTGACAGTGGAGATCGGATTGGAATAGGTTTCTGCCTTCAGGCAAGTTCAGAGTGTGATTCTACCTACCCAGGGATTTGGATCTGGCAGGGAATGGGCTCCCATTCTTTAGTGCGTTCACGGCTTTAGGTCTCCACCTACCCTACGATAGAGACTGAACCGGGGACAAGCTTCTATCCTTAGCGTGTAGATTGTGGTTTCCACCTATTCGGTGATATGGATCAAATCAGGGACAGGCTTCTGTCCTTGGTGTTTGTAAAGCTTAGGTTTTCGATTGTCTGGTGATAGAGATTGAACCATGAACAGGCTTCTGTCCTTTAGCATGTGTAGATTGCGGTTTTCACCTGTCTAGTGATATGGATCGAACTGGGGACAGGCTTTTGTCCTTGGTATTTGTAAAGCTTAGATTTCCGCCTGTCCAGTGATAGAGATTGAATCACGGATAGGCTTCTATCCTTTAGCATGTGTAGATTGCAATTTCCACCTGTCCGGTGATATGGATTGAACCGGGGACAAGTTTCTGTCCTTGGTATTTGTAAAATTTAGGTTTCCGCTTGTTCGATGATAGAGATCAAGCCGCGGATAGGCTTCTGTCCTTTAGCGTGTGTAGATTATGGTTTCCACTTGTCTGGTGATATGGATTGAACCAGGGATAGACTTCTGTCCTTGGTATTTGTAAGGCTTAAGTTTCTGCCTGTCTGGTGATAGAGATTGAACCATGAATAGGCTTCTGTCCTTTAGTGTGTATAGATTGCGATTTCCACCTGTCCAGTAATATGGATCGAACTGGGGACAAGCTTCTATCCTTAATGGCTTTTAAATAAGGTTTCCACATGTCCGGTGATAGGGATCAATCTAGGGACAGGTTTTTGCCCTTAGAATAGGGAAAGTTGCCTTATTCTCCTCAACTTTCTTTGTATTAGTGAATCGACACACCCAATAAATTAACAATAATGGAGTTAAATGCACTTGCATGGATAAACACTACCATATTAACATGTAAAACACATTTACATGATTACATTCACTTTACACCCAGCGTACCATCGGTCAATGAAAAAACTTCTTTAAGTTGTGGACATTCCACGGTCGAGGAAGTGGCCTCTCATCCAAATCTTCCAAGTAGTAAGCTCTTGCACCTGCAATAGCGGTTACCCTATAAGGCCCTTCCCAAGACAGGGCTAATTTGATAGCATTTGTATCTCACACATTTCCTATGGCTTTCTGCAGCACCATGTCCCCAACACTGAATTCTCTTGTCCTTACATCACGGTTATACCACTGGGCGAGCTTTTCTTGATACTCGACAAGCTGTATAGTCGCAACTTCTCGATGCTCCTCTAGTAAATCTAAACTCTCAACCATCATCCCGACGTTCGGTGTAGGGGCAAACCCCACTACTCGTGTACTGCATAGGTTTACCTCGGTCGGTATTACAACTTGTACCCCGTATGTTAAGGAGAACGAAGTCTTCCCCATAAATCTCCTAGGGGTTGTTTGGTACGCCCACAAGACGTTGGGCAGCTCCTTGGCCCACCTACCCTTTGCGCTATCTATCCTTTTCTTCAACCTATTAACAATTGCCTTGTTAGTAGCTTCAGCTTGGTTGTTGTTCTAAGGATAAGCGGGAGTGGAGAACCTGTTCTTGATGTCAAGATTGCTGCAAAATTTGCGAAAGGCTCTACTATCGAACTGTAATCCATTATTTGATATGAGAGAGTTTGGCACCCTAAATCTCGTTACTATATTTTTCCACACAAAATTTTTAACATCCACATCCCGAATATTAGCTAATGCCTCTGCCTCTGCCCACTTAGTGAAGTAGTCAACAGCCACTAGAATGAACCTTGATTGCCCGTGGCCTGGGAAAACGGGCCCATGATGTCCAGCCCACACTGTGCAAAGGGCTAGGGATTGCTAACAAGATTTAGATGCCCTATAGGTTGGTGAATCAAAGGGGTGTGTTTTTGGCGCCGTTCACATTTCCATACATACTCCGTGACGTCTTTTTGCATCTATGGCCACCAAAACCCCTAGGTCATTGCTCTGTGTGCCAGTGAGCGCCCCCCCACGTGACTGCCGCATACCCTATCGTGCAAGTCAGCCAAAAGCCCATTAATCCTTTTGAGGTGTAGGCATAAAAGATAAAGCCCCCCAAAAGATCTCTAATATAACTTGCAATCAGCTGACAACCAATAGCGGGGGGCCACTCAGGGCATCCTGTTGGCTTCCTTTTCATCATCCGGTATTTCATCCTCGACTAAAAAATTGATGATCGGGTCCATCCAACAGGGGCAAGTGTAGAGACTGCCGCAACGTCAATCATGGCACTAATGCTTGGTTGTGCTATAAGCTCTACTTTGATCATCCGAGGCACTTCCTCCGTCACTAATGATGCCAATGTAGCCAAAGAGTTCGCATGTCTGTTCTGCCCCTATGTTACTTGAACCACCTTGGCCTTGGAAAACTAGCCCATGACCTGCTTTACTACCTTCAAGTATTCTTTCATTCGAGGGTCTCAAGCCTCAAAACTACCCTGTACTTGGTTGACCACTAGTCGTGAGTCTGAGTAAAACTCAACTTCCTGTGCACCCATGCCCAGTACAGTTCTCAGTCCAGCTAGTAAAGCTTCATACTCAACTTCGTTGTTAGAGGCCTCAAACTGTAACTTGAAAGAATGGTCCAGCCTTATACCTTCCGGGGCGATAATAATGACCCATGCCCCCGCCCCCATTGCACTAGATGCACCGTCCACAAATACCTTCCACGGGCGACAATCAACATGACAGATTACTCTATTTGGCTTCTAAGAGAAAACTCTGCCACAAAACCGGCCAAAACCTAGCCTTTTACAGAATTCCTAGGCCTATTCCTTATATCAAATGATCCGAGTAGGGTTCCCCATTTAGCTATTTGACTCATGAAGTCCGATCTTTTTAACAACGACTGTAAAGGATATTCGGTCAGGACATAGACAGTGTGAGCTTGGAAATATTGCGGCAATTTTCTCGTAGCGTGCACGAGTGCTAACACCAACTTCTCCAGAGGTAAATATCTTGTTTCGGCATTAACCAAGGTTTTACTGATGTAATACACGAGCTATTGCTCCCTTTGATCCCTTAGTAGCACGACACTTACTACATGACTAGACACCGAGAGGTACATGAACGGATCCTCCCCGAGTTCTAGGGCCATTAACATGGGTGCCTTCATCAAATACTTTTTCAAATCTCGAAAGGTTTCGTCACACTTTTCATTCCACTAGAATCCTTTCCACTTCTTCAAGAGTTGGTAGAATGGTCGGCAGCGATCAACAAACTTGGAGATGAATCGATTAAGGGCAGCCATCATCCCAATTAATACTTGCACCTCTTTCAGATTGCTCAGCGGCTTTAGGTGTTTCATAGCTTCAATCTGATCGGGGTTGACCTCAATTCCTCGGCTAGTGATCAGATACCCTAGGAATTTACCGGCCCCCACCCTAAAAACACACTTCTCTGCATTAAGGCGCAACTTATGTTGTCAAAGTACCTTGAACACCCCTTGAAGATCCTCCACATGCTGTACCTCTTGCTTACTTTTCACCACCATGTTGTCAATATACACCTTAATCGTACGTCCTATTTTATCCTGGAACATTCTCGTCATCATCTGCTGGTACGTGGTTGCATTTTTCATCCCAAAAGGCATCACAGTATAATGATAATTGGCGTTCGGGGCAATGAACGTTGTCTTCTCTCGGTCCTCGGTTGCTAGGGCAATCTGATAGAATCCCTGAAAGGCATCCAGAAAGCTCATCCTCGTGTGTCCGTATGTGGCATCTATCAACTGATCCATCTTTGGCATAGGAAACGGATCCTTTGGGCATGCTCGGTTCAAATCCGTGAAATCTACACAAACTCTCCACTTGCCATTCTTCTTCTTCACTACTACGGTATTTGCTAACCACTCTAGGAAGAAGATTTCCCTTATTGACCCAGCTTCCTTCAGCCTATTAACCTCCAGCTTAACTACCTCTACGTGCTCTTTGGCCGACCTCCTTGGTTTCTGCTTTCTGGGAGAAAGCGATGTATCTACATTAAGCCTGTGGACTATGAATTCGGGGTCCACCCCGAGCACTTCATACGGGCTCCATGCGAAGACATCTGCATTTTGAATAAGAAACAACAACATTTCTACCTTATCCTCATCTTTCATATTTGCTCATATTTGGAAATACCTGTCAAAGTTCTGTAATATCTTAACTCTGATTAGTTTCTAGACACAAGCAGCCCCATGTTCATCTCGGGGCTTTTGTAATTGCTACAAAGAGACTTTCTCGGATTGACCATTCTTTTTGGCTTGAACATTCTTCTAATTCGCCACAGCAACTAGGCATTGTCTTGAGACTTGCTGGCTTTTTCTCATTACAGCAATGCCTTGCTCGGTCGGAAATTTAACTTTTACATGTAGGGTGGATGGGACAGCCCCCATCGCATGGATCCACAACCTTCCCAGAATAGCTGTTTAAGGAGAGTATGAGGTGACTACTATAAATGCCACTATCACCTCCTTTCCTTCCATACTCACAGGAAGGGAAATTTGCCCCTCGGGAATCATTACTTGGCCATCAAACTAGACTAGGGGTGCGTCGTATTTTGAAAGGTCTTCATTCTTCATCCCAAGCCCATTGAACAGATCTGGATACATTACATCGGCCCCACTTCCCTAGTCCACCATTACCTTTTTCACTATGAAACCGTTTATTCGGGCCATCACTACCAGCGCTTCATCGTGTGACTGGGTTATGCCTTCTAAATCATCATTGTTGAAAGCAATGGGCTCTCGTGTGCACTTCATCTTTTTCTCGGATGGTTGCTTACCTGAGTTTTCTTCTACCGGTGCTACAGCGAACACCCCTTTCCTTCTAGTTATAGCAGCATCCCATGGGGCAGCATGGATGACTTCGATCACTCTAATTGGCGGTGGGGGAGGGTTCCTCCATTGTCATGGACCTTGCCCGGTCTCTTGGTTTCCAGAATTCGCCATAAACTCCTTTAAATGTCCTGCTTTTACTAACTACCCTAGGTGATCTTTCAATACCTGGCACTGTTCGGTAGTATGTCCCTTATTCTTGTAGTAAGTGTAGTACAAGTTCTGGTTTCTCCGAGACAGTTCACCTCCCATCTTGTTCGACCATTTGAAGTATGGCTCATTCTTAATTCGGTCTACGATTTTGTGCATCGGC
The DNA here is from genome assembly GCA_032878915.1 of Castanopsis chinensis. Classification (NCBI taxonomy): domain Eukaryota; kingdom Viridiplantae; phylum Streptophyta; class Magnoliopsida; order Fagales; family Fagaceae; genus Castanopsis; species Castanopsis chinensis. The sequence goes on from JAVQMG010000084.1 coordinate 2,087,063, forward strand.
TCCTTAAATGCCATGTTCACCTCCCTCAGTTGCAATTCCATCCCTTATTGGTGAATCATCCTCGGTAGAGCGATTTTCAGCCGATCATCTTCCAGGTGCTTGTACTCTTCAATACGCCTCATTAGTTGCCTCATATCTTCAGGGGGTTTCTTTGTCAACGACTCTCACAATTCGGAGCCTTCTGGTAGCCCCATCCTAAAGATACTTGTTGCAATCTTCTCGTTGCCCCCACCAATCTCATTATAAAGTTCCCAATACCGATTGGCATAACTGCGAAGGGTTTCCTCAACTCTCATCTTCATAAATAGCAATGCATCCACTAGTTGTGGTACCCGGCTACAAGTTACAAATCGGACACCGAATTCTTGAATCAACTCAGCAAAACCGTGAATGGAGCCATTCCGTAACCCTTTAAACCACGTCAAAGCTGAGGGTCCGAGACTCGAGGGAAATACTTTACACATTAGCACTTCATCGTGCTTATGCAAGGACATTATGTGGATATAGTGGCTGACGTGCTCTATCGGGTCCATCCTCCCATCGTAAGAGTTGAATGGTGGGTGTGTGTATCTGCTTGGCATTGGGGCCCATTCGATGTTGTCCAAGAATGGAGACTAGGAAGTTCTGCGTAAGGCATGGCTTATAGCATCCATGGTTGCATTTTGAGGTTGTCTCTCTTTTGGGGAATCTGAACCCTGGTTTGCATACTCCTGTGACCGTGACCATTCCCGGTGTCGTCAAGAACCAAATTGATTAGACCCCGCTCCATAACAATTCCCCCCGCTGTTAGATCTCTCCACGCGTTCATTTCAACCCTTGCTTTGGTGTCCACCCCTTGCTTTCAACTCTAGGTCTCTCACCAGCCTGCGTAACCGCTTAAGTTCTTCGTTTCTCTCATCTATTTGCCCATGTCTTGAAGCACCCAACATTGTCTGTTAGGTTTGGTATGACCCTTCCCCAAGGCCAGATTGCCTTCCCTCACATTCACCATCCCTATCTTCATGCCTTTTATGTCTCTATTCTGCTAGGACGATCCCCGAGAAGATCCCATTGAACCACTCCCAGCGGAACTCCCTGAACGTCTTTCAGACATCTTCCCGAGCATGGGTCTTAGTTGAACAACGGCTTTGTAGGAGTTTCCCATAGACGGCGCCAATTGTGCGCACCTAAAGTGAAGCTGGTGGTTCGATTGTCACTTGGACTCACAATCTATTTATAATGTGGGCTTTGAATTTCCTACTTTGGGTAGTTCATGATGTAGAGACTCAACAAGGACACTACTCTTTGTGAAGTTCTCTCCTTTCGCTATTGCTATTCTCTCTCCTTCCCTCCAAAATCAAGACCTTTCTCTTCCCTTCGTTTCTCATATTTATAGCCTCATAGTTGGTGGCGAGCTATGATTACTTCTGCGGTTAGTGGCGTTGGAGGTCCAATGTTATCGTTGCTAAGTGGATGTTTTAGTTGGGAGTGGGGTGCGTTGGGAGTGACATTAGAACTGGCTCCCCACTTCAGGAAGGATGTTTGGCGGCGATACTTTTTAAGTTGGTGCCGGATAACCGGGATATAACATTCCCGATGAATCATACTTCCGCCCGAGATGTGCTTTGCCAGACAATTCCAGGTTACGAACGATGATGTGCATGCATGACAATGGCTTGCTTAACGGGTTTTGGGCCGAAGCAAAATGACATAAGGCCTAGTCCCATGGCTTCGTCGGGTTCGGGGCCAAGCTCTGGACGAGAAGGTTGGGCCTATGGACCATATTGTAAGGCTGGAGTTCAAGGCCGAAGGCCCAAATAGGCCTGGGGATGCTCGTGCCATACAATAATAATAAAATTTATTGTTAACTAAAAAATATTATAAAAATACTTTAAAAATAGCATTACTCTAATATAAATTTTTTTTCATAAGCTTAAAAGAAAAAGAAAAAGATTTGTTCATGCCCTTGCCCCACACCACACGTATAACCAACACAACACCTTTTTTTTTTTCTCAGCCACACTTTCTTTATCTTTTGTCTTCTTTATTTCTCCCTTATCTCTATTTTTCTCCACACACACACACACTTCTTCTAATTTTGTCTTCTTTCAAGTTTCAACACCTCTCTCTCTAACTCTGTGTTTCGCATATTGCATGCTAAAACGCGCGTTTGCATTTCGTTACCAAACACGCTTTTTGGATTTTCAGCTTGAAAACGCAAGTTTTGGCTCCTTAAAGTGGAACCAAATGCACGCTAGACCATGTAGTGCTCCTCTATAAAAAAAAACCTTGTGCGACAAGGAGAAAAACAAACCAAAATCAATTATGGCGTCACAAGGCTATCCAATCTCAGGCCTCCTAGTTCTTCTTGGCTTATTGACTAATTTCATTACTGTTTCATCAAGCCATGAGTTTGCTTCATTCAACCGGACCAGTTTTCCTGATGGCTTTATTTTTGGGACAGCAGCAGCGGCTTATCAGGTAACTAAGTCAAAATTTTCTCTATGTAAATTTGTATCATACTTTTTATTTTATTTTTTTCAAATGTCTTGGGATGTCAAGCATATGATGAATATTATTATGTGCACGTGTGTTCTTTCAAATTTCCAGTACGAAGGTGCAGCAAAAGAAGATGGTCGAGGACCAAGCATATGGGACACGTACACTCATAGATATCCAGGTCTGTCTCTCGCTCTCTCCAACAATATGAAACTTAAAGTTAGGGACAGCCCCAGGGGGTCCAAAGAAAAAAGAAGAAAAAAAAAAAAAAAATTGGCCCCCCACCCAAAGAAAAAAAAGAAATTTTTTTTATTGGTTATATATATATATATATATATATATTTTTTTTCTGGAGTTACGTTTTCCTCTTTCAAAAATTTAGATCTCCTTCCTTTTAATTAGCTTAACTCAACTAGCAACTATTCAATTCAAAAATTTAACAAAAACAAAACTTTAAAATAAAAAATAAAAATCCTATTCAACCTAGTAGTAGAGTACTAGTATAAAGTGTTTTAAATGCTAAATATTTGGCATTTAGAATACCAAATACCAAAAATACTATTGTACGAGACATTTTAAATGCTATGTTAAAGTAGAAAAATTAATTTTTGGTTTGTGAAAATAATATTTTTTTTTGCAATAGCTGATGCTCTTAAGAAACAATATTACTTTTTTTTTTTTTTATAGTCGTTGTTGGTAAATGATTGCATCTTAATGTATTAAGAATTAATGATTTTGTGTATTTATTTTGGTTGATAGTTTGTTAATACTATATGAATACCTATTTGGTTTTTTTTTTTTTCTTATACTTCGGCCTCTCCTAGCTTGAAATCTTGGGTTTGCCCATGCTTAAAAGTATGAATTACCAATGAAATATTATGCAATATTATGATGAAATTCAATTCTGGAAATAATTATTTCAAGGCGTCTCCTTTTTGTTCATTTTATGATTAATTTATATATATTCTTATATATATATATATATATATATATAGATTTCTTAATGTACAAATTATCATGTTATTTAAATTTTGAGTAAAATGATAGTCTATACAATTTTATATTTTTAAACTTTGTTTTAAAAATAGTATCAGAAGTGAAAAATGAGAGTGAAAATGAGATGTAGATGTGAATGGGGCCGGGTTTTGAACTTTTGATTTTGTATTTAACCCAAATGAAAATTTTTTAACATGAAACAAATATGTTCGCTGCCACTTGCAATGTGTTGTGTTTACTCCAATTTGCTGGGTGGTTTTGGTTGGTTTGGAGGTGTTCATGCAGTTTGAGAAGTTTGGTAAACACCCAGGGACGGACGCAGAATTTCAAGTTGGGGGGCCAGAGATAGGCGAAAAAAAAAAAATTTCAAATACGCATCCATAATCCATATAGTATTCAAGCAATGATTTATTATATTCAAACCAAGAAGCTTGAAAGCTACGATTGTGCTTTCCACTTTTGTTTTTTGTTTTTCTTTAGACGAGGTTGGTGCGGACCTTTTGTAATGTAAGCCCGTTGAGTTTCATCACGTTGGTTAACATGATATTCCCATATTTGTTTTCGTGTTCCGGGATCATAATTCAAAGAATCAAGATCAACTCTTTGAAATTGTGTTTGAGAGATTGGAACATTAACATTTTCCGGAATTGGAGAATGCACATTTTCTAGAATTAGAATATCCACATTTTCTAGAATTGGAATAGCAACATTAGTTGTTGGCAATCCCACGTTGAGTTTAGAAGAACTTGAATATTTTCTTTTGAAAAAATCAAGCATTGTAATTGATTTTTTCATGATCTACAAATAAAATAAAAATCATATATATTAAATTTGTGTGACAATTTTCTATATTATATGATTTGTTTTTTTTTTCTTTTTGTCTTTGGTTTGCCTTTATTTATCTTTTCCTTTGTGTTTTTTTCATTTTTCTGACATTGACCCACTAACCCAACCCCGGCACTACCGACACTCTTTATTTATTCTACACAGCACCATTAACAAAAACTTTTCTTAACTTTAATTTTTTTTGTCTGTCACTTGTCCCTATTGTGCCCAACTACTAGTCAACAAAGCACAAACTTTGTGCTTTGTTGACTGGTAGTTGTGCCACAAACAAACAAACGGTCAAACAATGAAACAAATATTCTCTCTATTCTCTACAAACTCTACCCTTTGTCTCTCTATCTCTCTTATCTATATATAATACAAGAGACAGACAGAGAGTCACAAACACAGAGTGACAATCACAAAGCCAAAAAGCCCAAAAAAAAAAAAAAAAAAACAGGCAGCAGCACAGATTCTCATTCAATTCACAATCACCAACATGAACATCAATAATCAGTTCATCACTCTCAGTCTCATCATCAGTAAAAACACACCCCACAACCACAACCACAAGCACATATTGTTAAACTTAAAACAGTTGATTCAAAAATCACAAACATTTTATTAAGTTTTGATTCTTGAAGGAAAGGATCATAGATTTAAGTACCTGTGATTGTGCTCAAGCCTCAAGCAACCGGCGACGAAGACACCTGAGGAGGGCTCGCGACTCGCGTGATGATGGTGTGCCGGCGTCCGCCTGGGTGGGTACTCAGTGGCTCACTCACCCTCGTTGCGTCGCGCGCGCCTCTCTATCTCCCTGCCTCGTCGCGGCGTTGTGCTTCTCTATCTCTCTGTCTCGTCGGCCGTCGTAGCGTTGCGCCTCTCTATCTCTTTGTCTCTTCACGTGGCTCGCGCCTCACTATCTCTCAGTCTCTCTATTCTGTTTCCTTTCTTTTCTTTTATTTTTTTCCTTTGGCTTTTACTTTCTCCGTTAGGCTTTAGGTTTTCTGCTGAGTTTTTTTTTTTTTTTTTTTTTTTGGGGGGGGGGGGGGGGATTTACATGGGTCATGGCATGGGCTCTTGCCTCTGGGCTGAGCAAAAAACTTTTGGGAGGAGGCCTGAGCGGGAGGGGGGCCTGTGCAAAAAATTAAGGGGGGCCCAGTTCTTTTTTTTTTTTGAAAAATTTAAGCTGTTAATTTTTTTTTTTTGGGCCCGGGCCCTTTAGGCCCCCACTTGGGTCCGTCCCTCTAAACACCCCTAACTACAACAAACAATGCCTATAGTAATGAAATTTTTTGTCAAAGAATGTACTTATCTTGTCACCAAAGACATACTAAACCAAGCCTCCAAATGTATTTTCATTGCCAAATATTTTATAATAGTTAGATTTTGCTACATTATTTATAAAGGTATATTTAAAAATTTTAACAGTAAGTTATTTAAATTTTGCATCATTATTAATAAGTTAAATAAATATCAAGATAATATTAATAAAATTTATTTTAATATTGTTGAAACAACAATATCTACTCCATTTATTTTGTTTTATCTAGATCTATGACAGACTTTGAGGATACTTATCCCCAATGGCTTTTTTAAAAAGAAAGAAAGAAAGAAAGAAAGAACAGCAACAACAAGAATGTCAAAACTTCACATTCCTATGTTTTGGTATTTATATTTCTTCATTTCCCCGCTTTGCCTTCCTTTCTTCCATAACGGTACCCCAAAATAGAAATAAGTTTTGAGAGATGCTATGTCCACAACATTTTTATAACATTTTTATAATAAATCATAGATGATTAGTTGTAATTGGTTCAAATTGAACCTAACACTAAGATTACTTTTTTGCCCTAACAATAACAACGAGTAACAACCTGCCACTTATGATTTGTTGTAAAATTGTTGTAAAAATATTGTGGACATATCATTTCTGATAAGTTTTATATGTTATGGATGGGAGGCTTAAGTACAAGTTCCATTTTTATTATGGCTAAAGTTGTATATTACCAGTTCTTAAATAGTACTCCTTCCATCCCAATTTGTTTGTCCTTTATTCCATTTTGGGATGTCCCAAAATATTGTTCTGTTTCTAAAATTGAAAATCATTAATTTGTTAATGTTCCTATTATGCCCCTACTGTATTTTCAAAACCATTTGAAAAGAAAACCAATAAATATTTTAAAAAAATCAAATTAATTAGGCACCTTTTTAGTTGCTTCATTAAGAATAACTCTTGAAAAAAAAAAAAAAAGATAAAAAAACTCAATCTCACATGCCATTCTCTCTCTCTCATTTTTTTTATTTTTCTTTTCAGATGGGATCTTACACTCCATTCTCTCCAAATTATTGACCCCTAAAAAAAAATCTGAACAATCCACTCATCTTACTTTGTCTTTATCAATTATCAAGTCACTCATCTTACTTTGTTTGAAAAGACAAGAATTGAAGAGAGGAATACTCTGGATCTATTTATGTATGAGAATTTTATAGGCAAAGAAATATTGCAAAAAAAAATCACTTAGGTGTAATTCTTTTTTGCCGCCACCTTTAAAAAAAAAAAAAAAAAAAAAATTCAGGTTTGAATTGGCGCCAATAAAACTCCTGACTTAGAGTAGATAGAATTTTTCTTTTAGAAGTATTGAGTTTTTAAATTTTGATTAAAAAAGATAAAGTAGATTTTGTATTTGAAGTAATCCAAAATTGCTTAGAGCCAATACCCAATAGTTATTGTATTGTGGCAGTTGTAGATTTTTCAAATTTGATTTAGAGGTTAAGTTACAATTTGTGCTATGTAATTTCAAAAATGCTAATACTCATAAGGAACATATTTTTGTGGCTGTAATTTCAGATTTAATATTCCAATTTTTTGATAAATTTATTTAAGGATAGCTTTGGAAACTTACACATTTTTTTAAGATAGACAAGACAATAAAATTGGGCCAAAGGGAGTAATAAATAAATAAATAAATTCTTTGGTGTTTTATAAACCCAATATTAACTTACAATGAAATTGCAGAACGAATAACAGATGGAAGCAGTGGAGATGTAGCTAACGATCAATATCATTACTACAAGGTATATATGTTGTTTCGTGTTCATATAAAAATTTAATGTTCATAATAAAATTGGAAGGACAACCACTCATATTAATTAGCAACTAATTGCCAAGAGTCTTGTGGCACAATTGCATAGTGTGGTTTTCCAATTACTTGTTTTTTGTATGTGGAACCCTTCAAAAATGCTTTGTCCCTTCTAAAATAGGGGGAAAAAAAAAAAACAAAAACAAAAATCTGTCCAAGAAAAACAGCTTTGATGACAAGAAAAAAGAAAAAGAGTTACACAGTAATACAGCATTTAAATGCTTTGAAGATTAAAGAACAAAAAGGATGAATTCTATTTTTTTTTTTTAAAGCAATCAAGGTGGTGAAACGCGTATACAAGTTTATTGGTGTATCGATATAATCTTATTTTAAAGAATCAAAGTAGATATCAAAACTTTATATATTTAGATTAGTCCTTTTTTTTTTTTCTTTTTTCTTTTTTTTGGAGTCTTCTTTTGCTTATGATTGTTAGTAAGTGGTAACTATGAATTGGTTAATTTTGTTTCATTATTTTAGTGAAATAATATATATATATATATATATATATTTGTAGTAAATTAAAATTATGGAGAATCAAGAGCATAATAATGAGCCTAAATTGAATTCTACTAGTTCGTATCGAGGTAGATTTTACAGACCTTTGTACAATCCCTCTTTTAGAATAAAAATTTCGGAAAAAGATGAAAAAATATCAAGAGCTATTGAGAAAAATAAACTAAGTATGAAAATTGTAGTTATTTACATTTGTTTGCTTATTTTTTTGTCATAATATTGATTTTTTTTAGGTTTTGTTTTTTAAATATGGTCTTCAAATCCTAGCCCAGACCTAAAATCATAGCTTCACCACTAAATTTTATATATATATATATATATATATATATATATTAGCTCCTAATTAGCTGTTAATTTTTGCGTTTTGGCTTTTCTACATTTTTAGGGCCCGATTATGTTTGTCATATGCTTTTTTCTAAATACTTAGCATGTCTAACCAAATACTAGATAATCACAATATAAGAAATTAAGAAATTTAAATTTCAGATTTTTTCTAAAAATTTATATATGTTGTGATTATACATTGCAGAAAGATGTTCGGATTATGAAAAAGATGAATTTAGATGCATACAGATTCTCAATCTCATGGTCTCGAGTACTGCCAAGTAAGATTATCATTTTCATAATCCGTAAAAGGTTAGATCCATACAATGAAAAGGACATAAAAATGGGTACTATCAAGTACACATATTAGGTTGGAGTGGATTGACTATTGTTTTGTGACCATATCATGTTCCTAACAATCTCATTTTAGGGACTAACTTTAGAAGGAAAACTAAGTGGCGGTATGAATCGGGAAGGAATCGAGTATTACAACAAGCTCATCAATAGGCTTCTGAGCAAAGGTCAAAAATTAAATATTAAAATTCCAAAATATCATCAACTTATTTAACTTTTTATAATACACTTTATTTTTCTATAACTAAATGCAGGTATAAAGCCCTTTGTAACAATGTTCCATTGGGATCTTCCCCAAGCCTTAGAAGATGAGTATGGTGGTTTTCTAAGTCCACATATTGTGTAAGTGAATGATTTGCCAACACATTACCCCCCACCCCCCCCAAAAAAAAAAGAAAGAATAATTGACCCAATAATCCACCCCTCTCCTCCATCTGATTATAGACAGTTTACATATATTAACCGTATCATATATAATTATTTATACGACTACCATTTTTGGATTAAAAATAAAAACAAAAGATTGAGGACATCAATATTGTGATAACCTACCATTTGTGTCAAAACCTTAAAATTTTAAATTTATCCATTATTCTAATATTCCATGTATTGGTTTCAAATCCCCTTAATAAATGGAGCCCAATTCATTGGTGTAGCCTAATATATTAGATATTTATTTATTTAAAAATGGGATGTAAAGTGGAGAGACAAGTTCAAACTCAATACTATGATAAAATTAGTATGTCACCGTTTGCCCCCCAAAATGTTAATCTAACATATATGCATCTAATATTCAGTGATGATTTTCGGGACTATGCGGAACTTTTGTTCAAGGAATTTGGTGATCGAGTAAAGCATTGGATCACACTAAATGAGCCATTCAGCTATAGCGTTGGTGGTTATGTAGGAGGAGTGCTTGCTCCAGGTCGATGCTCTGCTTGGCTAAATCTAAATTGTACTGGTGGGAATTCAGGGACAGAGCCATATTTGGTGTCACACAATGAGCTGCTTGCTCATGCAGCCGCTGTTGAAGTGTACAAGAAAAAATATCAGGTTTGACTTACAAAACTTTAACATATTAAAACCAAATATTTTCATGTTACACTAAATGATGCTATATATATGCCAAGAGCCATGTAGCTCAACTTATATCTCCTGGTGTCTCAGATGGAGACATTTAGGATTTAAATTCCCCTCCCCTGTAACTATATCAAATTTACAATTTTTTAAAATAATAAAAAAAACCATAAAAGTACATGGTTGGTTAAACTTGGTTTACAAATGACACAAGACCATCTGGATAGCAATTTCTGAAACTGATTCGAACAATTGTAGTGAACTTTAAATTAGATAAATATACAAAATCCCATGCATAAGCTTTGAGTGTAAAAAAAATGTTCACCATGCAGGCCGATCAGAAAGGAATGATAGGGATAACACTTGTGAGTAATTGGTTTGTGCCAGTCTCTGATGCAAAGAAAGATCAGGATGCTGCGCTTCGTGCCCTTGATTTCATGTTGGGATGGTAAGTTTTGCTTTATAGAATTTATTCTACATTTTTTAATTTAACTTTTGTTATTTGGAGTCTAAATCTGCTATCTCATTCATTCTCTTTGCTTCACTTTTTGCTCCACAAATAATTTTTTTTTTTAAGTTTTTTTAAATAAATAAAAAATATTAATAAGAAAACATGACACATCCTTACGAGCCTCCACTATCAACCTTGGCTGCCGACACTAGCAAAAAATCGCCAAAGTCATTAACACCGCGAGTCATACCCATTCTATTTGGTTATAGTGAAAACTAAGGAGAGGAAACAGAGTGGAAGTGCTATTTTAGATTACCGATTGAGAGGCATTATCACATTAAGAAAATTTAGATGCCGTGACTTAATTCTTGAACTTGATTTACAAAGATCGATTTTGGTTAGAAATTATAGTTCGATTGATTGAAATTGTTTTGTTATTGGGTTTTTTGACGAATATAGAGTTGGGAGTGGCCGAATAGGCTAACTGGGTTTAATTTATGCTTAGAAGCTATGAGAAGTTAATTGAAAATTTCTAGCTTCAGGGTTATTTGTCTACTCTGTAACCATTACGAATGTGTGATACTGCTTTGGCTATTTGGAAATTTTGGTGTAATTTTTTTTTTCCGGTGTACCACAAATTGGACTAGGTGGATTTGGTGGCCGAGTTTGCCATTGATTACGTTAGCAATTTGGTAGTGGTGGACAAGTGATGGTGGCTGGTCAATGAGTATGATTATTTATTTTAGGAAACTTGAATAAGAAAGGGCAGAAAATTAGTTTTTACTCAAATAAATGGACAAGTGGCAAATTTTTATTTGTAGAGCATAGAGTGGAGCGGGAAAACTGAGATAAAAGATTTGGACTCTGTCTTTTGAAGGTAATTAATGGGTACAATTTGTTAATCATACCCATATTACAAAATTTCTCAACCGAAATGAAGGCAAAATCAAAAGTAGATCTCCCAATGATTAATTATATATTGAAGTTAGAGACAGTCAGAAATTTTGCTTGCGTGTAGGTAGCACCTATATATATATATATATATATATATATATATATATATATATTAAATGGATAATTTAGGGATGGAAGGCCCAGATATGGGTATTGGGCCGCGAGCCGTGCCCAAGGACATCAGATAGCCCGAGGATAGGTAGATGCTAATGAAAACATACAAGATAATGGGTTGTGGAAGAAGTTTGGTAATAAGGAGTTGGAAATGTCGTCTGAGGAGGAGTACCTCCTCTGCTTAGCAGAGAAAAGATCAAAGGTCAAAGGTTCGACCGTTCATCAACAACAAGGCAACAGGCAATCCTACTAGCAAGGATAAATATCAGATGTGCATAAGGCAAAAGAGAGTTGTGAAAAATCTGAGAAGAAAGCTGTGCTACCACCGCATTGAAAACTCTACAGCTAACCTCTTGTCCATATTAATGTGGAGGTGATACCTAAATAGTAATACTTAGCCTTACAGCTACCTACAAGAGACTTCAAGAAGGTGCTGAAGCCAGTAATATGATCTACACATGGAGGGTTGAGATGAAGGGAGGAATGAGAATATAAAGGAGAAAAACCCCATTACAAAGGGGATGATGAGAAAATCTAAGAAGAAAGGATTGTAGACTCAAGAGTTGTAATTTTGCATAAGTGTAAGAGAGATATATAAGAACAAACCATCCTCAGACTTTGTCGAGGAGAACTTTTCTTGATCCAAATTTTATTTTTTATTCTTCCTAGTAGTAACTAACCTTCTGTGATTACCATCTACTTAACTCATTGAAAATTCATCTTAAGCCCACTTTTTAACAAATTCATTGTTTTGGACTCTTTGGGCTACTGACCCTTCATTTGGGCTTTAGCAGCAATATGATCTACTGAGCCAGCATTTACCGTATATAATGGTAGAATGGATCTTGTGGAGCATGTTAGCCATTTCAATCAAAGAATGGCTGTTCACTCAAGGAATGAAGCCTTAATATGCAAGGTGTTCCTATTTAGCTTGGGGCTGATAGCGATGAGATGGTTTAAAGGATTGGAGGAAGGATCAATCAACTCTTTTCAAGAGCTTACCATGGCTTTTGGAGCCCGTTTTGTTACTTCTAGTAGGGTTCCTCGTCTATTGGATTCCCTGCTGTCCATGGCCATGCGAGAGGGAGAAACCCTAAACATGTATTTAGACAGGTACTAGGAGATGTTTAATGAAATTGATGGAAACTTTGATGACATAGCAATAAGGACTTTTAAGGTTGGCCTGCCTGCTGAGCATGATTTAAGGAAGTCTTTGATTAGAAAGCTTGCTAGAAGCGTACGTCAACTCATGGATCGAATTGATGAATATAAATGAGTCGAGAAGGATCAACAACAAGGGAAAGGGAAAGCAAAAGTAGTTCCCCAAGATCGAAGGGATTTCCAAATCGGAGAGGTATAACAACAATTGGTCCAAGAGAGATTTTGCTGGCCATACTAGACCTGTTACTGCCCAGATAGTTAGTACTGTGTTTAGGGAGCCTGTGCACCAAATCTTAGAGAAAGTAATGAATGGGCCATATTTCAAGTGGCCAAATAAGATGGGAGGAGACCCCACGAAGTGTAGTCAAAGTCTTCACTGCCAGTACTACTAGGACTGAGGACACACTACAGAGGAGTGTAGGACTTTACGGGATCACTTGGAGTAGCTGGTCAAGATTGGGAAACTGAAGAAATTCTTGTATCAACCTAATGGACAGGGGGAGTAGGCAGGGTAGGCACATCAAAGGGATGCTTCTTCAAGACCACCCTTGGAGACGATCAGTGTTATTCTTGCTACCCCAAGTAGAATTGGTTCCTATCCATCTAGGGTGATGTCTATAGCCAGGCCACATGCTGAGGATTTGACCCCTGATTCTAAGAGGGGTAGAGTGGAGGTTTGACCAACTCTAAGCTTTTTTGACGATAATAAAGTAGGAACCCTGCACCTACATGATGATGCCCTTGTGGTTACCCTCATGTGTGAAGAGGGTTTTGGTAGACCAAGGTAGTGGTGCAGAGATCGTGTACCCTGACCTACACAAAGGGCCTAAGTTGAAACTTGAGGACCTGGCCTGTTATGAGTCCCCTTTGGTGGGGTTGAAAGAGAAAACGGCTATCCCAAGGGGCCAGATCAGATCACCTATTCAGGCAGGGTTGGAGATTATGGAAGTAGACTTCATTGTGGTAGATTCATACTCCCCCTACACTGCTATTATGGTTAGACCTTGGCTTCATGCTATGGGAGATATTTCTTCCACCTTCCATTTGAGGAGTTGATCGGCAGTCAATCTATGGCTAGACAATGTTTGGTAGAGGCAATTAGACATCAATCAGGAGGTGAATCTTCAGCCTCTACAGAGAGAGATTTATAGCAATCAAGGAAAATAGTCATGTCCTCGAATGTTGTGGTAGAAGGGGACAAGTGTGAAGAGTTGGAAAAGATCATCATTGATAATGATGGGGAGAAGTTTTTCCAAGTGGGAGTTTAGTTGCCTCCTCAAGAGAAGGAAGAACTGTTTGTTTTCCTCAAGAAGAATGTTGATGTGTTCGCGTGGAGTGCTTACGAAGCTCTTGGGGTGGATCTAAGTTTCATTTGTCATTATCTAAACATTAATCCATCTATCACTCCTAAGAAGCAACCTCTTCGGGGCTTTTCTAAGGAACATTATGATTTTGTTTAGGAGGAAGTCATCAAACTTAAGTGGGCAGGAGCCATAAAGGAAGTGTTTTATCCTAAGTGGTTAGCCAATACGGTGGACATGAAGAAGAAGAATGGAAAATGGCGAGTATGTGTGGACTTCACGGATTTAAACAAAGCTTGCCACAAAGATCCCTTCCCGATACCTCAAATAGTTGGTCATCCTCGGATGAGCTTTTTCGATGCCTTTCAATGGTACCATTAAATACCATTGGCTCTAGATGATCAGGAGAAGACTACTTTTGTTATGCCCACTAGAATTACCATTACAAAGTGAAGCTCTTTGGACTGAAGAATGTAGGATCCACATATCAAAAAATGATGGCAAGAGTATTGAGGTCTACGTAGACGATATAGTGGTAAAGAGCAAGAACGAGTCTGAGCATGTGAAGGACCTTGGAAGTATTTTTGAAGTGCTAAGAAAGCACAAACTACACCTTAATGCTTCTAAGTGTTCTTTTGGCGTCAGTTTAGGCAAATTTCTAGGTTACGTGGTCATTCATCGTGGAATTGAAGTTAATTCAGATCAAATTAAGGTAATCAATAATTTACTACCTCCTCAAAATCCCAAGGAAGTCCAAAAGTTGACAAGAATGACTGTAGCCCTGAACTGATTCATTTCACAGTTTGTGGATAGATGTAGGCATTTCTTCCAATTATTGCCTAAATGGAAGGAATTTGAGTGGACAGAGGAGTGTGTTTTGGCCTTTCAGCAGTTGAAGGATTATCTTTCAGCCACCCATTATGTCTAGGCTTGAGGAGGAAGAGGTTCTTTTCACCTATATTGTTGTGGCTTTCCATGCAGTTAGTCTAGTACTAGTAAGGGTGGACAGTGGAGTACAACGACTAGTCTACTATGTGAGCAAGTTACTGCACGAAGCAAAGGTTCATTATTTACCTCTGGAGAAGGCTATTTTGGTTGTGGTACATGCTACACAGAAACTCCCTTATTACTTCTAAGCTCACACAGTTGTGGTTCTAAACCAACTTCCATTTCAATCATTGCTCCGAAAGGTTGATTATACAGGAAGGGTTGCCAAGTGGAGAACAATTATAGGGGCCTTTGACATTAAGTATTTGACTCGGACCTCTATTAAGGGCGAAATTCTTGCAGATTTTCTGGCTGAATTTACTGAATCTCCAGTAGAAATAGAAGACAAGGAGCAAGGCTTGGGAGAAAAACCAGTCGATACAATTTCTCTACTAGGATCCTTATCTTGGAAATTGTATGGTGATGGTGTAGCTAACTAGAGAGGATTTGGAGTGGGGCTAATTATGGCGTCCCCAGACCAGATCACTATCGAGAAATCTTTAAGGTTGGGTTTCTTGGCCACGAACAATGAAGCTGAGTACGAAGTTTTGTTGGTAGGTATGACCATGGTTCAGAAAATAGGAGGAAAGGTAGTAGAAGTGTTCTCAAACTCAAGGTTGGTTGTAGGCTAGATTAAGGGAGAGTTGAAGGCTAGGGATTTAAGAATGCAAGAATATTTGAGTTAAGCTAGGCACTTGCAATAAAGTTTTGAGTTTTTCACTTTGTAGCAGATCCTAAGAAGCAGAAATCACATGTTGATTCTTTGGCTACTTTGGCAACCTTGTTTGGGCAAGGCTTACCTTGAGTTATACTTATTGAAGATTTGCATAAGCCTACTGAGGAGACGAGTGAGAAGGTCCAAGTTCACCAGATCATGGTCGGTCCTAGCTGGATGGATCCTTTGGTCCTGTTTCTCAAAGAGGGTAGTTTGCCTGATGAGAAAGGAGAGGCAGATAAGTTACGGAGAAAAGCCTCTTGTTTATGGTTGTCCGAGAAGCAAAAGTTGTACAAGTGTTCCTTTTTTGGACTGTACTTGCTTTGTGTCCATCCTGAAGCAATGGAGCCACTTCTGTAAGAACTACATAAGGGGATCTGTGGAAGTTATACAAGGGGTAGAACATTATCCCATAGGGCCCTCATCCAAGGGTATTGGTGGCCAAGTATGCAGAAAGAAGCACAAAAGTATGTGAAGAAGTGTGATCAGTACCAAAGATTTGCTCTGAACATTCATTAGCTAAGGGGCGTCCTCAATCCTTTATCTAGTCCATGACTATTTGCTTAATGGGATTTGGACATTGTAGGACCATTTCCTAAAGCTGTAGGAAACTGGAGATAGCTTTTGGTTAAGACTAATTATTTCACAAAGTGGGTGGAGGTTGAGCCACTATCTAATATTAGACATCTGGATGCCAAGAAGTTTGTATGGAAGAATATTGTCACTCGATTTTGAATTCCCCATAGTCTCATCTCGGATAATGGACTCCAGTTTGACAGTAAAGCCTTTAGAAGGTACTGCTGTGAATTGGGCATTAGAAATAGATAATCAACTCTAGCTTATCCATAAGGAAATGAGCAGGCTAAGGCCGTTAATAAAGTTATAGTGAATGGACTTAAGAAGAGATTGGATAAGGCAAAAGGTAGATGGGTAGAAGAATTACCACTTGTTTTATGGACATATCAGACTACTTCTCGTCAGTTAACATGGGAAACACCTTTCTTAATGACTTACGAGACTGAGGCAGTGATTCCTTTAAAAACTGCGTTCTTAACATTGAGAACGAGTATGTTTACCCCTGACAGCAACAATAAGTTATTGGAGAGAAGCAAAGATTTGGTTGATGAACGAAGGGAAGCAGCCACGGTTCAACTGGCATATTATCAGCAGAAACTTAGGCAAGGGTATGATGCGAAGGTGAGGGAAAGGCCCTTAACCCCATGAGACTTGGTGTTGAGAAAGGTTGCGGGCATTACGAAACCTCTTCCTAGGGAAAGCTAGGACCAAATTGGGAATGACCATACCGCATCATCTCAGTGGTTGGTATAGGTGCTTATTTTTTGGAAAACCTAGATGAAAATGTTATACCATGCCTGTGGAACCTAAATAACCTGCGAAGATACTATTATTAATGAAAGGCATTTATGCCATATTTTTGTTTCTATTGTTATATACTGTGTTATTACTTAACTAAGTATTAAACAGAATCTTGGTCATGCTTGATTCCTCAGACCACATACCTTGGGTAAATTAATACTTCTTGTTCTTCTAAGTGTTAAATAGAACATTGGTCATGCCTGATTCTTTGGACCACATACCTTGGTGAATTGATACTTCCTGTTCTTCTAAGTGTTAAATAGAACCTTAGTCATGATTGGTTCCTTTGATCACATACCTTGGATAAAAATACTTCTTGTTCTTCTAAGTGTTAAATAGATCCGTGTTCATGCTTGATTCCACGGACCACATACCTTGGGTAAATTAATACTTTTTTTCTTCTAAGTACTAAACAGAACCTTGATCATGCTTGATTCCTCGGACCATATAGCTTGGGTAAATTAGTACCTGATCTATCTGCAAGGGATAACCTATATTCTTGTTGCAAGGTCCAAATTGAAGAAATGTCTATGAACGTCACTAAAAGCATTAGCAAGTATGTCCATGAAATATTCTTTGTTGGAAAGTGAGATTTCATTAAACTGCGTTTTTCGGAGTTAAGAACGAAGTCTTGAGTCACACACAATCTTTTGAGCCAAGTGTCTCACGTACACAAGGTATGTTTCCAAGTTAAATTCCGGATCATCCCTAACCTGAAGGTTAAGATATTAAGTTACTAGTTACCTGAGATTTAACAACAAGGTTACTAGTGGTACACATATTTGTCGAGGTTAAAGGCAGTATTATACTTTACTTGGAAAAGGTTAGAAGTTAATCTGGCATCAATTAAGCTATATTCAATTATGAGATAATATTTAATGTAAACACATTGAAATTGTGAAAGAACTTGAAACTTTTCATTAGATAAGGCCTCAAAGGGGCAAAGAGAGAGTACATGTCTAGAAAAAGAAAAAAAAAATCCTAAGTAAATAGAGAAGTACATAAAAAAATCTTAGGTAGACTTGGAAGGAGGATTGCTCTTTGCTGCAATTTGGGTAGGAGCCTCTGACGCTATTGTTTGAGCCACTGTTTGAGCCACACCCTTGCTCTTGGGTTCCTCTTTGGCGGTGAAAGGAAGCGTGGCCAGCACCAGTACCTGGCCCTAGGATGCTTTCTTCTCTTTGGAAGCATTCTTGGTTGGCTCCTTATCGACGACTTTGTCCTTGACTATTTCCTTGCCCTTATCCATAGCTTTGGCTTGGTCAGCCTCTTTAGAGGAGACAGAAGGGGCTAGAGGGGCAGTAGCAGGGGCAACTTGACTAGGCATAGCTGCCTTAGGAGCATCTTTAGCTGGAGACTTGGAAGGGCCTGCCACGTGGAGAGCTGAGGGAAAGTATACATTTTCTACCTTCCTTAGTGGAGAAGCAGCGTTTACCCCAGCTTGGTTCAAGGTCGCATTCCATACTTGGAGGCAGTAGCCTCTATAGGCCCTAGTGACCTGGGCCCTAAGGCTTTCCCCAGTCTCCGCTAGTCTGACCTCGCACCCTTCTTGTTCAGCCTTATCCGCCTTCTCCTATGCTTCCTCCAACTTCTTCTTTAGGGCACCTAGTTGTTCCTTGGTTGTGGAGAGCTGGTCCTCGGTCTCACGCAGCTTTTTACGTTGGTCCTCGACCTGCTTTTTAGCCCCAGCCAGAGCTGCCTCTGCACTCGTTTTGTCTCGATTTGCTATAGTCAATTTGACATTGAGGTCTTTAATCCTCTGTTCAGCAAGGGTGAAAGCTTCCACAACGGCTCTACACTGCCCCTCTTCCTCTTTCATCTATTTATGGGAACTATCTACCAGCTCCTCGACGATATGCTTTGCTTGGATTGCCTACCAAAGAAAGAAAGAAGTTCAAATAAAGTAGTAATAGTAAAAAAAAAAATGCCAGAAGAAAATTTACCATTGCCAAATCGCTTTTTAGGGTAAAAAACACTTCATGTTTCCTCAATGTCCTCAAGTTTGCCATATCTTGAGGTAGTAGTAATGGTTGCTCTTAGGCGTTAGCCAAGTAGCTTGCTTTCTCCTTTTTGGAATTCCCTGATGGTAGAGTCTAGGGGAAGTGGAGACCTATCTAGCTCCAAAGGAGGATTCCAGATTAGCATCCTAGAGCAGGAATTAGGTTCTTTTTCTACAAGTTCCCCCTCACTCGAGGACTTCTTTTGGGCTCCTCTAGCCATTTTTGCCCCCTTTTTAGGGCTCAGGTTCCTTGTAGGGGATAACTTCTCCCTTCTCAACCACGTCTTTCCCTTTCAATCTTGCTTCCTTTTCTTATGCGCTGGGTTATCTAAGGAAGTATAGGTGGGAAGGGGAGTGGGAGGCTTGGTTTGGATGGCCACCTTGGGCATCGATCCTCCTGCATGGGATTCAAGGAGCTGTAGCAAGCTCGTCTTCTGCTTCCTCTATAGCACCATTGCGTCAGGAACGTCAAAGGCTTCTTGGATGTTACTAACTTAAGCGGGGAGAAGGTGGCTGAGGGCGGCCCCTAGAGATTCTGAGGAATGAACCTGGTTGAAGACTTCGAAATCTTCCTTGGAGTCTAAAACCTCCACTACTTGAGCTGTTTCTTCAAGATCCATGTGAGAAGATGTAGCCTCTTCCTCGACGGCACGCTGGGGAGGTACTTCTACTGGTTGAATGCCTTTGGGAGTGGGACTAGTGGTAAGGAAACCGAGCACTACAATGATGATTTGGTGCAGACGGGGATCATTTGCTTTGATCACGTACTTGGGGGCTTGGAAGCTGCTGGAGATAGGTTGGTATCCAAGGATAAGGTGAGCTTCTTGTAGTTGCCCGTCTATATGTACGAATATCTCTGATCGAAGTATCCTCGTCAGGTGAGGTTTGTTTACGAGGTTGAGGTTAGGAGTGTTAAGGTATTTATCTGCAAAAGTTCTGACATCAAAGTCATTGTTAGAATAGAAAATCATTAAATGGAGACAAGTGAATTCGTGAATTGCAAAGAAGAAAATGGGAGTGCGTTAGTGACAAATGGGTAGTGTTATAGTAGTGAACCTAAAACTAAGTACCCCACTTGGTTTCCTGTCTCGCACTAGACAGTGCAATCCATCTTGCCATTCCCCCGAGACAATTAAGAAGTCTTTGTCCATACCCTTGTTTGTATCAGGGAGACACAATATGAGCTTGACTTCAGGGACCTTGCTTTTGAGGTAATATCCTTGGCCTTTATGGTGCTAACAGTTATAAACCCAATTAACGTCGTGATGGGTGAGGTTTACACCCATCTTTTCATTAAGGGCATCTACACTACTTAATATCCTAAACATATTAGGGGCACATTAGGTCAGGCAGAGTCTGTGGGCTAGTAAGAAATCTCTAGTCATTCTACCCATGGGGATCCTCATCCCTCCCTATATGAAGGCAATCATAGGGATTGCCACTTCCCCCTCTGATCTTTAGTATGCCATTCTCCTTAACGGCAATATTGGATTGAGACCCCCGCAGGTATATGGTATTGGACCTTAAAATTTTCTATGCCCTCAAGAGTGCTTACTAAGCTAGCGAATCTACCCATTTGAAACGTAAGTGGAGAAATTTAACAGAACAAGGTGAAAAATGGAGGGCCGAGGAAGAAAAGGTCCTAGAAATGTGAAGGAAGACTAATAGTTACTTACAAAAGCATAGAAGGGCACCTTGGGTTGGTTCTTGAGAAGTTGAAGATTCAAAAAGTGAAACATTTGGAGCCTTAGCATCATTTTTATAGGGATGGGAAAAGTAAGCGGGAGATTTCCCGCTCAAATCCCCATAAAGAAATCTACATTGTAGAATTTCCATCATACTATAAAATGTGGGGGATAGGGAGCCGTAGGAAGTAAATGCTGAAGAGTCAGGTGCGTGCCTCTTTGCAGTTGAAAAGACACCTGCACAGAAAGAGGTGACATCAGAATAGGAAGGGTAATTGCCAAAAAATTGAAATCCCCATTTTTTCCCTGAGGAGCAAAAGAGTGGAATTTTGAGGGGCTATTGTAGGGATGGAAGGTCCAGATATGGGTATTGGGCCGCGGGCCATGCCCGAGGACATTAGATATCCCAAGGATAGGTAAATGTTAATGAAGACATATAGGTTAATGGGTCGTGGAAGAAGCCTAGTCATAAAGAGTTGAAAATGTCTTCCGGGGAGGGGTACCTCCTTGGTTAAGCAAAGCAGAGGTCAGAGTTTAGAGGTCAAAGGTCCAATCCTTCATCAAGAACAAGGCAACAGGCAATCGTACTGGCAAGGATAATTATCAGATGTGGATAAGACAAAAGAGAGTTGTGAAATATCTAAGAAGAAAGCTGCTACAACCGTATTGAATACTCTGCAGTTAACCTCTTGGCTACATTAATGTGTAGGTGATACCTGAACGATAATACTTAGCCTTACAGCTACCTGTAAGAGACTTCAAGAAAGTATTGATAAGACAAGTATCAAAGTATCAAAGCCAGCAATCTAATCTACATGATGAGAAAATCTAAGATGAAAGGACTGTAGACTCAAGAGTTGTAATTTTGCATAAGTTTAAGAGAGATATATAAGAACAAACCATCCTCGGACTTTGCTAAGGAGAACTTTTCTTGATCCAAATTGTATGTTTTATTCTTCTTAGCAGTAGCTAACCTTACGTGATTACCATCCACTCAACTCATTGAAAGTTCATCTTAAGCCCACTTTCTAACAAATTCATTGTTTTAAGCTCTTTGGGCCACTAACCCTTCATTTGGGCTTTAGCAGCAAATCATGTTCTTACAAATACAGGCTTGAATTTTTTTAAAATGCTAAAATAAGTCATTATTCATAAGTGTATGTGTGTGTATAAAAAATAATAGGTGAAGCTGAGAGAAACTTAAATTAGAATTCCAAATTAGAGTTCTTATTTTGCATCATGTGTCCTAAATTATTTATTCTTAATGAGTTTTATTTCTTAATTTTATAATCAAATGTGAGACCACATCATAAATATTCATCCAAGTGAGTTATTAAGTATATAAACCAAAGAATCTAGAATAAATGAATCTTAAAAAAAAAAGTGCTTCACAATAATTTTTTTTTAAAAAAATCATGGACAATTTTCATTTTATACCTAATAATATCCTTACAAAAGAGTTAACAAAATATAAAAATGACTATTAATAGTATTTAAATTATATATATATATATAGGAATTATATTTTGCATCTTTTTGTATATCTTTAAGTGTTTCTATGCATATGCATGGGGTTACAAGCTAGTATATATTAATAGTCAAAGCATAGAAAAAATCTAATTAGATTTTTGTAAGGACCAAAAATCAAATACTGAACCAAAAGCCCAAAATGAGCCCAATAGCTCAAGGCCCAAAACAATGAATTTGTAGAGAGGGAACAAAACAACAAGGAACAACAAGGAACAACAAGGAACAACTTCGTACTCAGGATTTTCCTTACAATAATAGAAACAACTAATGCTCATCTTCAGATTGGTCTCGAGGAAGGATCTTTTCTAGTCAATTATCAATGCCCTCTTTCTTTTTGGACCCCTCTTTACTAGTTTCCTTCATCTCTATATATACTCCTTACTATTGCTATCCTAGCCACTCATCTCTGACCTACCTACTTTATTTTATTGACACTTGTCCGTCTGCTTGTAAAAGGTGGTGGAAAGAAGCTATCTTACTGAGGCTTATACTGTTCAGGTCACCTCGACATCAATGCAATGGATAAAGCTGGTGTTCCTTATTTAATGTAGTTAAGAAACTAGGTGCAGAGCACTCAATGTAAATTTCACAGCTATGTACCCTCTAACTCGATATTTTCACTTTCTCTGCTCTATATTCCCAATTTATCCTTTATACGTCTTCATACAATCACGCTTCCACGTCCTCGGGTCCTCGGGTCTTTGGCTTGCATCCTAATTAAGATCTCCTTTGTTCTTTAATCTTCCTCTTCAGTCATCGGGTCCTCACAATTTTAATTGGATTCTCAATTTTGCACCACATGTTCCATTTACTTTTTAATTTTGTACCAAGAGAATTGTTAAGTGTAAAAACCGAAGAGTCCAAATCCAATTAGATTTCAATTAGAGTCCAATTTTTCACCACATGTCAATTTAAGTTTTTACTTTGATGACAAGTGAATTATTGGGTGCAAAAACCAAAGAGTCTAAACCCAATTAAATTTTAAATCATATATATATATATATATATATTACATATTTTAGAAATATATGGTTTAAAAAAAGTGTAAACTAATACTATGTATAATTTGAACCACTTTTCCAAAAAAAATGCATAATTTAAACTGTATAATTATGATTGTTTTTTATTGCACTTGTGCATATGCACGGGGTTAAGTATAGTGTATATAAGAGTTATCAAAATATTTTCTTCTACAAAAAAAATCCTAAAAAGAAATTCTTATCTTTTTAAATTCTAATAAATATACAAAGTTCTCTAATTTGATACAAATTCCTTTTTTTATTAAAAAATCTAAATTCTTTGCACTTTGGAGAGTCAACTCATTCTTAGGGGTCAAATAATTCTTTTTCGGTGCCCAACTATTAAATATTTTAATTTTATCATCGAATATGTATAAGATTAGAATTTTTTTTTTTTTTTTTTTTTTTTTAATGTCAGATATAGGAAATTTCATTCAAATATTTTTCATCAAGTATTCTAGCATAAATATCCCAGCCCGCATCTTGAACTTTCACAGTAAAGTGCATTTATCTATTTTATTTTACCTTTAGCAAATAAGCAATCAACGAAATGCATCCATAGATTCCACGCACACCATTTCTTTTAATTTTCATTTTGGCCATTAACACCACCTTTTCGGTGGCTTCTTTTAGAATTTGTTCCACTTCAGCATGTACAAATTTAATAGATTAATAATATGCATAAATTTTAAAATTTTCATTGTTATTGCAGGTTTTTGGACCCATTGATAAATGGTGACTATCCGCATAGAATGAGATTTCTCGTTAAAGATAGATTGCCTAAGTTCACCAAAGAGCAATCCAAACTGTTAAACGGGTCATTTGATTTTCTTGGAATAAACTACTATACTGCTAATTATGCAGCTTATGCCCCTCAAATAACTGGTGATAAGGCAAGTTACACGACAGATCCTAGTGCTAATCTTACTAGTAAGTACAAATTCAACGCCCGAAGCCATGCTTATGAGTTTCTTATGTATCTAATATGGTAATAATAACTAGACCGTTCTTTTTCTTGTCTTTGCAGCTTCACGGAATGGGATCCTTATTGGCGCACCGGTATGTACTAGCTAGATAAGTACATATCAACATATTTATTCCAGTAGTTAGAGGAAAAAAAACTAACAATTTTATGAAAATCTTTAAAGAAAATAGTAAAGCTACCATCAATGGGTCAGCCTTTTAGAAATTTCATAAAGGAAATAGTAAAGCTACTATCAAATTTATGAAAATATTTTTAAAAAAAAATTGATATGGTAATAAATATGTGATGTCATATCATTGACATAATGAATATCTTAAATTTCTTTAGAAAACATTTTTATCTTGCAATTAAAGAGAAAAACATTGTGTTTGGGCCTTATGTTAGAATGCCTACATAATTGCAGGCTGCTTCAAGTTGGCTCCATGTTTATCCAAGAGGATTTCGAAATCTTCTGCTCTACATAAAGAGCAAGTACCACGATCCACTAATTTATATTACCGAGAATGGTGATTTCCTCTAACTTCATTTTTCGTTTATTATCCCATAAGATCATGTAAAATTGGAACACTATTGCAAGATCTCCATTTGAAGCTAAATTCCACTAACTATATTTGTAGGAATTGATGAGTTCAATAATGCCACCTTGTCACTCAAGGAAGCCCTTATTGACAACCAAAGAATTGATTACTACGATAAACATCTTCGGTATCTTCTTAGGGCTATCAAGTAAGTGCAATAGCTCTCTCTCTCTCTCTCTCTCTCTCTCTCTCTCTCTCTCTCTCTCTCTCTCTCTCTCTCTCTCTCTCTCTCATAGAATTGTAACTAGATTTCACTTCTTTGTTTGGTATATATAGGGATGGCGTAAATGTTAAGGGATACTTTGCATGGTCATTGTTGGACAATTTTGAGTGGGCCTCAGGGTACACAGTTCGATTCGGAATAAACTATGTAGACTACAAAAATGGGAATAAGAGATACCCTAAGCGTTCTGCCCGTTGGTTCAAGAATTTCCTCAAAAAATAGACACGAACTATGCTCAAATTATGTACTATCTATTTGCATCAGACTGTCTCCAAACAATAAACTGACGATAATTTCTACTCCATTTGTTTGCTCTTTAAATTATGTAATTGGCATGGAGTACAAGACTATAATGTAGAAATGCTTGTTAAATAATATATTATCTTAAATGTACTACATAGAAGACGCTCCAACTGGTTTAAACTATAAACTCCAAGAAGAAGGAAAATGTTATAACTACTATAAATGTTAGACTCTAACATACTTCACCTCCTCCCACAAAAGAAATTTTTTCTCACATTTTCCTATAAAAAAAAAAAAAAAAAATACAACAAAATTAGTTTTCTTTTTAAAGTAATAAAAAAAGGATACTAAACAACGAACTTCTTTCATTATTATTTTTTTGTTTTGTTTAGACCCCTTTTAAAACATATTAGTTTAACCTAATGAATTAGCCAAGTAGTTCCTTAGGTTAATTATGAGATCTAGGTTAAACACATGCAAGCATATTACTTAGTGTAGAAAAGTAAAGAAGACAATAATATGATAATCCAGAAAAACAAATGAAACCAACAGTTTCAAGGTAAAAAAACTTGGGGAAGATTTAACTTAACTATACTTAAGGTAAAAAAATCCACTATGATAGAATGAAAGTTTACAATAGATTTAAACCCCAAGTTTAAAGCTACCTCTTATAGAACTTACCAACACGACCACGTGCAACTTTGACTTCACAAACTCTTCTATCTTGAAATTGCTGAACACAAACTCCCATGTTTGTGAAATTGAGAACCCACTCAAAGATTTCAGATCACCATCAGTAGTAGATCTTTATGCAGCAACTTGTTTCTACCAGTTTTTTGTTGTAGATCTCATTTCAGTAGATGCTTGTAGAATTAGAAAGTTATAGAAATCTCACAGATCTCACAAGAGTAACTCATAAGTCTTCCAAGAGCTTTAAAATGTAATTAGGGTTTCCTTTTATACCCAGTAGTGTTGGATTGAAATCCTAAACTTTTTCATGGGCTTGAGCTTGATTTAAATTTTGCAGAACACGATTTTCAATCGGTCAAGCTTCACAGTAGCTTACTTCTTCTTTTTGTAGCTTGACAGTTCTTGAATCTCAACTTGAACAATCTTGAGTAATGTCTGACATCTAATTTAAACAAGTTTTTGTTCTCAGTTTGACAACATACAAAAATTTGGAAACTAAACATTTAATCCGAAATATTTAGAACCTAACAAATATAAACAAACTAATTTTGTTGTTGTTTTTATTTTTTCAAAACTTTTGAATTTTTGTTGACATCATGAGAGCTTGCAACAGAAGCTTTGAAACTTCCACAAATTTTCATATCACCAAAGTGTATTTTTTTTACGTTTTATTTTTGACAACTCAATTATTTATTATTTTCTACCCGAATTTATTTGAGATTGGCTTCTTTATTGTACATTTAGGGAGAAAAGGAAAAAACCCTAAACTAGCAAAGAAAGATGTAATTCAACCTATTATACGTTTCTATTGTTGCGTTTGTTTGCTAAGAAAAGCTCATAAATTAGGTTAAGGAAATTCACCTCCCAAATCTGTGATTATTTTTATTAGGTTTTATCAAGTTGAGGTTTTAATTGGTTTTTCAAGGTTAATTTTTGTCGGGGTGTATGACAGCACGTGGTGAGAACTAGTGTCAAACCCTAAAAAGGAATGACCTACGGTCCTTCTTGTAAATCATTGCATTATCGTTGGAATTACATGGACCCTAAGATAAATTCATATTGATTGGCCAAAAACAAAAATTTAAGCACATTCCTAAAATGATTTTCAATAGACTAGCAAAAGAACCATAAGAACATGATTCTCTGTATTTCACTCTTTATTTTTCATTTGCCTCTATATTTCACTTGGTATGAAGAAAATATCTATTTTGCAGCAAACAGGCATTGGTTATAGACGTTTGTTATAGATTCAATATACAACAGAACATCCATAATTAATTTGAATGGTTAGGACTTGTTTATTATAGACTCAATACCACAACAGAACCATTAGCACATACATATGGGGAAAATATTTCTCACAAGCTATTAGACGGGGGAAGGGGGGTTGATAAAACGATATGCCCATGTGCTTGATAAACAGTGAGCTCATGGGCCCATTAATGAGAAGAAAGAAAAGTATATAGGATGTAGTGGAATACACCCAGCCCATAAGCTGCAACAAGGCTTACCGAAGATCCAGAGAAGAGGTTTGACCTGGCAGCAAATGAGGGAGGTTGGGAAAGCCCCCCAAGGATACCCCGTTTGTCAACTATTAGGACATATGTGGTTCATTGTGTTTTGAACATATGTCATTGTTTTATGTAATTAGCTTATCCTTTGACAAAATGCACTTTACTTGTAATTGGGTAGATTTAGGATGTGTTTAACGCTTCAAGAAACCATGTTTCAAGATCAAGTGTTGAAATCATCAAGTCTGTCCAAGAACAAGCTGAAAAGTGCAAGTTCATTAAAGCTCGACACCTGTCTCGACAGCTACATCTATCGAGCTTTAAGAAGCTGTCCAGCCCCGAGACTCGACACCTGCTCGACAGCACCTCGACATCTCTAGCTGTTGAGATTTAAGAAAAACAAATTCTAAGTTCTGTTTTGATTCCAATCCGTACATGTGTCTTTGGGACTTATTTTCTTCTAACCCTAAACATATAAAAGGATTATTTTAAGGGCCGTCAAAATGTACATAAATTGCACAAGCATTGAGAAATCCTTGTTCAAGTAATTTGTGACCCGAGATAAAGTTCATGCCCTAGTTCATCTCTTGTGAAGAAGTTGCTGTGTAATGTACACTGTAGAGTTTTGTAACCAAGCATCTTCTTGATCTTCATCGTGTGGATGAATTGAAGAACTTTGCAGCCAACAATTCTCTCTAGTTGGTGATTGTAGTCGCGTACTGGGATCCGCGCAATTGATTAGTCACGTATTGGGAGCCGTGCATCAAAAGGAGAAATTGTCACTACAGAACAAGTCCAATTGGATATTGGTGTAAGGGTTCAACTGTAGGTTGGTAAGGTACTTGGGATTCCTTTACTTGTAACCGCTTGTTGTGATAATAGTGGAGTTTAGAGAGTGGTGACCTTAAATCACCCGATGGGGTTTTTGTCGTGTAGGTTTTCCCTATTCGTAAACAAATCACCGTGTCAATTTATTTTCCACTGCATACTTTAGTTTATTGGTGATTTGTTTGTGCTACCACGCAATTTGCATGTTAATTTGATTAATTAATAACTTGGCTAATTAATCAACTTAATTCATCATAAGAGGTCAACGCATTTATGGCCTATTATTAACCGAGTGTTGAGGACCCTCCCCAAATGAATTGGAAGGTGGGAAAGGTGTGCCGGTGAAAAGGGAAGTACCTTTTGGGAAGTAAAGAGTGGTAGCGTCTAGATTCAAAATGGTAACAAAAGTATGGTATAGTGGTGCATACCAAGTGTTCGATAAAATGCTCAAATGGTATTTTGATGTTGTTTTGGACTCCGATAAGTACCAAACTTTGGAGATTACCATGATTATGCATGTTTATCATGTTTTCATCATTGGTTGTGTGTGTTAGGTTCTAAGGATTTAGGATCTAAACGTTTTGGAACTTCAATGTGTACATGTTGGCAAACCAAGATAAAAAACGTTTAGTTTTAGGCTACTCAAAGTGTGTGTTTGTGTAAAGTTGGAACTAAGTAATTGCAGAAAATTACTATTCAATTTCTGCAAGGCTCGATCGATCGAAAATTAACCTCGATCGATCGAAGCTTGTGCAAATTATTTTTTTGCAAAATTTTCCAACTCAGCCCAAGCCCATATGATGTGTAGGGTTTTATGTTTTGCCTTAAGTATAAAAGGAAAAACTCTAGCCACGTTTTTAGGTTGTTGTTGATGCTATGTATGTGAATCTTTTGTGAGATCTAGAGGTGTTTGCCTTCATACACACTTTGGGTTATCAAGATCAAGATTGATGTTGAGAGTTAGGTGATCGTTTCAGTTGCTGTATAAAGAGCTTAAAGAAATACAAGTGGTATACTTATGGATGTTATGGATATGAGAAAGAAGTAGTCTGTGGATTCGGAGCTGTTACGTAGTCGTGGTAGTAAGTTTTCTACTTGAGATAGCAATAGGATGTTAGTGGTCTAACAAGTTATTGTAAAAATTAAATTCTTTCACAGTACATTTGTTTTACCTTGAGGATTTAGGTTAAATTCTTCCTAGGTTTTTTACCGATTTAGTTTTCCTAGGTTATCATATCTTGTGTTATTTACTTTTCCGCTTTGCTTTACATGATATGATTTGTTTGTGTTAACCTAGATTTGAATAATTTGCCTAAGTTAATTACTTGGCTAAATAACTAGGTTAAACAACTTGTATTTAAGGGGTCTAAAAACATATAAGTGGTATCAGAATGGGTTAACTCTAGTATTTAGATCCGTTGATATAAAAGTTGATCCTTAACCCCTGTTGTCATGAAACACGGTCATTCTCTTATGATCCCACCTCACTTTGATGAGAACAACTATGCCTACTGGAAAGTAAGGATGAAAGCATTCTTAAAATCCATTGACGAAAGAGTCTGGAATCCCGTTGAATAAGGATGGGAGAAGCCGACTACTCCTATAAGCGAGTGGTAAATTTCTCAAAAAGAAGTAACTGCTTTTAATAGCAACGCCATGAATGCTATTTTCAGTTTTGTTTCTATGGAGGAATTCAAGAGGATCTCTAATGTTGAGGTTGCTCATACAGCTTGGAATATTCTTCAAATTGTGCATGCAGCACAAAGGTAGTTAAGATCAATAAGTTGTAGCAGTTAACAACTAGATTTGAAAGCATTAGAATGTCTGATGATGAAAGATTTAATGAATTCTATCCTAAGCTTAATGACATTGTTGATTTCACTTATAATTTAGGTGAAATCTATGATCAACCTAAGATTGTTAGGAAAATACTTAGATCTTTGACTGAGGACTTTAGACCCAAAGTGACTGTCATTACTAAAAGTAAGGATGTGGATTCCATCCCTGTTGATGAAGGATCTCTCTAGTCCTATGAGTTAGATCTACCCAAGACAAGCAAATCCAAATCAATGGCTCTTATGTCAATTAATGATGTAAATGGGAATGGATTTGATGATGAACTCTCTGCAATAGAGATTGCATATCTTACCAAGAACTTTAGAAACTTTCTTAGGAACAACAACAGAAATACAAGAGGTAAAAACAATATTGAACCTAGAAATTTTAGGAAGAATGATCCCACTAAAGTGAACAATGCTGAAAAACCTAAAGATAAAGTAGGTTAAACCTCTAATAATTCTATGGATTAACAATGTTTTGATTGTCAAGGGTATGATCATGTGAAATTAGAATGTCCTACATTCTTGAGATCAAAGGTTAAGGCTATGACTGTAACCTTTAGTGATGATGAAGTTTCTGAAAATGAGTTTGGTAGTGATGAGGATAGAAACTTCATTACTTTCACAACTATTGCTGTTGTTAATGAAAGTGTTGTGGTTGATGAGAACCCTTCTGATGGGAAACTCTTTGAGATTGCTGATTTGCAAGAAGCCTATAATAAGTTGTGCAAGGTTGCTGCTAAGGATGCTATGAATGTTGATTTAGGCTTAAAGAAAATTGCTTCTCTTGAACTTGATAAGAAAAATTTGCTCTTGAAATTGTTTGATGTTAATGAATTGCTTGATAAGGTGAAGAATGAGAACATGTTATTGTTTGACAAAGTTAAGAACTTGGAATTAGAATTATCTATTGCTAGCGAACAAACAAATAGGTATGCTAGTTCTAAACTTGATCACATGTTGAGTGTTCAAAAGTCTCATTTAGACAAAACTGGTCTAGGTTTTGTTGAAAGCATCTCTTTTTCTGAAACTAATTCCACGAAGTTTGTTCCTTCTAATGAGCCTCCCGTGAGTGAGATTATCAAACCAATAGAAGTTACACCTCTTAGGGAGATTATGGCTGATCTTAAAGATTCTAAGCCTAAGACCCCTAACCCTCCTAAAGATAAGTTACATGATAAACCTGCATGGGTTTGTCATTTTGTGGAAAGTTTGGGCACATTCATCCAAACTATTTCAAGTTGCAAGCTGCTAAGTGAGCAAATAAGCCAAAATTACCTATGCCTTAAGCACAAGATCCTATGGTACTTATTGGTGAATTGGTAAAGACTTTAAACTTTTATTCCAATCCTGGAGTTGCTCATCATTCTAATTAGAATAATAACTCCAATGCTAGAGTTGCATCTAAAAGGTTTTGGATGCAAAAGGCTCAATCTGATTGAGTCTTTTTAACATGGTCCTTGTGCTTCATATCTCTATTCTTTGTGACCATTCTTCTTTATTATTCTTGTTTTATTTGTTTTTCTAGGATTTGCATTGCATATCATTCATGCATTTCATGCTAGACTGTTTTTGTTATTTTTTTCAAAAATTGAAAAAAAAAAAAAAAAAGAACTTTGTTTAGTTTGGATTTGAAATCAAGGTTGGCTATATTATCTTTACATAACTTGTTTATGTACTTTGTTTAGTTCGGATGAGTTTATTTTATTGCACTTTACTAGTTTGAGCTTTGTAGTGCATGTTGTGTGGAAGATGTCTATAGTTTTTGATCATTTGATCTTAATCTTGAAGTCACATGCTTTTGATTTTTGGACTTGAACTTAATGAGAAATGCATAAATAACCATCTCACTACTGTTTACTAGCCAATCATGAACATCTTAGTGCATATCATAAGATTTTGTACTCGAGAAAGTGTAGCACATGTACAAAAAAAACATAAGGTGTAGCCTTGGATTAATGATAAAATTGGTGTGTACATTATCTTGACTTTTCTAATAATTTCCAAATCAAATAAAATTGGTGTGTGCAGTTATGAGGTAAAATAAGAAACTTACATGATTACAAACTTGTTTTCTAGGAGATGTGGGAGTCATATGATATAACTCTTTAAGTGATAGTCTCTTTCAACTTTATGTGATGAATTTGGTAGAAATTGTGATTGATAACTGTCAACATATCACCTCACATGTATCTCAAACTTTTGCTAGTTGCACACACTACACAAGTTGCTCTTTGTTAAACTTAGTATATGATATTGTGTGTGATCTTGTTATGGCAATCCAAGAATAAAAACTCCTTGATTTTAATGCAAAATGTGTTTTAATGTTTGAGATTTGTTAACAAATTGATTGAAAATCTTGTTTTTAGAAGATCTTGGTTAAATTCAAGGGTTTTTGAAAAACTTTTCATCTCATACTCATCCATTTCATTCATAAAACAATGTGCTTTGAGGTGTTTTTGCATTAAGATGCTCTGTTTTTCAAAAAATTAAATTTTTTGAAGATTTTCTATCGATTGAACCTATTGCTCGAGCGATCGAAATTGCGATTAAAATTTTGGTTTAAATCTTCCTGGCTTGATTGTTGCTCGATTGATGCTGGATTGATCGAATGTGATTTTCGATCGATCAAATTTATCTTTCGATTGATCGAAAATTGTAAAGACAGTTTTTTAAAACATGAGATTTTCACATGTTCTTCACTATTTCAAAAGTTTTCAAAAAATTTACTCTCTTTCTTCGACTGGTCCAAATTCAAAGCCAAGTTTTTGTCATTTTTCATCCAATTTTTTCTCAAGGTTTTTGTCTTCTTGTGCCGGTAAGTCATTTCTACCCCTCATTTTTCATTTTATTCACATATTTCATGCATTTTTCATGCATTTTAGGTGTATTTTAGACTTAATGATTTTCGGGGTTTTCGATGTTTGAGTTGGTTTTTGTCCAAATTGATTCATGGGTTTTTATCTCTAGATACTATTCAATTGATCCTCATGCTATAATTTGATTAAAATTGTGTTTTGGGACAATTTTGAAATTCTAGGGCTTGTAACTACCTGAATTTTGGGATTTTGTTCAATTAGACTTAAATGGGTAAAATTGACTTGTGAAATTGATTGATTGTATCATTATATAATGATCTCTATCTAGTATAATGATTAATTACTCAATTTGGTTAAATTTTTGAAAGTGGGTTTTCAAAATTTGGGGTTTTTTGTACTAAAACTCTATGTTCAAGTCAATTGTTGGTTTTTCAAGTATAATTGGACTATTCTCAATGCATTAGAGCATGCATCATGTGTGTATTCTGTTCATGCATCATATAGATTGTTCATTTCTATATTTTTTTGCTCTACCTCTGTCTGATGTAGTCTGCCCTTGATTTTTCTTTGTTTTTGTTCTTTTTGGTACTCCTGTGCCTATCCTTTCCAATCTCTTAGCATCATGGTTAGGAAGACTAGAGCCTAAGGACCACCACCTCTTCTTCTCTAGCATTTGAGAGTGATAGGTTTCTAACTGAGAAAAACCAAGAAACCTTTAAGAAGCTAAATATATATAGAAAGGTGTGGGCTAAGAGGAAAGTGATTTTAGATGAGCTAGATTCTGAGATTCGTAGGAACTTTAATCGTAGGGTTTGGTTGCGTCTTTTAGATGTAGATCATTCTACTCCGGCTGTTCTAATCAGAGAATTCTATTCGAACCTCTTTGTTCACTCCACTTTATCCAACATTCAGTTTGTGAAGAGTTGGATAAGAGGAGAAGAGTACACCATTACTCCTCAGGTAGTGGCCTCTGCTCTTGGTGTACCTTTGGCACAACAACCAATTTATCCTTTTACTAAGTCTCTTTCCCTGGACGACATCAAGTCCCTCATCACTGGTACTACCATTCAGTGGGGTACTGATCCTCGTATCACCTCTCATAAGCTTACTGAGCTCAATTATCTGTTTTTCCGGATTTCTTGTCATTCCATCTGGCCTATTTCTCACTTGCACACCATTCCTATTGAATGTTATGTGTTTTTGCATGCCCTTGTAACAGATGCTCCTATGAGTTTTCCTACTCTTTTCATTAAATTCTTGCTGAGGTTCATAGGAGTAATTCTAGGTCACATGGTCTTTTCTTCCCTGTTTTCATACATCGGATTTTTTAACACTTAGGATTAGACAATTTTCCTGCATCTAAGCCCGTACACATTATAGATCTCATAGGTGCCACCTTCCTTCAACAAAGAGCTGCTTAGATGAGAGAGATCTCTAAACACCCTAGAATTGAGTCTTCTTCAGGTGTTGTACCTCCTCCTCCTTCTTTAGGTGATCCCACTGCTGAGGAGTTTGTTGATCCGACTGCTGCTGCTAATCCTTCTCCTTCTACTTTGGATGATTTTGGCATTTGTCGTATGTTAGACACTGTCATGACCATTTAGGCGGCTCATGGTCAGCTTTTGGTGAATGTACTCACAGAGCTTCAGGCTTTACATGCAGAGTTGCCGAGTATTTGGCGGTCACCTCCACCACCTCCTTTTGATGATGAGTGTTGATTGCCCTTTGGCAATTCGTCACAAAAAAGGGGGAGTACATATGCATGGAGATAGAGATAGGGGGAGATTTTTTTTTTTTTTTAATTTTTTTTTTGGAGCTTTAGATTGTATCTACGTGCTTCATTTTGTTTTTGTTTTTTTGTTTTTTTTTTTTTGGCTCATGATGTTTTAATCTTGATGTACTTATTTTTATGTGATGTATATGTTAGAGGGAGACCTTTTATTTATTATTTTTGTTTCTTGTTTCACATTGCGCGCTACATTGGCTATTGATTTATATTATGAGGTTATTCATGGTATGTCTTTTATTTTATGTTATGTGAAATAAATAATTTATTTTATTTTACTTGTATTTTCCACACATGATTTTATTTGTTTGTTGAGTGTTTCAGGAATATACACGTTGATTTAGTTATGCTGCTGTCTACACTTGCAACTGATAGATAGTAGTTAGGTTGAATTGTTTTTGGTGGGGCAGTTTTAATGTAATGGGCTGTTTTTGTAACTTTGAGCATTTTGTTTATTTTGTGTTATTTCACGGATTGTCAAAAGGGGAGTTTGTTAGGTTTTAAAGATTTAGGATCTAAATGTTTTAGAACTTCAATGTGTATATGTTGGCAAACCATGATCAAAATGTTTATTCTACATTTAGGCTGCTCAAAGTGTGTGTTTGTGTAAAGATGGAATTGAGTAATTGCAGAAAATTACTGTTCAATTTCTGCAAGGCTCGATCGATCAAAAATTAGACTCGATTGATTGAAGCTCGTGTATATATATATATTTTTTTGTAGAATTTTTTCAACTCAGCCCAAGCTCATATGACATGTAGTGTTTTATGTTTTGCCTTAAGTATAAAAGAAAAAACCCTAACCACGTTTTTAAGTTGTTGTTTATGCTGTGTGTGTGAATCTCTTGTGAGATCTAGAAGTGTTTGTCTTCATACCCACTCAAGGTTATCAAGATTAAGATTAATGTTGAGAGCTTGGTGATCGTTTCAGTTGCTGCATAAAGAGCTTAAAGAAATACAAGTGGTATACTTGTGGATGCTGTGTGATAGGCTAAAAACATATTGACCCCTTGTGATGGATTAATTGATTAATTAGCCAATTGTAATTAATTAATCAATTTAACATGCAAACGTGTGGTAGCACAAACAAATCACCAATAAACTAAAGTACAGCGAAAAAAATAAATTGACACGGTGATTTGTATAGGAAGGGGGAAAACCTCCAAGGCAAAAATCCCACCAGGTGATTTTAAGGTTACCACTTCCGAGAATCCACTATTATCACAACAAGCAGTTACAAGTAAAAGAATCTCAGTACTTTATACCAACTTACAATTGAACCCTTACCCCAATACCCAATTGAACTTGTTCTATAGTGACAATCTCTCCTTTTCAATGCACAGCTCCCAGTACGTGACTAACCAGATGCGCGGATCCTAGTACGTGACTTCAATCACCGACTTGAGAAAGATGTTGGCTGCAAAGTTCTTCAGTTCATCCTTACAGTGAAGATCAAGAAAATGCTTGATTACAAAACCCTATGGTGCAAAGAAACAATAGCTTCTTCAAAAAGAGATGAACTAGGGCAAACTTTGTCTCTAGTCACAAATTGCTTGAACAGACTTTGCTCAATGCTTATGCAACTTGTGCTTACTTTGACAGCCCTTAAAATAATCCTTTTATATGTCTAGGGTTATGAGAACAGAAGGCCTAAAGACATATTCACGGATTGGAATCAAAACAAAACTGAAAATTTGTTTTTCTTAAACCTCGATAGATAGAGGTGTCGAGGTGCTGTCAGGCAGCTGTCAAGCCACGGGGCTGAAAACATCTTCTTAAAACTCGATAGATGCAGCTATTGAGCCAATTGTCGAGCTTTAATGATGGGCACTTCTTAGCTGGATTCTTGGACAGACTTGTATAGTTTTAACACTTGATCTTGAAACAAGATTTCTTGAAGTATTAAAAATATCTTAGATCTACCCAAATATAAGCAAAGTGCATTTTGTCAAAGGATTAGTCAATTAGATAAAAGAATGACATATGTTCTAAGCAAGTGAACCACATATGTCTTAACAATCTCCCCCTTTGGCAATCCATGACAAAACCACAACAAACAAATGAACATATGAGAGAAGTCATAAATCACTCAAATTATACTCACTTGTTGAATACAATAAAATCTATCCTAACATAAACTCTTGAAAAACTTTGCAAGAAGAGGGTCCATAACAAGTAGACTTTGACAACTTGTATTTCTAAAACACTTTAAACAAAACTTATCAAGGTATCTTAGTGTGAAACAGAAATAATAGATTGAATACAAATTAAGAAACATGTGTATAAAGAGAGAAAATAAACAATACATGAAAAGATAGGTGAGTAAAACATACATCATCACATATATATCTAAGATAAGCATCATGTATGTGAAAATGATCACAAGATCTAAGTACAAGAACAATGTATCTCCAACAAGAAAGAAAAAATACATGAAATCCTCACTACATCCCTCAAAACAAAATAAACTCTCCCCCTATCATAAATTTCCTATGTACTAACTCTCCCCCTAAGAGTGACTACTCTCATATCCAAAACTACTTCCCCTTTTTGTCATGAGGGACAAAAGGTGTGAAGGTCAAGTAGACATCTTGTCAAAACTGGAAGAGCTACTATGATCCTCATCATCATCATCGTTGTCGTCGTCGAAACCATCATCAACAGATGCCTCGGATGCCTTGGGAAGAGAAGAGGGAGACTCCACAAAACCACCAAGGTGAGCCTGCCATCTAGCAATGCGGCCAACACGAGTGTTCACCTAATACAACTCAGTAGTAAGTGTATCAAGGCGAGCATCCAAGCGCTAAAGTTGGGCCATGATCACATCCAAAGTCACACCTCCTGCTAAAGTAAAAGGAGCGGAGGTAGAAGGAGCGGAGGTAGAAGGAGCTGAAGGAGAAGGAAGAGCTCCCGAACCGGACTGCCTTGAACGAAACTGTGCCTCACTTTGTTTAACTGTAGCGTAGTCAATGACACACATAATGGAAAAGGGGTCGGATGAGGAAAAAGGAATAGAAAAATGGCGTAAGGTCCTTGTGATAGTAGAAGGAAAGATGAGCTTATCACAAGTCGCCGTATCCCTATACACATCTATGATAGAGATGATAAAATGTGAGGGAAAATCTATGGAAAGATCCTCAAGAAGGGACAACAAAAATCGAGCATGAGGCTCTGTGATAGAGTTATAGTGAGAGAGAGGATACAACACAAAAGTTATCACCATGTTCAAGAATCTAGGACCTTTAGCAAAAGGCCGACATGATGTAAAGTGACGCTCACCCCAATCAGCTGAGCGCTCACAAAAAGCAGAAATCATCTCGTCTTTGGACACAGTCCGTAGACACTCACAACCGGGGTAGTCAGCATGCGCAACCCTCGGAACACGAAGTATAACGGATACCAACTCCGATGTAAGTACTATACACGTACCTCGAACGCGAGTATAAAAGAGAGGCACTGAAGTATCAGTTCCATGCATGTTGGAGTAGAACTCCTGGATTAGCACAAAATGACATGTAACCGGGACGTTACATAATGACTCCTATTCCCGTTTGTGAATGACATCGGGAAGGTTAGTGTCGATAA
The DNA here is from genome assembly GCA_032878915.1 of Castanopsis chinensis. Lineage (NCBI taxonomy): Eukaryota > Viridiplantae > Streptophyta > Magnoliopsida > Fagales > Fagaceae > Castanopsis > Castanopsis chinensis. The sequence goes on from JAVQMG010000084.1 coordinate 2,125,148, forward strand.
AATCTAACAAAATAACTCGGCGTTTTGAATGAACATCTCATTTAGAAAAGTTCTCTGAGAAGTCCTATTAGGCTTTCTCATCATGGAACCAAATAGAGGAAGGAGTAGGATCAGAAGACAAAGAGGCCCTAGAACGTAGGGGGTTCTAGGACGGAACAGACTTACGTTTTGGTGCCATTGATGCACTAATGTAAACTAGAGAGAGAGGGGTAAGAGAGAAACACTCAGAAAAAGTTCCAATCATAGTTCAAATATAACAAGTGTATTGAAAGAAATGAATGTATGCATAAAAAATGCATGAGCATGTGATATGCTAAATAAAAGACATCATGAGCTCTGCTCAATCCAATCCTACCAGCACACAATCAAAAAGCACACATCTAAATGCATGAAAATATAGTTATTATGCTTATGTAATGCAATGCATGAGATTTGAAAACTCATCTAAGTAAAAACCCATCCCAAATTTTCATAAAAACTCAACAATTTTGAAAAACCACAAAAATTTTCAAAAACTCAAAAACCTAGGTTTCAAAAACATGAAATGCATGTAGAATGAAAGATAAGAAGCTTACCAAGGGAAGAAAAACTTGAAAAAGCTTGAAAAAACCTTAAGGAGAGAATTTGAGTAAGAGAAAGCGAAAAAGGGAAGGGGAGGAGACAAAGCTATCGAGAGAGAGATCGAGAGAAATGAAGTCTGAATCGTAAAGAACCTATTTATAGAACCTTAGTAAAGCTCAACAGATGAGGTGTTGAGGGGTATTGAGCTAGGTGTCGAGGTAGGTATCAAGCAAAATAGGTGTCGACAGATGAAGCTATCAAGGAGGTGTCAAGGAACACAATATCAGACACACAAAAGAAGCTTGATCGATCCATCAGCTGTCGAGAGGCTATCGAGAGGCCAGGAGATTTCTCAATCGATCCAGCAGCTGTCGAGAAGCTATTGAGATTCGATAAGATGCAACAGAAGATCTCGACAGATAAGCCAGGTATCGAGAGGTATCTAGGAGGTGTCGAAATGCATTAAAGATAGTTTTTCAAGGAGGGAAAAACACAGATATGAATGCAATCAAGCATGCAACTCAGCCAAAGATCCAAATAATATTTTAACCTCTTAAAAACATCTCTCAACAAGAAAAAAATTTAAGGATATAAATCCCAAAACACACACACACACTAAACAAGTCTAACCAATTTTTATTTTAAAAACAAGTTAAGACAGTTTAGTGAGCATACATCAACGTATGTAAATCTTGTGATGGCCAAATCACAGTAGAAGGATGAGAAGGACCTAAGAACTTTTAATTTCATCATGCCATTTTGAAGGAAGGGACCATCACCTTTGAGGTACATCCTATAACTTTCACATCTCCTAGAAAACATGCTTGCAATCATATTTTAAAGCATTTTGTTCTTTTTGCTTTTATTTCTTTGTATATTTTCTTTTATTGAGCAATTCATGCATGGACATATAAAAGAGAGAGAAGAAATACCCAATTATGTTAAGCTTTTTGACATTGCATTTTTGCTATGCAGAAGCATACAGATGTCATTGGCATTACACTTTTTCTATGCCGAAGCATACAGATGTCATATCATGATTGGTGGATAATAGTGATGGATGGTTATTTATGCCTTTCTCTTAGGATTTTTTAGTCCTTCTTGTGAAAAAGAGTGATTCGAATGTTAAGTACAGGAGATCACTTAACCTAACTCATCACAAACAAAGAGTCACAAAACTCACTAGTTTAGTTGTGCATAAATATGCTCATCTAAGTTACAAAAGATACAAAATTTAAAAAACTTTGTTTTAATGGCCATTTTAAGGTTCACAAGAACCAACGTACACAAACACCCACTGTTTTTGTATTTTTCTGAATTTTTCAATTTTTTTTTAAAACAAAACAAAAAAATGAAAACTGAAACAAAACAACCAAAAACATGTAAAACAAAACAAGACAATGCATAAAATTAGACTGACTCAAAACAAAAATGCAAAACACACAAGTAAAGAAAAAATAAAAACAGATCGAGAGAGAGAAAGAGTGATTAAATTACTTGGAACCCTTTTCCTTCTACACCTCGGAAGAACCGTTCCTATTTGTAAACCCTTGAACCGGCAGCGAGGAGGAGGAATTTATATCGTTCAAGTTCGAAAGGAATATGAGGGCTTTGAGAAGATCTCCGAGAGGAGTAAACGAGGACGAAAACTGATCCTGATTTTCTGACGCCAACGTGCTGTTGCTATTTTGAGTGGCTAACCACTTATAGCAATTCGGTTGAGTATGACCAGTTGCTCCACAGTGATGACAGATGTGCTGTTTTTTTTTTTTTTTTTGGGTTTTTGAGAGTTATCCTTCTTAGCCCTAGGGTTTTTAACTTCCTTCTTATCCTGCTTAGAGGGTGCTCCTAAGATAGATTTGCCCTTGTCTAAGTTCTTACTAGCTATTTCAGTTTTAACATTAGAGTTCTCAATTTCAACATTATTGCTAGGAGGAACAAAAACAGTAGTACTTGGAGAAGAAATATTGGAGGAAGAGAAATCATACCCTAGACTTGTTTGATCTGAAGCAAATTTCTAAATACTGAGCATCTCATCGAGCTTAGTGCTTGAAGTCCTTTCCAGCTGAGCTTTGACTTGAAACAGTTCTGTCTCAAGCTTCTTAGTCTTTTCAGCCAAGAAGTTATTTTCAAAATTTAGTGCTCCAATATTTTGATTTGCTTCATCAAACTTTGTGGAAAGCTCTTCACATTAAAGCTCCACATCACTAAGCTTCTTGGTGGTCAACCTATACAGCTTCTCGTGCTTTTCTAAGACCTTGTATAGCTTAGCATAGGCTATGTGAATGTCATCTTGATCATCCATCTTCTCAAACTTAGATTCCACTAATTCCTCTTCTTCATCCACATCTCCAACAATCCCCTCAGTAGGATTAACTGTGGCAGTGAAGGCATTCAAAATTCCGTCATCCTCATTGTCTGAATCATCTTCAGGCTCGGTGTCACTTAGCATAATAGCAAGTGCTTTGCTTTTTCCAATTGTCTTGAAATATGTTGGGCACTCCTGTTTCATGTGTCCGAAATCTTGGCACCCAAAGCCCTTAAGCCTTGTAGGAACAGTGTACTAACTGTCATCCTTAGCATCTTTCTTCCTTTTGTCTTGACCCTTGAACTAAGAAGAATTGGGTTGCCTACGGTCCTTGTTGAAGCCTTTCCCATTGGCATTCTTCATAAACTTTTTGAATTGCCGGGTGATGTAGGACTTCATCTTAGAATCTTCATCATTAGAAGATTCATCAGTATCACTACTGTTGGCCTTTAATGCCATGTTTCTGCTCTTGCTAGACTTTCCAATTCTAGACAAACCCAACTAATAAGTCTATAGATTTCCAACCAGCTCTGTCAAGGGAATTTTGTCAATATCCTTTGATTCCTCAATTGCAGTGATCTTGGCATAAAAACTTGCGGGCAGAGATCTTAGCACCTTCCTTACAATCTTAGGTTCTGGGATAGTTTCTTCAAGACTAAAGGTAGAGTTCACTATGTCCTTGAGTTTTGCATAAAACTCATCAGATGACTCATCCTTCTCCATCTTTATCTCTTTAAAGCTTGTAGTGAGCCTCTAAAACTTCGAATCCTTGACAGCCTTTGTTCCCTCATAGGTTGTCTAGAGATTAGTCCATGCTTTCTTTGCAATTTCAGTGGAGGATATCTTCTTGAATTCCTCATTTGTGACTGCACTGAACAACGTATTCAATGCCTTGCTGTTGAAGTTTGCCGCCTTGATCTTAGCTTCATTCCAATTGGCTGGCGCTTCCTTTGGCTTAGTCCAGCCAATCTCTACAGCTTGCCATACTTTCTCATCTAGAGACTGCAAAAAAGCTCTCATGCATACTTTCCAGTATGCATAGTTCGGTCCATCAAATAAAGGAGGAATAATAAGAGATTGTTCTCTATCCATGATAAACGAGGGTCAATGGATCACACACACAAAGATTTAACCCTAATCAGAGTGTGCCCGCTCTAATACCACTTGATAGGCCAAAAACGCATTGACCCTTTGTGATGGATTAATTGATTAATTAGCCAAGTGTAATTAATTAATCAATTTAACATGCAAACGCATGGTAGCACAAACAAATCACCAATAAACTAAAGTGCAGCGAAAAATATAAATTGACACGGTGATTTGTTTACGAATAAGGAAAACCTTCAAGGCAAAAACCCTACCGGGTGATTTTAAAGTCACCACTCCTGAGAATCTACTATTATCACAACAAGTGGTTACAAATAAAGGAATCTCAGTACCTTATACCAATCTACAGTTGAACCTTTACCCCAATACCTAATTGGACTTGTTTTGTAGTGACAATCTCTCATTTTCAATGCACGACTCCCAATACGTGACTAACCAGATGCGCGAATCCTAGTACGCGACTTCAATCATCAACTTGAGAAAGATGTTGGCTGCAAAATTCTCCAGTCCATCCTCACAATGAAGATCAAGAAGAAGCTTGGTTACAAAACCCTACGGTGCAAAGACACAGTAGCTTCTTCATAAAGAGATGAACTAGGGCAAACTTTGTCCCTAGTCACAAATTACTTGAACAGACTTTGCTCAATGTTTGTGCAACTTGTGCTTACTTTGACGGCCCTTAAAATAATCTTTTTATATGTATAGGGTTATGAGAACAGAAGGCCCAAAGACATATTCACAGATTGGAATCAAAATAGAACTGAAAATCTGTTTTTCTTAAACCTCGATAGATAGAGGTGTCGAGGTGCTGTCGAGGTGCTGTCGAGCAATTGTCAAGCCACAGGGCTGAAAGCAGTTTCTTAAAGCTCGATAGATGCAGCTGTCGAGCTTTAATGATGAGCACTTCTCAGTTTAATTCTTGGATAAACTTGTATAGTTTTAACACTTGATCTTGAAACAAGGTTTCTTGAAGTATTAAAAATATCCTAAATTTACCCAAATTCAGGAAAAGTGCGTTTTGTCAAAGGATTAGCCAATTGCATAAAAGAATGACATATATTCTAAGCAAGTGAACCACATATGTCCTAACACTGTGAATCTGAGAAAGAAATAGTCCGTGAACTCGGAGCTGTCACATGGTCGGGGTATTAAGTTTTCTACTCGAGATAGCAATAGGATGTTAGTAGTCTAAGTCGCTATTGTAAAACTTCAATTCTTTCACAGTGGATCTATTTTACCTTGAGGATAGCTAGGTTAAATCCTCCCCAGATTGTTTACCGGTTTGGTTTTCTTGGGTTATCATATCGTGTGTTATTTACTTTTTCGCTTTGCTTTACATGATATGATTTGTTTGTGTTGACCTAGATTTGAAAATTTTACTTAAGTTAATCACTTGGTTAAATAATTAGGTTAAACAACTTGTGTTTAAGGAGTCTAAAAACATATTGTGTGTTTTACACACTTTGACCCATATGTGTTTTGTCATGCCTTGATCATGCATCACATATGCACACCACATGCACACTTGTTGCACACTCTTTTTCACTTGTCATATTTTGCATATCACTCATGTTAGATAATTGTTATAACATGGTTAGCATACATAACATGATATTGTGACTTTGTTTAAGTTCTTTTTAGAAATTTGTAGTCGTTTTATGGACTAACTTGGTACTAATCAAGTTTGTGTTCTTGTGTTTTTGTTTTTGCATTTGTTTCTTTGTGTTGTGTCTTTGTTTTTGCAGATGTCTCCCTTCAAGAAATCAACTGTGAAAGGGGGTAGTATCAAAGGGAAAGAACATGTGATTGATCTTGATAGCTTTACCCCTGAAGTAAAAAAGGACTGATTCATCAACAGGGTTCTATGATGTTGACAAGTTCAGATCGTATGCCACATTTCAAGACAATGAGAAATACTTCAAGGATGCTCCCTTGTTGGTTGAAAGGGTAGTTGAGCAAGGATCTCTTCTTGATATGAATATTCCAAAGTGGTTTTCCACTAAGGATTGGAATTTTCTTTTATCAAGCTTTGATGAACCATATGAGAAAATGGTAAGGAAATTCTATGCAAATGTCATTTCTGAGGGAGATGAAGTCAAATGTTAGGTTAAAGGATAAAACTTCACAATCACACCCCCATACCTTGCCATCATTTTGCTCATCAATCGGCCCATGTTTCCAAAGCCACCAGTGTATGATGATTTGAATCCGAAGCAAGATTTACTTCGGGGGTCACTAGAAGAAAACTTGGAATTCTCTTCCAATGGGAAATTGGAGAGTGTTGCATCACTATCACTCGAATTGAGGTTGCTCACAACAATCATGTTCCATAACCTTGATCCTCTCTTAAGCACCGGGTACATGAATCTTAGTTGGACCTTATTCCTTCATGACCTAATCAATTATGAAGAGATTGATATTTGCTCTCATATCTTCCACATCTTGAGCAAAATAATTGAGAGAACTGCCTCAAGGAACTGCCTTCCTTTTTATTGCCTTATATCAAAAATTTTGAAGCTCAAATGTGTTCATCCGTTGAAATATGAAAACTCATACCCACAGCCAAATCTAGTGAACATCCATATTCTCAATGCTAGTATCAGTCACATTCGAAAGGGAGTCAAGCAAGAAAGTCATGCTCCTCATGCTAGTTCAAGCTCTAGCTCTCATTCCTATGATGAGAAGTCGGACATCATTATGTCATCTATACAAGACATCAATACTAAGCTATCCGTACTTGCATCTATCATGCATTCCCAACACATCTGTTCTAATGCAAAGTTCACATCTCTCCAAACTCAACTGGACCAAATTCAAAGGAAGCTAGAAGAAGATGAAAACTAGCTATTCCATGACAAAAAGGGGGAGATGGTTAATGATAGGGGGAGTGTAATGATAGGGGGAGAAAGAGCTAGACTGAAGGGGAAGCATTGGAGATCGAGATCAAAAGTGCAATTTTTTGTTCTATGTCCTATTTACATTTCCTTCTTTTAAAACTTTAAAGTACTCTAGTTTAAAACTTCATTTTATATTTAGTACTTTGTTTTATGTTCTTGTTTTGCAGCTTCTAAAGTACTTTTAGTTTAATGCATACATTATCTTTAGTACTACACACTTGTGCCTTTGTTGGATCACGTATCCTTAATACAAATAGTTTGGTGTTTTGCATTGGTTATGTGTTTGGACATGCAATTGATTTTTGCATTACTCTTAATTGCATTGCGTGTTCGGATGATCATTTACTAGTTAAATGTTCATTGTAGTCATTCTTTAATGATTGTTCTTATATGATCAAGTTATGCTTCAACTTGTCATAAACTTAATGAAAGTTTTGTTTGTGTGCGAGTGTTTCAAGATACAAGTGTATACGTGCAAGTGCTTCACAGCTTCTATATTAGGTGTGAGTGAGTTTTGCCACTATTCCCAAACTCACATTTAAGTCTAGAGTCTATTTTATTGGTCTTGTCACGAAATAGCCAAAGGGGAAAATTGTAAAGTTGTTATTTACAACTATTTTGTATTGGCTTTAATTTAACGCCAAATTTGATTGTAATTTTGTTGAATCATGTTTACCCTGTATTTTACATGGGATTTCATTGTGTGGGTTGTGTGTGAGAGAGAGTATGAAGACTCAAGCTTGCATTGAAAAAGCAGTGGTTTTCACGGGTATCTCGCGAGCAAACTTCCCGCAAAGTAAGCCACGTGAAGAGCACATGATTGGAATGCGAAGAGTCATGACAATCTGGTGACAGATGGTTTTCGCAACTATCTCACGGGTAAAATCTTCTCTTGAAATACCTGCGAAACATTCTGTTTTGCTATTTTGGTTTATCTGCTCTACCATGTCTTCATCCACACTATGTATACCCACATTGCCCATATATTGTAAGGAGGATTTTTAAGAGAGAAAACCCTATCATACACACTTGAGAGTCAGAAATTGTTATACCCACAATCATCTACACAATCCTTTGTGGTTTTCTCAATACTCCTACATTTCCATATCCATATCCTTGAGAGGTTGATAGCACAAACACTTGCCACACCCAATTAGAGTGTCAAGTGAGGTTTTGGTGTTGTTGGGAAGCATTGGAAGAAGCCAAGCTTTGAGAGGTTTTTCATTGAATTCTTCGGTTTCCTCTTCGATAACACATCGGCGTATTATCTTGTGTTTGCATTTCTCTTCCCTACTCTTTTAACTTTCATTTTACTGTTGTTATATGATGAATATGGCTTAAAGTAGTTTTATTATTTGTTCACTCGCATTTACTCTATTCCATACTTATTTTATGTTAGAGTAAAATCAACTGAGCCATATTCTTTTAAATTGGGGTCTGAATAGCTCTTGTATTTTTACACAAATCAGAGCTTTTAGAATAGATCTCTACCAAAAAAGAAAAACTTATCAATCCTATGAAGTTAAGAGAAGTCCAATTAAATCATTTATTCTTAATTATGCTGTAAAAAATAATAAATAAATAAAATTTTATAATATTGCTCTAAACATTCATGTCAATTTTATGTCAATCAGATGTTATTTGCCATGTGATTCATAAACTTATATTTTATGCATTATTTTAAACTATAAAAACTTGATTTTAAACAATTGATTGATAACATGACTATTAATATTTGATCATCTTGAAATTTTAAGGTAGATAATATATAAAGATAATTTGAATCTAGTAGTGAATTTGTCAAAATTAACATCTAACCAAAAAATATTAAATGGTGTAATATTGTCTAAAGTTATATTATGTGTAATTTGAACCAAACCCAACTCTTATTGTGGAAAGGAAAGATTATTTGTGCAATTTAAGATTCTTTAAAATTTTTAGCCATAATTTCATTCTAAGATTTTTAAAATTTTAACAATAAGTTATTTAGATTTTGTTACATAATTAATAACTTAAATAAATATCAAAATAATACCAATAATGTTTATATATAAATATTAGTCTAGATTGCAAACTTACTTCCTAAATAATTTGATGACTTTTGCATTTTATGTTTAGGGATGATTTTCGGAATTATGCTATGATAGGCCACAAATGCGTTGATCTCTTGTGATGAATTAAATTGATTAATTTAACCAAATTATTAATTAATCAAATTAACATGCAAATAGTGTGGTAGCACAAACAAATTACCAATAATCTAGAGTATGTAGTGGAAATAAAATTGACATGGTGACTTGTTTACGAATGGGGAAAACCTAACGGCAGAAATCCCACCGGGTGATTTAAGGTCACCACTCCTGAAACTCCACTTTTATCACAACAAGCGGTTATAAGTAAAGGAATCCAAGTACCTTACCAACCTACAGTTGAACCCTTACCCCAATACCTAATTGGACTTGTTCTGTGGTGACAGTTTCTCCTTTTGATGCACGGCTCCTAGTACGTGACTAACCAATTGCGCGAATCCCAATACGCGGCTTACTCCTTTGCACGAATCCTAGTATGTGACTAACTCCACAACAACCCTTTGATTGTTGTAGTTGATTTGCAGCAGTTTCACATAGAAACACGAATAAGATCTTCAATGTTGGTGCAAGAAACTTTGCTTGGTTACAAAACCCAAAGGCGTACAAGAAACGCAGCAAGAACTCTTTCTTCTGTAGGAGGAGGCTAGGGTTTCAAAAAGAAAACCTTATGAAGTTCTCTAGGGTTAGATTTTTCTTATTTCACCTCCTTTAAATAGGAGTTTAATGGGCTCTCTTATTCCAAATAGGTTTACACAAACCTTGGGCTTTCATAGTCCAATAAGAATTATACAAACCCATAAAAAAATTAGCCTTTTAGAGTAAAAACATTGCTGGCTATAATCTAACTCCCGTAAGCTTGATCGATCGAGACATCTGTCGAGCTTTAATGAATCTTGACAGATCGAGATTCTGTTGAGGAGGTATCGAGACCTGCAGTTTGCACTTTTCTTGAGCAGTTCTTGAGTAATCTTCATGTCTTCAATTTAACCACTTGTAATGATCATCTTGAACCTATTTAGATTTACCCAAATACAAGTAAAGTGTGTTTTATCAAAGGATATGCCAATTACATAAAAATATGTCCTCAACAATCTCCCCCTTTGGCAATCTGTGACAAAACTACAATAGTACAATGAATGTCCTAGAATACATTCTACTCAAGAATAAATAAGCATAGTCTAAAAGATTTGAACCTTGGAAGTTGCTGCAAGAAGAAGGACCAGAATCTTGACTTGGCTTTAACTTGTCTTTCTTGAAAGGCACTAAACAAAACACATCAAGGTACTATGTGGAAAATAATGACAAGTTGAATAAACAAGAAACATGTGTATAAATAGAGAAAAGAAACAACACATGTGAGATAAAGAGTGAAACACATACATCACTTGATAAGCATCATGTATGTAAAAATGGTTATTAAACCAAAAGATACACAACATAAAAATATATCAATATTAATGTGTATCAAAATAACTCTCCCCCTAAGTTAGTTACAAAAAAAAAAACAATTTTCCTCCCTTTAACATGAAGTTCTCCCCCTAAGTCTATTACGCCCCCTGAGGAATGACATACAAAACTCAAATTTCTCCCCCTTTTTGACACGTTTGACAAAGGGTATAAAAAGCCAAAAGACTTGACCGGAGAAAGAAAAAAACAGATGTAGAGGAAACGAGGAGAACAAAGAACCATAGACCTACAAGAGAAAGAAAAAGAAGATGCTATGGACACAAGATAAAAGAAATATGCAAAACATGTGAAAAAAAAATGCATGTAAGAGAATCTCGATGGATCGAGAGGTGTCGAGAAGCTATCGAGCATACCTCGATGGATCGAGAAGGTATCGAGGAGCAATCGAGCAGACAAAAAGATTCTCGATTGATCCATCAGGTGTCGAGATAGCGATAAGAAAAAGCTGAGAAGCTCGACAGACATCCAGGTATCGAGGATGTGTTGAGGAGGTGTCAAGGAGGTGTCGAGCTTGCTTTAAAAAACAGTTTTTCAAGAGAAGAAAAACACAGACATGAATGCAATCACGCGTACAACTCAACCAATGATCCAAGCAAAACATTAAGCTCTTAAAATCATCTCTCAACAACAAGTTTAAGCATATGGATCCCAAAACACACACACACACACACACACAAAACAAGTCTAACTAATTTTATATTACAAAAATGAGTTAAGACAGTTTAGTGAGCATACATTAATGCAAGTAAACCTTGTGATGGCCAAATCACATTGTACCTGCACATGTATCAAGAATAGCAAAGAATATTGCGTGTTATGTGTGAAAAACATCGCAAGATTGCACAAGTGTCTCAAAGTTATGACGATTTGAGATATGAGAAAATCACTTTAACTCACACACATTCATAATTGTTTGATGGGGACTGTCACCTTCAAGGTACATCCTATAACTCCCACATCTCCTAGAAAACACGCTTGCAATCATATTTTAAAGCATTTTGTTTTTTTTTGCTTTTATTTCTTTGTATATTTTCTTTTATTAAGTGTATCATGCATGGGCACATAAGAAAGAAAAGAAATATCCAATTATGTTAAGCTTTTGACATTGCATTTTTGCTATGCCGAAGCATACAGATGTCATTTCATGATTGGCGAGTAACAGTGGTGAGATGGTTATTTATGCCTTTCTCTTAGGATTTTCTATTCCTACCCATCAAAAAGAATGATATGAGTGTTAAGTACACGAGATCACTTAATCTTGCTCATCACAAACAAAGAGCTACAAAGCTCAATTGCTTAGTTGTGCATAAGGATGCTCATCTAAGCTACAAGAGATACAAAATTTAGAAAACTCTATTTCAATGACCATTTTAAGGTCTACAAGAACCAATGTATACATACACACACTGTTTTTGTATTTTTCTAATTTTTTCATTTTTTTTTAATTTTAAAAACAAAACAAAATAAAAACTAAACAACCAAAAAATAGACAAACAACATGAAAACATGATAAAAAGATGCAAATGCATGAAAACATGATAGAAGGATGTAGATGCATGATAGCATGATTTCAAAAGCAGATAAGAAATCAAGTAAAGAAAGTCCTACTTTAGATAGAAAGAATTAAAGCAGAGGACAAATAGAAAAGACAATTAAGTCTTAGGCTCCTTTTTCACCTACACAGCACGAGTCTTTGGCTGTGAAGATGAAAATGCACGTGTCTTAGTATGACTATTAAAGGACATATAAGAATTAAAATTCTCCTGAAATTGAGTTAAAAAGCTTAAGACTTTTAATAACTCTCCAAACAAAGGTGTAGGTCCTTGAGAGGAAGCCTGTGACTGTTTGGACAATTGCTTATGAGGATACAACTTAAAGCAATTAGGATGAATGTGTCTAGAAACACCACAATGATGACAAATATGAGCAGTTGTAGAGCTACTCGGCTTCCTAGAAGGAGGTCTAACCTTAGAGGTTGACAGAGACCTCAACTTAGGACAATTTGGCCTAATATGACCAACAATATGATAATGATGACAAGTAGGGACAAATTTAAAATCTTTATTCAACCTAGGAGGAGTTTTAAATATAGGTTTAGAAACTTCAGCGTTAATATCAGATTGTTTACCTTTGTCTATCCTAACAATATTAGCCTTCAACTTTTCATTATTCCTTTTGAATGGGGGAATATAAAAATTCTTTTCTTTTAAGTTAGGCTCAACAACAAATTTGACACTAGTTAATTTTTCAACTTCAGTTTTAAATTCAACTAGTTGCTCTTCCAAACTCTTAATTTTGTCCACCTGAGATGAAATTTGATTTTTAAAATTCTCATTCAAATTAGTGGCTTCATCCAATTTTGCATTCAAATCATCTTTTTCAAGTTTGACATTTTTAAATTTAGCTTTTAATTTTGTAGAACACTTAAGAGATTTCATACAACACAAGATCATGCAAATTAAAACAATCAAGAGTTTCCATGACAACAGGGGTCAATGGATCACACACAAGAATTAAACCCTAATTAGAGTGTGCCTGCTCTGATACCACTTGATAGGCTACAAATGCGTTGACCCCTTGTGATAAATTAAATTGATTAATTTAGCCAATTTATTAATTAATCAAATTAACATGCAAATAGCGTGGTAGCACAAATAAATCACCAATAATTTAGAGTATGCAACGGAAATAAAATTGACACAGTGATTTGTTTATGAATGGAAAAAACCTAACAGCAAAAACCTCCACCGGGTGATTTAAGGTCACCATTCCTGAAACTTCACTATTATCACAACAAGCGGTTACAAGTAAAGGAATCCAAGTACCTTACCAACCTACAGTTGAACCCTTACCCTAATACCCAATTGGACTTATTCTGTAGTGACAGTTTATCCTTTTAATGCACGGCTTCCAGTACGTGACTAACCAATTGCGTAGATTCCAGTACGCGACTTACTCCTTTGCACGAATCCTAGTACATGACTAACTCCACAGTAACCCTTTGATTGTTGTAGTTGATTTGCAGCAGCTTCACATAGAAATACCAATAAGATCTTCAATGTTGGTGCAAGAGACTTTGTTTGGTTACAAAACTCAAAGGCGTACAAGAAACGCAGCAAGAACTCTTTCTTCTGTAGGAGGAGGCTAGGGTTTCAAAAAGAAAACCTTATGAAGCTCTCTAGGGTTAGGTTTTTCTTTTTTTACCTCCTTTAAATAGGAGTTTAATGGGCTCTCCTATTTCAAATAGGTTTACACAAACCTTGCGCTTTCCTAGTCTAATAAGAATTATACAAACCCATAAAAAAATTAGCCTTTTAGAGTAAAAATGCTGCTGGCTATAATCTGATATCCGTAAGCTTGATCGATCAAGACATCTGTCGAGCTTTAATGAATCTCAACATATTGAGATTCTGTCAAAGAGGTATCGAGATCTGCAGTTTGCACTTTTCTTGAGCAGCTCTTGAATAATCTTCATGTCTTCAATTTAACCACTTGTAATGATCATCTTGAACCTACTTAGATTTACCCAAATACAAGTAAAATGCGTTTTGTCAAAGGATATGCCAATTACATAAAAATATGTCCCTAACATGCTGAGCTTTGCTTTATATAATTTGATGATCGTGTTAAGCATTGGACCATACTAAATGATCCATGGAGCTACAGTCTAGGTGGTTATGCATGCAAGGCGTTAGCACTAGGTTGATGTTTTGATTGGCAATAGTTATTTTCACAACTCACCGAACAAATTTGAGACCTTGTTGCTTGATGTCAAATTCACCTCATGACTGTAAACATCATGTACTTGAATTCCTTGTAGGCCAAAAATATATACAAAAACTAGGCTTGCTTATATAAGGGTTATTTTTTCTGTTTTTTGTCAAGTGAAGACAAAAGATAAGTGGATGATATTGAAAGTTCGGATTTGTGTGTAAACACAAGAGTTGTTTAGACCCCTAAATTAAAAATTACGGCTCAATTGATTTTATTTTAACTTAAATAAGTGCGAAATAGAGTAAATGCAAGCATATAAACAATAAAACTACTTTAAGCCACATTCATCAATAATCGACAATAAAATGAAAGCTAAAATAATAGGGAAGAAAGATGCAAATACAAGATAACACCAAAACGTGTTATCGAAGAGAAAATCGAAGAACTCGGTGAAAAACCTCTCTGCCGCCCTCCAAACTGTAAATCAATCCATTAGAAAATAAGTTAGGATACATGAATAGCAAGAGACCCTCCAAGCCTAATCTACCCAATGCACCTAAGCTCTCCAAGCTCCTACTCTGTTAAGACATATGTGTTTTACTTGTTTAGAACATATGTCATTTTTTTATGTAATTGGTTAATCTTTTGACAAAACGCACTTTACTAGTAATTGGATAGATTTAGGATGTGTTTAATGCTTCAAGAAACTGTGTTTCAAGATCAAGTCTGTCCAAAAAACAAGCTGAAAAGTGCAAGTTCATTAAAACTCAATAGCTAGCTCGACAGCTAGCATGTGTCAAGGTTTAAAGAGCTGTTCCAGCCCCGTGGCTCAACAACTTCTAAACAGGTGCCTGATAGCTTCTATCTGTCGAGAATTAAGAATTTCAGAATCCTGATATGATTTTCTTGGAATTCGTGGATGTGTCTTTGGGCCTTCTTTTCTTTTAACCATAGACATATAAAATGATTATTTTAAGAGCCGTGAAAGAGCTCACAAGTTGCACAAGCATTGAGAAATCCTTATTCAAGCAAGTTATGACCGAAGACAAAGTTTTTGCTATAGTTCATCTCTCTTGTGAAGGAGTTGCTGTGTAATGTGCATCGTAGAGTTTTGTAACCAAGCATCTTTGTGATCTTCATCATGTTGATAAATTGAAAAACTTTGCGGCCAACAATCTTCTTTAGTTGGTGATTGAAGTCATGTACTAGGATCTGCGTAATTGGTTAGTCACGTGCTTGGAAGCCGTGCATTGAAAGAAGAAATTATCACTACAAAACAAGTCAAATTGGGTATTGGGGTAAGGGTTCAACTATAGTCTAATAAGGTACTTAGGATTCTTTTACTTGTAACCGCTTGTTGTGATAATAGTGAAATTTTGAGAGTGGTGACCTTAAAATCACCCGGTGGAATTTTTGCCGTGTAGGTTTTCTCCATTCGTAAACAAATCATTGTGTCATTTAATTTCCACTTCATATTTAGTTTAATTGGTGATTTGTTTGTACTACCACACGCTTTGCATGTTAAGTTGGTTAATTAATAACTTGAATAATTAATAAATTAATCCATCACAAGAGGTCAATACATTTGTGGCTTATCAAGTGGTATCAGAGTAGGCACACTCTGATTAGTTATAATCTTAATTGTGTGATCCATTGACCCCTGTTGTCATGGCTGTAACTGGCTTGAAAAGATCTTTGTTTGCAAATACATCTTATTTTTCTAATCTCTATTTGTTTGAGTATCTCAGAAAATACAAGTCTAAAAGTTATTTGAATTCTCTTATGATGACTATTGGAAAAAATCTCAGCTTGAATAAGAAGAAACTAAATTGTCTCAGAATGAAAATGTCCAAGGGAGTTTGTTTGAGAAGAGTGAAAATTAAAGGTCTAGCTCGAAAAGGCAGATGAAAGAAAACGCCATTCTCACTAATCTGTTATCTAAGCACGAAGTGTGTTTTTTGATGAAGTTTGCATTTAAAGTTATGGACACGTGCTTGTGGTACCTTGACAGTGGTTGCTCAAGACACATGACTAGAGACTGATTTCTCTTTAAGGTCTTCGAGTCTAAGAAATGTGGCAATGTCACTTTTGGTGATGGGAGCAAATCATAGATAAAAGGGAAAAGAATTATCTCTCTACCTAGACTACCGGACATTGCAAATGTTCTATATGTGGAAGGCCTGAGGGTGAACCTGCTAAGTATAAGTCAGATATGTGATCAAGACTTCATGGTGCTATTCTCTAAGGGAAAGTGTCTTGTCATGGACGAGTCTGGAAAGAAACTCATAAGTGGTGTTCGTACTCTAGACAACTGTTATGGATTGGTTCCTAGTGTTGATATTGTGTGCAATAGCATTCGGTTACCAAATGAAGATCTATGGCATCAACGGATGGGACATGCTAGTTACAAACATCTTGCTATTGTATATAAGCATGAATCGGTTTTAGGGATACCGAAGCTTAATAGAGTGAGCAATGTGGTATGTGGACCATGTCAGCTTGGGAAATAGACAAAAGCTAAGCATCTAGGCACTCAGACATCAGCTACATCTAGACCATTGGAGCTACTACATTTGGATCTTATGGGTCCAAATAAAATCGAGTCTCTTGGAGGTAAAAGATACATCATGGTTGTGGTAGATGACTTTACTAGGTACACTTAGGTCATTCTTCCTCGATCCAAGTCTGATGCTCCTGAGCACATTGAAGCTTTATGCATAGACTGTAAAATGAAAAGAGCCTGAAAATTGACCGAATTTGAAGTGAACATGGTAAAGAAATCGAGAACTTGTATATGGAGTCCTTTCGCACAAGATCAGGTATATCTCAAGAATTCTCTGCTCTTATTACACCTTAGCAAAATGGTGTAGTAGAAAGAAAGAACAGAGTTATTCAGGAGATGGCAAGAGCCATGTTGCACAGTAAGGATGTGGGTAGAAACTTGTGAGGAGAAGTTGTTAACACTGCATGTCATATGGTTAATAAAGTGTATTATAGACCTGGTACCAAAAAGACCCCATATGAGTTATAAAAAGGAAGAAAGCAGAATATGAAATATTTCAGAATCTTTGGAAGTACTTATTTCATCCTAAAGGATAGAGAGAATGTGAGAAAGTTTGATTCCAGAAGCGATGAAAGGATATTTCTGGGATACTCCTCTACAAGCAAGGCTTATCGAGTATATAACTAAAGAACTAGGAAAGTTATGGAGATAGTGAATGTTGTTATTGATGAGTCTTTAGATTCTTGTTCTGGGAAAGTTAATGAGGAACTTCCTAAAGAAATTCTTCCTATTGAACCTAGGGAAGTTCAAGAAATCTCTGATCAAAAGCCCACATCTCCAAGTACTCCCGGTACTCTAAGTGTTATGGAAGAGTTAGCAGATATGCCACCTTCACCAGACTCTGAATCTCAGAAGAAAAAGGACCTTCCTCCAGGATCAAATTAAATCATCCTCCAGAAGTTATTGTGGGAAACGTGAATGAACTCACATTAAGGAAATGTATAGTTGATAAATGCATGATGCACTACTTCAGTTTGTGTCTTATTCTTGTTATTTGTCACAAGTTGAACCCATTAAAGTTGAAGAAGCTCTTCAGGATGAAGTTGGTTTGAAGCAATGCATGATGAACTACTTCAGTTTCAGAGGAATGATGTCTGGACTTTAGTTCCTAAACCAGAGGGCGAGCACGTCATTGGCACAAAGTGGATATTTCGCAATAAGACTGATGAGGAGGGCAATGTGATCTGCAACAAGGCTCGACTTGTAGCTCAAGGATACTCACAAATGGAGGGAGTAGATTATGATGAAACATTTGCCCCAGTTGCTCGCATGGAGTCCATCAGAATTCTCCTTGACTTAGCTTGTCACTTAAAGTTCAAGCTTTACCAGATAGATGTAAAGACTGCTTTCTTAAATGGACTACTTAAAGAAGATGTTTATGTGGCTCAACCAAAAGGATTCATTGATCCACACTTTTCGGATCATGTGATGTACCTCAAGAAGGCACTTTATGGATTAAAGTAAGCACCTAGAGTTTGGTATGATCGGCTAACTTAATACTTGGTGTCACATAGGTTCACAAGAGGAAAGGCTGATTAGACTCTCTTCATCAAGAGGGAAGATGGTGAGCTGATGGTTGCTTAAGTCTATGTTGATGACATCATCTTTGGATCAACTAAAGATGAACTTACTCATGGCTTCTCAAAACTCATGCAGGCCGAGTTCGAGATAAGCATGATTGGAAAGCTATCTCACTTCCTTGGATTGTAGATTCGTCAACAAGATTTAGGTATATTCCTCTCTCAATCTAAATATGCTAAAAATCTTGTGAAAAAGTTTGGTTTAGAATTTGCTAGTTCTGTTAGAACCCCTATGAGCCAGAATGTTAAACTCACTGTTGACTTGTTAGGTAAAAGTGTAGACTCATCACTTTATAGAAGCATGATAAATAATCTTCTTTACCTTATGGCTAGTAGACTTAACATTAGTAATAGTGTGGGAGTGTGTGCTAGATATCAGGCTAATCCCAAAGAGTCACATATGATTACCTTGAAAAGAATCATAAAGTATGTCAAAACTATTACCAACTTTGGTGTGTGGTATAGCAAGGACACAAATAATGTCTTAGCTGGATATTCTGACGCTGATTGGGCTATGAATGCTGATGATAGAAAAAGTACATCAGGGGGTTGTTTCTTTATGGGTAATAATCTTGTCTCTTGGATGAGCAAAAAGCAAAACTGCATCTCTTTATTTACTGCTGAAGCTGAGTACATTGCTGCTGGTAGCTGTTGCACCCAACTCTTATGGATGCAAAAACTCTCCCATGATTATGATATTTGTCAAGAGCATCTTACCATCTACTTTGACAATACCAGTGCCATCAACATCTCTAAGAATCCAGTTCAACATTCTCGAACTAAACACATAGAGATTCGACATCACTTTATTAGGAAACTTGTTGAAGATGGTACTCTCACCCTTGAGTTTATTCACACTGATGACCAGAAGGCTGATTTGTTCACCAAACCTTTAGATAGTAAACGTTTTGAATTCCTTCATCAAAACATCAGTTCCATCTCCATGGATTAATCTCATTTTCTCTTCCTTCCTCCTCATGCATTTGCATCTAGTTTTATGCATTGTTTTCCTTTGATTAATATGTTTTTGTTGCTTACTTTTAGTTTTTGTTTTATTTTGTTTTTCAGATAAAAATAAAAAAGATTGAAAAATTGAAAAAAAAAATACAAAAACAATGTATGTTTGTGTACGTTGGTACTTGTGTACCTTGAATGACCAATGGAACAAAGTTTTCTAAACTTTGTATCTCTTATAACTTAGATGAGCATTCTTGTGCACAACTAAACAAGTGAGCTTTGTAACTCTTTGTTTGTAATAAGTAAGGTTAAGTGATCACTTGTACTTAATAGTCGTATCACTCTTTTTGATAGGAAGGACTAGAAAATCCTAAGAGAAATGCATAAATAACCATCACACCACTGTTACCCATCAATCATGAAATGACATCTGTATGCTTTGGTATAGCAAAAGTGCAATGTCAAAAAGCTTAACATAATTGGGTATTTCTTTTCTCTCTCTTATATTCCTATGCATGATATGCTTAATAAAAGAATATATGCAAAGAAAAATAAAAAGCAAAAAGAATAAAAATGCTTTATATATGATTACAAGCGTGTATTTTAGGAGAAGTGGGAGTTATAGGATGTACCTCGAAGGTGATAGTCCCTATCAAATAGTTATGATTGTGTGTGAATTAAAGTGATTTTCTCATATCTAAAATCGTCATAACATGCATACACTTATGCAATCTTGTTATGTTATTCACACACAGCACACAATACTCTTTGATACTCTTGATACATGTGCAGGTACAATGTGATTTGGCCATTACAAGATTTACATGTGTTAATGTATGCTCACTAAACTGTCTTGACTTGTTTTTGAAATATAAAATTGGTTAGACTTGTTTAGTATGTGTATGTGTGTGTGTTTTGGGATCCATGTGCTTAAAATTGTTGTTGAGAGATGATTTTGAGAGTCTAATATGTTGATTGAATCATTGGTTGAGCTGCATGCGTGATTGCATTCATGTCTTTGTTTTTCTCTTCTCGAAAAACTACTTTTAAAAGCTGGCTTGACACCTTATTGACACCTCCTCGATACTTGGCTGTTTGTCGATCTTCTTAGCTTTTTCTTATTGCAATCTCGACAGCTTCCTGACACCTGGTGGATCGATTGAGAAAACTTTTGTCCTCTCGATAGCTTCTCGAAAACTGGTGGATCGATCGCGCTTCTGTTCTCGTGTCTTTGCTTTGTTCCTCGACACCTTCCTGTTAGCTCTATCTATCGACGTTGTTTTTCTAGACACCTTCCTCGACAGATGACTTGACACCTCTCGACACCTGTATCTGTCGAGATTTACTGAACATCTATATAAAGGTTTTGTGCGATCCGGTTTCTCATTTCTCTCGATCTCTCTCTTGATAGCTCTGTTTCTGCATCGCCCAAACTTTTCTCTCTCACTCCAAACCTCTACCCAAGGTTTCTTCAAGATTTTTCAAGCTTTTCTTTACTTGGTAAGCTTCTAATCTCTTTCATTTACATGCATTTCATGTTTTGAAACCTAGTTTTTGGGATTTTTGAAAAAGTTTGGGGTTTTTCAAAATTGATGAGTTATTGCTGCAATTTTTGGGATGGGTTTTGTAGATTTGATCTTAAAAACTCCATGCATTGCATCACATTAACATTAACATTTTAACAGTATTCTCATGCATTTAGATGTGTACAAACTGTTTGTGTGCTGGTAGGTTTGGATTGGGCTGAGCTCATGATGCTCTTTATATTGCATGTCACATGTTCATGCATTTTCCATGCATATGGTCTCTTTGTTCAATATACTTGTTATATGTGAATTGTTTTGGGACTTTTCTGAGTGTTTCTTTCTTCCCCCATCTCTTTCTATTTACGTTAGTAGTGTCTATAGCACCAAAACATAAGTCCACTCCGTCCCAGAATCCTCTTTGTTCTAGGGCCTCTTCATTTTCTGATCCTACTCCCTCCTCTGTTTGGTTCTGTGATGAGGATGCTCGAAAGGATTTCTCAGAGAATTTTTCTAAACGAGGTGTTCATTTGGAACGCCAAGTTATTTGGTAGACTTCACCGACACTGACCTACCCATTGTCTTTCATAGTCGGGGTTGGGAGTCACCGTGTGACGTTCCAGTCGCTTGTCCTTCTGTGCTAATTCAGGAGTTTTACTCCAACATGCATGGAATTAATCCTTCTATACCTCTGTTTTTCACTCGCGTTTAGGGTACGCGCTATTCTGTCACACCACAACTTGTTGCGGATGTGCTTTGGGTTCCTAGGATAAAGCATCCTTACTGTGTCCAATGACGAGATGATCACCGCTTTCTGTGAGCGCCCTTCTGATTGGGGTGAGTATCAGTTTACACCATGTCAACCTTTTGCTAAAGGTCCTCGTTTCATGAAAATGGTGATGACTTTTGTTTTGCACCCACTCTCTCACTATAACTCTATCACAGAGCCTCATGCTCGGTTTTTGTTGTCTCTTCTTGAGCATCTCTCGATAGACTTTCCTTCACATTTTATTCTTTCTATCATAGATGTCTACAGGGATACAGCTACCCGTGATAAGCTCATATTTCCTTCCGCTATCATGAGGATCTTATGCCACTTTTCTGTCCCTTTTCTCGTGTCCAACCCCTTCCATGTCATGTGTGCCACATATGCCGTTATCGTAAAACGTAGTGAGGCGCAATTTAGGTCGCGACAGACAGTTTTAGCAGCTCCTTCCTCCCGTCTGTCTCCATCTAGATCTGCTCGAGCCACATCTGCTCCATTTTCTTCTACGATTGATGTGTCACTAGGAGACATCATGGAGCAACTTCAGCGCATGAATACTCACCTAGATACGCTCTTTATAGAGTTGTATCAGGTGAATGTTCGTGTTGGTAGCATTGCTCGGCGACAGGCGACCATGGGTGGTTTTGCTCCTGAGGTTTCTCCTCCACCACCTCCTATGGCTTCTGAGTCTGAAGATGATGATGGTGATGACGATGATGGTGATGACGATGATACTTCGGATGATGATGATGGAGATGCTAGCTCTACTGATGAGATGTCTACTTGACACTGTACCCTTTGTCACTCATGACAAGAAGGGGGAATAGTTTTAGATTATGAGAGTAGTCATACTTATGGGGAGAGTTTGTATAGGACATTTTTGATGGGGGAGTGTTGTTGTTTTGAGGGATGTAGTGAGGATTACTTGTATCTTTTCCTTTTCTCTGCTTTAGATACATTGTTTTCTTATACACGAGGTCTTGGAACCATTTATGACATACATTGGACTTATCCTTTTTATATGTTGATGTATTTTTCTTTCACCTATCCTTGCATGTGCTGTTTCTTTTCTATTTTTATACACATGATTCTTATTACTTGTATGCAATCTATTATTTCTGTTTCACACTAAGATGCCTTGATGAGTTTTGTTTAAAGTATTTCAGAAATACAAGTTGTCAAATTCTACTTGCCAAAAACTCTCTTCTTGCAAAGTTTTTCAAGAGTTTGTGTTAGGATAGATTTTATTGTATTCAACAAGTGAATATGAGTTGAGTGATATATGACTTCTCTCATATGTTCATTTTGTTTGTTGTGATTTTGTCAAGGATTGCCAAAGGGGGAGATTGTTAGGAAATGTGTGTTTCACTTGTTTAGAACATACGTCATTCTTTTATGTAATTAGATAATCTTTTGACAAAACGTACTTTACTTGTAATTAGGTAGATTTAGGATGTGTTTAATACTTCAAGAAACTGTCTTTCAAGATCAAGCATTAAAGTCATCAAGTTTGTCCAAGAAACAAACTGAAAAGTTCAAGTTCATTAAAACTCGACAGCTAGCTCAACACCTAGCATGTGTCGAGGTTTAAAGAGCTGTTCCAGCCCCGTGGCTTGACAGCTTCTCGACAGGAGCCTGCCAACTTCTATCTATAGAGAATTAAGAATTTTAGAATCATGATATGATTTTCTTGGAATCCGTGAATGTGTCTTTGGGCCTTATTTTCTCTTAACCCTAGATATATAAAAGTATTATTTTAAAGGCCGTCAAAGAGTTCACAAGTTGCACAAGCATTGAGAAATCCTTGTTCAAGCAAGTTGTGATCGGAGACAAAGTTCTTGCTTCAGTTCATCTCTCTTGTGAAGAAGTTACTGTGTAATGTGCACTATAGGGTTTTGTAACTAAGCATCTTCGTGATTTTTATCGTGTTGATGAATTGAAGAACTTTGCAACCAACAATCTTCTCTTGTTGGTGATTGAAGTCGCGTACTAGGATCCGCGCAATTAGTTAGTCACGTACTTGGGAGCCGTGCATTGAAATGAGAAATTGTCACTACAGAACAAGTCTAATTGGGTATTGGGGTAAGGGTTCAACTGTAGGTTGGTAAGGGTTCAACTGTAGGTTGGTAAGGTATTTGAGATTTCTTTACTTGTAACCACTTGTTGTGATAATAGTGGAATTTTGGGAGTAGTGACCTTAAAATCACCTGGTGGGGTTTTTGCCGTTAAGTTTTTCCTATTCGTAAACAAATCACTGTGTCATTTAATTTTCATTTCATATTTAGTTTAATTGGTTATTTATTTGTGCTACCACACGCTTTGCATGTTAATTTGGTTAATTAATAACTTGACTAATTAATAAATTAATCCATCACAAGGGGTCAATAAGTTTGTGGTCTATCATACTCTAACAAGGTTTCTCGAAACCATGTCTTGTCTAGCTTTCCAGATCCCGTAATACACCCAATTGCATCTGCCAACGCTTGGCTTCTTCTAATGTTTCCCAGCAGCACCAAAACCTCACTTTACACTCAGAATGGGTACGGTAAGTGTTTGAGCTATCAACCTCTCAATGATATGGATATGGAGAGGTAGGAGCATGAGAAAAACCACAAAAGATTGTGTAGCTGATTGTGGGAATTACAATCTCTAAGTCTCGAAATCTACTTGGTCTTTAATACAATCTTGAGTCTTCACACACTCTCTCTCTCTCTCACAACCCATACAATGAAATCATACATAAAATACAGGCTAAACATGATTGTACAGAATTACAATAAAATTTGGAACGGAATTATACCAACTTTACTATATATTATACCTTTTAATCCAATTCTTATCTTAATAGAGTATGAAGAGAGAAAAATAATTATAAAAATTGATATTTTAATGAAATAGAGTTTAAAATAGATAATTTGATGTGGGTTTTCTAAAATCGTGATTAAATAATAATAAAAAAAGGTTTTTATACTAAAATATATTAAAAATTTTTTTCAGGACCTAATGTAAGGTCAAAGTTTGTAATTTGGAGGTTATTTATAATTCTATAGAAAAAAAAAAGATTTTATTGTAAAATACATCAATTTTTTCCGAAAGTTGATGTAAATGGTCAAAGTTTGTAACTTGGAGGTTATCTATAATTCTAAACAAAATATAGGCCTCTATGTTAAAATATATCAAAAAAATTTCCAAAAGTTGATGTAAATGGTCAAAACATGGTTTTTAAAAACTGGTATAGTCAAATAACCATAGTGAGGAGTGGTTATTGGTTTTGTGGTCTAATCGGGGTTTGATTGGTAGTCGAATCGGCGATGTCATAAATAATTAATAATTATAAAAATAAATAAATAATTTTATAACTAGTCATTTTAACTAAAAAAAAAAATTAAATAATAGTAAAATATTAAACATTAACTTACCAACTTTTGGACACCACTAAACAAAATTAAACCAAAAAAAAAAAAAAAAAAACATAAAGAGGTAAAGTGTAAAGCATTTTAGTTATTTATTAGTTTTTCAAATAAAAAAGAGAAAGTGCATTCATGGGTAACAATATCATTGCCCACTTGATTTTTTTCTCACCTATCTTACCCTTATACATTGATATCACACAAACCACACATTTTGAAAACCTACCACATCCACAAGTTCATTCAAACTTCAAACAAGAATTATATACTTAGTTTTCTTCCTATCTAACTTTTTGCTAAATTTTCATCTCTCTTCAATATTCTCTCTCTACCTCTTCGTCAATATGGGTATGTGCACGAGCAGCAAACAATGACTGAAGTGGACAGATCAAATTATTGTAAATTTGCTTTTGTCTTTAGGCTCCTTCCTCAACAAAAAGATATGAAATCTAATGTTTTTGAGGTCACTGTAGGTGTCTTAGACTTCACCATTTCAAGCTCGAAAGCATTTTCAAAATTAAAATCTCTCCTCTTAAGTCTGAAACGAGATCCCTTTCTTTATATATATATATATATATATTTGTAAAAAACATAGCATATGAAGTTTTTATGAAGAATTGCTAAAAACTAGTTTAATCGTGCCGATTTTCAATTTTTTTGGTTGAACTGGCAGTTTTCGGTTTTTAGTAGTTTTTTTCTCTTATTTTTGGTTTTTAATAATTGGACTGGATTAAGGTATGGTTCCTTATTGAACCAGCCGGTCCAATCTGTTTTTAAAACCATGGGTCAAAGTTTGTAACTTGGAGGTTATATGTAATTCTATAGAAAAAAATATTTATCCTAAAATATATCAGTTTTTCAAGAGCTGTTGTAAATGGTTAGAGTTTGTAACTTGGAGGATATTTATAATTCTATAAAAAAAAAAAAAAAAAGAAGGCTTTTATGCTAAAATATATCAATATTTTTCCATAAGCTAATATAAATGGTCAAAGTTTGTGACTTGGAGGATATCTATGATGCTATACAAAAAATAGGTTTTTATACAAAAATATATCAATTTTTTCACGAGCTTCATGAGTTGTTCTAAATGATCAAAGTTTATAACTCGGAGGATATCTATAATTTTACGTGGTACAGACAATGTCAAACAATCAACTGAAGGCATGGTTTTAAAAATCAGTACGGTCAAAAGATTGAAAAAGGAAGAGGTTCTCGGCTTTTTGGTCGGATCGGGATTAGAACAATGGTTGGATTGATGATGTCATAAATAAATGTTTAATAATCTTAAAATTATAAAAATAGTTAATTAAATATATAATAAGTTTACTAATTATAATATTATGTTAAAAAATATAAAAATTATTTTTAGATAAATTATTTGAGTTTTTACATCTTACACATTTAGAATATAAAAATTGCCACTGTTCTAAGATTTTAAGATTGTTCACTTAATTAATTAATAAAACTATTATTTCCTTTCAATCATAATTTTCTTAATGAAAAAAAATGGAAAAATAAAACCAACTCACGTGACTTGCTCGCTTTAGGCTTTCAAAGTTGTGGCTGTCATAGTGTCATTGATTCCCAAAAAACAGTGCAAAAAAGAGTGTGCGGCTCTCATTGTGTTATTGACTATTGTGTGCAATTTGCACACTGAATAAGCGCAGCACAGCATAGCACAGCGCAAGGCATTACAATCTATGCAAACCAGCCTCTCTTACAAGTCAAGAAGCTCTTAGCCTCTTATATGGAAAATGGATCGGTTTATGTCCGTGTATTGTGGTCCTCTGACAAAACCAAAGAAAGATTTTCAACCATTCTCTCTCTCTCTCTCTCTCTCTGTGCCTGTGAAGAATGAAGATGTCTGTTTATATACTCTTTGCCTCTCTCTCTCTTTATTTGTGAAGATCTGTTTTTTCAGGCAAGGTTAGGAATTTTGACCTCCAAGAAGCTAGCTTTGATGCCAGCCCTTAGTCATCACTGGAAGACGCAGATATAAGGAAAAAAAAAAAAAAAAAAAAATCCTTGATGCAAAACTTTTGGTTTTAGTCTTTCCATGTGTTTCACCCATTTTGCAAAACCGTTACACAACCGGTTCAATCATACCGGTTTTTATTTATTCCGGTTGAACTTTCTATTACCGGTTATTTTTTATTTTTATGAATAATTAGACTATTCTGATGTCCAGTCCCAGTTTAACCGGTTGAACCAACCGGTCTAATCCTGTTTTTAAATCCATTATTGAGGGGCAACTATGATGACTATCATATTGCACATGTTTTTTTATTTCTTCTTTCTTTTATCTCTATTTTTTTTTTCTTTTCTAAACAGATAATGACTGACTAACATATTGCATTATTGCTTATCCTTTTCCATGTTTTTTCTTTTTCTTTCATCTCTATTTTTTTCTCTTCTAAATAGATAAGAAGGACTGACTAACATATTGCTTATCCTTTTTCATGTCTTTTCTTTTTCTTTCATCAATAGTTTTATCATAGTTTGACTAACATATTGCTTGTCCTTTTCATTTTTTTTCCTTTTTCTTTCATCTCTATTTTTATCTTTTCTAAATAGATGAGATTATGTAGTGCTCCTCTATAAAAAAAACCCGGCAGTCTACCTAGTAGGCTAGTACTGCACACACAAAAAACCCAAAATCAATTATGGCATTTCAAAGCTATCTAGTATTAGGCCTCCTAGTTCTTCTTGGCTTATTGACTAATGTTAATGCCGTCCGTTACCCTGCTTCACTCAACCGGACCAGTTTTCCAGAAGGTTTTATTTTTGGGACAGCAGCAGCGGCTTATCAGGTAACCAAGTCCCAATTTTCTCTATGTTAATTTGTATCACAATTTTCTCTATGTTATTATGTGCACATGTGTTTTTTCAAATTTCCAGTATGAAGGTGCAGCAAAAGAAGACGGTAAAGGACCAAGTATATGGGACACTTACACTCATGAACATCCAGGTCTCTTTTTCTTTTTCTTTCCAATGAAATATTAAGCAATACTACGATGAAATTTAATTCTGGAAAATAATTATTTCAAGGCCTCTCCGTTTCGTTCATTTCATTATTATTTTTTTCTTTTAGATTTACAGAATGTCATGTTATTTAAACTTTTGAGTAATATGATAGTCTATACACTTTTAGAATTATAAATTTTTTCCCTAAATTAACAATAGTAAAGGAATACAAAATGAGGAGATTATTATGCTATGATCAGCACAATATTTTTGTATAACAATTTCATAATAAAACTTAGGAGTTTAGCTAATTGTGGTTGGTAATAAAGCGATGTAAAAAGTGAACCAAGATAAAAACTAGTTATGAGACTATGACATTGTTTGAGGATACTTATCCTGATTTTATTTTTTATTTTTTTAAAAAAGAAAGAAAGAAAGAAAAACAACAACGATGTAAAAAGTAAAATTTCACATTCCTATCTTTTGGTACTTATTTTTCTTCATGTCCCCCTCTCAGCCTTCCTTTCTTCCATAACTAGTTCCATTTGTCTTACGGCTCTAATTACTAGTTCTTAAACAGCAAATGGAAAAAAAAAACTTTGGTTTTCTCTAAATACAGTATTAAATTGCAATGGAATTGCAGATTGGATAAAGGATGGAAACAATGCAGATGTAGCTGTCGATCAATATCATCTCTACAAGGTAAATATGTTGTTTCATGTTGATAATAAAAATTGGAAAGAAAGAAAATCACTCATATTAATTAGTAACTAGTTACCAAGTTTTCTCTTATAGACTTGAACTTCGGCTTTTACTCTCTATACACGATCATATTTTTTAAGTACTTATATTTGTAGAGTAATTATCACATCAAAAGTGTGCAATGATATAGTTTAGTTTCCAAATATTTGTTTTTTGTACATGGAACCCCTCAAAAATGCTTTGTCCCTTGCGAAGGAGGTAAAAAACAAAAACATGTCCAAAATAACATCACATTGAGGGATTCACCCCACTTTTTTTAGTTTTTTACGAAGTTAACATCGCATTTGTTAATAAAAACTTTTATCTTGTACCACAATTTTAGCTCACGGCATTTTGAATGCTATCCCAAACTTTTCCTTTTGATTCCATTGAAACACTAAATCCTTTACTGTACTCAAACACTAAAGCCTTTATTATCCTTTTTTTTCTTCTCCATCTCTTTGGCATTTTTGATTCATACTATGGGTTTTCTCTGCATATTGAAATTTAAATACTTCAAAGAATAAAGAACAAAAAGGTTGAATTCTAACAATTTATATTTGTTGTGATTATACATTGCAGAAAGATATTCGGATTATGAATAAGATGAATTTAGATGCATACAGATTCTCAATCTCATGGTCTCGAGTACTACCAAGTAAGATTATCTTTTCATAAACCAATAATATGTTAGATCCATGCAATGAAAAGGTCATAAAAATGGGTACCATCAAGTACACA
Source organism: Castanopsis chinensis (assembly GCA_032878915.1). Classification (NCBI taxonomy): domain Eukaryota; kingdom Viridiplantae; phylum Streptophyta; class Magnoliopsida; order Fagales; family Fagaceae; genus Castanopsis; species Castanopsis chinensis. The sequence continues at coordinate 2,154,537 of JAVQMG010000084.1, forward strand.
TTTTAGGTTGGAATGCATTGGCTATTGTTTTGTGACCACATTATGTTCCTAACAATCTCATTTTTGGGACTAATTTCAGAAGGAAAACTAAGTGGCGGGGTGAATTGGAAAGGAATCGAGTATTACAACAAGCTCATCAATAGGCTTCTAAGCAGAGGTCAAGATTCAATATTAAAATTCCAAAGTATCATTAACTTATTCTACTTCTTATAATTCACACTTTATTTTTCTATTACTAAATGCAGGTATAAAGCCCTTTGTAACAATCTACCATTGGGATCTTCCCCAAGCCTTAGATGATGAGTATGGTGGTTTCCTAAGTCCAAAAATTGTGTAAGTGAATGATTCACCAACAAATTACCCTAAACAAAAGAAAGAATAATTCACCAAATAATCCACCCTCTTCTCCATCGAATTATTAGACATATAATATATAATTATGATGTTAAAAGACTCTCATTTTAGGGTTAAAAATAGAAAAGAAAGATTGAGGACGTCCATATTAAGTGATAACCAACCGTTTGTGTCAAAAACCTTAAAATTTTAAATTTATCTATTATTTCAACACTAGCATGTAAACTATGCAAATGCATAAATACATTTAAAATTAAACACAAATTTTATTATAATAATAAATGATTAGTCAAATTATTAAAAAATAGCATGTAACGCATGAATACATATAAATATATTTAAAATTAAATACAATTTTTACCATAAAAATATAAAAAATTAGACATTATTTTTTTAAAAGTAAACGTAATTAGTCATATATTAAAATTCTTACCTAAATTCAATACTACTTTATGATCGTTTTTTTTTTCTAATTGTTAATAAGATAGAACGTGTAGTAATTTTTGTTGTGTGGTGATTTTTATTGAGTATATGTGATCTTTTAAAAAAAAAATTATAGTTTATTAATATTAGATTCTTACTATTTTGCACTCATTAACTCACTTAGCAAAAAAATTATAAAACTTAAGTGGACACATGGCACAAACTTAAGTAGACAATTATGGTATAATTTTCACATAAATTTAGACACATGACACAAAATTAGATACTAATTTCAAATTCTAATTAAATTTTCTCCAAGTTTTACCTTTATATATATATATATATATATATATATATATATATATATTTCATTTATGGATTTCAAATCCCCTTAATAAATGGGGCCCAGTTCATGAATACAGCCTGATATATGAGACTTTCAATTTTTTAAAAATAGGATGTAGAGTGGAGAGACAAGTTCAAACTCATCACTATGTTATATTGTTATTCTAATATATGCATCTAATATTCAGTGATGATTTCCGGGACTATGCGGAACTTCTCTTCAAGGAATTTGGTGATCGGGTAAAGTATTGGATCACTCTAAATGAGCCGTGGAGCTTTAGCAGTGGTGGTTATGCAGAAAAATCGTTAGCGCCAGGTCGGTGCTCTACCTGGCAAAATCTAAATTGCACTGGTGGGGATTCAGGGACAGAGCCATATTTGGTGACACACCACGAGCTGCTTTCTCACGCAGCCGCTGTTGAGGTGTACAAGAAAAAATATCAGGTTTGACTAAAAAAACTTCAACATATTAAAACCAAATATTTTCCAGTTGCACTAAATGACACTAAATGTACGCCAAGAGTTTTGTAGCTTAACTTATATTTCATAGTGTCTTAATTGGAGGTGTTTAGGACTTAAATCCTCCTCTCCATTGTAACTATATCAAATTCATAATTTTTTTTATAATAAAAAAAATCCTGAATGTACATGGTTGTTTAAACTTGGTTTACAGATGATACAAGCTGACCATCTTGTAGCAATTTCTGAAACTGATTTGAACAATTGTAATGTAGTTTAACTTAGGCAAATATACAAATCCCATGCAAAAGCTTCGAGTGTAAAAAGATGTTCACCGTGCAGGCAACACAGAAAGGAGTGATAGGGATAACGCTAATAAGTCACTGGTTTGTGCCATTCTCTAATGCAGAGAGAGACCAGAGGGCTGCGCAACGTGGCCTTGATTTCATGTTAGGATGGTAAGTTATGCTTTATGGTTTTTATTTTACATTTTACTATAATTTAACACTTGACGTTTGAAGTTTCTAAAAAAAAAAAACTTTGCCGTTTGAAGGACGTAATTAATGGGTACAATTTATTTATTTATTTTTAAGATAGTTTCAATGTATAAAGTTCACTCTTAATAATAACTCTTTATTATTAAACCAATACACCAATAAGTTTTTTATATAAACGGAGACTGAACCTCAAATTTCTTCTTCAACTATTAGAGACTTTACCAATTAATCTAATTAGAACCTACGATGTCAAAGTCATATTATAAATCATAGTGTCATACTATTAAAATACTCATACACGTCACTCTATAAAGTATAAACCCATTTGGGCAAAAACGTTATCGAAATACAAATTTATTGGGCAAGAACCAAGAAGTCTGCTTTGAGAACCTTCCCTAGCTTGTCTGAAGTTTTTTATCACTTAAATGGCCTAATTTTTATTTTTATTTTCTTGTTTGACCTAACTGTGCATGCATTTGGCAAACTCCCAAAAATAAAAAAATAAAAAACTTTTTTGCGTTTTTGAGCTTAATTTGATGGACTATGCCCTTAAAAAGATATGTTCCCCTTCGTTTTTCTTTTTATACCTTTAGCATATAAGCAATCACCAAAATGCTTCCAAACGCACAATATTGAAGTTGTCACTTTCCAATTGAGTCATACCACCTTTTGGTGGCTTTCTTTAGAATTTGTTCAACATAAGCATGCACAAATTTTATAGATTAATAATATGCATAAATTTTAAAACTTTTATTGTTATTGCAGGTTTATGGACCCATTGACAAATGGTGACTATCCGCATAGCATGAGATCTCTCGTCAAAGATCGATTACCCAAGTTCACCAAAGAGCAATCCAAACAGTTAAATGGGTCATTTGATTTTGTAGGATTAAACTACTATACTGCTAAGTATGCAGCTTATGCCCCTCAACCAAATGGTGATAGAGCAAGTTACTTGACAGATGCTAGTGCTAATCTTACTAGTAACTACAAATTCAACACCCAAAGCCATGCTTATGAGTTTCTTATGTATCTAATATGGTAATAATAACTAGAACACTTTTTTCTTGTCTTTGCAGCTTCACGGAATGGGATCCTCATTGGTCCACCGGTATGTACTAGCTAGCTAAATACATATCAACATTTTTGTACTAGTAGTTAGAGGGGGAAAAAAAACATTTTTGTTTTAGCATATTGACAGTACTCAATGGCCCAACCTTATAGAAATTTCATATAAAAAATAGTAAAGATATTACCAATTTTACAGAAAAAAAAAAATTATAAATTAATATGGTAATAAATATGATTGATGCTAGATCATTGACATAATGAATATCATATTTTTTTTATCTTTTATCTCTCAATTAAAGATATACATATTGTGTTTTGGCCTTATGTTAGTATCCTTAAAAATCGCAGGCTGCTTCAAATTGGCTTTATGTTTATCCTAGAGGATTTCGAGATCTTTTGCTCTACATAAAGAAGAAATACCACAGTCCACTAATTTACATCACCGAGAATGGTGATTTCCTCTATCTTCTTTTTTCTTCTATTATCCCACAAGGTCATGAAAAGTTGGAACACTATTGGAAGTTATTAGATTTCCATTTGAAGCTAAATTCCCCCGACTATATTTGTAGGATATGATGAGTTCAATAATGCCACCTTGTCGCTCAAGGAAGCCCTTGCTGATTCCATAAGAATTGACTATCATGATAAACATTTTGTGTATCTTCATAGGGCTATCAAGTAAGTGCAATCTCTCTCTCTCTCTCTCTCTCTCTCTCTCTCTCTCTCTCTCTCTCTCTCTCTCTCTCTCTCTCTCTCTCTCTCTCTCTTACACACACACACAATTACAAAAAGAATTATAGAATTCTAATTGGATGTCACTGCTTTCTTTGGTATATATAGGGAAGGCGTTAATGTTAAGGGATACTTTGCATGGTCATTGTTGGACAACTTTGAGTGGGCCTCAGGTTTCAGTGTCCGATTTGGACTCAACTTTGTAGACTACAAAAATGGGAATAAAAGGTACCCTAAACATTCTGCCCGTTGGTTCAAGAATTTCCTCAAGAAGTAGACACAAACTATGCTCAAATTATGAACTATCTATTAGCATTGGACAGTCTCCAAACAATAAAGCGAAGATAATTTCTTCTCCGTTTTTATGCTCTTTAAAATATGTATTACTTGTATGGAGTACAAGACTCTAATGCATAAATGCTTGTTAATTAATATATTATTTTATGAGTTTTACACAAAAGATTTTTTATTTTTATCTCTCATTGGTGACCAATTACCCAAGTTCACAAAAAGCAATCCAAACTAATAGATGTTATCCAATTTTGTAACAGAAATTGCAGTGTAGTTAAGGTTGTCGTTCCATCAAGAAAACGAAAACAAGAACATGTCAAGCGACCAATTATATATAGAAAAATATGATTGAAACTAGAAAAATATGATTGTTAAGCATCTACTACCAATCCTATATAGTACACAATTGAGTAAGTAAACACATAAACTATCCGACTGGAAAATTTGGAAATAAGATTTATTAATAAAACTCTCTTTCGTTGATTATATTCATCAACTGTTCCAAGAATTTAGTCTAGAAAACAATAACTTTGCTAGAAAAACTCAAGAACATTGCATGCTCGGAGGCAATACTATTGCAAAAGTAATATCTTACAAGATTATATACCACATTTTGCTAAAGAGATTAAAAAAATTCTATTCTAACAATAAGAAAATTCGAGAATAGACTTATGAAATAATTAGCAATCAAACATCAATCCATCAAATTAATTATAAAAAATGAAAATTGATTTCAATAGTCAAAATGTGAAAAACATGCTTGGATTGATAAGTGGACAACTTACAGCATTGGGGATTCACCCCTAACCCTTTCTTATGCTCTTAAGCTTCTATAGAAAAAAGAAACTCTCCAAAATTGATGAAAATAAGGTTTTTCAGCCACCAAAAACGTGGCTGCTCTCATATCATTTTAATATGTATAACATAAAGTGGGTCAACTTCTAGGTTGGTTTTGGCCTTGAAAAGGAAGATTTTGAAGTTTTAATAAACTACAAAGTTTTAGATATTCAAGTCCTCTTTATGTGGCCGCAAGAATCAAGTAAATCCAATATCGGAATCGAAAGATATGACCAAAATATCAAAACTGGTCAAAATGTTTTCATGTCATATTTTTTCAAACTTTGGCTTAAACGAATCTCTCTTACCTTTTATGCTTCCAAACATCTTTCACTCATTAAAATTTTCAAAAGTAATTTCTCAATTGATCTTCACCCTTGGATTCTCTTGACTTCATGTCTATATGCTTAGCTCATTAGTTTTAATCTCATACAATAGAAAAATACATGTAATGAGTATATTTTAGAAAAAACTTGCAAACTCTCATATTTATACGTAAGTGTGGGAATAAACATAAAATAGATGTGATAATACCTACCAAAACTAAGATAACATTATACTTTTAAGCTATAATCATGGGGCATTGATTTTTTTGGGTTAAACTACAATACTGCTAATCATGCAAATGCATCTTATTCAAATCACTCCAAAGCTGAAAACGCAAGCCACATAGTGTGCGTTTGGTAAAAATTATTTTTGCCAACTTATTTTACTATTCAGCTTATTTTTGCCACTAATCATGAGTAATTATGGGTTCCACTATACTATTTCAGCTAACTTTTACCTCTATTTATAATACTTTCAGCTCTATCTATAGTACTTTCAGTAAAAAGTTTTCAGTTTCAACAAAATAAGCAATTTCCAAACAGATCCATAATATATTCACAAGCTAATTGTGGAAACCCACCACGTGACAACATCCCTTCGAAAGGGCTTTTAGAAAACAAAAGTTATGGTTCAGTTTTTTTTTTTTTTTTTGGTTAGAAATCGTGGGTTTTGAAAATGAAGTACTCGTTAGTTATTTAAACTTTTTTTTTTTTTTTGAAGGGAAAGCAAAATAAGAAATAGAAACCATTTTTTATTTGATTGACTCAATGGATAAGAAAAATGGTCTATGTCCACCAAAGACGAGTTCGGGCTCAAATTATATCGTGGGTAGGTGTGAGACACCCACCACACTTGATATGTCTACTGATCTCTACTAAGTAAGTAAGGGCTATGATTAATTGAATTCATCACATAAATTCAAACAAATAGTAAATTTTATGGAAAGGTGGCCTAGAGCTAAATCATGCGACAAAATAAGTGATAATAATAAAACAAAATGATAATGATAGAAACAAGGTAATAGCAATGAAATTAACAACTAGATCAAGCAATGAAAAAACAATTATTTTATATAAAGCATGTCTTAGCTCTACTCGGAAAAGTTAATTTATTTTTGAAAGCTCAATTAGTGTTAAAAACTAGAATAAGTGTGAAAATACAAGAGCTGTTTAGACCCTTGAATTAAAAAATTATGGCTTAGTTGATTTTACTCTAACTTAACTAAGTGCAGAATAGAGTAAATGTGAGTGAACAAACAATAAAACTACTCTAAGTCATATTCACCATCTATCAACAACAAAATGAAAGCTAAAAGAGTAGGGAAGAAAGATGCAAACACAAGATAACACCGAGATGTGTTATCGAAGAGGAAACCAAAGAACTCAGTGAAAAACCTCTCTGCCGCCCTCTAAGCTGTAAATCGATCTATTAGAGAATAAGTTGGAGTACACAAATAACAAAAGACCCTCCAAGCCTAGTCTACCCCATGTACTTGATCTCTCCAAGCTTCTACTACCAACTAACTTGACGAAACCTTGTCTTCTCTAACTTTCTGGATCATGCAATTCAGCCTGATTGCATCCACCAAACACAGGACTTCTTCCAATGCTTTCCAGCAGCACCAAAACCTCACTTTACACTCAGAATGTGTGTGGTAAGTATTTGGGTTATCAACCTCTCAAGGATATGGATATGGAGAGGTAGGAGTTTGAGGAAAACCATAAAGGATTGAGTAGAGGATTGTGGGTATAATAATCTTTAATTCTCAAGAGTTGTATCTAGGGTTTTTTATCTGAAAAGAACTACTTACAATATGTGGGTAATGTCAGTATATATAGTGTAGGTAAAGATATGGTGTAGCAAATATGCCAAAGTAGCAAAAGAGAATGTTTCGTAGATATTTCACGGGAAGGCCTTATCCGTGAATCACTTGTGAAAACCAGATGTCCTAACTTTTTGCATTCTAGTCATGTGTTCTGCACATGGCTCACTTTGCGGGAAGTCTTCTCGCGAAACTTCTTGTGAAATCCACTTGGTCTTCAATATAATCTTGAGTCTTCACACTCTCTCTTATACACAACTCATACAATGAAATTCCACATAAAATACAAGGTAAACATGATTGAACATAATTATAATTAAATTTAGCACGAAATTAAAGCCAACCCAAGATAGTTGTAAATAACAACTTTACAAGTGTGTAAAACACTAGTGCATGTTTAGACCCCCAATTAAAATAAAACTAACACAAGCTTATACCCAAACAATAGATGTGTGGAATAATAGGTACAAGAAAAAACCCAAACAAATAAACAACTCTACACCATAATTAATCACAACACAACATCAATTAAAAGATACGAGTAAGGGTTAGAGTGATGCAAACACAAAAGACCCTCCAAGTCTAGTCTACCCAATATACTTGAACCCTTTAAGCTCCTACTACCAACTGGTTAAGCCTAATTGTGTCTTTTTTAGCTTTCCGGATCTCGCAATAAGCCCATTGCATCAACCAAATGAATTGGTCTTCTCTGAACTGCTTCCTAAGCACTAAAATACCTTCTCACTTATATGGGTATGGTGAGATAAGAATTTGGCTAATGAACCTCTCAAGGTTATGTCAATGGAGAGGGTGAGAGTAGAGGAATTTGGGGAGTCAAAAGTCTAAGATTATGGATGAGTCAATCTTGGTTTTTTCTAGGGTTTCTCTCTCAAAATTCTCTCTGGAAGCTCTCTACATTTCGTGGGTATAAGGGTATTTATAATAGGATACGTGAGGAATGTGAAAAGTCATTTTTCTACAAAATAGGGCATTTTGGCATCTTACTCTCGCGACTAGAACGAGTTGCGAGTTTCAGTCGCGAGATAACTATCAGGCCAGACTGTACTTTTTGTCTTATAGTGCTCTAGCTGTCGTGACCCTGCAACTTCCTGCATGCTTCACACGTGTTGCATTTTGGGGAGTTGATAGTCGCGAGTCACCCACGAGATCTAGTCGCAAGAATCCTTTAAATGCACACACACTTGAATTTCTTTACACTCTCTCATACACAACTCTTACATTAATCCCATCCAAATACAGGGTATCTATTTGCTGAAATTACAAGCAAATTTGGTTAAATAAATTCAACCTTACAATTTTAGCCTTGGAATTTATTCTAGATAAACTATACTTAAAAAAGATCAAACTTGTTTGTTAAAAAACAGATCAGCCCTTGAACTAGTTTGGTTTTCATTTTCTTTGCAATGCACGCGGGCTTTAGTTTTAACTAAACTGTTGTTTCAATCGTGCCTAAACTACAAGATTAGCCTAAAGGAAACCCAACTTGTTGATAAACCCATAACCAAAAATTAATGTTGAAAGACACTAAAAATTCTGTTGTTTTTTCTACTCCTAGGACTCTCTTTAAAATTTGTTCAATGGAGCCTAATGATCACAGAGTGTCTTGAGATTCTCTCCCTCAAAGATTTTCCTTTTCAAAATTGGAGAGCCTCCCCTCACTAGCAGCATTCATTTTTTTTTTTTTTTGTCTTTTTTTAATTTCCCTTATTTTTTAAACACTAAAATCAAATGTTATACAAAAGAGCGAAAAAATAATTTGTGGTTAAGCTTTAAAATAAAATACTGTCAGTTTAAATAAATAAAAAAGCGGGATTTATTTTGACAAGAAATAAAATGAGAATTTTTATATTTTTTAAAATTAAGAATTTGATAAAATAGAGGTCACAAATGATTGAAGACATGAGTAAAAGAAAAATTAAAAGTTAACACAAAAAGTGAGAGAGAGATTTGAGAGTTTATGCGCATCGTTCAATTAGTTCATTATTAGGAGGATGCACACACAAAATGATATGCAGCATAATTAGGGAACGAAATAGGGTGTCTACGCTAATCTTTCTTTTATTAATTCAAGCATTTGGAGCTATTATTTCAATTTTCTTAGGTAACTCATACGTATTAATTAACAAGACCAAACATTTTTTTTAAAACTTTTTTCCTACTTTGTTGTGGTAGCTGAGCGCAATGGGATCCTCATAAGTCTAGAGGTGTGTGTGACATCCATAATATTGATGCGGGTCTTAGAATTAATGGTTACAAAAGTTTGATGCAAGTTTTTTCTTTTTCTATGTTTTTATTTTTTGTTGCCCATCTTCAATGGTATTTTAATCTTCACACAACTTAAAGATTGAAAAAAATACATATATACACACACACACACACACAGATGGGTTCAAGTTACATCTAAATGTAACTTTAAATAATATTACATCGTCCAATACTTGTTACTTAATTCATATTTTGAAAATCCAACCGTTGAATTACATATTTTATATGTTTTTAACATGCATGCTAAATTTCATAACTTTGAGGTTACCTAGTAAAAAAAAAAAAGCTAAGAGGAAAAAAAAAAAAAAACTAAAAAAAAGGGAAAAAGTTGAAGAAAAAGAAAATGGAAAAAATAGATGGAGTATTTTAAAGAGCTTGTAGTGGGTATTTATTATAATTGGTTGAATTTATTGTTGACACATGGCAAAAGGAATTGATATGTATAACTAATTATCTACCACATGACGATATTTTTTCAACTTTATATGAGCTACAGTGGACCAATTATTGCATGATAGATTGGATCTCATTACACTGTTGAAGCAGAATTTAGTCTTAGCTTAGGCCAAAATGAAAGTGCAGGCTGATCAACACAGATCTAATTAGTCTTTTGCAGTTGGTGATTGGGTTTACCTCAAACTCCATCCTTATAGGCAACATTGAGTCAAAGGTTTTACTAAGCTCTCTCCTTGATTCTATGATCCGTTTAAGATTCTCCAAAAGATTGGAGCTGTGGCATATAAATTGGACCTTCTTGCTGCTTGTCTTCTCCACCCTGTATTTCATATTTCTTACTTGAGGTGGAAGCTGGGGATGATAATGATGTGCATATACTTACACTTCCCCCTGTTGATCCTGCTGGTGTCCATCTAGATGCAGTTACAATTTTGTAGCACAAATCCAAGCAACTTCGAAATAATTGCATCACTGAGGTACTAGTGCAATGGTAAGGCTAGTCTGTGGACAAATACTGGTACTTTGAGAGTATTCAATAATTATTCATAAACATATAAATGTGACAGTCAGTTGAGTATTTAGTTTAGATGCTGACAAGGTACTTGGGGATGAGAAGGATAGTTAGTTAGTTACTTGTAACAGAATTTGTACAGTACTTCCTATAAGAAAGCAGTACTCAATTATGAAAGGGTATGGAAATAGTTAATGTAAATACTCTCTCTCTCTCTCTCTCTCTCTCTCTCTCTCAATAACTACTTCTACCTATAAGAATTTGTGGATAGTTATCATATATATATATATATATATATATATATATATATACACACACATATATATATAACAATTTCATCATTTCTTCGCAACCTCTTGTGAGGCAGTATGATGATAGAAGAGAAAACAAAAATATCTGAGATGCGTATTATTTATTTTATAGTTTACATGAATTTTTAAATGTCATGTGTCTCATGTTTTAAAAGGAAAAGTAGCTAAAAGACATTTTAAAAAAAATTCCATAAAATGTGAAAGTGATTGAACTAAAAAAAAAAAAAAAAAAAAACTTTGCAATCCAACTTAGAAATGATGAATAATATTATTGCTCATTAATAAATATTAAATTCTAATTTTGATTTTAGATATATAGTATACATAAGGGAAGCTTTTTAAGTACACCACAACTAATAACAGTAGTATAATGATTTTAATTTGATTAGAAAAATCAATAGAAATTTTGAAAATAAATAAAATCCTATTCCAAAGACTAAAGATTAAAGAGTTCCAAAAATTATAAAAGTAGCATGAAAATCTGCCAAGGACCATGTTCAACATCCTACCTTACGTCATGCATATATGCGACATTTATAGAAAGTTATTTTGGATCTTATAGGTTTTATTTTTATTTATTTATTTATTTATTTATTTTTTTCTGTTTTTTGTGACTCCAATCTTAAAGTTAAAACAACTATATTCCACCCTAAGGAAATATACATATTTTTGTATACTTGGAAGTTCGAAAGCATCATTTTCTTTCGCCTAATTAGATGTTGGCAAACCAAAATAGCAGTAGTACTTCACAAATTTTAAGTTTTTGTTTTTTAAACACTTCTTCGATATTCTTTTAACAAACTCCATTTTCTTTAAAATGACTTCTCCGGCTGGTTCAAATTGGCTCTATGTCTATCCAAGTGGAATTAGAGACTTCTTGCTATACACGAAGAGAAATTATCACAAACCTCTAATTTATATTATAGAGAATGGCACTTTTCCTTTTTCCTTTTCAATTATGATTGCATAAAGTCATGATACTAATTTAAAAAATACAAAATTTGAAAGGAATAGTAATTTGGTGTCCATTTAAATCTAAAAATCTGATATTATATTATAGGAATTGATGATTTCAATGATGCCTCCTTGTCACTTGAAGAAGCCCTTGAGGACTATCATAGAATTGATTATTACTCTCGCCATCTTCACTATCTTCATAGTGCTATCAAGTGAGTAATTAAGAACCATCTCAAAAAAAGTAAGTAATTAACAAGATCTATCTCTCTCTCTCTCTCTCTCTCTCTCTCTCAGATTCACTATTAATATTGTTTTATTAATGCCAATCACAATATGCCATATTAATGATTGTGAAAAAATAAAAATTGATGTCGCTAAAGTCTAATATTAGACTTTAGCGAAAGGATTCTTTGCATTTTTGTTCTTGGACAAGTTTGAGTGGGATCTAGGTTAGACTGTTCAGTTCAGCATCAATTAATATATAGATTACAAAAATGAGTTTAAAAGACGTCTCAAACTCTATGACCATTGGTTTAAGAATTTCCTCAAGAAATAGCCATGACAAAGTATTGATGAACTCATGTTGAACTATCTAATAGCATCGAACCATCTCCAAACTACAAACTTTGAGATCATTTATTGTCTATTTTATAATTTATGTTCTCTGAATAATGTTTGTATTCAATAAAATAAAACATAATAATATTGTCATTCTCTACGAACTCAAATAACATGTCTTAAATTATATTTTATATATATCACATGCATGAGAAGGCTCTCCGACTTATTTTGGCAATCTCACCCGACAATTTTGAGATCTCGTCGCTTGTTGTCAAATTCTCCTCATTACTGTAAGCATCATGTCCTTGAATGAAGACAATAGATGAGTGGATGATAATTTATACTTACCTTTTAATCCCATTCTTATCTTAATAGCGATGAACAGAGAAATAATTATAAAAATTGATATTTTAATTAAGTAGAGTTTAAAATAGATAATTTGATTTGGTTGTTTTGCAAATGTGGTTAAAATAAAATAGAAAAAAGAAAAGAAGACGCTTTTTGGTTAAAATATATCATTTTTTTCTGAAGCTGATGTAAATGGTCAAAGTTTATAACATGAAGGATATCTATAATTCTACGTGGAACATAGAATGCCAAACAATCAGTTGAAGGACAGCTATGATGACTAATATATTGCTTGTCCTTTTCCATGTTTATTTTTTTTAATCTTTCATCCCTATTTTGTCTTTTTAAATAGATAAGATAACGTTGTGCTCCTCTATAAAAAAAAAAAAAAAAGGGGCAGATTCTACCTAGTGCTGCACAAAAATCCCAAAATCAATATGGCATTTCAAGGCTATCCAGGCTTAGGCCTCCTAGTTCTTCTTGGCTTATTGACTAATGTCATTGCTGTTTCATCAAGCCACGACATTGCTTCATTCAATCGCACCAGTTTTCCCAAGGGCTTTATTTTTGGGACAGCATCATCGTCTTATCAGGTAACTAAGCCACAATTCTCTCTATGTTAATTTGTGTCATAGTTTTTTTTTTTTTGGTTCAAATGTCTACGGGATGTCAAGCATATGTCAAAATTATTATGTGCATGTGTGCTATTTCAAATTTCTAGTATGAAGGAGCAGCAAAAGAAGATGGTAGAGGACCAAGTATATGGGACACTTACACTCATGAACATCCAGGTCACTTTTTCTTTCTTTCTCCAATGAAATAATATGCATTATTAAGATGAAATTTAATTCTGGAAAATCTTATTTCAAGGCCTCTCAATTTCGTTCATTTCTTGATTAAATTTTATTTTTTTTAGATTTATTAATGTTTAGAATGTTGCATTATTAAGCTATGAGCATAATATTTTCACAACAATTTCACTATAAAACTTAGGTGGTTAGCTAATAATGGTTGATAATAAAGAATTGTAAGTGGTGGACAGAAATGAGAACTAGTAATAACTTCTTTGTAAAATTGTTGTGTGCATGTACTTGTACCCTCTAAGCTTGAGCTAGGAACTGATTACTCAAGTCTCTTCTCTTCCTAACTTACCAGAGACCCTTTATTGAAGCACCAATAAAACACCACCAATGAAGATTGGATTTGAATGTGGCTTTTTCACTTTTTCATAGCCTCTCTCTCACTCACAAGGTCTGTGTTTATGGGTGAGGAATGTGTTTACAATATCTCAATCAATACAATGTAGGAGATGGACAAGAGAGGTTGGATTGGTTTTTCTCAAAGCAAAATGGCTCTCTCTCTTCATACACTATGATAGGCTTCTCTTGGATTTCTCTTATATAAATTCTAGGGTTTGTGACACCCTTTTATGAAGCCCTTGCCATGCCTCATAGCTGTGTGTGTTGGCAAATTTGCATTGGACAAGTGTGGTCTAGAATGCAAAGTACGAAGATCTTGCAGCTTGTGACCTTATCACCCCCTAAGACTGCATGGGGGTCGCAAGATGCACGTTTGCATCCTCATCCAAACCACCTGTCATGTGGAGCTCACGAGCCACCTAGGTTGCCTCTAGATCGCGAGGTCTTTGGTTGAAGCAGCTTTCCAAAGTTGATAGATGGGCTTGAGTACATTTATCTCAAATTACATCAAAACCCAGGAAAAATATATAAAACATAAAATGCAATACCAACAACTTTTGTCACTGAATAAAGCCAACAATAAAATACTTCTCACAAATCAACTAAACTCAAGGAATGTACAACTATTACAAATTAAATCATTGATTTGTAATGGATGCAACACTACAACAAACAATGCCTAGAGTGACGAATTTATCATCACTATATGTACTATATCGTCTCCTAGGACATACCAAACCGGGTTGTCAAATGTCTTGGCGATGAAAATATTCATCATCAAATTGTTTAATAATTTTAAAAAGATATATCAAGATAATATAAAAATAAGTTATTTAGATTTTGCTCCATTATTAGTAAGTTAAAAAAAAAAAATATCAAGATAATATTTACAATATTTATTTATTTTTTTTTTGTTGAGAAAATACAATATTTATTTAAATATTGATGACCCAACAATATTTACAACATTTATTTATTTTAACTAGATCTACGAGACCATGATGGATACTTATCCTGGATTGATTTTTTAAAAAGGAAAAAAAAAAAAGAAAGAAAGAAAGAAAGAACAACAACAACAACCACGACAACGTAAAAAGTAAAACTTCACATTTCTATCTCTTGGTATTTATTTTTCTTTATTTTCCCCACTTTGCCTTCGTTTCCTTCAAAACTAGCACCATTTTACTTATGGCTCTAATTACTAGTTCTTAAATGGTAAAAGGGAAAGAAAAAAAATCTGTTCTCTAAATGCAGTATTAACTTACAATGAAATTGCAGATTGGATACGGGATGGAAGCAACGGAGATGTTGCTAACGATCAATATCATCTATACAAGGTATATATGCTGTTTCGTGTGAAAACTTTATACATTTAGATTAGTCTTTTGCTGTTTCGTGTGAATTGGTTATTTTTGTTTCTTTATTTTAGTGAAATGAACTATATATTTGTAGTTATATAACTGTAGAGAACCATGAGCATAATAATGAGCCTAAATTGAATTCTAAATTAGTTTGTATTGAGGTGGATTTGACAAATCTTTCTACAATCCCTATTCTAGAAGAAAACTTTCAAAAATTTTGAAAAAAGATTGAGAGCCATTGTGAAAAGTAAAATGAAAATTATAGTTGTTAATAATTGTTTTTTTTTTGTTTTTTTTGTTTTTTTTTGTTTTTGGTCGTAATATTGATACCTTTTTAGGTTATATTTTAAAATATTTTCTTTAACACTTGCCCCGACTTGAAATCCTGGTTTCACTAATAAATTATATTATATATATATGTTAGATCCTAATTAATTAGCTTTTAATTTTTGTGTCTTGACTTTTCTACATTTTTAGGGCCAAATTATATTTGCCAAAGGCTTTTTTCTAATTATTGAGCATATCTAACCAAATAAGATTATCACAATATAAGAAATTTTCATTTCAAAATTTTCTAACAATTTATATATGTTGTGATTATACATTGCAGAAAGATGTTCGAATTATGAAAAAGATGAATTTAGATGCATACAGATTCTCAATTTCATGGTCTCGAGTACTGCCAAGTAAGATTATCCTTTTCATAATCCCTTAAAAGGTTAGATCCATACAATGAAAAGGACATAAAAATGGGTACCATCAAATACACATCTTAGGTTGGAGTGGATTGACTATTGTCTTGTGACTACATTATGTTCTTGTGACTACATTATGTTCCTAACAATTTCATTTTTGGGACTAATTTCAGAAGGAAAACAAAGTGGTGGTGTGAATCGGGAAGGAATCGAGTATTACAACAAGCTCATCAATAGGCTTTTGGGCAAAGGTCAAGAATTAATATTAAAATTCCAAAATGTCATCAACTTCTTTAACTTTTTATAATGCACACTTTATTTTTCTATAACTGAATGCAGGTATAAAGCCCTTTGTAACAATGTTCCATTGGGATCTTCCCCAAGCCTTAGAAGATGAGTATGGTGGTTTCCTAAGTCCACAAATTGTGTAAGTGAATGATTCACCAAAAAATTACCCAAAAAAAAAAAAAAAAAGAATAATTCACTGAATAATCCAACGTCTCCATCCAATTATAGGCGTTTTACACACATTAACCACGTAATATGTAATTACGATTTTAAACGACTCCAATTTTAGAATTAAAAATGAAAAGAAAGATTGAGGGCATCGATATTAAGTGATATCTACCATTTGTGCCAAAACATTAAAGTTTTAAATTTATCCATTATTTTGACATTTCATATATGGATTTCAAATCGCCCTAATAAATGGGCCCAATTCATCGGTGGTGCCTAATATATGACATTTTATGTATGATTCCAAGCTCAATACTACGATAAAATTAGTAAGTCACTATTTGTCTCAAAATGTTATTCTAACATATGCGTCTATTATTCAGTGATGATTTTCGAGACTATGCGGAACTTCTCTTCAAGGAATTTGGCGATCGGGTAAAGCATTGGATCACACTAAATGAGCCATGGAGCTATAGCTATGGCGGTTATGCAACAAAAGCTTTAGCGCCAGGTCGATGCTCTGCTTGGCAAAATCTAAATTGCACTGGTGGGGATTCAGGGACAGAGCCATATTTGGTGTCACACCATGAGCTGCTTTCTCATGCAGCCGCTGTTGAATTGTACAAGAAAAAATATCAGGTTTGACTTAAAAAACTTTAACATATTAAAACCAATTTTTTTCAAGTTATACTAAATGGTAGTAAATGTATGTCAAGAGCTTTGTAGCTCAACCTATATCTTCTAGTGTCTTAATTAGAGACATTTAGGATTTAAATCATCCTCACTACTGTAACTATATCAAATTTATAATTTTTTTTAAATGACTCCTAAATGTACGTGGTTGGTTAAACTTGCTTTACAAATGATACAAGAACATATGAATAGCAATTTCTGAGACTGATTTGAACAAATTGTTATGAAGTTTAACTTAGATAAATATGCAAAATCTCATGCATAATCTTTGAGTATAAAAAAATGTTCACCATGCAGGCAGCACAGAAAGGAGTGATAGGGATAACGATTGTGAGTCACTGGTTTGTGCCATTCTCTAATGCAAAGAGAGACCAGAAGGCTGCGGAACGTGCTGTGGATTTCATGTTGGGATGGTAAGTTATGCTTTATGCCTTTATGATTTTTGTTTTACATTTTCTAATTTAATATTTGGCATTTGAAGTACGTAATTAGTGTGTACAATTTGTTAATCCTACCCAAATCACAAAATTTCTCTACCCAAATGAAGGCAAAATCAGAAGTAGATCTCCCAATGATTAATTATATATTGAAGTCGGGCAAGATCCGGAAATTGTGCTTGGGGATAGGTAGCACCTATGTATACGTTTTTTTTTTATTATTTCTTTTTCTTTTTTTAAGGACAAAGTCTTGAATTTTTTTAAAATACTAGCATTTACCTTGGTGGAGCTAAAAATTTTAGTACATAATACTTTAAAATGCTACTTTATTTATTTTAAGGCACAATTTTACAACACATCCTGCATCAATTCTCTTATTTTTCCATCATCCAAACACTATTCATTTTTTTATTAATTTCTACTCTCCCCCACAAAAACCCCACAAATGGCTAGCATTTTATTCACAGTGAACGGCTAGTCTTGGCTAGCAAATCACTGTAGCAAGTTGCCAAAAAAATTGGCATTGAAGCTATTGATGTGGGGCTTTTTTTTGGAGTTTGAGGTGTTAAAAATAGCTTTATAGCTTTTTAACATTTCTATTGCTGATTAATAGTTATTCATAATTATAGTGAATATAAAATTTATCAAAATAATTACGTCTACAAAAAAAATCCTAAAATGAAATTTATATCTTTTTAAATTCTAATAAATGTACAAGATTTATCTAACTTGATATAGATAACTTTTTTTAATTATTAAATAGCTCTTTGGACTTTGGAGAGTCTACTCATTCTTAGTGTTCAAATAATTCTTTTTCAGTGCCTAAGTACTAAAAAGTTTAATTTTAACAAAGAATAAATATAAGATTAGATTTTTTCTATTGTCAGATATAGGAAATTTTATTTCATTTTTTTTTAACTTTTTTTTTTTTTTTTTTTTTTTTGAGATGAAACATTTTAGCATATATGTTCGAGCCCGCATCGAGAACTTTCCCAATAAATTTCATCTATCTACGCGAGAAAAAAGACAAGGATGGATCCAAATAAAGTTTGCTCTCGGTGTCAAAGTCATATAATAATGGGTCATACAACTAAAATACTCATACACGTCACTCTATAAAGTATATACCCATTTGGACAAAATCTTTATCGAATAAAGTTTAAAGTATAAACCCATTTGGACAAAAACTCTATAAACCCAAGAAATCTGCTTTGAGAACCTTCCCTAGCTTGTCTAAAGTTTTTCATCATTTAAATGTCCTAAATTTTCTTTTATTTTCTTGTTTCTCTTTTCCTTTTCCTAAATTTTCTTTTATTTTCTTGTTTCTCTTTTTTGGACTTCTGAGCTTAATTTGATGGACTACACCCTAAAAAAAGTTATTTTTTCCCCTTGTTTTTTATTATACTTTTAGCAAATGAGTAATCACCCAAATTCATTCAAACGCACAATATTTCTTTTAATTTTCTTGTTTGGCCATTAAGATGAAGTTGTTGCTTTCCAATCGAACCACATCACCTTTTTGGTTTCTTTCTTTAGAATTTGTTCAACTTAAGTATATACAAATTTAATAAATTAACGATATGCGTAAATTTTTAAAATTTCATTGTTATTGCAGGTTTTTGAACCCATTGATAAATGGTGACTATCCGCCAAGCATGAGATCTCTCGTTAAAGATCGATTACCCAAGTTCACCAAAGAGCAATCCAAACTGGTAAAAGGGTCGTTTGATTTTATAGGATTGAACTACTATACTGCTAATTATGCAGCTTATGCCCCTCAACCAACTGGTAATAGAGCAAGTTTCACGACAGATTCTGGTGCTAATCTTACTAGTGCGTACAAATTCAACACCCAAAGCCATGCTTATGAATATGAGTTTCTTATGTATCTAATATGGTAATAATAACATGACCATTTTCTTTTTCTTGTTTTTGCAGCTTCACGGAATGGGATCCCCATTGGTCCACCGGTATGTACTAGCTAGCAAAATACATATCAACATTTTTGTTCTAGTAGTTGAGGAAAAAACCAAACAACATTTTTGTTTCAGTATATTGATGGTACTCAATGGCCTAGCCTTCTAGCAAGAAATTTCATAAAGAATATGGTAAAGCTACAATCAAATATATAGAAAAAAAAAAAATCTTAAATTGACATGGTAATAAATATGATTAATGTCATATCATTGACATAGTGAATATCTTAATTTTTTTTTTTAACTTTTATCTTGCAATTAAAGATAAACACATTTTGTTTTACCCTTGTGTCAATATCCGTAAAAAATCGCAGGCTGCTTCAAGTTGGCTCTCTGTTTATCCTAGAGGATTTCGAGACCTTTTGCTCTATATAAAGAGGAAGTACCACAATCCACTAATTTACATCACTGAGAATGGTGATTTCCTCTAACTTCTTTTTTCTTTTATTATCCCATAAATTCATGAAAATTGGACATTGGTAGTTATTAGATTTCCATTTGAGGCTAAATTCCCCCAACTAAATTTGTAGGAATTGATGAGTTCAATAATGCCACCTTGTCGCTCAAGGAAGCCCTCGTTGACCCCCAAAGAATTGACTATTACCATAAACATCTTTTGTATCTTCATAGGGCTATCAAGTAAGTGCAGTAGTCTCTCTCTCTCTCTCTCTCTCTCTCTCTCACACACACACACACACACACACACACACACACACACACACACACACACAAAAATTATAGAATTCTAACTGGATTTCACTTCTTTCTTTGGTATATATAGGGATGGTGCAAATGTTAAGGGATACTTTGCATGGTCATTGTTGGACAATTATGAGTGGTCCTCAGGTTATACTGTACGATTCGGAATCAACTTCGTAGACTACAAAAATGGGAATAAAAGATACCCTAAACATTCTGCCCGTTGGTTCAAGAATTTCCTCAAGAAGTAGACAAGAACTATGCTCAAATTATGAACTATCTATTAGCACTGGACAGTCTCCAAACAATCAACTGAAAGATTTTTTCTTCTCCATTTTTATGCTCTTTAAATTATGTAATCTGTATGGAGTACAAGACTTTAATCCAGAAATGCATGTTAAATAATATATTATTTTATGAGTTGTAAACAAAAGATGTTTTTTTTTTTTTTTTTTTTTTTTTATCTCTCATTAATGACCGACTAGTGTGTAGTCTCGTGCATATGTACAAGTACAATTAAAAATAATCTCAATTATATTGTTCAAATTATACGTGGTATTAGCTTACACTTTTTTTTAAACCATACATTTCTAAAATATGTAAGGGTTTCTCATATTGTGTGTGTGTGTATATGTGTCTATATATGATTTAGAACTTAATTGATTTTAAACTTTTCGATTTTTGTACTCAATAATTCACTTACCACAAAAATTAAAAACTTAGATGGACATGTGATGGAAATTTGGTCTCCAATTAAAATCCAATTTAGAATCTAATTGGATTTGGACTCTTCGATTTTTATATTCAATCATTCACCTAGCACAAAAATATAAATTAAATAGGACACATGGGACAAAATTGAGAATCTAATTAAAATCTAATTAGATTTTCTCTGAGCTTTGGCTATATATATATATATATAAAGTTCACAAAAATAAAACAATCCAAAGTAGAAAATGGGTCATTTGTTTTTCTAGGGCTAAACTACAATACTGCTAATTAGGCAGTTTATTCTGATCACTCCAGTGCTAAAAATGAATGCTACAGATCAGATTCACAAGCTAATTGTGTACAACCACCACATGACAACATCCCTCCGGAAGGGATTTTAGACAAAAACAAAGTTATGTTTGAGAGTTTTAATATGAAATCGTGGGTTTTGAAAAGTGAAGGAGTCGTCACTTATTTATTATTATATTAAAGGGAAAACAAAACAAGAAATAAAAATCTTTCTTTATTTGATTGAGTCAATGGATAAGAAAAATGGTTTACGTCCACCAAGGACAAATTCGAAGGTCAAATTAGCTGTGGGAAGGTGTGAGACACCCACGCACGCCCGGTATGTCTACTAGTCTTTACTAGCTAGCAAGTAAGGGATATTTTGGTATTCAATTAATTAATCAATGGGCACAATATTATTAACTGAATTCATTACATCAATTCAGATAAATGGTAAATTTTAAGATATGGTGGCCTAAAGCTAAATTATGTGACAAAATAAGCAATAATAATAAAATTAGCATGATAATGATATAAACAAGGTAATAACAATGGAATTAACAAGATCAAGCAACTGAAATAACAATTATATTATATGAACCAACTCTAAACTTAACTCTTATTTTCAATTTTTATTTGGGAATAGAAAATTTAAATTTATTTTCGCCTTGGAATTTATTCTAGAGAAAAAATACTTTAAAAGAGATCAAACTTGTTCGTTAAAAAACGGATCAGCCCACGAACTAGTTTGGTTTTTCATTTTCATTGCAATGCACGTGCTCTTTTGTTTTACCTAAACTCTTACTTCAATCATCTCCTTGTTTTTTATACTCTTAGGACTTTCTTTAAAATTAGTTCAATGGAGCCTAACTCTCTAGGGGGAGAGTTAGTAGTACATGACTTTTTGTTAGGAGGAGTGTTTATACATTTTTTAAGGATGAAGTGAGCACTTACATATCTTCTCTTTTTTTCTCTTTATGTTTTAGGTACTTTATCCTTGTACTTTGGTCTTGTGACCATTTTGTGACAGTAAACCTTGTATTCTATTTTAATATATATTTGATGAGGTTGTTATTACATTTTCACCCATCTCTCCATGTGGTATTTATTTTCTCTCTTTATACACATGTTTCTTATTTATGGATGCAATCTATTACTTTCTGTTTCACACTAAGATGCCTTGATGAGTTTTATTTAAAACTGTTTCAGAAATACAGATTATTAAAATTTATCATGCCATGAACTCTCTTCTTACAAAGTTTTTCAAGAGTTTGTGTTAAGATTAGATTTTATTGTATTCAATAAGTGAGCATGAGTTGAGTGATTTATGACTTCTCTCATTTTTCATTTGTTTGTTGTGGTTTTGTCATGGATTGCCAAAGGGGGAAATTTTTAGGACATATATGAAAATTGTTATGTACATATGTCACTTAGAATTGGCTAATCCTTTGATAAAACACACTTTAATTGTAATTTGGTAAATCTAGAATGGTTTAAATCTTCAAGCAACTTTGTGTTCAAGTTAAGAGTTAAAGCTATGCAAATCTGTTCAAGAATCAAGTGAAGAATTGCTATATTTTAAATCTCGACAGATAACTTAACATATTGAATCAATTGAGGTTTAAAAGAAGTTTTTTTCCCGAAACTCGACAGCATCTCGACAGATAGCCTGTCTATTGAGGTTTATGAAAATCAAATTTCCATATTTGTTTTCAAGTATATCCAAGTGTAATTGTGTAGGTTATCTTTTCTTACAACCCTAGACATATCTAAGGATTATTTTAAGGGCCGTCGAAGGTGATGCAACTTGATGCAAAGTGATTATTCACTCAAATTGTAACCATAAACAATGTGCCCTAGTTTATCTTTCTCTTGAAGAAGCTGTTGCGTTTGTACGTTGTAGGGTTTTGTGACCAAGAAATTTCTTGATATTCATCGTGTGGATAAACCGAAGAACTGTGCAACCAACATCCTTCTTAAGTTGGTGAGTAAGCCACGTACTAGGATCCACACATCGATTGGTTAATCACGTACTGGGAGCCATGCATTGAAAATGAGAGATTGTCACTATATTACAAGTCCAATTGTTTATTAGGGTAAAAGTTCAACTGTAGGTTGGTATAAGGTATTAAGATTCCTTTACTTGTAACCGCTTGTTTTGATAATAGTGGATTCTCAGAAGTGGTGACCTTAAATTCACCCAGTGGGGTTTTACCTTGGTGGTTTTCTCCATTTGTAAACAAATTATCCGTGTGAATTTATTTTCCATTTGCATTTAGTTTTTTGGTGATTTGTTTGTACTACCACGCGTATTACATGTTAAATTGACTTAATTAATTTACTTGAAAAATTAATTGATTAATATACCCAAGGAGTCAATACATTCTTAGCCTATCAAGGGGTCAATATATTCTTAGCCTATCAAGTAGTATCAGAGGGGTACACTCTGATTAGGGTTAATCTTTGTTGTGTGATTCATTAACCCCTGTTTGTCATGAATAGATGGCAATATTTAATTATACCTCCTTTATTTGATGGCACTAACTATTCATATTAGAAAGTACGCATGAGAGTTTTCTTGTAGTCTTTAGATGAGAAAGTGTGGTAAGCTGTGGAGATTGGCTAGACTAAAATAAAGGAAGTGCCAGCTGATTGGGATTATGCTAAGATCAAAGTGGCAAATTTCAACAGCAAAGCATTGAATGTTTTATTTAGTGCGGTCATAAATGAGGAGTTCATAACGATTTCCTCCACTAAAACTACTAAGGAAGCATAGACCATCCTCCAAACAACCTTTTTTTTTTTTTTTTTGAAAAGCTACTCCAAACAACCTATAAAGGAACTAAGGCTGTCAAGGATTTTAAGTTTCAAAGGGTTACCACAAGCTTTGAAGAAATTAACATGGAGGAGAATGAGTCATCTGATGAGTTCTATGCTAAACTTAAGGACATAGTGAACTCTGCATTTAATCTTAGGGAGACTATTCCCGAACCCAAGATTGTGATAAATGTGCTCAGATCTCTTCCAGAGTGATTCCATGCCAAGATAATTGCCATTGAGGAATCAAATGATATTGACCAAATTCCTTTGATAGAACTGGTTGGCAATTTGCAAACCTATAAATTGAGTTTGTCTAGGATTAGGAAATCGAGCAAGAGCAAGAGCATGGCACTGAAGGCCAAAAGCAATAACACCGATGAGTCTTTTGATGATGAAGATTTTAAGATGAAATCCTACATCACAAGGCAATTCAAAAAAGTTTATGAAGAATGCCAATGTGAAAGGATTTGACAAGGACCGAAAGCAATCCAATTCTTCACAAGATGGTGGTCAATACACTGTTCCCTTCAAACCTAATTGTTTCGTTTGTCAAGTTTTTGGGCACATGAAACAAGAATGTCCGACCTAACTCAAGACCATTAGGAAAAGTAAAGCCCCTACTGCTACCTTGAGTGACATTGAGCCTTAGGATGACTCAGACAATGATGACGAGGGAATCTTAAATGCCTTCACTGTCAAAGGAAATCCTACTGAAGGGATTGTTGAAGACGTGGATGAAGAAGAGAACTTGGTGAAATCTAAGTTTGAGAAGATGGATGATCAGGACAACATCCATATAGCCTATGCAAAACTACACAAGGTCTCCGAAAATCACGAGAAATTGTATAGGGTGGCCACCAAGAAGTTGAGTGATATGGAACTTGATCGAGAAGAGCTTTCCATAAAGGTTGATAAAGCTAGCCAAACCATTAGAACACTGTTGTTTGAGAACAAGTCCTTTGTTTAAAGGACCAAAAAGCTTGAAAAGGAGCTGTTCCAGGTTAAAGCTCAATTAGAAAGGGCTTCCAGTGCAAAGCTTGATGAGATGCTTAGCATTCAAAAATCTACTTCTAAAAGAACCGGTTTGGGGTATAATTTCTTTTCTTATAATATTGCTTCTTCTAGTACTACTGTGTTTGTTTCACCTACTCATAATGTTGATTCCGAGAACAATGATATTAAAATTGTTTTAGCAGCCAACATCCACATGGGTAAATCTATCTTAGGAGTACCCCTAAGCCAGAACAGAAATAGACTAAAAACCTTAGGACTAAGAAGGGAAATAACCAAAAGTCTAAACAAAGAAAGCAGCATCTCTATCATCATTGTGGAGCTACAGGACATACTCGACCTAATTGCTATAAGTAGTTAGCCACTCAACAGAGCAACAGTATGATCTCATTTGGAAATTAGAATCGATTTCCATCCTCTTTTGCTCCTCTTGGAGATCTTCTAAAGTTCCTCATGTTCCTTTCAAACTTTAAAGGTTTCAATTCTTCCCCCTCACCTTCAGTTCAAGGGTTCGTGCAAAGGAAAGGTTCTTCCAAAATGTGGAAGGAAAAAGGTTCAAAGTGATTTAGTCGCTTTTTCTCTCTCCCTCTCTTTTTGTTTATGCATTACTTGTGTGTTTTGCTTTCTTATTTTTGAGTCAGTCTAGTTTTTATGCTATGCTTTATTTTAACATGCATTTGTTTGTATGTTTCAATTTTTTCCTTATATTGTTTTTCACCCAAAAAAAAAAAAAATTTTGAAAAATTAGAAAAATACAAAAATAGTGTGTTTTTTTGTGTACATTTGTACTTGTGTACCTTAGATGGCCATTGAAACAAAGTTTTTTAAATTTTGTATCTTTTGTAACTTAGATGAGCATCTTAATGCATAACTAAGCAAGTGAGTTTTATGACTCGTGTTTGTGATAAGTAAAATTAAGTAATCTCTTATACTTAACACTCGTATCACTCTTTTTGACAAGAATGACTAAAAAATCCTAAAAGAAATGCATAAATAACTATCTCGCCACTAATTCCCACCAATCATAAAATGACATCTGTATGCTCCGGCATACCAAAAATGCAATGTCAAAAGCTTAACATAATTGAGTATTTTCTTCTCTCTCTTATATACCTATGCATGATATGCTCAAAAGAAAAATATGCAAAGAATGTAAAAGCAACAAGAATTAAAATGCTTTTAAATATGATTGCAAGCATGTTTCTAGGAGATGAGGGAGTTATAGGATATACCTCGAAGGTGATAGTCTCCATCAAGAAGTTATGACTATGTGTAAATTAAATTGATTTTCTCATATCTCAAATTGTCATAACATGAGAAACTTGTGCAATCTTGCGATGTTTTCACACACAATACGCAAAAATTCTTTGCTACTTCTGATATATGTGCAGATACAATGTAATTTGGCCATCACAAGGAATACATGTATTAATGTATGCTCACTAAAATGTCTTGATTTGTTTTTGAAATATAAAATTGGTTAGACTTATTTTGTGTGTGTGTGTGTGTGTGTGTGTGTGTGTGTTTGTTTAGATCTTATATGCTTTACATTTTTCTTGTTAAAAGTGTTTTTGAGAGCTTAACATGTTGATTGGATATTTGGTAGAGTAGCTTGCTTGATTGCATTCATTTGTGGGTTTTTCTCCTCTTTGAAAAATCCGTTTTTATCAAGCTTGACAGCTTCTCGACACCTCTCAACAGCTTCTCAACACCTCTCAACAACTAGCTATACATCAAGACCCTTGGACTTCTTTTTCTCGACAGGTTTTATCATCTTCGATCCATCAAGCTATTTATAATTTGTCTCAATAGCTTCTCGACAGCTGTTCGATCCTCGACAGATTTATCTATCAAGAATTAGTGCTTGACAGATTCTCGATACCTTTTGATCCATCGATACACGTTTTCTTTAAATAGCTTTAGTGCGAAACTAGATTTCATTTCTCTCGTTTTCTTTTAACTGAAACTGTCTTTTCACCTCACCAAACACTTCTCTCTCTCTCTCTCTCTCTCTCTCTCTAAACCTTAAACCTAGTTGATTTTCAGCCTAGATTGATCTTTATTTCTCTGGTATGATCTTGTTTTCAATCTTTCTTCATGCATTTCATACATTTTAACCTAGGTTTTTGGGTTTTTGAAATTTTTTGGGATTTTTCAAAATTGATGAGTTATTTATGAATTTTTTTTGGGTTAGGTTTTGCTTAAATGATGATATATGATCATGCATTGCATTCCATTAGCATTTTTCACAATGTTTCATGCATTATAGATGTGTGTTTTGTCTATTGAAACATTCTGTGCTGGTAGGTTTGGATTGGGCTGAGCCCATGATGATATTCTTGTTGCACGTCACATGTTCATGCATTTCTCATGCATACGTACATTTTCTTTTCATATTCTAGTAGTATTTTGTGATTGGTGCTTTTCTGTTTGTCTCTCTCTCTCTCCCTCTCAGATAGTTTGCGTATTGGCAGCTAAGCGCAAGGTTACTCTGCTCTAGAACTCTCTTCGTTCTGGGGCATCATCTTCTAACTCCACTCCTACTCATGTCAAGTTCCGTGATACCAAATCCCATAAGGACTTCTTAAAGAACTTCTCCAAACGTGGTATTCATTTGGAATTCCACGTTATCCTATCGGACTTCTCCGATACTACTCTCCCAAATGTCATACACAGACGGGGTAGGAAATCTTTATGTGAGATGCCCGTGAGCTATCCCTTCGTGATCATACAGGAGTTCTACTCCAATATGCACAGTTTTGATTCTTCGGCACCTCAAATTTCCACCTTTGTTAGAGGTACTTGTATAGTAGTGACTCCAAAGCTTATCTCTGAAATGCTACATGTTCTGAGGGAATCACATCCGAATTACCTCAGTTGTCCACATCTGAGGATTGTGTCCAAAGATGAACTTTTGTCTCTCTTCTATGAGACACCTTTATCATGGGGTGGGCGTCAAAACATCTCATGCTCGTGCTTTGCAAAAGGCTAAAGGTTCCTGAATAGGTGATGACATTTGTTCCTTATCCCTTGTCTCACTATAATTCTATTACTGAGCCTCATGCTCGCTTTTTTTTTGTCCCTCTTAGAGAATTTTTCTATAGAATTTCCCTCACATTTCATCTTATTCTTTATAGATGTCTATAAGAATATAGCGACTTGTGATATGCTTATCTTTCCTTCTGCTATCACGAGGATCATTCGTCATTCCTTTGTCTCCTATTCTGAATCTGATCACTTCTCCATCATGCGTGTCATTAACATTGGGACTGTTCGACAGAGTGAGGTCCAACTTCAACCGAAGCAGCCATGGAGTAAGACGGTGATTCCTCTAGCCTGTTCTACTCCATCCATCTTCGCACCTTCCTTTCCTAAGGGTGGTGTGACTTTCGAGGCCATCATAACTCAGCTTGAGCACATGGATGCTCACCTTGACACTCTCAGTGATAAGTTGTGTTAGGTGAACACCCGTGTTGGTTGTATTGCATGATGACAAGCTATCATGGGTGGTTTCATCGCTTCTCCATCTTCATCTTCATCTCCATAGGCTTTAGAAGATGAGGACAATGATGATGGCTCTAGTGATGATGAGGATGAGAATGCTAGCTCTTCCAGTGATGAGGAGATGACTGCTTCATAGTGACTTGCCCTTTGTCATTTGTGACAAAAAGGGAGAATATTTTTGGGTATGAGAGTAGTCATGTATCTAAGGGGAGAGTTAGTATAAGACTTTTTGTTGGGGAGAGTGTCTATACATTTTTTAAGGATGTAGTGAAGACTTATGTATCTTTTCTTTTCTTTATCTTTTAGATACTTTATCCTTGTACTTTGGTCTTGTGACCACTTTGTGATAACAAATCTTGTAATCTCTTTTGATATATATCCGATGAGGCTGTTATTACATTCTCACCTATCTCTCCATGTGTTGTTTCTTTTTTCTCTTTATACACATGCTTCTTATTTATGTATGCAATCTTTTACTTTCTATTTCATACTAAGATGCCTTGATAAGTTTTGTATAAAAGTGTTTCAGAAATACAGGTTGTCAAAATCTATCATGCCATGAACTCTTTTTTTGTAAAGTTTTTCAAGAGTTTGTATTAGTATTAGATTTTATTGTATTCAACAAGTGAGTATGAGTTGAGTGATTTATGACTTCTCTCATATTTCATTTGTTTGTTGTGGTTTTATCACGGATTGCAAAAGGGGGAAATTGTTATGACATATGTGAAAATTGTTATGTACATATGTCATTTAGAATTGGCTAATCCTTTGACAAAATGCACTTTACTTGTAATTGTGTAGATCTAGGATGGTTTTAGGATTCAAGCAACTTTGTGTTCAAGTCAAGAGTTAAAGCTATGCAAATCTGTTCAAGAACCAAGTGAAGAATTGTTGTATTTCAAATCTTGACAAATAGCTCGACAAATTGAATCTATCGAGGTTTAAAAGAAGCTTTTTTCCCGAAGCTTGACAGCATTTCGACAGATATCTATTGAGATTTACAAAAAACGGATTTCTAGATCTGTTTTCAAGCATATCCTGGTGTAATTGTGTAGGGTTTCTTTTCTCACAATCCTAGACATATATAAGGATTATTTTAAGGGCCGTCGAAGGTGATACAACTTGATGCAAAGTGATTACTCACTCATATTGTAACCAGAGATAATTTGTCTTAGTTCATCTTTCTATTGAAGAAGTTGTTGCATTTGTATGCCGTAGGGTTTTGTGAGCAAGGAGTTTCTTGATATTCATTGTGTGGATGAACTAAAGAACTTTGCAGCCAACATACTTCTCAAGTTGGTGAGTTAGCCGCATACTAGGATTTACGCATCGATTGGTTAGTCACGTACTGCGAGCCGTGCATTGAAAATGAGAGATTGTCACTACATTACAAGTCCAATTGTGTATTGTGGCTAAAAGTTCAACTGTAGGTTAGTATAAGGTACTAGGATTCCTTTACTTGTAACCACTTGTTTTGATAATAGTGGATTCTCGGGAGTTGTAACCTTAAATTCACTTAGTGGAGTTTTGCCTCGGTGGTTTTCAACATTTGTAAACAAATCGCTCGTGTGAATTTATTTTCCACTACATTTATCTATTTGGTGATTTGTTTGTACTACCACTTGTATTGCATGTTAAATTGACTTAATTAATTTACTTAGAAAATTAATTGGTTAATTTACCCAAGAGGTCAATATATTCTTGGCCTATCATTTGAAAATATTATTTCGATTTTCTTTTGTAACTCCTACTTACTAACAAGACCAAGCTTTTTTTTTTTCTTTTTTTTTTTAAAAAAAACTTTTGTTGTGGTAGCAGAGTGCAATGGGATCCCCATCGGTCTAGAGGTGTGTATGACATACATAATATTGATACAGATCCTAAAATGATTACAAAAGTTTGATGCAATTTTTTTTTCAGTTCTGTTTTTTCCTTGCCTGTCTTCCTTGGTATTTTAATCTTCACACAACTTAGAGATCAAATATATATATATATATATATATATATATATTTGCAGCCTTTTCTGAGGCAATATGATGGTAGAAGCGAATACAAAAATATGTGAGATGCGCATTATTTATTTGTATAGTTTACATGAATTTTTCAAGGCTATTGCATTTTGTAAATGTCATATGTCTCATGTCTTGTTAACAATTAGAAATATTTGAAGTATTGGAATGGGAAAGTAGCTAAAAGAAATTGTTTATATTTTGTACTTTTCTAAAATATAAAAGTGATTGAATTAGAAAAAGCAATCCAACTTAGAAATGATGAATAATATTATGAGTAATGCTACAGACACAAACTATTTTATAATATTTTTACAAACTGCTGATGTGGATTTAACATTTTCCAAATAGTTATTATAAGTAAAAATGTGATATTAATGATGGGTCCATATTAGAACTAGTAAGAATTTGCCACATTAACACTTTATAAAATTGTTGTAAAATAATTTACGTCTGTAACATTGTTCTAATATTATTGTTTATTAATAAATATTAAATTTTAGTTTTAGAATATATACACAAGGACTGCATTTTAAGCTCAACAAAAAATTTTACCCAATGAAAACATTTCTAAATATACCATAATTAATTAACAAACTATCATACAATGATTTTAATTTGTTTAGAAAAATCCAAAAAAAAATTGAAAATAAATAAAATCCTATTCTAAAGACTAAATAGTTCCAAAAATTACAAAAGTAACATGAAAAGTCTTGCGAGGACCATGTTCAACATATATATATATATATATATATATATATGAATGTTCACTTGGTGTGCAAAACACCAGTGAATGTTCAGACCCCCAATTTCAAAATAACCAACACAAGCTTATATTCAAACAATATATGCGCGGAAAGATAAATATAAGTTATACCCAAATATGCAAACTACTCTAAGCCATATTTTAATCACAACTCAGCGGTAATTAAAAGCAAAGAGTAATGGGTAAAGAGAAGCAAACGCAAGATAACACTGGCACCTGTTATCGAAGAGGAAACTTAAGTACTCGGCAAAAAACCTCTCCATCATCCTCCAAGCGGTAAAATGATCCACTAGAAAATCTATTGGGATACATGAATAGTAATAAACCCTCCAAGCCTAATTTATGCGATGCACCTAAGCTCTCCAAGTTTCTTGCTCCAACAGGGTTAGGCCTAACCTTGTCTTTTCTAGCTTACCGAATCCCGCAATTAGCCCATTGCATCAACCAAATGAATTGATTCTCTCTTGATCTACTTCACAAGCACCAAAAACCTTCTCACAACTATGAATGTAGTGAGGTAAGGATTTGGCTAAAGATCCTCTCAAGGGTATGACAATGGAGAGGGCAAGAGTAGAGGAATTTGGAGAATCAAATGTGTAAGATTATGGATAAGTCAACCTTATTTTTCTCTAGGGTTCTCTCACAAAATTCTCTCTGGAAGCTCTCAACATTTCATGGGTATAAGGATATTTATAGTAGGATATGAGAAGGAATGCGAAAAGTCATTTTTCTGCAAAATAGGGAGTTCTAGCGAGTCACTCGCGACTAGGATGATTTGCGAGTTCCAATCGTCAGATAACAAAATGACCTAATTGTACTTTTTGTCCTATAATGTTCCAACTAGCTTGACCCTTCAACTTCCTCCATGCTCCACACATGTGCCTGATTCTGGTAGGTGGCCAGTCGCGAGTCAGTCGTGAGCTCCAGTCGCGAGTTCCCTCTTTGATGCACACTCTTAATCAACTCTTCACATTTTCTCACACATAACCCTTACTTAATTCCCACCTAAATACAGGGTTTCTAAGTGCTGAATTACATTCAAATTTGGCACGAATTAAAGTCAACACATGGTTGAATAAATTCAACCTTACAATCTACCCTTTTGGCTATTTCGTGACAAAACCCTAAAATAGACTCTAGACTTGAAATGTGAGTTTGGGAACAGTTGCCAAAACTCACTTACACCTAATTCTAGATCTGTGAAGCTCTTGAACCATATGAACAAGTTCCCTAAAAACAATATCACAAAATGCACACATTAAGTTCATTGTAAGCGGAAAAACCTAGAATGCATTAAAGCAAGCACAATGCGATCAAGCAAGTATGAATATCACAATTAAGCATAACTTAACCACACATGAACAATCACTAGGACTAGTGACTATAATGAACATTCACACAGTGAATGAACATCTGGGCATGCAAGCAAATAAGCTCAATGCAAAGTATTATTTGCATGTCCAACACTCAACCGATGCAAGAACACTAAAGCATGAAGCATTTAGGCTTGAACTGCATCAAGGATACAAGATCTAACAAGGGCATAAGAGTGGAGTACTAAAGAAAATGCAAAATATTAACTAAAAGTACTAACCTACATTAGCAAGGGTACATTAAACATAATCTAAAATATCCAAGTAACCATAACACAAAATATCGAAGTATTTTAAAACCAAAATACTAAAACCATAAAGTGTTGAAATAAAGTGCTATGAAAACCATAATCTAAAATCAATAAACCAATGTAAACTAATGTTCTCCCCCCTCAAGATTAGCTCCCCCTTAAGAGCTGCCCAAATACTACTCCCCCTTTTTTACTAGAATGGCTAAAGGTCTAAGGCTAGTGAGTGAAGCTATCAAACTTGGCTGACAACAAGTTGATTTGATCCTAGATAGTTGCAAGGTTGGTGGAGTGCTCAGTTGCTACATCCCTTAGACCCCAATCCTCATCTAGAGGAACTGATGAAGACGATGATGCTTCAGTTCTACCTCGACCACCACATCTTGGAGGAGGTTGTTGTCCTTCCACTTCAGTCTCTGTTTCAATATGAGGCTCTTCTTTGGGTTTTTCAACTGGTTCCTTTCTAGGAAGTCTATGTTTCTTCGAATTGTTAGATTGTTGATAGAAGGAGCTTGAGTTGTTAGACTTATGTCTTGTGGAGTCTCCACACCTTTTTCATGAAAGATCCTCATTATGAGACTTGGCATAACAAGCTTTGCCCTTGAGGTTGCCCTTATGGCTTCGGCAATGATGGTGTACAAGTGCGCACCAATGTCAATGTTGATTTTTTCATGAAGCTCCATGAGGAAGATGGCTCTTGCATTGTTGATGGTGGTCAACTTCCTCACTGGATACAAGTTGAACATCATGATGTAGGCAAGGCATCTCAAATCTGGAGGAAAGGCAATTGTGTTAAGGCATCTTCGTTCTACATGGCCAACAATGCGGAGTTGCATAAATTCTAGAGAAATCATTCTATCTTCAAATGGAAGGAACCCATCATGGTCAATTTCTCCAAGTCTGAGAAAAGAATCAATGTCCTCAGCATCAAGAGTGAATGCACGACCTCTTTCCTAGCAGTCTATTTGATTCTCTTTGAGTGTTGCATTGGCATAGAACTATCTAATCAATGGTTCACACATTCTGGGGAGATTACCAAAGAGTTTGTCCCAACCTCTTCCTTCAAAACAGCTAGGAATGAATGAGTCCTTGAGATTAGCAACATTCTCATATCTCTCCTGAATGATCGGAGCTGTTTCGAAGTTATGGGAGTATCGCTCATAGTTTTAAGGGGAGCGAAACAAGCTATTGTCAAAGAGCTTTCTCTTGTCACCACGCTGAGCAGTGGTTTTTCATGGAGCCATCTACAAAACATAGTAGAAAATACCACAAAAACAGAGCACAATATCTGGTAGCAAACTTATTTAGTAACAAGTTAGAATTAAACCCTAAAAATTGACATTTAAAGAGAAATTCAAAAAAAAAAATTTACATGTGAAGATGCTAAACATCAATACCACAAAAACAGAGCACAATATCTGGTAGCAAACTTATTTAGTAACAAGTTAGAATTAAACCCTAAAAATTGACATTTAAAGAGAAATTCAAAAAAAAAAATTACATGTGAAGATGCTAAACATCAAAGCATGATAAAATCATGGCATTAGTCATATAACATGTCAAAGAGAGCATGTGTGTGTGTGTGTGTGTGTGTGTGTGTGCACGCATCATAATAAAAAAATGTGCATATAAGGCATGAAAACATGCAACAACAAAGTGTAAGAACACATAACCATTTGTTGTTCCAAACATGGAAACATGATTATCCCCAAATTTTGTACTCAATGGGGTCCAAAATTACACACAAAAAAACCTAAAAGACATTTTATCAACAACATGGTATGCACATCACAACACAACATAGTATAATGCATGAACATGTAATGAAAACATGGAAAACATGTAAAACAAGCATAATACCATCAACCTCAACAAAACCCCTAAACCAATTTCAATCAAAAACCCATATACATCAACCATAAATCAATATCAGTAGATCCAACAAATCCATGAAATCTAAGTCTTTAAACTTGAAATAGATTGAAAAGAATTGAAAACCCATACTTTTCCAGAGATTTGGAGTGAAGATTTGAGATGTAAATGAAGGTTTTTGAAGCAACAATGGAGGTTTTGAGAGAGTGATAGGCGGAGAAGACAAAGAGAAGAGTACGTGATGCGACGGAAACTAAAAATTTTAACCCTATTCATGCAAAACATGTGATTTTCGTGACTCAACAAACCCATGAGAAAGTCACCAAACTGAGTTGCCAAAATCCCTTAAACCCATATTTGGAAAAATTTCTCTAATTCTTTTTCGAAACTCGGACCTCCACTCACTAGTTTTTGAAGTCCTCTGGATGACTTCGCGAGTCGCAAATGAGTTGCGACTTTGAGTCACCAAAAATTCTAAAAACCCATTTTTTGAAAAAAAAAAAATTTAAGTGTTTTTCACCACTAAAAATCTAACTCGCCAATGAGTCGTGAAACAATCTAGGTAAACTCACGATTAAGGCCTTGAAAACTCGTAACTCGCAAGTGAGTAGCCAAAAGGCGGAGTTGAAATTTTTTTGGATTTTTGTGAAAATTTTGAAACAAAAACACTTTCCAAAAAGAAATAAAATACTCAAAAAAATTTGTGTTTAATCAACATATGCTTGAGCATGTACATCACATTTAACCAAGTATAATCGCACAAATGAATAATGCATTCATTGAACATAGACATGTGTGATGTGGGTGGATATCAAGCGTGAGACAGTCCTTAGTCTATCGTGAAGCTTCAATGATCAATTTAAGCAAGTCATACACAATTAGCACTAAGTAAAGTGACATTTCTTAGTTATGAGCCTAAATATTGGCTCTTCCAGTTTAAAGCCTCTTTGGGTACCCACAATTGGCACCATCTGTAGGAATCTCCTACGTAGCTGTGGCTCTGTCGAGACTCGCGCATAAAAAAATGTCTGAAGGTTAGTCAGGGAGTTATGCTAGAAGAGGTTTTGGAAGATCCTCTCGGGGGTCTACGTGGCGGGAAAGAAGGCAAAAAATGAGCAAAGACAAGGAGCATGAGCAGGAGGAAGAGCGGTCTGACCTTTGAGAAAGGTTGTTTCAAACGCATCAGACATTGTTGGGTGCTTCGGGGCATCGCCGTTTTGAAGAAAGGGATGAAGAACTTAAGCATTTATGTAGGTTGGTAAGAGATTTGGAGTTGGAAGTAAGAGGTACCGGAGAAGAGACCACGAGGAGTGTGAGGAAGCGTCGGCGAGCATGGGAGGTCGCTATGGAGCAAGCTCCCACCGATCTAGTTCCTATTGACACCGAGATTGTTCATAGGAGTATGCAGATTGGGACTCAATTTCCCCAAAGGAGCAACGACCCCAGAATGCAGCTATGGATGCCATAAACTGAGCATTACGCAGAGTTGCTCGTTTTCCGTTCTCGGGGGACATTGAATGGGCCCTCATGCTAAGTAGACATTGAACGGTCCCTTGTGATGGGAAAATGAACTCAATAGAGCATGTAAGTCATTACATTCAGATGATGTCTTTGCATACTCATAACGATGCACTAATCTGTAAGGTATGTCCCTTGAGTCTTGGGCCCACTGCCTTGAGATGGTTCAATGTATTAAGGAAAGGTTCAATTCATAGTTTTGCCGAGCTAATTCAAGAGTTTGATGTTTGGTTCATGACATGCAGCCAAGCTCCCTAACCCATGGGCAAAGCTCTAATCATGAGTCGACCTCAACAGGGGTTTCAATCAAGGCCTCAAAGGTATTTAAGAATTCGGTGATGCTGAAGTGAACGTGACGCTCAAAGAGCCAGTGCACAAAATTGTAGATCGAATAAAAAATGAGCCATACTTTTGATGGCCAAACAAGATGGGGGGTGACTCGTCGAGGAGAAATCAAAACATGTACTGTACTTACCATAAAGACAAGGGGCATACTACCAAACAATGTAGGGTGTTGAAAGATCATCTAGAGCAGCTAGTGAAAGTAGGGTATTTGAAATAGTTTGTGGTAGACCAAAGGAATCAGGATGCCGGGCAAGGAACTCGGCCTTGGGGAAATCCTCTCCCACCCACATTGGGAGTGCTAGAGGTCATTCACACATCTTCAAGGGGTATTGTGGTGTCTGGAAGGCAAGGGGTATTGATTGTGGTGCCAGCAGAAGGTCGCCTGGGCAAGCAACCCTCCGAGAAAAAGTTGAAGCTCACTTGGGAATCTATTATCTTCAATGACCGTGATCTGGAGGGAACGATCTAGTCACACGACGATGCTTTGGTAGTCACCACCCAAATAAATGGCTTCGTAGTGAAGAGAGTATTGGTAGATTAAGGGAGTGGTGCTAAAGTGATGTATCCCGACCTATTCAGGGGGCCTAGGTTAAAGAATGAGGATCTCTCTAAGTACAACACACCCTTGGTGGGGTTTGATGGCCGAATGGTGACCCCAAAAGGGAAAATTTCACTCCCTGTAAACATGGAGGGCAAGAAAGTAATGGTAACATTCATAGTGGTCGCCTCATTTTCACTGTACATGGCAATTCTTAGAAAGCCATGGATTCATGCAATAGGGGCAGTTCCATCCACCCTGCATGTGAAGGTCAAATTTCGCGCTGAGCAAGATATTGCTATAGTAAAGGGAAACAAGTAAGTGGCTAGGCAGTGCTTGGTAGCCGCTATTAACAGGGAGATCAAATAGAAGGAACCAGCCGAAGAGGTTCCCTTATAGCATTTATAGGAACCCTA
Organism: Castanopsis chinensis; assembly: GCA_032878915.1. Classification (NCBI taxonomy): domain Eukaryota; kingdom Viridiplantae; phylum Streptophyta; class Magnoliopsida; order Fagales; family Fagaceae; genus Castanopsis; species Castanopsis chinensis. The sequence continues at coordinate 2,192,060 of JAVQMG010000084.1, forward strand.
GGAGGAGTTGGGGGCTTGTGGTGCAAAGGACCTAATAAAGGTAAGGATGTTGCCGGATGATGATAACAGTTTCCACATAGGAGTAAGCATGAAGGACAAAAATAAGGTGGAGATGCTGCTGCTTCTTGTACAAAATGTGGACGTGTTTGCTTGGTGCTCATATAAGGTGCCCGGGTTAAACCCCAAGTTCATAGTTCATAAGCTTAATGTGGACCTGTTGTTCCCTCCCAAGAAGCAAAAGCAGAGGAGATAGGCCAAGGAACACATTGAAGCTATTAGGTAAGACGTCAAGAGATTAAAGGAGGCTGGGGCAGTAAAGGAGATTTTCTTCCTAGAGTGGCTTGTGAATACCATGGTGGTAAAAAGAAGAATGGCAAATGGAGAGTTTGTGTTGACTTTACTGACTTGAACCGAGCATGCCCAAAGGACCCCTTCCCTATGTCGAAGATCTATCAGCTAGTGGATGCCACGTACGAGCACTCAAGGATGATATTTTTGGACACTTTCTAGGGCTATCATCAAATTGCCCTAGCTGCCAATAATCAGGAGAAAACGACATTCATTTCCCCTGATGCTAATTACCATTACACTGTGATGCCATTTAGGCTAAAGAATGCTGGAGCCACTTATCAACAGATGATGACAAGAATGTTCAGAGATAAGATTGGACGTACAGTTGAGGGGCACATTGACGATATGGTGGTAAAAAGAAAACGGGAAGTGCAGCATATTGACAATTTCAAAGAGGTGTTCGAAGTACTCTGACAGCACAAGTTGCGCCTCAATACTGACAAGTGTGCTTTCGGAGTGGGCGCTGGCATGTTCTTAGGGTATTTAATCACTATCCAAGGAATAGAAGTCAACCCTAATTAGATTGAAGTCGTGAAGCACCTCAAACCGCCAAATAATCCAAAGGAAGTCCAAGTACTGACTGACATGTTAGCTGCCCTTAACCAGTTTATTTCAAAGTTTACTAACTGGTGCTATCCATTTTACCAGCTATTTAAGAAGTGGAAAGGATTCCAATGGAATGAGGAGTGTGAAAAGGCTTTTCAGGATTTGAAGGAATATTTGGTGCGGGCCCTTATGTTAAGAACCCCAAAGCTTGGCGAGGACTTATACATGTATCTCTCAATGTCCAAGCATGCCGGTAGTGCCGTGTTACTGAGAAATCAAGGTGTCTAACAGCCAATATACTATATCAGAAAAAACTTGGTTGATGCTGAGACGAGGTATTTGCCTCTGGAGAAATTAGTATTAGCATTAGTTCATGCTACGAGGAAGTTACCCCATTATTTTTAAGCTCATACCATCTATGTACTAACTGAGTATCCTCTGCAATCGTTGTTGAAGAGGTCTGATTTCAAAGGCAGAATAGCTAAGTGGGGAACTTGGCTAGGCTCTTTTGACATCAGGTATAGACCTAGAAGCTCGGTGAAGGGTCAGGTTCTCACTAACTTCGTTGCAGAGTTTTCCCCAAGAGGGGAGATAGAGATGGTTTACCACATAAAAGTCCTCCCATGGAAGGTATTTATGGACGACGCTTCCAATGTATCAGAAGCCAGGGCTGGAATAGTAGTTATTACCCTTGAAGGAATAAAATTGGAGCACTCTTTTATGCTTGGATTTAGAGCTTCTAACAACAAAGCCGAATATGAAGCCCTACTTGTCGGATTAAGGGTTGTTTCGGACCTTGTTGCAAGGGAAGTAGAGGTCTACTCGGATTCTTGATTGGTGGTAAATCAAGTATAAGGGAACTTTGAGGCCAAGGATCCCCGAATGATGCAGTACTTACAATTGGTAAAGCAAACTATAGACCACTTTTGGGGTGTAAGAGTGGTTCAAGTGGCCAGGGGACAGAACCAACCCGTTGATTCTTTGGACACATTGGCGTCATCGTTAACCGAGGAGATACCCCGATTAATCATAGTGAAGCTAGTAGCCAAACCGAGTATTAATGCAAGGGTAGGTATTTCACTGATAACAACAACCAAACCGTGTTGGATGGATCTGATCATCTACTTCTTAGCCAAGGATCAAATGCCAGTCGATGAAAAGGAAGCAGCAAAAGTACGTCGGGCAGCTGCTTAGTATTGGTTATTAGCTGATCGTAAGCTGTACTGAAGATCTTTTGAGGGGCTTTACCTATAGTGTTTGCACCCCAACAAGATTGAAGAACTCCTTACCGAGCTACATGAGGGAGTGTGCGACAGTCACGTGGGGGGAGGAGGACGTTCATTAGCCCACCAAGCGATGACTTAGGGATTTTGGTGGCCATGAATGCAAAAGGATGCTACCGAGTATGCATGAAAATGTGAGTAGTGTCAGAAGCACACCCTGATGATCCACCAGCCGGCAGGGAGCCTAAATCCTATTAGTAGCCCGTGGCCCTTTATGCAGTTGGGGCTAGATATTATTGGTCCATTCTCTCGGGCTATAGGAAACCGAAGGTTTGTTTTAGTGGTTGTGGACTATTTCATTAAGTGGGTAGAAGCAGAGGCATTGGCAAGCATCCAGGATGTGGATGTTAGGAAGTTTGTATAGAGAAACATAGTAACAAGGTTCGGGGTGCCAGAGTCTCTTGTATCAGATAATGGGTTGTAGTTTGATAGCAAAACTTTCCACGAGTATTGCAGTAGCCTTGGCATTAGGAACAGGTATTCTACCCTGGCATACCTGTAGAGTAATGGCCAAGCTGAGGCTACCAATAAAGCCATTGTGAATGGGTTAAAGAAAAGATTAAAGGGAGCTAAGAGTAGGTGGGTCAAGGAGTTTCCTAATGTTCTATGGGCATACCGGACAACTCCGAGAAGGTCCATGGGAGAAACTCCATTTTCTCTAACGTATGGAGCAGAAGCAGTCATACCAACTGAGATAAATTTGTGCAGTGCCCGGGTTTTAGGGTTCACACCTACCAAGAATTTGGAATTAATGGTGGGAAAGTTGAACTTGCTCGAGGAACGCCGGGAGTCAGTGATAATACGACTGGTAGAATATAGAAAAAACTTGCCTGGAGGTACAATAGGGACCTAAGGAAAAGGGAGTTTAGTGCCAGGGATTTGGTACTTCGAAAGGTAATAGGGAACACATGATATGTCAATGTAGGAAAGTTAGCACTGACCTGGGAGGAACCTTATAGAGTTACCGCCATTGTTGGAGCGGAAGCGTACTATTTAGAAGACTTAGACGAAAGTCCACTTCCCTGGTCATGGAATTCTTACAAATTGATTGTCAGTGCATAGGAGTATGGGTCAAGCATGACCTTGAAAATGTATAATATTAAGTAATATGAAGGCGATGTCTATTTATGCAGGTGTATTCATACTAATTGGTTGTGTCATTGTTAGTTTATCTACCCCGGTCAACAAACATGAAGGAAACTAGACCTCTAATTATTATAAGGACAGAAGCCTACTCCTAGTTCAATCCTAATCACCGAGCAGGTAGAATCCTTAAATGCTACCACATTTACAATTTATTATTATAAGGACAGAAGCCTGCTCCTCGATTCGATCTTAATCATTGAGCAGGTGGAAAGTTTAATGCTAAAATTTTCTAATCATAGAAGCCTACTCTCAGTTCAATCCTAATCACTGAGCAGGTGGAAACCTTAATGCTAAAATTTTTCTAAGGACAGAAGCCTGCTCCCTGTTTGATCCTAATCACCAAGTAGATGGAAACCTTAATGCTAAAATTTTCTAAGGACAGAAGCTTGCTTTTGGTTCGATCCTAATCACCGAGCAAGTGGAAACCTTAACGCTAAAATATTTCTAAGGATAGATTCCTACTCCTGATTCGATCCTAATCACTAAGCAGGTGGAAACCTTAATGATAAAATTTTTTAAGGACAGAAACCTGCTTCTTGTTTGATCCCACTCACAGAGCAGGTGGAAACCTTAATGCTAGAATTTGCTAAAGACAGAAATCTCGCATTAAATCACCACCGAGTAGGCGGAACCCTAGCATATACCATTTCTTATTTATTTTTTATTTGCTATATACACAAAGAGCTTGGCTTAACACTAATTATTGGATGTGTGCAAACTTACCTTTATTTTTCTAGCCGCCAAATGGGTCGCGGCTGCCCGTCCTTTCTAAGGACAAACGGAAGATTACTACCTATCGTCACCCAAGGCAAAGTAATGTAACACAAGTAACTCAGAAAAAGATGCACCAAGTTATTTATAAATATAGGAGAAATAGATGTCCAGTCACCGTTTTTAGGTGACTATCCAAACAAAACCAAACAAAGGCAAGATGAAATGTAAATGAATGTTTTGTCACCACACCTCAGTGACCATAGGTAAAACCGGAAATAAGAAAAATAGATGATAGAAAATAAAGCAGGAATCCAGAAGTACGGTAAGGGAATAAACATTCTTCAGGCTTGGGTGGTAGGGTCGGTGAACTAGGAAAGGCAGTGTCCTCGGTAGTTCCGGGCGAGGCATCTTCAACTGGCTAGTTAATGGTAAATGACTATGCTTGAATGTCCTCAGCAAGAGAAGTACCGAGCTGCAAGACATTAGGGGTGCTGGAGATCTCAAGATCAGCCAACTCCACGTGAGTGTTGATCTTGCGCACCAACTCCCTCATACTCGGGGTGTTGTCCTCGTCAGAGGTGTTAGATTGACTTTGGACATGTGGAGGAGGTGTGGGGAAGGGAATCTATTCTGGAAGTCTAATGGAGAATCGTCAGGCACCTTCATGGCTTGCAGTGCAGCCATCTACCCTTCCTCAAATCCGTGCTGTCGGGCTTCATAAACGATAGGCTCCACAGAATTCTCCACGTCCGCGAAGCCATTGTTGTACCACTTCTCCTCACAAGCCTCCAAGGCCACCTTTAAGTCAGCGATCTCGTCAGCCTGTGACAAGTTTAAGCTATTTGCCTCGACTAGCTTAAGCTCTATCCCCCCCAACTTTACATCCAACTCCGTCAATCTCTTTTCCGCCAGTGCTCGAGTCTTCTCTCACTCCTGGGTTCTCCTCTCAGCAGTCTCAACAACTTAACCCTTATCCTTAGCAGTAGCAATAGCAACTTCCTTCAAAGCCTTCTCCCACTTAGCATCCTCGGCAGTCTCTTTCAATCTCTCGTCAAGAACGTAAGCTAGCGACGCAGCCTAACAACGTAACAACAAACATAAAAAATGAAGAAAGTATGAACGCATCTACTATTATGGTATACCATTTAGCTAATTAGCTAACGACTCATCAGCTCCACCCGAGTAGAAATGCATGTCCTCGGGCAGGAGTAAACCCTATGCTAGGCTCCGAGCGACTCATTCGCCTTCTCCTTGTGCCCATGTTCTGATGCTAGCAATCACCGGAAAGGGCTTGTTTCTGAGCCTAAAGTCGGCTTGCCATCCCACTTCTTACTAGGATGAGGACACCACATGAGAGCCGATCTGGGTGGTTGGCCGCATGTCACCGGTTGGTTCCCTGATAGTAATTCTGTTAGAGGGCCATGGAGGCGTGGTTCGCAGTGAAGCCTTGCTCGAGACCCTGGGCTGTTGCTCAGTGGTTCACTGCCTCTTACGCGAACGGACAAGAGAGGGAGGAGTTGGGCTTCTGCATTTTTGTTATTGTTGCTGTTGTTGTTGCTATGTGGTCGAATGAGTGCTGAGCAAGAAACATTCAATGGTCAATGTCTGTCTTGACACCATCTCCGCTTTGCCTCGATCGGTCTCTGCTTCAGATGAGTGAACAGTTTCGGTTGCTTGCTCAGCTGGACCACCTGGAACTTAAGCTGGAGGCTTTTCAACAGGTCTATGGATAGCACAATTTTGGGAGACTAGCTTGGCTGAAGTGTTCCTGATTAGTTCCAAGGATTCTGCTCTGACTAAGCAGGGACCGAGCTCCCGAGCTTCACCAATTGTTAGACAAGGAGGAAAGAGGTTGGGATGCCATACGTCTATGTACGCTAGCAAGGGGCTGTCCACTAACAACGCTTGATCGAAGGCAGCCAAGTATGAGGTGTGATGCTCGGAGTTGTCCGTTGGAATGCACAAAAATCTCCGATCGAAGCATAAAATTGAGTTCCCTCACGTGTAAGACCCTAAGGTCTGGTCTAAATCTTTTACTATCTGCATCAAAACAAGAAGAAGGTTCATTGGTATATGGTTGGAAAAGCTAGTTCAAGGAAAACATAGGCTTTAAAACAATTAAGGGCATTTAGTACCGACCAGCGTCACGCAGGGGAGTCAGACAAGGGATCTGCCTGGCAAGCCAATTGCTGCTCACCCGAATGAACTCTCTCACAGAATTTCTATTATAATCGGGTAGACATGATATAAGTTGTACTCGTACGTCCCTAACCTTTAAATAATAATCTGACCTAATGTTAGCACATAAACTATACATAAAGTTGATGTCGTGATGGTTTAAGTGAAGCCCAAAAATTTGGTTCTGTCTGCTGACAAAACTTACAACTCAGTAAAAATTGGGAGGAAGCTGGTCGGGACATAAACCATAGAACCTAAGGGTTCTGATTATAAGAGGATCCACGGGAAACCTAACTCTCCCTTTAGGATGTCCATTAAAGGGAAGAATACAACATTGGGACAAGAGCATCTATGGAAAGCGATATCATCCTTGTGACAATAGGCGATATCAACGTCTCTTGGGACATCGTAGACTGCTCTAAAATTGGCCAAAGACGCTTCGAAGGTGAGAAGGTGTGAATAACCCATTCCTAATGCTTAGGGGATGAAAAGAAATATAAGAAAGAATGAGGAAAGAGAGAGGAAGACTTACGGGGAGAGAGAAATTTAGAGGAGAAGAGAAGCAAAAAAAGGTACACTAAAGGAGAGAAAGGAACTATTTATAGCATGGGAGTATTTAATGAAATCCAGGGGTGGAAATCTTTCTAAATTCTCTTTGTAACCTCCATGTGCATAACGTCGGTTCACGAAGCGTCAGGTTATCATGACGGTTGGACATGACAACCTGGTATAATACTCCTTTTGAAAAAGCATTAATAACCATCTTATCCGCTCAAGAACTGATGGTTAGGCTTCCCAAGAATTCACCATCACCATCACCAGCACCAGCCACGTAGTCCTTGATTCGTTCCCTGTAGCCGGGCAAGAATCAAGGGGGGGTGCTATTGTACATACTGTGAGCTTGGGCTTGTTAAGCTCTGGGCCTTGACCTTAAGGTGTAATACACGATCAAGTTGTTGGGCCTTAGGTCTTAATCTGAACACTCTTTTAGACCCAACATGAGCCCGACTACCAAAATAGGCCCTTCTCTTCTATTAGGACATATGTAGTTCAAGTTGTTGACATATGTCACTATTTTATGTAATTAGCTTATCCTTTGACAAAACGCACTTTACTTGTAATTGGGTAGATTTAGGATGTGTCTAACGCTTCAAGAAACAGTGTTTCAAGATTAAGTGTTGAAGTCATCAAGTCTGTCCAAGAAATAAGCTGGAAAGTGCAAGTTACTAAAGCTTGACACCTGGTCTCGACGCATGCATCTATCGAGCTTTAGAAGCTGTTTCAGCCCCGAGGCTCGACAGCTCCTCAACAAATCCTCGACACTTCTATCTGTCGAGATTTAAAGAAAATAGATTTTTAGTTCTGTTTTAATTCCAATCCGTGAATGTGTCTTTGGGACTTCTTTTCTCCTAACCTTAGACATATAAAAGGATTGTTTTAAGGGCTGTCAAAGTGATGCAAATTGCACAAGCATTGAGTAATTCTTGTTGATGCAATTTGTGATCAAAGACAAAGTTTATGCCCTAGATCATATCATGTGAAGAAGTTGCTGTGTAATGTGCACCGTAGGGTTTTGTAACCAAGCATCTTCTTGATCTTCATCGTGTGGATGATTTGAAGAACTTTGCAGCCAACAACTCTCCCTCTAGTTGGTGAATTGAAGTCGTGTACTAGGATCCACGCAATTGGTTAGTCACATACTCGGAGCTGTGCATCAAGAGGAGAAACTGTCACTACAGAACAAGTCCAATTGGGTATTGGAGTAAGGGTTCAACTGTAGGTTGGTAAGGTACTCAGATTCCTTGCTTGTAATCGCTTGTTGTGATAATAGTGGAGTTTCGGGAGTGGTGACCTTAAATCAACCAATGGGGTTTTTGCCGTCAAGTTTTTCCCATTCGTAAACAAATCGCCGTGTCTTTTATTTTCCGCTACATACTTTAGTTATTGGTGATTTGTTTGTGCTTTCACATGAATTTACATGTTAACTTGATTAATTAATAACTTGGCTAATTAATCAATTTAATTATTCACAAAGGGATCAACGCGTTTGTGGCCTATTATCTTCTTAAACATCAGTAGAAGATTACGTCGATCAATTGCTCATTAACCGGGAAATGTGTGTGTCAAGAACATCTTGTATTATCGGCATGCCCAGTATTGCCTTAGGGAATATCGTTACTAGGAAGTCTTTTAGATGCTAGAACCAGTTTCAATGCCACTACCACTATTCCCAACAAAGTATCTTCTTATAAAAAAATGATGATGTCAAACCCCACTCACACGAGTGAGGTCAAGAAGCAATCATAACCACCTCCACTCGTCTGAGGCTATAAATATGAGAATAGAAGGAGAGGAGAAGGTTGGCAAGTAGGGAGAGAGAATAGAGAGAAAAATGTAACAGTCAGGAGAGAACAGAGTGACTGGGAGAGGGAAAAAGTTCATTTGAACTAGGAAGTGCTATCAGGTTGCTCGGCAAAGGTTCACCAATAGTAGGAAACTCTTAAGCCCACTACACAAATAAGTTGTGAGCACAAATATTGGCTCTTCCAGTTTAAAGCCTCTTTGGGTACCCATTCTTTTAAATAGCAAAAATAGTAAAAACATGGAACTAACAAAGTAGTGTGTGCTTTACTCTAATAAGAACAATTCAATATTGATATGTAAAACACACAACACACATGAGTTTCAAGGGATGATACTGACATCGATTGTTAGGACATATGTAGTTGTTCAAGCTTGTGAACATATGTCGCTATTTTATGTAATTGGCTTATCCTTAGACAAAACGCACTTTACTTGTAATTGGGTAGATCTAGGATGTGTTAAACACTTCAAGAAACAGTGGTTCAAGATTAAGTGTTGAAGTCGTCAAAGTCTGTCCAAGATACAAGCAAGGAAGTGCAAGATTTTAAAGCTCGATAGATACCTCGACAGATACATCTATCGAGATTTAAAGAAGCTGTTAAGCCCGAGCCTCGACAGCTGTCTCGACACCTCTCGACACCTCTATCTGTCGAGAATTAAAGAAAACATATTTCCAGGTCTGTTTCAAGTCCAATCCGTGTGTGTGTCTTTAGGACTTCTTTTCTCCTAACCCTAGACATATAAAAGGATTATTTTAAGGGCCGTCAAAAAAAGCAACAAGCAGAATTCACAAGATACAAGTTGCTTCTTCTCTTTCATGCAAATTGTGATCTGTGAGACAAAGTTCATGCCCTAGTTCATCTCTGATGATTTGAAGAACTTTGCAGCCAACATTCTTTCTTCCTCAAGTTGGTGAGTGAGTCACGTACTGGGATTCGTGCAAAGGAGTAAGCCGCGTACTGGGATCCGCGCATCACATTGGTTAGTCACGTACTGGGAGCCGTGCATTAAACTGGAGAAATTGTCACTACAGAACAAGTCCAATTGGGTATTGGGGTAAGTTCAACTGTAGGTTGGTGAGGTACTGGGATTCCTTACTTGTAACTGCTTGTTGTGATAATAGTGGAGTTTCGGGAGTGGTGACCTTAAATCACCCGGTGGGGTTTTTGCCTTAGGGTTTTCCCCATTCGTGAACAAATCACCGTGTTATTTATTTTCCGCTGCATATCTTAGTTTGGTGATTTGTTTGTGCTACCACGTGATATTATCTGTTAATTTGATTAATTAATAACTAGGCTAATTTAATTAATCTAAGTTATCACAAGGGGTCAACGCATTTGTGGCCTGTCAAGTGGTATCAGAGCAAGCACACTCTGATTAGGGTTTAATCTATTGTGTGTGATCCATTGACCCCCGCTGTCATGGATAGAGGACAATCTTTAATTATTCCTCCTTTATTTGATGGCACTAACTATGCATACTGGAAAGTACGCATGAGAGCTTTCTTGCAGTCTTTAGATGAGAAAGTGTGGCAAGCTGTGGAGATAGGCTGGACCAAGCCTACAGAGGCGCCGGCTGACTGGGATGAAGCTAAGATCAAAGCGGCAAACTTCAACAGCAGAGCATTGAATGCCCTATTCAGTGCAGTCACCAATAAGGAGTTCAAGAAAATTTCCTCAACTGAAACTGCCAAGGAAGCATGGACCATCCTCCAGACAACCTATGAGGGCACCAAGGCTGTCAAAGATTCAAAGCTGCAAAGGCTCACCACACGCTTTGAAGAAATAAAGATGGAGGAGGATGAGTCGTTCGATGAGTTCTATGCCAAGCTGAAGGACATAGTGAACTCAGCCTTCAATCTTGGGGAGACCATCCCAGAACCCAAGATAGTAAGGAAGGTGCTCAGATCGCTGCCAGAAAGATTCCATGCTAAGATCACGGTGATTGAAGAGTCGAAGGATATTGACAGAATTCCTTTGACTGAGCTAGTTGGAAACTTGCAAACCTATGAGTTAGGGCTGACTAGGTTAGGCAAGTCGAGCAAGGGCAAGAGTTTGGCACTGAAGGCCAAAAGCAGTGATACGGATGACTCGTCAGATGATGAAGATTCCAAGATGAAATCCTACATCACAAGGCAATTCAAGAAGTTTATGAAGAATGCAAATGGAAAGGGTTTCAACAAAGACCGTAGACAGTCCAGTTCTTCACAATTCAGGAATCCGGAGAAAATGAAGAAGGATGTCATGGATGGCGGTCAGTACACTGTTCCCACAGGACCAAAGTGCTTTGGATGTCAAGGCTTTGGACACATGAAACAAGAGTGTCCTACGTACTTAAAGAGCATAGGGAAGAGCAAAGCACTTGCTGTTACCTTAAGCGACACAGAGCCCGAGGACGATTCCGAGAATGAGGACGACGGAATCTTGAGTGCCTTCATTGCCACTGTTAATCCTACTGATGGGGTTACAGAAGATGTGGATGAAGAGAAGGAATTGGTGGAGTCCAAGATTGAGATTATGGATGATCAAGATGATATCCATACCGCCTATGAGAAGCTATACAAGCTTTCTGAGAAACACGAAAAGCTCTATAGGCTAGCCACCAAGAAGCTCAGTGATGTGGAACTTGACCGTGAGGAGATGTCCACAAAGGTTGATCAAGCGAATCAAACCATTGGAGCACTGAGGTTCGAGAACAATTTCTTGGCTGAGAGGACCAAGAAGCTTGAAGCAGAGCTGTTTCAAGTCAGAGCACAACTCGAGAGGACGTCAAGCGCCAAGCTGGACAAGATGCTAGATGCTCAGAGATCTTCTTCGAATCGTACTGGATTGGGGTATGAATTCTCTATCTCTAATACTCCTTCTGCTAGTACTACTGTTTTTGCTCCACCGGCTAATAACATTAAAACTGAGGAAAATAATTTTAAAACTGATTTAGCTAGTGAGAACGTAGACAAGGAAAGGTCCATCCTAGGAGCACCCCCTAAAATTGAGAAAAGGGAATCTAGAAACCCTAGGAATAAGAGGGCTAACTCTCAAAAGGCCAAACAGAAGAAGCCGCATCTCTGTTATCATTGTGGTCTCGCCGGTCACACTCGACCAAATTGCTACAAGTGGCTTGCCACTCAACAGAGCAATGGCGAAATAGCATTTGGGAGCCAGAATCAGCTTCAGTCTTCTCTCGCTCCTCTTGGAGACATTCTAAAAGCTCTTATGTTCCTTTCGAACTTGAACGGTTCATATTCTTCTCCCTCTTTATCGGTTCAAGAGTCGACCAATAGGAAAGGATCTTCCAAGGTGTGGAAGCCAAAGGGATCTAAGTGAATTCAGTCACTTCTTCTTCTCTCTCCTGTTTTCGTGTATTGCATTACTTGTGTGTTTCTTTACTGTTTTGAGTCAGTCTAGTTTTATGCATTGTTTTTGCTTTCTTTAGCATGTTTTTGTTTGTGTGTTTTCAGTTTTGTGTTTTATTTTTTTGCTTCTTTGATAAAAATAAAAAAAAATTGAAAAATGAAAAATACAAAAACAGTGTGTGTTTGTGTGCATTAGTTCATGCGAACTTTTGGAATGGCCATTGAAACAGAGTTTTCTAAACTTTGTATCATCTATAGCTTAGATGAGCACTCTTTTGCACAACTAAGCGAGTGAGCTTTGTAGCTCTTTGTTTGTGATGAGTAAGGTTGAGTAATCTCTTCTTCTTAACACTCGTATCACTCTTTTTGACGGGTTAAACTAGAAAATCCTAAGAGAAAGGCATAAATAACCATCTCACCACTGTTACTCGCCAATCATAATATGACATCTGTATGCTTCGGCATAGCAAAAGTGCAATGTCAAAAGACACCTGTATGCTTCGGCATAGCAAAAGTGCAGTGTCAAAAGCTTAACATCATTGGATATTTCTTTTCTTTCTCTTGTATGCACATGCATGATATGCTTGTTAAAAGAAAATATGCAAAGAAATAAAAAGCAAAAAGATTAAAAATGGTTTAAAATATGGTTGCAAGCGTGTTTTCTAGGAGATGTGGGAGTTATAGGATGTACCTCAAAGGTAATAGTCCCCATCAAACAGTTATGATTGTGTGTGAGTTAAAGTGATTTTCTCATATCTCAAATCGTCATGACATTGAGACACTTATGCAATCTTGTGATGTTTTCACACACAACACGCAATACTCTTTGCAATTCTTGATACATGTGCAGGTACAATGTGATTTGGCCATCACAAGGTTTACATGCATTAATGTATGATAACTAAACTGTCATAACTTGTTTTTGAAACATAAAATTGGTTAGACTTGTTTAGTGTGTGTGTGCGTGTTTTGAGATACATGTGCATCATATTTCTTGTTGAGAGATGATTTTGAGAGCTTAATGTGTTGATTGTATCTTTGGTTGAGCTGTATGCATGATTGCATTCATGTCTGTGTTTTTCTTCTTTTGAAAAACTGCTTTGAAAGGCATCTCGACACCTCCTCGATACCTCTCGATACATAGCTATCTGTCGAGATTCTCAGACTCTTTCTTATCGCAGTCTCGACAGATACCTCGACAGCAGCTGGATCGATCGAGAAACTTTCTGTTTGCTCGATAGCTGCTGGATCGATCGAGGTTCCAACTTGCTTGTTTCTTCTCCCTCGATAGCTGACCTCGATAGCTGTATCTGTCCACGTGCTTTTCTCGATAGCTTCCCTCGACAGCTACCTCGACAGCTCTCGACACCTCCAGCTGTCAAGAATTACTGATGCTCTATAAAAGGGTCCTTCGCGATTTTTCAGGACATTCTCTCGATCTCTCTCGCTCGAAAACTCTCTGATCTCTCTCAAAATCTTTTCCCTCTCCCTCCAAACCTCTCTCAAGGCTTTCTCAAGTGATTCTTCGTGTTCTTCATCATTTGGTAAGCATTTTATCCCTATTTTCATGCATTGCATTGTTTTAAAACCCTAGGTTTGTGTTTTTGAAAAATTTTTGGGAGTTTTCAAAATTGTTGGGGTTTTCATGAAATTTTTGGGTTGGTTTTCTAGTTTTAATCTTCAAAACCACATGCATTGCATCACATTAGCATTCTAATTGTATTTTCATGCATTTAGATGTGTGCAAATCTATTGTGTGCTGTTAGGTTTGGATTGGGCTGAGCCCATGATGTTTTTGAGTTGCATATCACATGCTCATGCATTTTCATGCATACGTTCTTTTCATTTCAATATTTCATTCTGTCAATATTGATTTGTTTGGGACTTTTCTGTTTGTCTCTTCTTTCCCCCTCTTCTATGGTTGCGTTAGTAGCGTCTATGGCTCCTAAACGTAAGTCCATTCCGTCCCAGAACCCTCTGCGTTCTAAGGGACAGTCTTCTTCTGACTCTATCCCTATCTCTGTCCGGTTCCGTGATGAGAAAGCCCATAAGGACTTCTCGGAGAACTTTTCTAAACGCGGTGTTCATTCGGAACGCCACGTCGTCCTGGCAGACTTTGCCGACACTGACCTACCCGATGTCATTCACACTCGGGGTTGGGAGTCACTGTGTGACGTCCCGGTCACATCTCCTCTCGTGTTGATTCAGGAGTTTTACTCCAACATCCACGGGATAGATTCTTCAGTACCTTCTTTCTATTCTTGCGTTAGAGGTACGCGCTTCTGTGTCACCCCAGAGCTAGTCTCTGAGGTTCTCCATGTACCTAGGGTGGATCATCCCGATTACCCTAGCTGTGAGCGTCTCTGGACTGTGTCCAAAGACGAGATGATCTCGGCGTTCTGTGAACGTCCTACCTCTTGGGGAGATCACATGTACACACCATGTAGACCTTTTGCTAAAGGTCCTAGATTCCTTAACATGGTGATGACTTTTGTTTTGCATCCACTCTCTCACTACAACTCGATCACAGAGCCTCGTGCTCGATTCTTGTTGTCCCTCCTTGAGGATCTTTCTATAGACTTTCCTTCTCACTTCATCTTTTCTATCATAGATGTCTATAGAGATACGGCCACCCGTGATAAGCTCATTTTCCCTTCCGCTATCACGAGGATCATGAGTCGTTTTTCCATTCCCTTCCCCTCGTCCGATCACTACCATGTCATGTCTGCCATAGACGCCGCTACCGTAAAACGTAGCGAGGCACAGTTCCGATCGCGACAGCCGGATGCTGCCACTCCTTCCACCCGTCCGACCACCTCTAGATCAGCTCGTGCGTCTGCTTCTTCCTCCTCTAGCGACGTCACGTTAGGAGACATCATGGCGCAGCTACAGCGCATGGATGCTCGCCTCGATACTCTCTCCACAGAGTTGTATCAGGTGAATGTCCGTGTTGGTCGCATCGCCAGGCGACAGGCGACCATGGGCGGCTTTGCCTCAGAGGTTTCTCCTCCGCCACCTCATGTGTCGACTGAGACCGAGGGTGATGATGATGGCGATGATGATGATGCTTCCGACGATGATGATGATGGAGATGCTAGCTCATCGGATGAGATGTCTACTTGACACTCTACCCTTTGTCACTCGTGACAAAAAGGGGGAGTAGTTTTGTATGAGAGTAGTCATACTTAGGGGGAGTGTTAGCATAGGACATTTTTGTTAGGGGGAGTGTGGATTGAGGGATGTAGTGAGGTGATCTATGTATTTTTTTCTTTTCTTATCTTTTAGAGATACATTGATCATGTACTTACATACATTGTACTTATTCTCTTTCTCTATATGATGATGTATGTTTTCTTTTTCACCTATCTCTACATGTATTGTTTCTTTTCTGTCTTTATACACATGTTTCTTTACTTGTATGCAATCTATTATTTCTGTTTTACACAAAGATGCCTTGATGTGTTTTGTTTACAAGTGTTTCAGAAATACAGGTTGTCAAAGTCTTCTTGCCATAAACTTTCTTCTTGCAAAGTTTTTCAAGGGTTTGTGTTAGGATAGATTTTATTGTATGTATCAAGCGAATATGAGTTGAGTGATTTATGACTTCTCTCATATCTTTATTTGTGTGTTGTGGTTTTGTCACGGATTGCCAAAGGGGGAGATTGTTAGGACATATGTAGTTGTTCAAGCTTGTGAACATATGTCCCTATTTTATGTAATTGGCTTATCCTTAGACAAAACGCACTTTACTTGTAATTGGGTAGATCTAGGATGTGTTAAACACTTCAAGAAACAGTGGTTCAAGATTAAGTGTTGAAGCCGTCAAAGTCTGTCCAAGATACAAGCAAGGAAGTGCAAGATTTTAAAGCTCGATAGATACCTCGACAGATACATCTATCGAGATTTAAAAAAGCTGTTAAGCCCGAGCCTCGACAGCTGTCCCGACACCTCTCGACACCTCTATCTGTCGAGAATTAAAGAAAACAGATTTCCAGGTCTGTTTCAAGTCCAATCCGTGTGTGTGTCTTTGGGACTTCTTTTCTCCTAACCCTAGACATATAAAAGGATTATTTTAAGGGCCGTCAAAAAAAGCAACAAGCAGAATTCACAAGATACAAGTTGCTTCTTCTCTTTCATGCAAATTGTGATCTGTGAGACAAAGTTCATGCCCTAGTTCATCTCTGATGATTTGAAGAACTTTGCAGCCAACATTCTTTCTTCCTCAAGTTGGTGAGTGAGTCACGTACTGGGATTCGTGCAAAGGAGTAAGCCGCGTACTGGGATCCGCGCATCACATTGGTTAGTCACGTACTGGGAGCCGTGCATTAAACTGGAGAAATTGTCACTACAGAACAAGTCCAATTGGGTATTGGGGTAAGAGTTCAACTGTAGGTTGGTGAGGTACTGGGATTCCTTACTTGTAACTGCTTGTTGTGATAATAGTGGAGTTTCGGGAGTGGTGACCTTAAATCACCCGGTGGAGTTTTTGCCTTAGGGTTTTCCCCATTCGTGAACAAATCACCGTGTTATTTATTTTCCGCTGCATATCTTAGTTTGGTGATTTGTTTGTGCTACCACGTGATATTATCTGTTAATTTGATTAATTAATAACTGGGCTAATTTAATTAATCTAAGTTATCACAAGGGGTCAACGCATTTGTGGCCTGTCATCGATGTTCTTTCGAAGCGATTCGAACCGAGGACTATTGAGAGGTTTGGTGAAGATGTTTGCCTTTTGGTTGTCCGTGTGAATGAATTCAAGACATACAACCTTATCTTCCACCAAATCACGTATGAAGTGATAGCGAATCTAAATGTTCAAATAGTGTGTAAAACACCTATGAATGTTTAGCCCCCCAAAATTAAAATTACCGACACAAGCTTATAATTAAACAATATATGTGTGGAAAATGAAATATAAGCTATGACCAAATTCGTAACACACTCTAAACCATATTTAATTGCAAACACAATAGCAATTAAAAGGTAAAGAGAAAGGGAAGAGAGATGCAAACACAAGATAATTTGTGAGCCGATCATACCATGCTCTAGGTGCTTGTTTTAGCCCATAGAGTGCTTTCTTTAATCTCAAAACACAATCCGGGAAGTGAGGATCTTTGAAACCTTTAGGTTGTTCAACAAAGACTTCTTCATTAAGAAACCCATTAAGAAAGACACGTTTCACATCCATTTGGTAGATTTTGAAATCCATGATACGAGTAATGGACAAAAGGATGCGAATAGACTCAAGTCTAACCATAGGAGCAAAGGATTCATCAAAATATACTCCTTCCACTTGAGTGTAACCTTGAGCCACTAACCCAGACTTGTTTCTTATTATCTTATCATCCTCATCGGTCTTATTTTTGAAGATCCACTAGGTGCCGATGATATGAGCATCTTTGGACCATGAGACAAGTTCCCATACATCGCTCCTCACAAATTGAATCAGTTCTTTATGCATTGAATCCACCCAATTCTCATCTTGAAGAGCTTCTTCTATCCTTTTTGGTTCAAATTGAGCAAAGTAACAATGATAAGTCACATGGTTTGCAACAAGCGTGCTCCCTTTTCTAAGATGAATGCTTTCATCTATAGACCCAATAATATTACTTTCTAGATGATTTTTTACCACTCTAGGATGATGGATTCTTTGAGGTGGACACTTTATCATTCCAGGAGACTGGAGGATGGATTTCTGGAGGGGTGAGAGAGCTTGAGGATCTAGACAATGATCTTGTCTCCATTCTAGAGTTCACGGGAGTAGATTCTTTTTCCAGTGGCCGTTCTTCCATTTCAACACCTTGGGCTTCAATCTCAACAACGGTTTCTTTGGACCTTTTTCCTCCTAAGCTTTCTGTTCTTATGGGTCCCATTAAATCAACACAGAGAAGCTCTAAACAACGTGATGTAGAGATCACATTCACCTTTTGATGATTCGCCTTTGTTTGTTTTCCCATTTAACAAGCACCACAAATGGTCTTCTCCACCTTCTCGAATTTTGGGAGCCCTACAATAGCTTCAAATTTAGACACTTTCGCCACTTGTTTGAAGTTTGCATGACCGAATCTTTAATGCCAAAGTTCCAACACATCAACTTGGGCACTTCTACAAGAGATATTTGGTTTAGGAACAACTCCATAGCACTTGTCAGTGGTCCTATATCCCTCCAAGGCTTGAACCCTAACTTCATTTATGATCACACATCCCTTCTTTGAGAATTAAACAAGAAAGTCCTTATCACATATTTGAGTGATGCTCAAAAGATTTGCCTTAAGCCCTTTGATGTATAGAACATCTTTCAATAAAGGTAGCCCTGGTATCTCAAAAACTCCTTTGCCAAGAACTTGAGTATGGCTTCCATCCCCAAATGTTCCATAGTCATCACCTTCTCTTTGAGAGACTTAAATAGTGATTTATCTCCTGTCATATGATGAGAACATCCACTATAAAGATACCACAAACTAGAATTGAATACCTTCAAAGAGGTGTACACAAATAAGCAAGCATGAGATAAGCATTCTTGACCTTTAAAGAGGAAATCATCTTCATTTTCTATTCTCTTACTAGATTGAATTCTCCTTTTAAGATGATCAACCTTGTCACACAATATATTATATTTCTTCTTTTATACTTCTCTGTCAATGAGTTTTACTCACATAGACTATTGTGTAAGACATGGTTCTTGTGTTCAAGATATTTTAGCATGTGAATGAACATTCTAGCATGTTTTTTTGTTTTTAGTAGCTCTAGGAGTTCATTGTTAGGAAAATCTTTAAAAATCTAATACTATATATAAAAGCAGAAGCTTTTTGCTATAATTAAGGAGGTGCAATGTTTCACTAATGTTAAAATACTATTTGGGAGCCCTTTGTATAAAACGAAATTAACCGCTTAAAACACAAACAAAAAAAAAAAAAAACCAAAATAGACGTACACTGCAGAAAGAAAAGGAGAGAGAAATAGAGGGAGACAATGAGTATACGAAGAAAGAAGCAGAGGGAGGCGACGAAATCAAACATCTGCCGCCATTAGAGAGACAGGACATGTACCCATAACCGGTAAAGTTATTGTTTTTGTTTTTTTTTTTTTGTTTTTTTTTTTCCTTTTCGTTCTCAAATTTGGGAATTGAATTTAATTTAGGTTTGAATTTCTTGGTTAGATTGGTTTAGATTTTGATTCATATGCTATACAAAACCTATCTTTTTTTTTTCATTGTTCAAATTTATGGATTAATTTTTATTTAGATTTGGTTATATTGGTTGGATTGATATCAATTTAGGTGTTTGGATTAAATTTGATTTTGATGAAGGAATCTGGGTAAGAATGCTTTAGTTTAGGGTATTCAAGTTAAATTAGGGATTGGGTTTTTATAGTTTTTTCAATAAAAAGAAAACTAACTGCTTGAAAAAACAAACCTACGATACAGAGATAGAGGAGGAAAAAAAAAAACTTACAACACAGATATAGACCATTGTCCGTTCCCTCGCTGGACTTAGACAACCGGAACCGCAAGCACATAGAGAAAAAAAATCTGCCACCATCAGATTGTTGGAACCAGCACTGGTATATTTTTCTTTTTCTTTTTTTTCTTTTTTTTCATATTTGGGTATGTAATTTTACTTTTTATTGAGTTTTTTTGTTGTATAAGTTTAGAATTGATTTTAGCTTTCATTTGTTTTTGTATTGGGTTTTTGAGTTCTCCATGAAATTTTCATTGGGATCAAATAAGTATAGAATTGAATATTACACTGATATTTCTTTTTTCTTTTTCAATCCTATTTTAGGTTTTTTTTTGGTCGAAACCACATACACACAGAGATATAGGTTGGAAGGCACAAAGAGAGAGGTTGCATACCCATTACTCCATAATTGGTCCTTTACTCCATAATCGGTAAAGTTATTGCTTTTTTTATTGTTTTTTTTTTCATTTTCAAATTTGGGGATTGAATATGATTTAGGTTTGAATTTCTTGGTTGGATTGATTTAGATTTGGCTGTTCTGCCATGTAGAAAAAATACCCACTTAAAAAAAAATCGTGTAAAACAAACTTGAAATGCCACACTCAAAGAAAATCGATGCATCTATTTGAACCAAAAGAAAAACGATGTATCTGTTGCTATTTCTGTGATGTATGTCCATGGGCTGTATTTCTGTTGCTGCATATTCTATTTTCTGCAAAACAGGTTCAGGATTTTGTACATAATCTGTGCTTACAGGGGGCTGAGTGTAATATCTGTTGCTTTTTCTATGATGTATGTCCATGGGTTGTATTTTTGCTGCTGCATACTCTATTTTATGCAGAACAAATTCAAGATTTTCTGCATAATTTGTGCTTACAGGGGGGTTGAGAGTAATATCCGTTGTTGTTTCTTTGATGTATGTCCATGGGCTGTTTTCTGTTGCTGCATATTTTGTTTTCTACAAACAGGTTCAGGATTTTCTGCATAATCTGTGCTTACAGGGGGGTGATTGTAATATCTGTTGTTGTTTCTGTTTTTGTATTGTATGTCCATGGGCTGTATTTATTTTTTTGCATATTTTGTTTTCTACAGAACAGGTCTTTGTTCCCTTGTATTTATGTTACAGGGTTGTTATGTGTTTGTACATGTATTTCCCTTTTATCAAATATTTACTTTAAAGCATATGTATCCAATTACAAAATAATACGGGTATTTTTTATTTTATTTATTTTTATGAGTGCTTCTTCTTGCATGTATGGCAGTAGGGAATGACTTTGTAATGAGTCTCCTATCGTTTGTCCTCTAGATCATACAAACATGTATATTCATGACCCCGTGTTGATTCTCTAAAATCATATTTTAGAAGTGATTCAAATTCTATTTTCATTTTTTTTAAGGAGATCATAATTGGAGATATTTGTAATTAAAGGAATAAAGTAAACATACTACAATGATGACCAATTAGAGACGCAGGGAGAAGAGTGGCATTCTAAAATATTGCAAAAATCATTCTCAACTTACATCCTTATTGGTATAGTTTTTTATTCAAATCTCTAGCCTCGGCTCTAAAAGGCTTCTATTCTTCCTACTAAAATTGATTGATTTTTTTTTTAACTATTAATATACATCACAACTGAAAGAAAAATACAACAATTGCGTTTATGCTTTGATTGCATCACATGGTAGAAATTCAATAAACAAAGCATAAAGTAAAAACCCTAGAAAATACAAGTTGGCCTCTCAAATTAGTTGGATTGAACTAAGGGTGTCTATGAAGCAAATACCTACTCTTTTTACTTGGTAACACTATATGAATATTATATTGTTTGTGGCCAAAATGAGACCTTGATATTTAATATTTTTTGGATACTATTGATGAAATTTTAAGAGTTCATTCTTATTTGTGAATGTTCAGAAAGTAATTAAGATGCCTTTAGGATCCAGATGGATCTCCATAGACTTATGGGGGATAAACTTGGTAATAGATGTGTTACCTCATATAAATTGTGTATTCATTTATTTACGTTTTGTATACAAGTGAATATTATGATGAGGAGGTTGCTGGTAGAGTGTATGATCTTTCTACCTTAAATAGACAATCTATATTAGTTGTTAAATGAGTAACATATTCAGTTTTATACAAGGTTGAGATTTCTCAATTATATATAAAAAATTGTAATATTCAGTTTGATTTCTGTACATGGTTGAGATTT
This sequence comes from Castanopsis chinensis, assembly GCA_032878915.1. Classification (NCBI taxonomy): domain Eukaryota; kingdom Viridiplantae; phylum Streptophyta; class Magnoliopsida; order Fagales; family Fagaceae; genus Castanopsis; species Castanopsis chinensis. The sequence goes on from JAVQMG010000084.1 coordinate 2,213,670, forward strand.
CTCACAGTTAAACTAGCCTTCATTTGGGTATTATTCAATGTTTTGTTGCTTTAATACAATTGGTAGGCTTCACCCATGGTTTCTTACATTTTTATTTTTTTACATTATAAACATTGTCTGCATTTTCCTTTGGTGTAGTAGGTATTGTCATAAAAAAAAAATTAAAAAAAATTAAAAAAAAAAAGAAGTGAAATTGATAATTTGGTATAAATTAGTGGCACTACATCTTTGGAATCACTCTTATAGTGAGAATGTGATTTGTTTTTGGGCTAAGTGAATTCTGTGAGACTATTTACTACTGTAGTTGATGTAATTCATAGGTACTTACTATAGGATTTGAATTTCATGATATTTTAATTATTAATTATTGTTAGTTGAAGACACTGCTACTTGCTTCAAGCAAAAACAAAGACAACTATTATCTCTCTTGGACCACCCTGAATTTATTTTGTTTATCTTTTTGGAACTTTGGAACATGCTTTAAATAATTAAATCTTTTTTTTATAAAAAAAATAACTAACTCTTGGAGTCAAAAGAAAGAAAAAAAAAAAAATCACTTTCTTTCATTTTATTGAGTGCATGTGTGATGAAGGAAAACAATTTTTTTTTTTTTTGGGTCTATTTCAAATTTTGTTGAATGAGCAAGAAATTGCAAGATTACATTTCATTTTCTCTATCTAAGACTCCTTGAGTTTAGGTTTCTTTCTTGCAATTTTAAAAAAAAAAAATTTTTTTGTATTATCTAATTATGAAAATTTTTAAATTTTCACCTTTGGTTTGTCTTTTGTAATAAATAAAAGGATCCCGCACAATGGTTATAAGCTATTCTTTGATGATAACTTGATATTATCCAACAAACTGATGTGAATGCTCTTAGGGTGTGTATGTATCTATATCTATCACACACATTGAATCCCTATGTATACTTGAGATTAAAAGTTACTATTTGGCTCATATATTCAACACTATTCATTCTAAATAAAGAAATGGATTACTTTACTTTATCTTGGTTGATTCAAGCAAACTTTTAAAATTGATCATCCTTATGTTTATAAATTTTTTTGAACAGCTTAGATTTATAAAGAATATGATTATTATACATAAAAAGAGAATTTTATAAGGCACCGTTGCATCATTGTTTCACCCTATATACATGAAGAACTATGACAGGGAGTTGCAGTAATAAATAATAATCTTTGTTGGCCCTCGCCATTCTTTTACTATATATACATATGTTCTTCTGTTTTTGTTTCTTTTTTATTTTTTTAATTTTTTTTCCCAGTTGGTTGATGAGGAAGGGGATGGAATCTTGATTTTGATCTGAATTTGGTTTATTGTCCAGATGATGGCACTTACACTATGAACAAAGTTCTAATTCAGAATACTAAACAGTTGGAGTTGGTGAGGAAGGAGATCTGTGTTTCCTCACTGTTCAATCATCCCAATCTGCTTCCACTTCTTGGTCATGCTATCATTTCTGTTAAGGTAATCAGTCAGAGTGGTTATTCCTATCTAATTTACAATTGTTATTCATATATTTTTCTTATAAAACTTGACACTTATAGAATTGTTACATGACTGTTGCTTTGGTTGGACTACTTTAGTATAAAATTGATGGTATCAAACCATAGTTTGGCTTTGACTTTGGTCACTAAGCCACAAGAAGTTAAAACATTTCATTTAAACACAAGGAAATGTGGTAAACACATTGGCAGTTATTATTGTTGGGGTTGCAATGTTGCGTACCTTGAAGTTCAAGAGCATGAGGTCTTGCCATGTGTGCAACTTAGTTGTCATTTCTCCTTCTTCTAGGTATTCTTCAAAAAGTGGTTGTTCTTGCTTCTTACGTTCCAATTTTCTTTGCCATTGCTACCTCTCTCTCTCTCTCTATCTCTCTTGCGCACGCCCCTCTTCTCTTCATCAAAGTTAAACCACCTCAAATGAGACTACCAAAAAAAAAGGTAGATAATCACTACTCAGGAAAAAAGAAAACAAGAACTTGACGGCTAAAAGAGACTATCACTGATACAAAAGAAGCAATCTTCAAAGGCCAGGCCTGGCCTGACTTGCTTTAAATTGAAGATCAATCATTCTTCTTTCAAATTCAAACGTGTCACTATATGTATGCAATTGTTTTATCCCTTCATTTGCATATTTCATTTGGAAGATCAGCTTTATAAAAAGAAAAAATGGTTGGTCAAACTTTTTTGTCATTAAACTTGCAGGAAAATTTTAGAAGGGAAAGAAGAAGCGGTGGTGGAGGAACTTTTTGTGATAGCGTGGATGTTGTGCAATTAAAGAAATTAATTACTTCTCAAATAACAGTACAAATTATCTAGTGTGATGGCCAAATAGGCCATATGTTTTGCTGCAAGAGATGTCCTTCAAGATAAACTTTGAAGGAGCAATGTTTAAAGAACAAAGCGCATTTGGAGTAGGAGTTTTTATACGAGATGATAATTGGTAGCTCATTGTTGCATTGAGTTGCAAAGGGAGAGCAATTATGGATATAGAGGAGGCAGAACTAGCAACAGTTGGCCAAGCTATTAATTTTGCAATCGGAATACGTGCACGAGATATCATCTTAGAGGGAGATTTAGCAAGTTTTTTTTGACATGCTGTGATATGAGGAAGAAGATAATTCATGCTGGGAGTTGTGGTGGAGGAAGCAATATTAAGAATGAATCTGTTCAAACCAAGGAAGGTAAAGCAATTCTAGGTGAGAGGTGAATCAGCATGCGTATTTATTGGCGTGACTTGCTTATTGATTGGCTAAACACTGATGTAATGAATATGAATAGTATTTAATGCAAGTTATCTTTGATTAGTTTAAGAAAAAAAAAAAGACCAATGCCCCAACATACTATCTCTCTCTAAAATGCTTCCAAAGAAGAAAAGTTTCAGTTGGTCCATATACTCTCTGGTGGTTTTGATATATGATTCTTTGTTTTCCACTTTGTATTTCATTTGTTTCGACTCTTTCTTTTTTTTTTAAATATTATTATTGTTATTTTTTGTTGGATAGGTTTAGATTTGATTCGTTTTTGTTTTGGGTTTTAGGGTTTTCTATCAAAATGTTTGTAGATATTTGCTTTTGTTTCGTTTTATTTATTTATTTTTTTTCGTATCAATTTAGGAATTTGGATTCATAACCCTTTTCCTCCCTATTTGTTAAATTCAGGGAAACCCCTCACAGTTTATGACAGGAATTGCATGTAAATCATTTAGTAGATAATGTTTGGTTGGAGGACACCTCTTATTCTTTGAGTTTCACACTATAGAATACATTCAAAGATTGTATGTGCAGCAGCCAATGTGGCATGACCACAAAGTTGAAGCTGCAAAGGAGTATCAAACATTTGCAGTGTGAATTACTCTTTAATCAGCATTTGGTTGCTACAAGATTCACATGCAAATAAATCATTGTAATATACTGAATTCCAAAAGAAAATAAACAATTTTAAACACATCAAATTATGATTAAGCCTTAAATGAAATCTAATTGATAAAGAACATAAATGTCATGCCAATTGATGCCAGGTTATGTCTGTCTTTTAGAATGACACCTAGACATTAGCATCATTATCTGAACAACTAACCATCCACCCCCTTCCATATTTTACTATCGCATTAAGTATAATATATTAAGTTGATTTTTTTCTAACTCATAAAATGATCCCGCGCATTGCGCGGGTTAAACGCTATACTTATAGAGTCATTACCACAAACACTTGTACTACAATTCAACATAGCCTTTTCTATTGCTTCATACATAGCTAGAAGGGTCTAAGATTACACTAAGGATATAGAAATCCGTCAAGTGTACCCACTCTAATACCAATTGAATGTTCACTTGGTGTAAAACACTAGTGAATGTTCAGACCCCGAATTTTAAAATAACCAACACAAGCTTATATTCAAACAATATATGTGCGGAAGATAAATATAAGCTATACCCAAATATGCAACTACTCTAAGCCATATTTTAATCACAACTCAGCAGTAATTAAAAGCAAAGAGTAAGGGACAAAGAGAAGCAAATGCAAGATATTACCAGCACGTGTTATCGAAAAGGAAACTGAAATACTCGACAAAAAACCTCTCTGCCACCCTACAAGCGGTAAAATGATCAACTAGAAAATCAGTTGGGATACATGAATAGAAATAGACCCTCCAAGCTTAATCTACCCAATGCACCTAAGCTCTCCAAGCTTCTTGCTCCAATAGGGTTATGCATAACTTTGTCTTCTCTAACTTACCGGATTCCGCAATTAACCCATTGCATCAACCAAATGAATTGGTTCTCTCTTGAACTACTTCCTAAGTACCAAAAACCTTCTCACAGCTATGAATGTGGTGAGGTAAGGAATTGGCTAAAGATCCTCTCAATGGTATGACAATGGAGAGGGTGAGAGTAGAAGAATTTGGAGAATTAAATGTGTAAGATAATGGACGAGTCAATCTTGTTTTTCTCTAGGGTTTCTCTCTCAAAAATCTCTTTGGAAGCTCTCAACATTTTGTGGGTATAAGAGTATTTATAGTAGAGTATCAGAAAGTACGTGAAATGTTATTTTTCTACAAAACATGGTGTTCTAGTGAGTCACTTGTGACTGGGATGAATCACAAGTTCTAGTCGCCAGATAGCAGAATGGCCAGATTGTACTTTTTGTCTTGTAGTGATCTAGCTGTGCTGACCCTTCAACTTCCTACATGTTCAACACATGTGCCTGATTCTGGCGGGCGGCCAGTCACGAGTCAGTCACATGCTCCAGTCACGAGTTGCCTCTTTGATGCACACTCTTGATCAATTCTTCACATTCTCTCTCACACAACCCTTACTTTATTCCCACCTAAATACAGGGTTTTTAAATACTAAATTACAAGCAAATTTGACACGGAATAAAGCCAACATATGACCTTGTAATATATATATATATATATATATATATATATATATATTGTATGCTTGGAAAGCATCATTCTCTTTTTGCCGAATTAGATGTTGGCAAACCAAAATAGCAATAATGTCCTTTCAAGCTATTTCAAATTGGCTCTATGTCTGGAATTCGAGACCCTCTATTATAAACAAAAAGAAAGTACTACAACCCACTAATTTATATTACAAAGAATGGTACTTTTCTAATTTGTACTTTTCGATTTTGCAAGGTTATATAAAGTTATGATACTAATCTGAGAAATACAAAAATTGAAAGGAATGGTAGTTTGGTGTTCATTTAAATCTAAAACTCTGCCACTATATTATAGAAATTGATGATTTCAATGATGCCTCCTTCTCACTTGAGGAAACCCTTGAGGACTACCATAAAATTGATTATTACTATCATCATTTTCACCATTTTCATAGTCCTATCAAGTAAGTAATTAAGATCTCTCTCTCATGGATCCACTGTTAATACTGTTTTATTAATACCAATCACAACAGGTCATATTAGTAGTTGAGAAAAAAATAAAAATAATTGATGTAGCTAAAGTCTGATTGATCCATTTTTTATACACTGTTCGGTTCAGCATCAATGATATAGACTTCAAAAATGGGTTTGAAAAGACATTCCAAATTGTATGCCGATTGGTTTAAGAATTTCCTCAACAAATAAATAGTCATAACAAATTATTAATGATGTCCATGTTGAACTATCTAATAGCATCGAACCATCTCCAAACTACAAACTTTAAGATCATTTTTTTTGTCTATTTATCATTTATATTCTCTGAATAATGTTTGTATTCAATGAAATTTAAAGGGGGGGGGGGGGGGGGGGGGGGGGGGGGGGGGGGGGAAGGCTCTCCTACTTATTGTGGCAATCTCACCCAACAATTTTGAGATCTGTCGCTTGTTGTCAAATTCTCCTCATGACTGTAAGCATCATGTAATTGAATGCCCTGTTGGGGAAAAAATATATACAAAAACTGTAAGCATCATGTGCTTAAAATAAGTGTTACTTAGTTTTTCTGTTTTTTGTTTATTTCTTTGTTTTTTGTTAAATGAAGACAATAGATGAATGGATGAAAGATTATACCTTTTAATCCCATTCTTATCTTATTAGTGATGAAGGGAGAACTAATTATAAAAATTGACATTTTGATCAAATAGAGTTTAAAATAGATAATTTGATTTTGTTGTTTTGAAAAAGTGCTTAAATAAAATAGAAAAAAAAAAAGTTTCTATGATAAAATATATCAATTTTTTTAAGAGCTGATGCAAATGGTCAAAGTTTATAACCTAAAGGATATTTATAATTCTACGTGGTACATACAATGTCAAACAAGTAAGATTATGTTGTACTAAGATATTTCTTGTCATTTTCTATGATTTTTTGTTTTTGTTTTTTTTTCATCTCTATTTGAATCTTTTCTAAATAAGTAAGATTATGTTGTACTCCCCTCTTCAAAAAACCGGCAGATTCTACCTAGTGCTACACCAAAAAACCCAAAATCAATATGGCTTTTCAAGACTATCCAGGCTTAGGCCTCCTAGTTCTTCATGGCTTATTGACTAATGTCATTGCTGTTTCATCAAGCCATGACACTGCTTCATTCAACCGTACCAGTTTTCCCAAAGTTTTTATTTTTGGGACAGCATCAGCGTCTTATCAGGTAACTAAGTCACAGTTCTCTCTATGTTAATTTGTATCATAGTTTTATTTTCTTTTTTTTCAAATGTCTAGGGGATGTCAAGCACATGTCAATATTATTATGTGCACGAGTGTCATTTCAAATTTCTATTATGAAGGTGCAGCAAAAGAAGCTGGCAGAGGACCAAGTATATGGCACACTAACACTATTGAACTTCCAGGTCACTTTTTCTCTCTCTCCAACAATATGATACCTGAAAGTATGAATTTCCAATGAAATGGTATGCATTATTGAGATCAAATTTAATTCTGGAAAATTTTATTTCAAGGCCTCTCAATTTCATTCATTTCGTGATTAATTTTTAGATTTATTAATGTATAGAATTTTGTTTTCTTTAAACTTTTGAGTAACGTAATGGTCTATACACTTTTGAGTAACATGAATCAGTAAAATTATAGGAATACAAAATAAGGAGATTATTAAGTTATGAACACAATATTTTCACAATAATTTTAAAATAAAACCTAAGTGGATAACTAATAACGGCTGGTAATAAAGCGATGTAAATGGTGGATCAAGATGAAAACTATTAGCTTTGTTATAAAACTGTTGTGTGCATTACTCGTATTTTATAGTAAAGATTACATACACAATTCCCTAAATTGTAGGGATTTACAATTAGAACAAATCAAATAAACTCAAGGAATGTACCACTATTACAAATTAAATCATGGATTTGTAATGGATGCACTATAACAAACAATGCCTTTAATGACAAAATTTTCCGTCACTATACATACAGTATCATGATCTCCTAAGACATACTAAACTGGGTTGCCAAATGTCTTGGCGAATGAGCCGATGACAATATTCATCACCAAATTGTTTAATAATTTAAAAAAATTATATCAAGATAATATAACAATAAGTCATTTAGATTTTGTTCCATTATTAGTAAGTTAAAAAATATCAAGATAATATTAATAATATTTATTTAAATATATTGGTGACCCAACAATATCTACACCACTTTTTTTTCAACCATCTATGAGACTATGACTGTGTTTGAGCCTTTGAGGATACTCACATAGAATTAATTTTTTTAAAAGAAAAAAAAAAAAAAAAAAAGAAAGAAAGAACCACGACAACGTAAAACAAGTACAACTTTACATTCCAATATCTTTTGGTATTTATTTTTCTTCCTAAACATACCAACCTGGGTCGCAATGACAGCTCTATTTGTATGTCACTTGTAAAAAAATAAAAATTTATGCATACAAAAAAAATTTATGTAAATAATTATTTTAAACTAATATGTTCAATGATTACCGGACTTGAAACATATATATATATATATATATATATATACACTTTAAAAAATACATATTATATACTAAATTAATCTATTTTAACTACCCTAATAAAAATGTTGAACTCTTTTACTTGAGATTTATAAGAATTTAAGTTCAATAAATATAAGAATAATACTACATCCACAACATTTTCACAATAAATCTAATATGGCAAGCTTTTACTAATTCTAATTTAAGTTCAATATTGACATGTTTTACCCACTAATAACAGACTCACAACTTATTGTATAAGATTTGTTATGAAATTGTTGTGGTCACTTTATTATTCTCATATCAGCATTTTCAATTTGCACTTTATCTTTCATTAGTCTATTTTTTTTTTCCTATTCTCTTTGTTAGTGCCAAAAAAATTGTAATATTTTTCGTATTTGGATTTTTTTTTTTTTTTTTTTGTGAAGTTAATATATTCAAATTGTATTTTTATTAAATTTTATATAATTTAACTTAAAAACAATTCCTAAAGCAACCACTGTTGGATCGCCAAATTTCTTGGCAATGAAAATATTCATCACCAAATTGTTTAATAATTTTTAAAAAATATATCAAGATAATATAACAGTAAGTTATTTAGATTTTGTTCGATTATTAGTAAGTTAAAAATATCAAGATAAGTGTGTGTGTGTGTGTGTATATATATATATATATATATATATATATATATAAATCTCTTCTAGAGACTTAAATCTGAGCTCTTACTCTCTCTACACTTCACAAGCACTGGTCTAATTACTAATTCTTAAATAGTAAAAGAAAAAAGAAAATCTTTTGATGTTCTCTAAATAAAATATTAACTTACAATGAAATTGCAGATTGGATAAAGGATGGAAGCAGTGGAGATGTAGCTAACGATCAATATCATTACTACAAGGTATATATGTTGTTTCATGTTCATAATAAAAATTGAAAAGAAAACCACTCATATTAATTAGCAACTAATTACCAATTGTCTTGTAGAACAATTGCATAGTTTATTTTTTATTTTATTTATTTTATGGGGAAATTGCATAGTTTGGATTCTAAGTATTAGTTTTTTTTATATGGAACCTCTCATAAATGCTTTGTCCTTTATGAAAGATTAGAAAAATTATAAGACCACATAAAATGGTATAACTTATATCATAATTGTTCATGTAATAGAAAAACTGGTGAGTTCATGCAAAATGTACAAACAGTCAATCACACATATAAGATAATTGTGGTAACAAACAAAAAACAAAAAACAAAAGAAAACTCCCAAAAAATAGCTTTGACAACGGGAAAAGAGGGAAATAGTTACATAGTAATATGACACAGATTTGGCTTTTCTACATTTTGGCTGCCCATTTATATTTTCCACATGATTTTTCTTTGTCTTTGCAGTCTTGTAGTACGACGTTCTTTTTCTTGTCTTTGCAGCTTCACGGAATGGGATCCCCATTGGTCCACCGGTATGTACTTGCTAGCTAAAATACATATCAACATTTTTGTTCTAGTAGTTAGAGGGAAAAAAAAAAAAAAAAACTTTTTTTTTTGTATATTGATGGTACTAAATAATTATAAATATGATTGATTCCATATTATTGATATAATGAATATCTTAATTTTTGTAATCTTTTATCTTGCAATTAAATATAAACACATTGTGTTTTGGCCTTATGTTAGTATCCCTAAAAAATTGCAGACTGCTTCAAGTTGGCTCCATGTTTATCCTAGAGGATTTCAAGATATTTTGCTCTACATAAAGATGAAGTACCACAATCCTCTAATTTACATCACCGAGAATGGTAATTTTCTCTAACTTCTTTTTTCTTTTATTATCCAAAAAGGTCATGAAAAATTGGAACTCTATTGGTAGTTATTGGATTTCCATTTGAAACTAACTTCCTCCAACTATATTTGCAGGAATTGATGAGTTCAATAATGCCACCATGTCGCTCAAGGAAGCCCTTGTTAACCCCCAAAGAATTGACTATTATCATACACATCTTTTGTTTCTTCATAGGGCTATCAAGTAAGTGCAATAGCTCTCTCTCTCTCTCTCTCTCTCTCTCTCTCTCTCTCTCTCTCTCTCTCTCTCTCTCTCTCTCTCTCTCTCTCTCTCTCTCTCTCTCTCTCTCTCTCTCTCACACACACACACAATTACACAATTATAGAATTCTAACTTGATTTCATTTCTTTCTTTGGTATATACAGGGGTGGTGCGAATGTTAAGGGATATTTTGCATGGTCATTGTTGGACAATTTTGAGTGATCCTTTGGTTATATTGCTAGATTCGGAATCAACTTTGTACACTACAAAAATGAGAATAAAAGATACCCCAAACATTCTGCCCGTTGGTTCAATAATTTCTTCAAGAAGTAGATAAGAACCATGCTCAAATTATGAGTTATCTATTAGCAATGGATAGTTTCCAAACAATAAACTGGAGATAATTTCTTTTTTGATAGGCCAAATTGATTAATTAGCCAAGTTTAATTAATTAATCAAATGAACATACAAAATATGTGACAGCACAAACAAATCACCAAATAACTAAATATGCAGCGGAAATTAAATAATATGGTGATTTGTTTAAGAATGGGGAAAACTGACACAGCAAAAATCCCACCGAGTAATTTTAAGGTCACCACTCCCAAGAATCTCCAATTATCAAAATAAGCGGTTACAGGTAAAAGAATCTCAGTACCTTATACCAACCTACAGTTGAACTCTTACCCTAATACCAAATTGGACTTGTTCTGTAATGACAATCTCTCCTTGTATTACACGGTTTCTAATCCGTGACTAATTAAAAGATGCGCGGATCCCAATACACGACTTAATCACCAACTTGAGAAAGATGTTGACTGCAAAGTTCATCAGTTCATCACACGACGAAGATCATGAAGTTACTTGTTTACAAAACCCTACGGTGTACAAAACACAGTAGCTTCTTGAAGATGAACTAGGGCAACTAGGTTTCTGATCACAATTTGCATAGACAACACTTTGCTCAATACTCGTGCAAACCTAGACGGCCCTTAAAATAATTCTTATGTATGTTTAGGATTGTGAGAAAAGAAAGTCTAAACACATACTTACGAATTGGATGAAAAACAGCTCTGAAAAATTGAGTTTCATAAACCTCGATAAATAGTTATCTATCGAGATAGTTGTCGAGCCATGGGCTTCAGTTGCTTTTAAATCTCGATAGATACTAGCTGTCGAGCTTTAATGAACAACACTTTCTTACTTGATTCTTAGACGGACTTGCATGGTTTTAACACTTGAACTTGAAACCTTGTTCCGTGAAGTATTAAACACATCTTAAATATGCCCAATTACAAGTAAAGTGTGTTTTGTTAAATGATTAGCCAATTACATAAAATGTTAACATATGTTCTTAATATCAATTACATATGTCCTAACATCAATTACATATGTCCTAACATTTTCTATTTTTACGTTCTTTAAATTATATAACTTGCATGGAACACAAGACCCTAATGCCGAAATGCTTGTTAAATACTATATTATTTTATGAGTTTTAAACAAAAGATTCTTCTTCTTTTTTTTTTTTTTTTAATTTTTGATCTCTCATTGGTGACTGATTACCCAAGTTCACAAAAAAGCAATACAAACTAATAAGTACTTGTCTACTAGTTTATTTTTGGAGAAGAGGCTCTCCGACTTATTTTGGCAATCATGTACTTGAATGCCCTTAAGGCTCGTCAATGGGCCGGGTCGGGTCGGCCCGACCCATTTTTACTTGGCCCATGGGCACAATGGGTTGGGCATAATGGACTATTAATTAATTAATGAGCCAGTTCAGACTAGACCGAAATAGAAAACCTCAGCCCATGATCCTGCCCATGGGCAATGTCCATTTGTCTTTAGCGAGCTGGGCTATCGGGTTAGGCCTAATGGACTACCTATGAGCTTGTATTAGCATATTATTTTATTATTTTTATAGGGAAAACATTAATTTTTTATAAGGGAATAATCAATCTATTTTTTTAAAGAAAAGAATTAAAGAATTTAATACTTAATTACAATTTTACATTCAAATCTAGTTAATTTTTTGTTTTGTTGATGGAAACCTATTTAATTTTTTTTATTATGGCTTTAAATAGTTTTTTATTTTATCTTTAATAAAAAAAAATGTCAAATGGTTAATTCAAATTTGTTAGACTACTAAAAAAATATATATTTAGTAAACTAAGTTTAGCATAATTACTTTGAGTATCTTAATGGTTGAGGGAGCTCTCTTAAGAAATTTCTTTATAATATCTTAAGAACAATCCTTCATACACTTCTTATATATTTTTGTTATGAATTATGAGTTATTGGGCTGGGCCAATGGGTTAGGCCAATGGGCTAGGCAACAGGTTGGACAATTGGGTTAGCCCACCGAATACCCATAGGCATAAAAACTAGCCCATAGCCTAACCCACTGGGCTAATGGGCTATCCATGAGTCTCAATAACAACGGGCCTGGCCGGGTCGCCCATTAGCCCTGTGGCCGGTCGGGTTTCTAGTTCAGGCTATAGGTCGTGAGCTATTTGATGACCCTTAAATGCCCTAGAGGCCAAAAAATATATACTAAATATAGACTTACTTAAATAAGTCTTACTAAGTGGATAAGCGGATCACAGATTATACCTGCTAATCCCATTCTTATCTTAATTAATAGAATAAAAATAAAATAGAAAAAATAAATTTTTATGCTAAAATAGATTAATTTTTTCACGAATTAATATGGATGGTCAAAGTTTGTAACTTAAGGATATCTATAATTTTATGCGGTAAGTACAATGTCAAACATTCAGTTGAACGACAGCTATGATCACTTACATTAGCATGTCCTTTTCCATTTTTTTTCCCTTTCATCTCTACTTTTTTTTTTTTTTCCTAAATAAATTAGATTTTGTAATGCTCCTCTATAAAAACCTGCAGATTATACCTAGTGCTTCACGAAAAGCCATAATCAATTATGGCATTTCGAGGCTATCCAGACTTAGGCCTCCTAGTTCTTCTTGCCTTATTGACTAATGTCATTGCTGTTTCATCAAGTCATGACACTTCATTCAGCCGGACCAGTTTTCCCAGAGGTTTTATTTTTGGGACAGCATCTGCGTCTTATCAGGTAACTAAGTCTATTTTCTCTAGGCTAATTTGTATCATAATTATTTTTTTGTTTCAAATGTCCTGGGATGTGAAGCATATGATCAATATTATTATGTGCACATGTGTGTTCTTTCAAATTTCCAGTATGAAGGTGCAGCAAAAGAAGATGGTAGAGGACCAAGTATATGGGACACCTACACTCATGAACATCCAGGTCTCTTTTCTTTCTCTCTCCAACAATATGAAACTTGAAAGTATCTGTTACCAATGAAATATTATGCAATATTATGATGAAATTTAATTTTGGAAAATACTAATTCAAGTCCTCTCCATTTCATTCATTTCAATATTAAAACTTTATTTAGATTCATCAATGGACAGACTATCATGTTATTTAAAATTTTGTATAACATAATAGTCTATCAACTTTTAGATTTATAAAACTTATTATGAATTACTAAATTTACAAGAATACAAAATATGGAGATTATGTTGGGTAGGATTCCACCCACAATCAGGCCTGTTTTTGTCTTGTATCTATAAGAATGATGCAACGAACAAAATATTTTCAAAAATTTCACAACAGAACTTAGGTACTCACTTGTACCAGTTGTACAAGTGAGTAATGTTATAACCACATACTATTTTACAACATTTTTACAAATTGTTGTTGTGACCAACTTTTTATTGGTTTTTATCTAGACCCGCCATGAACATCGTTTTTTCATTTACCAATAACTATTTATCATATCAGTAGTTTGTAAAAATTTTTGCAAAAAATTTAATATTTCTAGCATTTTTCCTAGTACAATTTAAATCATAAATAATGCTAAAGATACAAATTATTTTACAAAAAAAATTACAAATTGTTAATATGGTGAGTGATTATTAGTAAATGAAAAAATGATATCAATAATAGGTCTAGATGAAAATCAATAAGAGTTTGACCATATCAACATTTTGCAAAAATGTTGTAAAATATTTTATGGTTATAACATTACTCTTAAATCAATGATTTGTAACGGATGGTTTGGAAAGAATTAATGGATTGATATTTGGTAGCCTATTTTTAACTGTATTTAAATTTGAATTAGACTCATTAATCATCTTATTATCAAAATTGATCCATTTCAAATGGAGAATATCGTTTTTCTTACTTGAAAAAAAAAAAAAAAATCACTATGCGGGTTGATATGAGGCTCGAAAATTGAGATGACTATGAGGATTTAGGATTACGAGTTTAGAAGGACTTGGATCAAAGCATATGGTATTAGAACCAAGCAAAACAGTTGCTCAACTCTCTGTACAAATAGTGGCATTGCAAAATTCTTTTTACTTCCTATTTTACACTGGATTTCAACTTTTCTACTGAACTAGCTCTTGGAGGCTAGAGTTTTCGCTATTGCTTGCCAGAGCTTTTGTAGATTGTCAAAACCTGTGGGCCAAATTAGTATTGTAAAGCTCATGCAGACCATGTTCTAGCTTATGAAATTTTGGTGTAATATTTAATTTTAACCATGAAATAATTTATTTTATTTGGGAGGATTTTAATGTTGCGTATTTAGTCAAAACATTTATAGCTCAACTGTTTGACATTTGCCAGTATTTCTAGACAAGATATTTAGAAGGACAAAGTTTTGGTCCAAACATGTTTGGAGCTCTGATCTCCAATCACCATAGAAAGATGACATTTATCCTAATTATGTGTAATGTGTATGATTAACTTAGCTCAACCAACCGAGTCACGTGCTTATGCATTACACATGACAAGACATGTCATAGTTCTATCAGTGATTGGAGCCTTGGACTCCAAACAAGTTTGAGGCCAAACCTTTTCCTATTTTCAATTAAAATTTCCTCTTCTCCAACTATCAAGTTACTATTATTTTTAAATGTCATTTGATCTTCTTGTTTATGGTTGTTTATGGGTCGTAAAGTCAATGATCCAATTTGTTGTTATTAATAGTATTTCTTAGTATGGGAAAATTTAGTGGGTTTCAGTTAACTTAACTGGTAAAGTCTCTGATGGTTGTACAAGAGATTTGGGGTTCAATCCCCGCTTACACCAAAAACTGATTGGTGTCTTGGTCTGATGATAAAGAACTATTATCAGGAGCGGACATCATAGGTTGAAACTCTCTCAAAAAAAAAAAAAAAAAAAATAGTGTGGGAAAATTCAGGGCCCAATACCGATAGTCTAATTTACTAAGCCAAGATTCTCTTTCTTGCACTTTTATTTATTTTCTTGGTTGAAACATTAGTAAGCCGGGTTTTTATTTATTTTTATTTGTTTTTTTAAAGTTTCAACCTATAGTATCTGATCCTATTAATAGTTGATGATAGCTTTGTGGAGGTAGAGGTTGATCTCTAAATCTTTTATTTAAGTATCAAAGACATTGCAAGTTGAGATAATTAATAAAAACCGCTAGGAAGCCAAGACCTATGCAGTCATGCCTGAAGTAAATGTGGTAGTTTAGTATAAGCTAATTAGTACTCTTTCTTTCTTTTTTTCTTTTTTTTTTTTTTTTTTTTTTTTTTGAGAATCCTCTTTCTATCACTTATTTATTTATTTGGTTGATACATTAGTAAGCAAAGACTCGGGCAGTCATGCATGAAGTAAATGTGGCATTTTAGTACAGACTAATTAGTAAACGCATAAAATTGGACACTGTTGTTGGTAAAATGATAACACCTCTCCCTTTATGGCCCAATTTGAATATGAGGGAATTCATTGTCTCAGTGTGGAATGGTAAATTAAAATTAAAGACTGACTGCGTAGAGTGAGCACCATTGAGATTCTTTAAAATTTTTAGGGTAACTTCACTAAAAGATTCTAAAAATTTTTAAAAATAGTTTATTAGATTTTGCTCTATTATTAATATTTTAAATGAATATCAAAATAATATTAATAAAGGTGTATTTAAATATTGTTAAAAATTTTAACAATAAGTTATTTAGATTTTTCTCCATTATTAATAAGTTAAAACTGTTAAATAAATATAATAACAATATTAATAGTACTTATTTTAATATTGATTACTTATCAAAATCTATGACAGAGTTTGAGGATACTTGTCCCCAATTGATTTTTTAAAAAAGAAAAAAAGAAAGAAGAAGAACAACTACGTAAAATGCCACATTCCTATCTTTTCGTATTTATTTTTCTTCATTTTCTCCTCTTCCTTTCCTTCTTCCATAACTGAACTCCAAACTAGAAATAAGTTGTATATGTTATGGTTGTGACTTGAGAGGCTTAAATACTAGTTCCATTTCTCTTGTGGCTCTGTAGTTCTTAGATAGTAAAAGAAAAACAAGAATCCTATGGTGTTCTCTAAATACATTATTAACTTACAATGAAATTGCAGAGAGGATAACAGATAGAAGCACTGGAGATGTAGCTAACAACCAATATCATTGCTACAAGGTGTGTGTATATATGTGTGTGTGTGTGTGTATATATATATATATATATATATATATATATATATATTTTGTCTCATGTTCTTAATTAAAATTGGAAATAAAACTACTCATATTAATTAGCAATTAATTACCAAGAGTTTTGTAGTATAAATATAATTGCATAGTTTGATAACTGAGGGTTCAAGTGGCCGTGCACACAGACACAAACACACACACATATATAAGTGTGTGTGTCTACATATATATTCTGAAGTATGAAAAAAACAAATAAAACAAAACAAAAATGTGCCCAAGAAATCAGCTTTGTCCATCAGAAAAAGGGAAAAACGTTACACAGTTATACAACATTGAGGGATTCATTCACCCCACTTTTTTTTTTTTTTTTTTTTTTTTTTTTTTATTAAGTTAACATCACATTTGTTTATACCAACTTTTATCTTGTCCCACAATTTTAGCTTTCGGCATTTTGAATGTTATCCAAAACCTTTTCTTTCTTTTTTTTTTTTTTTTGATTGACAAAACCCTTTCTTTTTAATTTCACTGAATTTCAATTGACAGTGGACCTTATATTTTATTCAAAATAATTTTTAAAAAATAACTATTGTCCTTGTACCGTACTCAAACACTACTAAAGCCTTTACTATATTGTTTTCTCCTTCATCTCTTTGACTATTTTGTTTTATACTACGGGTTTTTTCTATCAATCCAAATTTAAATTCTTTGAAGAATAGAGGAAAGAAAAGGTTGAATTCAACAATTTTTCTAGAAAGCAATCAAGCTAGTGAAACAAGTATACCGATATATCACTATAATCTTATTTTGAGGAATCAAATTTGATGTCTAAATTTTATGTATTTGGATCAAACTTTTGCTTTTGATTGTTAGTAACTATGAAGTAGTTACTTTTGTTTTTTTTGTTTTTTTTTTAAATTTTAGTGGTATGAAATTTTTAGCTGTAGTTAATTAACATTATAGAGAACCACGAGTGTAATAATGAATGTAAATTGAATTCTAAACTAATTCATATCGAGGTAGATTTTATAAATCTTTCTACAATCCCTCTTTTTGAAGATAATTTCAAAAAATATGAACAATGATCAAGAGCTATTGAGATAATTAAACCAGGTTTGTTTACAATTGTTTGTTCATTTTTTGTTATAATATTGATATTTTTTAAGTTATTCTTTTAAATATTGTCTTTAAATTTTTCCCTCACTTTGAAATCCTAGTTTTGCCACTATGTGTGTGTGTATATATATATATATATATATATATATATATATATATATATATTAGCTTGTAATTAGCCGCTAACAACTTTTCTACATTTTCAAGGCCCAATTACGTTTCCGAATTTTTTAAACAAAAATATTGAGCATATCTAACCAAATATAAGATAATCACAATATAAGAAATCTTCATTTCATATTTTTCCAACGATTTATATATGTTTTGTGATTATACATTGCAGAAAGATATTCGGATTATGAAAAAGATGAATTTAGATGCATACAGATTCTCAATCTCATGGTCTCGAGTACTACCAAGTAAGATTATCTTTTTCATAATCCCATAAAAATTTAGATTTATCTAATGAAAAGGACATAAAAATGGGGTACCACCAAGTACACATCTTAAGTAGAAAACTAAGTGGCTATTGTTTTGTGACCATATTTTGTTTTTAACAAACTCATTTTTGAAACTAATTTCAGAAGGAAAATTAAGTGGTGGTGTGAATAGGAAAGGAATCCATTACTACAACAAGCTCATCGATAGGCTTCTACACAAAGGTCAGGATTCAATATTAAAATTCCAAAATATCAAGAACTTATTTCCCATTTTATAATTCATACTATATTTTTCTATTTCTAAGTACAGGTCTACAACCTTTTGTAACAATCTTCCACTGGGATCTTCCCCAAGCCTTAGAAGATGAGTATGGTGGTTTCCTAAGTCCACGCATTGTGTAAGTGAATGAATTACCAAATATTTACCCAAAAAAAGAAGAATAATTCACCAAATAATCCATGCCTCTTCTCCATCCAATTATAGATGTTTTACATATTAACTGTATCATATATAATTTTGATTTTAAACAACTCCCATTTTAGGGTTAAAAAGAAAAAAGAAAAATTGAGGACATCGATATTAAGTTATAACCTACCATTTGTGTCAAAACCTAAAATTATTAAATTTAACCATTGTTTTAACAATTTCATGTATGGATTTCAAATCCCTTTAATAAGTGGAGCCCAATTCAATGGTTGAGCCTAATAGGTGAAATTTTTAATTTTTAAAAATTGGTACATTGAGTGGAGAGACAAGTTCAAACTCAATACCATCATAAACTTAGTAAGTCTTTATTTTGTCCCAAAAGGTTACGCTATCAAGAAAAAGTAAATTCATTTAGCGATTATTCTAACATATGCATCTAACATTCAGTGATGATTTCCGTGACTATTCGGAACTTCTCTTCAAGGAATTTGGTGATCGGGTAAAGCATTGGATCACACTAAATGAGCCATGGACTTTTAGCAAAAATGGTTATGCAGGAGGATTATTATTTGCACCAGGTCGATGCTCTGCCTGGCAAAATCTAAATTGCACTGGTGGGAATTCAGGAACAGAGCCATATTTGGTGACGCACAACCAACTGCTTGCTCATGCAGCCACTGTTGAAGTGTATAGGAAAAAATATCAGGTTCAACTTAAAATTTTAACATATTAGATTTATAATTTTTTTTTTTTTAAAAAGACCCTAAATGTACGTGGTTGGTTTTCCAAAGAAAAATACTACAGATACAAATTTTTTTATAAAAACTTTTACAAATTATTGATGTGGTAAATGATTATTATTAAATAGAAAAGTAATGTTACTGGTGGGCCTAGATGAGAACTAATAAGAAGTTGCTCATAACAACAATTTATAAAATTGTTGTAAAATAGTTTGTATCTGTAATATTACTCTCTTCAAAATGATACAGTTCCACATAAATAGCAATTTTTAAACTGATTTGGACAATGATAACGAAGTTTGACTTAGATAAATATAAGAAATCCCTTGATAAATGTTCACCATGCAGGCAGCACAGAAAGGTGCAATAGGGATAACGTTACCAAGTCACTGGATAAAGCCATTGTCACATACAATGAGAGACCGCGGGGCCGCACTACGTTCCCTTGATTCCATGCTTGGATGGTAAGTTCTGGTAGATGTTTTTTATTTTTTATTTTATAATTTAATCTTTAAGCAAGATTTAAGTACAATACTTAAATATTGTTCTTTAGGTTATCTTTTTAAGATTTTACTATGTGAATTTTTCGTCATGGGATGAAAGCATATTCAAGTCAAGGGCAGGATCAAAATTAGATCTCTCAATGATTAATTATATATTGAAGTCAAGGGCAAGATTTGGGAATTTTGCCAATGGTTAATTAGTAGCACTTATATATATGTTTTTTTTTTTTTAAGATAAAGTCTTGAATTTTTTTTTTTGAATACTAAAATAGGCCAAAATGGGCATTTGCCCCTTTCGGCAAAACTTTCTAGCAAATGCTCATATTCTAAAACTATCTAACAAAATGTCCCTGTTTTAAACTCGATTGTCTAAAAATCGAGTTTCAATGAAAAATTCAATTTTTAGAAAACCGAGTTATGTGAAATCAAACTTCAAAAAAAAAAAAAAAAAAAAAAATACATGGAACTCGAGTTCTACATAAAATTCCTCACATTACTCAATTTTTATCAAATCGAGTTTTTCGTTAGAACTCAATTTTTTAAAAATCGAGTTCCAAAATAGGGATATTTCGCTAGATAGTTTCAGAACAGGGGCATTTTGCTATATCTTTTGGGCGAAAGGGCCAAGTGCCCATTTTGGCCTACTAAAATAAGTTTTTCTCAAAAAAAAATAAATAAATAAAATAAGTCACTATTCAAAAGTATAGTGAATATAAAAGTCATCTAATAAATATACAAAAGTTATCAAATTTGATATTGAAACATTTAAATAAAAAAATTACTCTTTGGACTTTGGAGGGCTAACTCATTTTTAGGAACTATTTGGTATCAAGTGATACAACGTCAGCAGTATAAAAAACTATTAAGTGAGAGAAATGTTTACAAAAAATAACTCTCTATTAATAAATTAAAAACATGTGTTAGTGGGCAGCTATTTTACACATATTTATCGTTTATTATATTTTAATATGATGACATGGTAGTATCATTGATACAAAATACTATGTCCATTTCTAGGGGTCAAATAATTTTTTTCCAATGCCTAAGTATTAAAAAGTTTGATTTTAAAATTTTCTATTGTTTTTGCAGGTGTATGGACCCATTGACAAATGGTTACTATCCGCATAGCATGCGATTTCTTGTTGAAGACCGATTACCCAAGTTCACCAAAGAGCAATCCAAGCTGGTAAAAGGGTCATTTGATTTTATAGGATTAAACTACTATACTGCTTACTATGCAACTTATGCCCCTCAACCTACTTGTGATAGAGCAAGTTACACGACAGATTCTGCTGCTAATCTTACTGGCAAGTACAAATCCAACACTTGCAGCTATGCTTATGAGTTTCTTATGTATCTAATATGGTAATAATAACTAGGCCATTCTTTTTATTGTCTTTGCAGCTTCACGGAATGGGATCCTCATTGGTCCAGCGGTATGTTCTAGCTAGCTAATTACATAACATGTTCATTCTAGTAGTTAGAGGAAAAACAAACAACCTTCTTTTTTGGTAAATTGAAAGTACTCAAAGGCCTAGCATTCTAGAAATTTCATAGAGAAAATAGTAAAGCTACTATCAATTTTAGTGGAACAAAAGCATAAGGTGACCTGATAATAAATATGATTAATGCCATATCAATGATACAATGAATATCTTTTATATATATATATATATATATATATATATATATTCTATCTTGCATTTAAAGATAATCACATCATTTTGTCTAATGTTAGTTTCCCTTAAAAATTGCAGTCTGCTTCAAGTTGGCTCTATATTTATCCAAAAGGAATTCGAGAGATTTTGCTCTATATAAAGAGGAAGTACAACAATCCACTAATTTACATCACCGAGAATGGTAATTTCCTCTAACTCCTTTTTTTTTTTTTTTTTTTTCTTTTTTATTATCCCACAAGCTCATAAAAAATTGAAGCTTTATTGCTAGTTATGAGATTTCCATTTGAAACTAAATTCTCCAAACCATATTTGTAGGAGTGAGTGAATTCAATGATCCTACCTTGTCGCTTAAGGAAGCCCTTGCTGACCAACAAAGACTTGAGTATCATCGTGACCATCTTTGGTATCTTCTTAGGGCTATCAAGTAAGTGCAATCTCTCTCTCTCTCTCTCTCTCTCTCTCTCTCTCTCTCTCTCTCTCTCTCTCTCTCTCTCTCTCTCTCTCTCTCTCTCAATTATAGAATTCTAACAAGATTTCGCTTCTTTCTTTGGTATATATAGGGAAGGCGCTAATGTTAAGGGATATTTTGCTTGGTCATTATTGGATAATTTTGAGTGGTCCTCTGGTTACACCATTCGATTCGGAATGAACTTTGTAGATTATAAAAATGGGAATAAAAGATACCTTAAACATTCAGCCCGTTGGTACAAGAAATTCCTCAAGAAGAAGATATGGACTATGCTGAAATTATGAACTATCTATTAGCATTCAATAAATTGAAGATATTTTCTTCTTCATTTGCATGCTCTTAAAATTATGAATCGGTATGGAGCTCGGATCCAATGTAGAAATGCTTGTGAAATAATATATTATTTTATATATAAAATATAGAAAACACTCCAATTGGTTTGAATTCCAAGAAGAAGGAAAATTTTAGAACTACTATAAATTTTACTATAAAATCCTTATAAAATGATGTGTCAAGTATATAATTGGTGTCATTTTAAAAAATATTATGTGGATATTTAAATGGCTTTTGTAAGGCGAAACTACAATATTAGTCTCTCAAGTTTATCCTGTCTGCACAATTGGTCCTTCAATTTTCAGCTGAGCGCAATTAGTTCCTCAAGTTTAAAAAATGAGTTGTATTAGTATTTTTACAAACTGCCGTTAGTGATGTTACTTACGTGACTAACGGAACAATAATTTGACATTTTTTAATGATGTGGCATTTTTTAATTAATAAATTAAAATAAGTAGTTGCCATGTAAGATCAAATCTAAAGCAAACTAACCCAGGTTTATATCAAATCTAAAACCACAATCCAGTTCCAAATAAAATCACATATGTTTGTGATTTTGGATCCACAAACGCACAATGACGCGAGAGAAGGAGGAGACAAAGATTGAGGGACCCTAGCCGCCATCGGCAACGCTGCAGCCCTCTGCTGGAGACGTTTTATGCCTTCTTACTCGCACAACCACCAAAACCATGTCGCTCCTCTCTTCAATGGATCATTATTCACCAAAAACTCAGGAAGAAATCCTAATCATATAGCATTCCCTTGGGTCAGGTGTTTTCCTCGGCAGGATAAAGGGATGGCCCATGTTCCATTGCATCTGATAGGTGTTACTAGACATGGCAAAACGGGCGGGTCGGGTCGGGTTCGGGTCGGGTCAAACAGGTTGCGGGTCAAACGGGTCACGGGTCAAAACGGGTCATCTTAACCGGATTAAAAACGGGTTCGGGTCAATCGGGTTGCGGGTCGGGTCGGGTTGACCCGTATTGACCCGTATTTTTCACATGATTTTTTTTTTTTTTTAATTTTTTTATAAATAAAATAACATGTATTTGTCATTTGAAAAGTTATGCAACAAATTATTTTATGTAAAATGCATTATTTTGACTTCACCACTTATATCAAGAATGAATTCAGTTAAACTTATTAATACTTATTCAATAATTTCAAAATTATACAAATCCTAACATTGCTATTTAAAACAAAATAACATAAACATAAGTAAAACAAATACATATGTTTTATTTCTACACAATATTAATATTCCAAAATATAAAACAAAATTACAAATGACTTATTGGATAACTCATTTGATAAAGAATAAAAACATATAAGAAATTTACAACCTTGAAAATTAATTTTATATTCTATTATCAATTGTGGTTGGCACTCTATTTCAGTTTGAGATATACATTAAAATTGGATTGCTTACTTATTTATACATGGTCTCTTTTATGAATATCATATCATTGTTAAGCAACACACACTCTAGGAAATATCATAGTTTATTTTGAAAAGCCATTTATTTTGGACATAAATTGTTAAAAAATGAGTCTAAGTATTCATAATTTATGCTAATTTGATACTTTGGCTTCACTATTTTTACACTTGTAAATGTTTCGCACACATGTCTACAATTTTAAATCTATATTTTTAACTCTACTGTAACCATATTATCTTGGCATGTACTTTGTTATTTAATATTAAAATTTTTTTACTCATTACAGAATGCTCAACTTTTTATCTTTAAATTAATTTGCATATGTAAATATGTCAATTGTTTCTTTAAAGTTCATAATAAACAATTAAACTACTATTGTCTTAATTTTAATTTTTTTTTCTTTTTTACCAAAAAAAAAGTTATAAAAAAGTGATTCGGGTTCGGGTTGGGTTGCGGGTCGGGTCGGGTTAACCCGCAAAAAATACGAAAAACTCGGGTCGGGTCACGGGTCAACCCGTTTTTGTTTCGGGTCAAAAAATCGGGTTCGGGTCGAGTATTTTTCGGGTCGGGTCGGGTCAGGTCAGAAAAATTTGACCCGTTTTGCCATGTCTAGGTGTTACTTTACATTTGGGGGAGGGTGGCCATCAACTTTTGATATGGACTTCTCGCAGCCCATAGCTCGGCCACTACTCACTAGGATTGAAGCTCAGTTTGACAACTTTGAGCTCAATAAAGTGTGAAAAAATTACTTGGGGTCAATTAGGCTGAGATTGGCTTTAGGCTTGTGGGATTAACCGAATATAGTTGGATACCAAACATTAATTGAATATAGTCTGATAAGAAAATTCACAGTAAACTGTCTCCACCAGAGGGCTGCAGCGTTGATGGCGACAACTAGGGTCCGCTCAATCGTTGTCTCCCCCTTCTCTCTCATGCCATTGTGCGTTTGTGAATCCAAAATACAAAAATATGTGATTTTATTTGGAACTGGATTGTGAATTTAGATTTCATTTAAATCTAGGTTAGTTTGCTTCAGATTTGATCTAACATGGAAACTTATTGTTTTAATTTTTTAATTAAAAAATACTACGTCATTAAAAAAATGTCAAATCATTGTTTTGTTAACTACGTAAGTAACACCACTAACGGTAGATAGTAAAAGGACTAATACAACTCATTTTTCAAACTTGAAGAACCAATTGTGCTCACTTGAACTTTGAGGGACCAATTGTGTACATAGAATAAACTTGAGGGACCAATACTATAGTTTTGCCTTTTGTTAATATTTGCATCTGTGTATATGTTAAGTAGGAATTTAATGTTCCCCACTAAATTGGAAAGCCCCACACACACACACACACAAAATCCCTCTTTAGCTGTTAGACGTGCAACTATACCCAAAAATGTGATCGATTATAATAAAAAATTGAACGTTAACTACTATCTTCAGAACTCATTAATAGAACCTTATTTAATTTTTTCTTTTTGGGATTTGTGACATATTAATTAATAGGCACTACTATGTACTTTTGGCGCAATGGTCACTCCACAAAATAGAAATTCTATTCTAGCTTATAATCTAAGTGTATTTATATGTAAAAAACGCTCTTAAAGACACCCCCCACATCCATAACTAAACCAAAATACTGTTCTAGATACAGTGCTACAGTGTATTATGATAATAATAAGTGTTATAACATTTTTTAAAAACATTTATTTTCAGTTTTGGTTGGCTACAGTCTTATATTTTATTATTTTATTTTGACTTGTAAGAAATTGACACATCAACAACTGTGAAAATATTGTGAAATTTACTGTGTCTATATAATAATATAAATGTTAGCTTACATCAATGTTTAAAAGAAAAAAAAAAACAAATGGATTATTGAAAAAAAAAAAAAAACATTAGGCACTATAGCAACAATGCTAGTTGAATAAACAAAAGGGTTGAAAAAACGAAAAAAAAAAAAAAAAAAAAAAAAAAAGTCTCACTAAACCAAAGCATTGTTGCCGCTACAGTGCTGCACAGTGCCAATACTCTGGATGCACAATGAGAAAGCATTGTAGCGGCATTGCCGCTTTTATTATAAAGATATAAGAAATTGAAATCTCAACAATTGTGAAAATATTGTAATAACAATAAGTGTTGTAACATTTTTTTAAAACATTTATTTTCAGTTGTGATTGATTACAGTCTTATATTTTATTATTTTATTTCGACTTGTAAAAAATTGACACATCAATAATTGTGAATATATTGTGAAATTTGTTGTGTCAGTATAACAATATAAATGTTAGCTTATATCAATATTTAAAAGAAAAAAAAAAAAAAAACACAAGCCGATTACTAAAAAAAAAAATTGACTAACTAAACCAAAACACTGTTATAGCTACAGTGTTACAGAGTATTGTGATAACAATAAGTGTTGTAACATTTTTTTAAAACATTTATTTTCAGTTTTAGTTGGCTACAGTCTCATATTTTATTATTTTATTTCGACTTACAAGAAATTGACAAGTTAATAATTGTGAAGATATTGTGAAATTTGTAGTGTCAGTATAACAATATAAATGTTAGCTTACATCAATATTTAAAAGAAAAAAAAACAAATAGATTACTAAAAAAAAAAAAAAATACTAAACCAAAACACTGTTGCCGCTATAGTATTGCACAATGCCGATACTCTAGATCCACAGTGTGAAAGCACTGCAGCGGCATTGCTGCTTTTATTATAAAGAAATATGGGTGTTTTGAAAACGTGATTAAAAATAAAATAGAAAAAATATATTTTTATGCTAAAATAGATCAGTTTTTTCACAAGTTGATGCGGATGGTCAAAAGTTTGTAATTTAGAGGATATCTATAAATCTACGTAATACGTACAATATCAAACAATTAGTTGAAGGACAGCTATGATCGCTTACATTAGCATGTCCTTTTCCTTTTTTTTTTCCCTTTCATCTCTATCTTTTTCTTCTCTAAATAAATTAGATTACGTAATGCTCCTCTATAAAAACCAGCAAATTATACCTAGTCCTACATGAAAAGCCAAAATCAATTATGGCATTTCGTGGATATCCAAACTTAGGCCTCCTAGTTCTTCTTGCCTTATTGATTAATGTCATTGCTGTTTCATCAAGTCATGACCCCTCATTCAGCCGGACCAGTTTTCCCAAAGGTTTTATTTTTGGGACAGCATCAGCGTCTTATCAGGTAACTAAGTCTCAATTTTCTCTATGTTAATTTGTATTATAATTTTTATTTTTCAAATGTCTAGGATGTGAAGCATATGATCAATATTATTTTGTGCACGTGTGTTCTTTCAAATTTCCAGTATGAAGGTGCAGCAAAAGAAGATGGTA
Source organism: Castanopsis chinensis (assembly GCA_032878915.1). Lineage (NCBI taxonomy): Eukaryota > Viridiplantae > Streptophyta > Magnoliopsida > Fagales > Fagaceae > Castanopsis > Castanopsis chinensis. The sequence continues at coordinate 2,240,666 of JAVQMG010000084.1, forward strand.
GAGGACCAAGTATATGGGACACCTACACTCATGAACATCCAGGTCTCTTTTTATTTCTCTCTCCAACAATATGAAACTTGAAAGTCTAAATTACCAATGAAATATTGTGCAATTACGAAGAAATTTAATTTCGGAAAAATTACTCTCCACAGAATGTACAACAATTACTTAAATCATTGATTTGTAACCGATGGTTTAGAGAGAATTAATGGAGTGATATTTGGTAGCCTATTTTTATCTGTATTTGAATTTGAATTAGACTCATAATCATCATATTATCAACATTAATCCATTTCAAATGAAGATCATTTTTCTTTTTATTTCAACTTAAATCAAAGCATATGGTATTAGGACCGGGCAAAATAGCTGCTCAATTCTCTGCACAAGTAGTGGCATTATAAAATTCTTCTTGCTTCTTCCTGTTTTGCACTGGATATCACTTTTTCTGCGGAACTAGCGCTAGGAGGCTAGAGTATTCACTCTTGCTTGCGAGAGCTGTTGTAGATTGTCAAAACCTGTGGGCCAAATTAGTATTGTAAAGCTCATGTTGTGTATTTACTCTTTAGTCAAAATCTTTGTAGCTCAATTGGCCAACATTCGCCAGTATTTCCAAAAGAGATATTTAGAAGTAGAAAGTTTTGGTCCAAACATGTTTGAATCATTGGACTTCAATCACTAACAAGAAGATGACATTTGTCCTTATTATGAAAAAAAAAAAAAAGATATATACCAATTGATTTTTAGTATAAGCGGAGATTGAATCTCAGATCTCTTATTCATTAATAAAAACCTTTATCAGTTGAGTTAACTGAAATCTACTAGTAAACCAAGACTTATGCAGTCATGCATGAAGTAAATGTGGTATTTTAGTATAGACTAATTAATTATTAAACGCATGAAATTGGACACTGTTGTTGGTAAAATAATAACAACTCTCCCTTATATGGCCTAATTTGAATATATGGGAATTCATTGTCTTAGTGTGGAATGGTAAATTCAAAAAAATGACGGCGGAAAGAGAGCATCATTGGGATTCTTTAAAAAAATTTGGGCAATTTCATTAAAAGATTCTAAAATTTTTGAACAATAAGTCGTATAGATTTTGCTCCATTATTAATAAGTTAAAACTGTTACACAAATAAATATAAAAATAATATTAATAATATTTATTTAAATATTGATGACTTAACAAGATCTATGACAGAGTTTGAGGATACTTGTCCAGAATTGATTTTTTAAAAAGAAAAAAAGAAAGAATTGAAGAAGAAGAAGAACGTAAAATGTCACATTCCTATCTTTTTGTATTTATTTTTCTTCATTTTTTCCTCTCTTCCTTCCTTTCTTCCATAACTGAACTCCAAACTAGAAATAAGTTTTATATGTTATGGTTGTGACATGTGAGGCTCAATTACTAATTCCATTTCTCTTATGGCTCTAATAACTAGTTCTTAAATAGTAAAAGAAAAAATAGAATTCAATGGTATTCTCTAAATACATTATTAACTTACAATGAAATTGCAGAAAGGATAACGGATAGAAGCACCGGAGATGTAGCTAATGATCAATATCATCGCTACAAGGTATATATATGTTGTTTTGTGTTTATAATTAAAACCGGAAAGAAAACGACTCATATTAATTAGTAATTAATTACCAAGAGTTTTATGGTACAATTGCATAGTTTGATAACTGAGGGCTCAAGTGCCCATGCACGCAAAGACACACATCATGCGCATGTGCACACACACATATATATTTTGTAGTAAAAAAGCAAAAAAAAAAAAAAAAAAAAAAAAAAAACAAAAAAGCAAAAAGTGGCCCAAGAAAACAGCTTTGACAACCAGAAAAAGGGAAAAGCGTTACACAGTAATACAACATTGAGGGATTCATTCACCCCACTTTTTTTTAACCAAGTTAACATCACATTTGTTTATACCTACTTTTTTCTTGTCCCACCATTTTAGCTCATGGCATTTTGAAAGTTATCCAAAACTTTTTCTTTTTAATTTCACTGAATTTCAATTGATAGTGGACCTTATATATATTTTATTCAAAATAATTTTAAAAAATAACAATCATCCAAAATTATATATATATATATATATATATATATGCTAGCCTGTAATTAGCCGTTAACAACTTTTCTACATTTTCGAGGCTCAATTACGTTTCCACATTTTTTTTAAACAATTATTGAGCATATCTAACCAAATACAAGATAATCACAATATAAGAAATCTTCATTTCATATTTTTCCAACAATTTATCTAAGTTTTTTTTATTATACATTGCAGAAAGATGTTCAGATTATGAAAAAGATGCATTTAGATGCATACAGATTCTCAATTTCATGGTCTCGAGTACTGCCAAGTAAGATTATCTTTTTCATAATCCCATAAAAGTTTAGATCCAGCCGATGAAAAGGACATAGAAATGGGTACCATCAAGTACACGTCTTAGGTGGAATGGAATGATTAATGTTTTGTGACCATATTATATTTTTAACAATCTCATTTTTTAATCTAATTTCAGAAGGAAAACTAAGTGGTGGTGTGAATAGGAAAGGAATCAATTACTACAACAAGCTCATCAATAGGCTTCTACACAAAGGTTAGGATTCAATATTAAAATTCCAAAATATCAAGAACTTATTTTACATTTTATAATTCTCACTTTATTTGTCTATCACTAAATGCAGGTCTTCAACCTTTTGTAACAATCTTCCATTGGGATCTTCCCCAAGTGTTAGAAGATGAGTATGGTGGTTTCCTAAGTCCACACATTGTGTAAGTGAATGATTCACCAAAAATTTACCCAAAACAAAAGAATAATTCATCAAATAATCCATGCATATTCTCCATCATGTTTTACATATATTGACAATATCATATATAATAATGATTTTAAATGACTACCATATATAGTTAAAATGAAAAAAAGAAAAAGAAAAATTGAGGTCATCGATATTTTGTGGTAACCTATCATTTGTGTCAAAACCTAAAATTATTAAATTTAACCACTATTTTGACAATTCTATATATGGCTTTCAAATCCCCTTAATAAGTGAGGCCCAACTCAATGACGGAGCCTAGTAGGTGAAATTTTTAATTTTTTTAAAAATGGGGCATTGAGTGGAGAGACAAGTTCAAACTCAATACTATTATAAAATTAGTAATTCACCATTTGTCTCAACAGGTTAAACTATCAAGAAAAAGTGAACTTATTTAGCTATTATTCTAACATGTGCATGTACTATTCAGTGATGATTTCCGGGACTATTCAGAACTTCTCTTCAAGGAATTTGGTGATCGGGTAAAGCATTGGATCACACTAAATGAGCCATGGACTTTCAGCAATAATGGTTATGCAGGAGGATCATTAGCACCAGGTCGATGCTCTGCCTGGCTAAATCTAAATTGCACAGGCGGGAATTCAGGGACAGAGCCATATTTGGTGACACACAACCAACTGCTTGCTCATGCAGCCGCTGTTGAAGTGTATAAGAAAAAATATCAGGTTCGACTTTCAAAATTTTAACATATTAAATTTATAATTTAAAAATATATAGATATTAAAAAAATAAAAAATAAAAAAAAACCCTAATTGTACATGGTTGGTTTTCAAATGATACAGTTCCACATAAATAGCAATTTCTAAAACTGGTTTGAACAATGATAACGTAGTTTAACTTAGATAAATATAAGAAATCCCTTGAATAAGCTTTGAGTGTAAAATAGATGTTCACCATGCAGGCAGCACAGAAAGGTGCAATAGGGATAACGTTACCGAGTCACTGGATAATGCCATTGTTTGATACACAGAGTGACCGCGAGGCTGCGCTACGATCCCTTGATTCTATGTTTGGATGGTTAGTTCTGTTTGATGGTTTTTATTTTACATTTTATAATTTATTCCTTTCCGTTTAAAGGATGTAATTAATGGGTACAATTTGTTAATTCTACCCATATCACTAAATTTCTCAACCCAAATGAAGGCAAAATCAAAAGTAGACCTCCCAATGATTAATTATATATTGAAGTCGGGCAAGATCCGGAAATTTTGCTTGGGGTAAGGTAGCACTTATAAATATATATATATATATATATATATATATTTAAAAGATAAAGTCTTAAAATTTTTTAAAATACTAAAATAAGTTTTTCACCCAAAAAAAAAAAAGTCATTATTCATGAGTATAGTGAATATAGAAGTTATCAAAATATTTACGTCTACCAAAAAAATCCTAAAAAGAACTTAATATATTTTTATATTCTAATAAATATACAAAAGTTATCTAATTTGATATTGAAACATTTAATTAAAAAAAAAAAATCACTCTTTGGACTTTGGAGGGCTAACTCATTTTTATAAGGAGTTATTTAGAATCAAATGATACTAGGTCAGCAGCATCAAAATCTAATAAGTGAAAGACATGTTTGTAAAAAATAATTATCCACTAATAAATGAAACTTATATGTTAGTGGGTAGTTATTTTTTGCACATACACATATCTATCGTTTATTAGATTTTAATATTGATGACAAAGTAGTATCATTTTATACAAAATACTATTTCCATTTATAAAAATATATATATATTTCCATTTGGACAAAAACTTTATCCAATTAAAAATTTATTGAGAAAAAACCAAGAAGTCTGCTTTGAGAAACTTCCCTAGCTTGTTTAAATGACCTAAATTTTCTTTTCTTTTCTTCGTCCCCTTTCGTTGTTGTTTAACTCAGTTGTGCATTTGGCAAAAAAAAAAAAAAAAAAAAAACAAAACAAACAAAACAAAACAAAAAACTTTTTAAGGTTTTTGAGCTGAATTTGACGAATTTTTTTTTTCTCCCTTTCTATTATAATTTTAGCTATTTCTTCTAATTTTCTTTTTTGTTAAGATGAAATCGTCGGTTTCAAATTAAATATCGCACCACCTTTTTGGTTGGCTTTCTTTAGAATTTGTTCAACTTATGTATCTACAAATTTAATAGATTAACAATATGCATAAATTTTAAATTTTCTATTGTTTTTGCAGGTGTATGGACCCATTGACAAATGGTGACTATCCGCATAGCATGCGATCTCTCGTTAAAGACCGATTACCCAAGTTTACCAAAGAGCAATCCAAGCTAGTAAAAGGGTCATTTGATTTTATAGGATTAAACTACTATACTGCTTATTATGCAACTTATGCCCCTCAACCTACTGGTGATAGAGCAAGTTACACGACAGATGCTGCAGCTAATCTTACTGGTAAGTACAAATTCAACAGTTGCAGCCATGCTTATGAGTTTCTTATGTATCTAATATGGTAATACTAACTAGGTCATTCTATTTCTTGTCTTTGCACTTTGCAGCTTCACGGAATGGGATCCTCCTTGGTCCAGTGGTATGTACTAGCTAGCTTAATATATTTCAACATTTTTGTTCTAGTAGTTAGAGGAAAAATAAACAGCTTTTTTTTTTTTTTTTTTTCTAGTATTTGAAAGTACTCAATGGCCTAGCATTCGAGAAAGTTCATAAAGAAAATAGTAAAGCTACTATCAATTTTACGAGAACAAAAATTATAAAGTGAGATGATAATGAATATGATTGATATTAATGACATGATATTATATATATATATATATATATATATATATATTCTATCTTGCAATTAAAGATAATCACATCAAGTTGCCTTATGTTAGTATCCCTTAAAAATCGCAGACTGCTTCAAGCTGGCTCTATATTTATCCTAAAGGAATTCGAGAGATTTTGCTGTATATAAAGAGGAAGTACCACAATCCACTAATTTATATCACTGAAAATGGTATTTTCCTCTAACTCCTTTTTTTCTTTTATTATCCCACAACCTCATGAAAAATTGGAATGTTATTGCTAGTTATGAGATTTCCATTTGAAGCTAATTAATTCTCTCAACTATATTTGTAGGAGTGGGTGAATTCAATAATGCTACTTTGTCACGTAAGGAATCCCTTGCTGACCAACAAAGACTTGGGTATCACCGTGACCATCTTTGGTATCTTCTTAGGGCTATCAAGTAAGTGAATCTCTCTCTCTCTCTCTCATACAGACACACACACACACACACACACACACACACACACACAATTATAGAATTCTAATTGGATTTCACTTCTTTCATTGGTATATACAGGGAAGGCGCTAATGTTAAGGGATATTTTGCATGGTCATTGTTGGATAATTTTGAGTGGTCCTCAGGTTACACTATTCGTTTCGGACTAAACTTTGTAGACTATACGAATGGGAATAAAAGATATCCTAAACATTCAGCCCGTTGGTACAAGAAGTTCCTCAAGATGTAGACATAGACATAGACTATGCTGAAATTATGAACTATCTATTAGCATTGGGTTGTCTTCAAACAATAAACTGAAGATATTTTCTTTTCCATTTGTACGCTCTTCAAATAATGTAATCAGTACGGAGCTCAAGACTCCAATGCAAAAATGCTTGTTAAATAATAGTATATAATTTTATATATACTACATAGAAAACACTCCAACTGGTTTGAATTCCAAGAAAAGAAAATGCTAAAACTATTATAAAAATTATTATAAAAACCTTATAAAATGATGTGTCAAGAATATATTTAGTGTCATTTTAAAAAAAAATATTATGTAAATATTTAAATAGCTTTTGTTAATGGTTCATTAGTGCATATGTTAAGGAGGAATTTAATGGACCCCATTGCATTGGAAAGCCCAAAAAAAAAAAAAAAAAAATTCTTTAGCTGATAAATGTGTAACTATACCAAACATGAAAACCATCTAGGATTTTAGATGTCTATGGCAGCTATAGGAGAGTTTGGAAGAAACAAAGATGTCTGCAAAGGAAGGGTGAGAATTACGAATTTTACTGCAAAAAGATATGGGCAAAAAACTTTACGGGATCGCGTGGATTCCTTAAGCAGTTAACCATAAGGAATAAAATGCTCAAGACATATTTCCAAATAAAAATTCTAATTTCTTACAGATTTGCTTGTAAGAGAGACAGTAAGATTTGATATGCTAGTGAATAACCCCCAAATCAATAGAAATCTAGTATCCCACTTTTTTTTGTGTTTCATTTTATGTTTCATCAATAAAAACTTGTCATGTATTTATTTGAATTTTTTTATAAAGTAATTAAAGTTTAAAATGGAAAAAAAAAAAAAAAAAAAATCGACCAAATAAGATACCATGATTCGTAGAGCATAAAGTATGCAAGAGGAAAAAAAAAAAAAAATTGGTGCCTTGATGAAGGTGGAGTATAAACTAAACAACAAAAAGTTGGACAAAATATTTATATTTCTGTAGCAGCCCACTCTCTAGCCCAATGGGATTTTTATTTTTATTATTTGTAATTGAAATGGGCCAGTACCCATTTCTGTCTTCCCCCCACTCAATTCGTAGAGCGCTGGATTGGGATGATACTGGGCCTAGTGACCTTCTGGGTCCTTTTGAATGATAAAAATAATTTACTTAGCAAAAAATATTTTTTTAACTCTATGCTAAGTAAAGTTTTAGGAAAACATTCTATATTCATAAAATTTATTTTTTATTATTTTCAAACTCATGAATGAGTATGACCTATGGCAAAATTTTGCTGAATAGTATATTTTTAGAAAAAATTTTAGTAAATAGCATGCGTTCATAGTTATTTAGTTAGTTGGACTTTTTTTGGAACTCAAGTTTGGCAAACTCGAGTTCAAACCCAAAATCAAGTTTACAAAACTCGAGATCCAACTATTTTGATACTGACGTGGAATTTTAAAAAAAAAAAAAAAAAAAACCACATGGAACTCTATTTTACTAAACTCAAGTTCGTGGTGGGTATTTTTTTTTAGTGAAATGGTCCATCACAGCATTTGAAGGAGCTCTAATGCTACCAAAGTGTCCGTAGCATAAAACCTGACCCAAAAAAAAAAAAAAAAAATCCCAAATGAAAATGAACGATTTAGATTGAGTTGAATCAGAGAAATCGAAAGCAATTTTTAATTGATTTTACAGTTTTTACTTCATCCTCACAACCCAAGAAAACAAAAAAATCAACCATGCAAAAACGAAAATTTCCTTTCAACTTCAAAAGAAACACAGCTTTTAAAGCTTTTTTATATAGTATCTTTGTCAAAGCCTTATCTGAGGACGCTGTGATGGACCATTTCACTATAGAAAAAAAAAAAAAAAAAAAAAAAAAAAACCCACTTGGAACACAAGTTTACCAAACTTAGTGGCAGCTTCATAATTTTTTCCTATGGGGCAGTAACGGCGGAGTTAGGAATTCGTCAAGGAGGGAAAATGAAAAACAAAATAATAAAATTTTTTTTTCGTGTATATAAAACTTCTATATTACATACAATAATCTAAAATAATATTCTAAATATAATTTAGTATACAGGACAACTATATTGTACAATAGGCTAAAACATTTAAAGATCTGTAAGATAACAACTTTTGAATGCATAAATAAATTTAATTATATTGTACGTTTTTAGACCCTTTAAACATAAGTTGTTTAATCTAGTTATTTAGCCAAGTGATTAACTTAAATAAATTATTCAAATCTAGGTTAACACAAACAAATCATATCATGTAAAGTAAATCGAAAAAGTAAATAACGCACGATATGATAACCTAGGAAAACCGAATCGATAAAAAACCTTGGAATGATTCAACCTAGCTATCATCAAGGTAAAACATATCCACTATAAAAGAATTGAAGTTTTACAATAGTAACTTAGACTACTAACATCCTATTGTTACCTCGAGTAGAAAACTTACTACCATGACCACATGACAGCTCCAAGTCCACGAACTATACCACTTGCATTTCTTTAAGCTCTTTATGCAGCAACTGAAATGATTACCAAGTTCTTGACATTAATCTTGATCTTGATAACCTTAAGTGTGTATGAAGGCAAATACCTCTAGATTTCATAAAAGATTCACACACACAACATAAAACGTGGTTAGGGCTTTTCCTTTTATACTTAAGACAAAACATAAAATCCTACACGTCATATGGGGTTGGGCTGAGTTGGAAAATTCTGTAAAAAAACAATTTGCATGAGCTACGATAGATCGACTCTAATTTTCGATCGATTGAGCCTTGTAAAAATTGACCAGTAATTTTCTGCAATTACTCGATTCTAACTTTAGACAAACACACACTTTGAGCAACCTAAATTTAGACTAAATGTTTTGATCATGGTTTACCAACATATACACATTGAAGTTCTAAACATTTAGATTCTAAATCCTTGGAACCTAACATAAATAACTAATCATACATTTTTGTCAAATTAATAATAACTTATTATATTTATATGTGATATCAATTAAATAAAAATATATGATAAAGAAGAATAGTAACACACCTAGGAGTAGGATTAAGAGTAAATGTGAAATTAAGAAAAAAAAATACTAGCTAATATAAGTTTTTGCTTTTGAAGTGTATAAATTTTTAACCATACATGTGGTCATTCTCTTGGAATTTGATCAAACAAGTACTAAAAGAGTTTTTGGACTTGGAAATCTTTAAATCTCAAACTACATGATCAAACAAAGAGAAAAACTAAGAAAACATAGAAGAAAGAATGAGGAAAGAATCATAGATGTAGATACAGATTTGTTGGTTGTGATGGTGGTAGATTTTCTTTTGTTGATGAAAAAGAAAAGTGCAAGGAAAAATAGCTTCATTCCGCTATTAACACTAACGTAATCTAAAGTCTTAGAAAGAACGTTTATTATTATTATTTTTTAACAAAGGAGCAAAAGGTTGAAACATTTTTTTCTTTTTATAAAATTAAGTATTTTAAGAGTAGTGCTACCGCCATGACACTTTCACAAAAATTTCACAGCAAAATTTAGATGGCAAGTTGTTAAAGGTAGGTAAAAAAATGATTTCAGTTGTAGGTCCAGATAAAAACCAGTTACAACTTGCCACATAACTTTTATTGTAAAAATATTGTAAAAGTAACATTGAGATGATCATATTCAAGTTTATCTCAATTGGGTTTAAACAAAATTTAAGGTCATAGTGTTTAAATTTTTATTTTAGATGGATCCAAACAAATTTGTTTTAAAAATTTTATTTAATAAAAAAAATATTGGCCAGGTCAGGGGGTTTCATTTGAACCCCCACACTATAAAGTACAAGAATCCTGCATAATTTTTTTTTTTTTTTTAATTTGAATTCATCACTGAGATTGCGTTTTTTCTATCATCAATAGCCAATAGAGACCTATTGCTTAAGATTTGTTGTGAAGGAATTGTGAAAAATTTGTATACATAATAGTTCTTCATATTTTAAGGGTTAGAGAATATGTTGAATCACCATATATATTCATATTTTTCCGTAAATGGAACAATCCATTGGCAGTAGCACAAAACATTCAATGGAAAATCTTTTATGAAATTCATAACAATTGATGTTGAGATACTTGGTGCTTTTTGGAGCTTGGACTGATGTAGAATGAAAAAAAAAATCTAATTTACTACTCACAATTTACAAGAAACATTAAGAACTTTGTAATTCAGTATTGGTATTTTTTGTTATTTTCAACAAAAACATTCATTATTCAAATCCTTCATGCTTAAATTTTCTTATTCTAGGCAATTTGAAAGGTAAAATCAACTCCACTTGAAGTAACCTTCACCACTTGAGCCAAAGTTTATAGAACTTTGAAAATTCTCCACTAGAACTGGTCAATATAGCCAATAATTAATTTGAGAGGTCAGGACTTGTTTATTATAAATTCAATGTAAAACAATAGAACCATTAACATAGAGGGAAACTTTTTTGACATATTTGTTGATGTACATATAATTATACACGTGATATCAAAAAAACATTTCATTGGTGTTCACATTTAATATGCGAAATGGGTGATGTAGTACAATAAAGAGAGTTTGAGAATCCATGGCCTGTCATATTGTTTATGGTACTCTCTTTCTTGGCATCCAACAAAAAAATAAAATACTTTTTTTTACTTTGTTTAGTGGAAAGAATTTTAGGCAAAACTTGGAGGATATCTATATTCTATGTAGTACATATAATATCAAACAATCAGTCGAATATAAAAATAAATAAATATCAATCAGTCAGTCCAAGGACTGCTACAAACATATTGCCAGTCCTTTTTCATGCCTTTTTCTTTCATCTTTTGAAAATAAAATAGTTTAATGTAGTGCTCCTCTATAAAAAGCTGGCGGCTAGCACCTAGTTCTACACAGTGTAACCAAAATCAATTATGGCATTTCAAGTTTATCCAGTCTTAGGCCTCCTAGTTCTTCTTGGCTTATTGACTAATGGCATTGCTGTTTCACCAAGCTGACACTGCTTCACTCAAACAGACCAGTTTTCCCAGGGATTTCATTTTTGGGACTGCATCAGCGGCTTATCAAGTAATTAAATCACAATTTTCTCCATGTTAATTTGTATCATAATTTTACTGCAAATGTCGTGAGGTGTCAAGCATATATATATGATCAATATTATTATGTTCTCATGTGTGTTAATTCTTTCAAATTTCCAGTATGAAGGTGCAGCAAAAGAAGGTGGTAAAGGACCAAGTATATGGGACACTTACACACTTAAATATCCAGGTCTCTATCTCTCACCATGGATATGAAACTTGAAAATATGAGTCACCAATGAATATTATGCAATATTATGTTAAAATTAATTCTAAAGAAAAATAATTTCAAATCTTCTTTGTTTTGTTCATTTCACTGTAAAACATTTTTTTTAGATCTATCAATATATAAATTGTTGCATTATTTAAAATTTTAGATTTATAAAATTTATTCTGAACTATGAAATGGATGTATGTTAGATGAAGATGATTAAGTGATTTTTGTCGAGGATAATAACGTATGCTTGTGACTAAATGAGGCATTAAAATAGTTGAATTGTGTGGAACTCCTAATAAGTAGAGAGATAGAATAGCTGTCAATCTGTTATTGCTTTGTCCACATGTTAGTAGCACTAAGTCCCACGCCCTTGGATTTAAAGGAAGGTACCCCATCCGCCATGGATGGAATTAAGATCGATGATTATTTTCTTTACCTGCTCCAATAAAAGTAGTACAAGGCTGGAAAAATGAGAAAACTATGGGGATTCCAAATTTTATGCCTGATTTTTGCCTGAGTTTTAGGAGAGAGAAACAACATAGGTGGCCGGCCCTTGAGTAAAGTACATGTTTGTTTTCCGAATCTAGCTGCTCAGTTCTCTGTACATGTAGTGGCATTAAAAAATTATTTTTCTTTGTTCCTGTTTAACACTAGCTTAGAGCCTAGAGTATATGCTCTTGCGTGCCAGAGCTTCTGTGGATCGTGAAAACCTGTGGGACCAAATTAGTATGGTAAAGGTCAAGCAGAACATCATCCATTCATCCATGTGAAGACTTTTGTGTAATTTTGTGTATCTGCAGGCTTACAGTATTAAAAAAATGACAAAAAGAAAACTACGAAACATGACATCCTTGGGTCATGACTGGCCGAACGATGAACATGTCACAGTCTTGTCTCAAAAATGACGGGTCAATGTCAGAGCAAATAAAACATTTCACAATTAGTATCTGTTTGACTTGTATTTTTTTTCCACACTTATATTACTATTTAACTAACTATTTAATAAGTATTATTTTACTATTTTAATTAATATTTACTTTTATTGACTGTATTTTTAATAAAAAATTTTTAATTTAAATAAAATAAACGAATTTTAAACAGATTTATTATAAAAAAAAATTATTTTCTTCCTATAGGAAAACTAGGAAATAAAGGTGATTTTTTTTGGAAAAAAAATAATTATCTTTGGTGTGATGGTCACTTTACAACAGTGGCGGAACCAAGATTTTAGTCTAGAGGGGGCATAATTAAAAGAAGATATTAAAAGTGAAATTAATCTAAAAAACATTATTCAACAATAATAACAAAATAAATAAAAAATTGTAAACAAATATGAATATATTTCATATTATTAAAATAAATAAACAAAAATAACCAATACATAGCTAATAAAAACTTTACAAACTAATGGAGTAAAAATGTGATTAGTATTACTTAAAAAATATAATGAATAAATGTTTGAAATTATCTTTTGTAATTGGTGACATGCCAATTTGTAAGATATAAGTAATAAAATTTTTAGTATCTCTTTAGCATCATTCAAAAATAAAATGCTCTGAAAAGTATCATAAATAGTAAAAATAGTGTAAATAATAATACAAAATATAAAATATAAAATAGTGAAATAGGTACAAGTTTCATGTAAGACAAGACAAAAGCATAATTTGGTGATTAAGAACCTTTTTTTCCATCATGTTCCCTATGTCAGAGTCACTTTCAAGTTTCAACCAAGTAGAAGTCCTTTTTATCTTTTTCTTTTTTTCCTCCATGTCAGTTTGTAATTGCTTTAGACTACTAATGTTAGAAAATTTTGGGAGAGGTCGGGGGGCAAGTGCCCCCCTTGCCACCCCCGGCTCCGTCAGTGCTTTATAAGTACAAATACTTGTAAAGTATGGGGGATAAAGGCCAGAATTCAATTATCTAAGTAGGAGTTTCACAAATACATACACTTAAATTAAGTTAGAGTAAAATTTATCTATTATATAAAAAAATTAAAAAAAAGAAAGAGAAAATAGAAATTTATTCATTTATGAAAGAAAACAATTACAATAATTAAGTACCAATAAGTATGTATCTTCACCCACCTACATGTGGGGCAGCCACTTAACACTCATTCATGACTTGTTTGCCAACAAAACAAACCATACAAAATGAGGCAATTGAGAACATTATAGTGGCACTGTTGGGAATTCAATGTATTAGACCATTACATATGGCACAGTGGTGGTCAATTTTGCCATCTTTAGATCCGTAATATTTAATCAAAATCATGAACTGAATGTATTTTAAATGGAAGTGAATCAAGTGATCTTAATATTGTGAGTTCATGATTTTTTATTTGTTTGTGTCGTAAATGTTCCGATTTTCCGTTGTTAATCTTTGTTTGTGTGTGAGAAGTTAGGGTCCAAGGCTTTTTGTCTAATTTTGTAAAGCCAAGATCAGTGACTTCCTGCATGAGTCTGTGTTGTAAATGTGGAATTTTAGTATACAGTAAAAATCTCGGACTCGGACTTAAGCACTTAAGAGGTGAAATCAGGGTCCAGATTAAATTTATAAAATAAGTGAAGTTTGTGGTAAGTTCACTAAAGGGTAATTCTTCAATTTTTTTCCCTATTCCTTCCATTAAGTAAACTTTAAACGAAAAATAAGTTGTATTTGTTATGGTTGTGAGGCTTACGTACTAGTTCTATTTTTCTTATGGCTCAAATTAATAGTTTTAAATAATGAAAGAAAAAGAAAAATTTCTTATCTCTAAATACAGTATTAACTTACAATGAAATTGTAGGTAGGATAATGGATGGTAGCAGTGGAGATGTAGCTGTGGATCAATATCATCGGTATAAGGTAAGTTGTTCCGTGCTTATAATAGAAATTGAAAGAAAGAACACTCATTTACCTTATTAATTAGCTCCTAGTTTTCAAGAATACAAATTCTACATCCCAATTGTGTTCCACTATATACTCTATTAATCACAATTTGTCATGTATTTTTTTTTTTTTTTTTTTACTTCCCTTATAAAATAATCAAAATTTAAAATGAGAAAAAAAATATACATGATATTGGAGACATTTTTCGACAAAGGGCTTAAATCTCCCCTTGGGTTCGTTATTAGTGCATGTTTAAGGAGAGTTGAGTCCAAAATTCAAAATGTATAGCAAACAAAGGTTAATGATGCTTTAATAAGAGAGAAATCAAAATGCCAATAATAAAAAGTGCTTATAATTTCAAGTCTAAAACTTCAACCCACAGATAGCAAAAAAATAAAAATAAAAATAAAAATAAAATAAAAATTGAGAGAGGTTGTGGCTCGCGAGGGAGAGAGGGAGAGTTCCTCTGTACTAGTATTTTTACCCCCAAATTTAGAATAGTGAGAAGCTTCTTTGGCTGAATACGTTTTTGAGAAAAATAGAGAGAAAAAAAATCATTCGGCCCACAAATTTTTATCCTCCCAATTTCGGAGGAAAATTGAGGAGAAAAATAGGCTCAAAATATTAGATTACATATTTACCCCCCAAAGTGGCTATCTAAGTCAAGTGAGTCATGATTACTTGATTAGCTTTCGTGTTTTGCTGATATCCTATTATACGTGCTAGTCTTGAATCAATAGGTAGAGGATGAAACCTAGTGAACAGTCTGTGTATTGTTTTGTTTTCATGTGAGTAGTTAATAGTTATATATATATATATATATATATATATATATATATATAGACACACACATATTATCATTTTCTTCTTTAATTTGTGGCATGAGTTTTTTTTTTTTTTTTTTTATGAGAAATAATTTGTGTTTTAAAAAAGTAGAGTGATATTCTTATAAATGTATTTAATATGTTTGTGGGAAATATAAAAAAAAAAAAAAAATTATAATGTTTTCTATAATATGGGCATGAGAGTAAATACATCCAAATTACATTTTCATCATCTCATTTTTCTTTCTAACCAAACAAAGAAATTTTTCATCCTCCCAACCAATCACATATATTGCCCGTTTGGATCCAAATTATATTCTGCGTTTTGCTTTTGCGTTTCTATAATATGGGCATTAGTGAATTTTTTTTTTTTTTTTTTTTTCGTTTCCGCTACGGGGGCAGTGCGTGTACTATGTGCGCACTATTCACGCTCGTTTTCAACAATTTTTTTTTATTAAAAATGGGCCCTACAGTATTATTCACACATTTAAAAATTATTTTGCTACAGTATTTTCAGTTTTTAGTTTTCAATTTTCAGCAATAAGTTCTATCCAAACGGACCCTATAGTGGAAATATATATATTTTTTTTTTCTATCTACCTAGTTTTCTATTCTCCTAACATTTTCTATCCCTCCATTTTTCTATCTCTCCAACCAAACGAAGCCTAAGGATAAAACGTGGCTAGCAATTTTTGAACTAATGAGAGGCCTATTTTATTGAGTTTAAGGTGCTACTAATGACTAGCTTTCAAGCAGGGGGAAAGGCTTTGGACCTCCCAAGTGCTATTTACATGATTTAGTGTAGTTTTCTTTATGCTTAGGAATTGGGTTAGTTATAATTGAACACAAAGTGGCGTAAACTCATTGGCTACTATTTCCTAGTCATTGCAACTCTTGGTAGTTGCATTTGGTGGTCAATTTAGGGCCCATTATGTTTTTTGGGTGGAAAAGATATCGAGGTAGCAAACTTGGGCTATAGACAGCAGGAGCATTAGACCTCATTTGAGGTGGAAATTTCAATCTTCCATGCACCTAAGGTGCTACTAGCGTCCTTAGCCCACTTGGTAGCATACATGGACTTGGCTCATGCAAAAGGTTCAAAAGGAACCAACCCATACCTTCCAAACCGCACTCCTTCAATTTATCCAACAAGTCATATGAGCTTGGCCATACTTTAAAAAAATAAAATAAAATACATGGATTGGGCCCACAAGAAAGTCATGCCTGACCGAATTGGGCTTGTAGTTAATGTGTCACAAAAACAACCATCAACCCATGACATACTATGATCAATAGAGTATAAAATATGAATTAATCAAAATTTAAAATAATAGTCTTGTAGTATCAATTATATTTTTAAAAATAATTTATACATCATTTGGGGCTATACATTGCAAGAAGATGTTGGGATTATGAAAGAGATGGGTTTAGATGCATACAGATTCTCAATCTCATGGCCTCGAATATTACCAAGTAAGATTTTCATTTTCATAGTCCTTAATTTTTTATCATAAAAGGTCAAATCCATTTCAATGATCAAAAGAATTTAAAAAATTGTACCATCAAGGCATCAAATACACATCTTATGCTGGAATGAAATGGCTATTGTTTTGTGATCATATTATGTTCCTAGCAATCTCATTTGTGGGACTAATTTTAGAAGGAAAGGTATGTGAGGGTGTGAAGAAGGAAGGAATCAAATACTACAACAACATAATCAATGAGCTCCTAGCCAAAGGTCATCATTCACTCTTAAATTCCATCATGTGTCATCAACTCATCATGTGCTCTTAATTTACTATTGTTTATTATTGATTGAATGCAGGTCTACAGCCCTTTGTGACACTCTTCCACTGGGATCTTCCTCAAGCGTTGGAAGATGAGTATGGTGGTTTTTTAAGTCCTCATATTGTGTAAGTGGTTAATTTACCTTATACATTTTAAAAAATTTATCATTATTATGATTTTTAAAATTTAAATTGGTGACCCAATTTGTAGAAAAGGAATAAAAGGGGGGCCCATTTGATGAATTTTTTAAAAACTAATGACCTATTTGTAAGGTTAGTTAGGGCATTGACTTACAGAATTATTGATTTTGATATCATTTGGTAAGAATTTATCATTGAAATTATGTTGAGAGGTCATGACATGTTAATCTAAAATTTCAATAAGACATTTAACTTCCATTTGTTTATAATATAGTCCTATAATGAGTTAATACTTAATATTTGACTTTATTCGTTCCCATTATAACGAGTTATTTGACTTACGTTCATGATACCATATTAAAGCTAACCACAAGATTAGACTAAACTAGATGAAATGACCAAATAGAAAACATATTAAAATCAAAAGATTGAATTGAAAAGTGTAAAATTTATAGAACTGAGGGAAAAGTTAAAAGGTGTAATTTAAAATTTAGTCGTTATTATATCAATCACTTAGTCTTGTTACTATCCTTCTAAAAAACAAAAAATAGTCTTGTTACTATTACCCATTCACAAAATAATTACTCTAACATGGGAAAATTTTAATACGCATAAAAGCTTTTCGGTATTTGGATAGTTATGCTTTCTAGAATTTAGATCATATAACTGAATCAAGCTAAAAAATACGTGCTCACGTACATATGCACAATTGAATAGTGTAAAATCAATTTTAAAAAGTTTGGAGACTTTTGCATGTATATATTTAGGAATGGGTAGAAGGCTAAATTTCTTTGTTCGAAATAAATCAAACAAAGTAAAATAGTTTCTCAAATACGAATTTGTATTGATGAAAGTGTGTGGTACAATTCTCTGTAATTACAAGGATTGATCCTCTGATTCGATCTCCTTAAAAGATTTGTGATGTGGTTTTGATTTGAACACAAAGTATCCTTCGATTTGGCTAAAGGATGGATCGAAGATCTTTAAAACAGAATTACAATGAATTTCTAGCTATGAGCTTGTTAGAAATCCTTTGTTCTTCACGTTCTTCGTGTTCTTCGCGTGTTCTTCGTGTTCTTCGTGTGTTCTTCGTGCGTTCTTCGTCTTCAAATGTTTATGGTGGAAGCTTTTCGGGGCTTTAGAGGCTTGAATCCGTAAAACTTTGTTGATTTGTGATTTGTCGAGGTTTCTGAAGGCTTTCGAGCTTAATTTCAGTGACCTCTAAGATCTAGGAGAGTGATTTGGATGATTTTGCTTCGAATGTTCGTCGTATTCGAAGGTTGAAGTTCTTGAAGCTCTTGGAGGCTTTAAGGCTTGATTCCGGCAGAGTTTCAATACTTTTGAATGCTTCTTTGATGCAGCTTGTGCTCTAGATAGCTTGGTGTATCCAAATGCCTTAGGAAGGCTTCTATTTATAGGAGTTTGGAGGTAGGTGAGCGACATGTGGTGGAGCCTGATTGGTGACACATGTCACAGCTTGATTGGTCCGCTTGTGTCATCGCTTACACAGCCGGATTGCTTGAGTCATTGCTTACACAGTCGGATTCGCTTGCATCATCGCTTACACGCGCCTCCATGTGATTAGCATTTTGCATGTTTTTCTTATTCCTATCTTAATGAAATTTAGCAAATTTTAGTAACAGTATATGATACTTTGTAATTAGCCATACCTGGTGGACTTGGTGGCATGACGTGTCAGCTTATGATAGGCCGGGAATTTTCCCTCTCTACAAATGCCCCCTCGAGACTTGTTCGCGCACACAGCTTCTAAGTGTGGGGAGTGAATGAGTCTCGAAAAGAATGAATTTGGTACTTGACTTTTCAAATGTAACAGTTGGAGGTGGTGGAGCTTTTAGCAGGATGCAAATGTAGTGGTTGGTGGAGCTTTATTTCAGATGAGTAAGCCCACTCACATAAAAGGCTTTGATGAGACCGAGAAGGGGTCTGCAAGTATTTGAATGTGCTTGCCTAACTAAACCTTCTCAGCAAAGATTAAGTCGAAGTAATTTCAAAAGAGTGTTTCATGATACTTAAAGGGGGTTGGTGAAGCTGTAAATTACTTGCAAGAAGTTGGACGTACTTGCAAGATTGAACCATATTGGCAGAGATTAAGTTGAAGTAATTTCAAAGGAGTATTTTGGATCGTTGGCGGTGATCACAAGGTGTTGAAGATGGAGAAGAAGTGAGGAGGATGGCTGGGTACAGCATACAGAACTGTGGGGTTGGCCTCCCATTTTTAAAATCTTCTGGTGAAGTTATATCCGAAGTATATTCTTTGGACCATGAAGAGATCATGTGGGAAAGTGATTGAATGTGCGTGTGTTATCGCATCACTCAGGTTAAGTTGAGGTAGTTTCAGAACGGATTTTGGGTTTGGTGGTGGTGATGATGCAGAAGATGGAGACGAAGCAAAGTGGATGGGTGAAGCACAGACACCATGGCGCTGGCCCTGTATGTTGGGATCCCTTTGGTGTAGATGTTTCTGGGAAGTACACCTTGGGATCCGGGACTGACTGTATGCTGCATGAGGTCCGGCAGCAAGTCGTTGAATGCGCCTGTGTAACTGGACCATGCTGACGGACATTAAGTTGAAGTAATTTCAGAAGTAGATCTCCTGAAATTCTTCAAGCTTGTTTTAAGTTGGAGTAATTTCAGAAAGTGTATTTTGAGGTACCAGCAACGAATACCTTTAGGCCACATGTTGGTGGAAACATGGAATAAGGCTTTGGCGACCATTTACCAGCAACAAAGGCTGATCTCTGATAAGCTGGTACCTTGGAGGTCATCGCAAGTGTTGGATAGGAGACAATTTGTAGGATACCCCAACACCTTTTATCACCTTCACTTGATGCGGCTTGTTGGGAAAGCACAACAAAATGAAAGGTAGAACTAACTTGCGATGCTGGTTTTAGAAACCGGCTAAGTTGGTGTTTGCTCCGAACCGTTGCTTCGGATGGGAGAGCAAACAGTTGAAGAGAAGATATAAGAGCCCTGATCTCGGGAACAGGTGTCTCTGCTGGACTTGGATTTCTTGGCCAGCCGAGTCCAAGGAAACATGAAACCAAAATGCAGACCTTGTTATGAATAACTTTATGAACAAATGTGATCATTAAGTGAGGCAACAGAATTTGTTTGGACTCTAAAACAATGATGATGTTGTGAGAAGGGTTTCTACTAAACCATGAAAGGGTTGATTTCAAACTGATTATGAAGCCATTTTGGTTGCTAGGCATTGAGAATGATAAGGCCATAGTGAGAAATGGCTGTGAGAAGGAGGGATCGAAAATTTGAAAGAAGCAAATCTTCATTTCATGATTCGGCACGTTTTTCTTGATGAACCTTTGATGAATCCGACCCTTCTATTTATAGCGGAGAGATGAAGAGTGGTAGTTGGGTAGTTGAGACCGACGGACGAAATTTTTTTTGTGAGAATGGTATATTAGACCGGTAGGCACCGAATGGGAATGGTCGGTTGGAGACTGGTAGGCACCGAATGGGAATGGTAGATACCGAATAGAAATGGTAGACTGGAGTAGTGACCCAATGCAATTTCAAGTTTGAGACATACTCGTGAGAGCTCATCTGTTCTTTGAAAGAGGAGCCTTGATGAAGTCTGGAGGATAGCCCTTGGAGAAGTGATTCAAATTGGTGGTTTCAAAGTCCAGCTAATTTCAGAAACGGTATTCTTGTGAAAATCTGAGTAGGACAAACTTTGCTCAAGCATCTTGATTTTTTGGTCAAAGTTTACGTTAAAGCCAACAGCTTTTTTAGATATTGGACCGTTATGCAGTTTCCGAGTTCCAGATGAAGAAACGGATCCCAAAATTGGAATGTACTCGAAAAATTGAGTGGGACAGGTCCGTTTTGAAATTTTTGACTTTTTGTCTAGATTTGTGCAATAATCAACTTTTTGAAGATTGGACTGTTGGCACAATTTTTCGAGCTCCGAATGAAGAAACGGATCTCAAAATTGGAATGTACTCGAAAAATTGAGTGGGATAGGTCCTTTTTGAAAATTTTGACTTTTTGGTCAAAGTCAAAGGTCCAACTTGGTCAAAGCTTTTCTCTCCCTTTTTTTTTTTTTTTTTTTTTTTTTTTAAAGGCGGGTCAAACCGGGTCAGACCGGATCCGTATCTGATGACGTCATCCGTGACGTCAGAGGGTGCAGATGCGCGCGTGAGCGCATGAGACGCGTGATGAGCATGTGTGGCTGGCGCGTGTGAGCGCGTGGAATACAGCTTGCGCGTGTGAGCGCGTGGAACATCCTGGCGGCGCGTGAAAGCGCGTGAACCTGACGCTGTGACCGCCAAAAATTCAGGTAGCGCGTGGCGGCGCGTGCATCATCGTTTGGGCATGAAAATTTTGGGTTTTGTAGATCTAGGGCCGCCGGACCGAGTGGTATCTTTGTTTTTGTGAAATAAGGTCTAGATTTGCATGTCTGTACTGGTGTAGGTCGCGATCCTTCGAAGCTTTTTGGCGGCGCGTGGTGGCGCGTGGGTCAATATCTGGAGCTCGTTTTCCTGGGTTTTGTAGATCGAAGGCTGTAGAAGATTTCTGTGGTCTTAGTTTTGTGAAACAAGGTCTGGATTTCCACAAATTTGAATGGGAAAATCGTGCGTCTTTGTTGGTCTATTTTGGTGGTTGTTGATCTGACAACGCGGTGGCTGCTCTGACAGGCTGAGATCTGAAGCTGGACGCAGGTGACTATATTGTTCTCTAGGGTTGGCAGCACCAATTCTTTGAACATTATGGTATTTTTTGTGCAATAGCTCCTAGATGAAAGGCCTCTACCATAGGAACCTACTCTTTCCTTTTTCAAAGTTTGGTGTAGTATTTGTTTGAAAGTATGCATTCCCACTTCTTTTCTCTTTGTTCTCATATTTTTCTTTCTGTCTGTTAGCTTCCAAAATCCCTATATAAGGGCACCCAGTATATACTTTAAGTTGCACAAATCTTTCTTTCATATATATTGCGTAGAGAAAACTATGCCCCATTTTTTTTTTTTTTTTTAGGGCGTGACTGAACTTAGCAAAATATGCTAAATTGCCTACGTACCCCCGAGAGGGATCAAGTCATTACGTAGTTCAAAAGAGTTTTTTTTTTTTTTTAACAAATTTTTTGTTGCTTGTCTTTGTTTTGCAGCACGATTTTCTTGAACTTCGGGTTTTGACATCAAACTTTATGCTGACATTCTCATAGAAGTGTTTGCCTTCATTTGGTGGCTTTGTATTTCATTGATAGCGACATTCTTGCAATGACGTATACCTTCATGTCGTTATGCATCAACAATTTTTTAGCGATATTTGTCTTTGCAACGTTGTTTCCATAAGGATATTTGCTAGGCAATATTGCTGTCGTCAGTACTCGTCTTTGAAGTCGTACCAACACTTGTATTTGCAATGCAACCATATCAAGAATCTTTGCAACATAGCTACATCAAGAGATTTTTTACCATGAAATCACGCCAGCATTTGTCTTCTAGCACTTGCCTTTACAATGAAGTGGCATCCATATCGAGATCGTGTCACCACTTATCCTTTTCATGGAGCGGCGCAGACACTTGCAACTGTTATGAAGCATTACCATTAATTTGTTTACTGAAGCGATATTTGCACTTGCATTTGCCACGAAGTTGCATCACCTTTTGCCTTTGTAATGAAGACGCACTAGTACTCTTTTCTTGCCACAAAGTTGCCTTGACATTTTACTTGCATTGAAGTCATACTGATATTTATTGCTGCCATGAAGCCATGACAACACTTCATTCGCACCGAAGCCATGCCAACATTCATCTTTTTCACGAAGCCACGACACCACTTCATTCGCACCGAAGCCGTGCCAACATTCATCTTTGTCATGAAGCCACGACAACACTTCGTTTTCATCGAAGCCGTGCCAACATTCATCTTCGCCATTAAGCCATGTCAACACTTCATCTGCATTAAAGCTACGTCAACATCCATTTTTGTCATGAAGCCATGTCAACGCTTCATTCACATTGAAGTCGTGCTAACATTCATCTTTGCCATGAAGCTACGTCAACATTTCATTTGCACTAAAGCCACGTCAACATCTATCTTCGCCGTGAAGCCATGTCAACACTTCATTCACGTTGAAGCCGTGCCAACATTCATCTGTGCCAACATTCATCTGTGCCAACATTCATCTTTGCCATGAAGCTACGTCAACACTTCATCCGCATTGAAGTCGCGTCAACATCTATCTTTGCCGTGAAGCCATGTCAACACTTCATTCACATTGAAGCCGTGCTAACATTTATCTTTGCCATGAAGTTACGTCAACACTTCATTTGCACTAAAGCCACGTCAACATCTATCTTTGCCGTGAAGCCATGTCAACACTTCATTCACATTGAAGCCGTGCCAACATTTATCTTTGCCATGAAACCACGTCAACACTTCATTCGCACCGAAGCTGTGTCAACACTTCATTTGCATTAAAACCACGTCAACATCCATCTTTGTCATGAAGCCACGACAACACTTTGTTTTCACCGAAGTCGTGCCAACATTCATCTTTGCCATGAAGCCATGTCAACACTTCATTCGCACCGAAGCCGTGCCAACATTCATCTTCGCCATGAAGCTAATTCATCCATATTGAAGCCACGTCAACATCCATCTTTGCCATGAAGCTATGTCAATATCTACCTTTGTCATGAAGCCATGTCAACACTTCATTCACATTGAAGCCGTGCCAACATTCATCCTTGCCTTGAAGCTACGTCAACACTTCATTCGCACCGCACTCGCATTGAAGTTGCACCAAATTGACATTTATAATAAAGCTACAACAACAACAACAATTTCCAAAGGCAATATAGCTCAGACATTGAGGGCGCTTAGCACCGTTGCTAGACATCAAGACTTCAGAGATACCAACAAGATGTTGAAGATGCAACAAGTCCGTATCAAGACTTTGAAGATGTAAGGAAATGCCAACAAAATCTTGAAGTTTCAAGAAACTCCCATCAAGACTTTGAGGATTCAAAGAGACGTCAACAAAACCTTAAAGATGTGAGAAGTCCCTATCAAGACCTTGAAGATGGAAGGAAAGGCCAACAAAAGCTTGAAGTATCAAGATGCTCTCATCAAGACTTTGAAGATTCAAAGAGGTGTCAACAAAACCTTGAAGATGCGAGAAGAATGTCGCCAAGACTTCACAAATGTCAGAATATGTCCATAGAGGAGAGATGATGCAAAACATGCTTCATAAATGTTGGAGAATGTCCATAGAAGATGGAGAATGCCATGCAGACTTTATGTAGTCTTCATCTTCGAGTACAACAATCTTTGATCATCCCATTGAGCAATTGATTGTCTTTAAGCAATACCTTGCCAACCAAAGGGACCTTAAAAGCATATTGACGATCGTCGGACAACTCTTCAAGCTAGACTGGCAAACCTTATTCTTTTCATGTGACTGAACTTAGTGAAACATACTAAGCTGCCTACGTACCCCGGAGAGGGATCAATTCATTACGTAGTTCAACTGATTTTTTTTTTTTTTTTTTATGATTGATTTTTTTTTTTTTTTGATGATTTTTTTTTCTTTGATGATTTTTTTTTTTATCTTTTTTTTTTTAGTTACAAAAAAGGAGGGCTCACGTGTGTAATCCTCGCCCCACGGCATTCCATGAGTACCAATTGCGCAATAGTGGGTATCACCACTAATCGAACCCAAGACTTTTCAAGGGCGACACGGGCATCCAACAACTACGCCACACTCACAATTGGTGACATAGAATGGGATTTATTTCTTTTTATTTGTATGCTTTCAAAGGTAATGGGAAGACATCATGTACCCTTGTAGCGTTGCAGTGGGCAGTTTAAACTCTTACCGAGGAGCAAGCCTTGATTTTCAAGCATAGAAGCGTTTAAGGAACTTCCCATTGATGGGGCCGATCCTTACACCCTCTTGATCAATCAACTTGTAAGCTCCATTGGTGTAGACTTCTTGCACAACATAAGGTCCATCCCATTTTGAAGTGAACTTATTGCCCGTACGATGAGTTGTGATGATAGGTCTTCGAACGGCGAGTACTAAGTCACCAACTTGGAATGATCGTGGCTTAACTCTTTTGTTGAATGCACTCGAAAGACGAGCTTGATAGCACTCAAGGCGTTGTTGAGCCCCGAGCCTTTTTCCATCAAGTGCCTCCAATTCTTGCAACCTAAGCTTGGCATTTTCTTCCTTGGTCAACCCTTCTTGAATGGCTATCCGTAATGATGGGATTTGGCATTCAAGGGGAAGGATGGCTTCCACTCCATAGACAAGAGAATATGGCGTTGCTTGAGTAGGCGTTCGAAATGTTGTTCGATATGCCCATAATGCTTCTCCGATTCTTTCATGCCAATCTCGCTTAGTCTTGGATACCACCTTCTTCAACAAATTGCCGAGCGTTTTGTTAAAGGCTTCAGCTAATCCATTCGCCGGGGCATTGTACATAGAGGAGTTGTATTGTTTAAATGCAAACTTTTCACATAGCTCTGTCATTAGCTTATTGTAGAATGGTTTGCCATTATCAGTTATGATATACCAGGGGACACCATAACGATAGATCAAGTGAGTTCGAATGAAGTTGACCACCGTTTCTTTCTTCACTTCCCTAAGGGGTATAACTTCTGCCCATTTTGAGAAGTAATCAGTTGCAGCCAAGATGTACAAATGACCACCGGATGATTTTGGTAATGGTCCTATCGCATCAAGCCCCCATGCATCAAAAGGCCAAGAAGCTACAGTTAGGTGTAGAGGTTCTGGCGGCTGGTGGATGAAGTTTACATGATACTGACAAGCTTCGCACTTTTTAGCATACTCCATGGAATCTTGCACCATCGTAGGCCAATAGTAACCCATTCGCTTGATTCTGTAGTATAACTTAGGACCTAATTGGTGTGTACCACATATTCCAGAATAAACCTCCTCCAAGGCTTGTTTAGCCTCTTCTTCTCCTAAGCAACGGAGGAACAAACCATCAAACGAACGGCGGAAGAGAGTTTCTTTATAGTAAATGAATCGAGCAGCCCTTCGCCAAATTTCGGTTTTATGGCGTATATCATCCGGGAGTCTTCCATGTTGAAGGTACTCAATGATCGCTTGTCGCCAATCTTCTTTTTCAACAAGGCATACAGAAATGACGTTGGCTTGTTCTTCTTCTTCTTCTTCAATTGCAAGAGGTACTACCCATCTTTGAGAAATAGCAACTTTGGCGGTCTCTTCTTGGAATAATGCTAAGGCGGTAGCCAAATTAGCTAAAGCATCGGCCTGTCTATTCTCCTTCCTTGGTATATGCTCCAATGTAATTGCCTCAAAATTCGATAGCAACTTCTTCGCATATTTGCAATAGGGGACAAGGTCTTTTTTCTTGACATCATATTGCTCCAAGATTTGGCTGATAATTAATTTGGAATCCCCAAAGATCTCAAGTTGCGATATGCCCATCTCAATGGCCATTTGTAGGCCAATAATTAATGCTTGATATTCGGCCACGTTGTTGGAGCAAAGTTCGCTTAATGAGAACGAGTATAGAAGTATTTGTCGTTGTGGAGAAACAAACACTACACCTGCTCCCGCTCCTTCTCGACGTGCGGCCCCATCAAAGAACATTGTCCACGGTGGCATTACTTCGATATAAAATACATCTTCATCCGGGAAATCATCGGAGAACTCCCAATCAGAAGGAACTGGGTGATCAGCTAAGAAATCTGCCAATGCTTGTCCTTTGACGGCTTTTTGCGGAACATATGCAATGCCATATTGTTGTAGCAAGACTGCCCATCAAGCTATACGACCTGAAACCACTGGCCTGGAGAGGACATACTTGATCGGGTCTGCCCTTGCTATCAAATGGACAGTGTATGCTTGCATGTAGTGCTTCAATTTGTCTATGACAAAGAAAAAAGCAAGACATGTCTTTCAATAGGAGAATAATTTAATTCAGCCCCATTGAGAGTTCGGCTCAAATAATAAAGGGTTCTTTCCTTCCCCTCCTCATTTTCTTGTGCCATAAGAGCACCTAAGGACTTTTCTTGTGCTGCAATGTACAACACTAAAGGCTTTCCGGGGATAGGAGCACCTAAAACCGGAGGATTAAGTAAGTATCTTTTGATGCTTGTAAAAGCGTTGCTACAAGCCTCATCCCATTCGAAGTGCACATTCTTCTTCATCAGCCTATTGAAAGGTTGACATCGACCGGCCAAGTTTGAGATAAATCGCCGTATGTAGGCAAGTCTTCCTTGCAAGCCTCTAAGCTCTTGCAAATTCTTAGGCTCCGGCATTTTCTGGATCGCTTCAATCTTGGACTGGTCAATTTCAATGCCACGATGCCTCACAATGAAACCAAGGAACTTCCCCGATGTTACGCCAAAAGCGCATTTGAGGGGGTTCATTTTAAGTTGATACTTTCTCAAGCGGTTGAACACGGATCGTAGGTCTGCCAAATGGTCTTCCCTCCTTTTTGTTTTAACCACTAGATCATCGACATAACACTCCACGTATTTATGAAGTACATTATCAAAGATCTTTTGCATGGCCCGTTGATAAGTCGCACCCGCGTTCTTTAGTCCAAAAGGCATTACTTTGTAGCTGTAAATGCCTTTAGGAGTACGAAAAGCTGTAAGCTCTTCATCCTTGGGATTCATTCGAATTTGATTGTAACCTGAAGAGCCATCCATGAAAGATAAAGCTTCATGACCGGTAGTAGCATCAACCATAACCTCAGTGATGGGCAATGGAAAATCATCCTTGGGACACGCATTGTTCAAATCACGGAAGTCAACGCACACCCGAATTTGTCCATTCTTCTTTTTGACAGGGACGATGTTAGCGATCCATTCTGGGTACTGTACTTCACGAATGAAACCCGCCTCAATCAACTTATTGAACTCGGTTTCTATTTGAGGGATAAGCTCCGGCCTAAAGCGTCTTTGGGATTGTTTGACTGGGCGTACACCTTTCTTTATTGCCAAATGGTGTAGAGCAATACTTGGATCGAGTCCCGGCATTTCTTTGTAAGTCCAAGCAAACACATCTTTATATTCTACTAGGAGCTTAAAGTATCCTTCTTCTTTTTTAGGGGTAAGAAGTGCGCTGATAAAAGTTGGCCGGGGCTCCTCAGCAGTTCCTAAATTGATTTCTTTAAGTTCATCAACTGTAGCCTGTCCTCCGTCTTCCAAGGCTGGAGGAGCTTCGTCGACCTCTTTATCAGTTGCTTCAACATCTGAGAGTGTATCTTCTTCCACTGTAATATGAAATGAGGATGATACTTCTTGAATTTGCTCATCGCAGACAACTGATTGTCTTGTGTGTACAACCGTTCGCCTTTTGACTTTAAGAGATCCATCGGTGTTGATGTCTAGGGCAGAGCTACGTTTCATGCGTGAAGGAATGCTACTGCGAATCCCGTCATTAGCTTTCTCCTCCCCTTGAACCTCAAAGTTTATGGAATTTTGAGGACGGCTATTGACAGGCCCTTTCATTGCCCCCAATCGATCAAAGACTGATCTACGAGCAAGAGTGTTGTGATTTTGTGTTAAGCAAGTTGTATTTAACCTGTCAAACACTGTGATTCGTGACGATGGGGCATTGATGCGATCAAACACCGAGACATGCGAAGCAAAGTGATCTTTTCTTTGATTCGAACTTTTGCCGTCTTCCACTGTTATGTATTGAGAACTTGAAGCATTGCTTTTTCTCTTGATCCATATCTGAGCTGGTTGTTCTGGAGTATAACCTAATCCGGTCTTTGGGACAGGAATTTCATGCCCTTCAAACCGCATTTTTCTTTGTGTTTTACTGAGGCCATGCACATTCTCTCCGGTGACTTCTGGGATTAGGTTCCCTAAGTTGCCTTGTTTTGAAGAATCATAACCTGCTTTGGTTAAAAGACTATATGCCTTTGGGTCGAACCATCCTTTCATCCTTTCGCTTGATAGAACATCATGTTTTGTCAAACTTTGCGAAGACCTTACGAATCCATTTAATGGCTTCGAGGGCGAAGGATTTGTGAATGAAGTTAAAGGCATAACATGATTTTCCTTCAATATGGCTACATCCTCCATTGTGAGCTTTGTAGGAGGCCTTCCCTCGTTTACTACTGATTGAAGGCATTCCATGAACGGCGACTGTCCTTTCTTGCGGCGTGACAATGGTACATAACGAAGAAATGGAGGACTGTCAGAAGGTACTGAGATCTTTGCTCCCACTGAATTACTGGTAGATCCACTAGAATGATTATTTCCACATTCTAGACCTTCTTTTGGGGACGAAGTATCCTTTCCACTGATGAATCTAACATGCTTCTTTTCATTTGGCTTGCTCTCTGTGGGCGGGATCTCAACTGGGAGAACTTCATTAGGAATGTCATCCTCTATGTATAACTTCGCGTCCGCAAAGTGAGCTTCAGTCTCAGTAAAAGGTTTTAAGTCGGCATTGACCTTTTTCACTCCACCTTGAATGTACTTGAAACATTGATGAAACGTTGACGGCACTACTCCGTTTTCGTGGATCCATGGACGTCCCAACAACACGTTGTAGGTTGTCTTGGCATCAATAACATGGAACAACACATTGCTTATCAATTCTCCAATGATTAGTTCTAAGCGTATCATACCGATCGCGCGTTGTCCTCCTTGGTTAAAACCTTGAATGACCAAACGGCTGTGTGATAACTCCTCCATAGTAAGACCAAGTCGTTTCATCGTCATTTTTGGTAGTATATTAACAGCCGAACCTCCATCAATAAGGATACGATCTATCTTTTGTTCACGTGCATAACCAGAGACATAGAGCGGACGATTGTGGGGCTTAGAGCCTAGCAACAGATCCTCATCAATGAAAGTCATGTTTGGGGAGCATGCACAACATTCTTGGGTTTGTTGAAGCATATTGGCATAAGGAACACTTATCTCTGGTTTTTCAAGAGCTTGGGTGATCACCTCTTTTGGTGAGGTGAGGGATTGTAAGGGTTCAACTTC
Organism: Castanopsis chinensis; assembly: GCA_032878915.1. Taxonomy (NCBI): domain Eukaryota; kingdom Viridiplantae; phylum Streptophyta; class Magnoliopsida; order Fagales; family Fagaceae; genus Castanopsis; species Castanopsis chinensis. The sequence continues at coordinate 2,270,920 of JAVQMG010000084.1, forward strand.
ATCATCCTGAGATTGGAGTTTTTCCAAAGTCTCATCTGACCCACCATGATTGATATCCTTTTCTTCATCATGAATTTCATAGCAAGAGCCTGTGTGAACGGCCTTTGCCGAGTCATTTTGAAAGAATCCTTTGGGGAAGAATTCTTCTAACGTGATGCGATTTCGAAGGTTTTTGGTTTACGCCGAATCGTCATTCACTTTTGTGCCTAGCCTTTTTCTTCCTTTATCATTCCTTCTTCTTGATCGAAGTTGAATTAGGATTTGTGCTCTTTTGGGCTCTTGGATGACCAAATGAAGAGGGAAATCTCGTCTTTTCTTCCATCTCTTACGAGTAACCATCGTCCAACCTTCCTCTTCATCCATTGTTGATCTTCTATCATCATTTGAGCTATAGTCAAATGTTTCTTGTGAAGACTGAACTTGAACCGGCTCCATAGAACCAAACTAGATGAATGTGGTATTTGCCCCCAGCTTACTAGTTGGAGACATGCAACTACACGACTCGTAAGCGAACGTTACAAGGTTTGACTCAGCCACATCATCGAAACCCAAGTCGATTTTCCTTTCCTTAGCTAACTTCATGATGAGTTCTTTGAGAACAAAGCATTTCTGGATGGGATGACTTATGATGCGATGATACTTACAATAGTTCGGGTCATCAACCTTCCCTATCTCTTCCGGTCGTTTACATTCCGGCAATTCAATTAATTTAAGCTTAAGGAGTTGTTCTAGCATTTCGGGCATATCAGCGTCTGGAAAAGGATAAGTCTTTTGTTCCCATTCCTTGAGTGACGAGCGACGTGCCTCACGTCGTTGACTTCCTTCAGGCCTCTTTTCATTAGCCTTTGTCTTTCCGGTTGAAATTTTTACTGGGGCAGAGTTGATGTTCATTGAGTCTTTGACGTTACTCCTCGTATTCCTATCATTCTTCCTTACTTCCCTTCTTTCTTTCTTTTCCTCAGGCACAGGATGCTTCGTATTTCCATGGCTAGCAATGCTCAGCTCCATGTCATGTGCACGAGTCGCTAACTCCTTAAATGTTCGGGGCTTTATCCCTTGTAGAATGTAAAGAAGTCCCCAATGCATGCCTTGGATACACATTTCTATAGCAGATATTTCAGAAAGTCTATCTTTACAATCTAGACGCAAAGAACGCCACCGATTGATATAGTCAACAACGGGCTCGTCTTTCCACTGCTTAGTATTGGTAAGCTCCATCATGCTTACCGTGCGACGCATGCTATAGAATCGGTCAAGAAACCCTCTTTCAAGTTGTTCTCAACTATCAATTGACTCGGGTTCTAAGTCCGTATACCAATTAAAGGCATTCCCCTTGAGTGAACGAACAAACTGCTTTACAAGGAAGTCTCCTTGAGTCCCAGCGTTCTCGCAAGTTTCTACAAAATGAGCAATGTGTTGCTTAGGATTTCCTTTGCCATCAAATTGCAAGAACTTGGGGGGTTGATACCCATTGGGCATTCTCAAGTTGTCGATGCGTTTTGTATAGGACTTTGAATATACGAGGGAATTAGTGGAAGAACCCCCATATTGTGCTCGAATAGTATTCGTTATCATGTCTTGCAGTTGTTGGACAGATAACGAGACTATTGAGGTGGAATTTTCATGTTGAGAAGTTCCTTCGATTCCCTTTTCCTTGTCAACCCTAGTGTTTTCTCCTTTCAAGGTGAAGCCAGGTGGGTACTCAAGGCCATGACTTGATTCACCCAAATCTTGTTCCTCCAACTTGTTCATTAGGGTTGCAATTTTGACACCCTTATCTTCTAGTGCTTTTGTGAGAAGGATAACCCTTTGTTCCATTTCAGCCATCTTTTCTTCCATGGTAGAGGCGTTAGTCATCATCACTGGCATAACCTCCATATATGATGGGGTAAATGATGGAATAGGATGAGTCAAAGGCATTTCATTCCTTAAATTTCTCATTACAGGTGAAGAGTTGATAGAAAGAGTCCTTGTTGTGGATGATTCACTATCAACCTCCAAATGAAATGAATCCTTAACGGTAGCTTTCCTTTTTGCAAGAAAGTCTAGGGAGATGACATTATGAAGTCTACTTTCTGTGGTTGGTTGAGGTTGAAGTAGGTCAAGAGCCTTGGATCGACTGCGAGTGATTGGGCCAACATAATCATTGGCAATGGAAGCATCAACCACTGATTTTCGGGCATTCTTGTTAGAGGCCATCGAAATTGGTAGCAAATTGAATTTCTTTTCTTTTGGAGGAGAAAGAGATGAGAGGCAGAGAGGTCCCACCGGGCGTGCCAGAATTTGTAGAAGACTAAATTTCTTTGTTCGAAATAAATCAAACAAAGTAAAATAGTTTCTCAAATACGAATTTGTATTGATGAAAGTGTGTGGTACAATTCTCTGTAATTACAAGGATTGATCCTCTAATTCGATCTCCTTAAAAGATTTGTGATATGGTTTTGATTTGAACACAAAGTATCCTTCGATTTGGCTAAAGGATGGATCGAAGATCTTTAAAACATAATTACAATGAATTTCTAGCTATGAGCTTGTTAGAAATCCTTTGTTCTTCACATTCTTCGTGTTCTTCGCGTGTTCTTCGTGCGTTCTTCGTCTTCAAATGTTTATGGTGGAAGCTTTTCGGGGCTTTAGAGGCTTGAATCCGTAAAGTTTTGTTGATTTGTGATTTGTCGAGGTTTCTGAAGACTTTCGAGCTTAATTTCAGTGACCTCTAAGATCTAGGAGAGTGATTTGGATGATTTTGCTTCGAATGTTCGTCGTATTCGAAGGTTGAAGTTCTTGAAGCTCTTGGAGGCTTTAAGGCTTGATTCCGGCAGAGTTTCAATACTTCTGAATGCTTCTTTGATGCAGCTTGTGCTCTAGATAGCTTGGTGTGTCCAAATGCCTTAGGAAGGCTTCTATTTATAGGAGTTTGGAGATAGGTGAGCGACATGTGGCGGAGCCTGATTGGTGACACATGTCACAGCTTGATTGGTCCGCTTGTGTCATCGCTTACACAGCTGGATTGCTTGAGTCATTGCTTACACAGTTGGATTCGCTTGCATCATCGCTTACACGCGCCTCCATGTGATTAGCATTTTGTATGTTTTTCTTGTTCCTATCTTAATGAAATTTAGCAAATTTTAGTAACAGTATATGATACTTTGTAATTAGCCATACCTGGTGAACTTGGTGGCATGACGTGTCAGCTTATGATAGGCCGGGAATTTTCCCTCTCTACAGAATGATTTTCGGGATTACGCTGAGCTTGGCTTTAAAGAATTTGGTGATCGTGTCAAGCATTGGATCACACTAAATGAACCATGGAGCTACAGCTATGGAGCTTATGCAATAGGAGGGCTAGCTCCGGGACGATGTTCTGGTTGGCAACACTTAATTGCACTGGAGGAGATTCTGGGATAGAACCATATTTGGTGTCACATAATCAACTTCTTGCTCATGCATCTGCAGTAAAAGTGTACAAGCAAAAGTATCAGGTTCTAGTGTCACACACCAAATTGTTTCATGTTTACGTTGGTTGTACTCTTTTTTTTTTTTTTTTTTGCTTGAAAATTTTACTTCATTCAATTAATTAAAATGGTTGCATTGCTCTTGATACAAGACAATATGAGGTACTTCATTTAAAAACTACTAGATGCAGACCCGCGCAATGCGCGTGAATAAAAAAACTATTTAATACAGTGACAAATATTATTTCTCTTTTAAGAAGTCAAATGATAAACCTAAAAGCTAATGATTAATTAAACCAATATAATTTTTTCCTATCAAGGGTCTTAAATTTAAGTATGAATTTCAAATTTGTGTGCTTTCCATAACATGAAGTCTCAAACAATAGGATGATTAAATAAAGATAGACTGAGTATAATATTATTACCAGAAATAGTTTAAATTAAAAAAAAAAAACAATAAAATGGACCAAAAAATGCAATTGTAATTAAAAGTTAAAAGTGAAATTTCAAGTTCTATTACAATCCCTCACAACATATTTGGTTCACAAACTAAAATCATTGTTACTCATACAGAGTTTGGATTGTGCACCTATACTCGTAGTTTAAAATCTTGACATTGAAATTGATAGATGATAAATTCTCTTTAGAATCATGTACATCCTTTGAGACCTCAACTACTTCAAGCACTTTGTTTTATCCACATTACTCCTGGAATCAAAACTCAAAAAATAAATACTAATTTCATCACCATAAAATATAAATGCATCTAATGTGACAATAAGATCTGAGAAACTAATCACTCACCAAATACAATTATTCCTACCAATCATAACCATTTGAGCCAAATAATTAAAAATAAAAATCATTTGGATGGAGACTGAGAAATCAAGAATGAAACAAAATTCCTACATAATGCAATATAGAAAGACAGGAAGAGACAAACCAACTCTTAAGAACAAAAGTGCAAGAGCATGACAACAAAGGATTAAGACTTGAAGAGATGCCCAAAGAACCAAAAGAGAACACCATGGAGCTTGATTAAACTTAAGTTCCACTTACAACAGTTACAAACCACTTAGCTGCCAAGTGCCAATACTCACAACTTTCAACAAACACCTGTTGCCCACCAAATTGATACCAAGTGAAGGCCTAAGGCCTTGACATGACAACTTTGAAAAGTATGAAAAATATGCCAAGGGGAGTACAACAAACATCTATTAGACAAAATAATACCTTACATGAAACCTAGTCCAAATATATATATATATATATATATATATATATATATATATAGAATAAAAAATAAAGAAGCTTGTTCTACAAATTCTCTCATGACTTTGATAGGGAGAACCCTCAAAGATAACAATATAGCAGTAGTCTTCCTATGCACTTTACAGCCCATGAACATATTGGAACTTCTTCAAATTCTTACACTGAAATGAAACACCAATCCATTTGCCTTTCTTAGACTTGGAAGCTTCCATGAGGACCATGATTTGCTTGAGAATAGGAAAATTTTTCATCTATTTCAATGTTGTTGCAGACTCTGTTTCTTAGAGTTTCTCTCCTTCCAAAAGCACTACATAAAGGCAAAATTTTATTGGGCATCTTCTCAAATAAAATATGATCAATAAAAAAATTGTTTGCTTCTCCTTCCAAAGGCCGTAACAAAGAGGTACATCCCCAATAAGAAATTGAAAGATTAATAAAATCTCTTAGTTTCCGTGTAGTTAGCTATGCCCCCACTTATTGAATTATTGTTAAAATCTATTGCCGGAGAAAAGAAGACACAACTATTAGAAAACATTGAATAAAAATAAAAAGGCTATATTTTTCATCTCAACGATTCGACATACAACATTGCTCATTTTGCACAGATGATAAGTCCTTGACCCTAATTGCACAAAGATTAAACTCACATTGACTAAAGTTAAGTAAGACCCACATTGTTTTTTGCTAAATAATCAAGCGAAAGTGGCCCTTACACACACTTCAATCATTGAATTTTTAATTCCATTTTAAAGAACAAACCACTTGAAAGATAAATATTCACATAAAAAATAGGCAGGGAAGGGAGGAAGTTAGTTTAAATTGTTAATTTCTTTGTATAATCGGTCTTCTCTCTTGTTGGTTTTTTTGTGTAAGTTATTCTGTCCTAATGATCACATATTTCAAGTCACAGTGAGAGTATAGAAATTTGACAGAAAATCTCAAACCCATTAATCTTTCTACGCTTCACAGTGTAGTCTGAAAGGCAATAAGATCAAAATTAATTTAATCCTATAAAAGATTTAAAAAAATGTATAACCACGTCACTTCAAAAATATTTAAGGAGCAACATAATTGGCAATTCAAATATCAAATATAAATTAGAAGAAGAAAGATGTATATTAAGTAATGAAGCACACTTGCAGCCCATGCCTCAGTTCCAATATGGTGACAAACAGAAGCCAAATTCTCAGCCTCAATGCTTAAATCAAGGAGATAATTTACAAAGCAAGATAGATTGGCCCTTAATATCACGCCCAATGTCTGACTTTGTTCTTTGCAATTACCTTAGGAATATATTATGCATTTACTTTATAACTTTTCCTTGTACAAATTACTTTCTATACATGATGTAAATAGAATTTCTCATAAACATATTTCAAGCCTGAATCACTGTCCACAATTCCAACAGTATTAAAAGCATGTAAAAGTTTCAAATTGATCATACCCTTTCTGGTAGAAACAATGGTGTTTTTTGTATTGCATGAACATGGCAGTGGTCACTTCGACTTCTTCATTGCTGTATCTTCATCATCAACTTGAGCCCTTGCATCACTATAACACATGGCATCAATTCAAAAGTACAAAAAAAAAAAATTAAGACAAACAATTTAGAATGGCAGAAAAGAATACATGGACGACCCCCAAAAGATCTGTAGCCTCAGAAGCATGAACACTCCATAATCCCAATTCTTAAAATAAAAATAAAATACACCTAAATATATTAATTTTTTTAATCACTATATCCCCAACGTATCATGTCTTAATTTTTTTAAAGAAGCAACATATGACTGTGTGATCCATGTCCATATTTCTTAGTCTATAGCCAACCCCAAAATTTTGGGACTAATGCTTGGTTGATGTTGTTTTAGTAAGAACAAACGATTTATGTGCACTCGGTGTGTCCATAATTACATCGAATTATCAGTTTTTGCTTTGCATATAACCTAAAAATACTAGCACATAAATGAACAAATCAATGTAGAAGTTGATTATTAATATGAAACAAAAATTCATTTCAAAGATAAAACTTAAAGAAGGCCAAGATTAGATAAAAGTGGACAAATATGTATATAACTTACATTTCTAGGATTGGACCATAGTTGAACATCATCAACAGTGCAATAATGGTTGAGTTTTTGAATGTACTCATCGACTATCAATTGTACTCCAGGGGGACTATTAATTGTACTCCAGGGGAACGCTTTTTCCCTACCATTAATATCCGTAGGAACAACTCTCTGCCCAAAATAAAAAATCAATTAGCATTTAGTTAAACTCAAAATTTGAAGGAAAAATCAAAAATAGATTTTATTTACCATAGATTGGCCCGTGTATATGCCTCCTGAAATATGAAAGAGTAAAGTCAAGAAGTGGAAATTATTAGTAAGATAAGAAACGGTGGTAAATGTAAGAACCCGAAAGAGGACCAGTCAGATTGGCATAGATTGAGATAACCATCCCGCCTTCCTTTTGCTTTTGATTTTGCCAAAAATGAGGAGAGGGAGGATAGAGAGGCGAAATTGAATCTGGTTTTTTTCTTTTTTTTCATAATGGAATCAAGTTTTTCTACGGGAAAAAAACCTAAAATAAATATCAATGCAGCATTCAATCCTATACTTATTTAATCCCAACGATTTCCTTAAGATTAGAAACAGAAGTACCCAAACTAAAATCAATATTTTTAGTGATTTCTGTAATCTAAAAAAACTAACAAAAACAAAACAAAAGCAAATATCTAAAATTGAGAAAACAAACATTTTGACAAAGAATCCAAAAACCCAAAACAAAAACGAATCAAATCTAAACCTACCCAACAAAAAAACTCAATTAAAAGTAATGTTTTATACCCAAACCTCCAAAATTGAGAAAAAAAAAAAAGTACCTTTGTCGATGTTGGTTCCGGCGATCTGATGGTCTAAGTTTGGCAAGGGATGGTGATGACTGACTGTACGAACTCTGTCTCCTCTGTATCGCAATTGTTGTTTTTTTTTTTTTCTCCTTCCCTTCCTCTGCATCGCTAGGTTTTAACTTCCCTTTTTTTTTATTTGACTTTCACCGTGCTATATATATACACACACACAGACTGTCAAACGATGTTAACCCCCTTCTCCGACCGATTCCGATTTTCCAACGTGCCCCTTCGGTTTGACGTCCCTCGTTAGGTCCACCACGTCGCTTTTCGCTTCCTCCTCGCTCATCGAATCGCACAAATCCTTCGCCTTCTGATCCATAACTTCGTCGTTCTCGGCGTCCTTCGGATCCGACTTCTTCAATTTCTTGCTTCTATTGGTCGCCACAGCCTCATTCCGGGTCTCTTGGACGGGGTCCGACCCAAGGACCCGCAGATCTCTGATTGCGCCTTCATTGCCGAGGTGAACTCGCGCTTGTGACCCGTCCGAACCCGAGATAGCAACACGAACTCCTCCGAATCTGTACCGTTTGCCATACACACACACACACTCAAAGATCGATTCAAATCTGATTTTTCAAAAAAATTTAAAAATTGAGGAATTCAGTAATATAGAGAGCAAGAAACAAATACGTGAATCTTGAATTGGATAAAATTGAATTAAAGAACAAACCTATAGCCTGGATTGAAGGGATTGAATATACTTGAAGAAAAAGATTAGGGTTCGTGAGAAGAGAGAGAGAGAGAGTTTGGGGATATTGGAAGAGACTGTATGGCAATTCTTCATCTTGATTAGTGTTTGATGTTTTGGGTTTTAGTTTTTGATCTCTCGATCTCTCTCTCCTTCTCCGTTCGCTGCCTCTCTACTTCTCTGTCTCTCTTTCCTCTCGGTCTCTCTCTCCTTTTTTTCACCGTGTAGCAATCTTTCTTTTTTCTTTTTTTTTTTAAGCGGTTAATTTTGTTTTAAACAAAGGGCTCCTAAACAGTATTTTGACACATTGCGAAACATTGTACCGTGCGGCTTTTGTTTTGCTTACGTGTCAACGTCGCCTTAATTGTAACGAAAGTCTTCTGCTATTATATATAGTATTAGATATTAGATTTGCAGCGAAAATTAACCTAGATAAATTTGCAAATTAAATTTGTTTTTCAGTTTTTAGTACTTAAGTAAGCATTTCTCTTTTCCATTAGTGTGTGTGGGTTTGGATTAACTTTTTGTTGACAACTTATTATTAACTTGTTAAGTGTTGACAAAAAGACAGTTACATTAGCTTGAGTGTGTTTTTATAATTAAGCAAGCTTTCGCTATGTGCAGGTAGCACAAAAGGGAATTATAGGTATAACCTTAGTGTCACACTGGATTGTGCCATTCTCTGACGCGAGGCGCAACCATGATGCTGCGCTAAGAGCCCTTGATTTTGTGTTTGGATGGTTAAGTACTAAAACTACATGACTCTTTGTTGTCGCTTTTTTAATTTAAGTTTTTTTTTTTTTTTTAATTTTTGTTCTAAGTGAATTAATGAGGTACAAAATACAAAAAGTATAATATAAATAAATCATAAAAAATCCAATAAAAAAGGAGTAAATTCATGTGTATATAAGAAATTAAAATAAAAAAATAAAAGAGAGAGAGAGTGTGTGTAATTTGAAACCATATATGTGTGTAATTGTAATTTTTTAAAATTGAACTGTACATATGCATAAATTATAGACTAGTTTAATATAATATGTACTAGGATTTAAAATTCATATGGTTTGTGGCAGGTTTATGGATCCCCTAACCAATGGTGACTACCCACAGAGCATGCGATCTCTAGTTGGTGATCGATTACCCAAATTCACGAAAGAGAAATCCAAGCTAGTAAAAGGGTCATTGGATTTTCTAGGGCTAAACTACTATATTGCTAATTATGCAGCCGATTCACATCACTTCAAAGGTGAAAACGCAAGCTACTTGACAGATTCACGAGCTAATCTTTCTAGTACGAACTCAAACATTTGGAGCTATGATTCCATTTTTTTATGTAACTCATACGTACTAACAAGGCCATGCTTTTTCTCATTTGTTGTGGCAGCTGTGCGCAATGGAATCCCCATCGGTCCAAAGGTGTGTATGATATTGAACATACATAAGTTAAGATTGATAAAAAAATAAAAAATTTAATATTAACAAATTAATTGTTTATTAGTATCATTCTCTGAGATAGTATGATAACAAAAGAAGAGTAATTCCAACGATGTGAGACGAATGCCATTTATCAAATTTTGTGTATATACACTAAATTTTAAGATCGTTGAATTTTTAAAATGTCGCTTGTCTCATATCAAATATTATATAATAAAAAAATTGAGTTAGGAATTAGGATTTTAGTTAAATTTTTTGCCAAATGTTTTTTGAATTTTTTTGAATTATTGAATGTTGAACTGTACAGAAAATATTTTTAGTTAAATCTTGAATGAAAAAAAAAAATTAAGGAAAAAGTTTCTCTCCAAACTAGTTTGGAAAGAAACTCTTTCAACTCCTTTCTATATATTTTTATTGGATGTAAATTTTGAAAATTAACCGCAAATTGCATGTTTTTATTATATCCTCTATGCTTGAAACATTTCAAGAAAATCAACAATTAATAATTATTTCATCAATAAAATGTTTAAATTTCAAGTTTTTATGGTCTAAAATTATGCATAAAAAGTATTTTATTGATCGAAAAATAAAAAGCATACAACCCAATTATTGTATTTTCAAAATTTACATCCAATATCTTTATAGGATAAATTGGAGAGAAACCTTGTTCACATAGTAAAAGCAAATCCAGGAAAAGAAAAAAAGGAAAAAAAAAAAAGAAAAAAGAAAAAATATAAACTATATATAGAACACTTAATTGTGGGAGCATATCTATTTGGCGCCAAGTCCAGTTCTAAGCTATGCCAATTGTACCTTACTTTGCACAAGTAACAAGGTGAAAAAGAGGAATAAGGATATTCTAAAAATATAGTGTATTAATTAGGAGGTGTTCAACAAGCTCCGAAGTTTTTATTTTTTATTCTTTAAATCTGCGTTCGATCGGTTTCCTTTTTCTTTTTTTCTTTTTTTTTTTTGGCTAACAAAACAGTAACATGCTTACCAGCGTCATTAGGATGCAGCTTGATTATACAATTCAGATGCAAAAATTTCATTATGATATAGTTGTTACTTTAGAAGAGAGCTCTAAAGTTATGAAATAATCATTAATTTAGTTATTGTTTCTTAAATAAATTATATATAATATAAGTTTATTCCACCATAAGGAAAAATCAAATTTCCTAAATTGTATTTTTTGGAACCCTTCCCGGATATTCTTTTAAGTTATAACAAACTCCATTTTTCTTTGAAATGACATTTCAGGCTGCTTCAGATTGGCTCCATGTCTATCCAAAAGGAATTCGAGACCTTTTGTTATACACAAAGACAAAGTATCATAATCCACTAATATTTATTACCGAGAATGGTAATTTTCTGTTGAACTTTCCAATTATGATCCCATAAAGTTATGAGGGTATAAGACTAGCCATAGGAATATAAAATTTGAAGGAATGGTAATTTGGTGTCTATTTGAATGTAAAAATATGCCACTATATTATAGGAATTGATGAGTTCAATAATGCCTCATTGTCGCTTGAGGAAGCCCTTTCAGACAATCATAGAATTGATTATTACTATCACCATCTTCATTATCTTCATAGTGCTATCAAGTAAGTAAAGAAGATCTCTCTCTCTATCTAATATACTAATATTACTTTATTAATAGCAATAACAATATGCCGCATTAGCAATTATGAATATGGATATATATATATATATATATCGTTGTGACTATAGTCTAATTAATACATTTTTGATGTAGGGATGGTGTTAATGTGAAGGGATATTTTGCATGGTCATTATTGGACAACTTTGAATGGAGTTTAGGTTACACAGTTCGGTTCGGCATCAACTATATAGACTACAAAAATGGGTTGAAAAGACATCCCAAATTGTCTGCCCATTGGTTTAAGAATTTCCTCAAGAATAAGTTGATGAATTAATGAATATGCTCATGTTGAACTATACAGTGGCATCAGACCATCTCCAGACGATAGACTTTAAAATCATTTCTTCTCTATTTTATGTTCTTTAAAAAATGTTTGTTTTCAGTAAAATAAACTAAAAGAAAAATAATGTTACTGTTAACAAACTCAAATGTTTCTTACTAATCAATATATATACTGATTCTTCCAAAAACTTAAATTATTAGAAGATGATAAATTTATTCCTTTAAGGTGGACACAGAGGATTGAACTTATGACTTCTTGCTCTATTACAATGGATGAAGCCATGTAGTGATTATATTTATTAAAAGATGGTGAATATATTCATTTAATCTAACACATATGTTATTTGGTTTCTTCCTTGAGTGAAGCCATGTAGTTATCACAATTAAAGAGCAATTTCACGAATTATTGTTGGGTTTTAATTGTTGGTGGACAAACATGTTCAACCAAATCATAGTATTCCATAGCTTTTGTAGAACAACTTTTGATACCGTCAAGTAATGTTTATCTGTATGATTGATGATAGCCATGGATTGAAAGATGATCTTCATCCAAGAACAGTAAAAAGAATTTATATAAGTGATTTCAAGGTGAGTAAATGATGTACAAGGTGTACAATATAGTTGAAATAGCTTTTTGATCATCAATTCAAAAATTCTAACTCAAAGTCAGCCAAAGTTATTAGTCTTTGTCAAAGAAAGTATGCACTAGTGCTCTTACAAGATGCTGAGGTTCATTGGTTGTAAACCATCAAAAACACCAACCGAGTAGAATTTGAAGTTAGAGCAAAAACAAAGGTGAATTATTGTGTGATCCAAGTGGCTACAGAAGATTATCTGTGTTAGGTCCATATGTTTTAGTGTTGATAAACCATAACATGCATGTCAAATTATGAGCCTAGTCATGAGTTTTGATCATGGGAGTCAATCTCGTACCAGTGGCTATACTGGTATGATTAGTAGAATCATATATTTTGGTACCAGGCAATAATAGTGTACTGTTTCGAGTTTACCGTTACTTTTTATATTTATAAATATATATATATATATATATATGTATGTATGTGTGTGTGTGTGTATTATAATAAATATAAAAGTTTTCCATAAAATATTACCTCAATTCAGAACAAATTATTCATGATTTCAGACTTTAGCATCAATTAAAAGAAAAAAAAAACACAATATAAAAAATAGAATGCTTAATTGTTTATTGCATACTAAGAAAACAAATAATACTAATAAGTTAATGCAAAATAAGTTACCATTCTGCTCTTACAAAAATTCAAAAATTAAAAAACAAAAAAAGTTTTTTTTTTTTTTCCTGTATCGGCCGATGCGCCCGGTACCGGCCGGTATTGTCCGAAATTGGCCAGTTTTTAAACCAGTACGAAATTTTGGTGTTTCGATACTGGTATACGCACTGATATGATACATACCAACCGATACAGGTACGATATTGACTACCTTAGTTTTGATGTGTTGGCAATTGAAGATCTAAATGAAGACCCAAAGATTGCTCAAGAATTGCCAAAGAAAAGTGGAGTTTCAATAGGTGACTCTATTCTCAATTCCTCTAGATCAATCGAGCCTTGGGAAGCCAAGTTTATGTTTCCTCGACTCCTAGTTGATCTATCGAGACACAAGATTTAACAAAGACTAGTTTATAACTATTGCATATGCACATGTACAATTAAAAACAATCACAATTAATACACACACATAAAATATGTTTTTACCTAATTAGTAACGAGCTATACATATTCATAGTATTACATAAATGACTTATAAATTTAAATTATTTTTAGTTATACAAAGAAATGACTCATAAAAGTAAAATCATTCAAACTTTCTCTTATTCTAATTTTATATATAGAGTTAGATATATGATTAGATTTTTTATGGCTTATATATAAAGTTAAGTTTGTTAGGATTAGTTTGTAATAGTTTAGAGGTAGTATGATAAGCTAATCACAGTTTGCTCTATTTTCATTGTACATAAACAAAATCTTTGTATAGACTAATTAATCAATACAATTAGAGGAATTTTCTCAATCTTGTGGATTTTGACAGGGAGTAATCTATTTTGGAGGATATCTACAATTCTACGTACAATGTCAAACAATCAGTTGAGGGACAGCTATGATGATTAACATATTGCCTGTCCTTTTCCATGTTTTCTTTTTATTATCTTTTCTTTTCTTTTCTTTCATCTCTATCATCTCTATTTTTATCTTTTCTAAATAAATAAGATTACATAGTGCTCCTCTATAAATAAATAAATAAAAACCCAGTAGAATACACCTAGTTGCTACCCAATAAAAACCCAAAATCAATTATGGCCTTTCAAGGCTATCCAGTCTTAGGCCTCCTAGTTCTTCTTGGCTTATTGACTAATGGTATTGCTGTTTCACCAAGCTATGACACTGCTTCACTCAACCGGACCAGTTTTCCCAGAGGTTTTATTTTTGGGACAGCAGCAGCGGCTTATCAGGTAATAATGTCACAATTTATTCTATGTTAATTTGTATCACAATTTCCTCTATCTTAATTACGTGCACGTGTGTTCTTTCAAATTTGCAGTATGAAGGTGCAGCAAATGAAGGTGGTAGAGGACCAAGTGGATGGGACACTTTCACTCATAGATATCCAGGCCTCTCTCTCTCTCTCTCAGTGTCCTACAATTTACAAATTATCATGTTCTTTAAAAATTTAAGTAAAATAATAGTTTAGAATTATAAAAGTTATTATATATGAATCATTATTGTTAAATATTAAAAAAAAAAAAAACAAAATTAGGAGATTCTGTCATTTAAAATAATCATAGGTAATACAATGTTGTAAGTGATAGACTCAGAAGAGAACTAGTAATAGCTTGTCTCCTCAACTTTGTTGTCAAATTGTGTGGTAAAAATTATAGACACAATTCCCTAAATTGTAGGGATTAACAATTACAACAAAAGTAATGCTAGGAAAATTGCAAATTTTACGTCGTGAAGCTAACAAACTTATTTTTTTACTAATTATTAAAACATATGTCAAACATTCATTTATTAAGTGATTGAAACTCACTAATCACATTCATTGTCATATCCATATGTAAATTTTATGTAGTAAAACTTGTAGAACCTTCATTATTTTCTTGCCAAAAAAAAAAAATTAGCTAAATTGTAGGGATTCACAAATATAATAAATCAACTAAATTTAAGGTTTGTACAACTATTACAAATTAAATCATTGATTTGTAATGATGGTTTGGAGAGAATTAATGGAGTGATATTTGAATTGGGACTCAGTAATTGTATTATTTGAATTTGAATTAGACTCATTAATCATCTTATTATCAAAATGGATCCATTTCAAATGAAGATCATTTTTCTTACCTCAAGAACCAAACAAACTCAATTCGAGTTGATAGAAAATTGAGATAACTAGCTTTGAGGATTTCAAGAGTTTTGTTAGGTTCTAAAAGTTTAGAATTATTGTCAAACCGTGAGCACAAACTTGTCTAAATATAGATTTTCAAGTCTATAGACATGATTAGACAATGCTTAAGGTGCTGCATGTCTAAACACACAAATTAGGAAGCTATAGGTTCAGGAAATTCGAAACATACCAAGTACGACTAATCGAGAAGAAGGCTCAACTGATTAACATGCGGCTCTGCAAAATTTAAGTTCGGCCCATTAGCCCAAACTTGTCCATTTGAGGCCTAAATCGTGATTTGCTTATTGCAATATTTAAAGGACGTTATAACCTAACCCTAAGAGTGGTTTTTAGAGAGTGAAGAGTGCATCTTGTGCCTCCAATTGTAGATTTAGGGTTTTTGTATCCAAAGCCCTGTCAAATGTTCTACCGTCAATATTTCTTGAAGAAACTCAAGATCCGGTACTGTAGAAGTTGCTACCATCACTAGTCATCAAAGGTGATAGAGATCTAAACCTTCAAGGGTGGTCTTGAAGTCAAAAACTGGAGTGTTTGTATATAACATATCCATAATAGAAGAGTCTGTGATTTAGAGTTGCATGTGGTCACGTGAGTATGTATTACATAAGGTAGTAGTAGATTTAGGGTGAAGTTTATTGTAAAAACCTCCATTCTATTAGTGAATCGTTATCTTGTGAATTGCTTAGGTTAAATCCTCCCCAAGTTTTTTTTCCTTATCACTGGATTGTTTTATTGGTTTTCTTGAGTCATCATATCGCTTGCGTTCTTTACATTTCTACTTCCAGTGATATGATTGTTAACTATTTAACCTAGATTTGATTAATTGAACTCAGTAATAACTTGGCTTCAAATAAGGTTAAACAATATGAGTTTACAAAGGTCTAAATTATGTAACAAGTATAACAGGATTTAAATCAAAGCAAGTGGTTCTTGGACCAAGCAAAATAGTTGCTTAATTCTCTGTACAAGAAGTGGCATTATAAAATTCTTTTTACTTCTTCCTGTTTTACATTGGCCTCGACTTTTTTTTTCAGAATCAGCTCTAGCCTCTAGAAGGCTAGAGTATACAGTCTTGCTTAACAGAGCTTCTATATAATGTGAAAACTTGTGAGCCAAATTAGTATGGTAAAGGTCATGCAAATCATAATTTTGAATAATTTTGTGAGTTTGAAGGCTTACTTTATTGGAAAATGACAAAAACAAAAATGACATACATATACTTGGCAAGGCCAAACTCTGAACATGCCAAAATTAGTAAGGAAAATTACCTTCTTTCTATTAAAAAAAAAACTAGGAAAATAAAGGTGTTGAATAAAGCCATTTGGTATGGATGGTTAGCCACCTTTAGATATATAATATTTAATTTGAACCATAAAATAATTCATTTTAAATTAAGAAGATCTTAATGTCGTGTGTGTTTGTTTGTTTAGACTCTTGTATATTTAGATTGTTTAACCTAATTAATTAACTAAGTTGACACTTAAGTTTATTATTCAAATTTAGCTTAAAAATATACAATCATATTACTTAGAGCAGAAAATTAAAGAAGACAAGCAATATGATGACCCAAGAATACCAATGAAACCAACAGTTTCAAGGTAAAAACCTAAAAAAGATTAAACCTAGCTATCCTCAAAGTAAATAAATTCATTATAATAGAATGGAAGTTTAAATAGATTTTCTCCCTAAAATCTAAGGCTACCTATTGTAGAACTTACTCATGTGACCACGTGCAGCTTCAATTCTACGGACTATTCTATCTGAATTTGCTGAACACAAACATATATTTGTGACTTTGAGATCCCACTCAAAGATTTTAGATCACCATCAATAGTAGGTCTTTATGCAGCAACTTGTTTCCACCGGATCTTGATTGTAGATCTCGTTCTAGTAGATGCTTGTTGAGTTAAAAAGC
The DNA here is from genome assembly GCA_032878915.1 of Castanopsis chinensis. Lineage (NCBI taxonomy): Eukaryota > Viridiplantae > Streptophyta > Magnoliopsida > Fagales > Fagaceae > Castanopsis > Castanopsis chinensis. The sequence continues at coordinate 2,287,981 of JAVQMG010000084.1, forward strand.
TACAGAAACCTAAAAACTTTCACATGAATAACTCACAAGACTTCTATGAACTTCTGAAATGTAGTTAGAGTTTTCCTTTTATACTAAGTAGTGTTTAACTCAAACCCTGAACATTTTTGCGAGCTTTAGGCCTGATTAAAGTTTTGCATATTGCAACTTTTGATTGGTTAAACCTTTTTTTCGATTGGTCAAGCGTTACTGAAACTTCTTCTTTCTGCAGTTTGATGGTTCTTGAATCTTGACTTGAACAATCATTGAGCAATGTCTAACACCTAATCTGGATATGTTTTTGTTCTTCGTATGCCAACATGCATAAATTTGGAATCTAAACATTTAACCTAAATATTTTGAACATAACAATATTTTTGGTCAAAACTCTTATAGCTTAATTAGTTGATACTTGCTAGTATTTTTTTTTTTTTTTTTAGAGAAACTTGCTAGTGTTTCTAAATGAGATATTCAAAATTCAAATTCTCTCTTCCTAACTATCAAATTATCAACAAAAAAAGTTTATGATTGTTTATGAATCATATACCAAATGTTTCAACTTTTTGTTATTAGTATTTGTTAATGTGTGAATAGTCTATTTTTTTTTTAATGGGAATTTATAGCCTAATTTAGTAATGTGATGCATTTTTTTTTATTGGATAGTAAGCCTTGACTCATGCATGAGTTGAAAATGAGGAATTTTAGTATAGAGTAATTTGTAATGCATGAAATTGAACTCTGTTGTTGGTAATAAAAAGTTCTCTCTCTCTCTCTCTCTCTCTCTCTCTCTCTCTCTCTCTCTCTCTCTCTCTCTCTCTCTCTATATATATATATATATATATATATAAAAGGGGACTCATCGTCCTACTGTGGAAAAGTAAATTAAAAAAACTAACTGTGTAAAGGGAACATCATTGAGATTCTTTGAAAATTTTAGGGTAATTTCATTACAAGATTCTTCAAAAATTTAACAATAAGTTACTAGATTTTTCTGCATTATTAATATGCTAAATAAATATCAAAATTATATTAACAATGTATATTCAAATATTGTTAAAAATTTCAACAATTTTATTTAGATTTGGTGCAAAATTTAAAGTATTGATAATTAAAAGTACTAATGATTTTTATTTAAATAAGTTAAATAAAAATTAAAAATTATCAATAAATAAGATAAATAAATATAAAAAATATTAATAATTTTTATGTAAAAATTAATGACCTAACAATATCTACCAATTTTACACCATATATTTTGTTTTAACAAGACTGATGATGCTGCCGTTTATTCTCAAAAAAAACAAGACCTATAATGGAGTTTGAGAATACTTATCCCCAATTGATATTTAAAAAAAAAAAAAAGGGGGGGGGAACGAAAGAATAACAACAACGTAAACAATAAACCTTCACATCCCTATGTTTTGGTATTTATTTTCTTCATACTGAACTCCAAACTAGAAGTAAATTGTATATGTTATGGTTAGGAGTCTTAGGATCTTAGGAACTATTTCCATTTTTCTTATTGCTCTAATTACTAGTTCTTAAATAGTAAGAGAAAAAAAAAATCCTTACAACGAAATTGCAGGCAAGATAAAGGATGGAAGCAATGGAGACGTAGCTGTTGATCAATATCATCGCTACAAGGTATATATGTTGTTCTGTTCATAATAAAAATTCAATAGAAGACCACTCATACTAATTAGATCCTAATAAGCCGTTAATTGACATTTGTGTTTTGACTTTTTTTAATACATTTTTAGGGTCCAATTACGTTTGCCACATGTACTTATAAAAATAATGTTTTCCACTAATTATTGAGCATATCTAACCAAATACAAGATAATCACAATATAGGAAATCTTCAACTCAAACTTTCTAACAATTTATATATTCTTTGTGCTTTAACACTATAGGAAGATGTTCGGATCATGAAAAATATGGGCTTAGATGCATACAGATTCTCAATCTCATGGTCTCGAGTACTACCAAGTAAGATTACCCTTTTCATAATTCCATAGAAGGATAAAACCATCAAGTTACAAGGACATAAAAATGGGTACATCAAGTACACATCTTAGGTTGGAATGGAATGGCTATTGTTTTGTGACTATATTATGTTCCTAACAATCTCATTTTTGGGACTCATTTCAGAAGGAAAACTATCTGAAGGTGTAAATAGGGAAGGAATCAAATACTACAACAAACTAATCAATAAGCTCCTAGACAGAGGTCATGAATGATTCTTAAATTCCATCACAAGTCATCAAATTATCATGCACTATTAATTCACTGTTGTTTGCTATGAGTAAATGCAGGTATACTGCCTTTTGTGACTCTCTTTCATTGGGATCTTCCCCAAACATTGGAAGATGAGTATGGTGGTTTTTTGAGTCCTCATATTCTGTAAGTGGTTAATTTACATTGTGATCAACTATTCAATTCATCCAAATTCTAATTAGTATACTTTCACAAATTTTGCTGTGATTATGATTTTAAAATTTAGATTGATTACCCATTTTGATTATTATTAGTTTTAATTAGTGTGACTTATTTGTGGAGTTGCTAGGTCATTTTCTTACAGAATTATTGAGTTTAAAATGAGAAATGTGGATTTTGGATGATTGAATTGAAAATCAGTAAAAAAAGTGTAATTTCATTAATTTTTAATTTATTTCTTTTAATCAATTCACAAATGTATTATACTAACAAAGAAAATTTTTAATCCACATAAAATCTTTTTGCTACCAAGAACTTTATAGCTTAACTAATTATTACTTTCTAGTAATTCAAATAGAGACTAGAGATATCCAAGTTCAAATGATTTATTTATGCTATAAATGATGAGCTCACATACAAATTTAAAATTGATTAGTATATTGTCAATTATTAAATATTTTGGAGACTTTTGCATGTCTATGTTTAGGGATGATTTTCAAGATTATGCTGAGCTTTGCTTTAAAGAATTTGGTGATCGTGTCAAGCATTGGATCACATTAAATGAACCATTAAGCTACGTCAGTGAAGGTTTTGTTAGGGGCCAATCACCACCAGGTCGATGTTCTAGTTGGCAGCGGTTAAATTGCACTGGTGGAGATTCCGGGACAGAGCCTTATTTGGCGGCACATAATCAGCTTCTTGCTCATGCATTGGCTGTCAAAGTGTACAAGCAAAAGTATCAGGTTCCATGTACCAAATTTTTTTTATGTTAATTTTACAACCTTTTTTTTTTTTGCATAAAAATTGTACTCCATTCAATAAACACGGTTGCATTGCACTTGATACAAGACAATCTAAGGTACTTTATTTGAAAACTATTTGCAATGAGGATAAACTTAAATAAATTAAAGTTAAACATGTTTTTTCCGTAAGTGTGAAATTATCTTTTCCGTTAGTACTGTGAAATTGAATTAACTTTTTGTTAAAAGTTGACAAATATATAAATCCATTAGCTTGAGTGTGTCTTTATAAATAAGCAAGCTTTCACTAAGTGCAGGAAGCACAGGAAGGCATTATAGGTATATCCCTAAATACAAATTGGTATGTGCCGTTCTCTAACTCGAGGCACGACCGTGATGCTGCGCTAAGAGCCCTTGATTTCAAGTTTGGATGGTAAGTATACTAGAACTAAATGCTTTTTTGTTGTGGACATCTATTACACTATTTGTTAGTTAATTACAAAGAGTAGAAAAACCCTTGCTAGTTTAATATAATAGGTACAATAAAGACTTAAAATTTCGTGGTTTGTGGCAGGTTTATGGATCCCCTAACCAATGGTGACTATCCACATAGCATGCGATCTCTTGTTGGCAACCGATTACCCAAATTCACGAAAGAGCAATCCAAGCTAGTAAAAGGGTCATTGGATTTTCTAGGACTGAACTACTATACTGCTAATTATGCAGCCAATTCACATCACTCCAATGCCAAAAATGCAAGTAGCTACTTGACAGATTTTCGAGCTAATCTTACAAGTATGAACTCAAACATTTCGAGCCTTGATTTTGATTTTCCTATATAACTCATAAGTACTAACAAGACCATTTTTTTTTTCCTTTTTTTATTTTTATTTTTTTGGCAGCTGAGCGCAATGGGATCCCCATCGGTCCAAAGGTATGTATGAAAATGAACATACATACGGTTGATATTGATCTGAAGATGGTTACAAAAGTTTGTTTCAATTTTTTTCTTTCTGTTATGCAATTTTTTTCTCAAATGGTTTAATTTTTTCACAACTTAAAGATGATGATGATAATAATAATAATAATAATAATAATAATAATAATAATAATAATAATAATAATAATAATAGTTGTTTATTAGCATCATTCTCTAAGGTATATAGTATGATACTGAAAGAAGAGTAATTATGTGAGACGAATGTCATTTTCAATTTACCAGATTGTGTGTGGTTTACATAGATTTTTAAGATCATTGAATTTCTAAAAAGTCACGTGTCATATTTTATTAAAAATTGAAAAAAATTAAAGAATATAACAAATCAAGAGCCTTGTAATTTAACTAATTAACACCTCATGATAATTTTTAATAAAAATATTTAGAGTTCAAAATCCATCATCTCCAGCTATCAATGTATAAAACAAACAAATAAACAAAAAAAATGATATAAAAGGGAAGATAACTAATAGTTTTTGAATTAAAAAGAAGGAACGTTGTAATCCAACTTAGAAATTGTTTCCCGGAAAAAAAAAAAAATTTTCTAAAATACATTGTTAATATAAGAATTTATCATATAATAATTTTAGGTTGATTAGAAAATCCATAAATAATTTCACAACAAAGAAGAGAAATCATATTCCAAAGAATTCCAAAAATTATAAAAGTAATAAAAAATAATATTCTAAATAATTCCAAAAATTATGGTTGTAACACTTCAATAATTACAAATTACAACCCAGTAAATCTTTATATTTTTCAGATTTAAATTATAAAAAACAAAAACAACCCAATGCCGTAGAAATATGATTAGAGAACTCATCGGGAATCCAATCCAATAGGATAAGCCGCCAGAAATTCTCTTAATTAATCCTAAATTATAGTATTTTATTAATTTTAAAAATAGAGACACATAGTTTGAAAAATGCAACGAAGTATGAAAAACAGTGAATCAAAAGCAGTGAAAGTCCGGTACCTATACCGGTACAGAAATAAGGTAATTTCGCTCCGGTTTCAATACAGGCCTTACCGGGTTGTTTCGGCAATACCGGAGACTTATATCGGATTTCGGCCAGTAAATTCATACCAGACCGAAACAAAATTCTTCAACTTCTCTACACAACATTGAGAGAGAGAGAGAGAGAGAGATATATATATATATATATATATGCTGTTGATCTGTTCTCAATGGGGGGAATTTTCCAACTAATAAGGGGGTAGCAGGCGGAGGAAAGAAAATTTGAAACGCATCTCGAGCGTTTGAAAGTCGGTTTCAAAGATCGAGTTCAGCTGGGCCTTACCGAGTTTGAGGGTTGTCTTCGGCAATACCTGGAGACAGAGAAAGAGTGGAGAAGTGCGGAACCAGATACGCCGTACGGCGAGGAGTGGCGTTTTCGGGGAGGCCAGTAGCGTTTCGACGATTCATTTTGCAGTTGTGGACAGACCGAAGTGTTGGGACGACAAAATTCTTCAACTTCTCTACACAACATTGGGATTTATTTTCTGTGATGGGGAAGAAGAGAGAGAGAGAAAGAAAATGGTGGATATATATATATATAAATGGTGGAATATATATATATATATGCTGTCAACTCGATCTGTTTCAACTCGAGCCGAGATGTATGCTCAATTATTTTGCAACTAGACAACTAACTAAATTATTAAAAAAATAAAGTTAAAAGGAAAAAAAATTCGTTCTCAATGCCGTATGCTCTTCAATCTTCACGCAACAAAAAAAGAGATGTAGAGCATCTGTTTAGATCTGATCTATGTAGGGAAAAGAGAAGATAACGAGTGAAGAGGAGTAGAAGACGAAATGTAGCGGAAAAGAGAGTGGAGGTAGGTGGGGGTTGTTGAAAATTAAATGAGGATGAGCATAAAGAGTGGAGAAGGGAGTGTCACGTGTTGTTTTTTCTAGTAAATAGAGCTTTTAAGTTTCTACTTTCTATTAGATGGTCAAATCCAAATAATTCTTTTTATTTTTATTTCCTTCCATTGTCAGGCTAATAAAAAAACTATATATACTTATATAATATGGATATTTTTTATGAAATATACCATATAGAAAAGGGATTTGGCTATTGTTTTTTTTTTTTTTTTTTTAACTTTACCCTTTTATTAAATATATTAATTTAAATATATAATATTTATATATAATGCGGTAACTCCAAAACGGTACACCGGTATTGACCGGTACTCGAAATATATCGTACCGGTAGTCAAACCGGTACAGCCTCCGGTACGGTATTGACTTCCTTAATGAAAAGCCTTTCACTAATCTCCTTTCTAGAAACCCATTGCGTCAGACTAAATTGAAAAGCAACAAATAGTTAATAAATAGTTAATTTCCATTTCAGGCTGATGAAAAATATTTCATTTGATGGACATAAGATACAATTAAATTGATTAATTAAAACAAGTTCATTGAAGGGAGCTTAGCAAAAAAAAAAAGTTCATTGAAGGGAATTGACCATAATGCCAGGCTGATGAATAAGTAGCAACATCCAGTAGTATTTGTAGAAAAAATTTTGAAGAAACAGATTTCCACAATAAAAATATGTAATACCTAATGGATAAAAAAAAATTCTGATCTTTTTTTTTTTTTTTTAAAGAACAAAAGACATATACACACACATACACTTAAATTAAATTAAAAATAATTTTTACCTTGTAAAACAAAAAATACCATTGGTTTTTTTTGTGTAAGCAGTCTGAAAAAACAAATTAGCTTGTTATAACCCTGGAGATTTTGAAAATCACTAGCAGCTTCTCCTTCCAGTTGGTGTTTTCGGTGAGTACTTTGATGTCTTCTATGGCGTTGGGGTTTTAACCTTTTGTTTTTATCAAAAAATTTGAACAATCAGGATGTATAGGATTTTAAGTTGTTAATATGTTATTGAGTGTGGTATTCCTTATTCTCCCATTTGAAAAAAAAAAAAAAAAAAAGGGTGCAGAAGAAGAAGAAAGAATGATGTGGCATCATTTCATTAGAGGATTTATAGAGAGAGTTTTATAGGGAATCCATAATGAATTTAAAATCTTTCAGGCTGCTTCAGATTGGCTCCATCTCTATCCAAGAGGATTTCGAAAGATTCTATTATACGCAAAGAAAAAGTACCATGACCCATTAATTTTTATTACTGAGAATGGTAATTTTCTGTTGAACTTTTCATTTATGGTTGCATAAAGTCATGGTACTAGCCATAGACATATAAAATCTGAAAAGAATGGTAGTTTGATTTCCATCTGAATCTAAACATTTTGGACTATATCATAGGAACTGATGAGCTCAATAATGCTACATTGCCGCTTAAGGAAGCTCTTGCAGACAACTATAGAATTGATTATCACTATCGTCATTTTCAGTATCTTCATAAGGCTATCAAGTAAGAAGAAAAGACCTCTCTCTTTCAAATCTAATGACAATATGACTTTCTTAGTACTATTATCAATATGCCGGGTTAACAATTATGAAAATTGTTGTTTCTAAAGTCCAATTGATCCATTTTTTGATGTAGGGATGGTGTTAACGTGAAGGGCCATTTTGCATGGTCATTATTGGACAATTTTGAATGGAGTTCAGGTTTCACCGTTCGGTTTGGTATCAATTATGTAGACTACAAAAATGGGTTGAAAAGGCATCCAAAATTGTCTGCCCATTGGTTTAAGAAATTCCTCAAGGAATAATGTCTGTAACCTATAAAATAAAAGAACATTAATGTCACTGTTTACAAACACAAATGTTTCTTAATTAAATTACTATATATATATATATATATATAAGGTGATGTATTTTGTAAAATAATGTGAAGTATGATTAGCATGGTTTTCAAAATCAGACCGTTCAAAGAACAGTTAAAGGGAGGGGTTCAAGATTTTAAAGGTTATTTAAGGTCGAACCGTGATGATATCATAATTAATTTAATAAAAAATAAAATAAATATAAAGATATTAAATTTGTAAATATTAGCAAATTTGACTAAAATATTTTTAAAAATTAAAACAAACTTTCAAATAAAAGATTATTACTTATTCTTATCATACCTAAATGATATAAATTAATGAATTACCTATAATTTTTTTTTAAATCCAATTAAGAGTAGAGATGATGAGATTTAAAAATAAATAAAAAAGAAGGAAAAAAAAAGAGTAAAAACTCAGAACTTTTAGTAAATAAAGCAGTACTACTAGTATAATGGGGGTAATTGACGTTTATAAATAAATAAATAAAAATAAAAAACCACGGGGTATTTGACTATTTACATTTTTCAAAACTCATTTTCAATTTTAATCTCATTATTATATTTTGACTCCCACCATTGCTTTACTTCCTTTACACAGTTTCCTAGCACTAGCTCTTTCTCCCATCTCCTTCTTCTTCCTCATGTCTGCGACTCATCTCATTTTAGTCTCACCATACCACCGGTGCTTTTTATTTTTTTTGCTTCATTTTTTGGATCTTCTTCATCATTTTCTCTTTTTATTTTATTTTTTCAATTCAGATCCATGCCAAAATTTCATATCAGAAAGCAAATTTCTTCACAGACATACGATTGAACCGGCTTACGATTTGAATGGTTTTTCAGGTTAGACCTCGGTTCAAGCGGTTCTCTCATATTGTTTACATGCCCGGTTCTTGTATATAAAAACCGTTTTCATGAACAATTCATGGTTAACCCGGACCGGATTTGGTCCGGGTTTAAAAACCATGATGATTAGAAACAGAAATGTATTAATTAAATTACTATATATATATATATATATGGTGATGTATTTTGTAAAATAATGTAAAGTATGATTGGAATTTGTTTCTAGTGCTTCTTATAAATAATTCCATCTCTAACACAGTTTAAATTGGACTGAAGTTGATCAAAATAAACTGAGATATTGTGCTGATATGGCTCAACAAGAGCATAACAACAATAAATGCATTTTAACTATTAGATATTGTATTGATTTTTTTAAATAATATTTATTGTTGACATAGGTGTAGAAAATTCTTTAAGCACTTGACTGATCTACTTGCATTTGGTCTCGCCTATAAGCGACATATATTGAAAGTTATTTTGAATCTCAAAACAACTAAATTCCACCCTAGGGAGAAAATATTTATACGATTGGAAAGAATCATTCTCTTTTCTCTCAATAAATGTTGGCAAATAAAAATAGTAGTAGCACTTCACAAATTGTTAAGTTTTTTGGAACCCTTCTTAGATATTTTTATAACAGACTCCATTTTCTTGAAAATGACACGTCCGGTGGCTTCCGATTAACAAAGAAAAAGTACCATAACCCACTAATTTATATTAGTGAGAATGGTACTTTCGTTTTGGAACTTTCCAATTATGGTCGCATAAAGTTATGACACTAGTTGTTGCGCTGAAGTGTTAACCCCACTATTAGGACATACATGGATATTGCTAGAGACATATATTATGTAAATTGACTATTCTTTTAACAAAACGCACTTTACTTATAATTGGATAGATCTAGGATGGGTATAGTACTTCAAGGAACAGGAGTTCAAGTCTAGTATTGAAGCCATGTAAATCTATTCAAGACAGAAGTGAAGAAGTATTGTTCATTAATGCTCGACATATATCTCGACAGAAACATATCTATCAAGGTTTAATGAAGGATCTCGACAGTAGCTCGACAGAAGTTGTATCAATCGAGAATTACGAAATTCAGATTTTCAGATCTGATTTCACGCATATTTAAGTGTATTTGTGTAAGGTTTCTTTTCTCATAACATTAGACATATATAAGGATTATTTTAAGGGCTGTCAAAGGTGATGCAAGGTAATTATTCATGCATATTGTGACCGGAGACAATTTACTCTAGTTCATCATATTCTTTGTAGAAGCTATTGCGTCTTTGCGCCAAGGGTTTCGTAACCAAGGAGCTTCTTGATCTTCATCGTTGGATGGACTAAAGAATTTTGCAACCAACATCTTCCTCAAGTTGGTATGTTAGTCACATACTTAGATCCGTGCATCAATTGGTTAGTTACGTACCAGGAGCCGCGCATTGAAATGAGAGATTGTTACTACATCACAAGTCCAATTGGGTATTGGGGTAAGGATTCAACTATAGGTTGGTATTAGGTATTGGTATTCCTTTTACTTGTAACCACTTGTTATGATAATAGTGGATTCTCGAGAGTGGTGACCTTAAATTCACCCGGTGGAGTTTTGCCTAAGTAGTTTTCCCCATTTGTAAACAAATTACCTGTGTCAAATTTATTTTTCTTTGCATTTAATTTAGTTGGTGATTTGTTTGTGCCACCACGCTTATTACATGTAATTGAATCTAATTAATTAATTTACTAAAGGGGTCAATACATCCTTGACCTATCACCCACAATTAATTTTAAACAATTATCTATGTTGATTAGTTTTTTTTTTTTCCTGAGAATTTATGTTGATTAAATTAGTCTAATTATGCAATTGTCAAATTATATTGTATTAGGCAGTACCGTATCGCCAAACTAAATTTCATGCAATGTAAAAGTAAATTGCAAGATACAAAGATATGGTCATGATGAGGAAAATCCTAATGGGAAAAAACCCCATTGGTGGTTTAAGGCAACCACCAACTTTAAGAATCCACAAAGAAAGATTGGGGTTACAAGTACAAGGAATATACCCAATCCCAAAGTACCTATTTACAGTAAAGTCTACTAAGTATCCATGCATAGACTCTTCTTAAGTGAACGTCTTCGCTATGTATAAATGTGTCAAATTACAAATCTAATCATGAGTTTTGATGTGCCTTAAAGTGACAATTGAAGATCTAGTTGAAGGACTAAAGATTTCTCAAGAACAACTCAAGAAAAATGGATTTTCAATAGGCTCAAATCTAGCCTTGATTACTCAATGGATCAAGCCTCAAAAGTGAATTTTATGTTTCCTCAAGTCCAGCTCGATCTATTGAGAAGTGAGATTTAATAATAATTTGCAACACGAAAAAGCTCATAACATATCTATTTCAAGCCCGATTCAAATACTGCTTGTTGTGCTATTTAAAGGACATGATTAGGCATCCCTAGAGAGGTTTCGATAGAGGAAAAGACTTTGTTTGTTTGGCTAGGGTTGTGTAACCAAGTTTCTTTGAATCCCACCATACTAGAGAGTTTCAACTTTCAAGTAAATTTGAACATCAATTGGTAAACAAAATGAAGCCAAAGCTACCTCCATAGACTTGCTATTATGAAGAAAACCTTAAAGAAGTTCTTGAAGACAATCAGAGATTTCAGTCATGATCAAGGTTGCATCATTCATGGAGGTGATCCATATATTTGAAGAGTTCAAATGATCTAATGCAGCGAAAGGTTTTCTCTATAAGTTGTCTACTGGTCATGAATTCTAGGAAAATATTTTTCCTAAGATTGTAAAACTTCTCTTACTATAGTAGATTTGCTTCATTAGGAAACTTTTCCCCTAATGGTTTTTACATTGAGACAATTTTTCATTGGGTATATACTTGAAAGTAAAGTTCCACGTTAATGAGAAGAATCAATAGTTAATATAACATAGTTGAGTTTATATCCAATGAGCTTAGGCCATTTGGGTTAAGTAAAATCTCTATATGTTATATTAACTACTCAAGGACTCTTCCCAAGATGTTTATCTCCCAAACATTATTTCATTGGTTTTCCCTAAATTACCATATTGTGCATCAAGGGCGAAGCCAGCGGTGTCAAGGAGCGGCAATTGCCGCTTGACTCCTCCAAAACTTTCGTAGCCATACATCTCTTCTATACGACTTTGCCCCCTTTGAGTCATTAAAAGTGGAAAACACAATACAAGTATGAACCATAAAATGACAGTCTAGTTAAGTTTCTATATTTTATTCGGACACAACAAAGTTAATTTTTTATATTTTATCTGGACCCATCAAAGTTAAGTTATATTAAAAGCAAATCAATATTAACTTGAGCTTGTCTCACCTTTTCACTTTTCACTTTTCTCATCTTGCACATAGGTATACTTTATAACACTTTTAACAAAAAGTTTTCAGCAAAAAATTTAACAAGTTATTCCCAAAAAGATACTAACATACTGTCACAACATTTTTTCCCCCTTTTTAGAAATACTATAATTTTCACAATAGTTGAGTTGGTAAATTTTTAGTTATTCTTGCTTGGAATCATATATCTTGACATTATTTAGGAAAATTCTTAGATTACCTTGTAGTGTTGTCCTAGTAATGTAAACTTACATTGTAGATGCACAAAATGTGAACAATCCTCTAAACATTTGAACAATCAGTGCATGTTATTTATCAACTCATTGGAAAAATGAGAAACGACAAGGGAAATAATGTCTGAAGGAACATGCTCCATACAAGCTAAAATAGGAAAGAGAAAACCTAACTCTCTTTGCTAAGTTATGGGTTACAACATTGCCCAACCTCCTAATATGACAGAAGAAGTGGCTCACAAGCGAACCAGCAATAAATTGAATGAATGTCTTTTACAAGATATCCAGCAGACGAAGAAGATGAATTGCATTGATTAAGAGCCTTTACAACTATCTCGGAATCACCTTCAAAAACAGACTTCTATCTCACCTTTACCACTATCTTGGAATTGCATTAATTGCATTAATGACGAATTCCTAATTCCAAAATGAATTGAACTGCTCTCATGCCGATACTAATTTAAACCTATAAAACCACCCCAACAGTTATTAATTTTTTGTGACGCTAGAATTATTGAATTTTATCATGTCTTTCTCCATTTTAATTCATGGGTCCCAAATATTCATGGTAATAATTCTGTTACTATTTTTTTTCTTCAATTTTTTTTTTTTTTTCACAATTTCAAACTCTAGGTTTTAGCTAAAACTTAAATTTTAAATACTTAAAATAATAGAGAAAGCACGTTGAATTCTATGTATCTTTAAAGTAATTGTTTTTCATAAGTTATATCTTTAAAGTTTAAAGTAATTGTATATACTATTTTGCAAGCGACAAATTATTTCAAATTACACTTATATTAGATTTTGTATGACAATTGTAAGGACACAAGGTTGGCCTTAGGCCCAAATGCGTAACCGGGCCGGCCCAAATGGCCTACACAATAGAATTTGTAGAGAATGGGCTTAAAGCCTAGACTTCTTGGGGCTCTAGAAGGCTATGGGATAAGGGTTAAGTCCGTTGCTGGCGTGCTGGGAGTTGGGGGAGCAGTTCTGCCTCTCCTCGGACGTGTGCCGAGAAGCCTATGCCCAGGCTTTCCTTCTGTTTTTCTGAGAGAGAGATAGAGTCTTCTTTCCTTTAGAGAAAAATCCGGATCCCTTCCATTTGTTCCACCCTTTTCTATTTATACTTCCCATTCTTGGTTCCCATCTATCCTTTCCCTAAAAACTCTCCCCAATACCTATAAGGCTGTCCACCGTCCCCTCAGAAGTCATTTCTCCATTAATGCGGCCAAGCGGGTAGGTGAAAGGCCTTTAATACGGTGGCAGCAGCTTTATGTAGTGCACGTCTCCCTTGTCTCCCTCCTCGACGTCCCATTAAAGCTTGAGATGACTCGCCGAGCTTTAGGAGCTCTTCTCTGGACGTCGTGCTACCCTCTTTTGTCCCTGACTCTTATGTCCGAGGAAACCTTCTCCTCGGATCCTCATCCAACAGACTGGCGGTCTGGTCGGCGGGCCTTTGGGCCCCAGCTTTAGGAGGCCCTATTCACGACTCACGGCCCCTTTAGCAGAGTCCACGTTCTCGGACTAGGCCCTAGGCCCATATGGTGTCTTGAAGCGTTTACCCCCCACAATAGCCCCTCAAAAAGTCGTTTGACTCCGGTCCGAGAAGGCAGATGGGTTTTTGACCCACAAATCTTTCCTCCACGTGACATTTAAATTGTCACACTTGCGGAGCCCGCCCGCGCCTTCTGGGCAAATCTTTGGCACTTCGTTATACGCAACGCTTGCATTAATTGCACTAAGTAACTCCCTGTCGCGCACGTTCAACGGTGAGATGGGGATCCAACGGCTTGGATTTGTTCCCGAAATTTTGAGGGGGATGTTTCCCACGAACCGCCACTCCCCAATCGTCTAAAACACTTCGATAGTCGCGACACTCACCATTTCCTCCAAAAAGCAAACTTATTACAGAGCTATCTAATCTCCTTCTCTCTCTCAAGGAGTTCCCAAAGAACGCACGTTTTTCTTCTGTAAGTTTTCCTCTTCCCAAATTATCTTCTCCTCGATTATCAGCTTTTCCTTCCCTTCTTCACGAATCTTCGTCTCAAGCCTATATTCCATGGGTAGGTTTAAGTGTTTAGTGGATACGCCTCCTGGTATAGAGGGTTTCAGGGCCAAGTACCACATTCCTCCAGATGTGGGCCTGAAGTACTGCCCCTTAGAAGCCGTGGCTGATTCTAAGAAGGAGGGGCAGGTAGTCATCCCCATAATCGCCTTCCTAGAGGGTGGGATGACGTTACCCATGAAGGGCGTGACCAGCGAATATCTTCGCAACCATAGGCTCTGTCCAGACCAGTGTACCCCCAACACATTTAGGATACTAGGTTGCGTCGGCACCCTGAACGAGCAGATGGACCTGCGCCTCACGTGGCACGACGTGGTTTACATGTACGAGTGCCATAGGCTGAGAGACGCCGGTTATTACCTCAAGTCGAGGTCTAATACTGTTAGGCTAATTTCTTGTCTGTCCAAGTCCAATAAGGGCATGAAAGATGATTACCTCATCGCCACCGGGCAGTGGCATGACGGTCCCTATTGCCCAGTGAGCAAGGGTTAGCCAGGTGTAACTTTCCACCACTTAGGAGTTTTTGGTTTTTCCCCTCTCCCTTTTCTTTTTCCCTCCTTTGTGCTTCTCTTAGTAGATTCATTGTTATTTGCTACTTCTTCTTGTTGGGTCTGCCGTTTGCATCTAACCATGTCTAGCTTTTCTGTTGTCTTCCCTGCAGATAAACGGAATACTGCTCCTCGTTTGGGCGACGTGAACGTCTCGGACCTTAACAGGGTGCTGAGATCCAAGATCTTCATGACTGAAGATCTGCAAGTAAGGGCCGCCCACCTCATATTGGGGTACGACCCCATTTCAAAGGTCTTTGGCGAGGTCGAGGACTCCATTCTAGTGGGTGACCGCAAGCGTGCTAGGATAGACGTTCGCTACCCGGAGTTTCTCGCCCCACGAGCCATCTCGGACGCGCCCTCTACCATACTGTATGGCCAAGCAGTCGCAGCTGTTCCTTTGGCAGTGCAACAGCGGGGTCAGGTCATCCGAGAAGAGTCTATAACCTCCCCCTCCTCCCTTGGTGAAGAAATTAACCGATTCCATTTAGAGGAGGCCGAGAGACCTTTAGGGGTTCACGTGATCAATATCTCGGACGAGGAAGAGGGCCGCTCGGATAGGAATTCCGGCATCAAAGGTCTGATCGTCGCCTAACCGAAAGATTCCTCCGAAGAGGACGACGACATGTCTTTAAGAGAACTTTTTGCCAGAAGAAGGGGGACCCAATCTCCCAAAACAGACGCCTCTGGGTCCCAGCCCAAGCTGCCCTCGCCTCCCCCTCCACCTCCATCCGACCTGCCCCCTCCTGCCCCTGTCGTCCCTAAGAAGAAGAGGATGAGAGCGAAGAGGCGGATAGGGAGGTTCCTCTTGAGGGAAAGGAAGAGGCGTGTCCGACTCATCCTCCATAGGTCCTCCATGTCCCTGGGCAGGAGGAGAGGCTGCTCCAGAGCATTCTCCAGGTGGGAGGCGTGACCCCTCTGGAAGTCTTGGATGCTCGCTTGTAGGGGCACCGGAGCCCCATCCACCTCCAAGACGGGGGACCAGCTGGACTCTCCTCGGCGAACCTCGGCCAGCCCGCGGATCTCCCCGCTCTCAACGGATGAGGCTCATCCCCCACCCTTACCAGTTTGCTGCTGTTGCTGCTGCAGCTGCCGCTGGTGCTTCTTCTTTTTCTCCTGGTACGTGTTACACTTTAATCTTATTGCTGTCATTTTGGTCATCACGCATGCTAACTTATAGTTTGCTGTTCTCCCTTTGGGACTTCCCTTTGCAGGCCATCCAGGAGGCTTTCGCTACTGACGCGCTGGTAGAGCACTACCAGAACCAGGTCGGCGCTGAGTAATCAGCCAAAGCCGAGGTCGAGAAGGAGCTATGCCCCGCCGAGGCTGAGAAAACCGACTTGGGTATCAGGCTGGCCTTAGAGCAGAATGAGAAGAAAAGCCTGGATGCGGGGCTGAAGATGGTGACGACGCAGGCGGAGGCCCAACGCAAGCTCTTGCAGCAAAGGGACGAGGCCCTAGCCAAATTGGGGCAGGAGGTCTCGAACTTAAGGAAAGAGCTTGCACAGGCCCAGGAAGCAGCTCGCACCATCCGGGAGACAGTAGAGGCCGCTACCAAGGCCGCCTACAATGAGGGGGTCAAGGCAACGGAGAATCGCCTGACGGAGGAGTTAGGCGAGCTATGCAGGGAGTACTGCTAACAAGTTTGGGCGGAAGCCCTAACTGCTGTGGGAGTCCCTGCCGGCTCCGAGTTGAGGGCAGCTGAGAGGGTTTGGTATCCCGAGGATATCAGGTTCATCGAAGACGCTCCTCCAACTCTGATCACCTATGAGATTACGACCCCGACGTTGCCTCCCACCTCCCAGGAGCAAGTCCCTCCCCCTGAGGGGGCTGTCGCTTCCAAGGACGGGGCCGTGAAGGGTTTGGGCGAGCCGGCTGGCCAGGCCTTGCCTCTGCCTAAGCCGAAGGACAAGGGGAAGCAAGTCCAGGATACGTCCGAGGTCGTTCTAGAGTGAACCGAGGCGGAGGGCCAGACTAAAGAGACCTCGTCCAAGCCACTGAAGGAACTCCCATTGAAGATCAAGGGATAAGCAACCTTGGGTTCCCCTCGCCGTTCTCGTTCAGACTCTTCCTTTCATTGCCTGTTGTTTCTTTCTTTCTTTTTTTTTTTTTTTTTTTGTGTAGATCTTAAGTAGTTTCCTTTGTAATCTCCTTCCTTTAGTTCCATTCCGAACAGTATTTAATGAACCTCATTATCTTGCTTTGATAGCATAATTAAATTTTTGGTGGATTGTGTTTACTGTTATGTGATTCAATTTCTTGCACTTGATTTCTGACACGAATGGGTTGATGCACAAAAGCTTATTCACGCAGCCTCGCAATTGCTCAAAAAACCCATTAGCGCTTAATGAAAACTGAACAGGGTGATAAATTTTCCCAAGGCAGAAGGTCCGAGGACCCGACTTAGCCCCAGTTAACG
Source organism: Castanopsis chinensis (assembly GCA_032878915.1). NCBI lineage: Eukaryota > Viridiplantae > Streptophyta > Magnoliopsida > Fagales > Fagaceae > Castanopsis > Castanopsis chinensis. The sequence goes on from JAVQMG010000084.1 coordinate 2,305,379, forward strand.
TTAACACTTAAATAGAATAAAAATTGTATGTTAAATTTTCCCAAGGCAGAAGGTCTGCGGACCTGGCTTAGCCCTAGTTGACCTTGACACTTAAATAAAATTGATCCGTGTTAAGGCTTAACCAAGGTTAAATAAAATTGACATTAACACTTAATGAATAAATTGCATGTTAAATTTTCCCAAAGGAGAAGGTCCGAGGACCTGGCTTAGCCAAGTTGACATTAACACTTAATAAAAATTGAACCGTGTTAAATTTTCCCAAGGCAGAAGGTCCGAGGACCTGGCTTAGCCAAGGTTGACATTAACACTTAATAAAAATTGAACCGTGTTAAATTTTCCCAAGGCAGAAGGTCCGAGGACCTGGCTTAGCCAAGGTTGACATTAACACTTAATAAAAATTGAACCGTGTTAAATTTTTCCAAGGCAGAAGGTCCGAGGACCTGGCTTAGCCAAGGTTGACATTAACACTTAATAAAAATTGAACCGTGTTAAATTTTCCCAAGGCAGAAGGTCCAGGAGGCAGCCAAGGGTAACACTTAATAAAAATTGAACCGTGTTAAATTTTCCCAAGGCAGAAGGTCCGAGGACCTGGCTTAGCCAAGGTTGACATTAACACTTAATGGAGAAATAGCGACAGAGACTAACATAGTGACAATTACCATGATACAATAAAATTCGAATACAGGGCACTCACACTTTTCATTAGTAATAATACCTTCGGATGTTATTTACATTCCAGGGTCATTTTACAAGTTTGTTTTCCAAGTCGGCGAGATAATATAACCCTATACCGGCCACTGAGGTGATACGATAGGGCCTCTCCTAGTTTGGTCCCAATTTTCCCCACGATGGGTCCCTAGTAGTTCCGACAACTTTTTTCAAAACTAGGTCTCCCGGAGCGAGAGGCCTGGATCGTACACGGGAGTCGTACCCCCGCTTGAGTTTCTGCTGGTAGCAAGCTAGCCTGACCATAGCGCTTTCTCGCCTTTCTTCCACCAAGTCCAGCCCCTTCAGCAGCAGGTCGTCATTAGCGTCTGAGGCGAAAGACTACGCCCTCATAGTCGGGAACCCCATCTCCACTAGGATCACGGCTTCTGCGCCATACATCATCGCGAAAGGGGTCTCCCCCGTGGACCTTCGCGGCGTGGTTCGGTAAGTCCACAGCACGTGTGGTACCTCATCCACCCATCTGCCCTTCGCATCATCTAGTCTTTTCTTGAGTCCATTGACTATCGACTTGTTGACCGCTTCGGCTTGCCCGTTCTCCTGCGGGTAGGCTGGGGTGGAGTACCTGTTTGTGATGCCGAAGTCCCCACAATACTCCCTGAAGGCTTTGCTGTTGAACTGCAGTCCGTTGTCCGAAGAGACCTTCTCCTCGGATCCTCATCCAACAAGCTGGCGGTCTGGTCAGCAGGCCTTTGGGCCCTAGTTTTAGGAGGCCCTATTCACGACTCACGGCCCCTTTAGCGGAGTCCACGTCCTCAGACCAGGCCCTAGGCCCATATGGTGTCTTGACGCTTTTACCCCCCACAACAATAGCATTAGTTTACAATTGTATATTTATTTTGTTATAAGAATTTATTAATAATTTTCAAATTAATTTTTTCTTTTAATTCTGCCTCTCCTAAACTAAAATTCTAGCTCTGCCACTATTGTGCATTATATATTTTTCTGCTCCTCTTAATTTTGCACAATATTTATGATTATTTGCACTAACCAATATAATATGATTAATTGGTTAATTCATTCAACCAGGGTCTGAAATCCCTAACAAGTTAGAAGATTGCTATATTTACCATTACCATGCCAAATATAACAAGTGAAGTTCATAAACTAAACCAATATATGGCTACTCCTAAAAATCCCTATTTATAAAGTGTTGCAGTACATCAAGAGTTGTCTTGGTTAGTGCATCTATTTTCCAAAAAATGTTGATCTACCTATCAAAGATTTCATCGATTCAGTTTAGGCAAATTGCATTGATTGTAGAAGATCAACTACAGATTACTGCATCTTCCTAGATGAATCTTTAATCTCTTAGAAATAAATAAACTAGCCTATAGTCTCAAGGTCATCAACAGATGCTGAATTTTGAGCCATGGCAGATAACAGGGATTTTAGCTATCTTAAAAGATTTCCAGATTGATCACTCTAAACCAACTTTGCCGTTTTGTGCCAATCAAGCAGCACTAGACATTGGAGAGAATCAAGTTTTTCATGAGAGGATGACCAAGCATATAGAGATGGATTGTCATGTATTGAGAGGTAATGTCCAAGAAGGTAGCTCAAATTATTGCATATTACCCTCATCAATATTCATAGATCCAAAGCTCATCTTGAAGGGGAGTGTCAAAGATCAACAAAGAGATAAGATAATGGTTAAACAATAGCGGTCTAATCTTTTCCTTAAATTGTTTGTAGTTTTAGATTTATATATTTATCCTACAACGTGAGAGGCACATGTTGTACTAAGACCCGTGGTTCCAGATTGTTAAGTTTGTTAGGATTAGCTGTTTGTAATATGTTACGACATATGTAGTTCATCTTGTTTTAAACATATGTCATTATTTTATGTAATTGGCTTATCTTTTGACAAAACGTGCTTTACTTGTAATTTGGTAGAATTAGGATATGTTTAACACTTCAAGAAACTGTGTTTCAAGATCAAGTGTTAAAGTCATCAAGTCTGTCCAAGAAACAAGCTAAAAAGTGCAAGTTACTAAAGCTCGACACCTAGTCTCGACGCATGCATCTATCGAGCTTTAGAAGTTGTTTCAACCCCGAGGCTCGACAGCTTCTCTACAAATCCTCGACACCCCTATCTGTCAAGATTTAAGGAAAACATATTCTAAGTTCTGTTTTTATTCCAATCCGTAAATATGTCTTTGGGACTTCTTTTCTCCTAACCCTAGACATATAAAAGGATTATTTTAAGGGCCGTTGAGGGATGCACAAATACACAAGTTGCACAAGCATTGAAAAATCCTTGTTCAAGCTATTTGTGATCCGAGACGAAGTTTATGCCCTAGTTCATCTCTCTTGTGAAGAAGTTGCTGTGTAATGTGCACCGTAGGGTTTTGTAACCAAGCATCTTCTTGATCTTCAACGTGTGGATGAATTGAAGAACTTTGCAGCCAAAAACTCTCTCTAGTTGGTGAATTGAAGTCGCATACTGAGATCCGCGCAATTGGTTAGTCACGTACTGGGAGCCGTGCCTCAAAAGGAGAAACTGTCACTATAGAACAAGTCCAATTGGGTATTGAAGTAAGGGTTCAACTATAGGTTGGTAAGGTGCTGGGATTCCTTTACTTGTAACCGCTTGTTGTGATAATAGTGGAGTTTCGGGAGTGGTGACCTTAAATCACCCGGTGGGGTTTTGCCGTTAGGTTTTTCCCATTCATAAACAAATCACCGTGTTATTTATTTTTCGCTGCATACTTTAGAGTATTGGTGATTTGTTTGTACTACCACGCAAATTTGCATGTTAACTTGATTAATTAAAAACTTGGCTAAGTAATCAATTTAATTCATCACAAGAGGTCAACGCGTTTGTGGCCTATCATAATAGTTTAGAGAGAGAATATTAGTTAGAGAAGATAATCACATTTTACTATGTTTTCACTGTATATAAATAAAATCTTGTTGATTTTGATAGGGAAGAATCTATTTTGGAGGATATCTATAATCCTGCGTACAATGTCAAACAATATCAGTTGAAGGACAGCTATGATGACTAGCATATTGCTTATCCTTTTCCATGTTTTTTTCTTTTTGTTTCATCTCTATTTTTATCTTCTCTAAAAAAATGAGATTACGTAGTGCTCTTCTATAAAAAAAAAAATAAATAAATAAAAAATGGAAAAAAACCAACAGATTATATCTGGTTACTGCGCAATAAAAACGCAAAATCAAGTATGGCCTTTCAAGGCTATCCAGTCTTAGGCCTTCTAGTTCTTCTTGTCTTATTGACTAATGGCACTGCTGTTTCACCAAGCCTTGACACTTCTTCACTCAACCGGACCAGTTTTCCCAAATGTTTTGTTTTTGGGACAGCAGCAGCAGCTTATCAGGTAATTATGTCACAATTTCCTTTATGTTAATTTGAATCATAGTTTTTCTTCAATGTCCTGAGATAACAAGAATATGATAAATTTTATCATGTGCACATGTCTATTCATTCAAATTTCCAGTATGAAGGTGCAGCAAAAGAAGGTGGTAGAGAACCAAGTATATGGGACACTTTCACTCATAGATATCCAGGTCTCTTTCTTTCTATCTCTTTGACAATGTACAAATTGTCTTGTTATTTAAAATTTTGAATAACTTGATACTCTTATACACTTTTGGATTTATGAAATTTATTTATTTTATTAAATTTAAAGAAAAACAAAATAAAGAGATTCTGTCGTTGAAAATAATGGTAAGTAATAAGGCAATGTAATAGATGGACCTAAATAAGAACTAGTAGTTGTTGTGAAATTATATAGTAATAGTAATTGTTGTGACAAATCCACCATTCAATTACATTTTTTTCTTATTTCCTTCATACTATTACTTTTCATACATGAAGCTAACAAACTTATGTGTCACCAATCTCTAAAATATATGGACAAAGTTTGGGTACAAACTTGGTTGTAGCTTAAGTCTACAATTTCACTCAATATCTTTTTATTAGATATGAATTTTAACAAGTCTACCATTCGATTACATTTTCTTCTTATATCCTCCATACTAGCTAAATTTTTTCAAGATTAAAGATCAATAGCTATGTCATCAATTTTAACAAATCCATTCATCAATTATTAGATATGAATTTTAACAAATCCACCATTCGATTACATTTTCTTCTCATATCCACCATGCTAGCAAAATTTTTAGAAGATCAAAGATCAATAGCTATGTCATCAATCATTTGTTTAAATTATAAGTTTATGTAGTATGAAATTATACATAAAAAATAAGTTTATGGATCAAATAGTAAATAACATCTAAGTTACACAAAATTTAATATGTGTGCCAAGAGAGTAAAAAAAAAAATGTAATCCAACAGATAGATTTTCAAAACTTGTAGCAATGTTATAGTTTTTAAAAGAAATTGTAGTTTTAGACTACAACCAAGTTTGTAGCCAAATTTTGTCCAAAACATATTTCAAACATTCACTTATTAGGTGATTGAAGTCCACCAATTATATATATTATCACATTCATCTGTAAATTTTATGTATAGTAAAACTTGTAGGACTTAGCATTTTCCTACAACAAATTGGCTAAACTATAGGGATTTACCATTATAACAAATCTATTAGGGTGTTAGACCCCAGTAATCACCAAATTAATCAAATTATAACCAATTAATTAATTATGATCTTGATTAAAATGATTAATGCATCAAATAAGCACAGATCACCTGAACACCAAGAATGATAACCTAAGAAAACTTATGAAATTGTGGTTTCATAGTAAAAAATGTGGGAAGGATTTAACTTAAGCAATCACAAGGCAACATTTCACTAAATAAAATAGAAGTTTGTAAAATGGACTTAACCCTAAATCTATTGTTAACTCATATAATACTTACTCACATGACTACACGCTCTTGAGAATAGAATAAGATGCTACTCCCCTTCCCTCTATCTTTTCTCACTTTGCTAATCTTCCCTTCTAACGTGGGTCGGGTGCCGCACAGCTCCTAATCCATAGACTCTTCTACTATAAGTCTGCTGCACACAAACTCTCATTTTTTTTACTTTGAAATCTCCACTCACAGATTTGGATCAACAACTCTTGTTGATTGAATGCAAAAACTTTACTTTATGATTGGATCTGTTGTTTGCACAAGGTCTCTAGCTGTAGCTTCAACAGAGATTGAAAATTCTCAAAATTTATGTACAAAACCCTTTCCTCTTGAATGGGCAAACACGATCTTTAGGGATTGTATTTATATGTCTTTAAGATCCATCAAAACCATAAATCAAATGGCTGTGAAAATAAGCTGCAAATTTGTTATGCACGAATCTCAATCAGTCGAGATAAGTATATGTTGATCTATCAAGTCTACAATCGAAATGTAGTCTTCATCAATCCAATTTTCTGATTTCTTGAGTCTTCATCTATTCTGAACTTCATTTGTATTGTTCCAAAGATTATCTCAACACTAAATCTTGATTGGTCAAGATAGGTGGATGTGGATCTATCAAGCCTAAAATCGAAATGCAACCTCCAATAGTCCAATTTTTTGATTTCTTGAGTTTTCATCTATGTTGAACTTCATTTGTCTTGTTCCAACGATTATTTCAATACTAAACAACTAGAAAAAACTAAGTTCTAAAGGATACATTTGTTCATAGTTGTCAACCAAAAAAATATAGGCTTTACAAAATCAACTAAACTGAAGGAATGCACGACTCATACAATTTTATTTTTTTATTTTTTTTTATAATGTTTTTTAGTTTAGACCCCTGTATACTCAAATTGTTTAACCTAATTAATTAACCTACTAGATACTTAGGTTTATTTTTCAAATCTAGATTAAACAAATACAATCATATTACTTAGTTCGGAAAAGTAAAGAAGACAAGCAATATGATGACCCAAGAAAACAAATGGAACCAGAAGTTTCAAGGTAAAAAACGTGGGGAGGATTTAACCTAAATCTAAAGCTACCTCTTGTCGTATTTACTCACACGACCACGTGCAACTCTGAATCTAGGGACTCTTCTATCTAAATCTGCTGAACACAAACACCCATGTTTATGATTCTGAGATCCCGCTCAAAGCTTTAAATCATTAGTTATGTATGATCTTGTTGCAGCAATTTTAGATCTACCAATTCTAATAATCTGTATGATAGAGTATTTAGACCCCTTAAAACAACCAGATTAACTTAGTTATTTAGCCAAGTTATTAACTTAGATAAATTATACAAGTCTAGGTTAACTCAAAACAATCACATCATGCAAAGCAACGGAAATATAAAAAACACAATGATATGATGATCTAGGAAAACCAAACCAGTAAAAAACCTAGGGAGGATTTAACTTAGCTATCCTCAAGGTAAACCTGAATCCACTAAGAAAGAATTGAAATTTGTACAATAGCGACTTAGACCACTAACATCCTATTGCTACCCACCAGTAGAAAACTTACTAACATGACCACGTGCAAGTTTCAAGACCACGAACTCCTTCTTTCTTGGATTCTCCAACAAGTACAAGCACTCTTGCTTGTGTATCTTTAAGCTCTTATGGCAGCAACTGAATGATCATCAAGTTCTTGAAGAAATCTTCTTCTTGATAATCCTAAGCTTGTGTGAAGGCAAGCACCTCTCAGATCTCACAAGAGATTCACACAAACAGCAATATGAGCAACCTCAAAAATGTGGTTAGGGTTTACCTTTTATACCTAGGGCAAAACATAAAACCTTAATTCAATAGCATCAAACAAATTCACATGCAAATTTTTCTTATCAAGTTCAAGAAATGCAATTTTCTTTAAGCCTAATTCAACACTTGTGGCATCCTTTGCAACAACTTTGCAACAACTTTGCAAAGTTTATTGTAGGCTTCTTGAAGATCTACATTCTCAAAGAGTTTCCCATCAGAAGGGTTCTCTTCAACAATCATACTTTCATTGACTACAGTAGTAGCAGTGAAAGTAATGAATTTTTCCATCCTTGTCACAACCAGACTCATCATCAAAAACTTCATCATTACTAAGAGTAGTGGGCTTCTCCCATCCATATTCAATGGAGTTCCAAACTCTCTCATCAGTGGATTTTAGGAAAGCTTTCATCCTAACTTTCCAATAAGCATAGTTATTCTCATCAAAGTGAGGAGGAATGACAAGAGAATGTCCGTGTTTCATGACAACAGGGATCAAGGATCAGCTCAGAGATCAAAAGATCTACACAAAAGAGCTACCTGCTCTGATACCACTTGATAAAGTATTTAGACCCCTTAAAACAACCAGATTAATCTAGTTATTTAGCCAAGTTATTAACTTAGATAAATTATACAAGTCTAGGTTAACTCAAAACAATCACATCATGCAAAGCAGCGAAAATATAAAGAACACAATGATATGATGACCGAAGAAAACCAAACCGATAAAAAATCTGGGGAGGATTTAACATAGCTATCCTAAAGGTAAACCTGAATCCACTATGAGAGAATCGAAGTTTGTACAATAGCAACTTAGACCACTAACATCCTATTGCTACCCACTAGTAAAAAACTTATTGACACAAGCACGTGCAAGCTCACAGACTCCTTCTTTCTTGGATTCTCCAGCAAGTACAAGTAATCCCGCTTGTGTATCTTTAAGCTCTTATGGCAGCAACTGAATGATCATCAAGTTCTTGAAGAAATCTTCTTCTTGATAATCCTAAGCTTGTGTGAAGGCAAGCACCTCGCAGATCTCACAAGAGATTCACATAAATAGTAATATGAGCAACCTCAAAAACGTGGTTAGGGTTTGCCTTTTATACCTAGGGCAAAACATAAAACCCTACACGTCATATGGGCTTAGGGCTGAGTTGGAAATTCTACAAAAAATATATATATATATATATATATATATATATATATACACAACTTTCAATCAATCGAGTCTAATTCTCGATCGATCGAGTCAGACAGAAATGCACAGTAACTTCTGCAGTTAACTCGATTCTAACTTTACATTAAAGACACATACTTTGAGCAGTCTAAACAAGACTTAAACGTTTTGATCATGGTTTGCCAACATTACTCATTAGAGTTCTAATACATAAGTTTCTAAGTACTTAGAACCTAACAATGTAGATGAAATTTTGGTAGTGACTTTGAAATGAGAAGGCATAATGCCTTTTAGATCTCACAAGAGCACCTTCAAAGTCTCTTCAAAACGTGCCTTAGGATTTCCTCTAAATACTAGGAGAATTAGATCTGAAACCCTAATAACTTAATGGACTTAATGAGTTGTTGGGCTTTAATTAAACTTTGCAGATCCATGTCTCGATCGGTCGAACCATAGTCTTGATCAATTGAACCTAGCATGGTTCTAATTTTTTGAACCTGCAGCTTCCTTTTCTTGTATTATGACTTGCAACACTTAGAGTATTGTCTAACCAAACCTACAGACTTAGGAATCTATATCTAAACAAGTTTGTGTTTACGATTTGCCAATTATTCTAAACTTTTAGAACCTAACAAAGTGCACATTTGATTAGGCTTCTTCTTCTATTGCATGATCCTACTTCTACAGCTGCGGCTTCTTCTTCTCTCTTTTTTTTTTTTTTTTTTTTTTGTAATATATTTCTTTCTTTTTGTCTTTTGGGTGAAGAAGAAGAACTGTATTTTGGGTGAGGAAGAGGACCTAAAGAGGAGACAAGATGGTGAGTGGAGGAAAAGAAAAGATATTTGATGGGAATGGGGGGAAGAAACGGGTGGATGAGAAAAAAAGTGAAGGAAAAAATAAATAAGTAAAGGTAGTGAGTGGGACACGTGTATATCATGTAAGGAAATTTACTAAATAACAATTGTATTAAAACACAACAAATTTTCACAACAATTGAGGTATCAAATCTTTCATATGTTAAAATAAAATAAAATAATAAAATATTAGACTAGGATTGACCACAACTTAAAACAAAGAGTATTGTGAAAATATTGTGACATTTTATTATATTTCTAAACTTTTTAAATTAGTATTATTTTCTTTAGAAAAAAAAAATAGTGCTATCGATAGAATATTTTTATAACAATTTCATAATAAAGTTTACATAGTAAGTTCTTGCCAAAAAAATGTCTACATAGTAAATTGTTATTGGTTCTCATCTAGACCTACTAGTGACATTATTTTTTTATTTTTTCCTGCCATTAACAACTTGTCATATAGACTTTATTGTGAAATTTTTGTGAAAATATTGTGTCCATAACATGCATTAAGAGAGGTAATTGATACAAAGAATTCTCTTTTCATATATCTTGTCCTTTTTGGTAATTTATAACTTAAACTGTCACTTTTATAAGTATTAGCCAAACATTCAGTTTTTTTCAAAAATACTTTTTGATAGTTTTTACCAAACACTTTGCTTTTTAAAAAGACTCAATTTCATACCACACTTTTTAAAACTATCACTTTTTCAAAAAGCACAGTTTAAAAAAACTGAGAAGAAAATGGACTTTTGCCCTTTTCAAAAAAATAATCCAGCATTTTGTCTCATTTCCCAAGCTAATTAGGAAAATGCCCTTCTTTTGAAATTCGATTTTCTTAAAATCGAGTTAAACCCTATAGTGACGTTTTTAAAGAGCCTATGGTAATATTTTAAAGACCTATAGTGGCGTTTTTAAACTCGATCTTCATGAAATTGAGTTATAGGTAAAAAATAAAGAAAAAAAATTGCATGTAACTCGATTCATGAAGATCGAATTTAAAAACTCCACTATAGGTCCTTAAAACGTCATTATAGGCTCATCAAAATACCACTATAGTGCTCTAGATTTTTTTTTTTTTTTAACTTGATTTTGAGAAAATCGAATTTCAAAAGAGGAGCATTTTCCTAATCAGTTTGAGAAATAGGGCAAAATGCTATATTGTTTTTTCAAAAAGGGCAAAAGCCAATTTTGTTCAAAAAACTGAACCAAACTCACTCAAATAAGGACAACTTTTACAAATTAAATCATTGACTTGTAACAGATGGTGTAAAGAGAATTAAATGGAGTGATATTTGGTTGCCGATTTTTAGCTATATTTGAATTTGAATTGGACTCGCTAATCATCATATTATCAAAATTGATCCATTCAAACAAAGAAAATCATTTTTCTTACCTCAGGAACCAAAAAACAAACAAAAACACATTGTACGTGTTGATATAAGACTAGAAAATTGAGATAACTATGAGGACTTCAGGTGTTTAATAGGACTTAAATCAAAGCACGTGGTATTAGGACCAAGCAAATTAGCTGCTCAATTTTCTGTACAAGTAGTCGCACTATGAAATTCTTTTTACTTCTTCCTGTTTTACACTGACCTTGACTTTTTTTACAAAACTAGCCCTGGGAGGCTAGAAAATTCACTCTTGCTTGATAGAGTTTTTGTATATTGTGAAAACCTGTAGGCCAAATTAGTATTGTAAAGGTCATGCAAATCATCATCTAGTTTGTGAAAATTTTTATGTGTCAAAAGGCTTACTGTATTGGAAAATGACAAAAATAAAACTATACTTAATGACATACTCGGTAAGACCAAATTATGAACATGTCAATATTAGTAAGGAAAAGACCAAAATACAGAACTCACCCTTTATATTTCACTAGAATTCATTTCGTTCCCTTAACTTTTGTTAAATTTTGCAATTAATTGTCCAATTTTTTTTTTTTTTACTTTTTTCTTCAAATTTTATAAATTAAAAAAATCCAATTATTGATTGAAAAATATTTTTTAGAATTTTTTTTATTAAAAAAATTTGAGACAGAGAGATCTTAATCAAATAAACTTGAAACTTAATGCACAGAAATAAACAAAAGCAAAATTAGAGGATTAAAATGAATTTTGGTGAAACTTAAAGAATTGGTTTTATGTTTTAGCCCAAGGAAAATTACCTTCTTTACACAAAAAAATTAGGAAAATAAAGGAGTTTTTTTTTTTTTTTTTTGGTGAGAAAAAGCAAAATAAAGGAGTTAAATGTTGTAAGTTGTAACTATTGACCAGCCATCGGGTATGGATGGTTGGCCAACTTTAAATATATAATATTTAATTTAAATCATGAAATAATTCATTTCAATTTAGGAGGATCTTAATGTTGTGTGTTTAGTTAAGACCCTTGTAACTCACTAGGTTGATACTTGTTGGTGTCTTCAAATGAGATATTTAGAATTTAAATTCATCTCTCCCAACTATCAAATTATCAAATAAATAACTTGTTTATGGTTGTTTATGTGTCATTAGATGTTTATATTTGTCATTATTAGTATTTGTTAGTGTGAATTGTTTTTCGGAAACAGAAGCTTATAGTCAAATTATTGCTAATAGGAACTTATAGTCTAATTTAGTAAGGCAATACTCCATTTTTTTTAGAAAGTTTGACTACAAATTTGGTTGTAATTGAAGACTACAACACCCAAAAAAAAAAAAAATTAACATGGCTACATTCAAAAAATTAACATTTTGAGAGTCTAGCCGTTGGTTTGCTTATTTTTTATGTTCTTAATACACGTGAAATTCCATTCCAATCGGATATTATTTACTATTCAATCCCATAACTTATTTTCTAAACATAATTTTAAATTACAAAATTTTGAAACTTAATCATTTGATTGATAACATATCTATTGATCTATGATCTTCTGAAAATTTTGAAATAATGGAAGATATAATAAAAAAATGTAATCCAATGATGGTTTGTTAAAATTCACATATAATAAAAATATGTTGAGTAGAGTAGTAGTCTTAGGCTACAATCAAGTTTGTTGCCAAGTTTTTCCCATTTTTTTAATACATTAGTAAGCCAATACTAGTGGATGAGTTGTAAATTTAAAATTTTAGTCTAGAGTAATTAGTAAACACTTGGAATTGGACACTTTAGTGGTTAAAGAAAAACACCTCTCTCTCTCTCTCTCTCTCTCTCTCATATATATATATATATAAGGGAACTCATTGTCGATAAATTCAAAAAAAAAAAAAAAATTACTGTGGAAAAGGAGTATCATTGAGATTCTTTGAAATTTTTAGGGTAATTTCATTATAAGATTCTTTAAAATTTTAACAATATGTTACTTAGATTTTGCTACATTATTAATATGTTAAATAAATATCAAAATTATTAATAATTTTTTATTTAAATATTAATGACTAAACAATATCTACACCATTTATTTTGTTCTAACAAGATCTGCGATAGAGTTTGTGAATACTTAGTTACTTACCCCCAATTGATATTTTAAGAAAACCAGAAAAAAAAAAAAAAAGAAAAAAAAAGAAAAAAAAAAGAAAGAAAGAACAACAACAACAACGTAAACAGTGAACCTTCAAATTTCTATATTTTGGTATATATTATTCTTCATTTTCCCCCCTCTTCCTTCCTTTCTTCCTTAACTGAATTCCAAAATAGAAATAAGTTGTATATGTTAAGGTTGTGAGGGTTAAGTACTAGTTCTTAAATAGTAAGAGAAAAAGAAAATCCTTACAATGAAATTGCAGGTAAAATAAAGGGTGGAAGCAATGGAGACGTAGCTATTGATCAATATCATCGCTACAAGGTATATATGTTGTTCGGGGTTCTTAAGGAGAACCGGGGTTCTTATCATTCTTTCTCCACTTGTTTATATATATATAATTATCATTCTTTATCCACTTGTTTATATATATACATATATATATATATATATATATATATATATATAAAGCTTGTCACATGCTTTTTTCTAATTATTGACCGACCATATGTAACAGAATACAAGAGAATCACCATATAAGTAATCTTTATTCCACCTTTTCCCAACAATTTATATATGCTTTGTGACTACACATGTCAGGGAGATGTTCGGATCATGAAAAAGATTGGCTTAGATGCATACAGATTCTCAATCTCATGGTCTCGAGTACTGCCAAGTAAGATTATCATTTTCATAATCCCATAAAAGGTCCGAACAATCCAATGACAAGGACATAAAAGTGAATATCATCAAGTAGAAATTTAAGGCTGGAATGGAATAACTATTGCTTTGTGACCACATTATGTTCCTAACAATCTCTTTTTTGGGGCTAATTTTAGAAGGAAAACTATCTGGGGGTGTGAATAGGGAAGGAGTCAAATACTACAACAAACTAATCAACAGGCTCTTAGCCAAAGGTCATGAATAATTCTTAAATTCTATCACATATCATCAACTTATCATGTGCTATTAATTCATTTTTGTTTGTTATGATTGAATGCAGGCCTACAACCCTTTGTGACCCTCTTCCACTGGGATCTTCCCCAAGCATTGGAAGATGAGTATGGCGGTTTTTTGAGTCCTCATATTGTGTAAGTGGTAAATTTACCTTCTGGTTGACCATTTTATTCATTTGAATTTTAATTAGACTACTTTTAACAAATTTCATTGTGATTATGATCTTTAAAATTTTAATTGATTACTAAAATTCTAAGGAATGGAGGGAGGGGGGGGGGGGGGAATTTTGATTACTACTATTTTTAATTAATGATTTGTTTGTGAAGTTGCAAGCTCATTGTCTTACAGAATTATTGACTTTGATATTATTTGTAAAGAATTTATCACTGAAAACTTTTTATGTGAGATCATAATATGATACCTTAACGGAATATTAACTTACAATTTTAATAAAAACATTAATTTCCTCTTGTTTCCAATATAGTCGTATATTGAGTTATTTGACTTCTTTTTGTTTCCAATATAACCCTTCTGTCCAATTTGCTCCACTAAAATGATATCTTTTTGAAAAATGAAAAATATTAAGGCTAACAGCGAGAGACAAAATTAGATAGAATGACTAAAAATTGAAAATATATTTGTGGGGGGTAAGGAGCTCCAAGACCCCATGTGGGCCGTGGGCTTGACTCGAGGGCGGGGCCCCACCGAAGGGATCGTGGATATGGCCTCCTAAAGCGGCGGCTCAAATGCCCGCCGACCAGGCTGCCGCCCGAATTTGTACCTGTCTGAGGAGAAAGTCTCCTCGGACCAAGAGACCCTTGTCCGAGGAGCGTAGCACGTTGTCTAGAGAAGGTCTCCTAAAGCTCAGCAAACCGTCCTCCGCCCCAACGGGACGCCGAGAGGGGGGGACAAGAAGTACGAATACTTTACAAAGCTACTGCCTCCGCATTAAATGCCTTCCACCTACCCGCCTGGCCGCATTAATGGGGAAATGACTTCTGAAGGGACGGGGAATGGCCCTAAGGGCATTGGGGAGCGTTTTCAGGGAAAAGACAGGTGGGAACCAGAGAGGGGGAGTATAAATGGGAAGGGGGGAACCACTGGAAGGGGATCCGGACTTTTGGGTGGAAGGAAGAAGAAGAAGGCTCTCTCTCTCTCTCTCCCTTCCATGAAGAACAGAACGCCAACCAGCACAGAAGCTCCTCGGCTCACGCCCGAGAAGAACACTAAGCCATTCCATAAGCCGGCCGTCCTTTAGAAGTGGACTTGGACCTTACACCGCGTCCTTCCAAAGCACCAGGAGGTTTAGGCTTTAGCCCATTCTCTACAAATTCTATTGTAAAGGCCACTTGGGCCGGCCCAGTCACCCATTTGGGTCGAAGGCCAATTTGTGCCCTTACAATATTAAAGATAAAGGATTGGAATAAGAAACGAGGAATTTACACGATTGAATTGAAAATCTGTAAAAGTTAGAGAGTGTAATTTCACTAATATGTTACTTAATAAATATTTATATCAAGTGCTAAGTATTATTATTATGATGCATTAACAAATGCATTACACTAACAAAGAAAAATTTAGTTAATGTAAAAATGTTTTTTTTTTTTTTTGGCCAAGTGCTTTATAGCTCAACTGGTTGGCCCCTTCAAATTCAACTTCCCTAATTATTGGATTATATATATGTGTGTGTGTGTGTGTGTGTGTGTGTGTGTGTGTAGCCAAAGTTTAGAGAAAATCAAATTAAAATCTAAATTGAATTTCAATTGGAGTTTAATTGGGAGCCATGCATCCTATTTAATTTTTAATTTTTGTGCTAAGTGAATTATTGAGTATGAAAATTGAAAATTTCATATCCAAATAGATTAAAAATTGGATTTAAATTGGAGTCTAATTTGGTGCCACATGTTCATTTTTTTTTTTTTTTTGGCAAGTGAATTATTGAATGCGAAAACCGAAGAATTTAGATTCAGATAAATTCTAGATCATATATATATGAGAAACCATGACATACTTTAAAAATCTATAGTTTAAAAAAGGTGTAAGCTAAATACCACGTATAATTTCAACATTTTAATTAAAATGTATAATTTGAACCATATAATTATGATTGTTTTTAATTGTATCCATACATATACACAGAGTTACACATTATTTTATACAAAAGAGAGCTTTTTGCTATTGGGATAGTTAGGCCTTCTAGATCTATGATTGAATTGTGCTAAAAATGAAGTGCTCATGTACAAATTCACAATTAATTTTTGTAATGCAGTTATTAAATAGTTTGAAAACTTTTGCATGTATATGTTTAGGGATGATTTTCGGGATTATTCTGAGCTTTGCTTCAAAGAATTTGGTGATCGTGTCAAACATTGGATCACACTAAATGAACCATACAGCTATGTCTATGCTGGTTATGTAGAGGGGAAATTTGCACCGGGTCGTTGTTCTAGTTGGCAACAGTTAAATTGTACCAGTGGAGATTCTGCGACAGAACCGTATTTGGCTTCACATAATCTACTTCTTGCTCATGCATCCTCTGTCAAAGTGTACAAGCAAAAGTATCAGGTTCCATGCACCAATTTTTTTTTTTTTTTTTCAAAATTGTACTCCATTCAATAAACATGGTTGCATTGCACTTGATACAAGACAATCTAAGATACGTTATTTTAAAACTATTTGCAGTGATGATAAACTTAGATAAATTTGCAAGTTAAACTTGTTTTTCAGCATTAGTAATTAAGTATTTATTTTTTCCGTTAGAGTGCAAGTGGATTAACTCTTTGTTGAAAGCTTATAAATTAATTTGTTAAAAGTTCAGCTAAGTGATGATAAAATTAGATAAACAAGCAGGCATTCGCTATGTGTAGGAAGTACAGAAAGGTATTATGGGTATATCCTTAAATACAGACTGGTTTGTGCCATTCTCTAACTCGACGCACGACCATGGTGCTGCGCTAAGAGCCCTTGATTTCATGTTTGGCTGGTAAGTAAACTAGAACTTCATGACTCTTGTTTTGGACATCTATTTTACTTTTTGCCAGTTATTAACAAAGAATAGAAAAACCCTTTGCTAGTTTAATATAATAGGTACAATAAAGACTTAAAATTTCGTGGTTTGTGGCAGGTTTATGGATCCCCTAACCAATGGTGACTATCCACATATCATGCGATCTCTTGTTGGCGACCGATTACCCAAATTCACGAAAGAGCAATCTAAGATTGTAAAAGGGTCATTGGATTTTCTAGGGCTAAACTACTATACTGCTAAATATGTAGCCGACACACGTCACTCCAAAGTTGAAAACACAAGCTATTTGACAGATTCGCGAACTAATACTTCTAGTATGAACTAAATCTTTTGAAGCCATGATTTTGATTTTCTGTTGTAACTCATACATACTAAAAAGACCATGCCTTTTTTCTTTTGTTGTGGCAGGTGTGCGCAATGGAATCCCCATCGGTCCAAAGGTGCGTATAAAAGTGAATATACATGATACTGACAGGGATCTTAAGATGGTTATAGTAGTTTGATTCAATTTTTTATTCCTTTTATACAATTCTTAAATGGTTTAACACTTAAAGATTATATATATATATATATATATATATATATATGTGTGTGTGTGTGTGTAACGATTTAGTTGTTTATTAGCAGTTTTCTATGAGTAAAAATTGAAGTTTAAGATCATTGAATTTTCAAAATGTCACGTCATTTTGATTAAAAATTCTAGAGAATTAAAGGATATAACAATTTAAGAGTCTTTTAATTTAACTAATTGACATCATTTAGTAATTTTAACAAAGTTATTCAAGGTTTAAATCCTCTTACTCTCAACTATCAATATATGAAAATAAAATAAAAAAGATATAAAAGGGAAGATAGCTACAAGTTTTTTAATTAAAAAGAAGGAACTTTGTAATTCAACTTAGATTAGGCTAGAAATTGTTTTCAAATGACCACTGCACATCTTTGGCGTGATGGTCATTCCACAAGTACAAAATTTTGTGATGTGGGGTGGGGTGGAGTGAGGTGAGAGAGGAGACGGGATTTTTTTTTTAAAGAGGAAGCTTCACACACATACACTTAGATTAGGCTAGAATATAATTTCTATTAATTATAAAAAAATTCCAAATAAAAACATTTCTAAAACAGGTCATAAATATAAGAAATTATCATATAATGATTTTAGTATCAGGTTGAGGAATGAGTAACACCGTCCCGCAGTATTTAATGAAAAAATTTTGAAGAAAAAGATTTCCATGGCAAAAATATGTAATACCTAATGGTTAGCGAATAGAAGTATTAATTTGTTTTTTCCGGATCTGAAAATATACATTACTTTGTGGGTATTCCCGGTTCTCTCTTTTGAAAATGAAAAGAAAAAATAATGTGGCATCATTTCATTGGAGGGTGTGAAAAGAAAGTTTTATACTGAATCCATAATGAATTTAAAATCTTTCTTTAAAATGCCATTTCAGCTTACTTCAGATTGGATTCATGTCTATCCAAGAGGAATTCGAGACGCTCTATTATACACAAAGACAAAGTACCATAATCCATTAATCTTTATTACCGAGAATGGTAATTTTCTTTTGAACTTTTCAATTATGCTTGCATAAAGTTATGGTACTAGCCATAAAAAAATAAATAAAATAAAATAAAAAAAGAAAGGAATGCTAGTTTGGTTTCCATTCAAATCTAAAAATTTGCTACTATATTGTAGGAATTGATGAGTTCAATAATGCTACATTGTCATTTGAGGAAGCCCTTGCAGACAACTCTAGAATTGATTATCACTATCTCCATTTTCAATATATTCATAGGGCTATCAAGTAAGTAAAGAAGACCTCTCTCTTTCAAATCTAATGATGGTATGACTTTGTTTGTACTAATATCAATATACCATATAAACAATTATGAAAATTGTTGATTCTAAAGCCCAATTGATCCAATTTTTTCGATGTAGGAATGGTGTTAACATAAAGGGATATTTTGCATGGTCATTATTGGACAACTTTGAATGGAGTTCAGGTTACACCGTTCGATTTGGCATCAACTATGTAGACTACAAAAATGGGTTGAAAAGACATCCCAAACTGTCTGCCCATTGGTTTAAGAAATTCCTCAAGGAATAAGATAGCAAATTTTTTTGAGAGCGAATAAGATAACAAATTAATGACTATGCTCATGTCGAAATATATAGTAGCATCATACCATCTCCAAAATAATGTCTGTAACCTATAAAATAAGAGAACATTAATGTTATTGTTTACAAACTCAAATGTTTGTTAATTAAGTTACTATACATATACTACTTGGGTATAATATTGGGTTTCTCCCTTGGGCGAAGCCATATAGTTATCACTAAGATTAATCGCACTTGTCGTTGAGGCCCTGAAATAAGAGATTTAAATTAATTAATTGAGGCCCAAAAGCATAAACTAGAATCTTTGTGATTCATCATCCATCTGGAGGCTTTCACAAAAATAGGCTACCCTGCCTTAATGGTTGTCGAACTACTTAGAAGACCTAGTGGACTGGTTTGGATCACATGAAAGTCCTATTTTGCAGATAGCAATCGACAGCTGCTCGATAGCACCTCGACACCTCTAGTTGCCGAGATTTAAGGAAAATAGTATCCATCTTGAACCTGAATGCCCATAATAGAATTCCTTCAAAATCTCTTTGTGGCCTTATTATGAAAATACCTAGTATTATTGTCCCCATTGTTCAACCATAAGACCCTTGATCTCTAACTCCACATTCTGGCCTCTCTATCAAGCAGAACATTTATCTCACCCTTCAATTTTCAAACTAAAAAATTGCCTCCACTCACCAATGCTATTCCTTTTGCTTCTACCAATTGTTCTTTTTTTTCCTTCAACTCTTTTCGGACATTTTCAAAACAATTTTTATTCCACCAGGTAAGGTCTTTTTCACACTTCACCACTTTTTATAGAATTGAGTTGTCAGAAATCTATCCCTCCAAATGCCTCCATGCTGCTTCTACGGTTACCCCACATCTTGGATCATACAACAACATCTCCTTAAACCTGAATATTATTAAACTTTTTTCTAAAGATTTAATAAAATTTTGATTATTTACTTTTACAAATTTTTATTTTTATTTTTTTCATACTCTTAGTATTTTTCGTTCAAATTATGTGGTACTAAAAAATGTCACGTATGTTGTTATGTACGTCACTTTTGATTTTTCCTTTATATTTTGTAGTTATAACTTCGAATTTGATCTCTATCCTTTACACGATATTTCAATATGGTATCTGACCTTTCAGTTTTGTATCTATTTAGTCCTCTTATTATTTCTTGAATTAAAATTGTTGTCGTGACTAACGGCTAAATTGGCCATTAATCTAAGACTCTCTTCACGTGTGGGCCATTTGAGTTGCCATTGAGTGGGGGCCCAATAGATGGCAACTTAAATGGGAGCTAGGGTGGGCATATGGGATTGAACTCATGACCTTTTACTCTGATATTATTTTAAATTATTGATTTTTCCAAAAACATGGGGAAATTTACACCTTGGACCCCATCCCATAAGTAATTGTTTAGGGAAGTATATATTCTCATAATTTAGGTAGATAAGTGTAAAAGGGGTATAATTTAGGAGAGGCAAGTGTAAACTAATTTATAGTTTATGGAGGTAAAGTGTGCATTCTCATAGTTTAAGGGGTAGGTGTAAAAGATTGTATAGTTTATAGGGGTAAGTATGCATTTAGATAGTTTAAAGGGATAAGTATAAAAACAGTTTTAATTTAAAGGGATAAAGTGTAATGGCTTAATCTATTAGTTAGAAGATAGTGAATCTATTCATTTAATCTAACACATGTATTGTTTGGTTTCTCCCTCTGGAAAAGCCACGCAGTCATCACTAGTAAAGATCAATTTCACAAATTATTGTTGGGTTTTACCCTTCTAGCGGGAATGGGAATTTTAATTGTTGGTGGACAAATGTGTTCAACCAAAGCATAGTATTCGATAGCTTTTGTCAAACAACTTTTGATACCTTCAAGTAATGTTTATCTGTATGATTGAGGATAGCCATGGATTGAAAGTTGATCTTCATCCAAGAGCTGTAAAAAGAATTTATATAAGTGAATGAGATCCAGAGGCAATTCCAGAAACAGATTGGAAAGGGCAATCTTGAATGTTAGTTTAAGACCCCTGTCAAAAACAGTAATTAACTAGTTTGAAGGCCAAGTTGTTAATTAAATCTGTTATGAAAGCCTTAAATTAAGTAAACAATCATCAATATCATGCAAGTGCAGAAAATTAAAAGAGACAATATGATCATCGAGGAAACCAATGAAACAAAACCAATTTCTAAGGAAAAACTTATGGGGACCAATTCCAAGATAACAAATCCACAAGAAGATAGTGATTTATAGTCAGATTTAATGTTAAAATTTTAGAATTTTGAAATATAAAAACTTGTTTTTGAGAGGGGTAGGGGGGAGAAGGAAGAAAATAATGGAATTGTTTTTTAATAAATATGAAAGATTAAATAAATATTATTTAATTGATATATAAATATTTTTAAAAATATATAATTTAATTTTGTTTTCTTAGACCTTCAACTCTATTGAACCGCACTCTGCCTTAGTCAAAATCTTATCATCTACCTCGCTCCTCAACCTTTAAATCTAAGAACAAATTCTAATTGACAAATCATATTCCACAGCCACTACTAAGAAGTAAAGAATCCTCTCCTTCATCTCTTAATATTCTATTCCCTCAACAACCAATCAAAAAAGTTTTTTTATTATCGGAATTTGGAAGAAAGTGGCGGTAGATATCTTCAGCTTAGGATAACGTTATACACATGCCAAATTGGAAAATGATACCAAATTAGAATGATTTTGGTTGACAAATAGAAGAGCAAAACATCTTTGCGGGGACACTAGGGGAGTCCTGCCTTTTGATGGAATAATGATGTAAGAACTCTTTTTGGAACTTCTACACTCACAGCTAGGCCTATAAATATGCTAGCAATGTGCACAAACGTAAATGAATTATAAGAAATCAAGTGTTCCATGATCAAAATCATTTGTTCAAGTGTCCTGCTCTTGCATGAAGGAGATAGAGAGTGGATTTGAGCCAAGGATGACTTGCCACCATTTGCTTTCTACAAAGCAAAATGCCCACACTATACTGTATCTTGCGGGAAGTCATCCTTGACTCACTTTCGTTCTCTTCTCTCTCATTTGAGAGCTTAAAGGGCAATACTTTAATCAGACACAGTTAATGACCAAGGGTGCATATATAGAGAGACATAGTTCATGTTGAAATTTGTTTCACTATCCTTATCTAAAGGCAAAAGTTTTCGGGGGTAATTGTATTTCACAGTTGTAGTCTCTCGTTAAACATTCTAAATGTTTTCAAAGCCATCCTCAAAGGTTTTCTCCAACATAAATCTCTAGTGTACGACTCCAAGATCACATTTGAAGGTTTAGATTCAAACCTTTGATAACTAGTATGCAACAACTTCAAATCTACTGGTTTTGATAATATGTAGATTAATTTCCAATAGTGACTTTGAAAAGAGAAGGTATAAAATCTTTTGGATCTCAAATGCGTAGCTCCATAGTCTTGGAAAAACATGCTTTAAGGTTTCCTTTATATACTTAATGAAGTAGGTCTGAAACCTCTAATTATCTAATGGGCTAGTGGGTTGAAAATTTGATTCTGAATTGCGACTTTCAATCAGTCAAAAATAAGTTTTGATCAGTCGAAACTATTAAAATTTTAATCTTTGAATCAGATGTCTTCTTGTTCTTGCACACTTAAAGCTGTATCGGGAGCATGGTCTAATCATTTTTATAAATTTTATGAGCTATATCTAGACAAGTTTATGTTCACGGGTTTGCCAATAAAGTAATGCAAATATAGAACCTAACATTGAAATGGGTGAGTAAATGATGATCAAGGTGTGCAAGAGTTGAAACTGTTTGTTTGTTTAGACCCCTTAAACAGATTGTTTAACCTAATCAATTAGCCAAATGTTTACTTAGGTTAATTATGAGATTTAAGTTAAATAGTAAAAGATCATATCACGCACAAGAGGAAAAGTAAAGAACACAAAGATATGATCACTGAGGAAAACCAATTAAACGAATCATTTCAAGGTAAAAACTTGAGGAGGATTTGGCTTAACTATCCTCAAAGTAATACAAATCTACTACTAGAGAATTGAAGTTTTTACAAAAGATTTAACTCTAAATCTATTGCTACCTACAGTAGCAAGTTATTGACATGACCATGTGCAAGCTCCGAACCAATATGGACTCTTCTCTCTTAGATTTGCAGCATACAAGCTCTCACGCTTATAACTTTGAGATTCCACTCAAAGATTTCAGATTACCAATTGTTGATCATGTAGTAACAACTAGATTCCACTAGCACTTGAAATATTTCTTTGGTCTAGAGGTAGCAAGGTCAGCCAAAGTTATTAGTCCCAAAGATCTTACAAAATGCTAGGGTTCATTGGTTGTAAACTATCAAAAATACCAATGGAGAAAATTTTGAAGTTGAACAAAGACCATGGTGAATGCATTAAGTGCCCGTTTGTTTCAGCTTTTAGGGGCTGAAACGCACGTGTGTTTAAAAGCTGGACTTCTATTACCGTTTGGTTCAACAGAAACGTAACTTTTGGGTAAAAGTTACGTTTTGGGCCAAGGCATAAAACGCGCAAGCCAATTATGGAGCTTTGGAGGTCCATAAACAAAAAGTCGATCTGCGTTTTGAAACTATCCGTTGGGCTCTTCCGAAAATTACCAAATTACCCTTCTTCCTCTTCTTCTTCTTCTTTCTTCATCTTCTTCAACGCACACTGATCTGTAATTTTTTTTTTTTTTAATTTTATTGGTATTATTTTAATAATGTTTGGGTAATAAAAAATTTCAAGATACAATCAAAATCAAGATACAAACTCAATCACAATCAAGATACAAAATCAAAACACAATCTCAAAACTAATCTGTAAGGACACAAATTCACAGTGGACTAAATTTGCACTTTCGGAACCAGCCCAATGAGCCTTAAACAATGAATATATAGAGAGTGGGCTTCTAATCTAAGTTTGTAGACGCCAGATAACATAAAAGCTAAGTAAAATCACCGAATACATGCATACTCCTCGTCCGTGGATAAATCACTATCCCGTATATTAATGCCGAGGACAATCTCTGGTATTTTCCTTACAATTTCTCTCTTGTGTCTGTTTGTTTCTCTCCTCCTCCCTCCCTTTCTTTCTTTTTCCTTTGCCTTTTATATTCTTTTCTCCTTCTCCGCCACGTGAAGGTAATAAGCTTCTTTTAGATATTTGTCCCAACACCCCATTCCACTAAAGTCTTTGGCGGTAGATCTAAGACTGAATTCCCATACTCAGCATCACTTTCTCATTAATGTGGCCAGAGAGGTAGATTTGGAGCCTTTAATGCTATGGTAGCAGCTTTATCTTTGATACTTTTCTGTCACTCCTTTTTTATATCCTATCCTTGCTTTCTTAGCCCTCGTATCTCAGGTCCTCAGTACTGATGCCCTAAACCGTCAGATCACTCTTCTCGTCCTCGGCAGCATGTGGCCGAGGACGTTGCCATCCTCGGACGTCAAGTTGGGGATGTTCTACTCATGTATGGCTTCTTCCTTCTTTCCCGTTGCTTCTCATGCACATCTTTTTACATCTTCGGATTGTACGTATTATTGGGTTGGGCTTTCAATCCCGTGAGAACTTTTGGACCGGCCCAATATATATTTTTGGGCCCACTGGCTCCACAATATCCCTTCGAGATCCTCATTTCTACTTCTATGGAAGGAATGAGGATTTCGATACACGCCCTCTGGACAATCCGCTTCTGACGTTTCGGTCTGCAGGACACGCTTCAATTAAGTGTTAGTGGCTCCCTGTTCCCCACGTCCAACCACACGATGTCCATCCAACGGTTGAGCACTGCGTAGGGATGTAGGCGAGAGATTGCCCGCTTTGCGACTTTCAATGGTATAAATATTGCCAGTTTAAGTGCTATATGTTTATTTCAGAACTTGCATAACGAATTTAGCCCTCCTCGCACTCTACACGCGTCTTACTGCCTTCCAAGATTTAAGCCGAGGTGACCCTATCGTTCTAAAGTAAGTTCTTCCCAACCCTCTACTTGTTGTATTGCTGTTCTTTCTTTCTCGTTATTCTTAGTTTCTCTGTCCTCGGCCATTTATATTTTTCAACCCCACCACAATATCCTCTCTTTATTTCTATAAAATGGGTAGATTCGCACCCCTAGTAGATAGCCCTGCAAAAATAGAGGAGTTTAAGGCTAGATACGGAATCCCGCTGGGAGTATCCGTTAAATATTGCAAGCAGGGAGGGTGGCACACCAATAGAAATACCGGTGAGGTGGTGATCCCCATGATAGCATTCACAGAGGGGGGAATGAGAATTCCTATAAGGCCAATCACTAGGGACTATCTCCGAACTGTTAGACTATCCCCTACACAATGTGCCCCAAACATGTTTAGGATTCTAGGTGCCGTAGACGCTCTAAACGAAAAATTGGGCTTAGGACTTACCCACCACGAGGTGAATTGGGTTTACAACCTTCACCACTTGATAGGCCAAGGCTATTACCTAAAGTCTAGGCACGCCAAGGTTAGGCTAATCCAATGCCTCCCCCATTCCAACAAAGGTTTGAACAAAGACTTCCTAATACTGTCTAGAAAATGGCATGATGGTCTCCCCTGTCCGACGAGAGAGGGGGAACCTGGTGAGTACCCGTGTAGCGTTAATTTCATTTTTCTTCTTTGTTGTATTCCCATTGTTATATTTTTCTTTGCTTTGACCTTACTGTTTTGGTTTTTGGATGATTGTGCAGATCGCCGCGCGTTTACTCTTCGCGCTCATCTCGTCAACTTTGCTCGTCTGGGCAAGATTTTGAAAGCCGAGGTGTTTGTACACTCAAACGGTCAACTTCGAGCAGCCTACCTTATCCTCGGATACGATCCGATTTCAACTGCGTTCCAAGTGCCGAAGTGTGTTATCAAGGAGAGAGACCCTCAATTACCTAGGATCAACGTTGGAGTTGAAGGATTTCTGCTTCCCGCGGGTGCTCCAGTTCCTCAAGGCACACTTCTCACACAGCCTGTGAGGATTGTCCCGAAAGCCCTTCCTCTTATTGTACGTTCGGCTCGACGCACGTTGGGCGAAAGCTCTTCTTTTCAATTGATCATAAAGGAAGAAGAAGAAGAAGAAGAAGAAGAAGAAGAAGAAGAGGAAGAAGAGAAAGAAGAAGAAATTGTTGAACTTTCGGACTCTGAAGAAGAATTCGAAGTTTTTGATCGGCTTCCATCCCCTAAGGAACAACTTGCTGTCCTCGGCCCATTCCCATTGGCTTCTTCGAACACCAACCTCCAACTTGAAGGTATGGGTATTCAGTGTAAGCCAAAGCCGAGTCTTAAGGATGTGTTGGAGGCTCAGGTAGGAGCCCAAGAGTCCTTCAAGGTGCCTCCGGCGAAAACTAAAGACAAAGGCACTGAAAAGGTTCCCCAACTGAAGCTACCTCTACCCACATCAACTCAAACTCAACGCCTCGATCCCGCCAACCATAAAAGGAAAAAGGATCAGCCCAAGAGAAAGGAAGTAGTTGAAGGGGGTATAGATCTCTCCGCCAAAGATGTTGAATAAGAGAAGGGGGGAAACACGCTCGTCATGTGCAGACAAGGTCGGAAAGGCGGGTAGAGCCCTACGTAGCCACCCATGTGCCCATTTAGGCCCCCCAGATGAACGTAGATGACCAAGCAGTGACTGCCGATGCCTCTATCAGGGGGTCCGATGAGGGCACTGCTGCATGCATTGCTGACGTTTTGGAGCAAGCGCTTCTGCTGCCCCAGGACATAGGTGAGCTTAGAAGAATGAGGGACCAAAACATCTTCATGATGTTGAAGAAAGAACTTGCAATGGTAAAAGTTTTAGTTTAAACTTTGAAATTCCTTTTCTATGCATTTTTCTTGTCTATGAGACTTACACTTATGTGTCACTATCTTTTCACTTTTTCTCTGCAGGCTATTCAGTCTACTCACAGGGCCGAGGAAATTGCAGCTAACTCCTATAAATCCCTTAGGGCCGGGGAGGTAAGGCTCGATCACACCCAAAGGATTCTCTAGCTAAAGGAGAAAAAGCTATAAGAAGTCATTGCCAACCTGACTAAGGCAGAAAGTGAGAGATCCAAGATGGAGGCTCAGCTAAAAACCACTAAGAGGCAAGCCGAGGAGTAGAGATTGCAACTTAGGCAGGCTGACGAGAGTTTTGCTGCAGCCAAAAAGCTGATCGAAGGCCTCAAGCAGGATCTTAAGAAATCTGAAGAGGCTAAACAAGAGGCCATTAAGGCTAAGGAGGAGGCCCTTATTAAGGTACAGGAGGCTAAGGAGATGGTTGACCAGGCTGAGCAGAGTGGCTATGAGGTGGGGGTGGTAGAAACTACTGACACCTTTAAAGCCCAAGTACCGAAGGTTTGTAGGGATTACTGCCTCCAAGTATGGAAGGAAGCCCTCTCTCAAGCTGGGGTTGATGCTTCCTCTCCTCTATAGAAGGTGAAAAATGCCTACATCCATCCGGCCATCCAAGTAGCTACTTCTGGTCAAGCCGAGGAGAACTCCGGCTCTTCTGTAGTTGTGGTACAACTGGAAGAAGTTGCTGCTGACACCACTGCTCTTGAGCATTCACTTCCCATGCAAGGTGAAGGAGCTCAACCTGAAGATGCACAGCTTCCAGTCGCACCAAAAGAGCTGCCCTCCAACTCTAAGGCCGGCGAAACTTTGGAAATAGTCTTGGCGACTATGCCCATTGTGCCAAAGGGGGGCCACAAAGGCAAAGAGGAGGCTGGAGGGTCTTCGGCCTCAACAACAGCTCCTACTGACCCCAAAAGCCAAGTCCAGCCCAAGCCGTGAAGGCTCCTGTCTCTGTTGCTTTGTTTTCTGTGGTTTTTTGTCTTTTCTTTCTTTCTTCTTTTTCTTTTTTTATTTTTTTTTTTATTACAGTTAATTAATTTTAGCCCTTACTTTCCTTCTCTTGTAATTTTCTAATTTAGTTGTGAATGTACTGAAAGATCTTTCACTTAATGAGAAGAATTTCCAATTTCAATCACTACTATGTGCTATACTTGTTGTTGATATGTTTCTTTATCATTATTCATGTAGTATGACAAAGTAACAATTTGAATTCATGGCATGCATTAATAATTCCCTATCAATAACCAAATAAGGATAAAAGAAATTTACAAAATTTATATACTTGCAAATGCTTTAAGTGATGCCCATAAGTTTCCACTCAATTCTGGTGATGAGCAAGACCCTTAAAAGTGAGTCATTTGTTTAAGACCAACTCGGTTAAGGTCTGCTTAAGAACTAACTTCATAATAAGATGTCAAGGTAAGAAACACTAAATGTTGTGCTTAACAATTAGTAGCGAATCTTTGTTTAACAACAAAGTCGTTAAAACGTTCATTTCCCAGGGTAGAGGATTTGGGAATCCGACGAAACCTTGGTTTTATTTTAGACTAAGGTAGAGGGTCCGAGGACCCGGCGTAACCCCGTTATTATTTTTAGGCCAAGGTAGAGGATCTGAGGACCCGACGTAATCCTCCTGTTTTTGTTTTAAACCAAGGTAGAGGATCCGAGGATCCGACGTAACCCTACTTTTATTTTAGACCAAGGTAGAGGATCCGAGGATCCGACGCAACCTGGCTTTTGTTTTAAACTAAGGTAGAGGGTCTGAGGGCCCGGCGTAACCCCGTTTTTGTTTTAAACTAAGGTAGAGGGTCTGAGGACCTGGCGTAACCCCGTTATTATTTTTAGGCCAAGGTAGAGGATCTGAGGACCCGACGTAGCCCTGCTTTTGTTTTAGACCAAGGTAGAGGATCCGAGGATCCGACGTAGCCCTGCTTTTGTTTTAGACCAAGGTAGAGGATCCGAGGATCCGACGTAACCCTGCTTTTGTTTTAAACTAAGGTAGAGGGTCCAAGAACCCGGCGTAACCCCGTTTTTGTTTTAAACTATGGTAGACGGTCCGAGAACCCGGCGTAACCCTGCTTTTGTTTTACAATTTATATTGATGTTGTTCAACACTAACATTAAATGTGGCATAATAGCAATAAAATTAAAGTGGCAGAAGTGGCTTTTGTTAATAGTAATATCGTCGCAAATTACTTACATTCCAGGGATACGGCATAACCTTTTTATCTAAGTCTACAAGATAGTAAGCCCCTATGCCAGCCACTGAAGTAATGCGATACGGTCCTTCCTAGTTTGACCTTAACTTCCCCCATGTTGGATTCTTGGTGTTACCCACAACTTTCCTCAATACTAAATTTCCAAGAGCATGTGGCCTTGCGTTCACGTGGGAATCATACTCTTACTTTAGTTTTTGTTGATAATTAGCCAATTGGATCATGGCCGTTTCCTTCCGCTCTTCAACCAGATCTAGGCTCCTTTCTAGTGATCTGTCATTACTGTCCGGAGCGAAGTAATTTGTTCTCATTGTCGGGAATCTAGTTTCTAAAGGAATCATGGTCTTGGCGCCATAAGTCATTGAGAATGGCGTCTCTCCCGTGGATCTGTAGGGCGTGGTTCGATACGTCCACAGAACATGAGGCAATTCCTCTACCCATCTACCATTGGCGTCATTTAGTCTCTTCTTAAGTCTGTTGACTATAACTTTGTTCACCGCCTCGGCCTGCCCATTTCCCTGTGGATAAGCTAGAGTAGAATACTTGTTGGTTATGCCGAGGTCGTAGCAATACCGCCTGAAGGCTTTACTATCAAATTGTAAACCATTATCCAAGATGAGAGTATGGGGGACTCCAAACCGAGTGACAATATTCTTCCACACAAACTTCTTCACATCCACATCCCTAATGTTAGCAAGGGGCTCGGCCTCTACCCACTTGGTGAAATAGTCGGTGTCCACTATTAACAACCTCTTGTTTCCAAGCGCCTTTAGGAAGGATCCCACGATATCCAGACCCCACTATGCAAAAGGCCAAGGGCTCGTCAGAGGGTTAAGCACACCCCCAGGCTAATGAATGTTTGGTGTAAACCTTTGACATTGGTCACATTTCTTCACATAGTTTTGAGCTTCTCGCTGCATATTGGACCATTAATATCCTTGTGTCAGAGCTTTGTGGGTTAAGGATCTTCCCCCTGTATGACTTCCACAAATTCCTTCGTGTAACTCCTCTAGGAGCAGCTCCGTTGCTTCAGGATGTATACATAGCAAATATGGCCCAGAAAAGGATCGCTTATACAGTTTATGATCCTCGGACAACCAAAAATGATATGCTTTCCTACGCACCTTGTCCGCCTCAACCCTGTCTTCTGGCAAAATATCATCCTTAAGGAAGGATACGATGGGGTCCATCCAACTAGGCCCCTCCCTAATCTGATGAATCTGGATAACACTTCCGATCATTCCCGAGGGCTTAGGTAAGTCCTCAACAATAATGATCCGGGGTAGACCTTGTGCCAAGGACATGGCAAGAGTTGCTAGAGAGTTGGCGTGTGTATTGTTACTCCTAGGGACGTGTGACAAAATAAAGGATTCGAATTTGGGTTGCAAAGCCTTGACTTGAGTTAGATATTCCCGCATCCTCGGATCTCTAGCCTCCACATGTCCTTCTACCTGGCCTACAATTAGTTGCGAGTCCAAGAACATTTGCACAGCCTTTTTGCCCATTTTTTGAACCATGTCCATCCCTTTTATTAAAACCTCATACTCAGCCTCATTGTTAGTGGCCGAGAATCCCAACCTCAAGGATTTTTTCAACGTAAGACCCTCTAAGGTCACAATTACCAACCCTACACCAAATCCCCTGTGATTTACAGCCTCATCAACATAAACAGTCCACACCGAAGGTTCTTTGCACGTAATCATACCAATTGATTTTCCATCAATGTCCAGGCTTTGGGCACTATCTTCTATTGCATGTTCAGCAAATTTTGCGACTAAATCAGCTAACACCTGACCCTTCACTAATGTGCAAGGCATGTACTTGATGTCAAAAGCGCTCAAAATGGTCCCCCACTTAGCAATTCTACTTGTATAGTCTGCACTTCAGAGGATAGCTTTAAGAGGCAGTTGAGTCAGAACTACCATCGTATGTGATTGGAAATAATGGGGGAGCTTACGTGTACCATGCACTATGGTCAGGATTGCTTTCTCCAATGGTGGATAACGTACCTTGGCTTCATGTAAGGACTTACTCACATAGTAGACCGGTTTTTGTACATTCCCGTTGACCCTGATCAGTACCAAACTGACAGCATGACTCACCACTACTATATATGCAAATAGAATTTCGTCAACTTTGGGCCGAGACACGATAGGAGGACAGGAGAGATACTCCTTAAGCTGCTGAAAGGCAACGACACATTCCTCTGTCCAATCAAATGCCTTCCACTTGTTCAACAACTGGAAGAATGGCCTACACCGATCAGCAGAACATGAGATAAATCTATTGAGTGCTGCAGTCATTCCGGTCAATCTTTGCACTTTTTTTAGATTCCGAGGTGGCTATAGGTTATTTATTACTTTGACTTGGGCGGGATTGACCTCGATTCCCCTGTGTGTCACCATGTAGCCCAAGAATTTACCAAATCCAACTCCAAAGGAACATTTAGATGCATTAAGACGTAGCTTATGCTTTCTCAGCGTCTGAAAGGTGTTATCCAAGTCTGGTATATGAGTCGAGATAGTTTTACTCTTGACCACCATATCATCTACGTATACTTCAATTGTCTTTCTTAGTTGGGGTTCAAATATCCGTGTCATCATTCTCTGATAAGTAACCCCAGCATTCTTTAAGCCGAAGGGCATCACCTTATAGTGGTAGTTTCCTATGGGTGTGACAAAGGCTGTCTTCTCCTGGTCCTCTAGTGCTAAAGATATTTAGTGGTAACCTTGGAAAGTATCTAGAAAGCTCATCCGAGGATGCCCTACAGTAGCATCCACCAACTGATCTATGCGGGGCATTGGAAACGAATCTTTAGGACAAGCCTTATTCAATTCTGTAAAGTCTACGCATACTCTCCACTTCCCATTCTTCTTTTTCACTACCACTGTGTGCGCCAACCACTCTTGGTCGAATACCTCCTTGATTGCACCTGCCTTTTTAAGTTTCAGTATCTCTTCTTTAACGGCGTCGGCGTGCTCCTGGGATGAGCTACTGCTGGATTAACGTTGAGATGATGACAAATGAAATTTGGGTCAACCCCTAGAGCTTCGTAAGCATCCCATGCAAATACATCGATGTTCCGTTTTAAAAACGTAACTAGTTCCTCCTTTTCTTGGAGTGGCAATTGACTTCTTACCTGAAAGAACTTTTCCATATCATCGGCAACAAGCACCTTCTCTAAATCTTCACAACCAGGCTTTTCAGCCTCGGCCATATTTTGCTTGGCCGAGGGTGTTAGCTGCTATAAATTGCTCTCAGCCAAGGCTTGGGACTCCTGTCTCGCCTGATGCGTAATTACTGTTGTTATGCATTGTCTTGCTATGAACTAGCTGCTGACTATCTCTTCAACTGCATCCCCGTACAGGAACTTCACCTTAACATGTAGAGTTGATGACACGACACCTAAGGCATGCAGTCATGGTCTTGCTACTATGGCCGTGTAAGGGGAATAGGCGTCCACCACAATAAAGTCCACGTCCATGACCACTAGTCCTAACTGCACAGGTAATCGGATAAACCCTTTCGAAATGACAGTCTTTCCTTCAAAACTTATCAACGACGAGTTGTAAGCTGTGAGATCCTCGGGTTTCAAGTTAAGCCCCTTGAACAAGTCCGGGTACATAATATCAGCCCTATTCCCTTGGTCAACCATCACTCTTTTTACGTTGTAACCCCCTATCCTTAGCATGATAACCAACGCGTCATCGTGCGGTTGAACAGTTCCAATCTTGTCTTCCTCAGAGAATCCCAATACGGGTGGAGGATTCCCTTTAATCCTCTTTAGCTCGGAGCCAAGGTCCTCGACAAGATGACGCGACACTGACATTACTCTGGTAGGGTAAGATCTAATCCGACCTGGAGTAGTAAAAATGACATTGATTGTGCCCAATGGAGGTCTTATAGTATTGCTGCCTTGATTCATAGAACCAGATTGTGTGTCTTGTCCATTAGGCCGACTCATAAATTGCCTCAACTTTCCTTCTTTGACCAGCTGATCCAGATAATTCCATAAGTTCCTGCAGTTCTCCGTGGTGTGACCCTTATCCTGATGATAATTATAATGGAGGTTCTGATTACGTTTCATAGGGTCTCTTATCATTCTATTGGGCCATCTAAAGTATGGTTCATGACAAATCTTCTCCAACACCTGCTGCACCGGCTCATAAAACACAACATTTACTGCCTGGGGAGGAGTCGACCTGGACTGGCCAGCAAAATCCCTCCGTGGCCACTTGCTGTTGTATCTCTCTATCTTGAAATCCCTGCTCTCCTGAGGGATAATTTTCATTTTCCCCTTGCTCTGCTGCTGATCCTCCTCAACTTGCTTATACTCGTCAATACGATTCATAAGCCAACGAACAGTTTTTACTGGTTTCTTGGTCAAAGATTTTCTTAAATCGTGCTCAATTGGAAGGCCGACCTTAAAAGTGTTAACTGCCACTTCATCAAAATCATCGTCAATCTCATTGAACGCTTCCTAGTATCTATTCGAGTAAGTTTTCAGGGTTTCACCCTCTCTCATGGTCATGGATAGTAACGAGTCCAAAGGCCGAGGTACTCTGCTGCACATAACAAAACGAGACCCAAATGTCACTGTGAGTTCCATGTAGGAATTAATAGAATCTGCCTTCAAGCCATTAAACCATCTCATCGCAATAGGCCCTAAGCTCGAGAGGAATACTTTACACATTAAGGTTTCGTTCTTTGAGTAAACCGCCATGCGTTGGTTAAAGTGACTCACATGCTCCATCGGGTCTATTCTGCCATTATAAATGGTGAAGTTTGGTTGCGTGAAACGACGAGAAAGCTTTCCTTTCTCGATCCAATGTGTGAAAGGAGATTTAGAAAGCTGGTGCAATGCCTTTCCCATGGCATCACTGCCCAAGCCCCTAGGAGGAGGCCTTTTGCTCATCCTATCGCGAGGACTTCCTTCTTGGCGTGAGAAAATTTCACTAGGAGGGGTTCTCGACCTGGGCTTATAATCACTGCTCTAGGAGTTGTCCGAGGAAGGATCAGATACTGAAGGCGTCCGTTTCCGCTTAGTACGACGCAACTTCCTCTTCAGCTGGTCAATTTCTCTCTGCATGGCCTTAGTACCACTTTCATGAAAAACTCTGCCTCCGCCTCGTAAGTGATTGCTAGCAGTTCGCCCTGTGTGCACACTGCCCTCTCGATCTTTCATCTGCTCTAAATGTTGAAAAGGATCATCATGCTGAGATCCTAAAGATTCTGCATGGTCTGAACTTGAACCCGCCATCACGTTATCTGTGCCAAAACACAAGATTCCCACAGACGGCACCAATTGTAAGGACTGGACTAAATTTGCACTTTCGGAACTAGCCCAATGAGCCTTAAACAATGAATTTATAAAGAGTGGGCTTCTAATCTAGGTTTGTAGACGCTGGATAACATAAAAGCTAAGTAAAATCACCGAATACATGCATACTCCTCGTCCGTGGATAAATCACTATCCCATATATTAATGCCAAGGACAATCTCTGGTATTTTTCTTATAATTTCTCTTTTGTGTTTGTTTGTTTCTCTCCTCCTCCCCCTCTTTCTTTCTTTTTCCTTTGCCTTTTATATGCTTTTCTCCTTCTCCGCCACGTGCAGGTAATAAGCTTCTTTTAGATATTTGTCCCAACACCCCATTCCACTAAAGTCTTTGGTGGTAGGTCTAAGACTGAACTCTCATACTCAGGCGTCACTTCCTCATTAATGCGGCCAGAGAGGTAGGTATGGAGCCTTTAATGCGGTGGTAGCAGCTTTATCTTTGATACTTTTCTGTCACTCCTTTTTTATCTCTTATCCTTGCTTTCTTAGTCCTTGTATCTCAGGTCCTCAGTACTGATGTCCCTAAACCGCCAGATTACTCTTCTCGTCCTCGGCAGCATGTGGCCGGGGACGTTGCCATCCTCGGACGTCAAGTTGGGGATGTTCTGCTCATGTATGGCTTCTTCCTTCTTTCCCGTTGCTTCTCATGCACATCTTTTTATGTCTTTGAATTGTACGTATTATTGGGTTGGGCTTTCAATCCCGTGAGAACTTTTGGACCGGCCCAATACATATTTTTGGGCTCACTGGCCCCACATAATCAAATCAGAACCAAAAAAAAAAAAAAAAAAAAAACAACAACAACAAAGCAAATCTGACCTATCTGAGTTGTAGTGGTGAGGCGGATGAGCGGTGCTGGAGCGGACGAGCAGCATGCGTGAACGCTGATTTACGCTCTCTTGCCGGCGATCTGTGTGTGCGTGTGAGTGTGCACGTGCGAGTGAGAGTGAGAGAGACAGAAAGAAAGAGAGAGAGAGAGAGAGCTAGAGGTATGTCTGGAGGTACTGAAGTAGAAACAAAAAATGAAATTAAAGACAGATAAGAAGTATACGTGTGTGGAGGAGAAAAAAAAAGAAAAAGAAAAGAATAAAACGTATGGATGAAAAAAAAGGATGGAGATAAAAGGAAATAAAATAAAGAATAAGTAATTAAATTTGAGAAATGTTACAGCAATATTTTCACAATAAATTTTAAGAAGTAAATTATGATTAACTAATATTGGTGAGAAAAAATAATTCTTTTAGAAAGAGAAAAAAAATATAATTTTAATAGTACATTCAAATTAAAATCAGTATCAACTTATCACAAATGAGCAAAACTCAAGATCTTTAACAGACCATGCGATGGTGGTTTTTCGTGATTCCATTGCTAATTTTATTTGGAGATAATAATTAGTAGCTGTCTTTTTTTTTTTTATATAATATCATGTAGTACAATTTAAACTTGGGTTATTGGTATGTATTTTATCTTTTTTTTTTTTTTTTACATTTTTGTGTTGTACAATTTAAACTTGGGTTATTGATATGTATTTTATATCTTTTTACATTTTCATGTAGTACAATTTGAACTTGGATTATTGGTGTATATTTTATCATCTTTTTACATTTTCATTTTTGTGCTTCATGATGATGAAAATTAGTTAGATCTAATTAATATTAATAAGAAGTCATTAATGGTAATAACAAATAATTATGACACTAAAAAGGAAAAATTGCCCAGACATTATTAAAATAATACCAATAATATGTATTTATTATTATTATTATTATTATTATTATTATTTAGTAAATATATGAAGTAGTTGATTTAAGTATGAAATAAACTCACATAAAAAAAATAAAAAATATGAAATAAACTCCCTTATATATTCATTGTTCTTTTTGGTAATTTATCCTTCAAACTGTCACTTTTATAAGTGCTAGCCAAATACTCAATTTTATCAAAAAGCACTTTTTAACAGCTTTTATCAAATACTCAATTTTTTGAAAATGTACTTTTTTATTATGCCTTTTATAAAAATTTTATTTTTTCATTATGCACTTTTATAAAAAGTTCAACTAAGCTCCCCCTAAGTCGAGGCCCAAGTGTCTACAGAAGGTTTGTTGTGTTTAGGTCATATGTTTTAGTCTTGACAAACCATAACATACGTGTCAAATTATGTGGCCTAGACGCCTAGTCATGAGTTTAGATGTGTTGGCAGTTGAAGATTGTTGATGACCCAAAGATTGTTCAAAAACTGTTGGGTGCACGTGACCATTGGACTCCAGCACACACAAGTTAAGAGCTCATTTAATGAGCTTCTCACCCTGGTCTACCAAGACTAGTGAGAAGTCTGATTCTCATTTATTGAGAAATGTCTTAGGCGTGTCTAACACGCTAAGAGCTGACGCAAAAAGAGGCCATTCGGCCAGTGTGTGTGTTTCGCAGAGTGAGCGAGAAACACACAGAAAGGGGGAGTTTCAGGAGGAGAGGTAAGGAAAACACAATGAGAGCGTAAGAAAGTCAAAAAGGAAAAAGGAGATATTTGAGTATTCTCATAGAGTTTCTGAGGGCTGTTATCATGGAGAGTTGAAGTGTTCACAATGAAAATTTTGCTACTGGCTTTACGGTGAGATTGTATATACTCTTGAGATTTATTTATTATTTATTCAATTTATTGTAGACTCAAAGTTTTAACATAAACTTAAGAATTGTAATATCTATCTTACAGTGAATATTTTTCGGAACTACTTTGTGATTTTTTCCTATCTGTGCTTGCTGAAATTTCATATATAAAAAAATTTCATAGAATTTTGTAAACATCTACCTTAAAAGCACACAATAATTAATTATCTTTAAAAAAAAATTTCAGGTATTGAAAAAGTATTGAAAGTTATACTTTTTCGATTATCAAGAATTTTTTTTTTTTTAAAATGATTAATTATTGTGCAGGACAAATATTAACCGGACCTCTATATATATATACATATATATATATATATATATATATATATATATATTTTGCCGGTAGTTATAGGGAATTTAGGAATTTTTTCCCAACAGAACAGCTTAAGAAAAAAGAAGTTTTAAGAGCTCGACTCTACCCTTGATTCTCTTTAGTGATCAAGCCTCGGAAGTGAAGTTTATGTTTCCTCAACTGCTGGTGGATCTATTGAGATGCATAATTTAACAAATATCAACAATGCGAAAAAGCCCATAACTATTCATTTAAAGCCTGATTTGAACCCTATTTGTTGTGTTATTTAAAGGACATAAGCCATCCCTAGAGAGGGTTTCAAGATAGAAAAAAGCTTTGTTTGTTAAAGATCAACAATGAAAGAAGATAATGGTTAAACGACAGCCGTTTAGTCTTTTCCTTTCTTGAATTCTTTGTAGTTTTAGATTTATTTATCCTACAGGTGAGAGGCACATGTTATGTTAATAGTTTAATACCTGTGGTTCTAGGCTGTTAAATTTGTTAGGATTTGCTGTTTGTAACAGTTTAGAGAGAGAAGGCTATAAGAGAGTTCGTCAGAAAAGATAATCACGGTTTGCTCTGTTTTCATTGTGTATAAACAAAATCTTTGTACAGACTAATTAATCAATTTATCCAGTTAGAGTAATTTTCTCAGTCTTAAGGATTTTGACAGCGAAGAATCTATTTTGGGCAATGTCAAACAATCAGTTGAAGGACAACTATGATGACTAACATATTGACCAACGGATTGCTCTGTTTTATTTATTTTATTTTATTTTTTTTATTTTTTTATTTTTATCTCTATGTTTATCTTTTCTAAATAAATCAGATCATGCAGTGCATCTCTAAAAAAAAAAAAAAAACTGGCAGATTATACCTTTTTTTTTTATTTCTTTTGAGAAATAAGTGGCAGATTATAACTAGGGCTACACAAAAAAAAAAAAAAAACCCAAAATCAATTATGGCGTTTCAAGGCTATCTAGTCTTAGGCCTCCTAGTTCTTTTTGACTTATTGAATAATGGCATTGCTGTTTCACCAAGCCATGACACTGCTTTACTCAACCGGACCAGTTTTCCAAAAGATTTTATTTTTGGGACAGCATCAGCGGCTTATCAGGTAACTAAGTCACAATTTCCTCTATGTAAATCTGTATCATAGTTTTACTGCAAATGTCATATGATTAATATTATTACGTAAACATGTGTTTTCTCAAATTTCCAGTATGAAGGTGCTGCAAAAGAAGGTGGTAGAGGACCAAGTACATGGGACATTTTCACTCATAGATATCCAGGTCTCGTTCTCTCTCTCTCTCTCTCTCTCTCTCTCTCCATCAATGTACAAGCTGCCATGATAGTCTAAACACTTTTTGATATAAAAAATTTGTTATGAATCATTATTGTTAAATTTAAAGGAATACAAAATCAGGAGATCATGTCATTTGAAATAATAGTAAATGATAAAGTGATATAAGTGGTGGACCTAACAACTTGCCTTCTCGGCTTTCTTGTGAAGTAATGTTAGGGATGCTGCAACTTTTACTACATGAAGTCAAAAAACTAATTTTCTTCATTTTTCCCTAGTTCCATCCTTTCTTCCGGAACTGATCTCTAAAGTCTAAACTATAAATAAGTGTACATGTTATGGTGATCAGCCTCAAGTACTAGTTCAATTTTTTCTTATGGCTATAATTACTAGTTCCTAAATAGTATAATAAAAAAAAAAATCCTTATGATTAATGAAATTGCAGGTAAGATAGCGAATGGAAGCAATGGAGACATAGCTGTTGATCAATATCATCGCTACAAGGTATATATGTTGTTATTACCATTTTCGTGTGTTGTAATAAGTATTATTGCTTACTTAAAAAAAAAAAGGTATATATATTGTTCTGTGCTAGTATTAAAACTTGGGAAAAAAAATTGGAAAGATAACAACACATATTATTCAACTCCTAATTAACAAGAGTCTTGTACACAAATGCATAGTTTTGTTTCATTATAAAGAGAATTGGGGTTCTTTTCATCCTTTCTCCAATTGTTTATATGTGTGTGTGTGTGTGTGTTAGCTCTTAATTTGCCGTTAACTTTTTTGTTTTGAATTTTCTTACATTTAGGGCCCAAATATGTTTGCCACATGCACTAATATGTAAAATAAAATTTTCGCACATGCTTTTTTCTAATTATTGAGCATGTCTAACCAAATACAAGATATTACAAAATTACAATATAAAAAATTCTCATTTCAAATTTTTCTAACAATTTATATATGCTTTGTGATTAAACATTATAGGGAGATGTTCGGATTATGAAAAAGATGGGCTTAGATGCATATAGATTCTCAATCTCATGGTCTCGAGTACTGCCAAGTAAGATTATCCTTTTCATAATCCCATAAAAGGTTAGAACCATCCAATGAGATGAACATAAAAATGGGTACGTCAAGTACACATCTTAGACTGGAATGAAATGATTATTGTTTTGTGACCAATTATGTTCCTAACAATCTCCTCTTTGAGACTAATTTCAGAAGGAAAACTATCTAGAGGCGTGAATAGGGAGGGAATCAAATACTACAACAAACTAATCAATAGGCTCCTTGCCAAAGGTCATGAATGATTCTTAAATTCTATCACATGTCATCAACTTATCATGTGCTATTAATTCATTGTTGTTTGCTGTGATTGAATGCAGGTATACAGCCCTTTGTGACCTTGTTGCACTTGGATCCTCCTCAGGCACTAGAAGATGAGTACGGTGGTTTTTTGAGTCCTCATATTGTGTAAGTGGTTATCTTATGATTAATCATTTTATTCATCCAAATTTAAATTCGCTTACGTTTCACAAATTTTATCGTGATTATGATCTATAAAAAAATTTAAATTGATGACCCATTTTGAAGATCAGGAATCAAAGGGGGGCCCTTTTTTATTATTGTTTTTTAATTAATGACTTATTTGTGAAGTGGCTAGCTCATTGTCTTTTAGAATTATTGAGTTTGATATCATTTGTTAAGAATTTATCATTGAATTGTTTTTAATATGAGACCATGATATGATACATTAACGTAATATTAAATCACAATTTCAATCCAATATGGTCCACTAAAATGATATGCCTTTGAAAAATGAAAAATATTAAAGCTAACTTTGAGATTGGAAATAATTACATAGAATGACTAAATTGAAAATATATTAAAGATAAAGGATTGAAAAGAGAAACGTGGAATTCTCATGATTGAATTGAAAATTTGTAAAAGTTAGAAAGTGTAGTTTCTATAATTGTAATTTAGTCATTATTTATATCAATCACTTATAATAATAATAATAATAATATTATTATTATTATTATTATTATATATCCACAAATGTATTACACCAAACAAAGAGAATTTTTAATCTATGTAAAAGTTTTTTGCTGTCAAGTGCTTTATAATTCAATTGATTGGCTCCTTTTAGTATTTCCAATACAGATTGGAGACATACAAATTCAAATCTCCTTTCTCCCAACTATAATATGTGTGTGTATAATTTAGAAGAGAGTTTTTTGCTCTATGGTAGTTAGAGCATTCTTATCAAACATCTTAAAAAATATAGCATTTAACCTCTCAAAATCTAATTTTATAACATATAACACACCACTTTACAATACCATCTATATCAAAACTTCTATTTTTTTTACCATTTCATTTAAATAATGATTCTTTATTATTTTTCAATAAAATTTTTTATTTTTCCTCTATCTCCTCTGACTCTCTCTCTGTTTCTCTCTATTTCTCACAGCACCGCCAGCACCACACTACCAACCACCCACCAAAAACCCACCCCACACCAAAAATCTACCACCTATACCATAACCACCACCAAAAAATCACAGCAGAAAGACACCTCCACATCCACTCACAACCACCACATCCATTCACCACCACAACCATAGCAGAAAAAAAAAAAAAAAAAAAAAAAGAAAAAGAAAATAAACCTCCACCATCGCTGCCACCAGCAAACCCACTAGCAGACCCATCATGCCGAACCAAAACCCACAGGACACGTACACCACTTCCCTTCCCGTCGTCATCTTCTTCCACGACGCGGCTTGACGTCCTTTGCTCCTGTAAATCAAATCAAGACCCAAAATCCCAAAACCAAATCAAGAACCAAAATCAATCCCATAACCACCACGTCCTCCTTCGCACGATCGGAGCCCAATCGGACCCAAGAAGAACCACGCAGAACAAAAAATAATAATAAAAAAATAAAATAAAAAAGAAACCTCCATCGCTGCCATTGGACCACAACCATTGGACCCACGATCCTTGACCACAATCATCGGACCACAGCCATCGGCATCCCACAATCGCCGGAGCACAATCATCGTCTGAGCCCAGTCATCGGCGAAGCACAGAGAGAGGAGAGAAGAAAGAAGTGAGAGAGGAAAGAGAAAGACAGAGCAGAGAGAGAGAGAGCGTTGAGTGAATAAAAAAAAAAAAAAAAATTGGCTTGGTTTGATGCTCTAGCCTGGGTTTTGTCGGAGAGGGAGGTAGAGACGCGAGCAGAGGGAGAGAGAGAGCGAGCAGAGAAATGGTGAAAAGAAACGGAATGAGAAAGAAGAAGAAAAGAAAGTGAGCCCAAAGAATAAAAAAATAATATAAAGGTTTACAATTGGTGAACAATGCGGTCTCAAATATGAGCTTTCACTTCACCAATTGCAAAAATTATAACATTTAGTAGGTTTGATGGAGCATGCTTTCTAGTATTTATAGGATTTTGTATGTTAAATTTTAGCATTTATAGGATTTGCCCACCTTGAGAAGAATGCTCTTAGGCCTTCTAGATCTATAATTGAATCATGCTATAAATGACATGCTCCCGTACAAATGCACAATTAACCTAGTGTAATGTCAATTATTAAATAGTTTGGATACTTTTGCATGTTTATGTTTAGGGATGATTTTCGGGATTATGCTGAGCTTTGCTTTGAAGAATTTGGTGATCGTGTCAAGCATTGGATCACACTAAATGAACCATTGAGCTATACCAATGCTGGTTATGTTATGGGGACATCACCTCCAGGCCGGTGTTCTAGTTGGCAACAATTAAATTGCATCGGTGGAGATTCTGGGACAGAACCATATTTGGTGTCACATAATCAACTTCTTGCTCATGCATCCGCGGTCAAAATTTACAAGCAAAAGTATCAGGTTCTACGCACCAAATTGCTTTATGTTTATTTTACTACTTTTTTCTTTTGTTTGAAAATTATACTCCATTCAATAAACCATGGTTGCATCGCACTTGATACAAGAGAATCCAAGGTACTTAATTTAAAAACTATTTGCAGTGATGATAAACTTAGATAAATTTACAAGTTCAACTTGTTTTTCAGTATTAGTAATTGATTAAGCATTTATCTTTCCTGTTATTGTGCAAGTGGATTATCTCTTTGTTGAAAACTTATGAATTAATTTGTTAAAAGTATACAAAAATACAATTCCATTAGCTTGAGTGTGTGTCTTTATAATAAGCAAGCTTTTGCTATGCGCAGCAAGTACAGAAAGGCATTATGGGTATATCCCTAAATACAGACTGGTATGTGCCATTTTCTAACGCAAGGCACGACCATGATGCTGCGCTAAGAGCCCTTGATTTCAAGTTTGGATGGTAAGAAAAAAAAAGAAAAAACTGCTTGACTCTTTGTTTTGGACATCTATTTCACTATTTGCTAGTCATTTTCAAAGAATAGAAACACCTTTGCTAGTTGAATAAAGACTTGAAATTTTGTGGTATGTGCTAGGTTTATGGATCCCTTAACCAATGGTGACTATCCACATAGCATGCGATCTCTAGTTGGTGACCGATTACCAAAATTCACGAAAGAGCAATCCAAGCTAGTGAAAGGGTCATTGGATTTTCTAGGGCTAAACTACTATACTGCAAATTATGTAGCCGATGCACTTCACTCCAAAGTTGAACACGCAAGCTATATAACAGATTTAAGAGCTAATATTTCTTGTACGAACTGAAACATTTGGACCATGATTCTGATTTTCGTATGTAACTCGTACGTACTAACATGACCTTTTTTTTTTCTTTTTCTTTTTTTTTTTCTTTTGTTGAGGCAGCTGACCGCAATGGGATCCCCATCGGTCCAAAGGTGCGTATGAAATTGAATATACATAAGATTGATACAAATCTTAAGATGATTAAAAAGTACTTTGATTTCATTTTTTTTTCTTTTATTTAATTTTCACATAACCTATGGATAAATAAATAAAATATATAT
The DNA here is from genome assembly GCA_032878915.1 of Castanopsis chinensis. Lineage (NCBI taxonomy): Eukaryota > Viridiplantae > Streptophyta > Magnoliopsida > Fagales > Fagaceae > Castanopsis > Castanopsis chinensis. The sequence continues at coordinate 2,349,054 of JAVQMG010000084.1, forward strand.
ATAATAAAATAAAATAACAATTTAGTTATTTATTAGCATCCTTATCTAAGGTAGTATGATAATGAAAGAAAAGTAATTTAGTGAAACAAATGTCATTTATCAAATCTTGTGTGGTTTGCATAGATTTTTAAGATCATTGGATTTCTAAAATGTCACGTATCATATATTATTAAAAATTGAAAATAATTAAGGAATATAATAAATCTTATAATTCAACTAATTGACACCTCTTGATATTTTTTATGAAAACATCAAGGGTTCAAATGTCAACTATCAATTATAAAACAAACAAACAAACAAAAGGATATAAAAGGAAGAGAGCTAAAAGTCTTTGAATAAATAATAATAAAAAAAGAAAAGAAAAGAACTTTGTAATCCAACTTAGAAATTTTTTCAAATAAAAATATTTCTAAAATAGATCATTAATATAGGAAATTATCTTATATTGATTTTAGTTTGATTAGAAAAATCCATAAATAATTTGACAACAAATTGAAGTATTTTGTTGGATATTCTTATAACAAACTTCATTTTCTTTGAAGTGTTTGAATTCAATAAGTATTTGATTTATATCCTCCTTTTACACCCTACAACAAAATAATGGCACATCAATATTTTTTTAAATGGCAAAATTTGAAATACCACACACATTTACAAATTATGACCTAGTAAAATCTTATTATTGAATAAGAGATACAGGGTTCAATTCTCGCTTGTACTAGAAACCGTTGGGGGTTTTATCCTGTTCTTTCTTGTCTTTTTATATTTTTGTCTAAAAACTGAACAATCAAGATGAATAGGATTTTCAGTTGTTAATTTGTTATTCCATGTGATATTCCCTATTCTCCCATTTGGGGAAAAAAAAAAAATGATGTGGCATCATTTCATTAATTGGAGGGTGGAAAAAGAGAGTTTTACACCAATTCTTAAGGATGTGTTTGGTATACTGAATAGAAATTACGACAAGAATTGTAATCTGTATTGCTAGAAATAAAATGTATTGTAATATAATAACTAAATTTATTCATAAGTTTGGTTGTGAGTTATAATATTAGAATAAATTTTAAGATTTATTTTAGAAAAATATCTTACTTGTACAATTAAATCCCATTAAAATTGTAATTTTTTAAATTTAAGAGAGAGATGTGTTATTTTATGATTTTTTTTTTTATATTTATAATTGTTAGTTGTATATGGAATTTTTTTTTTAATTTGAAAATATATTGAGTTTTGAAATTATTGCAATTACTAAAAAATAGCTAATACACCCCTTTTAAAAACGATTAGTTATTCTTTATTTCTAAAAATAGCTATATATAAGGAATGATTATTCCTTCTAATAAAAACATAATCAAATTAAAGAATTGCTAAATCATAAGAATAACTATTACATTACCGTGCCTATTACAGTCTACCAAACATGCTCTTACTGAAATTTAATTTTTTTCATTATAATGATATTTCAGGCTGCTTCAGAATGGCTTCGTCTCTATCCAAGAGGAATTCGAGACCTTCTATTATACATCAAAACAAAGTACCGTGACCCACTAATTTTCATTACCGAGAATGGTAATTTTCTTTTGAACTTTTTAATTTTGATCACATAAAGTTATGGTGCTAGCCATAGAAATATAAAATTTGAAAGGAATGGCAGTTTGGTTTACATTTGAATCTAAAAATCTGCTACAATATTATAGGAACTGATGAGTTCAATGATCCTACACTGTCGCTTGAGGAAGCCCTAGCAGACAACTATAAAATTGATTATTACTATCGCCACTTTCAGTATATTCATAGAGCTATCAAGTAAGTATAGAAAACCTCTCTTTCAAATTTAACACTAATATGAATTTATTACTACTAATATCAATATATCATATTAACAATTATGAAAATTATTGTGTCTAAAGTCCAATTGATCTGTTTTCCTTTTCTGTTCTATTTTTTTTTTTTTTTTTTTTTTTTTTTTTTTTTTTTTAATGCAGGGATGGTGTTAACTTGAAGGGATATTTTGCATGGTCATTATTGGATAACTTTGAATGGAATTCAGGTTACACCGTTCGGTTTGGCATCAACTATATAGACTACAAAAATGGTTTGAAAAGACATCCCAAACTGTCTGCCCGATGGTTTAAGAAATTCCTCAAGAAATAAGATGAAAAATTAATGACTCTGCTCGTGTTGAACTATATGGTAGCATCAAATAACCATCTCCAAATATAGACTTGAAGTTCATTTGTTTTCTATCTTCTTCTCTTTTATTTTTTTGAAAGAAATTTCTTTTCTATCTTCTACAGTGCCTGTAATCTGTTGTAAAAAGAAAAGAAAATAAAATAAATGTCTCTATTTTCAAACTCGAATGTTTCCTAATTAAATTACTACTTTAGATTATGTGTAAGTCCAATGTTGCATTGACTGTTTCCCAAATTTAAAAAAAAAATTAAATGTAATGACTTTTTATTTTTTCTAGAAACTAAAAGAAATTAGTAAGATAGTTAGCTATAAATGAAACTTATAATAAACGTTTTTTTTTTTTTTTTTTTTTTTGAGAAAGAAGTTCATTTATATTATTCCAATGAAACTGTAAAATCAGTTTGAACAAAATGAGAAATTGATGGGGGAACATTCTCCATCCATACAACAGTATCGTGCAAGTTAAAGCGCTAATCTCGTCAAACTATGTGCCACTTTATTACCCTCTTTCTTTGTATGAGAATAGGATAATTCTGAAAAGCTCGTCTCTAATAACTTAGCATCTTCAACGTGTAAACCATATGATGCTAATCTTGCAATATTGGACCTTAATGCTTCCGTAACCACAATCGAGTCCCCTTCAATCACAATTCTGTCCACACCAACTTCTGCAGCAAATTCCATGGCTCCGGTTGCTGCCATAGCTTCAATATCCACTGGTTTGTAAGCTTGACTGAGATTTTGAGTGAGTGATGCAATGACCAAACCATCATGATTTCTGATGACGACTCCTATACCTGAACAGTTTAAGCTTGTACAAACTGCTCCATCATAATTGATTTTGAAGGAACTAGGAGGAGGGGGCTTCCACTTATGCCACTGGGTTGTGCAGTCTGTATAGGTGCGGTTGGCTGGGCTGCAACAAGCCATTCTGCAACAACCCAAGACAGCTGATCAATGGAGTGGTGGGGCTGTTGATTTCGCACCTTGTTTCGCTGCTGCCAGATACACCACGCTGTCACACTGAAAAAGTTGCAGCTCGCTTTCCCTAATCAAAGGTTAACAGCTCGTTGAAGTCTTGGAAATGTTCCCAAGACTTGAAATCCCATTCTGCAGCATCCCACACTCCATCCAATTCGGGACATGACCACAGTGCATGAAGCATATCTTCTTGAGATGTTGAACAACTGTCGCAGTGATGATTGGTGAGCACTTGTCGTCGAACCAGATTGCATTTCGTTGGAAGAGAGTTTCTACAGGCACGCCATATAAAGTGTTTCACCTTGTTTGGAACAACAAGAGCCCAGATTTTTTTCCAAAGAGATCGAGCAAGGTCTGGAGGATTTGAATGAACATGATCAGCGCCTTGATTTTTTAAAAATTGGTACCCCGACTTACAAGAGTCTTGCCCATTCTCAGCACTAGGCCAAAACACAGAATCTGTGGCTGAATTTTTTGCTAAGGGAATTATTTTGATTAATTCCGCCTCTTGTGGAGCAAAAATCCCATCAGTCATTTCATGATTTCAAGTTCTATTATCCTGATTAATAAAGCATTCTACCATTGCTTCTTCCATTGAATCTTGGACTGGGGATGAAATCTTGGTTGGGTGTTTTGTAGGCAACCGGCAGTGTTGCCAAATTTTGATGGATTTTCCGTCGCCAACCCTCCAACAAGCGCCTTCTAGGATCACATCTCACCCTTTGAGGATGCTTTTCCATGCATAAGAACCTGCCTTTGACTCCTTTGCATCCAAAATAGAGCAATTTGGAAAGAACTTTGCTTTGAAGACCTTATGGAAGAGAGAATCAGTGTTGTTGAGGAGGCCCCATGTTTGCTTAGCAAGCAGAGCATCATTGAAAAGGATTAAATTTTTGAAGGCCATTCTACTGACAAGCTTAGATTTTGTTAACTCCTCCCATCGGACCCAATGAATTTTTCTTCTCTCCCCACGTTCTCCCCACCAAAATTTTTTCACCATGGCTTCAATTTCATGACACAAACCAACTGGCAATTTAAAGCAACCCATTGTAAAAGTTGAAATGGCTTGAATCACAGATTTAATGAGCACTTCTCTTCCAACTTGTGAGAGTAATTTTCCCTCCCACCCTTGTAGCTTTCTCCAAACTCTTTCTTTGATGTAATTGAAGCTTGCATGCTTTTCTCTCCCTATCAAAGATGACAGCCCCAAATACTTCTCATAAAACTTTATTTCTTGGACTCCAAGGAGATTTTTATAGCATTTTTCATTGGCAAAGGAGTCGCCTTGCTAAAAAAAAGTGTCATTTTCTCCTTATTTGTTTTTTGCCCCGATGCCGCCTCGTACATACCTAATAGATTTAGAAGTTTTTGACATTCTAATTCATTTGACCCGCAAAATAACAAACTATCATCTACAAATAACATATGGGTTAGTTTTGGACCTTCCTTGCTTATAGAAAAACCCCTCATATCACCATTAGCTTATCACATAAAAGGAAAAGAAAGGGAGATAGTGGGTCCCCTTGTCTAATTTTTCTAGTAGGTTGGATGAGCCCATGGGGTTCACCATTCACCAAAATCGAATAGGTAACTATTTTAACACAAATCATCATGAGATTAATCCACTTGTCACAAAAACCCATTCTCCTCATAATACTCTCCAAATACCCCCATTCTACCCTATCATAGGTGTAGGGACTAGATTTGGAACCTGAGCCTAAAGGGAAAGAGACCTTGGCCCAAAGAGCTCAATACAAAAAAATTTGGAGAGAGTGAGCTGGAAAACTAGGTTTTAATGAATCAGAAAATAATTGTAGTAAGCCCAAATGAAAAGAAAACAAGAATGAAATTGTTTTATGTGCAGTAAATCATCCTAGGCACAGTTCGAGGAAACTAGATCTTATATATATTTCTTTTGAATTTAGTTACAAGTTCAGTTCTAGATGCTACAGTGTTCTTCTCTCTCTTTTTCGATCCCCTTCTGTAAGAGGACTTTCCCTCTCTTATATATTCCTCTTTTCTTCATTTTCACCATACACATGTAGGTCAAGCTGTTGGTTTTGATCCTTGTCTCATCAGCACATTCTTGAAGTTACTAGGATAGCTGTAAGGCTGCTTACCATCGTTCAGGCATCACCTCCACATTAATGCGGCCAGAGGGTTAGTTACAGAGCATTCAATATAGTGGTAGCAGTTTTCCATAAGATATTTCTTAGCTTCCCTCTATCCTACGTTTCCTTGATGTTTATCCTAATTAGGAGAATCCTTAGAAGCGTTGCTCTTGATGGCAGAATGAACCTTCTGACCTTTGTCTTGCTTAGCTAAGGACGCATTCCTCCTTGGACTAACTCCCCAAGCCTTCCTAGTCAAAGTTGGTCTGTGGTGCTTTAATTAATACTTATCTCCTATTATCTCCTAGTCCTTGGACTACTGGACATCCTCGGGCAAGGCCCACAGCTCAATGTACACTTTTGGGCCCTTTATCCGTACAATAGGCTTTACTTATATCCAATTTTATCGCCATGAAACAATCTCCCTTGGATTTATAATTTTTCATACAATGCAGGGTCTCAAAAGCTATTAGGATACTATCAAATATCAACATATCTTTGCAAAAGCCGATTGGCTTTCAGTAATAATGATAGGTAAGAACATTTTCAAATGGTTTGCTAAAACTTTTGAAAACATCCTGTGCGAAACATTGCACAAACTAGTAGACCAGAACTCAATGACTAATTCAAGATTATTAACTTTAGGAATGAGAGTGATGAAAGTTTGGTTAACAGGTGAAGGTAGAGTACCTGAATTAAGCCATAAGAGGATAGAACTCGTTACATCACCCTCAATCGTGGGCCAAAAGTGTTGGTAAAATAGGGGTGGCATTCCATCAGGACCTGGCGCCTTCAAGGGAGCCATTTGCTTAAGGGTTGCCACAACTTCCCACTCATGAAAAGTACCAACCAGATTAGCATTAATGGATTCGGTCACCAATGGAGAAATGTTTTGGAATTGCTTCTTGAACCTAGCCATGGCAAAACAGGGTTAAAATTTTCTGACCTGACCCGACCCGACCCGAAAAATATTCGACCTGAACTCGATTTTTTTGACCTGAAACAAAAACAGGTTCACCCGTGACCCGACCCGACCCGACCCAAACCCTAATCGCTTTTTTAAAACATTTTTTTTTGATAAAAAAAAAAGTAAAATTAAGACAATAGTAGTTTAATTGTTTATTGTGAGCTAAAAGGAAATAACTGATACATTTACATATGCAAATTAATTGAAAGATAAAAGGTTGAACATTTTGTAATGAGTAAAGATTTTTAGATATCAAATAACAAAGTACATGCTAAGATAATATAGTTATAATAGAGTTAAAAATAAAGATTTAAAATTGTAGACATGTGTGAGAAACATTTACAAGTGTAAAAATAGTGAAGCCAAAATATCAAATTAGCATAAATTATGAATGTTTAGATTTATTTTTTAACAATTTATGTCCAAAATAAACGGCTTTTCAAAATAAATTATGATATTTCCTAGAGTGTGTGTTGCTTAACAATGATATGATATTCATAAAAAAGACCTTGTATAAATAAGAAAGCAATCAAATTTTAATGTATATCTCAAATTGAAATAGAGTGCCAACCATAATTGATAATAGATTATAAAATTAATTTTCAAGATTGTAAATTTCTTATATATTTTTATTCTTTATCAAATAAGTTATCCAATAAGTCATTTGTAATTTTGTTTTATATTTTGGAATGTTGATATTGTGTAGAAATAAAACATGTGTATTTGTTTTACTTATGTTTGTGTTATTTTGTTTTATAGCAATGTTAGGATTTGTATAATTTTAAAATTATTGAATAAGTATTAATAAGTTTAATTGAATTCATTCTTGATATAAGTGGTGAAGTCAAAATAATGCATGTTACACCAAATAATTTGTTGCATAACTTTCCAAATGACAAATACATGTTATTTTATTTATTAAAAAAAAAAAATTCATGCAAAAAATACGTGTCAACATGACCCAACCTGACTCGACCCGCAACCCGATTAACCCGAACCTGTTTTTAACCTGCTAAAGATAACTCATTTTTGACCCATGACCTGTTTGACCTGCAACCCATTTGACCCGATCCTAACCCGTTTGACCCGGCCTGCCCATTTTGCCATGTCTACTTGAACTCATGGAGGGTTTGAGGTGGTGAAAAGCTCAGTATAGTATCCAATGAAACATTGTCCAATATCCCCCAATTGATCTACCCAACTTCCATCTTGAACCCGAATGCCCATAATAGAATTCCTTCAAAATCTCTTTGTGGCCTTACTATGAAAATACCTAATATCATTGTCCCCATTGTTCAACCATAAGACCCTTGATCTCTAACTCCACATTCTGGCCTCTCTATCAAGCAGAACATTTATCTCCCTTTAATTTTCAAACTAAAAAATTGTCTCCACTCACCAATGCTATTCTTTTTACTTCTGCCAATTGTTCTTTTTTTTTATTCAACTCTTTTTGGACATTTTCAAAACAATTTTTATTCCACCAGGTAAGGTCTTTTTCACACTTCGCCACTTTTTATAGAATTGAGTTGTCAAAAATCTATCCCTCCAAATGCCTCCATGCTGCTTCTACGGTTACCCCACATCTTGGATCTGACAGCAACATCTCCTTAAACCTGAATATTATTAAACTTTTTTTTAAAGATCTAATAAAATTTTTTATTTACTTTTACAAATTTTTATTTTTATTTTTTTCGTACTCTTAGTATTTTTCGTTCAAATTATGAGGTACTAAATGTCACGTATGTTGTTATGTACATCATTTTTATTTTATTTTTCCTTTATATTTTGTAGTTATAACTACGTATTTGATTTCTATCTTTTGCACCATATTTCAATATGGTATTTGACCTTTCAGTTTTGTACCTATTTAGTCCTGTTATTATTTCTTGAATTAAAATTGCAGTCGTGACTGACGGCTAAATTGGCCATTAATCTAAGACTCTCTTCACGTGTGGGCCATTTGAGTTGCCATTGAGTGGGGGCCCAATAGATGGAAACTTAAATGGGAGCTAAGGTGGGGGTATGAGATTGAACTCATGACCTTTTGCTTTGATATTATTTTTAATTATTGATTTTTCCAAAAACATGGGGAAATTTACACCTTGGACCCCATCTCATAAGTAATTGTTTAGGGAAATAAGTATGTATTCTCATAATTTAGGGAGATAAGTGTAAAAGGTGTATAGTTTAGGAGAGACAAGTGTAAATTAGTTTATAGTTTATGGAGGTAAAGTGTGCATTCTCATAGTTTAAGGAGTAAGTGTAAAAGATTGTATAGTTTATAGGGGTAAGTATGCATTTAGATAGTTTAAAGGGATAAGTATAAAAACAGGTATAATTTAAAGGGATAAAATGTAATGGCTTAATCTATTAGTTAGAAGATAGTGAATCTATTCATTTAATCTAACACATGTATTGTTTGGTTTCTCCCTCTGGAAAAGCCACGCAGTCATCACTAGTAAAGAGCAATTTCACAAATTATTGTTGGGTTTTACCCTTCTAGCGGGAATGGGAATTTTAATTGTTGGTGGACAAATATGTTCAACCAAAGCATAGTATTCGATAGCTTTCGTCGAACAACTTTTGATACCTTCAGGTAATGTTTATCTGTATGATTGAGGTCCTGAGGATAGCCATGGATTGAAAGTTGATCTTCATCCAAGAACGGTAAAAAGAATTTATGTAAGTGAATGGGATCCAGAGGCAATTCCAGAAACAGATTGGAAAGGGCAATCTTGAATGTTAGTTTAAGACCCCTGTCAAAAACAGTAATTAACTAGTTTAAAGGTCGAGTTGTTAATTAGATCTGTTATGAAAGCCTTAGATTAAATAAACATTCATCAATATCATGCAAGTGCAGAAAATTAAAAGAGACAATATGATCATTGAGGAAACCAACGAAACAAAACCAATTTCTAAGGAAAAACTTATGGGGACCAATTCCAAGATAACAAATCCACAAGAAGATAGCGATTTATAGTCAGATTTAATGTCAAAATTTTAGAATTTTGAAATATAAAAACTTGTTTTTGAGAGGGGTAGGGAGGAGAAGGAAGAAAATAATGGAATTGTTTTTTAATAAATATGAAAGATTAAATAAATATTATTTAATTGATATATAAATATTTTTAAAAATATATAATTTAATTGTGTTTTCTTAGACCTTAAAATCTATTGAACCGCACTCTGCCTTAGTCAAAATCTTATCGTCTACCTCGCTCCTCAACCTTTAAATTCTAAGAACAAATTCTAATTGACAAATCACATTCCACAGCCACTACTAAGAAGTAAGATTCCTCTTCTTCATCTCTTAATATTCTATTCCCTCAACAACCAATCAAAAAAGTTTTTTTATTATTGGAATTTGGAAGAAAGTGGCGGTAGATATCTTCAGCTTAGGATAACGTTATACACATGCCAAATTGGAAAATGATACCAAATTAGAATGATTTTGGTTGACAAATAGAAGAGCAAAGCATCTTTGCGGGGACACTAGGGGAGTCCTGCCTTTAGATGGAATAATGATGTAAGAACTCTTTTTGGAACTTGTACACTCACAGCTAGGCCTATAAATATGCTAGCAATGTGCACAGACGTAAATGAATTATAGGAAATCAAATGGTCCATGATCAAAATAATTTGTTCAAGTGTCCTGCTCTTGCATGAAGGAGATAGAGAGTGGATTTGAGCCAAGGATGACTTGCCACCATTTGCTTTCTACAAAGCAAAATGCCCACACTATAGTGTATCTTGCGGGAAGTCATCCTCGACTCACTTTCGTTCTCTTCTCTCTCATTTGAGAGCTTAAAGGGCAATACTTTAATCAGACACAGTTAATGACCAAGAGTGCACATATAGAGAGACATAGTTCATGTTGAAATATGTTTCACTATCCCTATCCAAAGGCAAAAGGTTTCGGGGGTAATTGTATTTCACAATTGTAGTCTCTCGTTAAACATTCTAAATGTTTTCAAAGCCATCCTTAAAGGTTTTCTCCAACATAAACCTCTAGTGTACGACTCCAAGATCACATTTGAAGGTTTAGATTCAAAACCTTTGATAACTAGTATGCAACAACTTCAGATCTATTGGTTTTGATAATATGTAGATTAATTTCCAATAGTGACTTTGAAAAGAGAAGGTATAAAATCTTTTGGATCTCAAATGCGTAGCTCCAGAGTCTTGGAAAAACATGCTTTAAGGTTTCCTTTATATACTTAATGAAGTAGGTCTGAAACCTCTAATTATCTAATGGGCTAGTGGGTTGAAAAATTGATTCTGAATTGCAACTTTCAATCAATCAAACATAAGTTTCGATCAGTTGAAACTATTAAAATTTTAATCATTGACTCGAATGTTTTCCTGTTCTTGCACACTTAAAGCTATATCGTGAGAATTGTCTAATCATTTTTATAGATTTTATGAGCTATATCTAGACAAGTTTATATTCACGGGTTTGCCAATAAAGTAATGCAAATATAGAACCTAACATTGAAATGGTTGAGTAAATGATGATCAAGGTGTGCAAGAGTTGAAACTGTTTGTTTGTTTAGACTCCTAAAACAGGTTGTTTAACCTAATCAATTAGCCAAATGTTTACTTAAGTTAATTATGAGATTTAGGTTAAACAGTAAAAGATCATATCACGCACAAGAGGAAAAGTAAATAACACAGAGATATGTTCACTGGGGAAAATCAAATAAACGAATCGTTTCAAGGTAAAAACTTAGAGAGAATTTGGCTTAGCTATCTTCAATGTAATACAAACCTACTATTAGAGAATTGAAGTTTTTACAAAAGATTTAACTCTAAATTTATTGCTACCTTCAGTAGTAAGTTACTGACATGACCATGTGCAAGTTCTGAACCAATATGGACTCTTCTCTCTTAGATTTGCAGCACACAAGCTTCCACACTTATGACTTTGATATTCCACTCAAAGATTTCAGATCACCAATTGTTGATCATGCAACAACAACTAGATTCCACTAGCACTTGAAATATTTCTTTGGTCTAGAGGTAGCAAGGTCAGCCAAAGTTATTAGTCCCAGAGATCTTACAAAATGCTGGGGTTCATTGGTTGTAAACTACCAAAAATACCAATGGAGAAAATTTTGAAGTTGAACAAAGACCATAGTGAATGCATTAATTCGAGACCCAGGGGTCTACAGAAGGTTTGTTGTGTTTAGGTTATATGTTTTAGTCTTGACTAACCATAACATACGGGTCAAATTATGTGGCCTAGACGCCGAGTCATGAGTTTAGATGTGTTGGCAGTCGAAGATTGTTGATGACCCAAAGATTGTTCAGAAGCTGTTGGCTGCACGTGACCATTGGTCTCCAGCACACACAAGTCAAGAGCTCATTTAATGAGGTTGTCACTCTGGTCTACCAAGACTAGTGAGAACTGAGAAGTCTGATTTCTCATTTATTGAGAAATGACTTAGGCGTGTCTAACACGCTAAGAGCTGACGCAAAAAGAGGCCATTCGGCCGGTGTGTGTGTTTCGCAGAGTGAGCAAGAAACACGCACAAAGGGGGAGTTTCAGGAGAAGTGAGGAAAACACGGGAGTCTTTTGTTTAAATATTACAAAAGATAAAGTTTTTTATGGTTATAGGTACTGTTCAAAATTATTTAAGAAAATGAGGAGAGAAAATGAATTTCGGCAACACTGTTGCCGAAATTCTAAGAAAAGTAGGAGAGAGAAAGAGTAACAGTGGGTGAGAGAAAATTTGAAATTTCGGTAACGCTGTTATCGAAATTCTGCCTGCCCAGCTCCTGCCCGTGCGCAAGTGACCGAAGGAAAAAAGGAAGAAAAAAATGGAGAATTTCGGTAACGCCAATGTCAAAAATGGGAAGGAAAAAAATGGAAAATTTCGGTAATAGCAATACCGAAATTGGGGAGGAAAAAAAAAAAAAAACAATTTCGGTAATGGCAATAATGAAATTGGGGGAGAAAAAAAAAAAAAAAACAATTTCAGTAATGCACAACCAAATATTCTACAGAGATCACCTCTAATAAGCTCTGGCTTCATCTCCTTATGTCTAATAAAGTCCAAACAACTGTCGTTTCCTATGTGTAGCAGTTTCAAGTTTCGTATATGATATTATATAGTTAGCCAACAATTTCGGTAATGGCAATTGCAATTTCGGTAGTGCATTACCGAAGTTGTCTTTTTTTTTTTTTCTTCCCCAATTTCGGTATTGCTATTACCGAAATTTTTTTTTCTTCCCCAATTTCGGTATTGTCATTACCGAAATTGTCTTTTTTTTTTTTTTTTTCCCCCAATTTTGGTATTGCCATTACCGAAATTCCCTTTTTTTTTTTCTTCCCATTTTCGGCAGTGGCGTTATCGAAATTCTCCATTTTTTTCTTCCTTTTTTTCCTTCGGTCACTCGCGCATACTCGTGCACGGGCAGAGGGCTGGGCAGACAGAATTTCGGTAACAGCGTTACCGAAATTTCAAATTTTCTCTCACCTGCTTTTACTCTTTCTCTCTCCTACTTTTCTTAGAATTTCGGCAACAGTATTGCCGAAATTCACTTTCTCTCCTCACTTCCCTAAATAACTTTGAACAGTACCTATAACCATAAAAAACTTTTTTTTTTGTAATATTTAGACAAAAGACTCGAAAACACAGTGAGAGTGTAAGAAAGTGAAAAAGGAGAAAGGAGATACTTGAGTATTCTCTTAGAGTTTCTGAGTGCTGTTATCATGGAGAGTTGAAGTGTTCGCGACGAAAATTTTGCTACTGGCTTTACGGTGAGATTGTATATACTCTTGAAATTTATTTGTTATTTATCCAATTTATTGTAGATTCAAAGTTTTTACATAAACTTGAGAATTGTAATATCTATCTTATAGTGAATATTTTTCGGAACTACTTTGTGGTTTTTTCCTATCTGTGCTTGCTGAAATTTCATATATAGAAAAATTTCATATATAGAATTTTGTAATAGTGTGCTCTAAAAGCACACAATAATTAATTATTTTTAAAAAAAAATTTCGGATATTGAAAAAGATCAAGAAATTTTTTTTTTTAAAAATGATTAATTATTGTGCAGGACAAATATTAACCGACCTCTATATATATATATTGCCGGTACTTATAGGGAATTTAAGAATTTTTTCCCAACAGTACAGCTTAAGAAAAAAGAAGTTCCAAGAGCTCGACTCTACCCTCGATTCTCTTTATTGATCAAGCCTCGGAAGTGAAGTTTATGTTTCCTCAACTGCTGGTGGATCTATTGAGATGCATAATTTAACAAATGTCAACAATGCAAAAAAGCCCATAACTATTCATTTAAAGCCTGATTTGAACCCTATTTGTTGTGTTATTTAAAGGACATAAGCCATCCCTAGAGAGGGTTTCAAGATAGAAAAAAGCTTTGTTTGTTAAAGATCAACAAAGAAAGAAGATAATGGTTGAACGACAGCCGTTTAGTCTTTTCCTTACTTGAATTCTTTGTAGTTTTAGATTTATTTATCCTACAGGTGAGGGGCACATGTTATGTTAATAGTTTAATACCTGTGGTTCTAGGCTGTTAAATTTGTTAGGTTTTGCTGTTTGTAACAGTTTAGAGAGAGAAGGCTATAAGAGAGAAAGTTCGTTAGAAAAGATAATCACGGATTGCTCTGTTTTCATTGTATATAAACATAAATCTTTGTACAGACTAATTAAACAATTTATCCAGTTAGAGTAATTTTCTCAGTCTTGTGGATTTTGACAGGGAAGAATCTATTTTGGGCAATGTCAAACAATCAGTTGAAGGACAACTATGATGACTAACATATTGACCAACGGATTGCTCTGAATTTTTTTTTTTTCATCTCTATGTTTATCTTTCTAAATAAATCAGATCATGCATGCAGTGCTCCTCAAAAAAAAAAAAAATGGCAAATTATACCTTTTTTTTTTTTTTTTTTTTTATTTCTTTTGAGAAATAACTGGCAGATTATAACAACGGCTACACACACACACACACACAAAAACCCCAAAATCAATTATGGCGTTTCAAGGCTATCTAGTCTTAGGCCTCCTAGTTCTTTTTGACTTATTGAATAATGGCATTGCTGTTTCACCAAGCCATGACACTGCTTCACTCAACCGGACCAGCTTTCCAAAAGATTTTATTTTTGGGACAGCATCAGCGGCTTATCAGGTAACTACGTCACAATTTCCTCTATGTAAATCTGTATCATAGTTTTACCGCAAATGTCATATGATTAATATTATTACGTAAACATGTGTGTTTTCTCAAATTTCCAGTATGAAGGTGCTGCAAAAGTAGGTGGTAGAGGACCAAGTACTTGGGACATTTTCACTCATAGATATCCAGGTCTCTCTCTCTCTCTCTCTCTCTTTCCATCAATGTACGAGCTACCATGTTATTTAAAATTTTGTGTAACATGATAGTCTAAACACTTTTTGATTTGAAAAAAATTTGTTATGAATCATTATTGTTAAATTTAAACGAATACAAAATCAGGAGATCATGTCATTTGAAATAATGGTAGATGATAAAGTGATATAAGTGGTGGACCCAGATGAAAATTAGTAACAACTTGCCTTCTCGACTTTCGTGTGAAGTAATGCTCGGGATGTTGCAACTTTTACTACAAGAAGTCAAAAAACTAATTTGTCACCAATTGCCAAAACATATTTCAAATATTCATTTATTATTGAAGTCCACCAATCACGTACGTTGTCACATTCATTTGTAAATTTGAGATGGTAAAAGTTGTAAAACCTTTATCAATTTCTTACAAAAAAATCAAATAAATTGTAGGAATTTTTTACAATTATAACAAATCAACTAAACTTAAGGAATGCACAACTATTACAAGTTAAATTATTGATTTGGTGGCCTATTATTTGCTGTATTTGAATTTGGATTGGACTCATTAATAGTTGTATTTGAATTTGAATTAGACTCATTAAACATCTTATTATCAAAATTGATCCATTTAGTGATTGTTTGGATAGAACTTATTGCGTCCACGTTTTGAACACTTTTCAATTTTTTTTTTTCCTGTGCCCGCGTTTCAGCTAGGGGACAAGAATTACTGTTCACACTGGACGGTTACTGTTTACACACTGTTTTGCATTGTTTACGCACTGTTCACTCACTTTTTATGTACTGCTCACGCAGTTTTCAAATACTTTTTCATTAAAAATGGGTCCCACGACATTATTCACACATTTAAAAAATGATTTTACTACAGTATTTTTAGTTTTCAGTTGTATCCAAACGGACATCTGTTTGGATCCGACGTTTGTTGCGTTTTGTGTTTGCATTTTTCTCTTTTTTTTTTTTTTTTTTTTTCGTTGCAGCGTGTCAGGAGACAAATTTCACTGTTCATGAACAATAGCCTTATATATTTGACTTTTCAACCCCTTTTCATCACACTTGTGGGTCCCGTGCACTGTTTGCGAGACTCACAAACTTTTCAGCAACTTTTTTAAAAAAAATGAGTCCTACGGCACTATTCACATATTTAAAAATTATTTTCTTATAGTGTTTTCAGTCTTCAGCTGTATCCAAACGGACCCTTAAAATGAAGATAATTTTTCTTACCTGAAGAACCAAAAACAAACAAACGAACACTGTTCGTGTTGATACAAAGCTGAGAAATTGAGATAACTATGAGAATTTCAAGAGTTTAACCGGATTTAAATCAAAGCATGTGGAATTAGGGCCAAGCAAAATATCTGCTTAATTCTCTGTACAAGCAGCGGCGCAATAAAATTCTTTTTACTTCTTCCTCTTTTACATTGGCCTCGACTTTTTTTTTGGTAATGAACTCGGGGAGGCTAGAGTATACACTCTTGCTTGATAGAGCTTTTTTTTTTTTTTTTTTTTTTTTTTTTTTTTTTTTTTTTTTTTTTCTTTTGTGGATAGGATTGATAGAGCTTCTGTATATTGTTAAAATTAAAAATGTATATTTAAATATTGTTAAAATTTTAACAATAAGTTATTTAGATTTTGCTACATTATTAATAATTTAAATAAATAAATAAGTATTAATAATGTTTATTTAAATATTAATGACCTAACATTATCTACAGATTCTGCACTGTTTAAGAGCTATGATGGAGTTTGAGAGCTTATGCCCAACTGGCATTTTAAAAAGAACAAGAAAAAAGAAAGAAATAACAACAACAACGTAAACAGTAAACATTCACATTACTATCTTTAAGATATTTATTTTTCTTCATTTTTCCCCCTTCCTTCCTTTCTTCCATAACTGAACTCCAAACAAGAAATAAGTTTTATATGTTCTGTTTGGGAGTCTTAAGTGCTAGTTCCATTTTTCTTATGGCTCTAATTAGTAATTACTAGTTCCTAAATAGTAAAAGAAAAAAAAAAATCCCTACAATGAAATTGCAGGTAAGATAAAGGATGGAAGCAACGGAGACGTAGCTGTTGATCAATATCATCGCTACAAGGTATACATGTTGTTCTGTGTTTATGATGAAAATTAGAAAGATAATCATTCATTAGCTCCTAATTAGTAAGAGTCTTGTAACACAATTGCATAGTTTTGTTTTCTGTATTGAGCATATCTAACCAAATACAAGATAATCACAGTATAAGAACTCATTTTAGGTTTCAAACAATTTTTATATCCTTTGTGATTATACATTGCAGGGAGATGTTCGGATTATGAACAAGATGGGCTTAGATGCATACAGATTCTCAATCTCATGGTCTCGGGTACTACCAAGTAAGATTATCCTATTTATAGTTCCATAAAAGGTTAGAACCATCCAAAGACATGGACATAAGAATTGGTACATCAAGTACACACCCTAGGCTGCAATTGAATGACTATTGTTTTGTGACCAAATTATGTTCCTAACAATCTCCTTTTGGGACTAATTTCAGAAGGAAAACTATCCGGGGGTGTGAATAAGGAAGGAATCAAATACTACAACAAACTAATCAATAAGCTCCTAGCTAGAGGTCATGAACAATTCTTAAATTCCATCACATGTGATCAACTTATCATGGATTATTAATTCACTGTTGTGGCCCTCTTTTGAATGCAGGTCTACAGCCCTTTGTGACCCTCTTCCATTGGGATCCTCCCCAAGCACTGGAAGATGAGTATGGTGCTTTTTTGAGTCCTCATATTGTGTAAGTGGTTAATTTACATTATGATCAACCATTTTATTCATCCAAATTCTAATTAGCATACTTTTTACAAATTTTGTCACTATTATGATGTTTAAAATTTATATTGAGGACCCATTTTGAAGATAAGGAATCAAAGAGGGGCCCATTTTGATTATTATTATTTTCAATAAATGACTTATTTGTGAAGTTTCTTGCTCATTGTCTTACAGAATTATTGAGTTTGATATTATCTGTTAAGAATTTATCATTGAAATTTTTTTATGTGAGTTCATGAGATGATACATTAGCATAATATTAACCTACAATTTCAAATAAGACATTCAACTTCCTCTTTGTTTTTAATAGTCCTATAATGAGTTATTTGATTTTTTTTTCCAGTATTACTGTATAACTCTTTGTGTCCAATATGCTCAACTAAAATGATGAGTTTTTGAAAAATCAAAAATATTGAAAGTAACAGTGAAATTGGACAAAATTAGATAGAATGATTAAATTGAAAATATATTAGAGAGAGGATTGAAATGAGAAACGTAGAATTTACATTATTGAATTGAAAATCTATAAAAGTTAGAAAGTACAATTTCAGTAATTTGTAATTTAGTCATTATTTATACTAATCACTTGGTATTTTTATTATTATCCATTTACAAATGTGTTACACTAACAAAGAAAAGTTTGTATCTACGTAAAAGTTTTTTGTTGCTAAGAGATTTATAGTTCAGCTAGTTCGTACCTCCTAGTATTTCCAATAGAGATTAGAGACATTCAAGCTCAAATCCACTTCCCCCAACTACTGGATTAAAAAAAGAAAGAAAAAAGAAAAGAGAGCTTTTTGTTATTTGGATAGTTAGGCCTTCTAGATCAATAACTGAATCATGCTATAAATGACATGCTCAACTACAAATGCAGAATTAATTGGCGTAATGTCAGTTATTAGATAGTTTTGATACTTTTAAATGTATATGTAGGGATGATTTTCGGGATTATGCTGAGCTTTGCTTCAGAGAATTTGGTGATCGTGTCAAGCACTGGATCACTCTAAATGAACCATCGAGCTATGTCAAGTATGGTTATATTAATGGGAAATCACCACCAGGTCGATGTTCTAGTTGGCAACAGTTAAATTGCACCGGTGGAGATTCTGGGACAGAGCCATATTTGGTGTCACATAATCAACTTCTTGCTCATGCATCTGCTGTCAAAGTGTACAAGCAAAAGTATCAGGTTCCACGCTTAAATTGTTTTATGTTTATTCCTTTTACCTTTTTTTTGGTTGAAAATTGTACCACATTCAATAATAACCTGGCACCCGTCCTGTCAATGTAGTAGAAAGAGTATAAGTTGGATTCCACTCAAGGCACGCTTATTAGCTACAGTTCCCATGGTTGACATGCACTTGATACAGGACAATCTTAGGTAGTTCATTTAAAAACTATTTGCAGAGAAAAAAAATTTGCAGGTTAAACTTGTTTTTCAGTATTAGTAATTGAGTAATTATTATCTTTTTCCATTAGTGTGGGATTGGATTAACTTTTTGTTGAAAGCTTATCAATTAATTTGTTAGAAGTTGCCAAAAATACAAATTCCATTAGCTTGAGTGTGTCCTTATAAATAAGCAAGCTTTCGCTATGTGCAGAAAGTACAGAAAGGCTCTATTGGTGTATCCCTAGTCTCAGACTGGTATGAGCCATTCTCTAATGCGAGGCATGACCGTGATGCTGCACAAAGAGCCCTTGATTTCATATTTGGATGGTAAGTATACTAAAACTACATGACTCTTTGTTTTGGACATCTATTTCACTATTTGCTAGTTATTTTCAAAGAAAAGAATAACCCTTTGCTAGTTTAATACAATCGGTACAATAAAAGCTTAAAAGATTGTGGTGTGTGGCAGGTTTGTGGATCCCCTAACAAACGGTGACTATCCACATAGCATGCGATCTCTAGTTGGTGACCGATTACCCAAATTCACGAAAGAGCAATCCAAGCTAGTAAAAGGGTCATTTGATTTTCTAGGGCTAAACTACTATACTACTAATTATGCAGCCGATTCAGATCACTCCAAAGCTGAAAACAAAAGCTACTTGACAGATTCGCAAACTAATATTTCTAGTATGAACTCAGACATTTGGAGCCTTGATTCTCTTTTTCTTACGTAAATGATATGTACTAACAAGACCATGCCTTTTTCCTTTTGTTGTGGCAGCTGAGCGCAATGGGATCCCCATCGGTCCAAAGGTGAGTATGAAATTGAACATACATAATATTGATCAGATCTTAAGATAGTTACAATAGTATGATTCAATTTTTTTTTTCTTTTATGCAATTCTTAAATGGTTTAATTTTCACACAACTTGAATATATATATATATATATATATATAATTTCATTTATCTATAATAAAAAAATTCCTATTATTGTTCAGTTTTAAATATATTAAAAAAAAATGAAGTAAAAAAAAAAAAAAAAAAAAAAAAAACCAAAAACAACCCAATGCCATAAAATTATGATTGGAGAACTCACCAGGAACGCCAACAACCACCAGGAAATCTCTAAATAGACACACACACAACGAAAAATGCAACAAAATATGAAAAGCCTTTCAGGAATCTTAACCGGAATTCTCAATCTCCTTTATTCTCGAAACTCAATGCCTTGGACTAAATTGAAAAGCTACAAATATTTTCTAATTAAACCCTTAAATTCCAGGAAAAAAAGAAAGAGAAGAGGTGGATGAAAAATATTTCGGTTGATGGATATGAGATACTGATAAAATTGATTAATGAAAACAAGTTCTTTGAAGGGATAGAAGTTGATAAATAAGTAGTATTCGATGAAAAAATTCTGAAGAAAAAGATTTTCATGGCAAAATTTGTAATCCCTAATGGTAAACCCTAGAGCTTTTGATAATCTCTGGCAGCTCATCGTACTGGTTGGCGTTTCCGTTGAGTTCTCTGATGGCTTCTATGGCATTGAGGTTTTAACGGGTTCGTTCTTGTGTTTTATATTAAAAAAAAAAAAAAAAAAAAAAAAAAAAAAAAAAAAAAACTGAATAATCAGGATGAATAGAATTTTATGTTGTTAAGTTGTTCTTGTGTGTGGTATTCCCTATTCTTCAATTTGAAAAAGAAAAAAAAAATGATGTGGCACCATTTCATTAGAGTGTGTGAAGAGATTTTAATACTGAATCCTTATTAAATTTAAATTCTCTCTCTAAAATGACATTTCAGGCTGCTTCGGATTGGCTCTATGTCTATCCAAGGGGAATTCGAGACATTCTGTTATACACAAAGAAAAAGTACAATAATCCACAAATTTTTATTACCGAGAATGGTAATTTTCTTTTGAACTTTTCAATTCTGTTCTCATAAAGTTACAGTGCTAGCCATAGAAATATAAAATTTGAAAGGAATGGTAGTTTGATTTCCTTTTTTTATTTTTTTTACTTTTTTTTTTTATGAATCTGAAAATCTACTACTATATTATAGGAATTGATGAATTCAATGATGCTACATTATCGCTTAAGGAAGCCCTTGCAGACAACTATAGAATTGATTTCTACTATCAACATTTTCAGTATCTTCATAGGGCTATCAAGTAAGTAGAGACCTCTCTTTCAGATCTAATACGAATATGACTTTATTACTACTAATATCAATATGCCGTATAAACAATTATGAAAATTGTTTTTTTAAGTCCAACTAATCCATTCTTCAATGTAGGGATGGTGTTAACGTGAGGGGATATTTTGCATGGTCATTATTGGACAACTTTGAATGGAGTAATGGTTACACTGTTCGGTTTGGCATCAACTACGTAGATTACAAAAATGGGTTGAAAAGACATCCCAAATTGTCTGCCCGTTGGTTTAAGAAATTCCTCAAGCCATAAGATGACAAATTTATGACTATACTCATGTTGAACTATATAGATACTATGGATATACTCAGGTTTAAATAATGTCTGTAATCTGTATTCAATAAATTAAATTAAAATAAAATTAATGTCACTGTCTACAAACTCGAATATTTCTTTTATATAGACTTAAAAGATCATTTCTTCTCTATTTTAAATAATGGCTGTAATCTATATTCAATAAAATAAAATTATTGTCACTGTTTACAAACCCAAATGTGTCTTAATAAAATTAATGTCACTATTTACATGTAAAAATATTTTGACTGTTTGGCTCTTTGTATTAGGCACAACCATATTGCCAAACTAAATTTCATGTAATGGAAAAGTAAATTTCAAGACACAATGATTTGGTTAAGATGAGGAAAACCCTGATGGATAAAATCTCATGAGTGGTTTAAGGTAACCACCAAATTTAAAAATTTAGTTAGAAAGATTGAGGTTACAAATATAAAGAATATACATGATCCCAAAGTACCTATTTACAATAAAACTTATTGAGCTATCCAGCTACAGCCCTACCCAACCTGGTTGGAATAATCTTCTTAGTGAACTTCTTTGTTGTGCAAAAATGTGTCAAATTATGAATGATGACTTTTGATGTGTTTTAAAGTGGCAATTGAAGGTCTATTTGAAATGTCAAAATTTGCTCAAGAATAGCGCAAGAAAAACTTACTAATGAGTGCAATGCATGGAAAAGCGATTGACAACACCAAAATATCCGATAATGAATGAAGAATTTAAAATTATCACCTATGCAATGTTGTTGTCATGGTTTTCTTGCCCAGACTGTTCAAAGAGCAGCAGAAGGGAGAGAGGTTCAAGGTTTTTGAAGTCGTTCTGAAGTAGAACTGATATTGAGCCATGATAATGTCATAATTAATTTAATATTGAAAATATAAATAAATATAATTAAATTGATACAAATTGAACGATTAACTAAAATAGTCCAATTAAATAAGAGATCTATCTTTCAAATATATTTTTCATATCCTAAGCAAACATAAATATAGTATTTCTTTAAATATACTTATAATATACATTATTTATACAAGCGGTTCCCACGTATACGATGAGTTGCTTCCTAATCCCGAAAGGCTTGTGTGAGGAGATTGAAGGGATGATAAGAAATTTCTGGTGGGGGCAAAGACAAGAAGAGAGGAAAATTGCTTGGGTAAGCTGAGAGAAAATGTGCAAAGCAAAGTTAAATGGCAGAATGGGTTTCCGGAATTTCCAAGCTTTCAACCTAGCAATGCTTGCCAAGAAAGGTTGGAGGCTTTTGTCAAACCCAGACTCTATTTGTACCAAAGTCTTTAAAGCTAGATACTACCCAACAGGAGACATTTTAAGCTCAAAGCTTGGTTGCAGTCCGTCATATACATGGAGGAGCATTTTTAAAGTCCTAGAGGTGATTTGAAAGGGTACCCGATGGAGAGTAGGCAATGGAAGACTCATTCACATTTGGGAAGACAAGTGGCTCCCCACCCCAACAACCTATAAGGTAATTTCTCCTGCTCGGCCTTTTGATGATTTTCCTATGGTTTCGGCCTTAATTGATGAGGATTTCAGAAGATGTAAGGTTGATACGTTAAAGTCTTTATTCCTTTCTTTTGAGGTTGAAACAATCCTCAATATTCCGTTGAGCTATGATCTTCCCAAGGATAAAATAATTTGGGTGGGAAACAAAAAGGGAGAATTTTCTGTAAAAAATGCGTATTATGTTTCCCTTACTGTTATAAATCCATCAGAAAAGGCGGAGTGCTCTCATGGTGACCCTAGGACCTCCCTTTGGAAGCGAATTTGGCAGTTAAAGATTCCCCCAAAAATAAGAATCTTTACCTGGAAAGCTTGTGTTAATGCTCTGCCTACTATGTTAAATTTAAGGAGAAAAGGGGTGAATACGGATGGAATGTGCCATGTGTGTGGTTTGGAAGCTGAATCTATTGGCCATGCTCTCTTTTATTGCAGTGCTGTGAAGGGAATATGGAACCAGTGGAAGGAGTGTCCAATTGTCATTGGAGCTGAAATGTTGGATTTCCCTGATATGGCTTTAAAAATGCTAGATGTTGGCACCCCTAGAGATATGGAGCTGTTGTTTGTGGTAGCTTGGGCTGTCTGGCATAATAGAAATCTGAGGGTATTCGAATCGGTCAGTCAAGAGGCTGAGCAAGTCTGGAATTTTGCAACTAGTATGCTTGTGGACTTTAAGGAAGCTACAAAGTTTAGTTGGTTGGGGTCTTCGTCATGCGAGATTAGTTGGAAAAAGCCTCCAGCTGGGATTTTCAAAATCAATACTTATGGGGCCATTGCAGATGATGGGAGACGATCGAGTACAGGTGTGATTATAAGGGACTGTAGGGGTGTATTTGTTGCTGCTCTATGCCATGTTCTCCCAGGGGGCTTCACTGTAGAAGAGACTGAAGCTGTAGCAATTGAGGCGGGGATTCTTCTTACAAAGGAGATGAACCTTCATTAGATTTTTATTGAATTAGATCACTCTCAGTGGTTAATAGCATTTGGTCCAAGGATTTCAGTGGAGGTTTCGGCCACATTGTCAATGGTATTTTGAGTTCCCTTGATGAGTTTAGCAATTGGCAGATTCGGCACCTGAAAAGGGACTGCAACAAGGTTGCACATGAGTTGGCTAGGTTTGCTAGAAGTGATAATGTAAATTAGGTGTGGAGGGGCGTGTCTCCCCCTGTTGTGAGAAATTTGATCCATTTAGATTGCTTGTAGCTGGGCTTCTTTCTATGCCTTGTTGTAGTTCAAATTTCTGGTCTTAATGGAATTTCTCTTCTCAAAAAAAAAAAAAAAAACATTATTTATATGTTCATAAATTTAATTATTTGGTAAAATTTAGCTGACTTTATAAATTAAAAAAATTAATAAAATATATTAATATAGGAGTAGTAAGTTATAGCACCACTATTGGTGGTGGTGAAATAACTATTTAGCTATTTTACCACCTCAAGCACCAAAAAGAGTCCAACATCAATGGTGTCAAAGCTAAATTTTTTGGCAACTTAGCAATTTACCATAGCGAAAAGGAATAAAAAAAAATTTATTTATGCTTTTTGTTGGAATTTGTGATAGAGAGGAACTGAGAAAGAAATTAATAAAAAATTAAACAATATTTGGCTGATAGAAAGAAAAACGAGAATTAATGTTGGTGCAAAATTAGAGACATTGGACAAAGGGAGTAAAAAGGAGCATTATACAAATACTAACCTCATCACACGCGCTTCGTGCATGCAATGAGACTTTTTTTTTTTTTAATTAAAAAAAAACCTGTGCTTTTATTATATATATATATATATATATAATTTTTATTTTAAGAATATAATTTATAAGTGGATAAAGCAATTTGAAAATCAATAGAAGAGTAGCATTATTTTTAGGCAATGTTTTAGTGAGAGTTAGAGTTGTATTTTTATCCAATTATCCTTTTTTTTTTTTTTTGTATCTACTTAAATATAGAGGTGTAGGTGAACAAAAAAATGAATATTCCAAACAGGAAAAACCCCTTAAATAGTAGTAAAAAAAGTAAAACCTATTGTCTAGTATCTCTAGTACTTTGCTACTCTACTAATAGTGCCTGTGGGTTACAAAACCAATGAAAAAAAGTAAAACAATTAAGGATTTTACTAACGTGTGCCTTAAAATATACATTAATAAACCATTTTAAGAAACTTTTTATGGAAAAATGAAAAAATTACCAACTTTTTTGACAATTTTTTCAATTCCCCATAAAATATTTCCAAATATAGATAATCAATGTGTGCTCTAAGGGTATATATTTATCGGACCTAACAATTAAATACCATATTTCATGTCTCCCAACATACTTTTCCTACTCTCACACGTTTTTCCAACTTTACACCCCACATATTAGAGCAATTGCATCAATACCTCTATAATAGAAAAATTGCATCATTTTACAAATTTTTGCTCAAAATCTACATGCATCAGTCCTTTTATATCACTATTCATTTATGAAATTGCTAAATATTTACTGTAGCTTTCTATTTTATGTTTTTATTATTTTTTCTATCTCATCTCTCATTTGGTTATCTCTCCTCTCTCGTCCAATCTCTCTCTTCCTCAACCCTCTTTCTTCTCTTATCTTCTCTTAAGTCCAACAACAAATCATCAAATTCTTCAAACTTAATCTAAATCTAGATCTCAAATTCATCAAACCCTCTCCTAAAAAAAAAAATCACCAAACTCATATAAATAATCAAACCCAAATTGCAAAAGAAGGAGAAGAAAAAATAGAAATAGTAGAAGAACAAGAAGGTGCCAAAGAAGAAAAAGTAGCAGCAGTAGTCTAGTGGAGAGCCCCAAAATCACCACCCACTATAGTGGAAAAATTTGCCTAAAATCATAGCCCCAATTGCAAACCCAAAATCACTGCCCATAATCAAACTCAAATGGAATGAGAAGAAGAAGAAACGCAGAAGAAGAAAGAAGGAGAAAGAAGGAGAAAAAGAAAGAGAGATAGAGTGTTCAAAGATATTATTGGAGTGTTTGGTAAGGTGGTGGGGCCGTGGATGGATAGGTGTGAAATAATAAAAAAAAAAATGAGAATATATTATTTAAATAAAAGAGGGTGTATTATAGATAATCTAATGTTGGTGTTTTTGCAAACTGGTTGAATAAAATTGAAAAAGTAGGTTTTTATGCTAAAATAGAAGGAAAATTTTACATATATTGATGTTAATGCTCTTACCGTATTTCTTTACCTCAACACGTTTTTTATCTCCCCTCTTTCTCTCTCATAGCTTCAAATTTTCAGATTCATCTTCTCCTTATATCAGTTAGAACTTTCAAACTCTCAACCTTGTTTCGCAACATCAAGGAATTTCTATCTCAGTGATGGTAGGAATGTGGCTCTCTAAATTTTCTCTCTCACGAATTTTTTTTTTTCAATTCAAGATATTTACCGGTTGATATTAGTTTTCTGACCAAAAGAAGTAACCATCGGTTTTGGTTTGGGTTTGTGCTCGTGTACTATTTTGGTTTGGTTTTTTATTTTTATTTTTTAATTTTCTTATTTACCATCAGGGTCTAGTTTTAGTTTTTAGAAGAAGTATTGGGTGGAGAAAAAGTGTGAATTTTTTTTTTAATTTTTTTTAAAATAGTATTAAAATAGAAAAATGTGAGAGCTTCAAACACGTGGCAAGCTTTACGAAGTATATAAAAAAAAGAGTCAGAGACTTCGATTTTATAATTTCCGTTTTATAGTATACGGAGTAATTATATATATATATATATATAGACTAATCTTAGCAAAAATAAAAAATAAAAACTTATCTTTATATAATACAACTCACACAGGTTTGATAAAGTTGCACACGCGTGTCAATCTTTGGATTAAGTTCTGTCACGTGTAGATTGTAGAACGACATCGTTAGATCGCTTTTATTTGAAAGGAGGACTTACTCTCTTAAGGACAACAGTTCCACTTCCATGAGTCTCTCTATTCTGAACTTCTTACAGTGCTTTACTATTTTTTTTTTTTTTGAAAAGATTCTCTATTGCATTTTTAAACATTAGTTGGGTTTAAGGTACACCTAGTGTAACTCTAAACGATATTACATTACTTAATAACTTATTATTTGATGTGAATTTTGACAAATTTACCGTTGAATTATATTATATTCATATATCCTATTATCCTTCATGCTTGCAAAATTTAACGATAATTAAAGAACAATAGTTATGTTATCAATTAATGATTTCAATTCAAGTATTTGTAGTTTAAAATAATTCATAAAAGATGAATTTGTAGATCATATGGTAAAAAACATCTGATTGACATGCATGTTAAATACATATAGAACATATGATTCAATGATAAAATTTTTAAAATATAAATTTATTAACAAATAGAAGAGTTTCTGAGCATGCACAACATGCATAAAAATATTGTAAAAATAACATTTCTCTCAGCATAATCTTTGATTAGACTAATTAATCAATCAATACAGGGAATAATCTGTTTTGGTGGATATCTACCATTCTACTGACATCGTCAAACAATCGGTTGAAGGACAGCTATATGACTACCATTTTACTGACACTGTCCTTTCCCACGTTTTTTTTTTTTTTTTTCATCTCTATTTTTATCCTTATCTAAATAGATAAGATTATGCAGTGCTCCTCTATAAAAACCACCAGATTACACCCAAAAAAAAAAATTAAAACACATAATCAATTATGGCATCTCAAGGCTATCCAGCCATAGGCCTCTTAGTTCTTCTTGGCTTATTGACTAATGGCATTGCTGTTTCACAAAGTCATGACACTGCTTCACTCAACCGAACCAGTTTTCCCAAGGGTTTTATTTTTGGGACAGCAACAGCGGCTTATCAGGTAACTAAGTCTCAATTTCTTCTATGTTAATTTGTATCATAGTTTTTACAGCAAATGTCCGGAGATGTCAAGCATAAGATCAATAATAATATTTTGTACACGTGTGTTCCTCCAAATTTCCAGTACGAAGGTGCAGCATTTGAAGATGGTAAAGGACCAAGTATATGGGACACTTACACTCATGAACATCCAGGTCTCTCTCTCTCTCTCTCCAACAATGTATAGAATGTCATGCTATTTAAAATTTTGAATAACATGTAACATGATAGTCTATAATCTATACACATTTAGATTTATGAATTATTATTATTAAATTTAAAGGAATATAAAATTAGGCAATTGTTTCGTATAAAATAATGATAAGTAATAAAGTTATGTAAATGGTAGACCCAGGTGAGAACTAATAACAACTTGCTTCCTTGGCTTTGTTAAGAAATTGTAAAGTAAAAATTAGAGACACAATTCCCTAAATAGTAGGGATTTACAATTACAACAAAAGTAGTGCTAGGATACTGCAACTTTTACTGCATAAAACTTACGAACTTACATGTTATCAATTGACAAAACATTTTTCAAACGTTCATTTATTAGGTGGTTATAGTCCACTAATCACATACATTATCACATCCATTTATAAATTTTACGTAGTAAAACCTGTAAAATCTCTATCTTTTTCCTACATCAAATCAGCTAAATTTGTAGGGATTTACAATTATAACAAATCAACTAAACTGAAGGGATGTATTGCTGTTTCAAATTAAATCATTGAATTATAACGATGGTTTGGAGAGATATTTGAATTTTTCTGTATTTGAATTTGTTGGCCTATTTTCAGCTGTATTTGAATTTGAATTGTACTCATTAATCTCAGTATTTGAATTTGTCTTAGACTCGTTAATCATCCTATTGTCAAAATTGATCCATTTGGACCAATTCAAATGAAGAAGATCGTTTTTCTTACCTCAAGAACCCTTAAAAAAAAAAAAAAAACACACTGTGCATGTTGATATAAGGCAGAAAAATTGAGATAATTACAAGGATTTCAGGAATTTAACAAGATTTAAATCAAAGCATGTGGTATTATTAGGACCAATTAAGCAAACTAGCCGCTTAATTCTCTGTTAGCCTTATATATATATATCTATATATAAGCATGTGGTATTATTAGGACCAGTAGCATTATAAAATTCTTTTTACTTCTTCCTGTTTTACTCTGGCCTTGGCTTTTTTTGCCAAACCAGCTCTTGGAGGCTAGAAAATACACTCTTGCTTGATAGAATTTTTGTATATTGTGAAAACCTGTAGGCCAAATTAGTGTTGTAAAGGTCCGTCTGGAGGCCTACTGTATTGGAAAATTACAAAAAGAAAACTACATTAAATGACATACTAATGCTCTGTTTAAACTGTGTTCTCCAAAAAAATAAATCATTTTCCAAAAATTATTTTCTATAAAACTATCTCATTTTTTAATGTTTGGTAGCAATTTTAAATGAGTTGAAAAATAATTTCCTAACTTCCTTTATTTAGCTTATTATGAAATAGAGTTGTTTTCCAAAAACATTTAGTGGAAAATAATCTCAAAACATAAGCCATACATTTTATGTTAACTAAAAACAGTTTTTCTTTGACTCATTTTTTTTTTATACTACCAAACACAAGAAAAAATGGAAAAATATCTTTTCATAAGGTTTTCCATCGAAACAAACAAAAATAAGGTCAAACTATGAACATGTCATAATTAGTAATTAAATTAACCTTCTTTCCATTGAAAAACTAGGAAAATAAGGCATTGAGTGTTGTAATTATTGACAAGCCATTAGGTTGGGATGGTAGCCTCCTTTAAATATGTAATATTTAAATTGAACTATAAAATATTCATTTTCAATTGGGAGGATTGTAGTGTCGTGAATTTAGTCAAGAATCTTATAGCTCAAAAGATTGATATTTGCTAATATTTCCAAATGAGGTATTCAAAAATCAAATTCTCTCTACCCAAGTTCCCAACTATGAAATTATCAAATAAATAAATTGTTTATGGTGGTTTATGTGTAGTAACCGATATTTCAATTTGTCTTTATTAGTATACGTTAGTCTTTGAATAGTCTAATTTTTTATGGGAACTTATAGTCTAATTTAGTAATGGAATACTTTTTTCTTTTCTTTTTTTGGATACATTAGTAAGCCAAGAGGCCAAAGACTAGTGCATGAGTTGTAATTGTGGAGTTTTAGAATAGAGTAACTAGTATCGCATGAAATAGGACACTGTTGTTGGTGAAGAAAGTACTCACTCTCTCTCCCTCCCTCTTTATATATATATATATATATATATATATATATATATAACAAACTATTAATTTACTTGATTTTGTTACATTATTAATATGTTAAATAAATATCAAAATAATATTAAAAATGTATAATTAAATATTGCTAAAAAAATTTAACAATAAGTTATTGACAAAACTTATGTACAATATCTTATGTGTTGTTCCTTAGGTTTCTCTTTTAAGATTTTGCCATGTGACTATTTAACTTAAAAAATACACTTTCATTCATGAAAAAAAAAAAAAAAAAACCACATGGCAGAATCTTAGAGAGGAACCTAAGGAACAGAACCAAAATACTGTACTTAAGTCTTGCTCAATAGTTATTTATATTTTGCTACAATATATTAATAAGTTAAATAAATATCAAAAGTATTAAATGTTGCTAAAAAAATTTAACAATAAGTTATGGACAAAACTTATGTACAATATCTTATGTGCTGTTCCTTAAGTTTATCTCTTAAGATTCTGCCATGTGATTATTTAACTTAAAAATACACTTCTATTCATTAAAAAAAAAAAAAAAAAAACCACATGGCAAAATCTAAAGAGAGGAACCTAAGGAACAGAACCTAAATACTGTACCTAAGTCTTGCTCAATAGTTATTTATATTTACTACAATATATTAATAAGTTAAATAAATATCAAAAGTATTAATATTAGTGTTTATTTAAATATTAATGTCCTAACATTATCTACAGATTCTACACCCTCTATTTGGTTTTAACAAAATCTATGGTGGAGTTTGAGAATACTTCTCCCCAATTGATATTTAAAAAGAACAAAAAATAAAAATAAAAATCACAACAACAACAATGTAAATAGTAAACTTTCATTGGTATTTATTTTTCTTCAGTTTTCCTCCCCTGTTCCTTCCTTTCTTCCATAACTGAACTCCAAACTAGAAATAAGTTGTATATATGTTATGGTTGGATGTTTTAAGTACTAGTTCAATTTTTATTATGCCTCTAATTACAAGTTCTTAAATAGTAAAAGTAAAAAATAAAAAATTCCTTCAATGAATTTGCAGAAAGGATAAAGAATAGAAGCAATGGAGACGTAGCTGTCGATCAATATCATCGCTACAAGGTATATATGTTGATCCCTGTTCATAAGAGAAGTTGGAAAGAAAACCACTTATATTAATTAGCTCAAAATTATCAAGAATCTTGTAGCATAATTTTGTTTTATTTATAGAAAAAAAACATTTAATAGGAGTTTTGCAGAAACCAGTACTTAGAAACCGTTTTAGGACTGGGAGGGGGGGGGGGTTAATATCTCCTCGTCATCATCTCTCCACAAGTTATATATTTATATTTAAGGCTAATTATATTCCTCTCCCTTGAGTTTTGGAAAAATGACACTCCACTCCAAAGTTGAAGGATAAAGACACTTTCCCTCATTGACATTTGATTGACTAAAATTTATTAAATAAATAATAAAAATATTGTATACTAACCTGCCTTTTGCTTAAGAGAAGATTTCCAAAATTATCTTATTTCATAATTAAAATTTATTATTTTAAAATTTTAATTAAAATGCTATTAAAATATAAATTGTGAATTTAACTTTTTTCCCCTTTTTCAAGGGTTATGGATTAATGTTTTGGTACTAGATAAATTTTACATTTCATTCTTATAAATTTATTAAAAAAATTTTAACTAACCATGGTTAAACTTTTGTAAAGATATTTTTATTAAAAAAATGAATATTTCATTACTAATATAAACAAAAGGGGTGAGTATTAATTTTTTCGAACCTCAAGGGAGGAAAGTGTTTTTTCCCTTCAAGTTTGTGATAGAATATTACTCACGCAAACCTCAAGGGAGAGGAGTGTATGCACACACACACATGTTAGCTCCTAATTAGCTGTTAACTAACTCATGTTTTGACTGCTTCTTTTTTCACATTTTTAGTGTTCAATTATGTTTTCCATATGCTTTTTTCTAATTATTGAGCATATCTAATTATTTACAAGACAATCAAAATATAAGAAACCCTCAGTTCAAATTTTTCCAATAATATTCTTTGTGGTTATACATTGTAGGGAGATGTTCGACTTATGAAAAAGATTGGCTTAGATGGATACAGATTTTCAATCTCATGGTCTCGAGTATTGCCAAGTAAGATTATCATTTTCATAATCCCTTAAAAGGTTAGACCCAATCCAATGACAAGGACATAAAAAATGGGTACATCAAGTACACATCTTAGATGAAATAGAATGGATCTTGTTTTGTGACCAAATTATGTTCCTAATAACCTCTTTTTTGGAATTAATTTCAGAAGGAAAACTGTCTGGAGGTGTGAATAGGGCAGGAATCAAATACTACAACAATCTAATCAACAAGCTCCTAGCCAATGGTCATGAATAATTCTTAAATTCCATCACATGGCATCAACTCATCATGCACTATTAATTCACTGTTGTTTGCTACAATTGAATGCAGGCATACAACCCTTTGTGACCCTCTACCACTGGGATCTTCCCCAGGCATTGGAAGATGAGTATGGTGGTTTTTTGAGTCCTCATTTTGTGTAAGTGGTTAATTTACGTCATGATTGACCATTTTATTCATCTAAATTCTAATTAGTATACTTTTCACAAATTTCATTGTGATTAAGATGTTTAAAATTTAAACTGATGACTCACTTTGAAGATAAGGAATCAAAGGGGGGCCATTTTAATTTTTATTATTTTTAATCAATGACTTATTTGTGAAGTTGCTAACTCGTTGCTTTACAGAATTATTTGGTTTGATATCATTTGTTAATAATTTATCAATGATTTTTTTTTTTAAATGTAAGATCATGATGTAATACATTAACGTAATATTAACCTACAAGTTCAATAAGACGTTTCACTGCCTCTTGTCTTTAATAGAGTACTCCAATAATGAGTTATTTGAGTTCTTTTTGTTCCCAATATAAGTATATAACCCTTCTGTCGAATTTGCTCCACTAAGATGATATCTTTCTGGAAAATGAAGATTGGACAAAATTAGATTGAATGACTAAATTGAAAGTATATTAAAGATGAACGATTGAAAATTGAAATGAGAAACATGAAATTTGCAAGATTGAATTGAAAATTAGTAAAAGTTAGAAAGTGTTCCATTAATTTGTAAGTTAGTCACTATTTATATCAATCGCTTAATATTATTATTATTATTATCCATTCACAAATGTATTACACTAACAAAGAAAATTTTTAATCCATATAAAAACTTTTTCCTGTCATGACCTTTATGGATTAACTGGTTAACATCTTTTAGTATTTTCATTAAAGTTTGGAGACATCTAAGTTCAAATCTCCCTTTCTACAGCTATTGAATTAAAAAAGAAAAAATTAAAGAGCTTTTTTCTATTTGGATAGATAGGCCTTCTAGATCTATAACTGAATCTTGCTATAAATAACGTGCTAACGAATAAATGAAAATTAATTACTGTAATCTCAATTTTTAAAAGTTAGGAAAATTTTGCATGTATATGTTTAGGGATGATTTTCGGGATTATGCTGAGCTTTGCTTTAAAGAATTTGGTGATCGTGTCAAGCATTGGATCACACTAAATGAACCATTGAGCCAAGCCTCTGGTGGTTATGCTGATGGGCTTTTAGCACCGGCTCGGTGTTCTAGTTGGCAAAAGTTAAATTGCACAGCTGGGGATTCTGGGACAGAGCCATATTTGGCGGCACATCATGAGATTCTTGCTCATGCATCCGCTGTTTTAGTGTATAGACAAAAGTATCAGGTTCGATGCACCAAATTGTTTTATGCTTATTTAATAAGTTATTTTACTACCCTGTTTTTGCTTGAAAATTGTACTCCATTCAATAGATATGGTTGCCTTGCACTTGATAGAGGACAATATACGGTACTTCATTTAAAATTTGCAGTGAAGATAAACTTAGATAAATTTGCAAGTCATACTTGTTTTTCGCTATGTGCAGAAAGTACAAAAAGGCATTATGGGTATATCCCTAAATTCAAACTGGTATGTACCATTCTCTAACTCAACGCACGACCGTGAAGCTGCGCAAAGATCCCTTGATTTCAAGTTAGGATGGTAAGTATACTAAAACTACAGGACTCTTTCTTTTGGACATCTATTGCACAATTTGCTAGTTATTTACAAACAATAGAAAAACCCTTTGCTAATTAAATATAATAGGTATATTAAAAGACTTAAACTTTCGTTGTTTGTGACAGGTTTATGGATCCCCTAAGCACAGGTGACTATCCACATAGTATGCGAGCTCTTGTTGGCGACCGGTTACCCAAATTCACGAAAGAACAATCCGAGCTAGTAAAAGGGTCATTGGATTTTCTAGGGCTAAACTACTATAGTTCTAAATATGCTTCCAATTCACATCGCCGCAATCCTGGAAACGCAAGCAGTTACTTGACAGATTCTCATGCTGATACTTCTCGTATGAACTCAAACATTTGGAGCCGTGATTTTGATTTTCTTATTTAACTCATAAATACTAACAAGACCATGCTTTTTTCTTTTGTTGTGGCAGCTTTTCGCAATGGGATCCCCATCGGTCCAAGGGTATGTATGAAATTGAACATACATAAGATTGATATAGATCTTAAGATAATTGAAAGTATTTGAATTAAAAAGAAGGAAAAAGAGAGAGAGAGAGAAGGAACTTGGTAATCCAACTTAGAAATTGTTTCCAAATAAAAACATTTCTAAAATAGATCATTAATGGGAAATTATCTTATATTGATTTCAGTTTCATTAGAAAAGTCCATAAATAATTTGATAACGAAGAAATGAAATCAAATTCTAAGGAAGTCCAAAAATTATAAAAGTAACAAGAAATCATACTCTAAACAATTCAAAAAAAAATTATACTTGTAAGTTGTAACACTTCATAAATTGTAGTATATATATTTTTGGAACCCTTGTTGGATATTCTTATAACAAACTTCATTTTCTTTAAGTATTTAAATTCAATAAGGATTTCATTCTCAAAAAAAAAAAAAAAAAAAAAAAAATCAATAAGGATTTTTGTTTAAAACCTCCTTTTACACCCTCTAATAAAATAATGGCACATCAAATTTTATTTTATTTATTTTTTAAATGGAAGAATTTGAAATACCACAAACACTTACAAATTACAACCCAGGAAAAAAATAATTATAATAAACAAAAAAAAAAGGGAAAAAACAAAAACAACCCAATGCTGTAGAAATATAATTGGAGAACTAAACCGGGAACAACAACTAGTAGGATAAGCCGCCAGAAATTCCCTAAAGCTCTAGATTTTGATTTTTGCATAAATTAACGTCTTTTCATTAATGCTAAAAATAGACACAGTAAAATGCAATGAAATATGAAAAGCCTTTTTTTTTTTTTTTTTTTCTGATCGGAAAAGACATTAATTCATGATAAATCTGGAGATTTTGAGAATCTATCTCTCAGTTCTCTGATGGCTTCTATGGCGTTGGGGTTTTACCTGGTTCTTTCTTGTCTTTTTTATTTTAATCTAAAAACTGAACAATCAAGATGAATAGATTTTTAAGTTGTTAATTTGTTATTGTGCGCGGTATTCCCTGTTCTCCCATTTGAGAAAGAAAAGAAAATGATATAGCATCATTTTATTAGAGGGTGTAAAGAGAGAGTTTTCTACAGAATCTTTATTGAAATTAAACTCTTTCATTGTAATGACATTTCAGGCTGCTTCAGATTGGATCTATGTCTATCCAAGAGGACTTCGAGACATTCTATTATACATAAAGAAAAAGTACCATAACCCGCTAATTTTTATTACTGAGAATGGTAATTTTCTTTTGAACTTTTTACTTATGGTCGCATAAAGTTATGATGCTAGCCACAGAGATATAAAATTTGAAAGGAATGGTAGTTTGATTTACATTTGAATCTAAAAATCTGTTTCTATATTATAGGAACTAATGAGTTCAATAATGCTTCATTGCCGCTTAAGGAAGCCCTAGATGACAGCTATAGAATTGATTATCACTATCAACATTTTCAGTATCTGCTTAGGTCTATCAAGTAAGTAGAGAAGACCTCCTCTCTTTCAGATCTAATATTAATATTACTTTATTACGACTAATATCAATATGCCGTATTAACAATTATGAAAATTGTTGTGCTTAAAGTCCAATTGATCCATTTTTCAATACAGGGATGGTGTTAATGTACAGGGATATTTTGCATGGTCATTTTTAGACAACTTTGAATGGGGTGCAGCTTTCACCGTTCGGTTTGGAATCGTCTATGTAGACTACGAACATGATTTGAAAAGATATCCGAAGTTGTCTGCACGTTGGTTTAAAAAATTCCTCAAGAAATAAGACGACAAATTTATGACTATGCTCATGTTGAACTATATGGTAGCAACATGCCATCTCAAACGATAGACTTGAGGATCATTTCTTCTCTATTCTAAATAATGTATGCAATTAATATGTATTCAATAAATAAAATAAAATAAACTCCACTGTTACAAACTCGAATGCTTCCTTTATATATATATATATATATATATATATATATATATAATATGTTTGATTTCTCCCTTGGGCGAATCCATGTAGTTACCGAATGCAGTATAATTTGAGGCCCAAAAGCATAATTTAGAATTTTTGTGAATCAGTCATCTGGCTGCTTCAATAAAAATAGGCCGCCCAGCCTTAATTGTTGTCTAACTACAAAGAAGACCTAGTACCTGGCCAGTTCTTGGTTATGGTTTGGATCACATGGGTCATATTTTGCAGATAGCACTCGATCCCAAATAGAATCCTTCAGTGGTGAATACATCAATTGAGCTTAGTTGGCATTACAATGTTTGTAGGAATATGAGACCTTCTATTATACACACAGGAAAAGTACCATAACCCACTAATTTATATTAGTGAGAATGTACTTTCTTTTGAACAATCCAATTATGGTCACATAAAGTTATGATACTAACTGTTGGGTTGAAAGTGTTGACCCCAATTAATTTTAATCAATTATCTAAGTTGATTAAATTAGTTAAACTATGCAATTATATTGTATTAGGCACAATCATATCTCCAAACTCAATTTCATGCAATGGAAAAGTAAATTTCTAGACACAAAGATATGGTCACAATGAGGAAAACCCTAAAGCAAAAAACCCCATGGGTGGTTTATGGCAACCATCAACTTCAAGAATCTACTAAGAAAGATTGAAGTTACAAATACAAGGAATATACCCAATCCTGAAGTACCTACCTATAGTAAAATTTACTGAGTTATCCAACTACAGGTCCAATAACTTTCTTGGACTAGTGTATTAGTGAACTTCTTCACTAAAATGTGTCAAATTATGAATCTAATCAAGAGTTTTCATGTGTCTTAAAGTGGCAATTTAAGATCCAGTTGAAGACCCAAAGATTGCAAAATAGCCCAAGAAAAATGGAGTTTCTATAGGATCGACTCTAGCCTCAATTCCTGAACCGATCGAGCCTCAGTTCCTTGACACCAACTCAATCAAGCCTATAAAGTTGCAGAAATTTTTTAGATTGAAACAAGAAATAATCATACAAAATTTGAGTGATTTGTAGCAATTGGATTTAACATAATCATGCAAAATTTGGATCATTTATGGATTCTAATACTCGTTATGTGCTTGTCCTAATCTAAAGTTGTCTGTGATAAAGTAAATATCATCATGACTTGCTTCTCTTATAATTTTTAAGCCGATTAAAAATCTTAAAATGATTATAATTTAAAATTCTTCATCTCATGCAAAACAAGAACCTGGTTGTTTACAATATTGGTTTTCATTATGGCAAGTTGGCAACATTGAGCGTTGAAGTAATCTTTAAACAGATAATTAAGTCTTCTTCTCCTATACCTGGCCACCTTCACCATTACAAACTCTCCATCAATGATAACTTTCTCCCCCAGTCTTTAATCCTATCATATGGTCCTCTTCTATGCACCATATCAGAGAGACATCGAATTCAGCATTGATGACATATCCAACCTATTTTTCTTTGTTGAGTGTCAGTCGAGTTTGCCTGCCGCTTACTCTCTGCAAGGACAACAGTACCACTTCCATATGAGTTTCTCTATATTAAAATCTGCTTCCATTTTTTTTTAATGTCTACAAATTTGGATTATTTTAACTATTGAATTAGGATTTCAGTTTAAATTTTTTGTCAAATGTTTTTTGAATCAAATACTATATATAAAAGCAGAAGCCTTTAATGGATACTGCCACGTTAGGAAAAAAGACCACTTAAAATTCTAACATGTATAAGTTATAAAGCGATAAATTATATTTTTTGGCAATGTTACAACACTGTTTAAAAGCTTCTCTATAAATAAAAAAAATTAACCGGTTAAAATACTATGCACACAAAGATAGAAATAAAGAGAGAGAGGTGATAAAGAGAGAGAGGCGATGAGGCCTAGGACACGGAGAAAGAAATAGAGAAAGAGGCAGAGTTCTAAGGTGCCAAGAGAAAGAGAGAAATATCTAAGGCCGTCCATTGTGCGGGGAAAGAGAATAAAGTTTGTCAGAACCATACCCTGAACAGCAAAACAATCCCCTTCACTCCATATTCGGAAATACACATTGAATTTTTCGGGAACTTGTTACCGGCGAAGAGAGAAATATCTAAGGCTAGCCATCACCATCAATTTCCCCATCACCGTCCATTCCCTTGCCAGATTTAGACCACCATATCGCCGGAATCGACATCGACAACAGTACATTTTTTTCTCAATTTTGTAGGTTTGAGTATAAAACATTACTTTTAATTGAGTTTTTTTGTTCGGTAGGTTTAGATTTAATTCGTTTTTGTTATGGGTTTTTGTATTCTCTATCAAAATGTTTGTTTTCTCAATTTTAGATATTTGCTTTTGTTTTGTTTATTTAGATTACAGAATTCACTAAAAATATTGATTTTAGTTTGGGTACTTCTATTTCTAATCTTAACAAAATCTTTGGGATTAAATAAGTATAGAATTGAATGTTGCATTGATATTTATTTTAGGTTTTTTTTGCCACATACCCATAATTAGTAAAGTTTTTTTTTTTTTTTTCCAAATCTAGGGATTGAATATGATTTAGGTTTGAATTTTTTGGTTGGATTGCTTTAGATTTAGTTAATTGAGTTAAAAACTTAAAATGCAATCGAAACTCGAAAGGCTTAAGATACAGAGACAGGAGAGACAGAGTTTGTAGGGCGTCAAGAGAAAAATATTTAAGGCTGGCCATTACCATCAATTTTTCCTCTACCATCCATTCTCTCGCCAAACTTAGAACATCGGAACCACAATCACAAAGAGAAACAGTTCGTAAGGCACACAATGGAATGAGAGAGACTCAAAGTTCTAAGGAAAAAAATCAGTTCTAATTCTTATTTTTCAAATTTGTTTATTCCTTTTTTTTTTTTTTTGTTTGGTAATGCTATTGTTCTCTTCTTTCTTTCTTCTTATTCTTTGAATTCTATTTGGTTTTTATTTTCTTTCTTCTTACTTTTTTTTTTTTTTTTCTGCAACCGGGTAGCATAGCAGTTGCTGTTAAAAACTGTTTTAGTATCAAACAAGAAAAATTTGGGGCTTTTAGAATAATGATGTAGAGATTTGAGATTATAAAGTAGAGAGAGAAAAATCAGAGTCTTCACACACAGTCAGATTGCCGAAATCATTATCTGTAAAGTTCTGTTTTTAATTTTTAATGAAATGCTTCGTTTGATAGAAGCACATTGTATTAGAAGAAATTTTTGAAGAACGAAGTGGATTTTCAATAGAAACCACTGAAGTGATGGTGAAAATTCAGTGGCTATGGCCAAGAGAAGAAGTAAGATTGATCTTTATTTGTCCAATTTTATATACTTAGCACTGATAATTTACCAGTGGAAATGATATGAAATTTTTTTTTTTCCTCAAAACTCACAATGCATATAACAGTGAAAGCCAATTTTGAATTCATAAACAATCTTGGAGTTGATTGGTGGTGCTTCCATGACAGGGATATAGCCCCTGATGGCAAAACCATGGAGGTGGGTCATCTTTTAGGTCATTGTGCTAATAGGAGGTGAAATTTTTGTTGCTTACTCAATTTAATCAATGGAATCAAAAGCAGATGTGAAAATTTTGATTTTTTGTTGTTTCTAAATTTTTTTAATAATATTGAGCTGTTTTTTTCTATAGAATTTAAGAATCTCCCACAAAACTAGTCATTTGGCATTGTTATCTTCGTAACAGGAAAGTAATGCAAACTTGGATGAAGTAGTGGCCCTTGCCAAGGAGCTTCAGGTAATTTTATATGAATTCTCTTTGGATTTTTATTTTTGGTGGTGGGCGAATTCTTTGTACTTTTGAAGCTTTTTGGTATATATAGCTATTATACTTGGTTCACATCCTTTGTGTATTTGACAATGTGTGTGCCATTCTCAATTTTTGTGAAGTTTTGGTAGGAATGAGTTTTGGCACAAATGGCACTTCCTGCCCCCTAGTTGCAAGGTGAGATTGTGGATGTGTAACTCAACAATAAGTTTTTTTTTTTTGGTTTTTCAAAATTTTGAAAAGAAAACACATTTTGTTATTTAGAGTTTCGTTTTTGTTAATTGTTTACTTGGCTTGTGGTTTATAAATATGTTATCTTTGGGATGTTATTTGAAAATGGGAGTTTTTTAGGGTCATTGTTGCAATGGAGTTTGCTTTTTTGGTTGGTGAAAGTGTTGTTTGTTTTAAATTTTTTTATGGGTTTTGTGAATTTTGATGATGAGATAAATTGTATATGGGTTATGAGGGTGATTCTTTTTCTTTTTTCTTTTTTTAATGTTAAATTAATATTTTGCTGATTGTTTATAGTTTAGAAAGTTGTGCTGGCTTTGATGGAATGCGAGGGGAAATGTTTGAGATCGTGTAAAGTTGGGGGGGGGGGGGGGGGGGGGGGGAGGGGGGAATGATGAACAAGGATTAAGTAATGAAAATAGGGTCTTGGTGAAAATTTTTGGATTTTATGGGTGTTATATGTGCAAGCTGATTTTTTACTAGAAAATTTGCTAAAGGCAACTTCACTTAAAGTTTAAGGGAAATGAGGGAAGATTTGCATTTCCTTTTTATGGCATTGAAAGAATCTATGATAGACATACAATGTACTTTTTGGTATCAGAAACTATCAAGTTTATAAATGGACAACATGGAATATTATGTGTATACCTATGCTTGTTGAATCTATAAGAAGCCTCAGCAAACCATAAAGCTCATCTTATTGTTATGGCAAACTAGAAAAATTTTGTTTTACTGGATGCCTAATTATGGCATGCTAAAGGAAGAAATTTTTATATTTTGTAGAATGCATGCCTGTTTTCCCATTAAGTTTGTAAATGGACTGCTTTCCCCCTCTCTCTCTGCACATGGGGTTCTATCCCCGTACTCAGTTCTTAGTAATAAACCTTTAATTCTACTTTCTTTGATTTATGTAGATAATCCCTTTTTTTATATATATTTTATTTTCTAGATTGCTGCAGAGTACGTTCGTCGGAGAGAGAACTTTTTCAAAGAGCTGGAGATTGTCTTTGTTGATGTGGTATGGATATATCGATCATCATGATCATACATACATACATATATACATTTAAAATCACAGTAAGCTTGGCTTACATCACTGCTTGGTATTGGGCATGATCTGGAAGAGAAACCTTGGTGAATGATAATTGACAACATAATAGTATTACTTGAAAATTTTGAGTATATTTAAAACGAAGTTCAGTTTTTGAACCCATTTATAAAGAAATAGAGTTCTTTTTTTAAAAGGTTTAAAATCAATCCCCACCCCCCCCTCCCTTTCCCCTTTTTCCCTCTAAATTTATTAAAATCTGATGGTTATAGGTAACCAAAGCTGAGAACACATGGAGTTTAACTTTAGTCTTATTTGTACTGGGAATGAGCAATTGGGCATAGATCCCTACAATTGATGATTTTTTTCCCTATTTTGTTTTCCCCAAAATTGATCAATA
The DNA here is from genome assembly GCA_032878915.1 of Castanopsis chinensis. Classification (NCBI taxonomy): domain Eukaryota; kingdom Viridiplantae; phylum Streptophyta; class Magnoliopsida; order Fagales; family Fagaceae; genus Castanopsis; species Castanopsis chinensis. The sequence goes on from JAVQMG010000084.1 coordinate 2,391,050, forward strand.
ACTTGCTGAGATAAGGGAGACTCCAGTGTAATTTTTTTCATGTAAACATGTGTAGTGAATTGTGGATATAAATTAAACTTTTACTTCCTATGTTAAATTTTAATGGAAATAGTTTTATAGTCTCCATGAGGATCAAGAACGCCCTGACTCTCTTGAGGCTCAAATATCCACACATGTTTCCTTTTTCTTGATTTTATCAATTTGAGTACATGTACTTATTGACTAACTAAAAACCTTAATAATTTAAGCATATAAATTCTGGCATTAAACCATGTGCTATTTTTGTCATGCCCTGGAAAAGAAACCAAGCATACCCAATCTTCAATGACCTGTGAAGCTTAATTCTGTGTTTTTCTGCCAAGTAGAAGCAAGTTAAGGTGGAAAATTAAATTTTATGATGCATACATTCATGTAAACATTTTTGTTATTGCCAACCCTTTAAATTCCTGGATCTGTTTGGGCAAGAGATAATTTGCATAAGTTCATGATTTGTTTTTGAAGCAATTTGAAGATTAAATTGCACTAACTAGCTTGGCTCTTGATTAATATATATCTTTATACTGATGAAAGCAACATGTGCTAAATATGAAGTAAGATCTGGGTCTTTTGTCATTTGATGAATTGCCTTGAATGTGTTTGATTACAGTTGTCAATCAAACTCACATTAGAGTTGTGAATGAGATTTACACTATGATTCAAAAGAACAAAATACAAGCCCTCCCTCAAAGCTCTTTTTAAAAAATAGATAATGCTGAGAAGAAACCTGCACTTGAACATAAATTAGGATTTGATATAGGATTATTTCAATGAATGAATTATGTAGACTGCTTAAACTATCCTTTGAAATTATTTTCCCAGTTTCAGGCTTCTTTTTTTTCTTCCTCCTTGGGTTAACAATATTGAACTTCTTCTTTTCTTTGTTTGCAATCTTCATCTTGATGCAAACTCAGGAGTTACCCTCAAAATCAAAGGGATGTAATGTACAGCCGTTCTTGGTAATTCCATGGCTGAAAAGCACTTAGCATCAAAAAAGGATTAAAGGAAACGCCTTAACAAACCTGCAAGATAGCTTGAAGGGGATATTCTCTGTAGTTGAGAGGGAATTTGTAGCTTGAAAGTGGATGGATATACTGCATTCTGTATGTTGAAAGCAATTTTTCATTTTGATTTGCAAGAACGTTCTCACAGATTTGGAGACTACTACCTCCCTCTTGGCTCACATATTCATCTTTCTTAATTTGTTTCTTAATATTTTAAGTTACATTGTTTATTGAAATGGGTTTGTTAGTGGGGACTGAAAATGTTTCCAATCCTTAGATTGTTAAAAGTAGAAAACATAGACATGTTTGATGCCTGCAACCCATTGTTATTAATTTGAGTGACATCTTTGAGAAGAGGATCCCATGAAAATTGCATTTTCAAATTTAAACCATAACTGAAATATAGAAGTTGCATTTTATAATTTAGAGAATTAACATTAAACCTAAAGCATAAGAGCTGGACATAAAGAAATTACAACTATGCATCTTCTAGGGCGATCTAGCTATCCCCTAATGCCACTCCTACATGTGGAAGAATTACAATGAGCTTTCTAACAAAGATCCGATAAGGTGGACATGACTCTAATGTTATAAGATTAGAGAGATGAATTTTCCATTGGTTTGGAAAGGTGGACATGACTCTAATGTTATAAGATTTTTTTTTTATTATTTGATAAGTGACTCTTTATATAGTCAATTTTCATTGATGCTTTTGATTTAATTTTAGTTTGTGGTAATTGCATATTCAATTTTAGTTTAATTTTTTTAGAATCACAATATTTGATCTATTATATTTTCCAGTTAGGAGTTGCTAAAGCTTATAGTTTAAATTGTTTAGGATTTATGAATGAACACTTATACTATATGTGTTCAAAATTTCAAATTACTACGTGTGTTCAAATTTTTTAATTAAATATCTCTTTAAGAATATTATTGGACTTCTTCTATTTCTGTAATATTATTGGAATTATATTCACTTAAGTTTTAAAATCATTTGAACTAAACAAAACATTAACGGTTTACTACTAAACCTAAGACTCTTTAGTCTTTGCTTAAAAGTTAGACACAGAAGTCTCCTATAATGGTTTGTGTTATGAAATTGTATGATAAATTTCACTTCTTCTATCATAATTAAGGTGAAAACACATAAGTGAGTTTATGCTATTAACATTTGTTTTCAGGTCAATTCAAACTATCTTTAGTTCATCAATTAATTAATTTCTCTTATGATGAAAAACGAATAATTATTCTTAATTTTCTTTTTTGAAAATGTAATTTACATGATTGATGAAATTAAAAACAACCATCCAAGGTGCTTACATGGAGGTGTAGATACAACTCTACAATATTGAAGGTACTCACAGTGGCAAGCATGGGATTCCCTGTGAGTTTGGATTATTGGAATGACATGTATTCATCTTAGCACCAACTATTTTATAGTTATGACTTTGTGTGTTTGAAGTTCTATTAAATATGTGTGGCATATAGAAACTTTACCCTAGCTTGGGTAGGTTTTTTATAAATTACAATTTATTTCTCTCTGTCTCTTAAAATTAGTGATTTGCTTTTATTTTTCAATTGAAATAATAGTGATTATTGGTGTTTGCTTTGTTTTTCACGTTCTGTTTCATGCCCAAAACCATGGTGTGCCTTATGGAATGTTGGAAAGGGGTGGGTTGGAAAAGGAAAGGGTAGCGTTGTTGCACAATTGTCCCATTATGTTTGATGTGCTGCATTTGGAATGAGGGAAGTACACATACGAAATGATTTTAAGAGATGTTTAAAATTTTTAGAGGATATTGGATATTATATGTTTAAATATGCTACCATTATTTAGGTTTGAATGCATTTAATGGAAGCATGAGAGCTAAGTTTATATTGAAAGTAAGCTCATTAATAAATAAAATGATCTCCCGCATTGCGCGGGTTAAAAGCTAGTATATATAAAACTGAAGCCTCTGACCTCTCTTCAATTTTCCACATCAGATTTTTTTTTTTAATTTTTAAATCTGATTTATTTCTTTTTATTAAATATATATACTCTCCTTTCTCAAACCAAATACTCTTCCTCGATACAATTTTGAAACCAAAACACGCAAGGCAGAACCTCTCCTTTCGACAAAACTAAACCCAACACCTCTCCTTTTGACATTACTCACCAAACGTAGAACCTATACACTCTCTCAAATGCATATCCAAGCTATTTCACAGAAAGCTTGCAAGGACATGACCATGGGAGCCAATGTTTTCAATCTTTGACCCAACCTCCATATCAGAGTATTCTCTCCTAGTATCTCTCAATTAATCTATGAATAAACTCTTTCCTATTTTCTTTAATTAGGTTTTTTTTTTTTGTAAATTTAAGGATTTCGTCTTTAATTAGGTTTTTTTTTTTTTTTTTTTTTTTTTGTCAATTTAGGGAATTCAATTCCTAACCCCTTTTTCTCTCTATTCTTTTTTGTTGAAGTCAGGGAAACACTCACAGAAAATCAAATTCTACAAGTTTTGTAAGAAAGTGGAGATGTATTGAAGAGCCTCCCAACCTTCAAAATCTGACAACAATCCTACAGGTTTTGCTTTACCTTCAAGTTTTGCTTTATTTTGCTATCTAGGTTTTTTAGCACATCTGATTTAGCTTAGCTTAATCATTTGTTGATTGAATAATTATTTGGGCAAATAAAACGTCAGCCTTCTTTGTCTCCACTCAGTCCCCTGTTTTTTTTTTTTTTTTTTCAAACCTTCTACCTCTTTCGTACAAGTTCATATCTTTTTTAATCAAATTTGTCAAATTTGTTTAGAAATTTGTAACTATAAACACATTTAATTGGGACTTTATAACCATTATCTTATAAATAGCTTTTGCGATAATGTTTATTCTTTTTTTTTTAATATATATATTTTCTGTGCACCAAAGCAATTCACAACTTTTCAATTTATAATTCTTTGTACATTTGTGTTGTTCCTTCCCTGCAACAGATTTAAAATAGTAGATTTCAAAGAATACCAAACAGCAACAGATTTAATTCTTTTTACATTCGTTTGCTATTTTAAAGCAAGTTTCATTCTTAATTTTTGCTCTTCCATTCACTTTTATTTAGATTTAATATTTCTGATTAATTTCTACCTTTTTATTGCCTTTCCCTTCAGTCTTTCCCTCCATTCGAATCAAGGTTAAAGGTATGGTATTTGTTTGCCTCTACACTAGATTTCTGAATTTTTTTTAGTATAGGGTTAACTATTTGACCATGTACATCTAATTTCTATATATTGTAGTGTTATGTTTACATTTAAAGAACTCATGAAACTCAATTTGAATTGTAACTTATCATGTTTAAATATTTTTTTTTTGAATTTTAAGTAATTAATAATTGCATTGGTATGCTGTTGAGACACACAATCCAAATAAAATTGTAAAAGAGTGATGAAGGTTGGTTGAATTTTACTCTATTTAATGATCATGTTGATTATATGTGTGCTTTACCTATAAACAATTGAATTGTTGTATCTTCTGGAGCTTGATTTTTATAGACTTAACTTGAATTTTTTAAAGCTAGAACTCGCATGAGCAAATTATATATATATATATATATATATATACATACACATACATATTTAGATGCTCCCACAATGATGATTGCTTCAAAATATATATATATATATATATATATATACACACACACACACACACACACATAGTGATGACTGCACAAGTATGAATTATATTATGCTTCAATCTCCATACTCTCTCTACATCAATATAGTACCCATTCTCTTTGAATCTCTATATATTATGCTTCAATCTCCATATTGCTCAAATCTTAGTACCATTAATTTTTTTTTGGTTTCGTTCTAGGCTTATGGTTATGGGTACTTTTTGGCTATGATATAGTAGGATTTTGTTTGAATTTTTAGATATTGTTGTATAAAACAATATTAGGGATTATGACATGCTCTAATTATGCACCTAATATGAAGATCATTGATGGAAAATGTGATAATAACTTCTTCTTCTTTTTTTTTCCTGTAAAACCAAGAAGACCAATTAGATTATGTCAATTTTGTCTTGCAAAAATGAGAGAGGGAGTAAAGTGTCAACCCAATCAAAATGATCAAAGGATCAAATGTCTCGATGAGAAACATAAATGTCATGACTATAGAGTATGTCTTTAAAAAAAAAAATTTTTCAATACATGCGCTTTTTATTTTTTATTTTTTTGATAAGCCAATACATGCACTTATATTATATAAACTTACAGTGAACATTGGAAAATTTGAGCTGAGGAAATGAAATAAAGCTTACACTTTGGGATCAGTTGTAAATCAAATTAAGGAGAACTTCTTTATTGAAAATCCAGGACCTTTTATCATAATAGCTACATGTTTGATTGTCAAGACTTTTAAAGGCAAGTTCATTTCTCTTTTCTATTTCTCTTTATAAGTAATTATACACACAATCCTTGAAGACAAAAACCATCTTCTCAACTACATGTGAAATCATCCAATTGTTTGAACTACTAAGTATTTTGGCTGAATTTTTATGTAAGCATCCAATTAAGAAGTTGTATAACTAGTTGGAAACTCAGATTTAGTTTGTTATTTTCTATTTGATTATTGAATGCCCTATAGATTTTATAATTTTTAATTTGGTTGGAAATTTTTATTATTATTTGTGAATTTGAAAATTTTGGAGTGGGAGCTGGTATGGGGCCCAGAAAGACTTAATTGAAAACAGAAAATTTTTATTATGTTTATCTTTTACTGGTGAAGAGGGACTAAGGGAGAAGATTTAGGTGTAAGGCTACTGGAGCTAGGGTTTTTCTCAAGCTTTCAAGCCTCTTTGTGAAGATACATAGGTGGGTTTTGGTTAGGATGTCTCTAAATTGTAAGCTCTCTGGCCTTAATGGTAGATTACCAAACTGTTCCAAGTTGAAGAAGGCAAAGGAACCTTTACATGGGCCTAATTCTGTTAGAAAATGGAGAAGAAAGTTTCTGTTTTTCTCCTGTCTTTTAGATTAAAGTTGTGTGTGTGTTTGTCTGTTAGATCAAAGTTGTGGGCTCCCATTAATTCAACTCATAATTTTTTAGATCAAATTGCTTCCTACTTTAGGATCCCCTCAAATTGATGCAGTGTTAAATAATAATTGACTAAGATCAAAGCATGAGTCCCTTTACTGTTTATATATATATATATGTGTGTGTGTGTGTGTGTGTGTGTGTGTGTGTGTGTGTGTTGTGTAATGCTTGAGTTCTAAAGATCTAAGGTATGTTATTCTAATACATGAGAGATTTGCTTATAATTTTGTATAGATTATAAACCACCAGCTTCATGCTTTAACTTCCTTATGATTTGAGTCAGATCAGGTACTGTGTTTATAACTTTTAAATTGCATCTTTAATAGCTCTGGACTCTTAATGTGTTAGTCTTGACAGTTTCATTTGACTTGAATTGTCTTTTGCGCTGCTTTAAATACAAATTTTGTGTTTGTAGAACCAATTTCGTAGTCAACGTATGATCTCTGAGTTAATTACAGTTTAATTGGAGTGTAGTGAAAATTGGAGTTCTTATAAAATAAAAAGAATAGAAGAAGAAAAACATTTTGAATTGGACTATGCTGAAAAATTGGTCAGAAATGAGAGATGAACTAGGGATGCAAGGTGGTTTGAAGCTGAAAATAGGATTTTAATACACTGACCAATTTTGCTATTATGATTATCAATTTTTTATGTAGTTGAATAATTGAATGGCAAAAAGGTCACACTCCTCTTGAAATTCAAATAAGGGTATGTATGTTATGGAAATATTCTTAGATAAGCACATATTTCTATGATTACACTATATGGCAGATACATTACAAGGCTTTTGTTTTTTAAACTATTGATCACTGTGTGTGATAGATTTCTCTATTGAATTGGCTTTCACATGTAATTTCTTCCTTCTAATTTGATATACAATTTAAAGAATCCATGTGCAAAAAGTGCCTAAGACCATCTATCTAGTTACATATTAGATGAAAAGGACGAATAGTTTAATTTTTATTGTTTGCTTTATTATTATTATTATTATTATTATTATTATTATTATTATTATTATTATTATTTATAAGTTTCTCTCAATGCAAAGTTAGCATTGGATTTTGTGGTTGGGAGAGTGGAAAAGAAGACTAGCTGATTGGAAGCATGGTAGACTGAAGGAGTATATTCCATCTCATTCTTTATTGTGATGTCTTTGTGATCTTCTTTCAAAGCAAAGTTGGTAATATCATATTAAATTTGGTACTTTTTTTGTAGAGTTTTTTGATTTGTTAGATAGAGAGGTTTTTCTGTGCTTTTGTTGTTGGAATTCTAGATTATAAGTTTTAGTCTTCAAATTCAATCTCAAAGTAAGCAAAAATAGAAATACATGTTTGATGTTTGATCTGATTCTCTCTCTTATATACCCACAACTGTTTTTGTTGTCTCTTTGGGGTTTTGTTATAATATGTAACATTGGTTACACATTTTTGGATTGGATATTACCTTTAGGATGTTGATTATAATGAAAAAATTTTGTATAACCTTATACACATTCTTATGCAGTGACCACATGGCAGTTCTTAAAGCTTTTGAAGGATAGAAGAATGCAAACCGTAATCAAAAGAGTCCTTTCACCTTGCAAATGACAGAGGATATGAGAGTACAATTTGTAGATCTATTTAGCATTGGCTTTGTAAACAAATTGATGAGTGCTAATGTAAGTTCTTTAAGATAGTTACTAAAAATTTCCCCGTGTATCGTACAGGTAAGCGACTAGTTTATATAAGCAATTGAGATCCAGAGGCAATTCCAAAAATAGGTTGGAAATAGCAATCTTGAAATAGGAGAGTAAATAATGAACAAAGATTAGTAAATGGCAATCTTGAAAATTGCTGTCAAATTTGTTGTGTTATTTAAAGGACATAATAAGTCATCCCTAAAGAGGTTTTCAAGAGATAAAATAAGCTATGTTTGTCAAAGATTTGTTGGGAAAAATTTTATATAACTGTGAATAAATATCAGTAAGCACAGCAAAAGTACAATCACACAAAAACACAAAAATTTACGTAGAAACCCTTTTTCTTTGAAGGGAAAAACCACGGGACAAACTCTGAATAATTTTACTATATTAAATAGAGATTACAAGACTAAGAAATACAACTTAAGAAAAAAAAAAAAACTCTTTTTTTATTTTCACTCACTACTTTCTTCGTCACTGTCTATTTCTCACAATTTTCTTTTGCTCTCTATATTTTTCTCTCTTTTATTAACTCTCACTCACATAGTTCTTCAAGATTGCACTGTCTTCAGTCTCACTTGCTTCTGGGACTTCTCCTCCTTTCTCTACCCCAAATGGCCGAATGGCCTTTACCTTTTATTTCTTTCACCTTTTTCTTCTTTTTCTTCTTTTCTTCCTTCCACACTCTTCACATCAAATCACAATAAATGCAAGCCACTTACTTTGACTTTGCTTCAACCAAAAATCTCTTTCTTCAGGTCTCTGGGCCTAATGGCCTTTGCTTGTGTCTATTCTTTTTTCTTCAGCATGTCCAACACACTTTGGTTCACTTTTCAGTGAGAGAAGTCAGACTTCTCACAAGTCATGGAAGACAAGAGTGACATGCTCATTAAATGAGCTCTTGAAAAAACGTGTGGGCTAGATCCATGGTGCAGTGCACCCAACAAGATTAATAAAGAAAGAAGATAATGGTTAAACGAAAGCAGTTTGGTCTTTTTCTTACTTAAATTGTTAGTAGTTTTAGATTTATTCTAGGGTAAATTTTACTAACTGCCCCTGAGGTTTGGCAAAATACCAATGAGATCCAAAAGATTTCAAAACTGTCCATTTGAGTCCTTTAGTCCAAACAAATTCTAACCCCGTTATTTACTTTAGTTTCTCTCTCTCTCCCTCAAATCTTTCTTCTCTCTCCTCACTTTTTCTCTGGCTCCCTCATCCCTTTTTCCACTCCCAAACCACTCTTTCTTCTCACTCTCTCTCAGAAAGAGAGAGCCAAAAAAGTAGGGTGAAATGGCTACGGTGACTTCCTTCTCTAGAAGATTCGCTTCGGGATCTAAGGAAAACGACGTCGTCATCATCGGATGTGGCCTTGGTGGCTACGTGGCCGCCATCAAAGCCGCTCAGTTGGGTCTCGAGACCACTTGTATTGAGAAGCGTGGTGCTCTCAGTGGCACCTGCCTCAATGTCGGTTGCATCCCCTCCAAGATTCGATTAAATTTTACATTTTTTTTTTGTTTAGTGCTTTTGAGATCTGATTAGTTAGTTTGTTGTAGTATTGTAATTTTTTTCGGTGTGGATCTATGTAGGCTCTTGTGGTCTTTGTGGTGGCGTCGTGCTGTGGGTTAGGAGTGGTTCGTGGGTGTAGATCGACGTTGGAGGGTTTGGGTTATTTGTGGGTCGGTGGTGGATGTTTGTGGATTTTGGTTTGGATTGATTGCGGGTTGGTAGTGCGGTGGAGGTCTGTGGATTTTGGTTTAGATCAGTTGTGGATCGGCAGTGGAGGTTTGTGGATTTTGGTTTGGATTGGTGGTGGTGGGTTTGCTTTGGTTTTTTTTTTTTTTTTTTTTTTTTCTTTTTTTTTTTCTTTTGGAGCAAAGGTTTTGTGGGTTCTTATGAATGGTTTTGTTAAGTGTAATATGGATTCTCAGGCTTTGATGAATTTTGTGTAGATTGCTTGTGCTCAAACTGGTGCGGTTTTGCAAGGGAAATAGATTCATGAATCATGAGTATGTTAGGAAAGAGGGATGGGATGGAGACAGATGTGTTTGACGGTGAGAGAGAGAAACTAAAATAAATAACGGCATTACAGTCCGTTTGGACTAAAGGACTCAAATAGTTAGTTTTGAAATCTTTTGGACCACCTTGGTATTTTGCCAAACCTCAGGGGTAGTTAGTGAAATTTACCCTTTATTCTAATATTGGTGGTTCCAGGCTGTTAAGTTTATTAGGATTACCTATTAGAGAAGATAATCACAGTTTCCTCTGTTTTTACAGTATATATATATATAAATAAATAAATAAATATCTTTTTACAGACTAATTAGTCAATCCAATCAGAGAAATTATTCAAGCTAATCAAAGTGACAATGTATTTTGGAGGATAGCTATAGTCTATGTACAATGTCAAACAATCAGTTGAAGGACAGCTATGTTGACTAATATTGCCCGTCCTTAATTTTCCATTTTTTTTCCTTTCATCTCAATTTTTGTCTTTTCTAAATAGATAAGATATGTAATGCTCCTTTATAAATAAACAAAAAAACCAACAGATTATACCTAGCTCGACACCAAAAAAAAAAAAAATCCAAAATCGATTATGGCATCACAAGGCTATCTAGTCTTGGGCCTCCTAGTTCTTCTTGGGTTATTGACTAATATCATTGCTGTTTCATCAAGCCATGACAGTGCTTATGACACTGCTTCCGTCAACCGGACCAGTTTTCCTGAAGGTTTTATTTTTGGGACAGCAGCAGCGGCTTATCAGGTAACAAAGTCACAATTTCCTCTATGTTAATTTGTATTATAGTTTTTACAGCAAATTTCCCGAAATGTCAAGCATAAGATCAATATTATTATTTGCAAATTCGTGTTCTTTCAAATTTCCAGTATGAAGGTGCAGCATATGAAGATGGTAAAGGACCAAATATATGGGACACTTACACTCATGAACATCCAGGTCTCTTTCTCTCTCTCCAACAATGTACCAAATGTCATGTTATTTAAAATTTTGAGTACTATGATAGTCAATATACTTGTAGATTTATAAAATTTATTATGAATCATTATTACTAAATTTAAAGGAATATAAAATTAGCTGTTTTTGTTATTTAAAATTAAAAAAAAAATGCTATGTTCACAACATTTTTACAACAAATCATAAGTAGTAAGTTGTTATTGTTTATAATTTAATCCACAATTTAAATTACTTTTTTGTACACTTATAATAACCAATAACAATCTATCACCTTAAGATTTGTTGTGAATGTATTGTGAAAATGTTATAGACATAACATTTCTCTTAAAACGATATTAAGTAATAAAGTAATATAATTGGTGAATCCAAATGAAAAGTAGTAACAACTTGCATCCTTGGCTTTGTTATGAAATTGTATGGTAAAGATTTGATACTAGTGTTTATTTAAATATTAATGACCTAACATTATCTACAGATTCTACACCATTTACTTGGTTTTAACAAGATCTAAGACGGAGTTTGAGAATACTTATCCCCAGTAAATATTTAAAATGAACAAACAAAAATTCTCAAAAAAAGAAAAGAAAAGAACGAACAACAAAAAAAGAAAAAGAAAAAAAAAAAAAAAAAGAAGGAAAGAAGGAAAGTACAACAACAATAATGTAATGGTTGTCTTTGGTATTTATTTTTCTTCATTTTTCTTCCTGTTCCCTCCTTTTTTTTCCGTAACTAAACTCCAATCTAGAAATAAGTTGCATATATGTCATGGTTGTCTTAAGTACTAGTTCAATTTTTCTTATACCTCTGATTACAAGTTTTAAAATAGCAAAAGTAAAAATATATATATATTCTTTCAATGAAATTGCAGAAAGGATAGTGAATGGAAGCAATGGAGACGTAGCTGTTGATCAATATCATCGCTACAAGGTATATGTTGATCCCTGTTCATAATAAAAATTAGAAAGAAAAATACTCATTAATTACCTTATAATTACCTAGAGTCTTGCAGCATAATTGCATAGTTTTGTTTTCTTTATAAGAATAGCCGGGGTTCTTGTCATGGAGCCCGCGGCTCCACATTGAAGCTAGGGTGTTCATAGAACCACCCTGATTTAGGAAAAATATAATTATTATATATAAATTTTAAAAATTTATGACTGTTCTACCTTTAAAATAATTTTGTAACCACACTAAATTTTTTTAGGTCCAATATAGTTTAACTTTGGACAAAATTTGGCAACAAGTTTGGTTGTAGACTAAGGCTGCAACTTCACTTAAAATATTTTTTTTAATGGATGTGAATTTTGACAAATCTACTATTAAATTACATTATCTTTTTATATTCTCCATGCTTGCAAAATTTCAATAAGATCAAAGATCAATAGTTGTCATTAATTAAATAATTAAATTCGATTCTTTATAGTCTAAAATTATATATAAAAAAACAAGTTTATAAATCGAACAGTAAATAACATCCGATTGACATAAAATTTGATGTGTGTTTTAAAAACATAAATAACATGCAATTCAACAATTAGATTTTAAATGGATCTTGAGATGAATATAATGAATGGATCCACTACGAATGTAATAGGAGGAAGCACCATTCACCATTCTTTGGAAGTATCTAACAATTACTCAAAGTCATTGGGGGAAATTCCTCCTTGTCATCATCTGTCCACTAGTTATATATAAGTGTGCGTGTGTACAAGTACGTGCGCTGCTAATCAACTATTGTGTTTTGACTTTTTTTTTTTTAACATTTTTATAGTCCAATCATGTTTGCTACATGTAGTTATAAAAAAAAATGATGTTTTCCACATGCTTTTTTTTCTGCTAATTATTCAGCATATCCAACCAAATACAAGATAATCAAAATATAAGAAATCCTCATCTCAAAATTTTCAAACAATATGCTTTGTGATTATACATTGCAGGGAGATGTACGAATAATGAAAAAGATGGGCTTAGATGCATATAGATTCTCAATCTCATGGTCTCGAGTACTACCAAGTAAGATTAATCTTTTCATAATCCCATAGAAGATTATATCCATCCAATGACAACGACTTAAAATGGGTACATCAAGTACACATCTTAAGATGAAATAGAATGTCTATTGTTTTGTGACCATATTATGTTCCTAACAATCTCATTTTTGGGACTAATTTCAGAAGGAAAACTGTCTGGAGGTGTGAATAGGGAAGGAATCAAATACTACAACAAACTAATTAATAGGCTCCTAGACAGAGGTCATTAATGATTCTTAAATTCCATCACATGTCATCAACTTATCATGCATGCACTCTTAATTCACAGTTGTTTGCAATGACTGAATGCAGGTATACTCCCCTTTGTGACCCTCTTCCACTGGGATCTTCCCCAGGCATTGGAAGATGAGTATGGTGGTTTTTTGAGTCCTCATATTGTGTAAGTGGTTAATTTACATTATGATCGACCATTTTATTCTTTTGAATTCTGATTAGTATACTTTCACAAGTTCTATTGTGATAATGATGTGTAAAAAAATTAAATTGATGGCCCATTTTGAAGATAAGGAATCACTTGGGGGGGGGGGGGGGGGGGGGGGGATTGCGATTATTATTATTTTTAGTTAATGACTTGTTTGTGAAGTTGCTAGATCATTGCCCTGCGGAATTATTGGGTTTGATGTCATTTGTCAAGAATTTATAATTGATTTTTTTTTTCTATGAGATCATGATATGATACATTAACGTAATATTAACATACAATTTCAAATAAGACACTTGACTTCCTCTTGTTTTTAATATAGACCTATAAAGAGCTATTTACTTCTTTCTGTTCCCAGTATAACCCTTCTGTCCAATTTGCTCCACTAAAATGATATCTTTTTGAAAAATGAAAATATTAAAACAAAGAGTGAGATTGGACAAATTTTGATGGAATGACTGCATTGAAAACATAATAAAGGATTGAAATGAGAAACTTAGAATTTACAAGTTGAATTGAAAAACTGTAAAGTAGAAAGTGTTTCATTAATTTGTAACTTAGTCATTATTTATAGCAATCACTTAGTATTATTATTATTATGGACAAAATTTTAGTACAGTACCTAAGATACTGTACCTAAGGTACTGTACTTAGGTTCCTCTCTTAAAAATCAATTATGTGGCTACTTAATTAAAAAATATACTTTCATCTTATAAGGAAATTAAAAGTCATAGACAAAATCTTAAGAGGTGAACCTAAAGAATAATACCTAAATACTGTACCTAAGTCTTGCCCTATTATTATTATACATTCTCAAATGCCAAGAATTTTATAACTCAATTAGTTGACACCTCCTGATATTTTCATTATAAATTGGAGATATTCAAGTTCAAATCTCCTTTCCCCCAACTGTTGGATTTAAATAATATTAAAAAAGAGTTTTTTCCTGTTTGGATAGTTAGGCCTTCTAGATCTATAACTGAATCTTGCTATAAATGATGTGCAAACGTACAAATGCAAACACAGTTAGTGTAATGTCATTTATTAAATAGTTTGGAGACTTTTGCATGTATATGTTTAGGGACGATTTTCGGGATTATGCTGAGCTTTGCTATAAAGAATTTGGTGATCGTGTCAAGCATTGGATCACACTAAATGAACCATTGAGCTACTCCAATGGTGGTTATGTTACGGGTGATTTAGCACCAGGTCGGTGTTCAAGTTGGCAAAAAAAAAATTGCACTGGTGGAGATTCCGGAACAGAACCGTATTTGGTATCACATAATCAACTTCTTGCTCATGCATCTGCCGTTGAAGTCTACAGGCTAAAGTATCAGGTTCCCTATACCAAACTGTTTTATGCTTATTTTACTACTTTCTTTTTTCTTGAAAATTGTACTCCTTTCAATAAATATGGTTGCATTGCACTTGATACAAGACAATCTAAGGTACTTCATTTAATACTCTTTGCAGTGAATATGAACTTAGATAAATTTTCTAAGTTAAACTTGTTTTTCAGTATTAGTAATTGAGTAAGCACTTATCTTTTCCATTTGTGTGGGATTGGATTAACTTTTTGTTGAAAGCATATGAATTAATTTGTTATAATTTGATAAAAATATAATTCCACTAGCTTGAATTGAGTGTCTTTTGAAATAAGCAAGCTTTCACTATGTGCAGCAAGCACAGAAAGGCTTGATGGGTATATCCCTAGTTGGAGACTGGGCTGTGCCATACTCTAACGCGACGCAGGACCAAGATGCTGCGCAAAGAGCTCATGACTTCAGGTTTGGATGGTAAGTGTACTAGAACTACGTAACTCTTTGTTTTGGACATCTATTGCACTATTTGCTAGTTATTTACAAAGAATAGAAAAATCCTTTGCTTTTTAATATAATAGGTACAATAAAGACTCAAAATTTCGTGGCTTGTGGCAGGTTTATGGATCCCCTAACCAATGGTGACTATCCACATAGCATGCGATCTCTAGTTGGCGACCGATTACCCAAATTCACGAAAGAGCAATCCAAGCTATTAAAAGGGTCACTTGATTTTCTAGGGCTAAACTACTATACTACAAATTATGCTGCCGATGCACCCAAAGCTGAAAAGCCAAGCTACTTAACAGATTTGCGAGCTAATCTTTCTTGTACGAACTCAATCATTTGGAGCAATGATTTCGATTTTCTTATGCAACTCATACGTACTAACAAGACCATGCTTTTTTCTGTTGTTGTGGCAGCTGAGCGCAATGGGATCCCCATTGGTCCAGAGGTGCGTATGAATTGGAGTTTAAGTTGTTAATTTGTTATTGTGTGCGGTATTCTCTATTCTCCCATTTAAAAAGAAAAAGAAATATTGTGGCATCATTTCATTAGAGTGTGTAAAGAGAGTTTTACACCGAACACTTATTGAGTTTAAATTTTTCTTTAAAATAACATTTTAGGCTGCTTCAAGTTGGCTCCATGTCTATCCCAGGGGAATTCGAGATAGTCTATTATACGCCAAGACAAAGTACAATGATCCACTAATTTTTATTACTGAGAATGGTAATTTTCTTTTGAAATTTTCAATTATGGTCACATAAAGTTATGGTGCAAGCCAGATTTATAAAATTTGAAAGGAATGGTAGTTTGATTTCCATTTGAATCTAATAATCTGCCACTATAATATAGGGATTTCTGAGTTCAATAATGATACATTGTCACTTAAGGAAGCTCTTGCAGACAACTATAGAATTGATTATTACTATCGCCATTTTCAGTATATTCTTAAGGCTATCAAGTAAGTTGAGAAGACTTTTCTCTTTCAGATCTAATACAAATATTACTTTATATTATTACTAATAATATCAATATGTCATATTAACAATTATGGAAGTTGTTATGTCTAAAGCCCAATTGATCTATTTTTTGATGTAGGGATGGCGTTAATGTGAAGGGATATTTTGCATGGTCATTATTGGACAACTTTGAATGGGGTGCAGGTTATTCTGTTCGGTTTGGCATCAACTTTGTAGACTACAAAAATGGGTTGAAAAGATATCCAAAACTGTCTGCACGTTGGTTTAAGAAATTCCTCAAGCCATAAGATGACAATTTTAGGACTATACTCATGTTGAACTATATAAAATACTATGGATATACTCATGTCTAAATAATGTCTATAATCTGTATTCAACAAGTTAAACAAAATAAAATTAATGTCACTTGTAAGGTCACAATTTGTACCTAAGCCCAATAATAGGAAGGATATAGGCCCAAAGAGCCTAATACAATAAATTTGTAGAGAGTAGATTCGAAATCTAGTTTCTTATGAGCTTAGCTAATAACGGTAGTGATCCAAGATCACAAAACAATATTGATAGACTAGTTTGTATGGTGAAAAATTGTCATTGAACTCAAGCCGAGGAGCTGGTTCTTACATTTCTTTCTTCTTAAAGACAGATTATAAAAATATTTAGTTTACAGTGTTTTCTTTCTTTCTCTCCCGATCCCCCCTTCTCTTGGGGCTTTTCTCTTCCTTTTATACTTTCCTTTCTCCTCTTTCTATCTTCCACGTATGGATCAAATTGGCGGTTAGGATACTTATGCCATCAGCACCTTCATAAAGTTTTTAAAGATAGCTATAAGGCTAAACACTGCTACTTATGCATCACTTCCTTATTAATGCGGTCAAAGAGTTAGCTGTAGAGCATTGAATGTGGTGGTAGCAGCGTTTTCTTTAGATATTCATGGTTTGCCTTTATTTTATACCCTTATGTTGCACATCCTTATCAATAGAGTCTCATGGGACATTGCCTCTGAATGGTAGATAATTCATTTCGATCTTTGTTTAGCTAATCCAAGGAGATATTCCTCTTCGGACCAGCTTCTTGGATGATTGCAATCAGACTTTGCTTCTTTATAAACTTACACAAACCCCTAGTAAGATGTTTACCATTCTCGTACTGCTTAATGTCCTCGGCTTGGGCCTCAGGCTTAATATGCATATAAGTATGCACTCATAGGTCCATCTCCCCCACATCACTGTTTACAAACTTGAATGTTTCTTTTATATATACTAGTGTTGGCTGCAAGTGCGAGGCACATGTTGCCCCAGTAGTGAGAAAATTAATATAGATTTTGTATTTGAAACCGTGAATTTTGGCTCACTTAATTTGACTATATTAAAAAAGAAGTTTAAGAATACAACAAAATATCACAATATTTTTACAATATCTTCATTTTTGGGATTTGAATAGATATTTTTTTATTTTATTTGAGAGAAATGCTACATTAATAACATTTTTAGAACAAATTCTAAATAACAAGTTATTATTGGTTTTAAACTGATAACATTGTTATTGTTATTCTCAAAACATTTATTTTCAGTTGTGATTGGTCACAGTCTCATATTTTATTATTTTATTTCGACTTCTAAGAAATCGATACTTCAATATATGTAAAAATATTATGAAATTTGTTGTCTCAGTATAACAATATATATGCCAGCTTATATAAATATTTAAAAGAAAAAAAAATACAAACCGATTACTGGGAAAAAAAAACTTTAGGCACTGTCGAAATTAATGTTAAAATGTTGTGGACTTAGCGTTTTTTTATTTGATATATAAAAAACTGAGATTTCAACAATTGTGAAAATATTGTGATAATAATAAGTGTTGTAACATTTTCTCAAAACATTTATTTTCAGTTGTAGTTAGTCACAGTCTAATATTTTATTATTTTATTTTGACTTATAAGAAGTTGACATGTCAATAATTGTGAAAATATTGTGAAATTTGTTGTGTCAGTATAACAATATATATGTGAACTTACATAAATATTTCAAAGAAGAAAAAACACAAACCAATTACTGGGAAAAAAAAAAAAAAAAACAAAAACTTTAGGCACTATAGCTACAATGCCAGTTGAATAAACCAAATATACTGTAACTCCAGTGCTATCCATCAATAATAGCTTACATATGATTTGTTGTGAAATTAATGTTACTTAAAATGTTGTGGATTTAGCATTTTTTTATTTAATATGTAAGAAACTGAGATCTCAACAATTGTGCAAATATTGTGATAACAATAAATGTTGTAACATTTTTTCAAAACATTTATTTTCAATTGTGGTTGATCACAGTCTCAAATTTTTTTTTTTTTTTCGACTTGTAAGAAATTGATACCTCAATAATTGTGAAAATATTTTAAAATTTGTTGTGTCAGTATAACAATATATATGTCGGTTTATATAAATATTTAAAAGAAAAAAAAAGCACAAACCGATTATTGGAAAAAAAAAAACTTTAGGCACTGTAGAAATTAATGCTAAAATGTTGTGGATTTAGCATTTTTTTTATTTGATCTATAAGAAACTGAGATCTCAACAATTGTGAACATATTGTGATAACAATAAGTGTTGTAACATATTTTAAAAACATTTATTTTCAGTTGTGGTTAGCTACAGTCTCATATTTTATTGTTTTATTTCAACTTGTAAGGAATTGACACGTCAATAATTGTGAAAATATTATAAAATTTATCGTGTCAGTATAACAATATAAATTTCAGCTTACATCAATATTTAAAAGGAAAAAAAAAAAAAACACAAACTGATTACTGAAAAAAAAAAAAAAAAAAAAAGTGACTAATTAAACCAAAGTATCGTTGTAGCTATAGTGCTACAGTGTATTGTGATAGCAATAAGTACTATAACATTTTTTAAAAGCATTTATTTTCAGTTGTGAAATTTATTGTATATCATCACATTATTGAGTGTCCATTTTCTCCTTCTTCTTCTTTTTCTTCAGCGCTTATGAACAGTAACCGGTACTGTTCATGCACGCGATTACACTATGCGGGAGACAAAGTTACTATTCACGCACTGTTCATGGGACCCGTAAGCACTTTATTTAAAAAAATATTAAAAATGGATCCCACAGCACTATTCACATATTTAAAAATTATTTTGCAATAATGTTTTTAGTTTTCAGCAATAAATTCTATCCAAACAGGCTCTTAGTAACATTATTTAAGTGTTGTGAAAATATGTATGAGTGAAACAATATTGTAAGAATAAGTATACTATTATTTAAACAACGAAAACTATTGTTTAATCAACAACTCAAAACAAGCCCAGAGCTTTTTGCTAAATATAAGATAAAAAAAATTATAATTTTTATATTAAATATGTGATAACAAACTTACACTTATTTTATTTTTTAAAATTGAGATAAAAAGAAAAAGTAAATAAGCAAACATGAAAAAGCTTCGAATGGACACTGATTTTTATTTTATTATTTTATTTCAACTTGTAAAAAATTGACACATCAATAATTGTGAAAACTAAACCAAAGCACTGTTGTAGCTATAGTGCTATAGTGTATTGTGATAATAATAAGTGTTGTAACATTTTTTAAAACATTTATTTTCAATTGTGGTTGACTACAATCTTATATTTTATTATTTTATTTCAACTTGTAAGAAATTGACACGTCAATAATTGAGAAAATATTGTGAAATTTGTTGTGTCAGTATAACAATATAAATGTCAGTTTACATCAATATTTAAAAGGAAAAAAAAAAAACACAAACCGATTACTGAAAAAAAAAAAAAAAAAAAAAAAAGAAAAAAAAGAAAAGAAAAAAGACTCACTAAGCCAAAGCACTGTTGTAACTACGGTGCTGCACAATACAAAAACCCTGGATGTACAGTGCCAAGACATTGTAGTGGTATAGCCGCTTTTTATATAGTTATAGTTAATAGATAAAAGCATCTATTGTTTGGTTTCTCCTTTGGGCGAAGCAATGTACGTTGTTTCCAAATGCAGTCTAATTTGAGTCCCAAAAGCATAAGCATAATTTAGAATCATTGTGAATCATCTTATCTGGCTGCTTGCCTGCTTTCACAAAAATAGGCCACCCAGCCTTAATGGTTGTCGAATTACTCAGAAGACCTAGTGGACTGGCCGGTACTTGGCTATGGTTTGGATCACATATATGGGTCACATTTTACAGATAGTACTCGATCCCAAATAGACTCCTTTACCGGTGTATTGAGCATAGTTGAAATTACAATGTTTCTAGGTCGAGAAGCTTTAGGCTCAATCCCTGTCTCTTCTCACATCTCACCCCAACATGTATCCCACTTAAGGAGTCACCATTCTTCTCAACCAAAAAAATAAATAAATAAAATAAAATAACCTATAAGTAATTAATATTATTAGTCCCAGACCGCATGATATACAAGGAAAAATTTATCAATATATTTTAAAATAAAAATAATAGATGAGATTAATTTATAAGTGTTAGTCTCAAACTCTTTTTAAAATAATGTGAATATTTTTTTAACAAAGTATAGTTAATAATTTTAGTTAGTTAATATGCCTACGTATGTAATTATAAAAAATTAAGGATAAATTACAAATTACACCCTTAAAGTTTGGAGGTGTATGGATTTTACACTTTAAAGTTTCAAAATTTGGATTTTACCCCCGAAAGTATGAGAGTATTTGGCACTAACTTTTCAAAATTTGGATTTTACCCCCTAAATTTTAGGGGTGTTTAGATTTTATTCCCTAAAGTTTAGAAGTGTTTGGATTCTACACCATAAAATTTCAGAATTTTGGGGAGTAAAATCCGAATACTTTCAAACTTCAAGGGATAAAATCTAAATTCTGAAACGTCAGGGTGTAAAATCCAAACACTTTAAACTTTAGGGAATAAAATTCAAATTCTGAAACTTCAGGATGTAAATCCAACCACCCCCACACCGCATATCATTGGTGCGATGGTCACTCTACAAGTATAAGTGCTTGTGGGATGTGGGGTGTAGGGGGGCAAAGGTCTAAATTTAATTTTCTAGAAGAGAGCTTCATACACATATACACTTAGATTAAATTAGAGTAGAATTTCTATCTTGTATAAAAAAAAAATAATTCAAACGAAAAGTACAATTACCATTTTATTTAGATATTTACATTTATAAACCCGTTAAAACATAAGTTGTTTAACCTAGTTATGTAGATAAGTGATTACTTTGGTAAATTATTCAAATCTAGATTAACACAAGTAAATCATATCATGTAAAGCAGTGCGGAAATATAAAAAACGCATTATATGATAACCTAGGAAAAGCAAACCGGTAAAAAACCTGAGAGGATTTAACTTAGCTATCCTCAAGGTAAAACAGATCCACTATAAAAGAGTTGAAGTTTTACAATAGTGACTTAGACCACTAACATCCTATTGTTATCCCGAGTAGAAAACTTACTACCATGATCACGAAACAGCTTCGAGTCAACGGATTACTTCTTTCTTAAATCCACAGCATCCACAAGTATACCAATTGTTTTTCTTTAAGCTTTTTATGTGGCAACTGAAACGATCACCATGTTCTAGGTATCAATCTTGATCTTGATAACCCTAAGTATGTATGAAGGCAAACACTTCTAGATCTCACAAGAAATTCACACATACAACATAAACAACGACTATAAAACGTGGCTAGGGTTTTTCTATTTATATGAGACATAACACATAAAACCCTACACGTTATATTGGCTTAGGCTGAGTTGGAAAATTCTGTAGAAAAACATTATATATGAGCTTCGTTCGATCAAGCCTTGCAGAAATTGAATAGTAATTCCTGCAATTACTTGATTCCAACTTTACATAAACACATACTTTGAGCAGCCTAAATCTAGACTAAACGTTTTAATCATGGTTTGCCAATATGTACATATTAAAGTTCTAATACATTAGTTCCCATTTTCTTAGAACCTAAAAAGATAAACGTAATATTTGCCTACAAATACACGGCATATAAAAAGTAGGAAACCAATTCACCTAGTGTGAAACATCTTAATGCATGTATAAGATAAATATGTATCATTTGTTTTAATGATATGGTTAAACTCGTCAAAAAAAAGTTAGAATTTAAAATATAGGCTCCAAAAACTATTAGACTATTTCCAATTTACACCCTGCTGTACTTAATGCTCTGTTTGTTTCAGTGATGATATTTTCTAGAAAATGAGCCATTTTCCAAAAATTATTATCTATAAAACTATCTCATTTTCCTATATTTGGTAGCCATCATAAATGAGTTGAAAAATAATCTTCTAACTTCTCTTATTTAGCTTACTATGAGATAGATTTGTTTTTTTAAAAAAATTAGTGGAAATATTTTTTTAAAATAAGTCATACTTTTATGTTGACTATAGATATTTTTTCTTTAATTTTTTTTTTCTAATACTACCAAACACTGGAAAATACGAAAAATTATCTTTACACAATGTTTTCTATCGAAACAAATAGAACATTATTAGAAGTTAGAACCAATTTTTCTTGTGCCTCCCAATTTCAACTTGCAATGCAACCATATAAGTGCTATATATAATTTACTCTCTTTATTTCTTTTACTTTCAGTTTTTAATATTTTTTTTAATCTCTCCTCAAACCTAGATATGATTTTTTTTTCTTCTCCTAAATATATCCAAATGATTTAATATTATATTCTATTGAATCCGTGGAGGCATAGCTCAGCTAATGGGCTCACTATCTAACTGGGCTCATAATCTATTTATTGTAGTGGGTATGTGGATATCTTACAATGGGAAGCTTCTAAAAGCGAAATCCCATGCCTGAGGTGCAATTAACTGGTCCTCCCGAGTAAGATCACTCTTGGTTTCACCTCTCCTTTGTTTTAATTCTCTTGTTTCTTTTCCACTAGTGTCTAACCACTTCTCCTTCATTTTCCCACCATTTATAGGCTTTCTGAATGGGTCAGAAATGATCACTTTTCACAATTTTTCGTGTAGATGGGGTCCTTCAGGATTATTCCTAACAAGGAGGGGCCCCATTTTGGAAATATGTGCCTTAGTATAGGGACTTGCAATAGCTGCCGAATGCTGCTTGGTGGCAACCTCTCCCAAGGCATTACTGAGGTACCTCAGAACGAGCCTCAAGCTATATCAGACCACGAGAATGAAATAGCCTATAGTTATCTCAGCAGAGCATCATGGACTGGATTTGATGAAGGACTTTTATCCAAAACATGGCCCCTAGGCTTCCCAACAATGGGCCGATAACTATACAAAATCTATTTTATATATATATATATATATATATATATATATATATACACACACACATTTGTAAGTTATTATTAACTTCTGGACAAGATTCTTAAAAGAAAACTTTTGGACAAATTGAATAGTAAGTCTTTTAAAAATTAGGATTGATCTGTGATGTAATAAGTGCATATCATATATTTTGGATTATTAGTTTTTGGATAAATATTATTTTTACTGTTGTTTTATTAATGACTATTAAAATATTTTTCTTTATTAATTAAATTGTTGAGAAAATTCTATATGGCTGAAACACACAGATTATTGTATTTATCTCAAAAAATATATAAGACAAATGTTTCCGCATTTTTTTGTTGAATTTTTTTTTAAAAAAAATTAAATGTATTGTACACATACTATGCATATAACGTTCTTTCTCCGTTTCCGTTGATTTCGGCTGACTTTTTAAAATTTACATACTTTTTTGAACATCATACACATATTATACACGTATCATATATTACTAACTACTTGATATAATATATTATATTTTCTAAACTAATCTATCTATAATCAAAAGTGTTTTAAACTTTGTAATTTTTTTTTCCAAGAAAACATAATATGCATTTGACATTCAATTATTATATGAGACAAGATAATTTGTAAATAAAGTAAACTTTGGTTGAAATTTGTTTTTAATGCTCCTCACAAACGGTTCATTCTCCAAAACAGTTTAAACTGAATCAAAATGGACAGAAATGCTATGCTAATTTGACTTCAGAAGAGTACAGGAACAATAAATGCTATTAGATATTTTTTGCTGCTTTTAATTTGCACAATATTGGTTATTATTTGTACTAACCAAGGACCTGGCATAATCTGATTAATTGGTTAACTAATATAACCCGGGTCTAAAAAGTAAAAACTCTAACAAATTGGAAGATTGCTATATCTGACCATTACCGGCTGGGCCAAATATAACATACGCACTTCATATATAAGCTAAACCAATATATGGCTATTAGATGCTGGTTATAAAGTTTTGCAGTACATTAAGAGTTGTCCCGGTCGATCAGGGCATCTAGAAATAAATAAATAATTAGACTATCCCATAGTCTATAGGTCATCAACTGATGCTGAATATCAAGCCATGACAGTAGTTGTTTGTTAGATAACATGAATTTTAGCTTTTAAGAGATTTCTAGATTGATCATTCCAAACCAGTTTTATCGTTCTATAGAAATCAAGTAGCACTTGACATTGGAGAGAATCAAATTAATTTTCATGAGAACCAAACATATAGAAGTGGATTGTCATGTAGCAAGAGATACAGCCCAAGAAGGTGTTATAAAATTGCCATCCAAGATGAGCCTCATCAATATTCACAGATCTGAAGCTCATCTTGAGGGGGAGTGTCAAAGATCAACACCAAAAAAAAAAAAAAAAAAAACCTATCCATGTGTCCTAGCCCACTTAAATCCAAATTTTATGATGTGGGATCACTGAAACTTCTTGAGGCTATCCATGTGGGCACTACATTTTAAACTGAATCGTCACTTAAACCATTTAGTATTTTCCTTCCTTAAATTTTTTGTAGTTTTAGATTTATTTATCCTACAACGTGAGAGGCACATGTTGTATTAATAGTCTGATCCTGTAGTTCCAGATTAATGAGCCTAGATGAGAGCTAGTAACAACTTATCTCCTCAACTTTTTTGTGAAATTGTATAGTAAACATCATAGACACAATTTAGAGATTTACAATTACAACAAAAATATGTTAAGGATACTAAAACTTTACTACATACAACTATCAAACTTAAGTGTCACCAATAACCTAAACATATTTCAAACATTCATTTATTAGGTGGTTGAAATCCACCAATCACATAAGTTGTCACATTAGTTTGTAAACTTTATGTAGTAACACTTATTGTACCTTTAGTTTTTTCCTACAACAAATCACCTAAACTGTAGGGATTTATAAACAAATTAAATCATTGATACGTAACTTTGGAGAGAATTGGAGAGAATTAAGGGAGTAATACATGGTAGCCTATTTTTAGCTGTATTCGAATTAGACTCATTAATTATCTATTACCATCAAAATTGATCCATTTAAAATGATGAAGATCGTATGTCCAATCTCAAGACTCAAAAAAAAGAAAACCAAACAATCAAACACTCTGCGCGTTGATAAAAGACTGGAAATTTTAGATGACCAAGCAAAGCAGGTGGTATTTTAGGACCAAGCAAAATAACTGCTGAATTCTCTATATGAGTAGTGGCATTAGAGCATCACCAACAGGTTCGGTATCTCTATTTTTGGAGGAAAAAGTGCTACTGTTCACACTCCAACAGCTTCTCAATACACAAAACTTGTCCAAAATCTTTTTGAAGTTGCTACAGTAATTCTCTTAATTTAGAGAACACTGTAGCAACTCCAAACCATTATTTTATCTTAAAAAAATACCCGGCTGAATAAAAAAAAAATCCTCTCTCTCGTTCCTTCTTTTTTTTTTGTTCTTCACTCTCTATCTCAACGGTAATATACCACAATCAAAACAAAATCACAAAACCCAATCGAAAGATTTGAAACACAAAAACAATCTTTCTCTTAAGCCTAATGAAATCTAAACAATAAAATAAAACTAATCAAACCAGAACAACCAAAAAAAAAAAAAAAACCAACAATAACAAACAAAGCCGATCTGTGTAGAACGCCGATCTCCACTCTCTGCCGGTGATCTATGTGTGTATGAGAGAGAATTTGTTTGTGTGAGATAGAGGGAGAGACTGTTCTAGAATCAAGTAGAAATGGAAAAAGTAAAAAAAGAAAGAAAGAGATAGCTAGAGAAAAAGAGAGACAGAGAGCTGTAGAAGAAATGGTGCGGAATGAACTAGAAAAAGAAAAAGAAGGTAGATAGAGGAAAGGTGTGGGATACGTGTATGGTGGAGAAAAACCAAGAGAAAAAAAAAAAAAGAAAAAAAGAAAAAAAAGAAACTCATGGTGTAGAAGACTAAATTTCTTGGTTCGAAATAAATCAAACAAAGTAAAATAGTTTCTCAAATACGAATTTGTATTGATGATAGTGTGTGGTACAATTCTCTGTAATTACAAGGATTTGATCCTCTGATTCGATCTCCTTAAAAGATTTGTGATGTGGTTTTAATTCGAACACAAAGTATCCTTCAATTTGGCTGAAGGATGGATCGAAGATCTTTGAAATAGAATTACAATGAATTTCTGGCTATGAGCTTGTTAGAAATCCCTTGTTCTTCGCGTTCTTCGTGTTCTTCGTATGTTCTTCGTGTTCTTCGTATGTTCTTCGTGTTCTTCGTATGTTCTTCGTGTTCTTCGTGCGTTCTTCGTCTTCAAAGGTTTATGGTGGAAGCTTTTCGGGGCTTTAGAGGCTTGAATCCGTAAAGCTTTGTTGATTTGTGATTTGTCGAGGTTTCTGAAGGCTTTCGAGCTTAATTTCAGTGACCTCTAAGATCTAGGAGAGTGATTTTGATGATTTTGCTTCGAATGTTCGTCGTATTCGAAGGTTGAAGTTCTTGAAATTCTTGGAGGCTTTGAGGCTTGATTCCAGCAGAGTTTCAATACTTCTGAATGCTTCTTTGATGCAGCTTGTGCTCTAGATAGCTTGGTGTCTCCAAATGCCTTAGGAAGGCTTCTATTTATAGGAGTTTGGAGGTAGGTGAGCGACACGTGGCGGAGTTTGATTGGTGACACATGTCACAACTTGATTGGTCTGCTTGTGTCATCGCTTACACAGCCGGATTCGCTTGAGTCATCGCTTACGCAGCCGGATTGCTTGAGTCATCGCTTACACAGTCGGATTCGCTTGCATCATCGCTTACACGCGCCTCCATGTGATTAGCATTTTGCATGTTTTTTCCTATTCCTGTCTTAATGAAATTTAGCAAATTTTTAGTAGCAGTATATGATACTTTGTAATTAGCCATACCTGGCGGACTTGGTGGCATGACGTGTCAGCTTGTGATAGGCCGGAAATTTTTCTCTCTACAAATGCCCCCTCGAGACTTGTTCGCGCACACAGCTTCTGAGTGTGGGGAGTGAATGAGTCTCGAAAAGAATGAATTTGGTACTTGACTTTTCAAATGTAACGGTCGGAGGTGGTGGAGCTTTTAGCAGGATGCAAATGTAGTGGTTGGTGGAGCTTTATTTCAGATGAGTAAGCCCACTCACATGAAAGGTTTTGATGAGACCGAGAAGGGGTCTGCAAGTATTTGAATGTACTTGCCTAACTAAGCCTTCTCAGCAGAGATTAAGTCGAAGTAATTTCAAAAGAGTGTTTCATGATACTTAAAGGGGGTTGGTGAAGCTGTAAATTATTTGCAAGAAGTTGGACGTACTTGCAAGATTGAACCATATTGGCAGAGATTAAGTTGAAATAATTTCAAAGGAGTATTTTGGATCGTTGGCGGTGATCACAAGGTGTTGAAGATGGAGAAGAAGTGAGGAGGTTGGCTGGGTGCAACATACAGAACTGTGGGGTTGGCCTCCCATTTTTTAAAATCTTCTGGTGAAGTTATATCCGAAGGATATTCTTTGAACCATGAAGAGATCATGTGGGAAAGTGATTGAATGTGCGTGTGTTATCGCATCACTCAGGTTAAGTTGAGGTAGTTTCAGAACGGATTTTGGGTTTGGTGGTGGTGGTGATGCGGAAGATGGAGACAAAGCAAAGTGGATGGGTGAGGCACAGACACCATGGTGCTGGCCCTGTATGTTGGGATTCCTTTGGTGTAGATGTTTCTGGGAAGTACACCTTGGGATCCGGGACTGACTGTATGTTGCATGGGGTCCGGCAGCAAGTCATCGAATGCGCCTGTGTAACTGGACCATGCTGACGGACGTTAAGTTGAAGTAATTTCAGAAGTATATCTTCTGAAATTCTTCAAGCTTGTTTTAAGTTGGAGTAATTCCAGAAAGTGTATTTTGAGGTACCAGCAACGAAGACCTTTGGGCCATATGTTGGTGGAAACATGGAATAAGGCTTTGGCGACCATTTACCAGCAACAAAGGCTGATCTCTGATGAGCTGGTACCTTGGAGGTGATCGCAAGTGTTGGATGGGAGACAATTTGTAGGATACCCCAACACCCTTTATCACCTTCACTTGATGCGGTTTGTTGGGAAAGCACAACAAAATGAAAGGTGGAACTAACTTGCGATCTTGGTTTTAGAAACCGGCCAAGTTGGTGTTTGCTCCGAACCGTTGCTTCGGATGGGAGAGCAAACAGTTGAAGAGAAGCTATAAGGGCCCTGATCTTGGGAACAGGTGCTTCTGCTGGACTTAGATTTCTTGGCCAGCCTAGTCCAAGGAAACATGGAACCAAAATGCAGACCCTGTTATGAGTAACTTTATGAACAAATGTGGTCGTTAAGTGAGGAAACAAAATTTGTTTGGACTCTAAAACAATGATGATGTTGTGAGAAGGGTTTCTATTAAACCATGAAAGGGTTGGTTTCAAACTGATTATGACACCATTTTGGTTGCTAGGCATCGAGAGTGACGAGGCCATAATGAGAAATGGTCGTGAGGATGAGGGACTGGAAATTTGAAAGAAGCAAATCTTCATTTCATGACTCGATGTGTTTTTCTCGATGAGCCTTTGATAAATCCGACCCTTCTATTTATAGCGGAGAGATGAAGAATGGTAGTTAGGTAGTTGAGACCGACGGACCAAAATTTTTGGTGAGAATGGTGGATTAGACCGGTAGGCACCGAATGGGAACGGTCGGTTGGAGACTGGTAGGCACCGAATGGGAACGGTCGGTTGGAGACTGGTAGGCACCGAATGGGAACAGTAGATACCGAACAGAAATGGTAGACTGAAGTAGTAACCCAATGCAATTTCAAGTTTGAGACATACTCGTGAGAGTTCATTTGTTCTTTGAAAGAGGAGTCTTGATGAAGTCTGGAGGATAACCCTTGGAGAAGTGATTCAGATTGGTGGTTTCAAAGTCCAGCTAATTTTAGAAACGGTATTCTTGTGAAAATCTGAGTAGGACAAGCTTTGTTCAAGCATCTTGATTTTTTCTTTGTCAAAGTTCACATCAAAGCCAACAGCTGTGGAATCACACAACTTGAGCAATTTTGGATCCTCAAATGAATAAATAGACTCCAAAATTGGAACGTACACGAAAAATTGGGCAAGACAGGTCATTCTTGAAAATTTTGACTTTTGGTCAAGATTTGTGCAAAAGTCAACATTTTTAGATATTTGACCGTTATGCAATTTTTGAGTTCCAAATGAAGAAACGGATCCCAAAATTGGAATGTACTTGAAAAATTGAGTGGGACAGGTCCGTTTTGAAATTTTTGACTTTTGGTCTGGATTTGTGCAATAATCACCTTTTTGACAATTGGACTGTTTGCACAATTTTCGAGCCCCGAATGAAGAAACGGAACTCAAAATTGGAATGTACTCGAAAAATTAAGTGGGATAGGTCATTTTTGAAAATTTTGACTTTTTGGCCAAAGTCAAAGATCCAACTTGGTTAAAGTTTTTTTTTTTTTTTAGGCGGGTCAAACCGGTTCGGACCGGGTCGAACCGGTCCACTAAAAATAATGACGTCATCCATGACGTCATAGCTGGCGTGCGTGCGTCAGGCGCGTGAGGAGCGCGTGAAGCAAGGGAGCCGCGTGAGGGCGCGTGAGGGAGCGTGAGTACGCGTGAAGCACTGCCGGCGCGTGAGAGCGCGTGGGGATTCTGGACGGCGCGTGGAAGCGCGTGCCATTGCGGCTGTGATCGCCGGAACTTCTAGCGGCGCGTGGAGGCGCGTGCGTCATTTTTTGGGCTTGAAATTTTCTGGTTTTGTAGATTTGGGGCCGTCGGATCTAGTGGTGGTTTCTGTTTTCTGACCTTGTGAGCAGATTTGCACAGAAGCGAAGGTTTAAGCCGTTTGTCATCGCGAAATTGTGGCGGCGCGTGGCGGCGCGTGGCAGCTCTATTGTTGATGATCCTTCTGGGTTTTGTAGATCGAAGGCTGTAGAAGACTGTTGTGGTCTCAGTTTTGCGAAACAAGGTCTAGATTTTCACGAATTTGAATGGGAAAATCGTGCGTCTTTGTTGGTCTATTTTGGCGGTTGTCTGCTCTGACAAGGCGGCTGCTGCTCTGACAGGCTGAGATCTGAAGGCCTATTGAGTGTCTCCATTGTTCTCTAGGGTTGGTAGCACCAATTCTTTGAACATTATGGTATTTTTTGCTCCTACATGAAAGACATCTTCTATAGGAACATACTCTTTCCTTTTTTTCAAAGTTTGGTGTAGTATTTTTTTGAAAATATGCATTCCCACTTCTTTTTCCTTTGTTCACATCTTTTTCTTTCTGTCTGCAAGCTTTCAAAGAGCCCTATATAAGGGCACTCAAAGCATACCTTAAGTTGCACAAATCTTTCTTCCTTATATCTTACGTAGAAAAATTGTGCCCTTTTTTTTTTTTTTTTTTTTATAATATATGTGTGTCTATATATATATATGCTTTGCTTGTACTAACTTTTTTTTTTTCTCTTTTGTTTTTTTTTTTTTTTTTTTTTTTTTTAGGGCATGACTGAACTTAGCAAAAGATGCTAAATTGCCTACGTACCCCCGAGAGGGATCAAGTCATTACGTAGTTCAAAAAAGCTTTTTTTTTTTTTCTTTTTTTTTTTTTTTTTTTTTTTTGACAAATTTTTGTTGCTTGTCTTTGTTTTGCAGCACGATTTTTTTGAACTTCGGGTTTTAACATCCAACTTTATGCTGACATTCTCATAGAAGTGTTTGCCTTCATTTGGTTGCTTTGTATTTCATTGATAGCGACATTCTTGCAATGACGTATACCTTCATGTTGTTATGCATCAACAACTTTTTTAGCGATATTTGTCTTTGCAACGTTGTTTCCATAAGGATGTTTGCTAGGCAATATTGCTGTCGTCAGTACTCGTCTTTGAAGTCGTACCAACACTTATATTTGCGATGCAACCATATCAAGAATCTTTGCAACATAGCTACATAAAGAGCTTTTTTACCATGAAATCACGCCAGCATTTGTCTTTTAGCACTTGCCTTTACAATGAAGTGGCATCCATTTTTTTTATCGAGATCGTGTCACCATTAATTTGTCTACTGAAGCAACATTTGCACTTACATTTGCCATGAATTATGAAGCATTACCATTAATTTGTCTACTGAAGCAACATTTGCACTTACATTTGCCATGAAGTTGCATCACCTTTTGCCTTTGTAATGAAGACGCACTAGTACTCTTTTCTTACCACAAAGTTGCCTCGACATTTTACTTGCATTGAAGTCATACCGATATTTATTGCTGCCATGAAGCCACGACAACACTTCATTCGCACCGAAGCCATGCCAACATCAATTTTTGTCATGAAGCCACGACAACACTTCATTTTCGCCGAAGCCGCGCCAACATTCATCTTTATCATGAAGCCACGACAACACTTCAGTCACATTGAAGTCGTGCCAACGTTCATCTTTGCCACGAAGTCATGTCAGCACTTCATTCACATTGAAGTCGTGCCAACATTCATCTTTGCCACGAAGTCATGTCAACACTTCATTCGCACCGAAGCCGTGCCAACATTCATCTTTGCTGTGAAGCTATGTCAACACTTCATTTGCACTAAAGCCGCGTCGATATCTATCTTTGCCGTGAAGCCATGTCAACACTTCATTCACATTGAAGCCGTGCCAACATTCATCCTTGCCTTGAAGCTACGTCAACACTTCATTCGCACCGCACTCGCATTGAAGTTGCACCAATATTGACATTTATAATAAAGCTACAACAACAATAATTTCCAAAGGCAATATAGTTCAGACATTGAGGGCGCTTAGCACCGTTGCCAGACATCAAGACTTCAGAGATACCAACAAGATGTTGAAGATGCAACGAGTCCGTATCAAGACTTTGAAGATGTAAGGAAATGCCAACAAAATCTTGAAGTTTCAAGAAGCTCTCATCAAGACTTTGAAGATTCAAAGAGGTGTCAACAAAACCTTGAAGATGCGAGAAGAATGTCACCAAGACTTCACAGATGTCAGAATATGCCCATAGAGGAGAGATGACGCAAAACACGCTTCATAAACGTTGGGGAATGTCCATAGAAGATGGAGAATGCCATGCAGACTTTATGTAGTCTTCATCTTCGAGCACAACAATCTTTGATCATCCCATTGAGCTATTGATTGTCTTTAAGCAATACCTTGCCAACCAAAGGGACCTTAAAAGCATATTGACGATCGTCGGACAACTCTTCAAGCTAGACTGGCAAACCTTATTCTTTTCATGTGACTGAACTTAGTAAAAAGTACTAAGCTGCCTACGTACCCCGAAGAGGGATCAAGTCATTACGTAGTTCAATTGATTTTTTTTTTTGATGATTGTCTTTTGATGATTTTTTTTTTTTTTTGGATGATTTTTTTTGATGATTTTTTTTTTTTTGATGATTTTTTTTTTGATGATTTTTTTTTTTTTGATGATTTTTTTTTTTAGTTACAAAAAAAGGAGGGCTCACGTGTGTAGTCTTCGCCCCACGCCCCACGGCATTCCATGGGTACCAATTGCGCAATAGTGGGTTCACCACTAATCGAACCCGAGACCTCTCAAGGGCGACACGGGCATCCAACCACTACGCCACACTCACAATTGGTGACATAGAATGGGATTTATTTCTCTTTATTTGTACGCTTTCAAAGGTAATGGGAAGACATCATGTACCCTTGTAGCGTTGCAGTGGGTAGTTTAAACTCTTACCGAGGAGCAGTCCTTGATTTTCAAGCATAGAAGCGTTTGAGGAACTTCCCATTGATGGGGCCGATCCTTACACCCTCTTGATCAATCAACTTGTAAGCTCCATTGGTGTAGACTTCTTGCACAACATAAGGTCCATCCCATTTTGAAGTGAACTTATTGCCTATACGATGAGTTGTGATGATAGGTCTTCGAACGGCGAGTACTAAGTCAC
The DNA here is from genome assembly GCA_032878915.1 of Castanopsis chinensis. Classification (NCBI taxonomy): domain Eukaryota; kingdom Viridiplantae; phylum Streptophyta; class Magnoliopsida; order Fagales; family Fagaceae; genus Castanopsis; species Castanopsis chinensis. The sequence goes on from JAVQMG010000084.1 coordinate 2,424,352, forward strand.
CGACTTGGAATGATCGTGGCTTAACCCTTTTGTTGAATGCACTCGAAAGACGAGCTTGATAGCACTCAAGGCGTTGTTGAGCCTCGAGCCTTTTTCCATCAAGTGCCTCCAATTCTTGCAACCTAAGCTTGGCATTTTCTTCCTTGGTCAACCCTTCTTGAATGGCTATCCGTAATGATGGGATTTGGCATTCAAGGGGAAGGATGGCTTCCACTCCATAGACAAGAGAATAAGGTGTTGCTTGAGTAGGCGTTCGAAATGTTGTTCGATATGCCCATAATGCTTCTCCGATTCTTTCATGCCAATCTCGCTTAGTCTTGGATACCACCTTCTTCAACAAATTGCCGAGCGTTTTGTTAAAGGCTTCAGCTAATCCATTCGCCGGGGCATTGTACATGGAGGAGTTGTATTGTTTAAATGCAAACTTCTCACATAGCTCCGTCATTAACTTATTGTAGAATGGTTTGCCATTATCAGTTATGATATACCGAGGGACACCATACCGATAGATCAAGTGAGTTCGAATGAAGTTGACCACTGTTTCTTTCTTCACTTCCCTAAGGGGCACAGCTTCCGCCCATTTTGAGAAGTAATCAGTTGCAGCTAAGATGTACAAATGGCCACCGGATGACTTTGGCAATGGTCCTATCGCGTCAAGCCCCCATGCATCAAAAGGCCAAGAAGCTACAGTTGGGTGTAGAGGTTCTGGCGGCTGGTGGATGAAGTTTGCATGATATTGACAAGCTTCGCACTTTTTAGCATACTCCATAGAATCTTGCACCATCGTAGGCCAATAGTAGCCCATTCGCTTAATTCTATAGTGTAACTTAGGACCGGATTGGTGTGCACCGCATATTCCGGAATGAGCCTCCTCCAAGGCTTGTTTAGCCTCTTCTTCTCCTAAGCAACGGAGGAACAAACCATCAAACGAACGGCGGAAGAGAGTTTCTTTATAGTAAATGAACCGAGCAGCCCTTCGCCGAATTTCGGTCTTGTGGCGTATATCATCCGGGAGTCTTCCATGTTGAAGGTACTCAATGATCGCTTGTCGCCAATCTTCTTTTTCAACAAGGCATACAGAAATGGCGTTGGCTTGTTCTTCTTCTTCTTCTTTAATTGCAAGAGGTACTACCCATCTTTGAGAAATAGCAACTTTGGCGGTCTCTTCTTGGGATAATGCTAAAGCGGTAGCCAAATTAGCTAAAGCATCGGCCTGTCTATTCTCCTTCCTTGGTATATGCTCCAATGTAATTGCCTCAAAATTTGCTAGCAACTTCTTCGCATATTTGCAATAGGGGACAAGGTCTTCTTTCTTGACATCATATTGCTCCAAGATTTGGCTGATAATTAATTTGGAATCCCCAAAGATCTCAAGTTGCGATATGCCCATCTCAATGGCCATTTGTAAACCAATAATTAATGCTTGATATTCGGCCACGTTGTTGGAGCAAAGTTCGCTTAATGAGAACGAGTATAGAAGTATTTGTCGTTATGGAGAAACAAACACTACACCTGCCCCCGCTCCTTCTCGACGTGCGGCCCCATCAAAGAACATCGTCCACGGTGGCATTACTTCAATATAAAATACATCTTCATCCGGGAAATCATCGGAGAACTCCCAATCAGAGGGAACCGGGTGATCGGCTAGGAAATCTGCCAATGCTTGTCCTTTGACGGCTTTTTGTGGAACATATGCAAGGCCATATTGTTGTAGCAAGACTGCCCATCGAGCTATACGACCTGAAACCACTGGCCTGGAGAGGACATACTTGATCGGGTCTGCCCTTGCTATCAAATGGACAGTGTATGCTTGCATGTAGTGCTTCAATTTTTCTATGGCAAAGAAAAGAGCAAGACATGTCTTTTCAATAGGAGAGTAATTTAATTCAGCCCCATTGAGAGTTCGGCTCAAATAATAAAGGGCTCTTTCCTTCCCTTCCTCATTTTCTTGCGCCATGAGAGCACCTAAGGACTTTTCTTGTGCTGCAATGTACAACACTAAAGGCTTTCCGGGGATAGGAGCACCTAAAACCGGAGGATTAAGCAAGTATCTTTTGATGCTTGTAAAAGCGTTGCTACAAGCCTCATCCCATTCGAAGTGTACATTCTTCTTCATCAGCCTATTGAAAGGTTGACATCGACCGGCCAAGTTTGAGATAAATCGCCGTATGTAGGCAAGTCTTCCCTGCAAGCCTCTAAGCTCTCGCAAATTCTTGGGCTCCGGCATTTTTTGGATTGCTTCAATTTTGGACTGGTCAATTTCAATACCGCGATGTCTTACAATGAAACCAAGGAACTTCCCCGATGTTACGCCAAAAGCGCATTTGAGGGGGTTCATTTTAAGTTGATACTTCCTCAAGCGGCTGAACACGGATCGTAGGTCTGCCAAATGGTCTTCCCTCCTTTTTGTTTTAACCACTAGATCATCGACATAACACTCCACATATTTATGAAGTACATTATCAAAGATCTTTTGCATGGCCCGTTTATAAGTCGCACCCGCGTTCTTTAGTCCAAAAGGCATTACTTTGTAGCAGTAAATGCCTTTAGGAGTACGAAAAGCTGTAAGCTCTTCATCCTTGGGATTCATTCGAATTTGATTGTAACCCGAAGAGCCATCCATGAAAGATAAAGCTTCATGACTGGTAGTGGCATCAACCATAACCTCAGTGATGGGCAATGGAAAATCATCCTTGGGACACGCATTGTTTAAATCACGGAAGTCAACGCACACCCGAATTTGTCCATTCTTCTTTTTGACAGGGACGATGTTAGCGATCCATTCTGGGTACTGTACTTCACGAATGAAACCCGCCTCAATCAACTTATTGACCTCGGTTTCTATTTGAGGGATAAGCTCCGGCCGAAAGCGTCTTTGGGATTGTTTGACTGGGCGTACACCTTTCTTTATTGCCAAATGGTGTAGAGCAATACTTGGATCGAGTCCCGGCATTTCTTTGTAAGTCCAAGCAAACACATCTTTATATTCCACTAGGAGCTTGAAGTATCCTTCTTCTTCTTTAGGGGTAAGAAGTGCGCTGATAAAAGTTGGCCGGGGTTCCTCAGCAGTTCCTAAATTGATTTCTTTAAGTTCATCAACTGTAGCCTGTCCTCCGTCTTCCAAAGCTGGAGGAGCTTCGTCGACCTCTTCATCGGTTGCTTCAACATCTGAGAGTGTATCTTCTTCCACTGTAATATGAAATGAGGATGATACTTCTTGAATTTGCTCATTGCAGACAACTGATTGTCTTGTGTGTACAACCGTTCGCCTTTTGACTTTAAGAGATCCATCGGTCTTGATGTCTAGGGTAGAGCTACGTTTCATGCGTGAAGGAATGCTACTGCGGATCCTATCACTAGCTTTCTCTTCTCCTTGAACCTCAAAGTTTATGGAATTTTGAGGACGGCTATTGACAGGCCCTTTCATTGCCCCCAACCGATCAAAGACTGATCTACGAGCAAGAGTGTTGTGATTTTGTGTTAAGCAAGTTGTATTTAACCTGTCAAACACTGTGATTAGTGACGATGGGGCATTGATGCGATCAAACACCGAGACATGCGAAGCAAAGTGATCTTTTCTTCGATTCGAACTTTCGCCGTCTTCCACTGTTATGTATTGAGAACTTGAAGCATTGCTTTTTCTCTTGATCCATATCTGAGCCGGCTGTTCTGGAGTATAACCTAATCCGGTCTTTGGGACAGGAATTTCATGCCCTTCAAGTCGCATTCTCCTTTGTGTTTTGCTGAGGCCATGCACCTTCTCTCCGGTGACTTCTGGAATCAGTTTCCCTAGGTCGCCTTGTTTTGAAGAATTGTAACCTACTTTGGTTAAAAGCGTATATGCCTTTGGGTCGAACCATCCTTTCGTCCTTTCACTTGGTAGAACATCATGTTTCGTCAAACTTTGTGAAGACCTTACGAATCCATTTAATGGCTTCGAAGGTGAAGGATTCGTGAATGAAGTTAAAGGCATAGCATGATTTTCCTTTAACATGGCTACATCGTCCATTGTGAGCTTTGTAGGAGGCCTTCCCTCGTTTACTACCGATTGAGGGCATTCCGTGAACGGTGACTGTCCTTTCTTGCGGCGTGACAATGGTACATAACGAAGAAATGGAGGACTGTCAGAAGGTACTGAGATCTTTGCTCCCACTGAATTACTGGTAGATCCACTAGAATGATTATTTCCACATTCTAGACCTTCTTTTGGGGACGAAGTATCCTTTCCACTGATGAATCTGACATGCTTCTCTTCATTTGGCTTGCTCTTTGTGGGCGGGATCTCAACTGGAAGAACTTCATTAGGAATGTCATCCTCTATGTAGAACTTCGCGTCCGCAAAGTGAGCTTCAGTCTCAGTAAAAGGTTTTAAGTCGGCATTGACCTTTTTCACTCCACCTTGAATGTACTTGAAACATTGGTGAAACGTTGACGGCACTACTCCGTTTTCATGGATCCATGGACGTCCCAACAACACGTTGTAGGTTGTCTTGGCATCAATAACATGGAACAACACATTGCTTGTCAATTCTCCAATGATTAGTTCCAAGCGTATCATGCCAATCGCGCGTTGTCCTCCTTGGTTAAAACCTTGAATGACCAAACGACTATGTGATAACTCCTCCATAGTAAGACCAAGTCGTTTCATCGTCATTTTTGGTAGTATATTAACAGCCGAACCTCCATCAATGAGGATACGATCTATCTTTTGTTCACGTGCATAACCAGAGACATAGAGCGGACAATTGTGGGGCTTAGAGCCTAGCAACAGATCCTCATCAGTGAAAGTCATGTTTGGGGAGTATGCACAACATTCTTGAGTTTGTTGAAGCACGTTGGTATAAGGAACATTCATCTCCGGTTTTTCAAGAGCTTGGGTGATCACCTCTTTTGGCGAGGTAGGGGATTGTAACGGTTCAATTTTATCATCTTGAGATTGGAGTTTTTCCAAAGTCTCACCTGACCCACCATGATTGATATCCTTTTCTTCATCATGAATTTCATAGCAAGAGCCTGTGTGAACGGCCTCTACCGAGTCATTTTGAAAGAATCCTTTGGGGAAGAATTCTTCTAACGTGATGCGATTTCGAAGGTTTTTGGTTTGTGCCGAATCGTCATTCACTTTTGTGCCTAGCCTTTTTCTCCCTTTATCATTCCTTCTTCTTGATCGAAGTTGAATTAGGCTTCGTGCTTTTTTGGGCTCTTGGATGACCAAATGAAGAGGAAAATCTCGTCTTTTCTTCCATCTCTTACGAGTAACCATCGTCCAACCTTCCTCTTCATCCATTGTTGATCTTTTATCATCATTTGAGCTAAAGTCAAATGCTTCTTGTGAAAGCTGAGCTTGAACCGGCTCCATAGAACCAAACTGGATGAGTGTGGTATTTGCCCCCAGCTTACTAGTTGGAGACATGCAACTACATGACTCGTAAGCGAACGTCACAAGGTTTGACTCCGCCACGTCATCGAAATCCAAGTCGATTTTCCTTTCCTTAGCTAACTTCATGATGAGTTCTTTAAGAACAAAGCATTTTTGGATTGGATGACTTATGATGCGATGATACTTACAATAGTTCGGGTCATCAACCTTCCCTATCTCTTCCGGTCGTTTACATTCCGGCAATTCAATTAATTTAAGCTTAAGGAGTTGTTCCAGCATTTCGGGCATATCAGCGTCTGGAAAAGGATACGTCTTTTGTTCCCATTCCTTGAGTGACGAGCGACGTGTCTCACGTCGTTGACTTCCTTCAGGCCTCTTTTCATTAGCCTTTGTCTTTCCGGTTGAAATTTTTACTGGGGCGGAGTTGATATTCATTGAGTCTTTGACGTTACTTCTCGTATTCCTATCATTCTTCCTTACTTCCCTTCTTTCTTTCTTTTCCTCAGGCACCGGATGCTTCGTATTTCCATGGCTAGCAATGCTCAACTCCATGTCATGTGCACGAGTTGCTAACTCCTCAAATGTTCGGGGCTTTATCCCTTGTAGGATGTAAAGAAGTCTCTAATGCATGCCTTGGATGCACATCTCTATAGCAGAAATTTCAGAAAGTCTATCCTTGCAATCCAAACTCAAAGAACGCCACCGATTGATATAGTCAACAACGGGCTCATCTTTCCACTGCTTGGTATTGGTAAGCTCCATCATGCTTACCGTGCGACGCGTGCTATAGAATCGGTCAAGAAACCCTCTTTCAAGTTGTTCCCAACTATCGATTGACTCGGGTTCTAAGTCCGTATACCAATCAAAGGCATTCCCCTTGAGTGAACGAACAAACTGCTTTACAAGGAAGTCTCCTTGAGTCCCAGCGTTCTCACAAGTTTCTACAAAGTGAGCAATGTGTTGCTTAGGATTTCCTTTGCCATCAAATTGCAAGAACTTGGGGGGTTGATACCCATTGGGCATTCTCAAGTTGTCGATGCGCTTTGTATAAGGCTTTGAATATACGAGGGAATTAGTGGAAGAACCCCCATATTGTGCTCGAATAGTATTCGTTATCATGTCTTGCAGTTGTTGGACAGATAACGAGGCTATTGAGGTGGAATTTCCATGTTGAGAAGTTCCTTCGATTCCCTTTTCCTTGTCAACCCTAGTGTTTTCTCCTTTCAAGTTGAAGCCAGGCGGGTACTCAAGGCCATGACTTGATTCACCCAAATCTTGTTCCTCCAACTTGTTCATTAGGGTTGCAATTTTGACATCCTTATCTTCTAGCGCTTTTGTGAGAAGGATAACCCTTTGTTCCATTTCAGCCATCTTTTCTTCCATGGTAGAGGTGTTAGTCATCATCACTGGCATAACCTCTAGACGTGATGGGCTCAATGATGGAACGGGATGAATCAAAGACACTTCATTCCTTAAATTTCTCATCACGGGTGAAGAGTTGATAGAAAAGGTCCTTGTTGGGGATGATTCATTATCAATCTCTAAATGAAATGCATCCTTAGCAGCAGCCTTCCTTTTTGCAAGAAAGTCTAAAGAGATGACATTATGAAGTCTGCTTTCTTTGGTTGGTTGGGGTTGAAGTAGGTCAAGAGCCTTGGATCGACTGCGAGTGATTGGGCCAACATAATCATTGGCAATGGAAGCATCAACCACTGATTTTCGGGCATTCTTGTTAGAGGCCATCGAAACTGGTAGCAAATCGAATTTCTTTTCTTTTGGAGGAGAAAGAGATGAGAGGCAGAGATGTCCCACTGGGCGTGCCAGAATTTGTAGAGGACTAAATTTCTTGGTTCGAAATAAATCAAACAAAGTAAAATAGTTTCTCAAATACGAATTTGTATTGATGATAGTGTGTGGTACAATTCTCTGTAATTACAAGGATTTGATCCTCTGATTCGATCTCCTTAAAAGATTTGTGATGTGGTTTTAATTCGAACACAAAGTATCCTTCAATTTGGCTGAAGGATGGATTGAAGATCTTTGAAATAGAATTACAATGAATTTCTGGCTATGAGCTTGTTAGAAATCCCTTGTTCTTCGCGTTCTTCGTGTTCTTCGTATGTTCTTCGTGTTCTTCGTATGTTCTTCGTGTTCTTCGTGCGTTCTTCGTCTTCAAAGGTTTATGGTGGAAGCTTTTCGGGGCTTTAGAGGCTTGAATCCGTAAAGCTTTGTTGATTTGTGATTTGTCGAGGTTTCTGAAGGCTTTCGAGCTTAATTTCAGTGACCTCTAAGATCTAGGAGAGTGATTTTGATGATTTTGCTTCGAATATTCGTCGTATTCGAAGGTTGAAGTTCTTGAAGTTCTTGGAGGCTTTGAGGCTTGATTCCAGCAGAGTTTCAATACTTCTGAATGCTTCTTTGATGCAGCTTGTGCTCTAGATAGCTTGGTGTCTCCAAATGACTTAGGAAGGCTTCTATTTATAGGAGTTTGGAGGTAGGTGAGCGACACGTGGCGGAGTTTGATTGGTGACACATGTCACAACTTGATTGGTCTGCTTGTGTCATCGCTTACACAGCCGGATTCGCTTGAGTCATCGCTTACGCAGCCGGATTGCTTGAGTCATCGCTTACACAGTCGGATTCGCTTGCATCATCGCTTACACGCGCCTCCATGTGATTAGCATTTTGCATGTTTTTTCCTATTCCTGTCTTAATGAAATTTAGCAAATTTTTAGTAGCAGTATATGATACTTTGTAATTAGCCATACCTGGCGGACTTGGTGGCATGACGTGTCAGCTTGTGATAGGCCGGGAATTTTCCCTCTCTACACATGGATGAGAACGAAAGGGAACAAAGAAAAATAATATAAAAAATAAAAAAATCTTAATTGAGAAATACTATCAAAATATCTTCACAATATTTTCTCAATAAATTTTAAGTAACAGATTGTTATTAGTTAATATTGGCGAGTAAAAAAATAATTTCAATGGTGGGTTCAAATTAGAATTAGTAACAACTGTCCACATAAATTTTGTTATGAAAGTATTGCGTAAAATGTTGTGAATATAACATTTTTCATTGAAAAATATTATTGTTGAGAATGAATATATGATGAATAAATGATGATAAAAAAAAGAATAAAGAATGAATGAAGAAATAATATTTAAATGAGATAAAAAATGTGATAGAGAATATGTTAGAAAGTGTATTTGAAAAAGTAGGTAGTTAAAATGTAAAAGTCACTGTTCATTCTCCAAACAGTACAAAATTTTGCAAAATCTGTTGGAGACGCTCTTATAAATTTATTTTTGCTTCTTCCAGTTTTACACTGGCCTTGACTTTTTCTATGGAACCAACTTTGGGAGGCTAAAGTATACACTCTTGCTTGACTGAGCTTCTGTATATTGTGAAAACTTGTGGGAAAAATTAGTGTTGTGAAGGTCATGCAGGTCATCATCTAGCTTGTGAAAATTTGTGTGTCTAAAGGCATACTATATTGGAAAACAGCAAAAAGAAAAATAAGTTAAGTGACACACTCAGTAAGGCCAAACTATGAACATGTCAGAATTAGTAAGGAAAACTACCTTCTTTCCATAGTAAAATCAAGGGCGGCTTGATGCATTTGAGGGTCTAAGACGAAAATTGATTATCTTATTTCATATGTAAAATTACTATTAATTAACATGAGTCATGTAGAAATTTTTTTTTTTTTAAAGTTTATAAACATAAAAAAAAAAAAAAAAAAAATTGACAAGACTTTTTACCTTTGTTGATGTGGTAGGTTGATAGTAGTAAGTAAAAAAATAATGTTAGTGGTGAATCTAGTTGAAAAATAATAAAAGTTTGCTAACTTGATTATTGTGAAAAATGTTGTGAATATTTTTGTAAATTGCTTTCTTTCTTTTCTTTTTTCTTTTAGAAGTGTTATATTCACAATGTTTTTCATAACAAATCTTAGGTATTAAATTATTTCTTATTTTCTATTTGAACCTATCACTAAAATTATTTTTTTGCTGTCAATAATAATCCTTAACAATTTGCTATTTAGGATTTTTTTTGTTAAAATACTGTGAAAAATGTTATGGACATAGCATTTCTTTTTCTTTTTTATTTGATAAAAAATATTATTTTATTTATTTGTTAATATTTTGGCTTAATTAATAATATTTGTTAAAATTTAGGAGCCTTTTTTTCACTCAGAACCTTAGGCAGCTGCAGTAATAACTTATATCATTGAGCCGGCACGGAGTAAAATTAGGAAAATAAAGGCGTCTGATGTTGTAACTATTGACCAGCCATTATGTATGGATGGTTGGCCACCTTTAAATATAAAATATTTAATTTTAACCAAGAAATAATTCATTTCAGATTGGGAGGATCTTATTGTCATATGTTTAGCCAAAACCCTTGTAACTCAATTAGTCGATACTCATTAGTTTTACAAATAAAATATTCAAAATATAATAAATCTCCTCTCTTCCAAATTATCAAATTATCAATAAATAAATAATTAGTTTATAGTTGTTTATGCATAGTAAACCCAATGTTTCAATTTGTCGTTATCAATAGTATTTTAGTGCCTATCAAAAAAAGAAAAAAAAAATAGTATTTGTTAGTGTGAAAAGTCTAGGCCCATCAATAATACTCTGTTTTTTTTTTTTTTTTGGATTCATTAGTTAGCCAAGACACGTACTGTCGTGCATGAGTCGTAAATGTGGAATTTTAGAATAGAATAATTAGTAAATGCGTGAAATTAGACATTGTTGTTGGTAAGCAAATAACACCTCTCTCTCTCTCTCTCTCTCTCTCTCTCTCATATAAAAACTAAAAACGCACTGACACCTCTTGAATAATTATTTGAGCCAATTTAGCACATAAAATTAAAGAGCTCTCTTACAACATTTGTTAATGACTATTTAAGGAAAGTTTGGATATTACATTTATGGAAAATATAAAAAACTATTAAAATAAATTTTTTTCTCATAAAAATTTGTAAAAATATTTTTTTTAAACCAATACCCTTAGGGTTATCCATTTTCATTTCCAAAATAAAAGTTAAAGTGATCTATTTGTCATAGTACTAAAGTTTATGTATTAAATTAACTAAAATGAAAGTTTAGGAGATAATTATTGCAACCTTAAATGCCAGAGGGTATCAAGGTAATATATATATATATATATATATATATATATATATATATGGAAATTGGAAACTCATTGTCTTATTGTGGAAAGAAATTCAAAAAACTTACTTTGGAAAGGGAGCCAAACTAGAAACACGTTAAATGTGTTATGGTTGTGAGGTTTTAATATTAGTTCCATTTTTCTTATGGATCTAATATCTCGTTTTTAAATAGTAAAAGAAAAATGAATCCTTACGATGAAATTGCAGATAAGATAAAGGATGGAAGCAATGGAGATGTAGCTGTCGATCAATATATATCATCACTACAAGGCACTTTTATATATATATATATATATATATATATATGTTGTTCTACTTTCATAATAAAAATTCGAATGAAAACCTCATATTAAATAGCTTCAAATTACCAAAAGTCTTGTAACACAATTGCATAATTTTTTTTTCTTTATAAGGAGAACCAGAGTTCTTGTCATCCTCTCTCCAATTGTTATATATATATATATATATATATATGCTTGACACGTTTTCTTTTTTTTTTTTTTTATAAATTATTGAGCAAATCTAACCAAATACAAGATTATCACAATGTAAGAAATCCTCATTTCAGATTTTTCAAACAATTTATATATGCTTTGTGATTATACAATGCAAGAAGATGTTCAAATTATGAAAAAGATGGGCATAGATGCATACAGATTCTCAATCTCATGGTCTCAAGTACTGCCAAGTAAGATTATCTTTCTCATAATACAGTAAAAGGACAGATCCATCCAATGTGAAGGACATAAAAATGGGTACCATGAAGTGCACATCTTAGGTTGGAATGGAATGGCTATTGTTTTGTGACCATATTATGTTCTTAACAATCTCATTTTTTTGGGACTAATTTTAGAAGGAAAACTATCTGGGGGTGTGAATAGGGAAGGAATCAATTACTACAACAAACTAATCAATAAGCTCCTAGCCAAAGGTCATGACTGACTCTTAAATTCATCACATGACATCAACTTATTATGCACTATCAATTCATTGTTGTTTGCTACAATTGAATGCAGGTATACAACCCTTTGTGACCCTCTACCACTGGGATCTTCTCCAGGCATTGGAAGATCAGTATGGTGGTTTTTTGAGTCCTCATATTGTGTAAGTGGTTAACTTACCTTGTGATCTACCATTTTGTCCATCTGAATTCTAATCATGGGTTTCAAACCAATATGAGTATGGTGGTTTTTTGAGTCCTCATATTGTGTAAGTGTTTAATTTACCTAGGGTTGTCCACAAAAAACCAATATTCGACCCACCCGCAAAAACCGACAGATTTGGCCCGAGAACTAGCCGACTAGATGCCGGTGACGGTCAGCAGCAGGTCTCCGCCTCCAAAAATTGTAGACGGCGGGTCGGTTGGCGGGTTTTCTCCCCCAAAATCTAAAAAACTTGAACCGACCAGCGAAAACCCATAATCCGGCAAAAAATTCTAGATACCGGCAAGCAAAACCCAAATTCTGGTGAGCAAACCCAGATTTTGGCAATAAATTTCCATATCTTGGCTAAAAAATCTAGATTTAGGAGATATTTCATGTAGATCTAACGAAACTTTGACCAGATCTAGCAAAATCTCATAGAATCTAGTGAGATTATCGCCAGATTTGGCGAAATCTCATAGATTCTGATGAGATTTTCACCGAATCTGGGTTTATCTCGCAGTTTCCTCATCGTTTTCTCAGAGCTATAAGGCTGACCTGTAATACCCCAACTTAATTGCACATTTAATTTTATGAGTTTATATGTTTGTTATTATCTTAATTAAGTTAAGTGCATAAAAACTTTGATATTGTGATATTATAAAACATATATGCTCTTTTAATGTTGTAGAGAGAAATTTTATAAAGATAAGGATATGTATATGTGTGTATATATATATATATATATATATATATATATATATGCAAAGTTATTTTGTCTTTGGGCCTTTCTTGAAATATAAGATTATATGGGGTGAAAAGTGCAAATGCCAAAATATTGGAAAGGTGGGTCTTAGTCTTCTTTTTCTCCTTTGCATTAAACGTGCCCCACAAAGTCTTCTTTCCTTATCTTCTTGGCTGCATCAGACTGACAGAAAGTCCAGCTTCTTTTTCTTCTTTCTCTCCTCCTTTTCTTTGCTCCTTTGTTTCTCTTCTTTCTTTGCTTTCACACGGCAAGACTACTCTCTCCCTCTTTCACCAAAATAACATATATCTCACTCTAAAGAAGGAATTAAGATCCTAATACTAAAGTTTCAGCTTCAAAGTTGGAGGTAAGTAATCAAAACCTCATTTGATTTAAGAGTATTTTGATAGTTTAATTGTTTTCCTTCTTTATTCTCTAATCTTATTTTAGAAGCTGAAATTGTGTTTCTGTTTTAGTAAGTTGAAAGATTGATGGTTTTATGGTCTATTGAATGCTTTATAACTTATTTTAATGTTTATAATATTGTTATAAAAATACCCAAATGAAATGAAGATCAATTGCATTTAATTGATGATTTTGTAAGAACATGCACTGAAGCTGTCACTGTGACAGATTTGGGGTTTACACCAAGAAAATTATGTATTAAATTATTTGCTGTGAATTAGGATGCTAGGAGTAGTTTTTATGAATCCTAAGACACATATGGTTGTTATGGAATTGGTCTCACTGCATTTGGATTAATACAAAAATAATGGTTTAATTTCTAAGTTGCATGAATTTCTGTCAGGACAGATTTGAGTACATTGCCTTGTACGATTTTTAATAAATCATGGTTTTATTCTTTGACTCTGAAATTTATAGGTATATACTAGACATACAGGGGAGTAGCTCTGTAAATTTTCATGACGTTTGGATGTGTTTAGATAGCCCATTTGTATTTTACAAATGAGGCAATAGCTGCTGAAAGGAGCAGTAAACAGAGAAGGATAACTCTAAATTTGTGGATTTAATTTTGAAGTTAGGGTGAATGTTTTGAGCTATAATTTAATGTGCTTATCTTATGGTATGTTTAGATCATAGAGGAATTTTTATGCCTTGGTTTCTCTATGTTTTGGTATGTAATGTGTATGATAATTGTACCTTGTTCTTGGGGTGACTCTATGTGATGGGAATTAAGATTTTATTCAGTTTGAGAGTTAGGTTGTGTTTGAAGTTTAAGTTTATATATTTAGGAAGAGTAGTTAGTAATAAGTCTTGGTTTTTCTTTTAGGTGACGAGAACGAGAACGTGGACACTTGAGCTCCTCTTGTACAAATCTCTCGCTTCTTCTGTTTTCAGGTAAGGGAAATGCGACGTGTGCATTTGATAAGTATAAGGACTATTTATAAAATTATTATGCATCAAAACCGTTTAATTAATGATATTACATATAAGCACGATTTAAGTAAAGATTTATATTTGTGACTTATTGAATCCTATCTATACGACAATTTTAGCATATTGATGCTATTACCCATATCACGAATGTAATGTTTAAAGACTGAAATGGATATGCTATTGTTATGACAAATTTAATTAAAAATATAATATCTGAAAAATATAGTTTTCAGTTATTCCATTGTTATGATCTGAACTCAGCTAGTAGAGGTTATAGTACTAGTATTTCCATGGAAATTTCTGATTGGCCATTAAAAGTGGGACTGGTTCTGCTGTTTAGGTTGATTCATGTTAGTATTAAGGTAAACTTGATATTAACATGCCAGTCATGCTCTAAATTCTGAAGTACAGATTTGGGTCGTGACACGACCGATCCGTCTGCTACCTGTTGAAGTCCGACTCCGACCAACCCGTTTACTTCGGCGGTCGGTAGTGGGTGAGATTTTTCAAGACCCGATTCTGTCTGGATGGTTCCGGATTGGGCACAAACCTGACCTGGACCAACCCATGGACAACCCTAAATTTACCTTATGATTGACCATTTTGTCCATTTGAATTTTGATCATAGTTTTTAGACTCGGACTATACCGCTAGATCTGACCGGGTTAACTGAAAACCGACCTAGAGACCAATTTTTTAAGCCCAAGAATTGGACATTACACTAAAGTCCATATGAACCGCAGGTGAACCATCCGGCTTCTAGGACCGGACATGGTTCAAATATGGTTCAAATCATGAACAATATTTGTAAAAATATGTTAAAGTTTCAAATGGTAGGAATAAAACCTGGGCGCACGACTACCACATCCACAAACACTGATCACCAAGGCAACAAAGCTTCTAATGCACTAAAATGAAAACATATTACTTTTAACTTAAGTTTGGAAAAATTAGATACATTAAAAAAAATTCAATTTTCTAATTATAAAACAAATTTTTTGATATATAATTAAAATTATAAATATTTTATTGTGACTAATATACTTAACATTAAAAATCAAAATTATTTTATTTTTTAAGTAATATTTTTATATTTGGAGGATTAAGAGTAATTATACTTTTATTTTTTTGTGTTGTATTTTTTTATATATAAGTTGTGAAAATGAACTTGAAAATTATTTAATTTCTCTATTTCTTGTTCCTTTTAATCAAAATTACTTGTTTATACAATTTCGTTATATTATTTTGTATTTATTAAATTATTAAATTAATTATGACATCATCATGGTCAGACCTCAATCAGACCCTGGTGCAACTTTAAAATTCTTAAACCTCTCTGTTTTACGATTCAGGTCTAAAGACCATGATTTTGATTAGTATATTTTATACAAATTTCATCTTGATTTTTATTTTAAAATTTTAGATTCATGGCCCATTTTGGAGCTAAGGAATTAAAGGAGGGGCCCATTTTCATGAATTAAAACAACAAAACCAAAAACTGCTGAACTATTTGGGAGGTTGCTAGCTCACTGTCTTACAGAATTATTGAGTTTGATATCATTTGTTGAGAATTTATCATTAAAAGTTTTTTATGTGAGATCTTGATGATATGATACATTAACGTAATATTAACCTTTTTTTTCTTTTTCTTTTTCTTTTGGAGAAGAACCTTGACTTCTTTTTGTTTCCAATATAACCCTACTGACCAATTTGCTCCACTAAGTCCACCATTTGAAAAAAAAAATGAAAAATATTAAAACTAAAGTGAGGTTGAACAAATTAGATAGAATGAATAAATTGAAAATATATTAAAGGTAAATGATTGTTATGAGAAACGTGGAATTTACATGATTAAATTGAAAATTTATAAAAGTTAGAATGTGTAATTTCACTAATTTGTAATTTTGTCATTATTATGTCAATCACTTAGTATTTTTATTATTATCCTTTCACAAATGTATTGTGCTAACAAAGAAAATTTATCATTTGTATAAAAGCCTTTCACTGTCAAGAGTATTGTAGTTCAATTGATTAACACGTTCTAGTTTTGTCAATGAAGATTGGAGACATCTATGTTTAAATCTCAGGGTAATTACACTAAATTCACCTGTGATTCGGCCTGAAATCACTTTGCCTACCCGTGATTTAAAAAGTGTCACTTTACCCACCTAAAGTGTATTTCGTTTGTTCTCCATAACCCACCTTTGTTAAAATCAGGAGTAAATAGGTATTTTTGTTCAAGTTTTATGTGTCTCTCCTTCCAAAACAAAAAATAGCACAAAAATGTAGGAGAAGCAAGATAAAAAAGTGGTATAGGAGGTTGTTCTTTGTGGGGACATGTCTGTGAAGGGAGAGGTGTAAACAGAGGAGGTCTTTAGAATATATGAGAAAGAAAGAGAGAGAGAGAGATTGGAATGTGACTATTGGAATAGAGAGAGGAGACAGAAAAACCAAAAGAAATCCTAGAATTCTTGCGGCTCAAAAATGTTAAATTTGCTTTCTTTTTTCTATGGTTTTGTAGACAACCTCTTTCGTTCCTCAATTATAATGCATATCTTTTGCGCATGTGTCCCCCGAATGATGAGCTGATTAAATGATATGTACAACTCCCTAATCTCTCTCTCATACAACACATCTTTTTCTTTTTTTTTTTTATTCATAGTTTTAACGGTCAATTTTTATTTTAAGTGCATTTGAACCAGCCATCTTTTCCCTTTTTCACAAAATCCTCAATTTTTGAAAGTTATATAAAAAAGATCAAGTTTTGTCCCTCAAGCTCCTTCTAATTAAACTTAAAGAAAATTGCATTTTATTTGAAATATATTGGTAAGCCCTGGTCCCGAAGCAAAGGACAAAAACAAAACAGAATGGTGGGAGGTACATTTTCGGGGCAGTGAACACACACCTCCCACATGAACCAAGTCCGACGTGCCCTCCTTTGCACAGTTTTTTTTGTCTTGGTTGTCATTCCACTGCTCCAGCAGGGGCAGTAGAGGATAAGCAAACAAAAACGGTCGGTAGGGGGGTGGTTTTTGAATTTCGAAAAAAAAGAGAGGGTAGACCATATAAGGCCGGGAAAAGAAAAAAGGGAGGGGAAGAACAGAGTAAAAAAGAAAAAAGAGGAAAACAAGGGGACATTTTTTTCGTTTTCCATGGGATTCTAGAACTAGGATGGATTCATCTTTTTCTCATCACCAAAAATCATTTTCATTACACCTCTTTGCATTCTAATCTTCAAAAAAAGCTTTAAAAAAAAAACACAAAAAGAAACATTGAGATTGAAATTTCTTGGGAGAAAATCCGGTCCTGAGGGGGGACAAATCCCACACTGTACACAGCTTTTTCTAGCATCTCTCTGTCAACCGTCGCCGGTGGAGCATTGCGCGGTAGGGGATCATCCATCAGAGAACGCTGTTGTCGTCACCGTTCGTCTCAGTGGAGTCCCCATCAAACTCGTCCAAGGGTGCTGGGTATGTTTTCAACCTTCCCACTTTTTTTTCTTTTTTCTTGCATGTATCAATTGTTTGAAGTTTGCTTGCCTTGCTAGGTTTATTCCTTTCAGTCTGAATGTTGAAGCTTGGCTATCTTGTGAACATAGAACAGAACTGGGATGTAAGAGCATCCACAGCTGTGGAGCTAAAATTTTAGCAATTTAGTTCCACAAAAAGTTACTTTATCTATTTTACCTACTTACTTTACAAAACATGCTGCAGTAGTGGATCTATTTTAGCTTTCAACACAATAAAATAATATAAACATCACAATAAAATAATACATCTACTACAATAAAACATCAACCTATATTATTTTAATTAGAAAGCTGAATAAAGAATTAATTTTTTTTTATAGCTTTGAGCTACAGTGCTCATATATCTATACATGAGCACTGTAGCAATTAAGCTAAAAATTTTAGCTATACCTCCACTGCTACAGGAAGGTTTTTGGTGTTTTGGTGGAGCTAAAATAGCTATATAGCTATTTAGCTCCACTGCTGCAAGTGCTTTAATAAAAGAAAGCTAAAAGCGAAAGAGTGGGGTTAAATCATGATTTCTTAAAAGGTGGACCAATGCTTGTGATGAAGACATGTTCCTTTTTTTTTTAAACACCGTAGCTAATCAAGTTGCCTAGACCCATGTTGTTCCCAACAACTTCCATGATTTCGGTTTCCACAAATCAAATAAAAAACATATACTTTATGTTTTACTACAAGTCAAAAGCAAGTTCTTGATTTCGGTTTCTACAAACAAGAATAAAAATACACTTTATTTTTTTTATCAAGTCTATGCTTTCGGTTTCCACAAACAGAAATAAAAACAAAATTTATTCTTTTACTTCAAATCAAAACTAAGCCAAAAGCTAATCAGATTTAGTCCCACTCTTTTCTTTAAAAAATTATAATTTCCCTAGTTCCTTAAAATGAAATGTTCTCATATTACTCAGATCATATCTTGGAAGAGCTCAAGCTCACACATGTTTTTTTTAGTAGTTGTTATATCAATTTCTTAACATGCTTGTCAATTTCTTAGTCATCATTTTGTTTTGTTATTATCTTGCCGCTTCTTTTTTATTATCGTTATCTTGTCTTATGATCTAGCTTTAGGCCACCATGCCATAAAATCAACTACTTGCTTGATTTGGTGTAATGAATTTGATTAATAATATTGTGCCCATTGAACGATTAATTGAACATCAAATAGTCCTTACTTATTTAGTAGAGACCTGCAGACATATCGAGCATGTGTGGGTGCCTCATACCTTCCCACGGTGTAATTTGACCCCCGAACTTGTCCTTGGTGGACGTAGACCGTTTTCCTTATTCATTGAGTCAATTAAATAAAAAAGAAAGGGTTTTTATTTCTTGTTTTGTTTCCCCTTAAAAAAATAATAAAATAAGTGGCGACTCCTCAACTTTTTCCAGACTCATGATTTTTCAAATAAAAAATACTCCCAAAATCAAAGCTTTCAATTTCCTAAAAACCCTCCCTGAGAGGCGTCACGTGGCCATGTCCACAGGTTTTCAAATCCAACTTTGCCTCAAGATTGAAATTTTCTTGTTTCAATAAGCTTTGGTAAGTATTCTAAGTGTTTTTTTTTTCCTTTCTTTCTTTATTTTTGATGGTATAGTTTGCAAATTAATTAGGGCTTTTTTTGTCTGCTTCTGTTTTGGTTTTGAATTTTCATCATTCAGATTGTTATTATATGGGAGTGTTGTGCTCATAGATCTTTTGCTATTTTTGGATGTTAGATAGCTATGTGTGTTAAAGCTTTGATTTTCAGGAACTGGGTTTTTTTCTTTTCTTTTTTTTTTTTGTTGAAAAATATTCATTTTTTGCAAAATTAATTATAATGATATATTTTTCGTTGATACCCATTTCAGATCGTGGTAAATTATAGTGATTTTGGGACAAAAGCAATTGTGGGTTTGGTTTAGAAATTTGGGATCTTGTGAAGGCTTTTTTTTTTGGATTGGGGGTTATACTATCTATAAAAAGTGGTTAAGTTGATGTCTAGATCATATACCAATCTTTTAGATCTAGCTTCGGGGAACTTTTCGGTAATGGATCCCGAAAAAAAGCGACTTCCACATGTAATGACCATACTCGAAGTTATTTCTGAGCTTGATGATGATCAGGCCAACAATGTGTTGTCAGATGTTCTATCTTCGGTGAATCGAGAAAGGGACTAATACCATTTTTTGATCTTGTTTCTCTTGCATTTTTGTACTATTTTTTGTTTTGAGAAGAGAGAGACATAAAAATTTGAGCAAAAATACCTATTTGCTCTTGATTTTAACAGAAGTGGGTTAAGGAAAACAAACGGAACATACCTCAGGTGGGTAAAGTGACACTTTTTAAACCACAGTTAGGCAAAGTAATTTCGGGCCAAATCACAGGTGGATTTAGTGTAATTACCCCTTAAATCTCCCTTCCTCCAACAATTGAATTAAAATAATAAAAAACAAAAACTTTCTGCTATTTGGATAGTTATGCCTTCTAAATCTATAATTGAATCGTGCTATAAAAGACATGCTCACAAACAAATGCACAATTAATTAGTGTAATGTTAATTATTAAATAGTTTGGAAATTTTTGCATGTATATGTTTAGGGATGATTTTCGAGATTATGCTGAGCTTTGTTTTAAGGAATTTGGAGATCGTGACAAGCATTGGATCACACTAGATGAACCATTGAGCTGAAGCTATGTTGGTTAGCATTGGGGGGGAGCACCACCAGGTCGGTGTTCTAGTTGGCAAAAATTAAAATGCACTGGTGGAGATTCTGGGACAGAGCCGTATTTAGTGTCACATAACCAACTTCTTGCTCATGCATCAGCTGTCAAAGTGCACAAGCAAAAGTATCAGGTTCCACGCACCAAATTGCTTTATGTTTATTTTACTACTTTCCCTTTTTGGTTGAAAATCGTACTCTATTCAAAAAACATGGTTGCACTTCACTTCAAACAAGACAATTTGAGGTACTTCATTTAAAAACTATTTGCAGTGAAGATTAACTTCTATAAATTTGCAAGTTAAACTTGTTTTTCATTGTTAGTAGCATTTCTCTTTTCTGATAGTGTGGGTTTGGATTAACTTTTTTGTTGAAAGCTTATGCATTAATTTGTTTAAAGTTAATATAGTTACATTACCATGAGTACTGTCAGAGTGTGTCTTTAAAATTAAGCAAGCTTTCGTTATGTGCAGGCAGTACAGGAAGGCATTATAGGTATAACCCTAGTGTTACACTGGATGGTACCATTCTCTAACGCGAGGCACAACCGTAATGCTGCGCTAAGAGCAATTGATTTCATATTTGGATGGTAAATATACTGAAACTGCATGACCTTGTTTTGGACGTCTATTATACCATTTGCTAGTTATTTACAAATAATAGAAAAAACCCTTTGCTAGTTTAATATGAAATGCCCAAAGAATTAAAATTTCATGGTTTCTGGCAGGTTTATGGATCCCCTAACCAGTGGTGACTATCAATATGGCATGTGATCTCTAGTTGGTGACCGATTACCCAAATTCACGAAAGAGCAATCCAAGCTAGTAAATGGGTCATTTAATTTCTTGGGCTAAACTACTATACTGCTAATTATGCTGCCTATTCGCATCATTCCAATACTGAAAATGCAAGCTTCTTGACAGATTCACGAGTTAATCTTTCTTGTACGAACTCAAACATTTGGAGCTATGATTCCATTTTTCTTATGTAACTCACACATACTAACAACTAACAAGATCATGCTTTTTTTCTTTTGTTATGGCAGCTGAGAGCAATGTGATCCTTATTGGTCCAAAGGTGCGTACGAAATTGAACATACATAAGATTGATGTATATCTCAACTCTCAAGATGGTTACAAAAGTTTGATTCAGGTTTTTTTTTTTTTTTAATTTTATTTTATTTTTATGCAAGTTTGAAATGGTTTAATCTTCACAAAGCTTAAAGATAAAAAAAAAAAAAAAAAAAAAAAAAAAAAAAAAATTATAATAACAATTTAGTTTGTTAGGTTTTAAGACTTTTAGGTTTAAATGTATTAGAACACTAATTTGTAATATTGACAAACCATGATCAAAACGTTTTAGTCTTGTTTAGACTGCCCAAAGTACATGTCTTTTATGTAAAGTTGGAATCGAGTTGCTACAGAATTTACTGTGCAATTCTGCTTGGCTCGATCGATCGAGAATTAGACTTGACTAATCCAAAGTCGTGCAGATTGTTTTTTCTACAGTTTTTTCCAACTCAGCCCAAGCCCGTTTTACATGTAGGGTTTTATGTTTTGCCCTAAGTATATAAGAGAAAACCCTAGCCACGTTTTTAGAGGTTGTTGATGCTGTGTGTGTGAATCTTTGTGTGAGATCTTAGAAGTGTTTGCCTTCACACATACTTAGGGTTATCAAGGATCAAGATTATGTCAAGAACTTGATAATCATTCAGTTGCTACATTAAGAGCTTAAAGATATACAAGCAGGAGTGCTTGTGCTTGCTGAGAATTCAAGAAGGAAATAGTCTGTGGACTCGGAGCTGTCATGTGGTTGTGATAGTAAATTTCCTACTTGAGATAGCAATAGGATGTTAGTGGTCTAAGTCGCTATTATGTAAATTTCAATTCTTTTATAGTGGATTCAGTTTTACCTTGAGGATAACTATGTTAAATCCTCCCTAGGTCTTTTACCAGTTGGGTTTTCTTGGGTCATCATATCACTGTGTTCTTTATTTTTCCGCTGCTTTGCATGATATGATATATTTGTGTTAACCTAGATTTACATAATTTACCTAAGTTAATAACTTGTCTAAATAACTAGGTTAATCTGATTGTTTTAAGGAATCTAAAAACGTTCATAGTTGTTTATTGGCAGCCTTATCTAAGGTAGAATGATAATGAAACAAGAGTAATTATGTGAGTCGAATGTCATTTATTAGATTTTGTGTGGTTGCATGGATTTTTAAGATTATTGAAATTTTAAAATGTCTAGTTTCTCATATTCTATTAAAAATTGAAAAGAATTAAATTATATAAAAGGTCAAGAGTTTTGTAATTCAACTAATTGACATCTTTTTCTATTTCAAATGGAGACAACGAGTTCAAATCTCTCCACCTCTAACTATCAATATATAAAACTAAAACAAAAAAAGATATTAAAAGAAAGATCGCTAAAAGTCTTTGCATTAAAAATTAAGGGGTTGTTTGGTAAAAGCATTTAAATACAGATTTTTTTTGTTTTGCAATATTTAAAATAGTGAGTTCCACACTTGAATTTATTGTTTGACTAATATTTTCTAAATACAGATTTCAAAAAACTGTATCTTATTTTCTTGATTTAAAACAGGATTTGAAAACGGCTTAGGGGTGTTTTCAGAATACAGAGAGTGTTTTTAATGACATAATTGCAAATAAATTGAAAATAGTAGACCCTTCATATTTGTCCAAAATCGTTTGTTTCTTAAATTTAAGAGTTTATCTTTATCACAAAGAGAATTTTCATTCTTTAAATTTGAAATTTATCATTTTAAAAAAAAAAACATGATGAGCTCTATTCCCCCATTATTATCCACACAAAAAAAGTACTTACAGATTCTACATTTTACTTTTTGTAATTATTATTTTTTTAAATCTCAAAAATAGAAATGGTCTCCCAAACAATTATTTTTATTTTTAGTATTTTGAAAATTGTACTTAAAAGTGGGAGCCAAACACATAAAATATACTCCAAAAATTATTATTTGAAAACTAGTTTCAAGTTCAATTTTTAGAAAATTGTTTTTATACTGTTTTGAAAACACTTGTAATCCAACTTAGAAATTGTTTCCAAATAAAAGCATTTTTAAATAGATCATAACTAACAAATAATGTATCTTTTAATGATTTTTATTTTGATTAAAAAATTCATAAATTAACGCCTTTTCATTAATCCTAAAAATAGACACAGTACAAAAAACGCAACAAAATATGAAAGGCCTTTTCACTAATCTTAAACGGATTTCTCAATCTCCTTTATTTCAAGGCATAATATTTCAAGTGGAAGAAAAAAATTTCATGTGATGGACATAAAATACAAATTAAATGGATTAATAAAAATAAGTTCTTTGAAGGGAATTGACCATTATTTCAGATGGATGAATAAGTAGCAACATCCCCCAGAATTTGATGAAAAAATTTTGGAGAAAAAAGATTTCCATTCCAAAATATGTAATATGGTTAACGAAAATACATATTATTATTTTTTTTTTTTCTGATTTGAAAAGACATATTAATTTGTGATAACCCTGGAGCTTTTGAGATTCCTTAATTTGGCGTTTGCAGAGAGTTCTCTGAAGGCTTCAATGGCGTTAGGGGTTTTAACTTTTAACCGGTTGTATCTTCTCTTTTTTATTTGATCGAAAACTGAATTATCTAGATGTATTGGATTTTAAGTTTTTTTTTTTTTTTTAGAAGCGGATTTTAGAGCATCCACAACCGAAAATTTCCTCCCGTCCTATTTTAACATCCCAAAAAGCTACTTTATTACTTATACTACTAATGTTACTTTATTACGTATCTAGTCTATACTATATATAAGAGGATTTCCCTCTTTCTACTAGATTTTTATGTGGTTCAAAAATACCATCATTAATGAAGGGTAATTTCATTTAGAAATAAGATCATAAATATCAAATAACAAATTCCATTTTGAATTCAAAAAGAGAATTCCTAAAATTTAGAATTATTTTCCCTTTACATTCAAAAAAGAAATTAGAGTTGATGCTTATCTCTAAAGTTTATCATTTTTATTTGTTTGAAAAATAAAAAATATTTTTTAAAATTATAATAGTTACAAATTATTAACATTAACCCAAAAAAATAGAAGAGCTTCTGAGTACGCGGGTCGGCGTGTGAGAGCGTGCTCAAAAGCTAGTAATAACAATATGCCACATTAACAATTATGAAAATCATTTTTTTAGAAATTTGATTAATCCTTCATCTTTTTTTTTTTCTATTTTTTATGTAGGGATAGAGTTAACGTGAAGGGATATTTTGCATGGTCATTATTGGACAACTTTGAATGGAATTCAGGAAAACCGTTCGGTTTGGCCATTGGTTTAAGAAATTCCTCAAGAAATAAGATGACAAATTAATGACTATGCTCATGTTGAACTATACTAGCGTTAGAACATATCCAAACGATTGACTTTAAGATCATTCCTTCTCTATTTTATGTTCTTAATAATGGCTATATTCAATTTAATAAAATAAAAATAACGTTATTGTTTACAAACTCAAAAATGTTTCTTAATTACAATTAAATTAGGATATACACACACACACTAGCCTCTGAGCACGTGCTTATATATGTGCTTAGATGCTTTTTTATTTTTTTGAGTAAAGGTTAATAATTTGTATTTATTATAATTTAAAAATATTTTTTTAAGACAAGTAAAAATGATAAATTTTAGAGATAAGTAGTAACTGTAAATTTTTTTGAACGTGACGGGAAAAAAAATCCTAAATTTTAGGAGTTCTCTTTTTGAATTAAAACTAAAATCTATTATTTAACATTTATGACCCTATTTCTAAATGAAGTTATCCTTCATTAATGAGAGTATTTTTGAACCACATAAAAATCCAGTTGAAATAAGAGAATCTTCTTATATATAGTTCTTTTATTTTTTTGAGTAAAAGTTAATAATTTACATCTACTAGAAGAGGAGAATCCTCTTATATATAGTATAGATATATTACATGCATATGTTGTTTGGTTTCTCCCATGGGCGAAGCCATGTACTTATCACTAAGATTAATCAATACGCATTCTCTTTTCCCTCATTAGATGTTGGCAAACAAAAATAGTAGTAGCACTTCACAAATTGTAAGTTTTTTGGAACACTTCTTAGATATTCTTATAATTCAAAGACAGAACTAGGATTTAAAGTTGGGGGGCTAAACATGAATAATTTATTTTCATGTGAATCCAAACTAATTTCTATTGAATATAAACAAAGAATCAACAAAAGAAAAGACATAAAATAATTGTTTCTTAGTAATTTAAACTAGACTAACCTCATCACACGCGCAAGGTGTGTGCGATGAGTTTTTGTTTTTTTTTTTTTAGTATCATAATTTTTCATTCATTCAAATTTAAGGGTCACACAATTTCTCATTAATATTATGCATTTAGAATTTATAAGTGGATAAAACAATTTGAAAATCAACAAGAGAATAGTCCTATTTTTTAGACAATGTTTAATTTAATGGAAGTTAGAACTGTATTTTTACTAGATTGTCTATTAGTTTTTTCTCCACTTAAACATAGAAGTGTAGGGGTATTTTTCGACAAAATAAAATGAGGATCCCAAACAGGAAAACTCCTTATATAGTAGTATAGACTATCTATTAAAATGGAATTCGAGGTTGTTGTTTTAATTCCCAGTAAATCATATATGATGGACTTATTTGTACATAACTTAGTTGCAATCTCTCTTTTAATGTTCAAAGTTATAGTCCGATAGAAAATCTTCTTTCATAATTAGAAAATCCCTTAAGAAATTTTGGTTGAGGATTTTTCAGAAATTGAGATATCGTCATTAAAGGTAGGTAATGTTGTATCACTAGCAATGACTTCTAAAATATTTGTATTCATTTTTGGAAAACTGATTAGTTTCAAAAAACAAAACAACTTTATAAACTATGACCATACGACTATACGCACAAGTGATACACAATGTTATAGAATCCTATATAAAAATAACATACAACTGACAACAAAAACAAATTTTAATAAACGAGTAATTCTTAGGTACCTCAGAGCACGAAAAATGGTGTTCTTTCTTCTTATATTCATGGTGAGGTCCACTCATTAAATTTATGGTAAGGTCCACCATGAATATGAGAGGAGTGAGTATCATTTCACTATACTCTATGACTACCTAAAAATTTTTCCTAATAAACAGTCTGCAATATACTTGGAAAAAAAGAAGTTAATAGCATATAAAACCATTAACTAATTGTGTAATACCATAAATAATTTAAAAGTAGGTTTTTTATTATTATAATAAGTTAAAAAGTAGTATTAAATATATATTGTTTTTTTTTTTTTTTTTGAGAAACTAAATATATATAGTTGAGTTCAAAAATTTGTCAAATTGTCCACTTTGCTTTTTATGTTAAATTGACAATATATTTTGGCAGACAAGACACTATTTTTAATACAATATTATTTATATTCCAATTTAATAAAAATATTTATTGTTGTAACTTGTGGTTAACATCCCACAGTTTTACTATTAGCTTATAGGCTCCTACAAACCACACACTTGGGGTAAATGATTCCACACACAAGAGTAATGGATCCATGTCCATTTATCCACAGAAGAGAGAGAGATATCAGATATGGAGGGAGAGTGATTATATTGGCGAGTGTGAGAAATGGCAGAGCAGTGGCTAGTATTCCATTATTCTTACTTTCTTACGTGACATGCGGTTGGCTTGGAAGTTTAATTGCTAGATTTCTTTCTCTCGTTCTTTATTTGTTATTTTTGGCGAATTTCTCTCTCTTGAGTATTACTGTTAGGAATTTCAGATTTGTAGAAGTGGGTTTGTATTTGTACTAAAAAAAATCGTTTCAGTGCGTAAGGGAAGGGGTCATGGGCTAAAAGAATAGGCCATGTAAGAGTATCTTCAGCAAATTTTCTAAATTTTTGTACAACTTTAAAAATAAACAGTGACTTTTACCTGTTGTCTCCCCACTTTTTCATTTACACTTTCTAACAAATTCTTCATCTCATTCTCTATCTCATTTAAATATTATTTTTTCATTTATTTTTTATTCTTTTTTTATCATCATTTATTTTTCCTATATTCATTCCCAACAATTATATTTTTCAATGAATAGTGTTATATTCACAACATTTTTCACAATACTTTCACAATAAAATTTATGTGAAAAGTTGTTATTAGTTTTAATTTAAACCTATCGTTAAAATTATATTTTTACTCACTAATATTAGCTAATAACAATATGTTACTTTAAATTTATTGTGAAAATATCGTGGTAGTATTTCTAAGTTGTATTTTCCTTTCTTTCTTTCTATCATCCACACGTTTCCTTTTTTTTTTTTTTTCTTTTTCTTTTCTCTTGATTTTTCTCCACCACACACGTATACCCATTATCTTCATCCTCTCCTTTTTTTCTCTACACTTTCCACTTGATTCCAGAACTCTTTGTGTCTTTCTTTCTCCAGCTCTCTTTCTCTTCTTTTCTTTTTTTTTTCTTCTTTTGCTCCTCCACACACGTTATCCTATCTCTACCGCCTCCCCGCCTCCCTCTTTTATTTTCTTTTTCTCTAAGAACATTCTAGCAGCTCTCATCATTCTCTCTTTTTTTTTTCTCCAGCTCTCTCACTTTTTTTTTTTTTTTTTTTAAACTTGATTCCAATTCGTCCCCAACACAGTCCAGATGGATCATCTTCATCCCAAAGCAGTTGGCACAGGCTGGAGCCGTCGCTCGTCTTCGTCCCCAATGTAGTCCAGATAGGTCAGATGGCTTCTGTCTTTTGTCTTCTGTCTTCTTTCTTTTTCTTTTTCTTTTTTCTTTTTTGCTTTTATTGTTATGATTTGATTAATTTTAAAATTTTGTTTTTGAGTTTGTATTCTGATAATCTGATTATGTGATGTTTGAGAGAGATTTTTGTGATTGTAGCCGTAGTGTTTGTAGCTGTATGAGGAGAGAGAAAGATTTTTTTTTTTTTTTAATTGAGATGTATGAATTTTTTAAGGGTAAAAATTCATTTGGAGTTGCTACAGTGTTTTCTAAATTAAGAAAATTACTGTAGCAACTTCAAAAAATATTTGGAAAAGTTTTGTGTTTAGAGAAGTTGTTAGAGGGTGAACACTAGGTGAACAGTAGCATTTTTTGGACTAAAAATAGAGATGGAGCATCTGCTAGAGATGCTTTAACCAATTTATTTTTGGGTCTTTGGGTTAATTTAGTGTGTGCGGGATCAGTTTTCATTCTTTAAGAAAAGGATAGGGGTGGGAGGCTAGGGCCAAATATAGTTTTTCTTGGGCTTATTTTCTAAAATCTTAAATATATATACCTACTATTTAATGTTTTTTTAAAAACTGGCCCTCCAACTTGTGTGTGGTATAGTCTCTAGATCGTCAGCAGATGCTAAATAATGAGCTATCGCAGTAGTTGTTTCTAAGATAACATAGATCTTAGCTCTCTTAAAAGATTCCCAAATTGATCACTCTAAACCTGCATTGTCATTTTGTGTCAAACAAGTTGCACTGGAAATTGGACAGAGTCCAGTTTTTCATGCGAAGACCAAGCATATAAAAGTGGATTGTCATTTAGTGAGCGATAAAGTCCAAGGAGTGATCAAATTGCTACATATTATTCTCATCAATATTCATAGATCCGAAGCTCGTCTTGAAGGGGAGTGTCAAAGATCAACAAAGAAAGAAGATAATGGTTAAACTACAACTGTTATAACTTGTTTGGATGGAGGGGGAGTAGAAGAGAGTAGAGAGAGGGAGAGTAATTTAAATTACCTTATTTGAATTTTTTTTAAGGGAGGAGTGGAGAGGGATTTGGAGGGGTTCTAACTACTTCTAATCCCTTATTTTTAATTCCTCCAAATTAGAGAGATTTGGAGAGAGAGCAGAGCATAGAAATGCTTGACCAAATGAATTACCAAATTTACCCTTACCATATTAATAAAATTATAAACCATGAAAACGCTAATTATTCTCATTCTCCTTACTTAATCTTAAAAACATTCAAACAAAATGGAGAATAGAGTAATACTACAAACACAGACTATTTTACAACATTTTTACAAACTGCTAACGTGGCTTTAGTAATTTTCAAATAATTATTGGTAAACATAAATGTGATGTTAGTAGTGGACCCACATTAGAACTAATAAGAATTTATCACATCAATAGTTTGTATAAATAGTTTGTGGTTATAGCACTACTCGTGGTGGATAACAATTCTCCTCTACTCTCCTCCTTTCTACTCCCCTCTCCCTCTAAACTTCCAAATATAGCATTAGTCTTTTCCTTAAATTATTTGTAGCTTCATATTTAATCATCCTACACTTGAGAGGTGCATGTTGTGTTAATACCCGTGGTTCTAGGATGTATAGTTTCTTAGGAAGGTAATTATTGGGGTACTCTTGAAGTGCCATAAATGTGTGTTTCCTCCTCTCACAAAACTGTGGGTCTTACTAATTAAATTTATAGTGTGACTCACAATTCATATGAGAAAGGAGAGTACGTATTTATTGTACTCCCGAAGTATTCAATAATTTTCCTTCTTAGGATTTGCTGTTTGTAACAGTTAGAGAAATTTTCTAAATCTTATGGATTTTGATAGGAAAAAATCTATCTTGGAGGATATCTATAATTTTACGTACAATGTCAAACAATAAGTTGAAGGACAGCTTTGATCACTAAAATTAGCGTGTCCTTTTCTATTTTTTTCCTTTCGGCTTATATTTTTTTTCTTTTCTAAATGAATTAGATATGCAGTGCAGATCAATTATGGCTTTTCAAGGCTATCCAGTCTTGGGCCTTCTAGTTCTTCTTGGCTTATTGATTAATGTCATTGCTGATTCACCAAAATTTGACGTTTCTTCACTCAACCGGACCAGTTTTCCAAGTGATTTTATTTTTGGGACAGCATCATCGGCTTATCAGGTAATTAAGTCACAATCTCCTCTGTTAATTTGTATCATAGTATTTCTTCAAATGTCATGAGATGTCAAGAATATGATCAATATTATTATGTGCATATATCTGTTCTTTCGAATTTCCAGTATGAAGGTGCAGCACATGAAGATGGTAGAGAACCAAGCATATGGGACACTCTCACTCATGAACATCCAGGTCTCTTTCTTATAAACTTTTAGATTTATAAAATTTATTATGAATCATTATTTATTAAATTTAAAGGAATACAAAATAAGGAGATTTTGTAATTTGAAATAATGGTAGGTAATAAAACAATGTAAGTATTGGACCCAAATAACAACTAGTAACAACTTGCATCAAAGGCATTGTTGTGAAATTACATAGAAAAGATTACATACACATTTCCCTAACTGCCCATCTTTTCTGAAGCGGCTTTCTCGATACAAAGAAAAGGCCTTGCCTGCATGCATACATACATACATACATATAGATACACACACACAAATATCATTACATTAGTTGTTTATAGGAATTTACAATTACAACAAAAGTAATGCTAGGATACTGCAACTTTTACTACATGAATTTTTTTTTTTTTTTTTTTTTAAAGAGAGAGAGTTTCAACCTATAGTGTCTGCTTCCAGTACCAGCGCTTTATCATCAGGCCGAGACACAAATTACCAAAACAAACTTATGTATCACCCAAACATATCTCAAAAATTCATTTATTAGGTTGTTGAAATCCACCAATCACATACATTGTCACATTTGTTTATAAATTTTATGTAAACTTTAGGGGTTTAAAATTATAACAAAACAACTAAACTTAAGGAACCTACAACTGTTACAAATTAATTTATTGATTTGTAACGGATAGTTTGGAGAGAATTAATGGAGTGATATTTGGTGGCCTATTAGAATTTAAATTAGACTCATTAATTGAAGTATTAGAATTTGAATTAGACTCATTAATCACTTTATTATCAAAATTGATTCATTTTCAAATTTAGAAGATCATTTTTCTTACCTTGAGAGAAAAACAAAAAACAAACAAACAAAAAAAAGCATAAACACAAACAAACAAACAAACACTATGCATGCACCACCACGTACCCTTAGTGTGGTGGTCACTTCACAATTATAAGTGCTTGTAGAGTGTGGAGAGCGAGGGCTAGGCTTCAAGCCTCTAGGAGCAAGCTCCATACATATATACACTTAAATTAGATTAGAGTAGAAATTCTATCTTGTAAAAAATAAAAAAAATATTAAAAATAAAAAAAATAAAAAACCTATGCGTGCTAATATAAGGATGGAAAATTGAGATAATTTCGAGGATTTCAGAAGTTTTGGACCAAGCAAAATAGTTGCTCAATTCTCTGTACAAGCAGTGGCATTATAAATTATTTTTGCTTCTTGTTTTACACCGTGACTGTGCCTTGACATGTTTTTTTGCGGAACCAGCTCTAGGGGGGCTAGAATATACACTTTGCTTGACAAAGCTTCTATATATTGTGAAAACCTGTGGGCGAAATTAGTATTGTAAAGGTCATGCAAATCATCATCTAGCTTGTGAAAATGTATGTGTAATTTTCTGTGTCTGAAGGCTTACTGTATTGGAAAATAACAAAAAGAAAATTATGTTAAATGACATATTCAGTAAGGCCAAACGATGAACATGTCAAAATTAGTAAGGAAAAATACCATCTTTCCATAGAAAAACTAGGAAAATAAAGGTAATGAATGTTGTAACTATTGACAAACCATTCTGCATGGATGGTTGGCCACCTTTAGATATATAATATTGAATTTAAACCATGAAATAATTCATTTCAAATTAGGAGGATCTTAATGTCATGTGTTTAGTTAAGACTCTTGTAGGTGAATTGACTGATATTTGTTGGAGTCCAAATGAGATATTTAGATTCAAATTCCCTCTCCTCCAATTATCAAATTATCAAATAAATTTTTTTTATAAAAAAAACAATTTGTTTATGATCATTTATGGATCATAAACTAAATGTTTCAATTTGTCGTTATTAGTATAGTATCTGAAGCAAACACTTATGGTCTAATTTTTTTATGGGAAATTATAGTCTAAATTGTCTAATTCAGTAAGGCAATACTCTTTTTCTTTTTCTTTTTTTTTAATACAATAGTAAGCCAAGACTCATTCATGACTCACGAAATTGGACACTATGTTGGTAATAATAAAAAAAAAACACTCTCTCTCTCTCTCTCTCTCTATATATATATATATATATATATATATATATATATCCTTTGCCTGATTTGAATATAAGGGAACTCATTGTCGTACTGGGAAAAGTTAAATCCATAAATCTTAAAATTTTTAACAATAAGTTACTAGATTTTTTACATTATTAATATGTTAAATAAATATCAAAATAACATTAAAATGTATATTTTAATATTTTTAACAATAATTTGTTTATATTTTGCTACATTGTTAATAAGTTAAATAAACATCAAAATTATTAATAATGTTTATTTAAATATTAATGACCTAACATTATCTACAGATTCTACACCATTTATTTTGTTTTAACAAGATCTATGACGGATATTGAGAATACTTATCTATAGAAATTATAAATAAAATAGAAAAGAAAGAAAGAAGAATAACAATGTATACAGTAAAGCTTCACATTCCTATCTTTTGGTATTTATTTTTCTTCATCCCCCCCCCCCCCCCCCCCCCCCAAGAAATATGTTGTATATGTTATAGTTGTGACTTGTGAGGCTTAAGTACTAGTTCCATTTCTCTTAGGGCTCTAATTACTAGTTCTTAAACAGTAAAAAAAAAGAATCCTATGTTCTTCTCTAAAAACATTATTAACATACAATGAAATTGCAGAAAAGATAACGGATGGAAGCACTGGAGATGTAGCTAATGATCATTATCATCGCTACAAGGTATTATGTAAATCAGAAAGAAAACCACTCATATTAATTAGCTCCTAATTATCAAAAGTCTTATAGAACAATTGTATAATTTTGTTGTCTTTATAAGGAAGAAAAAGTTTAGTTACAAAATTGATTGTAGCCTAATGTTACAATTTTACTCAATAAAATGAATATTACTATATATTTTGAAAATCTAACCGTTAAATTGCATGTTTTTTTAGCTCTTAATACAAATATCAAATTTTGTATCAATCGGATATTATTTACTATATGATCTACAAACTTATATTTTATGTAAAATTTTAAATTACAAAAACTTGCAATTTATACAATTTATTGATGACATAGATATTGATTTTTAATTTTCAATAAATTTTGCAAGTATGAAGAATATAAGAAGAATATGTGATTCAATAGTAGATTTGTCAAAACTCACATTCAATATAAAGATATTGAGAAATGCTCTAGCTTAAGGCTACAACTAATTTTGTAGCTAACCATTTTCAGGGTCCAATTATGTTTCCCACATGTGCTTATCAAAAAACAAATTGACACATGCTTTTTTTCTAATTATTGAGCATATCTAACCAAATACAAGATAATCACAATATAAGAAATCCTCATTTCAGATTTTTCCAACAATTTGCTTTGTGATTATACATTGTAGGGAGATGTTCGGATTATGAAAAAGATGGGCTTAGATGGATATAGATTCTCAATCTCATGGTCTCGAGTATTGCCAAGTAAGATTATCCTTTTCACAATCGCATAAAAAGGTTAGATCCATCCAATGACAACAACATAAAATGAGTACATCAAGTATACACATCTTAGGCTGGAATGAAATTGCTATTGTTTTGTGATCATATTATGTTCCTAACAATCTCATTTTTGGGACTCATTTCAGAAGGAAAACTATCTGGGGGTGTGAATAGGGAAGGAATCAAATACTACAACAAACTAATCGATAAGCTCCTAGACAGAGGTCATGAATGATTCTTATATTCCATCAGATGTCACCAACTTATCATGCATGCGCTATTAATTCATTGTTGTCTGCTATGATTGAATGCAGGTATACATCCCTTTATTACCCTCTTCCATTGGGATCTTCCCCAGGCATTGGAAGATGAGTATAGTGGTTTTCTAAGTCCTCATATTGTGTAAGTGATTAATTTAATTAACTTATGATTGGCCATTTTATTCATCTAAATTCTAATTATTATACTTTCCACAATTTTCATCGTGATGCTTATGATGTTTAAAATTTAAATTGTTGACCCATTTTGAAGATAGGGAATCAAAGGGAGGCCCATTTTTTTGATGATGATGATGATGATGATTATTATTATTATTATTATTATTACTTAATGACTTATTTGTGAAGTTGTTAGCTCATTGTCTTACAAAGAATTTCTAAGTTTGATATAATTTTTAAGAATTTATCATTTATATTTTTTTATGTTAGATCATGTTATGATACATTAACTTAATATTAATCTACAATCTCAATAAGACACTTAACTTCCACACGTTTTTAATATTGTCCCATAATGAGTTATTTGATTTCTTTTTGTTTCCAAAATAACCCTTCTGTCCAATTATTTGCTCCACTAAAATAAAATCTATTTTAGAAATGAAAAATATTAAAACTAACTATGAGATTGGAAAAAAATTAGATAGAGTTACTTAGTTGTAAATATATTAAAGATAAAGAATTGGAATGAAAAATGTGGAATTTACACGATTGAGTTGAAAATCAGCAAAAGTTAGAAAGTGTAATTTAACTAGAATTATTATTATTATCCATTCACAAATGTATTACACTAAAAGAGAATTTTTAATTTACGTAAAAAGCTTTTCACTATCAAGATTTTTATAGCTCAATTGGTTGTCACCTTCTAGAGGCTGAAGAGTGGAGGCATCAAAGTTCAAATCCCCCTTCTCCCAACTATTACATTAAAAAAGAAAAAGAAAAAAGAAGTCTTTTTCTATTTGGATAGGCCTTCTAGTTTCATAGCTAAATCATGCTATAAATGATATGCTCACGAACAATGCACAATTAATTGGTGTAATGTAAGTGTTAAATTGTTTTGATATTTTTGCATGTATATGTTTAGGGATGATTTTCAGGATTATGCTGAGCTTTGCTTTAAAGAATTTGGTGATCGTGTCAAGCATTGGATCACACTAAATGAACCATGGAGTTACGTCAATGGTGGTTATGTTACAGGGCAATCACCACCAAATCGATGTTCTAGTTGCACCGTTGGAGATTCCGGAATAGAACCATATTTGGTGTCACATTATCAGCTTCTCGCTCATGCATCCGCTGTCAAAGTGTACAAGCAAAAGTATCAGGTTCCACGCATGAAATTCTTTTATATTTATTTTACTACATTCTTTTCCTTGAAAATTGTACCCCATTCAATAAACATGGTTGCATTGCACTTGATAGAAGACAATCTAAGATACTTCATTTAAGAACTATTTGCAGCGAAGATAAAATTAGATAAATTTGCGAGTTAAACTTGCTTTTCAGTATTAGTAATTTAGTAAGCATTTCTCTTTTCCGTTAGTTTGGGATTGGATTAACTTTTTGTTGAAAGTCTTATATATTAATTTGTTAAAAGTTGACAAAAAAATAATTACATTAGCTTGAGTGTGTCTTTAAAATTAAGCAAGCTTTCGCTATGTGCAGGAAGTACAGAAAGGCATTATCGGTATATCCCTAAATGCACCCTGGTTTGTGCCATTCTCTAACTCGAGGGCCGACCATGATGCTACACAAAGAGCCATTGATTTCAATTATGGATGGTAAAACTACATGACGCTTTGTTTTGAATATATCTATGGCACTATTTGCTAGCTATTTACAAAGAATAGAAAAAACCCTATGCTAGTTTAATATAATAGGTACAGTAAAGAAATAAAATTTCATGGTTTGTTGTAGGTTTGTGGATCCCCTAACCAATGGTGACTATCCACATAGCATGCAATCTCTAGTTGGCAACCGATTACCCAAATTCACTGAAGAGCAATCCAAGCTTGTAAAAGGATCATTTGATTTTCTTGGGTTAAACTACTATACTACTAATTATGCAGCTGATGCACCCAAAGCTGAAAACGCAAGCTACACTACAGATATGCGAGCTAATGTTTCTGGTATGAACTCAAACATTTGGAGCCATATGATTTTGATTTTGTCACGTAAATCATTAGTACTAAGAAGACCCTGCTTTTTTCTTTTGATGTGGCAGCTAAGCGTAATGGGATCCTCATCGGTCCAGAGGTGCGTATGAAATTGAACATAAATAAGATTGATAAAATCTCAAGCAAGTTACAAACTTACAATAGTTTGATTCAATTTTTTTTTCTTTTATGCAAATTCTGAAATGGTTTAATTTTCACACAACTTAAAGATTTAAAAAAAAAAAAAAATTGACATCTTGAGACAATGCATAAAAAAAAAAAAAAAAAAATCAAATTTCTTAATCAAATGGTAAATATACTGGTTAGGAAAGCTTCACACACACATATACTTAGATTAGGTTAGAGTAGAATTTCTATCTTGTATATAAAAATAAAATAAAAAAGATTATTGAATTTTAAAATTTCAAGTGTCATATTTTATTAAAAAATTGAAAAAAAAATTAAAGGATATAAAAAGTCAAAAACCTTGTAATTCAACTAATTGACATCTCTTGATTCAAATCACTTCACCCTCAATTTTTAATGTATAAAAAAATAAAAATTAAAATAAACAAGGATATAGAAGGAAAGATGGCTAAAAGTCTTTGAATTTAAAATAAATAAAAAAAGAACTTTGTTATCCAACTATGAAAATTTTTCCAAATAAAAACATTTCTATATAGATCATTAAAAAAGAAAATTGTCTTGTAATGATTTCAGTTTGATCAGAAAAGTCCATAAATTAATCTGACGACAAAGAGGTAAATCCATGTTCTAAATAATTCCAAAAATTATAAAAGTAACAAGAAATCATATTCTAATTAAAGAATTCCAAAAATTATAGTTGCAGCACTTCACAAATTGTAGCATTTGTTTTTTTGGGAACCCTTGTGGTATATTCTTATATAACAAACTTCATTTTCTTTAAGAAGCCGTTACAAATTCTCTAAGCTCTAGATTTTGATATTTACATATGTTAACGCGCGTCCTTTCATTAATCCTAAAAATAGACACACACAGCGTACGAAAAATGCAATGAAATATGAAAAGCCTTTTCTAAATCTCTTCTCTTAATTCTCGAAACCCATTGCCTCAGACTAACCAAACCCTTGAATGCCAGGAAAAAAAAAAAAAAAAAAAGTTCATTTCCGTGGCATAATATTTCAGGAAGATGAAAATTATTTGATTTGATGGACATAAAATACAAATGAAATTGATTAGTAAATAGTAAAAACAATTTCTTTGAAAGGAATTGACCACAATGTCAGGTTGATGAACAAGTAACAACATTCTGTAGTATTTGAAGAAAAAGATATCTATGGGAAAATATATAAATCCCTAATGGTTAACGAAAATACATTTTTTTTTTTTTTTTTCCTGATCTGAAAAGACATATTAATTTGTGATAACTCTGGAGCTTTAGAGAATCTCGGACAGCTTCTCCTACCGGTTGGTGATTCCGATGAGTTCTTCAATGACTTCTATTGCAATGGGGTTTTAACCGGTTGTTTCTTGTCTTTTTTTTTTTTTTTTTAAATGAAATTTCAGGCGGCTTCATCATGGCTACATGTCTATCCAAGAGGAATTCGAGACATTCTATTATACACAAAGACAAAGTTCCATAACCCACTAATTTTTATTACTGAGAATGGTAATTATCTTTTAAACTTTTCAATTATGGTCACATAAAGTTAAGTTACTAGCCTTAGAAGTATAAAATTTAAAAGGAATGGTAGCTTGATTTCCATTTGAGTCTAAATATTTGCCACTATGTTATAGGCATTGATGAGTTCAATAATGCTACATTGTCACTTAAGGAAGCCCTTGTGGACAACTTTAGAATTGATTATTATTATCGCCATCTTCAGTATCTTCATAGGGCTATCAAGTAAGCAGCGAAGACTTCTCTCTTTCAAATTTAATACTAATATGACTTTATTACTACTAATAACAATATGTCATATTAATAATTATGAACATTGTTATGTCTAAAGCCCAATTGATCTTTTTTTTTTAATTGGTAGGGATGGTGTTAACGTGAAGGGATATTTTGCATGGTCATTATTGGACAACTTTGAATGGAATTCAGGTTACACCGTTCGATTTGGCATCAACTTTGTAGATTACAAAAATGGATTGAAAAGATATCCCAAACTCTCTGCCCGTTGGTTTAAGAGATTCCTCAAGCCATAAGATGACAAATTAATGACTGCTCATGTTGAACTACATCGTAGAGAAGACTTTAAGATCATTTCTTTTCTATTTTATGTTCGTTAAATAATGTATATATTTTCTTCTAAAAAAAATGTATGTATTCAATAAAAGATAATGTCACTCTTTACAAACTCAAATTTTCTTAATCAACTTACTATTTCTTTTTCTCCCTTGGGCAAAGCCATGTAGGTTTTTTTTTTTTTTTTTTTAATGAGAAACAAGCCATGTAGTTATCATTATGATCAATCAGACTCTGTGTTGAGGCCAAGGAATTAGAGATTTAATTGGACCAGGTGTAGTCCAATTTGAGGCCCAAAAGCATAATTGAGAATCTTTGTGAATCACCCATTTGGATCCTTTCACAAAAATAGGCCACCCAGCCTTAATGGTTGTCCAATCACTTACAAGACCTAGTGATCTGGCCTATACTTCGCTATGGTTTGGATCACATGGGCCAAATTTTGCAGATAGCACTCAACACCAAATGGAATCCTTTCGTGGTGAATTCATTGAGCTTAGCTGACATTACAGTGTTTCTAGGTTGATAAGCTTTGGGCCCAATTCTTGTCTCTTCTCGATCACTCCAACATTCATCCCAACTAAGTAGGAGTTATCACTCTTTTAAAAAACAAAACAAACAAAAACTAGAAATTATTATGTTTTTTGTCACTTGTCAACATGGGTGTAGAAAATTCTTAAAGCACTTGATTCATCGATCGGCTTTATGCAGTCCCTATCTTACACAAACGAGTGGTAATTAAAAAAATATATATATTATAAGGAATGACCACTGGGTGTTGATTAGATAATTTGAATTGAAAATGTCAAGGACTTGTAAAAATAGCTAAACCAATCCTTTGAGGTTGAGCTTTTTTCATTTGCCAGTGGAACAAAGATGACACATACAACATATCCTAGGAAAGGTACCAACCACAGAAGAACATGACATCAAATTCATTTTTCTAAATTTATACCGTAATTAATAGTTCAAAGATCTTTTGTAGGCTAATCTAAGACTATATTGTTTAAGGATCTTCCTAAATTATGTAAAAGCATAAATATACTTTGGAATTAGTCGCTAACCCGTACGATGCACGAGAATAACTACTAAATGAGCTTGAAATGAGTTTTAGGAAAAAAAAAATTGTAGTAGTAAGCAAAAATTCATAAATTTTTTTTTTAAATAAAAAAATATATTGAAAGAAATAACACAAAGTTTCTATTGGCTGAAAATGTGCAAATTAAACGAAAAGGTATCTATTGAATAAAAAAGTGTCTATTAAATGACAATGTACCTATTGACTGAAAATGTACCTATTAACCTAAAAAGTACTTATTAAAAAATGAAAAGTCACAACTATTCAGCTGTTTATAAGCATTTATAAATATTATTAATTTGATTTTATAAGAAAGTATTTACATTCATAAATAGGATTACAATCGTATTAGTGGCTATAAAAAAAATAATAGTAATAAACTGTGAA
This sequence comes from Castanopsis chinensis, assembly GCA_032878915.1. NCBI lineage: Eukaryota > Viridiplantae > Streptophyta > Magnoliopsida > Fagales > Fagaceae > Castanopsis > Castanopsis chinensis. The sequence goes on from JAVQMG010000084.1 coordinate 2,464,200, forward strand.
AGAAAAGAAGAAAGAAATTCTAATTTTTGCTCCATCCTCATTGAAAACCTCTCTGACTTAGGCTGTGTTTAGTTGGGTGTAAAATATTTTCTAGGTGTAAAATAATTTCAGGTGAAAATATTTTCAAGAAAGAAAAATATTTTTAGGTGTTTGGTGGCATTTTAAAAAATATTTTGAAAAATATTTTCAGGTGTTTGGTTGTAATCTTGAAAATATTATAGAAAATACATTTTCTACTTGTTGCTTACATTTTCTCACATTTTTTCAGCTTCCAACACTAGAATTGTAACGTTAGGATTCAGAGAAACACAAAAGAAACAAAACTCAAAAAAAAAAAATCATGTAAACTAGGAGAGAAGATCGCGCCGCCTCGCAATCGCGCAATCACGAGGCAACGCGATCGCGATCTCGAAGAGAAGATCTGGGAGAGAAGATCAGGGCGAGATTGTGAAACAAAGCGACCGCCTCGCAATCGCAAGATCGTGCCGCCTTGCGATCGCGAGATCACGCCGCTTCGCGACTTCGCGATCGCGGCGCGATCAAGAAGGCGATGCCAGTGTAGGGGGTGCAATCTCGTTGGTGCCACCTTCTCTTTACTCTCTCTCTCTCTCTCTCTCTCTCTCTCTCTCTCTCTCTCTCTCTCTCTCTCTCTCTCTCTCTCTCTCTCTCTCTCTCTTTGCGTGTTCCTAAAATGGTTTGAAGTGAAAATTTTCACTTCAAACCATTTCCGGTCAAACCTTTTAATTTTTCGGTCAACGGAAGTGATTTTCCAGAAAACTCAATTTTTTATGCGCAACTAAACACACGATTTTATGTAAAACAATTTCCTGAAACCGTTTGAAGCTAAAACAAACACAACCTTACTTTGGAGTTTACGGTGGGAAAGTCTTCTTCATCTTCAATAAATTACATCAGCGCTTTGCAGATGAATCTCCAACATATTTGCATCTTGGCAAATAGGCAGCATGCTAGCGCCAACCACATCACATTCTCATAGATGAGTTTTTGAATCTCTTTTTCTCTCCTCTCTCAATTCTTTGGTCTAGTTTGCTATTTTATTTTATTTTCCTACTTTACTCTTCATCCCACTGTTCCAATGTGCAAGATTTGAAGTCCACTATCCAAGTCCCAAGGCAAGATTTTTTTTTTTTTTTTAACAGTTTTGAGATTACAATTTGCTTCAGTCACCAACTGAAGAGGATCTAATCCCATCCTTGAAAGTGAAACTATCACCACCTATCTACTTTCCCTAACCCCAAAATAGAACAAAGGGTAAAAGACTACATTCCCATTTGGCCGTTTCTCACAAGCCCCACGCTTGCCGGTTTGTTAAAAGTGTGTTTCTGGGTTGTAGAGGTTGGATGTGAGTGGTTTGTGGCAAATGGGTGGTCTGAGGAAGAAGATGTCTGTTGGTGGGTATGGTGGGTTTTCAGATGCAATGCTTTTCTGTTGGCTTGCCGTGGGTCTGATCAAGGAGGAGTTGGTAGACGAAGGCAGGGAAGAGAAGGCACAGTATCGTGTAAGGTAAAGGCAGAGTCTTCGTAAAAGAGAAAGGCAGAATCTTGTTTTAGAAAAGTTCAATTATGTTTTCTTTTATCTTTTTTCTTTTCTTTTCTTTTTTTAATACATGATATTTTTTGTGTAAGGGAGGATCGAACTCATAATCTTTTATTTGACTATAAAAGACTTTACTAATTAAGTTAACTGAAACTCACATACTAACTTTGACTTGAATGTTATAAAATCGAGTAATAAAAATGTGATTTCGCTAATATTTGAGAGAGACGCAAAAAAAAAAAAAAATACAATTTATCCCAAAAAAGACCCCAAATTCACATATTTGGAAAAATGCATTAACCAAATGCTGAATATGTACTAGGCAAGGCAGAAAGGCACGATAAGGATAACACTTGTGACATTTTGGATGGTGCCATTCTTTGGCTCGAGGCATCATCATAATGCTGCGCTACAAGCACTTGATTTTATGCTTGGATGGTAAGTACTGCTTGACCTTTGTGCTTTGATTGAACTCCATTGCTTACGAGTTTCAGTTAGTTTAATTGATAAAGTCTGTAATGGTTATATAAGAAATTTAAGATTTAATCCCCACTTACATAAAAAACTGATTGATGTCTTGGTTTAATAATAACTATTATTAAGAACAAACGTCATAAGTTAAAACTTGATAGCCTCTTGTGCTTTGTACTTAATTAAGAACTCTACAGTCAATGTAATTCATGATTGCCATCTATGTAAATATTTCCTAGACTAATAGTAGGTACAAAATTTCAAGATTTGAATGAATTATGATGAATATATTATCATAGGTTCATGGACCCCTTATAAATGGTGACTATCCACGTAGAATACGATCTCTCGTTGGAAATCGATTGCTCAAGTACTCGAAGGAGCAATCCAAGATTGTAAATGGGTCATTTGATTTTATTGGGTTAAACTATTATACCTCAAGATATGCAGCCTATGCACCTCAGCTTAAGGTTGGAAATGCAAGCTACCTAACTGATTCACTAGTGAAACTTTTAAGTACGTTCAAAATTACATACTCTACAACTCTCTCTGTAATGATAATGATTTGCTTACATGGCTCCTAATAACTAGACAATGATTTTCATTTTTTTTTTCATATTTTATTTTTTAGCCAAGCGAAATGGGATCCCCACCAAGGTTTTGAAACCCGGACCGTTTAATGAACCGTAAAAAGGAGAGATTCAAGGTTTTTAAGGTTGGACCGTGGTCGAACCGAGGTTGAACCGTGATGACGTCATAATTAATTTAATAATTATTTAAAATATAAATAAATATATTAAATTAGTAAAAATTGAAAATTTATCTAAAAATAAAGATAAATAATTATATACATATATATATATATATATAATTTTTGTTAAAACTCTTAAGTCATGACAAAGCTCATTTGAGCATCCAATAATTTTTATTTTTATTTTATGAGACCCAATAAAATAGTAAAGAGATAAATTAATCTATGACCAAGCCCAAGCTTATTTTTATTCTTAAGTCATGACCAAGCCCATTTTACAACCCAAACCATTTTTTTTTATGCCCAAGCCCGTTCGAATAATGAATAGTCCACCATCTATGAAGTAAAAAAAAAAAAAAAAAAAAAAACTATAGGAATTAGGATGTCCGGCCATTTAAACTTGAAGTGGTTGACAGTTGTATAAAAAAAAGGAGTGGTTGACAATTAAAGCTAATGTTGGTGGTTGACAGCAAACAACTTGGTGGTTGACAGCAAATCAAAAAGCAAACAAGGAAAGCTAAAAAGAAGAAGAATTCGCTAATAGAGAGAGAAAAAAAAGAGGACTCCATTTACCAAAAAAGAGGAAGAATCCAGAGGGAAAATGAAAAAACGGCAGCGTCAAAAACACAAAGAGAGATTGCGAGTGAGATAGAGAAGAAAAATAGGAAGTGGCGGTGCGATCTTAAGTGCGATGGCATCTCACGGTGGTTGAAGCTTCAGCCTTCAACAATGGCTGTAAGCATGTAAGTACTCTGAAGGGAGCTGCGTGATGGACTCTGAAGGGAACAAATTTAAAGCTTGTTTTTCTCTGTGTGTGTGTGTGTGTGTAATTTTTTTTTTTTTTTTGAGGTTCAGATTCAAGAGAAGAAAGGAACCGTGAGAAGCATGGACCCCTTATAAATGGGACTATCCACGTAGAATACGATCTCTCGTTTTGAAGGGCAATCCAAGATTGTAAATGGGTCATTTCAGAACCAAGTGAGGCCTATGCACCTCCGTTCTCACGGGTCCCGGCATTTCTTTCATTGTGCTGTTTGTGAGGCTAAAAGAACCGCAATAGGGAGCGGTTCGAACTTTTCCGGTAATGATAATGATTTGCTTACATGGCTCCTAATAACTAGACAATGATTTTCATTTTTTTTTTCATATTTTATTTTTTAGCCAAGCGAAATGGGATCCCCACTGGTCCTAGTGTGTACCAGATAATTTTTTTTTTGGCTGGATTATAGTTGAAAACTGAAAATACTATAACAAAATAATTTTTAAATGTATGAATAGTATTTAGGCCCCATTTTTAAGAAAAGTTTTGATGAAAAAAAAAAAATTGTGGGTCCGGTGATGCAAGACGCTCCCTATGGACGCAATCCAAATGCGTACTAAATTTGGTCGATTGTCGGCGTAAAATGTGGTTTTTACACAAACCAGTGAGGAGGTGCCATGTCATCACCTTAACAAATCCCCAATTTCCACTCCAAAAAAAAAAAAAAAAAAAAAAATCACATTACAGTTTTAGAAGAAAAGATATACCCAAACGTCCTCTGCCTCTTCTTAACCAAACCTCCATGCCTCCGCTGGATTCATTGGAACCTGGAAGATTCGTTGGAACCTGGAAGATTCGTTGGAGTCGTCATGATCGTGGTGTTGCGACCTCAAGGGCATTGGTGAAACTTGAAAGTGTTTCTGCGTAGCGGTAAGAAGAAAAGTGAGAGAGAGTATCTACCAGGAATCTTCCAGGTAAAATTATTGAAATATATGGGTTCCACTTCTGCTTCTATAATAACTAAACTTATTTTCCATTCTGAGTCAAAGCAGCGTATGCGTGTCTGTAAATAAAGTTGAAGAGGGTGTCCTTGCCCCCGACACCAAGGAAACATCATAGCAATGAAGTAAGAAGACCAGCTAGGAATGCTTGCAAACAAATTCCAGGTTCCAACACCGAATCCAGGTGAGGCGTGGAAGTTGGTGTTTGGGTATATTGTTTCCTTTGAAACTGATATGCGATGATTTTTTTTTTAATAAATGGGAAACTTGTTAAGGTGATAACGTGGTGCCTCCTCGTTGGCTAGCATAAAACTCACCTTCCATACTGAATTTAAGCTCTATGAAAATAGCGTGTATTGTTTTGCATAGCAGCTAATCTTTTGACCTTTTATGAAAATACCTTTAACCTCTGGTTTGCTAAGGTGGATTTATTGGAATTGTTTACTTGAAAAGGCTGAAATGATTGACACAAATATTAAAATGGTTGCTCTTTGATTGATGTAATGTGCCTTGTTGGTGGAATACTTGTAAAATGTTTAGTATCATAGAGTAACTTTATATAATTATATTGTATTTTTCATATAAATTTAGGGTACAACTAATATGTGTGATATACATTAATCATTTATTTTAGAAAATATATTATAAGAAATTGAAAAAACTATCAACAAATTCAGTTACTTTTTCATTATCTCATAAAAAAAATTTCTATAATGGTATTACTAATATATACACTAAAGGTATACATTAGTAAAATACATAGCTTTATACTTTAGATACAGAAAAATGGTAAGTGTTATATATATTTGTAAAAAATGGTAAATATTGTATATTTTTTGCAATTGTGAACATGTCATTTTTTGTGTGTCTACATTGTAAGTTTACATTACAAGTACAAGGTAAACATAAAATTTTCCTATCAAAGAGATACTTATATCTTTCATAACTGTTGCATAATTGTTTATAATTGGAATACAATCAGATGCATCACTTTCACCTTAATTATGCGTCAATTACAATTGGACATGTCAAAAATTATGAAAAAAATTGTAAAAACTATTGTTTGCTTAAACTTATTAAGCATTAATATTGGTGGTGTTAAAAAGTCATATAGTTATTTTTAGCACCACTAATACTAAAAAGCATGGTGTAATGGTAGAGGAAAAACCAATTGAGCTACTGTGCACAGCCAAAGAGGTTGTGCACTATAGCTAAGAAGGTAAAAAAAAAAAAAAACAATATTTTATTAAAAATTATATTATTTTATTGTATTGGTGATGGTCGTTGTTGTTTATTGTAGTAGATATATTTTTTTATTGTGTTATTTATATTATTTTATTGTGTTGTTTATATTATTTTATTGTGTTAAAAGCTAAAATAAAACCACTGATATTAGATGTTTTCTAAAATAAAGTGGTAAAATAAATAAAGTAGCTTTTTGTGATGCCAAATTGCTAAATTTATGGCTCAATCAACGTTATAAAATTTTTTGGTGTTTACATGACCAAGTGATTGGAATCTCAAAAGCTAAAATAGCCATTCCCACCATATATATATATATATATATATATATATATATATACACTTAGTACTTCAATCATACGTGGTATAAGTAGTTTGTAACATTTAATTGGTTAGTTCAACTTTGAGTGAAAAGGATTGAGTAACTTCTCTTATACAACACATAAGTACCTCCATTACTTAAAATGATCAATGCTGCAGGCCAAACTGGCTCTACATCTACCCGAGAGGTATTAGAGATCTTTTCTATACACAAAGACAAAATACCATAATCCAGTAATTTACATCACGAAGAAAGGTAATTTCTTTAAAATTTCTCAATTATTAGTCCATAAGGTCATGATACTAACCTTAGAAAATTGCTCAAATAGAATGATTGTTGTATGTCATTATAAATTATTTTAAGCTAAATATCCCTCACTATGTCACAGGAGTGACGAATTCAATAATGCCACCTTGGCGCTTGAGGAAGCCTTTGTGGACAACCATAGAATTGTTGTTTATCATTGTCGCCATCTCTAAAATCTTCATCGTGCTATGAAGTAAGTGGTTGACCCGACCCATTGGACCTTGGGCCTGGACAAGATCCGCGGCCCATTGGATCTTGGGCGCCTGGACAAGATCCGCGGCCCATTGGATCTTGGGCCTTGACCCGAACACTTCCTCGGGTCATAGCCAGGCCCAATTCGCATAGCAGTCCTAACACATTTCTAGTACCTAGTGAACAAGCCCACACTGGTTAAGCATGACCTGATCGGGAGTGCGCCCCTAAGCGGCCCATGTCTTCGACATCTCGGAATTGCCTTGGAGAATATCGTTGCCGAACAGTCTTTTGGAGGTGGGATTCAATTTCAATGCCATTATCGCTACTTCCAACAAGCATATTCATCATCAAGAATAATCAAATTGGACCCCACCCACACGAGTGAGACTGGAAGCTAATCATGAGCATCCCACCAACCTCAGGCAATAAATAGAAAGGGGAGGGTAGAGAAAGGGGGTTGAAATTTCAAGATAGAAAACAGAGAGTAAAAGAGTGAAAGTACCAATACCACTAGGCAGGAGAGCAACACGCAGAGGAAAAAGAAAAGGAGTTCATGAGAGAGAGGGGGTATTATTGGGTTGCTAGGCCAGGGACTACCCATAGAAGAAAACACTAAGCCCACTACACAAATAAGTTGTGAACCCAATCCTGGGCCTAGTCCATCAATGGAAGTTTGGGTATGCACAATTGGCGTCGTCTGTGGGAATCTCCTACATAGTTGTATTTCTGCCGAGACTCATATACAAAGAGAATGTCCAGGAGGTAGTTAGGAAGTTATGCTAAGAGTGGTTCCAGAGGATCTTCTTGGGGATCCGGTTGGCGGGAAAGGAGGCAAAAGAGGCACGAAGACAGGGAATTTGAACAAGGGGAAAAGCAGTTTGGTCTTGGGGAAGGGTCGTTTCAAACACACTGGACATTATCAGGTGCCTCGAAGCATGAGCGTTTTGACAGAAAGGAAGAGGAACTCGAGTGCTTGTATAGGTTGGTAGGGAATTTGGAGTTAGAAGCAAGAGGTATGTGTCGAAGAAGAGACCGCAAAGAGCATGCAAAGGGGTTGGCTAGTGTGGGAGGTGGCTATGGAGAGGAGTCCTATCAATCTGATTCCCATCGACACCGGGACCGGTCTTGAGAGTATGCAGACTAGGACTCAATCTCCCTAAAGGGGCAACGACCTCGCAATGCCGCCATGGATGCTATGAGCCAAGCATTGCGTAGAGCTGCTCGATCACTATTCTCGAGATATATTGAATGGCCACTGATACCAAGCAGATTCACCAGACCCCCATTTAATTTCTATGATAGGAAAACGGGTCCGGTAGAGTATGTAAGTCATTATATCCAAATGATGTCTTTGCACAATCATAATGACGCGTTGATGTGCAAGGTGCTTCCTTCAAGTCTCGGGCTCACCACTTTGAGATGGTTCAATGGAATGAGGAATGGCTCGATTCACAGTTTTGATGAGCTCATTCAAGAATTCAAGGTCTAGTTTATGACCTGCAGCTGGGTACCACTGCCTATGGATGCACTACAATCAATTATTTTTTATAGGGAGCTAGGGAAACTCTTCGCAGCTATACTTGGAAATGTACAACAAGATCAGTGGGGGTAATAAAAAAATGGCAACGAACACTTTCCGATTGGGTTTGCCCAAGAATTCCAAATTACGAGATTCGTTGACAAGGAGACCTCCCAAGGATATGAGGCAGTTAATGAGGCGTATAGAAGAGTACAAAAGGTTAGAGGATGATCGGCAACAAAATAAGGGCAAGGCCTCAGTCATGAGCCAGCCTCGGCAAAGGGGCTTTTAGTCAAGGCCCCTGAAGGATTTAAGGACCCAGGAACCAAGCGTGCAAGCAGTGGAAGTAAACGTGATGTTCAAGAAGCCAGTACACAAAATTGTTGATCGAATTAAGAACAAGCCATATTTTTGGTAGGGGCCTTTAGTCTTTTGATTAGAATAGGGGTCGCGAGAGAGCGGAGCATACCGCCCTGCCATAGTCGCGAGTCTGTTTATAGTCGTGACTGTTGTCATAGTCAACAAGGTTGAAACTTCCAGGAAAAAACTTTGAATTGGGGGAGGGGGGGTTGTTACCACGAATGCAGCGAAGAACTACATTGTCTGCCGGTGCCAAAAGACTCAATGTGCAGAAGTATAGTTCAAGCTGTCACCATTCATACAGAGGAAATGCCATGATGCTTTGTTGTGGCAATTGAAGTGGAACTTCAGGGGGATGCAATGTCTGGTGTGGCGAACCGTCATCACTATTGTTGGAGAGGTCGAGGACTGGGGTCTCTAATCCAAAACACATTCAAGAGAAGATCCAATCTAGAGGTACTACTCGAGAGCTTCTATCCTGCCCAACTACAATCTATCCTCTACATGCCCCCCACAAGCACACTACTACCAAGGGTTTAATCCAGCTGCTCACCCAAGTCTTGTTGCCAGCAAGCCTAGTCCCATGTTGAATTACTAAGGTTTAAGAAAGGAAGTGCTGCGGGCACATAGAGATGTGGGTAGAGGAAGCCTCAAAAAGTGAAGATCGAGTTGTAGGTCACGTGACCTGCACCGAGTTGGTGGCTGATTGGGCTTTTTCCTATTCGAGAACTTGTATAAAGAAGGATTTCCCGTGGCGCAGCAGTTCTTCCATACCAACTTAGCTAGCCGGTGCTACTATTGGCATAACAATCGGTACACCATAGGTTGACCCAACCCAGCCCTCTCGTAAAAAATCATTTGGAGCAATTAGTAAGAGCGAGATACTTAAAAGAATTTGTTATAAACCCAAGAAATCAGGAGACCGAGCAGAGTACTCGACCTCAAGGGAATCCTCTTCCGCCTCCTTTAGGAGTGATAGAGGTCATCCATGCAGCTTCGAGGAGTACCCTAGTGACCAGGAGGAAAGGGGGGTACTGGAAGTGGTTCCGGTAGAGAGTTGTCCGAATGATTAACCCTCCAAAAAGAAGTTGAAGCTTACTCGGGAGCCCATTTCCTTTAATGATGATAACTTGGAATGGATGATCCAACCGCACGACGACACTTTAGTGGTTACAGCTCGAATAAATGGGTTTATAATGAAGAAGGTATTGGTAGACCAAGGAAGTGGTGCCAAAGTGATGTATCTTGACCTGTTCAAAGGGCTGGGATTGAAAAAGTAGGACCTGTCTAAGTACAACACACCCTTGGTGGGGTTTGATGGTCGGATGGCGATCCCGAAAGGGCTGATTTCGCTCACCATGAATATGAAGGCAAGGAGGTGATGGTGACCTTCATAGTGGTCACTTCGTTTTCTCTATAAACGACGATTCTTGGGAGGCCATGGATTCATGTGATGGGGGCAGTTCCATCTACCCTGCATGTTAAGGTCAAATTCCACATTGAGCATGGTATTGTTATAGTAAGGGGAAATTAGCAAGTAGCTAGGAAATGCTTGGTGGCCGCTATTAACCGGGAGATTAAACAAAAGGAACCAGCCGAAGAGGTCCCCTTATAGCAATTATAGGAATCCTAGGGGAGAATGCGGGCTAGTTGTGTTGAGGACTTAATAAAAGTAAGGATACTAGTAGACAAGGATAGGAGTTTTCAAATTGGAGTCAGTATGAAGGATGAAGATAGGGTAGAGATGTTGTTATTGCTTGTACAAAATGTCGATGTATTTGCTTGGAGTCCATACGAAGTGCCTGGGTTAGACCCTAAGTTTATAGTTCACAAACTTAACGTAAATTCATTATTTCCCCCCAAGAAGTAAAAGTCGAGAAGGTCAGCTAAGGAACACATCGAAGCAGTTAAGCAAGAAATCAAGAGGCTGAAAGAGGCAGATGCAATAAGGGAGGCTTTCTTCCTAGAGTGGCTGGCAAATACTGTTGTCATGAAGAAGAATAATGAGAAATGGAGGGTTTGTGTAGATTTTACCGATTTGGACCAGGTATGTCCAAAAGACCCCTTCCCTATGCCCAAAATCAATCAGTTGGTAGATGCAATGTACGGGCATCCGAGGATGAGTTTTCTGGATGCTTTCCAAGGTTATCATCAAATTGCCCTGGCTGCCGAGGATTAGGAAAAGACAGTGTTCATCTCCCCCAAGGCCAATTACCACTATACCATGATGCCATTTGGGCTAAAAAACGCTAGTGCCACTTATCAACTGATGATGACAAAGATGTTTAAGGATAAAATTGAGAATATAGTCACTACAATAAAATGTATTTTTAATGATAGAAATTAGTGAGGAAACATTTTTCATCTCTAAAAGTACAGCTTTAGCGACGAAATATGAATTTTGTCACTAATAACGAAAAAAAAAATTATAACATTTAGCGACAAAAAATCATTTTCGCCGCTATTGTGATATGAAAAATGGGGGAAATTTTGGCCCGAACTTAATTAATCTATAGCAACAAAATATTTCGTTGCTAAAAATTGAAAATTTTAGTACCCAATGAACTTAATTTTTAGTACACAAGTATCCGCAGCCCATTGGTCTTAGGCCTTGACCCGAACACTTCCTTGGGTTATAGCTAGGCCCAATTCGCATAGCATTCATAACACATTTCTAGTACCCAGTGAACAAGCCCACGCCGATCAAGTATGACCTAATCGGGAGTGCGTCCCTAAGCGGCCCATGTCTTCGACAGCTCGGAATTGCCTTAAGGAATAGCGCTGCCGAATAGTCTTTTAGAGGCAGGATCCAATTTCAATGCCACCATCGCTACTTCCAACGGAGTATATTCATCATCTGGAATATCAAATTGGACCCCACCCACACGAGTGAGACTAGAAGCTAATCATGAGCATCCCACCAACCTCATGCTATAAATAGAAGGGGGAGGATAGAGAAAGGGGGTTGGAATTTCAAGAGAGAAAATAGAGAGTAAAAGAGTGATAGTACCAGCACCACTAAGAGGGAGAGTAGCCCTTAGAGGAAAAAGAAAGGGAGTTCGTGAGAGAGAAGGTGTTATTGGGTTGTTAGGCCAGGGACTACCCATATTAGAAAACACTAACCCCACTATACAAATAAGTTGTGAACCCAATCCTAAACTCAATCCATCAAGGGAAGTTTGAGTAGGCACAAATATTTATACATACCATAGAAAGCTTTAATAGAAAAACCAACATATACTATACTTCAAAACACAAGGGAGACAAAGCAATAAAAACTTATCACCTACAAGTTGAAAATGTTGAACGCATGATAAAGAAAATTCAAGAAATGCAACTCCTCATCACCTTGAACTCTTTCCACCTTGCTAGTTATTTCTTCACAATTTGAATGTGAAACACAGCAATCTACCAACATGCAAATAACACATGCAAAATGCTTTAAGACAAATCACCACCCTAGTGCTAAAGTTGGTGATGAATCTTATAAAGTGTGTGTGGTCCAGTAAAATTCTGAACCTATCTGACCCTACCTGTTTGCCAATTTTAAAATTACAAATGCTCGTTATTCATGTTAAATAAATTGCTCTTAAATGTTGGTAAATCGAAGTGACAAAGTTAAGGGGTGAAATTAGGATTGATTCTAAGCTTCAATCCTTGTCTAGAAATTACGTTAATGAACCGTTGTTATTGAGAGATTTGAATATTACAAGGTATCCCAAATTTTCTTGTTCAGGTTTTTCCATTAAGCACCACTGAGTTTGAAACTATAAAAAGCACCTTTCAAATTCAAATGGAGATGCTATATGGGACTCCTTTTCCAGTCACACCAGGCTCAGAAAATGGCTTCAAAAGTTCATAGGGCATAATCCCAGCTCCGTTTCTATTCTTAAACCTACCGTCGGAATTTCTTTCATCAATAATCCTTTCAAGCTCCTTCAAACTCTCGTGAAACCTTTCAAAGGCAGCTTTTATGACTGGATCTTCAGCCCAAGAAGGCTCCATCTTCTCTCCAAGATACTCCTCATCCGGTGAATGATTAGACAATATGTCTAAAACAGCCATTATTCTTGTTGCTTGAAGTTGTGAAGGGAAGCATTTTAATAATGCACGTTCAGGTTTCCTCAAAAAGGTTTCCCATTCTTTATCAGAAGGGTCTTCTGTGGGCATATTGGTTCTAGCAATAGTAGGTCGGTTTGGGAAGTAACCTCCATAAGCATATTGTCCAAAGTTCACGGATGCATGGTGACCAGAGGTTACCCATACCATTGTTGTGAGGATGTTGATTAGGTCTTTTGGGGTTTTGAGGACTGGCCACCACGGTTCATCTTTCTTGTCAGCGTGACCTAAAGTTCGAATCTCTGTCCACCATGCTTGGAGCTCTTGATCAGACTCTACAAGTCTAGGGTCTGGATAGTAGTGGTTGACATAGTCAGTTACCCATGTTTTGATAGCATCCCAAAGGATGAGACCGTCATTAGCAAAGGGATAGTCTTCAATTGCTAGTTTTAGGCCATGAGGAGCAGTCGGATCCTCAACTGCTATTCCCCTGCACATACAAATAATAGCATAATAATCAATTAAAGGTGAGCTTAAAAATTTTGCTCGACGAATCAGTTTGTTTTAAACACAATTAAAAACCATCATGAATATAATCCTCTTCATCCAACTTGAAACGGAGAAAGTTGCTTTATGGTTAAAATTGTATTTCTTTCATCTAATAACGCACTAAATGTCACGTTAAGTTGTCAAGAAACTGCAACGAAATAAGGAAGAAAAATGGAGGAAATATTTAAAATTTTGCACCATTATCAACAGGTTATAATTAATGGTAAGTATTGTGAAACAAAGATTTTCACAGCAGTTGATGCAGAATGTTGTAATTGATGTATAATAGATATAGTATTAGCCGATTCAATCACGACATACCATCTTAAAGAGCTGTGAGAGCATAAATGAGTAACAATAGGGGTATGAATTTTTTCAATATTGTTTATAAATGACCATTTGCAATTAAGGTAGTATTGCTTTTACGTGAGCCTACCGCTTGCATAATTTTTATTAATCATCAATCACATAGACTATATCAACCTCAATGAAAAATATTGTGTTTCTGGGTTTATGGTAAGAATGACTAATATGTTAATTAAAGGCTGGCTATGGCGTTACCTGCTAATTAGGTCAGCAGGGAGTGATTGTTGATCGAACCGCCACTGGAGTGCATAGGCGGCAGAGCAAATCTCCATGGAATATTTGCCTGGAGTGAATGCGTATTCAATTATGCCACCTGCATTGATAAGTGCTTCTCTAGCAAGAGCGTTGATCTCTACGGTGTAACGAAAATGAGGGTGCAATAATGCATAGACTGGATGCATCACACTAAGTTGCCTATTTGTCGCAATTACGTAAGGTTCTGTTACACAATGAGTTCTTAACCTGTAAAAAATAAATAAATAAATAAAGACAAAATAAATAAATAAATAAATAAAGACAGCACAAGTTTTCCTTTCTCAATATAGATACTTCAAATTAAAGCCCACTCAAAATGTTAATGCTTCTGATGATAATAATAAAACTAGCTTGGACTTAAGATTAAACAAAAATTTTCTTTTTCCTTTATAGGGTAATACTTGTTACACACAAGTTATTATATCCGCACAGTTCAAAATCACAATTTCAATTTAAAAATAGAATGTGTGTAAAACTGTGTGTGACAGTTTGTACGTAATAAACACAATTCTTATAATTTTGGTAATGAATTTAACAAAAATGAACCTAAAAAATGCAATAAAAAAATGTTTTTTAAAGTATGATAGATACTACAATCTCTAGATATTATTTGGCAAGCTAAGTCAACATCGATCACGAAATCACTACATTAAAATCATAGCACATTATAATGTGGGACATACCAGTGACTGACGAGTTGGTGATAGCCAGAGTCATGAGCAAGGACATGAGCTTTAGCAAGCCTCCAAAGCCAGACATCTGTTGAATTCCAAGAAGGTCTAAAAACTTGCTTCCACTGCGGCTTTCCATCCATAAGTGGCCGAGTCAGCTCAATAGCCAATGGTCTCAAAGTGCCATCTTTGTTTAAGAAGAACAATGCTCGGGAACCATAAAGTGTAGTGCCTTCAATCTGTCTTACTTTGCTGACGAATTGTAATAGTAAGTCATGGTAATCTAGTATGAACAACTTCTTTTGTTTTATGGCCTGCTTTCATTGAAATCATACAAATTTCTATGAGAGATATTAAATTGAATGATGGGAATTATTCTTGCATGAAATTTATATGATATTGTTGCTAACCTGGTCGACACTCATTATACCTCCAATTTCTTCCTCAATCATTTCCGTGGTGATGGCTGATTCTGGTGGGCCATAGATCTCTGGGTCAAGTTCACTCTTCAATGGCCATTCCTGTTCTTGCATAAATTTATTATTCCTTCTTCAGTTTCATGTGTAGCGATCTCTCTTATATATACATTAATATGACCAAAGGGAAGGCATTTACATCACATGATGGAGAAACTTCTTCAAGCGTTTACTCAATTAATTCAGTATACAAATGTATTAAGGGTCATGTTAATGGGTCTGTTAATGGGTCTCCTTAAGACAGTTATTAATAAATTATATTAGAAAAATTTTGACTACTTTTATGGAATATATAAAAAAATTGTAAAAAAAAAAATTTACTTTACCATTTTCTTATAAAATGTTTCTAAAAATAATTTCTAAATCAATATTCTTAGAGCATCTGTTAATATTTCTCATCTATCAAATATTCCGAATAATACTCAGTTTACAAATTAAAATATTTCAAAAAATTTCAATACCATTCTGTCTTATATATACAGAAACAAAATCTTTGCTCATCCTTTATGACGATACAAGTTCCTATGTAAAAAAAATAAAATAAAACATGTGTGCCTACTTAGCCCCTCGCATTTGCAATAAAATCATCAGCAAAGCTAAAAATAAAAGGAATTGGCTCCATTTTAGAAACTTTAGGTTGGTCTCCTTTCCATTCTTGAGGGACTATGAAAATTCTCTTTTCTTGTCACCAAAAGATATAAATATTCTTTCTACTCTTACAGGTCGCATCTACATCATATTGCTAAAGCATTCCCAATAAAATATGTCCATATCTACTACATGGAAAACTATATCATTCTTATACGATTATAATCAAAATAAGGACATATATAACATATCTCAATTGCCTCTATAGATGGACAATTCTTTGAATCTTTATGATCCGGTCAATTTGGTAAGGAGAAGGATGCAACTCAGTTAGCAATTGTAGGTGTTTGGCAAATGTCTTTGAGATGATATGATATTCTCATAGCTATTACTATCAATGATCAAGTGCTACAATAATGTAGATGGAAGAACAAGATTCAAAGTGCTATAAAAGGTCATAATGAAAACCAAATTCTAATATATAAGGTGAAAAAAATAAATGAACTCAAAGTTAAAAGTGTAATTTGTACTTCAGTAAAAATAAAATTTGTGATTACAAATCATACCGTGACCAACCGTATGCTATATGGGTTGAGACCAGCAAGAGTTTGCCGAGCGAATTCCTCATCCCTAAACCAAAAGAATTTGTCCCCTACATATCCAAAAAACCATATATTATGAGAGAGAGAGAGAGAGAGAGAGAGAGAGAGAGAGAGAGAGAGGACTCTATACTATAGGCAAATGAGATGGTCACCTAATGCCCCAAAGTAAAAAAATGCCCCTAAATTTGAACCAATATTGTTCTCTCTTTTTTGCATTGCAATAGTATTAATTAAGCTAAAATATTACTCAATGAATAAAATAATATTTTTTTATCAAAAGAAAAACAAAGAAACAAAGAGAGAAATATCACGCCAACAATATTTTTCACAATACTTTTACAACAAATCATAAGTTGCAAGTTGTTATTAACTGTTTTTGGTAGGCAAAAAAGTAATTTCAGTGGTTGATTCAAATTAGAACTAATAACAAGTTAAATCGATCGACAAACTTTTACTAATTCTCATCTAGGTCTACCACTAATATCACTTCTAACTTTTCACTATTAATTTGTCACATCAATAATTGTGAAAAATTTTGTCAAACTCTGTGTCTATAGACTTCTTCAAAAAAAAAAAAAAAAAAATTCTACATTGTCCATATTAATTAGTAATTTTGTATCTAAAACATAATAATAAAGTTTAAATAATATTTAATTTTTTAAAATCAGAGAGAGAGAGAGAGAGAGAGAGAGGTTTTCTCACTGCTCATTGTATCCGGGGTCTCAAAGTGCAGCACAGCTCCTCCTTTGTCAGCAATAGATTTTACAAGTCTAGGCATGATGGCTTTGAGAAACCCTTGTTGGTTTTCTTCAGACATCAAGTCCAAGTCAACTCCTTGAGTGAAAAGCGAGTCTATGGCTGTGAAGTATGGGAATCCAACGTCCTCATCTATCGTGTTCCCCAAGGATGGAACCAATACTTTCAACACCGAGTATAAGGTCTTCGCTGAAAAAGTTAGTTGCTTTATCTCTGAGAAGCATTCATCTCGAGGGACATAAAACCTGCTACTCTTTTTCTCTGACAGTTCATCTGCATTAGTGGTGCTTTTCCAATTACAATCAAAACAAATGAAAGCAGGCATTAATTAAGTTCATATGCATGCTTTCGTTTACATTGTGCATCACTGTAATACTGATATTATATATTCACCAAGCATTCCTGATACACGTCTAAACCCAATTTCATTTCATTCTCTTTTTTTTTTTTTTTGTAAGTAGTAAATGTGAGTACATACTCTTTAGTTGAATAGGTGGATTTGAAATGAGAGGAATGATTAGGAGTTCATAAATTTTACTACATACTATAGATTTAATATATAAACTTTACAAATTGTCATGTAAACATTAAACAAAAAATTAATATATATATATGATTGATATAACAACAAAAACTAAAGGTAGTGCCGATTTTACTATAATAAGCTTATAAATTAATGTGCATGAAAATAAATGTGATGATATCATAATTATATTTTAATAAATAAAATTTTTAATAATTATTTAATTAATTATCTTTAAAATTTAACCTATATATCATTTGGTAAGGTTGGTGTAGTAAAAATTTGTACTACCCCTTACATCTAAACAACAAATGTAATTAAAAATTTATTCATTGAATCACAATACCTATATATGAATTACAAAAAAGTAATTTAAAAACTTATTTATTAAATCACAATACCTCTATAAGAATATTCAGCAAAAAAAAAAATCCTCTATATGAATTATTGGGGAATCTGAAAAAGCTAAGGATTGGGTACAAGAAACTGATTTGCATGTGCCACCGTATAATGTCATATACCATTGTCGGAGATGTGTATCAGAAAATCGCACGGACTCATCATATATGGGGTGACAATTCTATGCCCAAAATCCTGTCCAAAATTAGGTGATGAGTCTAAAATCAGGCCCGTGATGGTGGCAGGTATGCCCCCCATCATGGCCATAATGATGGAAATGGCTAGAATTAAAGAAAATAACTACCATTCCCATCTATTGAGAAAGTGAGACTACAAACAGGTATTGATATTAATCTTAGGGATCGGAAGCTCTCCCTTCGATCTTATCTCTCCTTTTTGTAAATATTCAAGCCAGATTGAATGTGTGCGAAATTCTTTCATCAACAATCGTTGGAATAAGGCTTGTCATGTGAAAGATTCTAAATCGCTCACGTTGTTATGTTATGGTGATAATTAAGTTGTGATTAGTAAAAGATTATTTTTACACAACCACACTACTAATTTGAAATTTCAGCATTTATTATATATTAATCATAATATATCTTTTTAAAAATTTAATTATAAAAAAAAATTGGTGAATATTTTTTTTTTCTTTGATCCTCATTTGATTTATTGTTTATTCATAACAACGAAAGTTGAACCTGCTTCACATCTAGGGCGCCCTGTCCTGCAACGCCTGGGATAGGGGTACTCTTCGCCACCAAATACTGGTCTTTGAAGGTCAAAGCTCTTATCAGGGTCTCCAATATCATTGTACACATCATAATCGTATATCCTCTCAAAGTGTTTGCGTTCTCCTTCCCCATTACCTCGCAAATTCCTTAGTTCTTCTTCTCTTAGCCTCCTCAATGCACTAGGTGTTTGTGATGGCAAGTATGGCTGCTCCACACAAACCAACGAATTATCACAATCTAAAAGGGAAACCCATGATATATATTGTGTCAAAGATATGCCACTATCACTTTCATGTGCATGCGCGCATGAATAAGATGATAAAATTATCTACCCAATTTGGCAATGTGTTCTGCCCACCTCCATCAGAAAAAACAATAGAAGGAAAACAGAAATCCTAATCGTGATGATGATGGATTAGACTTATGTATCATAGCAACACAATATAAATCAATATTGGAATCACCAATACGACTCAAATTCCAAGTTGGACCATGTCCTGTTGGAATTCTTGAATTTTTTTTATAAATATTTTTTGGTCAATACACTGAGCATTATACAATATCAGATTTTTCCAATTGTATGGATAATTCTAAAGGTGATGATCAAATCAAAATATCGAGTGAATATAATTCGTGAATTTTCATTTAGTCAATATAATTGGAAATTTTGGATAATTAAACCCTATAGGCAACTATGATTTTCAATCATCAATATTAACGCAAAAAATAGTCTATTAGGGTCTGTTTAGATACTACTTATTACTAAAAATTGAAAACTGAAAATACTGTTGTAAAATAATTTTTAAATATGTAAATAATGCTGTAAAACTTAACTTTAACTTAAAATTTACTGAATTTTATACTTGTTGGTCCCCATAAACAATACACGAGACCAAAAAAAAATGTCAAATTTTCACTTTCCAGCAAAATCCAAACTCACAATTAGAGTTTGCCAATATATATTGGGAGTTGGGGAAACAAATTAATTACTCCGAATGCTTTAATAAATATATTTGAACCCAAAAAAAAAATAATACTTAATTATTTATAATTATATATCAGTACTACTACCTGATATATAATTATCAGTATTATTCACATATCAGTATTCCAATTTCTAACAATATACATAAATAAATGAATAAATAAAATAGGAATAATATGTGGTGCCTTATGTACACTTGCCCTTCACATCTCCTAAATGCAAATACAAAGTACTAGTCTTCCAACCTAGATGATGACATTTTTGTTTGATAGTATAGTACTAGTTGTGATGACATCTATGATGACATTTTTTTTTTTTATGAGCATATATGATATTACATTAATCACCAGTACTACATGACATGAAATTTCATTGTTTTAGGTGAATATGTTGCTGTGCACGAGGACCACAAGATAATTGAGCTGAGATGTATACTTCATGAGACAGCGAAAGGTCTATCTGAGGGCAATCCGTAAAGGAATCTAAGCGGCCAATCTATCCTTGCCAGTTGAAATACCAAAGGAAATCTTAAAAAAAGAAAAATGGACCATTTTTTAAGGTGAGGGTATATAGTAAGGGTCTGGATACAGTTTATTTTGCTTAAAACTGAAAACTGAAAATATTGTAATAAAATAATTTTTAAATTTGTAAATAGTATCGTGGGACCCATTTTAATTAAAATTTTGGTAAAAAAATTTGTTTGTGGGTCCCATGAATAGTGCACAAGACCCACTGACATGTCATTCCAGTGAAATGTGTGAACGTTCCAAGTGGGAGTGGGTCTCATGCACAGTGCACGAGACCCACTAGCAGGTCTGTATCCACATGCTTCTGGTAAAAAAGAAAAAAAGAAATACAAATGCAAAACGTGCTGTTTTTCATCTGAATCCAAGCGCTACTTAAAGATCCTGTTAATCATTCATTTCAAGAAAAAAAAAATAATAAACGGTTTACTAATACATGCTCTAAAATACCCTTAAAGCACACATTAGTAAAACTCATATAGTAATAGATTATACCTAAAGCAACATTTCAAAGCAATTGAAAACTGCTCAGACACATGGTCTAACTTGTTACAAGCTTGAAGCTTCACATTAATCAAGTTTATACATGCGAAGGGGCATTTCTAGCTGTGTATTTTTATGTATATGTGCGCGTGCATGAGTGCTAACATTCATCCTTTAAAATTACTAATATTTTCTTAGCCAAAAAAAAAAAAAACACACACACACACACACACGGGGACATATATGCCTTAAATGAGAAAGTGACTCACCTTGTTGGTGAAAAATACCCTCTTCACTGGACTGTCGAACTTTGAGTGTACCCAAGAGCGACATGTCACACTTATGGGGCCACAAGGCAACCCATCAATGACTATATCTTCAAGGAACATCTCTCTGTGGTGCTCATTTACAACCAAGACAGCACCAACCTCTCCAAAATCAATTGGAACTTCAAAAATTGTCTCATACTTAACCCCATCATCTCCACGCCCCACCTTGTGAGCATAACCCTCAATTGTATCCTTCTCTAATCCCGTCTCTTCATATACACGTTCACAAATATAATCCAACATCCATAATGTTTATTATTGCGTAGAATTAAGAATTTAAATTTACATGTATGAACTTGTGAGATGCGAAAATATAGAAAATAGAGAGAGAGAGAGAGAGAGAGAGAGAGAGAGAGAGAGAGAGAGAGAGAGAGAAACAAAGAAACAGTTACACAACTCAAAGTTTTACATGATTTAGTAATATGCTTATGTCATTAGAGTTGTAGTAATTTTCCCTATGTCAAGGATAAAAGTACAAAGATGGCTTCAGTACAATAATACAGCCACCCTAATTTTGAAGTGACAAACATGTACCCCAAACAACAGATTCAAAATGAGCCACAAACAAGCCAAAAATCTCACAAAATATCTCATTTAAAATCGTCAAGGCCAAGTCGAATTACAAACTAAATTGAATGCATATATAGGAGCACAATGATAAACTACCGTAGAAATTGTCCAATGGTACGTAATTCTGGAAAGCATATGCTAACTTGTCCTTCTTATGGTCATCCTTAAGTGTTATAGCTTTTATAATTTGGATTAAGTAATTTAATTTTGTTTGGCTTAGAGTCTGGACCATAGTCTGATAGCGTACAGTTGCACCTTTCTTTAAAGTTAGTTTCTTGGGACCATTTATAGATGGACTAGAATACTAGATGCTCTCTAATTCTGTCTCCATGTTGCTTGTGGTTGTGACAATTAAAGATCTTATGTTTCAACCTTTTCATTGTTATTAGTAATGACTGTAAATTTCTACATAATTAGCTGATAAAAGAAAGGGAGGAAAATGTTGAATTACATTGCTTATATTGGCAATTCCATATGGCAAAACCTTCTTAACTTTTTTTATGATCTCAATGTTTAAATATGAAAACACTGAGTTGAAAGTTTCTATTAAACAAAAATAATGTCACATTTTTAGGGTTTCACTTTATACTTTATCATTCTTGTTAGAAACATGTTTTATCAATTATAATATGTCATATGTTTGATTTTTTTTCTTTCTTTTTTTAAAAAAATTTGGTTTATGCCTTCCAAAGGAACTTTTCTATAACCGGTTTTCGCAGGGAAAAATAAAATGGTAAACTAGGCCTAAATTGGTTGCTGTAACTTGGCCCAAAAAAAAAAAAAGAAGACAAATTTGTATTCAGCTTATAGCTCGAAGTTTATAATTTTTTTATGGGACTATTGGTGCGAAATTCATTATCATACCAAAGCAAAGTTTCATTGTGTACCTCAGACAAGTATAAAAATAAAAATAAAATAAATTTTAAAAAGAAAAAGACTTTTTAATTTGCATAGCAAAAGAGAACGTATGTTTGAACCGAAACATAATAAAACCAATACGTTCGAAACTATACACACACCCCAACACCAAGAACAACGTAACCATTAGGGTTGGTTTCTTATAGCTTCGAGCCCAAGACGAACACTTACCTGGATTAAGCTCAGCGCTAACTAGTTCCAGCAGAAGTGTTTTACCAAGTAAATCTTTTATATCATCCAGCCCTCGTTGTATCCCAAGGTTTGACAAAAATCCACGAACCGTGGGTTTTACAGTCACAACGGCTTTAACTTTAATGGACTTCTCAGTGGCAGTACTAGCTACAGCTTTTATGTCGTAACGAATAAAGCCAGTGTGAATGTTTGTGTGTTTTTTTATGAATGAGGGTTTTGACCAGATTGGAAGTGAAGCACTGCCATTATTGCCATGGATGAATGACTTCTGTAATAGGAAGAGGCAAGTTTTGGAACTGTACTGTGATTGCTGAATTCCAGGCTTCAACATTTTGGTGGGGGGTTTTTGATAGAAAATGGTAATACTTGAGCGTAAGCTAGAGAAGAGTGTATGAGGTTTCTTTTTCAGCTCTTTGATATATACTTGAGAGTTGTGGTGCCTAATAAGTAAGCAATTCCCTGTCAATACGTCTACTAGCAAAATATAGTTCACAATAAAATTGTTAGCTATTTGAAAAGTCGTCATAATACAATAGTGCTAGTGATGGACCATATAAATTAATAATGACTCGTCAACTAAATAATTGTGAAATTTGTTATAAAAAGTTTGATATTAAAAAATAGGGAGGGGAAGAAATTACTCGATTCGAGAGAGAGAAAGAGAGTGAGTGAAAGAAAAAGGAGACAAAGATTTAGCTCTAATGTAAGGTATGTCATGTGAAAAGCGAGGGGAAGAAATGTTAATATTAGAAAAAGGAAAGGTCCAAGTACCTTACGCCAAATCAATATGATGAGTGTTTTGAGTACTAGCGAGTCTTATATCCGTAGACCCTATATAGCTATATTAGTGTAGTTTGATCCCTTATAGTTTTTCGTTAATATAAAGAATGACTGGCTCATAAAGACATGATCAACGTTGGGCATTTCTTTCGCAATGTATTGTATATGCCATTCCCTCATACGTTAACCTTTCTTTTTTCTTCGAAGTAATTATTACTTGAATCCTGAATTCCTTCAATGATTTTGATATTACAGTAGTATGATTCGAAAAAATAAAGTTAGGGCTTGTTTGAAGTTGAGTGGGACGGATAGAGAGTAGAATAAGCTAGTAATTAAGTTAATTTTCAAAATCTTAAGGGAATAGTGTCTTTATATATGTTGCTATTCAATGACCATGACTATGCCAAAACTAGCTACTTTTTTTAGAGTTTTAACCTATTGCGTCCACTTTTGATAATAACTCTTTATTTTTATACCAAAACATTAGTCGATTTTTAGTATAAGCGATGATTAAATCCCAAATCTCTTCGTCAACTATCAGAAGTTTTACTAATTGAGTTAATTTTGATGGTCAAGAAGTTCCACTAGCTAACAATCAGAGATTTTACCAGTTGAACTAACTAGTGAAACTATCATACAATTGAAAATTTTTGGATTATGATCCTCTAGAATTATTATGATAGCTTTACTCGTTACCAAACTCTTATATATTCATTTTGAAATGAGTGGATTTGATTTTGCCACATTAATAAATCATAGATACCAAAATCATGATGGCCAACATTTAAATATTTATGAGCACAATAACCCCGACTCTTATTCTCCCAGCTTATAAGAACTTTGTACTTGAGGAGTGACCATCTTGCTAAGGTTGCACAATGGTACTTGAGAGCACTTAAAATGCTTTAATTATGAGAACTACAAAATTTATATTACCAATATATAAATATATATTCTTGCCTTTTCTATCAGGGCATCTTTGATGATATTAATCCAATAATTTTGGCCAAGAAAGAAAAACTGGAAAAATACATATACTACTTAGCCAATAGCCATTTGGACTCAATGGTAAAACATGAACCTTCCGTAAACATTTTGTGTTAATTTCCCTCTTACGAAATAATAGAAAACAAAAGTCAATTTTTTTAAGGAAAATTATTACTTATTACAATATGACCACCTTCCAAAAAATGAATTCAATTCGGTTCAAATAATTATAAAAATAAAAAAATAGTCTACAACACAATACTAACATGTCAATACTTTTTTTCTCCTTGAGAATAGATAGAGAATTATTGAGAATGAATAAATTGTGAAACAAACAAATCCAAAATCAAATAAGGAAAAAATATTCCTCTATAAAAATTTTAAAAAAAAAATAAATAAAGGGTTAACCCAACCCACCATTTTAATGGGTCAGGTTCGGATTGACTCTTTGCACAGGCCTAAAACCCTTGTTTTTTTATTCTCCTATTTGAATGGGTGAATAGGCCCGGTTCTAATGTAATAATATTGTCAATTTTTTTTTTTTTTTTTTTGATGAAAATTGCATGTTTTTATTAAGATATAAAAACATTACATCTTGAATCAATGCAAATTCAATCATAATAAGATTTTCCTTTATTCAAGCTACATAATCTAAAATATTTTTAGCATATAGAATGAGCCCAGAGATGAGCGGGGTGCCTTGACGCTTTATATCAGAGACTTGAAACCTTCTAAAATCTTGTATTTTAACTTGGATCTCATCAATAATGTTGTTGATCGACACAGGTGGGTCACTAAATCCCTCCACCGCCTCTGATACTATCTTTGAGTCACATTCCAGAATAATGTCTTGGATACCAACGTCTTAGTTTAATAATATCATCTTATACCATTTTTTTTTTTTTTTTTGGGGGAAACTGGTTAATAATATTGTTAGAATTCTATGTAAAAGGGTCTACATGAAATGCATTTAAATATCATTAGTTAGCTCATATAAAATTTAAAATTTGATAAAATACTATTTTGGTCGTTAGATTTTAATCAAAAAGTTTGTTTTTCATCCTTAAAAGTTGAGAAATTTATTTTGAGTCTCTAAACTATTGAAATGTTTGCTTTTTGTCCCTAAACTATTGGAAATATATTATTTTTGTCTTTAAACTTTAAAAAAAAAAAAAAATTAACCATTGAAAAATGTTCTTTAATTTTTATCCTCATTGTTTTTTCTAAGCTATTGAAAAAAAAAAAAAGAACATATATTGCTTACAAAATTTAAGAATTAAAAAAAAAAAGTTTTTAAAGTTTAAAGACAAATCAAACAGCTAATGAAATTTATGGACCAAAATTTAAATACATTAGGAAGTCAATAATAAGAGTACTATTCATTACATTTTTTTTTTTTTAGCAGAACAATTCATTGCAATTAATTAAGGTGAGCTTTTAGAGTACTGTTTGTTGCTTTAGATTCTGATATTGCTCACCATAGCATATTTTTAGCACGATAATCATTCTACATGTATAAGTACTTGTGAGATGTAGGAAAGATAAGAATAGAATTTTTATCTTGTATAAAAATATAAAATAAAAAAAAAATTTGATGTCACTTTCAACTGAAATACTCCGACAATCACAACTCATGGTGTGTCTAAAAAATATACACGTATACAGTAAACCACCATAACCACAACAACTTTCAAATGATCGCAAATATCCTCAATAATTTGAAAAGATAGTTTGGTGATATTATTCTAATAATATTATTTATATTTTTTAAAATATATATAGATAAAAAATATATAATATTATTTAAAAATTAAAAACGTGTGTTTAAGCTGCATCAAACAGCCCTAGGTTTATCCTAAACCATTTTCAGACAACAAACCGAAGTTTGTTTTGTTGTTGAAAGATTCTGCAGAAAAGGACTGCGTCACGTGGACGTGACGTGGACGTGAAGACTAGTGCCGCATGAGTCCATTTTTGCTGTGCAAAAGTTGTGTTCCACGCTTATAGAAAGGACAAACATTACATCGACACTTTCAAAGCATTGATATCGACCTCGCTTGCAATTATTGCAGCAATTACGTGCACTTGAAACCCAAACCAAAGGTAAGCGGCCAAACCACCAAAGTTAAGTGGCCACAATCCAAACCAAACCCCAGTTTTAAAGGACAAAAAATCAGACAGACACCACAATTTAGAGACCCAATCCAAACTTTTAAATATTAGAAAAAATGAATAAGTTTAACCCTTTAAGCTCTTTTTCTGCGTTTTTTAATTGAATGCAAATTTTTAAAATTTAACTATTAAATTATATTTTTTTTATATTTTTAACATGCATGATAAATTTTGTTCAAATTAGATATTATTTATAATTTTATCAATAAACTTATTTTTTATACATATTTTTTACAAAAAAAAATTAAAATTTAAACATGTCAGGGATGGACCCAAATGAGTGCCCGAGTTCCTCTAAGCCCTTTTTTTTTTTTTTTTACTTATTATATTTTCTTATTTTTGTAGTTGGGTTCCCCCTCCCAAAACCTTAGCCCCCCTCTTCTCCAATCAACCTAGCCAGCCTAGTCCAACTAACAACTATTCAACCTAAAAACTTAATGAAAATAATAAAAGCATTTATAATGGTGATTTTATTTTAGTAAAAAAACTATTTTACCACCAAAGAACCAAAAAATCATGTGTTATTGATGAATTTACAGTTAAATTTTTGCAACTATAATTAACTGGTATAAATACCAGTTGACTATAGCAAGTTGTTAAAAATGAAATACAATATTTTATTAAGATTATCTCTCTTCTTTCAATTAAAAAACTCAAATTATCTCCCTTCTTTTATTATTTTAATGAGCTTTTTTTTTTTTTTTTGAGAAGCATATTTTAATGAGCTATTTATATTATTTTAAATAAAGTGGTAAAAAAATAGAACATTAGATGTAGAGTGTATTGTAAAGTGAAGAGGTAAAATAAATAAAGTAGTTTTTTAAGGTACTAAAAGATAAATTTTTTAGCACCGCTACTGTGAATATTCTAACTTCAAAAACAGTAAAAATTCTAGTCATCCTAGTATTAAAATACAACATTTTTTTTGTTGGTAGATGATTGCACTTTAATGTATTAAAAACCAATTATTTTATGTATTTATAATTTTTTAATACTATATGGATGCATAATTGGATTTTTTTTTTTTTTTTTTTTTTTTTTGCTTATACTCCAGTCCCCTCTAGCTTAAAATCTTGGGTCCATCCCTGAACATACCATAGATAACATAGCTATTGATCTTTAATTTTCTTAAAATTCTGCAAGCATGTACTATATAATAGAAATATGCAATTCAATAGTTAAATTTTCAATACTCACATCCAAATCCAATAAATAGATATAAAAAGCATTTGAAACCTTTTTCTTGAAAAACCAAACTCGAACTTATGACAAATTTCACAGACCTAATAATTTCATCACTTAATGACTTACGTGTGAAGTAGAGTTTGTCTTAAGAAGTTCTCACATGTTCTGCAATTTTGTTAGAAAGCTTTAAGAATAAGGACCCTCTTTAAGCTGAAAGTTCAAACCTCAGCATCAAAACTCGTGCACTATTCTAAACTTCTAGCTCTTAGAGCACTTGCAGTAGTGGAGCTAAATAGCTATGTAACTTTTTAGCTCCACCTAAACATAAAAAATTAGCCTCCAGCAGTGGAGGTATAGTTAAATTTTTTAGCTTCATTGCTACAGTGCACATGTATAAATACATGTGCACTGTAGCTTAGAGCTAAAAAAATAAATATTTTTTTATTCTAGCTCTCGATTAAAATAATCCAACTTGCTAAGTTTTTTTTTTTTTTCATTCTTTTATCACACTCACACCATGCCTCTCTCTCTCTCTCTCTCTCTCTCTCTCTCTCTCTCTCTCTCTCTCTCTCATTTGAAACTCATCTCTCTCAAGCTCACTCTCTCAACTCCGGTCTATCAAGCTCACACTGTTTACCGCTGCCAACTTGACTCATCGTCAACATCACCGCCACCAAAGCTCGACGTCACTGACCCACCGCCGATCAGCCTCAAACCCACACCGCCGATCCGCCTCAAAACCACGGGTAGAGTGATGAGATCAAAGCCGAGAGAGAGTTGTAGCGTAATTGGAAACCAAAGCATTGGCAAGGATGTTGACAGCGTGGGCAGCATTGACGCATGGGTTTGTCTCCGATTTGTGCTGAGTTTGTCTCCGGTTGGTGATTTTGTTTGGTTTGGATTGAGGAAAAAGATTGAGGATTGGGTTTTTTTTTTTTTTTTTTATCTATGTGGCTGGTAGTGGCGGTGGTAGATGTTTGTCTCTGGTTAGTGATTTTGTTTGGTCTGAATTGAGGAAAAAGATTGAGAATTTGGGTTTTTTTTTTTTTTTTCTCTGCTGTGGACTGGTGGTGGTGGTGGATGTTTGTGCTGTGTT
The DNA here is from genome assembly GCA_032878915.1 of Castanopsis chinensis. Taxonomy (NCBI): domain Eukaryota; kingdom Viridiplantae; phylum Streptophyta; class Magnoliopsida; order Fagales; family Fagaceae; genus Castanopsis; species Castanopsis chinensis. The sequence goes on from JAVQMG010000084.1 coordinate 2,492,883, forward strand.
GGGTGTGGGTTGCTATGTTTAGCTACCAAGAAAATTTGGGAAGTTTGTGTGGATATATTATTTTATTATAATAGATATATTATTTTATTGTGATGTTTATATTATTTTATTGTATTGAAAGCTAAAATAGATCCACTACTGCAGCATGTTTTGTAAAATGAATAGGTAAAATAGATAAAGTAACTTTTTGTGAAGCTAAAAAACTAAATTTTTAGCTCCACTGCTGTGGATGTTCTTAATACACATAATGAATTGATATGAAATTCCACTCTTATTTTTCAAAATAAAACTTATTGCCAACCCTTTTTTTTCACTGAGGAAATGATGATGATGATAATATAAAGTTTGGTCAATATATAATTGAATTAATTAGGATCAATTATGAAATACAAGACGCTTTTATTATTTCGTTATCCTTCATTTGGTTACCAAACAAAGGTAACAACTTCAAAAACTTAGGGCCTGTTTGGTTTGCTCATAACCCATATCTCAAAACACATATCTCAAAACTCATAACTCAAAATCATAACTCATAACTCATAACTCTATTCCAACTATAACTCAAATATCTCTCAAATTTGTGTTTGGTTCCAAATCTAAGTTATATCTCTCACTCTCTAACTCCATTTTTTGGCAAAATGGTGGAGCCCACCCACTGTCACTGTGACAGAACGGTTATATGGGTACCGTGTGTGACATTCTCTCTCATCATTTTACTGCTCTTCCTTCCCATCACAGAACCCAGCAACTAATTTCGTGCCTTTGTGCACCACAAAACCCAGCAAGAGACAGGTTCCCTCCCACTTCCGGCACCGTTTCTCCATGAATCTTTTGTCTTACTCTGCACATATTTTCCCTCTTGCCTATTCTAAATTTCAGACCCACAAACACACAAACACAAAAAACCCACAAACCCACAAACACAAACTCAAATCCAAACCCAAGAATCCTCCGATCGAAAACCAAAATCATGAAAATGAGAAGTGGGTTTCTGTTTCTAGGTATATATTTATGCGTGGATAAACATGGTGAGTGGGTCTGAAGAAGAAAGAAAGAAAGAAAAAGAAGAAAAGAAAGAAAGACCAAACCAGGAAGAAGGAGAAAAAAAAAAAAAACCCATTTGTGGTGGAGTGGGTCTGATGAAGAAGAAGAAGAAGAAGAAGAATAAGAAAAATTGTTGTTGGTGGTGGAGTGGGTATGAAGAAGAAAGAAAGAAGAAGTAGAGAAAAAGAAGAAAAAAAAAAAAAAAAAAAAAAAGACGGAAGCTGTGGAACTCAGTAGAAGAAGAAGAAAGAAAGAAAAAGAAAAGAAGGAAGAAGAAGGAGACAAAGAAGTTGGTGGTGCAGTGGGTATAAAGATGAGAGAGAAGAAGAGAAAAAATAAATAAATAAAGAAAAGGAGAAGCCCGGTGGAGTTGACAACACAAAAGGTATGGGTTCCACAAAGTTTAAAATTTTACAAAATTGCCACTGAGTTATCTAACTCAGTTTTTGAAAACACCGTATTTGTGTTTTGTGTTTCCATCACTCTAACTCAAAATTGGTGAGTTTTGAGTGATGGAAACCCAAAGTGAAAATCATGCCAAACAACCAAATTGGTGTGGGTTTCCCAATTTTTCATAACTGAGTTATAAGTTTTAAGTGATATCACTTAAAACAAGAGCAAACCAAACAAGCTCTTAATCACTGTATTTTGCCAAACACTCTGAATGTCAAGATTATATAACACAAAAATTATTTCAACTAAGACTATATTTCCGAGAAATAAGAGTAACGTTTTTTAATAATTTAAGAATTTTTTTAAAAAAAATTTAGGAACAAAAAAAAAAAAAAAAAACTTTATAAAAACTTTAAGGATGAAAATAACTTTTTTTTTTTTTGCATAAATTATAATTTGGAGATATATAATTATATCTACCATATTTAATCTCAAACAAATCTTTTAATAAATTTTTACCTAGTGATATTTTTCAAATCTCCTCCAGAAAATATCCTTGCTTAAAAAGTGTTTTGTTTTATTTGTTTTAGCTTCCATCACATTACATTTTATATGGGCATCATATTTACATGAAATTTTGTTTAATTGCTTATATATATATATATATATACACACACATAGTTACTTATTTTAATTAGTTAACAATTTGAAATTAATTTTGCTTTCGTTTTTTTTTAATCTTGTCCTCAAAAACTAAAATCTTGGCTACCACACTTTATATATGTATTCATTCAACAAAATGAATTTAATGCAACAAAATCTAAAAAAGGTTTCTCTCCTTTTCATTTATTTTTCTATTCAACCTTTTCTTTTTTAATTTGGGACCAATGATCATGTCTGTATTTGTTCAATGTAGGTGGTCGTGGTTGTTTTTGTTAAATACCTTTTGTGATTTGATTATTGCTATATATTGAAAATGAAATAATCTAGTTCATGCCATTGAAGATGAGGAAATCCAACTTATTTTTTGTCCAAGTCTGCCATCTGACACAAAAGTTCTCAACCTACAATCTACATTCGCAAAATACACATTTCTAACTTCAAATAGAAATGCTATAAGGAACTCCTTTTCCAGTCACTCCAGGAGGTGAGAATGGCTTCAAGAGCTCATATGGCACAACCCCAGCTCCACTTCTGTTCTTCAAATCCCTATTTGCATTCCTCTCATCAATAATCCCCTCAAGCTCCTTCAACCTCCCACTAAACTTTTCAAAGGCTCCCTTTATAAACATGTCCTCAGACCATGCCGGCTCTATCTTCTCACCTAGATACTCCTCATCAGGTGAATGGTTTGATAGTACATCCAAAATAGCCATAACTCTTGTTGCTTGAATTTGTGAAGGGAAGCATTGTAAGAGTGCACCTTCAGGCTTTTTCAAGAAGTTGTCCCAAAACTCTTTAGAAGGCTCTTCAGTGGGCATATTGATTCTAGCAATGGTAGGTCGGTTAGGGAAATATCCACCATAAGCATACTGTCCAAAGTTCACGGCTGCATGGTGACCGGATGCCACCCATACAATTGTTGTGATAATTTCGATGAGGTCTTTTGGGGTTTTGAGGACTGGCCACCATGGTTCGTCCTTCTTGTCAGCATGACCTTCAGTTCGAATCTCATTCCACCATGCTTGGAGCTCTTGATCAGATGTTATAAGGCTAGCGTTAGGGTAGTAGTGGTTGACATACTCACTAACCCAATCTTTGATAGCATCCCAAAGGAGAAGGCCATCATTGGCAAAAGGATAGTCCTCAATTGAGAGCTTTAGACCATGTGGAGCTTTTGGATCCTCAATAGCCATTCCCCTGTAAAGTAAAAATGTTAGGACATCAGTTAGTCCTCTAATGGAGTGTAAGCTATGAAATGGGGTGTCAATTTTAATACAATTAAAATTTTTAATATTGTTCCCTTTCATTGCCAAGAACTTGAAAGGGAAATTTACAAAAATGAAAATTTTTAAAATTTTATAATAAATATTACAAATTTTACTATATAAAACTTTTTTTAAAAATGTGCATGTATCACAAAATAGTTTAAGATATTTAATACTATATGTGGAATTAGTACCAATCATAATTATTATCATGTCGGTTTGTAATCATCTTGTAATAAATTTTTTAAAAGCAATCAATACATTTAGTCTACTTGTTTAAGAAATGTTTGTTTTCAAATTTACCTGCTAATTAAGTCAGCTGGTAATGCCTGCAGATTGAACTGCCATTGTTTGTCATAGGCGACCGAGCTAAACTCAATGGAGTATTTGCCTGGTGAGAATGAGCTCTCAATGATCCCTCCGGCATTGATAAGTGCTTCCCGAGCAAGGGCATTAATCTCCATAGTGTACCGAAAATGAGGGTGCAACAGTCTATAAATTGGATGCATCGCACTAAGTTGCCTATTTGTTGCTATTATATAAGGTTCCGTAGCACAATGAGTCCTTAGCCTGCAAAAGAGATGAAGAAAATCCCTTCTTAATAGATTATTTCTCAAGGCCACTCAATATATATAAATATATATATATATATATACACACACACACATACATATATATTTCAATACCTGCATGGACTTGTTTGTAGGTGTACATATTTCTCTTTTTTTACTACACTTCTTGTTGAATTAAATCTCACCCGAAATTAGGGTCAAGTCCCATGAGGTTGTTTGGAATAGAATCTTCTCTAAATTTGAAATAAAGAGAATTTATATTTCATGATTAAATTCATAGGAAAAATGGTAAGGCTCACATCACACTTTCAGAGAGAGAGAAATGTGCATGGCCCCAAACTTCTCCGAAGGCTGTTAAGATTAGATTATTTGAGGTCTAGATGCTACAAATTATTTTAACTAACTAATACAGCTCCTTTCACATAAAGATGAACAAATGCAAAATCAAAATTTCCAAGTAAAACATACCAATGACTAACAAGTTGGTGATAACCAGAATCATGGGCAAGCACATGAGCTTTGGCTAGCCTCCAAAGCCAGACACCAGTAGCATCCCAAGTAGGAAGGTAGACATCTTTCCATTGTGGCTTCCCATCCATTGGTGGCCGAGTCAACTCAATGGCTAGTGGCCTTAATGTGCCATTTGGGGTTAGGAAGAAGAGCGTCCGTGATCCATACAGAGTTGTGCCTTTAATTTCTCTTACTTTGCTCACATATGGCAATAATAGATCGTGGTAATCTAGAATGAACAACTTCTTATTTTTTATGGCCTACATGAATTCAATTTATAAAAACTTTTGTGTGAGAGATAGAACCAATTATATATGTTCTTGATGCATATAATTAATATTCTAAAAATGATATTGTGTTACCTCATTCACTGTCATGAAACCCTTGATCTCTTGTTCAATCAATTCTGTAGTGATGGCTGATTCTACTGGGCCATAGATCTTTGGGTCAAGTTGACTTTTCAATGGCCATTCCTGTTGGAATATACAAGTCGTGTCAAAATTAATTAAATGATTAATATAACATAATTAATTCAAACTAATTAACTTAAGTTTTTGGATAAAGTGTTGTTCTTATATGTTGTATTAACCTTTCAATTAGAATCTCCCAAAGATCCCCAACAATTCATTGCAAGGAAATACTCAATCTTAGTTTTTGAATTTGTGTTGGTTTTTTTTTTTTTTTTTCTTTTCTCTATAATTTAATTGTTACAACAAGAAGAAGAAAGTACTACGACACAAGGTTTTTGACTGCTCAATGTGTTTGTTAACCTCTAATCAAAGCTAAACCACGTATGTTGACTATGATTATACGTTCCAGTTATCACTTATATTCCATCCAATTTCTTTGATGCTTAATTATGCTCCATGCTATCATGGTATATGTCCACAAATCATACCGTGACCAACTTTATGCTATATGGGTTGAGACCAGCAAGAGTCTGCCTGGCGAACTCCTCATCCCTAAACCAAAAGAATTTGTCTCCTGCATGTGTAAAAACCACCATTTAGAGAAAGTGTAATAGAGAGGAAAGGCTATTCAAAGATAAGTTTTATGTGTATGTTTTCTCACTCTCCATTGTTTCTGGTGTCTCAAACCGCAACAAATCATCTTCAGCATCAGTGATAGCCTTGAAAAGCCTAGGCAAGAGGGTACTGAAAAATCCTTTATTTTGGTTTTTAAGAGGTGGCAAATTAATCCCTTCATTGAAAAGTGAATCAATGGCCGTGAAGTAGGGGAATCCAAGGTCAGCATCAATGATAGCAGTCTCTAAAGATGGCACCACTGCATGCAACACTGAGTACACTGCCTTTGCTGAGAATGTTAGTTGTTTTACTTCTGCGAAGCATTCGTCTCTGGGAACATATACACTGCTGCTTCTTTCCTCCGACAATGGATCTACATACAAAGTAATTGTTCTTAGGATAAAACGTGTAAAATAAATAGAGGGCTATATTTACATGGTAACGATCGATATTTTATTTTATATTTTCTTGAAACCCTAGCTAAATAGGAAACCCTAACAAAATCCTTTTTTTTTTAAACATATGAATGATGGGTGAAATTTACATGATCATGATATTTTATGTTACTCTATTTATTCTTTCTTCTCCTAAAGCCCAAGCATATTGGAAAACCCTGGATGCATCTCACTGGTTTTCAAAACCTGAGGGGCCATTGACCCCTGTTCACCCCTCCCATGTTAGATTTTTTTTCCCTCTTTTTTTTTTTTTTTTTGTTTGGTAAATCTGTATTTCAAGAATCTCTTTTAGCTTCAGTTTCAAAGTTTCAAAGCTCAGTCAAGGAGAAATCTTTTTCTGGTCCATTGGAAGTCTATCAGTTCTTGGAATACACATTGACCAATAATTTTCTGACAGACTTTAGACTTCTTTACCATTTGGAAAAGAAAAATATCCTGTTAGAGAATTATTGTAAGCAGAGTGATAATAAGTATTGTCAATTGGGATAATTCTTTTTGTAATTGCACCAATTATATAATCTTTGTGGGATTAATAGTATTTTTTAACAAAAATTAGATCTACGTACAACTTATAAGATAGTAGAATTAAACGAGAGATGACACATATTGAGAGATACTCTTGATATCATTGACAGTCGATGAGTCAATCACACGCAACACTGTGATGAATTATTGATTAAGATGGGAATTTTTATCAAATAGAATATAGAATTAAGTAGAATATGAATTACAATAAAATAGGAATTATTTAAAACTTTTATTTTAGTTAGACTTCAGTCATTGAAGAAGAAATGAAAAATGGATTCCACCACTGTAAGAGGAGGGCAATAATTTTATAATAAAAGGGGTAGAATGTTTGAGGAAACCCTTAAATTATGGTCCTTTTTTTTGACCTCATGTTTCTACCTATTTGCCGGACAATGATATGAAAGCAACCCAGCTAGACTAGGAAGCATAAGGGGATGTTTGTGTGAAAAAAAAAAATGCTCACTCATTACTCATTATTCTATAACTCACCACTCATTACTGAAAATACCACAACTTTTTAAGATAGCATATTTGACACTTGTTTCTAACTTTTGATAATTCAAAAACTTTTATTTTTTATAGGATCTACGGATTGATTTGGTGCGGATTTTACTTCTTTTTTTTCTTTCTTTTTTTTCTTCAACACCCAATACCCAAACTCACTAAACCTAGAGCTTCTTATTTATTTATTTTCTTTCAACCCCCAATACCTAAACTCACCAAACCCAAATTACTCTCAAGCACCATATATTCGCCGAACCCAAAGCTTCTTGTTTCTTTTTTTTTTACTTTTTTCCTTCAACCCCCAATACCCAAAGAATGCCAAACAGACTTATTCCCCGTGGGATCCACTAATTTAAATTATGGACGATAAAAACAAAACGATGGGTAATGGAAAACAACAAATCCACCTAAGTCACCTCATTACAGTCAGGTCATTCATCAAATTCAAATGATGACAAATTATACGATAGCTAACCTAAAAGTAAATATCTGGTTCTCTTAAAGACTGACAGGATAAATTGATTGAATTCACCAAAAAAAGACAGGATAAATTGATTAGCCATTCCATTTTCGTGTGATAGGGCCCTTAGAAAAGAAATATCTGAGAAGCACATAAATTCTCTTGCAAATGACAAGATTAGGAAAGAATCAGTGAAGTAAAAACAAAATGAGATATTTTTCCTTATAAAAAAAAATAATAAAAAGGGATTTTTTCAGATTCTATCAAGAAATCAAAATCAAAATCAAAATTAAACTCAATTTACCATATATTAAGCTTATTGCTAAATAATACATATTTAATTAATACAAAAATATCCCGAATTTGTAGAAAAATACCAAATATAATTTAATAAAAAAAATGCGTTAATATTCGGTTGTTTTAGTCCAATAAAAATAGATATATATCATACGATTTTTTTTTTTTTTGAGAATCTCATACGAATAATTAGTTTGTATTTGATTCTCAAAAACAAAATAATAATAATGGTTCGTCTGTAATATATGTAGCAATGTAAAAGTAATTACATTACTAAATGTGGAAAAGTCAAGACCGTAAAAAAAAAAAAAAAAATCCAATATTTTGGTTTTACCATTATTTACTACGTCAGATAACGTACAAACGTAAAAAGCTACAAGACAAATCTAGCATGATAGGTTCACATGCCTCGCGTGATATAAGTGTCATGTCTTCAACCAAGACAAAATAAGGGCGTGTTTGGTATTAGAATTCAAACTTATATTTTTACATTTTAAAAAATATTACACACATTTTTACCTACTTATATTTTAAAAAATTACAAAAATTTTATCTCAAATTACAAAAATTTTATCTCAAACTACTTTACCAAACACCGCTTAAGTTTCATGCATGTCTAAATGAAGAGCTGGGATATGCAGTTTTCGATACTTGTGTCTTTCTCTTCACAAGAATGGAATCAAGATTCAAACTTAGGGTCAAAGTATTTTTTTTTAAAATTTTTAAAAAATTAAAATATTAATATTAAAGGTTAACAAAATTACATTATTAGAATTAATTTATTAATTATTCTTTGTATTTTTTTCTTTTTTAAAAAATTAAATAATAAGATTTTATAATTAAGAGTTTTGCAAGTTAATTGATACATCTTAATATTTTTAAGGTCTAACTAATGTGTGGATGAAGCAATTAATATGTAGCATTGAAGTTGTCTCTATAGTTATAAGAGTAGAGTCATTTGAGAGGGGCATAGAACTTTTAAGTGAGAAGGAGAAATTGTGTAAAGGTTATTAGGTTTTTGTGATTTTTTTTTTCTAGGATTTGTAATTGATATGTTGTTATTGTTTTTGCTTAAACCAGATTTATGATTTGTCCAAAAATTTTCTTATTATATAAATATGTGCATTTTTTTTATAGATTTTTCTTGTAATCTATTTGTTAGATTTCTTAGGTCAATTTATAAATTGTTTGGAAAAGGAGGCCAAGTATATAAATTTAAGAGTTAGGGTTAAAATTCTTTTTGTTAATATACATACTAGTATATATTTTTTTTCAAAGGTTGGGGGGAGTATGGCCCCCCTCTACCCTTGAGTAGTTCCGTCCTTGTCTCTTCCCATGGGGTGGCCCTCACAAATGGAGTCCACCCTCATGTAAGGAGAGAATACATACAGCAAAAATAACATGTATTTTCTTCTCAACTAGTTACAAAGATTATTTGAATTTTATTATTATTATTATTATTATTATTATTATTATTATTAACAATTTAAGGAAAAATTATTTTATATTTTTGTTCTTATGAAATGTGCCTATTATATGTATGTGAGCTTTAAGAGAGGTGTAGAAGAGATACTATCTCTTTTTAAACCACACCTCAAAAATGAAAGAAGAAAAAAAAAATGCATGGTAATTTGACACCTGTTTTACACCTAGGGCGCCCAGTCCTGCAACGTCTAGGATAGGGGTGCTCTTTGCCGCCGAGTACAGGTCTTTTAAGATCCACACTACTATCAGGATCTCCAATATCGTTGTACACATCGTAATCGTATATTCTTTCAAAGCTCTTACGTTCTCCTTGGCCATTGCCTCGCAAAATCTCAAGTTCTTTTGATCTTAACCTGCATAGCCCACTTGGTGTCTGTGATGGCAAGTATGACTGTTCCACATTGAAGATATATTTGTGAGTGTCACAATCCAAAATATAAATATATCAACAAGGAAGTGTTAAAAAGAGACAACATTTACATTAATTGCTTTGTTACATTATGAAATACGCATGAAATTTTTTTTATATTTGGCATCAAGAACTCAAATGATTTGTATGGAATTATATTGACATCCCTTAGGTTTTATATATTCATAATCAAGCCTCATGTGGTATCCATTATGGCATCATCCCATTGTTTTAATAGACTTCTTCTGTCCACCCTCTGTTAAAAATTATTAGGTAAATCAGTAACATGAGATGTACATATATGCACTCACTCATCCATATCTCTATATCTGATCATACTTTCTTATTCTCAAAGACATGACTAACTTTCATCAATGGTTTTATATAATGGGAAGTAATTTATTTGACTAATTCTCATAGGACTATCTTTCATTAATGATGTTACAGAAGTGGTTGTAAATAATTAGATATCTTATGGCTGCGATTAAATTAATTTAAAAAGAGATAGAGTATCAATTGAATTATGTATAATAATAATAATAAAAACATAAATAAGTGATATTTTACTCCTTTTATTTGGGTAAAATACAAAAATTATCCTTAATGTATAGGCTAATGTCAAGTATGTACTCCTCAAAATTTTCAAAAATATCCAATTTGTCCCCTAAACACAAACTGCACTTAGTATTATTTATGTTCAGTTTTCATAAAGCTAATTTATGGTTAAGTTAATTGTAACAGTACAATCCCACGGAGATGGACATTAACCAAAAATGCAGAAGGAAGTAGAAGAATATTTCAAGGAACTAAAGAACTTTGAAACAATGTTTAGAATTTGAAATTAGGGTTAAATTGGATATTTTTGAAAATTTTGGATAATGTCTCACATTAGTCCAAACATTATGGATCATTTTTATTATCCTTTTATTTTTATGCCAATATTTTACCGTTATTTCTTTTTTTTTAATTTTATTTTTTAAAATCTAATTAAAAAGATTCGCTTTAATGAAATAAATCATAAAAAAAATTTAGAAGAAATAAATCATAAAAAAGATGAGTCATAATCACAGTACAATAACTAAATCAAACAAAAATGGTGGACCCCTGATCATCACTATAATTATGGCACCTGTCATCAGGATTGTCCTTGACATTTGATTTTTCTATCCTAATTGATAGGATGGAGATGAGATTTCAGATTCCTGCCATCCCAGTGGTCCAATAACCTCAGTGATTTTGATGGGTGTTGCAGAAAAAAATCTAATCATAATTCTGTGACTTGTGGCTGAATGCCTGGTCCATAATTGTGAAAAAAACTTGTGGTCCAATTGATTTTTTTTTTTTTTTACTAAGAATGTAATATCTTTTAACAGTTGTTAAATATAATTTATTATAATTGATATGTGATAAAAAAAAAAATGATGCCAACACTAAACTCAATTAAAAAGAGTGATACTTCAATTATGACATGTAATATAAATAGTTGTGAAAAAAAAGGTTGGAAAAAGGGTATTCCTAATATTACTTTTTCTCCTTTAAAACAACTAGGTTTTGAATCTAAGGTTTATGACAAAAAAAAAAAACTATGCATATTAGTTTAATTGGCTTTTATCTATGAAAAATGTTAATGAATATCGTAAGAATATTAGTTTAGAAATATTTTATAAAAAATGATAAATAATTATTTTTTTGTAATTTTTTTATATTTCTCTTGATGGTGGTGTTAATATTTTTTAATATAGTTTATTAACAAATAATTACCCTAAAAGCACTCATTAACATGATCATTTAACTATTATTGAACTTGCTTAAACTTACACACTGAATTCAACTCATGATTCAACCAAAATGGACCACTTTTCATGAATATTGAGAGTGAAAAAAAAAAAAAAAAATATATATATATATATATATATAAGGATTTTAATAATGTATGCCTTGAGAAATTATTTAAAGAAAATTTTTTATAATAAAATGAAAAAATGATTAACTTTTTTTACAATTTTTTTAAATAACTATAAATAATTTCCAGTTTAACCTGACCCTAGATACAAAGAGTAGGACTAACTTAACAAATAATCACATGTATGAGTTTAACGTAGGCAACAAATTAAATGATATATCATGCATTAGATGCATAATTCCTCTCCACTTTCTTGTGAGATACAAGAAAACATACATATTCAAATAAACTCTAACACAGTACTAGTAGTACTATATAGATCTCAAAAGATGTGAACAGGGATTCACTTAATGACTTTTGTTCGTATAAACTGAATATGAAATTGACAAGCCATGTATAGCCAATGAACTTGAACACCAACTATATGTCGTTGTCCTCTCTCTCTCTCTCTCTCTCTCTCTCAACCACTGGTTACCGGAACATTCACTCAATATGTCGTCAAGTGGCTGGTAGAAAATTTTTCTTAGCTACCTTAATTATGGGGCGTTTGAAAAAGTAGTTTAAGTTATACTATTTGGATGTTTTGATATACGTGTAAGTGAAAAAATGTGTAAAAAAATATGTAATGTTATTTAAAATGTGTAAAAATGTGTTTAAACTAACTTACCAAACACCCCTTAAGTGGCCATGCATTTAAATGTGTTAATTTTAGAGTTATGACTTCTGATGATGTTAGAGTAATGAACTTATGATGAAATTCCATTTTCTTTTTTCTTTTTTCTTTTTATGGAGAATTCGGTTGCTCCGTGCAAGAGGAATTAATTAATTAATGTACAGTTTTCCATTGTAGAATAAAAAAATTGGGATTCAAATTTTGTTTTACAACAAAAATAAATTAGTGTATTAACTTAATAAAAAACTGCCATTATAGAACAAATATTATAAATTAAAATTCTATCTTTTTTTTTTTTTCTTAAATATGCAAGTCAGAAAGGACAATTAGAGAATAGAGAGTTGGCCCCCTAAACTATAAAAGATTTCTATTCAATAAACAATAATTGCATAAGTTGTTCATTTATCTAGCTGAATAATTTAGAGTTATTGAGGAGAAAAAATAGAGAAAGTAGGAAATTGTTACTCTACTTTTTATTTTATTCCTCTCAAAATTATCTCAATTTCATGCCAATCCATTACTTTAAGTACTTAATAAGCCAAGGTCCGTTTAGGACAAGGGGAAAAATAGAAAAGTTTACAATATCTTTTATGGGAACAAAATAATTATGCAGCTGTTCCACATGTTCCAAAAGAAAGGAAAAAAACAAAGTGAGATGAAGTGACAATAACAAAACGAGTGCAAATCTTTCGTCCCCCTCTTCCTATTCCACTATATATTTTACAGATAAAAATGTGTCACATATTTATTTATTTTATTAAATGCTAAATTTATGTCTCTATTATTTCAATTATTTAAATATGATGAGTTATTTATTTATTTATTTATTTTAAGAAATTAAAATAATAAAATATATAAATTTAGAATTTAATAAAATAGATTGACATGTAATATATTTTTATTTATAGCGTATATAGTAGAACAGAAAAAGTGAGATATAAGATTTGAACTCAAACAAAATCATATAGGTTAACTAGTAGAAAGCATCTCATTAAAAATAAAAAATAAAAAAAGAAGGGGGGTTCAGAAAGCTTGTGATGAAGTGACCATAAAAGAACTGTAGACATTTTTTTTATTTTTTAAGAGATTGTTTTGATCGAGTATTGTTGGGTTTGCTCGTGCCATTTCTTATTCGATGAAAATTATGTCCAAAAATTTAATGAGAATTGCACTAGATTATAGGGGACAAAAGAAATGTATAGATGACTTGGTCAATTATCATGGGCAAAGCATGATGACTTGGTCAATTCCAGTCAAATCGTGTGCAGTTATTGTTACTCAGTCATTCCACATAGTTTAAAGTTTAAACCCATTCATGTTTTGTGTACAATAACCATAGTTTATAACGGGTTAAGTTCCGCTGTTTCGGTGTAAATAGCTATTAGTATAAAAAGGTTTTTGTCTTTTTACCTCCAGCATTGATTCTTTTTCTTAATAATTTGTTGACTCATAAATGATAATTATATGAATCAAATCCCTAATTTAAAGTCAATGATTTTTTTTTTACTAAAGAATGTAAAATTTGCTGGAAAACAATATTCTACTGCATTGATGTACAACTACAAGCAAGGTAATTTTTTCCTGCAGGTGGGCAACCACGCTTATATAATTATATGTACTTGTGTATTCATTTATTTATTTATATATATAGAGAGGGAGACGGTTTGGATAATGTACATTCTTAAAGCATATATTAATTATCTATTTAAAAAAAATTTTAAAACCAATAAATGCTTAAAAGAGGCTGACCTTGTTGGTAAAGAAGACCCTTTTCTCAGGATTGTCGTACTTTGAGTGAACCCAAGAATTACAATTCACATGAACAGAACCACAAGAGAAGCCATCAAGGATGATATCCTGAAGATACATCTCCTTGTGGTGCTCATTCTCCACAAAAACAGCCCCAATCTCTCCAAAATCTACTGGCACTTCAAAACTTGACTCATACGTCACCACACCGTTCTCTTCGCCTTTCGTCCTGTGTGCGTAACCCTTGATTGTGTCCTTCTCTAATCCCGTCTCTTCAAAAAAAAAAAAATAGATAGTTTACATAAATAGTCACATCAACATACAGTTCAATGGACGCTAAAATACATACATAAATTAATTGTACATTTATTTTATGTCCTCTTTCATTGACGCTTAAACCCAACTTAATTTCTGCATCTCGCACGTTGTTTCCATTTTCATTTGGGACCGTAATTATAGAGTCGTTTTCAACTTTTGCCTTTTCTATATCTCAGTTTATTGGGACCATATCCATACGGGACCATTTGTTAAGGGCAACTAGATTCCTTTTTTTTTTTTTTTTTTTTTTTAATTCATTTTAATGGCAAAGTCTTGATGCTATTCAAAATTCACAAGTTGATTATTTCTATCTTCGTCTCTATCGCTATCTGACCTACCTAAATAAACAAGCACCAATAACTCTCACAACACACAAACACACGCATTGACTTTTCTGAGAGTGAAGAGGATGGAAGAATAATCTATTTGGTGGTAAGTATCATATATCTACCACCAAATAACCTTTGCCAACTAAATATCTAGTCACTAAATATTTAGTTGGTAAAAATAATTTTTGTCAAAATAGTATTTATTTGAGAACAATTTATTTAATTAAAATTAAATTTTTTTGTTAAAAGTATTATAGATAAAATAAAAAAATAATTAAAATAGTACAGACTCATAAATATAATAATAAAAAATATAATAAGATCCATAAATAATAGCAAAAATAAACTATATAGAAAAATAATCTGACTTTTTAAATTAATGTCAAACGCAATTTGAACAAAAATCTTCTTCTGTCCATAACGATTGTTTGGTAGGTGTTTTTAAAATATGTTTTCAGGACTTAATACAAAATTCTGAGAGACCCATTAAAAGTATTTGTTTGGTTTCTGTTTTTGAAATTTTACCTTGAAATTCATGTTCAAAAAATATTGGGCAAATGACCTTTTAGAGAACATGTTTTTGATGTTTTTAGTATCAATTTTCTGTTTTGAAAATGACATTGTGGCAATCTTGTAATAAAATAAAAACTCATTGCCAAACAAGTTTTTTTAGGGAGCAACTATAAAACAATTTGAGAATAAGTTCTTAAAACACAGTTTTCAGTCCTTTTTAAAAGAAAAATATTGCTATTGTATAAAACCTACATGTTTCATTTTATACTCCACCGTCTTTAAAATGTTATGTTTATGGTGACATGTTGCAATAGATGGAGCATAAATTAAAACATAGAAGGTAGGATTTTTATTTTTTTTAGAATGAGGTAGATAGTGAAGGAAGGATGACGCAGATCTAAACTATAAATATGAGGCACTGTAAAATATATCACCGTTAGGTAGAGATTCTTTGTTCTTGTGCTGTACAGACTCTTGAGCTTTATTATTTATTTATATATATATATATGTTATTAAAATAAAGAAAATTAAAAAGCGATACCCGAAACTTCAGCAAAAAAATTTTTCCTTTTAGTTTAAAAGCACCCCTTTCAGTTTGATCCATGGAAATATTTAGAGCTCAAAAGTTATAGATATCTTTCTGCTAGTCTTCACCCATTTAACTCTAGTCTTCACACATAATATGTAGTAGAGGAAGAAAACAAAGAAATTCATTGCAAAGAAGAAGGAGAAGGAGAGGAAGAAATTCACTGCAAACAGAACAAAAAGTAAATAAAAATAAAGAGGAAATTAAAGAATCAAACCAAAACTAAGAGTCAAAATTTTTTATTTATTTTTTGATAAATCAAAATGGAGAAGAAAAACCACAAACTCTTCCTTCAAATTTACGTTCTATATATAATTGTTAAAATATTGCCATATATATGCTTATATTTCTTGGACCAATACTTACTAGGATCAAGCTCTGCTTGAACGAGCTCCAAGAGAAGGGTTTTACCAAGCAAGTCCTTTATATCATCTAGCCCTCGGTCAATCCCTACGTTTGTGAGGAACCCACCAACAGTAGGTTTAACAGTTACAATTGCTTTCACAGAAATACTCTTCTCTGTAGAACTTGCTACAGCCTGAGTCTTTATGTTGTTAGGATTGAACCCAACTCGAACAATATGTTTGTTTTTTCTGCAGAATGAGTGCATTGAAATGGGAAGTGAAGCATTACAATTGCCATGGATGAATGGATTGTGTAACAGGAAGGGAACTTTGGTGGAATTTGAGAGGTGAAGCTGTGGTTTCAGCATTTTTGGTAGTTAGAGAAGCTATGGTTGAACTTAAATTTGTGTAAGAGTTTGGTACCTAAGCACTTATTTATATAGACATATTAAATATAAAGCACGTTATAAAATAGACCATGAGATACAGACACGCTACTATTTTTCATTTCCACGTGATATAATATAAGGATAGAATTGTCAAAACTATATCTGTTCTTGTTCAATGAGATTGCCAGAGACTCAGTCTACGTTATCCGGACAGAGGTAGGAAGAAAATTAAGCAATGAAAATTAATGAGGATATTTTGAATTTTCTTTTTTTCTCATTCATTCGATGTTAATAAAATTAATATGGTGGTTGAACCATATAAATTTTTTCATATATATAATTCAATAATTATGAAAAGATTGAAGGGTTTGAACTCTAAATACCTAGGTTAAAAATACTAAAATATACAAATCAATTGAATTATAAAGCTTTTTGCAAAAAATAATATTGTTCTAGCCTTAACTTGACACAAATTATTGGGAAAATTTTTGTTTCTTTATTATTACTTTTTATTCCTCTAAATTTTGGGTTTTTCCAAAAAAAAGAAAAAAAAAACTAAAATTCCATTCCCAATCTCCATCCAAAAATAAATCCGTTCTCAATCCACAACATCATCCGTTGATTGGCTTGAATAGGCCAAAAGGATTTGGAGCATCTTTCAACCACATATGTGGTCCTAGGTTACTGTGTTTAAATTATTTAACGACCTTTTATGAAATTAGAAAGAAAAATAGGGGTCAAAATGTGTGAAAACGTGATGCGTTAGCAAAATGTGTGAATAGGCCAAGTGGTGGCTTCAAAAAATAATAATAATGTCAAATGGTGGAAGAGACAAAGGAAGATGCGTTAGCATATTATCCTCGTAAATTTTCTAGATAACTACGGCACTAATATGCAACCAGATATATATATATATATATATATATATAAAAGTAATATTATATGTGATTCAATGTTTTTTTTTTTATGTCATGTGAAAATTTTTATTTAAATGTGATTTGCATTGCACGTGGAGAAATGCCAAATACCCTTGAATCCTTGATAATGTAAAAAGTTTGGAAAAAAAAAAACCTCTGTGAAGAGAGATTAAACTGAATTACTATTCATGCAATAAAACTGGACACCGTAAAATCTTTAGCCTAACCCTATTATAATTCTAGTAGGATTAGGTTTCTTGAGCAACAAGTGCAGGCATCTGTTGGACTTTACAATAAGCTTGGATCCTAAAAGGATTTTGCTTTCCTCCAAGGTAAGGTTGAGGCTAAACTTGCTGGGTGTAGAAGCAAATGTTTGTCTTAGGCAGAGAGAAAGACCCTAATCAACTCAGTGGCACAATCCATCCCCATCTACACCATGTCCTCTTTCGATATCCCCAATAAAGTTTGTGACAAGCTATACTCGCTAGCTAGAAGGTTTTGGTGGAAACCCAATCAGCGGGAAGGCAGATTTATAGCTTGGAGAACCTAGGATAATCTTTGTTGCCTTAAAAGTGTTGGAGGCCTAGGGTTCAAAAAAGAAAAAAGTATCAACTCTGCTCTGATGGCTAAGTTGGCTTGGATGATAGCAGCCAAAAGGGATAGCCTCTGCATAAGGATCCTTAGAGCCAAGTACAAGATCAAAGAGGATTGGCTTCGGGCAGATGCATTTGAAAGCTCGGATTTGTGTTAAAAACGCAAGAGCTGTTTAGACCCCCAATTAAAAAATTATAGCTAGATTGCTTTTACTTTGACTTAAACTAAGTACAGAACAAGAATAAAATGAAGCGCAATAAACTGAAAACTACTTTAGTGCATAAACATGAATATCAAATAATAAAAGTAAAGTACAAGAGTAAAGGAAGATTGATGCAAACACAAGATAGCACGGCGACGTGTTATCGAAGAGGAAACCGAAGAACTCGGCGAAAAACCTCTCCGCCGCCCTCCAAGTGGTAAATCGATCAACTAGACAATAAGTTGAGATACAAGAATAGCAAGAGACCCTCCAAACCTAATCTACTTAGTGTATCTAAGCCCTTCAAACTCTTACTCCAATAAGGCTTCTCGAAACTGTATTTTGTCTAGCTTTCTGGATCCTGCAATACTCCCGATTGCATCCGCCAAGCCTCATCGGCTTCTTTTGGCAAATTTCCAAAACTTCCCAAGCTTCAAAACACTCTCTACGCTCTGAAAAGGTGTGAGTTGTGTTTTGGCACAAATCTTTTCTCAAGGTATAACAATTGGAGAGGGAAAGAGAAGAGGCTACAATGATTTTTCACCAAGGATGAGTAGATCTCTCTCTAAAAGATGGGTGTGTGTGTGTTCTAGAAAACCTATCTAGGGTTTTTCTCTCTGAATGGCCTCTCATACTTTTGTGGGTAATGAGGGTATATATAGTATAGGTGAAGGGTAAAAAAGTCACACTTAAAAATTCTCGAGGCAGAGAGTTTTGCGGCTATCTCGTGAGAATGCCTTACTCGCGAGACACTCGCGAAATCCTCCAGGCTGACACGACTCTTCAGCTTCCAGCATAAGCTTTTCACGAGGCTCTTTCGCGGGTTAACTTCTAGCGAGACACTTGCAAAATCTACTGATTCTTCAATTTATGCTTAATTCTTCACCAACTTAATACTAAATCCAATACAATAAAATCCCACAAAATACAATGAAAAAATTAAAGCAATTACAACACTTTTTGTTACGGAATAAAGCCAATATAAAATATAGTTGTAAATCACAACTTTACAGCACCTAAGCGTGCTTCCCCCACTTGGAAAGCAATTGAGAAAGCAAGGTCGGTGGTCAAGAAGGGTGCTTGTTTCCTTATTGGAGATGGCGAATCCGTCGATATGTGGCTGGACCCTTGGGTGCCTTGGGTTCAAAATTTCATCTCATCACCAAAGGTGGAGTCTTTGGTACAATCGCCCATGATGGTAGCCCACCTCATCAACCATAAGCTCCACACTTGGAAAACATCACTGGTGCTCGACATTTTTAACCCCAGTTCAGCACATGCCATTCTATCCATCCCTTTACCATTGAGACCTAGACCTGATAAGCTCATATGGATCCCAGAATCCAAAGCCTACTTCTTAGTGAAATCCGCATACAAAGAACTGATGTTGAATCTTTCTGCGTAGGCTCCTTCCGATGTGAATTGGCCAAAATTTGGAAAATCAAAGGCCTGGAAAGATTAGAAATGTTCTTATGGGGAGTAGCTATCAATGCGCTTCCCACAAGGGAAAACCCCATGTGTCGCATGGACATTTTAGACTCGTGTTGTTTCCTATGTAACCAAGAGGTAGAATCTGCCATTCACTTGTTCTCTAGATGCCAAGCAGTGAAAGCTATCTGGTTTACAGCTTGTTGGAGGTTTAGACTAGATGAAGTCTAATATTCTAGCACCAATGATATTATAAAGGTCATTCTAGACCCCCCTTCAGCCCTCTGTCAATCCCAGGACCTTTGGAAAGTTACACGTAATATGGCACTCATGTTAAAAGAAATTTGGCATACCTAAAATGATGTACTTCATCTCAAAGGTTCTACCAATATTAATGCAGCCTGTTTAAGGATCAATGCTAAATTCAAGGAATGCTCTTGGTTTTTATCTCCTCGCAAGATTCCCTATTCAAGCAAGACCATTGTCAAGTAGATGCCTCCCCCTGTGGGCACCATCAAGCTTAACGTCGATGCAGCCATCTCCAATCAAATGCAACCTTAGTAGTAATTGCCAGAAACGAGCGTGGGGCTGTGATTAAGGTTTGGAAAAAAGTCATACCTCTTTATTCCCCCCTTCTTGCTGAAATTGAAGCAATACTATGGACTCTGAACCTAGCTTATGGGGAAAATTGGAGGCATATTTCTAGGGAAAGTGACTAAAAAATCAGCATTTATGCCATCTTAGACTCTTCAGGCATCCCCGTGTGGGATATCTCTACTCAGGCCTTCAACATTAGTCAGTTGGCTATGTCTTTTTCCTCTTGTCTTTTTCGTTGGATTAATAGAAATGGAAATGCTACTGCTAATGTGACAGCAAAGTACGCACTAGACTATTTAGGCTCTTTTGGTTTTGTACTAGGCATTCTTCCAGCCAGTTTGGCTGCTGTTTGTGAGGAAGATGCCTTAGTTTGACTGTCTTTCTGAGCTAATACATTGAAGTTTACCCAAAAAAAAAAAAAACTCCAATTGGTAAATTTGACACTAGCTTAAGTTAGGAGAGAAGTATGAGGGAGAGACAAGGAACAAGGGGCTTGGTAAAAATGATGGCAAACTATTCATTAGAAAAGATAGTTATAGTTAAAAAAAAAAAAAGACCATGAAGGGGATGATAACAAATCAAGTAATAACTTATGGTGGTATGTTCCTGATTGGCCTGGACCACCCAATCTATTTGATCTTGGGTTAGGTTTATCCCACAATGGGAAGTCCAAGGAACAACTTATGGTATCGCTGGTGATTATACGGTGGTGCTTCATACGGTGGTGCTTTAGTATTAGGCTACCTTAGATTCAGCTCGGCCGTGGAGGTTCTCAAATAACCGAGCTCCCTTTCTGATGTCCGAGCACGACTTCCTTCTCCCCTGAACAGAGTTCTCTTACTTTTCTCTCATGTATCTCTCCCCCAATTTTTTTGTTTCAACCCCTTTTTTGTTCTCATCCTTCCCTATTTATACTCTTCTTTGAGTAGGGGATCATGAAGAGGGAATCTCTGACACGTAGCTGAGTCCCTTCGCTTATGGGGCATGAATGCCTTCTTCAATCTTAGCCATTGTTCCAGTGCATTGGGTCACATGTTAGAGTGGGTCCCACCCATCTGCCATCAAGGTGACTCCCATGTAACTTGTACTTGATGTCAAGTTTTGTTGCTCAGTGGGCGGACTTTCCCAAGGCACTATTATTCTCGATAGGCAAACTCTCTTAAGGCATTATCTCTTATTATCTGCGCACCCCAGGCATTTCCTTAACTGCTAGGGCATGTAGGCTTGTATTGGGCTAAGGTCATCCCAGTAGACATGGGCCCAACACAATTCGGTGAATGGGCCTGTTGTTCTTAGTCCATTCACAACCAATCTCAATATACTTCATGGATTCATAGAAGACATCATTATAAACAATCTAAAAATATCCCTTTGATTATAAAATAAATAGAAGTTAGCAACCAAATAGATCTTAAAAACTTATGGTTTTTCAAATAAGGTTAATTTGAAAATGGATTTCATCATGCATCTAAAAATATTTTATTTTTAAATGAGTTTTATGGCGTGCAACAACAATTGAATGCTTTTGAATAAGCCAAAATTAAGAGTAACACATCTGTACATTTTTAGACCCCTTAAAACACAAGTTGTTTAACCTAGTTATTTAACTAAGTGATTAACTTAGGTAAATTATCCAGATCTAGGTTAACACAAACAAATCATATCATGTGAAGCAATGCGGAAAAGTAAATAACACACGATATGATAACCTAGGAAGACCAAACCGGTAAAAAACTTGAGGAGCATTTAACCTAGCTATCTTCAAGGTAAAACAAGATCCACTATGAAAGAATTGAAGTTTTACAATAGCGACTTAGACTACTAACATCCTATTACTACCTCGAGCAGAAAATTTACTGTCACAATCACATGACATCTTCGAGTCCATGGACTATTTCTTTCTTAGATCCAAAGCATTGACAAGTACATCACTTGTATTTCTTGAAGTTCTTTATGTACCAACTGAAATGATCATCAAGCTCTCGGCATCAATCTCAATTTTGATAACCCTAAGTATGTATGAATGCAAACACCTCTAAATCTCACAAGAGATTCACACACACAGTATAAACAACAACTCTAAAACATGGCTAGGGTTTTTCTTTTTATACTTAGGACAAAACATAAAACGCTACACGTCAAACAGGCTTGGGCTGAGTTGGAAAATTCTGTAGAAAAACAATCTGTTCAATCTTCGATCGATCGTGTTTAATTTTCGATTGATCGAGCCTTGTAAAAAGTGAATAGTAATTTTCTGCAATTACTCGATTCTAACTTTACATTAAACATACTTTGAGCAGCCTAATTTTAGACTCTAAGTTTTGATCAAGGTTTGCTAACATTACACATTGAAGTTCTAATACATTTAGATCCTAAATCCTTAGAACCTAATAACATCCTCTGAGGTGAACAATTGAGTGCTAGCTTTTGCATGCACTAATTTCATGTTTTATTTTTTATACAAGAGAAATTATACTCTAACATAATCTAAGTGTATATATGTGTGAAATTCCTTTTTATAAACTTGAATCTGGCCCTTACCCACTCCACCCCACAAAAATTGTGTACTTGTGCAGTGATCATTATATATACTAGCTTGTAATCTCATATATATGCATGAGTATACTTAAAAGATATACATTAAGATGTATAATATAATAATCTTATATATATAATTTAAATATTATTGACAGTCATTCTTATATATATATTTTTAACTCTTTAAAAAGTCTTGTATGAATGTTATTAGGTAAAAAATGTAAATTGTCAAATTCTTAAATATTTTTATGTTCATTAATTCTAGACTCTTTGGTTTTTGTATACAATAACTTACTTGAATGGATATTTATGATATGGTCCCACATTTGATTCCAAAATTAAAAAATAAAACTTTTTCTAAAAATAAATAATTTAGGACACATGGCACAAAATTAGATTTCAATTGTAGAATCAAATTGGATTTTCTCTAAGTTTTACCTATTAAGATATATATATATATATATAATTTTTGTGTCAAATGAATTGTTTAAGTTATAAAAAAGGCTTATAAATATAAAATTATTCAAACGCTCTCTTCCTTTAATTTTATATACAGTGCTAGATATATAATTGTATATTTTTATGATTAATTTATATTGGATTCGTTGTTTTCTACTCTAAATTAACTCATTTGGTACAAAAAATTTAAAATTTTCGATTAGATGTAACACGTGCCGTAAAATTAAAATCTAATTGAATGGGACACGCGGCTCAAAATGAGACTTTAATTGAATTCCAATTTAAAATCTAATGAGATATTCTCTCAGTTTTACTTATATATATATAGATGACTTATAAACTTGAATTATTTTTAGTTCTACAAAAAAGAAAAAAAAAACTCATAAATATAAAATCATTCAAAAATTATGTATTTTATGGTTTACTTATATTAGACTCCTCGTTTTTTACATAAAATTAATTTATTTGGTATAAAAAGTAAAAAACTTAGATTAGATAAGACACATATTGCAAAATTAAACTTTAATTGAAATCCAATTTTTATATTGAATTAATTCACCTGACACAAAAATTTAAAAACTTAAATTAGATGGGACACTTGGCGCAAAATTAGGCTCTAATTAAATTCCAATTTGAAATCTAATTGAATTTTCTCTTAACTTTACCTATTATTAAATTCCCTCCTCTCACATGAATGGTGGGTCCCACCATTAATTTAATTAGTGGGACCTACCATTTATGTGAGAGGAGGGAGTTCGCATTTATGGTACTTCAGGAGTACACAATAATTTTCCCGTGGTGGAAAATTATTAGATACTCCCGGAGTACCATAAATGCGTACTCCCTCCTCTCACATAAATGGTGGATCCCACCATAAATTTAATTAGTGGGACCCACCATTCATGTGAGAGGAGGGAGTACGCATTTATGGTACTTTGGGAGTACACAATAATTTTTCCAGGGTAGGAAAATTATTAGATACTCCTGGAGTACCATAAACGCGTACTCCTTCCTTTCACATGAATGGTGGATCCCACCATGAATTTAATTAGTGGGACCCACTATTCATGTGAGAGGAAGGAGTACGCATTTATGATACTCTGGAAGTAAACAATAATTTTCCCTCGAAGTATTGGTTAATAATCCATTTAAAAAAAATTTTTATAAAAAAAAAAATTAATGTTTTAATAACTTTTTTTATTTTCCATAAAAATAGTGTCAAAATTTTCATGAAATAGAACGTTAACCCATGGTGATTCTAATTTCATTTTTAATAGGTGAACTACAGGGTGGAAGAACATTAATTAGCAGTTTGGAGCAGACCTATCACAGTTTAGGAATTAATGTCTCAACTGTTGTATTGTTACGTTTTTTTTTTTTTTTTTTGTGAGGCCTGCACTGCATCTTCAATTTTATGAAACAGTTAATTAGATGATTAATTGATCAAATGAACCCTGGTCCCCTATCAAAAATCAAAGAGCTAGTACATACATATTTGCTACAGGTGTGGGGACCTAATAGCTTTAATGTGTAAGTCAAAAAATAAAAATAAAAAAGTTCTTAAAAGGGAAAATTAATATAATGAAAAAGTCGTTCCTCAAAAAAAAAAAAAAAAAAAATATATATATATATATATATAATGAAGAAGTCGTTGATTAGGGTTTTCTTTTATATAGGTTTTTTTATTATTATTATTAATGCTACCTTATTTTCCGTACGTATACTCAAATTCTCTGGTCAATTTATTCTAGCTATGAAATGTTATCAATGATCGTTTTCGTGCTGTACTTTATTTTTTGTTTCAAAATTGATAGACTGGAGTGATATCTAGTCCAATCAGGTAAATTGGACTAGATATCACTCAAGTCTATCAATTTTGAAACAAAAAATAAAGTACCTGATTGGAAACGATCATTGATAACATTATATATATATATATATATATATATATATATATATATATAAAGAGAGAATGATCAAGGTCTCAATTTTGACAATAAAATTATTAACAATCTAGTATTACACATTATTATACATATTTTTTCACAATTTTCTTACATGACAAGTTGTCAGTGAAGAAAAAATAATTAATTTATGTAATAATGACAAATTATAGTAAGCTATGTAAAAAAATTATGACAAAATGTGTAAAAACGTGTAGTATTAATATAATTGTAAAATTATATAATGGAAGCCAACCTAAGAGAATGGTGCAAAAATCAAGATGAAATTTTAACTTCTTGTGTTTCAAGTACTTTCTGAGTTTCTCCAACAAAGAAAAAAAAAGTACTCTATGAATATCTCTAAAAATATGAAGTACTTTCTGGTAGCCCCAGTTGTGAGACTTGAAATTTTTAGAAGCAATAAAACATCAAGCTTTTATCGATCCAGATTTGGATATCCTCCTTTGTCAATTGAAAATATTTTACACTCGAAAATATTTTATATATTACCAAACAAAATCTAAGACACCTTTTCTGAAAGTAACAATTCCCAAGCGAGTGATCCATGTGATTGGTGGACGTATATATTCAAAAAAGAAAAAACCAAAAAAAAAAAAAAATCCTAATTAATCATCCAAGGTGTTGGGCAGTTGGGCTGCGACCAAGAATGGTCGAATATATGGGATGCACTCTGCAGAATCTTTTTGAGCGAAAAAAAAAAATCCTGCAGAATCTGCACCAATAATGAACTTCATCAGTAAGGATTAATTTGTGGGCCACCTTCTGCAGATCTAGGTCTGCTTTAATTATACACCAATAAACATGCATTAAATGACACACTGCGCACCTTTATGTTTTCATTCACATGTTTTGGGACAATCCAAAAATGAAATTTTTTTTTTTTTGATGAACCCAAAAATGAAATATTATCATCTGTTTTGAGTGTCAAATTCACATTTTATAAAGTACAATTTTATATAACTTGCATATAAACTCCCATTGGAATCAAAAAGCATCAAACGTCTGCTCAAAGTGTTTAAGAGTTGAAAAATATTAAAAATAATTTTAAAAGGAAAATAAACTAGAAGAAGAAAAAAAAAGGGAAAATGATTGAATTCTTTACACATCTATGATGTCTTTCTAACTTTGTAAATGAGTCAAACCGATTACTAATGGTTCAAATTCAGTTAGAGAAATTCAAAAAAAAAAAAAAAAAAAATTCAGTTAGAGAAAAATTTTATTATGTTCGTTTAGCAAATAATATTGATAATATAAATAGTTCAGTTTTTAGTAAAAGATTATATATAATTTCTAATAATACAAGATTGGTGAATATATATTTAATTAAAAATAATAATTTTAACTATAATTTAATCATTAATTATTAGAATAAATTTGTGAAGAGGTCAAAATTTTTGTCACAGTATATACCATATATATGAGGAAATAGTAAATTAATCGAGTAGTTTAAGCTTGAATTTATTTGATAAGAAAATGAACTAAATTTGAACATATAGTCTAGTTAAGTATGAACTTGAGCTTGATCGACTCATATGAACCAAGCTTGATCGACTCATATGAACCAATGTTGAACTTTTAATGCTCAATTTGATACAACTTCTTTATAGTACTTCATTTTCTTTGCCATCTGATAAAAAGTAAAACTATATAGACAAAAAATCATACTTATTAACTAACTTAGGATCTGTTTGGAATCCACTTATTTTGTTGAAATTGAAAACTTTTTACTAAAAGAACTGTAGATAAAGGAAAAAATTAGTTGAAATAATACAGTAAGGCCCAAGAATAGTACTAAAAAAGTGTAGTAAGGCCTATAAATATTAAATAATAACAAAAATAAATTAAATAGTAAAATAAGTTGACTTTTTAATTCAGAACGAAATGCACAATTAGTTTGCCTCTTTTAATTGAAAATTCATTTTCTTTTAAAGAAATTAATTATAGTACACTCACTAATGTACACTTTCGGCACATATCATTATTGCATGTGTTAAATGTAGACACGAAATACAAATATAAAAACAGTATGTGTACGGAATTACATCATGGAATAATATTTACCCCTCACTTTAATTTAGGTAATAAACTAGTGTTTATTTTAATTCAATATGTTAAGGATCTAGATTCTTATGTAATTTGGATAGAAAAATATCTCATAATCATTAAGTAAATGTATTGAATTTACCTTTATTTGAATAAAGCTATTCGTCTTTCCATAAAACAAAAAACAAAAAAAAAAAGTAAAAACAAAAAAAAAAAGAAGAGGAAAATAAGTCTCACTCTTCATCGGGCAACAAGTAAATAAACGTGCCTAGCCACTAAGTGTACAATATCACACTTGTGTGGGCCGGCAAAGATGACTTTCGGAGCTGAGACATATCACATGCATGTCCACAATTAGAAATGAGGAAATTGCTTTGTTAATTTTGCATGCTCATCAAAACAACAGTAAATGAATCAATTATTATCTTTCTTTTTCAAAAATAAGAGGCCCACGTACAGGGTTGCAGCGCCAGAGAAGGCAACGGTTACTGCAATTTCCTAAAGTTTTTTTTTTTTTGGTAAAAAGTGGACTGCATTAAAAATTAACCAAAAAAACTAACTGTTTGGGGACAAATTCTTTCATAGTACATTAGTACATGTCAATTTGGTCATAATACAAAAGCATAAAAATGTCCATAAGTAGGCCCTCAAACATAACAAAATTCACAGGCAGACTTCTAAAGTTGACAATCTATACATGCATTGTAAGTGAAATTATCACGGCTAAAATAGGCTTTTACCCTTTTCACAAAAAAAAAAAAAAATCAACATGTTGCCTTATTTTCTAAACTAATTAGAAAAATACCCCTTTTTTGAAACTCGATTTTCTGAAAATTGAGTTAAGCTCTATAGCGATGTTTTAAGGACTTTATAGTGATATTTTGTAACTTGACTTCTATGAAATTGAGTTATAGGTAAAAAATAAAAACTTGCATGTAACTCGATTTCATAGAAGTCGAGTTACAAAATGCTACTATAGGTCTTTAAAACGTCATTATAGGCTCCTTAAAACATTGCTATAGGGCTCCAGAATTTTTTTTTTTTAAACTCAATTTTGAGAAAATCAAGTATTAAAAGAGGGGTATTTTCTTAATTAGTTTGAGAAATGTAGTATTTGCCCTTTTTTTTTTTTGCACGAAATGAGAATTTGCCCATTTTCGTCAAATTATCACATCACATAACCTAAAAATTCAAGCCAAGTAGAGAGGATGAATTTAATGGACCGTTGATATAGGTCCAGTTGGTTTGCCTTTTATGATTATAATAATCAGGTCTGGTGTTATAATAGTTAAGTGATTCAAGCTATCATTTCTTGTTATATTAACAAAGTTTTCAGGCATATATATGTGTGTATATATATATATATATATATATATATAGGAAAATACAAGTTTTCAACAGCTGACATGGCAGCATTAGAGTCAAAATTTGTCAAATATTTCCATTTTAGTATTATACTACTGGTCGTTTACTTGTGTAATGCACAGAAAATATTGCACAAAATATTTATATTTGATAAACATCAAACTAAACAATGTTAATAAATTTAAAATTAAAAATTAAAAAAAAAATCTTCTATCAGAGCTAGAATTATGTTGAGATTATCTTAATAAGTTAACAATACAAGTCGGAGTTTGTTTGCTATTGAGTTACGTTAAACAAATTAATTAATTTATGATAGGTGAGTTTTAGCATGTTTCAAACGTTTTTAATTTTTATTTTTGAGATATAACATGTTTTAACCTAGTCACCTAGATGTATGACTGCTTCCATTTTATTATTATATTGGTCTCCTATAAGTCTATTCACATTTTTTTTTCTTGATTTCAAACTATACTCAAATTCTTAATTCAGTTACTAAGTTGTTGAATTCGATTTGCTCTGCATGCATACTCTCACACGCACATATAAGAATATACAATATAATAATAGTCCTTAAAAAACACAAATTAATTAGAATGTTAAATTTAATTATTTATACCTAAATTTTAATGAAGAATAAATTATTTCCTAAAGAATTGTTTTTGCAGTTTTTAATTGAGAACAAGTTTTTCCTAAGCTTCTTTTTTTTCTTCATTCTTCATTTTTTATCTATGCTTTCCTTTTACATATTATGAACTTTTTTTTTATACAAGACTATTTTGAACTTTAGATCTAAAGTTGGAAAGACATTTTTTTATTTAATTAATTTTGACAAATATATTGGATATTGAATTGAATTAGTTTGGCACATAGAAGAAATTAAAAATGATTAGTTATGTTGTAAAATATATCATTAAAATAATTGAGAATCCACGAAAGGGGAATTTTTTTTTTATCAAATTCTTAAAAGAAGACTCATAATTTCACAAAAGGGATCGAGATTGGCACAGCACTGTGCAATTAACCCCCCCCCCTCCTCCTCACTCATAACAATTTTTTACTATTTTTTATTATTTAATGATTAAGATTTAAAGTTTCTTTTTGCTGAGTTCTAGAAATCAAATCAGCTGATCAACTAATTAGTAATACCCAGGAATATCTAGCTAGACATAGGAATAATAGAAAATTAAGCACTCTTGAGGAACAATCAGTTGATTAATGGAAGACCCTATTTGTATTGAATAATTTAAGGACCCACGCTTTTATACATCCTTTGCCACAATTGTTTTAATTGACTAATTGTAAGTGGAAAAAAAAAAAAAAAAAAGAATTTTCGTGAAAGTCATGAGCAATTGAATCTCACTGATATAAAGTTACCTCGTGAGGAATCAGTCTCTGAAACGGCTAGGAATTGTTGCTCTTGTCTCATCAAACCAAACCATAAAATTTATAAGGGTTTTACTAATAGCCAATAGGGCATATATAGTAAATTATTTTAAGAAAATTTTTTAGAAAAAAGTGAAAAGGTGATTAACTTTTTTTATAATTTTTTCAATTTTTAATAAAAGGTTTCGTAAAACAGAATATATATCTAACGGCACTATAAAGTCTATCTCTACTGAAAAGGTATCTCATAAGAATTGATATCCAGTGCAATAGATTGGATTATTGCACCATACAATAGATAATCAATAGTTGAGATTAAAAGGTGCAAGAGTCACTTTTAATCTCAACCCTTGAACAAATTTTTTTTAATACTCAACGTTTTACAATTTCACTTTTACACTTTATTTTTTAACAAAATGCACTTTTCATTTCTATGTTTTGCCAGATTTCTATTTTGGTTTCTATATTTTATTTTTATCACATTTAAAATCCATTTGGATAGAATTTATTGCTAAAAACTGAAAATACTATAACAAAATAATTTTTAAATATATAAATAGTGCCGTGAAATCTATTTTTAATAAAAAAGTTATTAAAAAATTATAAAAAAAGTGAAGTTTGTGGGTCTCGTAAATAGTGCACGGGACCCACCGGTGTGATGGAAAGAAGCTGAAAAGTAAACAACATACGGCTACTGTTTATGAACAGTAGCATGAACGGTGAAAATTGAACCCCTGATGCGTGCTGCAATAGAAAAAAAAAAAAGAAAAAAAGAAAAAAAAAAGAAAAAAACGCAAATGCAAAACGTAAGAGCCAAATCCAAACAGATTTTTTAAACGTGTGAATAGTACTATGAGACCTAATTTTAATGAAAAAGTGGCTGAAAAGTGCATAAACAATATGTGAATAGTGCATGAATAGTACCGTACAGTATATGAACAGTAGTGGATGAACAGTAATTTTGTCCCCAGTTGAAACCGTGTGTAGAAAAAAAAAAAAAAAAAAGCTGAAAAGCCTGAAATGCACACAACCAAAACGTAAATGCAATCCTCTCTATCTAAACCAAGCCCAGGTGGTACACGAAATTATTAAAATAATCATAATAAATTTTATTTTGGTATTAAAAGATGTCATATCAATATTTAAATTAATAATATTAATTTATTAATTTTAATTAAATAAAAAATTTTTCCATAAAAAAATTAAATAAAAAATTTAAAACTAAAAATTATATAAAAATTAAGATTTAAGTGTGTCTTAACAGCAACAACAAAAACGCAAACTCAAATTTAATAACACAAACCCCAAAATTAAGAAAAAATTCAACAAAGAGCCCTTCAACGCCGAATTCTTCTGAAAAGACCAAATTACATTTCAATAAATGAAGCAATCAAATCAAATAATTTTTTTTTTAAAAAAAATTACAAACCCAATAAAAGGTGGAGAGATAGCCACGTCCAAGTTTTCACATGGGGAAACGGTAGTGCCTGACTCCTGTTAATGCCATAGTGATAGACAACTCATTGAAAAAGAAAAAAACCTGGCTTATGGGTACTAGTGACTGGTGATAGAAGAAGAACGGTGCAAAATGGAAAAAAAGGAAGGAGGAAGAATAAGAAGGTAAACGCAGATGAGGAAGAAGAAGAAAAGCTGAAAAGGTTTGTGCTTTGCATTTCATTTTATGTGGATCTACCGATTTAGTGTGTTTTGGGATTGCAATTTCAAATTTTGGGTTGAGAAGGAGAGATAAAAAGACTGAGAAAATGGCACAAAGTGGCAAAACAACTCAAGATGAACTGATGAAGTCATTTAAGTTTTCTTAGGGAAGAAGAAAAAGAAAAGGAATGGAGATTTTGGGTGTGGCCTGTTATGAGTCTTTGATGATTTTGTTGGGTTTGAGAAAATGGGGTTTGGGATTTATGAATTTGTATTGGAGCTAAATTTTTTGCCTTTTTTTTTTACCAATAAAATTTATAGGTTTATGGGTTTGTTGGAGATTGGTTTGTTTATTGGGTTTATGGGTTTGATTTGTTGGAGAATTCGGTGTTGTATGGCTCATTAGTTTTTTTTTTTTTTTTGGGTTTTTGATCTTAAATTTGGGTTTGTGTTATTAAATTTGATTGCTTCATTTATTGAACTGTGATTCGGTCTTTTCTGGAAGGGTCTGGCTCCCCTCCCGTTTAGACCCTCCATTTTTCTCCAGTTTTTATTTTGATAAATGACACCTGGCAAGCAAATGATCCAACGGCTAAAAAATAAAAGCAAGTCAATCCCACTCTCTTTACCTCTTTCCTTTTCTTTTTTTTTTTCTGCAACATCACCTACAGTATGAGAGAAGCCCCTCAAAGCGCACCATCGTCACAAATTCTAATGAGCTTCTTTTCAACGAGCTAGAGTTCATTTATGTTTTCCTCTTTTGAAAGCCCCAAAAAAGAATTCTGCTATGAAAAGGCTTTATTGTTTCCTGCTAAGTGCTAAATTGAAATCAATCTCTCCAAGATCTATTAGACCACAAAGGCCCTTTGTATAGAATTTTATATATATTTAAATTGAAAGTAGTGGGCTTTTGGGATTTGCAAAGTAGTGAGCGGCAGGTGGAGGTCAACGGGGTTGGCTCTTGGGTTTCATTGTGCCATTACCACCTTATAGTTACCAACTTTTCTTCATCTTCTCTCTCTCTCAGTGTGTGCAATGAGATTTGAAAATTCTCGTTTATGGCATTGGTGACCTTAAATTGCACAATTGATTCAGTCAATTTGTGATTCTTTTTTGGGTATGTGCTGGTACAGACTTTGTGATGGGATAGACTTTTCTCATGCTCTGGCGGTGATGTTGCGAGAAGAGGACTTGCCTTTTTCAAACCATTGGGTTCCTCTCATTCTGTTGGTGATGTTGCAGAAAAAAGAGGAGGATAGATTAGAGGCAAAGAAAATGAGATTGAGTTGCTTTTATTTTTAGCCGTTCGATTATTTGCTTGCCAAGTGTCATTCATCAAACTAAAAACTGGAGAAAAATGGAGGGATTTAAACGGGAGGGGAGCCGGACCCGTGTTCTTGTTTTTTTTTTTTTTTTTTGAGAAACCGTGTTCTTGTTATTATTGGTTAAGATGTACTTAAATCTCCATTCATATGACCTGGCACTCTTAACGTCAATATAAAATTTATTATTATTATTATTATTTTAATAGTTTCATATATTGCCATCAGCTCTAAAATGGATGACGGAGTTCTAAACTGGAAGTAAATGTGGTAAAAATAAATGGTAGAGATTAAAATAGAATCAGGCAGAACATAGGAGTGAAAAGTGTATTTCTCCTTTATTTTTTTTCACTTCATTGCATGGTGCACTAGTTTCCGAATCTCAATCCCTCTCAAAGTGGGCCTCTTGAGGTGGGAAAATTTTTACGTATTCTTGAAGTATGAAAAAATGATGTTTTTATCTCTTATATGTATAGTAAATTTCATCATGAATTTAATGAATGTACCTTACTATAAATGTGAGAAGAGGAAGAATTGTTCTCTCTAATCTGACAATTTGAATATTTTAAAGTAAAATTTATACTTTTAAAATTAAAGACATGTCAAATTAAGAACCGTGACACTTGAAGACCAATTTGAATTTTAATCACAATAATAATAATAATGTGACACTTGAAGACCAATTTGAATTTTAATCACAATAATAATAATAATAATAATAATAATAATAATAATAATAATAATGTAAGGACAAAATTGAGGTATGTTGTTTTTTAAGTTCTTCTCTTAAAATTCAATCATGTGGTTGCTTAATTAAAAAATATATTTACATTTTATGAGAAAAAATTTACATAGCAGAATTTTAAAAGGGGAACTTAAAGAACAATACTTAAGTGCTATACTTAAGTCTTGCCTAACATCGTTAGTATGTGTAGAGTGTAGAGCTAGAACACCATATTAACTGTCAATCGGTGTTGGTGTACCTTTGGGATGCACGGACGCGGTGTCAGAGGTGCCGCACTTGCGTTCGACGCGGCGACGTGCGAGGGACGCCGCTGCTCGCGCGTCGGGCGGCGTCTGCCATGTTTTTTTTTTTTTTTAACTGACTCGCGTCGATGCGGCTTGAATCGTGCCGACTTGGCTTCGATTCACGCCAATTCGCGTTGAATCGGCCAGAATCGGGCCGTATCAGCCGGCGACCGAAATAGCCGAAACAATCTGAAACAGGCTGAAATTGACCTTGAATCATGTCGGTATAGCTGAAATCGGCTCTGAATGAGAACCAAACACCCTAAATTTGTGATTCCTCAATTTTATTTTGAATATTTGTTACTTCTTTTGCGTTTTCTTTTTGGTTTTGTGTTTTGTTTTGTGTTTCTTGCTTCCTTCTTTCTTTGTTTTATGAATCAAGGCATAGTAATATATTTTTTAAGAATATTTTGATAGTAAAAGTATATAGAAAATATAAATAAAAATATTTTTAATAATTTTTTAATTGTCGAGTCCCATCACACCCGCACCCACCTTTTTCAAAAATTGCCGAGTTCCGCACCCGCACCCGAGTCTCAAAACGCACTCGTGCTTCATAGGTGTACTTAGAAGATTTTATTTTTTATTTTTTACTTTTTTAGAACAATAATTAAGAGTTCATGTGATTATGTGTAAGTTTTGGTATACCTTATTTGAATTTTATATTGTTTGAAAAATAATGTTGATAAAAATATAGGATTCTAAAAGACAGTATGTTCTATTATATATGGTGACAATCAGTTAAATCAAATAGGCACTAAGAGCAATCATATCTGATGTGGATTTTGTTTATTTATTTATTTGCTGACATTTGACTTTTTTTTTAATGTTAATTAATTTTTTATGAGTCTGGTAGAGTATACATTAATCATCAATTTTTAAAATATTTTATGAAAAATTAAAAAAGTTGTAAAAAAATTAGTAATTTTTTCATTTTTTTTTAAATTGATTTACTAATGTATGCCCTAAGAGCATACATTTGTAAAACACACTTTTATTATTATTATTATTATTAGTCATATCATCTCTATTTGTGTGAACTATGCAATCCATCAATCATGTAAGTTTTTTTTGTTACTAGATGACGGTAAGAACGAAAGTGATAATAAGCTCAAAAACTCTAGGATCAAATTGAAAGTTTTAAAACCATGAGGACCAAAATAGAAAGAGCCTTAAAATATAGGAACCAAAAAAATGTTACTATGTAATTAATTACATATACAATTTTTTTTTTAACAACAAATCTCACATTTGCTGAGTTGGAAATTTTTTTCTTATATAAGCTTATCACTGACAACACATTATTATCAAGTATTAATAAGTTGTTATATCAACACTGGTAAAATTTGTTGTGAAATATGTTATGACTCACAAGACTTCTCGTATGAAAAGAAAAAAACATTGTGTTGAAAGAAGCCCCTTACTTGGAGCAAAGCCTTTAATTCTCTAACAGTATACCAATGTATTTATGATGTAAAGCTCTAGTTTGTCACCAACATATGTGAAATTATTGTAGTGAAACACAAAATTATT
Organism: Castanopsis chinensis; assembly: GCA_032878915.1. Taxonomy (NCBI): domain Eukaryota; kingdom Viridiplantae; phylum Streptophyta; class Magnoliopsida; order Fagales; family Fagaceae; genus Castanopsis; species Castanopsis chinensis. The sequence goes on from JAVQMG010000084.1 coordinate 2,528,327, forward strand.
TGGCCCTATTATTCTTATAATTTTCAGTTTGAAATGTGTTGGAATTTGAGGTAATCTATGACAATACAATATTTCAACTTCAAATGGAAATACTATATGGAACTCCCTTTCCAGTCACTCCAGGAGGTGAGAATGGCTTCAAGAGCTCATATGGAACAACCCCAGCTCCATTTCTGTTCTTCAAATCCTTGTTTGCATTCCTTTCATCAATAGCCCCCTCAAGTTCCATCAACCTCCCACTAAACCGTTCAAAAGCTGCCTTTATAACCGGGTTCTCAGCCCATGTTGGCTCTATTTTCTCTCCTATATACTCCTCCTCTGGTGAATGACTCGATAGTATGTCCATAACAGCCATCATTCTTGTTGCTTGCATTTGTGAAGGGAAGCATTGTAAAAGTGCACCTTCGGGTTTTTTCAAGAAGGTTTTCCAAGCCTCTTTTGAAGGGTCTTCAGTGGGCATGTTGGTTCTAGCAATAGTAGGTCGGTTAGGGAAATAGCCCGTGTAAGTGTATTGTCCAAAGTTCACTGCTGCATGGTGTCCTGATGTCACCCATACTATTGTTGTGATGATCTCTATGAGGTCTTTTGGGGTTTTAAGGACTGGCCACCATGGTTCATCCTTTTTGTCACCGTGGCCTACTGTTCTAATCTCTGCCCACCATGCTTGGAGCTCTTGATCTGATTCAATGAGACTTGGGTTAGAGTAATAGTGATTGACATAGTCACTCACCCACTCTTTCATGGAATCCCAAAGGAGGAGGCCATCATTAGCATAAGGGTAGTCCTCAATTGTGAGCTTAAGGCCATGTGGAGCTGTTGGATCCTCAACAGCCATTCCCCTGCATTCAAGCAATGAAAAAAAGAAAATTATAAGTTAATTTGGGAGCAATGCTCACTCTTTCACATGAGAAGTGGGCTTCATATGTGGTTCCCACTATAAGACCCACTTCTAATATAAGAGAAGGATGGAGTATGTATTTATTATCAAAAAAAAAAAAATGATAAAGTATAATTCTATTCAGAAAAGTGAGAAATTTTAAAATTTGTGTTTAATTTAGTTAAATGAGTTGAAAAGGATTAAGTCATACTAGTGCTAAACAAACAAAGAGAAGAATTATTATGTGTTGACAATTTGGTAGTGTTAGGACTTAGGAATTGTACAATAAACCTTAGATGGACAACATCATAAGAAATCATGACTTAAGTTGTTGCCTGTTTATGAAAGGTTAGTTATCAAAGTACCTGCTAATTAAGTCAGCTGGTAGTGCCTGTAGGTTGAACTGCCACTCTAGGTCATAAGCCAAGGAGCCAAGCTCCATGGAGTATTTTCCAGGGGTGAATGACTTCTCAAAGATACCTCCTCCATTGATAAGTATTTCTCGAGCGAGAGCGTTGATATCCATGGTGTATCGGAAATGCGGGTGCAACAATCTATAGATTGGGTGCATCTCACTGAGTTGCCTATTCATGGCTATGATATATGGTTCTGTAGCACAATGAGTTCTTAGCCTGCAAAAGAATTTCCAGTCCTTTCAGTATAGATGGTATGATGATATGAAGAATGAAGAGGCCAAAGTCCTAAATTTAGGGAAAAAGATTCTCTCTATTTTGAAGATTATATTAAATGTTGAAATGGTTTTTTGTGATTGATGCATTGTAAAAATTGCTCAATAGTGAATTCAAGTGAATGTAATGTTGCTCCAATCATGATAGACCATATTAACAATAATGAACCACCACGTTTTTTTTGGTGTGATAGTCATTCCACAAATACAAGTGCTTGTGGGGTGTGAGGGGGAGGGTGAAAAGGTTGGAGTTCAAGTCTCTAGAAAAGAGTTTCACACACATATACACTAAAATTAAGCTAGGTTAGAATTTCTATATTGTATAAAAAAATAATAATAATAAAAACAATGATAAAAAGTAAAAAATATTGTGTCTATAACAAATGGTGAACAAAATATAGAAGTGGAACATACCAGTGACTAGCTAGTTGGTGATAACTAGACTCATGAGCAAGGACATGAGCTTTGGCAAGTCTCCAAAGCCATACACTTGTAGAATCCCAACAAGGTGTGAAAACTTGTTTCCATTGTGGCTTCCCATCCATTGGTGGCCGAGTCAACTCAATGGCTAGGGGCCATAATGTGCCATCTGGGGTTAGGAAGAGCAATGTTCGTGACCCATAGAGAGTTGTGCCTTCAATTTGTCTTACTTTACTCACATATGGTAAAAATAGATCATGGTAATCTATAATGAACAACTTCTTCTGACTTATGGCCTTGCATGTATACAAATTTATGTAAGAAAGAAATCAATATATAAATGGTCATAGTGTGTATTAGTTATATATGATACCTCCTTGACGGTCATTAAGCCTCTCATTTCTCGTTCAACTAATTCTGTAGTGATTGCTGAATCTTGCGGTCCATAGATCTTAGGATCAAGTTTACTCTTTAATGGCCATTCCTGCATGATATTCATGTGTTGCTTTACATATGTTTGATCATGATCCTAGCATAAAAATACTTCATTATAATAATAGTTTTTTTTTCCTAATCTCAATTGTAATTTAAAATTTTATGCAAATATGTGTGCTCATGATTATATATATATATATTCCTCTAGGGGAAATTTACTTTGATTTTTTTTTCTTTACAAGCAATGTTAAAGACAATTTTTCTCACATCCAAGTTGTTAAGGTAACAAGTTATGGTTAGAATAAGCATCAATTTCATATGAACGCATCACTAACACCATTTTATCTTGATTGATCACAAAATATCATTTTAACAGTGTAATGGAAAATTTCAATCCTTTGTTTTGGTTGTATATATTGTTAAAAAAAGGTTTATATGTGCGCACCATACCATAGGAGTATGGACACTTATGCTCAATGCTTTGGAAGTAAATATCAATTTATCATACCGTAACCAACTTTATGCTATGTGGGTTGACACCAGCAAGAGCCTGCCTAGCAAATTCCTCATCCTTAAACCAAAAGAATTTGTCTCCTACATGCTCAAAAACCATTTAATTAGTTAGAGAAAGAGAAATAGAAATAGAAATATAAATTGCAATGCCAAAGATAGCATATGAGTTTGTTTTCTCACTGTCCATTGTTTCTGGGGCCTCAAAGCGCAACACATTGTCTACTGTATTAGTTATAGCCTTGACTAGTCGAGGCAAAAGGGTTTTGAGAAACCCTTTGTTTTCATTTTTGAGACTAGGCAACTTAAGTCCTTTGTTGAAAAGTGAATCCACAGCCGTGAAGTTTGGGAATCCGAGGTCTTCGTCAATGATTGCAGCCTCTAGAGTTGGTATTATTATATGCAACGCTGAGCGTACAGTCTTCGCTGAGAATGCCACTTGCTTTGCTTCTGAGAAGGCTTCATCCCTAGGAATATAAATGTTGCTACCCCTTTTCTCAGACAATGAATCTATGTATGCATAACACAATTGTTCATAGGTTAGGATCAAATATATGAATGAAAAGACTAAATTTACACTTTTATGCTAATTTATTTTGTTTTTTTATATTTAATTGTTGTTTCCTGAACCCTAAATAAAAAAGAAAAGAAAAAACCCTATAAACATCTCAAAGAGACTTTCAGAAAATAAAGAGTTAGTCTATTACATATATTTTAGCACAATTTGTTAATGTAAATAGTTTATTGTGAGTTTTAGCTCTATATAAAAGTAATTGTCTATTACTTTGATAAGTCAACTGAAAAATAGTTAAATTGTAGGAGTCTTTTATCTAAATATTGCAAAAAATAAAGTTTTTTTTTTATGGTTATAGGTACTACTTAAAGTTATTTAGGAAAGTGAGGAGAGAGAGTGAATTTCGGCAACACTGTTGCCGAAATTTTAAGAAAAAGTAGGAGAGAGAAAGAGTAAAAGTAGGTGAGAGAAAATTTGGAATTTCGGTAACACTGTTACCGAAATTCTGCCTGCCCAACCCCCTGCCCGTGCGCGAGTGTGCGCGAGTGACTGAAGGGAAAAAAGGAAGAAAAAAATGGAGAATTTCGGTAAATCCACTACCGAAAATGGGAAGAAAAAAAAAAGGAGGAATTTCAGTAATGGCAATACCAAAATTGGGGAAGAAAAAAAAAAAAAAAGACAATTTCGGTAATGGCAATACCGAAATTGAGGAAGAAAAAAAAAAAAAAAAGACAATTTTGGTAATGGCAATATTTTTTCGGTAGCACCAGCAAAATTATAATGTCGTATTATAATGTTGCTTGCCAATGCCAGGTTCAAGTGGATTCCCATTTCTGATGAATCAACTTGTACAGGCGAGGAAAGAGTTTACCAATACATGATTCAAAATAACAGAATGAGATTGAGGGGCACCATCATGCACAACCAAATATTCTACAGAGATCACCTCTAATAAGCTCTGGCTTCATCTCCTTATGTCTAATAAAGTCCAAACAGCTGTCCTTTCCTATGTGTAACAGTTTCAAGTTCCGTATATGATATTATATAGCTAGCCAACAATTTCGGTAATGGCAATATTTTTTCGGCAGTGCCATTTCGGTAATTGCAATTTCGGTAGTGCCATTACCGAAATTGTTTTTTTTTTTTCTTCCCCAATTTCGATATTGCCATTACCGAAATTGTCTTTTTTTTTCTTCCCCAATTTTGGTATTGCCATTACCGAAATTGTCTTTTTTTTTTTTCCTTCCCCAATTTCGGTATTTCCATTACCGAAATTCCCCATTTTTTTTCTTCCCATTTTCGGCAGTGGCGTTACCGAAATTCTCCATTTTTTTCTTCCTTTTTTCCTTTAGTCACTCGCGTACGGGCAGGGGGCTGGGCAGGCAGAATTTCGGTAACAGCGTTACCGAAATTCCAAATTTTCTCTCACCTGCTTTTACTCTTTCTCTCTCCTACTTTTCTTAGAATTTCGGCAACAGTGTTGCCGAAATTCACTCTCTCTCCTCATTTTCCTAAATAACTTTGAACAGTGATTATAATCATAAAAAACTTTATTTTTTGCAATATTTAGACAAAAGACTCTAAATTATAGGGTAACAATATTTTATTTAATTCTTTTTTTTTTTAATTTATAATGTTCTGAAACCCTAGATATAAGAAAATCCAAAATCCTACTGATATCTCATTATTATAAATTTATAATGTTTTCCAAACGTGGGCCCACCAAGAGGGCTGGCCTTCATTATTTTTGTTTTTAGGACTCTTTTTAGAAATATGTTGCCAGAGGCAGAGAGGAACATATTCCATGACAGGTTACCAACCATGTGTCACATGCATACTTTGAGAAGTCATTGATTGAAAAGAAACATAGAAGATAATGATCTTAATCATTTTTTCATTGATTGGAGGTGCCATTAACAATATCCAAGTGTCATATTTCCAAAACTTCTGTCCAGCATATTTACCAAATTGTAATTATATTGCTTTTAGGGTTTCTGTTTTCCCTAGCTCTTATTCAATGGCCATTAATCCTGCAAAAGAAGTAAAAATTGAATGTATATATAGTAATTTGGTACCTGTGTCACACCGAGGGCGCCCAGTCCTACAACGTCTAGGAAAAGGGTGCTCTTTGCCTCCAAGTACTGGTCTTTTAAGATCCACACTAGTATCAGGATCTCCAAGATCATTGTACACATCATAATCATACACCCTCTCAAAACTCTTGCGCTCTCCTTGGCCACTGCCTTGTAAAATCCCAAGCTCTTCTTCTCTTAGCTTCCTCAGTCCTCTTGGTGTTTGTGATGGCAAGTATGACTACTTAACAACCAAACATATACGATGCCACAATCCAAAAGAAAAATCAATAGGAAAGTCTTAATATAAGAACACAATATAGGGTTTATTTGGTAAGTCATTTTGGGAGATTAAAATAGTCTTTTTAAAATTTAAAACTTTATTTTGCAATCACGACTTTTCATAGCTTTTTTCCAAATGTTTATTCACTACAAAAAAAAAAAAATCTATTTTTGGCAACAAATATTAGTGAGGAAAATATTTTAAATTTAAAACACAATTTTCCAATAATTTATACAAGCACGCCCATATATGTTAAGTTATCATTGACATACATGAAATTTTATTTTAGTTTTCCTCTAAAAGCCTTGGATCAAGGTCTATGCCGGACCACATCTCGCTAGAATAATGCAAATTTATGACTATTACCGGGAAAAGAGGGAAATTTATTAGGTACTTCAAGAGTACCATAAATACGTACTTCTCCTCTCACATAAATAATAGGTCCCATTATGAATTTAATTAGTGAGACCCACCATTTATGTGAGAGAAGTGAGTACGCATTTATGGTACTTGAAAAATACATAATAATTTCTCAGAAAAGGGATATGAGAAATCTTAAATTTTGTTCTCTATCCTTATAACTCACTTATCCCAAGAAAATGAGAAATTATTAGGTCCATCGGAAGGACGGTTGATGTGGTCCTCCCAACCAATAAGATAGTGTCATTTATGCAAATGTGTAAGTGAACTTCTTAATCAGCATAAAGAATAAAAAATAAAAATTACTACGTGATGTCATATTTGTATAAATGAGAACATTTTATTGGTTGACAGGTTAAAGAGAACCACATCAATAGTTTCCTCGGTGGACTAATAATTTCTCTAGGAAAAGACACGCATTTGGATGTGACTTTTTTTTATTACAAAAATAAGAAAGATATGGAATGAAAAATTTAAGGAAAAAAACTAACAATTGTGGTTATTTAATTGGATTTTTATTATTCTATGACTTGGTTAATTTAAAAAACTGAATTCAGAAAATAGTCCAATCATGAAGACAGATTTCGAAATGGACCATTCAATATTAATGATGGCAAAGAAAAGAAATGGACCACTTAAAAAAAAAAAATTTGTGTGGAATGACAGGACCACTTTTTTTACTAAAAAACAAAAGCTTGAAATAAATGGACCACTTGCACTTACATTGTGTATGGATTTTTTTTTTTTTTTTTTTTTTGGAATATATTATACGGGAAATTGATAATCCACAAACTTTGTTATAGGGTTACCTGTTGCAGGGTTACTTATAATCTATAATTTATATAATATATATATATAACAAATTTTAAATTCTATTATATATATCAAAAAAAATTATTTTATATATAAAACCTTTACTAAAATAGTCAAGTCAAAATTTCTTTAAATAATAAAAATAGATAGGTCGATATACTAATACAACCATAAAAATTCCTATTAAAAATTACCATTATTATTAAATATTATATTTAGGAAACAAATAATATGTATAAAGTACTATTCATAACTCATTCGTATTCAATGTAATAAAAATACTATAGATAAAATTATGTGTTCTCATTTATTTAATCAACAAACCAATGTCATGCTAAAATTTAAATTCAATTATTAAACGAACCAAATTCAAATGTAATAATATATGTAGTGCCCATGGGCCCAAAGCACGTATTGGGCTAGTCCAAAGGCTCCCGCAAAGAGGAAAGTCCAAACTGACAACATGAAATGGTCCGAGGACATAATAACTCTAGCCTACGATACCACGTGACAAAGGAAGGTGCCATACATGAGCAGAACGCCACAAGACATGACGTTCGAGGATGACTGATACGGCAATTCAAGGACTCTTGTACTAAGGACCTTATATACAATAACTAAGAGAATGAGGATAAGGGATAAATGAAGTTGATAGACAAATATCAGAGAAAAGGCTGCTACCATCGCATTGAAGGCATTATACCTACCTCTCTGGCCGCATTAATGAAGAAGTGACGCCTGAACATTGAAATTCAACCCTACCCTCACCGCCAGAGATTTGAGTAAGGGGGAATGATGGGATAAGTATCCAAAAAGAAAACACCTGGACTACACGTGGAAGAAAGAAGAAACAAAGACAGGCCTATAAAAGATAAAGGAAGAAGAAGGGGACGAGGGGAGAGGGAGAACTTGTAAGAAAACACAAAACATTGTCCTCGGCATTAATATAGGAAGTAATGTTTCATCCATGTTTGAGAAGTACGCATGTGTTCTGTGATTGAACCTAACTTTTATGTTATCTACCGCCCAAAACCCTAGATTAGAAGCCTGCTCTCTATAAATTCATTGTTTAGGGCTCATAGGCTTGGTCCGAAAGTCCGACTCTACACAAAGCTTGATTTGTGCCCTTACAATATATTTGTGAATAAAATTGTAAATATGATGGGTAGTTTGAGTTTATATCCTATTTATATGTTTGTATATATGTACGTATAAAATATGCTTATGAGAGAGAGAGAGAGAGAGAGAGAGAGAGGTGGACCTTGTTTGCAAAGAAGACCCTTTTTTGAGGATTGTCATATTTTGAATGAACCCATGAATTACAGTTCACAAGAACGGGACCATTAGGGAAGCCATTGAGGATAATATCCTGAAGATACATCTCCTTGTGGTGCTCATTTTGTACAAAAACAGCCCCAATCGGCCCGAAATCTATTGGAACTTCAAAACTGGATTCATATTTCACCTCTGCCTCCTCTTGGCTAGTCCTGTGTGCATATCCTTTAATTGTATCCTTCTCTAATCCCGTATCTTCAAAACCGTCAAATATATTACATATAGTTTACGGAGATATCACTAAATCCTTATTGTATCATTATACAAAGCATGAGTTACATATATATCACAATATGAGTGTGTGTTTGGTTTAAGCTACAACATGTCTTTCTAATATTACGCGATCCTTTACTAATTTTATAGTAAGCTTTTTTATAAATTCATTGTTGGATTAATTACCTTATCTTCTTATACTCTTCATAAGCGACGTTTGCAAAATATTTACTGTCAAATTTTCAAGTTGTTGATCAATGATCAATGCTTATATTATATATAAATTTTTTAATTTTCAAGTTGTTTTATTTTAAAATTATACAAAAAATATCAATTTAAATATTATTATATATAATAAATAACATTCTATTTATATACAATTTGGTGTGTATGTCTGGAATAAATAAATGTGTAACTTTAATCATGGTATGACTATAAGAGTTTCAATATGTTTATAAAAAAATATTAAGCGGTTTAACATCAACAAAAGTTGTACTAAGAGTTTGTTTGGGAATGGTTTATTTAGTTGAAACAATTTTTTTTTTTGGCTAAAAATGTAGAAAAAAAGAAGAAGTTAAAAACTAGTTGAATAGTACAATGAAACTTATGAATAGTACCAAAAAGTACAATAAGACTCATGACAAGTATAAAATAGAAGTTAAAAAAATCAAATAAACTGAACTTTTCATCTGATCCCAAACAAACTCTAAGTGTAATCTATGTTTATGTCAAAAATTGCCTCAAGTTTTTATTTCAATAGTTCTTTTGGGGTAAAAAAATACCCACGTTTGTGAATCGAGAGTTTGTCTATTATCTGAGCAAGAAAGACCTGCTGTATTAGGGGGTTTAGGGTTGTGCATAGTTATTTCTAGTATGTGATGAACATTTAGTGAAACTAATATGGTTTTCCAAAGTTGTGCGTAAACATGTTTATTTGTTGGCTAATACATAAAAATGAACTTGAAATTTAGGATATGGTAGAAATATATATGTTATGAGGATTCTGTAAAAGTAGAATGGAGAAAAGTTGCCATATACATTTTGATTGCATCAATCACTATGTGATTGTAAAATGTTCTTCTCAACAAATATATGTAATTAGAAGACCAAATCATGATTGGAATGTTGAGCTAAATTAGCGAATTCCAATTTCAAAAGTAAAGAGTAGTTCGGTTCTAAACCTTACTTTGGCTGCCATGGTATACCATATATATATATTTGGTGGGATAGAAATGCAAGAATTTATAATTGCAGAATCAGATCAATTAAGTAGGGACTAGCTACTTCAAGCTGTTTTGAATAATGTGATATACAAGCTTTTTGACTTTTAGTGTCCTTTTCCGTGTTTTTGACTAATCAAAGATGAAGCTTATTTGGACTCTATATTTGAATATGGTTGTTATATGTGAGATGTTTTTTTCCCTGACAAAAAGACGGACTTTTTTTATTAGTAAGACACACTCCTGACTCATTCAATAAAATTTAAACTCACGATCACCTTACCTTCTACTTATTCTTATTGAAAAAGGAGATATCATTTGAATTAAAATTACGTTCTTTATTAAAGTAAAAGTATCTCATGAAACGGTTTCAAATTTTTCGTAGAGTCTGTCTCATATTTAAAGGGCTCCAAATACCATTTAGACCCACATATGAGATAGATGTTCTATAAACAATCTCATGAGATAATATTTTTCCAAGAAAGAAAGAGAAAACTGTGCAGGAATAACGACAAATTCATTCTATACTACCCTTAAATCAAAGCACTTACTTGGATCAAGCTCTGTACTAACAAGCTCCAAGACGAGTGTTTCACCAAGAAAATCTTTTATTTCATCTAGCCCTCGGTCTATCCCAAGGTTTGAAAGTAACCCACCAACAGTAAGTTTCACAGTAACAATGGCTTTCACAGAACTGGCATCTTTGCCAACAGTGCTTGCTACAGCTTTTATGTTACTAGCCATGGATCGAACTCCAACATATTTGGCCTTTTTGTGAAATGAGGGCACTGAGGTTGTACGTGAAGCATTCCCATTCCCATTCCCTTTCCCATTGCTATTGCCATCAATGAATGTCTTGTGCAAGTGCAATAGGAATGGATTTTGAGAGGAATGTGACTGGTGAAGTTGTGTTATGAACATTTTTACTAAGGAACTTTGTGTGTATGAGTATTTGTCTATATGATGGTGAAGGAAAGTACACAATTGTTGCACAAGAATTGGGAAGGGCTATGGACTTATATATATAGAGAGATGGGACATTGAAAAATCTCACAGCCATGATAACACGCTATTGTTAACTACTTTGCCTACGAGAACCAAATTTGTTCTCATTTAGTAGGAACTCTGATAGTGAATTATCTTGATTGGGGTAGAAAACAAATTCAAAAGACTTTTATCCATATTCAAGAGAGTTTTGAGACATAAAGTATGAACAAAAAGGGAATATTATGGTCCTTTACTCCATTCTATTTTTGGGAGTTCCAAATCCACAATAAGGACCACACAATCAGACTTTGATTGGATTTTAATGCAACTTTGAACTTTCAGTTGTCCACATTTTGTAGCTGTTTCTTCTTTTCTTTTCTTTTCTTTTCTTTGGGTCATACACATTTTTAGTCCTAGATTACATGTCTAAATTTCATTTTATTACTTAATTAATTTGCAGTTTTCTCTAATAATAATTAAGGGTGTCTTGAAAAAAAGAGAGTATAATATCAACTATTATCTTAGCGTGACGCATTGCCAATTTGCCACCACTCAAAGATCAAAGCATAATGGTATGGTACACCATCCACATAATTTTTCCTACAGGACCCTAGTGCATGAATATAAAAGGAAAATAAAATCAAAATACCAAATATGGTTCAATTGACAAGACATGTAATATGAGTACAAGAAAGTTATATACGATGCCGTGCATTTTTCTTGTCATGTAATATGAGTACAAGAAAGTTATATACGATGCCGTGCATTTTTCGATCAAATAAGTATTGAAAATGCGAAAATCGTCGGTAGAGATTGCAGTATTGCACTAGATTATGTCAAAGTAGCACTTACTGATAAACTCTATATAAGCTTTGTGATGACGTGAACGACTTGGAAACATTGGTAGTCTATCGAGCATCGATTTTTAGGCAGAATGTCAAAGATTGATCCGAGAAAATCCAGAATAGATCCTAGTCAAAGTCTCAGCTACAATTTTTTTTTCTTAGAGAAAAAAATAGCTAAGACTTTAGCAAAGCACCTATAAAAATAAAATATAAAGACCTTGGCAAACCATACTAATTAAGTTTATAGATATTACTCAGACTTGGCTAAAAAAGTAAAATTATGCATATAAGCAACAGGATGCTATAGACATATTTATAACTAGACATGGCAAAAGTCTTACAAAATTATCTTAAAAGCGTTTAAAAGCGGGTTTGAGGGTAGGTTCCTTATTTTTCAAGATTTTTTTTTTTATATAAATAAAACAACATATATTTGTTATTTGAAAAGTTATGCAACAAATTATTTTATATAAAATGTATTATTTTGACTTCACCACTTATATCAAGAATGAATTCAGTTAAACTTATTAATACTTATTCAATAATTTTAAAATTATACAAATCTTAACATTGTTATCTAAAACAAAATAACACAAACATAAGTAAAACAAATACAAATGTTTTATTTCTACACAATATCAACATTTCAAAATATAAAACAAAATTACAAATGACTTATTAGATAACTAATTTGATAAAGAATAAAAACATATAAGAAATTTACAATCTTGAAAATTAATTTTATAATCTATTATCAATTGTAGTTAGCACTCTATTTTAATTTGAGATATACATTAAAATTTGATTGCTAACTTATTTATACATGGTCTCTTTTATGAATATCATATCATTGTTAAGCAACACACACTCTAAAAAAATATCATAATTTATTTTGAAAAGTAATTTATTTTGGATATAAATTGTTAAAAAATGAGTCTAAGAATTCATAATTTATGCTAATTTGATATTTTGGCTTCACTATTTTTACATTTGTAAATGTTTCTCACACATGTCTACAATTTTAAATCTATATTTTTAACTCTACTGTAACCATATTATCTTGGCATGTATTTTGCTATTTGATATCTAAAAATCTTTACTCATTACAGAATGCTCAACTTTTTATCTTTCAATAAATTTGTATATGTAAATGTATCAATTGTTTCCTTAAAGCTCACAATAAACAATTAAACTACTATTGTCTTAATTTTACTCTTTTTTTAACCAAAAAAAAAAGTTTTAAAAAAGTGATTCGGGTTAGGGTCGGGTCGGGTTGACCCGCAAAAAACTTGAAAAACTCGGGTCGGGTCACGGGTCAACCCGTATTTGTTTCGGGTCAAAAAAATCGGGTTCGGGTCTAGTATTTTTCGGGTCGGGTCAGAAAAATTTTGACCCGTTTTACCATGTCTATTTATAACCAGTCTTACAAAATTAAAGAGCTAGCTTGAGAGTGCTCCTTAAATATTTAAACCTAAACTTAGATGCCAGATTGTCACCACCTAAGAAATGAGCATTATATCTCGAAATGATTAGTTAAATTATATTCAAAGTTCCAACACACGCTTGCATTACAAACTTATACAACCTTAATCCAATTCAAACGATCCGGAGAATATCACACTCATGCACCATATAGCTTATTTAGGAAACACCAACGCAATGTCTAGCGTCGATGTTGTTCTTCTTTAGTTTTAGAATGCTAATATGGAGATCAAACCCAATATAACATTCCCAATAAACAAGTGATTCGCGATTGGTGCAAAAATTCTTTATTAGGTCTTTCTAATGATTAGCCATATGAACCTTTTTATTAAGGATATATTTTATATAATTGGCTAATCTTTTAACAAAATACAATTTACTTGTAATTTGGTAGATTTAGGATGGATTTAGTACTTCAAGAAACATGTTGTTCAAGCCAAGTATTAAAGCCATGGAGATTGGACTAAGAAACAAGTGAAGAAAAACTGTTCATTAAAGCTCGACAGAAAATCTATCGAGACTTAATGAAGGAAGCTCGACAGAAGCTGAATCTATCGAGACTTACGAAATCAAAATTTCTAGATCTGATTTTCGGTCCATGCTTGTATATTTGTATAGGGTTTCTTTTTTCACAACTTTAGGCATATATAAGACTTATTTTAAGAGCCGTCACAATAGATATGCACATAGAGAATATATGAAAAAGTGACCGAGTGTCTTATTCTTTCTGTAAAAAGTTACTGCGTCTTTTGCGTCTTAGGATTTTGTAACTAAGTACTTCTTGATCTTCACTGTTGATGAAGTGAAAAACTTTGCAGCCAACAACATCTTCTTCAAGTTGCTAGAGTTAGTCACATACTGAGATCCATGCATCATTAGTTAGTCACGTACTGAAATTTGTGCAAAAGAGTGGCGTTTATATATTGAAGTGTTCAGAGGTTCTGAAACGGTAGAAGATTTCTGCTGGAAATTCATCTATTAGAATTGTAGAGTCTAGAGACAAATATTTTGTACTAGATCTAAAACTTATCTTTACTGTAGTAAATTGCTTTACGAGAATATTTTCTCTCAAGTTTTTTACTATGAAACTAATTTGTTTCATTAGTTTTCTTAGGTCATCATATCTTATCTTATCTTATCTTATTTACTTTTTTGCTATGCATAATTTTGACATGATATTAATGTTTATTTGTTTTAACAAGATTTATTCATAATAAATCTAATTAATAACTTGAATTTAAAACTTATTAATTCTATTAACCAAGATTTAAATTTTTCAATACTTTTTTTTAAGTCAAATCTCTTATCGATCCTAACCGGTAAGCACCTTCAATTATTAGAACTACTTCACGATATCTAAAAAGATAAACATGCATTTGAGTCATAACTCATAACCAACTTATCTACATTTATATTGCAAGAATCAATATATAACACGTTGTCTTAACGTGTTCTGTTTGTCCCATGCCGACCACACACAAATAGAAATACGTGTTCTACGTGTTTGTCTTCTGAAATAACACCTGGCCTGCAGCCGTGAAGATTGATATATTTTAGTGGGGAGGAAAAAGACAATATGCTTTGTTCGAATCGAAAGTCGGATGCTTATTTTAGACGCGCGCACTCTGAAGTTAAAAGAACTTAACAATTTTGGGTGGTCGATGAATTATTATGTATATTATATTGATGCAATTAGAAATGACAGGCGGTAATGAACACGATTGACATGAATGGTCCAATATTGGAGATTTGTTTCTACATGCAGCTTTTAGACATGTCAAACAACTAAAAGATTTTGTAATTTTCTTGAAGTCTATATCACAAGGACTGCACCAATAAACATCGACCACGTACATTTAGAACGACAAAAAAAGAAAAAGAATAAAAAAACTCATAGTTTCCACGTGCTGCCATATCTTATTGTCCACATATATGCAACCAATCCTAACCATTCATGAATTCTTACAAATATCGTCCAAATTTCATTATTAGATTTAGGTGTTAATGGCACTTTAATTTCTCCTCTTAACTTTAGGGTACTCCCCTCTAAACTTTGAAACCAAGAAATAATTAATCTCTTTGAAATATTGAAAATTAACAAGTTATTTCTTGTCGCTACAAAATTCCGTTGAATTTGATTTTTTTTTTTTTATGGATAATTTTTCGGAAAAAGATTTTACAGTTTCATTTTAAAATGCGCTTTAAACCTCTCATAAACACTAAATACCAATTTTTTTTTATATAGATCAAATAGCACTAGTTTGCCGCCAACTGAAATATGTCAAATTAGCGATAAAGAATCCTATTCATCTGTTGAATCGCTCAGTTTCATTATGTTGTGGGTTGGTTGTGTTGAGGTGCACGACATGAAATCTAATTTCAAGATGAAATAGGTGAAGTAGTTTGCAAGTACAAGAATTCTATTCCTAATTATATTAGGAATAGTGTAGGCAGCAGGAGGTTTATATATATGAATATATATTTTGGTACATGTGGTTTTCACATACACAGAGACATTCAAATAGAGACCAAAGAGTGAAACACATTTTGAAGCCTACTGAAGGAAAAAGAGTAGTGTTTTATGCGGCATTAAGAGAAAAAAAGAAAATGTGATTTTTCTTTTCCTCAAGACATGCAAGAAATATAAATTGCAGCTTTCTTTATAACGATTAAATGGTGCTACAACCACAAAAACTTGAAGTATTCAGAGCGAAAGATCTTACTACTGGGTTTTGTGGTGAGGTTGTATTTGTTCCTAAATGTATTAATGTATTTTCCCAATTTATTATGAACTCAGATTTTAGGTATAACTTGAGTGTTATAATCTCTATTTTATTATAGTAGATTGATCGGATTTGCCCCGTGGTTTTTCCCTCTACACTGGGGGTTTTTCACGTTTTTTTTTCTTTTTTTTTTTTTTTTTTTTTTTTTTTTTTTTTTTGCTTCCGTAGATTTCTATTTTCTCTATTGCTGGGGTTATATTTAATTAAATTCACACATTGATGGGGATTTATCCCAAAAAGTGGTATCAGAGTTTTGGTTGTTGAGCTTGATTTTCTTGTGTTACATTAAATGGAAAATATGAATATGAACACTATGATTAAACTCTTGGCATCAAATTATTCAATTTGGAAGCTGATGATGGAGGATGTCCTTTACTATAAGGGTTTTCATGACCCTATTGAGGGCTATATTGCTAAGCCAAGTGAGATGTTTGATAAAGAATGGGAGAAGTTAAATAGAAAAACCATTGGTTGTATTAGACAATGCATCGATGTGAGTGTGTTTCATCATGTATCTCAAGAGACTAGTGCAAAAGCTCTTTGGGAAAAATTGAAGGGTCTCTATGAAAGAAAGACAGCTCAAAATAAAGTTTTTGTAGCTAGAAAACTTGTTAATTTAAAGTTTAAGGAAGGGAGATCGATTGCCAAGCATTTGAGTGATTCTAAGAATTTGGTAAATCATGTATATGCAGATCCTTACCCAGAAAACCTAATTTACATAGAAATCGAGAAAAAACAAAACGAAACATAAAATATAAAAACTAGCAACCTAACATTCTTAAAGATATAGAGGAAACCTAAAACTAACCTAAACAAAGAAACAGATTAAAACAAGGATTAAAGTAGAAGAAAAAAAGTTTTAAAACATACCTTAAAGAAAAAGCTCCTAAGCTTGATTTTTAACCATTCCCCTTAGTCAAACCTATCACAATTCAATAAAATAGTGATTAGTAATCTTAAACTCAAAGGATTGGGGCCAAAAAAAGTCCCAATCAAATAAAAATAACTTGAGCGTGTTTTGTGAAACTCCCTTTTGATCTATTTTCTAGTGAATCTTAGGTTTTTCTTGTGGAATTTCTGTGTGTTTTGAAAATGTACCATGTAAGGTTTTTTATAGTGGAATAAAATGAGGCTTGGAACAGCTCTTAGATAATGTGGGATTTATTCCAAACCTCAGCCATTATTGCAGAAAACTTGTCTTTCTTATGCTTCTGAAATCCTATACACATACGTTGGCTCGCCTATGCAGGCCACGATCCACGTATGTAGGTTGAGGGCCACTTTGGTTAATTTATTTCCAAAAATAGATTTTTTCTCATTAAAAATGTTATATTTTCCATTTTAACACTCCTCAAGTCAATTTAATATCTGATTGGGCTTTAAACTGGCCTTGGGCCCTAGAGTTCGAGTATCATTGGGGAATAGAGGCCCGTGTCGTACGAGGTACAAAATGTGATGTTTGCAGAGAGAAAAAAGAAAAGGTGATTTTTCCTTTGCTCAAGTCGACACACAAGGAATATTAATTGGGGGTTTTCTCTAGGACAATTATTTAGGTGCTACAACTACATAGAGTTGAAGTATTCAAAATGGAAGATCTTGCTACCAAGTTTTGTGGTGAGCTTATAATTGTTCCTAGAGGTATTATTGTATTTTCACAATTTATTGTGAACTCAGGTTTTGAGTATAACTTAAGTGTCTATTTTATTATAATGGATTGAATGAATTTGCCCCGTGGTTTTTCCCTCTACACTGGAGAGTTTTTCATGTAATTTCTTGGTGTTTTTGTTAGTTAAATTTTTTTTTTCACTTTCGTAGATTTCTATTTTTTAGGTTACATTAAATTTAATTCACACAGACGAGGATTTATCCCAATAGGCTGTTAAAGGAGGGGGATAACAAAGTGTCCGATTAGCTTGACCTCTCTTGTAGCCACGATCCAAAAGATATGACGTAAGACGATCATACCATGCTTTTGGTACTTGCTTCAGCCAATATAAAACTTTTTTCAATCTTAGAACATGGTCCGGAAAATGTGGATCTTGAAATCCCTTTGGTTGCTTAACAAACACTTCTTCGTGTAGAAGCCCATTCAAAAATGCACTCTTCAAATCCATTTGATATAGTTTGAAATTCATAATACATGCTATTGAGAGAAGAATTTAGATTGACTCAAGTCTTGCTATTGGAGCAAATGACTCATCAAAATCTACACCTTTAACTTGAGTATATCCTTGAGTCACCAATCTAGATTTGTTTTGCACAACTTCACCATCCTCATCGGTCTTGTTCTTAAAGATCCACTTGGTACCAATCACTTGTGTGTCTTTGGGTCTTGGCACCAATTCTCATACATCATTTCTAACAAATTGATGTAACTCTTGGTGTATATATTCTACCCAATTTTCATCTTTCAAAGCTTCTTCCATTTTCTTTGGTTCAAATTGAGCAAGGTAGCAATGATACGTCACATGATTCACACTATAGCTCAGCCCTCTTCTCAAATGAAAGCCTTCATCCAAATCACCGATTATGTTGCATTTGGAATGATTGAAAAATCACTCTTAACGAGGGTTTCTTGGAAGTAGAGGGTTCTTCATCACAGGAGATTGGAGGCTGAACTTCCAGAGGAGTGAGTGGACTTAACGATCCTTGAGTTGATCTAGTCTCCTTTCTTGATGCGGTTGGAGTAGTTTCCTTTTTCGATGATTGTCTCTCACCATCATCACTTTGTGACATATAACCGTCACCATCATATGGCATAACCCCAGCTCCATTTCTGTTCTTCAAATCCTTGTTTGCATTTCTCTCATCAATAGTCCCCTCAAGTTCCATTAACCTCCCATTAAACCGTTCAAAAGCCACCTTTATAATCGAGTTCTCAGCCCATGTTGGCTCTATTTTCTCCCCTGTATACTCCTCATCCGGTGAATGACATGATAGTATGTCCATAATAGCCATCATTGTTGTTGCTTGCATTTGTGAAGGGAAGCATTGTAAAAGTGTACCTTCAGGTTTCTTCAAGAAGGTTTTCCAAGGTTCTTTTGAAGGGTCTTCAGTGAGCATGTTAATTCTAGCAATAGTAGGTATGTTAGGGAAGTAGCCTGTGTAAGTGTATTGTCCAAAGTTCATTGTTGCATGGTGTCTTGATGTCACCTATACTATTGCTGTGATGATCTCTATGAGGTCTTCTGGGGTTTTGAGGACTGGCCACTATGGTTTATCCTTTTTGTCACTGTGGCCTATTGTTCTATTCTCCGTCAACCATGCATGGAGCTCTTAATCTGATTCTATGAGACTTGGGTTAGGATAATAGTGATTGACATAGTCACTCACCTACTCTTTCTTGGAGTCCCAAAGGAGAAGGCCATCATTGGAAAAAGGGTAGTCTTCAATTGTGAGTTTAAGGCCATGTGGAGATGTTAGATCTTCAATAGCCATTCCCCTACATTCAAGTAGCAAAAAAAGGAAAATTATTAAATAATCTGGGAGCAATGCTCACTCTTTTCACATGAGGGGTGAGCTGCACCTGTAGCTCCCACCATAGGATCTACTACTAATTTGAGAGGAGGGAGGAATATGTACATATTACCAAGCAAAAAAAATATATGATAAAAGTACATTTATATATATTTAGAAAAAAGTGACATTATGAAAATTGTGTTTAATTTAGTCAAATGAGTTGAAAATGATTAAGTCATACTAGACTTATCAAAGAGAAGTAATTCACTATAGCAAAGAGAAGTTTTAGATTTAATACAAAACCTTTGTCCGTAGACTCTACTATCCCCGTAGATGAACTTACAGCAGAAACTTTCTACCACTTCAGAACCTCTTAACACTTCAATATATGAATGTCACCCTTTTGCATGAATCTCATTACATGACTAACCAATGATGCACAGATCTTTGTACGTGTCTAACTCACCAACTTGAAGAAGATTATTGGCTGCAAAGTTCTTCATGATAGGCCAAGAATGTATTGGCTCTTTTGGTAAATTAACCAATTAATAAGCCAAGTAGATTAATTGAGTCAATTTAAAATGCAATGCGTGTGGTAACACAAACAAATCACCAAATAACTAAATGCAGCAGCAATTAAATTTGGCATAGGTAATTTGTTTACGAATGGGAAAAATCACCGAGGCAAAACCCACCAGATGAATTTAAGGTCACCATTCCCGAGAATCCACTATTATAAAAAATAAGCGGTTACAAGTAAAGGAATCCCGGTACCTTATACCAAACTACAGTTGAACCCTTACCTCAATATACAATTGGACGTACATGACTAACCAATCGATATGCGGATCCCAGTACACAGTTTACTCACCAACTTAAGAAATTAAGATGTTGGCTGCAAAGTTCTTTAGTTCATCCATACGATGAAGATCAAGAAACTCCTTGGTTACAAAACCCTATGGCGTACAAATGCAGCAGCTTCTTCAAGAGAAATATGAACTAGGACAAATTGTCTCGGTTACAATTTAAGTGAATTATCACTTTGTATCAAGTTGCATCTAGTTGCGTCACTTAGACAGCCCTTAAAATAATTCTTATATATGTCTAGGGTTGTGAGAAAAGAAAATCTACACAAATAGCTCGGATATGCATGAAAAACAGATTTAAAAATCTTATTTTCATAATTTTCGATAGATAGGCTATTTGTCAAGTTGCTGAAACTTCGAGCTAAAAGTTTCTTTTAAACCTTAATAGATACAATTTGTCGAGCTTTAAAATGCAGCACTTCTTCACTTATTTCTTGAATATACTTGCATGGTTTAAGTCTTGACTTGAACACAATGTTGATTGAAGACTTAAACTATTCTAAATCTACCCAATTACAAGTAAAGTGATTTTCGTCAAAGGATTAACCAATTCTAAATGACATATGTTCATAACAAGTTCCACATATGTCCTAACACTTCACTTCATCAACAATGAAAATCAAGAAGCACTTAGTTACAAAACCCCAAAGCGCAAAGGACGGAGTAACTTCTTACAGAGAAAATAAGACACTCAGTCACTTTTTCATGTGTTCTTTATGTGCATACCCACTATGATGGCCTTTAAAAAAAAGTCTTATATATGTTTAGGGTTGTGAAAAAAGAAACCTTACACAAATATTTTAGCATGTGCCAAAATCAGATTTGGAAACTCTAATTTCGTAAGTCTCAATAGATTCTCGATTTGTCGAGCTTCTGTCCAGCTTCATTCAGTAAATCTCGATAGATATGTTTCTATCCAGCTTCTATCCAACTATAATAAACAGCTTTTCTTTACTTGTTTCTTGGTTCAGTCTTCATGACTTTAACACTTGACTTGAACAACATGTTTCTTGAAGTCCTAAACCATCTTAAATCGACACAATTACAGGTAAATTGTGTTAAGTCAAAAGATTAGCCAATTTTGTAAGATTAGCTAATTTACAAAACATATGTTCTAACAAGATCCACATATGTCCTAACATAAATAAAGTTATAATAAACTGTCACTTTGTAAACAACTATTTTATTCTTTAAGTACTCAGCTTAATCTTTTAGTTATTCATATTTATGAAATCTAATTTCATAAAATATGAACTTCAGCAACTCTTTACTAAAGTGGCCGGCCTTGAATAACTAGTTCCCATTAAACTTATCTCAATGGGATATTTCATGTTTCTATAGAAAGAGATTATGAATTCTATTTTGAGAATATGTGTTCCCTCAACACTGCGTGTGGTTACCCAACATACTGACCATTAAACTAGATCTCACTCCTAATATATCAAAGTAACTTACATTTCATGATTTGGTTCACTATCCTCTTAGAATTGAGAGTCAATGAAACTAGAAGTCGTGAGATTAATTATTCAGGTGACAGTTATTAATTGAATAATTAATCTTACATTGGTCCAGTTTAATATATCTTACACACTTAAAACATATCAACACATCAACTAGAAGTCTCCACTTTTATGATCAAGACAAACTATCTTAGTTCATACGTTATAGTCTTTGCAGATGAAACGCTCAATTTCATCACTAACTACAGACTATATTTTGAGTTTATAAGGAACTTATGATTTATATCTTCTGTAACTAAATCACATTAATCACAGACAACGCATCTCAAAAACTATCATAATGTCCAATTAGTTCATTTACAAATAGTCTCATATAATTAAGCAATTTAATTATTTATAATGTGCCAATAAATTGGATTTTAGGGCATAAACCCTAACAAAACTATCATAAATATTTATTAAAACTCATGAATACATTACATTTTTACTAACAACTAAAACTCTTGTGGAATAAAAATCCATGGAAATATATGATAGCTTTGTCCATTTTGTAGGGCTAAAATAGAGAAATCAAAAGCATAGGCCCAAGTGAAGAGAACCACCAAAGTAGAGACCCACCAAAATACTTAACTCTCACTGCCAAGCTCAATATGAAAACTCAGCCAAAACAACTCATGTGTGTAAACCAACCAAGCTGGAGAACTCCCTTCAATTTTGCCTTCCGCTGGAGACCACTCCAAGAAGAAACCAAGCTCCCAAACCAAATTAGAAGTTGGCCATCTGTCCTATCAACCTCTCTATCACTACCAATTCTAAAGTGAACAGTACCGGAGGCTAGGCTGACACCTAAAAGCTAAAGGGTAATAAATACCCTTCTTCTCCAAGTTTTGGTCACAACTTAAGGAAGCTATAACCAAGACTTCCAAGCTCATGAAATCCTCAACTAAATAGTTTATTTTATTACTAAAAATGTATGTAATTGATTCATGAACCAAGCTCATCAATCCTACAAGGGGAAAATTAGGGAAAAGTGGTTTGGATGGCATAAGGAGGTGTCCAGCAGAGGCATCAATGGTTGACACTTAGCTTGGAGTGTCAACTAATCCTCTTCAGCTCTGATTTTAGTTGCAGCAAGCAAGATCTCTAGTCTGCATATTTGCTCTAATACTATTGAATGAAATTAGTCTTCAAATCTCAGCATTTAATACCTAGATTAGGAGTATCTCAACCTCCAACTGCATTGCCCAAATAAGCAAAACACTCTAAAAGCAAGTCTCACCATTTTGGGCCAAATCTCAGAAGAGATATTCTAAGATTTTGCTGTTGTCAGACCTGGTCCCTTCTAAATTTTGCTAATCAATCTCTTAAGCTTCACTATAAAAGGAACTACCATCAACTCATCAAGGAGACAAGATCTCCTCATAAAATTCCTCACTTATCATGTTATTTTCAGCTCATGTATCAGTCCTTTAATTCATAAATCAGCTTTTGATCCATAATTACTCATGTACACTTACCCATAATCATCCCATTCCATATCCTCAGAAAATGCCAGCACCTTAAAATAGTCATAAACAGCCCCTCTTTGCACCATACCCAAAAATGGCTAAACATCACTTCATCTCTCTGTCATACTTCCATATATTCACTCATACTTTTCATAAAGTCACTCCCACCACTTACTATACACATATATTCATCATTATGGGCATAATATGGCACATAGAGATCTTGTTTAAGCATTTGTTGCTCTAGATGAACACTCTTTCTCTCCCTTCAATCCATCATAATTTTTCCTCTTTTACTTGTAATTATAGCCTTTAATTCTTGTTTATTGTTATTATAACGAAAGCCATAATGTCTTGGATACTATGGAAGTTTTCCCCTATGTTGACTTAATAATAATAAGGAAAATATATGATTTTTATCATGTAAACACATTTATTGACTAATCGGACATCACCGTTGGAGGTTTGTCATATTCACTGTTGGACCATTTTTCCTCTTGTATACTTGTTATAATGAGCCCACTTTTATATTAACCGACTATGGAGGAAATGCATAATTTTTACTATGCAAATACATTTATTAATTTTCTAGACATCTACCGTTGGACATTTCTCCTGTTTACCACTGGACTGTTATTTAAGCACTTGTAGTGGCGGGTCATCCTTTGTGCTATGTAGGAGATATTTTGGGGGATTTATTATAATCTTTGTTGGATGCAACACAGACTTTAAGCAAAGATGAGTCTTTCACACTTTACCAATAGCCTTTGGGCCATATCCTAAGTGCAAAGTCGAGTCTCGGTTTTGACTTTCCAAATATCATATTGGCAACGAAAAAAATGCTTCCAACAAATATCAACAAACAATGTAAATGTCCTATGTTAACCAAAAAAAAATTAAAGTAAAAAAAATTCATGCAACATACAGGAAGAATTTTTTATTTTATTTTTTTTAAAAAAGAACATATGATATTCTGGAAAAATATACGCGTGCATAACATAATTAATAGATATTAAGAAAACAAAAAGAAGTATGCGAAATTTTGCATCAATAACTTTGTTTTTCCTTTTCTTTTCTCTCTCTGGAAGTTTTTTGATAGGGACAAGAATATTAAAGTATTGATCTTAATTTATATTTTATAACAATAATATAACTAGCATGTTGACCCAATAGATCAATCAAAGGGCATTGAGATTTCGGAGTGGACTCAATTAGCATGTAGTGGCAATATGTAGTTGTCTATTGACTGAAACATTTAGGACTTTAGCGATTCTGCGCAAAAAAAAATTGTGTAAACATCAAACACATGGGTATTAATATTATTGTATTGTTTCGTTAGTATGGCTAAGAAGATGGAGAATACATGGTTAAGATTTAAGAAGAGTGGAAATTGACTAGTAATCCTTGTGGCATGCATTCTCGTTCGTGAATTCTTCCTTTCATGTGAAAATCAAACGATTGTCACTATCAGTTCTGAAATACTAGGCTCAAACCGTTTCCGTGATTTGATATTGATGACTCGCCCAATTCATCTTGTCAATTTGGTGGGTTTAGCCAAATTTCTTCTTATCCTAATGTGTGTTAAGTGCTAATGGCTTAATTAATGCTTGCTAATTGTGCGTATCTATCTCCTAGAAATTGTTTTGGGGAAAAAAAAAAAAAAAGACTTTGCTGAAAGAATTGACGTATACATATAGTAGTCAAGAAGCATTAAGAAATTTAGCATGAACTGTAAACTATATATGCATTCACAGCAATGATTAATTGTGCAATTACAGATTATTTTGGAAATTGCATCTGCCAACAAGCAATTTATGCAAGGGTGTTTCAAAATTTCTTATGATAAGATAATAAGAACATAGAGACATCACAATACAAGCTGTTGTTATTTGTTTTCACTTTGAATCCCTTTTTTTTATCTTGTAAGGTTACAAAAGTCACAACTCACAATAACCACGGCCATTGATTATAAATGTCACAATCACCGTTTTCTTTAGCACCCCAATGTTCTCTTCACCACTGTATTACCTATCGGTATTGTAACACCATTGTTGAAAGTCTAATGATTTCATTTTAGTCCAAACTTTAAAGGTTAAATGTAGCAATTTAAAGCTTGTGAATTAAACTGTAGTATGACAAAATTACAAGGCGGTAAATTGTAATGTTCCATGAAAAAAATTTAAGGAAAAATTACACCAAACTCCCTTGAGATATGAAAAAATGATAGTCATTCCAAAGTTTTTCAAAAACTGAAGATTAAATTGAAAATTCTAAAAACATAAGGACCAAAATGGATATAGCCTTGAAATATAGGAACCAAAAATATGTTTTTGTATAATTAAGTACATGTACATTGTTTTTCACAACAAATCTCACATTTGTTGAGTTGAAAATTTTATTCCTATAGAAGCTTACCATTGACAACACTTTAATATTCAGTAACAATAAGTTGTTGCATTAACAGTTATAAAATTTGTTGTGAAATATATCATGACTCACTCGACTTCTTGTATGAAAGAAAACATCGTGTTGAGAGAAGCCCCTCACTTGAGGCAATGCCTTAATTCTCTAACAATACCAATGTATCTATGATGTAAAGCTCTAGTTTTTCACCTACATATGTGAAATTAATGTAGATACATAAAAAATTATTTGGCCCTTTTATTCTTATAATTTTCAATATGAAATGTGTTGGAATTTGAGGTAATCTTTGACAATACAATATTTCAACTTTAAATGGAAATGCTATATGGAACTCCCTTTCCAGTCACTCCAAGAGGTGAGAATGGCTTCAAGAGCTCATATGGCATAACCCCAGCTCCATTTCTATTCTTCAAATCCTTGTTTGCATTCCTCTTGTTAGGACATATGTGGTTCAAGTCTGTGAACATATGTCGCTATTTTATGTAATTGGCTTATCCTTAGACAAAACGCACTTTACTTGTAATTGGATAGATTTAGGATGGGTTAAACACTTCAAGAAACTTGGGTTCAAGATTAAGTGTTGAAGCCGTCAAAGTCTGTCCAAGAAACAAGTAAGGAAGTGCCAGTTTTTAAAACTCGACACCTACCTCGACACATGCATCTATCGAGCTTTAAGAAGCTGTTTTTCCCCGAGCCTCGACAGCTTCTCGACACCTCTCGACACCTCTATCTGTTGAGAATTAAAGAAAGCAGATTTTCAGTTCTGTTTCAAGTCCAATCCGTGAGTGTGTCTTTGGGACTTCTTTTCTCCTATCCCTAGACATATAAAAGGATTATTTTAAGGGCCGTAAATGATGATGCAAGTTGCACATTCATTCAGAACTTCCTGTTCATGCAATTTGTGATCTGAAAGACAAAGTTCGTGCCCTAGTTCATCTCTGATGATTTGAAGAACTTTGCAGCCAACTATTCTCTCTCTAGTTGGTATTTGAAGTCGCGTACTGGGATCCGCGCATCTGATTAGTCACGTACTTGGGAGTTGTGCATTGAAAGGAGAAACTGTCACTACAGAACAAGTCCAATTGGGTATTGGGGTAAGAGTTCAACTGTAGGTTGGTGAGGTACTAGGATTCCTTGCTTGTAACTGCTTGTTGTGATAATAGTGGAGTTTCGGGAGTGGTGACCTTAAATCACCCGGTGGGGTTTTTGCCTTAAGGTTTTCCCCATTCGTGAACAAATCACCGTGTTATTTAATTTCCGCTGCTTAACTTAGTTTGGTGATTTTTTTGTGCTACCACGTGATATTGCATGATTAATTTGATTAATTAATAACTGGGCTAATTAATTAATCTAAGTTATCACAAGGGGTCAACGCGTTTGTGGCCTGGTAAGTGGTATCAGAGCAAGCACACTCTGATTAGAGTTTAATCCAATGTGTGTGATCCATTTGACCCCTGTTGTCATGGATAAAGGACAGTCTCTTAATTGAAGAGATCTGTGATATCAAATACATCTTGTTTTTCTAATCTCTTTTCCTTGAGTGTCTCCGAAACTACAAGTCTAAAAGTTATTTGATTTCTTCCGTGACGATTATTGAAAAGAATCTCAGTTTGTACAAGCAGAAACTAGACTGTCTCAAAATCAAAATGTGTAAAGGAGTTTGTCTGAACAGAGTTAAAGTTAAAGGCCTAGCTCGAAAAAGGAAAATGAGAGAGGATACCATTCCTACCAATTTGTCATCTAAGCACGAAGTGTGTTTCATGATGAAGTCCGCCTTTAAAGTGATGGACACGTGCTTGTGGTACCTTGATAGTGGTTGCTCAAGACACATGACTGGAGACCGATCCCTATTCAAAGTCTTCGAGTCTAAGAAAGGTGGAAATGTCACATTTGGTGATGGGAGCAAGTCACAGATAAAAGGGAAAGGAATTATCTCTCTACCTGGATTACCAGACATTGAAAATGTTCTCTATGTGGATGGCCTAAGAGTAAACCTGTTGAGTATAAGCTAGATATGTGATCAAGATTTCATGGTGTTATTTTCCAAAGGAAAATGTCTTGTTATGAATGAATCTGGAAAGAAACTCATAAGTGGTGTACGTACTCTAGACAACTGTTATGGATTGGTACCTGATGCCGATATTGTATGCAATAGTATTCGGTTGCCAAATGAAGACTTGTGGCACCAACGGATGGGGCATGCTAGTTACAAACATCTTTCTATTATGTCTAAGCATGAATCTGTTCTAGGGATGCCAAAGTTGAGTAGGTTGAACAATGTTGTGTGTGGACCATGTCAACTTGGGAAACAGACGAAAGCTAAGCATCCAAGCACTCAGACATCAGCTACATCCAGACCTTTGGAGCTATTGCATTTAGATCTTATGGGTCCTACAAGAACCGAATCTCTTGAAGGTAAGAGATACATCTTGGTTGTAGTAGATGACTTCACCAGGTACACTTGGGTTGTTCTTCTACGATCCAAGTCTGACGCTCCTGAGCATATTGAAGCACTGTGTACAAGACTACAAAATGAGAAGAACCTGAAAATTGACCGAATTCGAAGTGATCATGGTAAAGAATTTGAAAACTCATACATGGAGTCATTCTGCACAAGATCAGGTATATCTCAAGAATTCTCTGCTCCTATTACTCCTCAGCAGAACGGTGTAGTAGAAAGAAAGAACAGGGTTATCCAGGAGATGGCTAGAGCCATGCTGCACAGCAAGGATGTGGCTAGAAATTTATGGGATGAAGCAGTTAACACTGCGTGTCACACGGTGAACAGAGTGTACTTCAGACCCGGCACCAAAAAGACTCCATATGAGTTATGGAAAGGAAGAAAGCCAAATGTAAAGTATTTCAGAATTTTTGGAAGCACTTGCTTCATTCTAAAGGATAGAGAGAATGTAGGGAAGTTTGATTCCAGAAGTGATGAAGGGATATTTCTGGGATACTCTACTACAAGTAAGGCTTATCGGGTATATAACAAAAGAACCATGAAAGTCATAGAAACAGTGAATGTTGTTATTGATGAGTCTTCAGATGTCAATTCTGAGAAAATTGATGAGGAACTCCCTAAAGAGATTCTCCCTCCAAAACCTAGAAGAGCTCCAGAACTCATGGAACAAGAGCCTACATCTCTAAGTACTCCTGGTACTCCACGTGTTGCAGAAGAGCCAGCAGACATTTCTACATCACCAGACTCTGAGTGTCATGAAGACAAAGGACCTTCCTCCAGAATCAAATTAAATCATCCTCCAGAAACTATTGTGGGAAACATGAATGAACTCACATTGCGAAAACGCACAGTTGATAAGTGTGTTGCTAACTTTGTGTCATACTCTTGTTATTTGTCACAGGTTGAACCCACTAAAGTTGAGGAAGCTCTTCAGGATGAAAGTTGGGTAGAAGCAATGCATGATGAACTGCTTCAGTTTCAGAGGAATGATGTGTGGACCTTAGTCCCCAGACTGGAGGGCGAGCATGTCATCGGCACCAAGTGGATATTTCGAAATAAGACTGATGAGGAGGGCAATGTAATCCGCAACAAGGCTCGACTTATAGCTCAAGGATACACTCAGATGGAGGGTATAGACTATGATGAAACAATTGCCCCAGTTGCTCGTATGGAGTCCATCAGAATCCTTCTCGCTTTAGCATGTCACTTGAAATTCAAGCTATATCAGATAGATGTGAAAACCGCCTTCTTGAATGGATTGCTTAAAAAGGATGTTTATGTGGCTCGACCTAAAGGTTTCATTGATCCTCACTTTCCGGATCATGTGTTGTACCTCAAAAAGGCCTTCTATGGATTAAAGCAGGCACCTAGAGCTTGGTATGACCGATTGACTCAATACCTGATATCCTATGGGTTCACACGAGGAAAGGCTGATCAAACTCTCTTCATCAAAAGAAAAGCTGGTGAGCTGGGGGTTGCTCAAGTCTATGTTGATGATATCATCTTTGGATCAACTAAGGATGAGCTTGCTCAAGAATTCTCAAAACTCATGCAAGCAGAGTTCAAGATGAGCATGATTGGAGAGCTGTCTCACTTCATTGGACTGCAGATTCGTCAAACAAGATTCAGGTATATTCATCTCTCAATCTAAATATGCTAAGAATCTTGTGAAAAAGTTTGGTTTGAAATCTGCTAGTTCTGTTAGAACCCCCATGAGCCCAAATGTTAAACTCACTGTTGACATGTTAGGTAAAAGTGTAGACTCTTCACTTTATAGAAGCATGATAAGTAGTCTTCTTTACCTTACTGCTAGTAGACCTGACATTAGTTACAGTGTAGGAGTGTGTGCTAGATATCAGGCTAATCCCAAAGAGTCCATATGACTGCTTTAAAAAGAATCATCAAGTATGTCAAGACTACTGCCAACTTTGGTGTGTGGTATAGCAAAGACACGAATAATGTCTTAGCTGGGTATTCTGATGCTGATTGGGCTGGGAATGCTGATGATAGAAAAAGCACCTCAGGAGGTTTTTTTTATGTGGGAAATAATTTGGTCTCTTGGATGAGCAAAAAGCAAAACTCCATCTCATTATCCACTGCTGAAGCTGAGTACATTGCTGCTAGTAGCTGTTGCACCCAACTCCTATGGATGCAAAAACTCCTTCATGATTATGGTATTCGTCAAGAACATCTCACCATCTATTGTGACAATACCAGTGCCATCAATATCTCTAAGAATCCGGTTCAACATTCTCGAACCAAGCACATAGAGATTCGACATCACTTCATTAGGGAGCTTGTCGAAGATGGTGTTCTCACCCTTGAGTTTATCCACACCGATGACCAAAAAACTGATTTGTTCACCAAACCTCTAGATAGCAAACGTTTTGAGTTCCTTCGTCAAAACATCGGTGTCATCTCCATGGATTGATCTCTTTCTATTCTTCTTCTTCCTCATGCATATGCATCTAGTTTTATGCATTGTTTTGTTTTACATGTTTTTGTTTGTGTGTTTTCAGTTTTGTGTTTTATTTTTGCTTCTCTAATAAAAAAAAAAATTGAAAAATTGAAAAATACAAAAACAGTGTGTGTTAGTGTGCATTAGTTCATGTGAACTTTTAAAATGGCCATTGAAACAGAGTTTTCTAAATTTTGTATCACCTGTAGCTTAGATGAGCATTCTTCTGCACAACTAAGCAAGCGAGCTTTGTAGCTCTTTGTTTGTGATGAGTAAGGTTAAGTGATCTCTTCTTCTTAACACTCGTATCACTCTTTTTGACGGGTTGAACTAGAAAATCCTAAGAGAAATGCATAAATAACCATCTCACCACTGTTACTCGCCAATCATAAAATGACATCTGTATGCTTCGGCATAGCAAAAGTGCAATGTCAATGACATCTGTATGCTTCGGCATAGCAAAAGTGCAATGTCAAAAGCTTAACATAATTGGGTATTTCTTTTCTTTCTCTTGTATGCCCATGCATGATATGCTTGTTAAAAGAAAATATGCAAAGATATAAGAAGAAAAAAGATCAAAAATGCTTTAAAATATGGTTGCAAGCGTGTTTTTTAAGAGATGTGGAAGTTATAGGATGTACCTCGAAGGTGATAGTCCCCATCAAACGGTTATGATTGTGTGTGAGTTAAAGTGATTTTCTCATATCTCAAATCGTCATAACATTAAGACACTTATGCAATCTTGCGATGTTTTCACACACGACACGCAATACTCTTTGCTATTCTTGATACATGTGCAGGTACAATGTGAATTGGCCATTACAAGGTTTACATGCTTTAATGTATGCTCACTAAACTGTCTGAACTTGTTTTTGAAATATAAAATTGGTTAGACTTGTTTAGTGTGTGTGTGCGTGTTTTGAGATACATGTGCATCAAAATTCTTGTTGAGAGATGATTTTGAGAGCTTAATGTGTTGATTGGATCTTTGGTTGAGTTGCATGCATGATTGCATTCATGTCTGTGTTTTTCCTCTTTTGAAAAATTGTTTTTAAAGGCATCTAGACACCTCCTCGATACCTCTCGACACATAGCTATCTGTCGAGCTTTTTAGACTTTTTCTTATCACAGTCTCGACAGATACCTCGACACCTGCTAGTTCAATCGAGAAACTTTCTGTCTGCTCGATAGCTTCTCGATAGCTTCTGGATAGATTGAGGTTCCTTCTTATTTGATTCATCTGCCTCGATACATGATCTCGATAGCTTCATCTGTCGACGTGTATTTCTCGACACATGCCTCGATAGCTACCTCGATACCTCCCGATAGCTGCATCTGTCGAGAATTACTGAAGGTGTATAAGTTGATTCTTCGCGATTTTCTTCTCATTTTGCTCGATCTCTCTCACTCGAAAAACACCTTTCTCTTTTCCAAAACTCTTCTCTCTCCCTCCAAACCTCTTTCAAAGGCTTTCTCAAGTGTTCTTCGCGATCTTCATCACTTGGTAAGCATCTCATCCCTCATATTCATGCATTTCATAGTTTTAAAACCCTAGGTTTTGTGTTTTTAAAAATTTTTGGGAGTTTTCAAAATTGTTGGGGTTTTCATGAAATTTTTGGGTTGGTTTTATAGATTTGATCTTCAAAACCACATACATTGCATCACATTAGCATTCTCATTGTATTGTCATGCATTTAGATGTGTTCAAATCTATTGTGTGCTGTTAGGTTTGGATTAGGCTGAGCCCATGATGTTCTTATGTTGCATGTCACATGTTCATGTATTTTTCATGCATACGTTCTTTCTTTTCAGTATATTCTTCCTATATTGAACTGCTTGGAACTTTTCTGTGCGTCTCTTTCTCTTTCCCCCTCTCTATGGTTGCGTTAGTAGTGTCTCTGGCACCTAAGCGTAAGTCCATTCCGTCCTAGAACCGTCTGCGTTCTAAGGGACAGTCTTCCTCAGATTCTACTCCTTTTTCTGTCCGGTTTCGTGATGAGAAAGCCCATAAGGACTTCTCGAAGAACTTCTCTAAACGAGGTGTTCATTCGGAACGCCAAGTTGTCCTGGCAGACTTTGCCGACACCGACCTTCCCGATGTCATACACAGTCGGGCTTGGGAGTCACTGTGTGACGTCCCGGTCACATGTCCACTCATGTTGATACAGGAGTTTTACTCTAACATCCACGGGATAGATTCTTCAGTACCTCTTTTCTACTCTTGCGTCCGAGGTACGCGCTTTGCTGTCACCCCAGAGTTAGTCTCTGAGGTTCTTCATGTCCCTAGGGTGGATCATCCTGATTACCCTAGCTGTGAGCGTCTCTGGACTGTGTCCAAAGACGAGATGATCTCGGCGTTCTGTGAGCGTCCTTCCTCTTTGGGAGATCATATGTACACACCATGTCGACCTTTTGCTAAAGGTCCTCGTTTCCTTAACATGGTGATAACCTTTGTTTTGCACCCACTTTCTCACTACAACTCTATTACAGAGCCTCATTCTCGGTTTTTGTTGTCCCTCTTAGAGGATCTTTCTATAGACTTTCCTTCACACTTTATCTTTTCCATCATAGATGTCTATAGAGATACGGCCACCCGTGATAAGCTCATTTTCCCTTCCGCTATCACGAGGATTCTGAGCCGTTTTTCCATCACATTCCCTTCGTCCGATCATTACCATGTCATGTCTGCCATAGACGCCGCTACCGTAAAACGTAGAGAGGCACAGTTTCGATCGCGACAGTCTGATGGTGCCACTCCTTCCACTCGTCCGACCACCTCCAGATCCGCTCGAGCTTCTGCTTCTTCTTCTTCGAGCGACGTCACCTTAGGAGACATCATGGCGTAGCTACAGCGCATGGATGCTCGCCTAGATACACTCTCCACAGAGCTGTATCAGGTGAACGTTCGTGTTAGTCGCATCGCCAGGCGACAGGCGACCATGGGCGGCTTTGCACCAGAGGCTTCTCCTCCGCCACCTCATGTGTCGACTGAGACTGAGGTTGATGATGATGGCGATGACGATGATGCTTCTGACGATGATGATGATGGAGATGCGAGTTCTTCGGATGAGATGTCTACATGACCTATCCTTTGTCACTCGTGACAAAAAGGGGGAGTAGTTGGTCTGTATGAGAGTAGTCATGCTTAGGGGGGGTGTTAGCATAGGACATTTTTGTTAGGGGGAGTGTGGATTGAGGGATGTAGTGAGGTGATCATATGTATTTCTTTTTCTTTTCTTGTCTTTTTAGAGATACTTTGATCATGTATTGACATACATTGTATTTACTCTCTTCTTATATATGATGATGTATGTTTTTCTTTCACCTACCTTTACATGTGTTGTTTCTTTTCTATCTTTATACACATGTTTCTTTACTTGTACGCAATCTATTATTTCTGTTTCACACAAAGATGCCTTGATGTGTTTTGTTTATAAGTGTTTCAGAAATACAGGTTGTCAAAGTCTTCTTGCCATAAACTCTCTTCTTGCAAAGTTTTTCAAGAGTTTGTGTTAGGATAGATTTTATTGTATGTAACAAGTAAATATGAGTTGAGTGATTTATGACTTCTCTCATATCTTCATTTGTATGTTGTGGTTTTATCACGGATTGCCAAAGGGGGAGATTGTTAGGACATATGTGGTTCAAGTCTGTGAACATATGTCGCTATTTTATGTAATTGGCTTATCCTTAGACAAAACGCACTTTACTTGTAATTAGGTAGATTTAGGATGGGTTAAACACTTCAAGAAACTTGGGTTCAAGATTAAGTGTTGAAGCCGTCAAAGTCTGTCCAAGAAACAAGCAAGGAAGTGCCAGTTTTTAAAACTCAACACCTACCTCGACACATGCATCTATCGAGCTTTAAGAAGCTGTTTTCCCCCGAGCCTCGACAGCTTCTCAACACCTCTCGACACCTCTATCTGTCGAGAATTAAAGAAAGCAGATTTTCAGTTCTGTTTCAAGTCCAATCCGTGAGTGTGTCTTTGGGACTTCTTTTCTCCTAACCCTAGACATATAAAAGGATTATTTTAAGGGCCGTAAATGATGATGCAAGTTGTACATTCATTCAGAACTTCCTGTTCATGCAATTTGTGATCTGAAAGACAAAGTTCGTGCCTTAGTTCATCTCTGATGATTTGAAGAACTTTGCAACCAACTATTCTCTCTCTAGTTGGTATTTGAAGTCGCGTACTGGGATCCGCGCATCTGGTTAGTCACGTACTTGGGAACCGTGCATTGAAAGGAGAATTGTCACTACAGAACAAGTCCAATTGGGTATTGGGGTAAGAGTTCAACTGTAGGTTGGTGAGGTACTGGGATTCCTTGCTTGTAACTGCTTGTTGTGATAATAGTGGAGTTTCGGGAGTGGTGACCTTAAATCACCCGGTGGGGTTTTTGCCGTAAGGTTTTCCCCATTCGTGAACAAATCACCGTGTTATTTAATTTCCACTGCTTAACTTAGTTTGGTGATTTGTTTGTGCTACCACGTGATATTGCATGATTAATTTGATTAATTAATAACTGGGCTAATTAATTAATCTAAGTTATCACAAGGGGTCAACGCGTTTGTGGCCTGACACCTCTCATCAATAGTCCCCTCAAGCTCCATCAACCTCCCATTAAACCGTTCAAAAGCCGCTTTTATAACCTGGTTCTCAGCCCATGTTGGCTCTATTTTCCCCCATATATACTCCTCCTCCGGTGAATGACTTGATAGTATGTCCATAACAGCCATCATTCTTGTTGCTTGCATTTGTGAAGGGAAGCATTGTAAAAGTGCACCTTTAGGTTTTTTCAAGAAGGTATTCCAAGCTTCTTTGGAAGGGTCTTCAGCGGGCATGTTAGTTCTAGCAATAGTAGCTTGGTTAGGAAAATAGCCTGTGTAAGTGTATTGTCCAAAGTTTACTGCTGCATGGTGTCCTGATGTCACTCATACTAATGTTGTGATGATCTCTATGAGATCTTTTGGCGTTTTGAGGTCTGGTCACCATGGTTCATCCTTTTTGTCACCATGGCCTATTGTTCTAATCTCTGTCCACCATGCTTGGAGCTCTTGATCTGATTCTATGAGACTTGGGTTAGGGTAATAGTGATTGACATAGTCCCTCACCCACTCTTTCATAGAGTCCCAAAGGAGGAGGCCATCATTGGCATAAGGGTAGTCCTCAATTGTGAGCTTTAGGCCATGTGGAGCTGTTGGATCCTCAACAGCCATTCCCCTGCATTCAAGCAACGAAATAAGAAACTTATTAAATAATTCGGGAGCAATGCTCACTCTTGTCACATAAGAGGTGGGCTCCACATGTAGGTCCTACCATAGGAGTCGTTCCTAATGTGAGAGGAGGAGAAGTATGTATGTATTACTTAATAAAAAAAATGATAAAGTTCAATTATATTTAGAAAAAAGTGAAATTTTAAAATTTGTGTTTATTTTAATAAAATGAGTTGAAAATGATTAAGTCATACTAGTGCTATACAATAAAAGAGAAGAATTATTATGTGTTGACAATTTAAAGTGTAAGGACTTAGGAATTGCACAATAAACCTTAGATGGACAACATTATAAGAAATCATGACTTAAGTTGTTCCTTATTTATGAAAGGTTAGTTATCAAAGTACCTGCTAATTAAGTCAGCTGGTAGTGCCTATAGGTTGAACTGCCACTCTTGGTCATAGGCGAAGGAGCTAAGCTCCACGAAGTATTTGCCTGGGGTGAATAACTTCTCAAAGATCCCTCCTCCATTGATACGTATTTCTCGAGCAAGAGCATTGATATCCATAGTGTACCGGAAATGTGGGTGCAACAGTCTATAGATTGGGTGCATCTCATTGAGTTGCCTATTTGTGGCTATGATGTAAGGTTCTATAGCAGAATGAGTTCTTAGCCTTCAAAATGATTTCTAGTCCTTTCAGTATAGATGGTATGATAATATGAAGAATGAAGAGCCAAAGTTCTAAATTTAGGGAAAATGATTCTCTCCACTGAAGATTAAATTATATATTGAAACGGGGTTTTGTAATTGATGTATTATAAAAGTGGTTCAGTGAAGAATTCTCCAATCTTGATAGACCATATCAACAGAAATGAAAAAGGGAAAATATTGTTTTTATAGCATTTCTCATAAGCAAATGGTAAACAAAATTTAGAAGTGGAACATACCAGTGACTAACTTGTTGGTGATAACTAGACTCATGAGAAAGGACATGAGCTTTGGCAAGTCTCCAAAGCCATACACTTGTAGAATCCCAACAAGGTGTGAAAACCTGTTTCCATTGTGGCCTCCCATCCATTGGTGGCCGAGTCAATTCAATGGCTAGGGGCCATAATGTGCCATCTAGGGTTAGGAAGAGTAGTGTTCGTGACCCATACAGAGTTTTGCCTCAATTTGTCTTACTTTACTCACGTATGGTGAAAATAGACCATGATAATCTATAATGAACAACTTTTTCTGACTTATGGCCTAGCATGTATACAAATTTATGTGAGAAAGAAATCAATGTTTAAATGGTCATAGTGTTATTTGTTATATATGCTACCTCTTCAATGGTCATTAGGCCTTTCATTTCTTGTTCAACTAATTTTGTACTGATTGCTGAACCTTGCGGTCCATAGATCTTAGGATCAAGTTTACCCTTCAATGGCCATTCCTGCATGATATTCATGTATTGCTTGCTTGCTTTATATATGTTTGATCATCATTCTAGCATAAAACACTTCATTATAATATATATGTTTTTACCTACTTTCAATTGTAATTTTAACCTTATATATATATGTGTGTGCGCGCGTGCACACTCTCATGATTATATCTTCCAAAGATTGATATATGTTTTTGTTTTAATATATATTTTCCTTTAAGGGCAATTGACCTTGATTTTTTTTTTTACAAGCAATGTTAAAGAATTTCACATGCAATTTGTTAAGGTAACAAGTTATTATCATGGTTTTGAAACACGGGTCATTTAATGAATTGGGAATGGGAGAAATTCAAGGTTTTTGCGGTTGGACCGAGGTTCAACCAAGATCAAATCATGATGTGTCATTTAATTTTCTAATATATTTGATACTTGAATTGGTTTATATTTATTAATTTTTCATTCCTAACCAACATGATGTGCATGGGCCAATGGTTTGCATGCTGGAGATGTTATTTCACTTGCAAGCAGCATATTTTCATCAGTTATTACCAAAAAATGACATGGATGAACTAGGTTCTTATAGAACCGGTCCAAGGACCGATTCTCGATTAACCCAGTTAGATCGGCCAGTCCAATTCGAGTTTAAAACAATTGTTATCATTAGAGCAAATATTACTTTCATATGAATGTATCACTAATATCATTTTTATTCTTTGTTGATCACAAAATATCATTTTAACAATGTAACGTGACACGTTGATTTTTTGTTTTGGTTGTATTGTTAAAAAAATGTTTATATGTGCATACTATACCATAGGATTATGGATGCTTATGCACAATGCTTTGGAAGTAAATGTCAATTTATCATACCATGACCAACTTTATGCTATGTGGGTTGACACCAGCAAGAGTCTGTCTAGCAAATTCCTCATCCTTAAACCAAAAGAATTTGTCTCCTACATGCACAAAAACCATATAATTAGAGAAAGAGTAACAGAAAAATAAATGGCAATGTCAAAGATAGCATTTATATATATATATATATATATGAGTATTTTTCTCACTGTCTATTGTTTTTGGGGCCTCAAAGCGCAACACATTATCTGTTGTATTAGTTATAGCCTTGACTAGTTGAGGCAAAAGGGTTTTGAGAAACCCTTTGTTTTCGTTTTTGAGACTAGTCAACTTAACTCCTTCACTAAAAAGTGAATCCACAGCTGTGAAGTTGGGGAATCCGAGGTCTTCATCAATGACTTCAATCTCTAGGGTTGGTATTACTATATGCAACGCTGAGCGTACAGTCTTCGCTAAGAATGCTACTTGCTTTGCTTCCGAGAAGGCTTCATCCCTTGGAATGTAAATGTTGCTCCCCCTTTTCTGAAACAATGGATCTATGTATATATAAAGCAATTGTTCATATATAGGTTAGGATCAAGTATATGAATGAAAGGGCTTAATTAACACTTTTATGCTAATTTATTTATTTATTTATTTATATTTAATTTTGTTTCTTGAACCCCAAAAAAATGAAAAATCATATAAGCATCTCATAGAGACTTTCAAAAAATAAAGAGTGAGTCTATTACATAAATTTTAGCACAATTTGTTAAAGTAAATTACCGTAAGTGTTGAGTTTATATAAAAGTGATCAACTATTATTCATAGTCAGCTACTTCAGTAAGTTACGAACTACAAAAGTGAAAAATGGTTAAATTTATTAGGTAACAATATTCTATTTCATTCTATCTTGCTTTTTTTATTTTTATTATTTTTATTTTTATTTTTTATGTTCTGAAACTCTAGGATATGATAATATCCAAAATCCTACTTATATCTCAATTTATAATGCTTTCAAACGTGGGGGCCACCAAGGCAACAAAGAAGACTGGCCTTCATTATTTTTGACTTTGTTACTCTTGTTAGAAATATGTTGCCAGAAGCAGAGAGGAACATAATCCAGGACAGATTACCTACTATATATGTCACATGCATACTTTGCGAAGTCAGTGATTAAAAAGAAACATAGGAGATAATGATCTTAATCATTTTTTAATTGATTGGAGGTGGCATTGACAATGTCCAAGTGTCATATTTCCAACATTTCTGTGACTCTGTCCAACATATTTACCAAAGTATAATTATTTTGCATTTAGGGTTTCTGTTTTCCCTAAAAGAAGTAATATTGAATGTATATATGGTAATTTGGTACCTGTGTCACACCGTGGGCGCCCAGTCCTACAACGTCTAGGATAAGGGTGCTCTTTTCCCCCAAGTACCGGTCTTTTAAGATCCACGTCAGTATCAGGATCTCCAAGATCATTGTACGTATCATAATCATACACCCTCTCAAAAATCTTGCGCTCTTCTTGGCCATTACCTTGTAAAATCCCAAGCTCTTCTTCTCTTAGCTTCCTCAGTCTTCTTGGTGTTTGTGATGGCAAGTATGACTGCTTCACAACCAAACGTATACAAGCCACAATCCGAAAGAAAAATCAATAGGTTACCTTTATAAGAACACAATATATATATATATATATATGTATGTATGTGTGTGTATATATATATATATATGTATACATATATGTATGTGTGCGCGTGCACGCTGTGTGTTAGGTTACCACTGCTGTCTGTATAAATTGTTAAAAAAAGGGTGTTTACTTTGAGTTTAAAATGAACAATTGTAAAAAAGTTATGGAGAGTTGTGATTGTAAAATAGTGTTATGAGTTTTAAAATGCTCTTTTAAATTCCCAAAACACCTAACCAAACAGACCTATGACATGCATGAAATTTTATTTTTCTTTTCCTCAGAAAGCCTCAGTTCAAACTCTCTGCTGGGCCGCATCTCGCTAGAATAATGCAAATGGTTATAATTAGAACTGTGCTTGGCATTCATCTTTATTTCTTTGGTTGATCCTATGCATGATAGTCAATCATGGTGTTTCAAGTGCGTGGATATTTTTGAAGATGATACGTTGAAAAGTCAGATCATGAATTTGTGACAATTAGCTGGGTAAGAGATATGGGAAATCTTAAATTTTGTACTCTTTACTTACAACTCACATATCCCAGGAAAAAACACACACATTTGGATGTGATGTTTTTCTTTATTACAAAAATAAGAAAGATATGGAATGCAAAATTTAAGGAAAAAAAAAAAATAACAATTGTGATTGTTTAATTGGCTTTTTATTATTCTATGACTTGGTTAATTTTAAAAACTGAATTCAGAAAATAATATAACCATGAAGACAAATTTCGAATGGACCATTCAATATTAACGCTGGCAAAGAAAAGAAACGGACCACTTTTTTTTTTTTTTTTTTTTTTTTTTTTTAACAATGGTGCAAATATAACGACCACTTTTTTACATATAAAAAATGTGTGAAATAAAAGGACCACTTGCACTTACATGGTGTATGAATTTTTTATTTTTATTTTTTAAGAATCTAGTATATGGAAAATTGTTAGTCCACAAACTTTGTTATAGGGTTACCTGTTACAGGGTTTCCTATTATTAAATGTTATATTCAGAAAATAAGTAAAATATATAAAGGGCTATTCATAACCCATTCGTATTCAATATAAATAAAATTATAAATTCTCATTTATTTAATCAACAAACCAATGTGAAGCTCAAATTTAAACTTAATTATTAAACGAATCAAATTCAAATATAATAGTGTATTTGTGAATAAAATTGTAATATGATGCCTGGTTCAAGTTTATATCCTATTTATATGTTTTTATATATGTACGTATAAAATATGCTTATGAGAGAGAGACTCAAATACAAATTCAAATATAATAATATATTTGTGAGTAATTAAATTTGTAAATATGATGTGTACATATAAAATAAGCTTATGAGAGAGAGAGAAAGAGAGAGAGCTAGAGGTGGACCTTGTTTGCCAAGAGGACCCTTTTTTGAGGATTGTCATATTTTGAATGAACCCATGAATTACAGTTCACGCGAACGGGACCATTAGGGAGGCCATTGAGGATAATATCTTGAAGATACATCTCCTTGTGGTGCTCATTCTTTACAAAAACGGCCCCAATTGGCCCAAAATCTATCGGAACTTCAAAACTGGACTCATAATTGTATCCTTCTCTAATCCCGTATCTTCAAAATTAAACATTCAAATATATTACATATAGTTTACGGAAATATCACTAAATTATGCAAAGAATGAGTTACATAAATATCACAATACGAGTGTGTGTTTGGTTTAAGCTACAACACCTCTTTCTAATATTACACGATCCTTTAATAATTTTATAGTAAGCTTTTTTTATAAATTCATTGTTGGATTAATTACCTTATCTTCTTATACTCTTCATAGGCCACATTTGCAAAATATTTAATGTCTAATTTTCAAATTATTGATCAATGATTAGTATTTAAATCATATATAAAATTTTTAATTTTCAAGTTGTTTTATTTTAAAATTATACATAAAATATCAGTTTACATATTACTATATATAATGAATTACATTCTATTTATATAAAATTTGGTGTGGATTTCTAGAATTAATAAAATGTGTAACTTTAATCATGGCATGACTATAAGAGTTTCACAATGTTTATAAAATATATATATATATATATATATATATTAAGTGGTTTAACATCTACAAAAGTAGCACTAAGAGTCTGTTTGGAGTAGCTTATTTAGTTTAAACTAAAAACTTTTTGTTGAAAGTGTAATTAAAAAAAAAAAAAAAAAACAGTTAGAAGCTAGCTGAATAGTATAATAGAACTCATGAATGATACTAAAAAGAAGTTAAAAACTCAACTAAGCTGAACTTTTCATCTGATCCCAAACAAACTCTAAGTGTACTCTATGTTTATGTCAAAAAATGCCTCAAGTTTTTATTTCAGTAGTTCT
Organism: Castanopsis chinensis; assembly: GCA_032878915.1. Taxonomy (NCBI): domain Eukaryota; kingdom Viridiplantae; phylum Streptophyta; class Magnoliopsida; order Fagales; family Fagaceae; genus Castanopsis; species Castanopsis chinensis. The sequence goes on from JAVQMG010000084.1 coordinate 2,570,394, forward strand.
TTTAGGGTTAAATAATACCTACGTTTGTGAATTGAGAGTTTGTCTATTATTTGAAGCAAGAAAGACAGGCTGTATTGGGGGATTAGCTTTGTGAAAGTGTCAAGTTTGTGTAGAGTTAGTTCTAATTTGTGATGAACATTTGGGGAAAAGTAATATGTTTTATTTGTTGGTTTAATATTTAAAAGATGAACTTGAAAATTAGGATATGGTAGAAATATGTTGCGGATTCTGTAAAAGCAGATTGGAGAAAAGTTGCCATATACATTTTGACTGCATTAATCACTATGTGATTGTAAAATGTTCTTCTCAACAAATATATGTAATTAGAAAACCAAATCATGATTGGAATGTTGAGCGAAATTAGCAATTCCAATTCCAAAAGTAAAGAGTAGATGAAGCATTTGGTTCTATACATTACTTTGGTTGCCATGATATACCATATATATTTGTTGGGATAGAAATGCAAGAATTTATATTGCAGAATCAGATCAATTAAGTAGGGACTAGCTACTTCAAGTTGTTTGAATGATGTGATATACAAGCTTCTGACTTTAAGTGTCTTCTTTCGTGTTTTTGACCAATTAAAGATGAAGCTTATTTGGACTATATATTTGAATATGATTATCATATGTGGGAATTTTTTTTTTACAAAAAATTATCTTTTTTAATTAATAATATACAGTAATATGATTCATTCAATAAAATTTAAACTCACCGTCAGCTTACTTTCTACTTATTCTTATTGAAGAAGAAAATATCATTTGAATTAAATTTGATTGATGATATTCTACATCAAAAGAAAAAGTATCTCATAAGATGGATTTATCTTTCGTGTAGCTCCTGTCTCATATTTAATGGGCTCCACATACCTTTTAAATCCACATATGAGATAGATGCTCCATAAAACCATCTCATGAGAAAATTTTTTACAAGAAAGAAAGAGAGAGAACTATGTGGGAAGAAAGACAAATTCTTTCTATACTATCAACAAATCAATACTTAGGATCAAACTCTGTACTAACAAGCTCCAAGACAAGTGTTTCATCGAGCAAGTCTTTTATATCATCTAGCCCTCAGTCTATCCCAAGGTTTGAAACTAACCCACCAATAGTAGGTTTCACAATAACAATGGCTTTCACAGAACTGGCCTCTTCATCATCAGTACTGCTTGCTATAGCTTTTATGCTACTGGCCATAGATCAAACTCCAACATTTTTGGCTTTTTTGTGAAATGAGTGGTGCACTGATGTTAGGACATATGTAGTTCAAGTTGTTGACATATGTCACTAGTTTATGTAATTGGCTTATCCTTAGACAAAACGCACTTTACTTATAATTGGGTAGATTTAGGATATGTTTAATACTTCAAGAAACAGTGTTTCAAGATTTAGTGTTGAAGTCATCGAGTCTGTTCAAGAAACAAGCTGGAAAAGTGCAAGTTACTAAAACTCGACACCTGTCTCGACACCTGTCTCGACACCTGTCTCGACACCTGTCTCGACACCTGTCTCGACACCTGTCTCGACACATGCATCTATCGAGTTTTAAGAAGTTGTTTTAGCCCGAGCCTCGACAACTTCTCGACAGATTCTCGACACCTCTATCTGTCGAGATTTAAAGAAAACAAATTTTCAGTTCTGTTTTAATTCCAATCTGTGAATGTGTCTTTAAGACTTCTTTTCTCCTAACCCTAGACATATAAAAGGATTGTTTTAAGGGCCGTCAAACAAGGATGCAAGTTGCACAAGTATTGAGCAATTCTTGTTCATGCAATTTGTGATCAAAGACAAAATTCGTGCCCTAGTTCATCTCTTGTGAAGAAGATTGCTGTGTAATGTGCACCGTAGGGTTTTTTGACCAAGCATCTTCTTGATCTTCATCGTGTAGATGATCTGAAGAATTTTGCAGCCAACAACTCTCTCTCTAGTTGGTGAATTGAAGTCCCATACTGGGATCCGCGCAATTGGTTAGTCACGTACTTGGGAGTCGTGCATTGAAAGGAAAAACTGTCACTACAGAGCAAGTCCAATTGGGTATTGGGGTAAGGGTTCAACTGTAGGTTGGTAAGGGTTCAACTGTAGGTTGGTAAGGGTTCAACTGTAGGTTGGTAAGGTACTTGGGATTCCTTACTTGTAATCGCTTGCTGTGATAATAGTGGAGTTTCGGGAGTGGTGACCTTAAATCACTCAGTGGGGTTTTTGCCGTCAGGTTTTCCCCATTCGTAAACAAATCACCGTGTTTTTTATTTTTCCGCTGCATAGTTTAGTTTTGGTGATTTGTTTGTACTACCACGTGATATTGCATGTTAACTTGATTAATTAATAACTTGGCTAATTAATCAACTTAATTAATCACAAGGGGTCAACGCGTTTGTGGCCTATCAAGTGGTATCAGAGCAGACACACTCTGATTAGGGTTTAATCCTTGTGTGTGATCCATTGACCCCTGCTGTCATGGATAGAGGTCAATCTCTTATTATACCTCCATTATTTGATGGTACTAACTATACATACTGGAAAGTACGCATGAGAGCTTTCTTGCAGTCTTTAGATGAGAAAGTGTAGCAAGCTGTGGAGATAGGCTGGACCAAGCCTACAGAAGCGCTGGCCGATTGGGATGATGCCAAGATCAAGGCGGCAAACTTCAACAGCAGAGCATTGAATGCCCTATTCAGTGCAGTCACCAATGAGGAGTTCAAGAAAATTTCCTCAACAGAAACTGCCAAGGAAGCATGGACCATTCTCTAGACAACCTATGAGGGAACCAAGGCTGTCAAAGACTCAAAGCTACAGAGGCTCACCATAAGTTTTGAAGAAATTAAAATGGAGGAGGATGAGTCATTTGATGAGTTCTATGCAAAGCTCAAAGACATAGTGAACTCAGCTTTCAATTTTGGAGAAACCATTCTTGAACCCAAGATAGTAAGGAAAGTGCTCAGATCGTTGCCCGAGAGATTTCATGCTAAGATCACAACGATAGAGGAATCGAAGGATATTGACAGAATTCCTCTGACTGAGCTGGTTGAAAACTTGCAAACCTACGAGTTAGGGCTGACTAGGATAGGCAAGTCAAGCAAGGGCAAGAGCATGGCACTAAAAGTTAAGAGCAGTGATACAGATGATTCTTCAGATGATGAAGATTCTAAAATGAAGTCCTATATTACAAGGCAATTCAAGAAATTCATAAAGAATGCCAATGAAAAAGGCTTCAACAAAGACCATAGGCAGTCCAGTTCTTCCCAATTCAAGAATTCAGATAAAGGGAAGAAGGATGTCAAGGACGGCGGTCAGTACACTGTTCCCGCTGGACCAAAATGCTTTGGGTGTTAAGGCTTCGGACACATGAAACAAGAGTGTCTAATGTACCTTAAGAGCATTGAGAAGAGCATGGCACTTGTTGTTACCTTAAGCGACACAGAGCCCGAGGATGATTCCGAAAATGAAGATGACGAAATCTTGAATGCTTTCACTACTATTGTTAATCCTACTGATGGGGTTACTGAAGAAGTGGATGAAGAAAAGGAATTGGTGGATGCCAAGTGTAAGACTATGGATGATCAAGATGATATCCATAATGCCTATGAGAAACTGTACAAGTTTTCTGAGAAGTATGAGAAACTCTATAGGCTGGCCACCAAGAAGCTCAGTGATGTGGAACTTGACCGTGAGGAGCTTTCTACTAAGGTTGATGAAGCAAATCAGACCATTGGGGCACTGAGGTTTGAGAACAATTTCTTGGCTGAAAAGACCAAGAAGCTTGAAGCGGAGCTGTTTCAAGTTAGAGCACAATTGGAAAGGACCTTAAGTGCAAAGCTGGACGAAATGCTAAGTGTTCAGAAATCTTCTTCAGATTGTACTGGATTGGGGTATGTATTCTCTCTCTCTCTAATACTCCGTCTGCTAGTACTACTGTTTTTGTCCCACCTGCTAATAACATTAAAATTGAGGATAAAAATCTTAAAACTGAATTAGCAAGTGAGAACGTAGACAAGGGCAAGTCTATCCTAGGAGCACCCCCTAAAGTTGAGAAAAGGGAAACTAGAAACCCTAGGACTAAGAAGGCTATCTCTCAAAAGCCCAAACAGAAGAAGTAGCATCTCTGTTATTATTGTGGTGTTGCTGATCACACTCAACCAAATTGCTACAAGTGGCTAGCCACTTAACAAAGTAATGGTATGATAGCATCTGGGAACTAGAATCAACTTCAGACTTCTCTTGCTCCGCTTGGAGACATTCTCAAAGCCTTCATATTCCTTTCGAACTTGAACGGTTTAACTCTTCCCCCTCATCACCAGTTCAAGGGTTCACTAAAAGGAAAGGTTCTTCCAAGGTATGGAAGGAAAATGGATCTAAGTGATTTTTGTCACTTCTTCTTCTCTCTCCCTGTTTTACTATTGTGTATTACTTGTGTGTTGCTTTACTGTTTTGAGTCAGTCTAGTTTTATGCATTGTTTTTGCTTTCTTTAACTTATTTATTTGTTTATGTGTTTTCAGTTTTGTGTTTTATTTTTGCTTTTCTGATAAAATAAAATCAAAAAAATTGAAAAATTGAAAAATACAAAAACAGTGTGTGTTTGTGTACATTGGTTCTTGTGAACCTTAAAATGGCCATTGAAACAGAATCTTCTAAACTTTGTATCACCTATAGCTTAGATGAGTATTTTTATGCACAACTAAACAAGTGAGCTTTGTAACTCTTTGTTTGTAATGAGTAAGGTTAAGTAATCTCTTGTACTTAACACTCGTATCACTCTTTTTGACGGATAGGACTAAAAAATCCTAAGAGAAAGGCATAAATAACCATCTCATCACTGTTACTCGCCAATCATGATATGACATCTGTATGCTTCGGTATAACAAAAGTGCAATGTCAATGACATTCGTATGCTTCGGCATAGCAAAAGCGCAATGTCAAAAGCTTAACATAATTGGGTATTTCTTTTCTTTCTCTTGTATGCCCATGCATGATATGCTTAATAAAAGAAAATATGCAAAGAAATAAAAGCAAAAAGATTAAAAATGATTTAAAATATGGTTGCAAGCGTGTTTTCTAGGAGATGTGGGAGTTATAGGATGTACCTTGAAAGTGATAGTCCCCATTAAACAGTTATGATTGTGTGTGAGTTAAAGTGATTTTCTCATATCTCAAATCGTCATAACATTGAGACACTTATGCGATCTTGCGATGTTTTCACACACAACACGCAATATTCTTTGCTATTCTTGATACATGTGCAGGTACAATGTGATTTGGCCATCACAAGGTTTACATGCGTTAATGTATGCTCACTAAACTGTCTTAACTCATTTTTGAAATATAAAATTGGTTAGACTTGTTTAGTGTGTGTGTGTGTGTGTGCGTGTTTTGGGAATCATGTGCTTTATATTCTTGATGAGAGATGATTTTGAGAGCTAAATGTGTTGTTTGGATCTTTGGTTGAGTTGCATGCGTGATTGCATTCATGTTTGTGTTTTTCCCCCCTTGAAAAACTATTTTTAAGGCATCTTGACACCTCTTCGACACCTCTCGACACCTAGCTGTCTGTCGAACTTATTAGACTTTTTCTAAACACAGTTTCGACACATTCTCGACACCTAGTGGATCGATCGAGAAACTTTCTGTCTACTCGATAGATTCTCGACAGCTTCTGGATCGATCAAGATTCCTTCATGCTTGATCCTTCTTTCTTGACACATGACCTGGATAGCTTCATCTGTCGACGTGCATTTTCTCGACGCCTACCTCGATAGCTGTCTCGACACCTCTCAATACCTGCATCTGTTGAGAATTACTGAAGGGCTATATATTCCTTCTGTCGCGATTTCTTCTCATTTCGCTCGATCTCTCTCACTCGATAGCTCGTGTTTTCTCTCCCAAAACCCTTCTCACTCTCTCCAAACCTCTTCCTAAGGCTTTTTCAAGTGTTTTTCTTGTTTTTCCTCACTTGGTAAGCATCTATCCTCTCATTATTCATGCATTTCATGTTTTAAAACCCTAGGTTTTGAGGTTTTTGAAAATTTTTGGGGTTTTTCAAAATTGTTTAGAATTTCATGAAATTTTTGGGTTGGTTTTATAGATTTGATCTTTAAAACTACATGCATTGCATCACATTAGAATTCTAATTGTATGTTCATGCATTTAGATGTGTGCAAACCTGTTATGTGCTGTTAGGTTTGGATTGGGCCGAGCCCATGATGTTTTTCTATTGCATGTCACATGTTCATGCATTTCCCATGCATACGTTCTATCTTTTCAATATTTTCTTCCTATATTGAACTGTTTGGGACTTTTCTGTGTGTTTTTCTTCTTCTCCCTCTCTCTATGTTTGCGTTAGTAGTGTCTATGACACCTAAACATAAGTCTATTCCATCCCAGAACCCTTTGCGTTCTAAGGGATCTTCTTCTTCGGATTCCACTTCGTTCTCTATCCGGTTCCGTGATGAGAAAGCCCATAAGGACTTCTCAGAGAACTTCTCTAAACGAGGTGTTCATTCGGAACGCCACATTGTCCTGGCAGACTTTGCCGACACTGAGCTACCCGATGTCATTCACAGTCGGGCTTGGGAGTCACTGTGTGACGTCCCGGTCACCTGTCCTCTCATGTTGATACAGGAGTTTTACTCCAACATCCACGGGATTGATTCTTCAGTACCTCTCTTCTACTTTAGCGTTCGAGGTACACGCTTTGCTGTCACCTCGGAGTTAGTTTCCGAGGTTTTTCATGTTCCGAGGGTGGATCATCCTAATTACCTCAGATGTGAGCGTCTATGGACTGTGTCCAAAGACGAGATGATCTCGGCGTTCTGTGAGCGTCCTTCCTCTTGGGGAGATCATCAGTACACACCATGTCGGCCTTTTACTAAAGGTTCTCGTTTCCTTAACATGGTGATAACTTTTGTTTTGCACCCACTTTCTCACTACAACTCTATCACAGAGCCTCGTGCTCGATTTTTGTTGTCCCTCTTAGAGCATCTCACTATAGACTTCCCTTCACATTTTATCTTTTCTATCATAGATGTCTATAGAGATACGGCCATCCGTGATAAGCTCATTTTCCCTTCCGCTATCATGAGGATACTTCGCCGTTTTTCCATCCCATTTCCTTCGTCCGATCTGCTTCATGTCATGTTTGCCATAGACACTGCTATCGTAAAACGTAGCAAGGGACAGTTCAGATCGAGACAGTCGGATGCTACTCCTTCCTCCCGTCCGACTACTTCCAGATCTGCTCGAGCGACATCTGCTCCTTCTTCTTCGAGCGACGTCACTCTAGGAGACATCATGGCGCAGCTTCAGCGCATGGATGCTCGCCTTGATACACTTTCCACGAAGTTGTATCAGGTGAACGTTTGTGTTGGTTGCATCGCCAGACGACAGGTGACTTTGGGCGGCTTTGCTCCAGAGGCTTCTCCTCTGCCACCTCATGTTTCTTCTAAGACAGAGGCTGATGATGACGATGATGCTTCGGATGATGATAATGGAGATGCGAGCTCTTTTGATGAGATGTCTACTTGACATTCTACCCTTTGTCAATCGTGACAAAAAGGGGAAGTAGTTTTGGTATGAGAGTAGTCATACTTAGGGGGAGAGCTAGTATAGGACATTTTTGATAGGGGGAGTGTTGATTTAAGGGATGTAGTGAGGATCATATGTATTTTTTTTCTTTTCTATCTTTTTAGAGATACATTGATCATGTATTGACATACATTGTACTTATTTTTTGATATATATGATGATGTATGTTTCTTTCATCTATCTCTCCATGTGTTGTTTTTTTTCTGTCTTTATACACATGTTTCTTTTACTTGTACGCAATCTATTATTTCTGCTTCACACAAAGATGCCTTGATGTGTTTTGTTTATAAGTGTTTCAGAAATACAGGTTGTCAAAGTCTACTTGCCATAAACTCTCTTCTTGCAAAATTTTTCAAGAGTTTGTGTTAGGATAGATTTTATTGTATATAACAAGTGAATATGAGTTAAAGTGTTTTATGACTTCTTTCATATCTTCATTTGTTTGTTGTGGTTTTGTCACGGATTGCCAAAGGGGGAGATTGTTAGGACATATGTAGTTCAAGTTGTTGATATATGTCACTAGTTTATGTAATTGGCATATCCTTAGACAAAATGCACTTCACTTGTAATTGGGTAGATTTAGGATGTGTTTAACACTTCAAGAAACAGTGTTTCAAGATTCAGTGTTAAAGTCATCGAGTCTGTCCAAGAAACAAGCTGAAAAAGTGCAAGTTACTAAAGCTCGACACCGGTCTCGACACCGGTCTCGACACATGCATCTACCGAGCTTTAAGAAACTGTTTTAGCCCGAACCTCGAGAGCTTCTTGACAGATCTTCGACACCTCTATCTGTCGAGATTTAAAGAAAACAGATTTTCATTTCTGTTTTAATTCCAATCCGTGAATGTGTCTTTGGGACTTCTTTTCTCCTAACCCTAGACATATAAAAGGATTGTTTTAAGGGCTGTCAAACAAGGATGCAAGTTGCACAAATATTGAGCAATCCTTGTTCATGCAATTTGTGATTAAAGACAAAGTTCGTGTCCTAGTTCATCTCTTGTGAAGAAGATTGCTGTGTAATATTCACCGTAGGGTTTTGTGATCGAGCATCTTCTTGATCTTCATCTTGTTGATGATCTGAAGAACTTTGCAGCCAACAACTCTCTTTCTAATTGGTAAATTGAAGTTGCGTACTGAGATCCGCGCAATTGGTTAGTCACGTACTTGGGAACCATGCATTAAAAGGAGAAACTGTCACTACAGAGCAAGTCCAATTGGGTATTGGGGTAAGTGTTCAACTGTAGATTGGTAAGGTACTTGGGATTCCTTACTTGTAATCGCTTGCTATGATAATAGTGGAGTTTTGGGAGTGGTGACCTTAAATCACCTGGTGGGGTTTTTGCCGTCAGGTTTTCCCCATTCGTAAACAAATCACCGTGTCTTTTATTTTTCCGCTGCATAGTTTAGTTTTGCTGATTTGTTTGTGCTGCCACGTGATATTGCATGTTAACTTGATTAATTAACAACTTGGCTAATTAATCAACTTAATTAATCACAAGGGGTCAACGCGTTTGTGGCCTATCAACTGAGATTGTACGTGAAGCATTCCCATTCCCTTTCCCATTGCTATTGCCATCAATGAATGCCTTGTGCGAGTGCAATAGGAATGGATTTTGAGTGGAATGTGACTGGTGAAGTTGTGTTACGAACATTTTTACTAAGGAACTTTGTGTGTGAGAGTATTTGTCTATTTGAGTAGTGGTGAAGGAAAATACACTATTGTTGCACAAGAATTGGGAAGGGCTAAGGACTTATATATATAGAGAGAGAGAGAAAGGGAACGTTGAAAAATCTCATGGCCATGATAACACACTATTGTCAACTAGTTTGACTAAGAGAACCAAATTTATTCTCTTTTAGTAGGAACTCGAGAGTGCATTATCTTGATTGGGGTAAGAAACAACTTCAAACGACTATTTCTCCATATTCAAGAGAGAATGAATCTGGAGATAGATAAAGAATGTAAAATGGGACTATTTTGGCATTTTCAATTACTATAAAAAAATTGGGTTTATAGTGGAGTTCATGTAATGCAATTAGAAGTCCTAAAAATGCCACTATAAGTCCCTTTGGGCTATAGTGGCGATTATGAACATCATTATTATACCGTAGTGGCAGTTATAAATGCTATTAGAAATCCTAAAAATGCCACTATTTTGGGGAGGTTTACAAGAACCGTTGTATTCCACAAGGACCACACTAAATGAGGCTTTGATTTCCTTTAATAGGTTCATGATATGTATTTTAATGCAACTTTGTAATTTCAGTCAGTCCATATTTTGTAGCTGTCTCTTCTTTTCTTTTTTATTTCTTTTTTTAGGTCATATACACATTTTTACCCTAGATCACTTGTCTAAATTTCTATATTTGAACGATAACTATATATATCTTTAATCCCTTTTAGAGACTTTATTACTTATGTGGAGATTTAGACCCCTTAACACAGTATGATTAAGCTATTATTCCAAGTTGATTAACAAGTTAGTTAATTAACACTAGGTTGAATCACAATATGTAAAATAAATATAATGCAAAAATATAAAGAACACAAAGATATGATGACTTAAGAAAATCAAACCGGTAAAAAATTTGGGCGGATTTAACCTAACTATCCTTAAGGTAAAATAGATTTATTTTGAAAGAATTAAAGTTTATACAATAAGACTTAGACCACTAACATTTTATTGCTACCTTGAGTAGAAAACTTACTACCACGACTACGAACTACTTCTTTCTTTGATCCACTACAACCTCAAGTTCTCCTACTTGTGAATCTTAATCTTCTTGAATGTTCTTTGTGTAGCAACTGAAATGATCACCAAGCTCTTGACATTAATCATGATCTTGATAACCCTAAGTGTGTGTGTGAAGGTAAACACCTCTAGATCTTACAAGAGATTCAAACACACAGCATATCAAAAGCCTAAAAACATAGCTAGAGTTTTTCTTTTTATATGAGATATAAAACATAAAAGTCTACACTTCAAATAGGCTTGGGCTAAGTTGGAAATTCTATACAAAAAAAAAAAAAACTAAACAAATATCGATCGATCGAGTCTAATTTTCGATCGATCGAACCTTGCAGAATTTGACTAATAATTTATGCAATAACTCGATTCCAACTTTACAACAAAATATACTTTGAGCAAGCCTAAACCTAGGCTCTATATTTTGATCATGGTTTGCCAATACAATACACAAATACACATTGAAATGACAAGGGGTGGTCGATGAATTATGTACGTATATTATATTGATGCAACTAGAAATGACAAGGGGTAATGAACCCGATCGACATGAATGGTCCAATATTGGAGTTTTGTTTTATTTTGTTTCTACTTGCAGCTTTTAGACATGTCAAGCAACTAAAAGATTTTTAATTTTCTTGCAGTATATATCACAAGGATAGCACCAATAAACATTGACCACGTACGTTTAGAATGACAAAAAAAAAAAAAAAAAAAAAAAAACTCAGTTTACAAGTGCTGTCATACCTTATTGTCCACATGCAACCAATCCCAACCATTCATGAATTCTTTCAAATGTCGTCCAAATTTCATTATAAGATTTAGGGGTTAATGCCACTTTCCCCTCTTAACTGTAAGTTACTCCCCTCTAAACTTTGAAACTGAGAAATAATTAAACTCTTTGAAATTTTGAAAATTAACAAGTTATTTCCTGTGGCTAGCTACGAAATTTCATTAAATTTGATTTTTTTAATCGATATATTTTTCAAAAAAATATTGTACACTATTCATATTAAAATGCCCATTAAACCTCTCATAAACTCTAAAATACCAATTTTTCTATATAGATCAAATAGCACTAGTTTGCCGCCAACCGAAATAGGTCAAATTAATGACGAAGAATCCTAGCTATCCATATTCATTGTTGAATCACTTAATTTCACTATGTTGTGGGTTGGTTGCCGATTGAAGGAGGGAGGTCGAGAATCCTCTTTGACGCTGGCCCAAATTTGGCTCGTTTTTGCTCCAAAGTGGTGAGCAATGTTGATGAGGCCAAATCTAAAGATGTGTGATGCCGACAAGGGGTGTGGCGAGTGAGATAAGAAAGAAACAAGGTGAGCGATGATGTTTTAATATCAATAAAAGATGTATATGTTCTCTTATGTTAACCAAAAAAATAAATAAATATATAAAGTAAAAAATTCATGCAACATACAGGAAGAATTTTTTATTTTTTTATTCAAAAAAAGTATATGATATACTTAGGGGTGTCAAAATAAGCCCAAACCCATTTGTTCACCCAAACCCACCCAACCCAATTATTAATTGGGTTAAATGGACATCAACCCAATTAGACCCAATGATTATTGGGTTTTAACTAAAAACCCATTGAACCCCATTTAACCCAAAAACAATATACCCAAATTCAACCCAGCCCTTCCCATAAAAAAAAAAAAAAAACAAAACAAAACAAAAAAAATTTCTCAATTTTAAAATCCATTCATTTTTATGTCCTTTCTTGCTTTTTCTCAGAAACCACAAAGAAAATTTTTTTCATTTCCTTTTCTCTCACTTTCTTGGCAACCAAACAACAGCACTCAAATACTTTCTCTGAAAATCCAGAAAAATTCCGAGCAAAACAGAGTAACTATCTCAAAAAATCTTTTTATCTTCGTCTTTTTATCTTCAACCTCAAGCACTCTCTGAAACTCCTTTGTAAACCCATACCCACATCAAGCACTCTCTGAAATACTGTCAAAGAATTCATCGCAGCATTGTCATCAAGCGTAATGACCTTCCAACCCCAATCAATTCAGCCCGAAGGTTTCCTCTCTCGCTCGAATCTCTTCATTTCTTCTTTGCTTCGAACTCCCAGTTTCTTTTTTCAGATCCAAAATCCATTTGGTTGCTGAGAAAGTTGAGGAATTGATAGTTTTTATTCTTCACTGTCTTCTTTTTTTGAATTTGGTGTCTGTAATAGAGCCATTTGACTATATTTGGTTCGATTGAGTGGCAAGTGGATCATTGGTTGTGGTTCGTCACACGTTACGTGCATTAAACCGCAAAAATGGAATGGGTGTGGGTTTTCGGAGAATGGGAAGCTAATGTTACCTAATTTTCCACATTGAAAGTGCCGACAATATGGGTTTTCTGCTTCATTTGGCTTTTTTTTTTTGTGTTGGTTTTCTGTTTGTAAATGATTGGAATCCAATTTTCAAAATTCATTTCCTTATTTTTCTAAATTTTCTTGGCAACCAAACGGTGGACCACTTAGTTTCTTATCTTATTCCTCTATTTTCTTGTTGCTGAACTGTTACTGTGTTTATGGGTAATTTGGTAATTTTAATAATTAGGTAATTGGGTGGGCTGGGGTTTACCCATTATAATTGGGTTGGGTTGGGTTTGGGTTAGAAGCAATTAGTTAAGTGGGTTTTAATGGGTGAATGGGTTTTTAAATACCCAACCCAATTATATATGCCCAACCCAAACCCACCCATATGATATACAGTATATCATATACTGGAAAAATATACGTGTGCATAACATCATTAATAGATATTAAGAAAACAAAAAGAAGTATGCAAAATTTTGCATCAATAAATTTTCTTTTTATTTTTCTTTTTCTTTTCTCCCTTTAGAATTTTTTTGATAGAGACAAGAATATTAAAGTATTGATCTTAATTTATATGTTATAACAATAATATAACTAGCATGTTGACCCAGTAGATCAATCAGAGGGCATTGAGATTTCGGAGTGGCCTCAATTAGCATGTAGTGGCAATAGGCAGCTGTGTATTGACAAAAACGTTTAGGACTTTAGTGATTCCGCTGCAAACAAAAATTGTGTAAACATCAAACACGTGGGTATTAATATTATTGTATTGTTTCGTTAGTATGGCTAAGAAGATAGAGTGGAAACTGACTATAAATTCTTGTGGCAAGCGTTCTCATCCTTGAATTCTTCCTTTCATGGTGAAAATTAAACGATTGTCACTATCAGTTCTGAAATTCATAACGTGAAGCATAATCCTTTACTCTAAATTTCAATCCCTTGTGAGAGTGAGGTTTGGAAAACTAACATTTTTTTATAGATGACTTAGTAAATGGATTATATAGAAAATCTTGAGGCATTTAATTTTGTCAAAGGACTAACTAATGACTTTTTTTTATTTATTTATTTATTTAAAACTATATAAGTGAACCCATTAATAGTAATGTTGTTGCAAACGTTGATGCATGAGTTTTGAGGGCAAATTTTGGGTTCAGTGCACAGGAATACTAGGCACAAACTGATTCCATATTTTGATCTTCATCATGACTTGCCCAATTCACCCTGTTAATCTGACGGGGCTTAGCCAAATCTCTTTTTATCCTGCCTTGTGCCAAGTGCTACTTGCTTAATTAATGCTTGCTAATTGTGCGTATCTATCTCCTAGAAATTGTTTTTGAAGGGAAAAAAAGGACTTTGCTGAAAGAATTGACATATAGTAGTCAAGAAGCCTTAAGAAACTTAGCATGAACTCTAAGCTGTATATGTATTGACTACAATGATTAATTGTGCAATTAGTAGGTTCTAGTTAACTCAATTAGTAAAGTTTGAGATGGTTGATTCGGAGATCTGGGATTCAATCCCCGCCTACAACAAAAACCGATTGGTGTCTTGATCTGATGATAAATAACTATTATCAAGAGTTAATTTCATACGTTTAAACTATCTCAAAAAAAAAAAAAAAAAAAAAAAAAAAGAAGCTAAGGGCCTGTTTGGTGAGTTAGTTTGAGTAACGTTGTTTAAGTGTTTTTGATATACGTGTGGGTGAAAAAGTATATGAAAATATATGTTAGTGTGTTTAAAGTGCTGAAAACTGTTTTTGAAAGGGCTTGCCAAACAGGCCCTAAACAATTGTGCAATTACAGATTATTTGGGAAGTTGCATCCGCCAACAAGCAATTTATTATGTAAGGGGGTTTTATAAAAAAAAGTTTATGATAAGATCACAAGAACATAGAGACATCACAATACAAGCTGTTGTTATTTGTTTTCACTTTGACTCCCTTTATTTATCTTGTAAGGTTACAAAAGTCACAACTCACAATCACCACTGCCATTGCCTATGAATGTCACAATCACCATTTTCTTCAGCACCCCAGTGTTCTCTTCACCCCTGTATTACCTATCGTGTAATACCATTGTTGAAAGTCTAATGAATTCGTTTTAGTCCAAAACTTAAGGGTCAAATGTAGCAATTTAAAGCTTGTGAGTTAAATTGTAGTATGACAAAATTATAGGGCAGTAAATTGTAATGTTCCATTAAAAACAATTTAAGGAAAAATTACATCGAACTCCCTTGAGATATGAAAAAATGATAGTGATTCCAAAGCTTTTCAAAAACTCTAGGATCAAATTGAAATTTCTAAAAACATAAGGACCAAAAAGGAAATAGCCTTAAAATATAGGAACCAAAAATATGTTTTTGTATAATTAAGTACATGTGCATTTTTTTTCACAAGAAATCTCACATTTGTTGAGTTGAAATTTTTATTCCAATGTAAGCTTACCATCGACAACACTTTATTACCCAATATTAATAAGTTGTCACATCAACACTTGTTAAATTTGTTCTGAAAAATGTCATGACTCACTAGACTTCTTGTATGAAAGAAAACATTGTGCTGAAAGAAGACCCTCACTTGGGGCAAACCCTTAATTCACAACACCAATATATCTCTGATGTAAAGCTCTAGTTTGTCACCTACATATGCGAAACTAATGTAGTTACATAAAAAATTATTTGGCCCTCTTATTCTTATACTTTTCAATATGAAATGTGTTGGAATTTGAGGTAATCTATGACAATACAATATTTCAACTTCAAACAGAAATGCTATTTGGAACTCCCTTTCCAGTCACTCCAGGAGGTGAGAATGGCTTCAAGAGCTCATATGGTACAACCCCAGCTCCATTTCTGTTCTTCAAATCCTTGTTTGCATTCCTCTCATCAATAGTCCCCTCAAGTTCCATCAACCTCCCATTAAACCGTTCAAAAGCCGCCTTTATAATCGAGTTCTCAGCCCATGTTGGCTCTATTTTCTCCCCTATATACTCCTCCTCCGGTGAATGACTTGATAGTATGTCCATAACAGCCATCATTCTTGTTGCTTGCATTTGTGAAGGGAAGCATTGTAAAAGTGCACCTTCAGGTTTTTTCAAAAAGGTTTTCCAAGCTTCTTTTGAAGGGTCTTCAGTAGGCATGTTAGTTCTAGCAATAGTAGGCCGGTTAGGGAAATAGCCTGTGTAAGTGTATTGTCCAAAGTTCACTGCTGCATGGTGTCCTGATGTCACCCATACTATTGTTGTGATGATCTCTATGAGGTCTTTTGGGGTTTTGAGGACTGGCCACCATGGTTCATCCATTTTGTCACCATGGCCAACTGTTCTAATTTCTGTCCACCATGCTTGGAGCTCTTGATCTGATTCTATGAGACTTGGATTAGGGTAATAGTGATTAACATAGTCACTGACCCACTCTTTCATGGAATCCCAAAGGAGGAGGCCATCATTGGCATAAGGGTAGTCCTCAATTGTGAGCTTTAGGCCATGTGGAGCTGTTGGATCCTCAATAGCCATTCCCCTGCATTCAAGCAATGAAAAAAGGAAAATTATTAAATAATTAGGGAGCAATTCTCACATTTTTCACACAAGAATTTGGCTCCACATGTAGGTCCCACCATAGGACTCACTCCTAATGTGAGGGGAGGGAGTATGTACATATTACCAAATAATAAAAAATGATAAAGTACAACTATATTTTTAAAAAATGAAAATTTAAAATTTGTGTTTAATTTAGTCAAATGAGTTGAAAATGACCAAGTCATACTAGTCCTAAACAATCAAAGAGAAGAATTATTTTGTGTTGACAATTTGGTGGTGTTAGGACTTAGGAATTGTACAAGAACCTTAGATGGACAATGTCATAAGAAATCATGACCTAAATTGTTGCTTGTTTATGAAAGGTTAGTTCAAAGTACCTGCTAATTAAGTCAGCTGGTAGTGCCTGTAGGTTGAACTGCCACTCTTGGTCATAGGCAAAGGAGCTAAACTCCATGGAGTATTTGCCAAGGGTGAATGACTTCTCAAAGATCCCTCCTCCATTGATAAGTATTTCTCGAGCGAGAGCATTAATATCCATAGTGTACCGGAAATGTGGGTGCAACAATTTATAAATTGGGTGCATCTCACTGAGTTGCCTATTCGTGGCTATGATATAAGGTTCTGTAGCACAATGAGTTCTTAGCCTGCAAAATAATTTCTAGTCCTTTAATTTCAGTATAGATGGTATGATAATATGAAGACTGATGATGCCAAAGTCCTAATTAAATTTAGGGTAAATAATTATCTCCATTTGAAGATGAGATTAGATATTGAAATGGTTTTTGTGGTTGATGCATTATAATAGTGGTTTAGTGGTGAATTCAAGTTAATATAATGTTGCTCCAATCATGAGACCATATTAAAATAATGAACCACCACGCTTTCTTAGTGCAATGGTTACTCTATAAGTATAAGTGCTCGTGCATGGGGAATGGGGGGCAATTGTCCGAGTTCAAGTCTCTAAGAGTAAGCTTTGCATACATATACACTTATATTAAGTTAGAGTAAAATTCTATCTCAAATAAAATAACAGTAAATAATGATGAAAAAGTAAAAAGTTATGACAAATGGTAAACAAAATTTAGAAGTGGAACATACCAGTGACTAACTAGTTGGTGATAACTAGACTCATGAGCAAGGACATGAGCTTTGGCAAGTCTCCAAAGCCATACACTTGTAGAATCCCAACAAGGTGTGAAAACTTGTTTCCATTGTGGCTTCCCATCCATTGGTGGCCGAGTCAATTCAATGGCTAGGGGCCATAATGTGTCATCTGGGGTTAGGAAGAACAGTGTCCGTGACCCATAGAGAGTTGTGCCTTCAATTTGTCTTACTTTACTTACATATGGTAAAAATAGATCATGGTAATCTATAATGAACAACTTCTTCTGACTTATGGCCTAGCATGTATACAAATTTATGTGAGAAAGAAATCAATATATAAACAGTCATAGTGTTTATGAGTTATATATGCAACCTCCTTGACGGTCATTAAGCCTCTCATTTCTTGTTCAACTAATTCTGTAGTGATTGCTGAATCTTGCGGTCCATAGATCTTAGGATCAAGTTTACTCTTCAATGGCCATTCCTGCATGATATTCATGTGTTGCTTTACATATGTTTGATTACCATTCAAGCTAATTTCAATTGTAATTTTAAATTTTATATATATGTGTGTGTGCGCATGCGCACTCTCATAATTATATCTTACAAAGACTCATCATATCTATTTTTGTTTTTATATATATATTACCCTCAAGGGGGCAATTGACTTTGATTTTTTTTTTCTTCAGGAGCAATGTTAAAGACAACTTTTTCACATGCAATTTGTTAAGGTAACAAGTTATTATTGGAGCAAATATCACTTTCATATGGACGTATCACTAACACCATTTTTATAATCTATTGATCACAAAATATCATTTTAACAATGTAACATGACACTTTGATTTTTTGTTTTGGTTGTATTGTTAAAAAAATGTTTATATATGCATACCATAACATAGGATTATGGACGCTTATGCACAATGCTTTAGAAGTAAATATCAATTTATCATACCGTGACCAACTTTATGCTATGTGGGTTGACTCCAGCAAGAGTCTGCCTAGCAAATTCCTCGTCCTTAAACCAAAAGAATTTGTCTCCTACATGCACAAAAACCATATAAATAGAGAAAGAGTAACAAAAAAATAAAGAGCGCTGTTGAAGATAGCATATATATGAGTTTGTTTTCTCACTGTCCATTGTTTCTGGGGCCTCAAAGCGCAACACATCATCTGTTGTATTAGTTATAGCCTTGACAAGTCGAGGCAAAAGGGTTTTGAGAAACCCTTTGTTTTCGTTTTTCAGATTAGGCAACTTAATTCCTTCATTGAAAAGTGAATCCACAGTTGTGAAGTTGGGGAATCCGAGGTCTTCGTCGAGTATTACGGACTCTAGGGTTGGTATTACTGTATGCAACGCTGAGTGTACAGTCTTCGCTGAGAATGCTACTTGCTTTGCTTCCGAGAAGGTTTCATCCTTAGGAATGTAAATGTTGCTCCCCCTTTTCTCAGACAATGGATCTATGTATATATAAAGCAATTGTTCATATATAGGTTAGCTAGGATCAAGTATATGAATGAAAGGGATAAATTTGCACTTTTGTGCCAATTTATTTTGTTTGTTATATTTTATTTTTGTTTCTTGAACCCTAAAAAAATGAAAAATCATATAAACATCGCATAGAGACTTTCAAAAAATAACGAGTGAGTCTATGACATAAATTTTAGCACAATTTGTTAAAGTAAATTATTGTAAGTGTTGAGTTTATATAGAAGTGATTGTTTATCATTCATGATCAACTACTTTACTAAGTTATGACCTAGAAAAGTGAAAAATGGTTAAATTTATACTATAACAATATTCTATTTCATTCTAGCTTGCTTTATTTTTTTTTTTTTTTCATATTGTTCTAAAACCCTAGGATAGGATAATATCTAAAATCCTACTTTTATCTCATTTTATAATGTTTTTTCAAACGTGGGGGCCACCAAGGCAACAAAGAAGACTGGCCTTCATTTTTTTTGTCTTTATTGCTCTTGTTAGAAATATGTTGCCAGAGGCAGAGAGAAACATAATCCATGACAGGTTACCTACTATATATGTCCCATGCATACTTTGCGAAGTCATTGATTGGAAAAAAAAATATAAAAACATAGAAGATAATGATCTTAATCATTTTTTAATTTCATTGATCTCAACACTTTTGTCCAACATATTTACCAAAGTAAATAATTATTTTGCTTCTAGGTTTTCTGTTTTCCCTAGCTCTTATTCAATGGCCATTAATCCTGCAAAAGACGTAAAAATTGAATGTATATATAGTAATTTGGTACCTGAGTCACACCGAGGGCGCCCAGTCCTACAACGTCTAG